>CM067566.1:26445315-28947815 GCA_034336665.1 Luscinia megarhynchos
CCAGCCCAGAAATTGCAGATGGGGTCTCAATGGCTTATCCAGCAACTGAGGGTGGGGAATACAAACTTGCAGCTCACTATGGGTGAAGGGATGTGCCTTGAGGAGTGCCTTGAGTGTCCAGAAGCAGCAAGGTGCCTGCAGGGGCCCTGTACACCTCCAGGAGAGCCTTGCCAACACCTTCACTTCAGAACCTGAAAAACTCCTTAAAACATCTGTGTTAGACCAACAGACGACCCCTGCTCAGGGGTGGTACAGTCATCCACTAGGTAGAAATAGCAATACTGAGTGCTCACATTCATTATACACATCATAAACATCAATCCTTCCATGGCACCAAGTAAATGCAACTTCCATGGCACTGTCACAGTGTTGTTCTTTCAATCTCTACCCTTTCACTCATCAGACAGTGGTGAGCTGTGATCACCTGCCCTCCCAACTAAGGACAAACCTCACACACCCAATCACAAGCAGTTTGGTCTTTAAAACAGATGGTGCAATAAATACCCTCTATAAATCAGAAAATTCTGCTAACAGCTTACAGGCCAAAAAAAAGAAAGAAAAAAAAAGAAGTTCCCCTTCTCTCAACAAAATACATTTCTGAACAGCTCAGAAAAGCTGTACTTTTCACAAGCAGAGACTTCTATGATGCTGGTTACTTTCCAATCCACTCCCTGGTATTACAGGAGTGCTTTGGCTGGAGGATTTCCTTGGCCAGAACAACAGCTGAATTTGAATTTCAAATCTCACAGTCTACACAGTGCAGACTTCCCTTTCAGGAAGCACTTTAGTCTTCTAAATCTCAAATTCCAGATTTTAGCAGATTTGGCAAAACCCTAGGATCCATAATTGTGTGTGCAAAATATTGAAAGTATGAGTGGATGCCAGCAATCCCATCCTGTGCAGGCAGGGCAGCTTTGTTTGCAAAAACCCCTCTCCTGAGAAGACTTCTGATCCAGAAATGTAATATAACTGTTGCAGCTTTTGCTTCTATAGTACAATGTAATTAAATTTGAAATAAGACTGACTGCTGGTTTGGTATAGGAAAATAGTGGCAGAGAAGAGACCATAAAATCTATGCAATTCTGGTTTTCTTTGCTTGGGTGTCCACAGCTGGGCAGCAGGCAGTGTCAAAGCAGTAGGAGGATGACTAAAATAGCCTGGCTTGCCCAGGGACCTCCTCACTGCAGAAGGCATCAACCACTTGCCATCCCATGACAGCAGCTGAGCAGCAGGTTCCCCCAGAGCCTTTCATCTGGGCCAAAATACAGCTTGTTCTCTTCTCTGCAAGACCATCACCTCCTTCAGGGAAGGATATAGTCTCTTGAACCCATTGTAGCTCAGCATGATACCCAAACCCCCACAGATTTTGAAGCCCTAGATATATGGCTTAGCCTAAAATATTTTTAGAGATGCAGCTGAACAATTTCAGTAAAATTGATTTTAGCTGCTGAGTTTTTTTCTGGTGTACTCAGTGCTTATCTTGATGTGCTGTTACAGTTCCCTCACCATACAATGAATCAGGAAGAGTAAATACACCTGGACCTGAGGCAGTAGCCTGCTGATAAATCTGTTGTACCACTCACTGGTACAATCTAATGCTGTGTGTGACAAAATCAAACCAACCACCTGCCACAACACACAGTCTGCTGTAATTGTTGTTTTATATTTTCTACAGTGGCAACAAAGTAAGTTTGTAAAAAAAAAAAAGTGCACCTCATTTGCATACATATATAAACATAAACATATAGAAAAATTCCAGTACTGTGCATAGCCATGAATGGAAATAAGTCAACTTGACAATTAGCCAATATAAAGAGAGCTAAAAGAAATTTTAGCTCATACACCTATCCCTACTTCCCCTGCCAAAATGTGGTTTAACCATCACATTTTCCTATTAAAATAAAAAAAAAAAAGAAGTGTAAATGTTTCCTCTGCTCCTGTGTTAAGACATGTAGAAATAGGAAAAGTTACTAACATAATGACTGTATGGACAAAACTTCATAACTGCTATACCCAAAGGGTAACATTGTGGTATTATTGTGGTTGACAATACTCAGAAATCAGCAGAGCCAAGATTCCTCCCCCAAGTGATTCAAATGCACAAATCAAATAAATAGTAGAAAAAGAGAAAGATTGTGACATGTTAGATTTCGTGTGGTCATTGACTTCAAGTATGGCTGCCTTTAGCACAACACCCCTAGAGTCCTTAGAAATTTCAGTTTTAGGAGAGAAGGCTCTCAATCTGAAAGAAGTTTTAAGTCATGCAGCAGTGAAGCTGCAGAGGGGTTGAAGTGACTTGGTTAAACTTAAGAGAAAAGAAAGAGTCAGCACCAGAGGTGAGAGCAGCACAGCCTGATCCTGTTGTAAACCATTTCAGTCCCTCTGCAGATCCTTCAAAAACTCAAAATGCTGATCAGGTTAGGGATGTATTTTTCAGGAACCTAAATTCCCTGAAAAAAAATAGGTAAACCCAAAAGTAACAAATAAAATAAGAGCCTAGCTCAGAAAGCAGTTTCATACCTTTAAGTGCTTTGACAGTTCTAAGTGTTTTCTTCCTGCTCAGGAGATTTGTTGGCAGCCTTAGCCGACCTGCAGCCTGCTATGCCTTTAATCATGGGCTTCTGGCCATGGTTCATCTGCTTCTACCTTCCTGGTTAATTTTAGCCTTCCCCACTAACCTTAGGGGAGATGTGATGTCTGGCATGGAGGTAGGGGGAACACTGGCCTTTAGTGTTTTGAAATCTTGCATAAATGGCAAAGGCAAGAGACACTGTAAAAGAAAAGGTTCTGGATGTCCCTGTGGTTACTTTTAGAAGACACTGATATTTTCAGAGGATTTTTTTTCCCCTCTAGACATCATAATTCAAGAGACATGGCCCACATTTAAGGGCAGCAAATGTATGAACTGTTTCCCAGGACTATCACAGTAGGAGCAGGATCTTTCTGGTGCACTAATTGCATGGAATGGTGAGGATGAACGAAGTGCACTCCAAAACTCCTTGTAGATGCATTAAAGATGACATCTCTGCTCAGAGGCTCTCCCAGAGCATCCCATCAGACTCTACTAGTCATGTCACTTCATATTATTTGATGTGATGCCATTCAAGGCTGATAAAACCAGACAGACATACACAACAATAATGTAACCATGCCTCCAGAAAATGGCAAAATTAGTCCCCTGTGACATTGTGACCAAGTAAATTAAAGCCAGAGTGGAAAAAATATGTTTCACATGTATTTTTTTTTGTGGCTTAGTATGAAATTATTCATTTAGTTTTTTACTCTCCAAAACTTCTTGCAAGCAGCTGGCCCAATAAAATAGGGGCAGTCCTACAGAGGGAATATAAACTGCCCTTTTTTATGTGTAAACAAAGAGCAGCCACAAAATACATCCTGTTGACAAAAAGATATAAAAACCACTGGAGAGAAGGAGTGAGTTAGGTATGCTGCAACAAAGCATTCGTTTCTTCATCACATCTTTCTGGGAAAATGATGATGCTTGCCATCACATCCAATTAGAAGGCACCTTCCTTTCAATTTAACACTGTGTTCCCAGACCAGGCCTCTAGCCTCCAGGATTTTAGGTCCTGAGCTGTGAGTCAGCAGAGCTACTGCATTGCTTGACTGATTCAAGCCTCACTCATGGAGCCTTTATCAAAAGGATTTTAGTGCCATTACCTCCCTCCTTGGCTCTTGCCCCACATTTAAGGAGCTGAAACTTTCTATCTATCCTTGTTAGCTTCACCAAAATCTCTCTTTTATTCAAGCTGCCATACTGGATCATAAAAAAAGTCCATTTCTCCTGAAATTCTGGGATCTAACAGCACCCCATGGCCACTGGTGTGCTTGCAAGGGAAACGCTGTCCTAACTTCTCTCGCCCACTGTACTTTCTCTGCTATCCTTGATAAATACACAGGCTGTAGAAATCATAGAGTATAAATATTTTTGGCATGAAATGGAACTATTATTGATGTTAAATCATCCTATAAAAGCACTTATGGTAGATTTCACAGATACTGGATAACATATAAATGCTTTCTGCTGTCAAGCACTGTTTGGGGAAATATAAACACCTTAAGTTCTTTACGTGTATAGAACACAGACTGCATGATTAGCCTGACCTGTCTGGAGTGCTTCTCAATCCTTTCCCAGTTCTACTACAGTTACCCATTTTCTCCTTTAAGACAGTAACAACAAACAGCAGAAGCAAGACTGAAGGAAACCAAGCCAAAATTCTTCTTCAAACACATTTTTAAAAGTTGGGACCCAAATATTTCAGTCATTTCTGAGAACAAAGCCTGAGGAAAAAAACATTTTTTTAGCTCACATTAAAAAAAACTGTACACTTACAAGAAAAATACTCAAGTCTTCTTGCTCTAAGGGTGGGACTTGGGATTTGGCTGCAGGAGCAGAGGAGCACAAGGGCTGTAACACCCAAGTCGTGACTCCAAGAGTGGGAAACCTCAGAGGGGAGATAGAAGAGGGACAGCAAAGAATGCAGCAAATGGGCAGAAGTGGCAGGAATCAGAGGGACAGGATTGAGAAACACCACATACAAAGGCATTGCTTACCAGAGCATCTCCCCATCCCAAGACTGAGCCTGGTCTCCTGAGGTTCACCATCCCTCTGTGCAAGGAGGACAGTGGTGCCTCTCCCTCTGCCCCTGCCTAGGTCCTAGGGATAAGCAGCAATTATGGATGGCCAGTAACTACATTATTTAAAGTGCCAGAGGTCTGTGTAATACTTTTTAAGGCCTTGGGTGCAGTTCAGGTGACAAATAAATGCCTTACCATTGTTGCTTTGCAAAATATTTGGGGGCAGAAAGAGTTTTTTAAAAGCAAACTGGGAAGTTATACACAGAGAAACAGCAAAGACTAGTACTTATAAAACTAAGTTTGTTAATATCAGCTAAAGCCTGAAGCAAGCTTAAAGCAGTTCCTTTTATGCTTTTTTTCTTGAGATACTGTCTTGCAATTTCACAAGTACTTAGAATTTTTTCCATACAATCCCTTACCAGAGTTAGTGCAAATGGTAGAGAAGTTTCAGAAATACAACAGACTTAGATACAACATCAAACTGTTGATATAATCCAGATTCTGTAGAAAACAACTTATTTTAAGAGATGAGGTTGAGAACCAGTGATGAAAAAAGTTAATTCCACATGTAATACAGCAGAATATAGGCCAGCAAATAAGACTTACTATTCACTTCTTCCTCGATCATAGTAGATGAAATAAACTCTTCACTGGCCTTCTTCATATTCCTCTTTTATTTAGGAACCTGAGCTAATTTGCTTTGAGTAGTTTGCTGGATTGCATGAGCATGAGTGGACCCCTCTACCAGAAGATTCCCAAATCCCAGATTTTTCCCTTTCACCTTTCTTTGGGTAACTTCCCATTCACAAAGTCATCATAATGTACACTTATTTCAATGAAGCACCAGAAAAATAACTGTGGTAATGTTTGTGAAACATCAAGTTACCATAATGACGAGCATCAGACTAAGCCAGGAACAGTTTTATCTTAAATATCACAAGTAAATAAGGCAGACTGCTGTGTACTGAATAAGAAAAAGCTGTAATATTACTTGAGAAACAATCATCCACTCTGAACAAGGAGGAGGAGAGACTTTGCATTCATGTGGTTAAACACTCCCATTAAAGCAATGGAGACAAGCTAAGAGTACACTGCAGTTTGATATTTTGAGTGTCTAATTTTACAGGCTTTATGACATTCTTAAAATATTTCTCCTAGGTAAGTATTTGGTATAAATATCATGGCTTTTAAAACAAAACCAAAACAAAGCAAAACTCAAGCAGGCAAGTTCTTTGGTGTTAGGGATAATAGCCCATTGCTTGATAAACTACTGTCTTTGAAAAAACACCTGGTAGAGTTTTGAAGAAGTTCTGTGAACCAGTCCAATTACCCTCCTGTAGGCAAGCACTGCTTAGCCCTGAACTAGCACTTTGCTCTTGCAATGCTTTCTCAGACTGCTGGGCTGCAATGTCTGCTTGGACCATGCAGCAAGTCTGGGAAAATGCAACCACTTGGGCAGGAAGAACAGACTACTTCTTTTTGCTTCTAGAGGATCTAGCACAGCCCTGAGACATGCTGATAGGAAAGTGGCTGGCTCCGAAGCACAGCTGTGTAACATCTGCATTTTACTAGGGGTGATGATTCATGGTTTCTATCTAGCAGTTTCATCTGGTTATTGTATCAGACAGAGAAAGGAGATTCCACAATGTGTGCTCTGGAGCCAAGATAACAGCCACTCATTTCTTCCCAGCACCCTCATATCAGAATGCAGCAACAGCTGAGCTCACCCACTGCAGAGCTGGCATTTTTCTCTCTTCTTTTGTGGAAGCAGCCTGGCTAAGCATGGATATGTGTGTGGGATTTACTCTGCAGCACCCCCCATCAGATGAGCCAGACTATGCCCACACTCAATTTCCCTGAGTGCTGCTTTGCTGAGAGTTGGCTGATTCTCAGTTACACCTGACCCCAGTGCCAGAGCTCCCTCCTTCCTCCCAGCTGCCATGGGCCAGGCAGCAGGGTGGGTAATGCTGGCTGCCCAAGCAGCTGACTGAATCTCTTCTCCTTCTTCTCTGGGGGCTGGCTCCTCTGCACTGGTTGATTTAGAGAGCAGAGCAGCTTCTTGCCTGTGTGTGTAACTGGTTTGCATCAGTGCACAAAAGTTCCCTCTGGCAGGCAATTGCTTTCCTGCCTGTGGGAAACCTAGCAGAAAAAGTGAGAACAGTAAGATTTTTTCAAAAAAAGCTGCTTAAATTTCTACCATCTACTGAGAGGGTCCCTATCTGGGCTGTGAGAGCAGTTCACAGTCTCTCTGGTCCCTCAGTGGCACTGGATTGTCAAACTGCAGAAATGCCTTCTTCCTTTTGTGTGTGGCCATGAGAAGGAGCCCTACTCTGACAGAGGCTGGGATCCCATCAGATAGAGGTTTGGCAATGGTCATCCAAGCAATGGAAGCACCCTGCCCTTCCCTTGCTGCATGGAGGTAGCCACACCACCAACACATAAGGATTTATTAACTGTGCCTGTTCAGCAGTACTGCTCTACTACAAAACAACAGCAGGGTAAACACAACACTTTAGAGTCAGACTAGGAGTGCAAAGATTCTTTCTTGTCTTAGACCACCCAATTTCCAAACACTAGTCAATGAAGACTTCTAGATTTGACAGGGTTGCTTACACTAGGCTGTATGCATTTTGTCTCTGTAAAAAGACAATTTAACTTGGCAATAATTTACTACAGGCTGCTGCTTGAAAATATAAATTGAAATAATATTTCTATTCTTTGTTTGCTTGAATGATTTTCCATTTTGTAGCTTGAGGGAAACCATCATTTAGAAGATGTACTCATGAGTTATGAAGGATTCACAACCTCCTTTATGGTAACAAAGCTAAGCATGAACCATGACTATACATGTATGAGTCTTGAGTGGACTTTCTGCTTTTGGATGCTAGTCTGCAAGTGAAACAGGGCAATAGCAGTGGAAGGGATGAATTTGTGCCCTGCTTCACCTCTCCACCCCAGGCTCCATTTTCTGGAGCATAAGTGTGTGAATCTGGCTGGCCATGTGGAAACCTGAGGCCACAGGCCACGGGCATCTGGCCAAGAGATACCTGCAGGCTTGGCAACAGCTGTGTGAAGTCAAACAGCAGGGAGAGCAGTTTTCCTTCATGGACTGAAGCATTAATGGGGCCTTTCTCCTCTGCCCAGATGTTGATTTTCACAAAGTTTGCGGGGGTTGATATCTACGAAGTATCTCCTCTGCTAAATTGTAAGAATTAGTCTGTGGGTTTGGAACTATTTGGACAGGATCTGGCAGACTGAGATCTTTTTTGCCTCATTTCTGTAGGAAACCAAACTGAAAATTCTTCTTCTGCCTAAACAGTCTTTTTTTTGTATCCGCTCAGGCACTGAGAAAACAGAAAGCACTTCATTCTCATGAGATCCAGAGAGAGCCTGTCACTACTTTTAAAATAAGGCAAATACTATTGAATCCCTTTTCATATCATTAGCACTTCACCATCATGAGTGATTCTAGACAAAAGTAATGTCTTGGTACTTCTTCGATTCAAAATCACTTTATGCCCAGGCTGTCATTAAGTGATTGTCCTTTGTGGTTTATCTCTTGAGGAGAGCTTGGGATTAATAAATTTGAAGACAAGTGAAGCACTCAAATCACTCAGAGGTAAGAATTCAAGTCCTGTCCCTCCCCTCAGCACTGCCAGGTGCTCAGTCCCCACTCCATGTGCTCTGTCTCTCCACATAAGCACCAACTTTCCCATTCCCTTTGTGGGAAGTGCACATGGAGATCCAAGGAGATGCCTTAATGAGGGGCACAGCAGAGCCCCAGTCCTTTGTGGATTTACTGTGAGGCATCTTAGAAAAATTGGCCCCAAGTACGAACAATGGCAAGCAGTTCATTGCAAAAAAATTCTTTTTAATGAGTCATGATGGGGATTTGGGAGAGTGAGGAATACAAAAGACATTTGCTGATGGCATAAATATGTGAAATCCTGGTGATAAATGAAGATTTCCTTTCTTGTGCAATACAATTAGTCTTTTAAATTTTAATAAGGTCTTTCAAAATATTGTGAACTCTCCTCCCAACCTGCTGTGCTGCCACAATTACAGCAGAAAATAACTGGGGAGAAAATTACTACAACATTGCTGATACTGCTACTTTTTAGCATGCTTTTCTGCCTTAGTTTCCCTAATAGCAGTAACAGCTGAAAATGTTAGGTACATAACCTTGAAGACTCTTTTCCCATAGTAAATTAAAGATATATCATTCTCACATGAAATGTGTGTTGACACGACTGTCAGACCCTGGTGTGGCAGCACCAAAAGATTTTTTCTGAAAGAGATGTGGCTTCCACAAAGAAATCCCTTAAAGAAAATAGGTAGTTTAATGTATTTTTGGTAGGGAGAAAAGCCATTACAGTCTTGACTTTGCAGAAAGGCAAACATGCATGGATCCATATTGTCCCAACATGATGGACTGCCCTGCCTAAAAGAGCTCTGAAACTTCAGCTTTGAAAAACACTTTTAAAATGTTTTATTTAGAAAGATCTTTATACAGTCTGAAAGCCTAGGATTCAGGGAGTGAAGAACATGCTACATGAAGGTTTAAGACAATGGCAGAAATCTGCACTTTGCCAAGTATATGTTGTGTGTTACCTGTGAATTTCCAGCCCTTTTGAATAGTAAGATTGAGGGAGGACTTGTACCACATTTAGACATTAAAATCTCTTTAGAAGTTACATGATGCAGAGACATAATGGCCTATTTTCTAAGCAACTGGGCAAATCCCTGTTTGCATGATGGATAACATATCTTCTGATTGCACAAAAAGTGCACATTGACATGCTAGTGATGTAAAACATGTGCTCTAGAAGTGTTCCAGAGACCACCCCACATGAAATTACAGGAGCATTATTTTCAATCACTGGTCATGAATGTTAAACTTCTAAATTAATATTTATGTTTCTAGATATGAATTACAGAAAAATCAATTTATAATCCTAATTTTAAGTACCTACTCTTCACTCAACAAAATTATTTGTACACATTATTAAATCCTAAAACCAATCCTCTTTTAGATAACAAAATGGAATGTTCTTCACTAGTATTAACGACCATAGCACCCTTCACAGTGAGAAGGGCTAGCAGAATAACAAGGAACTTCTTTCTGCAGTTGCAGAGGAAGAAATTAATGTACTATCCAACTCAGCTGATAGAATTCATTACACACGTTGCATCCTCCTAGGAGTTCTGTGAGATCAGAGCTGTGCTGGAAAAGATGTGGGGTAACTGAATATTAAAATATGCAGCCTGAACCCATTCTTTAAAACCCACTTCAGGAAGCACTGCTGCTCTTTCCCCTGAAAACCTATTGGCTTCTTCTCAGTTCATCAAAAGATGGTTCTCTCTCCCTGCTTGCTTAGGCTTTGACCCAGTAAACTACAGTCCCCAATCCCTCTTTCAGACCAGCACCATTGATTTAATTTCATCTTTTCAAAAAATAAAAAACAGAAAATTGAGGAAGCACAAAGCAAAAAGGGTTATCAGAAGGAACACACAATCTTTGTGATGGTCTCAGCAATGAATTAAAGGGCAGAGACTCTCCTGTCACAATGTCCTAGAAAGCACAGTTAAAATAAACGTTGCTGCTTGAGGTAAAAATGACAAAAATTTTGCAAATATTGAGATTATTAGACATATGCTTTAGTGGAGTCCAAATCAGAGCTTGAAGGTTGTTTGTTTTACAGAGAGATACTAGAGAACTCAAAACCTTATACAAGAAAAGACAAATTCTGTTCTTTCCATTTCCAAATATGAACACCATGTCAGAGGTGATGGTTGTCTGCCATCCCAGGGCCACAGCTGAAGGAGAAGGAGCAGGAGGCCACATCAGCTGCCCCTCTGAGACACTTCACCCCTGGGCTGAGGGAGAAAAAGGCTGTGGGTGATTTGGGATATGACTAGAGGAAGCAGTTTAACATGTTCAGAATAACAAGATTGGAGCTTTATTAAATATAAGTGGCACTTTGAAACCTTTAAGTCAAAATATATATTAAACTAACTAACTGATTGGTGTTGGAGCTGGTAATGATTTTTTTACTAAAGAGATTATAACATCTGATCAAAGTTGAGTGTGAGGAAATGGCAATGACTTGTTGCTCTCCCTTCACTGGTCTGATGCACAGCAACTTCTCTTCTAACCCAGACTATTAGAGAAGGAGAAAAGAGGAAGGACCCCATGATGTGAGATACCAAACCCCATCCCACTGATCTGGGACCTCTATCCATGAATCAGTCCCATGCCAGCAAGTTGGAGGGCATAAATCTTTTGTCATGAGGAATCAAGGCAGGACATCATGTGAGAATTTTATGCTATGATACAACCACTTACAGATACATACAGACCTTGCTTGTTCCTCTGGTGAGTTTTTCTGCAGACACATAATGGTAGTGGCAGTAGTAAAAATCTTCAGGATCTGTTGGGTCCAAAAGCCAATCACTTCTAACCCTCCCAGTCTTCAATTATCCTCTTATTGCTAGGCATAAGCCACCCTGTGCTGGTAGGAAAGACAGGATATTTCATAATGTGCCCTGCCAAGGCTGATATGAAATTCTCATTCACATATCAGCTTGTTTCTGTGTAAACCTATGGCTTTTTTCCATTATGGGCCTCCTTCCAACATCAGGCTGTTACACCAGCTAGCAAGGAGCTGGATTCCTGAAAATATTGACAAGGAATATGTCAATGCCCATGTGCACAGATACCAAGCAGATCTCATTGCAGGGGCACAGCCTTTTTGAACAGAGCATGCTTGCTGGAACAGATGGGGCTGTTTGCTATCCTGTGCTGGGCACTGTGTCCAAGGACCTGAACCCCTTCATCCCCAAGCTAATCATCCAACAATCTAATGACTTCAGCAGATTCAAAATGGTTCCAGGGGCCATATATCTACCCTTGGACACACATAAGCAATCCCTGATGATTTCCATGGCATATTGCTATTTTCACATCCTCTTCATTTTTCAAGTGTGAAGAGAAGTTATCTAAGACGCCAACAAAGTGTGACTAAAGGATCAATTTCACACAGATTTTTGCAGCATGAGATGTACTTCTATGAAGACCTGGCATTAAATCCTGACATATCCCTGGAGACTCATTTACAAATGCTCCTTAGCAGCACCTTTTCCTAAAACATTTTGTAGAGTTTTATTGTACAGCTAAAAACTGCCTGGAACAAATCCTATTCTGTCCCTCTCCCCTGTAACTGTGACTGGACTCAGCAGCCTGTATAACCACCCAGAATTTCTATGTCTCACTTTTTGGACCTTTTAAATCTACACCAACCCACCCTTTTTTGCTGGTCCTGACAGCTAAAGTATCCCTGGATTTTTTTTCTGTTCCCTTTCTTGTCTGCTCATTGTACATGAGTGTTTCTCTCACATACCCTGTGGCTACAGCTGCATTTGCCTGTGTCACCCCTCACCAAGCACCCTCAGGACACAGCTATTATCAATTGTTTGCCACTCCTTGTACAAGGAACCCTTCTTTCAGGACAAACCCCACACTGAACCTGGACAAGACAAAGGAAGACATCAACTTCTCCCTGAGTTAGTTTCTTAAAGGTAAAGTGAGGGCTTCTGCAAAGAGGTTCCTCTATACAACAGTCAAAGAAAATATCTGGGAGGGTTTTAAAAGATGTTAGGGAATTTGAAGTGGCTCAAGCAGTAAAATGGAAATGCATTTAGTATTTTGGATGAGCCATCTTTCAGTCATTGTGTTTGAATTATCTCATGTTTTCATCCATCATATGATGACTTTGTCAAAACAAGAAAAAAATATTTAGTGTAACATCCGTGGTAGAAAATAAGAATATATTACTATGTGGTCTAATGCCAAGGGGGGAATTTATCAGGAGAAGGAAGTTATGCTGTTGCCAAATGGTGGTCCTATAAGTTGACCCAATTAAACTAACATGAAAGGTTCTTTTTACACTCTTTCCTCCAATGTAAAAATAACTTCTTATAGCTTGAAATACATTTGTTCCAAATGTTTCTAAAAGGCTGAATGTATGGCAGGATCCACAGCACTTACTGGCAGCAAGAGTGATAACTGCAAAAAGCTGTGTAACCACCTTTTGCTTCCTGAGCTTTGAGGCCAAATTCTGCCACGAAATGAAGTGAAATGGCATGTCAGACACTAGAGAATCAAACACTTCTTGGACTGACACAAGCATCATATTCTCCAGGAAAACCTCAAAACAACTCCCCTAGCTCAGAGTCTTGCATTTTTCATAAGCTGTAATTTATACAATTAACAAGTCTGTTGCTTTAAAACAAAAACAAAATGCACTTCTGAGAGGATATATTTATCATACCTGGGGTTTGGCAAAATAAAGTATTTTCACCCTTAGGTTTATAAATCCTCTGAGATAATTTCAATTGGAAAAGCAAAACCTTTTTCCAATATAGACATTTATTCTATTTACATTTCTGTCAGCCATAGAATTCTGCAAAGTAGAATACAGTTTCGCTGGAGTTCAGCCCAGTGGAGAATTGGTGAATAGTTTATATTTTATAACAGTGCCTTAAGTGTCTGTTATTAGCTATGCATTTGGAATAGGACATTTCCTGAGTCCTCATTTACTGCCATGGTATTGCAACATTAAACCAAGCTTTAGATTTTTGTTTGCTTGTTGCTTTGGGAATTTTACTCATTTAAAGGTATATTGCTTTGCTACATGGAGAGGAGGAAAGAGACAAAGAAGAAAAGACTCTTGTTTTGAAGAAGGAATTATGGTATTAGAGGTTGCATTATGTGTACACATGTAACAGAAAAAATATATATAGTATGTACCACCTTGCATGTTTAATTTAATTTGCATGAGGATTTTCTATTCTCAAAAATTAATAATATTATTACTTTTAGTGTTCTATTAGAGAATCAACAGTAATTTAAAATCATAAAAATCACTGTCACTGTAGATGTGCATGCAGAAAGGGAGTTGCACAGGACCTTTTTAGCAGAAATACTGTGTCAAGCAAAGCAAATTTCTCCCTTGATATTTTAATTTAAACACAACATTTGGGAGGGTTTGGATTTAAGCATGTTGGATTTCTTTTACTTTGGATGCATTCTTTTTTTCTTCCTTTTTCTGTAGTCTGCATTCTTTTGGAGTGTCAGGAGCTGCAATTTGTTTCACTAAAGCCAAAAATGTGGTTTTGCTTTGTATACTTAGCACTAGTTTCTATGTAAGATACACACTGGACAAATCTCAAGTAAAGGTCTCTTCCAGCAGAAGGTCAGATGCTCAGAGCCTTTTCCATATGTCCTGAACTGAGTTGCTGTGTGCAGAAAAGGGGCTTTGAGAAAGAAATCAGCCCTCCTTGCACATCTGGAAATGTTGATGGTCAGTTAGATTTTAAAGCATTATGGTCATTCTCCACAGCAAAGATTCAACATACCTTCAAGGCAAAAGCAGCGATTTCCAAATGCTCATGACATTCCAGTGGTCATCTGAAATGAAGAAAGAATGGATTTAAAAAACCCCTCAGGGTGCTCCTGCCAGTGTCTAAACTTTTACACTGCTGTTGCAGTCAGACAAAACACTTTTGTTGTTGTTTTTTAGAGTGAATTCAAATTGTCAATATTATTTGCGTCATGAGGCTCCTCCTGAAAAAGATTAAGGAAAAGGAAGACAGAAAAACATTCTCAGGCAAGAAGCAAGCCCTGTTTTCCTTAAAAAAAGGAACAAACAAATTGTGCTCTATGTTCCTAGCTAAATGGAAAGATACCATGTTTTTAAAAATAAGACAATCTATGGAGACAAAACATCTCCTATTCACAAAGTACTGAATTTTATGTATACAGCTTTTACAAAATCTTCTCAAGACAGCACTGTATGTTTATCTGGTCTCCTGGAATACAGAGAAGGGACATATGGTGAGCATTTTTGGACCATCAATCAGATTCTAGTTCATCAGTCAAATCTGTGCAATGTAAACAGTGACCTAAAGAGCAAGGTTGTTTCATGATATTTCATAAGTGTAATTTGTAATATTATTTACTTTCAAATTCTACGGTGGAAGTATTTTAAATTTCTCAGTGTGAGAGTTTTACCATCTGACATCACTTCAAGAAGAATAGTTTTCCTGAAAAGAATGGATAAACACCTCTAAAAATCAAGCACCCCTACATCTGAAAGCATAACTGCAAGGACAGTCAAAACAACTAACTTGTCACCTTAGTTAACTGCTGGTTGACTCAAGACCCTCTGTTCCTTCCCAAAGACTTCGTATTTCACACCAGGATTGGTGATTCTCACTTCCTTTTGCTTGGCCTGTTTGTTGGGTTCTTTAGTGTTTGACATCTAAGTGATATTCCTGAAAAGATTTTGTCTTAGTCTGAATCTATTTGCAGCAAATTTTTTCATCTGAATTTTCAGCACCAAGAGACCTACAAACGAGTATAGAGTTGTCATGTTACAGGAGACCAATGGCCATAATTTGCAGTCAAATGAAGTGAGATAACTGCAACACAACAATTTGGGAAGTGGTCTCAACATCACACTCTGGGAGATGTGAGGTGTTTGCTCACACTGCCTCGACTTGGCTCCAGTATTTTATTCCCCATATGTAAGATAAACTCTCTTAAACCCTGGTAAATTAGATATGGGAAGGTCTCGCAAGCTTAAGGTCAAATTCAGAATTTGACTTGTGAAAATCTGGGTGTGTTGGATTAAGTGCTGCTGACTTGCCACCCTGTGGGGAAGTGTATGAGGAGTATCTTGCACTGTAAGTTTAACAGGTAACATGGGACTGGAGACATGGAGGCTCTGCCACCTGGCCATAGCTGCAAACAGTGGAGCAGCACCTCCTGTGCAGGCAAACTCCTTGGCTTCACCATTAACACGTGTAAAGTTGGCTTGAAAAGCATCAGAACTCTGTAGTCTTCTGTGTGTGCCACTTCCATTGAATGTAAATTCCAGGTAAGGAATTCCTAAGGCACGGTGTTTCCTTTGGATCTTGGAGCAGAAAGGTAATGTGAGCTCTAGACTTGAAAGAGTGGCTCCCTCCTCTTTTCTAAAGATCCTGGTTTAAGGGTTAGGCTCTCTTGCTCCACTCTCCATTTCAGTTTTTATATATGATATAATTACCTATTTTAAAAGTTTATATAATGTTTAAAAATCTCAAAATGTAACCCCTTAAATTATGAAATAAACTGTTCAAACACTGTGTAAACTATATTTTAAACTGACCAGTTGTGGTAAATAATTTGGAACATAGATAAACAAGATGGGTATTTTGTTCAGCATGCTAGGCAAATTGTTTGTGAAACATTCTTCAAAACCTCTTGAGAAAATGCTGAGAGACATCATGGAGCAGCAAGGAAGCATGAGGCTCCACAGGGCAGGCTGAGTGGAAAACGACACCAGCAAGATTCTCTGGAGCAGTTGCTTTGGGGTCTGAGCCCAGACCACAGATTGCAAAAGAAACCTCTGGGAAGTCAAGGGAAACACAGTCCAGTAAATTCATCTGAGAGCAGATCTTTCCCAATGCTGAAACTAGCTATGTGGGGTATGGCTTGGGTGGTGGTGAGGTAGCAAGAAGCTCAGCCCTGAGCCCCAGTGACCAGCCTTGTCCCTGTGTGACACTCAGAGCTGGCATGTCCAGTGTAGATGTGCCTACAACAGGAGCCATGGGCAGGGATGGCCTGGCATCCTGTAGATATCCCCAGAGGCTTGTGTTTCAGGTGATCTCTTCCTTTACAAGCTATGGATTGATCTTAAGGGGCTTTAGTCTAATAGGCTTAGCTCTGGCCATGTTTAATCCATTAATCTTTTCGACATGCATTAGTTTGCTAAGAGGCAAGGCAAATTCAGGATGACAGTGAAAAGGACACCACATTCAAGTAGTAATTGTTTCCATGCCAAAGACCAAGCATGAAGCTAATCTGCATAAAGCTAAGAGATTCCTTTTGAAGTTTGACATAACCAGGGAACACTGTTAATACCCCAGGCATTACTTTATTTCAGATATGGCACATAGTTCAGGGCTAAATTAAACAGCAATTAATTTTCAGTTCTGATTCACTTCTAGGACTTCCTGAGCATCCAGCATCTCCAGCCAGACTAGCCTTGTCACTGGCCACCCTGGTGCCAAAGCCATTGCTACTCCCACACAAGGTGAAGGGCCAGCAGGTAAATTCTTGAGAGATGGTTGGGATTTCCAAATATAACTCTGGGAAATTTCCTATTATCAAGGATCTAACCATTTAACAAAGAGCAGACGACTGATATTAATCACACCGAAGTAAACAGGCAATGTTCTTGATTACAGTGTAGTGCCTGTGCTGACTCAGGGCTTGCAAATGTGTTATGCTCAGACCTTGTTCCTTCTGCAGTACTTTACACTTCTGCTGCTGCCAGCAAAGCCCAGTTCCCTTGAGTAGCACTGGCATCCACACTAATAAAATTGATTTTAAATTAAATTCTGTGACACAAATAGACAAAAGCAAAAGCATGAGAAGACAGAAGGCAAGACTGTGAATTCATTATCCTGGAGGTGATTATCAGGCACTCATGACTTCTAGTCCCATGTCTCAGAGCACGGATTGTGTGTAGGACAAGTTGATTTCTTCATCAGGCTGAGCTCCTGCTGCCCAGGACATGCCTGCTCCACTACCACGAGCTCCATCCCATGCACAGGCATCTCATCTGATCAGAGCACTGATCACTTTGGTGCTTGTGCATCAGTGTGACAAGGTGGGTATGTGCTGAGAAGCGAGACAGGAGTCAGGTTTCTCAGCACAGCAGATTGAGGGTAGGACTCTGCTCAGCTGACAAGACCAGAGTATTTGAATTCCTTCAAACTGAGGAGAGAGCCAGATCTCAAAGGAGAGGAGGAACAGAAAATGACAGGGCTTTTGCTCCTTTGTCTCTTGCCATCCCTTAGAAGAGGGAAGCAGCTTCCAGTCCTTTGCAAAGGGTTGTCTTGCCCACCTGGTTAGGTGCACAGTGTGAGCCTCAGCATACTTGGTATCCCAGGGGACTTCATCAGGGGAACTTCTAGTCCTGGTCTAAGTTCAGCCAAAGCCCTGAGTACAACTGGGAAAGTGCAGCAGCCCTAAGTGCCAGGAGAACCTAAAGAAAGGCCTGTGTCATTTGGGTGCTTCTAGGTTGGGAGACTGGCTGAGCAGGATCTTTGTCATGTAGGACTTGGGCTTCCCATAAATGTCCCAGATCCTACTCAAATTGCAAGAACTCCTCCATTGATCTGATCATAAAATACTTGTCTAAGACAGAGCAAGCAACTCTTGCCTCATCTGTTCCTGTGATGCCCAGCACAGTTGATGGTCCTTTCTCTCTGGGCTGAGTGGGACAAGGTGCTGTGGCTGGGTGTTGCAAGAGGCACACAACTCACTCATGGAGGCATCACAAAACAACCCCCAATACCACACTGAGGGGCAGAAAAAGCTAATTTACATGTTTCAGTCCAGCTCAAGAACTATGTCCCAGCAAACCAATGGAGAGGAGGATTATCACCTCATACCGGAGGTGTACAGTCCATCCTTGCAGAAAACCACCTCTACATTCCACATTCTACAGTGTGTAAGAAAAAGACACTACATGGCTAACATTGTTGTATTCTGCTTTGACAGGAGAACAAACACCTCCAGGATCATTGCTGCTTCTTTCTGTGGGCTGGGAAGAAGACCACATGCCTCCCACTCAATCTTTGTCAAGCAAAACTTCATGTACAGCAACATAACATCATTTCTTGTTTCTCCCAGTGCAAGAAGATTCCATTTGCTTCATTATCAGATGTTATTTCTTGGCTTTGATACTGTTCCCAGTTAAGTCGAAAGGATTTTTGTCTTTAACTCTTAATGTAGCAGCATTATACCCATTTCACACTTTCACTCTTCAAGAGAGATTTTTTTATAACTGTTAGGGAATAATGTGCCTGGAGAATTGTGGCTGCTCTGATTTTTGGTTTGTCAGTGCTATATATCCGTTTAGTTAAGCTATGTTTCAGACACCTCATACAAAACCCACAGGCATTTGATGACTGAAATACAGAATTCAAAAGTTGTAATACCTTCATGAAAAAAATGCATCACTGAATTTTGTCAGATCTTGACTATTAGCCATTAACTTTCCTGCTGGATGCCAAAACTTTTAAAGAACATATCATATCAACAAATTAATCTGGCAGTAATTTTTAATAGTCATTAATTCAATGTTTCATAGACAAAGCACTGAAAAAATGACAAGACATTCCAGCAATAGTTATGAAAATATTTATCCTTTAACAAGGACACATTAATTAGCCAGCCAGCTTTGAAAATAGATTGTCTGTATCTGTTTTAAAAAACAGTTCTGAAAAGACTGTGAGCACATCTGCTGCATGTTAAACTGGAAAAATCTGGCACCTGGAGAACTGTTACATACAGTGTGAGGACTGTCAGACCCTGCAATATATCCTACACCAAGAACTCTGTGAGATGTAAAGCAGGTTATGTCAGACTCAAGAAGCAATGTTAGACTCTGCATACAGCACACAGCAGAAATTTGACATGCTGTTTAGGGGGAGCACAGGCACACCAGCTTAATCAATCTGTGACTTCTGATGCAGGAAACAATCTGTAACCCATCCATTAACTTATCCCAATGGGAAAAAGAGCCCACTGTCCCCTGTGCCTGCTTTGCACTGGCTGCTGGATGAAGGCTCTGCACCTCGTTCTGCAGGCAGTGTGGGTGGGGAGCTGGCTCCTGGGTGGGAAGCAGGACCAGCACGGCGGCAGGTCCTCCTGCGAGTCGTGCAGAGAGCTGGCAGGGCTGCCTTCCCCCAGAGGAGGGGATCCGGGAAGCAGATATGATTCAGCTGCTGATGATCGAGCTGTACCTAAACCAGGGCTTGTAGCAGAGCTGCATTTTAACCCTTGGGTTGCTAGTCTCCTAAAAATTCATATTCATCACTGGGTTGCTGGTGTCCTAAAAACTCATTTGCATCACCTGCTTCTCCCTGTAAGGGGAGAACAGTCACTGCTGTCCACAGGGACACTGGAGGTAGGAAGGAGCCTGACAAAAGCTTTTTAGCCTGATCTGACCAGCAGCAGCCCAGAGCAGCTCCAGATGCCCTGCCTGGGCACTCCAGGGCCAGAGCTTGCCCATCTAATATCTGGGCAGCTGGTGTCTGAGCAGACCCTAACTCTGCTGGCTTCTCACCCAGTTCACATGCTTTGAGACACTGTAGGTGACAGCCCTGAGCATCTCAGGCTGTGCATGTCCCCTCCCGCAGGCAGGCAGGCAGCAGAGGAGCAGAGTGCTCTCTGGATGGCTCAGAAGGAACAAAAGAGCTGTGCATGGCAAGGGGATGAGCCTCAGGCTGCAATAGCGAGACAAGAGTGGTGGGAGACAAACAGGATGGAGGTGGAGGGTATTTCCCAGGATGGGTGCTAGAAAACCCAGGTTTCCCTTGCTGATTTCTATTCTTCAGATGCTCATCACCAACAAATCCTGCAGCATTCAATAAACTGGGGTTTGAGTTCCCATTAGAAAATTAGGAGGGAGAGAAGAAAGGGAATGGGGTCTACTGAGGGTAGCCCAGCTTTGTTCTGAGTTTACTGAAGTGCATTTTGGGACAAGCAGGCTGAGCAGGGGACAGAGCCTTGACCACAAAATAGCTAAAAGTCCTTTCACAGATTTTACAAAGGGAGTAGTCTGGGAAAGTTTTAGAAAATGAGAAAATTATGCAACTTTCTCTTAGAGCTGGAAAATACTAAAATATATGTATAATGTGTATTGACTATAATGATTGTTGGTTGTGGCTCATCAGCCACATAAACTTCTGCAGCCTTGAATCTTCCATGAAATGGGGGGAAAGAGAAACAGGAAAAGTCATCAACAAAGATTTGTTTTCTGTGTATTTTGTTTCTTCTGTCTTTTCCAGTCTTTCTGCTCCAGGTTCTGTACACACAACTGTATAATTAAAGGGAAATACTAGTCATGAAAATACTACAGGAGGTTAGAAGATATCTACTGCAATATCTAAAGACCTCTTAGAGGATTAAAAATAGGGCAGGGAATCACAGCTTTGTTTAACTCTGTTTTCATTTTGTGCAAATTATAATTCGCTTCTGTATTTTTTAGCTTGTTTGCTTTATTTGGGTGGTTTGTTCCTGCTATATCCTGGGGCTTTTTGCTTCCCCTAAGTAACACCTGCTGCTGATAAATCTCTGTAACATACATGCTACACTCCTGTGTTTAAGTACTCATTAAGTCTAATGGAAATCATTTGCTTTGGGTGGTCCTCACCACATACACTAATTTCCATACAGTTCTCTGCAAGAAGCCAAGAATAGAGCAGCCCCAACAAAATGTGCTCTGCCAAGCAAGCCTGCTAACAGGGCTTGAACAAGCCAAGGCTCTGTCAAGATCAATGGGTTTGCTGCACAGGGATATCCTATGCATATTCCTGCCAGTCACAGATTGCTGTGTGTAGATCTTAACCCAGTCAGAAGGAGTGCAGCCTGCCAGGCTGTTGGATGCAGAAATCTCTCGTGGGCTTGTGCTGCTCTGGCACCAGGAGAGTGAGGAGCCCACTCCAAGCCAAGTGGGTTGGAACATGCTGATAGCACAAGTGCCAAATCTCTTAACAGAGAGAAACTCTGGGGAAGCTGAGCCTCTCCAATATAGCTTTCTTCCCCCCCCAGCATTACTTTCAGTCTTATCTGGCCCAGATTCAGGAGCTGGTTTTCATTCAGTCATGATTTCAAGCAGGCCCAAGAGAACTTCTCAGGCATCCCAGTCATTTGTAAGTGTGTGCCCTGGGAAGGCACTGCAGAGCCAAAGCACCACGGGCACAGTGCTGTGCAGCAGCCCTGGCTCAGAGCTCTCCTGGAAGAGCCCTGCACCACAGGAGCTGGGTCAGGCAGGACCTGGCTGCCCCTGCAAACGTGCTGAGTGTCAGCAAAGCCCTTCCCATCAGGGGGCTGAGGGAAAGGGCTGACACTGCCCCAGCATTATCTCACTGATCAGCCAGCCCACGAGCTGCGTGGGATTTACCAGGACACACAGCTGAGGAGAATCAGACCATGCTCAGCCAGCTCAGCAAGAGCACAGGAAGTTTTCAAGAGCAGAAGCCTTTTCTAAAGTAGTTTCAAAGTATGAAGTATTAAAAATTGGAAATTACTATTTATGATAGTGCTGGGGACTACCCCTAAAATTTCCTGTCTCAGCTCAGCTTCACCCAGGACATGGAAATCCTGTCCTGTTTGGTGGTTTGTGCTGAAATGAAGCACTCCCCCTTCACAATGCCCTGTGGATTTGATGTAGCATTTGCATTTTCTCAGTGAGCTGGCTGTCACAAGTGCTGTCTTGCTGTCATCCCCCAGCCAAAACAGGGAAGCCATGGCCAGTGAAGTAGATGTGACCTTGTTATTTTCTTCTGCTCTTGCCATCGTGGAAAATAATCATACCAGAATTGTGGCCACACTGAACCACTCCTCATTTCTGATTTCTCTTCTCTGAGCAGATAAGAATGACCTAGGGCCTCTTAGTGTGTTTTACATCAAAGACTGATGAAGAGTCCTGACAGCCTTGATGTCACTGCTGTAAATAAACCATTAATCACACTGCCATTCCAGGGAACAGCCTTCTCCCAGAGGGCATGAACCTCCTTCAGGCCACTAATATAAACCACATCTCCACTAATCCTGTGGGGTGGAGGTAATGTCAGGGCTTTCAAGGTGGGCTGGCTCTGTGTCAGGGGGACACTCCATTACTCTCCTTGTAGTGCAGAGGTCATTGTTATGGTTCCAGTGAATTATAAGTGGTCAATGAATGCAGGAAAAGCCACAATGAATTGAATAAAGTGCACTGCAGAAGGAGTTACAGTAAGAAAGAACAGAAGGCTGAGTGTACTGTTAAAACTGCTCTAGAGTTGAATACTGCATAAAAACTCAATACAGAGGTGCAAGAGAAGCAATAGGGCCAGTGATCTAGCAGACAACCAGAACAGTGTGGTTCTAGTACATACTGCAGAGCCTAATACTTTGAATAACAGAAATTATTAAAATTTGCCACTCTCTTGCCAACACTACTCTTCAGTAAGATTGTCAGTGAAAATAGCATATTTTATACACATAAACAAGCATTAAATGTATATAAAATGCATGTAATTATATATAATACTTTATAGGTATTATATATTTACACACACATACATATATATCAAAACAGCTTATTAGTGAGGTTTAAAAATACAAATAAAACCAAAGTCAGTCAAACCTGACTCTGTTCAGCCATCATGGATGAACTGCAAACAGAAATTTGGCCTTCCAACAAAGTAGTTTTTACAATGGGAACTGCCTCATTAGGCATGGCCTTCTACATGTTCCAGTGAAAAAGCAGCACTAAAATAATGATATAAGAGTTGATTGCTGCCTCCCTGCTTTAGAGACTCCTGAGGGCAGCCTGTGATTCCCCAAAGTTATTCAAAGTAGCTCTAAATCAGAGAGCTCAGGGCTACTCTAAACTACACTCATACATTTTTTCATACAATAAATTATATTTTTAAAAGTGGTCCCAAGGGCATGTGAGCCAGATAGCACTGGCCACTTTCACACACTCCCTCCACACCACAGCCTGGCACAAAGACTGCTAACACAGCTTTCTGTGGCCAGAAGAAACCCCCACACTTTCCCTCTGGAGGCTGAGCCTGAGCTTTGGGGCTGTGCACTGTGGTTTATGTGTTCAGTCCAGACAGCACGGTTTTGAAGCCACACTCAAAAACCCTCTGCAGAGCAGTGATGGCAGTGGGTGGCTGCAGGAAGCTCGGGCACCTCACATCCCTCCTCTTGGAGGAGCTCTGTGGTACAGCAAACAGGGGCTCACACCATCCCCCAGGCCTCCCCTAAGCTGTGCTGGTTTTAGGACTCCCAAATGAAATACATATCTCACAACTTGACTTTTTTAATACTTTCAAACCTGACACTTGCTAACCCAGGTGGACATAAAGCTGGATCTTCACAACCCAGGCTACTCTCCAAAGGCAGATTCCTTACAAGAAAACCCCACTGCTCTGCTCTGCATGGCAGATGAGGTGCCACAAAAGCCCAAGCTCTCATCAGCACCACAAATTCAGCTAACAAACTAGTAACACCTCAGATAACCAAATCACAACTCTGCTGGGCTCCATCTATCTAAACACAGTCAAAGCCAGGACAAAAACTGTGACCTTCCCTGCTAAAAATTTGGGTGACCCTCACTTGCCTTGTAACAAAACAAACCAGGGTCTGTAGGGGTGTCTGTGTCAGCATAAGCCTGACTGTAAAAGCCTGACTCCCTTGCTTGATGCCTTAACCAGGACCAGAAGATGAGATTGCTGACTTGGAATGGAGTTTCTTAAGGAAAAAATGAACTCTGCTGAAGCACAGATTGTCTTTGGAGTCCAAAACACTGCTATTTAAAAATGCCTTTTTGCAAAGCAAGGGTCATGAGCTTCCTGTCAGAAGAATCCCTGTCATTATAAGCACACATAGGTCAGGATCCAGCACTGTCCAACAGTGAGATTCATGGGCTGGGCCTCCCACAAGCACCCTTGGGGAGATGAGCACAAGGTAAGCCTGCTTCCACTTCTGTCCACAGAAGCTCAGCTGTATTCTCCTAAGCCCCATGCCACAGACTGCATACTTAGCTTTTCAATACAAACATTCCTTTCAATTTTAACTTGTAAATTTGTTTATATGCCTACTTTGAGTCTCTTTACATGCACCTCCAGCATAATCTTCTGAATTTAGGTTACAGGCCTGAATCCCTCTTCAGCAACAATTATTTTTTAAGTAACAACAGTAAAAAATAAAGGTATGAAATTTTGAATTTTACCTTTTTGTACTTTCTTAAAGAATATTTTTATGAAGAATAGAGTTTATAAAATAAGGAATGAAAATATGTGTTTAAACCATGTTTCATCTGATTAAGGACACTAATTAAGAAGTCAATTTGTTATAAATAAAAACACCTGGCTGATCTGCCCAACACAGATTTAAAGCTATTCTGACAGCCTGGGACAATAAAAGAGTATTAGCTTTATTACCACCTATATTTGACTGAAATAAGGTATCAGAATGTACCTCTGAGCTGGACAGAAGATACCTATGAAGTATTGAGGAGCAGAGATAGGCACATATTAAAGTTTCTTCTGACAGAGACTGATGTTTGTGTGTGATTTCTGGAGCTGCCAATGGGCACCTTGGTAAAAATGAACCCAGAAAATACACACATGGTCCCTACACAAAGGTCCTCAATCCCTGCCTGGAGTGAGACCCTCTGTGTCTCACCACATCTGTCAGTGCAGGCTTGCCAGCACCCTTCCTACCATGCCCACTCCCAGAGAGGCATCAGCAGGGTCTGCAGCTAAGGGGAGGCTGGGTTTGCTGCTCTTCAGCCATCCTGCACATCCCTCCTTGCTGCTGGGCCCAGACACAGGTGGCTGCTCCCCTTTCACCTCTTCCCTTTCCTGAAGAAAATGCAGCAGCTCAGCATGGGAAAAACAGGCAGCAGGAGCTGCTGGTGACCCTAAGCTGCTGCCAGCAGCCTGATGCCCTCTAAACCCTGGCTGACCTTGCATGGTGCCCAAACTGGTCCCAGCACACTTGGCTTTCCTCTCCAAGCTATCAAATAGAGTTTACAGCCCTGAAGTAGCCTGAGATTTAAGAAGCTGTTTCAGTTTATGTACCATCCACGGTCACCAGGAAGGATCCACATTTCCCTTCCAGCCCAGGCAAGAGCAATTTCTTTTAAACAAATGAATAATGTTTGCCATTAGCAAAGAATGCCTCAGTCGATGTGTATTCTACAGTTTATCAGAAAAGATTTTGCTTTTAAACAAAAGGGAAACTAAGTATAACCCAATAAATTTCAATACCTTTAAAATGTAGCACTGTTTCATGATGGCTAATGTCTTAGTCAGCATTAGAGATTGACATTTCCTTATGAACAGGATTTCTTATGTGATATGCAAGGAAACATATATTTCTCAAAATTATAATTTACTTCCAATCTGCATTCTGCATAATGTAGGAAAATGCTGCATTTAAGGCATAGGGGTAAGGGGAAACCCTCTGTGGAAGTACACAGGACTGAAGCCTAAGTGCAAAATTTCAGACACAAAAGCAGCACATATTGGCATAATTTTTTTTCTGATGTTTGCAAGTGTAGTAGATCTTGAGCTTTACTGATGAGCAAAACTGTACACAGACACTTGAAACTGTTTCAGAATTATTGTTAATTACAAAGCCCTTGAAAATGCCCGTGAGCAAACCAGGTCTTTTTATTTATTTTGCTTTTGTCACACAATGTATGTTATCAGTAATTGTTCCCCCAAAAGAGAATTTCTGCTAGTTGAAATACACAGCCTCCCTTTCCAACCTACAATTTGTATTAAAGAATGGACATATTTAAAATTAATCAGGCCACTTTTTGCATCTATTTCTGTAAGTGCTGCTGGCTATTGCATTGCTGTAACACATCATCAAGGAAATGGCCAGTGGGAACAAGAGTTCTGCAGATTGACAAGACAAGCAACATTTATTAAATGCAAACTGTCAACTTTTGTACTTTAGATAAACACTTTGATTTAGGAGGGTCAGAGACAGGCAGGAGGTGTCAGCAGACAGATTGGAAGGTCTCTGGGACTTTTCAAGAGATTTATAAGTTGACTTTTGTTTAACTGCTTGGTTTTTAAGCATTTTGGTTTCTTTGAGGTATGCAAACCCAAGCTGACATACATCCTAATTTTGCTGTGTGCTGACTATGAAAGTTTAATAAAAGCACTGCAAATTTTCACTGTTCTCAGTGATTTAGCAGGAAATCTCGATAATCTTATAGGTAAAATGACCTAGAAATAACCTTTGATCTGCAGCCTATGTATACATCATAAAAACACAGAAACACAGTCAGCACAAAATGCTGGGGTTTTTGAGTCAGCAGGCTGCAGTACATTTTGTGTGTAATGAAATGGTCATTGCTCTTCCACATTGACACAGCACTTGGATCAAACTTCTCCTCCCTGAGGGTAGGGGGAGAGGCTGCTGCTCTCTGCTCAAACACATTTACACTGCCAGCCCCAGAACTGGTTCTAGCTCTAGGGAGAGCCTGTGGCAACAAAGCAGTGTCACTCTGTCACTCGTGTGAGAGATGTGGGGAACCCACAGCTGCTGAGGGAAGGGCAGACACATGGGGTGCAGAAACATCTCTGTCTGTCCACACTCAGTTTTCCTTGTCCTTCCTCCTGCACATCTCCCGTGCCAGGGCTCATCTGAGGCAGGGAAGATCATCTCTCCTCGTGTTGCTCAGAAGCCTTAGGGCAGTGTGGGAACACTTCTGCCAGACAGCCTCTCACAGACAGGGGCTGGTGGCTGAAGCCCCCAGGCTCCAGCCTTTCCTGCATTTCATGGGGGATCTGCTGGGAAGAAGGGAGCCCTGTTCCCAAGGGCACCATCAGCATTTCTGCTCTGGGCTCTCTGCATGTCCCCAGCACTGCTGTTAGACCACTTGTGATGGAAGGGTCAAGGAATTTTCTCTTGAAAGCTCACTTTTAAAAACAGCAGCATGGAAAGTAGTTCTTTGCCTTGACTTATTATGGAAAACACATATGAGTAGAAGGTAGTGGGACCCACCTCCTAGGATATCATGCCCAGTGAAATATCCTATCCTGTGCTGTTGGAAGTCATTTAAAAGAACATTTTCAACTTTTCCAAACTGCTAGCCAGCTTAAAAAGGAGGTTGCTAGTGGTGTTATAATAGCTGCTTACTTTTATTCATGATATCTGCCTTGCTGTATGTGTTTTCCTCCTGTTTTTGCAGAAGAGGTTATTTCCTTGACCTTCACATGGTTTGGGAAAAAGGCTTGCATTTTCAGATTTTCATTTTAATTTTGTTCTAGTGTTTAAAGAACAAAAGTGAGACTGTAAGCTCCCTGGAGGATGTTCAAGGTACAAGCTATGAGCCAGATGCAAGCTGTAAAACTCCTGTTGAGACTCCTTGCAGGCAGCTGTAGTCACCTATCTTTGGAGAATTCAGGTTCCAGTGTGCATGGAAGCCAAGTCCCTGGGATCAAGGGAGAGTATTTAATGCTCTGACCCAGGGCCTCCTTGGTGGTCATGCTTATCTTAAAAACACTGATTGTTATCCATTTGATTTTTATGCAAATTAATTTTTCCCTCTAGAACTCCTGGCCAGAGAAGACTTTTGTGAGATACCATAGACTTCTACTAATAAAATAATTATGATCAAGTCTTTCTTCAAATAAATGCAGCAGAGACATGAATATGCAGTTTTACTAATATTGTTGCTTTCCATCTTGCACAGACTGAAGTTGGGTTCTTTTACTGCATTAATTCCATGATCTATGAAAGAGATAAACCTACTGCAATATTGCTGGAAAATTCCCAGCCATCCCAGTATACCCAAACCACAGACAAATCCAGCAAGCTCCCCATTGCTAAGTTAACACTGCTGGGTAAATGGTTTAAGTAGCCAACTCTGTCTCAGGAACAACAAACAGATTGTCCCAAAATGAAAATCTTAACTGGGCTTTACACATATCATTAACTGTGCAACACACACACTAAAAGAATTACAGTCTTGGTGTGCTCACTACTGTGAGCCAGCTTGACTGACAGCCTCTCTGAGTTACAAACAGCCACATCCAGAACTCTCAAAATGCAGGAATTCATCCCCACCCCAATCAAAAGTGAGTTACACATCTTACATCTGCCCAGGAATGGATGAGAAGCATGATGGGGCCCTGATATGTCTTGTGTGAGGGTAGATGTTTAAGAAAACAAGAAAAAGAAGCAGTGGGAAATGCAAAAAGGAACACAAAAAGAGATGGGAGACTCTCAGATCCAAAAAAGCATTGATAGGGCAGTCCTTGAGTTTTGGGTCAGGTGCTGGGTCAACACAGCTTGGGCTGTTTCATCCCATGTGTGTCTGCAGGACTTCTGTGAATGCTTTGGAAATCAAAAGGATTGTGATTAAGACATCCATGTCCACCATCACAACCTGGAATACCCTGCATTTTGGTTACCAACTGAGATTGAAAGTAACTCCATGGCAAGACAAAAAGTTAATTTATGATGGGTCCTTGTCATAGTTCCAGAAGTCTGCAATAACTGCTAGCTACATTAAAAAATTATTTCTTCATTCAGGATACTTTCATACATGTTATAGATGTGTAGCTTAAGTGTTACAAGGAGTCATGACTTGCATTTTAAATTGAAGCATGGAAGCCATCCCAGCTCACAATTATTTTCAAAGATTATTGGAATAAAATAACATCTTCAGTTAGTCCATAGGTCATTTCAAAGCACTGTGCTGTATAGAAATAGAAATGAGTGGGCTTTGGATGTCTAATTAATTTAAATGCTTTTCTTGCAAGTCTGTTGGTTTTAGTCCTATTGGGCCTATTGCTGAGGAAAAATTATCTGTGTTCATTTAAACATTAAGAGAGGGCTCAGTGCTGAAAACTGTTTAACTGCATTAGACAGATGATACCAATTAGAATTTACACATAAATCAGAGGCACAGTTAAATTCTAAAAGTTAACAGATTTTTGTTTAGATGGCTGGGACCATGTTTCTACTTACTACAAGAAGAGGGTATTTTTCCTTAAATAATTTTATTTGTTTGTACTGGCACAATGTGCTCAGCACAGGATCTATCACTATGTCCAAGTCATCTGTTAACTTCATCCACTTTTTCAGATGTTTATAGTTCCCTATCCTATACTGAGTGAAAAATGGACACCAAAGCCACAGGTTGACCTGAGCTGACCTAATATTTGATTGCCTCCATCCCAATTAGTGGGTGAGAGCTGGTGTTGACTTCCAAAGTCTTATGCACAGCTTGTAATTGATTTCCATTTGACCTGCTGTGTTTAATTTTGTTCATCAATGAGTTTCTGGATCATCTTTTTTGTTTGTTTGTGAAGGGGTGAGGTCAGTGCACCATATGCAGACCTGGGTCCACAGGAGGTCACTGGCAACTGTCACCAACTGAGGGACCACCAAGGTCCATTTTAGATGCAGAAACAACCCTTTAATCCATGAGCACTGGGAAACACCACAAAATTCAAAAGATGCCAAAATGAAAAAAAATCCTAATAAAAACTAACAAAATTGTCTTCACTATTTTATTTGACAAGTATTTTTCAACAGGCAGAGACTTTGGTTTTCAGAGAAAGAAATCTGGGAAGACATCATGCTGGTGATATAGCAGCTCTGGTGTCCATATGTGTCCCTAAATAATGGCACAAACATAGTATTATCAACAGATATGATTATGTCTTTAGTAAAGTACCCCAGGAATAAAAGATTTCTGAGCAAGCACAACAGTGTGCTCCCAGGAGCCTGTTCTATCACCTACATTGTCCTCCCCTGTGCATAATTGAAGGTTCATTCATAAGGTCAAGGTAAATAATATCAAGGTGAAATTATCTCAATCCATCAAGGCAAAGCAATGATCAACTCTCCCAAAGGTATGACAATATCAGAAACTCAATGAAATTCCCTACACTCCATTCAGAACTCACCTTTTTGTGTGTGTGTGCAAACACGGCTATCTCATATGTTGTTTAATCCTGTTACTAGAAGAAATACTTCTATTTCCAAACAAGTATTTCAAAGCTGGTTGCATCCTGCAGGAAGATGTAGTTACTGGATGCTGTGGAGCATCACCCTTATTTACATGAAAGTGCTTCCTGTTAGCATGGTATCCTCCACTCCCTGGCCTCATATTTTGTCTGGTGCATGTGGCTAATCACTCTATAAACAGGAAGGACACTTGAAAGATCATCTAAATAAACCCTGGTGTGTATAATTCTCTGGTAGGTTAATGAGGAAGAAGTTGGCAAAAAAGAAGAAAATTGTTATATGCAAGACAGCAGTTCTTATGAAAGTAAAAATGTCTTTGCATATGAGGCCTCCATGCTGACTAAAACCACTCTATAAGTAAAATTCTAAACAAAAGGAAAACCTGAACTTGGCTGTTATTTGTGTTTTCTCACAAGTAAAGGCACACAGACATGCTCAGTCCCCATGTGGCCCCAGGTGAAGCCAGAGGAGTTACATAGAAGGGATTATCTTGCAATCCATTTGCAGTTAAGTGCTGTGCCACCCCTGCTCCCTTGTCAGCTGGTTTTATGTCTCCTTCTGTGGACTTTGCACCTCCAAGATGCCCAAGGCAGACAGTGTGGTCTGGCACTGGGCACACCATAAGCAAATGTTAAAAAATTACCTAGTTTAAATGGACAGTAAAGCTGCTGAAAACTCTGCATCATTTGTCAACTTTTTGTCCCTCTTCCAAAAACTCCCAGAGACTCTTGCTCTTCATATTAACTTCTATTTTCTAACATTGAAATTGTTCAAATAAGCAATGCTATTTTACTTTAGTTCTCAGATTGGTCTTTATTCCATCCAGATGTTACTGCTCACACTCCTGTCTTCATTTAGAGCAACACTTTGTAGAATACCTAATCTTTAAGTCACTTTTACTTTAATTCACCACTATATTTTTTAAATGACTGTGTTTGACATAAACCACTGGCTGGTTTCACAACTGTGGTGTCTCCACCTTTGGCAAACTGTTCACTTAGTTGTTCCATCCACCTTTAATGGAATTGCTGGAACCACTTAAAATCCATTAATATACTACAAATTACAAGCACAAATCATATCTGGTGAATTAGTGCAGTTGAGAAGACTGAATAACTTCTACTCATAAGAAATTAAGTCTATTGCAAATGTGTAACTACAGTTTCCAAAAATGTTAAAGATTTTCCAGAAATATTCAGAATTAAATCCATATTTTGAACTATTTATCCACTTTTGAGTCTTTTTTTCTTTTCAGTTTTCATTTGCTGGCACATTCTATGGCCTTTATGCATTGAATTTTTTGTCACTAACTCTCAGTTACAAATGCATCTTTACACACTGTATCAAGCAATTATATTACTTTTTTTGAGTACACTTGCATATGTATTATTCCCATCCATTCCACATAATAAAACATTCCTCAGGCACTAGATTGTCTGCTTGCTTATGCCCCTTATTGAATTCCATGTTGATGTGCCAGACAAGAACCATTTCTTGGCTTTAGCCAGCCAAAGAAAAACTAACATCACCTCACAGCCAGCACCAAAAGTCCAGCTGTTCAAAATGAAACTCACTTGAAACAACCTCAAAGTTTTCAGTCAGTGTCCTCAAGTGCATTTTTTTGACAACTTAAAGGATTTAAGAATGTAGATTCTTGAATTAGACTAAGTCAACAAATCTAAGTAGTGAGGAAGGTTTGGAGTAAAATGCTTTGGAAGCCAATTTTAAATTTATAGAAATTGTGATTTTATCATGAAAACACATCATAATTTTCAAAAGTAACACAAGCACTTAAAGAGAAGGTAAAGAGTTGGTACCCCTGCTTATGGAGCCAAGTCACGGTAGGGTTTTTAACCATGCTAAGCAAGGGCTGCCTTGGTGTGGCAATAAATGACTGCTGCAGCAGTCTCTTAATGCACTCCACAGCTCTGGCCAAAATCTGACCCTGATTATACTAGGAGGGCTGTTCTGGAGTTTCTCCCAAGCAGACAAGACACAAATTTATTCTGTTGTATTCAGTTCTCTCAGTTTTGTTGCTGGTTTTGGAGGAGGTGAAGGAAAAAGCAGTATGATCTGCCTCAACCATGTAACCACCCTGCATCATTGAAACTTTCCATCCCATCCTAACACCTTCCACACATTTGCACATCTTCCACTCACCCTTTGTTCCCAAGATAAAAAGCAATGCTGAAACCAAATGACAGCTGTTGCTACCTCAAAAATACACTCTGCCTTGAATGTTCCATTTCTTTCCTCCTCCCAAAACAGCCTGCAGAGAATTTTGCTGTTGAAACACTTTGTACTTGTATTATCTTTGCTCATTTTCTCCTCCATTTTCCCTTTCTCTTATGCCTCTTTCCTAGGAGAATGTTACTTGCTGGAAAGCTGAATGTCTTTGGACTTGTGCTGGAAAGAAGTCAACTGCTGCAGGTGTCCAAACTTGCCAGAACCTGATACTTCCTTACAGGCCAGGGTGGGGAAGAAGTTTCATATTTCACCTTTTCTGCTATTGCAATGCACTCATACAAATGGTGTCTGTCTGCAACACAGAAAGGATCCAGAGAACTCCCAGCATCTCTTGCTGATGTTTGGTTTGTGCTAAGAAGCTTCAGACTCCCTGAATCAGCTGCAGCATAAATAGACAGTAATACTCTGTTTTTCCTCCCTCCAGTAGGAACTTGCTCCCTGCTCCTCTCAGCCATCAATGCAGAGCCACACCATGCAACTCTCACCTCCCATGTCATAAAAAGTCCATGCAGATCTTATCCTGTTCCAATTAATTCTACTCCTCAGTCTCTCAATCGGTCTTTGAGACTTTTTCTTTCTTTGGAGACTTATGGGACCAGAAAGAAGCCAAATATTCAGACCTCAGGGCTCCCCTAAGAAGGATCCAGTTTCCAGAGAGGAATATTGATTTCAAGCAGCATTCAGGCAACAATGTGTTTTAGGTGTGGGCTCTCAGGCCAGCATGGAACAGAAACAACAGCCCCAGCTTTGTCTCAGCAGCTTTATAGCATCTTGGCTCCGCCAGTGAGCTCTCCTGACTGATGCTGACGTGAAAGAGAGAGAGCAGAAAAAGAGAGATGTGTACAGGGTTTTGTAGTTGACACAGCCAAGAAGCAAGAAGGAAGAAATCCTTCAAAAATCTTCAAAATGCAGCGTAAGACTGAGTAAGGGATTTGATGGCACTGATTTACTCTCAGGGAAAGAGACAAGTATGCACCAGTAGAAACATCTATTTTCAATGTTGTTCTGATAGGCAAGATTCAGTTTTAATGATTGGCCCAGACCTTCAACATTCTGGTTTGTCCCATGTCATGTTCAGCTCATCTGTCAGAGGGTGGCAGGCAGTGCTGTCTTTATCAAAAGAGAAAAATCATGCCAAGAATTCAAACTGAAAGATGTGATCTGCCATAATAAGAAAACAATTAATTTTTTTCCTCTGACTTTTCCCAAAAAATGTGAAAGCTGTGCTGTCTCCAAATAAAAAAGATAAATGAGACTCAAATCTGCGTTATGTTAGCAGAAACCACCTGGAGTTAATTAGATAAAGGGATGACTTGTCTTTTGGTCCAAATCTTCTGTCTTTGAGGCCCTTGTCTGTTGCAAACCACAAAAAATAAAGATTTCAGCACTGATTTATTCTGTGATAGGCGATGGAGGGCACTCATGTCCCTTCCACTCCTCCTGTGTGCTCCCATAGCTGCAGCCCTTGGCACGACATGATTTGCCTTGTCTCCAAGGATTTTGGTGGGGGTGAACTGCACGACTTAATTGAAATATTTCCAGCAACAAATAGTGTGTGTATGCTCAGATATCCATTTGTACTGGTTTTCATTCTTCAAGGCCTTCTTTTCTGCAGGAAATGATATTTTTTAATCAAAGTAAAGAACACACTTTTTCCCTTGGCCCCTAGTGTCAGTATTAGTTGCATATTAAAATTTTATAGGAGTTCAGAAATTAGGTTTTTTCTATATCAAACTCATCCTTGGAGATCTTGCCTTTCAGACAAATCTACTGCTCTGATTCATGTTAGAGATGGGACAACACAAAGAATGATCTGACAGCACATTTGGAAAGGAAATTATTTTTTAGGGTGGCAGAAATCTTTGGGGTTTTATATCTGATGTACCCTAGTTTGTTGGCAAATTTTGTGTGTGCACACCAGACCTGATGGCTGCATTGCTTGCCAGAAACATGTTACCCAACTAAAGCAAAGTGTATCAGATCGATTGTACACTATCTCCTAATGGTTTCTAAGCAGTGACTTCATCAAGGCTCTGACACACAGTAAGCGGTTCATGCAGACTAAATAACATTGTGCAGAACTTCCTTTGTTCTAAAGCCTGTTTTTCATGTAGAGAAGGGATCCAAGGCTTATCCCAGACTAGGTCCCTTTGATTAAACACAATGTAATTCTATTTTTCTGCTGTGTGCCAACAACAATCACCGTATCTATCAGTTCAGCCACATAGCTGTCAAATTTAGATGCTGCATTTACTTTTTCTAAAGCCATTATCAACGGGATTTGTTCACCTAATTTCAGTGTGGTTACAAGACAGGGCCATACTATGGACTTCTTGTGCTACTGTCACATCTAATTTAATCATTTTCTGCTAAGTTAAAGTCTAACCTGCCAGACTTTTGACAAATCAGAAAACCATTTCACTCTTTCTTTAACATCTCATCTCACACAAGGGTTTGTGAGCAGACAGGTTCTCTGAGTGATCCACTCCATTACTGCTGTAGCAGAGAGGGAAAAAATATGAGCCAGACAGCAGTGTGAGAGCTGTGACCACATGCAAAGAGCCAAAAAACTGAATCCAAATGCTACCAAATCATGTAAGTATGTGAACAGGCTGGTTTTACTCATAATCAAGTCCTTCCCTTTGCACTGGGTGCGTCTCCACAGCCTGAGGCAGAGAGCTGCCAGGAACTTCTCCTGGGGGGCATAGCACCCCACAGAAGAGCTTTGTTGCCAAGAACAGTTTCTTTATTTTACTGTTTAAGTGTTGTTTAACAGTTTTCTGCTAACATGCCTGAAAGTCTGAAACTGGCATGTGCCCAGCCATGTAGCCATAGACTTTGTTCATTTAAACTCTCCAAAGCTCTGTTCTCCCTGTTTTCCATTATTTGTCTCTTGCTCCTGCATCCCTTTGCTGCAGTTTCCTGGCCAGTGCAGCAGTGAGCAGCAGCAAGGTCACGGTATGGCTCCAGGGTCCCAGCAACCACAATAAAGAGAGGCAGAGCAGCATCCCTGTAGCATGTGTTGGTAATCCACTGCTGCTCCAAAGAGCATGGGGAGCCAAGCAAGCTCCAGCCACTTCTCAGAGTACCCTAGGAGAAGACAGGGGGAGGTGGCAGCTAGGAAAACGCTCTGAGCATCAACCCTGAGGGAACATGAGACCCAGCAATCTTCACAGCTTGATGAATATCTGCCATTTTGACAGGAAATGCCAAATGCCTTCAATTAATTATGTCTCTAACCTTTTCCTGCTGAAGAGAGTGCATTGGCCCATTTGAAATAATGAAGCCTGGACAAACAAACAAGAACTGAAAAGGGTAAAGTCATTACTGTTAATCAATCTTCGGTGAAATTAATGGATATTTCCACTCCTTCTTCCCCTTTACCCCTGCTCCAGTTTACTTCCACAGAGTAGAGCCCATATTTCAAATGATTTTGCAGTAGCCTCACCACGCATAAGCCTCAGAAAATCAAAGAAATGGGAATTCAGCAGCAACAGTCAATACTGCTGAATATTGTGAAGTGGCAGATTTAAGGTGCCTTAGAAAGCTGCACCAGATAAGGAAGCAAGGCTGGGAAAGTGCTCTCAAAGTGGTACCACACAGGGATGAGCAAATCATACTGATAATCCCAAAGTGGCCTCTAAGGGGCAGTAATGTTGGAATGAATCAGAGCAGCCAAATGGAACATTAATAAATAAATATGTTTTTAGGCAGAGAGAGGCTTACATGGGAATTCCATGAAAGCCCAGAAAAAGCACAGAAGAAAATTAATAGCAAAAGTCCAAATAATTCGTTGCCATTCAGAAACACTGGGAAAAAGTCATCAGAAATTATTGTCCTCAGGTTCCCTGAAGGGAAAGAATATCTAGATTAGACACGGTTCATGAAGGAATTACCAAATCAAGTGCTGATATGTTCTTTACAGGCAGAACCTCCAGTGCAAAGACTGAGCACTGGCTCTAGTGTTGAGTTTGTCTCTTTTATAGACAGCAGGGAGAAAATAGCATTGCTGAAACACCCAACTATTATTTAGAAAAACAGCTTAGCTGTGCAGAATGATCAGGAAAGGTTGAAAAGATTTAGAAATTTAGTGAGAGAATGAACTAATGCCAAGTCCACTGAGAGATACTACTCCCTCCCAAATTAGAGCTGGTTTATAGAAGTTTGTTATAAGAAGTAGTTTTGTCTGAGACAAAGTACCTACCACTATGCTACTGGGCAAATTAGAAGAGCTTTAAAGGATTACCCTTTGAGAATCCATCCAAATAGAAATCAAATTCTAAACTGAATAAGTCAAGTCTTTTGTTGAGGTGGTTATTTGAAGCACATTTTCGACTGTGTTCTTGATAACTGTATTTTCATTTTTCTCAATTATTTTTCTTTTTTTTTTTGAGAATCCTTTTCAAAGTTTGGCTTGAACTAAGTTTTGTATTTAAAAGCCTGTTTACATGAATACGTGTAAATACAGAGAATGTTTTACATTTAACAGTTATTTGCAGAGAACCACAAATTCCAGGGCAAGACTGCTCTTCATTTAAGCAAGGATATATATTCCCAGATTTAAATTTCTTTGCAAGCTTTCAGTCAATATTCACTTCTCCAGCAAACTGGAAAAGTGACATAGAATAAAGGACCAACTGGCAAATCCCCCTTTCTTTTATATATCCCCAGCTTCCTAGGAGAATCTGAGAAACTGGGACCTGTTGGGGCAGTGAAGAAAAGTAGAGTGATGTCTGGCTGTGCTGAAAATTGCTTTGTGACATAGGAAAGCTTCCTGTGATGTTTCCCAGAAAAATCTAACCCGAATTGCTCTTCTGAAAGATGCTTTCAGCACACAAACTGACATTTGGGCAAAGCTGGGCTTTGCCCAGGAGACTCTCTGTCCCCATTCTATCAAAATAGCAGGTAGGTTTTCAGAACCTATATTGTAGAAGCACAGACATATGTTTAAACATGCTTAGTTTATTTATTCATCTGTATCCACAGATGTCACCAGCCAGGCAACCACTGGACTTGTGTTAGTGTTGCTGCCTGATTTAAAAACTCTGATCACCAGCTTGCACAAGACACAAGCACACTGAGACAGGTCCACAGTATGGACTTCATTTTGATATCTGACAAGGATGCTAATGTTCATTAATTAATGCCAGAGTTCAGAGGAAAAGTTATTCAGTGCAGATATTTACTTTTAGGTTGTTTCCTAAAACTAAATATCAGAGCAGAAGAAGGAAGGTAAAAAGTCCAAAGTGAAAAAAAAAGTTCAAACAGTTACTTTTTCCCAGGAAAAAAGCCTGATAATGTATTTGGGATATTGAACTGTTGTTTGTGTAATCAGTGAAGAAATAGCTATTAATATTGACATCATTAGAGATCTGGTCTAACACTCTTAAACTCTCTGATTTCTAGAGTTCACAGAATCCTTGTGGGTGACATTCATCACAGACTCAAGATTTGTTTTGCAATTACATTTATACTTCTACTTTGGAGAAAGAAAGCTGGGATCTTTCAGAAACAGAGGGCTGACAAACTGCATTAATTATTGAGTCTCTCAGATCAAGCCCTGCCAAAGGCCAGTAAGTGGGTAAAATACTCCAGAAGCATAAAACAACATTTTCTGCAGCAAATCACTGCCCTTTCATCATAAATCTCAAAGATCTTTTGACCTTTGGGATATATTACTTCCACAAAAAATAGGAATAAAGTTGCTTACTTCTCAGAGAATGAAGAGTGAGTATGGAGACAATTTTTTCCAAGAACTTCATGCAAAATATTTTAGGGATTACTTTTCCTAATTCCTATTCCTAAACTATTGCAAATGCAGCAGCCTGTCAATTGCAATTACTGAGAGTGAGAGACGACCAGTAGGTCACTGTTCCCAGATATCCTAAACATGTCAGCCTTCATTATTGTATCTTAATATCATCCCTTCTCCAACTGCTATTTGCCTTCTACCACACACTGGCTCCTGTTGCTTTTTGGGTGAAATTCCTAGTTATTGAGCAGGACTAATTTATAGCTAGGCAGGAAAACACATTCTTGAAAGCAGTAGGGTGACTGGTAAAAGCTATTGTTTGGGTTAAAGCATAATTGAATGTCTGAGATATATTAGACTTGTCCCTTATTTCTCAAAGCCTTGATTTCCCCAGTCCCCCTCAGTATCCCATGATTTGGCATCCAGTGCCAAAGCCTGGTGTTACATTGCTGTGCTGTCACAAACTGGTACAGAAAGCAGAAGTACTTTGGCCCCTGATTTTGGTCAAGTTTCCACAAAGAGATTATTCTTTCAGGAAGTGTGAATCCATGTGCCCAGTGATGACCTCTCAGTGCAGCTGCCGTGTGTCTTAGGGAGAAGAGGAGTCAAATAAGGCAAACTCCTGTCCAAACTCCTCTCTCCCAGAGCTCCCTGCCTTGGCAGGCTGCCAGGATCCACAGCTCAGGTCAGAGAGGGAGAGCAGCTGAGGTCCAAGGTCAGACTACAGGGCTAGTGGGAGATGTTTGCTGGGGCCTGGAGGGGAGAGGAGATGGGGAATGTAATGAGCTCAGAGAAGGGGGATCTTGACAGAAAAATGCACTGAGGGCAAGGAGATGAATGCACATGGGTGCTCAAAGAGCAGGGGAGTTTTCTTTTTTCTGCAGAAGCCAGACCCATTTCTCTATCAAGCTATGCAAACATAAGCTAGAAGCAGAATGAAAATACATTTACTGAGTGTAAGTAATTGTATTGGAGACTACAATGGAAATTAATTCGCTGGCAGCTGTCCTAAAATCACCAGAAGTCAGTTTATCTTTGCCACAGGCCATCACATGAGAAAAACTTCCTGTTTGGTTTCTAAAATGTTGTACTATGGGGAAAAAAAAAGATGCATTCACTGGGTTTTTTTAGTTTCTGATGTTTTATACCAGACAAGCTGTGACTACACCCAGAGTCTGAATTTCCCATTAGCTTTGAGGGAATGCAGGTAAGTTGTTCCTTTCCTACCTCAGGATGTGAAAGCTGGCCAAAGAAGGCTCTGAACTGGGGAGAAAACTTCAGATATCTTCTGTGGCAGGAAAAGTATTATGCTAGCATGGGTAGAAGCTATTTCTAATAAAAAATGTACCAGGAAGTGCAAACAGAAAGGTCCTTTGGATTACTGCAAGACTTTAATTGATAACACAGTTAACAAAGAGACAACTCCACAGGGATGCTCAGATGCAGTCAAGATGGGCTTCTTACAAAGTTAAGTCAACATGGCACAGCAAAAAGCAGTCCCCAAGCCCTGGGGCCGGGGCCATTCCAGGCCACTGCACTCTCCACAGGGAATCCCCTTGCAGTGGCATTTTGCCATGTGTCAGCCCTTTGTTCCACCACCTTCCAGCAGCCCCTGTGCTCCTCAGTTGCTCTGGACATCTACCTACAGCAGTGTTTGCTAAGCAAGGCCGATGGTGAGAATGGCAGTCACCATGTGGGCAGGGGGAAAAGAGAAAATGTGGATGCAGGGAAAGAGCCTGGGAGCTAAGGGAGGTGCTGTGTTCAAAAACCAGAGAAACCAAAGGAAGGGCAGGCTCACTGCAAGAGAAAACTTGAGATGCAAGGTGGCATCCCTAAGTGGGACCTGACCAGGAGAAGAAAGAAAGACTGAAAGACAGGAGGCAGGAAAAGGGACATGTAAGCACAAGACTCAGCAGCACACACTGGCAAGGCATCACCTCTGACACCTGTACTAATAACTAATAAATTACTAATATATTTATATTTTAATAATTTAATATTTAAATAAAATAATAAAATAAATTGAGGTAGCTGCCTACCCTTGGCCAGAGTGGGGTGGAGGGCACTACTGCATGCAGTGTCTCAGGACACAGCTTGGTGACCACCTGCCCTGGATTGCCTGAGAGAGCCAAGAGGGGAAAACTACACCCTAGACACCTTTCTGGGAAGTGCATTTGCTGTTATGAAATATAGCAGTTCTTCTAGGAGAGCAGTATAATCCCCTATTTGCTACAAGGCATGAGAAGCACTGTGCTTAGCACCACTCCCTGCTCAGCTTTGAGCTAACAGTGAAAAAGAAAAAATTCTCAAAAAGCAGCTCTGAATCCTGCTTTTTTTCCACCTCTGGCCCCACATGGAGCAGTTCTGCATGTGCTGGGCAGTTGCAAGAGTGCCCTCCCTTTGCACAGCTGTGAGCCCTGCAGTTTAGTGCTCCCACAGAAAGGTTTGCCTCACACAAACAAACAACACACCTTTGGTGTGTTATCAAGGAAGAAAGGCACTTCAAAAGTGAGTCAGGTTTCTTTACTACCTTCTTCTTATGTGATTAGATAGACAAGTTGATAAAAATAAATTTCCAGCAAAAAAAAATCCCAGTTTCTTCAATTATTTTGCCATTATTTTCTTTCAGGCAATCTCGCCTGTATTAACAGTTTCCCTTTTGTGTCTACAGCTGCTGCCCCCAGCCCACAACTCTCCTTCTTTGAGTTTTGTAATGACTCAACCCCAGGAGGTGGCTCAGGCATGACCACAAGCTCAGTTGATATCTGAGCTGTGTTACTGAAGGCTGCTCCAGAAAGAGGAGGCTCAGAAGAGCAGATCCTCTGAGCCCTTACGTCACAGGGGAAATTACACATTCTGCTCTCCTAAAAGCACAGGGGGGATGAGACTTTCAGATGTGTCAAAACAACCAGCCTAGCCATCAATCTTTTCCTGCAAGGCTTGTACAACAGCCCATTTGCCATGCATCCCTAAAGTGTGACTCTCCTGGAATTGTAAAACCATCTGAGCTAAAATAAGAGAAAGTCAGACAAAATGCTACAGATAACAACATCCCTTATTTTTGCAAAATGAGAATGTTTTAGGATATGGATATTTTACAGTGGTACAAGGGAAGCTGCAACTCACCATCTGCACTAGGCACTTGGAGCTTCTGGAATGCTTTCCCAGCAAAAGCAAGTTAATAACACACTATGAAGGACAAAACAGTGGTTGTGTAAGAAAATACTTTGAATTTGGAATTAAATGAAACCTGGGGCAAAACCAGCATTCAAGACACATCCTGAACCATTCACTCTGCTGTCTTTATGATGAGGAGATCAGCAGAAAACCAGCCCCACATGTGGCTACAGCAGGTCCTTTGGTACAGGCCACAAGCTCATGCCAGCTCTGTTGCTCAGTGTTGGGAAAGGTTATAGCCCCCAGCCTGTTCCTGCAGAGGTCCTGGTGTTGTTCTTAGCTAAGGCCTTCCAGGAGGCTGGTAGTCTGTTCAGCCTTTTTGCCTGAGCCTATAAACTCCTTGTGTTCCCTTTTCCCTGTATAATACTGCCTTACTGCATCTGAACTGGGCTGGCTCCCTGGCAAGTCTCCTCTCCAGAGACACACCATAGGCATTTCAGTAAACCTCTGTGCACTGATAGCTTCTTTCCTTTGATATACTGAACTTCACAACGTCAAAAGGCACAGCACAGGGCTTTCTGCACCCTGTAACCAGCCACATGGACAAATTTGGGCAGAGGAGGGAAAATGCAAACAGCAAAAACCTGTCCCTCTTGAATGAAGAGAGCTCCATGATTCTATTTCATACACATAAGAACCAAAAATGGTAGCACAGGTCCATGCCTGCAGCTCTGCATCCCTCCTAATGCAAAATCACCTGGAAAACTCTCTGAGCCTAAGAACTGACAATGCCTGAAGGAATGGGAAGAGGAATGCCCTCCATCAGGTGTTCTGGTTGGTGCTTGCACAGTGGAAAACTCAGAGGTAGAAAATATCCATTTACACCACATGGGACTGACCAAGGACTAGCAAATCCCAGCCCAAGCATGTCTGCTCTCCCCTGCTGGCTGATTTGGGGTCTGGTTGACCAGTTCACCCTGATCAGGTCTTGCATTTGTGGATGAGGAGTTTTTGAGAGCCCCGTGCAGTGAGGTCCCTGCACAAGCAGGTCCTGCACATGCCCTGGGACAGCAGCAGGGAAGGGGATTGGGGTACACCTATTCCCCACTGCACCTTCCATGTCCCATTGCACCTCCACACCACACCTGACTCCTTTCCTTCAGAAAAGGAATGTCATTGTAATGTTAACTCTTACAAGATGGTGCAGAATCCGGTATTTGCCAAAACCAACCATAGCAGAGTCTTATTCATCCTATTTCTTTGCTTGCACCCCAGGACATCAGACACATCAACTTGGTGCATCATCCTGCAGGTGAGAACCCCCCAAAACAGCAGTTGTCCCTACTGTGGGATTTGCTGGCATGTGTGAGGGCTAGCACCAGGTTGGCACAGGGAATGTATGCAGGAAACAGAGCAGCCCTGGGACTGCAGGGGAAAACAGGGCCTGTGTTTAACAGGATGCAGAGAAGCATGACAAATCACTAAGTGTGGTTTTATGGGCTTGTGTGCTTTATTGTGCTGTTTTTGCCTAAGCTCCTGTCTTCAGATGTTGGCAGCAGGTGACAAGGTCTCTAGCCAGCTATAGAGAGACAACTGTGTGAGCACCACCATGCAGGGTGAAACTAACCTCTTGCTCATCTTTAAACTGAAATGACAAGGAAGCTGAGATAAGGGGGCAGAAACCTCCAAGCTGGAAGGGCCAACATAAGAAATAAGAAATGGCAGTGGTTCAGTGGAGGATGCTAACAATTTGGAGTGTTTTCCTTTGGAAGCAGTGAAATGAAGAAGTGATGACAAACAGAGATAAGGGTAACCTATCAACATTCCTTGTAAAGCATATGGCCCTGTAAATGAGAGTTCACTGCCTGATAGCCTCCATTATTGTACATTCTGTATGCTGTGGGACTTTTCAGCAGATGCTGCTGAATCTGCCTCTCCTGCTCTGTGTTTTATTATATGGATTACAGCCTTCAAAGTTGTGAGCTGGCTTTCTTTAGATTTAAAAAAAAGAAATAAAAAGTGATTGTCTGAGCTGTTTTTGAGTTGACTGATAACTAGCGTGACCCTGAGATCTTCAGACAAAGCATCCTGCCATTTATTTACTTCTGAATTTCTCCCCAGGTTGTTTAAGACCAAACAAGTATGGAAAAACTGAAAAAGCACCACACTGGAAATCAACATCATGATAGTTTGAAACCTGTGCAACACTTCCAGAAAATTCCTTTGCTATTAGCCATGGTTTGCTGGAAAATGCACAGCAAAGCCTGGCAGGGGCTGGGGGTCTCCACCTCACAGAGTCCTTTCCCCACACTCTCCTGGCTGTTCTTTCCCCACACTCTCCTGGCTGTTGACACTAAATTTAAAGCCAGGTCTCTGGAGACCTGTTTTGTCAGATGGGGTGGGTGTCTGCTGGGAGATGTGGTTGATAACTGGTGTGTTGGCCCCATGCACAGCATCATGGAATGTCCTGAACAGGGACAGTGCAGCCCTGTATTCCTTATTTATTTACACAGTAGCTCATGGAGATTTAAATGAGGAATGAAAGCTTTGGTAACCCAGAGCACAATGTCACCAAAAGTGTTCTGGTGCCAAAAAAAAAAAAAAAAGACTGAGTAGTTAAGCCTGTCAAATTCTGGATTTCTGTGTGCAGGTCAGCTAAAAGTGTTTCCTTTTTTCCAGTTTTTAACATAGGCATCTGTTCTAGCTTTGCTATTGTTTTTCACTCGATTTACCAGCAAGCTACCCAAGTGTCAAAGCCTACACAAAACAGTAGCCAGCAGTGTGACAAGGCCACCTTCAACGTGCTAGGTGTCACTTTCAAAATAAATACTGTACTTCTGAAGCAAAACCGAGTTTCCTGGTAGTAAGCCACATTTCCCAGCCATCTCTTGCTCTTCCCAGGAGATAGCAATTGAGGTTTGGAGCAGCCATGCCCTGCTGGGATGGCTGAGATGCAGCCAAACAGTCTCAGAGGGGAAGGATGGGGGAGAGAGGGCAGGCAGAAGGGGTCCAGGAGGAATCCATCTCCCCATATCAAGCATATCAAGAATTTCCCACTATTTTCTTTACAAGGCTGAAATGTTTCCCTTTCTAGGAAAACTTGCTTTTGCAACCTCTGCATACTCTGTGCTTGCTAAAGTAAGAATTTTTCTCTTAGCATACATATGATTTCCCATGTTGTACTTCTCTGTCTCTGATCAGTAGAAGAGTCTGCAAAACACTTAAAATCAAGGTAACAATACTCCCCAACTTATTTGAAAACACTGTGAAAGTGTCATCAAAAAATATGTGATTATATGGTGAAAAGACTGAATGAAATATATAATATGCAGAAAAAAATCCCTTTGAAATAACAAGAAATCTGAAATTGCTAAAGTAACTTCTTCAAAAAGGCAATTAAATTAGCTTTCCATTGAATCATGAGCTTTTTGTTTAAGTGAAATGTTTCTTTAAGAAGAGCAAGAAACCAAGCTGGGTGGAAGATCTGTTTTCCCTCTTTAATCAATCCCTGTCTCAAACTCTGAAGACCTTTCTGCCCACTGTTTTAAAGGAACATAATTTATCTTGAGTACTAGGGATCCATTTAGTGGTGTCCACAGTCATTCAACTCTTTCTGCAAAGTCAGTATCCCCCCACCCTTGATAAGACTGGCAGATTTCAGTCCCAACTATCACTGTTAAATGTCTTCACAAACATCAGTCTGGCCTTGAGTGAAGGGAAAGCTGTAGGAAATTTTGGGTAGGACAGCATGGAGCTTAAGGAAATATTGGAGGCAGATTTACACTCTGCTTTGTTTCTATCTTCTTGAAGGGCAGAATTTGCAAAGCTTTTGCAATGCTGCAATTGCTTTGTCATCTCAGATGAATTATCAAAAGCACTTGGCTCCTCCTAAGGCATAGAAGTGATTTTCTGCAAAGTTGTCAGATGCAAGCTTGTAAGAAAGTTATCTATTTATTTCAGTAGGAAAAAAAACTGACTGAAGTCATAAAACTGGTGAAGCAGTTAATCATGATATTAAATCTCAAGTGAGAACGTGTTTCATAAAAGAAAACATATTCCAAATACAGCAAAATGTACAGTTTAGAAGAACCACTGTATTATTTAGAAGCCCTCTTAGTAAGGCCATTTTCCCATTAAATGAATGATTTTGATTGGAAAACCAAGCACACAAATGCAGTAACTTGACTTTACAAGGTATGGCACAAATTAAATGGAGCATTTAATACTGAACATGCAATTTTTATTACAGTGGTGCCCAGAAAGTCACATTTCATATATACAGGATTGTTAGAACTACCTTGGAAAAGTGACACTTCACAAGATATTTGCTTTTAGCTTTCCACAGTAATTAACAATTAACAGCTCAATAGCTGCTGTTAAAACATCTTTTCCTTGGATTTACACCACAACTGGATTAATCCCAGCTGACCTGACTCTGAAAGTGAGGGTTAAAGAGATTTTTATTTTTACCCAGAATAATGAAGTTTTACTGGTAACTAAAACTGATGAGAAAAATATAATCAAAGCCAATCTTTGCTGAATATTTTATAGATATCAAGAAAGACATATCTCCCACTGTGTTTTTAAGGACTTATTTCAGAAGTAGCATTTCAGTGCTTTATCAAAAACAGTTGGATGATTCATTAGTTTTGGTTTTGTTTTTTTCAACTGGGTGCTGAATGCCAACACTTGCTACTCTGTTTCTTCCGAGCATTTGTATTAAATTGATATAAAGCAGAAAACTGCAGATAAACCCTCAATTCAATGTAATTTAACACCGGTTTCTCTCTGGTTTTAGCTTGATACTTTTACGTTGCAGCAAACTGGCCAAAACCTACAATGGACAAGAGAGGGAGCTCTTCTGCTGCATCTTCTCTGCAGAAGTGTGCTTGCTTTCCTTAAAATTCAAAACTGTTTCCAGGATTTCATAACACAGGAAACAGAAGTTATTTGTTCTGCAGAAGGTTAAATATTGAGCAATGCTGTTAAAAAAAAATAATAAAAAAGTCAAATAAAAAATCCTCACAACAACCAAAACCTAAACAAAAGCAAACAAGCAAGTTCCATTTGCCTTTGATTCCAAACTGTTACTCTTTTTTAAGGTCACCTTTTCATACTGAGTTCGAGGTCCTTCCCTCCCCGTTTCTAAAGTGTGGAGACTGGGGAAAAAAATAATCTTTTTTAAGGCTTCATTACAAAAAAAAAAGAAGAAACCTGGAGGCTCTTCTTTCCCCTGAACATCCCTGGATGGCCCAGCTGAAAGGTTAGCATGCTCCTGCTGCATGGCATTGTTGTTTGACTGCAGCTGCCAAGCTTTAAGCAGCTCTGCTGCCCCAGTAAAGATCAAATTGCAAGCAGAGCAGCTTGATGTGCCCGAGCCCAGGTGCTTCAGCAGTTCTGTCACAGGGGACTCAGATGCTCCATGTGCTCCCTAAGCCAGCACGTCAGCACATCCCTCCTCAGACAGCCAGACCACGGCTCAGGCACCCACGGCATCCCACGGGACAGGGCGAGTTCAGGCTGCTCAGCATCGCTGCTGTGCCAGACCTTGGCACTTCTGCAAGTGTCTGCTGCTGCCTGCCTTGGGGAAGGCACAATACCACTGCTGGGACCCAAGAGAGGGAGAGCAGGAGCAGGGATACCCCACACCTCCTCCCGGTGCCTCTTCAGCCCTGGGAATGATGTTAATAGATGGAAAGAACACAACGAACAAATAAAGGACAGGCAGGGCTGGGGAGCAAGCAGAGGGTTGGGAAGGGTCAGAGGGATGGCACACTGGGCTTTCCCAAACCCTGCCACATCACCCAATAGCAAACACAGAGCCCCCTCCCTCCCAGCAGCAGATTTCAGGATGGATTGCAGTGAGGAAAGGACCAGGCTCTTGAAGAGACACATGCAAAGCCAACATTTTGCTGATGTTCAGTACAGCCAGCAGGCCGTTTGAACATGAACCTCATGCTAGGTTTTAAGTTGAGACGTGCTTGCCTAACAGAGACAGGACAGCAAACCCCAAGTTCTGAGGGTGGATAGGAATTTTAAAACATCATTCCATTTTCAGGAAGACTGCAGCAGTTTCCTCACTCATGTCCGTGCCTACTTGAACTCCCTCCTCCAAAACAACCCCACCCAGAGATGGCTGCTATCCCGGGAAGTGTTTTACCTCAGCACAGCTTGTATTTTGAAGAGGCAGACTGCAAGCTGTACTCGCATTTTCTGTTTTTTCAGTTTTTTCCTTTCTTTCCTAAGTGTACTATTTGACTCTAAACCAAGAGACACCTATTCCCTAGGAATGAAAAACACTGAGCTATGCTGTAAACAAACTAGATCTTTGCTGGATCAACTCTAACGATGCCTCTTGTACGTCTGTGCAACACAAGTGGACTGGTGACCATACTCTACACTATTTTTCTTCCTGTGACATAAGTAATGCTCAGATCCCATAAATACTGATCTCTCTCCACTCTCTGACTAGAACTTGGCAGTTCTATTCCTGTGGAGCAAAGCCAGAGCCAGAAGAGCCCTGAGCAGCTCATGCTTGCAGGGTTACACTGTTCACCCGGGGACTGCTCCATGGCCCAGCCACAGGCTCACTCCTCTGGGGCATCTCTGCAAAGAGATGGAGTGAGAGAGAAGCATTTAATTTAGCATTTAACCACCCTTTTGCAGCAGGACTCTTGCAGGGTGGCAAGGGTCAAGAAGGTAGAGGTTTCCTCAGTTGTAAGGAGACCACAGGATGAAGAATTAAGAAGAAGGCACTACAATAAAAGCAAGTCTTCTAAGGTGTTGGAATAATGAAGCTGTTGTTTTCACTTAATCAAGATGCAATGGATACATTTACCATGGTCCTGATCTGCCCAGTACCAGAGCCTCAGTTCCAGCAATTTTAAGTGAACAATTCACTTAGGAGTGAATTGTAGTAGGACATGTGTAATGCTATTTGGACATAGCGAGCACAAGGGAGCATCCAAAATTCGCTGCTCAGGAAAGAAAGCCTCTCCTAAAGAGTTGCTTTGGGCAAAATAGAAGAAAATTCCAGAGGCCTGGCAAAATCACATGTGTACAGAGAGGTGAGCCCAAACCAAACAACCAGGGATCATGAGCACCGATACAAAGGATATGTATCTCATCACAGCTATTCCCAAAGAGAGATTTTCCTGTTCCTATTTGAGGTCAGTATGCACACAAAAACAAACTGACAGATGTAACCGATTACAACAAACACAAGGGAAGGGTGTGGGCAGCTACCAAAAGCCAAGAAGTGTAGTATGTCACAAGCAAATGTACAGCCTGGTGGGCCCACAGTGCTCTTCCAAGCGGAGGTAAAAACTTTCCTGTGCAGAGACAATGGCAATCTTGGACCCTTCCTTAATGTTAGTCAAATAACTTGGCATTGCATGAAACACAAGTGAAGTTCCTGCTCCCACAGGCTGAACTCCTGAGTCTTGTGACATGTTTAGGAGGTCAATACAATACAACACAGATTGGTTATTTATCCAGAATTCCATGACTGGCTCGGAGCAAAGCTAAATGCAGAGCTGAATCCAATAAAATTCTTGACTGACTGCAAACTTGGCCCAACTGTCTTTGTTAGGCAGATTTTAATCACAGACGCAAACAGCACTGTCCTTGGGATGGGGGGAAATAGGAGGTGAGGGATCATGGGCACTTGAGGCTGAGGACAATCTGGACAAATTCTCTGATCATTAGATCTCTATATAACAACTGCCACCTCCTCCTCAGGCTCGTTTCAAAGACAAATGACTAGGTGGACAGGATTCATACACTGAACACTGAAAAGGAATTTTGAATTCTTGCCTCTTCCTCCCATCACCATTTTTTGCCACTTCTTATTCTCCAGCTGTTTTATTTGAAGCTAAGTCATTCTCATTCTCCACAAGGACAAGCCCTAAGAAATGCCAAAGCATTTGAACCCCAAGAAGTGCATAGGTTGGTAATGAGCACATTATCCTTCCTTTGTATCATCAGTTGGTGCAGGCCAAAGCAGGTCAAAGGACAAGGCTTTTTCCACCTCCTTCTTGGACTACTACTCTGTGTAAGGGACCATCTTCCACTGCCACTGAGGGAGGAAGATGAAAAAGAGACCCAGTCCTGTATGTTTCTGCCTGTAGAGCTCCTGTTCTGTACAGGACACAGAACATTCTTCAAGATGTTCGGAGTCTGTAGGTGCTTTATTTTCAATTATTTTCATCAACATTGAAACCGAAAGTCTAGTGTATTTACTTGTGCTTTGTGACTAGTTAAAGCTTATTTAATTCTTGTATTCTTTGCAAATTCTCTCTGCATAGATTTTCTGATGCCTAAAAACTAGTGCTGCCATCAGAGCACTTGGAGAAAATGGTCCTTTTCCTCTTCCACTAACCTATTTTGGTGAAACTTCAAGAACATTGTTATCTTCAGGATCCCTGTGTCTGTCAGGTACAGGAGGAGTTGATAAAGGGTCAAAAACACAAAGGCAGACTCAGGCAGAGGCTACACTGCATCTCCCTGAAAGGACTACAAGAGCACAACATGTCTCTGTAAAGAAAAACATTTCATAAAAACCGCTTCTCCCTTCTCTCTTTCTCTCTCTCTGTGTCTTCAAAATCAGTTGCAACAAAGGCACTCACTATTGCCCATGGGGTTTCTCATAATCAGGTTTCTGTCTCTGGAAGGCATCACTTTTCCACAGAGCACTGGATGAAATCCAAAGCACAAATTATGAGATCCATATGAGCGAAACAGATGTTTCCAGGCAATGTTTATGGGGAACAGCAAATCTTTGGGGAGACATTGAATTACATTTTCTTTAAAGCAAATACTTAAACTGTACAATAAATATCCAAAATGTAAAGCATAAGAATAGGGAGATACCTACACCTCCGTGTCTATCTTTGTAAGAAAAAAAAATTCAAATGTGCTTGCATAGATCATGCACATTTTAGTGACTCAATACATTGGATACGTGGAGCTCAGGGAGGCTCTTTGGTCAGAGAGACTGCAGTGGGAACCACAGAGTCTTCAGCCCTCCTGGAGCTGCACAAGCCTACCCCCAAGTCCTTAGCTGATCATACAGACCTCACCACCTCATCCTTTCAGTCACTGACCAGTGATTCCAAGGCCAGAAGGGAAGAAACCTCTTACAAGCAGAGCAGCTTATTATCATTTCAGGGAAGGATTTCTTTCTTTGCAGCACTGGTGTGGTGCAGTCACAAGCTACATCTCAGACAGCCTTTGAAAAACCATCAGGATGGCTTTTTTTCTTGCTGTGCAATGCCTGAGGATAGGAACTGAGCCAAGTGAAAGAAAGAGTTCCTTGGACGGTTTTGTAGTTCCCATTATTCTTCTCATTGTTTAAAAATCAAACTCTACATCAATATTTTCTGCCAGGGAAGAAATTAACTGCATGGGAAGAACATCCAGCTTCTGAAACACAGTCAACATTTGCCAGCTGAGTAGCAGATGGATGGCACCCATTTGCACAGTAGCCCTGTAGTCTCATTTGAGAGGTCATGTTGGCTTACAAAGCCATTTCTGCCTTGGAGAACTTACTCTTGTATGTAGATACTGGGCCCACACTTCAAATCATGTATTCATCATTCTCCACTCAAAAAGATCATGTGAATCACTGGCACAGCTTAATGGAAGCAAAGTCTTTGATGTATTTGCACTTGAGTCTTCATTTTCTACACTATTAACTGAATGCAACTGTACTGGCCTCAGTCTCCTCCTAAGCTTTCTCAAAATAAATAGATGTCATTGCAGACTTGGTTAACTTCACAAATGATAGAGAAGAAATTACTCAGAAATTATCAACTTTTCTGCTCCATATACTGGAAAATATCTGTGTAATATGGGTGTTGGAAAGGGACTCAGAACTGCCAGCTGACTACACAGGACACTCTCTGGTCCATCCAGCCTTAGAAGCCCAAAAGCAGGGTTGCTCATGCTGGGCATGTGTGGATCTCTGGCACAATGACTTCAGTGTCTCACTATCATTTTCTTCTGTGCAGAGATGTGATAGTGCCTGAGGCTGGCTCTGAGGCAGCTGTGTCCAAACCAGGCACAAGAGTGAACCCACAACCTGGATGAAATACTGACAGTCACATCTATGCTGAGTGGTTCTTAAATAAAGTGAGAGAATGACAGACCTTCAAAGTGGTTTGCTTTTTTTCCTAGACTCAAAATGCTTATTTTAGTAATTGGTGTGCTCCAAAATCATTCATAGCTGCTCCAAAATGAAAGTGCAGAGGTGTTTATGGCATCTCAGATAGAAGACTAGTTAATAGGTCAGTGTGTCAGGTAATGTATTACATGTTAATAAGTCAAGATTGTCAAAATCAGGCAAACTGTTAATCAGAAATTATTCAGAACTCAAACAACCCAGATATTCTCAGAGACTATGGTAAAAACCTTTCACAGAATAAGTACTTCTCTCTCCTATAAGCCCAGGTCAGAAATCTTATTGCCAGAAATTTGTAATGAAGCAGGATCTTTCTTGACCAGTGTATCTAGGATTATTTCATGCTCTTTCTTAAAACTGATCTATATATAGTCTTTCTACTCTGGTTAAGGAGAGCTTCACCTGTGCCTGTTGAGGTTTTGCTGGTGAAATGTTCTGATACTGTCCAGTGTCAGCACATTGCTCACCCCTATACCCCCTTCCTCCTTTGCTTCACTTCACTGTTCTCTAGAGTGCCACCAATTTGCTTTTAAAATTATTCAGAAGGATTTAACTTTGGATCTCCAGGCCTAGATTCTTACTCTGGGCACCATCTCAAGGGAGTGCTGTGAAATTTAATTTATCCATGACACCTGCAAAGCTGCAGCACGCAGACACAGAGTCCACTAAAACTTCTGGTCTAGGATTGAATTTTGTATTCTTATCGAAATCAGCTACCAGGGAAGCTGCTGTAAATCCATGCTATCCCATTAAATACTGTGTTTCTTAGTAAGCATACTTCCTCCAACTGGTGAAGAATGATTATAAAGTTAAAGCTTTATATGGCTTTTTTTGATAATTTTTTTGGGAGTATGATTTATTTTTCTTTAGTTTTCACATGTTAGGGATTCTCTTTAACCTAAAAAGAAAAAATTCCAATTTTCATGGGGAACTTCTAGTCTTCTTGGATGCAGAGACCAAGATATTTATATTAGATGAAAATATTTATATTAAATATTTAATATGTATAGCAATATATTTATATTAAAAATATAAATCAGGACAGCTGAGATTCAGTGAATATCATCTACAAGAGATGGTATCCTTTGCCATGAGGACTAGAAAAGGGTCTCATATTTTTAAACCAGTTTTTAGATAAATTCACTCCAACAGGTAGTTTTGAGAACAGTAAAAAATATGAAACATTTTTCTGTTTGCCTCTCTGTGATGTTTAGGGAGGGTTTTCAGTGAGGTCCAACAGCAAGAACAAGCGGGCCAAGGCAAAGAGAACAGATTCACAAACCGAAGTCCACTGAACAAAAATGAACTGCAGAGTCATTAACTGAGAAACGAATACAAAGGTGTGGCAAGAACCAGCTGCCATTCACGAGTGGGCATCACCCTTTTCTCCAGGCCCCTGGTAGCAGCAAAGGATTATTCCACCATCAGCAAATCCTTCCTTTGAACAAAAGTTGTTTTTCACGCACCGAGAGAGGATGGAAAGGACATGTGTGAGTTCAGGTGCATCGTAGCTCACCCAAATCTGCTCAGCAGCATCTGAGAGCAGCAGGACAGACTGCACTGAAAGCTGCTTGCAGCAATGCTGCAGCTTGCAGAGAGCTGGAAGCAGGGTCCCCAGCAGAGTATGGCACACAGGCAGGGACAGGCCAGGAGCTGGAGAGCGGCTCCTTGGGATCAGCAGCAGGGAGAGCCGGCAGCCGCTGCTGACAGTCACCCGGGCTCTGCTCTGCTCAGGGTTTGTTTGCTGTTCTCGTAGAAAATGACTCCTGCTAGACTACTGTAAAGCTATCCTGCTCAAGGACATCTTGTTTGTGTTAATCCTGCAGATTAAGCACGCAGCTTTGCAGTTGCAGCTATTGTTACCAGTAAAGCCCTTACAAGGCTTGTGGGCCAAGGCACATTAACTTCAGGGCTGCCACTGAGATAGCCTAGGCAAGGAAGAGCCCCCAGGACCATGAGAACTGACTCTCACACCAAATACTCCGTGTTTCATAGAAAAAGCTTGGAAGAGGATTGCCTCCTGTGATCTCTGCGTTGAAGGGTCTCAGCTGCCCCTGGCAATAGGAGACACCAGAGCTGACAACTGCAGGCTTGTGCAAGTGCAGTGACCCAGCATACACTGCAAGAGCAGCTCAGCCTCCAGGGACTCTGAGCCAAGTCTGGTGCTTGGGCTCGAGCCCACAGAGCAGTCCAAATGGGCTGGTCACACTGGCTGAGACAGAAAAAATTCAGGACTTCCAATAACATGCAGAGGCATTATTGCACAATCTCCCGTCCTGCACTTGGCTCCATCACACCAGGTCTTGGCTAAGCTTGCAAGTGTACATTAAGTCATCACTCAAGCACCAGGCATTGTTGGCTTGCTGTTAATTGTGAATGGTGTTACCTGTAAAACATTCACAGAAAGTGAATGTGTTCAATCCACTATCAGGTGGGTAGAAAAGCATAAATAACTATGTATTAAGGGCTAATTTTATTTTTACAAATATACAGGAAATTAAGAGCAGCTGGACCATAAAATTCTTCTTTGTGTACAGTGTTTCTAATACGAGTTCCACCAAATCCCTGGACTTCTCTGGTACTGAGGCTTTGCTGAACAAAAACTGACTTTTAGGTGGTGTTTTCTTGGAATCAAAGCTAGCTAAAGCATTCAACATGGTTTTTGCAGGCTTTGCTCCTTTTACTTTTCCTTGGACAGGTAATTCACCTTACAAATTGTGTGTTACATTTTCAAAAGAGCAATAAATCATGCAACAGATACATGCAGGATCTTGACTTTTATCCTTGATGTTTATCCTGTAGCTTAGACTTTTGTTGAACAAGATGCAGAAGGGTCTCACTTTAAATACAGTTAGTCTCAGGCTAACAAATAGAACCTGGAATGCTGTTAGCTCAGAACCTCACATTTACTGATCTCAGAGGAACTATGAGAATCTTTAACATGCCAGAGCACCCTGCCAGCTGGATGCAACTTTAGCAAACACTGCATAGAAACATGCAAAATGATCAAGCATTGTGTCTGGTGCAAAGGGGCTTGCTAAAGTTATGGCACTGGGGCATTTGCAGTTTGTCACGATCCGCTCAACCTGAGCGGGAGTCGAGATGGTTCATTCGACCCCAGGGTGCAAAAGACAAAAAGCAAATCTCAGGTTTGTTTAGCAGAAAGCAGTAATACAGTTTATTGCATGCTAACAATTAAGTTTTGTGATAGAGGGAGAGAGAGAGATGAAGTAAAAAGCATAGAGAGGGGGAAAGGATGGGATATAGCTACCAACAGACGGGACGCATCCTCGTGGTCGTCCGACGAGACGCGTCTTCCATCCATTGGGGAGAAAGATCTCCAAAGTCTTGTCTAAGAAAGTCACTTTTTACAGTCCTTTTCCAAAGCACGTGGCCTCTGGCCAAAAGGTGGGGAGATTTATGGACCATTGTGTGTGGAGATCGTAGCCCCATGATGCAGGTGCGGGGACAGGGTGCGAATAACCTGCAGCATACCATGGCAAGCACCAGGCACAGCCACAAACACTCCTTGGCCCACAAGCATCCACCTCAGCCAGGCCAGAGCTCCAGTTCAGGGCAAGTGGTGCAATCTCAGGTCCCAGTCTCTGATGGTGGTCGTGAGGCAGATCAGAAAAAAAACTTCGGACTGACTCTTACACCACCCCGTGACTCACAATCATCGGCAGGAGCACTTCCTTCGTGGTGTTGTTAAGTCTTCAGGACTCATCCGTGTTGATAGCATATCCCAGAAAATAGAGACAGAAAGTTGGACAGAATAGGAGGAAAAAGATAAGGGAAAGGAAGAAGGAGAGAGAAAACAAAACAAATAATCAATTTAACAATCAATTTTCAATTTCTGATTACAAAAAGATAAATAAACAATTTACATCAATGTTAATAAATTTTCAAATTTTTTGATTTGATTAAAATATAATAAACAATTTAACAATCAATTTCAATTTTTGGTTACAAAAGACAAATAAACAATTTAAATCAATGTTAATAAGTTTTCATTTTCAATTTTTGATTTAACAATAAATAATTTATTGGTTAAAATATAACAATCAGTTAACAAATTAATTTTCAGTTTCAATTTCTGATTACAAGGCAGCAAATAAACAATTTAAATCAATGTTTATAAATTTTAAACTATTTGAGTCAATATTTAAAAGAGAATGCAACATAATTTAAATAACAAAAAAGTCAATCTTGTTCAATATTCATGATGCAATACAACAAAGATAAGCAATTTTTAAAACTAGCAATTTTTAAATGAAAGCAGCAATTTTAGTAAAGTTAGACACAAAGATTTAAATTCTTTTTAGTACTCACTACCAAAATCTTCTATGATAATACTATCACAAGCAGTTCTAAAGCATGCACACCCATTGCTCATATACCCCAGCAATGTTTCAGGAATCTCCTTTGGATAACTTTCAAAGTTACAGACATTCTGTTCTATGTTTAAGCAAATATCTTGAGCTCTGATTGCCTTACTTTCACAGATAAACCTTTGCTGTTCCCAGACAATGCAAGTTTGCCAAATTAATAGTTTGCTACTTTTCACCAATTTGACAGGCCCATTCTCTATGCTCAAAAGGATAGAGAATAGCTCCATCATGATTTAGCCCTAATGCAGTGATAGGGAATATTGAATGTACTGAAGCATTACATATGGTCAGTGTAAAGGCTGTGGCTGTGTTTATGCTGGGGTAGTAGTTTCACCAGGATTGGAATTCTTTTTCAAAATCATGGGCATTATCCTAAATTATTCTCCGAATTTCAGTAGGAAAAGTGGCTTCCTCCACTTCTCGTACAGCAACTGAGGCATCCACTGAGGCAGCAAATGACTGCGTCCACAATTGAGCCTGGATACAGCAGAGAGCTAAAGAAATGTTAGCCCAATTTATTCATTAATACTTCTAAATCAATACTATTCAAAATTCCCTATCTTGTTCCCACAACACCGGTTATGTCTCTTGTTTGTTTCTTGAAAGGATCCTGCTTTTGCAACAAGGTTGCCCACCCCTAGAAAAAGGTGAACAAGCCGGCTGAATAACTGAGACATTGTTTTGCATTGGCAATTTGATTTGTTTAAAAGACCATTCCAAATTAAACAATATTTGTTGTTGGCCAGTTTTCCGAATTACCCAAGGTCCAATTTCAAAAATTTTCAGGCTCAGTATAACCGGTGGTTGGATAGTAGGTGTTACAACATCAACATCAAGTTCCCCTCAGTATTTTATATTGTTTTTCCCACACAATTTCATAGGAAAATTGTACAACAGTTCAATTTTGATTTTGAATCTTCAAAAAATAAAACACAGCTGTAAGGCCCTGTGCCATAACTGTATACAGGTTCGATGAGGGATTCAGCAATTAATCTTCATGTTCCATGGCATTCTGTGAAAAGTAAACACAGCAGAATCTGCCACAAAGAGGCAGGAGGTTAAAATGATGGAACTATCCAGCATATAACGCAGACTGGAATTCTGTTAACTTCCAAATCATTTTGCTGCCAAAAAGGAAGCCACTCTGTACCTCCTTTAAACATAGGACAAAAGTCAGTGTAGTTGCAAACAAAGGAGGCACTCCACACTTCAAGCTGGAAAACACTCCAAATAACCATCAGTGCCCCAACCCAAGAGCCACCCTGTCCCCCAGCAATAATTTGTTCAGCAGAAGCATTAGTGAACAAAGAATTAGCAAACAAAGATTGTTTGGGGGAGAAAGCAGAGGCTACTTTAATTACTGAGACAGGTTTGTAGCTACTACCCAAGCTCTCAGTGTCTGTTATTGCCAGATTTTTTTACAGTTCCTTCTGTTACTGAGGATTTCTGGGCCACCCTGTCAGGGGAGGCAGTCCCAGTAGTGGCTGTCTTCAGAAACTTCACTTCCTGAGAAGGTTTTTGAATTTTCTCTGAGGCAATTTGCAGTTAGCCCCATGACGCAGGTGCGGGGACCAGGGTGCGATAACCAGCACCCTGCAGTGTACCATGACAAGCACGAGGCACAGCCACAAACAGTCCTTGGCCCCAAGCATCCACCTCAGCCAGGCCAGAGCTCCAGTTCAGGGCAAGTGGTGCAATTTCAGGTTCCAGCCTCTGATGATGGTCGTGAGGCAGATCAGAGAACACTTCGGACCGACTCTTACACAGTTTCAGCAAAACCACATCGTGCACTTGGAGAGAACTTCCTTTGTCTGTTTCAGATTAAAGAGACTCCTGCAAATATTTCTGGACTTTAAGACAGAGAAGTCCATGTTTTCCTCACAGAAAAAGACAAACTTCACCTAAAGAGGACTTAATAGTACAGATACCATTCCAGAATCTTCAAACCAAGATCTGGCCACACTCCAAAAATTTTTTTGGGGGAAAAAAAAAAAAAAAAAAGCTTGGATGCCATCAACCCAGAGATGTTTTGGATTTTGCTTGTATTTCCCAGCAGAAAGTGGCCAGGTTTGGCTCCTAGTGACTAATGAAGCTGTCATACACCATTCCTTCCTGCTGTTTAATAATGCTTTCAAAAAAGCTCCTTATGGAGATGAATAGTATAGCAGTACTGCAGCTGAGAATCTGGCATGCTGTCAAAGAAAACAGGCCAGTTTACTATGCATGGCACTGTATTTTTCATTATACTTCACAAAGACTTGTTATTAACTGAAAATGAATTCATCATTAGGGAATAGATATTATTTAGTACATAGTTCAGTATAATTTTGAGACTCGATTCCAAAAGTCAGATTTCATTGTAGCAGCAAAATTACCTGTTACTCTAAATGTTGATATAATAGTCACTGTTTTTTAGATCCTGAATTTCAGGGGGTAATATCAGTCCTACCAGAAAAATTAATTGCAATGAAATGCAGTTCATTCTTTCCACTTTCTCCTCAGTAACGTGCACATGCACACAAGCTGTATATCACATACACTTAATAAAGATGGCAATCCAGCCAAGTCAGTGGTGTAACTAACACTGACCTGACATGACAGTTCCTACATTGAGATCCAGATCTCAGCTTCTGCTCTGTTGATAGAGTGATATAATCAAGCCACACATGTGATTTTTATACTCCTTAATTAACTTGTCAGTAACCTCAGGTAATTTTGGGGCACAGCAATATTACTGCTTTGCAGAACACTCATCTGAAAAGAGAGTCCCAACCTGTAAAAACCTACACAAACCCACAATATTTCTACCTCAGTGCTGTGTCCAGGGCTGTCTCAGGCAAGGTCCCCTATTTATGGCCTCTTGGGGGCCTTTGGCAGCAGAGCTGAGAAGGTGTGAAACACCTCTACACCCTTTGACTCTTGCTGTGAAGCACCAGGGAAAACCAAATGCTCTTCATAGCCATGCAAGCACTCTTTACCACATGTTTCTTTCAGATGTAAAGCAGGGAGACAAGAGACTGACATATCTTATCAATTCTCCACACAGAGCTCCATCAGCATCAGCCAGATGAGCCCAAACTGATTTGCAGTGCCTTTGTTTGGACACAGTTGGCTTTCAGAAGCTGCAATCAGAGATCACAAGCCTTATCTACACAGGGAATTTAGATAAATAGTGCAGTCAGCTTGCTATAAAGAATCTGGGTTTGCAAAAATTCTAATTTAACTATTTTGAACTATTTTGCAAGTATCAGAGGTGGCACTGCATAGATCTAGCTTGTCCTTTATTCTGTCATGGAGGAAAATACCTCTGACTACTTTCAGTCAGTAAAACCAGAGTATTTGGAGATTTAATTATGGAGAAATACAGAGAATAAACCCCTCCTACACAATGCTTCACTGAACCACCTTTCTCATTATGCATTCCCTTGTCCTTATTAAAAGTGCAGAGTTAAAGGACTTAAAGTCAGTTATTCTCTTGCAACATACTCATTTTGTCAGTGCCATTTCTAAACTGCTGGCTTCAATGTCCCAGTGTCATGCACCAGACAGCTGCATGTATTTGGAGTCACACAGGCAGATAAATTTGGCCTGGCATCCTCATACTTCTTTTGATGCTGAAACCAGCGAATTGCAGAGAACTGAAGTCAGCCAGTTACTTCTGTGAAGCGTCTTTCCAGCAACTTCACTCAACAAAGTGTTATTTCTGGCTTCCATCAAGTGGCAAATGGCAATTTAGATAGTAGCAATTTAAACGACCTGGCCAACCATTCAAAAAACTGTAGAGTGCTCACACTAGAACTAACACATTAAAAAAAAATCTTCAAAGGCTACACCTCTTCTTCCAAAAAGCAGAAACCTAAAGCCAGGCATAAGGGATCTCTGAACCTGCTAGAAAGGGGCAGGTCTGTGTTTTCCTCTTTAAAGTGGGCTTGAATCAAAACATAGAACAATTTTGCAACTGTCAGCATGTGCTGCAGTCTTCATGATTTACAAAAGTCCAGAAAACAGAAAAATACAAATGTATTGTTTATTGTGAGAAGGCAAAATGCATTGTGCATTAGGGAAAACATTGGCAGAAGTACCATTTTTAATCAAGAGGGCATTTGAGTTGTTCTGTAACTGGGTAATCCACAGAGTGGATCATAAAAATCAGTGAGAGCCAGTAACAGCAAACAGCAATGACCAACCAACTCAACCTAGATATTATTCACCACCATTCCTGCTCTACAGTCCATTTAGCCCAGTTTATAATATGGCTATTCCCCAACATTACATATTGTATAAACACCATCTCCATTAAAAAACCTGTTTTATAGAATTCTCACATCCCATTTGCACATCTCTATTTATTCATGGTCCCAGTAGATAGTTTTGGCAACCAGAACCACATCTTACACGGATAAGCAATATTTGGAAGGCATCCGTAAATTTTCAATTGTTTCTAATATAACTAACATCTGGAAACATGCAGAGGAGCCAGCTCAAGAGAGACCACCAGCAAGTGCTGCCCACCAGAATTCCAGGGCTGTTGACACAATGATCTCAGCCCCAACAAACTGAACAGACTGCTGCAGGCTTGTGGGCACTGCCAAACACCACATTTCCCTGGAGGAGCATCCTTGCCCTGGTACGAGCACCAAGACACCCTGTGCAAGGGCTTATGGCACTGCTGCTGAAAATAACCCTTTGCTGGAGGCTGTGACCCTCCAGTCCTTAGGCACTGAGCTAGGTTCTGTTCTGGCTGAATTTCAATTTCAGTAATATGATTTAAAGGGAAAATTTTATGTTAGCAGTATCACAACTGCTCATGCAATATTCTGATGCACTGCAGAAAGCCCTATTCTGTAAAAAACCTTCACAGTAGGTGAAGCCAATTATTTTTATCTCAGTTTTCTCTTATGGCTGTCACACCCAACTGATACCAAAATATTTGAATTTCATCTAGAGAAAGCACACTGAGGTATCACAGCATTACACATGTTTTAAGGGGATAGACTGGAAAACATAATAGATAAAAGAAAATTTGTTCTAATGAAGCTTGGCTAGGATATTTGAAACAAGATCCATGAACTTTAGAGCACTTGGATTTTTATAGATCTAACTATTCCACTAGTAGTTGTGCAAGTAAAACTGATTTTTTTTTCACCAATTCCTAAGAACCACACAACATGGTATCAACAAATTAATCATATGCAGTCTTGATGGTGAGTTGAAGAAAGTAAAATAAAAAAAAAAAAATCCAAGGTAGATTTTGACCAACATCTCTGCATGAATAGCCACAAGAAATTAAGAAGCAAGGAAATCATTTTGTATTTCTGTCTCAAACCCACAGCCACCACTGCTGTCAGTTACTCTCCTGAGGAAAAAGGCCCAATAATTCCACCTGACCTGCTCCCCTACTTGTCTCAAAGTACTGGAGCTGGTATCAGAAGCATAACACATTTCACTGTGAGGTTTCCATGAATCTTGAACTGTAAATTTGAAGACCAGAGAAACTCAAATTCATGCAGGAGCAAGAGTGAAGCACTGAGAGGTTTCAACCTGTGTTATTAAGGAAGTTTTTTACATGCAAGTTTGAGGCATCTAGAATCTTCTTGGCCTCATTTCATACAGGGACCAAATTTCTGAAACTTTCAGGTAAAATTTTCCCTAAGCCATTTTTCAGTTCTTCCAAGAGCTTGATAGAACAAAATGGAAAGAAGCACTCAAAAAGTGAATTTCAACTTCACATTTGAGCCAATTTGGGAGAATTACAATCAGAGTTCAAAAGTTGTCTGAGCAATGGGAAGAGGCAATAAATCCCTTGTTTCAGCAGGAACAAGAACTCACTACCCCCTTTCCTATCCGAGAATGGGTAATGCTGTCTTTCAATCTCTCATCAAATGAGGATCCTGTTAGCAAGGACAGCCTGGTACAGTGCTATTGGAAAGCCCAGCCCATGCCAGACCTGTGGACACTGCTGAAGGCCTGGGCAAAAGCTGTCAGGCCTTTTTCTCAAGTTCTAAGTATTTTTCTCAAGCCATGAAACTTTCTCAGCTCCAGCCAGGTTTTTTCCCAGGCTAGAGACTTTTCCTTTACTATAAGCATAAGAGAAAGAATTATAACAGAGATAAACATCTGCAAGGTCCCTGAGAAAGCCAGGGACAAGAGGTGTCTCCTTCTCTGACCAGTGATCTGTCTGTATTTTGTTTTGCACGAGCTGCCTTATTTAAGGCAAGGCTTCTTTAATAAATTGCTCTTTCTTGCTCTTTCCTGCACCCCTCCCATCTGCATTTCCAGCTGCTTCGCTGCTCCCACCCTGTGCTGACAGCAGCCATGGCTTTGCCCTCACTTTAAAGCAGGGAGCAGCGGGGGCTGGTTTCATTTCTGCAGTGGGCATGGGAGGAGGGAGTGCTGGGGCAGACAGGGAAGAGCTGAAAATTTGTAATACCCAAATGAGAGAGGCTCAGGCTCCTCCTGTGCCTGATGCTGTCCCTATTGTAGGACAGCGAGTTTGGAAAAAGAGAAAGAAAAGATCTAAACAAGTTAAGAGAAGGCTGTATTCAACTGACATTTCTTGCCCTCTGGATATCCCTAGTTCTTCAATCCCTTGTAGAACAAAAAGAGAAAGAAAGCAATCATGTAATCATCAAGCGATGGCTGCAATCAAGAATAGCAAAATAAGCTTGCAAAAGTGTGTTTATATTTCTTAACTTGGAGTTTTCCCATTGTATTATTCCAGCTGGTTGTATGTAGGAAGCAATAGATGTTTACCCATGCTTCAAAATCTGTATATAGCAGTATAGAATTATTCTGACTCCATCAAAATTGAGACATTAAAAAAAAAATTCCACAGCCAAAGCAGAACACATGGGAGACACCAACCATCAGGTGGATTGAAGCATGGACTCTGAAAGAGCACACTGTGAAGGTGATTACTCAGGGCAAATAAATGGGGACATCTGACTCAGGCTGAAAACACAAATTTAAATTGGCGGATGTTACCTTTACTTTGGGTTTTTCTTCTCCTCCACAGAGAGGTTGGCAGTACTGAGTGATGTGTCTTGCACCATTTCCTTTCACACAGCATTTACTACCCCAAAAGAGAGAAACTCTATGTACCTAGGGGAAAGGTATTGCTTTTGTGTAAGGGTGTTGAATTAGTAGCTGAAAGCCCACACTGTAAGCAACTAGGTTTGCTTGAATTATGATAGCAGTGACCAGTTGTAAAGTTAAGTGGATGCTGCTTGGTTCTGACTGGTGACTGGACAGATGACTTGGTCTTTTGGCCACAAAATATAACTCTATGAGGAGGAAAATTTATTGAACTAAAAGTGAAAGTATCATTCTGCCATAAATGTGTCATCAAGGGATCGTGAAGTTTGTTAAAAGCACCAGGTGTGAAGATTTTCCTAGGCACTTCAGATGCCCACAAATCTCCTGAGTGGGGTTCATTCTCCTTCACAAGGGCCCTGTGGGGGATTACAAACACTTCTCTTTCTTTTCCTTTTTAAAAACTAAAAGGGGGAATTGTGGACACTGCTGAAGGCCTGGGCAAAAGTTGTCAGGCCTTTTTCTCAAGTTCTAAGTATTTTTCTCAAGCCATGAAACTTTCTCAGCTCCAGCCAGGTTTTTTCCCAGGCTAGAGCCTTTTCCTTTACTGTCAACATAAGAGAAAGAATCATAACAGAGATAAACACCTGCAAGGTCCCTGAGAAAGCCAGGGACAAGAAGTGTCTCCTTCTCTGACCAATGATCTGTCTGTATTTTGTTTTGCACGAACTGCCTTATTTAAGGCAAGGCTTCTTGTAATAAATTGCTCTATCTTGCTCTTTCCTGCACCAAGCAGGAGAGTGTCTTGTTGCTGTTTTTTTGCCGCTCCGCAATTCTTTCCAAGGCAACACCAGACCCACATTTATCAGTGGGTCATGGACTGTGGTGGCACGAGTTGGCAGTGCAGCAGGGAAGCCCAGAGGGTGCCCCAAGGGTGACTCATTCAGCACAAGGGCACTGTGTGCTCAGCCACGCTCAGCTGAGAAGCCATGCACGCCTTCTACTAAGAGGATGCTTGTTATGTTTTCCTAGAAGATCATTGCTTTCAACTTTAGACCTTCCTAATCCCCTGACAGATGCTTTAACCACAAGTTTGCTTTCATGCCTCAAGACATGCAAGTGACCACCAAATTCAGTTTCATCCCCAGAGTTTACATTATGGGCTGTTTGCCCATGTTGGAAAGAGTGCCTGACATCAGGATTAAATCAACTTCAAGGATTTCAGTAGCTGGCAAGTCAGCTATGCTTCCCTTCTCCACAGTTTTTCTGATCTGGCTGATATCCATCCCTCTTCCCCCTAGGAATCATATCCTGCCCACAGGTGTTTGTGTCTATTTTTTAGATCTTGAGTACCAGTTAGTTTTATATCAAGATAGTTCTTAATTTCCAAAGGACAGAACTGTGTTCCTGCTGAACAGCCCCAGGGCTAACAGCATTGCTTTACTGATTTCAGGTACCACACAACTAAATGTTACAACAACACTGAACACCACCCTACACATCACATTTAGAGAAGATCAATAAATGGATAAAAGTGCAAGCATCAAAGAGCTGATAAAAGAATAAACACTGAGCAGCAGTTCATCACATGGTTTCCATCCCAGTGATCCAAGATTACTTAAAGCAACAGTTTAGCCATGTACAGACCTAAGAATGCAGCTGTTATGCTGCAGCTCTGGAGATAAACTGGATTCACATACAACTTTCCAAAGGTTACCAGCCCAAGGGATAATGCAGCTTCAGTGCAAAAGAATGTAGTTAGATTTAGAGAGGAACATAAAAGCTAGATGGACTGGGATATAGAAATACATTTTGCAAATCAATCATAATTTCTTCACTTAGAAATCTTATTTGTGCCTATGAGTGAAAATTAAAGTAGGAAGACTGCTTTTTTAATGAAAATATTTACTTGGGAAGAAATTTTGTAGTCAGCATTAGCCACTTAGCTAATGAACTGATTCCATGGAACATTAATCCTAGAATGGCTAACTTCAGAGTATTGAGCCTTTCTAAAAAATATCTCCTCGTAACTTATTGTCTAGATGCATCAAAGCATTAAGCTGCTCTAATCAGCCCAATTATCCTTAAGCACCTCCTACTTCACTTGGGTGCTTCAGGCCAGAATGCTGGCACAAGAAATATGTCACAGCACAGAGTGCTCAATGTCACTGTGGGCATTGGCATTAACTTCCATTGCAGACTAAAACAGATGAATTCTCTCAGGGGTGACTGAGGATGTTCAGCCTCTCAGAGGAGAGGCCAAAGACTTCAGCAAGACACTAAGTCAAATGTCACCCAGAAAACTCAACATCTCATTAGATGTGCTCTTTAGTTTAAATCCCCAAGTTGACAAGATGACTGGGACAGAGATGAAAATCCAGAATCCAGAAGGGCCTGTTCATCACTGCTTGCAGATTAAAGTCGGTGGGAATATTCAGCTGTATTGAAACAGCTATTCCTGCATACAATCCTCCAAACATAACTCCTTAGAAGTGTTTTGATTGAAAATTACTGCATAATAATTTCTCTGCAGCAGATAATCTTTACGTTTGTTCCCAAAAAATTCATCCTTATTCTACATAAACTACATCATCAACTAAGAACAGTTACTTGAATCAGTTTAGGGAACTGTAAGAAATGGGTCTGGGGAAAAGCAAATGCTGTCTGCCATATTATCTCCTTTTTCAGTGGAGTTGACAGGACAGCTGCCTGTTATTACTGTGCACCCCAGGAAATGCTTTGCTGCCAAAAATGTCCAGAGCCAGCAAGGGATTAGCAGACAAACAGAATTCATGCACCTGGAAGTCATGCAGCTAGATATGCCATCTTTGTAAGATACACTTCAATCTCATTTGCAAAGAAACAAGAACAAACAGAAATTATTAAAGTCATCATAATTACAATAAATCTAAGAATTAATATACAGTTTTGTGACTAGATTAAATTGCAGTAGTTTTCACTTAACTGCAGTAATCTGTTGAAGGACTTATATAACTGTCATAAATATAATGTTCTCTACTTTATATTTAAGCTATTCCTTACTAATGCAGCATTAATACCTTGTTAAGTGACCAGAACCCTGCTGGCTCTAGGGATGAATAATGCAGATGGTGCATAGGACTTAATGATGTCATGTAACCTGTGTAAAACAAAACTTTCATTTCCTTCACTAAAATCTTTCTAACAGCAGAAGTTCTGCTAGACAGCCCTTTCCTCCTCCCACCACTGCATTTGTCCTTCACAGGCATGCTCTCACAAGCTGCTGGATCTGTGTGTGCAGGGCTCAGGTAATGCCTAGGGCCAGCCCGTGTGGGAAGGACTGGACAGCAGCTGCCACATGAGGCTGAGCTGTGTTCTAAGAAACTCCTTCACTGCATTCCCATGGGCCTTCATGCTCACTGCCACAAGTTTTGAGTGGAATCAGCTCGTATCCTTACCTCAACAAAAAGAGCAGCAGCAATACTGACAGCTTAAAGTGTCTTTTCTGGCATCAGGATGGATAACACATATCCAGCCCAGTGTCAATGAACTTCTAACAAAGCTGCTGCACAGTCCACTGAGAAGTGTTCTACAAGCCTCAGTGTGCACTGGGGTTCAGACAGCTCAGGACAGCTCAGATGGGGACTTTTCCTTATAGTTATGCACATACTTATGCCAACAGAAACAAGTCAATAGAACAGTCACTGAAATATTTAAGAAGTCAATAAATTAATTCTGCCCTTATTTTAGAAATACCTTCAAGTGAAAAATGCTTTAAGAAGTTTCAGGAATCAAAATTCAGAAGAGCTGGATCATTTTGAGAACAGTGTCTGTGCAACCACAGTAATAGCTCAAGGTCTGGAAATGGAAGTTGACAAACAACTCTTTCCTCTATTATTCTGTAAGTATAAGTTAGCTGTAAAAGTTTTCTTGTATAATTTCAAGCTTGCTGTTGTTATAAACTAGGAACTGGATGTACTGGATCTGAGAGGGAACTAGCTCCCTGCTATGGGGGTGGGAGACCCTGAGGTCATATGTGCAGAAGGGGTAACAGCAGTGGAGAGCTGCAGCCTATTAAAAGTGCATGCACGTCTATTGACCTTCCCTGGAAACTCAAACAAGTAAAATGAGTGGCAGCAATTCACAAACTTCATCAGTCCCATGAGGATGTTACAAGCAGCCTCTTCTCTTCATGAATCCCTAGTGTTCAATCTGTTTCTAGCTTTCTTGCCCAGACAAAATGTTGAAAAAACAGAAAACTTGAGTCTAAAAATAACTTTCCCAGTTCCTTAATTCCACTAAGCAATCTCCCAACTGCAGCTTCCTTTTCTTTATGAAGTAGAATGACTAATGTAAATGGACTCCAATCTTCACAGAAAACAAACAAACAAAAACCAAACCTAGCTTTATTCCTAAACCAAACTTAGTTTTAATGCAATATAGTTGCAATAAACAACTTTCTCAAGGTGCCTATTGCTACACTTCAAAACCAGAAATGACCACAAATCAGTGAAAATAGTACGTGCCTGAATGTTCCATATTAGCAATTTTTTTCCTAGCAAAATAATACCAAAAAGTCAAAGTAGATGACTGTTCTGGATGCAAACCATGTAATACAATCACTGTATCAGCTTTTCTTGTCACCATTTTCCAAGTATAATCACAAGCAATACCATTAATCAGTAGATAAAAGCCCTCACACATGTGGGCTTTTGGTGGTGATTTCTGCCCTGTCCTCCTCCCTCGGTTTCACTTTGTAAAGTCTCTCTGGAAACCTTGTAGAAGCAGAAGACTGACAGAAACTCATCAGAAATCAGCTCAAACAGTGATTACAGGGTGCTGATCTGCCCACTACCTTTCTACTCATTTTTCCATTTCCAGCAACCAGCCTCCTTCATGATGCCTGCAGGAAAGAGCTCCAGACTGCATCAGTCACTCTGTTTGCATACAGAGTGCTGATGAAGCAAAGATTTACCTCCTCTGAACCCATCACTCCTCTGCACTATTCTGACATAGAAATAATCTGGAGTAAAAGCTCTCTCTGTGACAAAAATAAAAAAAGCTACATAGACTCCTTTGTTAAGCAGTAAATCCAATGGTAAACAAAAGATAATATTTCTCAAATTATTCATGTAACAAAATACAGAAATAGTCATAAAAGTAGGCATGAAACACAAGTCTTTTGACATTCCAGAACAAATGTATGGCTCCATATCTTCTTGCCTCATGAACTTTACCCATATTGCCTGAGGAACTCAAAATTATTCTAAAATGTTGTCAAGTGAATACACAGGGGGTGGTGTATAGACAGGCATCTGTAGCACTCTCTGTGCAGTTGGAATACCTCAATTTCAATCTGTACTATATATACACAAGGTTTCAGCTTCCAGACCTTATTCTAGCTTGTAAAATGAAATTGGAAAACTGGGATATTAACAGCAGTCCAGAAGAAGCAAAAGTGGCCCCGGGAAAAAAAAGTAATCTACAAAGGGGAGCCATTATCCACAAGAAAAACATGTAGCCACAGAAGAGGCCACAGCTGCCTTGCATTTTGGAGAAACAGGAGGCCTTTGCATTATTTGCATGCACACCCCCAACCCCTTATCTTCTTTTATTGTTTCTGTGGCCATAAAACGCCGTGGTCTGGATTTTGGAGAGCTCTCAGCATGCCTTGGATCAGGGAGAGACATGCAAGGCAGCCTACAGCAACTTCACTTGGGTCCTGGCAGCTGATAAACCACCACAACTCAGCATCCCTGAGCCCAAGCCACCAGGTGGGCACCCCGAGGGACTGACACTGAGACCAAAACTTCCGTGTTCTCAGTCACTTATTGCTGATTCCTGACCTAGCAATCCTGGTCTCCCCTCCCACATTCTGCTTTTTGCAATGGCATCTACAGTGGATGCTGGCTCCCTCCTAAAGCTGCTGAAAATCCAAATCTTTAGTCCTGAAGCTGCTTGGAGAGAATATCATAGCAACTGCAATCCTGGATGTCCGTCCAACACACTAACTCACTTCATGCTACTAGGCAGGAAACATCTGTTTCTCTTTGCTCAACCAAGTTTTCCCTATAAAGTGGTCCTGAATGTGCAATTCTGGGTCAGTTTGGACCTATACTAGCAGATGAGATATTTTTACTCTATTATATAAGTTGGAAGTGAATTATACTGGAATAGCTTTAGGAGGTCCACCTAGAAATGGTAGGACACACATGGAAGCAATTTATTTCAAAAATAGGAGAGGCTGAGTAAATTTACACAGTTCATAGGGGTTTTTTTTGAAAGGCCTTTTTCTGCACTATTCCCAAGTAGGCATTTTCCTAAAAATTACTTGGTAGACAGATGCACACTGTGCTTGAGAGTACATCTACTGATGTTTTGGTATTGCCCTTTAATTCCCTCTTTTCTCCCCAGTAGTGAATTTGCATATGTCTGGAGAAAGAGAGCCTTTTACTTCAGAGTGATTCACACAGATGCATGGACAGTAGGTGACAAGTTGTGCTAGACATCCTTATGAATTTACTTTAGTCTTACCTATGAGCACAGGGTAACATATAATCATTACTTTTTTGTAATATTGACACTCATTAGGTAAAGTTTCAAGTTTACACTTCAACTAGTGTAAAACTAGACTGTTGAAGCATAGTTTGAAAAGTAAATTTTAAAACTCTAAAGTAGCTGGAATCTTTAAAAATAATCAAATAGAAGGGAAAATTGAGCACTAAATTATGCTGTGACATAGATTTTTTATATATCTATAAAAAGAAAATTTAAGTTTTTGCACCAAATAACACAAAATTACCAAGTTATTTTTAAATTACCTAGAATTTAAAGTAATTTTTCATAGATTTATTTCACAGAACACACCCATTCACCTACTGTAGAATTCCTTTTCCTTTATCTGTTAAAGTAGCCCAAAGCAGCAAACTCACAGACTGAGACTAAGACACTACCAGATTATGTTCCCAGCCACTGCAGGGATCAAAGAACACCATGAGGGATGTGGAAAATACACCATCCTATAACCAGACAGTACATAATCGTTTTTTCCCCTCAAATAATAGAGGGTAAGGCATCTGCCCAAAATGCTAGTCAGACCATCTCTGGATCAATTTAGAAAAATCAGGTAACTGCTATCATTTCCAGAAATGCTCAAGCTTACACAAGCATGGTTCCTGGAAAACCTTCCAGTACAAAAAGGAACCAATGAATCAGTGCAAAAAAATAACAAGAGTTCAATATGAATTTTGTGTTCTATTGTGAAAAGACAACAAAATTACACAGTCACAAGTAAAGGATCTGCAGAGACTATTCCTTTCTGAGGCCATTAAGGTGCATGCATTGAAAATTGATAATAATAATTTAAAGTGAATAGAAGTATTTAAGATAAATTACATGCACAAACATGCATTTTACCCTTCTGTTTTCCAAAGCAGACAAATCAATACACAGAGCTATTAAGAGGGGGAAGAGAGATTACAAGGCAAAAGACTTAGATACTTTAAAAGAGGGAAAAACCCCACCTTCTACTATCAAAATTTCTCATTAAACTCACTGCACTTCTCTATCAGGGTTTATTTCTCAAACTGGTAGGATCAGCAGTCAGATGATTCTGTTGTGATATTTAAACTCATGCACACCTTCATCCTGTCAGTGCCATAAAAACAGAGTATATGAAACACTTTTCAGTTAACACACAAAAGGGGCAAGCAAGTCTTCAATGTATCTTTCTGCCTTCCTCTGAGCCTTTGCATTTGTGACTGAGAATGGCATATCAGTTTTCCCCAAAACCATCCATGGTAACTCTTTATTTTAGTATTCAACCTCAAACCATTTCTCAGGGCATGCTTCCCTGAGAGTTAACACCAACAATCAAACATGTCCTGCCTTTTTTTTTTTTCTTTTTTTAATAATGAGAAGAGAAGAAAGTCAGAACTGAAACCACAAAGGTACACAGTTAATCCTCCCTGTGTCAGACAGTGAGCCAAGGGAGGGAGGATGGCTCTTCTTGCTTCTCCCACTTCCCAGCCCCAAGGCAGGCAGACACCAGGCTGTACCTATTTTGTCAGTTCCACTGGCATCCAAGTCTAATAGCACTGTGTGACCCCCAAAAAGCTCTGACTGTGCCATCCCTGGCATCTAGACTTTAAAAGTGAAAGACCCAGAGGAAGTCTTTCACATCTCATCCCTTGTCCCAGCTAAGATTTCTTCTGAGCAAGGATAGAGGCATATAGCAGGTCTGCCCATGCTCTAAATCAGCAGAGCACAAGCCATTTCTAATACAGAATCATTTAGCAGCTTTAATCTTCCCGTTGCAATCTACATTTGCAATCTTTATTTTTAATCCACAGGACCCTGCCCTTCCTGTAGCGCATGGGATGCACTTTCTAGCAGTGCCACAGAGTCCCATGGTAAAACAGCTCTTAGAAGCAAGGTAAGTGCAAGAGAAAAGATAGTCATACAGTTAAAGTTTCTGAATATTTCTGGGAACACCAGATTTTTTTCTCTAAAGTTCTGACATGAAACAAGATTTTATGCTATACAGACTAAAGCATTTTTCAGAGTGTACTGAGCAAGGAGGAAGAAAAAAAATATACACTATGTAAAAATAAATCACTAGAGAGCACCAGAGCAAGTACACAATTAGAAGCCAAATTATGCAATTTTAGGTCAATCTTTGGATTGCTTGATATTGTACTTTTGATGTAATTTTCTTAGTGTATTTTATGCAACTTAAGCCACACAGTATACACTGATAATCAGAGAGCAATTTCCAAATGTTATTCAGCTAAAGTTTGATTGCTTCTTCTGTTTCCAGATGGTGACCAAAAGCCTGCTCAAACACTTGCAAGTAAACCTGCTGAAGAAACATGGCACGTGTGTCTGATTACAGGTTAGCAAATGCACCTCACAATAAAACCTTAACCTGTACCTTTTCTGCTGCAGATGTGATGAATCCTTTCTTGCTTTGTGAAGAATCTTGCTTAGGACCAAGGCACTTTCACACCATCAGTGAGGGGCTCCTTGCTTTGCCAGTAGATATCAGCATACAAGGTCAGAAACTGAGCACGAGGGAAAAACCACACCAGCCATTTTAAACCTCACCCCATCCCTGAAGCAGCTGTGGAAATGCTGGCAATTACCTCAGAAACAAGAAGCAGCTGGGTTCAGTTCCTGATCTTTACAAAGCAAACAAGGAGAGGGAGGGTCTTATATCATGAAGTGGGTTGGGAGTGGTGGGAGAACAAGTGATACTTGGGGAAAGTGTAGGGTTAGCAGTCTGTTAGTGTACAGTTGGACAAGCTGTCTAAAGGGCCTTGTGGTTAGTTACTGATGGTGTAGGGGAGAGTATAGCCTCAATTAAAAAAAAAAGTGTGTTATCCAAGTGGAGATACTGAATGTGGGTTAATCATGGTTTCTTTGGGAAACAGAAGTAAGAGCCTAATGGTAGTAATGACTGAGGAAAGATAGTCTGGAGGTAAATCTGTGTATTTTGTTTATTTCATCTGCTTCTTCTAGGGTACTGTGCAGATGGAGGGAAAAAAAGATCAGAGGAATTTTTTCCACCTGCCCTTTATCTTCCTAGCACACGGTCATATATCTGTAGTTGCCATGTGTATGGCTAAAAATGGAGCTTTGAAAAAAAGGAAGGGGTTAAGATGAAAATAATCACTTAGCAAAGTATTATCTATGTTCCTTTTGTGTTTCTTTGTTATTTGCAGGGACTGAGCTTGCTTGCATAATGATATACTTGCAAGTTTGTCACTGGAAATACAATTTGTACGGAGCACACATTACATGTGTAGGGTGGCAGACCAGGTAGCTGTAAAACCACTGTGAGCTCATAGCATTGTGAGCTATTCAGGACCACATGATACATGCAGGTAGATGGGATTCCCCTTTGAAAAGTAGAGGCATTTTTACCTTTGTTTCAAATATGACTTCTGCGTGATCATTATTGTCTGTGATTGGTAATTATGCATACAGCATCTATATATCCTACATTTTCATGAGAATTGTGGCAAGCTGGGGTGCATCAGGAAGAACATTGCCAGAAGGTCAGCTCCTTGTAGGAATTCAGATGCTCTAGAGGTAACTCTATCTTTTCTGGTATACATTAGTTTCACAACAGGTATGAAGGAAGCAATGTAACACTTCTCATTGCTGGATGGGCTACATGGTCTTGACTTAAATAAAAATGTTCTATCCCTCTGTCCTAAATTTTTAATAAAATGTTGTAAATGTACACTTGCAAGAGGTTAAGAAGACAATTGCATAATGAGTTTCAAACAGCTCGTAGTAGTACTTCCTAAGAATAGAATGCTAAAGATTGTGTGAATTGTTATGGGTAGTTTTCCCATTTTTTTAAATTTTTATAGAGTATTCCTCATTTCCACTAGGCAAGTTTAAAATATTTATCTGCTAATACATGCTGCAGAGTCACACCACAGTTGATGCTCTTTAACTACAATCAGCTGCATAGCACATTTTACAAAGAAACAGAATGTATAGGCAAATAAAAACACCAAGAGTCTTCATTTAAAATAACGCTGTCAACCCCAGGTCATTTGGTCTTTTATAGAAGAAAAGGTACTTGGGAGATCTCTTTTCCATTCTCTGCCTTGATACAGCTGTTAGTGCTGTGGCTAAAAGCTGGCATTCATCTTTGAAGATAAGCTGCCCACATGTGTCTCTGGGGTTAGCAGATGGTGGGAGCATGCTGCTGGTGCACAACCGCACTGTTAGTACAGCCTGAGTGGAACTAATGTGCAGGAGCGTGGGTGGGATGCTCAATGACTTAAACATTTGTTTCTTTTGCCTTCTTTAGGTGATACTGGTGGTCCATGCAGGCTAGCAAACCTTAGCTTCACTTAAAGTTGGAGGTGTAGGTTTCACACTTCTTTGGTGATGTGTGAGTACAGAGAGCTTGCCTCGTCACACATCACCATCAGATATGCTGTACTCTCAACGACCTAAAGCACATGTAAATTTAAATTTTGTACTTCCTACAAACATGAAACAGGGCTAAGACTTCTCATACAGTTAATATGTTTTTAATACACCCTTTAGATGGTACATATACAAAACGTCATTTAGCAAGGATATACTGAATATGTATCAAAACACCCCTGCATTTAAAAATTAAAAGCTATATTTTTATCTTATTGGTTAGCTTGGCACTGCAGTTAGACAAGAACCCTGCACTGCACACTACAAAATCGATGTGATTTTTTCTGCAATTGGTGCTTCACTGCTTTTATCTAAACCGTGTTACGACATTTAAGGATGCTACCAAAATTCTGAGAGACAGCAATAGGAAGGAGAACAAGAAATCTCCCAGGAGGACAAGAGCATAGAAACCCAGCACTGAAGTGAGCAAACAAGAGCCCAAACAATCTAGTGGCTTTCTGTTGGAAGATGACTAAAACTGACTTCTGAAGAAAACAAACCACACCTTTCTGTTCCTCCAGCATTCTGCCTCATCTATACAGGATCTGCTTACATTACACAAAGCTTCTTGAAGAGAAAGAAAGCTTTCTTAATCACCAAAGTCCAGTAATTCTAGGGAAAAAACCCTTCCTTCTGGGTGTTGTTTACAATTCTATAAATCACTTTTTAAAGCACTTTACAACTTAGCACTTCAAGATGGCATTCTGCAAGCTATCAGCTTAAATACAGGAATACTTACTTGGGAGGTACTTCACAATCATTCAGATTTCATCTATTGTACTAAAAAATAACCTATAACTAAAATCACATGCCCTTCACTTTCCTAGATATTTTATACTTTTCCACAATTTCTCTTTTCAAAACTAAGAAAACATGAAAAGAGTTAGACTGTTTCTTAGGAAAATGAACTGTCTACAGTCACAGCAGATCTACATCAGCTTATGGCCTGAACCACAAAACTTATATTCTTCATTGCCACTCATAACTTTTAGCTTATGTTTTCCAGAGTTAAATTCCTGAGTTAGATACCATAGTCCCAGCAGAAAACAATGTAATACATTGTAAAGGGAGAATTAGGAGTACTTTGAGCAGACTGACTGGAGAGAAGCTGAACACAACACAACAACAAGAAGTGTGGCTGTAATTCAGCCATCTCTGAGACATAGACTCTTCCTTGCAGCTTGAGTTAATCTCCTCTCTCTGAGGCTGTTTCACAACCTAGAAATTCTTCCCAAAACACTGGTCCCTGGGCAACATTTCTCATGTCAAGTTTGGCAGGAGAGCAGTGGCTTGTGGTTCTTCTTTCCTCCCCAAGGACACAGATACAGTCTTATGGCTTAAGCTGATTTCTGAAAAGTATTTTTCTGCTTTGATTCCACTCTTTCAGCATACATGCCTGCCTCCTGCATAGAAAACCTGATTTATCACATCTGAGACTATCTCCTAGACCTCCTTTTGCCTTCCCACTACCCAAATACATGGGGAACAGAATGAACACATTTGCCTTGGCTACTTTTTCTTTTCTAGGGCCCCAAAAAGAAGCCCCATAAGCATGTGTTGTCACCTTTGACTACTGTAGCAATGGCAGCTTTATTTCTGTACTCTTCATAAGTAAATCTCCAGAAATGTTAGTCTTCTATCCTCACACTCTTTTATTAAACATAAAGAATGGGGCAAAAGTCTGTCATATTTACATGAGCTGCAATAAATTTTTACTCTTCCAAACCATTCCTAACATTGACAGGAGGAGGAAAGTAACTCTTTAAACATTCAAAACCCAGTATTCTTCTGAAGTTTCCAGTTTCATTTAAATAGCACAGAAATGCTTGGTATATATCAAAGCAATCAAAACTACAAAGACCATCAGTTTTGAAAACAAAAATTGTCTGTATGATATGTTATTGTCTTAGTTTTGGATAATGAAAAATTACAAGCCATTGCGGGGAAGAACTGATTTTTTAAATTCTCCTGTAGGCTGCCAATATGGTAGAATACAGAAATCAAAGTGTCACCATAAAGCAGGAATCCATCTGCCCCTGCCTCTTACTGGTAGAAAGTTTTTCAATGACAATGAAGGGTGGCAGGCCTGCCCCTGAAGGTGATGGCCTCAGAAGATATAGACTCTGTGGAGAGTAAAAACCTGAGATACAGCAGTAGCTTTTTACATAGTTTTATACTATACTAGGTATCAGTAGAATTTTCCAAGTTTTAGATGAAAACTTTCAGCAAACTCATCCTTCTGGAGTCACTGATGTCAGAGCTTAGAGTCATACATCTAGGTTAGAGTCTTACTCATAATTATATCTGTAACCAACAGAGATTGGTAGTTACATGAGACTTATTTGTAGTCTGTTAAAACAAGCAAAATCTGATGCCCATGAAACATTAATGATGTTTCCAAGATGGGTAATTTATGATAAACAGCAGCTGTGAAAGTGAAGTCCCTCCAAGTAAATGCAGAAGGCATCTTTCTTGGCAATTTGTCAGACTGGACTCTGGAGTCAGCAGAGGCTTGAATGCAAATGATGAACTGCACAGCAGCCCACTGTGTGTCTGTAGCCTCGGGAAGGGCAGGCACAGCCCTGACTTTTAAACAAGGACACATAAACAGAGCCAAAATGCTGAAAGCCATCATTATAAAGCCTGAGACAAAATGTAACACAACAACAACAAACAGTTGGGTAACCTTTTTGAAGTGGATATACTCCTCTTTCTGTGTTTTCTGAATCTCCTTAAATTTTGATTGGCTTTAGATTTGAAAGCAGTTGGCAGACAGTCAAAATTTTAAATTGATGAAGTACAATTGGTCTGTTCATGGGATGCTTGGAAAAGAAAATAATGATCTTTCAGACAAAAATGTTCTGAGGAAGCTAAGCCTCCATGTCAACAGATAAGAAAGCAAACAGTGGTACTGGAATGACTGGAACAAACAGTATTTAAAAGAAGGTTTTGTCCTGGAGGAATTATAGCAAATTCAGAGGGCTCTGTACTTGGTGATCTTTAGGATATTCTTTTATGCTTCCAGGACATGCTGGCAGTATAAAAAACGTCCAAGGGTCATACCTAATTTGTATAAATTGCATTAGTCCAGAGGGGAGTCCTGAAAATCTGCAGCTCATTGCATAGGAGAATGATACACCCTGTATTGATCCAAATATTTTTAAATGTCAGACCTAATTAGTACAGTCTTTTAGAACTCAAAAAGGAAAAAGATCCAACACTGAAATACCAAAACCCACCAAACCATTGTTGAGGTGGCTTTGACTTGTGGACAAACTCAAGAAGGCATATAAAATACAGGTGAGTTAGCCTGCCCTTGGCAAGGTGTGGGGCAGTGCTGAATCACTGTGTGCCTCTTACTGTCCTCCCTGAATGAAAAATAGTGAACTTAATGGGATGGTTGCTGGGTTCTGGCTCAGCAAAGTGCTTGGCTTCCTAATCTCCCCTGGGTCCTCAGGGCAACCTTGAGATGCTAAGAGATTGAAGAGGCTCATAGCTTCTGCAGTACTGGAGCTTGAATTTGTATATCAGATTTGATCTCCTTTTGCATCTTGATGATGTCTTTGCTGATGTTAGAGCAAAGTGTCAGAGAAAAACTAGAGGTGTGTAATGCCACTCAAACTCTCAGCTACGTGAGGATTCAGAAGATTTGTCCTGTCTTCAATAAGGCCAACAAGATTAGGTGATCAGCGGGACCAGTGTGAAAGAAGGTAAATATAAGGAAGAATTTGTTTTGTGAGAGTGGTGAGACCCTGGAACATGTTGCCTAAAGAAACTCTGGATGCTCCATCATTGGAACTGTTCAATGTCATTTCACAATCTGATCTAGTGAAATATGTCCCTACCCATCCTGTAGAAGGGATGGATTTTTGAAGGTCCATTACAACCCAAATCATTCTGTGATTTTTCTGTGCTGGAGGATGAACTCTGTGGTACCTTACGGTGAAGGATTTGTGACATGGTGTTACACCTCTTCAGCAAATCCAGACCACTTATTGGCATCTGTCAAACAGCAAAGGAGTAGTTCCTAGAGTAAAAATGGCAATAATAACTTCCTTTCCCTTTCCTGAAAATACATGATATTAAAAAAGAGGACTTCAATTTATAAGCCTAGTCCAGGTGAATCAATGTCCCTTTTGATCAGCCAAGTCAACAGCTCACAGGGGCACCAGCCAGTATGCTGAGCCAAAGGCTGGCTTTTCTTCAGCAGGAATCGAGGAGCAGGGACAGGATTAAGTGAAGGATCTATTCTTCTGGGTTTAGTGGTTGTCTGCTGGAGTCATTTGAACAGGTTGGGGCAGTAAAGGGAGGGCAGCAGGCAGTGGGTGTAGTGTGTGGGGAGCTGGGGAGTGGATGGAAAATCTGTAATTAATAGGCATCTTTTCATCTTTCTCACTGTTTTCTTTCCAGTGGTGCCCAGATAGGGGACAAATCTTCCCATAAACAGTAATCCTTTAGAAAGTGCTCAAGTATGGCTATTACTTAACTTCCTGATTAGTAGCAATCACCACCTGCTACTTCTGCTCCACATTGTCCAGCATAATGGAAGTGTTCATTTCCCTGGCTGTGAAAAAATAACAGGAGGGGAGTCCTCTTCCCTGTTTAGGAAAAAAGAGCAACAGTCCCTCCTTTTCTTCTGTAACTAATCCCAAACCACATTTATCCTAGAAAATAAAATTTTATTTCTGATGACAAATAGCTGGATAAGGCAGATTATGATTACTTAAGGAAAAAACCCCAAGCAAACCAAAACCAAAACGACAAAAAAACTAAATCACAAAAGCAATCATTTCTTTGAACTAATGAAGGGTTCCTGCTGCAGGGCTTTTTATTGCCTATAGCTTTGAGATCCCAGAAAGCACCAAACAAAGAAAATATATTTAATATTTTTGACAATTCAAACATGCAAAGACTTTGCAAATACTTCTGCCTTCTTCGAAACCTACAAGCTGAAGCTGCCAATAGAGTTGCACATGTTGCCTTGAAACACAGCTGTTAAAACAGTCTCCTTTGATCAAAATTCTTCCATGTTTATAGCTAGAGCAAGAGAAAGTATTATAGGATTTTCTTAGCAGAGACTGAAAATCATAAAAAGAATGCAAACCTGAAAAGTGCATTTGTCATGAGCGGGCATAACTTTTGAAATGTCAGTTAAAAGGAGACAACCCATGAATAGACTATGAGGATTTTCAGACTTTCTATTTCCCTAAAGTCCTCTTTTGTTTTACACTGGGAGTGGTGGTGTCCCTTCCTAGAGAAACACAGGCAGGCAGTAGATTAGTCCTTATTTAGATGGTAAGTTCCAGCCTATTTGAATTGTATTAAGCATTCTCCTTACTTCTGTGGGATTTGTCATAAATCTTGAGTAAATATACTTAGCACAATCTCAAAGACCGAAGTTTTGATTTCTCAGAGGGCTCAAATCTTTCAGCCTTAAAACTTCCCTTGTTTAAGAGAGATAAAGCAAAAGAATCTACTTGTCAAAACAAACACGGGGTAAAAACCCCTCAGTACAGCCCTAGACTTTATCTCAATGGGAAGTGGCACTCACTCGGGGTTATTCCATAGCATTCTTTGCCCAGGAGTGAAATCTATTATAGGAATTAGTACTGCCCCTTAAAATGGTAGCATCACTAAGAAGCAAATGAATCCTACTCTCTTTCCCTCTCTGTTGCTATCCATTCTCCTCCTTCTAAACAGTATTCAAAGGTTTGTTCAAAGGTCTTCATCCTATCTTTGTTGCCATGGTCTCTCACAGAGTTGAAACAACATTTTCAAAACTAATGCCTGCTCTAAATGCATTGTTGTTGGGATGCTGAGTCAGTTCTCTGCTGACTAGGGTGAAAGAAAGAGAATCATTGAAAATCAGTTTTAACATTCAACTAACCTGAATGTGGAAAAGCAAGACATCTATATGCTACTAGACAGAAGCAAAACTTTTCAGGGGTGAGATACCTTGTATTTTGGAAAGAAACCCAAACTGTCTCTATGGTTTTTTTGTGTCAGCTATGCTGATTTTGCTTTCTTTTTATTCATACCAGACCTGAGAAAGACAATTGCTCCTCAGAAGAGAAAAAAACCCCTAAAAACATAGAAGAATCTTGTTGGTTAACACACGCCTCCCCCCAGCCCCCAGCTAAATCCTTGCTGTGGGGGTGACAGAGGATGCCTGGTATGCAGTTGTGACAGGCAGGGCTAGTTTTGGCACGGCTGAAGTGAGTAAGTGGAAATGATGAAGAAGCACCATTATTTCTAAGGGAACTAACAAGATATTTTGCTTGTATTCAGCTTCTCTGTTTGCCTCTCTTGTTTAACTACTTGCACATTCTTTGAAATAAGGTCCACGTCTAGCACACATATTTGTACAGCACAAAGGGAAACAAGCTTACTTTTCTAATTCAAACTTTTAAGCTTTATTATATAAATAACATCTATTTGCTATGTAAATTAAGGCACTGCACATTCTGTACACATATTTCAAAGAAAGACAATCTTTGTCACAGACTTGCTTACATCAACTTTAAATTGTTTTTATATGCCTGGCTTCAATTTTCTGGAGATCTTTTGAACATCTGTCCTTAGCCCATGGTCTGGCATGGCATGCTAAATTCTGTATATTTGTTCATTATTCCCAGGGGAGGAATTTACATGAAAATTCTGTTGGTCTAATTATATGGCTCAGCTAGAAAAACTATTCATCTGTCCACAGCAAATTTCACCTTTATGAAACAGATGATGACTTTGCCAGAAACTTTCTGGACATTGTAACAACTGGAGGTTTTACAGCCTACATTTGTAGTATGGGTCATAAATTGAATTGAAGTGGAAAAAAAAAACCCTTAGATCATTACAATGCTTCTGAAAACAACCCTTCATCCTCAGGAAAAAAACCCCACAGTTTAAAGGATAAAGATGTTTGCAGCATCATATTAGGAGTAAAATGTAGCCTCCCCTGCTACTTGTATCTCCTGGAGTCAGGGAATTCAGGTTGTGAATGAAGAAAAGCTCTGCAAAGATCTGAAAACAGCATGTTGTGGGTCTCAGTCTCTGAGATACATGTGGGACTGAATACTGTGTTTCAGGGTGAGAGTATGCAGAAAAAATAAATGAGCTGAGAGCTCTTCCTTAAGAAAATTAAAAAACCGTGAGTGGGAAAATGCATTCACAAAATGGGAATGGTAAAGATCTTCCCAATTTTTCAACCTAGGATGAAGATGGATACACCAAAACAGAGCTGGAGATCATGGGGTTTGCAGTTTTCAAAGCTGTCCAAGCTTTGGAAGGTTTAAAGCTTTCTAAAGAGATGAACACAGGCTGTGCATTGTGTGTACACTTCTTTCGCTCCTTTCCCCCACTTTTCTCTGTGACCACGCCACTTTCTTCCCCCATGATTTTAATTCACATAACTCTCCCCTTGTCACTTCTAAAATCTTTCTCATCTGGTCATTCAAATTTATTCTTTTTTCTTTCTGTGCTCCTGGCTCATAATTTTCTAATTTTCACTAAACTTTACTTTTCCATGTTCTCCCAAATTCCACACTCCCAAAAAGTTTCACATTCCCCTTTTCTAGTCTGTACTTGGTTTTACAGTCTTTTTAAACACTCTTTATATACTGTTGCTGGGGTTTCCATTGTCTTTTTAAAGGCTTCCTCTATATATTTACATTCTCTAATCAGCCATATCAATCCATCAATCCTGTTGCCTAATCTATCACACACTCTTCTTCCTAATCAGTATCATGACCCGAAATCCATTTCACCAACTAATTTCCCTTTTGGATACCAGTGCTACACATCTGCATTAATCTTTTCACTTTCCATGGCATGTGTCCTCCTAGATTCATTTATTTATGGCCCAATAAGTTCCTCTTCTAATGAATACATTCTTTGAGTCCTCAGTATGTATTTCCTCATCCTTATCTTCTTCCCCAACTTAACTAAAATATCCCCCCTTTAAGTACACATCAGAGTGGCATCAGAGAGCCTACTGACAAGAATGAAAGAGAGAGCACTCTCTGCTTTGCCAGCCTGGGCTTCCCCTGCCACGTTATCTCCCCATAGCTTGTGGGCTTTCTATAGAAATTGTATTTTCCCTAGCGATGCATCAGTGGGATTCACGGAGCCACGGGCAGAGGGGGCAGTGCCTCTTGCACTTCCTGCTCAATGCGCCTCAGCTGCAGGCTTTTCACTCCTGATGGGCTGCACCAGAAGAGGAAGAGTTATCCCCATCCTTACAGCACAGCTGGACCTCTCCTCTTCCTCTGGCAGATTCACTGACTGCCGCGGCACAACCTGTGGCAAAAAGCGAGGCAGGATTTGGCCCCAAATCAAAGATCTCCCTAATGTGTCATACGAGTTAGGATGAGTGTCTGTCTGTGCTGGGGAAGGGCTAAGAGCTAGAATAGCAGGGGTATTTCAGGTCAGGCCTGAGGCGAATTAGCAGACAAGTTGTGAAGCTTACACAACATGTGGCCACATTATGTGTGGCTCCAGTCAGCGCTAATAGCCTGTCATTGAGCTCCACGTTTAAACAATTTGAGCAAACAGCAAACACAGAGGATGGGAGGAGGGAAAAAGACCTTCGAGGAATAAGAAAGATCAGGCTACTTAGTATACTTGACAAGCCAATATTGCAGCGGTGAGGACCACGGAGTATCTGTTAGGTAGAGATGCGACCCAGTTCCTACCACGCAAAAGTAACACAATTCAAAACCAAAAATATACCATTTGCCCAATTTTAAAATTCACTTGGCCAGCAGTTTTTCAAGCTACATTGGAAACCATTTCTTGGTTTAGTCTGTATGCGATCACGTGCATTACAAGAGAGAAAAAAAGAAAACATCTATGGTTTTGGTTTAGCAGCAAGGAAACCAAAAAAGGGGAGAACAGAAGGAAAAAGCAAAAAAAAACAGTTTTAGTAACAACAAAGAGTAAAGTTCAACCACATCCATATAAATAACATCGATATTAGTGTTGAGAAGTAAATATAAAACATTTTATAATAGAATTTAGAAACCATACTGCACTGTTTAATATGAAAATAATAGCCTTTCTAGCCAGTACTGTTAGAGTACTTATTTAATCCAGGGCAGAATTGGCTAAGAAACCATCCACTCTACCATGGGAATGCTTAGCTCAGTATCTGGTAGGTTGCCAGCCATTTAAAATGTTTTTGTGTTGGTTTAATGATTGTTCCCATGAGCACTGACGGTAAGGGTTGACATTAATTAAAATACTAAGTCATCAGAGCTTGCATTGTGAGGAGAGAAAGAATGGGCTGGATCCAATTGTCTTCAAGGTTTCTTCAGCCTTCCACGTTTTTCTCTTAGCTGGCATCATACATGCCAAGTATCCTTTTAGCTGAGGTGTAAACAGGCTGTCTCCACAAATACAATCTTTTCAAGTTTTTCACATACTTCCATTTAACTGATTAGAGGATAGTCATTAAAATCAGCTAATCATGTAGTGTGGCTGTGTTCTGAATGCTAAACAAAATGCCTAAATGAAAGAGGATTTTAAAACAGTGTCTGCTTCTCAATTTATTTTGGCTATATACTCAATGGCACACGATACAGTATGAATTCTGGGCTTTATCCTCATTAACCTCAAAACTCATTATCTCATATAAAAACGGGCTCTTTCCATAGAGTGTGTTGCAAAAGCTATGAAAAAAACAATATAGAGATGTATTCTGGCATTCTGGAAACATGATTAAGTATTTCACTTAGAACTGTGAAATTAAACCAGAATGGCATAAAATCCTAAGACCCACTGCTAAAATGATTTTTGCATCATTCAGGTAGAATAGCTATCCTTATTAATTTCTCTCATTTTATTAAACAATTACTCAAGTTCCAGATCTTCAAAGGCACACAAACAGGAAGTCACTTAACACCTGGAGTCCTCAAAAGGTCCCCTCAAAAATAGGTAAAGAGGCTGAGTTCTTCTACTCCCATCCATTCAGCAAGCCTCTGTTTCCACCCATGTTTATTCTACATATAACATGATCAATACACTAAGAAAATAGACTTCTGGCTTGACCAATATAAAGAATCAAGCTGAGCCTACACAAATGCAATGGGATATTTTCACAGTAAGCAAAATATATCATAAAGGAGACTGCTGGCCCCGATGCAAAAGATAGAAAGGGTTGCTCTATATATGAACCACTTCTGCTCCTCTGGATCAGAAGTCATGTGAATCTGCAACTTTGGGTCACCTCTATCTTGGCACAGACTAAAATCTAAATGAGGTGCCTGAAACTAGTTACCATCCCAGCTCATTCACCAGCACACAGCTCACACTGCTCCCCATTACAGCAGTGGGCTGCATAAGAGAAATCCTCATCTCTGAATATGTGCAACCACCCCTGTGCTTTGCACAGACAAACTCTGCTCCTTCACCTTCTTTGTGGACAGACAGGGACCTGCTCTGCCGTCCTGGCATCAAACGGGAGCAGAGGTTTTAGACCACCCCAGGCAGATTCCTCTGATGGCAAACCCTGGAATATGGGAACGCTCTTTGGCTTTTTGGTGTACACGTTCTCGAATAATCTCATATAAATAAACTACCTGGACTTTGAGTCATTTAGGAGCTTATCTATGCAATGTAGAAGAGCCAGCGCAGGCAGTGGAGGTCCTTGTCCTTGTATGTGAGTGCAGGAGGTTTAGGTCCTCCTGAGGCTTGTCTTCAGTGGAGCCATCTATGGACACAAGGTTAAAAGGCTTTGGATGGTCTAAAATTAATCTTTTTATTTCAAACTCTTGGGCTTAGTTGGGGGTTTTTAAAATCTGTTTTTCTGGTGGAGTTGCTTTTTCAGGGTGGTGGTGTTTTTCTGTTTGCTTCCTTTTGAAGGACAGGCAGGCTCGCAGGGATGAGGCAGTGCCCAGGGAGCCCCACCGGCCCCTCGCCAAGGGCGCCACAAAGCCAGAGTGCCCGAGTGTTGACTCGGCTCGGCCTGGCCGCGGCGGTGCATCGCTAAAGCGGGTCCCGCTCTCCTGTGTGTCCCCTCCGAGAGCCGGGGCACCGCGCCCGGGGTGCGGCCCGGAGGGCACGGGGAAGACGCGCGGCGAGGCATCGCTGCGGAGGTTTGGGCGCGCTGCTGCAGCTCCCCGGAGCTCGCTGTCCCGCCGGTGCCCCGGCGGCGGGCGGGCGGAAGCGCTCGGTAATCCCGGGGCCGGGGCGCGGCGAGTGGGTGGTCCGGGCGGCCGGAGGCGCGGGCTGTCCCCCTGCCCCGGCGCCGGGCGCGGCCCGCTCCCGCTCCCGCAGCTGGGCCGGAGGCGGCCCGCAGACCGCTCTCGGCACATTTCTTCATTTCTCACTTGAGTGCCCTTCTTTAGTTCCTTTTCAACTGCCCACTTTATATCGGCTTCATTACACCACCGCTCCATTTGTGATGTAAATCGGGAAACTCAGGGAAGTTTTTCTTTTGGCCTTGTCTACGGAAGAATACCGAGAGGTATTCAAAACGTATTAACACAAATCAATGGCACCAATAAAAGCAAAATCTCCTTAGCAACATAATCTTGATTGCAAAAGGAGAACTGAGAGCATTTAGCAGAACAGTGGCCCACATGGAATACGCATTTGTCTAGAAGAATGCAGCACAAAGCCTAAAAGAGAGATGCTGAAAAAATCCAAAATTAACTCACACTGAACAGTTACTCTTTTTTTCAAAAGTACACAATTGGCTACATTAAATCTATCGTGCGCTTTTCTGCTCAGCAACATTGTATCTACCGCTTTGCAAGCCCACATTACAACACCCGGAATGCTTCGCAGCGCCGGGCAGCGGCACCCCTCCCCACCCGCACGTCGGGACAGGAGCATGTCCAACACACCCTCTCATATATGTTAGAGACATTATGCACATGCACATTATAAAGAGCCTGTCACGGCTTCCACACTAGAGTAACCAAAGAGCTTAAACTGTTTCATGCAAGGAAAAGCTGCCTGCTGATGAGAACCAAGGCCATCCTCGGCACGGTAGAGAACGCAGGCTTAGTTTTTGTTCATAAGGTTCAGGTTAACCAGCATTTCATATCGGATGGTCTGAAAAACACGTGAATTGCATGGACGGGAATGATTCCCTTCTGAATAGGTGGCGTCTGCCTTAACTAGATGGAAACCCTATCTTGTTTGAGAGCACACATGAATAAAACATAAAAGCGTAGACACAGCTTCAAAATCACCATTCAACCATAATGATAGTACATTTAATAAATCCTACTGTCATTAGGGCTTGAAAAGCAAAGAACTCCAAATGTGGACATAATGAAAAACCAGTTTGAAACACTTAAGGCAGGCAATGCCTGTAATTTGGTAACTCCAGTCCTAGAGTCGCCTAAATTACCTAAAATAATTTTCTCTCCCTTCTCAGCCATGCCCCCCATTTAGACTACAAGTATCAACTGGAAGCAAGATGAGACCATTGCACAATACAGCAGTTTCTCAAGTTTTTCCTTTTCTTCCTCTCCCTACCACCCCCTCCCCCAACACAGATGGAAAACGGTAAGGCTCAGAAGATAGGTTAACCATTATTTTATTAGTTTATAATACATACAACTTAAGAAATGCTTTTAAAAAAGTTTATTGGAGTCCATTCCAATTCTGGGTCAGGTCAGGAAAAACCAATGCCGATGTATTAAATAATATTCTATAATTCAACAATAGCTTAGCCTCAGTAATTTAGCACACATGGTTAAATATTCTTAAATATGCATATATACAATTGTGCAGCCTTTAAAAAGTCTCCTTTGATTCCTATCTTCTCCTCCCAAAGCTGTGCACCCTGTAAACACAGAACTGGCTTCTAAGCTTTGAGTCTCTCACCCAAACTTAGGACACTTGAAGAGGAATGTTACAATAGTGGAAATCACAGCAGCCCTAGCTTTCTAAACTCGTTGCGAGAGGAGAGATGCCCAATAGGCAAAATTAACATCAAGTCTCTCTATAAGTAGCAGCTTCTTTAATTTCCAGTTTTAGGTTAAATTATTGCTTACACATTTTCTGCTTGAAATGGATTTTAACATACTACTGGGTTTTAAGGTTTCCCTCTTGATGGCCACATCTTTCCAGTGACTTATTTACCATTACTGCTTCATACATTTAACAGGTCTTTCCTAAGCACACACAGTCCGATGCAATTCTCTGCAAATTCTTTTAAAGCAACGTGAGTTACACAAGTCTAATTTAGCACACGATATTTAGGCACTGTTTTGTAGTTTACTATTCTCTTCCAAAGTTATGTTTGGAATGAGTTCATATTCTGATTGCCATACTCTATCCTTTATGAAAACAAAAATCCGGATTACACTTTTCAAATCAGGAACTACTTTGCATTCCTTGTTATCTCACTGAACCAACTGTTCATTGACAACATTAACCAGTAGGTACACTGCATATTCCAACAACTTAGAAAGTCTATTGCTAGCATAAAAGGATCAGAGATAAACACTTGGAGTGGATGAGTTAGATATTTATATCAGCACAATGAAACCAGTTTAAACATACAGCCACTAAGAGTATCATTTACATTGCATCAGGATATGACTTTTTGAAACATTTCTGAACATAACTTAAACAGTGTATTCATAAACCTAAAATACTGTAACAAAAAAATGTGTTCAGCTGACTACTAAGTCTAGTTTTCAACACGAGGCAAAATAACTTTCTATTATTAAGCTATAAATGAGGAGCAAACAACAACAAAAAAGCACGTTTCAATAAACATTATAAAAATCTACTTGTTCTCTAAAAGTGAGCATTTGTCAATGGTTCCCTTCTCCATAAAAAACTACAATTAACTACAAAAGTCCTACTTACCTGAACTTAAATTGTACTAACCAGATCCTACTTGTGGGCCTTAGATATACTGTCACATGACAGGAGCTGTCTGGACAGGTCAAGAATTTTCTTTGGAAACAATTAGCCATGCATTACAGGCTCCAGCTTAGGAAAAAACTGTTCTGCACTCAGTGCAGGTCTCATCAGCAATTCCATTTTGGTCTGGCTATTTTAAATGAAGAGATGCTGAGTTTAGAAGAAAGCTTACCTTCTGCATTATTATTCTGCATGATAGCAGAATTGTCTATCAACTAGAGCATAACCAAAATAAATTAGCAACACACCACAATAAAAAAAGTGAACAGAAGTTAACACACAATTACATAATTACTGAAATGGACTGCTAGCTTTTGCTTGACTTGCATCATTCAATATCATTTCATTAAGTTCAAAACTATTTTCTGTCATACTCACAGAACTCTAAACCTAATCCCCAAATCCAATCTTTTGAGTGTTGCTTCTCCTAACTCCTATGTTTTATCTTTTGCTTCACTAAATTGTTCCTACTGTTCTGTTGAATTTTGAGGAGCCAAGCATTTATGAATCCTTTTCCAATAAAATAAATCCTAATGAAATATTAATGAGCTAAACAAACCAGAAGACTTTTTTAAAAGGACAACTTCCATGAAACCAGTAAAATGCAGTTTTATAAAAGATGTATATTACCCAGTGTTATGTGGTAGGGATACATACATGCACCAGCACAAGTGTCAACAGAGGAAGTTTCATGCAAGGAAATCAGGGGTTTTCATTTGTCAAACACGGTTTCTAATTAGCCCACACTGATTGAAATATCAATGTGCAGAAAGATGAAAGTTCAAAAATTATTGAACTGCAAAATACTGTTACCAACAAAACAATACAAATGGATATCTAATGAAGAATAAATGCATGTTTTCAGTAGTGAAATTTTTTCACTTCTGGAGTATTTCTCCCCTTGAAATTATTCTACTTCCTTAAGAAGAATGATACTGCTTTTTTAGTACACCAGTATCCCCTGATTCACCCAGCCTACAGAAAGAACTTTACAAAGAATAAACACAGGAATTAAGAAGGTAGCACCATCAGAAATAATCACTCCATCCAAGTAAGAAAAAACCCCCCTTCATTTATCCTTATCCAACATACTTTGACATTCAGCAGCCTATTAATACAGGGTAAAAGAAGCTCCCATAACTTTATATTGATAACATTCATAATGGTCATGCATATTACAATCAAGTTTCTAGGGTGACATTTGCAAAGTAAGCCTTCATGCAGATAGGCATTCAGCTATTTAATTCCATGTTCATATTTCCTATTAGTCCCTGAGAAGTTAATACTTCTACCTACAATATGGCTATTAAAGGCATTATAATGATCATACACTTAGCTGTTTGTCATGGAAATGCAACAAGGCTATAGGGAGAAGCACAGAAATTACAGCAAATTAGCAGTGATGAATACAGATTTATGAAATGCTTTCTTTTCCTAAGCAAGGTTGCTGAAGAGCAACATAAATGATTTTAGTCACAGATACAAAACTAGCCAGCGGCACTTACCCTTAATAAGTCACTACTATGAATTCAAGACATTTGAGGCTCTGAGACCTCTCTAATTGAGTGTTTCCTTTACACAAAATCATATGGATTTTCACCAAATGTAGGGTCATCATGATCCTTCTTTTAATCACTCAACAGCAGTGCTGGGAGAACTTAAAAGAACCATGGATTTTCTCTGCTTAATAAGTCTTTCACTTCTTCAATTAAAGTGATCTCTTTAAACTGTTCAGAATTCAAATGGGGTTTTTGGACAATTTGCATTATTGCCAGCTGCTCAAAACCCATAAACTAGGGCTCCAAAACAAGGGGACCAATTTAAAATTAAGACTTTGTGGTGGGGGGTGGAGGGAAGGGAATAAAGACAAGTTCTTTTTCCTTGGCTCCTGTCTTCTAAGCAGTTACAGATTGTATTTTAAAGCTCTTCCTACAACCTTTCGGGATAAATAATGACTTTCAGAAAAAAAATAAAAAAATTAAAACTTACTTTTAAGTAAGCCTGTATCTGAGAGATAGCAGATTGGACAAACATCGTGGTCTTGAGAATTACAAAAACATATCATTTAACAAATTCATTTAGAGATTATAATTTACCTATAAGTACTGTAAAAAGTTTTTACAAATTATTCTACTTGGGTATTGTGGGAAATTTTGGATTAGCATAAATACTAAAATAATTAAAATTACTCTTACTGACCTATTACAAAAACTTACTGACTCCCTGTAACCTATCTCCATAAATATTTTCATTTCTGATGAAGCTTGTCATCCCAATATAAACTTCAAGTCACAGCTATTTAACAACAGATGAGCTCTTCGGAATTCTTCATGTAGGGGCTGAGAGAAAGTCCTTCTCCCTCAGAACTTACTTCCACCTATGACTAAAAAATTTAAAATAATTTGTTTCTACTATATTACAGTAAGAAAGAAATCTTTATTCACCAGCTAAAGGTGACTATATCTAAAAATAATAATTAGCTCACACAGGGATTCATTGATGCCTTCACCATTAGTTTAGCAGGCTAAAGATGAACGGGCATAATTAGCATCACTTGCTAAATGATTAATATCAATTTGATACCTAACAGTTCAAGGAAATTTGAAATAGATAAGATCATTTGTAGGAATTGCTGAGTTGCAAGAAGTTAAGCAAGTTAGTATAATGCAATAGTTATTTTAGCAAAGAGTAGGCTGTATCCTGGAAGTCCTACTATAGCTTCTGGTCTGCTCAAACTACAATTACATTCTTTGTCAAGTGACAAAAAAGGTAATATAATGTCTTCTTACTAGCAATCAAAATAAATAGATTTAGTATTTCAGAAGCAACATCAAAAGAAAATCCTGACAACTGCTCCAGGCATTGAACAGTTATTTAAAGCTCCTTGTCATCTTCAGTTTCCATCACTGCAATTAATGAATTGAAAGGGATTGTATGAAAATGTTTTGTAACATTCTTACCAGGTGAGTATACTACTACTTCAGGAGAGTACCACTTCTGAGATAAAACTCATCTCTCTATATAGACAGTTTCTCAAGTCTCTTGATTATACTCTAAGTCAGAGACATTGTTTTAATAAAATATCCAAAATACCTTTTGAGAGAGCAAGTCTGGCCTCCTTAGAAAGGGATTTAACTTTTTAATTGCTCAGAGCTCTACGTTTGATGTCTATACTGTTTCTTAAAGAGAAAGTCACAGCTAAAATACCTGCTAACCAAGCCTATAACTGCTGATGCACCTAGAAGTAGACAAGTTCTCAAGCATCACTACCATTAATGTGGAAGCCCTACTAACGGGATACTCTGTAAGCCACACTATTCTCTGCTCTGGTCTCAGTACATATCACACCCAAAGCACCTCTACTGTCGCTGGGTTTGGGTGCTGCTGGCAAGGTAGCTGTGGACATGGACAGAACATACTATGGGAAGTTTGAGTAGTAAACTAAGGCAAATAGCTGCTATGAACATATTACAAGCCATATCCTCCACTAGAGTAGAGGGATAGGTTTCCTCATCAGTAGAAAACCGCATCCATGACACAAATTATCTCTATAGTCAAATGAAAATTTTTATAAAATCTAGGCTTCATATGACTCAATATTCATTTTATTGAAAACTGACATTTAAAGAAATCAGTATATATTTATGGTCATAAGTATTTATCACCAGTTATCACTTCTGTTCAATTCCAACCTCTCCTCTGCATGTCCAAGCTCCCCAGTTTCCGCTGCCATCAGTGTTAGATTTCTGTCCTTCTGCAGACTGAAACTAGTACGAGGCTATATAATTAATACTTCTGGGTGAGAGGAGTGCAGCAGACCCATATTTGTACTGAAGAAGAGATTGAAATTGATTTCTTGAAAATTATAAACAGTTACTTCATAGAGAAACCATGGGTGGCACTCAGAAGACCAAGGCCAGCACAAAACTGAGATTCATTAATTAAAAATCATACTCTGTCAAGTCAAAGAAACACCCTTGTAGGCTTGTAGGAAAAACATAGCTGAGCTATTTTCAAAGTGAACAGTAGGAATCCACAGATGAAAGCTGAGCAAAGGATGAATTTTGGGAACAGATACAGAAGGCTTAGATTTAAGAAAACTTAAAACTTTCTAAAACACTCCCACTATGAACAGTTTAGGAATATAATACTCACTAAGGAATATTTTACAGAGAATAAATATTTTGAAGACATAGAAAAATAGTTCACAGCATCAAGGTACCTGTAATACATTACCTTGAAATAAAACTTGTATTTAAAAGATTAAAAAGAGAGGACTATTCTTGTAGTGGTATCAACTTTTCATTCATACAAATATTAAGCAGAGTATATCTGTTTTTTCATATATTCACATTATTGCTTGCTAACACAATTGTACAAAGAACATGTTCTTAACTTACATCAATTTTGTGTAATTTCGCAATTTTAGATACCTAAAGCAAATTTTACAATATGAGAGTTGTAATTAAAAAAAAAAAACCCAAAAGCTATGTGTGAAGATATGTACAACTAAAGTATTACCAGAAGAAGTGAAATATAACTGGCCTGACCCAAGCATACAACATATATCCAGTTAAAAAAAAGTCTTGTGCAGAAAATAACCTTTGTAAACCAAAATGAGCAAAAGAAAGGGTGCAATAAATAACTGCCTAACACATCTAAATTTACACTGTTGCCCAGTATACCCTGCTTTGATGACTTTTAATACATGGCATTTGCATCTGGAACTACACTGTTAAAGAACTCTTCAATAACTTCTTTCTGCTTATGTGGTTTTAAATAAACAAACAAAAAAACCCCATGAAAAGTCCTCTTGGGCAATTAAGTTTTAGTAAAACAAGTCCTTCTGCACCCCTGTGTACAGGATCTGGTAAACAGTATGAATAAAGCTGGCACAAGGCAACTGACTGAATGAAAACAGCTACATTATAAAATGCAATAATAATATACTTCTGTGATCTTGAGTTCTACTAACCAGATGCATGCAATGCTCTCAGTGATTCTTCTAGTCTGAGTAAAATAATTCCACTTGGCTGCCTTTTTTTTTTTTTTTTTAATTTTTTAAAGCCAAACTTTTTCAGAACCAGTTGACAGGACTTCTTCGTGAAAAGCATGGAGATTTCTACTAACAACATCTGGGTTCCAAAAATCACAGTTCCAAAAGAATTTTTTTTCCTTATTTTGCTGGAAGGGATAGTCAATATCCCAAAAAGAAATAAAAGTATTTACAATTGACTAGTCACTGACAGAAGTTTCCAAACATCCTAGAAGGAACTTCAGCATGTAAATGAATGACTAAAGGGATTTACACAAAGTACAGTCAATCAGTTGTATCAGATTAGGATAAAAAAATACCTGTTCACTTGTATATAATTTTCAGCTGTGTATTTATAGTAATACATATATGTACACACGCGCGCGCACATATAAAAAGACTCTTTTGAAAATCAAGATACATTAATAAACAGAAGTAGCAAAAGTAAAAATAACTTAAGTAGTAATTAACATTTGTGTGAAATTACTTTGCAGAGTTTGACCAAATGCACTTAGAACATACTCTTATTTAAAAAAAAACCACAAAAAATAACTAACCAACCAAATATAAACCAAAACAAACACAAAAACCAAAACAAACAAAAAACAAATGAAACCACCACAAGATTCTGTAGAACCAATGTTATGTCACTACCAGGAGAGCACCAAGCAAGGCACCATTGGAAAGACAACATACTTGAATAAGTCTCTATAAATAAATCAAATGCTAATCTGGTCGAAAAATCGGTGTCTTTGGTAAAAATTCTATAAGGATGACCTGTATAAAAAGAAAACAAATATGTATTAAAGATGGTAGCAATCCTATTATCTATCACAATGATAATTCACATGGTTTTAGCTTTGGTGGTTTTTTTAGAATATCAAGTGATGAAAAGCAGAAATCATGGCATATGTCTCAGGTAGGAGACATAAGAAAAGTCATGTATAATAATTGGTTTGGGGTTGAAGACCAATACTCAAAGAATCAAATTCACCTGGAAAAGTTTGCCTACTGATATGAAACACATAAACTGAAGTAAGCTAATTATGTTAAAGAATTAATATGCAGTAATTTATTTATTGGGTGGAAATTATGAAAGAGATAAATGCATTCATTAAAAAAATAAATAAACAAACCTCCTGAATGCACAATGCATGATAAGTTAATTTTCAATTGCAATTTCACTTACTTCAGAATTGTTGCACTTAATACAGGATTCTAAATCATGTTTATAGTTCAATACCTGTATAAAAAAGTGTATCAACTTTTGCAAAGCTCCCTATATCTACAAGTGATCAAATAGTTAACAAAAACTTAACTAATGGTTTTGCATGATTATTCTTATGGTTTCAATTCAAATTTAAACTATGTTTTTCTGAGCTAAGTACACTATGGGGTCCACTCCAGAGCACAATCCAAGTATTCATCCTCTTCAAAAAGGAAGCTTAAAGAAAATGTTGACTTGAACATGTTTTTTCTTTGGACACAGCCATAGCACAGCAGCATGATATGATTTATAAACAAATAAATGCATCTGGTGACACAAATAAGGATTTTATTTACTTGTAAGGGAAACCTGCATTTTTAAGAAGTTAAAAATTATTTCTCAATGTTTTTGATTAAAGGAGAATACAACTTAGCTGTGAAGAGAATAAAGACTTCTCTCTCTGCAAGCATACCAAGCCTCAGAAAAAAAAACAGTAAGTCTCCAATTTTATTTTTAAGGCAAGTACTTTTGGACTAACAAACACTGAAATCAAGCATAAATGTTTATTTCTTGAGATATTCAGAAGTGACTTATTTTCAGAAGTGATACAAACTGCTCAAAATCCACTGATCACTGACCTGAGTCAACCACTGGACTCTGTAGAGATACCAGTGCTTCTGATATTCAGGCAAATTTTCAAAAAGGGGAGCAAGAAGTAAAGCTCGATGACTGTGTTTATGCCAAAGGTATAAGATTATGTTGTCTTTATTTATGTATTTATTTAACATCTATTACAGTGAATTTCAAATCTCAATTTTGTGAAGCAACAAGTTTTGGGTACAGGAGTCTTATTTAAAACATCTCTTTTGGGAAAAGTTGAGGACAGGTGTTTATTATTTAAAATTAAATCACAATCATATTGGGGGCAGTTTTTAAAGACACTAGTAAATCAGTTCACTGAAAGTGAGAAAATGTCACAGTGAGGTTCTGTAAAAATTTTCTCATTAAGTATACCCAAAGATAATATCAGATATTTCACTCATTGAAAATAACATCTTTGAGCTTTATCCTATAAAATTATATGCCCATGCATATATTATCAGAATAAGCAGGTCAACTGATTGAAAATTATATTTAACAGAATTAATATTCATCTGTAATATTGCTGGGCCATAGTATTTACAAACTCACATTATGCTTTTTACAATTGAATCTGCAGAACATTGGGTTTGACAACATTTCCTGTAGAAAAGGTTTTCAGCAAAATATAAATGCTTCATTTAGGCAAAGCTTAAGTCTACTTTTTGAAATTTGATTTATTCCATTTTCAGTCATATCCATATATCTAATCTAAAAAATTTAGCAGGATAAATTTTACAAAAACTACTTATTCAGTGAACTGAATAGAGCCATTCTCTAAAAAGTGCTTTTTGAAAACCTTGTATTTCAGGCAAGAGATAAGATCTAGTAGAGGGACAGAGAAAAGGAGACTAAAAGATGAAGATCATTTAAATATAATTTTGTTTTGTTGAATCACATTTAAAATTTTTATATGCATTATAGCTTTGTTATTTTAAAGAACAAAGTGCTGCATAATGGAAGATCGTGGATAAGTTAGAACTAATGCAGTAGGTATTTCTCCAAAGCTAATCTCTATTTTTAAAAAGTTAACCTTCCTACAGCCTACTTACTAAAGCATTAGAAGAAATTATGGAAATTTTAATGTTTCTTACATTTTAGTAGCTTAATTTCTTCCCATCCTATGTACTTCCATATTGAAAATGGAAATAAGAACAGCACCAAGAAAGAACAAGTTGCAAGCTAAACAAACTGAAATCCTACACAGGGCATCATTAATTTTAAACCACACATAACTTCTCACTGTAGGGTTATAGAATCTCAGCCAAAGACTGAAGTAGATTAAAACTCCAGAGACTGACTTTAAAAATATTTTAGTGAAACCAACTGGAGATAAAGATACTTTAAAGACAGTTGAGGTAAGGGGCAGTTAAAATCTAAAAAGGCTAAAGGTTTCTTAAGCTCCAACAGCTTAGTTGAAAGGTCTTCTTCCATACTTTTGGACTTGATTAGCATTATATAAAATAGCCATATCTGACTTGCTGCGTAACCAAAGTTGTGCTTATTCTTTATACAGCATCTAAAATTTCACACTCCATCAGCACATGCTCAACCTATTTTAACTTGGCAATTAATTTATTATTTTTCAGAACACAGTGAAGCCTTGTTTTCAAGTCATTCATAACTTTATAAATCAGTCCTGCACATGAAACCATGCATCTGTGAACCGTAGAAAATCCTTGCACTCAGGCGATTAAGCTCCTGACACCTTTACTGATTAATAATCATGAAAAGAATAAGATCAGAAGCAAAATAAATGATCATTTAATAGAGAAACTCACAAAACAGCCCTTTAACTTACATATTCCATCATGTTATTCGTTTCACATTTCCTTTTGCTTAGTCTCCAATGCAAGCACAGCTAGACAAGGAGGAAAGAAAAAGAAGAAAAATGAGCTGTATTTTATTGCAGCACACAGACTAGCCCATTTGTTCACCTTTCATATTTTTCGTTCAACAAAAGCATCTGTTTCCATACTGTGCAATTCAAACTCCAACAGTACGAAGCTGCTCCCTGCGGCACTCACCTTGTGGTATAACCTATTGTTTTCCCATTCTAATAACTTCTCAATCGATCTTCGTGTCTGGAAGACAAATGAGAAAGAATTTTACTCTTGACTGGTTTTAGAAAAACTTTGTTTTGCAGCTGCTTTAGTGTGAAAAGGAGAGAGGTACAGGACAGTGACTGAGTACAAGGTGGTCTGCAGTACTATCAAAACTTGTCTGGTATTAAATAGTACCTAGAACAGAAACAACTTTTTATGATAGCCAAGTAAGTACTTCCAACCACTTTGGAACAAAAATTGTTGATATGTGTGCTGTCTCATTCTTAGGGCAGTTTTAACTTTAAAAATCACAGAAATTTCAACATGATCTAAGTATAAAATGCAGGAACACTGGTCTCCCAGGATCAGTGGTCTAAATGTACTGCTTCTAAGGTCGACGTATAAACTCACAAATGTTGCAAACTATTTTTCAATGCTGTAGGTCAAGTGCAAATACACAGTAGTCTAAATTAATGAGGAGATATATCCAGATTTTAGAGAGTAAAAAAGCAAAAGCAGAAAGTTACAGTAAATTCCTCAAATAAGCATTACTAGTTCGTGATCTGTATAGAGAGCAAACCCAATATTTAGGATTCTAAAGGAAAGGTTTACTGCCTGTGTCATCCACACTTGACATTTCAGATAGAGAATCCTGAAAGCTGTTCTGCACAACTTTTTAAGATTATGCATGCTAGAATTAAAGAACATTCTGTCCTGCAAAGTTTCACAGCATTTTGAATATAATTATTCAGTTATATTTACATTTGAGAAATACATACTGACATTTATGGTCATTTGACTGCCAGAATATATATTGCTTAGCTCTAAATGGGATTTGCTACAGACAGTGAATAAAAAGAGGATAATTCATGGTGCCAGGTGTTAAGATGAGACCAACAGAGCTGCAGGTGCAAAAGGACGGAGCAATGACAAGGATCAAATACAACTTAGTGCAGCTGCAGCTTCCTTACAAGGCAGAGAGGGGTGAGGGGAAAGGATAAGAAAGCATCTTGCTGTTATTACTACAAAATACTAATGCTGTAAATGAACCTTAACAAACCAAACTAAATGCTGTCATGAGCAACAAAAATGTCTGAGTAAAATAAAAATTAGACAACAAATTATTCACTTCACCCCAAATATTAATATCTTAGTTTTCAAAAATCCTCTAGTTTAATACTGAAGCACTTGTGGGGAAACACAGCTAAGCATGTACTGTGGTGACATGATTAAAAATTAGATCATTGCTACCTATCAGTATTCATTACTGCAAATTTTTATTATGTTTTATTTTAAAATCACAAGCCAAGGAATTATCAAAAAGTAGATATACCAGTGACTAATTTATCACATCAATTAGAAATTGAGTATTTTTGGGGTTATTCTTATTACTATGTTTTTAAAGACAGTGCCCTTTAACAATAATCAGTAGACCTCACTTGTTTCTTTGTAAAGATAGCCTTTTAGAGTCTGCTCTCCTTTTAAATGAAAATAGGGCAGCAGTTATGGTCACACTTTTGTTAATTTAGTTGCCAGTCAGCCCCAAATCAAAAGAAAATAAGGCTGCAGAGTGTAATTAACATTCAGTTCAGTCGTTTTGTCCCTTGTCTAGCCCCCAAGCTTTGTTAAAATTGCCATCTGAATGCTGAAGGCTGTAGGGAAATCGATTTGATTCTAATCGCACCATGAAAAGAACATGATCTAACTGCTTTCAGCCCTCCGTAAATCTGTACTAGGTCTTTAGCACAATGCAACTTCCAATTTAAAAAGCACTGAATGTCTCGTCAATGACTTTGTGAAGAAAAAAGAACAAGGAGCAGACATAAAAATTCCAATAGTTGTTTAAGCATTAAAGTTCATTTGCATCACAGCAAACCTGAAAAGGGCTGACCTCTCAAACCGCCTCTCAGGTCTATGAAGTTGTAGCCTTGACAAGCTCACATTGACAGAGCTCATTGACTCTGAAAGGCTACTCTATCAATGGTGAAAAATGGCAATAGGTTCTACTCTGAGCAGGCATCTGCCTGCCCACCCGCTGCTAAACCAATGGCAAAACTGATTCAAAACCTGAATCTACCTTGTAATCTTCCTTTCCAGGACCTTTTAATAATAGATTAAGATCACTATACAATTTAATTTCATTGTTTGCCCCAAAGACTGTGAAAATCATCCAAGCTTTTCAAATTCCAATAAAATTACATCTATATTACAATACATAAATATAAATAAGAAATTGATAGGTACTATTAATTGGTTTATTCAAACAAAAGGACAGTTTAAAGACATTTGATTAGCATGAGATAAAAATACATGCAGCCTCAAGACCATGATTCTTTATCTTCCCAGAGCCTTAAACACTACCCACCCTTCCTATGTTATAATCTGGGATAGTCATAGCTCCCAAACACACCATATTATTAATATAGAAATGTTAATGAAAATTAGACTGTAAAATATTTCTGCAAACCTCAGAGCTTGGAATAAAAAGAAATTAATTAAACAGCATCACACAATTCACTATAGTAAGTTTTCTTCCTACTTGACAGGTGAAAAAAAGCACTTGCACGTGCAGCTTAATTAATCACTGCTCTTGACATCTCAATGATTTACAGTGAGGAGCAGGTGAGGATATACAAAACCAGAAAGGAACACTTGATTTGAGTGTAGCATTTCCAGCACACTAGGATGACAAGCTTGTATATTCTATCAATGGTGTACAGAAAAACCCATACAGCAAATTATTTGTTAGCCACAACAAAAGCACAAATTAAGTGGAAGAGAGACTTGCTTATTAGGAAGATTTAATACTATCCAGCTTTTAATTTTTTTTTTTAAAAACCTAGTCCAATATTTGAGCAAAGAAAAAAAACCTGCAATTTGAGTACAATTTTCAGCATACCAATGATAAGAAAGTATGCTTTGTAACATATTTCACAAAAAAAAGCAAATAGTCTTCAACGCCATCCACAGAATTTTGTGAAATAGACCTGTTCAACTCTCTAGATGCAATGCTTAATGAAACATTTCTGTAAAATAACTGATTCTTTAAAGGTATTAATGTCTAACGGTGTCTTTTGAAAAATCAGACTATCAAAACACCCCAGCGTAGAATACACTCCCACCAATCTTACTGCTCCTGATTCAGTACAATAAAGTTTTTCCCCTCAAACATGGAAGGAAAAAAAAATCTAAGCCTAAATATGAACTTTCCAAGCAGAAAGAAGGATAGTTCTGAATATATATCAAGACATTTCTGTTACATCTTTGCAGTGTCTATCCAGTTAGCTCCAGATGGAATTATGATCTGGGCAGGAAGGCTGTGCAGTAACAGGGCCCCTCTGGCAGTGCATGACCAGGAACACGCACACTGCACTAAACCACACTAGCAAAAGGGCAAAGCCCCCTCAAGTCCTGAGGCAAATCAGTGAATCGCTGGTACAGTATTAAACAAAAAGATCCTGCATGACTCCCAAAAAAGTGCTAATTTGACTACCTCACTTTATCTTTATTATGTAGGGAAACAACATGGATAGCCCTTCACTAACAATTACATTTGTAGTTGTTTGGGAAAAATCAAAGAATCTCCCGCTGGCTACGTGGATTTGATCATTGACTTCTCATCTGAAAACATGTATACCTAGTGCACTATTAGTCCAATAAATAACATGAGATTTTCGAATTCCTTCATACAAAACTTTACCACAATCAAGTATTATTGGTTTTCAATATTGCCCTAATTTATCCTTAAATTTCAAAATACAAAGAGACAATGCTACACAGACTTTTGTTAGTTCTCACACAGCCAGAATTTGTATTATACACCACAGAAAAAAGTCAAAGGATCCTGCCAGAGGTCAGAACTATAGTATCTCTGCTCACTCAAAGAGAGAAATGACAGAAGCAGGAATTTCTATTCATTCTGACTACAAAATTTATACCCAAGTAATTTAGCTATCAGCACAAATGATGAAATAGTTAGAAGATAACTGAGTCACATAATGCTCACTTTCAACACGCCAGAACATCCCTCAAGCCAATTTTGAGGCCCATACTGGTACCACAAAAATGACAAAGCTGTACTCAAAACACACATAACTGAATGATGTACATCTGTGCTTGTGTACATCTGTGAGAATGTCCTCATCTTGAACACTATACCTCAAGTGAACCCACATGAACTGCAAATGGAATTCTCTATTTGTGAAGGGAAAAGAGCACAAAGGTGAAACCTGAGTTGATTTCAGATGCTGACATCCTGGACTATCTGCTTTACTGCACAGTAGTTTGAAAAGATGTCTGTCCTACTACAAAGATAACATGAAGATCTTGCATAATTTCTCCTATTAGTAGCTAGTATATTTCTTATTTTAGACCATTGTAAGGGTGCTCATTGCAGAAGCCACTTCAGCATCCATGCAAGAAAGTAAGTGAAATCTATACTAAACAGAATGAAGAATATCTGGAAATAAATGCAGCAGTCTCGTGCTTTTTATATGACCTTGAAGTAACTGCCTTGTCCAACAAGATTGCTATTGCTGCATCTGGCCTAACTAAATTGACTACTTTGTGCAGAAAGTGAGTCCAGCCTAAAGCACAAGATCACAGCTCATATCACACAGAAAGAAATACAATCAACAGAATTCTGGAGCAGGAGAACTGACGCCATCAAGTTAATTTCGCATTCTGGAAGAGAGCCCTGAGGATATCATCTCACACGATCCATAAACTTGACCTCATTTGTGCAGGTCTCAACCCTGGGTTGGTACACCACAAAGACATGAATTTAAAGCTTAGTGAATCAAGTCACACCAGTTACTTTTTGGAAAGGTCTCTTCCACTAACTATTTGCTGATATAAAGACAAGCTCAGTGTTATTTGACACTACTGCATGTAACACTTTCTAATATCTAAACTGAAGATGATTCCTCAGTTACTCCGATTGCCTTGATTGTCAAATTCCTAGAGTATTTAAGAAAGCAGTAAAGCCATTAAACATGAGCAGGATAGAGAACATGTACAGAAACATACACTCCATGTACATAAACTAGGAGTAAAATGGAGGGATGTTGTATTATCACCAATGCGCTGACTGACAGATACTGAATGAGTATTTTCCAAAGGCATTTTGGTCAGCAGTAGAGATACTTAACAGAGAGAAACTATCAAAGAAAGTTCCTAGAAGTTGATTAAAGTCTTCTGTAAGTTTCCTCTCAAATATACAAAATCCAAAAGATTCAAGATGCTAACTGATATTTCAGCCACTGGATATTTTAGCTGTCTTGTATGAGCTAAGTCACCAATTAAGTGTTGCTAGCTACTTTCTATAAAGAGGTATCACTGAGGCAACCATCTGTGAGAATTTCACACTATGGAGAAGCCTTGTAGTAGAAATAGTCTTGACCATGGCAAAAATAACACACTTCCCTTAAGAAGGCCTTGAAATGTGGTCAAAAACGCATTTTGCAGGCAGACAGGTGTTGAACTGATCCATGAAGCATCAAGACTACACTTGATGTTGTTACTTGAACTTTTAAATAAGGATTTGTAACTCATTCATCCTAAAATTAAATTCTAGCTCTGATTCTGTCATCATATGGAAACAAAACCCATAAAGCTCTGATCCCTCCAAGCAAATAATTCAAATCTAGCCATGACAATCTAAAGCATCCACCTCCTGCTGAAGGACACTCACAGAAAATGCCACAGAAAATGAACATGTAAAATGGAATTGACTGTAACATGGATGGAAATAGGATCAAATCTCCACCAAGTAACTCGTTTGGTGTCATTCTCTGTGGGAAATTTTACACTGAACATGAGTGAAAATTCCATCTCCTCTTTTAAGGTTACACAGAGATGTTAATTTTGGTCACTGTCATTTATTTCCAAAATATATAGGAGTATGCTATGGAAAATAGTTCAGGGCCAATGTAGGTTGAGAAGCTAAGAGATCTCTGGTTACATCGATATTAAGAAATGAAACTGCGCCCAGAAACTTTCCCATTCATTCCAAGCCAGCTGGCAGGGAACAGCTTACATCTCTATCAGTAAATTTTCATAACCTCTGAACCACTCATAGTGCCTGAAGCATTCTGATAATGCCTAAGAATTGTTACACAATACAGACCCAGAGCCTGCCAGGGAGCTTTCTAAAAGTACAAATTATAAAGCACCAATTCCTAGGAACACTCCCAGGTTTAGGTTATCAGTACATAAGAATGCTTTGACTCCTGCTGTAGGAGTGTTTAACGGCAGTGGCCAAGAACAGGAGAGAAGCTACATGGCCAGAAAGACTGAAAGGCAGCACAACTTGACAAAACTCCATAAAACACTGTAAAATCCATCACTTCACTAGCCTGCATGCCAAAGAGAATAATCCCTCTCAAAGGGACAGCCTTTACAGTCCCTTGTACATCTGAGAGCTGAATCAGAAAAACACTGGTTTATCCTGCAGCTACTTTACAAATTTGGAAAAAATAAATCTGGCAACTTAGTATTTCCCACCATCATTATTGTTCCAGATTGAGTAATTTATTCCAAAATTCAGCAAAAAATATTTTTTGAGCTACAAAATTAGAAGTACCTGGCCACTTCATATTTTACATGTGTTTGGTATGGTACAACTTTTATTAACTCCTTCACTCTTCTCTTTTGTAGAACTGGCCCCCTCATCCTCCCAACTGTTTTGTCAGCAGTAATGGTTCTTACACTACTGTTTTCTTCATTAAATAACCTTTCTTTATATATACTGCTTAAGTTACTATGAATGCTACACTTCAGCAGAACATTTTACTGTAATTTGTTTTAATAAAGTAGAAAGGTGACTACTTTCCAGATCTAGGGTACTTTTAAAAAAATCAAGAGAAGAGGCACAGAAGTGTGTCACTACTTCACACTTGCCAGAACTTCATTCTGGTTTTCTGTTTTACAGTAACAGTCTAACAAGCTATTGTTCACTCAAGCGCTTCCTACTTAGTTTAATTTTAACATATAAATTTCAGGTAATTTTGCCTTCCAACTCTTTCCTCAACAGTGTTTGCATATGTTCCTTATTTGGGATTATCTTTACATTGCTAAAGACAGAATCCTAAAAATGTTCCTTTCTAAACCAATTTCCAAATTTGACAACTAACTAGACCATTTTTAGCACGCTCTTTCAAAACACCTCTAGGCAAATTTCACCCAAGTCACACTTGTAGTTTCAGGAACACATCAACCTGGACAGGAAGAGCAATATAAAAAGCAACACTAAACCCAAACCACCGAATGATCCCTTTACATACCTTAGCCATCACAACATAAAAGAGGCAGTAACATGGAAATGTCAATTTTACCCAGATTGTTTTGATTAATATGGAAATATTCAGAGACATAACTCTAATTACAAATGCAATCAAATTTTAAATAGTAGTTAGAATATTCACTATACATCCCAGAGATACATAAAAGTCAAGAAAAAACAAAATCACAAATTTAACTTCAGAATACATATTTTGGAAGTACTAAAGCATTTTATCTATAAAGAAACAAACTAGTATTCTGTGAGCTACTTTTATCTGTAAGTATTCTTCATATCAATCTTATTTCCTGTCCTCCACCAAGGAAGTCTGTAACTTAAAAGACATGGTAACACTAGCTGCTCCCACACCCCAAAATACAGTGTGAGTTGTGCACCAACTCACTACTATAACCTTTTAGGAAAGCACATGAAAACCTGGTAAGCTTTTGTAGGTTGCTGTGAAGGAAATGAAATCTGATTTCAGATATAGGGAAAAAAACAAAAACAACAAAACACACAGGGATACACAGGATGATTTCACATTTATTTGTTCTACAAGCTTAGGTACTTGAGTAAATGGATGACTTAGTGAGTCTTCTGAGTTATATATTATAGTGAACAATATCTAAAGCAAAATATACCAGGCCTGAATCTTTTGAATTTTTTAAAAGTTTCATTTCACAGTTAATATTAAATTTTAAAAAAATGCCTCTGAATACATTAGAAAACAATGGTCATAAATGCATATTTGATACATACAAGTTCTACTTCAGAAAAAGTTATACTAAGTTGACTAGAGCCAACATAGAGATATGTGCTCTGATTGGGATAACCATAATAAATACAATAATTACAATTTCAAAGATTATTCCAAACTGAACTACAATGTAAACTGTCATAACAGATACTTCAAAAACAAGGCACCTTTGGTCTTAAGTAATTGCCTTGTAGAACTCCTCAGAAAAGCATTATGCTATTATAAGTACCTCCAGTGCAAAGTCCCTGGCAAATGGGCATAGGAGAAAAACATACATTTTCTTCAGTTTTGAAAATAAGTGTAATGTATTCATAAACTCAATCAACTAATCTAATGTATTTTAACATTAGTATCATCCACTGACAAACACCACTATTGAATTTAAGAAAATTCATTCCAGTTTCTCCACCATATATTTAATTTATACTTTGGAAGTTGTAATTAGCTATGTTTATATAGCACTCTGAACATGTGAACTGCTATGAAAGTGACAACTAATGATGAGGCTTAAGCAGCATTCATCAGCTTTGTGTGAATTCATAAACAAACAAATCACTCTTGAAAGTATTAGTACAGATCACACTGTTAAATATCTAATTCTATTCATTTTAAGAGATTGCCCATGAAGCATTTGAAACATGCAATTTACTTGTACAATACCAGCTTTTAAAAAACCTAGCAGTACTGCAATTCTATCATAGCTTTCATTGTTACTGTTTCTGTTGAAATTATATATCCTATTTACCCATCAGGAACTACAGCATTTAGTTAATACTGAAAATGAGTGCCAATTTATTTGAAAAAGTGGTTTCAAATGAGCACCTCAGCCTGCACTGCTTTTTGAATTATAATTCACTATGCCGTTCTTTCTATTTGAAGAACAACAACTTAAAGACCTAATGTTCATTTGTGCAGTCTGGAATTTGTCCCAGAAAAGATGGTGCATTCCATTAATAAAACTGTTCAAGATCATTTATGATCTAGATCTGCAAATGAGGGATTGTACTTCCCGCAACTTTCCTGTAGCTTTTATTCATTAAAATCCAATCAAGACCACATAAAAGGAGAGAAGCAATAAGATACTCAATCAAATAAAACACTTATTTTACTGCTGAAGAGTAACAGGCTTTTTCCAAATATCTCAGTGCAAACTAAGAAAGGAAACAAACACTATACAAAGATTCCAAAAGCAGCACTGAAAAGAAAAATTCAGTGAAGGGGAAGCTTTCACTGCATGGAAATAACTAAAATTATATAATTAACAATTAAACTTACAAACATCTGTGGCTTAATAAATTCCTAGTTTGAAGCACCTGCTGATTTAAGGAGACAAACCATTACCTTATTTCTCACTGCATAAAAAGAAGTGTGTATTCCAATTATACACAAACTTTCAATAATTGTAATTTCAGAAATTGTAGTTACATTTGTGGTAACTTTTCTGAGTTAGAATTTAAAAAGTCCATGAAAGGCAATAATAATACAGAATGCAGAGAACCACTAAGAAAATTATTCTAACTCTGAAGCAGCAATTGACATTTTGTCTATATAAACCATAAAAAAACCAAACAAAAAAAAAACCTTTCTCTGAAAAAGTGCTGCAAACTATACCAGCAATTCAAGACCAGGGTAGATGGAATGATTCAGACTCATTAAAACAGACACTTCTTAATTGGTCATTCTGAGAAAAATTCCTCTTCTATATTAAAAGTAAGCAATTCTGTAGTTGAAACTGCTGTTTCATTTAATAAAATCCTTGAGAAATCCTCCCACTTGTTAGCTTACTGTAGCTGTAATTCAACAAAACAAATTGTTGAGTCTTTCATTTCAGTAGAAAAGGGCAAATATGAAGACTTGTATTTTTTTTTTGTGCAATTAAAATATGATCTGCACAAATTTCAGAATGGGAACAATCCCACCATGCTTTCAGAAATCAAACTCTCTCATTATAAAGTCTTGGGAGTCTTTTGTGATCACTGCAGCAAAGGATATCATAAAAATCAGTTCCAAGTAACTGTCCTTTCACTGGGAATCACTTAGAACAGGGCTGAGCTAGCAAAGCTCTCTGAGTAACAGTTCTCAGACACGTGCAAGTATTGTAAAAGAAGCAACCTTTTATTTATTGATCATTTGTTCTACAGTATGAGTACAAGTGGGAAATAATTCATTGTATCTCAAAATTAAAGGGAAGAAACAAGCATATATCATCATGGACCCAAATTTCCTCAAGAATCCTGGCTGTTGTGACTATACTTATGGCTGAGTCCAGCCAGGGAAAGAATAGCTGAAGAATTCAAAGCATAGAAGATAATTTGATTAACACAACCCTCTTCCAAGACACAGGTAAAGTCAAGCAGTTTAAGAGCTCAAATATGAGCAGCTCACACTGAATACCTTAGTTTTATGTGTCAGCAAAACTGTGGCACAAGCAGCAAACCAAAGGAGTCAATGAATTTTTAATTTGTTTTCCTTTTTTTTTAGTGAGAGAATATGAATTAACTTCTTGTCACAGTTCTACTGGAATCTACTGAGCAAGTAACAGACTGGAACCTAGATGAACCAGGTATTATTTACAACTGCTGCTTTTGTTGAGCAGCTCCAGGTAATTCCCAATGCACTGTCCCTTAGATTCCACACTTCTAGGAAAGTATGTATTGCTAGTTTCCTGCACTTATCACAGCACTTTGACATAAACTGATGGAAAGTCCTAAGATTCTTCTTTTATGCAGAAGCTTGTGGATACAATTCAGTACTGAGATCTTACAGAGTTCAAGCCCTGTAATTCCACGTAAGAGGGATTTATATCACTTCTTATTTTCCTGCTCTGGGTCTACCATGACAAAGTTAAATCCACCCATATCTATAAAAGCAACCCAAGTGACAGTAACTTTTCACCATTTTTCTGTAAGTAAAAGTAGTAGCCCTGACTACAATGATTAAAAATTCTTTCGCTTGTTTCCTACACTAGAATTTCCAAACATATCCTTGAAAAATATTTCACAGCTTTACCCTTTAACTCCTCTACCAAAGGAAAATATTCTTTCCCAGCTATTTCCAGGACTAAGAGTTAGGAGTTTGGGAAAGCAGTCTCTTCCCTTTCGCTTTGTCTTTAAGAACACAAGTTAATTCATTCTCTATATATACTCTCCAGATGCCCAACAGACACCAAATTCTGAGTTTTCTGTCTGAGAAACAACCTTGAAGCACACATTCGTTTGGTGAGCTGCTGACACAGACAAGTGGTGCTGATCTGAAATCTCCACATTGATTTAAACTACTTTTACTCTGGAAGAATAATCAAACTGTCATCATTGTCTAGTGCCATTGTGCCATCGATGGTGGCACGAGATACTTTGTTTAGGCAGCTGAGTCCTAAGTTGCACTAATGCTGGACATCCAAGTGCAGAAAAAGATGCAAAGGTCTATAAATGTCTTCCGGTACCAACTTTAACAGGAAAAATGCAACATTTACTGATAGTCTGGGCCACGCACTAGGATGGCTTACACAAGTTCAGTCACAAATTTGTGTCCACATTCCTGCTGCTCATACTCTTTCCAGAACTCTTCTCTCCACATGCATTCTATATTACGGCAACAATGACACCACTATCCTCTCCAGCCTCCTCTAAACAAAGTATCTGTGGTTGGGTTGGTTTTTTTTTCCAGATTTATCCTTTTCGAAGGAGCTCACCTTTTTACCTTATCCCACACAACTCCTCTAACTGTTGCTTCACCAGGTTCCCACACAGAACCTCTCTCCTCAGCTTTGAGCTGTTTTCTGACCCCAGATGCTGGGAGCCCTTGTATTTTTTCTGACACTGTTTAACAATGCATAAAAAGTTGATTAGAGGGCCCTGTCTAGAAGATGAGAGCTTGTGACATCAGCCCCTACCAAGTTACATCCTGTTATCATTTCCTGCTATAACACATTATGTGAGAAAACTGGGTCAAACTCCACAACACCAGAAGCATTCTCATTTAGAAGTTAAACATGGACAGTAACAACGGACACTTCCCTTGTGTTTGTCACCTAAGTGTTAGGCCTTGAACAGTAAAGGTCTTCTCTGCAAGCTAGTTAAGTCACCTGCTTATCTGTTGAAGCAATCACTGGATTCTAATTTCTTCTAGCAGATTTTTGGGCTATGGATATACAATCATGCTGCAGGACACTTACTAGCTTGCAACAGCTTGAAGACAAAAAAGCTTAGGGTTTGATATAATTCACACTGACACCAATATTTTTGTTTTGGTTAGTTTCTCCACAAACTCCAACATTACCAGGAAGCTTTTCTACTCGATTTTGTATACAATTAAAACTACCCTTAAGTAATCCGTTAAAGGAGCTAAGCATTAAGATCTTAACACAGATAGTTAGATGATACAAAAATGCATATGGGTTTTGGTTAAATTCAGTGTTCATCCTATAAATATTTTTTTAGAATTCCTTTATTTATTAACACTAAAAAATGAGGATTTTGATAAAATCATGATAATGTTCAGTGTACTGAATTGTACACAAGTTGTAGCATTAAGAGGTATTACATGAGAGAACATATACAAGGCACGACATGAAATGGAAAGATGAACAATACTAAACAGTGAGAAGATGATGAGAAGGCACAGAGACTTCTTGCAAAGTAGTGAAATAGAACTAGTCAAATACAATTTTGACACACACAGAAACAGAAGAGGTGGTAGGGTAGCCTAATTAACCACACTGAAAAAAAGGAAGTGAAAACCAGGCTCATGCAATGAGCTTCTGTTGTGAACAATGCTCTAAGTGCAAAGTGTACATAGACAAAAGGCTACTTTCAAGTTCTTCATTTTAAAAAAAGCATCTTACTCATCTACAGCTTGGAAGAAAAATTCAAAATGAAAAATCAATTATTCTTTTTACTGCCTTTCTAACAAAAAACATGTGGTTCCTTGGGGCCACAGTGTAATCAGAAGCTCCTCAAAAACAAACCGCCACTCATTCACTGCCAAATTCTGATAATCTCAAACAGTGTATCACAAAAGATGCAACTATTAAAGAGTATGCTGAAAGTTGGTTTAACAGCAATAATTGCTTTCCAATAGATTGCATTAGGAGGCAATCAGCTATACTACCTCTCACTGAGTTATAAGCTCAAAGTCCTGACTGGTGTCTCCTGTAACTTTAACCAGTACAGCAGGCAACTGATACCAAAATGTACAAAATAAAAGTGATTTAAGTAAGTTCTAGCAACAGTTTTTTATGGTGAAGAAGGGAGAAAAAACAGCAAACCAAAATGAGAACAAAGCCAGTACAATTCTAACTATCAAAAATTCAATTAATAATTCAACTTACTCTTTTGCTGAGGCAGATAACTGGCCACATACTACAACCTAAAGTGCAGCAGCAGCAAAGGCATCCACATAGTAGCCATCGTACATTAACTGGAAGATTCTTCTTAAGACAACTGTTAACTCTACTGATGCTGGCTTTGAATTCTTCAGGTGCAACCTACATGGGAAATGAAAAAAGAAGAAACAAACTAGTACTACAGCAGCACAATTTATTACTTTTACAGTACTCTATACTTGGAACACCTGGTTTTGTAATAAAACCTGAACTCCAATTCCAAACTCCTCTTCAGACATACTCACCTTTCCAGTTAAAGATGAAGGAAATTCTGCTTCAAATTTGTTGCTTAGTCCAAACCTGCAAAAACAAAATTTAGATTGTACCAGAACTATAAATAATCCTAATCCATGCCACAAATTACAAGCACCTCATAATACTCTCAGGGTCTGTATCAGTAACAGCATTAATTTCAGGAAAACACTACTTGTTATTAAGAGTAATTCTTAAAAGTATACTAACAAACAAAAATACACCATTGCATACAGATTGAAAACCATCATGCCCATAGTCACTGCTCACAGTTCTCTTGATACTATTGACTCCTCCCCAAAGTCAGCAAAACCTATAAGCCGTAGTGGCAAGTGAGGTAAGTGAAGGACTTAAGGGGAAAGAGAAGCAACTTAAGGCCACAATTTGTACTACCTCTCTCCTGCACCAGTACAGATGTATCCTGAAGAAAAGCTCATCCAGTGCTAAATAACTGTTCTATGCATAAAAATGGAATAAACACTAGCTTAATTTTCATAAAATAAACAGCATTTTGTGTTTTGAAACCTATTATGTAAGTAACTAAATATGACTTAAACAATAACCAATTATACATGTAAAGTTGTGAAGCAATTTGAAATGAACTAGAGTTACTGAATCTACTGGGTTTCACAAGATTTAAAGATCTGAAGAGTATCAGATTATCTATGAAAAATATGCTTTCTACCTTACAGTTGTTTAGTTCGGTTCATGACCAGATGAACCTCAAAGAGAATCTGAATCTGGCATTTGGGCTGTGCAATAACTTTTAGTAGAGACTATACAGACTATAAAATCATTAATAACACTACACAACTGGCTACTAATTTGGTATACAGCAGTCAGTCTAAAATTTAAGTTGTAATTTAAAAAATTCTAAATATAAACCAGAGCAGTATATCAGATACCACAAACAAAAGTCAGAAACTAAACTGCTCAACATTGTATTGGCAGCAACACCTATCACACATTGCTGAGTTGTATGCAGAAAAGTTTACCTGAGCCTTGAGAGCTGTAGATTTTAAACACATAATTTGCTTTAGCAGTATGTTCTTGAGCAGCTAGGTACTTCCCAGAGTTTCGGTGTTTCGGTTTTTTTTTCCTTACTGAACAGAATGATCTGCATGCCAATGGAGAACTTTGTCCAAGTAATCAAATAGGCAGTTACCTGGAAACTACTGTGAAAACCTCATAAAACCCAGTGAACAAGTGGCAGATGAGTTTCTTTGTAGATAAATAAAAGGTGGTGAATTTTAGGATTCCTCAACTATGCTCATGTGACACTCAACTAAAGTTTGACAGGTACAGCTCACAGGACAGATCTTTTAATCACCACCCATAACTCTCTTAAACATCAGCTCAGTGCAAGCAGCAGCTACCAGAAATAGCAATAAAATACTGGGCACCACTGGGAAAGTGATTATCATCATTTTGACTCTGGATAAAACCCTCACACACCCACATATTCAGTACTGGGTGTAGCTCTGGCATCCACATTTCATGAGTTAGAAAAAGGCAGAGAGAAGGAAGGCTAGTATAATAAAGGAAATAAAGCAGCTACCTCAATAGACTAAGGCTGACATTAAGCTGGAAAAGAGAAGACTAAGTGGAACATGACAGAAGTGCAAAGTTTCAGGAGGGGTAAGGGGAGTGTTCATCACCAAATACCACAACATAGAGCACTGACTGAAACCAGACAGAAATTGGTTTAAAACTGTCAAAAGAAAGTGCAGCTAAAAATAAGGTGCAAGTAGCTAACTTCTGGGTTTGTTTCCACTTGACTTTACTGATGCAAACAGTGCCAACAGAGCTGAAGCAAGATGACACAAGGTCCCTGACAAACACACTACAGCAAAGACAATGCTGAAGTATACATTACTCACATAGTTGCAGATGCAGATGCCAGAGAGTACAAGAATGGACACCAGGAACAGCCAGACTTACATGCAATCCATACACAGCAATGCAGTGTTGCAGTACCACACTGGGCTACTTAGTCTAAAGCTGTAGGTGACTTTTTCATTGGTCATAAGGCAGAGTAAGCAGGTAATTTTCCTATCATTGGTTACAAGCAGTGGAATCATACATGCATAAAATTATTTGTGTTGGAAGGAACCAAAAACCATCTAATCTGATCTCCCTGTCACTAGATCAGGTTGCTCAAAGCTGCATCCAACCAACACTTTCAATGAAACAAGTGTTCCATTGAACACTTCCAATGATGGTGCATCCACACCTTCTCTGAACAGCCTGTTCCAGTGTCTCATCACCTTCATCCTTATATCCAAACTAAACCTATGCTCTTTCTGTTTAAAACTATTCCCCACAGTCCTGTCACTATAGGCCCAGGCAAAAAGTCTTACTCCACCTTTCTCATAAGCTTCCTTTGTATTTTGAAAGGTTGCAATAAGATCTCACAGGGGATCTTATTTACATAGATATTATCTACCATATTCCAGTATTTGTAACTAGAATAGTAGCACTGTAAGACTAAGTCTCTCAAAACTATAATAACAAATGAGAATTGTTACACAGAAACACATATGACAAGTTTACTATTTCAACACAGAACAAAGGAAACTTAACTTACTGGAAACATGCTACCATAAAAATCCTGATGAATATTTCATGACAGGAGGACCATCCACCCTTTCTTCAAACTGCTGAGTGAAACTAAGTGCTGAGGCAAAAGTTATGTAAACATAAGAGTCATGCCCAATAACTTAAGTGTCATGCCCTACTTAAAATTGCCAGTAAGTTCATGTGGAAACCGAAGTTTGAAAGAACCCCTTGGATTCACATACATTTTAGAAGCAGCCAAGCTTGGAGAATGACTCCAAGCTCAAGAGACACAGCTGCCATCACAAGTCTCAAAACTAAAAGGCAGCACCGCTTAACTATATAATTAGTTTATTAAATCAGTATTTGTGAAGTATTCAAATGTTGACAGCTCCAACAAATACAAACAAATATTCATAAAGCACAAAAAATCATTTCTGACAAAAGCAACCCCCACTGGAAAAGCTCTGCAGTTATCTGAAATTACAAACACTGAGGCAGAGTGAGGCACAGAAACTTCCAACAATGCAGTTACACTTGGTTGAAGTTATAAGCAAAGAGACTGAGAGCCTGTACTCAAGGCTTGTGGTAATGTTTAATACATGGTGGGGTAGTGAAGTTGAAGCTAACTCAAACAGCTACCAGCATAATTTTGAGCTTGACACATCAGTGTTGTCACCATATGCAGGTAGTAAAAAAGGGTGACTCCATATATTAAAAGCATACCATACATTGCAAGTAATTATGTGATCACAGAATTGTCACTCTCAACTGCAAGCTGAAATTTGGAAACTAAAGTACTAGAAACTTCGCACAACACTACTACATGTTCAATGTAAATACGTAACTGCTCTGGCAAAAAAAAAAAAAAGCCACCAAAAAAAAGCCTTAAAATAAAACATTTTAAATCAATATTTTGGAGATTCATTTCCTCAGACAGCTGTCCTACTACAGCACTAGATTTCTTTAGTACAACACTGCATCCCCAGTGACACAGACCCTTCTCTGCTTGCTCTATGCCTTTCCCACTTTAATCTGTCTTCAACAGATCCATGCTCACCTCATGCATGAGTACATTCTTTACCCTTCCTGGTCCTGAACAAGCATTTCTGGAACATAACTCCATTTGAAAGGTACAGACAAATTCCTTCCTTGTGTATAGTGGAGAAAGAAATGGAGAGAGGTGGAAACTTTAAAGCACAGAATTTTGCAGTACAGGACACAGACAATTTGGAACCTTTCCCAGCATGCAAGTCAGATCATCCTAACACAAAAAATTGACACATGCTATCATCTTCCTCTTTGTCCTCTCTCATGGGGACACTAAACCATTTTGTCACTGCCCTTAACTCTACTCTTTAGGTCTGCGTGTTCCCAACCCTTAAAAAATAAATATATATTTCATAAATCTTAACATGCTCTATGATTCTCACATAGCCTTGTTTTCACTCATGTCTTTGATGCAGAGTAAGGTTGAAAAACATATTAGAAGACTTCAGTTTAGTAATAAAGTTTTTTGGGTAAATACATCTTTTGTAAGCTGTTTTCACCCCTACAAAAAGTTATCTTGCATTAAGATATAATGTGCTGTAACAACAGCACAGAAAGGCATTCATCAGCACATCCCAATGGCTCTCCATCATTCCAGTACTGCAAGAATAAATCCAGTATTACTAGTTAATACAGTCTGCTATATATATGGTACATGTCTCAACTGGTCTAGGAACAGGAAAACAATCACTGGAAAACACTTCCAGACACGTATCATAAATATTCTCTTCATGATTTCAAACACATCATGTACCTCCATTCCCACCATAATGATTTTAGAAACAAGTATGAAACACCTTGGACTTTCAGTTCAGTTTTAAATAAGGATCTATTTTCCCATCACTTTAAAGTTTTTCGTCATTACAAGAGAACCTCAAATTTTCAGCAACTAGGTGGTTACATCCTGTTACCAAAGTATCAAAACTCTGCTGTGTGAAAACAGTTTAATTGAACATTTAAAAAACAATGTTAAAAAATGTTAGCATTGCCTGCAGCATGCTTCAAACAGTGAGTTTAAGGAGAAAACTTAGTGCTAACCAAAAGCTCCACATCTTCAAAAGGCAAAGACTTAATATGTTTTATTTGGATAATATTTAACTGCTTTCCTTTAATTGTTTTTAATTACTCAGCTTAGAAGACTCACACACTTCCATTATCTGGTGGATGAAATCAAGTACTGGTAAACATCTCTCTGATGTTGATATGTAGTCATGGAATTGACATATTTCAAACTCAACATTATGACTTCTATGTAAGATCAGAAAGGATATGACAACAGACTATGAAAAGAGAGCTTCTGTTTAAATATACACACAGCAGGAGCAGTCAGCAACTCTTCAAACTGCAGAGCCAGGGACAGATCAATCCAGTACTTGCTTAACTGCTGATCATTTTTGTCAGACCTTCAAAATGCACACGTGTTTTTATACTGGCAAGACTAATTCATCACGTACACAGGACTTGACCTATTCCTTACATCCACCAAATGAATGTTCTAAAAGGGATCTATCTAACTTTTAATAATAAGCTTCTGGATCCATGACAAGAAAAGTTATAGGCTGTACAAAGGTATAAGTGGTTGATGCTATGTAGTTAACTGTTAACACCTAGCACAATAAAGAATGTAGATGAAGATCAACTGTCTAATTTTGGAGGCACACATTGCTATTTCCGTGCTCATTCAAAACCTAAAGAACAAGCACTTTAAGGAAGATCTTAAAGTAATAATGAGCTAGTAACTATTAATGAACAATTAACAAGGCAGCCATCCTTCAACCACAAGGCCCTTACTAGTCACAGCCAATGCTTCACAAGCTTCCCCAACATTCCACTAACGGGCCTTCATCCTGCCTTGCATAACCTACCTTCAAGTATTGGAGGAGAAGCCAGTGTTTGCCTCTGCTTCAGTTATTTGTACTTTTCATCTGCTAATACGAAAACTACCTAACTGTGGTTTTTCTCTGTTCTTCATAAACAAAGGCTACTGGCTTATTTTCAGTGAATCACTGGTACAGCCTCAGTTCACAATAAACAGTCATAAGGTTGAACACACTGACTACATGCTTCTATTCTTTCACAGAGCCTCCTTGACCTCTGGCCCCATCTATGTCCTTCTAACTCTGCAAATCTCTCTCATCTTATCCATACCTTACTTCCTGTTTATAACTGGACAGCTAACTGCACTGCCCAGCTATTAAGATTTGTGTCAACCAGATGATAAAGCAGCAATATATCCAAGTGCCAAAAAAACTTGTCAGGTCAGTATCTGAAAATCAGTAGAGTTTATGAGACTCAGAGCAACAGACCACAGTATCTTCAGCTTTTATGTCTGTACTACAAACCTAGTTCTGCTGAACACCGAATACAAAAACCCAAAAGTCTGTACTACTGTCGTCTCCAGGTTTGTAGTTCAGCTTTTGACACTATACATTGTAACTGACAACTACTACACTCCAACAGAGTGAGCCTGACAGAACTGATGGAAGGAATGATCTCTTACATTACTGAGACTACTACTACACAAGCTCCTAGTCACTTGCTGCTAGATACCAAACACACAAAACAAAGCTGCTTCTATGTCAAACACAGTGAAACAACACACACCAATCACAACATAATTTTACACGTAGATATCTGACTAACTGATGCCTTTTCTTTGTTAAAGTTCTCAGAGCTATATTAGCAGCCACCAGTTAAATGGGAGTGGGTAACAGGAACATAAACAACCTTGTTCAATAGTCCAGCCGGTCATGTGCTGGCACATACCTGTGATACAAAGGAACACAGGCACCTTACTTCCTGACAGCTCATCATTTTGGACAAATACTTCACATTCCTCTGCCAGTCACAGCCCAAGCCAGTGTTGTTGCCTCAGCACCTAGCTGGAGGCTTGCACCCGCCTGCGAGTTTCCCCAGGTGCCCGGTGGGGCCGGCAAGAGCCCTCTGGCAGCCCACGGACGCAGGGGAAGGGCAGCAGCCCCGGCCCGGTGCTCCCCCCGCCCACCCCCGACTCGCCCCAAGCGGGGCCGGCGCTCGGCGCTGCCGGCCGCCCCCGTCCCGCCGCCCGGCCTCCTCACCGCCCGCCCCGGCCGCGCAGGCCCCGCCGCGGCCTTACACGGTGACATGGCCGGAGCCGCGCACCACCACCGGGTCGGGGGAGTACTTCAGCAGCTGCTCCTCCAGCGCCCGCTCCTCGTCCTCCTCCTCCTCGTAGATCTCATCGAAGTCCGCCATGGCCGGGCCGGGGCGTCCGATGAGCCAGAGGAGCCGGGGCGACGCGACGGGAGCCGGCCAGGGAGGCAGGCGGGAGGGGGCCGGCGGGCGCCCCGGACCGGGCCGGGCCGGGCGGCAGCGGGGCCGCGGCGGCGGCAGCGGCTGGAGCGGCGGCGGCGGCTCCGGGCGGGGAAGCGCCCGTCACCCTCCGCGGGGGGAGGGGGCGAGGGCGGGGCAGGAACAACAACAACAACATCCGGCCCCGGCCCCGCCCCGCCCGCCCGCCCGGGGCAGCGCGGGCCGAGCGGCGCCCCGGGGGCCGTGGGGGCCCGGAGGCACGGAGCGGGCCGCGCTGGGAGCGGGCGCAGCGCTCATCCCGTCCTGCTCAGTCCCGGAGCGCACGGCACAGCGCGGTGTCCAGGCGGCTCCTGAGTGTCTCCGCTGAGGGACACTCCACACCTCTCTGGACAGTCTGTTCTGGAGTGTGGTCACCTGCACAGTAAAGTTCTTCCTCTCACTGCAGCGGAACTTCTGTGCTCCAGTTTCTCCCCGTTGTCCCTTTTCCTATTGCTTGCTACCCCGAGAAGAACCTGGCTCCATCCTCTGACATCCTCCCTGCAGATTCTGATAGATACTGATTAGGTCCCCTCTTAGACATCTCCTCAATGCTGAACAGGCCCAGCTCCCTCAACCTTTCTTCACATGAGAGCTGCTCCAATCTCTCACTTGTCTTTGTTGCTCTCCACTGGACCTGCTCCAGGAGCTCCATGTCTCTCTTGTCCCGAGGAGCCCAGAACTGGACAGAGCACTCCTGATGTGACTCACCAGGGCTGAGTCGAGGGGCAGGATCACCTCCCTCAGCCTGCTGGCATTGCCCTTCCCAATGCAGCCCGGGGTTCCATTGGCTTCTTGACCACAGGGTTTTAACCCTCCTGTGGACATCCATCCGCAGGAGGGGGTGTTAGACACCTGCTGTGAGATGAGGGGCTGCCCGCTGGTCCCTCTGCCTTCGTGCAGGGAGATGTGGGGAAAGTGGCCCCTGGCCAGGGCTGGCCTGCTCACATGAAGGCTGAGACCTGGTGTCTGCGTGTCCCTTGGTGCTGTCGGTTCCTGGATCTGCCATTCCTGTGGCAGCCTTGCATCCTCCATGGAAAGCATCATGCTAAGGCCACTGTTTGCAGCCAGATGAACAATGAATTGGCAGAGGAAAAGTCCCTTTAGGACTACATTGATGAATGCTCAGGAGAAAACCTTAAAAATGGCAGAGATTCTTCTTCACTCTTGGCAGTTTTGCTATTTGTCATAACCAAAACTTAAAGACTGGAAAGTGCCAGTGTGAGCATAATGACCTTAGCAACAGGTAGGTTTTCAGCTGTTGTGATGACAGTGGAAGGTAGTGTAACATAAGATGAGATATAGCAGCAGGATGACATCTTAAAAGTGGGAGAAGACCTTTTTTAATTTAACAGAGTGGACTGGTAGATTATGTACTTGCAGCAGTATCTAATATAAATTTCAGAGGGTTCAGCCTGAAACAGTCAAAAAAAAAAAAAAAAAAAAAGCAAAAGGCAAATCTGCTTATCACAGAATCATAGAATGGCTTGGATTAGACAGGACATTAAAAATTATCAAGTTCTGCCCCACCCTGCTGTGGGCAGAGACTCCTTCCACTAGACCAAGTTGCTCAAGGCTTTATCCCACCTGGCCTTGGACACTTCCAAGGAAGACACTTCCACAGCTACTCCAGGCAACCTGTTCCAACATCTCACCCTCACAGTAAATGTAAAAAATGTGTCTTTAACCTCATGGGAAATAATTTCTTTCTAATGTCTAATACATGTCCTTGTAGAAAGTCCCTATTCATCTTTCTTGTAGGCCTTCTTCAATTCTGCAAGGCCTCATTCAGGTCTCCTGAAAGCCTTTCACTTCTCCAGGCTGAACCACCCCAATTCTCTCAGAATCTCCTCCTAGCAAAGGTTCTCCACTCATCCAATCAACTTGGTGGCTCTTGTCTGGACTCATTCCAGCAGGTCCATGTCCTTCCTGTGTTGGGTTCCCCAGAGCTGGATGCACTGTTCCAGCTGGGGTCTCACCAGAGCAGAGCAGAGGGGCAGAATCTCCTCCCTCCCCTACTGCCCACACTGCTTTGGATGCAGCCCAGGACACATTTGGCTTTCTGGGCTGTGAGTGCACATGGCTGGGTCATGTCCAGCCTCTCACAGCACCCCCAAGTCCTTCTTGGCAGGGCTGCTCTGGATCTGTTCATCCCCAGCCTGAGTTGATACTGGGGATTGCTCCAACCCAGGTGCAGCACCTTGTAGTTGGTCTTGTTAAACCTCAGGAGAATCCCATGTGCCCACTTCTCATGCTTGTCCAAGTCCCTCTGGATGGCATCCCATCCTCCAGGTGTGTTGACCACATTTCTCAGCTTGGTGTCATCTGCAAATTCACTGAAGATGCACTAGATCCCTTTGTCTATGTCATTGATGAGGGCATTAAGTAGGGCTGGTCCCAATACGGACCCTAGATATCATTTACCACTGATGTCCATCGGGAGCTGTTGCCCTCTACCCTCTGGATGCAACCATCTAACCACTTTCTTACCCATCTCACAGCCCACCCTGTAAATCCATCTCTCTCCAGTTAAGAGAAAAAAATGTTGTGGGCTTTTGCAGGCTTTACAGAAGTCCAGATAAATGGCATCTGTAACACTGCCCTTGTCCACTTTCATGAGTATGAAGGGAATTCTCCATTCCCCTTTACTTACCTAGTACTTTATGCATATTATTTACAGTAGCCTCCTTTTCACATTAGATACTTTTTCCTATGAAACCTACAGTTCTTTTTTCCGGGCTTCAGTATACCATGGAATCATAGAGTGGTTGAGTCAAAAGGGACCTTAAAGATCATCCAATTCTCCTGCCATGTGCAGGGAACCTTCCACTAGACCAGATCACTCAAAGATTCATCCAAACTGCCCTTGAACACTTCCAAAGAGAGTATCCACAACTTCTCGAGGCAACACATTCCAGTGCTTCACCATCCTCGCAGGTAAGAATTTCTCCCTGACATCTAATATAAACCTATCGTGTTTCAACCGGAGGCAATTTCCCCTTCTCCTATCACTACAGATCCCTGTAAAAACTTCCTCTCCAGCCTTTTGCAGGCTCCCTTTAGGAATTGGAAAGTTGCTGTGAGGTCTCCACAGGTCTTCTCCAGGCTGAACAACCCGAGCTCTCCTAACCTATTTTCAATGGAGAGGTGCTCCATCCCTCCAGTCATCTTTGTGGACCTCCCCTGGATTTGTTATTCCGACCAGTTTATTTTCTGAAAGAATATGTTGCCACTTACTCTCCATTCCTCGTGAAGATCCTCATGGTGTATTTCTCAGGTGTAGAGTGTATACAAAAAATGATGATGCTGACTGCTCCGTGTAAGATCAGGGTAGAAACTGTGGTTGTGAGAGAGTCTGTGACACAGTCTTTGCTGCAAAGGAGAAAGCAGCATTTTGTGCTGTCACACTAGATAAGTGTGACAGAATTTCTATCATGAGCTACTTGTAACAGGTTTCATTTCCTAAATAACAGAATTCTACAGAATAACTCCACATTTGCCTGAGTGATAATGTACTTTCATACTGGTATACTTAACTCGTGGGATTTTTACTTTGTTACTCTACTTACATGACTCACAGAGAAATCGGGTTTAGCAGGGTTGATGGTTCATTAGTTCTGTCTAACAGTCCTGAAATTGAGAAGATGGACTAAATGTAATACTGGCAAAAGCAAAGAAAACCCAGTGGTTTCAGTGAAGCTGTGCCTCCTTGTTCTACCTCACTCAACAGTTTAATACCCGTTTCACAGTAGCAGATGGGTAATCAGGATTAATGCTGTGCAGCACAGCACCATGCTGGAAGTCTTGGAAACGACATTGAAGGGATGGGCTTACCTACATCACACTTAAGCCCTTGGAGTAGTGCTGCAGGGACCAGCAAATGTTCGAGGTCCAAGATGCCTGTGCTGTGTGGCATGACAGGCTTGGTTAGCTCACTTGATGGATTTGAGACAAGACAAAGAGAAGGAAAGTCACAAGCCTGTTGATCAGTTCATCATTTTAGGTGTACATTACTTGCCTAACAAATGCTGGTTCCACAGTCCGCAGTTTCCAGGTGATGAAAAGCTGTGGCAGGTATGATGTGAAGTTCTAAGTTTCTAGGCTGAGGTGCCCATGATGCTTCAGCATGTGTTCACAGCACCTGGTGTGCTTGAAGCCTTCAGCCCTGGACTCAGCAGTACTAGACTGCCGTCAGAGGCTGCGAGGAAACTTCTCATTTTGTGCAGCTTGTTCTACCACACGCACTGAAAAAGGCAGACCTCTCCTTTGTTTCAAGAAGTATCAGCGAATTGTCACTTCTTCTCCACTGCTGATGTGTCCCTGCTATGTGCCAGCCACCAGCCACGAACTTCCAAGTCCATGCCTTTACATCACAGAGTTTGCTTGTCACTGTTTTGGTGTCTACTCTGTCCCAATATTGTGGAACTCCCATTTATTGTCTTTTCTCTGGGAGCAGTGAGAGTAATGCCAGGCTGGTACTGATTGCATTTTAAACAACTTAACTCTCATTATATCCAAATAAATATGGTAGGCTTAAAGTCCAAATTGAGAGGCATTGTGCTGTTGCTCCAGGTAGAAATAACCTCCCTTCCCAGTGACTTTCCTTACTGCACTAGGGGAGAACTGATACCATGTACAGATCTCTCTAACAGAGGTACTAACTGTCCTTAGAGCTGCTTTATAAGAATTGCATACTGTAATCTAAAGGAGACTTTAAATAATTTCTTTCTATGCAAATCTCTATTCCAGTTCCCTCTGTCTTTTGATTTCTGTTTTTTTTTACTTTCTTCTGTTGTTTTTCCCTCTCCTTTTTTTCTGTGTTTCTATCCCAGTTCCTCATTTGTAACTGTTTCTTTCCCCTGCTTTCTTCTGACATCTTCTCAGTTGCTACTCACCTCATTCCTCCCACAGTCTTTGTCTTGTTTCTCCCTGTCTTTTCCTTTGTTAATTAGCACATTGTTGGAACTTCTGAAGGAAATCGTTTCACACAACAGGGCATCAAAGGACAAGCAGCAGGTGCAGGCGTAACCTTGTTCTTTGAACTCCTACCACTACTCAATAGCAAAGCAAAGCTGGCAGGAACAGCTTCTCTTTCCCTGATTAATTAAGAGAAGAGAGGTAGCCAGAAGGAAAACAAAAGTGGATGGTGATCACAAGGGAAGGGGGCAAGAAGGGATGGTACAGAAGCCAGAGAAGAGAAGATAGAAATAATATACACTGCAGAGGGAGTTTAACAAAGCTGCAGAAATGTAGCAAACCTCCAAGGGCATTCACATCCAGCTGTGCTTTTCTTGGTCTGCTCTGAGACTTGATCATCAGTCCCTTCCCTTGACATAGAGCTCTTCACCTCTGGGTTGGCTGCTCTGTCCTACTTAAATGTCCCATTGCTCTAGACAAATCTGGATAAAGTGTATCTGATGTACACATTTCTGCTAATGGCATCTATGACCACCGTGCCTTGAGGTTTAACAAAATCAAATTAAATGAAAAAAAAAATTATTTACCATATTGCAGAAACATGGAAAGGCAAAGTAAGGAACAGGTACATAGCTAAAAATAATTACTGTTAGAACTTACTGTAGAACTTACTGTTAGTCATGGCATTGTATTTGTTTGTCTGACCAGTTTCATTATGTCATTTCTTGCTGATTAACTGATTATTTTGCAAAATCCCTGTAAACCCCAAATAAACTAACCAAGATTTTCTATGCAAAAATCAAAGGGAAATCTTGACATTAAACCATTATGATAAGTCATATTTCTGTTTCTGACTTTATGATGCAGGATTGAGTGAGCTCATAGATTAAAAAAAGTATGTTGAATAGCTCTACTTTATGTCCATTTTTATTAGTCTTTTTCCCTTCTGTCAAGCAATTTTTTTTGGTCAAGCTTCCTATATTACGTGAAGTTAATGAGACGAGTTCAAAAGATACCTCTATATAGAATATAGTATTTTTGTAAGAGACTCTTTAAAATCATAAATAAAGTACAGAAAACATAGATTGCATGTAAAGAGAAAAGCAGATGCTTTCTTTTCAGAATTCCCTTAACATATAACAAAATGAAGAAGAGAGTCCTTGTAGTACCACGTCTGTTAAAACTGTAGATGGGTGGAGTTGGATCCTCCGATCTTTCACGGACCAAATGACTACACATTACTGAAGGCAGAATCTCCTAGTCCATAAAGAATTTGTGATATGCTTGACTTAAAGATCTACTTGTGTTTCACATAACCTACAGGCAGGATAAACTCTTGGCTGGTTTTAGGCATTAACTGGGTTTTGTTTTCTTCTTGTAGGACTCATTGACATGAAATATACATGGCAACTTGTTTCTTCCCTTCCTATCAGTATTAGAATCTAATACAACATGCTGCTTGACTTTTCAGTTCTGTTACTTTTGCTTTTTTTTTACTCTAATCACATCAATTAAACAGAAACAGACAAACTATTTTAAATTTTATGTAAGATTAATTTAGCATTGAAACTAATGGGGTTTTGTTCATTGCTGGGATACCAAAAGCATAAAGTCTACTAAAGCAAAATGTAAACAGAACTATATAAACATACAAATGGAACAACAAGTTCTGGGTTTTAAAGGCATTCTTAAAATAGCAGATGTACAATATCAATCTTTTCTTCAGAAAGTCACCTTTAAGAACAGTATCTGCTGGAGGTGCTGAAAACAAGTATAGAGGAGTAATGTGGGCTGAGTCCTCTGCTGTATAAATTAGAGATACAGATACTGTAACTTGGGTAAAGCTGTGGTCAACTTCTGTTCTTAAAGAAATGAACCAAAACATTCCCACACCAGTATTATCAATGATAAATACAGGCCTCCTCCAGCTGCTATTGGAGTGAGCAATTCCACCTCCCTGAATACCAGCACAGATTTTAAATTAATGTCTTTATTTTTTCTTGTTTCTTTGTTTTTCCAGCCTTCCAATGCCTTCTTGTAGCTTATATTTATTCTGAGGACAGCTACTTCCTTCTTGGTAAATATGACTTAATCACTAAATTTTTTACACACTGTCTTAAAGAAATAGTGGTTGACCACTTAACCACTGCAACAGAACTATAAATCTCAAAGTCACTGTAAAAAGAAGTAGCTTTTATATGATGAAATTGTTAAAATAAGATTTACTAATCTGTATTAAGGTGAAATGCCTTCATGTAACATATTTTAGAGAATTAGACTATGCCTTTGTCCATTTTTTCTTGAGAATAGAAAGTGCAAAAGTTTTTATCCTGCTTAAAGACAAATACCCTCTGCTATGCCACCCACATGTACCCAATCTGTTGGAAAGCTAGAACTATGTAGTCCTTTAGGATTGAGAACATAATTCTTTCCCTGTCAGATTATTCTGACAAATTACATTATAATTACTTCCTCATTAGTTACTGTGACAAATGTTGATCTTAAGAGAATGGGGAAGGATGTCTTTCATATAAAATCATTAAAACATGAGCAACTGAGATTTCCTCTGAATACTTTCAAGTTCATTAATATTTGGGAATGCTAACATGTTCATTCCTATTGCATATAAGCAAAGAGAGATTTCTAGCACCAATCTCTTTCAAAAATGTCAACTTTTATTTCCTTTTGAATATCTTTAAAATAACATCCTTTCTGCTTCCAAGTAGATATTTTTTCTCTCTGATAGTAATGGGCACGATCCTTAAATAATGAAAAAATAGATATTCTAATTATGAGTTGTTTAAAGTGTGAAAAATTGATGTATAGTGGAATAGATTATATTTCTAGAGCATGATTTCCTCAAGGAAGGTAGAGAGCAAATAACAATTCCAGCCTCTGGTAAAGCATGAGAGAGTGGAATAATTTTCAATCTCAAAATAAACTTATTTTCCTTTCAAACCAAGAGAGACATTAGAAAAGAATTGCCTTTCTGCAGGATCATTTCTTCAAGTGCATTTTTGACTGCTAGCAGTCTCACCCTAAGCATCGCCTGAGGCAGCTCAGTGAAAATCTCTGCTTTATCCCAACACTGTGAGAGTGTGACAGTGTCTTGGATGTGCATGTGAAGAAGCAGCAGAGGAGAAAAGTTGCACATCTGATTCAAGAGCACTTTGTGACCAGATTCACTGCAGCTCCTTTAAGACATTGGAGCAAGTTTTGCTCCCCTCAAAGGGTGTCAATTCCAGCCTGCAGCAGAGAATTAAATCGGTGGCATCTGGGTAACGGATCTGTTTGGCCAGCTTGTACCAGAATGCTCTTGCAAGGAGAATAACCTATGTAATTTCTTACCCACAAAGGAATGGGAAAGCTGCACTAGGATTCCTCTGCCCAATGAGTTATTAAAGTGCAATCAGTTTCAGCAGACTCTCTGCAATTCTTCAAAGTGCCTTATGAAGCACTGAAAATTACTGCAAGATGCTGAAAAACAGGAGATTTTGGGTAAAATCTCAGTTCTGCAACTGTCTTGCTCTGGCACCTTGGACAAAATTGATTGAATATGTACACCTCTCACACAGTGGGTGAATTACTGGCATGGATCTATTAATTGGGAAGCTCCCACGGGTTATTCCACTGGGTAATATCTTAACATACAAGTGTTGTTTCTATGTATGCATCTAGGAAGTGTGATCATGGCTTTTATTTTTATTTCTTTGGTATCCTTGAAAGACCTTTTGTAGCTCTGGAGAATGACCTGACCTCTTTTGTTCCCATAGCCTGAAAAAGGTCATATTTTGTTTAACTAACCTTTGAAAACACCAGGCCAAATTCTACTCCCACTGCACCATTCAGAATAGTTGCAGAGTTATTCTGTCTTACAGCTCTGAACTGAGAGTAGTATTTAACCCAAAGCTTTCCATCTTCTGACTTGTAACTAGTCTGTCTTGGTACGTCTGAGAGTGCAGATAGCTACACCTCTTATACACTGTAGTGTTACTTGTATTCTAGACATGTACATGTTTTAATAGGAATATTCGTGTAAGAGAGAGAACACACACTGCTAATGTGGACACAGTTGTGTCTGAACTATTCTTAAAACTTTGGACTCCTTTTTGGCTGGTTCTTTTTTCACCTGGTCAATGTACCATAGTAATTTTTTTGCACAATAAATTTGTTACTTATACCTTCACGGTTACATTCTTCTACCAGTTTAGGTTCCAATGCTTCTTCCTTCTTCAGAGAGCTTCATACTGTTTTAGATTTGGTTGGTTTGGGGGGAGTTTCTTTCATTTTAATGTATTTTTTTTCCTAGAAGAGTGGTCTGAACTTTATAAAATTATTTTCAAGACTTCTATCATTCTCTTTACATTATATTTTGACATAGCTTCAATATCATAGCATATAAAATAAGCTTTGAATTAATATACTTACACAAGTAAGCTTCAAGTACTTATGAGCAAAATGAAGAATACACAATGGCATGCTATAAATCATTATATTACATTATATTACACATTATATTACATTATATTCATTATATTACATCATATATTGTAGCTCCATCAAGGTATATTTCCTGTTGCAAGATCTCAGAAATATAAGCAAGTTCCACAGAATTAAAAAAAAAATACACCAAAAAGTTAAATGGTGCTTTGCCTTTTGTTCTTTTGACACTTTTCTATACTTTAATCTCCTTTTTTTGCACAATAAAACATGTGAAATTATTTTGTTTCCATGATTTTTCAAATCAAAAGCTTCAAATACAAACTTGGACAATGTCTTCATGAAAAATAAGAGGAGTCAGACGATGCAAAACTTTTTTCATATTTTTTAAATAAAAACCTTCATTTTGGTTTCATTTTGATGTTCTTATATTGCGTCCTTCTTCAATATGTTACTTTCTTCATAGGAAAGCAGAAGCAGGATACTTCTAGCCTGTATTTCACTCAGACTCTGCTTCCTGAAACTTCTGTTTTTGTTCCTATATTTTAAATTGATTTTAAATACCATGTAAAAAGATGAATGTGATAGGGAGCTGCTTCCAGCAGGCCTTAAATATTTGTTTTCACATAACAGCTGCTCAGGCAAAGCTAAGACTATATTGTGAAAATGGAACTAAAGAAGCAAGAGGATTCGTTTATTTCTTGTAGGGGTTTAGAGATTGTATCAAAATCGGATCAAAATTTATTCTGACAGACGAAAAAACCTGACCATTTTGGTACACACTGCTTTTATTACACATCATAACAGCAAATGTACAAACAGGGAAAACCCAAACAAAAGCAACAGTTCCTGTTGGAGCAGTGGCAGAACACTAAATAGGAAACTAAACAGGGATGGTATAGGGTAGAGGACAGGAAGGATGCAGCAGAGCACTACTTCCACACTTGCTTTAGGTGCTCGGTGGACCTTGATTTTCAGGAGTACAAATCCAGCTTATTTTTAAGACAACACATCCCCTAAAATAATCAACAACTAAAAATTATGTCAGTATTGTTTCAAAGTGGATGTTAAGCAGAGTTTGTATGTGTCTTCAGAAAAAAAACCCATAACATCAGAGACTGTTACATAACAATCAGAAATGTGTCAAGTTTTCTCTTAAAACTGCTTATATTTCATATTCCCATTGGTAAATCCCACAAGAAGTTTCAGAACCTTATTTCGCTTAAAGTTAGAAGGGTTTTTTTGCTTTTCTTCCAATGCTAAATTTCTACATGGCCAGAGTATATCCACCTGTTTTTATGATGATACTCTTCTTTAGATGGAGTAGCTCTTTCGTGGATATTTATCTCACTGGTATAAACAAAATAATGTCTCCTCTCTCTGAGTCTTCTCTTCTCATGGGGCTCCATGTTCTATGTTTCTAAAGCTGTTCACTGGATGTGCTGTGATTTAATTTTTTTCTGAGATGGACATGGAAAACTGTCTGCCATCACTGATGAGGTTTGTCCACGCACAGGGTCGTGGGCTTTGACCATCTCCATGGGTTTCACCATGTGTGGTTGACGTGCTCCAGAGTCCACATGCACAGTATTTCTGTCTCCTTAGTGCCTGTTCTGCTCTGTCATGCCTCACCTCGGCCATGCTTTGTAAACACAGATTAATGTGTCCACAGGTACCCACTTCACCTATTTCCTGTGAATAGTGAAGTCCTATTGGCTGTGACAAGAAAACAAAATTAAACAAAGTAATTCAACTGCTTCTGAGACTTATCCTTGAGGAACTCCACCATAACTGTACTCCTCTGTGCTTTCTGAATTTAGAAGAGTAGTATCATCTCTCCATAGGTAATTCCTTCATCAGTCTACAGTTCTTAAACTATCCCAAATCCATACTTTCATTACAGGAAAAAGGAAGGAATTATAACCATTTTATTTGTTTAAGTTGTGTGAATTGAACTCAAAATTTAGTTTTCTGACTGTGAAATAGCTCCTACAATATTATATGTTTGATGACCTCTTCAATTTTCTCACAAACAGCATTGAATGATAATTAAATATTGAATTGAATGTTAATTGAATGTTAACTTGACTTAAAATGTGGATTGAAAATTCAGAAGACTGCTTCTTGGTCACCGTTAGGCAGAATACTTCAACCTAACCATGACACCTAAGGATCAAAATTCATAAGGTCTGAATTTCAAGGAGAGAAATTGAGTGGGATGATTAGCATTACACAGAATGGAGTGGGATGTTTAGTGTTACACAGAAGCTCATGTTCTTTGTTGGATTGGGGTATCACTACAAAGAATCACTCTTGTTGATTCATGCTACATCACTGTAAAACCAAAACAGATAGTGATTGGTGTGTTCTAGAGTCCACGGCAGCATTTTGAATCCTTGTTCTGATTCACATGACCTCGTTCCCATCTCCATCTCCCAACATTAAACTTCACTGAGGCTGTTGCAGGGGTTTAACTTCATCCCCTTTAAAGAGAGACCATCACAGCTTTCTCTCACACATATCATGTGTAACAGCCAGCAATTTTAGCTGTTAGAGCTGAAAACAACAGCCAGTAATGAAACCAGGGCCCAGACCACCTGTAGTGTCTGGCGTGATGCTGCCCCATACCTGAAGAGTACTAGAAACATGGCAAACTCAGAGAAATATCAGACAAGACTGTGATCACACTAGGCATTTTCTTATTCAGTCTCCTTCACAAAATATCTTAAAGAAGGCTGCTATGGTGAGGAGACATAGACAAAAGATTTTTGCTTCCAGACACTGAAGGGAGCCCATCAAAGTGCTAACACTCTTTTTAAGAGGGTTAGAGAGGGAGAGAATTAAGGCAAATATATGACCAGACCTCACTGACTTAGGAAGAACCTTGCAAATTTCGCACTCCAAATAAAATATATAACAGAATTAAGCCTTCTGGCTGCTCTTTGCATGAAAGTTGTCACTGTAGGCCTGCAGTGAAAGCAAAAGGACTGAACTGGGCTGTGAAGGGAGAGAGTCAATGAAAGCTTTTACTGGAGCTCTTTGGAAGCACTCATTTAGCACAAGTGATCACAGTCGCCCTGAAGGACTCATGTAGAAATTTGCTGCTAATCGTGTGAATGAGTAACTTTGTGCATAGCACCAACAACGTGGAGTAACATCATCTCTCCAGAGGCTGGAAGGGGTTGAAAGGTTTCTCCCTATAGGGAGGTGGCCGCTCCCGCTCCAGCTGGAGCTCCGTGTCCCGCCATCCGCCACCATCCCCACTCCACGAGGTGCCAGAGGGCAAGAGGGGCTCATCAGTCCCGGGCAGGGCAGCCGGAGCCTGTCCTTCCTGAGCGCAGGAGCGCCCCTTGTTCCCTCGGAAGCGGCCCCGTTCCCTGGAGGGGAGGGAGGTGCCGTGCCAAATCTAGGTGCGGCAATTTATGACCGGGGATGGAGACTAAGCAAATCTCTCACAGGAAGAGGAAGGGCACCGGGGGTCTGCATCTGCGGGGGAAAGGGGAGAAGCTGCCTTCCCCTCTCCTCGGCTCGCAAACCCTTGGGTGAGCCCGCTGGCCGCCAGCCGCTCTCGGTGAGAGCTTCGCGCCCCTGCCCTCGGGGCCGAGCAGGGAAAGGCGGATGCCCGAAGATGGGCAGAGTGCGGGGAGTGCTGGGGTCTCGGCCTCCACTCTGCCCTGTTCCCCCAGGCAGCGAGGAGCTGTGCAGGCAGCACGGAGCGCTCACACCCCCGGGGCACGGTTCCCGTTCCCGGCTTGGCCTTCTCCGGCCCCTGCCCTTAATGAGATTCTTTGAAATCCAAAAAAGCGAGATTTAATGTTACATCCTTATCTTTGGAGGAGTGCGGTTTTCTTGCCGCGGCGACGTCACTTGTTAAACAATCCGCGGCTGAGCCCCTGAAAAGAGAGGCATTGCACCCTTCGTGCTGAATACGCTTCTCAGTGCGCATAACGCCAGGGCCTTTTGATGTCTCACAATGCGTGTTACGCCCAAAGATTGTCTCTTTGGACAGATCTACAACGCTTGGCTTCATGTTTGGAAGTTAAATGGACAGCGAGGTTGTAGAAACTCCCACGCTTGAAGCTGGCGCAGACACTCAGTACTTTCGCCTGTTACTTTCCATGAGTGAAAGCGGCAGGGGTGGAGGGAAGGGGCTGCTGGTCTAATCCGTGCTCCGAGGCAAAGGGAGGGGGGAAAGCAATCCAGACTTTTCCTCTCTTTTCTTTTCTTCAGTTTATTCTTTGGCAGCCTTAAAATAAGAGCTATGTGCAAAGCGTGCGCCCTGCCTAGGTAGCTTGTGTCTGGAAGTCGCTGGCAATGTTGCTGCTCCATGAAATCAAAATTTATGATTATTCAAATGTTGGGGACTGTGAAAAGAGAGGAAGAAAGAGAGAAAATTAATATTGCAGCTGTTCTTCTGATTAATGAGAGATAATTGCTCATGAAAAGTCACCCCTGTGGCATTTTGTTGTCTCCTGGATCTTTGTTCTTTTCCACTATTATTGAGGACTTTCTTGAAGACTAAGCGGTTCTTTTCAATTTTTGGTATTCAGAAAGTGTTGCTTGGTTACAGATAATGGAGAAATCTCGGGCTATATTGGGTAAGATGTGCCACAGACAGCAATATCACAATGCCACTTTCAGAAAAGGATGGATACAAGTTAACGATGCGCTTTCAATAAAACATTAATAGACTTGTTCACGCTTTTATAATGACCTCCTTAATGGGAGCTGGGGGCAAGTCCTGTCTTTAGACTGCGTTCACTTCAGAAAGGCCAGCTTCGGGATTGCCGATCACTTTGGAAACTAATAGGAAATCGATGTTAGAGTAGCGAATAAATGCGATTATAGCGCAGGAACCCGCGGCCCCTCGCTTACCCACGCACGGCTTTGTTTTGAGCGGGACTTTCCCGCAGGGGAACTGCCCCAGCCCGGGGCGCAGCCTGCCCAGCGCCACCGCATGTCACCCCGGTGTCATGTTTGCGACCACGGCTGCTCCGCAGGTGTTGTTTGGGGGTTGTTGTTTCGGTTTTGGGTGTTTATTTGGAGTTTTTTGGTTGGTTTGTTTGGTCGTTGGGTTTTTTCTGCTCGAAACCTGTCCCCGGGCTGCGGCGCTTTCGGCTGAGGCAGCTCCTCCCGTGAACTCCGCGGAGATGCGCGCTTGAAAGCCGGCGCTTTCTCCGGGCGGGCAGGGCTTTTTCTTCTGCCGGGAGCTGCCGGGGTTGGGGGAGGGAAGGGAAAGAGTTGCTTTTGTCATTTAAGCCGTGAATCTCTTCTACATAAAGGTGTTAGAGACATCTGGAAGAAAAGAGGGACCAGCACCCAGTCCTGCGCTCGGCGGACCAGGGGAGCGGCTCTGATGTTCTTTTTGAACTGCTCCACTTTCAAAAGGGGGCAATTTCGTTACATTCTCATTTGTTACACTGTCTTGAACTAAAGGCAGACAAAGCTATACTCTGTCACCCCGAGCAGAATGAAGGGAATCAAAGGATTTTCCCTTAAAAGGACTAATTTTCTCCTTGAATTATGAAAGTAATGGCTAGGTAACAGCCTGTGCTCTGTACCCAACTGCTTAATACCTTCTAAATCCTTCCACGTGGCTCTCCCAGTCGTAGCAATTAGAGCTCATTATAGGCTCATAAGAGCTCTCATTTTGGGGATTACTTAATGGACAATGAAATTTTATCGGACAGAATTATTGAAAAATAAAATTGTAACGAGGCCGATGTGATGTGGGCGCACGCCTTGCATCATTCCGCCTGGTTTGGGATGTCTTTGCTTTCAAATGACTTCTTTTCTTGCTTTGGCTTTCGGGAGTAGGCTTTTCTTAGTGATTTCTCTCTCTCTCTCTTTTATCACTGCATTTGGTTTATTATAACAATTACAAATTGCAATTTTGATCCGACTCTTGCTCTGTCTGCCTTCCCTTACGACAGCCCCCTCCCCAGATCCACTCTATCACTGCAGACAGCTTTTTCCACTGAGGTTTGGGGTCTTATTATTATGTTTTCATCTTCCAGAATAACCCCTCTTAAAGGGAAAAGAAATTAAAAATTAGAATAAAATGCAGATACTAGTTCAAATGTTCTCCGGATGTACTTCGCTTTAAACGGGGAGAGCCGAACCAGAAAATGCCACGCTTGTGAGCGCGACTAGAATCTCACGGGCCCCACCGGAGCTGAGGAGGCAGAGCCCCCGGGGATCCCGGGGCCGCGGCGGCTGCGGGGCCTCGGCTGAGCCCTGGGCAGCAGTTTGGGGAAAAGTAGGTGAGGTTGGAGCTGACCCGCCTAAACCCCGCGAGCCCCTAATTGTTGTCACAAGACGCGGGATTAGCGCATTGCTGGAATAGCTGTCTGTTTACACTCAGGAGCCCCCGCCGGCCGGTAAACACTTTCTAATTGAATTCTAATCACATTCAAATAGCCACATAACAGGCCTCAGCTGCAATTCATAAAACTTTAATTGCTATCCATAAATCCTCAGATCACCGAGCGCGGAGTGTCCCTAAAAACGCTCTTGCGTCGTGCCTGCCTGGGGAGGTGCGGGGGGAAAAGGGGAGCAGGGCTGGGGGACAGCCGGCCCCTGCACAGGGAAAGCTGTACAGCGGCACTGCCCGCGGCAGCTGGGGACGGGGACCAGGACGGGACAGCACAGCCGGCCGCGACCTGGCCCCAACTCTTGCTCGAGTTATACCGCCGAGCCTTGCTGTTGCCAGGGGTGAGGAAATCCCGGCTCCATCAGATAGGCGGTTTTATTTTGCTGGGTTTAACAGCGGGAAACTCTGTGTGCGGGACGGATGGTATGGGATGTCCGCGGCCCGGCCCTTGCGCATGATAACCCGCTTCTAAACACATTTCGGCTACTGCTGCACTCCCGAGTTTCTGTTCAGCCTCTGGTAATCAGGCGTAGTCTGTGTTTTCTGCTTTAAAGCACAATTGTCACTTCCCTTTCCCAGTGTCAAGTGGGATGGGATCCGCAGTCTGTTTTAAACGCCGCTTCGCATCTGCTAAACAAGAACGCGATAGCCCTTCTATTCACGATAAGTCTCTTCTTAAACTCCCATAAAACAGGTCATTGGAAAATCGCGTAATATGCTGCGAATACCTTGGCTTTGTAATGCACTCTGAAATGCTTCGGAGCCACCGACCGTATTTAGCTGTTTATCCAATTTTACTTTGAATGATTGCTTCAGCAAATTTGGTGGAGATCAAAGAATCCCTCCCTGACATGTTCGCTTTTCATTAGCACTGCGGTCCTGGAGCGGCCGGGGAAGTTCGCTTGGAAGTTTTCCGTTTTGATACCGTTTGGCTGAGAAGTGTCCAGATATTTGAAGGCTTTGTCCGTTGCAGTAATTGCCAATTTGGCAAGATTCACTTGAGGTGAAAAGGGCGAGGAGGAAAAAAAAAGGCACCCAACCCACCCTACGTGCATATGTATGCGCAGACGCACGAACACGCTCCATCCCTAACTTTATATCCATGTCTGCATCTGTGTATCTGGCTCCTCTGATGCAGAAAGTGCCCCCTGAAGGAATCCTGAGTGCAGACAGTGGACCAGATTGGGGAAAGGTGTTGGCCCCAGGCTTCCGTGGGATCTATGGCACTTTGGATGTTCTTTTACTAGGGGTGAGGGGGGCGGAGTTGAACCGCTCGTTTCAGGGCATTACCTGCTCTCACCTCTTGTTCCCTCCCGGCGAGGGAAAGGAGCCCTCTCCTCGGGGAAAACCCCCGAGCAGAAACTCCTTCCGATTAATTTCACCCCCTTCATCCCGGGTGTGTTGACAGAGGGACATGCCTGCGAGCGCGACGTGTGACGGGGCCGCGGGGCAGCCGCCCCCTCCCTGCTTTCTCTGCTCCTATAATTTATTTGAGGCGGAGGCAAAGGAGTGAAGTCATCGGGCAACGAGCAAGCACGCACACTTTGCCCCCCTCCCCTACCCCGCTTTGGTCCCCCCCGGCAGCCTCTCCTGCCGGCCTGGGAAGCCGGGGAGATTTAGATCTGCGAGGCTTTCAGCCATCACGTGTTTAAATACTTGATATAAAACCCCGGCGCAGGGGATCCAGGCGGGGGGACTTTAAGACCAGCCCTCTCCAGGGACCCTTTTGTTCAGCTCTCAAACATAAGCACCTTCTCGACTCGCCAGGACTTCAGTGGCAACTTGGCCAAGCAGGAAAAACCCGACTTGGGAGAGCCGCCCCCGGCCTCGCAACCCTCCGCAATGTCACGCTCCTTCTATGTCGACTCCTTAATCATCAAAGACTCCTCGAGGCCGGCTCCGTCCCTTCCTGAGCATCATCACAGCCAGGACTTCTTCATCCCTCTCAGCATGCCTTCCCCCCTCGTCATGTCGGTGTCAGGCCCGGGCTGCCCGTCCCGAAAGAGCGGCGCCTTCTGCGTCTGCCCGCTCTGTGTCACCTCGCACCTGCACTCGTCCCGCGGCGGCGGCGCCGGCGGGGCCATCCCTCTGCTCAAGAGCCAGTTCCCCAGCGCCGCGGGCGAGGCCCAGTGCTGCCCGCGGAGCGGCCACGCTCACCACGCTCCGCAGCACCCGCCGCCCGCCGCCTCGGTGCCCGCCGCCGCCGCCCTGGGACACCCAGCGCATCACCCACCTGCCTGCGCCGCCGCCACCTACAGCGTCAGCGACCCCCGGAGGTTCCACTGCCTCGGCATGGGTAGGAGCCCTGCGGCCGCCGGGGAAGGGGGGGCAGCGGGAAAGGGGGTGCCCCGAGGGAGAGCGGCTGCTCCCGGGTCGGAAAGCTGCTGGGGAATGTCTTCTCTCTATCTTTCTGTCTGCCTGTCTGTCTGTCTCTAGCCACCCTCCCCTGTCCCGCTGAAGTTCGCATTTCTCTCCTTCCAGGAGGGTCCGAATCCAGCCAAATTCAAAACGGGAAACGGATGAGGACTGCTTTTACCAGCACCCAGCTCTTGGAGCTGGAGAGGGAATTCTCCTCCAACATGTACCTGTCCCGGCTGCGGAGGATCGAGATAGCCACGTACCTGAACCTGTCCGAGAAGCAAGTGAAAATCTGGTTTCAAAACAGGAGGGTGAAGCACAAGAAAGAAGGCAAAGGCACCCAGCGAAACTCGCACGGCGGCTGCAAGTGCAGCACCAGCCAGGGGCATTACCCCCGGTCGGAGGATGAAGAGTCTCTGTCCCCCTCATCGGCTACCGAGGATAAAGAGATCTCCCCGTTATGAGCGCGGCTCGGAGCTCCGCTCCTGCCGGCGGGTGCCAGCCCGGAGCCAGGTGGCGGCACGGCAGCTTACCTGGCACCGCTGCCCACGGACGGCAGCCCGCTAACCTGCAGAGGGCTGGCCCTCGCCGCCGCGGAGGTTTAATTGTCATCCATTCGCAGTAATAGAAAGATATATATATATATAAATATAAATATATTTTCGGAATGTAAATGTTTTAGTCTTGGGAGTTCAACCGAAACGTTATTTATGTAACCCCAGGAAAGGGCACCTGCTTTTTCTAAAATGTAACATGGGACAAGGCTCGCATGGCCCAGGGTGCCTGCCGATGTATCCCCACAGGCAATTTAAAGGAAAATAAAGAAACGTATTTGAAACCGAAAGGCGAGACATAAACTCCCATAAACAAACCTGAAAAGCAAATTAAAACCTGTAGAGAACCTTCTGGTCGGACTTCTTAACAAATATAAGAAAAGACATAAAGATCGCCCGTTTGGGTTTGGGACGGCTGTTTGTCTGTGAATAGTTTTATATAAAAATTATATTTATATTTATTTAAATAAATGAGATCAGGCAAGAATTTAATTTTTTTCTTCTTACCCCCCCTCCCCCCGCCCCTTCCTCACATCAAGTGCCAGCCCAGTCACAGCAGCGAAGGTGGAGTGGCTGGGCAAGGTGCAGTCCTTGTCCTTCGGTGAAAGCATCGCTGTGTATGTGTCAGATCTGCGTAAAGAGTGAAAATAAAAGCCATCGGCTACTAACACGAACATGTTTTCTGTTCCCCTGTGACTCGGGACGGCTGGGGGGCGGAGGAGGGGGGGACTCCGCTCCGGCCGGAGCGCAAATACAGCCGGTCCTCTGAGCCCAGCAGCCCTGTGTTCCTTCCCAGCCGGAGCCAGCGCACGCCCTCCTGGCGACTGACAGCTTTCTGCCGTCTGCTGGCCCGGCCACACCGCGCTGGGCACACGCGGCTGCCGCTGGCCCAGGGCCGCTGGTCACGGAGCGAAGGGATGCTGCACACATCCCCCGCCTCACCGGCCCTGCAGCCGCGGCTCTTCCCCCACCGAGCGGGCTGGCTGCACACCTCGGCCCCTCGCCAGGCTGAAACTCCTCTTAAGCAGAGATCAGGGGATTTTTTTTTTTTTCCCAACGCCTCAGGCTGCAGAACAGCGTTAGCTCTTTTCGGTGTTGATTTTATTAGGCGCCCTGGCCAGGCTTAGGGAGAAGATCTGAGTGCAAACCCGTTAGGCTGAGACATGGTTGAAGTTCTCTACAATGTGTGTCTGCCAGTGCCCAGCCACGGGTCCCGTCCTGCCTCTGCTTTGGGCAGCCCATCCTCAGCTCCTTGCAGTGGTGTTACAGGTGGCTGGTGGGAGTGGGATGGATCTGGATCTAGTCAGCCCCAAATGAGCCCCTTTATAACTTTTTTCCTGGCTCCTGCAGTACTGGCAGACAGCAAGTCTATATACAGCAAGCAATATAAGCAAATTAGAGGTGCCTTTTACACATTATGCTATTTCTCTCATCTTTTCCTTGGATGGCTTTTCCACAAATTCGGTATACACTTTTGGCTTCAACCTCCAAAACTGTGCCAAAACATTTTTCGTAAATAATTCCCTCAACAATCCCTGTATTTATCGTGTTTGATCCCTAACTTCAGAGCTTCAGCTTCATGTCTCCCTCCAGTTTGACTTGCCTGGAAGCACCCTGGATGCTGAAGAGAGAGGCAGCCCCAGCACAGTGACACTTGCCCTGCTTGCCTGTCTTGGAGGAGAGGTCAGGTGCATTGACAGGGCTGGGATAGGATGGAGAGAGCCTGGTATGAGCACTGCTCCACAGCCTGGACCAGCTTCTAAAAGAAGGGAAAGGCAAGACTGAAGTTTCTAGCAAGGATTTGGAAAACAAATGCAAAATCTCACTGATCCATGCCACGACCATTTCACTGCCTGAGCTGACTACAGAGGCCAGCAGCCCACATGCCAGCTGAGTCCCTGGGGATGTTGGCTACCCCAGTGGCCGTTCTCTCACTTGCCAGGCTGAGGACACCAAAGAGCCAAAGGCTTGAGATCCTTGTGACTCCTTCCCAGGGGGACTTCATGAAGGGTGTGGCTGAGGTGGTTGGCCCCTCTTCCCCAAAAATCTGCTGAGGTGGAATCTGGAAACTTGATTCTCTGCTTCACTTCACCTGTGTCTAATTTGCTTCTATAATCACAGTGGGACTTTTCCAACCTTGAAGCTCTGTGAGGAGGCATTAGTTCCACAGAAAGTACTGCTCACCCTCTCAGCAATGTCATCCCATACTGTTACAGGAGGGAGTCAACAGGCCTGCAGCAGCCTGGGAAAGCAAAATTTTGCTGGGTGAGAAAAAGCACCTATCTCTGAAATCTAAAACTGCAAAATTGAGAGATATTTTAAAACTGGAAAGATTCACTTAATAGAGTGTATATATTCTCAGTGTAAAAGAGGAATGATGCAATGGTTTTCCCTGATACATCTCAGAAGGCTGATAAAATCAGCTTGACCTGAACCTGGCAGTGTGACAGAAGCACCACTGGAAGTTGAGTGTACCATAATTTGCAGGAAATGTTTTGTAGGGTTTCCACATCCAGCATTCAGCATCTTGAAATTCAGGCAAATTCACATTAAAATGTGTTGGGTTTTTCTTTCTGCACCCCATCCTCCCTTCTTTCTATCCTTTTTTCTCCTTCCACAAAATGTGAAGTGCAATTTTTTCCCCTCACTCATCCAGTGCCGAAGACAGGCGGTGTTCAGCTCCTGACACAACTTGGTGTCAGAGGGGTTGCCTGTGTCCTGTGTAGATTTCAGGTATGGAACAGTCCCTCTGGGTCACTTGGCCCCCCAGCTGCTGCACTGGACCCCTCACAAACAAGGATCCACAAGGGAAAAGTCACAGAGCTAAAGCATGAGCATTTGTGCAAGAGATGCAAGTCGTGTCTGTGTGAGTGACCCTGATACTGGCCTTCTGTGACCTGTTGGGTTAGCATCCCTCCAGAGCTTTCCCCTTGAGATATTTATTTCCTAACTGTAATTCTACTTAACTCTTCACATTAAAAAAAAAAATCAGAAGAAGAAAGCATCCATCTTGAGGAGTTTCCTTGACCTTGGTCTGCATGGTTGAGGTCAGACTCATGGCACTGACTTCTCCGGTTGTGGATCCCCTGGTTGAACCCGCTCCCATGTCCTGATCAGATGTGTTAGCCCACAGGCAGCATTGCCCGTGGGCTGCTGGAACATTGCAGTACCAAAGGCACCGTGCTCCCTTGGCTGCTCTTTTGAGCCTTTTGTCTTGAAGTCTCCATAGGTGCTGCTGAAACCTTTCCCCGTTGTCTGAGCCCTTTCCACAATGTCCACTGCCAGCATCTCGCACCTCTGCCCCGGGGAAGTGGAGGCCCTTGGGTCAGCTCCTTGCTTCCATCCATGGTGTAGCTGGGACGCTCCAGACACTCCCAGACCGAGGAGCTCAGTGTCTGGCTGGAGAACAGAACCCCTCCCTGGGGTGTGTGGGGCAGGCTAGGCCTCACCAGTGAAGCCCCAAGCACTCACAGAGAGGAGAGCCCACAGTGCAACGATCCAGGCCAGGGGACTGCGGGAAACTCTCTTCCTCAGGTTGCAGTTGGGGCAGAAAGGGGACAATCTACCTAATCCCGCTGCATTCACCTCCAGTTTGTCCGAATTTCCTGCTCCCTCGCCTCCCACTGACCGGACCCCCGTGGGACACGGCCTCGGGTGCGGCTCCCCGGTGCCTCTGCTGCCCTTGCGGGCAGAGGCAGAGAATCGGCGGCTCAGCTGCTGCCCGGGGCTCCTTTTCCCTCTTGCGTGCTTCAGTCGACGGCACAGCCGCAGGACGAGGCCACGGCCAGAAAGGATCACTCGGGAGTTTCTGTGGTGCCCATGGGGCAAGTCCTATCACCACCGCAAGCGGGACCGCAGCGAGTGTCCTGACACTAGCTCCGTGGGCATTGCGGGGAGCGCTCCCATCCTGGATCCGGAGCCGAAAGAAACTGGGCCAAAAAAGTTTATCTGTTTTTTATTCTGTTTTCCTTCCCCCTCCCCCCCTTTCTTTTTCTTTTCCCACTGCTGCTGTTGCACGCTGTTTCGCGGCTGCTCGAGAAGCGCGTTAAGCACGGGAGCGGGAAGCGCAGCCCGCAGCCTCCGCGCACCTCCGTCGGCCGAGCCGGGTTTCGGTCCGGGCGAGAAAGCCCGGGCAGAGTCGGCAGCCGGGCCGGGGGTTCTGGGTGGGACCCTGCCCTGGGAAGGCTCCCTCGTTCCGCCAGGGCCCCGCGCTGGTGGCGCAGAGCCGTGCCGGGCAGCTGCCGGGGAGTCCCGCATGACAGCGGAATAACAAACAGCCCGAGCCCGCTGTGCCACTCGGAAAAGCTCGGGGCGTGTGTCCGCGCTGCAGCGCGCTCAGCCTCGCCGTGAAAGGGCCGATTTCACGCAGGTTCTGCTCCGCGCCCCTCTCCGCCCCCCTGCGCGCTTCCCAGCCGGCCGCGCTCAGGGCGATGCGCCCGCAGCGGCCCCTCCGCGCCTGCCCCCTGCCCCGACCCCAGCCGCCGTGTCCGGGGGGATTTCACGTGTTGGAAGCGAACCCGAAGAGATCGGAAGCGTGTGCTGTGTGCTCTGGAAAAATAACTAGTTTCAGATTAATGAAGGAGTGACAATTTCAAGGCTAACGTTGGCACTGCCCAAGCCAGAGCGTGGGGAGCTCGCCAGGCTTTGCTTTATATTGTCTGCTTTTCTGAAGAGCAGACAAAGATGGATAGAGAGACATTGAAAAGCAGGAGGCGTATTTCAAACAGTTCAATAAAGAGGGTTGTCACTTAAAGACAAGAACCATAGTGCTTTGATGACTTTGTATTAGCCTTACCGTTTCAAATAAGTGACTCTACTCTCTTTGCGGAATTCACCGAGTTTTAGTAGATGACACTTCAGTGAAGCCGCTTTAGACAGAAATGAGAGCTCGTAACTGCGGGGCAAAGCTTCTCTTCGGGAGGGTTTTACATAGAATATTGCCGAACCGGTGCTTTCTTTCTTCCCGTCCTTAAATTAAGGAACCTCGGTAAAACCGAGGTTTACAATTTACGTGGGACCGCTGTATGAAATAGGGAAAAACGCTCCGCCTCCGTGTGGATGTACAGAAAGCGAAAGGGACTGCGAGAAACGCTGCCTCCCGGCAGAGCCCAGCAGCACAGGGGCGGTCCTTCCAAACCACTTTCTGCACCCTCGGAGGAAGCACTGGCACAGGGTGCTGGAAATAAAGTTGTGTGGAGCTCCCCAGGCAGCCCACGCGTGTTCCCCGGCACGCCGGGACACGGTCCCGCGTGTGCCCGCAGTGTCCCCACGGCCGTGTCCCCTCAGGTCCCCGGCTTTTCCTGCCGAGCTCTGGTGGGACGATCCCTCCCCGCAGCCCCGGACTGTGCTCCTTGCGAAGGGAGAGATGTCGCAGCCCTGCCGGGGGAGATTTTGCTGCCAAACCCGATAATTATTTTATGTATATATAGATGTAAAATCTTTTTTACGATGAGGACCCCCGACCGCTGCAGCCCCCCAGGCTTTGAAGGCACAGCGAAAGGGCTTCACTGTGGGTTTGAGAGAACCATTTAGTCACTGTTTCATTAGGCACTATTTGAACCTTGCAACATGTGGTAATTTCTGGGGCAAGCTGAAAAGGGGGGATTATGTAGGAGGGACACAAGGAAATTAGCTAACGGTTAATTTAACTCGTTTTCTGGTAGAATTTTCGATACATTCCTAATTGACTGAGGAGGCAGGTGAAGTCTTCAGTTCCAGGCAGACTCATTCACGGTGAGAATAAATGGCTCTTTTTCAACTCTCACTGCTCACAATATATCATCAGGGAAAAGACATGCAATGAATATGTTGATTTAGGGGTTTTTTTATCATTATTATTAATGGAATTACACCCTGCTACGCAGGTGTGAGGGTAAAACCTATACTGCGATGAAATCAGATTAACAATGAAATGAGAATTTTATTAGCTTTCTATGTCATATAGACCTGGATTTAAACTGTCAAAACAAGAAACAAGAGGGAGGAAAAGATAAGTCTGAAGAAAACAATGCCAATCAATGGGCAGAAATAGTAGCTTAGATTCCAAATGACAATTAGCTATAATTCACGGTGAATATTGACACACCGTACTCTACACCATTTATATCAAATAGAGAATATATTATTAACCCATAATGGCAATTGTCTTTTGGGTCCGGGGTTTGCCAATTAATCCTCACCACACCAATTTACTACGAAACCGGAACACTTGGTTGTAAGGTCCGAGTTTTAATAAAAGGTCGTGTTGAAAATAAACTGTCTGACATTCTTGCCGTGTTCGCAAAGGAAAAGGGATCCGGCCAGATCGGAGCGTCCCGGGATGGCTTGGGAGCAGCGGAAAAGCAGCTGTGATCCTGCACCGGGCAGCTTCGGACAGCGGTGGGCTAAAAGTGACCCTGTTCTGGGGGTATGGGCTGGCGGTGACCCTGTGCTGGAGGCTGTGGGTTGGAGGTGACCCTGTTCTGGGGGCTGTGGGTTGGAGGGGACTCTGTTCTGGGGGCGGTGGGTTGGAGGTGACCCTGTGCTGGAGGCTGTGGGTTGGAGGTGACCCTGTGCTGGCGGCTGTGGGTTGGAGGGGACTCTGTTGTGGGGGCGGTGGGCTCCAGGGGACCCTGTTCTGGGGGTATGGGCTGGCGGTGACCCTGTGCTGGGGGCGGTGGGCTGGAGGTGGCCCTGCGCCGGGGGGTGGTGGCGGAGGCGCTACCTGCGCGCTGCGCGGAGGTGTCGGGCGCAGCCAGGCAGGACCCGCCGTCGCCAGAGGAGCCCGCCACGTCTGCCAAGGGCCCCTTTGTAACCTGCTATAGAAAATGGAGGTATTCTGCATGACAAAGCCCAATTAAGCTCGCTATTCAGGACTTCTGCAGCTGGTAGCCCATTGGGAGAGTGGGAGGAAACGCGAATATATTCATTATGCGAAGGGGCGGTGAAAAGTACCAACAACGGCGGGTCTGGGTTGGGTGTTGGGTATGTTTGTTTGGTGTTCTGTGTGTCATTCCCGTTATCTATATATGTAATTTGGTGGCAGGGGCGGTAGGAGGAGGGGCGGGGTGGGCGCTGCCGGGGGCGCACAAGTCCCGGCTCGGAGCCCCCGGCGGGCCGGCTCTCGCTCACAGCTGAAGGAGCATTCTCTTGCGAAGGGGAGCAAGCAAAGCTGCCTGCCAGGCTGCAGGACAGCTCTGGGAAGCTGTCCATTAATATACTAGCAAAGCTGTGGGTTTTCTGTAAGAATTCTCTCTCTCTTTCTTAGTTGTCACTCAACAGGGGTCAGCTGTGAACTGCCAAGGGGCTTTCACAGGCTGAGGGGCATGAAACCCCAGGGTGGACTGAAGACCATCCAGGCAAAATATCGGAGACCTAACACTAAGATTGATCCAGACAATTAATTTATTCATTTGCTTTCCAATTCTACCTTCGTGAGCCAACAGGCCATAATATATGCATAGCTGTAGTTGGTATGTAAAACACAATTTCCCAAAGTGTCTGAGAAATAGCTTACATGTTGTAGTCATCTTACCCTAAATAATCTGACTCCTATAATAGCAGAGGATTTTTAACTCAGGCCTATGAGAACTGTGTTTGGGACCGCAGAGTCTTCAGCACTGACCACCAATGCATACATGTGAGCACAGATCATTCCCTTTTCTTCTGTAGAAGTACATATAACATGAACAGAGAAAATTCCATTTCTCCATGCTCCCAGTCTTCTCAAAATGCCATGAAGTTTAAGCCAGAATGTGGTCAACCACACATGCAGAAGATGAAAATAGCATTAAGCCAAGGAGCATAAGACATGTAAAATGCATTTGAACAAAACTTGGTATTCCATTTTTTCTCCAGTATGTTTATATTTTAACTAACCTGCCACCCTTGTTGTATTCTTCTAGAACAGTTTTCAGAGTAGTCATGACCTCATATCCTCAGTGTTGCTACAGAAAAGCAAGTAGACAGCTCCAGTTTAGGTGCTGTGAAGGAGGGAGATTTTTTGTTTTGTTTGTTTGTTTTGTTTCCATTCCCTTGAAAGACCAGTCTTGGCTTTTGATACATCTTCTGGAGTGGATAGACAGGCATCCCATGCCAACTTGGTTTGAACTAGTCATAAACAGACTACATTGTGTCTTAGACATTTTTCACAATTAGACATGTGATTCCCTCAACCAAAAACAGGAGAACAGTGTAGGTGAGTCAATCTTGCTCGTCTAACATCTGTAAGAAACCCAAGGGGAGCTAGAAGAGTAATAGAAAAAATTGCTTCTTGATGCCATTAAGATCAGTTTTAATTTTGCTGTCATCATTTTCATCCACTCCCATAGTTTTGTTTTGAAATTGCATTTTCTGACAGTCAAATGAAAAGCCATAAGGAGGGGTGGTTTCTGTTTGTTTGTGGTGGTGTTCAGCATGACCTGCCAATTTCATATTGCCAGTTTAAAATCATTATTGAAACGCTGCTGCCATTAAGAAAAGATCACGAGAGTTTTTGGGTGTTTTGGTAATGTCTATTTTCTCTTGCTAAAACATTTTTCAAGACTGATTTGTCTTTTGTAATTAACGCAGGACAGAGTGGATTTAGGTGAAGTACAGTTTAATAGATTGTGGCAGTTCAATGCACTGAATTTTTAGAAAAAGTTGTCAAATTGCAGTAAAGCTATTTTCCAATTGATATTAAATATGAGAAAGTGGTTGCATGCACAGAAAGTAGCTCTCAAGCTTTTTTATTTTTTCTTTCTTAGGCAAAGGTAAAATTTATTGAGTTCCAAATGCATGTTACTCCCCACTAGTCCACCTCAGCAATGGATTACTTCTTGAGACAGTCTCCCTGTTTGTGAGAAAATGAGCAGACTTTTATCTTCAGAACTAATTATCAGAAAGAGTTTAAGCTAGAAATTTGATATAGGGATGAAATTCAGAACTATACAGGTGAGCTGCCATTATAGAGGAGCTGGGGAGAAATCCCCAGCTAAAGATCTTTTTCAAAACAGGCACTGAGTCCTTCAAACACCTTTATTTGGGACTTGATGTTTTTGGAAACATTCAGGAGCAAGACTGAGATCATCACCTTTATAACTGGAGGTTTTTTTATTGTCTGTACCATCAGCACTGGTAATAAGGACAGCAGTTACTGGAGGTCTCCATGGGGTGGGAGGACGTGTCCCCTGCCACGGTCCTGACCTGAGCAACTTGATGCTGCTGAGATGGGAGCAGCAGGGCTGGAGGTCACCATCCTGTGGGTACAGGCATTGTGCCCATCAGACAAGCAAAGGGGGTAATGCTGCTTTTTGCATTGAGGGAAATCCTGCACAAGTAAATGAAAGTGAATCCTGAGAAGTGCAGGCTGCCAGAATGATGTGTGTGAGCTTTGTTTATGCTGGAATCTCGTGACAGAGGACAGTGTTGTTGCTGAGAAAGATGGCCTTTGCCTCTGGTCATTCACAGTTCTTTGGACTGTCCCATGTTTTGCTCTTTTTTCTTTTCTATGGGAACTTCTGCCCTTGCCTTCATTCCATTTCTTGAGAAAGATACAAAATCGGAGGATGTGATCAGGTCATCCTGTTTACAGCCCTGCACCTACATGGGAGGAGAGAGCATCAGTACATCTGTATGACTGCTACACTTTTCTAATTGACATTGGCTAATAGATACCAAAATTACAGGGGAGCTGAGTGGGTGGGACAAGCTTGAGAAACACATAGATGAAAGTTCAGACAGATTGCTACCATAGTTTTACTCCTTTTAGAATATGAGATTTGCAGTATCATCTGCTGGCAGAACCTGCACTCCCATAGCTGCTAGGTCAAAGTTGAGATGGTTTAAATAAAACCTTCAGTGTAAATGCAGGCTTTGAAAGAGTTTTTTCCAGAGGAAGACCTCTGCTGTGCTTGAGATATAGGAATATCAGCAGGAACCACTGTCTGCCTGAAGCCATAAATATGACATACTTTGGTGGTCCTTTGCCTATAAGAACTAGGGTGTTTTGACTTAAAAAGAAAAGACTTGCATAAAATTACAGGAAGAGGAGAGAGTAAACATGGTGCATATTTAGAGCAAAGGACAGCACTGATCTGTTGTTGTTTTCATAACTGTTTTTTTCCCGTTGTTAGCCTTGTGTTTAATTCTTCCCATACTCTAAAGAGAAATGGAAGAGATTCACTATTTTTTTCCTTATGTTTGTGCTCTCCCTGATGCCCTTTCCAAAGCAAACTCTTGGGCATCTGAAGAAATTCGACATTTGAAATTAAAGATTATTTTTTGTGTAAAAGGTAAACAGGAGATATAGATGTTTGAAAACTATTTCTGTCTTACCCTAATTTAGAAGGGCCAGCTTCAACTTCCCCAGCCTCTGCAGCAAGCTGCAGTCCTCAGACAGCATGTCCACCTCTGTATCTTCACCTTGGCTTTTCCATTTCATCTTATTCAGGTTTCAGCTTATCTTGAGGGAACCTGTGAATCTTCTAGGTCACATTTTGCAGTAGTAATTTAAAAAAAAAAATTATAGGAAAGCAGGGTATATTATACCCCAGCCTGTCTATTATATAATGCTGTCTTTCACAGAATTAATAATACAGAAACAACTGGTTTTCTTTTTTGGAGGCTATTTAGGGATGAGATAAGGAAATGTTTCTCTTTCACCTTTTAAGATTTATACTCTTTGGAAACAAGGGCAATAATTTTGGGCAATGGCTTATTGTTCTTTTGTTGGTTTTATACACATATGTTCCATTACCCATATGCATGCACAGTTCTTTCTACACACTGAAAGGAACTCTAGAAACTAACAGAAAATTTTGTATTTGAAAAGATTATTTACTAATTGAAATGGTATACATTTGCAAAGACATTTTTTGGCAGGGGACGCTGGAAAACCTACAGAATTAACAGCTCCACAGATGGGCAACGTCCAGGTCTGAAACAAGGAGTGAAAGAAGTGGTCCAGCCAACTCGGAGCGGGACTTGAATGGGAAACTGTCCCTGGACCGATTTGTTCCGAGATAGAATTTGAACTAATGCCACCTTATGGAGAGTGGGAATCACTGCGGCAGAAGAAAAGGTTGAAGTTTAGGGTCGGTTCAGGGGAGCTGCGTGGTGGTTCCCCCCTGGGCTTTCTTTGGAAGGTATGGAGAAAGCAAAAGGTGAAAGTTGAAAAAAAAAAAAAGTGGAGAACAAAAGTTTTCCCTAAGAAAAGGAGTATTTTGATTCATCGGTGATTTTACTGTTCAGGCTGCCAGACTGTATAAAAGAGGGAACAGGAATGACCATCAAATCAAAGAGGGGATGGGGATTTGAAAACTTCATTGTTATTGTAGCTGGAAGAGAAAATGGCACAACATGAATCCATTCTAGGGGCAATGATTGTAAATGAGAAAGGGAATGGCACAAAGGTAACCCTTTCCAGTCCTAACAAGGTACACTTGTGTGGTCCTAACACCCTTTGGCTCTCTATTTTGTGTAATTTGCTGGTTTCTTTGCTAGAATGACTGCATGCTTGTAGCCCTGGAGCAGTGAATTAGCAAATACATTTTCATCTTTGGAAAACAGAATTTTCCATCATAATTACATTAATGCTAACCAATAAATACATTTTAACTCTTCTATAGCTTAATGAAAGAGATGTTACAGTGACTAGAGCAATACTTTCTGTATCAGCCTATTCCATCCATTCAGAGCACTCCAAAACTGGGATGTTTTTGATAAGATGAGCTGTATTCTCAGCAAAAAAGGTCAAGGGGCCAACATTTCAAACCCTGTCCCTGGCTCAGATATGTGCAAACACAACTGGAGGTACAAACAAACCTTGAAGTGTCTGTGCAAACATGAGTTTGCAGAAGCAAAGCAGGATGTACATGAAAATGGGAGTTTGCTCACATACACTAACTAGCTGGAGCAGAAAGTAGCAGGAGAGTTTTATTTTAATTATTTTAGAAAGTGAAACATGATGGTGGTATTTGCCTGGGCCACTTCACACTGTTGGTAATTTCCCACCCTCCTGGGAAAATGCTGAGAGGGCTTTGCTGGTTTGTAGGCACATCTTGGTGGGTTTGTGTTCAGCTACAAGAAAAGTGGGGCAGGAATTCAGGAGTGAATTACAGCAAGGGTCAAACAGATCCTCGTGGAAACCTCCTGGGGGCTGTAAGAGAGCTGTTGACTGTTAGAGAGCTGCTAAATCTTAAAGCCAGATTTGGAGTAAGGCTGCAACAGGACTGAGAGTTAAGCGTGGGCCAAGGTGAAAGCCCAGTCTAGGTGATTCTCTAACTCTTATGGTATATTTTTTGTAGAACATTTGAATTTGTTAACAGAATTTGTTAAAAACTGATTAAAAGATTTTGTGAGTAGTACAGACATCTATGTATCTCTCAATATACCTCTCTACATGACATATTGTCAGAAAGCTCAGAAATCCCAGCATTATATATCTTTTAGCAAATAAATGACAATTTTAAGGGCTATTTAAGGGGGAAATATACCTAGGTTAAGTTTATAATGTAAATTATATTTAAAAAAACCAATATGTACTACAGATAAGGAGATGGAATGGGTGATGACTTCACTTTTAGGCCTCAATTAGGTCTTCCATCTAACACAAAAATTATTCTTATACTTTTGTTTTAATTATCCGTGCCAGAGGAATTAGCTGTTTTTCCCAATTCCCATTTTTCAACAGTTTCTGCTACTTAATAATCCAAAAATGCTCCTTTTTTAGGACCCTATTGCCCTTCTGCTATTGTGGTATTTGGAACTTACCCACCATGTATGTTAAATCTATTATCAATATTCTGAGTCAAAGGAATAAGTTTAGAAGCACAAGAGAAGACTGGAAGTGCTGTGCACTGAAATAAGTGCAAGTCTTTATTTGAATGAATCACAGATGCATTTTTGCATCTCAGCAACATGAGGGTAAAATAATTTCCCAGACATGTAGATTATGAAATAGGAGGAGGTGCCAATGTGTTGTCTAAATGAAATGTATTCTCTCTGAAGGTCTATATTCAAATGCCAACCTGAAGAGGCTGATGTTTCTATTGTAGGTGTCCACAGGAAAAAGAGCTAATGCTTTTATGCAGCAATGGCATCATCAACAATGCTGTGGGCAAGCCAGAAATAACAGCAGTGCAGGAGAATTTCTATCAGCTTTCTTTTTCTGCTCTTCTAAGGTTTCATTAGTTCAATATTAAGCCTCAAGGAACCAAACTACTTTGCTGTAGTTGCTATGCAGAGCAAACTGTCCCTTCATTCAAAATAGATCTCTGCTAAAATCGTATGGAAAGCTGTCACTGTTTTTATACTGCTGTAGCTGATTTTATTTATTTGTTTAGGTTTCTCAGTTTCTTGCAGAAAGTACTATTTGCTGGAGCTTCTCCTGCTCTGCTTCTTAGAGAACAACAACTGATATTTCTTGTTCTTACATTGAGTGAGGAGGATGAAAATGAAAATAATGCACCATCAAGTACAAATGTGAGAGACAAGACCAAACACCAAGTTTTGCAAATGCTGCTGTCTGTGTCACTCACCACTCAAGATCAGCCCAGTATGAAGGAGTGCTGGTGAATTGCTGATGCATTTGTTTGTACCCTGGAGCCACCTGCCCATTTTTACCCACTCAACAGATTGTTATTCCAGTATTCTTATAGTTACCTAAGAGTTTTGGAGTAAGGAAGTGTTTCCCTTTGAGGAATGCCTCCTCTTTAGAGCATGTTCCTCTGAAATCAGTGACAAAGTACTCTTTGATTCCATTGACTGCAGGCTCAGTTTCCAAGATAATATTGACTGATGTAAGAACTTTGAGAACTTTGGGCATACAAACTCTAGATTGTAATGTCACACAGGACAGCTATTCCTATGATATTCTTCTATGCATTGTCAGGCACTACTCCTGATACACCTACATTTTCAAACAACAACAACAAAAAAGAATGTGCCTTACTAAATTCTCAGGGAGATAATTTTTACCTTGAATTATTGTGCACCCTAGATTTTACTATTATTTTGTGGGCAACAGACTGTTGACTTTGAGATCCAGGTATCCTACTAAAGCTTTGCTGCAAATTTTGGGATGTATATGTATTTCTGGCATTCAGTGTGAAAACTTGCATCCTTTGCTCTGAAAATGGTGAGGCCCTATAACAAGTGCCCATTCATTTAAACAAACCCAAAAAATACAAATACAAAAAAAATTTACATTCAGTATGTCGTCTTTGGTGGAAATACAATTTTTTTCTGGTCTTGTTTTTTCCTTTCAAGTAGAAATATGTACACAGGTTATTTTCTGTTAATACTGAATGGCAACAAGTACACACATGAGAACAATTTTATTTTAAGCACAACAACCTAAGAAAAAATAAAATAACATGTAAAAAGCACAGCTTTGGCCTATTTCAGCATACCTATTTTCCTTCATGGACTATATTCAATAATTCAATTCAAGTCTTCTTGAATAAACTCTTGGACTGGATGCCTGAAATGAGACAAAATGAACCCTGACTGGCAGGAAGAAAAAACCAAAGTACAAGGATTGGTGATGCTATATATTTTACAGGGTGTCAAAGCTGAAAATTATTCCACATTTCCCTGGACTGCAAAAATGTGAGAACTGTCAAAACCAAGACAACTACCCACTCTCTGCTTTAAGTAATGATCATAAAATGTTTTTAGAATGCCTCGACATTTGCACACATGCTTCCTTTTTTTTTTTTTTTTAATGGAATAGAGTATACAACATTGCCAAGGGAATATTTTTACTTCTAACGTGCCTTAAATATTCAGCAGTGTGCTCAAATTCTTTATACTGCATAGAGGATTTCAGCTTGAAATACTCAAAGAGCCTCAGAGAGTGAGACACACACTTTACTGTAAGCAAACATTTCATTTGCTTTGAACACAAAAGCTGTCTTGTTTGTGGTGTTTCAAGTGAACCATTTTAGAGGTACTGTAGTGGATTTACAAGATGAGTTGACAGTGCTATTGTTAATCCCACTCATCAGGGTAAGTGCACAGGGATTTCCCCTTGGGAACCGAGGCCTTTGAACCAGAAGACTTTCTTATTTGATTTCTTTACTGAACTGGTCCTGCTTCTACTTCTGCAGTAGGTCAGCTGAAGGCATGTGCTCTAAAGAGAAATCTTGAGAGCAGTTTCTAACTAGAGGGAGCAGGGGATTGATGCTCCCAGTATTCTGTGTCCATTGCATTTGTCATCACTATGGCTATACACTGGAAATGCTCCCTTTTAGTTAGACAATTCAATATTGTTTGAGCACACTTCAGAGGTTAAGTATGTGATTAAGTGCTTTCCTGAATCACTCTCTGGAGACACCTCTCTCTTTCCATGAATGCAGAGACAACCAGCTCAGTGTGAGTACCTTCATAGAGAAGGCTGGATAGAGCTGGCTACTCTAAGTTCCTTCTTGGTGGATAAAAGAAGGCTGCAGGGTTAATTAAAAACAATTTTTCATTTCCAGATCACATATATCAAGCTCCATTAGCCAGTGTCTTCCTCTTCAGGTCTGTCTGGTAATATAAAAACCTCATTCAAACTGGCTTTACAGTCTCTTGGGCAAATTCTGCTGCTCATTATGCTGTAGCTCTGAAGGCTGCAGCAGTGGGTGTCTTCTACTCACAAGTTTGTCTGACAGTCCCACTGACTTTCTTACTACTAAATGTTAACCCTTAATGTTTGGGAGAAAAGTGTTTGTGGATGTGTTCCCTGCCAGCTCCGAAATTGTTATGAGATTTTTCTACATTTTCACAGTTTTTTTGAGCACAGGGGTGTGATGTAGAAAGAACTGGGAGGATTTTTCAGGTGTGGGTAATTTTTATGTGGGTGGGAGGTCTATTTTCCTGCCCTGACTACATTCCATATATTCATCTTCACCTCTGTGAACTTTTTCTGGACCTTCCTGGGGAAGGTTGTTCCTCAGAGTGAGTAGTAGCATCTCAAAGGGGTTTTGTTTTGGATCAGGTGATCTACCAGAAGAAATCTGGAATAATTTGACTTAGGAATAGCAGTTATGGCTAGATGCATAGTCAGTCTGGTGTATAATTAGACATGAGTCATTTGGTAAGCAAGAAATTAAACCCACTGGCCAGAAAATGTGGAATAAGTGGGGTCAAGCCCTGTGCTCCTCCTGATTCTTCCATGCCCATCCAACCTGTACAATGGCTGTCAGAGTGTGGGGTGTGCTTCACAGTGACCTCCTCAGAGCAGCTCACACTTGGTTGCTGTATGGCATGTATGCCAGGAAATAATATGGGTTGGGATTTTCTGCTCTCCCTGCCATGAAGTCAAGAGCTATTGAGTGAACACTGCTCATGCAGGGTTGGCAAGATTGGGCAAAGATTGGGCAAAAACCTAGGAGGCCTGACTGGTGTCTACTGTGCTATTTTGACAACTTTATAAGAAAAAAAGAGAGGGTAGTACCATATTTATCTAATACATTAACTTCTGTCAAGATTTAGTTAGAAGCACCTTTGCACATGAAGTAGATTAGTTATAGATGGAGAAAGCATGTACAGGATAAAATATTGCATACAATTTTGTTAATGACATGGTTTCTTCATTTTGATATTGACTTCATTTTCAGATCATCTTTATAAGTTTCTGTATTGGGCCCCAGATTTACAGTGCATGTATATTGTCCAAACTGGGAGGATTTCTTGGTATTCCTTGCTCTCTTTTCTTAAATATTGCTAATTAATGAAGCACTTCTGCAGTACCACAAGTTTGGGAAACTCATGCTGTACACCAGTAACTGGATCTGGCATGTTAGAAAAAATTTTCTTGTGATGGGCAATAGAGAATGACATCTTTTTAATGGAAAATAATCTGTATTTTAAAATGCAAACACACACATATAAAGACTTCTTTTTCAACTACACATAATACAGATGAATAACAATTTTAACAGGTGCTAAGTTTGACAAGTGTCGAGTGATTTCCTGGAGTAGTTTATATCAAATGGCAGGTAACATAAAACAACCTGTTTATTCTCTTACCTGATTCTCCTTTTGTATATCTGGGGTGCAGAGATGGTGTTAATTCAGTGGGATTCCTCCTGATTTGGATCATGTAGGCAAGAGTGGGATCTCTTCATGCTGAGTTGATGAACATTTTGTTACACAGCTCAGGAAAATGCCTGTAATACAGCACTCAATGTGTTTAGTTGGTGTTGTTGTCATTTAAAATAGTGGGCTGAGCTTTCACAACATAACTGTTTGTCATCTTTTCCCAGGAAACAAAAAATCTTTATTTATTTCAGTGGTGCAAAAACTGGCTTATCAAGAAAGCATTGTAATTTCCAGAGGACTTAGGCGATTTTCAGATTTGTGGGGCTAACTCCCTTACAGGTGGGTTTAAAATATAGTTATAATGAGCTGTGTGAAGGTTTCAAATGATGCATTAGAGCAATATTGCTTTTTGCAGTAAAATGACCAACTGTTATTTCCATTCCTCTAGAGTTCATAAGAGTTATAGCCTCTTCCTGGAATTTGGAAAACACTGTGATTCACTCCATTTTAAAAGCAACATTAAAGCATGGTGGGAAAATATTGCATACCACAACTCTTTTGAGCAAAATTGCCACTGCTGCCTTTTTGATATTTAGAAAGTGCAATGCTAGTGAGAAACTTGCAATCATGGACTTTCTTCTCACACAGAGACTTAAACAGCCTCAAGAAGGAATAAGACTTGACAAAAGCAAAGTTGGGGGAAATATTACCCTACCATATTGGTGTAGGTGTGTTTAGGATGTCAGGGATTTCTGCTTTGAAATCCATAGCATATGGAGCAATATCATTCTCCTTTTACACTTGCCTTCTCTCCTGTAAGAGCTGAAATTTGACAAAAAAAGTCAGTAAAGGATTTTTCCAGTTTTATTTGTAATTGCTCTACTAGCATTTGATGTTTTTTTGTCAACATGAAGTTGAATCCCAAACTCCTGACTGCAAGCTGAGCTGCAGCTTTGCTTAAGAACAAAACAGTTGTAACAGTGTAGAAGGCTTCAAGCATTGCCTGGGGTAAGATATTTAGGACTTGGTGCACTGTTTTTAAGTGAGAAAAAGACACAGACACTCTTAGATGGCAGACCAAGGCAACATTTCTGGGGTAAACTCCTTGGTGGCAGCTGGGTGACAGATGTTCTGACACAGCTGTTTATCATTACCCTCCCAGCAGCTCCACACCACTTGCATCTGCCCATGGAGCACCTCCCATAAAGCCATTCTTTTTTTTTTTTTTTTTTTTTTTTTTAATAGTCAACAGAGATGGACCATGTTAACTTAATTGGCTAAACGAGGTGATTTTGGCTGACCTGAGCCATTTTAGGAGAAATACATCAGCAGTCCTAAGAGCAGGTGTGTGGATAGGGCAGAAATTGGTGGAGTTTCCATGTGGGGATGGGTGCAAGGAGCAGAGGAGCTGGGAAGCTCCAAAAGCCAAGCTGCTGTGATGTTAACAAACCATGTTGCTCAGCAGGTCCTATTAGCCTGGGCATGGTGCCATGCAGCTGAGGGGACAATGTGCAGCCAGCAGTGGCTCTGGGGTCTCTGTAGAGTGCCCTGCTGTGCAGTGTAGACATCTACTTTGTGTTCTCTTCAGACCATTCATGCTACAGCTGTTTTTAAGAGGTTAAAAAGGCCTCAGACTTGACAAGATGCATGGAGTTGAAGCCCAAAATGAAATTATTAGTTTGTCTAATGTGGGCTCACATGTATTTCAGGTTATTAAATTTCACCTACTTCTTTTTTGGAGTCTGGACCTGATCCAAAGCCAACTGCAGCCTCTGGAATTACTCCAGAAAGTTCAATGGGTTGTGATTCAGGCTTTGAGTCAAGCCTTAACTTTATACATTTTTAATTATTGAAAGGACTCTAATCCCCTTCTGCCTCCAAGTGTGCTGATACAGAGACCTCATTTTCCACTGGTTAATGCTGGAATTTGTAACTTTTTTTTAGGAAACATCCAGCATTTTTATCCAATGCTGTATTTTTCTGATAGATTTTGTGGGTATGTTAATGGAGTTGTGGCACAGACTTAGGATGTGGCTGACACAAATTATTTCTAAAACTCAGTGAATTGTGAGCATAGAAACAGAAGTATTGTCTTTCAGCCTCAAATTGCAGCTTTCTGTCCCTGAGTTGCAGGTGCTGTCCCCAGAGGTGAAGAGTGAGTCACACCCACAGAGGTGTACCAGCATCCCTGCTCAGGTAAGTATTCCCAAAGCTTTGAGGAAAAAAAAAATCTAGCTGGTTGGTAGAGTAATGAAAAGCAGGCATTTGCCTCACACCATTTACAAAAATAGCAAGTGGAATGCAGAAAAGTTATTTCATGGCAAAATATTTTTGCATCTGGAAACAGGAGAGAAGAAGGGGAGATAGAGAAATGACAAGGAAACTCACAGAGCAAGGGTGGCATTTACCAAGTGAGCCTGAGCAAGCAGGACAAAAGATTTCTCTCCACCTAGGGAAAATCTTTGTTTTCTGTCTGTCAGCAGCAAAGAGGCAACAAGTGTGTGTGAATGAGAAGAGTTTGGCACAGCACCAGCCCATATATAAAATTATTTGAAGAAACTTAGATGTTGAGTGCTGAAAAGGAGAGAGAAATCCCTGAGACCACACTGATAACATGTGTGTTCAGAGTTACTTAAGAAATACCCACAAACTTAATTCCCTTTATCATTTCAAAAAGAAGATAGAATGGAGTGTTGTAAGAAGAGTGCAAGGGCTGATTGTTTTACAGATATAAATAACGTGAGGCCCAGGCCATTCTGCAAATATGACTTTCAGCTTTGCCTGATTTAACAGTGTTCCTTTACTTGTGGTGGTGTAACAAGATGATTCAGCACATGGCCAAGGTTTTTAGTGAAATGCTGTCACCTCCACACCTCTTTTGAAGGGCTGTGTGCTGAGAGGGAACCCTCACAAGCTGATGCACTATGTGCTGAGCTGCTCTCAGAGGAGAGTGCCAGGTATCAGTGAAGTTAGCTGTTTGCAGCTTTGGTGCCACCCCTGGTCTTTTTCTTGCCTGCTGTCCCAGGATTTTAATTCAATGCTGAGGACTAATCCTAGCTAGCAGCTAATTACCTCAAGCTTCACAAAGGTGTAATCTTTCTGATGACCTGCTTGGAAATCTAGGCCATCCTGAGCAAATATTGAACTCCTAATGAGCCAATTAATGAACCAATTAATGGTTTACTTTTATTTAGGACCTTTAAAAATCCTGATTAAGAGACATATACGTCTCTGCACTGCAGTGTTTTGTGAAGTGTCATAATTCAGCACTAACTATCAGCATGAGCAAATATCTGTCCCTTCTTAAAGCTCTGGAAAATCACACTGCAGTTACTGTAGCCACCAGCATGGGATGAATTCATATATATATATATATATATCAGAAGTTATTGGTGAGGGAGGTGCCTCTTTCCCATAACAGGAGCTATTGCTTCATGGTTTGGTTCTTCAAGCTGGGAATAGGACACAACAGTTTTGATGCCTACTTACCTTTGCTGTCCCTTCCTTCTGGCAAAACAAATGCTCTTTGGGATTATATGGAGTCTGAGACAAGAGCCAAGAGAGATTTTTACCTCTCAGACTGCTGCAGTGCTCCTGGTGACCAGCCCACTGTTTTAGAGGACAAAATGGAAGCACTTTATTTATCATCCTAAATGATAAATTATGCACCATCAATATTTACTACATTACTGATATTTAATTTACTAGTATCTTTTGGCACATTTTTTTATTTTTCTTTCTTTTTTTTTTTTTTTTTTTGTTTGGTTTTTTTTTGTTTTAAGGGTTTTCTTCCCTTCCAGTATTTATTCTGTAGATAAATTTCCAAGACATTTATGCTTCTTCGGTTTTCAGTTTGACAGACTGAGGTAGCCAGGATCTCCAGATGTCCTCCCACTTTCAAGGTAGCTCTTCTCCTGTACCTAGGATTTCCTTCTTGTTGGCATTCTTGAGTACAGCTGAGCAAGGACAACCCAGTGCCTTGTAGAATGGCATTTTGCTCTTCCATCTCTCTGATGTTAATTTCCATCCTGATATATCCTGTTATCTGTTTACTTTTTAAATGTATCTATTTATTTTATTTTGACCATTATATTTGTAGATCAAAATCATCCCATTATTCTACAATTCTTTCTTATATCCACAGCAAGAACTGTTGACATCCCATTGGTAGATGATCTTGCACTCTCATGCCATATTTCATCTTACTTCTCTTGCTTCAGTCCTTAACTTCTTTTTTGCCCACTGTCCTGCTCCTTTTTTCTACCAGTGATTCTTCCCAGCTTGATGCCAATAGATCATGTTAGCAGACTCTTCCTTGCTGTGCTGCTCTAGAAAGGTTCTTGAAGAGCAGCTGTGCCCTTTGCAGTCCTTTGGCCTCCTGGAAGAGCCACCATGAGTACTGCATGTTGTTACTGGCTGCTCAACAAATCCAGCCTTGAGTTTCATCACAGACTTACACCGTATATGCATCTGGAACTGGAAACTTAGTGCACTGTGAATTCTGACTTTTTCATCTACAAGATGGCCTAATGCTTCTTAAAGGAAGTGACCAACTTCAGTGAACACCTTTCCATATTTCAGATGATAAATATAAATGAAAGGAATTCACCTAGCTTCTTAGCACCTATTTCTATTTTAGGTTTTTCCTTATGACCCAGAAAACGCCTTTTCTTTCTTTAACATCTTTCTGATACAGTAAAGAATACTTTGCTGTTTGCTTCAAACGTTTTTGTGCTTCTCTTTATGAAATATATTTGAACCTTCCTATTCATTTTCTGCCTAATATTTGCTGGCTGTAATTTATCTGATTTCACATTTTGGCTTTGAGTCTTTCCAACCCTGCCAAATTCTGTACTGTTGTGTGGCACTCATCTCTCCTGAGCCTCTACTGATGCTTCTCTCCAAGGAACTCCTTGATGCTGGATGTGCAGGGGCTAAGAGTCTGCTGGGCTAAAAAGTGCAACTGGAAAAATTAATGGACATTGGAAATTATTAAACATAAAATAGTAAATGTCTCCTTCTGCCTTTGCCTCTATTTCTGTGTTACTACTGACTACAATAATAAATTCCTTCTGTATATGGTTTATTAATATGGCTCCCTACGTTATATTTTTTCAGTTCTTTACTCTAGACAGCAATGAAGTTGGTTTTAGCAGTTTCTGTATTAGAATATCAAATAATAGATTATTGTAACCTTTCTCTGCAAGAGGTGATTTATGAAGTTGTCTACATTGATCCAGAAATGGTGCAATATCTGTCTCTTCTGAAAATTACAGATCTGTGCTAACAGATGAAAGCACAGGAGAAGAATTGCACAACTTTGCTGGTTTGTGGTAATATGTCAGATCATGTAAATAAAACAGTATTCTTGAAATCAAAAAGTAAGGTAACACTACCAACTTGAAATTATGCCCATGTCTGCATATTAGGTAACTATCAAAGTGGCAAGTAATATACTCAGCAAACTTGGCATATCTTTTTCTCATATGAGGGAGCTATTAATATATTTTTTATAAAAGGTTCCTTGTGAAAATATAAAACTCAAAGATTAGAAAAACAAGCTAGTATGAACAAATAATGTGACAAAAATATTTCAAAGGAATTTCAAAAGAGATGTTTGAGATAGCATTTCAAAACTGTGCTAGTGGGACTTGATTTTTTCAAAGGGTTTCTCCAATAAGAATCATAACAACCCAATAGTGATCAAAGTTTGTAATGAAGCAAATTTAATGCCATGATACAACCTTTTGATCTATGTCACCACACCCTTCAGAAAAAATGAGTGACCTTTGCACCTTAAAATCCTTTTAATATGAGTATAGGAAATGAAAAAATCTTTCTAAAATGCTATTTTCTGTTCAAAGCAGTTGTCAAATAATGTAAAAATTAGCCTAAATTTTATATGCAGTCATATTCTCCTAATTATTTCTTGTATTAATATTATCTGCATCGCTGAAAGTGCTGCATATCTCGTTTTCATGAGGCAGCATACAACTTATCAATATTTTCATAAAACTATGTATTTTTTCAAAATTTCCTGTCTTTTAGGATTGCAATTATCACCCTTCCTGTTCAAGCCATAGTGAGCCACAGCAGGTGATACTGGAGACAGAAGAGTCTGGAAAAGAACTGTGTGCATTTTTTCTGATCCTGTTCTTGTTTTTCACCACTGTCTGTTCTCAAAATTGTTTAGAGAAGCCTTGCATCTCCCAGGTTGACCAAATCCACCAGAATCTCCATCCCTCTCAGGTATCTACCTGCTGACTGAGTCCAGAGCTGCAGCAAGCATCTCCTCTGCCACAGGCACAGCTGAGAGCCTTGGTGCTTTGTGGCTTTGCCACCAAGGAGCGAGCACCGACCTGTCTTTGCCTTGACCCAGTTTTTCTCTGTCCCTGCTGCAATAAATGGGAATGTGCTACAGCCTGAAGACAGACAGATGGAGGAAGAGTCTCAGGATGTGACTGTTGCAACAGCTTGAAAGTGAGCCAGCACAACTTCATCATTGCACAAAGGAGTAAACAAGCTCAACTGGAGTATGGAGTTGAGATAACCCCAATGCTCAGTGTCAGCTTAAGCTGGGGAGAGTCACCATGCCACAGGGATGTTTCCCATTCTTGTCTCTCTCTCTCTCTCTTTTTTTTTCCTATATTCTTTGAGGAAGAAAAAAAGAAAAAATTAAACTCAAAGAAATGTGGAAGATCGAAACCTGATAGTGTTTTAAATGGGGTTCCCCCCCCCCGCCGCCCCAGTTTAGATCTTCTTAATTTTGTCTAAAAAGAAGAGATTTCTTGGAGAAAAAGAGAAAAACTTCCACAAGGGTCTGTTAAAAATTTTCAGCAAAAAGCAGTGATCTGTATTGGCTTATTGAAGCTTTTTAATTTATGTTGACAACTGCCAGAAGCCCATTTGGAGCAGTCATTTTGCACTGTTTGCAAGAGAGGGAGCTGGGATGGGAGATATCCTGTTTGATGATAGGACATCTCTCCTGTCCTGACAAGCTACATTCAGTGTCCTGAGTTTCTTCCATAGTGATGCTGAAAAGGACCCCTTACATAAGGAGATGTACATATTGGTATAGCTTGTTGAAGTTTTTTAACCACTTTACAGTGAGTTTTAGGAACCCTGTTCTTAACTCAGGCTTCAGGTAGTATGGCCAAGCAGAAGGACTTTTTTACATACAATATGCAGAGTTTTGCAGGATTTTGGCCAAATGCTTATGGAGTCCCTGATTAATTTTTATGTAGTTAATACAACAATTTTTTTTTATATTTGGGAAAAAGTGGTGCTTGGAAGAATATTCTGTTGTATCTAATTAATTATATTTCAAGATGAAAAGCTACTATACTACCTCTGAGTAATGTTGCTCACCACTTAAATCCCTCAGCAACTTCAGAAAATATTTAGTAAAATATTTAGTGTGCTGCAGCACATTTTTTATTTATTTTTTTTAATCAGAGTGGGCTCCACTAGGTGAGAGGAGAGGGAAGCAGGAGGGTGATGGTTTACCAGTCTATAGCAGGCACAGGCATCCCAACAAATTTAAGACTTGTATTGACCCTGTTGTCCTCTAAATTTTAATAGCTGCCTGGTGGCCTCTTTATCTGCATCCTTCCTCTATATGATAGCAGCAAATGCAGTGACTCCACCAGATGCAGTGCACAACCTCTTTGAAGAGTGTCAGATGTTGCTAGCACGATGCACTTCCAACTCAGAGAGCATCAGCCCAGCTGATCTGCAGGGAGTGAAAGCCTGGCTTGGTAATACCTGCCAGTTCAGAATCCAGAGCCAGGGAAGTTTCTGCACATTTTTGGGAGTATATGTGCAAAGCAAGTAGGATGCCTGCTGCCTGTGAGCAGAAAGTAGAATGATGAAAGACACTATAAAGAGGAGGGAAAGAAGCAAAATCTGAAGGCAGCCCTTACAGGGCTATGGAAGGATTTCATAAAGCTCTGGGTGTACTTTATGGAACTACTCCCCTGCAGGGTTGTGAGCTGTTGTGTTAGTCTGGCCTCAGTAGGAAAGGATCTCCTGGCCCCATCACTCTGTGCTCTGCCACCAAGGGGGCTCAGGCAGCTCTGTCCCACCAGCTCTGCACACACTGCTATCCCTTGTGTTTCTTCCAGAGGCGCCTGTGGATCTCCAGGGGCAGCAGTCAGCTGTGGATGGCCTGCCAGAGCACTTGAAATGCCTGCCTGGAGCCTGCTCCTCTGCTGAGAGAGGCTGAGGAATTTAAGTGAACGGTCAACTTGTTGAGATTTAGGAAACAGTCTGGTATTTAGGCTAGAGTAAAAACAAATGTTGCCTGCAAGAGCAGATGAGGATGCTGTGTCTCACTTCCTGGAATTTAGAGCTGGCAAAGGCAGAATCCTTTTAATTCATATCATATCAAGGTCTTCTGCACATTCTTTCTGAATGGGAGATGCTGGAAGTGGAAAGTTGGCTCTGGTTTTTATTGTTTCCAAAACAAAGTCCTTTTGGTGGTATTCCTAACAGAAACACTAAAAACTTTTCTTAGAACTCCACCTTCAGTATACTGATTTTTCTGAGAGAGATCTAACAGATCTCTGTAGTTACAGCTTGTTACATATAATGTTGTCCTTACAGATTTTCTGATTTACCATTTCAGTTTTCTAAAAGTGAAAACCATCATGGATGATCACTATGAGTTCAAAGAAAAAAGACATCCTCTTGGTCCCATTCTTTGCTCACTGTTACTTTGTGGATTTCAACCATCTTCCCTCATTTACATTAGTGAAGTTACTGTAATCATTGTGAGATGATTGGTCTTTCTCCCTGTACAATTAGCACTAAATATGAGTCGATTCATTTCATTTACTTGGTTGAGCCCAGTCTTCTGGACCATAACTCCACAGGATATTTCATGTGCTGGTAAACATGGGCCTGAAGTTTTCCAAGCTGATATGAACAGAAATTGTAGGTGATCTGAGCTTTCACCTTTGCAGCCTTGTAGCTGCTTTAGTGAATGCTAAGTGCATAATTAACATAAATGCCAGAAGGAGGGCACAGGCTATGCTTTCTCCCCAGGCTCAGCTGCTCTGTCTACCCTGGGTTTTCCTTGCCAAACTCACACCCCTAATGTGAACCTGATCATCTAATCATCAGCAAAACCACTCTCCATCCAAATGGAGGGTTTGAGGACTAGCACAAATGTGCTAGCACCATTTCAATATGCCTGGAGACCTGTCACCATCACCTTAGAGATGAGAAAGGGCCCTGCCTGCACCCCCTGCATGTGGCATTTCTTGCACTGTGGTCCTGCTCTGATTCCAGGTCTCAGCATAATCCCTGACCTCAGGAGACAGCAGACTGCATCCAGGTCTTTTCCAAGAGAAAGCCTGTCCTCCAGTGTGTTACTCTCCTGTCCCTCTGGCCATATCTATGGGCTCAGATGTGGTGGGACTGATCCTTGGGCATCCCCAGGAGGTGGTAGAGACACAAGTCCACAGGAGTTAGTAATTACATTGCCACACCAATGTGACACATTCAAACTGACATCAGGATGATATCATATTTCTCAGCACTGACTCCTTACCAAAGCCACAGTGCTGCTGTATTTTGGATTCGTTACCTCCTCTCATAATGAAAGGGTTATTTTTTTTTACCTGGACAGATTAAAAATAATCACTCTTGGGACTTTTTAACCTCTGTAGAGATCTGAAATCTTTTCTCCCTGAAGGACACCTCAGCACAGACTACTTTGGGTTTGACTTTTGTGGTGTCTCCTTTCTGTCGTGGTTTTTGGAGATGTTGCAGGAGTTGCAGAGCTGGTGAAGCATGGAGCTGAGTGGAGGGAGCCCATGGTGCCTGTGCTCATAGACTATGCTCATTTTATTTTTGCTTCTGGGTGGGAAGCCAGCAGTTGGTTTTAATCCCAATTTGAATGTGTCTTTCTCAGAGTCTGGCTCTCTTCTTGTGTAACACTGTGACGCTGAGATATTCTGGGACACTTTTACTAACCATGGCAGAGATGCATTCCTGGAGACTGGAGCGAGGGTGTTTTTCAGTGCAGGGCCACATGTTTGAGTGATTCCAGCTGGGAAACCCACTCTCTCTGATGGTCTGAAGGAGCTGAGGTTTGCTGACCTTCATAAAACTGTGCCACCCACTGCAGCATGACTGCCTCCCCCGTCACACACATTGCCCCTCACACTGCATACCCCTGTGACCTGGGGCTTCACCCTTGCTTCTCCTGGCTTTGGGCAGGCTGAGCAGCTTGGAAACAATGATGGCAGAGAGAAGGGAGGAAACAAAGCTACCCAAGAATGACAGCAGGCTTTACTCAGGCTCCAGTGGATGCCTAGAGGGATCCAACATGGTTTTTTGAAAGACAGTTTGTTACATCCTTAATTCCAAATAATCCTCACTGCTGAAATGGGAGGCAAACATCCTTCACTGTGATCCTACTTCTCTCTTGCTCTTCAAAATAATTGGGGAGTGATACTTAGACAAGGTGACTGCCTACCCTAGCTCCTCTGGTCCCTTTATCTTCATTCAGATGCTAATGATGGTTTAAACCAATGTTTGTGATTCACAGGCCTAAAGCAAAGCTAGGCAGAAGGTCTGAAGACAGTAGGGGAGCCAGTTATTTTTAACTCTCCTCCTTTCCTATGTCAATATTAGGATAAGCAGCAATGAAAAAGGCCAACATACGGAGAAGGAATTTGAAGCCAGGAGAGCTGCAGAAGCCGTCAGGACAAGCAGCCTCACAGGGCAAAGGGCAGCAGAGAGACACTGGCAGGTGCTAAGTGGGCTGGGGACCATTTGTCTCCCACAAAAAAAGCACTAGACTCCTCAGATATTTACAATGGCTTCTGTCCATTCAAACTGTCTAACTACCTATATATTTTAACCTCCCCTAAAAAGAGCTGTGTGCCTCCAACATCCCTGTTTGATGGCAGAGGCTATGGTTATACTTCTGAGCCCTGTTTTGATCAGCCCCCAGCTGTACAGCTGCTAATGCTTCTGGAGTAAAGCATTTCCTCAACTCTTCACCTTGTCAAGTTGACTAAATCCTACAATGTTTTGGAAAAGGATAATCTGAGCAGGCTTCACAGATTCATTCAGACTACCAGAGATTCTGATTGCAGCTTGCTTAGCAAGAGATTCCCAACAGTTTCATAGAGGTGTGGATTTCAATAATTTTTCCTACAGTAGTATATAGTGCATTGGGAAAAAAAATAACTAAGGAAAGAAAAATATAAGTTTGGTGATGGAAATGATGGATAGGAATTGCAAGAATTTATTTGGATTTATGTTGGCTTTACAAATGTTTTCTCCCATTGCAAGGAGAGGGAAAGAATATTCTGTACTCTCTTGACAATAAGGAGAGCACACTTTTATTTCCTTTGACTATGGAATAAAAAACAGAGATTAAGTGACCTGTGCCTATTCCTTCTCTGAGGTGTTCATGACTGATGGACAAAGAGAGCAGTTCTGAATTGGGCATTCTTTGGTATTCTTACTGTTATTTTTTGGTATCCTTACTGTTATTCCTTCAGCACTTAGCCTGTTAATGAGGGACAAAGGAAGAAAAACATGGTTGGGAATAGGGGCCAGGTTGGTGAGGGATTACCCCACAAGGCCCTTTCTCTGAAAGAAATCTCAAATGTGTAAAATCAGAATGGGCTCCATCTTCCTGGCTCTTGCAGTACATGTTCTTTCAAAGCTGCAGTCTGGGTTCTCCTCCCATGTTTGCTTCCTGCAAACCTCCCAAGGCACTTGTGCAGAACAGAAAAAGGGTGGTGGATAAGCTCATTGCAACAGAAGGTTGGGGTGTGATGTGTGTTTTGGTGCTCCCTAATTCTACAAACCTGCTCAACAGAGAGATTAAAAGTTTGCTCTGGGAAAGAGTCAGCTTCACCATGGTGTCTTTGTTCACTGATTCAGCAAGGAGTCCTCTACCAAAAAAAGGCTGACAGGGCTTGATACTCCTGTACTTGTGAAACAACAAAATAGATTTGACTCCTCCTACATACCAACCCCTCTTAAAAAGAGCAAAATACACTTTCCAAATACATATTCTTCATACACCACAAGAAATCAAAGATAAATTACTCTTTACCTTTCACCCCTTCTTCTCCTATACACCCTAAAGAGAGATCTGATTAATCCATGATGAAAATCTGGGGCCAGTCAAAAGAATGACAAATATCCTTGTGATTTCATGGGGGCTGAAAGCCAGACCTAACAAAAATTGATTGGCATCTTCTCACCAATTGCAATCAAATTATGGTAACACATTTTCTATGATGGGCATGGGCCGAACAAACACAGTGATAGTGGACACAGAAACTGTTAAATGACATCCCATTTTCTTATAGAAAACTGTGTAGTAATTTATAGTATGTTGGTCCACACCAACAATATAACCCCCACAATAGTATTTCAGTGTTCCTCTAGGAACTCCTTGCAGAGATACTTTCCAGGGATACTAAGAAACTTGACAATTGTTCCTTCTCAATGTGCTGAGTTTAGCAGTCAGGTAAAAAAGTTTGCACCATGAAAAAAGTCCATGTTGATTAAAGTATAAATTCAAAATTATTTCAGTGCTTGTGTTGTCACCAGAGCAGTGAAATTTGTAACTTCACCAGCAAGCAGAAGCTTACAAAGGTATTTGTTTTTTGTTTGGACAATGTCCTGCAAAATTAGAAGTTTCTGTACATAACGTTTTAAGCACAGTTGGTTGTCAAGGGTTAACTTGGTTTGTGGAACCTAAGTGAAAGTTTTAAAATACTGTTGTCATAGAGAACAAATGCCTTCAAAGCTTCTATAGCATATGTTATTTGAAAGAGCACTGAAATAAAGTCCTGGTTCTAATTATTTTTCTTTGCAGAACTTCTCTAACTTTATTGCCAAAGAAAAGACTTCCAGAGCCAATTTTTAATCTTAATTATACCAGATTCAATCTGGAATATTTCCCTTGAAGTCAGAGTTACACCAGGTTTGCACAAAGCAGAATCTGGCCCAGTCTCCACATTAGACTCTTTCTCAAAAGATAATTTAGATTAAAAAACAAAATATCTAACTAAAAAACAAGCCAGCAGTCTAAGGATCATAATGTAAGTAAGTGCTGCTGTATCCTCTGTTCTGGAGCCACATCAGAGCTTTCCTATCAAAGCCTGAATTGTAGCTTCACATGCATGGCTACAGGAACTTTTACCTGCCTTTTCCTCTCACCTCACTCTCTCATTTATCTCTCCACAACCACCTTGCTCAAGAGGAGTGCATATAACTGAGTTCTTGAAAGGATTGTCAACAACAAACAGGCAAATGACCATGTAACCGAGGGATAAAGTGCTCTCTGCAGAATTAGATGAGGTGCAGGCTAAAACAAGGTGATCTCAGAGAAAAAGGCCAAATAGTCTTTTGGAGAAGTAACACAAGAAGAGAGGAACAGTTTTCCCTGACATTTCAGGGTTTCAGTCTCTCCTGTGTCTGGACTAAAGAAAGAAAAATGAGGACATGGGCATTCCTTGGAACGGCTTGAGGTGTGATTGGCACTACTTGATTTCTTCCATCGCTGATTGGGGCCATAGAACCTTGAGTACAGGAGACACAGAGTGCTGCAAGAAGAACGACATGAGTAATGCCTCCTGCTGACATACCTCCAGCATAATCTTGGTAAATATGAGTAAAACGAGTGAGCAAATCCAATGACTAAGAGGAATGGCTACAATCATTTCCAAGTCTGGAGCTTTTTGCTGACTGTGACAACGTGGATGCTGATTCTTGCAACTCCTAGTGGTGGCTCCGCACAAAACTCAATTCTGCAAGCTCTTAGGAAGCATTAATGGCTTTCCATCTTCTTAATCCTTAGGATGGGGGACATCCATGTTCAGAAACAGTCCATGCCAGAGAAACAGAGGGACAATGCTTTGCTCGTGTGGGTATTTTGGAGCAAAGATCCTGTGAGGAGAGGGATCCTTTTAGAAACCTAATTACAGTTGATAAACCTTGGCTGTAGCTCCAGTATTTCCAGAGCAAATCACCCAAAACATGTGTTAATTACTAAGTGTCATAAGAAAACCTCTTGCGGGATGAAGCAGGAAAATGACATTTCTTGCCTGGAGCGTGGGTGGTTCTGGGCACTCAGTTAACAGATATGTTTCTCCTGAGCCTGACATTTCATGATGCTCAGCCCATCTCGGCTCTTCTGTGCCCAGGGTAGGAATGTGCAGGGGATGTGATCAGCCCAGGCATATGTGGGGACCGACACGGACACAGATGTTGGCACATGCCCACCGTGTCACGGTGACCACGACAGCCAGGGTGGCCTCCACACCATCCAGCTCCCCCGCGCAGAGCTCAGGGCTGGGCTCCCAAGCACAGTAGCCCGAGGGGAGCAAAGCTGGTACTAATAGTAAATAGCAGCAGAACGAAAGCAGGCTTGGTCTGGCTGTGGTTTTGTCCTGCTGTAATCCATTAATTGCTGCAGCTCGAAAGAACAAAGGCAGAGATAATGGTCTCAGGAGTTATGAACCGAAGTCAAACCTGGGCTGAATCAGCAGAGGACCCTTTGATTTCAGAGGGAAAACTTTTCATTTGCGGCACGGGAGGAATTTTTGTCTCTGCTTTACTTGCAACATGCCACATCCCGCGGGCTGGAGCCGCTGGATTCCCGGGACGGCCCCTCCTCTCGGTGCTCTCCGGAGCCGGCCGGCGGGCGCGGTGCCCGGGCGGGCTCTGCGCGGCTCCCGCGGGCTCCGCTGCCCTCTAGTGTCGCACCGGGCGGCGCTGGCACCGCTCTGCCGGCGGGGGAGGCTCCCGCAGCCGCCCCGGGGGCGCTGCCCGCCCGTCGGTGCGGGTAACAGCCCCTCTTCCCCTCGCTTCGCCTCGCCCCTAAGCTCCTTCAGCCTGCTTCGGGACCAGAGCTGGCTGGTTGCTCTGTCGCAGTCAAAAAAGTCATAAGGAAAAACAAAGTCTGTTTTTCAAAGAATGAGGCTTCCACGGCTGTTTTGGCGCCTTTTAATGTCAAGAGCCAAGCGCAACAATGAAAGCAAAACAGCTCGACGTCGTGGCAGCAGCAGCCTCGGTGGGGAAGGAGAACGACGGGTGGGGGAACTACCTCAAACAGCCATGTGAGGAATAAAAATAAAAAAATAAAAATAAAGGCTAGGGAGGGCAGGCTGGGCAAAGTTAATTTCTTTTGTCTGGCTCCCTGTCCTCTCAATGACACGGGATCTCTGACATTCAGGGCCAAATTCTGTTGAACAAACAAAATGAGGGAATCTGTACTTGCGGAAAGATTGGAAGAAATGAAAAATCTAAAAATCTGGTAGGACTGTAAATGTAGACAAGACCCTCCCGCCGCCAGAACACATTTCCCGGAGGGGCTCGGGCCCCTGGTGGTCTCCTGCTTAGCTCTCCTTCCTAGCGAGGCAGCCCTCACCGCTGAGTTCTCCTCGCTGGGCGGTGTGCACACAGACGGGAGGCCCCTCTGCTTTCTCCCTCTCTCAGGGGTTTGAGGGGTCTCTGCTCCAGGCTGTAGCTGCTCTTCACGCAGGGGCTCCCGCTCTGAAAGTTAAGAGGGGTGACTGCTGCTCCCTGCATCGCTAATCAAACCCAGACATGCCTTCCCATCCAGTCCAAAGGCTGCTGCCCCTCAGCGGGGGTTCCCGCGGAGCCCGGGCCGGGGCACCCCCTCTATCCTGGCCAGCCCCGACGGTGGCCACACAAGCCACCTCTCGGGTTGTTCCATGGGCTTGTTCAGTTAACCGCTCCCGGTCACCCTCGGGAGAGAGCCGCAGGAAAGCATTTATTACTTGAAACAAATTGTGATTTCCCCGGGGAGGGGGATGCTGAGCGGGGGAGGGGGAAAGGGGCCTCGAGGGCTCCCAGCCCCCCTGGAAGCGTCCGAGAGTGGAGAGAGCCGCCCGCAATAACCCGAGCCGTCGGTGCTCCGGGGAGGGGGACACAGACACAGACACACACCCCGCACATCCCGGGGGGCAGCTCGGGAGTGTAAACAAGCGAGAGCGGCTCCAGCCCGGCCGCCGCACTTTCTTTGAGACGTGCGGCTTCCATCTGTTACCGCATAAACACACGCTAACGGGATGCTTTATGCTCCAGCCCTTCAGCGGAGGGGAAGGCGGGAGGACAGGGAGAGGTAAAAAATCCCCCCACCCCCAGCCTGTCCTCTCGCTAACCCCACGTCCCCCTCGCCTGCCTGGACGGGACCCCCCTGCACCACACGGGGCGGGAGGCAGAGCTCAGCAGCCGTCCTGGAGGGTTTATTTTAACTACCACCTCTCTGCGCGGGGCCAATCCATAGGCGCGGCCGGCACTGCGGAGAGGGATCGGCCCAGGGGCAGAGCCCGGCCGGGCCCTCGCTGTGGCGAAGGGAAAGCCACGTCGGGGAAAGTGCCACCGTCCCCCAGAAGGGTCCCTGGGCGACGGAACACTTCCGTCCCTGTCTCCACAGAGCCATCGGGCCCCCACCCGAGGAGCCAGACTGGCCTAGCAGGCAGCCTTGCCAGTCCCTCAGTTTGCAATTTTTATTTTCGCGGGGTCCTGTGAGATCCCACGTGGAAGCCGTTAACGACCTCTCGATAATGATCATGACAAAGGCATTATTCAAATGAGGCAGGCAATTGCAACCAGAAGGCGCGTCCTCCTCTTTCCTTTTGCTCCTTTCTTTTCGAAAGAGTAACTCTCGCATTACATCCCATATTTCACCAGAAATCACCCCGCACATTAAACCAGGTACTCTCACGCTGGTACATCGTCGCCCGAGCCCTGCAGGATCGCCTCGGCGCAAAGGCTATTGACACTCATCTTCGAGGAACTTAAATTTGCGAGAGCCCGCAGCTCTCGATCCAAGTCACCATAAAGCATTTCCCTCCACAAATTAAGGGGTTCAGGATGCTGAGTGCTCTCACCCTCCCAGATGGAGAGTTCCAGGGTGCCATGTGGTTTTTTCCTCCTGTGTTGTTTGTTTGTTTGGTTTTTTTTTTTTTCCTTCGTGCTTTTTTGACTCCCTGGGAGCCTGTTGTTTATTCACAAGCATTACGGTATCCTGTTAGCATTCCGACCAGGGGCTGCTCATAGATCTGACTCCGATGATTTCCTGCAGGAACATGTGGAAGCAATAGCGGGGTTGTGCGCTCACCCGAGCCGAGGATGCACTGGTGGAGGGCGTGCAAAGGGCCGGGAGCGCTGCCGGGAGCCCTGAGAGCCAGACAGGGGTACCTCAGCCCGAGCGCGCATCCTTGGGAGTTGGTTCTCGTTTCTGCCTCTGCTCTCCTCGGGGCATCTTCGTTTCAGAGGCATAACTCTCCCTCGCTTAGGAAGGAGAAAAAACACTGGGTCCCGGCTCTTGACTTCGAGAACAAACTTTTGTTTATAATAATAAATGGGCGAAAGAGGTGCGGGCGGTGGTGGTGCGGGACTGGGGAGGGAAGGAAAGGAGAGAAGCCCCGGCCCGCAGCTGTGGGGCCGGTGCCGTGCCCAGAAGGGAGCAGGGACCCGCTCCGCTCCGTTCCTGGGGCTGCACTGCCCCCTCTCCGCGGCCGCCGCATCGCCGGCCCCGCTCGCCGCGCTCCGCACGAAGCTGCAGCGAAAGGGCGGCGAGGGCAGCTCCCCGGCACTCCCTCGGCCACCCCTTATCGCCAGCGATAGCGACGGCCACAGAGCAGAGACTCCCAGCGCTGGCTCCCGGCGGGGATCAAAGCTCCGTCTGGAGCTGTTCAAACAGGACGGGCTCGGGCGTGCGCTGCCCGCCCCTCCGCCGGCACCTCCGGCCCTCGCTGTCCCTGGCTGGGTTATTACTGGGGGCTGTTTGCGCCGGGCAAAGCGAAGGCAGAGACGAAAAGAAGAGTGTTCTCGGTCCCGTCGGAGCTGCGGGCTTTGGGGGGGCTGGCTCCTGGCGAAGGTTACCTTTCGTTGTGTCTTTCATTCATAAATGTTAGTGATTCGTCTCTCCCCCCGTCTCTCTGTGCCTCCCGGTCCTGGCTGGCTCACGGCCGTCCATCCAGCTTTCTAGCCCAAACCCGAGCGCAGCGGTGTACAAAGCACACGAGGAAGCGCGAATTCGTTTCCAAATCAAACTCCCCATCCATAAACTCCACTGTAAGCGTGGACATCGAGCCCGGCGCCCTACCCACCGTCCTAGAGGGTCTGAGGAGGGAAGGCTCATTCATGAATTTTGGGAGCACTCTGAGTTTTCATGAAAGTTTTTTGGGTCTCTCTTTTTTTTTTTTTTTTTTTTTTACATTTTCTCCCCCCTGCAGTGCAAAACTCCCCGCTTCCCCCTTTCCTCCCCCTCGCCCCTGCCATATGGCCAACCTCCCCCTCCCCTGCAAGGCTGCTGAAATCTGGAGGCAGAGACTGGACCCCCTGCCTGCGTAAGAGCCTCCCGCCTCCGGCCGCGGGGCTGGGGGCGCCGGGCGAGCCAGCCCGCTCTTATTCTGAAGGGGCCGAAGGGGGGCTTCATTTCCTGACAGCTATTTACTTAAAGCAAATGATTAGTTTTGGAAGGATGGTCTATAACATTGAATCAATTACGGGACGCGGTTTGTGAGACCATTACAGTCGGATCGGGAGGGAGGGCGAGCGGGAGGGAACGAGCGCGGCTGAGCAGGGAAAGTCACAAAAGACGTGGACATATTTTGGATGTTTTACAATCTGCAGGATTGGGGCTGCGGGTTGTAAAGGAGAAGGTAAGAGGTGCGGGGCATTTTCCCCACCTTTTTCTTTATTTTTTACACCTTTTCTCCCGCGGCTTTTTCCTCGTTTATTTTATTAGTTTTTATTTATTTATTTGTTGGGGTTTTTCTTCTGTTTGGTGGGGTTTTTTGGTTTTTTTTTAATTTTATTTTTTCCTTCTACCCGGTGCTCTGAGCAGAGCGGAGGGCTTCTTTCCGCGGGGCGCAGGCGGCGGGAGCTGGCGAACCCCTCGCTGGGGAGTGGGGGTGCAGCGCTGCGCCGCGCCGGCCGTCGGGGTGCGGCGGCGAGCAGCGCGGGCAGCGCTAATGACAAACACATTGGGACGGCGGGGCCACCGCGCCGCATTCCTGCCGCGGGGGCGGGAGCGACCGCCGGGCTCCGCGGGCAGCGCTGCCCGCCCCAGGGGGGACAGCGGGGACGCGCACCCACCAAGTAAGCGGCTCCCTCTCCTCTCGCATCCCTCGCTCCCTTCACCCCGCTGGTCTCCCGTCCCTTCCCCCATCCTTTGTTTTTCACCACCTTCCCTCCTTTAGATCCCCTTTCTCACCTCGCTCCCCCTGACCCGGTAGCCTAAAATGCCCCGAGATTCCGAGCGGAGGCACGCACACAACCCCCGAAAATGAGACCCGATCCGTCTCCATCCCTGCGCGCCCCGTCTTGTTTTAAAAGTGTCTTGGTGAAAGGGAGGATGCTGAATTTAGACAGGGCTGGTACCTGGAGCCTTTCCAGCCTGCAGCCCCTCTCTCAACGGGAATGCCAGCCCTGCCGTGTGCCCTGCCGGACTGCTGGACCCCACTGCTTCCTACCCCGGGAATGGCAAAGTCTTCGCGGGCACCTTTTGGATTTTGTCAAGCGCGGAGTTGCGAACTGGCCAGCCTCCGCCGGCTGGAGTCCCCTGGAGAAGTCCTAGGAGCAAGTAGGAAATGGCTTTTTGGCTGTCCGCGGCATTGCTCAACATTTTTGGACGCGGATCCCGTAGCTCAGGAACCGTTCCAGAGAACAGGACTTGGACAGCTTTTTCTGGAGCCAGCAGCGACAGATCTAGCAAGGCAGCAGCGGTCCCAGGGCACAGGCGCCGCCAGCCCCCGGGAGCTCGTCCGCACCCCGTCGGGGAGGCGGCTGCGGACCAGAGGCGGGAGCGATGCCCTGGCCCGGCCAGTGCCGAGGGCACCTTTCCAGCGCCCCTCGACGGTATTTTCGGCGCGTCCTTTGCCAGTGCTCCAGCTCCCTAGCGCTCCTTCGGGGCCTAAGTCTGCACGCCCCGAGAGGGCAGCGCATCTCCTCGGCCCGTATGGGATCCTACGAGCCCGTTCCGGGGCTGCGGGCGCATCGCTCCCTCGTGGTCCCACAGCTCCCAGGCGGGCGCGATCTCTGTCCCCCGCCGGGACTCCTGTCCCTCTCCAGACCCCGCGCCCTGGGGCTTCGTGCTTCGCCTGACGGAGAGGGCTGGAGAAGAAGCGTCGACCGCAGGGAAAGCACGTCTGTGCTCTGCTCCTCTCCGTCTCCCCTACCCCGCTTTTTCTTTTTCCCGGCTACCTCGCATTAAGGGAAAAAAAAAAAAAAAAAAAAGTCGCCTCTCCAGCTTGGCAAAGGCTTTCCTATTGTTTCCCAGACAAACAGCGAAGTGGCTGGGAGCTGCCATCTCTGCTAGGTTTGCTCGGCGTCCCGGGCAGCCTTTGATCTGCGGCGGCTGCAGCCGTCGGGCTGCGCCAGGGCGGGCGTGCGAGGGGAGCCGCTGTGCCGCTCCCCGGGGCCGCGGCCGGGCTCCCCACGGGCCGGGGTCTGTCAGGAGCCTGGTGGGGGCTGGAGAGTGTGAACCGAACTTCCTTCCCAGCACCATCCACACCCCACGGGCTGCAGGCGGCTGCTCTCTCCCCGACGGGGCGCCCCGGGGGAGCGGGATGCCTGGTTGTGCTTCGGCACCTCCCAGGGCCGATGCGAGCCCAGCTGGAGCCCCAGCTCGGCTGACTAAGCTCTGTGTCCTTAGATGGGACACGACACAGGATCAAAGTGAGGAGACAGGCATCAAAGATTCCTCTGTCATCGTCTCTCCAGAATCTGAGCTGTGGAGATCCGACTTTTAACTCTGTGTGTAGAAACGCTAGGGGAAGATCTCCCAGCAAGGGACTTCGGGTTTGGCTTCCAGTTAACAATGAGTATTTTAGAACGGCCCTCAGCTAAACAGCGGTTTAGCCAACCTCAAAGCTTGGGGGGAAAAAAGTTTGCAGAAAAATGAGACCTCACAAAACACTGGGATTTAGGAGTCCACAAGCAAACCAGCTCTCTCAGCCTGCAGGCACTCTCCTGCTGGTTTTAAGTGAGATCCCTTGTTCTGGTACTCGTCTCCAGGCGCTGAGGGGTAGGAGGTGTGCCAGCCCAGCTGCCGTGGGGCACTGGGGCCATTTTTGCTGTTACTAGTTTGTTGATGTATGGGAAATCTTCATGTGGCTCTGAGCGTGATATATAGGTATTAGGTTTCAAGCAAGCAGGAAGTAATAACTATTTTAATAAAATACCTCTCTTCTGTACTATTGGGCTAGGATTGAAGTAAAGTATATATAGAGAGAAAAATCTTGCATAGCCCCGAACTCGCAGATTATTTCCAGCTATACCAGTTGGTCTAAAAAGGAGGCTGAAATGTATAGCTTTATAATCCTTGCCTTGCTTGCTTCTTTATTTCATCATGACTACAATGGTACCTACTTTTGCATGAGAACTCTAAAATTTTTAATAGAAGATGTTTCCTTTTTTTTATTTTTGAAGACTTAAAGACAAAGGAATGGCTTTTGAGAGGCGATTTTTCCTGATGGTGGCGAGAATTGCTGATAATTAAAAAAAAAACAAGCAAGAAAGCAAGTGATCCTTTCTCTCCCTCTTGCCTTGCTCTCCTGCTTGACTCATCGCTTCCAAGCCTGTAAAGCTTTGCTTGGGCACCCAAGGGAAAAGTTTGCAATAGCTAGGCTTCCTAGCTCTTGTGGTCAAGAGAGATGGATATTTTTTTCTGCACAATGTTTCTCAGCATTTGAGTTGGGATCTGAGGTGTTCTTTGATTTGATCCTGAGAACCTAAAGAAGATGTATTACTTTGAAATGACAGCTGGATTTTTTTTTTTTTCGTTTTCTCCCCTGTTTTCTGGGACAATCTGGAAAACCTGCCTTGGGTCAAGCTGGAAAATTTAGGCTTCGCAATTCGCCCACCACCTTTAGCTCCTAGACTGAAGGACTCTGTCCTGAAGAGTTGGGCTGAAGAATTGGGACTAGAAGGCTTGTTGGAGGCAGCCTTACTGTGTGTCCTGAAGAGCCCAAAGTGCTCAGCAGGAGCCCAGCACTGGGCTATCCTTGATGCATGGTTGTTCCTTGGGCTTTTCTTGATGCACAGTTTTTCTATTCAAATATTTGTAAAGGGACATGGAACACGCCTCATTTTGGGAGGATATTTATGCCAGTTTTTTTCATTGAAGAGCTTTGAGCCTTTCCCCAGCAAAACCATCAGACCCACATGTTAGTGCTGCAGGGCAGCTCTGCTCTTGTGGAGAGTTGAGTTTGCAGTTTGGGAACTGTGAAACAAGAAACGTTTCAAGAGATCCTGTCCGAACATTTACATTCAGCTGGTGACATGTACCACAAGAAAGAAATGTCTTTAATGTCTTCTCTTGGGCTGGCCTTAGCCCTTCCTGGAAAAGATCAGCTTTCCCAGAAGGACAGAGTGCCACTCTGACAAAATCACGACTGAAATTACCCAGCCCTCTCATAACAAGGATAATCATATCATTACGTGCCAAGATTTACAATCCAAATACTGTCCTATCACTTATGTAAATACAGAGAAAATGGGGCCAGGGCTGGTGTGTTGTTGGTTGGGTTTTTTGTTGTTGTTTCTGGGGGGGTTTTTTTGTTGTTTTTTGGGGTTGCTTTTTGTTTATTTGTTTGTTTGAGGTTTTCCTAGGGGTTTTGGTTGGTTTTGTTTATTTTTGTTTATTTTTTGTTTTGCTTTGTTTTGTTTTGTTTTTAATCACGTGGAATTAAGAATGTGGGAATTGTGAATTCTGAGTTGATCCATTTTAGGAGGGCCAGTTCAGGCTGCTAAACCGGAGACCCAGTTTAGGCTGCCGCGCCGGAGCCCAGCGCTGCCTTTGGCAGGGCAGGCGCTGCGGCTTTTAGCGCGGATCGACATTGCCATCCCGCGGCGGCGAGTGCGAGCTGCAGCGCTGCCGGCGCTCAGCCCAGCCGCCGCCGCGGTCAGGGAGGTGGGCTGCTCTTCTGTCTGGAAAGAGGTCTTTGGTTGATTCACATATACCCTCGGCTCTTCTCTGTCCCCCTCGGCTCTTCTCTTTAGGTCCCTTAGAGCACTCACCTAGGAATATCATAATTTTCTAAACATATATTTCCATTGAGTTTCTGAACTCAATGATTTTAACTCGTCTTTTGTGGCACAGTCAATTAAACCTTTCTTTATAGGAAGCCAGTGCTCGGCAGTTAGTGTTTGCAAAGTTGACTCCTGACTGATAACAGTTCTTCAGAACTAGTTTCCTGATTTTATTTTTTTTAACTACTAAAACGCGCAAGAGAGGTACCAGGATTTCAGTCAGAACCTTTCATAATCTATGAATTCTGTAATTATATTATATCCATTATATAATTCTCTAATGAATTCTATCAATTCAATGACTGTTCAACCCAGGGAAAATCCCTGCAAAGAGTTTGGCCAATCCCCCAGGGCATTACCTAGCTTTTACTATACACACCCGTGTTTCTATTTTAGCTAGCAATATCCTAAGAGTGCAAGAAATTAAGGTTTGCTCAAACTCGCATTGTATGTGTCATGTTAACACTGGGTTTCAGCTTGTATAAACCTGCTGGCTTCTGCAAGGCTACACCAAGTTATGGATTGATAGACCAGGGTTAGGAACTGAATCTGATGTATTTATCCAGGGCTGAGATTTGGATAGTTGGGGACCAAGACAACCGATCTGCCATAAGGAAGGTAAAGGAGCTAAAAAGATGTGTACAAAGGTGTATGTGATTGTAGATAAAGAAAATCAGGATAAGTGTACCTGCTTGGAATGAGAAAACTCTCTTCTCCATAAGTGTGAAATGGTGCCTGTGTTAAACCTTGAGTCTGGCATGGGTGCGTAAGGATATGCTGGTGATGGCACTAGCATTCCTAAGTCAGATGTGTGATGCAACTAAATTCAGTTCAAATAAGTTTTGAACAGGAGTGATGGTAAATCCTTAGTATATTATTCTGTCTTTCACAGTGAAGAAGTGTTGCTTTGGGTCTTGATGAGATTAACGGGTCATTGAGGAAAGATCAAAGCTCTGGGTTGTGAAAGAAGAGCCAGATGGAGAAAGCAAATTTAGTTAAGTCCTTGTGTTTTTTAACTGCAATGCTATGTTGAGACGCTCCTTGATTTCAGTGTCAGCCCAACCAAGACAGCAAGTTCAGAGTGGCACTTTGGAAATGCCATCACCTGTATTTACATTATTTGGCTTCAGTCTTCAATTACACACACAGCTCTGCAATAACCCAAGCCCACTTCAGCAGAGCTTCTGGTGTGCAAGAGATGAGCTAGCTTTGTGTTTTCTCCTGTGGTGCATCACTTGCACTGAGTAGTCTGGCAAAACAACACAAGAGGGGGAGAGTTGCCCTTTCAGGCAGAAAAAGGAGGGAACTTGACAGAAGTGGGGTGACATTGTCTTGTGGATCTTGGGAGATGAGGAGTCAGATCAATAATATAGACCATGGTAAATCTTTAAAGAGTTACAGAGGGTTACTTTATTAGAAAACAATGCAGGGTCTAAATGTGATAAAAATGAGTAAAGAGCTTGAAACTGAGGGAACAATTTGATATCCAAGAGTCTGTTGTCGATAGGAGACAGATACATAAACACATGGTAATTAGAGGCAGGTAATCTTCTAACCCTGCTTCTGAGACCTTTATATTTGAATATGAAACTCTTCTGCTCTTCAAACGGGTGCTGTCTGCTCCACCCATTGCAGGAGGAAAGCAGGACTGGATCAGAAACACTCCTTGGCATGTTGCAAGCATTTAGTTCCCATATGGCACTGCCACAGTTGTAATAACTAGACACACCTACGTGCTTTCATATCTCAGCATCAGAAACTGAATACCAGAGGATGAAGAGAAACTCTCCAGAACTTTGAAAAGTAGTCCCTGTCTTGGCACATCATCCTTTACTTTACTCCTTGGTCAGTGTTTCAAATTAGGGGCTCTTCTGCACAGTGTTTTTTAAATCTCTATTGGATTTAGGCCAAATTCAGTTGCTATTAGAAATCACCAACAAAGCATCTGTTGGTTTCAACGGGAGCTGGGGTTGCAGGATCTTCTCCTTTGGAAATTACCTAGCACGCTACTTGAGGGTTTTATGTAGAAATATCATTACATGGCACAAAAATTACATAGAAGCTGATTACTATTGTTGCCTCTATAAGACAAATGCTTTAGGATTATATGCTTGAAAGCTGAAATAATTGCATGTGATCTATGACTCTCTGCACTGTTGGGGAGAATAGATGCTCTGTGAATGGCACTGCTGGCCTGCAGTCTGTCATGGATTTATTTCATTAGAAAATTTCAGCATGTGTTTTAAATAGCATGTCTCTCGATCAAGGGAATTCTTGCTCAATAAGCAATAAGCACTATTGTATTACATTGTATTCTGTAAGCTATATATACACATATGTACAATGGCAGAACAAAAATATCACTCAGGGTTGTACTATTTGTAATAAGAGTAGCTTCAAAATGTACTTTTTCTCCCATAAAAGCTGCTTGCAGCTGAAAGGTCAGAACTTACTGTGTTGAAGATGTTACATCTTCTTTGATGCTTGTGAGGGTGCTGCCTATGTGCAGGGGCTTTTCTGTGGGCTCAGTCCCAGAGGCTACAGTGGGAGCAGAGCTGCCTGCAGGCTGTTGGAGAGGGGATGCACCAGGACTTGGTTCCCAACACCAGGACCTGGCCCCTTATGTTGCCAGTGGAGAGAAGGTGTCACGGTGTCTCCTCTGCCTGTGACCTGCCTGTGGCCACACGCACCTTGTGGCATGAGTCTCCTTGGGCTGTGCCTGTGAATTGGGGTCCTTGGGCCGTGATGGGAAGCTGGACTTGGGTGCTGTAGAAGAGGGGTCCTCCTAAGTCTTATACAGTTGCCAGTCCATTAACAACCTCTTGTCTTCTCCTCTCTGTTTCAGTTGTTGGTAGCTATGGGTACTTCCCCATGGACGTTCCTGGTTCTGGGATGTTTTCTCACAGGTAAATATTCCTCAGTCCTCTAAGCCTCTCCACCCCTAATTCTTCATAAATCTGTATTTAAACTGGCTTCATTCTGTCCACAATAACAAATGGCACATGATTGCCAGCTGATCACAGACCTGGTTTTTCTACTTTTCCCTCTGGCAGGCTATGACCAGCCCTACTGAGAGGGCAGCACTTTTGCTGGCCCATATTGGCCACTTTGGCTCTCCTGTGCTGCTATAAGCTCCCACACACTTGTGTGAGTGTGCAGGGAAAGTGATGTGCCAGCTCCAGCAGTCCCAGGGCAGAGCAGTGCGGGTCAGGCTGCCTGTGTGGGCTCCCTCTGTCCTCCCGCGCTCACCAGGGGCTCCCGACATCTGCTCAGCTAATTCATGGTGATGGGAGGGCAGGGCAGGCCGTGCCACAGGCTGCCAAATATAGAAAGGGCCCGTAGACCGAGGAAACTCTGGGCAGGAGTGGAAAATTATTTCAAAGACAGTCTGGATTCCTGGTGCCGGTTTATTGCAGAGAGTGCCAATTTCACTCAGAGGGCCTAGGTGCTTGTTTATTGTACAGGTCATTTGGTAGGCTGAAACCACAAATATATTTCCTTGGTGAGCTCCTCCTTTTATAGGGTTTGGATCCTCTAATTTTCCATCTGAGAGCTGGACCTGCACCAACCCACCTGCAAACTACCTAGACTTGCAGATCTGTAACTGGAGATTGCATCTGAAAACCAGTGCCATCTACAACATCTAGTTCAGTGAATTGCAGTTATAGCTGGCTAGAAGCCTTCTGTACATTTTGGCTAGAGGCAGACGTGATGTACAAGCTCCTGCTCTGGCCCTTTGCAGAAATTGAAGTCAGATGTAAAATGCAAGATTTAGTCTTGGGAAGTGGTTTCCAAATTTCAGCTGTAAGCTTGCTTGAAGGCTGACAAGGCTGCTGGTTTCCTGACCATGGCTGTAAGAAGGTGTGAGATGCCTGTGACCCAGCAGCCAGGGTGTGGAATTCAGTGGTCTGCAGTAGAGCCGTGTTTGCCTTTGGGGCTGGAAAGCTGTGGTGCGGATTGGGAGCTATCTCTAACTTCTGTCTTTCACCTCTTGATTTGACAAACAGAAGTCAGCAAGCAAACACTTAACATTTCAAAGGAAAGCCATTTACTATTCCTGGGGCAAAGCTTTGGCTTTTAACAAGGGCAAATTTCCTGGGACATCAGCAGGTCTGAAATAGAAAAGAAAGCTGCTCTGGATCCTCTCTGCTTCCTCTCACATCCCTGTGCTGAGGCTGTTTTGTGTATTCACATGCTATTTATTTGTGTCTTTTTGCAGGACCATTCCTAACATTTTGCCAGCTTCCTCTGCCAACTATTGTTCCCACTAGGAACGAAATGGTGGTCCAGCTGTATTCCAATTTCACACTCAAATGCTCTGGGGACAGCGAAGTGAGCTGGCAGTACCCAGTGACCGAGGGAAACCACAGGATAGACATTAGACATGAGGAAAACAACAGCGGCCTCTTCGTGACAGTGCTCGAAGTAGGGAACGCCTCGGCCGCCCATACGGGCTCCTATGTTTGCTACTACAACCACACTCAGGTGGAGGATGGGGAAGTGGAAGGGAAGGAAATCTACATCTATGTGCCTGGTAAGTGGGGCATGCCACAGCCGTGCCTGGAGCTTTGGGTGGGAGAGGTGAACCATGGATGTGCAGAGGAGGTGTGCTGCTGGTGGCAATTTACTGTCCAAGGAGGAGAAATAACCCCAGGGCCACTTCCTCATGTGTAAATCAACACCAACCCCTGTAAATCTATGGATATGCTTTCCCTTCTTCCTATTGGTTTTCTCATTTTAATAAGAGTTTTAGTTCTCAAGAAGAGTGATGAACTCAGAACTTCAGAGCTGAGGTCTTCTGCCCACCAGGGGCTGGAGAGCAGACCTTGGTGGCCAGGTCAGCTCATCTGTGGGAGGTTTGCCTGGCTCCCAGGTGGGGATTAACAGAAATGCCAGTCTTCTCAGGGGCCACTTGGGGGGATATTCTGGGATGTGTACCGACCAAACCAGTGCCGTGCATGATACTAAAGCTTCTGCCAGATGAGGAAGGCAATGCCTTGTTCTTAACCTGAATTAGGCTTGAATTGAGGACTGGAAAAAGCTCATGTGTGGACAGGGCCTGGGAAGTGTGAAGCAGTGGAGATGTCTTGAGGATGGCTGTCAGAAGGAGGGGAAAGGAGTGCTCCTGCTGGCCAGTCCGACACAAGATTAAACACATGGTGCTATTGTGCAGTGCCCTGTAATTTTCAAGTCAAACACAGACTTTCCCAGGCCCTGTGTTGCATTTCTCTTTGGTGGTGGAAAACTGTTGGACTCAGAAAAAATGGCATCCCTTCTTTTTGGAAGCACCTATTTACAGCTTTGCCCTCCCACCCCCGTGTTCTGACTGGAAATCTGCTTAAAGGCTTTCCCCAATCTCTATGGGATGAAAATCTTTATTGTCATAGCTGAGATAGGCACCAAAGGCTGAGCCACGACTGACTGCTTTTGTAAAGCCCTGTCTGGATGTTTCCTCAGCATTGGCTGGGCTTCAGGGCATGAGGGTCACAACTGCAAGGCCAGAAGAGATCAAGCCACTGGATTTGCAGTAAATATTTTGAACAGGGAGCAAAAGAGAGAAGAACTGCAGCATGTTCTGAAGGAGATGATGTCTGCAATGGCAAGGAAGATTCTGGAGGGGCAAAAAGCCAGGAAGAAATAACAGGACGTGTTTTTAAGGCTATTTTGCAGCAGCATTAAGTTTTTGCTGTTGACAGTGTATGATTCAAGGACAGTGATTCTTCCCAGACTTTCTCTCCATTTGCCACAATAAATGTAAGGGGTTTGCGTTCGTTCTTGAAGCAAGATGTTTCAGCAGAGGCTGCCAGCTTTGGCACATATATCTCAATATCCAAGCAGCTCTAACCAAATTACCAGAAGATGTTGTTTATGTTAAGCAGTCTTGCAACTCACTCAGGAGAGGAATATAAAGGCACGAGATGGAAGATTTCTTCAAGAGGACTTTTTGGTTTGGTTTTCGAAAGTCTCTAGACATCAGCCTACCAGATTTGCAGGGCAGTGACACCCTGTAATTTTTTCCACTTGTTAACCATCAAGATGTCATAAATGCAGAAACATATCCTTTCCTCCAAATTATAGAGAATGTCTCTGTTTCCACTATAAACTTTGTCTTTACAATTGTTTTTCCTGCAATGAATTAGGAGGGCAATGGGTGGCAGCAACCCACTTTAGCCAGGGAGGATTACTTTGGGACTTCATACAATATCCTATTTTCACTAACAGTACATAGAAAACCAAACTAGGTGAATCTTGTTTCTGCTTTAAATTACAGTGGGAAAATGAATACATGGAGTTGGCAGCATTTTTGGGATGGAGTGCTGTGCTTGGAATATTGCTACAAAGAGCCTGCCAGTGCAGCAGAAAGTCTATTGTTGGAGGGATTTGGATTGCTATTTATTAAATTTTATTATAAAGCTTTGCACAGAAGCTGCAGGCTAGCAGGGATTATTTGTTTATTCTGAATGGCCAAATGGAGACGATTTGAGGGCTGTGCTTTTTATGCGTAATGTTATGCAATTATGTTTTAAACTCAGACTTTGGATTGGCTGGGGAGGGAAGTTGGCATGTATTTTGTTGACTTTAAAAGAAATAAAACTACTAGGTCCTTGTTTGCTTTTTTTCCTAGTTGAATACCATATTTTGAAAACCACATGCAGTGACCATAATTAACTATGTCTCATAACTGTTATGTTGGACATGTTAGAAATACATGAAGATAAGTACCTTGAACTATTTTTGATGAAATGTGGCTTTAGTGGTGTTCAACATAAACAACATGAAACTGACTTCTACTTTTTTTCTTACTTGGAAAGTGTTTGGAATTTTTTTTATATTTTTATTTCCCTCCCTGCTTATGTACTGGTTAGGAGACAGCTACTAATAAAAAAGGGGAAAAACATGTAACTTGAAATCATGTGAGTTGTGATTAATAACATAACATTTTTGGGGGAGGATCTTTTGTCTTTATCATTTTGCACTCTGAATTGTCACAAAGGAGCCTATGCTCTCTCCTGTTTTGTGCTTAGGAGAGATGTTTCATTGCATGCCACATCAAATAGCTGAAATGAGATAATACATGAAATTAGCAAACCATACCTGCAATACCGTGAAACACTGGGGGAATGAACATAAGTTTCACTTATGACTTATAAGTGATCATTGAGATGCACTTCTTGTGCATGGACTTGCTACAAACAAGACAGTGTAAGATTACCTCTTGTTTTTTTACAGACCCAGACATGCCTTTTGTTCCTTCTATACCAGAAGACCAGTTCATCCTAGTAGAAGAAGGTGACCCTGCAGTTATCCCTTGTCGGACAAGTGACCCAGATGCTCAAGTGACTTTAGTTAACAGTTTAGACAAGCCTGTGCATGCTTTATATGACACCAAACAAGGCTTCATAGGCAATTTTCCTGCTGGCTCATACACATGCAAAACAATGGCTAAAGGCGTGGAGTTCAAGTCTGATGAGTTCCTCATCTATATTATAAGAGGTATTTATTCCTTTTCAGTTAAAAAAGCAGAAAAAGTGATTGTGTTCTTTCTTCACACTGTGAGTGCACCAGCATCACAGGTTTATATCAGATATTTCTCGAATGATGAGCTCCTTGCTCTTCTGGCAGTACTGCCAGTTACTTAGCTGTAAGTTTACTTACAATTTTGATGAGAATAACGTCTCCCTAACTTTGTCCTCTCTCCAAAATTATTGCAAGAAAAATGTTTTGTAGTCCATGCATTTTCATCCTATTTGCTGAAACACAAATTAAAAGGCTAGAGTTTCCCAGTGGCTTTGAGCTGTCAAACTCAGGATAGTCTGAAAAACATAATGATTTAATTATTTTGAAAACATTTTTCCTGGCCATCATGGAATTCTCAAACACAGTCACTGATCAGCAAAATGGAAATGGCTTTTATACCCAATGCCTTTTTCTAGAAGGATTTGAGATAGGAGCCTGTAATTAAAATTTTATTTGTGGATCATTTCTTTGTGGAATGGAATTCAATGCCTGTGCATTCATGCTTTAAATACAAATTGTTTATATTATTATAGATCAGCAGTACTTTTAATGAATTTTCAAGGTGATTCCCCAGTGAAGGAAATGAAATGGAAATCTTCCTCTGAAACTGCACGATGTGAAAATTGTAATCTTTTAAAAACTAAATGAGATCTCTCTCTCTTCTCTTAGCTACTTCACAGCTGCCTGTTGAAATTGAAGCTCTTAAAACCGTCTACAAAACTGGCGAGACAATTGTAGTAACTTGTGTGGTCTTTGACAATGAGGTGGTTAATTTACAGTGGAATTATCCTGGCAAAGTGGTAAATATCTCTCTCTTTTTTCTTTTTTTTTTTTCCACAATGTTTGTAGTTGCTTATTAGGCAAGCAAGTGGGGCTGTAAAATATTATTCTCTTATCTGAATGAGGACAGCTGAGGAGAGAAAACCAAGTAAGTTCTTTTAATTTTAGGTTACCATAAAAGAAAGTCAGTCACAAAAGGTAAATTTGCTGTTAGTAACTAAGCAAAGCATGGGCAGAAAGTGAGGTATGGCTGAGGAAGGAATGCTGTATCTCAGGTCTTGTGCTGCAGCAAAAAAATAAATATTGTGAAAATAGATGTATATTGGACATCTGAGTAGAGCTCTGCTGCTGAAGGTCTGAACCTCTAAAACAGCTTTCAACAAACAGCTTTCAAACTTTCAAATCCTGGTTCTTTGGGATAATAAAGGACAATGAAGAATCAAGTCTATAATCTTAGGTGTTCTTCATTATGCAGATATAATTAAAATGATTCTTACAGTCTCTGAATTTACTAATGAGAAACATCTAGTAAGAAAATTTAAAAAGTTTTATAGAACCCTGAAAATTTTCAATTTTTTTTTTTTTTTTCTGCTAGTTAAGTAAGACTGGTTGAATATCCTTTTGCAGTGAAAACTTTTATTCAGTGAAACTTGGCTAGGGCCAGTCTCAGGCAATTTCAGAGTATCCCATGCAAAAATCTGGTTGCTGAAGGAATGATGTAATTGAAGTGTACCTAGTTGTTACTCCAAATACCCTCTTTTATTAAAGTAAATTAAGAGTCCAAGAGGAAAAATTATTTGAGCAAATTTTGGTTTGTTTTCCATCTTATCCATCAGTATAGTTTCTGCTATATGATGCTTCTCAAAACTAGTCCCAGCATATTTTTGTACCAGCCCCTCATGATAACATGGTCTGTCATTTTCACCATCCTTTGACTCTCAGGAGTTTTCTCCTTGTCAATAAATTATTCTTGTTTTGAGAGGAGGCAGAACATAGCATCTATGTACTGGTTAATTTTTGTCTGGTGAAGGGGATAAAAATTCATCTTACTTCGTGGACGTTGAACAAAGGGGACTCAAGTGGCCTTTACATCTGAGGAAAGGCTAGTGCATAAAGAGTGAATTGCTCTTTAAAGTTGCTTACCCAAATTTTCAAAGGTATTTGTTTCTTGTGAACAAAATAAGAGCTTTCAACCTCAGCCTTCTGTGCCTGCCCCCAAAAGGGTGTATTTTTTATAGGCACAGCTTTTCTGTTGTGGCTGAAAGAGGCATCCTTAACTGAATAAACAAGTCTTCTGCCATACAGGATTTAGATGTTTGCTCACACTTCAGATCCTCAATGATGTGATTTCGGCTCAGTTACTTAAACAAAGTTTTTTTTTTCCTTCTCCAAACTACAGAAAGAAAAAGGTCTGATAAAACTTGATGATATCAAAGTGCCATCACAGAAGCTGGTTTACACCTTGACCATCCCTGAGGCATCAGTGAAAGACACAGGGGATTATGAATGCACTGCTCGTCATGCAACCAAGGAGGTTAAGGAAAATAAGAAAGTAGTCATTACAGTTCATGGTATAGTCTGATTTTAGTGTCCAAAATTATTAACACGTTGGAAAACAACATTCTTGAAAAATGTTGCATAGCGTTGTTTACAGAAGGCTTTTTCATTTACAGACAAAGGCTTTGTTCACCTGGAGCCTCAGTTTAGCCCTCTGGAAGCTGTCAACCTGCATGAAGTCAAAAATTTTGTTGTTGATGTGCAGGCTTACCCAGCACCAAAAATGTACTGGCTGAAGGATAATGTGACTCTGATTGAAAATCTTACAGAGATTGTTACTACTTCAGGAAGAATCCAGGAAACGAGGTAAAAAACCTTCTGACCATTACTTTGCTGTGCTGACCTGAGTTTCTCCCCCAGAAACCTGGGCACTGCTCACTCTTTATATCTCAGTTGCTTCTTCCTCAGTGGGATTTAAAAATAATTGATTTGTTTTCTATTCTAAAGGGCAATCTACTGTCTTCATAACATCAATCTCTGCAAGGTTCTTGAGTAAAAAACCTCTTTGCTCCCTTTAACATGTCTTCACACCAATAATTTCCAGATCTTTCCAGTAAAATCAGCCTTTGTTAGGTCCTTGCAGAAAGTAACTAAGGCCACTTCTTTCTCAGTTGCATGTTGATAGTTATTTACAACTTGAGTAATGACTTAAAGGCATGCTAGAAATGCTGAATGTCCCTATGTTATAATTGCAGCATACCCAGATTACATGTTGCACCAAAATGATCTTTTTATGCCTGCTTGAAAAACACAAACAAAACTTGCATTTCTGCAGGTTTCAGAGCATTTTAAAATTGATACGGGCCAAGAAGGAAGACAGTGGATACTATACCTTGGTGGCTGAAAATGAAGATGAGATTAAAAGATACACCTTCTCATTGCTAATACAAGGTAAGCAGCCCCAAAGCCTTGCCCACCAGAACTCATGACTGCATTGCCTGGAGTGGGGACTCATGAAAGGCACAAGCAGGGTGAGCAGAGGAGTGCGTGCGTGTTAGTCCCTGGAGCTTCTCTAGCCTCATCCTGGCTTTCACTTCTGCACTGGCCTTCAGCCAAAAAGAAACTTTATCCACCCAGCTAAGTCATTCCAGCTGACAGTAGGATGATAGCTCATTTAGCATGACATGAAGACGTGGCACAACTGCAGCACTTCCTTCTCATTGCTCTAGCCCAGAATCCACTCTGTGCTCAGGAGACAAGCACCTCCTGGTTGAGTCTGCTCTGTAGCTCTTGCTAAGGTGTTTGCTTTGAAATTTGAAGCTGTTTTATTTGTAGGCACTGACAAGCATTTTAACAACCTCCTGACTCCTTCCCAGTTCCAGCTCTGATCTTGGCCCTCGTGGATGATCACCACGGCTCTGCAGGTGGGCAGACAGTGAGATGCTTGGCAGAGGGGACTCCACTTCCTGATGTGGAATGGCTGGTTTGCAAGGACATCAAAAAGTAAGAGGAGTGGGTGGTTTCTTACCTGAAATATGACTTGTGTCCTCAATTATCTTAACATAATTAGTTACTGTACTATGTTTTCCTCATCAAAAGCCAGTAAGTTTCAGATAATTCTTACTTCTTTTCAGAGGCATGTTGCTTATATTTCAAGAGAGGTTGTCAGTGCCCTTCTTTTTGCATCCTATAGGACACAAAACAATGCATCAATTCAGGTTTTTCTCATAAAACTTTCTGTTCAGTAAGCCAGCACCAAGGATTTCACAGTCCAGGTTTGAGTAAGGATTTTGAGAAGTAGCTGTTCCTCCATTCAGGGATTATTCTTACCTTGAAGGAAGAAAGGTGCAGGTTTTTCAGAGATGCAATCTAAACACCCTTCTGGCCCTTAAATGTGTTGTTGTCAGAAGAAATTTGCAGGGAAAGGTAACTCTTGTTCTGTTCACTCTTATTTATCCATACCCACACCCAACACCCATTTCCCCCATTATTCTTCTCTGCAGGTGCAGCAATGACACCTCATGGACCCTTTTGACTAACAATATCTCTGATATACACATGGAAGCCCATCTGGATGAGAAAAACATGGTGGAAAGCCAGGTGACCTTCCAGAAGGTGGAGGAAACCCTGGCTGTGCGATGTGTGGCAAGGAACGACCTCGGTGCCGTTACTCGAGAGCTGAAGCTCGTGGCTCCCAGTGAGTTTGTTTTGCCTTCTATGCAATTACAGCAGCCAGTTTGACCCTGCTCTAACTCACTACAGTTCAGTCCTAGTGGATAAAAATATTAATTGTTGTAGATAATTAATTAAAGTAGATTTTTTTCCACCCTGGTATTTCTGAGGTTGAGGCATTTTACAGGTTTTCATGACGCATCTGCTTTTTGCTCATGATGTGGTTCCATAATTCATTATACCATGCTAGTAGTGGCTATGGGACATTCTTCTAGACAATCTGCATTTGGTTTTTGAAACAAGATGGCAGAGCAGCTCTGGGCTTGGAAAGACTTTATAGTCACCAGCCTCAGGAACTGCTCCTGCCACTTCTGCAGGACACAGGAGCTGCAGAGGTGGATGTGTGGGGAGGTGGGTGTCTTCTGTGTGGGATGCTCCTCATGGCTCATGAGGAAAATAAGGTCTATCTTTTTGCTCCACAGCCTTGAGATCAGAGCTAACGGTGGCTGCTGCTGTCTTAGTGCTCTTAGTGATTGTGATAATCTCACTGATTGTCCTGGTCATTATATGGAAACAGGTATGTAGAAAAGTGTTTCAGTTTGGGTGCTGAGCCCTGCTGGGTTTTGATCTGCTCTAAAGTCAGGTCCAGGACTAATGCTTGGTTTTGCATTCAATGTGCTCTGCAGAAGCCAAGGTATGAGATTAGATGGAGAGTCATTGAGTCTATCAGCCCTGATGGCCACGAGTACATTTACGTGGACCCAATGCAACTGCCCTACGACTCCAGATGGGAGTTTCCTCGAGATGGGTTAGTGCTTGGTAAGTTTTCTGCAAGGGACTAGCCTCACCCTTCTTTGGGGAGAAAGACATTCAGTGACCATTCTGAGGTCTCTGCAGGACTTGCAATGGAAGTTATGGCCACAAAGTCCAGAGTCTCGCTGTGTCTGTCTGTTCTCCTCAGTTCTCCTTCCTGATCCTCTTCTAGAGTGGCATCAGTCCTGAGGTCCTTGTATTAGTGTCCCCTGTGCCTCTGTTCCAGTTCTCCCCCACATGCCCTGTGTGCAGTGTCCACCCCTATGAGGCTTAGGGGACTCTCTCAGTGTTAAACACCCTTTTCAACCTTCACTTCTGCTAAGGCATCCATAAGAAGGATGTCAGATTTTTAATATACTTATGTGCAGAGGCCAAGAAAATCTGCAACTAGTTATGTAGTTTTATTAAAAATATTTTTTAAATTATTAATCCATGCCATGCACGTATCAGTGCTGAGTAACTGCATATTTTTGTGGCTACTGTCCTTCTTTCTTTTTCCTTCCCCTTCTGCTTTCTTGCTTTGCTATTCCTCATTGGAATTCATACAGAACTCGGTCATAATTAATTCCTCAAGGCTGGCCCAATCTCTCATTTATATCAATTGAAAGTGTAATGACTATAGAAAATTTTCATGTTCTATCCTGTTAGTGGTTAAACATACAAGGCTTCCCTCTCTTGGGGATATCTGTGGACCAAACTGTATTGCAAAACACAGGAGGAGAAGACTAAATGTGTCCTTTTTTTGATATACTTCTAGAAACATACTCCCCTGGTATAGTTCTTCACCATCACAGAGAAAGAGTTAATTCTTGAAAGTAGCAAGAGAAAAAATTCTGGTTCAGGAACAATATCCTTTAATTAAATTCATGTTGCTAATTGAAGACTAGAGGAGGATGAATGTTTTATGGAATTATTTTATTACAACCCAGACTTTAATTATATGCTTAAACAGGATTTGTCAGATCTGGGTTGTGGAAGACCACCATTGTGACTTTTGTCTCCCTCTGACTCATGAGCACCAGCCTGCTTCAATGCCTTCTTGTTTACAAGTGTATTCAGAATAGTCAGTAGCTTTAAAACCCACTGCTCCAAATCCTTTTGGCAATCTGGATTTCACAACTGCTCTTCTTGACACACTTACCTGCCAGCACTTTTGCCATATTAAATGCTCACTGGTGAGGGGGGAGGCCCTCTTTTGTTTCTGGGGCTGACAATTCTGGTTTGTGTGGATTTTCTCTTATCTAAGTGGGAGATGACAGCAAAGCAATTGCACCTTTAGTTCAGGGAGCCTCTGAAGCAGGTTACAAACCCATTTTGGCCCTGCCAGATGAGTATTTCCCATCCTAGCCGTGTAAGCCAGCTGGCATTTATTTGTTTTTTTCTAGCCAGTAGTGCCTGGAGTGCAGTGCTGTGTTAAACGCCAACTCTGAACGCTGGCTGGATGGAGCTTTGACTGACAAATGTGGGTTACACTACAAATTTCCTTTTGCAATCACTGATCCACAGTGTATGCAGTGCACTGCTGTTTAAAGGGCTCATGAACCAGTGCAAGTCCAGGAGATGTGTAGCAGAAGGAACAGCACATAATGCCATGTGCTGTTTGAGCACCACTGCCTTCTGCTGGCTCTGCTGAGAGTTAGTGAGGTCCCAGCAGGACCTGGACCTCCTCATCTGGCTGACAGAGCTGAGAGCAGCACCTTTTGAGGCATGGGGTCAGAGTGCTGCTGCTCAGGATACCAGGGTGGCTGTACAGAGACAGCAGAATTGCTCTCATCACTTCCCAGCAAGGCATTTATTTGTCCTGGTGACCTTAATAAAATGAAATGCTGGTCCGACACAGAATCTGACCCGTGCCCATTTAAACCAGGCAAGTTAAAATTCAAGTCACACCACAATCAGAGATGTGGTACCTCATTTCATGAGTCTTGAAACTGGATGTAGATTATAAAGCTTGACACTTTTTTGGCTTTTAATATAGACTAAGAGACTTATGGTTTCATTTGGGGTAGGTTAATTACCCCAGGCTAATTTTAGCAGAAGAACATCCAGCTGAGATGGTTGCATCTGGAACAAATTCACACACTTCACCCTTGTGTCCTCTGAGCAGAAAAGCAGCACCTCTCTGGCAGAGCTCAGCAGATAAGATCTGTGGATGGGTACAGAGGCTGAATTAGCTGCTGTTCCTCCACTAGTTTGAGGGTCTTGAGCTGCTGCTGTGTCTGCACTGTCCCTCTGTGGTGGTGAAGCAGCACTGCTCCCTCAGCGAGCAGATCACAGCAGTGCCTCTATACTGAGAAGTAAACTCACACTATAATTCTGAGCTTCAGTGAGGCACTCATCAAGAACATGATGGCATTACAGATGCTTCCAGTTCTTGGGAGTTAGCTCCCACCTGGCTCCAAATTGCAAATGCAAAAGACATGGGGCTTTGGGCTACATCTGCAGTGAGGGTTGAAGAGGGGAAATAGCAGTGATGGCTCCCTGCCATTCTGGAAGTGCTCTCACTGTCTCCACGTGCACCCCAGCCCAGCAGAGGTGATGGAGAGGGAGATGTGTGCCTCGTGCTCAGCTGACAATATGGTTTTGGGGAGGAATTGGCTTGTGAAGACAAGAAGATCAAGGAGCATCAGCAAATGCCATCACATTCTGAAGGGCTGCATCCTGCCATATGGCTCCCAGACCTCCAGTCTGAAAAGTTTCAGGGGCCAAATTTCAAACTCAGGTTGTTTGAATTAGTCTGAAATTTAGTGTGAAGCTTTCTCACATCCTGATTGGGAAGGGTAACCTTTGGAGCACGGGAATCTTGAAAAGAAATCACACAGTTTCTGTGGGCATGACAAACTATGCTGTCATAATCTTGGAGAGGTTCACCAGTGTTAACCTAGCTAAGCGTTCTTTAACCATTTCTTGTGCTTGTTAATGATGTAGATATTGTTTGGCTGGAAATTTTCTTTCAAAAGCATGTGTGCAATAAAAGTGGGGTGTGTAGCTAGAGGATAACAGAAACATATGGCATTGCATGCCAGATAACACCTTCAGAAGTGTAAGAGGTGACAAGTTCAAACTGCAAACGAACGTCAAAGGCAAAATGCTGTGTATCTCCATAGTGAAATTCCCTACTTATTCTTTCTGTGCTCAAAGTTAAAAAGTAACATAAAAATCAAAGCGACATCTTGTCAGGCATGTGATTGCATTCTGGCATCTGGACATCATATACAGGTTTGTTCACTAAGTGCTCCCTTGATGGACTTGGTTTTCAATGCAGAAGCTATGAAATACAGTATTTTGGAGTATGTTTGTGCAGCTCATGTTTCTCTAAAATCTCACTCAATCTGTACAAATTCTTTTGGAGACTGTATCCAGATTAGAAAACAGGATATATTAATCCCAAGCTTCTTCTAAATTGATTGTGGGAAGAGTAGAGGGTCTATAAACATTAGCTGTTTCATTACAGCACTTGGAAATCTGCAATACAATTTATTCCAGCAGATGAAACACACTTGTACATTAAACTTCAGAGAAGTTTCCCCTCATATGTGATCAACATGTATTTCAGCTTCTTGCAGATCTGAAATGCTGCTGCCTGTCCACTTCTGAATGTGCTATTGATATGCTTTAGTCCATTTTACTGTTGGATGTATCCAGCTTTATATAATAGACCAAAACTACAGCTGAGGGACCCAATTCAGATTTGTAGGTCAGGAACACGCCTGTATTGTAATCAGGTGATGTCTCAGGCAAGGAGGTCAGCTTAAGCCTAGGACAATCCATGATGTGAGAGGATAAAGTGAAGATGGCAGAGCACAGGAAGGGATGAATTTGAATTATCTGAGCTTCCAGGTGCATATGTACTCTTGATGTTTGCTTGCATCTTTTTAAGACTTGTACTTAATGACAGCATTTCATACCTGCTTTTTCTGCTTAAAAACAGCAATAATAGCAATAATACCAGTAGTCTGGCTAAGGGAATGTGTCCTTTCCACACAAAGATCAACTTGGAGACAGGAAAGGAGCTGAATTGTTGTCACCTTCTGAAACAAATAATGTTCTCCCTTGTGTTCAGGTCGGATCCTTGGTTCAGGTGCATTTGGAAAAGTAGTTGAAGGAACTGCATATGGATTGAGTCGCTCTCAGCCAGTGATGAAAGTGGCTGTGAAAATGCTGAAACGTAAGTTGTCATGGTTCCATCTCCCAAGCTAGCTAGAAATCAATTCTTCGTATCTAAAGTAAAAAATGAATGGTGAAATGACAGGATTTAAAAATTACATTTAGATTGCTTTATGGCATTTCAAGCCTGAAGGTACCCAGGCTTTTGGAAACATCCAAGGTTTAGGTTTAGCTGAACAGCTACAATAACTCAACAAATATTGAGAAAGATAAAGTAACCATGAATGCCTGTGAAAAAATAAGGGCTATGCCACAAGGGGAAATAGGCAGGTCATGTAAAAGAGTCTTAAGTTCACTGAAGATTTTCTGGTTCATGAGAACTGAGAATCTGAGGCAGTGATTCTGTAGGAACCATGGGGAGCTTGCTTGTGTTGAACGAGCAGCTTGTAGAGTGCTTCTGTGCCACGTGGGCAATCCACTACAGCCCTGGAGAGGGACAAACACACTGGTCAGCTACTGAGCTGCATCAAGTGAGTCCCTTATTAATCATTTGTGGCTCCTCTCTAAGGCTTAAGAAAGACACGAATCAAGTAAAGGATATGGTGGCAGCAATGCTCCAGAGAGACATGCAAGGAGAATTTTTCTGTTAATATGAAAATGGTGATTTCTCCCACTGAGTCCCTAATGTGTTTTTTCTACAGCTACAGCTAGATCCAGTGAAAAACAGGCACTCATGTCTGAACTGAAGATAATGACACATCTTGGCCCCCACCTCAATATTGTGAATCTGCTTGGAGCTTGTACAAAATCAGGTGGGTTTGGCTGACAAAATAAAGTTTTGCTGTGGGGTCATCATTCAGTATTTAACAAGCACATTGATGCCTAAAGATTTTTTAGCTTTTTATGTAATCTTAACATATTTGTAGCTTTGTAGACTGTTAAATGCCTAGATATAACTTCTAGTACTTTTCCAACTTTCTTTCCCACAGTGAACAAATGCTTATTGATGCATTCCTTAAATTTTATCTAGTCTTGCCTGTTAGTTTACTAAGGATTTTTATTTTGTACCATGTAACTATAGACACAATAAAGGTAGGATAGGAGATCAGGGGGAGAGCTCCAGTGGGACAGAACCTGGTAGGAGATTACCTCATCAACTGCTCCTCTAATTGGACAATATTGACTAGATATCCTAATTGTCCTATTTTATAAAATTGTACAAATTTAATTTGGGTGCTTTTTTTTTTGTTTGTTTGTTTTGTTTTTTTGCCATATTGTGTACCTGAAGGTTTTTATGTTACCATTTGAACTTTGTTCGGAAAAGTTTCCAGGCATCAACACAGGTTTCAAGTAAAGGATTTATCAATAAATATAAACAAATATAGGTTTCAGAAAACTTCTTGATATTTTATAGTAATTGCAGTCATAACTTAGTAGATAGAAATGTATTAACTCACGACTCTATTTTCTACTAGTTTTGGAGTATTTTTGTATTTGTTTCTGGTTTTCAAAAACTGCAGTCATCAATGTATAATTTTTCTTTATTTTTACAGGTCCTATTTACATTATCACTGAATACTGTTTTTATGGTGATTTGGTGAACTACCTGCATAAGAATAGGGATAATTTCCTGAACCGACACCCAGAAAAGCCTAAAAAAGATTTGGATATCTTTGGGATGAACCCTGCTGATGAAAGCACAAGAAGGTGGGAGAAAAATGAAAAAAAAGAAATACATGATCTGCAACTTAATGACTGAAGTCCCTATTGACCCTTGTTGCATTCATAGGTTTAAATTCCTCCCTACATTTTCTTGTTAGACTTTTATTTGTCAGATTTCGTAGATCTGGGAAGATTTCAACAGTTTTTATTCAACCTCTCTGGCATGTGTCCTAGATTTGTGTTTCCTGCATGTAGACATGCCTGCAGTCTGAGGACCCCTGTGGTTTCTCCACAGATATCCTGATGTCCCAAAGACTTAATAATAAATCACAGCCCAGTGTTTCTTCTTCTTCTTTAAAACAACAACAACACCAACCAAACAAAAAAATAACAACAAAAACATCCTTTTGGCTCTACATGCCAAAAACTTTTAGAAGTAAAGTGCATCTACCTATCTCTTTGTTACCATGCTTGGGGAATTTCCACTGTCTAAAACTCCTTTCCTTCAACAACCTGGCAGAACTTGCTCTCCAAGCTCAAGTATTCTCCTTTATCTACCAATGGCTTAACCAGTCTCAACAGTGTCCTAATTGCTAATGTTCATCTCAGAACTTTTTCCAGATGATGGTTGAGGAAATTTCTCATGGTACATTCAGCAATAATGTAATGCCATAAAATGAGCCAGGATTTAAAAGGTGAACAGAGATTCATTCAAAAAATCACTCAGACAAATAGGTTAACTGACTTGGTAGCTGAACAAAGCCAGTGCTATTTGTCTGGGAGTGGGTTTGTTCAGCAGGACTGGATTTGGTGCAAACTGTCTGGGTGAATAAATTACACCTATCATTTAGAATACCTTGAGCTAAAAGCCCTAGGTAGTGATACTTGAGTTCAGTGGGATTTTGGTAAATAAGGCACGGTTACATACCTGACTGTTGGCAAAAGCCCAAGTTTGAAGTGCTTGTGTTTGATTACAGTAATGCATATGATACATGGTAATGATCTTTATATATATATATATATATATATATATATATATATACACATATATATATATTCCCTAACAAGAAGCCAGCTGTTGAATTTCACACCAGTACAATGCATTCACCTTAAGTGAAAGGTTAGCTATGCATATGCTGTGACTGGGAAGTCACTAGCTGATACACTTGCATTTTTTTCCCAATTTCAGTTATGTGATACTGTCATTTGAAAACACTGGAGAATACATGGACATGAAACAAGCTGATACCACTCAGTATGTGCCAATGCTGGAAAGGAAGGAGGGCTCTAAATACTCTGATATTCAGAGATCTGTGTATGATCGGCCAGCTTCATATAAGAAGAAATCCCTGTCAGGTAATGTAGAACTGTCTCTTCTGCATATATCATTAATACAAATTACTCTTGTGTAAACACACACCTTATTTTTGTCCTCTAAATGCACACAAACTGCTGAACAAGCTGTGTTCAGCAAGAGTGTGAGCATAAGTTGTAAGCTAAAAGCTTGTGGTTGTATTCTTCCTTTCTGCTCCTTTCTCCTTCCTTTCTGGGGTGGGAATTCATGTTGCTGGTGCAGAAGGGGTCCTGCTGTGTATTTATTTCTGTGCTGAAGCACTGTGTAGATGTGTTCTGAAATGGGGCTGTAGGCACTCTTTGGAGGCAGTGATTTCATCAGTCTTGTAGTTTGAAGGATTTTGAGCATTAGCTATGACCAATAATAATAGTACACATTGTACTATTTCCATTTACATTCTGCATTAAGTGACAATTACCAAATGCAGAACACTCCCAAATACTTTCCTGGATTATGTAATGAAGATAATGCATACATCCTATTCCCTGTCCCTGTTCTCAGAAACCAGATATGCTTTTCTTTAAAAACAGACACTGTCACTTCTGCCTCCAGGCCTCAGAAACTGAACCATATCCAGTCCCAGATTTATATGGCAGACTTATGGACTCATGCTCTAGGACTGTCACAGAAAATGAATCACTGAATTCTGACTGTTTTTTTCCTGGCATTTTTCATAAAAGAAACAAGAACTGTTGCCATAGACTTACTGACCCTTTTTGCTGGTATTGGATTGGTCCCAGTGGATACTTCCTGGGAAACAACAATGTTCAGCAAAAGTAAAAGGATAAGAATGTACATGCATGCAAAAAAGCCCTGATGAGGGCATCACCTCTAAACAAATATTTTTGTACCACATGCTGAGTAAACAACCTGTGTCATAGTCCAGTAATGTCCAGTAACAGTCCTTTTTCACTTTGCTATTTCCTACTCTTCTCATGGGGAAAAAATTACAGACAGGAGAAAACCCAAACCCGTTATTTAATACTGGCTGTTTTTAAAAATGCAGTATGTGCCAGTGGCTGATGCAGACATTAGAAGTGGTAATAGTTACTATGAAAAGACTGTTTTGGTCATGGTACTCTGCTAAAATTATCAGCTCAGAATCATGGTAGGTAGGGGAAGATGGATGCTACTTTCACACTCTACAGCAAAACTGCATTTTTCTTCTTTTTTCAATAGAATCAGAAGTCAAAAACCTTCTTTCAGATGACAGTTCAGAGGGCCTCAGCCTACTGGATTTGCTGAGCTTCACCTACCAGGTTGCAAGGGGAATGGAATTCTTGGCTTCTAAAAATGTAAGTAAACTAAAAAGTAAGCAAAAATGGAATAAGGTGTAAAAATGTCTTCTGCAGCTATGATTTTAAATTTAGATTTTGAGCATGTGACACAACATAGTATTCTTTTTTGAGACATAGACAACCTTCTTTCTTACCTGGAAATAGAGTGGGATTTTATTTTTTGCCATGGTGGGAAAAAAATCAAATCAGCAGTCACTTGTCTTTCCCTGCTGGATCCTGTGACATTGCTGGAGTCAGGGTGCCAGAGGTGGTGGAAGATGAAAGCAGGGTCTGGGTGATGGGTCCATGCAGTCACCAGCCAGCATGGTCAGAAGCACAGGCATATCATTAGTACATGATGAGTAGAATGGAAAGGGTGACCTCACTTTTGCCTCCACCTCCCTAAAATGCATTTGTGTGAGACCTCGCTGGTCCTGGAGCCTGGTGCCTCCCTGCTCCTGTTAGCAGGTGCTTGTTCAGTAGAAGGTCCTGTTAGTTCTGTACCTAGAAAGTCAACCCTTTGGCAAGGGCAGAGGCCCTCATGGATAAAGCATGTCCTTGAACAACTCCATTTTTCTCCATACAGTGTGTGCACCGTGACTTGGCTGCTCGTAATGTCCTCCTGGCCCAAGGAAAAATCGTGAAGATCTGTGACTTTGGGCTGGCTAGAGACATCATGCATGATTCCAACTATGTCTCCAAGGGCAGTGTATGTACCGAATCCCTGGAGCTCTGCTTTTACTGAAATGAAAACTGTCAGTTTTAAATGCTATTTCATGTTCTTGCCATTCAGTGCTGGTTTCAGTAATTGACCATTGGGATGAATGTCGCCTCAGAACAATTTATTTTCAAATCATTAATTCCTGTAACTTTTCTAACTCTGTTTTAAAGCCAAAAAATACACATTTAGGACTTCACAGTCTGATATTTTTAACTGGCAGGTTTTGTGACTGGATAAATTATTAAGGAACTGTCAAACAATGACATATCAGACCTAGTTCAGCACTGCCAGATTTTGCATCATACATTCAATCATTTGCTACCTGGTCATTTGGTAGTAATGAAATTAATACTTTTATGGTTTAACTAGTTTTTATGCAGGGCAACAAGTAGCATTGCTTATAATCCTGATACCTCTGTATTAAATTGAATTAAAAATAAACACTACCAAGGTTAACATTATTTTTCTTATAGAGAGATGTTATTCCTGGCTATCAAGCAACAATTGCAATGGTAAGCATTTATTTAATGACTAATCTCTTGTGTTTGGGCTTTCTTTCTTTTTATTACAGACTTTCCTCCCAGTAAAATGGATGGCACCTGAAAGTATTTTTGACAACCTGTACACAACATTGAGTGATGTCTGGTCTTATGGCATTCTGCTGTGGGAAATATTTTCTCTTGGTATGTACTGTGAATATTTTCCTATGTGTAGTGATTAAGTTTTTTTAATTCAAACTATTCTACATATGTATATCAAATTCTGCATTTAAAAATATGTGTGTGAAATCCACTGTTAGTTGTTCTTCTACTGTTCTAAGATTTCAGATTCCAGTGTTAGGTGTGAAGTGAAATGTCCATACTTTCCCAAAGTTCTCTTTAGTTTTGATATGGATTTTTTGTTTGTTTGTTTGTTTGTTTGTTTGGGGGTTTTGTTTTTCATTTATCTGTTTGTTTGTTTTAGCAATATACTTTTTTTCTGTAAAACTAAAGGAACTGAGTGAAAATCTTTTGTGGAAAAGTATTGGTGTGCCACAACAGGATTGATTTTCTGTCTAATATGAGAAGGAACATATTTCTCCCTTGCAATGGGGTGCCTGGGGCTGCAGCCCAGCTCAGCAGCTGCTTTGGAACAGCCTCTTCATACAGATTTCAAAAGAGCCTGTCTTAGTCCCATTACAGAATGAAAATAAATGTCAATCTTCTGGGACACCGATTTCTCATTTCCAGGTCAACACTGTTCACACAGTTGGTTTATGGCAGTGTAAAGTGGTTATGACAGTATACAGCAGTTACAGACAGTGTACAGCTCCCAGCTGGGAACAGCCTGGCTCTCTCCTCAGCCTCATTAATTAGCCTCCTGGATGGCCAGCTTCAGTGAGCATGCATTGCCCAGATTTACTGCCAGCAGGATTACTCATGCCTGTGTGGCATCTACTGCTGCCCCACGGCAACCCCCAGCCTAATGTTATTTGCTAGAATAAGTTGTCACATAACTGCTTCTCAGAAAACAACAGTTGCACCACTATTTATGGTATTGATTCCTGTAAACCCTGGGCATCACAGGATCCTGTAAATACCATTCCCCCATATCCCTGGGAGGCATTGGACAGTGCAGGAATTGAAGCACTGCACTTCACTGCTCTACCTGTTAAGGAGATCCTGAAGCTCAGTTTTAGGGGAAAATCCTGCTTTTGAAAGGGCAGAGGTTTCTGAAGAAATATTATAGCATGGCTCCTCCATCTGAGAAAATAGCTGCTTTTTGGAAAGCAAAACATATCCTCAGCAGTGCTTGTTAAGAAGGCAAATTTTTACATCTTCATGCTGACTTCAGCTAGTGACGTCAGCCATGCCAAATGCAGACTGATGACCTGATCCAGGTATCACCCAGTCTCTGTCCCCAATGCATTCTATAAACACTGTAAAGGTTTTTTTTCTAACTAACATCTACTTCAATCTTTACTAGCCAGTGTTTCATGTTAGGGCTTAATGCCATTGAGACAATAGCTCTGATGTGAAACACTGTCTAGGAAAGAATCACTCTGATGTCATGTTTAATTATAGTGTTAACAGTTCATGACATGGACAGGAAGACAGTATTTGGGAATTCTTCATGGATAGTCAAGTACAGAGTAGTACTTTTGCTTCTCTTTTATCTGCAGGTGGCACACCATATCCTGGCATGATGGTCGATTCTACTTTCTACAATAAGATCAAGAGTGGATATCGAATGGCCAAACCTGACCATGCTACCAATGAAGTGTATGTGTGCATTTGGCTTTTTCACACCTGCCCAGCCTCCAGAAAATTTTGGCTTTAGTTTCTGTTTGATCAGTTATGTTCCTCTACCAGCTGATTGAACTGGTTTCCTTCTTATCTGCAGGTATGAGATTATGGTGAAGTGCTGGAACAGTGAACCAGAGAAAAGACCTTCTTTCTACCATTTGAGTGAAATTGTGGAGAGCTTGTTGCCTGGAGAGTACAAAAAGGTTTGCTCTTTGTAATATTCTCTGTGTTTTCTGTATACTGCTTTGGAGGGAATTATAAGCATTGTTCCAGCCATGAGAGCCATGAGCACTGAGCTGGCACATTCTAACCTACGTGAATGATGTGATTAGCACAGGGATTCATGTTCAGTTTCTTCATCCTCCCTTGCTGAGAGAAACCATTCTGCAGTATTAACTGGGAAGCAGAACTCTTTATGTCTAATTAAACCCTAACAATTAATTTTTTTTCTATTGGAGACCTAGTTCTATATATCTCCATGGGATTTTGTAGGCTGTGAAATAATTCTAGAAAAGGGACTCTTGGCCCATGTGTATAATCTCCCTGCTTCCTTCTTTGGACCCTGAAACCAGCAAATTTTCCCCTCACACTTCTGACAACTCTGAACAAGTTGTGCTTGCCCCATCATTCAGTGTATAATTTTTCCCACCTACCTTAACATCCTTCTGCCCCTACTCTTCTTTCACATCTATTTGTCTGCTTTGTGCTGCCACAAAACTTTGCTCCTGCATCATCTAAAACTTATGTGTCACTTCTCCCTTCAAAGCAATTGAAGATTCTGGACTTCTCTATCCAGTGCTGCTGGCTCATAGGGCAGATTATTTGCTAGGCTAACGAATCACATCTGCCCATCTGAAGAAAGGCAGCCTTTCTGAATAGCATCTAATGAGGGGGCTGAAATTAATATTTTCAGAGCTACGAGAAGATCCATCTGGACTTCCTGAAAAGTGATCACCCAGCTGTCACACGCATGAGAGGGGACTGTGACAATGCTTACATCGGTGTAACCTACAAGAACGAAGACAAGCTAAAGGACAGGGAGAGTGGATTTGATGAGCAGAGGCTGAGTGCTGACAGTGGATACATCATTCCCCTGCCTGACATTGACCCTGTCTCTGAAGATGAGCTTGGCAAAAGAAACAGACACAGGTAGGTGCAGTTTACAGACAGATCCCTTAGCCCATGTCACCATTTGGGGTCATGTTTGGCAATGTCCATTTACACTTCCCAGCATCATACTCTGCAAATGGTTTCCTTAGCTCTGTTGAAACTACTTATTGGGGGAGCCACATATAAATATGGTAGTACACTGGCCACAGTGTTTTCAATTGGAAAAATTCTATTTTGACTGTTTTGTGGTTGCCAAGGTAATGAGACAGCTGGTAGGGTGCTTCTGTGCGTTTTTGGGACTCCTTTAATAGCTTGGTCAAGTCACAGTGTTGTCTCGTGGATCTGTGGGCACATTTTGCAACATATCTTGCCTCCTTGGAGCTTCATATGAGACCTCAAAGGATTTATTTGTTTATATGAGACAAATTCCAAACTTTGGGAGAAGTTGTTGATGATATCTTCTATGGTACAGTTTTCTACTGAAGCAGGGTGTCCAGAACTTTCCTTTTAACTTAATTCATCATATATAGATTCAGCAACCTAGAAATGTCTTTTTTTTTTGTTTGTATATTTCTGTGCTTTATTCAAGGGAGGGAATAAAGAAGTCCCTAAAAGTACAATCAAAATTAAGACATAATCTTGTTATCCTTATCTTACTGTTGGTTATTGCTATCTTATTTTCACGTGACCTCCTTAGATTTACCTAAGTGACCTATTGTCACAGTAGTGTCATCAAAGTATTTCTCTGGCTGAGAGTGCTTGGAGAAACATAGGAACAGCATGCTCCTTTGAATTCCAAGGTGGTTCATTACTTTTGATTTACAAGATATGTCATGTCCTAAGAAATTGGTGGTCATAGTTACCTAAGGGTGCACCGTGAGTCAGAAAGCATCTGGGGAGGTAGTGTTCAGTTCTGCTAGAGACTGGAGTATTTACCCAGCCACAGGATCTCTGAGATATTTGTCTCTTCCAGTTCACAGACATCTGAAGAAAGTGCCATTGAGACTGGTTCCAGTAGCTCTACCTTCATCAAGAGAGAGGACGAGACCATTGAGGACATTGACATGATGGACGACATTGGGATCGACCCCTCGGACCTGGTGGAGGACAGCTTCCTGTAGCCCCACTGACAGCTGCCAGCTCTGCACACAGGGAAGCTCCCCGTGCTGTCTACAGACTCCTGCTCCACAGAGAAAACCACTTTATTGCAACGTCGAGGATGTGAAGAACAGGCGGATTTGTAGAAAGGAACTCCCAGAAATGGGCAGAGGAATCAACCTGAGTATAAATGAAAGAGACGTGTTGAAGATGGATTTTTTTAGTGTTGCTTCTTGCAGTACTTCAGTAGCATCTCAGTGTTGTTTGCCATTCCAACTGGTAGGAGGATGAAGGGAAAAGCCACAAACCGACCAGTTTTGTGTTTCAAGGGCATTCATATGACTTTGATGGATCAATTTTCCACTGCAGCAATACTTCACCATTGTAATTATGTAAATAACTGTCTGCTCAAGGATCTTTTGAGGTGCACATTGAACATATGCCATGGATTTTAGAAGAGGTCATTCATGAATTTTGTGTACTTCCTCCCTCAATCTCAATGTCAGCTGCTGTTGAATTATCATGTGAATTGAAGAACATGCAAAAACCACTTTTGGACCAAAAAGGTCTAAAACCACAAGGGACTGACTGGTACTATAAAACATGTTACTTTCTACGATTAATGCAATTAAAGGGGAATAATAATGATAATAATAATAATAATGATAATTAAAAGTCAGTCTATAATAGGTGTTAGAAACCTAGTAAGTCTTTATTAACTATAGAAGGTAGCTGTTTTCAAAATAATACTACTACTGTTTTCAGTAACACTAAATGTATATTTTACAATCCATTGTCCTTCAGTAAAAGCACAGCATCAAAACACTTTTATAAGTGCAGGGGAGAAATTTCCACCCCAAAAAAATTTTATGAAATAATTTTTTTTATCTGCACAGAATGCTAATTGTTCCGGTTAGCAAAAACTACTTTAACATGGAGAAAAAAATTAAGATTTTTTTCTTTCATGATCTGAGTAGCTTTTCTAATCAGATATACTAGAAGCAATTCATTTTCCTCTGACTAAGTGAGATTATAAAAATTTAAATTAAAAAAATATGCCAGATTTCCAAGATGCTGGAGGATGGAAGATTATGATAAACCACCAGCAATACTCTGTTATTAGTGTTTCATGAGTACTCAAAAGAAATCTTATCCTGATGTTAGCTGTGAAAAATTGATTTGATATTTGAACTGTTCAAGGAATAAAGACATTTCTCCTAGCCTGAAATGCAAGTTCAAATAAGCAGAAATAAATATACAGAAGATATTCTTGTCTTAGTTTTCAAGTTTAAGCAGAGCAGAAAACTCTACTATCTTTGCAGGCTGTAACTACAGTAGGTAAATGCTTCTATGAGTGTTGTTTGAAAGAAGGTGCATGAAAATGAACCTGCTGTCAGCCTGCAATTGTTGGTTTTTGACACCACTTATACAAACCAAGTATTATGATTACTGCTATCACTGTACAATGTCTAATTGAGATATGATGCTTTGGAAGACTTACATGTGAAAAGAAGTATATCATTGCCAAGGGCCCCATCCATTCTGGTACTCAACTTTCAAACTTTGCCTTAATTCAGTGCAATGAGCACCTCATAGGATATGGCCAGCTTCTGTTACGACACAACCAATGCAAATGTGATGTAAACTCGTTCCTGTGTTGCAGTATTTTCCTAGGAAGTGTGAAAGAGTGACTGACAGAACATGCTGCCATGCTAAACTACAGTTTACCTTCAAATGGCCCTACACAAAGCTTCCTAAGTCCCCTTGACTTCAATTGAGGACAGTCACAGATCAAACAAAAGCAAATGCAACATTGGCAGTGTTACAGCGTGGGATGCTGCACAGGCAAATAATTTTGGGTGTGGGTTTCCAGCTGTCACCTGGCTGAGGCCATGCACAAGATCACAGCAAATGTGAAAACAGGACCTGAAGTGAGGAGCCCCCACATTTTCAACCCTGATGGAAGCTGACAATCAGAAGGAATGGTGAAAGATGGTGCATTCTCTACTTGTACTCGACAGATCAAGAACAAGTGTCTTCCTGGGACCATGCTTTTGCCAAACTTGTCACTGAGCTTTGTGTGGGAACAACTGTGAAACACAGACTCTTGATATTGCCAGGACAGATGAGATGGTATCTAATCTCCCTCCAGTTATGAACTATGAACTGAGGAAACACAAATTGTCTATGGATATCCCAGATATCTGAACGGCCACTTGAGACGACATGTGCTTGAATTTGCATGTGTAGTCTTCACAACTACACGTTCAAATTAGGCAAGCAATTTCACCTGCATTTTTGCACATGGCCTAGTGTTCTTCAGGGTTTGAAAATCAGCTCCAGCATGTTTTATTATATCAGTTACTGGAATCTAAAGACGTTTTCATGCAAATTTGCCTTCCCCTTACCAGCCTCGTTCTGTATCTCACAGTGCATCTCAGGCTAGACTCAAATGGTGGACCAGAGCTGGCTCACTTTCTGGTACACAGTAATGTAAATTCTCCATCTTGTCATGAGTATTGTGCAGATCAGTTGTATCTGTAGCAGGGGTCTAGCCAAACCCAGCTCTCTGCAGGCTTGGAATCAGACAAGCTGGCCTGGAAACTGGAATGAGGAGAGGAAGAGAGAGGATTTGCTAGAGAGAGAAGTGTGAGAGGATGAATTGTTTAGTTTCACAATATTATCAGTATTACAGACTTTTTTTTTTTTATGGCTTACTTTTTGAGAAGCCACTGGAAGAGATATTCCCAAACCTTTTGCTACAGTAATTGTATAACGACAATCAGTGTTATCCTACAAAATGCAGCTTTTGATTTGGAATGGCCAACCAATTCCTTACAGCGTGGTCTGCAACTTGTACAAAATGGTCCTATTACATGATGAAGGACGTGAGATATGATGATGTTATACATCAATATGTATATAAGTATTTTTATATAGACTTCTAGAATACTGCCAAAACATTTATGACAGCTATATCACTGCCTTTGTTTATATTTTTTTTACTGTGATATATTCCACAGGCACGTTAACTGTTGCACTTTGAATGTCCAAAAGTTATATTTTAGAATAATAAAAAAGGAAAAATTTCCAAAATGATGGCTGTTGTGAAATGTTTGAAGAAGGGCAAACTGGCCTGAGTGATGGTAGGCACAAAATGTATTTCAAAAATGCCCCTGTTGATATTTTGTCTTTGAAAAAAATCTTGTAAATTAAGATCTCTATATTTCAATAAATGATATATAATTTAAGGATATGTGAGGGGTCTATACTCACTTATTGAAAGATGGTTATAAAGAATCAGTCTTGCTCAGGGATTTTTTGCCTCAAGAGGTCTTTGAGCTCTCTGCAAAGCCATCAGGCAGTAATCACAAGCACATCTCCGAGCCCTTCCAGTGGGCACAGTGAGGAAGTGCTGGCAGCAGATGACCAGGATACCAAGTGACATCTGTGGGGAGTGACATTACCTCCCAAAACACAGCAGGTGAGGTGCTCCAGCAGTGGGTGGGTGGGCACTGAGGTCTCTGCACTCGATGAAGCCCTTGACCTTGGCACTGTGTGTGCTGGGGGCTGATGCCTGCTGGTCTGCACACACTCAGGAGAGGCCCCTGGCCACAGGGTTTTTAGAACTTGTGCTGAACTCACCTCCTTTGTGAATCAAACCAGAATTTTAATATGGTTCTCTGCTCCAGCAATAATCATTTTTACACAGTGTACGTAACTGAATGTGAATTTGAGAACAATTACCAGATTTCAACCTGAAATCAGAGTTAAACCCTGACAGCTGCACTTCTTGCACAAAAGCCTGTCTTGGTTTCCCAGTGGGAGCCAGGCAAGGCTGGCTGGGGGAATGCCCTGTGAGTGGCTAGCTTAGCAACTTTCTGTCCTTGGGTGATCACTGTTCTTGCTGGGAACTCGCTGGGAGATGAGCTCTCCATCTACCCTCTCCCCCTCCTATTGAAATGGGGGGCAGCATCCTGGGCCCTTGCCTCAGATACGAGTTACAGTAGGTTGTCTCTTTGTGTGTCCTTGCTGAAAGGAGCCTTTATCCTGTACCCCTGCACAGACACACAACACTTCCTGTCATCACAGGGGGACAGGAAAGAGCCCTGGAAGTGCTTGTGCCCTCACATCCTGCTCAGCTGTGCACCTGCTCCTCTGGAAGCTCAGCAGCTGTGTGAGGCATAAGGACCAATGGACTCCTTATTTCTCTCTGTGGGGAGAAGGGTGGGGGTACCAAAATCTCTCTCTGTGCAAGAGCCTGGGTGCAGAGCATTCTCCCAAGCACATGGCTGTGCTTGCCTGTGAGCATATCTGTCCATGCTGGGCAGTGTGGATAGTGAGTTTCTCACCTTCTTGCTGAGGTAGACCCATTTTGGGCAAAGTTCTAGCCCCCTGCTACACCAGACTCGGGGATTTGGACATGAGCTCCACACATCATCTGCTCCCTGTCTCAAGGCCTCAGCAAGGATTTGTCTGGAAATGTGCTGAGGGCATTCCATGGCACATGGCAGAGGCAGTCTGCCCAGGAAACAGGAGCAGAGAGAGAGCAGCACTGTGCCAGGAGCAGAAAAAAGCAGGCTTCTGGCCAGGAGGATAGGAAGAGAATGGCTTTAGGTTATACAGGTAAAAAGATTTTTGGCTATGCCTCTGTATTGCTGTGAGTGGTGCAAAAAGCAGCAGGTTCACAAGCCAGAAAGAAGTTATCCAGCCAGCTTGAGATGCTCCCCGTGGCTCTGGAAACCTGGGGCATGGTGCTTTTGCAACTGTCTCAGCAAGATTGCTGTGTCCCATCAACTTATTCCCATTGTGAGAGGTTGTGGGGTATGGGAGCTGTGTGCTGGCATAATCCCCAGGAAAAATGAAAGGGAAATGAAGAAAAGGCTTTGTAGGCTCAAAAACTAAAAGAGAAAGTCACCTCCTGGATCTGGGCTAGCTCATGAAGCCAGCAGCTGAAGCAGAGTCGTACTCTGCCAGAGTCCCATCACTGCTGCCTACAGCAAGTGAGGGTTTGGGATCAGCACTCATGGGCTTGTCCTCCTGACCCCATCTCTGTCCTGCACCTCTTGGCACAGCAGCTCACATGAGACCAAAACACAGTGTGTGCAGAGGAGGCACCAGCCCCTTTGCTCTGCCAGCATTGATGTTCAATGCTTTTCAAAGGGGAAACCTAACTTCCAACCCCAATTCATTCCCATCCAAACAACTAGAGGTAAGGATTAGGACCACGCTTAAAAATTCCAGCATTTCCTCCCATTTGTTAATAATAACTTTACTGAAATAAAGACCCAAACTTTTCTTTTCCAAGTTGGCCACAAGATGGAAGCAACAGACAAAAATATGTGAAATGGTTTTTTCCTCATCCTTTCTCTAGTTTTGCTTGTGCAGCAACAGAGATGTACTGCCACTGCAGAGGCAGAGCAGCTGGAGCTCTTAAAGCAATAGGAAGGACACAGTGTCCACCAGCTCCAGCTGTTTTGTTTGGAAGAACTTTGAACCTATTGTGTGTAGTTTTTTACAGGATGAGACTGGCAATTGCCTTGCTAACCCTGATAGCACTTTTGCCTCAAAAAACTTGTCTCTTGTGGAGAGAGAAGGAGGGACTTTAAATAAAATATGATTTAAAATGAGGCAAGAAGTGAGACCTTAGATATCAGCTGAGACAATGTCTGTTTCTCTGCACTCATTCTTTTGTTACTTTAGTGTTTGCTGGTGCTAGAGGGGAGCTAAAAGCACTGCTGAGCTGAGGGCCAGGTTCATGTGCCTTCATGAGACTCAAAAAAATAGTTGGGACCAGCCTACTGTATGTACCAAGACCTCCAAAATGTAACCCCCAGAAGGCATGGGGGTTGGAGGTTAGCTGGAGTTTGCAAGCTATTCCCTGCAGCAATCTGATGTGTCAGATTTTGCTGTATCCATCCTGCCACTAGCTCTGCTGTGCTCTGCCATCAGGAGCATTGCCTGCTTCATCATTTCTCCACAAAAGTGATGGAAACTTTGAAAGAAGGGGGATGTAATTTATTAGACCACCTGATAAATCTGAAAAAAAATGAGAAGAAACTCACATCAGGCACTCAGGCCCTTGAGATAGGGCTTGGGTTGTGTTTTCTAGCTCTACTAATTGGCCTCATAAAAGCTGTCTTTTGCATATTACTCCTGGGTGGCTGAGACAACAGCCCTTGTGCTGCCAGCAGAAGCATGTGCCAGCTGATACCCAAGTCTAAGAAAAGCCTATTTAAAGGCAGCTCTAAGCTTTGAAATTGCAGCCACCTTGTCTAAGGTAAGCCAAGCATGTGTGGATTCCCAGAGACAGCTCCAAAAGAGTGGCTCCTGCCAGCAAGCACATACAGGTGTAACTGTATTTGTACCAAGTGCATTTGTGATCTCGTTGATTGAGTACTTTTAAAGGTAGAGTTCTGCTTTTTCCACAATCTATTCAACATGCAAAATGATGAGTGCTTTGGTAGGCAAAAATGCTGCTATATTGATGTGGGAACTGTGTCAATGCTCTAAAGCTAATCTTCAATTATACAAAAAATAGAGTCTACTCTAGTCATTTAACCTGGCATGCTGTATGATACAAACCAGAGGGTTTTCCCAAATTAATTCCCATTTGAACCAGAGCCTGCCATCTAGGAAAAAAAAAGCAGGCTTTTCTCATCTCTGTGAATCCTTGTGTAAATATCAGGTTTTGCAGCTGCTTACATATGAGACAAGTGTTATTAGTTCAGCACTCTGGGCATGCACCAAACCAAGACTTATATTTTCACACTGTTTGCTCAGAGGAGCTCAGTAACCCCATCATTTCTAGTCTGATGGGCTAGATGAACAGGGAAGTGGGATTTCATCAGCATATTTTATTTGTTTTTAGTGTGTTTCCGGGTGTCCACCTGTGGCAGTTCTGGTTATGTGTGTGCAACACTCTGATACTCTGCACATGAACTCCTTTGGCCAGAAGTTAGTGGAGGTGGACTGGCCTGAAGGAGAAAAGATGCCTGTAGAAAAAAAAAAAAAAAGGCATAACACTTCTAAAAACATGCAGGTGAATTTAATTAAATGTGTTTTCCCACTCTGTCACAAGACCTTCCCATGCTTCTTTGGGCTGTGTCTCCCTGTTGGTTGGCTCAGAGAGATTGCTTTGTGAAGAGCAGGAGGAGCATCACTGCCAACCCCTCCTGGGCTGGGTCAGAGCTGCTTGCACTTGGTTTTTATGTAAGCAAAAGCAGGAATGTATAGAGGAGCCTCCATAGCATTTCCAGCTACAGTGTAATGTAGCACCATGGAGGCTTTGGTTGCAAGTATAGGGGTTCTCTTACAGCTGGGGGCTGGTCAGGAGATGCTCTCTTGACTGCAAAGCTTGCCACAAGTAGTGAGACAATGCTGGGGCATGACACAGTCTGTTTTTTCTGCTGTCTTGCACCATTTGATCAAAGGTGCGTTTGACTTGGCTCTTTTCTCCTGTGCCTATCCTTTCCAGCTTGCCCCCAGAGGTGGCCTGGGAGCTCTGCTGCATTTCTGCCCCACTTCAGACTTGGACAACAGCAGCTGCTGCCAAGGGCCAGAACTGAAGGGGTCCAGTGCCACTTGAAGCTGCTCTTGAGAGCTGGCATAGCTAATGCATTTCCACGGCTCCTCCCTGGATCCTCGGCTGTTCCCTGGCAGTGAGAAACCCTGAGAATTAAATACCGTGAAAAAGCGTTGTTGAAAATGTTCAAGAGAAGCTGCATTTCAAGAGAAAATGCATTTGAAAATGTCAGCATACTGTAAAAGAAGACGAAAAAAATGGTGCGAATATATGTTGCTTTACTGTCAAAAACTGAGCAGCCCAAACCTGTCCTGAGCTGCCAGAAATTAAAAACTTTATTTTTTGGCTTGAATATTTTGTTTTTCAGATTTTTTGTCTGAAAATTCAATTTTTGCTATGGACTAAAAAGCAAGCTATTGGGTTTTTTGACCCGGTGAAATCCACTTTTACCTCCTCCCTCTTGAGGTTCCAAATAAATTCTGGGAGAGGATAGGGGCACTGGGTTTTGCCAGCCATGTGGACGGGGCTCATAAAAGACACTGCCAACCTGCCACATATTAATCTTGACACCATTTCAGCCAGGACAGCTCTACTGTGCCAGCACTGAATTTTGTCACAATACTGCTCAGGTTATCTTCTTCTCCCTCCCCAAAAGAATGAGGAGGAGGCTTGTGAGAGTACTGAGACAGTAGAAAAGAAGAATTTTCTTGCATGACTGCTGAGCAGAGGTGATGGAGCTCGTGGCAAACCTGCCTTCCTGTCCTCTCCTCTCTCCAATGCTGTATATCTGATTCCAGCAGCCTGTCTGTCATGCTGTCCCCAGGCTCCTGATGAGGTGCCTCAGCCACACACATACTGCTGTCCCTACTGCTGAGACCTGTCTGAGTCAGTGTGGGGGGAGCAGTAGCTCTGTGCCAGGAGACCTCTCCCATAACAGGATCTGCTGCTGGTGAGGAAGGTAGAAGGACCCCCGTACAGTTGTAGGTGGCAGGAGAGGGAGTCATACCATGTAAGCACTAGACAGGATAAACATCATAATATGGCATTTCCTAGAGTGCTAGCAGGGATTAAACTCTGTCACCTTGCCCAGGACAAAGCACCTCTGTTCTCACTCCCACAGGAGCATTGGGCAAGACTCGGTCAACACCAGTAAGTCAAAAGTGTGACACTCCTGCATCACCAGGAGGGACAATTAAGGATTTAGCCTTGAGGTTATCACCAGGACACCTTCACAAAAACCTCAGAAGAAGCTTCTGCAGTGAAAGAGTCTCCTTCATGACTCAGAGGATGTTGTGATTCTGGCTTGAGTTTCTTATTTCTAGATGTACTTTCCAACACTCGAGACATACTCATCAAGTTTTGTGCATTGACACCTTTCTTCTGGGGAGTAGTCTGAGAGCTGGTTTGGCCCTGTCTAGAGAACAGAGGGATGAGTAACCTAAAACAAGGGTAGTAGGCCAGTGTCTCATTTTACTCCAGTCAAACAGCTGCCAGAAGGTAATGGCATGATAGTTCCTACTGCTGTTGGCAGTAAGATTTGAACAGCTGACAACTGATCAGAATCACAGAATCACTAGGCTGGAAGAGACCTTCAAGGTCATCGAGTCCAACCCATGCCCTAACACTTCAACTAAACCATGGCACCCCGTGCCACATCCAGTCATTCTTTAAACACATCCAGGGATGGTGACTCCACCACCTCTCCAGGCAGAGAATTCCAGTGCTTTATATTTCTGTAAAAAACTCTTTCCCAATATCCAACCTATATTTCCCTTGGCACAGCTTAAGACTGTGTCCTCTCGTTCTGTCGGTTGCTGCCTGGAGAGAGACCAACCCCACCTGACTACACTCTCCTTTCAGGGAGTTGTAGAGAGTGATAAGGTCACCCCTGAGTCTCCTCCTCTCCAGGCTGAGCACCCCCAGCTCCCTCAGCCATTCCTCAGAGGGTTTGTGTTCCAAGCCCCTCACCAGCCTTGTTCCCTCCTCTGGATGCTCTCAAGCATCTCAATGTCCTTCCCAAACCGAGGGGCCAGAACTGGACACAGCACTCAAGGTGTGGCCTCACCAGTGCTGAGTCCAGGGGCAGAATGACCTCCCTGCTCCTGCTGGCCACAATTCCTGACACAGGCCAGGGGCCATTGGCCTCCTTGGCCACCAGGACACACTGCTGGCTCATGTTCAGCCAGCTGTACCAGCACCCCCAGGTCTCTTTCTGCCCGGGCACTGTCCAGCCACACCATCCCCAGCCTGTAACACTGCAGGGTTATTGTGGCCAAAACTGTGGACTCAGCACTTGGAATTATTAAACTTCATCCTATTGGACTCTGCCCATCCATCCAACTGGCCCAGGTCTCTCTGCAGAGCCCTTCTACCTTCCAATAGATTGACACACACTCCCAGCTTAATGTCATCTGCAAATTTACTAATGAAGGACTCAATATGCTCATCCATGTCATCAATGAAAGTATTGAACAGAACAGGCCCCAGCACAGACCCCCAAGGGACACCACTGGTGACTCCTGTCAACTCCCCAAATCACCCATTCTTCATTTTACCAAGAGTTTTAAATCAAGTAGCCATGCAGCAGATAAAATACTGTCACATTATTATTTTTATATCATTATATTGTTGAACCTGAAGTGATGTAATGAGATTTGATTGTCTATATATATTCAACTGTACCTTCTCTCTTTTTTAATAGACAAGGACTCCAAATATTAGGAATGTTTGCAAGTTCCTAATTTTTTACTGAATCTGGAAAAAAAAGAAGATACTAAAAAAAGTTAAAAATATATAAATCATTTAAAAGTAGCAATAAATAAAATAAATAATAAAATTAATTATTTTCTTTCTCACATGACCCATAGCCTTGGCTGATATCAAATCTTTTTAGTACAGCAGGCACATCTTGAAGACATACCATTTTTGCTAACCATCTGAATTCTTCTGGCTTTAGTAGCTCTGTGATTGGAAGCACTCAAAGTCTAGGCACAAGTACTAATACTTCAGAACAAAAGTGAATATTCATTTATTACAGAAATTGTACATCTTTCAAACCTCTCATTACATTGTCATGACTACATAAAAAACGGTTTGTTGAAATGCAGTTTTAGCTTATCAACCTTTGCATGTGATCTTATTTGTCAGTAATTCTGCATAATAAATTCTGCTAAATATGTGAATGTACAGCTATATATCTACTTTAAAGGGCCACAGTTTCTCAACAGAGAACATTTTGCATGAAAATGCGGTTATTGTTTTGGACAGAGTAATGAAAGCAAAGGATGTTAGGTAATGAGAAGGTCCTGGGAGAGCTGGAGGAGCAGGGGCTACCTGGGCAGTGACTGGGCTTGCCCATGTCCTGTCCAATATAATGCCCTCACTTTAGGTTTCAGTAAGCTCTTTTAGTAAAGAAATATTCCTTAGCACACAACAAGCACAAAGTGGCAACTGATAAATACTTGTCTTTCCTGCTTCCCTCCCTCCCTTCTAATTCTGCAAACATATAGTTATGGAAGTCACAAACACTGTTGTCCTTTCCTGTCCCTCCTCTCCCTTAAGGCCACCATCACCCCCATGATATGTCCACGGTCAGTACTTTGGAAAATCAGTTTGACTCCTTCTTCTCTCCCTGCAGGTGCTGTGAGTCATTTGCCTGAGCATTGCTCTGGAGGACACAAATGCTTTGCTCAGTGCTCACTGAGGTACTTTGCTCCATGCTCACTGCAGTACTTTGAATCACATATTGGCCTTGGGTTTAAAACCTACAGATTTTGAAGTACATGTGAGTAACTGTGCAGGAACTCAGTGGGATTGTATATTTAAAAATATGTACTTTGATGCAAGATGTGCTAATTGGAGAAGAGACAAACAAAGCAGAGAAGTAGCAGATAAATGGAAAATATGCAACAGTGTCCCAATATCCTCCCCAGTTCCTCAATTCACGACTCTTCAATCCTTTGTAAATGAAGGCACATTTTCATCTCTGCATCCAAAATATTATCAAAGGGTTATTAAAAAAATCCTCATATGCTGTTTTATCCCTATTCATCTTCTAGTACAAGTCTGGAAATATTTCTACTGGCATAGAAAGATTTTCACTCAAAGTCTGTCTTGATTACGTAGTGGGCAATCTGCTTCTTGCTGGCTGACCTTATTAACCCTGTTGGTGCCTGGGAGGCAAGATGATTATGGTGTTCAGGAGAAAACCTGAAGCACTGCTGTACCAAATAACAGGAGTCATAAGCTGATCCTCCAAGGCAAAATTTAAAATCAAGGCAAAACATGCTGGGTTCTTTCAGTCCCACTTGATGGACTTTCAAGTTTGTGCTTGTTTCACATGATGCTGCTTATCTTTAACGATGAGCGTTAGCAATGCACAAATGAAAGTGAACAATCTTTGATTCCAGTAGCTGGGACTTCAGCATCCATCACAAAGAGACAGCAAAAGAATCTGACACAGCCCATCACCAGTCCCACTCTCCTGCCAGAAGTCCACAGGAACTCACAGATTACAGGGCTTCTCCAGAAATTCACTCTGTGGGAAAACCACCAGCATTCAGCTGATTAAGTAGAGTTCTATACTCGGTTACAGGCTTTGGCAGGGAAAAAAAGAATCCTTTCTCTTGTCTTTTTCAATTTGCAAGTAACTGTTAAAAAATAAGAATCCCAGAATCTGTTACTAAATAGTTTTGGAATTTGCCTGTTGAGTTTTAATGACTAGCAGCAATCTGAATAAACCTGAAATAAAGTTCAGGATCTATACAGAATAAGATATTCAGGAGCTGCCTGCAGTCTCAGATATTCACACCCATAAAGCCGAACTACAAGAAAACCATGAATTATTTTGATTTATCTCTCCCATATCTGACCCAAAAAGTCAGGTTTATACTCTGCCCTATGTGCAGTCATTAGCATGTAATAACATAAATAGCTATATTCCCTTATCAAATTGAGTTGTTCATCTGCTTTTCATCTTTGCAGGTTGAGCTGGCTGTGTGTACAGAGCCACAGGTGTACGTGCAGGGTCTGGTTTGGATTTGACACTTCCTCTTCCATCTCGCCCATTCCGAGCGCGGCAGTGATGAGCGTTCTGTATCTCTGAAGTCCATTTCCTTTGGCTGCTCCTTGTCATTTCCTAGCAGGATTTGTCTGTGTATGTGAAGGCACAGCTGGAGAGGGGTGATGTTTGTCCTTTTTTTCCCTGCAGCTGCTCTGTGTGTGTGTTGAAGCTGTTGAGGAGGTTTCTTGGTCACAATGAGGAGCGGCAGAGGACGGTGACCTTGGAGTCTCCTCAGGACACAAATCAGCTCCTTGGTTTTAATTTGGTACTTCCTGGGGTTTTCGATGTATAATTATTTTCACTTTTTCCTTCTTGGAAAATAAATTAATGAGAAATGGGGAACTGAGAAGAAAAGCTGAGTGTCTTGGGCTAATGAGAAGAGGCATGAAAAGAGCAGAGACAAGTCCACAGCTAGGGAAGATGCTAGAGATTAAATGAACCAAAGTTAAACCTGGCTCAAAGTTTGCAGCAAAGGAGCAGCTATAGATGAGGAAAGGCCAATATCAGAGGCAAAGATGGTGTTTATACAGAGGCTGTGAAACCAAGGGCAGGTACTAATAGACTTCCTTCAATCTATATCACACCATAGCTGTCATTGAAAAACAACATTAAAAGGCACTGAAAGCTGAATTTAAAATGTCTTTTTCTAGACTGATTTCACAAAAACTCACATCCCAGCTATGACTGGCAGTCAATTTACCAACAGAATGAGGGCTAGGTCCTCTATGAAGAGCACATCTTACCACGTAAATGTCTACCTTTATTTGTTAAAAGCGTGCTGTCAAAATGATACCTGCGCATTTCCTAAAACGAGCTAAATGTAGCTTGAGGATTACACCTGTCTTTGCCAATTTCTATCATTAAACAATTTCCTGTCTCCAGTTTTGTGCTTTATTTCCTGCTGATGTCTGAAGGATGCACACTGACAGCTGAAGAAAGCGGCTGTTGTGAAACACTGGCGCTGCCTGTGGGGCCGTGATCCGCGGCAAGGCTGACTGGTGAGCCTGGCTGGGATGTTTGCTTTTGTTTTGATCCATCGTTTAGCGTGAGAAAAATGTGGCTTTGGCAGATCTGGCACTATTCACTAATTGGGCTGAATGTACAGATTGACTAAAGCACATGCTTATGGTTTGGGTGATCCAAGTTCAACTCTGCCATCTGCTTCAAGCCTCGTCTTCCTGCAGCCCTTGCTGAGCAGGCTCTGGGCTGAGCAGAGCTGGCAGGTGCAGAGTCTCTCTCAATGAAGCTGTTACACTTTGCATGCAAAGATTAAATATTTATTAGTGCTGATGGCCCTCTGTGTCCCAGCTCCCACCTGGGTGCCCCAGTCACTGCACTGTAATGCTCCCTCTGGAGCAATTCATGTTCAATGTAATGTGCAAAGTGAGACCACACCAAGGGGAGAGGGGCTAAAGCCTTCCAGTGCTGTGTAACAAGGATAAGACAGCCTCCTGGGGAAGGGATGCAGCCATGAATCTCCTTGCACAGAGGAAAGCAGGGCAGAATTGGGTTTTCCTTCGCTCTGAATACATGCTAAGCCTGAGGCTCTGTGGACTTCCCCTTTGGGTGTGGAAACTTCTTGTCTCTGAGCTGTGCAAAGGATCATGAAAAGTGCCTGAGCCTGCAGGGGGCATTTTAAATCCTTTGTACTAGCATCCTCACCTGGCAACTTTGGGGAAATTCAGTTAATCAGAAGAGCTGGAAAGAAGTGGAGAGATGCTGGGGTAATGGGCTGCAACACTTCGTAGAAGAATTAAAACTAAGACTAACTGCATTCTTCTTTGGCTTTTATCAGTTCAGGTGAGATGCATTCAAGTATTTCTGAGGGCTAAAGATTGTCCAATCAACAAAACAACTGCAAAACTAACTCTTTCCTTCAAAATTTCACAGGCCATAGTAGGTAAATATAGTGCAGACACAAATATGTTTTTAGACGAAGAGTGTTCTTTTAAATCTTTTCCTCTCTCTTCTGAGAGTGCCAAGTAGCACCAGTTTGGAAGTAATTTCTGAAATGTGGACATCTGTCTTCTAGGATCTGTACTGAAAACACCATCTTTTTTCATATGGCTTACCAAACAAGTCATTCATTAGTAACTAGTTTCAATTTTAAGGACTTTGAGTCTGATTATTGATTGCAACTTGAACTTCATGTCACTGTCAGTGGGGTTTGCATGAGCATACATCTGAGTGCAGAATTAAATCTGTTCCCCTTTCTGGTCAGAGTGATTATTTCATGTCACATTTCATAGGTCTTCATTGATACCCAGAGCACTTCTAATGTCTGAGGAAGAAAAAGTAGCAGGAGACCAAATATGCCATAAAATTACTCTAAAAGTAACAGTCAATCTAATGTTTGAGATGTTAATTTATAGAATGAAATGCTCTGGAATATACCCTGAATCTTGTAATTAAGTGACTGGCTTTTTTCTTGAGGTGCTTAAGCAATCTTCTTAGCTGAGCAAGTATGTGTTCTACACCCAGATCTTTCAGCAGTAGTTGCAAGGTATTTCACATCAGTCCACATGTAAGAAAAAGTATTTCATCAGTCTGAAGTGAGGTATAAACAACCTCAGGAAGTTTGGAATATGTTATTAAAACTGTTCTCTAGTATCCTCGTTACAGGGTGTTTTGGCATCTCCTCCTTTAATGTAAACTTATTATGTAAGTCCCTTGCTGGCTCACCTCTGGTCTGTCCCATGATCTTTCATTAGAAAATCACATTGTTTTGTAAGTGGGGTATGAAAAGAGAGACTGCTGTGTGTTGCTCTTCATGTAATGATTCATCTGTCTTCTCTTCTAAACCTCCTCTGTATCTGAACTTCAATCTACCTGTGTTTCAGGCATTCCTTCTGACTTTCCCATGTCTGGTGCACACCTGCACTCAAAGATGTCCAGCTTGGCTTTGGTCACTGCCCTGAGCATGGTGTCAGGGATGTGCTGGCCCTCGTGCCCTGCTGCAGCCAGGGGAGAGGCCATGGCACCCAGGGCACACAAAAGGCAGCATTAAAATGTAAAAGACACTGAGGAGGAGCCCCTTTGCTCCCCTGTTTTTGGGGTTGAGCTGAGCCTCCCCAGAAGATGGCCCTCTCTAAGGCCCATACAACATCCCATGGCAGGCATGCTGCCACAGTCAGGCTTTGCAGAAAGAGGTGATGCTGTCCCTAAACCTCTGCAGAAACCAAGAGGTGTTTAAACCTCTTTAAAAAGGGAAATGGGGCACCCAGATATTTGTGTTTCCATTTTCCAATCAGTGCCTTTGCCTCTTACTTCTTACCTCACATCTGATGTATTAAACTAAAGGATGCCACAGACAAATCCCATACCTAGAGAATTTTGAAGATCAACAAAAATATCACTCTTTGAAAAAGCTTAGAGGCCCTTTAGCTGTGGATGCAACAAGTGCCATTCCTTAGTGCTAAAGAGGTATAACTATATGTGGTCACAGGAAAATATCAAACATGAATATGAAATATTTAGAGCACTGAACAAGGAAAAGCATCAGGTAGTAATTTTCTTTGACAGCATCTCCTGAAATGAGTAGGTCAATGTGTTCCTGAGAGTCTTCAAAAGTCTTCAGGGCTATTATCATCTGTCTCTTTAAAAGACCCTTGCCCCATCCTTTTTATCAGTCATGCTCCTCATGCTGAGCAGAGCAAAGTTCATAATTCACCCTGCAAATCAAGTAACAGAAGTGAAAACATCTGAGCAATGGGGAGAGCTGAGCACCACCACCACCAGCACCAAAGAAAAGTCAGCTGGAGCTTGGGGTGAGGTTATCTGAAATGTCCAGAAGCCCCAGAACCAGCATGAGCTCAGCCTCCCTCAGGGATCCTGCACTGCCTATGAGACCATCAGGAATTGCTGGCACTGGGTCACAGGTGCCACAGCTCACAGGGCACTGGGGGTGGCTGCAGGAGGAGGAGGATGAGGGCAGGGACAGAGCAAACTTTCAGAAATATTCCTGCAGTTTCTAAGGCATTACCAAAATTGGACATCCTCATGCAGGTGTAAATGGAAGAAATACTTTGGTGGCAATGAGTACATAAAGAAACCCACTAAGTGGGCATTGCTGGTGTTTGCAGATGCTATTTCAAAAATTGCTTTGTAGGTGGAACCAACCCTGAATACTTCTTTGCTCTTCTTTATACAAAGGTGTGCTTAAGACACTGTTTTGAAAGGGCTATTAAGTGGCTGCAAGGTGATCCACTGGGGCTTTGTGAGCAGAGCAGTGGGGTGAGGGGTGAGCAGCAGGATCAGAGAAATGCAGACCTTGCAGTGGCAGGGGTGGTGCAGCTGGAGGAGAGTGGGGGCTGCAGTGGCCAGGAGGGAGGGCAGCAGCCTGCAGCACTGTGGCAAGTGGAGAAAGCCTAAGAGAATGAGCTTGCAGAGGGAGAGAATACACAGCAGATGGTTACCTAGTCTGTCCTCATGGCAAGTTGAGGCCCATCAGTAAAAGTTATGATATATAACAATAGCTACACACTATTGTCCCTCAGGAATTAATAATGTGTTAATGATACCTTATCTATTAATAAGTAATAATAATAAATGCTATAATTTAGGTACATTTTACTCTACATTTTACTCCTTCTGAAAAAGGTCTGTATCTACTTATTTGCCTATCTGAATTGCTTTTGCTGCTTTTGCTACCACAGCTATAAATTTCCTAGGAAACCACCCTGCAAAGCCACGGTAGGAATTCAAAATTTCTTCAAGGTCACTCATATCAGAGGTGTTGTTCAGAGCTTTTAAAATAGCTAGCCTGGTGCTGAGTCAAACATATTTTTCTTGACTTGGTTTGTATTAAAGGCCTGAGCTACAAACCTTACTCAGGCAAAACTTTATTTTAACCAGGGCTTTGGCTCCTGTTGCATCCTGGCTTTGCTTGCTTTTGTAGAAATCAACTTGCATGATACCCTGTCCTACATATAGAGTTTGACACTAATATTCTTTGACCAAGGCATCCTTGCTCATCCTGTGCAGGCAGATATGGTTATCACAACAGATAAGGATGTAATAGAGAGGGAGGGTTTGGACAAACCACTGGGACACAGCCATTTCCTGAACCTCAGGCACGGCTGGGTAAGGTCGTTGTGAAGACCAGTCCATTCTTCTGGGACAGCAGATCTTTGCAAAATATCCCCCCTCAACTCCAGCACCACTGTCCAGCTACCTTGCTTGATGCTAATAAATCTTCCAAGGCTCCAATTTTTTCTCACTAGAGAAGTAGACTTACTACTTGAAATGTTATTTTAGGGAGCAGGAGAGTGAGGTGAGGCAGTAGTAACTGAGCAGAAAATGAAGGTGGCCAGTTTTTGCAGCACAGATGTTCCCAGGAGGTCCCCGAGCTCCTGGAACTGCCCTGGCTGTGGGGCTGGGCTCTGTGACTGCATGGAAAGAGCAGAGTATCTGGCTTGACTCTCAGATTGGTGTTTACAAGGCAGGCAGAGGAAAAATGGATGTTTTACTTGAAATGTTATGGAAATTGTTCAGAAATAATGCCTGCAGAAGGCAGTTCTCAGAGTCTATTTCTGTTCGTGAAAGGCGTGCACCAGAATCAAAAATTCTGCAAATCCATTTCCTTTTGTTTTATCACTGTTAAGTTCATGAACTAAAAGAGGAGTCTGAGCAATTTGACTCAATTTCCAAGGGGAATTATTAGATTTAACTTTTTAAAAAATATATATACTCAAACCTATTGTTTTTTTTAAGATAAGCTCGGATTTTTCCCTCTATATAACAATAGTTAAATCTGATACTCAGTTGCTTGGCTAAGAGACTGATAGGATTAAAACCTAAAAATACAAAAGATAGAAACCAGATTGTGTTATCTAAAATATACATCCTCTTCTGTCGTGCTGGTAACTTAAGTTCACACAGTGTAAACAGAGAATTAGCAAGCTCTGGTATTGTCATTTGGGCTAGGGATTATTTTTTTTTAACATAAACTAGCTCCAAGCAGCTCACAGAGCTCTCTGAGAGAGCAGGTACATAGGTTTCAATGTGTCTTCAGTCCACAAGTGTTTGATTGATATAGTACAGTACTCCTATTCATATAAATATTTGAAGTTTGAAAAACCTGGTTTTGATTCTGTTAGAGCTAATTTCCCATGGCAGAACAGTACTTTCACACACACACACACAGATCTGTGCAGCTCTGTTTCTTGTGTGTAGATCCCCACCAAGAACTATGGTTTCTTGGCCCTCCTTTTTTCTTACAAACCAGCAGGTACCAGGGGCCTGGTCCAAAACCAGCTAATTTTTTCATATTCCTCACTGACTTTGGAGAGCACTGGATTAAACAGTATCACTACTTGCTTTCTGGGTTTCACGTGTTTCTAGGGATTCCAATTGTTCTGCTGACCCTTGTGCAATCCCAGCAGAGCAGTTGCAGAGGTAACTGTCCTCACAATAAAAGGCTTGGAGACCTCATGGAATCTGCTAGTCTGGATCTTCAATTGATATGGAAGCCTTTGTGCTGCATTCACAGCTTTCTGAAAATAAAATGCTACATTTTTATCTTGCTGTTATGAGAAAAATTGTTGCCTACTCATAAATGAATATCTGAAAGAAGGGAAATGAGAGCACTGCAGATTCTTGTCATCCTGGGGCATGGGCAAAAGCAGTGAGTAAGGAAACGCAGAAGAGAATGGTCAACAAAGAAATTGCAACTGACATTAAAAAAGATTTCTGAGATGCTTTGCTTGACAAGTTCAGAACTGGAAACCATGTGTGAGAAGCCTCAAAAAAGGAAAATAACAGCAAAATGTCAGGAAAATAACAGCAAAATGTCAGAAAAATCAACAGGTTGATTCCATAATCAATGAAGGCAAAAGACACAGCAAAGTCAGAGTCACAAGACAAAACCAGACTCCTGTGCTCTGGGATTTGCCTGTTCTCAGGTTCTTATTTTCTTTTCTTCCTAGCTTCTCATATTCTCTACTAGGACTTCTCCTTGCCTACAGCCTAACTCTGACAATACCATTCTCCTGGATACCAGTGTGGATCAGGGCACTGACGAGCTCAGTTATCACAGATGGGGAGGAGATGTCTGACACTCTCCACTTCCAGCCTTGGAAGGACTTTCAATTCAACACTAATAAACCCAAGCTCCAGCAGAAGTCAGAAGCAATCTTTCAGATGCTGCTCATGTATGGCTGGTGTCTGCAGCAGCTGGTGACAAGTGTGATCCACTGAGCACAATGCTGCTCCCAGCACAGCAGGGAAAGGCTCAGAGGTGCCTCCATCACGTGAGGCACATCCTCCAGATTCTGCCAAGTGTGTTGGGAGCCACAGTTTGGCTCCCAGGGAGGAGGGAGCTTCAAGGCTTTGGCCACTTCACATGCCTAGTTCCTCCATGTGTTGGTGTGGCTTTGTCCACAGTTTTTTTCAGGGAATTAGAGATTGCATTGCAATGGCAGTATTTTTAATTTTAGGCTGGATTATTAACTGAGTATCTACCCATCTGGGAAGCAGGAGCCTTCAAGCACAGACAAAATATTGAGAGCCATCTGCACTGGTTTCATTGTCAGGGTGGTCTTTTCCTTCATCTTACATAGAATCATGGAATAGTTTGGTTTGGAAGGGACCATAAATCATCTAGTCCAACTCCCTGCCGTGGACAGGAACACTTTCCACAAGAGCAGGTTGCTCAAAGCCCCATTCAGCCTGGCCTTGAACACTTACAGGGATAGGGCATCCACAATTTCTCTGGGCAATTTACTCCAGTGTCTCACCACCCTCATTGCCAAATTTTCTTCCTTACATCAAATCAAAACTTACCCTCTTTTTGTTTAAAACCTTTGTCCCTTGTCCTGTGACTACAGACTCTGGCAAAAAGTTTTTCTCTGCCTTCTTATCTGCATGTGCCTACACAAAGTGTGTGATGTGTGGAGTAGATAACAAATGTGTGCCAGCAGGGGAAGATGTAAAACCACCTCGTTGTGAAAACTGGGGTGAAGCAAGGTCACTTGTAGTGTTTATTCAAAGCTGCCCAGACCAGGTCAGTTCTACATCCCTGCATGCTGCTTCCCTAGAGCAGCAGCCTGCTAACCTGCAATTAGCAGCTTCCCTCAGTCCTGTACCCTTGTGAGAGACACCACTTTGCCAGGAAAACTTATTTCAGAGTCAGGAAACCTGTGGAAGGAACAAAAGGCTGCCTCTAGTAAGGTCTGAACTCAAAAGCCTATACAGTATATTGTCCTGTGCTTCTTGGAATTATACAATTGCAAAGTTTAAGAAGGTAGGCTGGCTGATTTAACTTCACCTTTGTAACTACTTTTAATTTCTTTGCTTGCTTTCTTTTTTTTTTTTTTTTAATTCTGGCTTATACAGGTGGAGCCAATCTATGCATTAGCTTGTTCCTGTCTTCCTGTGGCTTAGCCATGTATTTTAAGACTGTTTTCCTTTACAGGAAATGGGAAGCTGTGGAATGCAAAGTATCGTTTTAATAAAAATAATACTGCCTAACAAACCCCAAATGATTTAGTGTATGCAAAAAAGCCAGATATACCAGAGAGACTCACTTGGAAAGTGTATTTGGTGTTTAACTTTTTTTCCAGACTGCACTTTTTAAAGTTAGTTGGATACATCTAGAGAGGCTGACTTGAGTAGGTGGTTTGTTATTCGTCACTTATTTTTCAACCATTTCTCTGAGCATACACAAAATACAAACATTCACTCTGCACCATTGTTCCCAGCAACATTTCTGCCTCTAACACAGTCAATCTGAAGCCAGTATCCTGTGCAATACAGAATTGTCACTGACAACATGAAGTCCAAGGAAAGTGGGCAGCTAGTTGTCCTTTGGGATGAGTTACTGGTTAAGAAGCAAATATGAATGTATCAGAGATTCCTTTTTCACTGGTGAAAAATCCTCTTAAAATAATAGAATGCTACTACTTTTAGTGTTATACTGAGACTGAGAACTTAATCAAAAGGTGACAGTGAGTGTTTCTAATTCCTGGAATACAGATTAGTGCTGAGGTGGTCAGTGGCCTGCAGTACATGACTGTGGTCTGCAAGTGCAGAGCCTGGTAGGGACAAATTTGCTTTCAATAGTTTCATCTCCTCAGTGGTCTGGCTGCTATTCCTTTCCTCCCTGTCTCCCCACACGTGCACAGGTGAGGCAGATCAGCTAATCAAGTAGAAGATGAGCCAATTTGTGAATATTTTCCATGGGCAGAGGTGGAAACTGGGACAGTCCCTTCAGTTTGACCTTGGGTGTGGGACACAGGTATAGCCCCTGAATCCTTTGCACTTGCAGGTGCTGAAGGTTCATGATAGTGATTGCAGTTTGCCATTTGCAGCTTTCACACTGCAGGCACCAGAGCTGAGGTGCTGGTGGCTTAGCAGAGCTGGTGGGTGTTGGAAGGGGTCTGTGGCTTAGCTGCCCACCAGGCAAGACGTGTCCAGCAAGTCCTTATGGGCCAGGATGTCTTCAAGAAAAGCAGGGAATCTGTTTCCAAGCTATTAATTTATTTAAGCTGGAATTTGTTGCACACATTAAATTTATTTGCACAGAATAATTCCATCCTCACCAGTGAACAGTTAGTTTTGTTTGTGGACAGTCTGCAGGAATGAACACACACTTTTCAGCATCTATAACTCAGTTTTGACCATGAGAACATTTGAAGAAAATATATTAAATAAAGTATCTTTAGCTTGCATGTTGCAGAGGCTTCCCTTGGCAGATCCAATTACTTTCAAATGAAGTGATAGGGTGGCATTGTTCTGGCAGAAACTCTCCACAGCAATGTTATCAGAACAACCTTCAGCCAGCACACATGGACAAGAAAGTCAGCCCAGGTTCCATGGAACTGGGACCATCCCTAAGAGCCCTAAGGCTCTGTTTTGCTCTGCCAGGGAAATGAGAGAGGATGTGCATGGTGCCACAGCAGAAAACAAATTAAAAAGAAGCTGTGAATCCACTGACAAGCAAGGTAACCATACCAAGCATATCTCTGCCATGCAGCTGTGTCAATTTGGTTAAAATATTTACATTTTATACATGTCAAAAATACAGAGCATGCTACTGTGTCTTTCTTAGAAAAAGATAGTAAGTTTAATAGTGTAAGTAAGAGAGACATCCCTTATTTTATCAAAAATTTTGCTACAGGGATTTTTCTTCTTTTATATGACTGCTTATAATAAAACATCAGTGGGAAAACATAAGCCATTGCTACAGCAGGTTATCCTTCATGCTGACCACAGCATCAGGCAAGTACAGCTTCCTGAGACACCATTTGGCATCATGAGTTTGTTTCTCCTGGACATCATCCTCTTGTTTTGAAAGAGGGGAGAAGAAAACAACATTCACCTTCTGTTGTCTCATGGATGCCTCATGCCTATTCATTTCATTTAGTTGTTTTTCATATTCCAAAGTAAACACATTCTTCCTCACAGTGTTTGGTGTTTGCCATGTGCTGGAAAATAGATTACTGCTGCCTGGTACCTTTTCTTCTGTTGAAAAGGAGTCCAAACCAGCAAAGTCTTCCACCTGTGAGTAATATTTAAATAAGTGGGACACTGCACAGAAATTACTAACTTGAGCAAAGATTGAAAAGTCAGTTTTGGTCTTATGAAAACACTCCTTAACATGAAGAGAAAAAGGCAAACATGCAAGCTGAGGGAAGGAAAAGAAACAACAGCAACAAAAAAGGCAAAAACCTGGAGGCCAGATTTTCAAGTCCTAGAATATACCTCCTGCACAGTATTTGCAGGTAAACAAGTTGCAGGCAAAAATGTTATGTCCACAGTTAAGCATTAGGGAGTTAATTCCATTTAGGTCCTTCAGTGCTTGATATGTGGGTACCACCAGATGATTGATGGTTACTTATATCAATCACACCTGGTCAAAAATACTGGCTGTGAAAATTATACCTCAGTGCTTAAAATCCCAAAAGTAAATCAGCTACTAACATCAGGGCAGCCCAAATAACATGCCTCCTTTCTTTCAAAGAATTGCAAGTGAGAAAAACCCCATCAGTGCCAGTGTTTCTTGCTGGTAGTGGATTTGGGTCAAATCATCACCAAAAAGAGTAAACACTGTAACTGGAACCATCCATATGTGAGCTGGAGTTTTAAAGAGGTATCTGCTGCCAAAAACATCACATAAAGCCTGACACTTCCCCTGTGATGTGGTTAAAACTCACACCCAGGTCACTGAGAGAAGGATCAGGTCCAAAAAACGTGGTCACAGGTAGTGATGGCAATTTGAATGTTGGAAAGAGTGAACTCTTAGATCTCAGGATGCTCTCCAAATCCTCAAAGTGCCCTCACTCCCAGCTGGGAGCATGGCCCTTGTTTGGGAAGGCTGGCTCTGATTATCAGGGAAGCTTTTGCTCATCTGCTGGGCTAGCCCTGTTTTTATGAGACTGCCTGTGCAATACTAGTTTGAATTACTGGCCTTTTCATTTTACTCACAAACAAAATGAGGCTTTTTAAAAACCAGAACCTCAGGAGTAGATATAGGCTTTCCCAGTAGACTGTATCAGCACTACCAAACTATTCAGATTTGATTCCCATCACTTTGCAATGTCTTTCCAGTTATCAAATGCAAAATCTTTGTTTCAGAAAAAGTGAGAAAAACAAAAATTAGCTTTTGCCCTTTTGTTCTTCAGCTCTTAGGCCATGGTACCATTTCAGTGGTCCAGTGTGTTGGAAATTAGGTGAAGATAAGGCCATTTTAGTAAATCTGGGCTCCTCACACCCTGTCACCTCATTGTGAGATTGGTGAAAGTTTTTTTACTAAGTTGCTGTAGGTCCAGCAGTTGAAATGCTGCATTAAGATGTATTTCTTTTCTGAGTTGTGCTGCTGGGCCTGTCTCCAGAACAGACAACTGAGAATGCTTTTTGTTAACTAGAAAAGGCCTTTAATAGACATTTTATTTGGTGTAGGTCAGTCTAGCTTTGATATCCCAACTGTCAGTGTACTTTTTTCATTACCTTTTTCTTTTGTAATAATGTCACACTTGCAATGGGTCTTATTTATTCTTACTCTTGAAGGGACAAGTTTGCTGCTTTATTTGTGCAGTTCAGTTGTAAACAATGTGATACTAAGATTATAGTGCAAAGGTACAGAGTTTTTCCTTCTCTGTGTTCAGTTTCACTTCTTGAAGTCTCTATATCTAATATGTATGTATAAAAAGTGCTGCTATGGAAAATTCAATTTGTTGAGAAGCATAGCCATTGATTTGTGACTCTTCTCTTCTGCTGTAGTCTCACCTATTGCATTAATGCTAATAGAATCACTTTCTTTGTGAAACAATTGCTTTTATATACGTGTACAGCATTTTTATTACAGCTCCAGGTCACAAAAGGTATAGATTTACCTTAAAAATTCAACTTTTAGGCTTCTTCAATTTTTGTTTTTAACTTCAACTTTGATTTTTATTTTTTAGTAATGAAGAGTTAGCCCCAAATAACTATTTTTTCAGACCATTCTTGTTATGTCTGAATGGTATTTAAGTTGCTGAAGTGTTAGGTGTTAGAAAAATTCAGTTCATGAGAACCCTTTTAGCAGTGCTGGTCCAGTCTCCATTATTGCAATACTCTAAGGAAAGATGTCAGTGTAGGAGCTTGTGTTTGTGCTGGGTGCTGCTAAAAGGAGACTTGTTTCTCCATCTTCGTGGAAGTCTAAAATTTGGGAAGCCTTTGTTTTCAGAAAATATCCTTTGCACTATTTAATTACTGCCAGCCTCTGAATGGCTTTTCTTTTGCCTGACTCCAAAGTTTCCATGACACTGGATTAGGGAACCATAAGAAGCATGCCTTACAGATTCAATTACAGCCTGAGAGAAGAAAGGTGAATAAGATGGAAACTTGCAGCCAGAGCAAAAAGCTTCTCTCTAAAGAGAATCCAGAATAATACACTTAGGAAAGGAGGGGGTTTACCTTAAATACTGTGAAAAAATGGAACAGCAGTTTCCTGGAAATAAAATGAGGCTGATGTGTATTCTCTTGTGTGTGTCATTCTTGTAAAGTGTATCTTTTTCACAAGCTGGTTGGAGTTGAGATGATAATTTGCATGTCAAGCAAACTGTCTTAATTTCCTTGTTCTTGCTTCCCTCCTAGGATGACACTGCCTGATATGTGTTCTAACAAACATGTTTGTCAATGAAGAAATCACAGCAAATGCACAAGTTAATGACAGAGTTACCTGCTAGTCTGGCATCCCTCTCTGACTTCATTGTCAAATCTTTTGGTAAAGATAGCCAGCAACACACTCAGGTACACACAGACTGGCTCAGGGAATCTGTACAATACATTATAGTCCAATATTTATTCTCTCAGTAAAATTAACTTAGAATTTAAAGTATTTTAGCAGTTATTTTGGGGCTCTGTACCTGCATACACTCCTGGTCTGAAATGCATAAAAAGCCCAGTCATACAGCTCTAATTCAAATTAACTTTATCCTTTGTAGCATTAGCATTAATTCTGTGAAACTAAATGCACTGTAATTGCAATAAATCCGTTGGGTTTTCTAGTCCATTAAAAACACAAATGAGGAAAAAAGTTCCTCCCTTTTTTCCCTCCCCAGAAGGCAGTGCTTTTGAACTTGGAGACAAACAGATATTTCAGAAGGTCCAGGTGTTAATGTGAATGACTTTATCATTTCTGCTTCAAAGCATCCTATTGTGGCAATTGTAAAAAATATGAATGCAGACATTTAAAATCAATAATTCCACATGGATAAAGAAATACCTTTGTCAAGTACGGTGTTAATTACTGGCACAATGATATTACTAAAATGAGAAAAAACCTTGTGGGGGGGAAAAGGAAAAAGAAAAAGAAATTAAAAAGAAAAGGGAAAGTGTTATAGGAGAAAGCCATGCTACCATCTCAGAAAGAGATTGTAAACTAGGTAATATCTTCTCATTTCAGGGTTCACTGGAGTTAATAATCTTGAATGTTCTGCTCATTCCTGAATCTTCATGGTCAAGTAGCAAATATCTAGCCAAGGCTCTTTGATGTGAAGCAATATTAGAATGCATTCTACGCACCAATAATAATAATACTGCCTCTCACTTATGGCCAGGGAGTCTTGGTCACGTTTTCACGCTGGACACTGCAATAAGAGCCTGTGTCCACGCTGCCTGAACTGCTGCACTCTTCCAGCACAAAGCTCCTGCCTTGTCAGAAGATAATCTTTACAGATCAGCTTTTGTGTTAAGTAAACAAATGAAACATTTGTGAATTTTGAGTGCTTGTCTTGACAAAGTCAGTCCTCTGATACACCTCTTTATTAACATTGCTCAGATTTTAAAAAGTAGCAAGGGTGAGTGTACAGTCATGAAGTACAGGAGGCACTTTGTGTTCACTTCCACTCAGCCTAGAGGTGTATTGCAGCAGGCTTATTTCAGACAAAAACATGGGGTTTTTTGTTTCTTTGTTTGTTTTTATTTGTTTTTGGTGTTATTGTTGTTGTGTTTTTTCAGTTCCAGAAACTAGCACTGGGATTTATGGCAAACACTCCTGCTTTTGAGTTGCTGACCTGCTACTCTGCCTGTCATCCAACTGCATGTACTCTCTCCACAGCAGGTTCTGCTTAACCTGGTGCAGTCAGCAGTGTGATCCAAGAAGAGCTGGTGGTGCCCACATCTCTTTGCTCAATCAAAAACCTCCCTCCTGTGTCCCTGGGCAGGACACACACCAGGTCCCTGCAGAGGGTGGGAGGCCAGGACCCTGCCCTCTGGCTACCAGCAGCTGTGCATCCTCTCCTTTCTGAGCTACACCAGAATGCACCTCTTTGCAGGGATGCACCACAGGGCATGAGCTACCATAAAACTGGGCACAGTAACAGCTCTGGTGGTTCATGCAGCATTCACCTCCTGGCAAAGCTTTGCCTTTGTGAGCAGAAGCCAAAGGATTTTGGATGTTGTGTCATGTTGCACGTGGCAAAACACTCAATGTAAGCGTTGATGCTATTTCACAGGATCCTAGCCTCAGCAGGCATCCACTGGAATACACCACAGCCTGGATGAATAGTCAATGCCACTGAAAAGAGAGGTGTACCTGGAGTGGCTTTTGAGGCACAGCTTGAAAAGGCCAGACTTACATGGGAAAACAGCAAAGGCTGGCTGTCACTGTCTGACTAGGAACAGCAACACACACACGACTTCTTCAAAGCAGCAGGAAGAAGCAATTTATTGAAAAGCCACGGCATTTATATAAGATAGATCATACAAAATAAAATAGGAAAGGCTCATTGGTCCAAGAAGGCAACACCTCTTTGAAAACATGCTTTCTGCAAAACATCCTGAGACACTCGCATGGCTCTGTGGTCAACACAGGTGTTAATCTGTGTTACTCATTCTCCTTTCTCGTTTGTCTCTAAGAAAAGTCCCCAGCCTGGGAAAGATTCAAGCTGGATTTTTCCACGAGCCTTCAGCACTGTCCACAGCTGGCCTTCATGTATAGATGGCCTACACACTTGGTTTCAAATCATTCCTGCACTGGTAAAACTAACTCCTGCTTCCATGAAAACCACCTAGCTTAGCTAAGCATCCAGGTCTACAGATGGGGCTTCTCAAAAATGAAAGGCATTAAAGGAATCAATTAGAGAGGAAAAGGATATATATAGTACTGAATGCTAAGCAAATCAGCTATGTTTTTTATTTACTTAAAGTAGGAAGATCCTATCTTCCTGAAATTGATAATATTTTACCACACGCACTTTAGGTAAAATTGAAATACTCTAATTGAAAGTCTCTGAGTCTCCTTATTGAAAATTCACCTTCCAAGAGAGTATCGGTGGCTTTTCATGGTGACAGAATGCAATTTTGTAATTTTATAATCCCAACAGTTACCTATTAAAAAAAAGCCTGTCCTGCAGACAGCCACCACCAAAATCTTAATATTCTATACATCTGTGTTAGGGAAGAGGTACCTTAGCAATTACAATCACTTGCAGATGTGGTGTTTCATAGTGTGTTGCAAAGATTTTTTTTCCTGAACATCCTTTTGCTCTGCAGCATGTGTCAACTGCACTGAATGAATTTCTCAGTGTTTCACTGGGCTCAGCCATTGAGAGCAAAGGCTCTTCCTCTGTCTCCACTGATGCTTGTGCATTGAGCATTGTTGCTGCATTTCTATCCTTCACAGATGGATTGCTAGGAAATGTGTGAAACTGCCTTGGGCACCAAGAAAGCAGGGGCACCAAGCCAGGACGTTAAAAGACTATTTCCAACAACTGCAGCTGCAGTGTGCCTTACTCCACACTGAGCTCCACTCTCCTACCCTGGCTGGTTGGCTTCCTCTTTATGTAAAAAGAGGGCATGTTTCAAGTGCAAGCAAGTTGAGGAATCACATTAAAAATGAAAAGAAAATCTCCTTTAAAGCATGAGCAAATTCTTTCTTTGGGCCTCTAAATCTACACATTTCCACACATGAGATGAGTTATGAAAGTGCTTAGACCTGAGCACCTTTGATCAGTCCCCTCCCTGTTTGTGCAAAAGTGCAGAAAATGCAAAGAGCACCACATAAACACCAACAATTAAGCAGTGAGGTGTTTTAAAAAATTTATTTTAAGCCCTATTTTTTCACTTTTTATTTCTCATCATTTGATGAGAGCGATGGTCCCCGAAACAATTTGAGAGGAGAAATTGGGAGCAGGAGGGAAGATGAGCCAGCTTAGCATCAAGCTGTAAGGAAAAGATAGGAATTGCTGTGCCATCTCAGTGCCCAGCAGACCTGAGGCACATTGCAAGCAGAAGAAAGCAGCTCAAACTCGCCTGTAAATTAGAAGTGTGGGAGGCTGCAAAATCAGCTAGTAACAGGCTCTAAGAGGTGTACCTGTCCCTGGAGAAAAACAGAACTCAGGGACAAAAGAAATCTTGCAAAATTTTGGCTAAGTGACAAAATTGCAGATACTACTCAAGCTTTTAAGAAGTGTCTAAGAAAAAAAAAGAGAGAGAAAAAAAGGATATATTTGATACCAATAAAAAAGATAAAAATGTAATCTACATCAGTATAAATTATACTGTAGCGAGTCCAGGCCATCATTTATCTGTCTTACAATATCAGCATAAGTGTATTCTCTGCATATTGCAGTTCATTTCATCATTCTGCATCTGGAATGCAAAAAACTCAAGCATACCAAACTGAAAACAGATGGCATTCCCTTCACCTAGATTAATATTTCCATTTCTAGACATTTAATCTCAAAGAAACACCAGAAATGGAAGGGACATAGGAAAGTGAAAAAAATGAGAAGAGTACAGGGAAAACTTCCCTGTTGAGAGAGATAGACTGTAGAGGAAGGGAAAAAAAAAAGACAATAAACTGGTAAATCCTGTTTCATGTTACAAGGACAAGAGAGGGAGCCAATGGAACTGGAAATCAGTAATCAGAGAGCTAATTAAATCACCACGTTTTGTCTTTACACAATGCATAATTAATCTATGTCACAGATGTTCTAGAGTCAGGAGAGATTACATGATTGTATACATAATATGAACATCTGCAGCCATGTGATATAGGATGCACAGTACAACCCAGTATAACCCAGGTACTTACTGATGGAGTTTTGGATCAAATTTTTCTTACTAACAGGCTACTTTCTAGCTCCTCTGCACTGGGCTTGCATTATATATTTAAAGCAACTGGCAAGAGAACTGATACACTGAGTTCCTGATGTGTTAAACTATTTGGCATTTTCTAATCTGTGTCATTTATTCCACTTTGAACTAAAGACAAATATGTCTATCTATATTCATCTATCTATCTATCTATCTATCTATCTATCTATCTATCTATCTATCTATCTATCTATATCAATCTCACATAATAAAAGTCTCTCCAGAAAGAAAAACAAATATTACTTATTTCTTCACGTGGCTTAAAGCAAAGATTGCATCTTAGACACTTTGATTATAAAAATATATATGAATTCTGCATATATTATACAGAATTAATCATATGGATACAGATCTCTTCCATCAGAAGGCTGGCTGCCTTTAAGCAGCTTTTCCCTTTGAAAGCCCTGAACTCTGGATGTGACAAAATCATTAGTATTTAAAAAGAATTACAATGAATGCTAAAGAGAGACCCCCACTTCCCACATACAAACTTTCTGGCAATAAAGAGTCTTTTCACACTGTATAATCCTATTTACTGTTCTTAATTGGAGAACTGTGTTTGTCAAAAAGTACAGAAGTCTTCAGTTGTTTGGAAGTGAGTCTGGCTCATCAGCTCCTAAGGGAAGAAAAGAACTATTTATTTTAACTGTTAAGCCTAAATGCAAACCACACAATAAATTTGTCTATCCAAACACTGACCTATTTCATGTAATGTCAGGATGAGGCTGGCCTTGCTCTATGAGGCTATTGTGGCACATTAAAAAAAAAAAAAAAAGCAAACCTCATTACTGAGTCCTGGAACCAGCTTCTAGAAGGTGGCAGGGTGAATGCCTGCCAACCCCACTGCCCCCCCAGCTCCCCCAGCCTGCCAGGAGGCTGGAAATGAACCTCAATTCCCCAGCTCCATCTAGTGTTTGGGAAACAGATTACTCCCTGAGACCCACCCTGCCCTGCCCACCGGGTTTTTGTTTCCTAGGGAAGGAGGCTTTCTGCAGAGTGGGCAGAGTGGCAGGGCTATGGTGGGTAGGGGTGCTCACACCTGGATGAGCATGGCCAGCTTATTCTGTAGCAGTGGGTCTTGCTGGGATCTGTGAGCTGCAGGATATTGGTAAATACTTCCAAGATGAGCAAGCAAAAGAACAAACTCTACTGGGTATGCATGGGATCTGAATTTCCCCATGAAGATTTACCAGAAAACCACTGTTCCACATCCAAAAGTGGTGGCCAGGAGGAGATGGCTTGGAAGCTCCTCAGAAATGCACCTGGATTTCTAGACAGATGCAAAAGCATCCAAGCCAATCTTACCTCCCTTTAGTGCCTTAAAAAAGGCAAGCCTGTGGAAAGCAGGACCCAAAGAAATTGCAAGAGAAAAGGTTGTCTTTGGGGCCTTCCAAAGATCTCCTTTCTGAAACTGCTGAAATTGCCCTTTGCTCACTTTCTCTGGCTCACAGGTGACTTCTCTTTTGCAGCCACTAACAGGGCTCCTAGAAAACATGCAACAGCTCAGCTGCCAGTCACATTTCTCAAGTCTGACATGTTTCAACTATATTTCCTTAAGAAGGAAATAAATTTACAACTCTGGAAATAGGAAACCGTGGCACTTTGCTTCCAGTACTTCAGTCTGAGCATTTTGAATAGTGCTGAGATATAGCAGTTTAAATAAACAACATGACAGTGTTTTCAAGAATGAACCCACTGTAAGGACTTTCCAGGAAATACTTGTAAAATTTCATTAAAGATCTCAATTTAAAGCCAGCTGGTTTTCTTTCTGGTCAGCTCAGAATCAAAGTTTCTTGCTTTTCTCTCTCCTTAATAATTTTATGTAGTTTGATTGGCAATGCACTCCAGCCAAATTTCCTGGGTGATTCACAGTTTAGTCCACCAGAATGGGGACTATTGCTGCTCTGGCTCTGCAGATCAGAAATCTATCAAGCTGCTTCTCCTGGACAGGCTGAATTATAGGCTTCAATCAAACCTTGCCCTCATACTGCAATGGAGTTTCTTCCCTGAACGTGGAGAAGGCTCTTTTCCTGAGTGGTAACAATAGCTGTAACTCCACATCAGCAGTTGTGTACTCTCTGCTTCAGGGTATCTGATTTGCATAATAACTAGAGAGATGGTTATTGTGGAAAAACATGGGCCATATGCAAATTCCTGTGCTGTGGGAGGATGGCAGCCTTGGGAACCAGTTACAGAGAAGAGATTTGAGTAACTCCTTCACATCTGTTTTTGCAGGGGTATGTTGCCTGTGAGTTATTTTGAGGTGGTGCAGCCAGAGGCCACCAATTCTCCAGCCCTCTGCTGCCTTCACGGGCTGCCTTGCTGGCCCTAGCCCCCCCACTGTTTAGGGAGCACCAAGGAACCTCAGACTGCTCCCCGAGGCACTGGGTGAGCCTGGGAGTCTCCCTGCCCCATGGAAGAGCGTCAATTCCCAAACCCAGGCAGGGCCAATGCCTCAGCCCCACCTCCAGGTCTCCACACAGCATTGCAGGATTATTAATGCACAAGCCTTTGGCTCAGCTCTCCTGCAGCACGACTGGATCTGCAGCACCTCCTCCCCTACCTCATTCCAGCCCCTGTTGCCTCCTTCTCTACAGTCTGCTTTAATCAGCCTGAAGCTAATCCCATCCATGCCTAAATAAATGAAAGGTAGTATAAGCTTCTTAGATTTACTTAATGGCCCACACCTCCTCCTCCCAGCTTCCTTCAAACTCTCTGAGCTAAAATATAATTCTCTTCACAGTAATCCATAAAACAAAGCACATTTGTAGTTCTTTAGCAGTCCATTTTACTGATTTTCCAGAGTGAACACTTTGAAGAGTGACAATCAAAAGGGGACACACTTTAAAAACCATAATTTTGCACTCCTTTTCTGCTTCTCTCTAGGACTAAAGTAGCAGACAATATTTGTCCTGATTAGAAAGTAGCATGGGACATTTTATACAGAATTTTTTGGGGGCAGAGAATGCCGAACAAATTGCAGATATTGGTGACTGGACTTGAATTCAGCTTTAAACTGACCTGCAATGAGCTTAAGCAATGCAGAACTGAAGAACAGTCAGCATTGCTAAGACTTTCTACTATTATATCTTTCTGCAGACATTAGCATCTGTATATTGCTTTATCTAGTGAGCTACTGTAAATACCATGAGACCTATTGACTCATGATTATTAGTAAAGTCATAAACCCACAGTTACATTTATCTACAGTAAAACATTTTGCCATCTATGCTATCAAAATAGAGCAGAAGTCAAAAGAAAAAATGTAATTCTTTATCAGGATTGAAAATGTTTTGGAGTAATTACAGCTCAGTGAAATCCACACTGGAAAACAGCTCACACATCCTTAGGGTTTTGGGATTTAATTTGCTTACATAGATGTTAGTGCATCATTTTAACATGGCATCTGATAATTTTTCAGAGCAAGTTTTCTTGAGGACAAGTTTCTGCAAATTTGTAAATCATACCAAAAAACTAAATGTTCACCTTTCACTGTCCCCACACTGCAATTTTCTCATTTCTACACTTCTTGGGAAGAGAAGTGGGTTTTTTGGTAGTTTGCTCAGAACAGACAGGAAGTATCAGAATTCTAGATTTAAAAAAAAATAATAATAGTCTGAATATAAGAGATTTCCAGACAGATTTGTCAAGCTCAAAGTTTCAGATGTGTGTGGCTAACCTTAAGATAAATATTTCAGCTTATCTTAAAACTTCCCTACCTGTACCCTTTAAAATTTAAGAAAGTGTTTTGGTGTTCTGGATTGGATTCTAGACTGGAGAATAACAACTGGAAAAAAAAATCTCTTTCTTGTATAAATAATCATGAAGGGGACATTTGTTGCTATTACACAAATATTTCCTAAGATCACTGCTTTTTCATAGAAGAATGTTGAAATAATTAAATTAGTTTAAAATGAAATGTTTAAACAGAGCATAATATTCTCCTGTTAATGAGAAAAGTAAGATCATATTGTGGCTGCTCAGGTGCCAGCTGGTCTCCTGGGGGGCTGCTGATCCCACCTGTCCCTGTAAGCCCCCAAGGCAGAGGCACAGCATCACTGCTGAAACAGGGGCAGCTGCCCCAACCCCAGACTACCCAACACCTCCAGCACAGATCTCAAAGTACAGCAGCTTTTGCAACATTTAAAAGAAAACTGAGGTGTTTCTAGACACCCTGAGGGGCTTAGTCACACTCCCAGAATCCTTCAGGGAAATCCTTCCAATTCTGGCATATGGCACCATTTCCCAGGATATTTCTTTAAGCAGAGAGGAGGGGAGTGCTCTGCACTTCTTTTCTCCTTGGCAGGATTGGTCATAGCTGGAGATGAGGAAAAGCATCTCCACACCATGGGAAGTAGAATTGCAGTAACATCTGGAGAGTATGCCCAGAAAGGAAAGAGCAACTGAAGTCATTGCAAGAAGTAGGGGCAGCCACTGAATAACATTTCACTTCTGACACCTCAGCCCAAACCTTGTGGTGTTGTACTCTCCTTCTCCCAGCATGCTGCTCCCCTGGCTACTCTAGGAAATTAATGAAGCAGCATGTTGGGTGGAAATCACCAATGAATGCTGTGCTGGCATCATGCAGTAGCAAAAGCACTGCAGTTTTAGCTAACACCACTCCTAGGCTCTGTCAGAACAAAACCCTTCAGTGGAAATTGTGGGTGGTCTCTGAGTTTTCACTTGCCAGCAAGTCTAGGAGATACTTGGCACAGTCCAGACTTTCCAATACAAGACTGATTTCCACTAGACTGGCTGAATTGCACTGGCCAGGAGAGGATGTTTTTCTGTAAGCAATAATTTCAACCTTTTCAGGGCTCCTGTAATTTCTCCTTTTATGCAGATGACAAAGGGTCAAAATAAACCCCTGTGCACTTGAGGATCAACAGAAGTTTTCCACTGTAGTGTTGTACCATGTTCATTTTGTCCTGGTTCTTCATACCCACACTGAGAAGCTGAATGAAATACTTGAGAACATTCAGAGCAGCAGAATATGACTTTGAGAAGCTACAGGGAAATTGGAAGAGTCTGCTCCATGACTAATGTGCTGATTATAATATCTGCCTGCTGAATTTTGCATAATACATGGGAGAGAACTGCAGAAAAGGAAGTCAATAGACTTGGACCACTTTGCATGCAAACATCTCGGTGATCTGCTGCTGCTGAACTTAGACAGAATTGGTCAAGATGAGGGAGCTGTAGTGCTAAGCTGGGCTGGCTCTCTGCATGTGTTTTCAGATCAGTGCTGGGAAACTGGAAATAGATGAGTGAAATTGAGGTTATATTTGGTTTAAATGTAATTATATGTTGCTGGCTTGATCTGTACTTTACAAATGTGCGTTTATGAATTTTTTCTCATGATTAGCAATTTCTGTTTGAAAGGGTGAGGAAGTGCTTGGAAGAGTGAATTACTGCTCACCGCTGCTGCCAAGTCTCATGTTTTAATTTCAAGTTTCATGATTTTGATGCATTTCTTAAAACTTAACATTCTTGGAATAAAGATTCTATAACATTTCCAGCTTTTTTAAAAATGTAAAACTTGAGGAGCTTTTACCTAGGAGATCAGATCTAAAAGGCAAATAGAAAGAATCCAAAATGTGTTACTTTAAGCATGCTTCATGATGTTAGGTTAATCTGGTGGGACCTGGGAGGCCTGATTCCTGAGGGTTTAAGCAAATTCTATGCTTTATTTCTGTGAAAAATAATATGTCAATGATACAATTATATTTTTTTCAAAATCAGTTACAATAGCCAAATGAAGAGAAACATTTGCAACAGCATGTACAAAGGAGATGGTGTTTGTTTCACATTTTCATACAGTCCATTCCAGTTAGCTCTCAGTTTTTCTTCTCTTTAATATGATAACTGTCAGAAGAAAAGGACATGAGATTTTCAGAGAACAGAAGCTCAAGAAGTATAGAGTTCTGTACTTGAGCAGGTGGTGTAAGACCTGTTGAGAGAAGTTTTATTTTCCATTTAAAATACCTTTGGTATTCTGGAATTTTTGATTCTGGAAGCCTTTCTTACCTGGTTGCCTCTATTCCATCTCAAGCTTTGTGCACTTGCAAAAGTGGCTTATTCAGAGAAATACCTTTGATCTGAGCTCAGGTTCATCCTGTCAATGCATAGACAGAAATTAGGCTTTTATATTTTCCTGGGATTTGAGATTTCTATTCTCCTCCTGCCACAGATCCAATTTGCCTACTCCAACCAAGTCTATTTGTCAGTGATTACTACAATGCATCAGCTGTTACCATGTAACTGAAGAAATTAATGCAGATTAAAGAGTACATTGCCATAGGAATATTCCATTCAGTGCTGGAAAGACTAAAAGAGTGTAACTAAAACAGCATCTTTAGGCCAGTCCCAGTTTCTTGCAGCCTTCTTTCCCATTTCATTAAAGCTGGAAGCTCATTTAGTGTGGAATATGCAAGAGTGCTAGAGAGGTTTGCAAAAAACAAGATGAAAGGAATGAATTAAAAGGAAGAAAGAGGATGGGGGAGACTGCTCTTATCTGGGCTGATTTTGTGAACGCAGCATGGTGCGTTGTAAGAGTCAAATGACTGTAAGTGTTGCAAATTTCTGCACGGCGTGTCAGATCGAGGTCAAATCCTCGCTTTCTAACAGATGGTTTACTCTTGATCAGCATTGATTCTTCATGCAAACAAGCTCAGATTTTTTTTCCTATTCATAAAGGTCAAACATAGATTCTGTAAGCTTTGCTTCCCTTTGTCCTTAGCACAAAAAGAGGCTCTTCTGAACTTCTCCCCTGCCATATCTCTTTCATTGATCTTTTCCTCTAACTTCACAACATTTTTTTTCCATAGCAATACTGTGCTAGCCCTCAGCTGGATGCAGTACAAACATGTGATCTAACAGGATTCTTGTTCCCAAGAGCTTACAGTGGAGGTAAAGCAGAATTATGATACAAGAAATACACTTGGAGAGCAGTTATAAAAAAGCAAAATTCAAGTCCTCCTTCAGTGAGCTATGGCTGAAGTAAAAAGAACACTATGTGGACAGATTTGGCCCCTGAAATGCATCTGTCCCTTTTTTGCTGTCTCTCTTCTCAGAAGAGAGGTCACTCACTGCTAACTGGGCTCTATTTTGCCATGTGGCTGGGCATGTCCTGGAGGCTACAGCTTTAAAGCTTTTCTTATGAAACCTTTCTGATCTTTGAAACTTAGGACCCGAAAGAAAGGAGATATGGGTGCAATAAGGAAATTATGGTGAAGTACTGTAAATGTTTGGATTAGGACACGTAAGGCTCAAGATTGCACAAGAAGAAAGATGATTCCACCTGAATTTGGTGCAATGGTTTCTGCCCTGTTTACAGTGAGAAACAGAGCAGAAAACCAAATCATGGCTCTTATCTTGGAAAAAAATGTCCTCAATTCTACTGTTATTTAAAGATCTGTGTCATGAAAGCAGTAGGGAGATTAAAACAAACAGATTTTAAGATCATTAGCTTCTAACCTCCTTTTGAACTCCTCTGTTAAGTTATGAGGCTCTGTATTTTCCTTTCTTTAAAGTTTCTTTTCAGCTGCCTTTTCTGTTCTGTGAAAGACCCACACAGAGCAACTGGGGAAAACATGCTAGATAAGGGATATACAAATAACACTATCTGATGCACAGACATATAAAATTATCTTTTGTATCATTTCTCAGAATAACCTAAGCTTCAAGCAGCAGAATGAGGTTTCTTAGAGGTCCCAGGAGGTGCTTTGAAGGCAGCCAGAGGAGCAGAGCTACTTTTCCTCTTGTCCTCTTGCCATCAGAGTAGGAAAGAGGATGTTGGAGCTCCCAAATCCTTCCCCTAATTTCTCAGCTCCAGCAGCAACAGAACAATGACAGGCAAAGGAAAGGGCCATAATGTGGTTTGATGGTCTCAATAGACAGCTTTTACAGCCAGTGAGAAAACATATCATGAGCAGAGGAATAAAAAGAAATTAAAGCTTCACACCTGTCTCTTTGAACACTATATTCTGTGACCTTGGGCTGCAGCTTTTTGTCATTTCCAGGCTATAACTTACCCTGTTAAGTGTATAATTACTACAGTGACCACAAATAAAAGTTTTTGATCCATGTAATCTGGAACTGAGGACCTTCTTTTTCAGCTTTGGTGCCTATGTGTGCTGGGGTATGAATTGAGCTTTTGAGGCAGGGAAGGGGAGATCACAGTTCCTACACAGCAGGATTGTCTGTCATGTTTACACTGATATTCTTGTCTGCACTTTGCTTTACACTGGGGTGCAATAGCAACAGTTAAACTTAAAGGTTACTCTGTCCAAAAAAATCCAAACACAACAGAAAAGATAACCCCACCTGAGAATCCTGTGGTCCAAATGCACAAGAGACTTGGGAGGAAGAAAGCATCCTTGTTAATCACAGCATACACAAATATTTCTGAAGAATACATTTTTAAATCAGTGAAATGTCAGAACATTTTCTTGTTCTAAGATATATTGGACCCATATTTTGCAAAATGTTTGGAAATGTAGGGTGTTTCTCCTCTCAGTCTCTGTTGATCCAGTGGAGTATCAATGGAGTGGCACATTAAGTAAAATTGGTTTTCATACGGTAGCAATGCTCAGAGTAGCTTAAATAAATCTCCAGGTGAGCATTTGGAGTAGGTCAGCTTGTCCCACCAGCATTTTGATGTCTACCAACTCTGAGTGTATTTCTCCCATGGCTGTTGATATTTACAGTATTAATATTTTACTGGCCTGGGCAAAGTTCACCTTGTTTGGTCTAAACTTCACTTGCAAGCTGTCAGTAATGTGAAAAAAAAATTCCTATCCTAACTTAGGGTATATTGCTGAAAACTCTACAGTACATATAAGTCCACATTAAAACAGTTATTTTGCTAGTGCAGTTTATTTTAATTGGCAAAATAGTATGACCTAGACTGATAAAAACACTGTTCTTGGAACATAAGCTGACCTGCAGCAAGGAAGATGTCCTGCTTTCATAAAACAAAATTAAACATTTTCTAAAATAAACTGGCTCTGGAGGGCAAATGCATAAAGATGTCCAGGTACTCAACTCCACAGAAATTAGGTGGGAAAATTGTTTATCTGGGATTCTATCTGCAATCTGAAGAAGGCATGCCAAAGGTTATTTCTCCAACCAGAAAATACTGGTAAAATAAAAATTTCAGCACACATACAAGTTCAAGGACATTCATTAGGAGACCTTAAATCTTCCAACAACATCTATTCTTTAAACTTGCAAGATGCTTGCAGGATCCATGTGTCGTTTCTTTGCACCCTGTTAAAGCATCACAGACTGTGCCTGCCTGATGGGAATAGTATTGTGTGTATCTGTGAATCTTACCATAGACCTGTTGTTTCCTCTGCCTGTTCCTGTTCCTGCCCTACCCTTCTCTGTAACTGCAAGTCATGCCTCCCTCAGGGGATGGATTTCAGGCAAAAACCCACATAATGGGGGGTCCAAGCCAGCACAAACCAGCACGCAGGGTAAGAAGAGGCTGTGCTTGCCTGCTTGTAACTTTAAGTCCAGCTACACGAGGATTGGTGGGCTGAGTGGAAATGCCACATCTGCTGATTTCTGAATGCAGACAAGCCTTTCCTCAGACTGGGCTCCTCCAGCCACCTCTGATTTTTCAGCTGTTTCACCAAAATTGCCTGGACACCTCAAGAGACAATAAACTCTAAACTGAGCAGGAAGGGCTGAAGCAGAGAAATGAGAGTAATCACACTGTGGCTAGGAAATCCTGGCTGAAGTTAGAGCTGAGTTTATCTGATGACTCTCTGTTTTCAGTGCTCCAGTGTAATTTAAATGGGGAAATGCAGGTACCTAAACATAATGCTTTTGGAGATGGCAGGAGTTGCTGGAGTCATGTAATGTGTTGGCAGCTTTGACACAGGATTTATGGCAGGATTTGTGCCCTGCTGGAGCAGCAGCTGCAAGCCAGACGGGCTTCTTGGAGCATCTAAAATGACATTAGACAGCTCTTCTTATATTTAGGCACCTGAATCTCTTTAAATGTTCCTTTCTTGGAAGTAAGTGTTTTAGCATCCATTCAATGCTGCCTCTAAATTACAGGAATGGTACAGTTGTGTAATCAAATACAGAACAGAAAATTACTGAAAGAAGGGGCCTCAGGCAGTCTCAACATGTCTTCTTGCAAGTACACATCTTGACAGAGTCCGTAGGATATTGGATTTCTTTTTCTGTAAAACCCACATTGCATTCAGTTTTTGGAAGGTCGAATCTTATGCAAAACTTTCCACCTTTTAATTACTGTGTACCTTTCAGACTCTGAAGTGAATATGAAATTATTAATTTCCTCATGGCAAACTATTAATGAATACTAATGAATACAACTTTACACTGCCTTTCCCTGAAGAAAAAATTACCTCAGTTCCCAATTTACTGTGGTAGAAATGATGCCAAAATCTTTAAAGTGAGAAAGGGGACAGGCAGTGTGGGTGAAACACCTCGAGGCTCCACCTGTGTTGTGTTCACATGGGTCTCACTCAGAATACACTGGGGTTCAGAGATTAATACAAGGCCTGCCCAGTGAACATGATTCACAGTTGTATACCACATGCTATTACAACTTAACAGTGGTTTCAAAAGGTGTGTTTTGTGACCTTATCCTAGAGAGGGGTACTGATGAAAGGGAATGATAAAGCCCAAGTCATTGCATTTATACTTGCAGTGTAAGCAAATTAGGAGTGAAGACAATATAGTGTGATATAAGAGTAAGGAGGGGGATAAATGATTCAGATGAGAGAAGGTGGGTAGGGAAAGGGGAGGATAGCAGATGAATTGCTGTGGGAATGCTTCCTGCCCATCTCTGCAGCCTGGGCACACTGGAGGACTTTGTGGTGGTGCACACTGAAATGGTACAGAGAGAATGTCCTTAAGTGTAGAACAGTGCTCTGTTTAACTTCTGATTGGAATCTCTGTTTCCAATATTAAAATGATTAGTCCTAAAAGCCTAGCCTTAGGTCCAAAATGTGTGCTACACTTAACAGGCAGGATGAGCCTCAGGGAAACTGGAGATGTTGAGGTGCTATCTCACAGCAATGAATCAGCAGAGAGGGAACCTGAAGTGTCCACTCCTGGCCAAACAGGAAATCCTGCCTAGGATGGATGTTCTTGTGTTGTCCTTGCTGCCACCAGCATGGGGTCTGGAGATGTTCTGCAAGGCCCTGGATGAACCCCAAGACTCCCCAAACAGAGAGTCCAAGGATGACAGACAAGTTTAGTACACACAGGTCTTAAATCCTTTGTAGACTCAGTCCCAGTCCTCTAGGGCCACATTCAAGTGCCTCAACTCTAAGCCTGTCCTATTTGCCTGTAAACCACTGTCTCCTTCATATTACATCTTTGCAGTATCTTTAGAGAATGAAATGGGCCCCAAGAGATTAAAAGAAAGTGTCAAAGAGAGTGAGCAATAAAGTATGTGTGTAAAGGAAATCAAATGAAGGCTGCACAGGAACTCTTAATTTTCCCATTTCCTAATTTCTTCACTTTTTTCATTATGTGGTATTTGGACAAAAAAAATCCATCTCCTACTGTCACTCAAAAACAAATCCAGACAAACCACAGCAAAAAAAAAAATAAATCCATGACGTGACTCAGGCTTTACTCTTACCAGTGTGGTTGGGACATTTTTAGGGCCATAGCAAGTCCTCTCTCTTCTGATTTCACATTAAGGTAAAGGGTTTTGTCTGCCATCTGCACACCTCAGAGGCAGGAGGACTGGAGGCTTTGCAAGGTGTCAGGGCCATTTACACCACCTGTAACAGTGCAGACAGAGAGATCACAAATTGGTCCTGGAAATGCTCATGCTGCTTCCTGCTTTTTAAAAAGGACAGTGCTGGAGATGTGTTTCCTGATGGCTTTTATCAGACTCCTCTTTAGAAGCTCAAAGAGCAAATGAATTCTTTAAAGCCACTGTGCAGTGTTTGATACCTGCCTTAGCAATTTTTCCCTTGGCCATGTACTTCAGTGATTGCTGAGGACCTCCAGGGCTACTGCCAAGAGGACCGAGGAGCTAAACCACCTCCCAGTGCTTGCCTCAGCATCACAGTGGATATGAAATGATAGCTGCAGCTGCAAGGCTTGGCACACACATCCCTGAGCAGTTGTGGGAGCCCTTGATGCCAGGAGCTGAGCCAGCTTCCCCACCAGAGGCTGCAGCCTCACCACGAGGCTGCTGCACATCCCCCTGTATCAAACCACAGTCCTGGTGGAGGAGCAAAGCCTGCTCCAGCCACCTCTGCTCGTGGTGAGTGGGGACAGGTGGATGTACATTTCTCATCCCAAAACAGGGTGGGTCTGAAGACAGAGATCCACTGACCCAGTGGTGCAAATAAAACTCCATTCCTTGCTGTCAGCTATGGATCAATGAAATCTAAAAGACAAGGTAGGAGAGGATCTGCAGAAACTCTGTTTGGGCCTTTCCTGTGAACTAGGGTTATAGGCAGTTTCTGGAAATTTATACATAACCACTGGGAAAATTGGCACTGGCAAAAGCTGAATGTGGCTTTTGACATTTAAAGTAGTAGATAAATAGGTAAATGGTAAAACTCAAAATGTGTAAATTTTTAAAGGTGAAAGTGATTAATCACTAGAAAACCTTGTCAGAGGGCTCGTGAAACCAAGCATAAGACTTAATTTCATTTTTTGTCAAGACTACCTGTTTTCTGAGAGGGAACTTCTAGTTCAAACTAAAAATTACTTGAAAACATCTGGTAGTTTGCTCTGGTAGGTTCCACAAGACACCAAGTCAGGTGATCAGAACTGATCTTTTGTTACTCCATGATTATTTCAGAAATGTACACTTCATACTTTAATATCTCTGGTGGGTTATAGACTAGCTGTTCTTTGCACCTTAAATGTTGCTGTGTGAACTCAGAGAGTGATTTGAATATAAGTATGCAAAATTGTGCTTGTATTTTCCTGGAAATTCGTCAGCACTTCCTTTTGAATGTCTTTCCCGTAAGGCAAAAGGCTATCAGCTGCCACCTATTACATGCAAATTCCACTCTGTTCTTGATAGTCAAAGTCCATTGCAATAAATGACAATATACAAGAATTTCTTCCTCTAGAGGAAAGTCACAAAAACTAATACTGGAGAGCTCATGACTTCAGGTAAAAAAAAAATCTGAGCAGACAGATTTCTAAATCTGATATGTTCCCCAACTTTGTAATTCTTCCTTAGATTGCAAAACTGAAATATCTCTGTGAGCAAAGATGAATGTGTAATAGCTGAATTTGCTACAGATCAACTGATCAGACATCCATGTGTCATCATGTGAACCCATGAGGAATTTCCTGAGTATGAAAGATACCATATCAGCCCACATTTATTATTTTGGTGAAATATAACTGTGATATATTTAGATAACATTTTTTTTCCAGTAATGTAGTCCTGAAGTTTATTATAAGAAATGTCATTTTTATTTGCAAGTGAACAGATAAATTTTTATTTTCCTTTTCCTTTTCTCCTTCGGTTCAAGTAATGGGTTACTGCACATGCACAATCTCTGTTACTTAACATAATTGTACTGTGTAATATTTGTAGCTCCATCTATAAAATTAAAGTAAAACCCCGTAATTTTGTGAGTTATTTTTCATATCACTTATGAACAGCTGCACCATACCTGTTAATACGTTAAATTCCCCAGACCACACCTTGTCTCACATTAGAAACTGTCCTTAGCCAGATTTTCTTCTCTACATCCAGTACAGTTCCAGACCATGTTAAATTCCCCAGACCACACCTTGTCTCACATTAGAAACTGTCCTTAGCCAGATTTTCTTCTCTACATCCAGTACAGTTCCAGGCCATGTCATAATTTCCATACAGGTCTATGCAGCATTTTCCTTTTTTTTTTTTTTTTGGTAGGACTGCTGTTTACCTGAACCAAATGGTCAAACCCCAAATTGTAGCACATGTTAAAGCACAGTTTAGGACACAGATGACATCCCCTGACCCCATGGTTAATAGGTGGCCATCATGGCTTATTCCCAGCAGGCAGTACTAGCACAATCAGCTGATCACACTGGTTCTATCTGGTGCTGGTGTGCACCCCAATGCAGGACACACAATAGAAAGGAATGTCTGAACCATTTGATCAGTTTTCCTGCAATCACAAAATTGTATTCAGAAATGAACAAAGTTCCATCTTAAAACTTTCCTCCTTCATATCAACTGAGTTGCTGGTAGAGGCTGTTGGAGAACCTGTCTGCCAATGATCAGCTTTCCTCACTTCTTTTAGCATCTCCACTGGCCATGTTTGCCTTAGTGGCTTGGTCTGAATACTCAGTATTCAGAGTAGATTGTTCCCATCCACTTTGTGTCACTTTGGTTCCTCAAAGGAACCAAAAGCATGATGAGGAAGTGATACCTGAGGAAGGACCTGAAAGGACAAACTCTGTTACAAATGTACTGTAACACTTACACATCATTGGTCCAAGGTGCAAATATGAATACACAGCACCATGACATCCTCTAGGAGGTAAGTCTTTGCAGATTCCAGCTGACACCACAAGCACCAAGAGCCACAGGCAGTTTACATGCTGCTGATTGCCAGACATCAACTGGGCTATCTCTGTCACATTCCAAACAAACATTGCACCTAAGACAATACCTATTCTGCACCATGCCACATTGCTCTGTGGGGTAAAATGGCACGTAGGCATATTTTAAATCAACAAATCCAGTTGGCTGTCCAGTAATGGGGCAGGCTGTAGTGCATGGTGAGATGTTGTTACCATTCCCAGCCCTCAGGCCAGCCACACAGCATGGGTGAGATGCACAGCAGATATTAGAGGGGTGTCCCTGCTGTGCTGTCTCCATCCACTGCACTGCAACATGAGAAGTAACAGGAGATTCTTGACTTCTTCATAAGTGCAAAAAAAAGGATCAATATTGCCAAGGAGGCATCTCTCTATCCTCCCTGTGTAGCCTCAGATCTCCCCTTTCCTTCCTTCCTTGACAGCCCTGAACAACCCTTCCTTCCACACTGCACCCTGAATTCCCTGCCAAGCAGAAGAGGTTGCAGAACACAGTTTTGTCATCATTATACAGAAAGAATGTACCAGTTCCTAGAGAATTGCCCTCTCTACAGTTGGACTTTTCCCCCACTCTTGACAAAAAAGATATTTTCCTAGCAATCCTATAGAAAACTCTTCCCTTGACCACCTAGAGATACACTGGGGGTGGCCACTGGCAAAAACATCATACAGGGGCAGGGCTGCTGAGTTTGCCTGTCTGTCCTCTATGGTGAAGAGCAGGCTGCAAAAACTCTTCTGCCCCTCTGTGCCCCATCCTGCAGCAGGCATGATACAGCTACATCCAGAAGTCCATCCTGGAGGGAGCACTGCTGCAGTGCGAGGTGTTTTAGAGCAGAAGAAGCTGGAGGAGAGAGGCTAGGGAAATGGGTGGAAAAGGATCCTGTTTCTGTAGGGCTGCTGGCATCTCCTGCCTGCCTGGTGACAGACCAGCCAAAGCCTGGAGAGGAGGTGCAGGGAGCACCTCGTCCCCTGTTTCTCAGTTTATAGCCCATGCTGCCCTCTCAAATTGTCTTCCTGGCCTCAGGAGCTACAGTAGTGCCCAGGATATTGAGTTTTTCTATTCACAAATGTAATGGAAATTGGATGAGAAGGCCACTCTCACGTCTTGACAGTCTTCTGTTGTTGCATGTGGGATGGGTGCACAGATAATGTTCTAGCCAATTTTGGAAAGCTAGTTCTTGATTTTTACTGTTATAGTTTTCTTCCATACATGTTCCCCTTTCTTTCATGCAGCTGGGAAATCTTTTGCTGTGCCTTTTAATATCCTTTGCAAGTCTGACTCAGCTTAACTTTTGGCAATATTCCTTTTATGGAACACAGATTTCTTTGCTGATCAAATGCTTTTGCAATACTTCTGAGCTCTCTGCTACCCTTAATGTGACTTCTGAGATGCTGACTCAGTTTGCTTAGTCTGGAGACCTTTCTGACAGATTTTTTTCCTTTTCTGCTTGGGATATAAGTTGAAGATACTATGGCACTTTTGGCTTTAATGCATTTCTTTCTGTTTGTGTCTTCTATTCCTTCAGCTGTTAGAATTCATTTCATTACACAAAATTGCCCTTTAGAAATTGAAAAATTTTAAAGTTTTCTAGTGAATTTAAGCAGAACCAGGTAGTAATAACAAACACTTTCCTAACCAGAGAATATAGAGGATCCTCTATTTTTTTTTTCTGAGAGCTTCTGTATTATGTAAGTACCTTTCCTGAGAAAAATACTCCAGAGTACCTTTCCTCCCTTCCTTGTTCCATTGCAAGTGGTCCAGGCTCCCCTGTGTTTCACTCCCCAAGAGTGTCCCTGATTCTTTGCTTTCCACAGAAAATCCTGCCCCTACACTTCATCACAAATCCTGATTAAAAAAACAGCTGTCCTTCCCCTGGCTGTAAACTGTGAGATCTCTCATCTGTATGATGTCTCTTCACAGCACATTTCCCAGTTGCAAGCACCAGCTGCAATCCATACTTGCCTGCAGACCTGAGCCCCTGGGTCCTGGAGCACTGAGCTACAGGAACTGCCTTGTTCCTCCCTGCAGGTCTCCAACCCAAACTTACCCTTACCCTGGCTTTTTCTGCTTGTTTACTGTGGTCCAGTCCAGTTTGGCCAGGTACAGCTCTGAGGAAGGACTGGAGCCAGGGCTGGGAAGAATTGAGGACAAGCACTCCAGCTGCAAGACAATGCTGGGGGCTCAGGACATTTTTATCTTATTTCCTGATGCATTTGCTAAGTCCTGAAGGATGATTGTGATTCTGAGGATGATGTCTCATCATTAGCAAATTAGATGCTGTAATCTGCTTCTAAATGAATCTTCTTAGGGGGTATTACTCAGGGTCAGATTAAAATTAAGTGAGAGAAAGACTGATTAAAATGTAAGGTGAGCTTCCGTTTTCTGCTTCTGGTGGGTGCAACACGAAATGCTTGAAAGGGCAGAAGTATTCTTAAACCAATTTTTTTTCTTTTTTTTTTTTTTTTTGGTGGCCTACCCTGGAACTGTTTCTAAATCCTGCTGGCTCACAGATCCCCTGGTAATGTGCATTTCCTTCTCTCTTCCAGGTGCCAATGGGTGTCAGACCAGGTCTGTGGGAGGCCAGGTCTTCACTGCTGAATGGGTACTTTAACAGCTGCAGAGAACACTTGTCTGGGGGCTGCAATCAGCAGGAGGAGTCCTTCCCATACCTGTCTAGCCACTCTAGCATGCTGGGTTGTGGCAACTTGGGCTAGCAAAGGGTTGTGGCTACACCAGCAAATACAGGATCCTGAGTTATCTGCTAAGGAGGAACAGCTCCAAATGTCTTCTTGCCCTAGCTGCTCATTTGTTCAGTCCAGCTCTGGTTTCTGAGAGGGATATAACCAAAGCCAGCAAACAAGAGTCTGCAAGAGATCAGTTGCACTTTACCAGGGACCCAAATTATCTGGTGGTGTTTCATGGTCGTTTTTTTGCTCTTTGGTTACATCAACCTTTATTTACCTTTTGTCATCTCAGGTTAATTCTGTCCAGATTCAGATGTCATGCTGATGCCATTAGGGTAATATGGAGATCTGCAAATGGGCCAATATAATGTCTTTGGTTTTAATTTTTACTGAAATAAATGACTTAGCAAGCTACTATATATATCAAAGCTTTGCTACAGCAGATCAAAACTGTCCTGTTAATTAGCTGCCATGTTAATTAATTGGACGTGTGTGAGCTGATGTTAGGTGCAGTCAAATAGCAGCGTATTTATTTTTCTCATGGTGTATAAATGGCATCAGCATTTCTAGTTTCTAGTTTCTCAGAACTGCTGCCTAATTTAATGACTGAACATGAAGGCTGTTTATGATGAATAGTGCTTTAAACTTTTCTGACATGCTCTCCTTCTTGATTCCCATCCAGTGGCACCAGGTGCACGGGCTTCTTCTGCTCCATGTCCACTGCCTGCCCATGTGGCCCCAGAGCTGCTGGATGCTCTCACTGAGTGTACCAAAGGAGAGCATCTCCAAAAGCCTGAATGCAGCTCCTTTTCCCAAGGCACTGACTCCCACCCCAGTGCTAAACAGTGCACTGAACAGTTTCATGTCTTGTGTTCCAGCTGCTAAAGCTCCTTGTAGTCTTGGTAACAGCAGGGGACATTGCCTTGGCTCACTGGTCTGCACTGGGCTCTCCCAGCTGGTTACCACTGTCTTATTCAAAGCCCTCCTAATCTAATTAGGTGTCTCTTGCTAACATACTAACAACAAAGGCCACACATCCACTACTATTATTTGATGCACAGAACAAAGTCCATTTGGTAATTTTTCTGTCAGGGCTTCTAATAGCCAAGCTCCATGTTTACTGCATAATATATTTTAGGTTTTCATGCATGAGCCAATTCCTACTGGCATCCAGAAAAAGGCCCCTGCTGACATTTGGCTGGGGCTCAAGACCTATATCTCTATCAGAAGGCTTTGTTGTCTGCCAGCATTTTTGAGCCTAATGCACAAATACAGCCAAAAGCAGGGACAGCTGTGAGAACCATGCTAGTGAATCCAGACAGGTACATCCATAACCCAGCTTCACTCTTTTTACCTGAATATCTGACACAACAGATTTTAGCCTTTTCTTTGAAATAGCTGAAAAACAGATTTAAAATATGAGCAATTTTCTAGATATCATGACAAAACTATCATTTATTTTCAGGCCAGAGACTAATGTTGTTGCACTTAAGACAAATTCTTAAAAAACTTGTGTGTTGTCACTTGGTCTGAAGTGAGGTGTTAGAAAACAAAAGCAAGATCTTGCCAAGAAATGGTGATAGCTATTCAGGATGCAGTGTTTTCTTCTCAGTTTGGTGGAAGTACTTTTCCCCACTGGGAAGTGCCAAATAGCTTCTGACATTTCTGTTGCCTTTATTTTTGAATGATATTAAAAGTTTTCTGTATCATAATCATGCACACATATACATAAAGTGCCCATAAGATGGGATCAAATATGAAACTAGCAGATGTAGGGTATGGGTGTGCTAGTGTGTGTTGGACATCAGTCTCTCTACAGCTCATTTTGAAATAAGAAAAAACACACCACAGGGATATCAACTATCAGGGTAGGATGAGAACAGTTTCAAATGAGCCTGCCCATGAAAGCACACAGTAAATGGAGAGGGACAAGAGGCTGAACTCAAAAAGGAGAAAAGTAGCACTTGTTATATAATTTTAAACACACAAAGACCACTAAAAGCATAGCCACCAAACAAGTGGCTAGATAATAAGGGTCCCATCTATTGTTAAAAGATAGATAAAGAGGAAAGATAAAAACTACTAGGCAGACACATTCAAAATCTCAAGAGACAGTAGGAAATAAAGACTTTTGAAGGACACACTTTATGAGAGCGGCAAATGAAATCCAGAGTGGGCAGTTATGTCCTGCCAGCTCTATGCAAAATGAATGTAGCTTTGATAAAAGCTTGCTTCAGGTATTTTTTTTAATCCTAAATTTTTGTGAGTATATTGAATGAGGCATTTGAAGAAAACATGCATGAAGCTTTCATGATCAGGTAATAAATGGTCCAGGATGAATTAATTCTGGTGAATGATTGGAAGAAGTTATGGATTGGCTCATCTCTGATTTGCACTGTTACAAAGTAAGAATTACTGCACAAATGTCAGTGGGATACATTAGCGAGAAAGGGAGAATTAACACCTCAAAAATGTTTTTCAGTTTCAGCATCCTACTACATTTCAGCAGTGCTTTGGGATCCAGTGAGATAAAACGTGCTGTACAAATGTAGATGTGTCTTATTAAGTGTCTGCTAATTTTATTCAGGGAAATAACCCTTGCTGCTCTGAGTTCAGCAGAGATTTGCATAATCTCAGGTAAGTGAATCAAAAATGTCTTTTAAAAAGGAGGCTCAACCCTAAAGAATTTAAAACTAGAAAGGACATTGCTCAAACTCATCTGAATTTCTAGGTGATTTTCTTTATATTTTATCTTTTCAGGGACATCTAAATCTAGCTGCATGAAGGAAATGGAGGGGTGGGGAAGGTAAAAGACATAAACAAAACCCTGAACATTTGAAGGAGAAGTAGCATAAATGAAGATTGAAGAACTACGAAGTAAAAAAAACACCTTTGAGAAAAAGCATTGCTCAGTGAGGGTTTTAGTCTGTCACAGGGAAGTCACATTTACAGTGTCACGGATAGATGGAGAATTTTTTTTATAGGGTAAAAATACAATCCTTGAGCTCCATTCTAATGTCATCATTTTTGCTTTGGAATGTTTTACATTTTTTAGAGCATAAAATATGCCTTGACCATCCTTCCAGGTTGTGTCTCTTTCTCTGAGGTGCATTGATTAACAACAAGCATGAATGCATAGAAGTCAGAACACTGGGAAAAAAATCTTGAAATCAAGGATAGTGCTCATCTTCACTGAAGCCAAGATTTCATCCAGAGAGTAAGGTTGTTCAACACAGCACAATCCTTCATGCACCCTAAGTGTTTCTGCCATCAGCTAATTGTTTTGTATTGGTTTCTGCAAATTTTACAAATGACAAATACGAGCCATGAGAAGCCAGAAAAGAACCGTCTGGCTTCAAGTTTTTCTTCAATGGTCTTTCAGCCACAAAAACCTCCAGAATTTGGGGTTTAGGTAAAGAAAGGTGTACCTGTCTTCATGCTCTAAATAAGCAAGGCTGCTCTTTTGGGTTAGTTTTCCCATCATTAACAAAGATCTTCACGTCAACAAAATGTTGAGCTTTCCTTTTGGACCATATAATTTTAAAAAGCAAATGCAGGATACACTGGGAAGATGACTACTGTCAGTCATAACAAGCTCATTTTTAAAACCTTAGCCAATTTGCCTCCTTACTCCAATCAGATAGGGCATTGGAGGATGAGAACTTACTTTTAATTCCCATTCCATGTTATTCATTGTGACTTTCCTCCCATTTGCCCTTGTGTCAGTGTTGTCATCTTACTTAAATAACTTTTAATTCTTTAATGACTACCTGGTGATTAGCCATTTAACAGATACATACAGAGCGATCATAACTCTACATTCTAGTCTAAACCACCCACGCTTTTCTTTTCCTGTTCTTGAGAAATGAAAGCTCCTCTTCTCCTTTCTTTTTAACGACCCTTTTTTGCCCTTGTTCCACCTGAAATCCACGTTTTTGAGTATGAGCTTGTACAGAGTAGATGGGATTCTAGCAGTCTCTTTACAATGGCATGTGCACACCTCCCAACTACAAGAACCAAGCTGATGTACCTCACAATTATGTCTTTATTTTCATGACTGCATTACATTGATTGATTGATTGATTGATTTCATCCTGTGACTGTCTAAATACCCAGGACCTTTCTTCTCAGCCTGTTTACCCTGAAAGTTGTGTTTTATCATGCCCAGCCATTTAATCAGGAATGACAGGAGGTGTAAGCACACAGTGAGTTAGATCCTTTCACACACATCACCTGCCAAGTCTTGAGAGTTGAACTCATCCTCAGAAGAAGCTCACCATGAAATATGGTGCTTCCATATTGTGGCTTTATCTCTCACAAAGATCAAACCCAGTTCCCTTTCCTAAAGCTGTTCATGGAGAAATCACACAACAGAAGAAAGTTTCTATGATGGCTACTCCAATTCTTCTTCCAGTGCAGTGGTGTCTCCTGATGCTTTTTTTTTTATTGTACAGCAAGTGTTGTCTGGGGGGCTTCTCTGCAAGTGTTCCTTGATTATTTTGGTCCCTTTCTGTGCTAGACATGTAGCTCAGAAGAACATCAATCTCCTGCACTGGCAAGCATCCTTCCTCAGTGAAAACCTCCTGTCCATCTAGCTTTGAGTAGTCATGTTCCTCACCTGTGTTTGTGGCTTTGGGTCCTAATGAAACTCCAAGAGGAGTTTCTTTTTATGACTGAAAAATACCTGTTATGTGAAACTGTAGAGGTCAACCAGTTTCACTTAACTTTCTCAAGGGGAATTGCAAACTCCTTGGAAGAACCAGAATCCTTTTACTCAGAATGTCAAGCCACATGTACCTAGACAGGTTTCAACACTAGCCCATGAAAAACTGAACAGGGTGTAGTATCAGGGTCTGCTGGTTATTTTAGTTGTGCTGACACTCAACCTGCCATTGTGGAAGCCTGTGGGGAACTTTTTAGATGAATTCCATCCTTAGACTAAGAAACAGGAGGAGGTTCTTGACTGTAAGACACTAGCAAGGACGACACTGTTTGTACGGATATCTCTATATCCATAAAAACAACCTGCTGCCTGTTCATAGAGGTTGACCAAGTGCCTCATTTACTTTGGGAGTGTTCACATGGTTTAAAAAACCCTATGCATGCAGTGCCTGCATGCTGTGCCTGTTAAAATCCCATGGCAATGCCCCTGGGGCTGCAAGTGATAGATACTTGGTTGCTCAAATATGTTTGAGAAGATTTCCTGTTATCATCTTCCCTTGCTCCTGCTGTTTTGCTACCATGTTCTCAAGACACAAGAGGTTTCAGTTCTTAAAAAATTAAGGAAACCGTTATTAAACTTTGGAAAATGTCCAGCATTGCTTCTATGAATGTAATTTAGAGCCTCAGGAATCCAGTCCAATCCTAGTGCAAGTTAAGGAAAAGCCAGATCTAGCTGATGTACCATTGCAAAAACATGACAGTTACTTGTAGTTAGCAGCACACATGGTGAAGGTTGCAAAACACTGATGAAAAAGATAAGCTTGAGTTTCTTTAGCATAAATCTCAGTAAATGACAACCTAAGCATGTACAGTCCAAAGCACAGATCTCAAAGGAATAGCTGTGTTTTTTATAACATCTTTTATTTATCCAGCCATTATATGGACAGTAATGACACAACAGAAATGACAATGCCTTCCACCTGAAGCAATGCCAAGCATGAGTTAATGATAATGAATTTGATGGGAAGGCCATTTTGAAAGGAGCCTATGGTTGGAAAGGTCCATCTATGGGGTCTAGAGTACCTCTGATGCCTGGAGAGACTACCTAGAGCAGAGGCTAGACAGTGTTAAAGGAATAAAGTAGGTATTTAATCAAAGGTTTTCAAAGGGTACACCTTGGGCAGTACAAGAGCCTGGCCATGGTTGCACCCAAGATGGACCCATGATGAACGGTGTGTCACGACTTTTCACACTTTTATAAGTTTTGGTCCTTTTATATATTGGTGTTAATTGTTGAATTACAGCTTCAGGTCATGAATTCCCACCTTCCCAGATTGCTCTCCTCAATTTGCTGCTGTTTACACTTTTTGGGGCCTCAAAGCTGCAACAGTGTCCTTGGTTCTCAGGCTGGAAAGAGATTGTTTTGTCTAACTAAACTGTGAAGAGGACTTGCTAACACTTTCTATGAAGTTCAGAGTTATATACTAAAGCAGTACAGAATCTGGAAAATATGAAGGCTAAAACTTAAGGCATCACCTTCCAGATCAGAAATGAGTCCACTGGTGTGGGTTTTATGTGATCAGATGTAGATGGCTACAATGAAAACACTTATGGCTGAGCTGGTTGTTGGAAGAAAAGAATCACTTTGGGTATATTATTTTTTTAATATTTTAGCAGATGTATACAATGCTTCTGATTAATTACTCCTAAAAATACCTGGTTCTCTCAGTCAACTCTTAGGTGCTCCTAGACTGGTGGCCAGAAGGAACAAACACATCTGTACTGTAGATATGAAGATACATGGGATCAGCTCACCCTGGTGCATGCAGCTCAATAATTAAAATAGTTATTGCTGTTCTACAGGTAGTCTGCACTGTCTGCTTTAGTGAATGGTATGACCATAGGTTGTGTGCCAGCTCCTTCCACTGATTCTGCTTCTCCTGCCAAAGGGCTGCTGAGCTGCAAGCCATCATATACCATGACCTAATTTATTAGTGCATTGCATCCAACACACCTTTCATCACTCATTAAGACAGTAATGTAAATTTTGCATTGGGGCAAAAGCAATAGACAATATGGGAAAGGCAAAAAGGAGTTTATGCTGCTTGAAATTAAACCAGATCAACAGCATTTTGCATTCAAGATGTGTATTTTTTCAAAGGATCTCATGCTTTTTTTAAACAGCATATTAGGTATAATTTAATTTAATAAACTGAGGTTGAAGATGTGATTCCACAGTGTACCAGATTGAGTACTGCATGGAGAGGAAGTGCTGCACTGGGGTCACAGAAGAATGCTCCTGGGTTGTGGTGTCAGTGCAAATCTACCATAAAACTTGCAGGGAAAGATCAAGTTACTCTCCTGCAGCAGAAATCACAGAAATATTTACACCCTTCTGCAGGCCACAGTCAACTGTTGTACTGAAGTCCAAGAACACAGGTATCACAGGTATTGCAACTGCTTGGAATTTGTAGTGCCTCTCTCCATAAAGGAGCAGGGGGAAAAGAACACACTTATCCTACCAAAAGCAATTTCATTAAGTGCTAATGGGAAAAGCAACTCACCACAAGAGAAATCCATTTCGAAAAATACTACAGCAGAACAAGGGTGCAAATGGCACCTACAGGGTAAAGGAAGCTACTATACTGTGAATAAACCTAGGAGAAAACAAAACTGGTTTTTTTGTTTCTCATTTGTTACAGACACAGCAGATAATGAAAGATACTTGTCATTGAGCATGTCATCTCCTCCTCTTCCCTTGTTTTCCTTTTTCCCTGGATTTCCACCACAGTTCAGGGTATATTTCTTCAAAACACAGCGATATTAGAGAAGTGCCCCTTGAAACTTTAAGCATAGAAAGAGAAGTGGGATTTTTTGTACAGGCCATCAGTTAGAAAAGAGATGCTGCCCTTGCAAGAACAACATTGCAAGGGTGTCTTGGTAAAACTCGCTTCAGATGGTGAACAAACAGGTCTCCTATCAGCTGAACACCACTCACTTACTTGTCAGGAATGGACCAGCAGCAGAAGTAGGTGCTTGCAAATAGTAAGGATGGTGCCAAATCTTACAACAACAACGAAAAAAAGGAAAAAAGAAAGGAAAAAATTATAAAAACCCATATACTGAGAGAAAAAACAGCTGTTATAAAGTAAAAGAATTGATATTGAGAGGATGCTATCTTTGAGTCCCCAGTACCCAGTGACATGTTTTTGACCAGTGCTCGGTTGCAAACATTACCTAATCCCAAGTGCAATGGAGACATGAGGACCAAACTGACTCCATCAGTCTTTGCCCCAGAAGGAGGGGTTCACTCAGTCCATAGGCAGGACTGAGGCCCCACCAGGGGTACTTCTCCAGTTGTTCCATCAACCTCAGAAGGTGAGAATGGCCTCATTTTCTGTGCTGTATGTGCTGAGGAAGGGACCCCCAAATTGAGAGATCACAAATAATCAGCTAAAAAATGAGAAGCAAACACTGATCTACCCGGAGCTATAAAATTAGGGCTCCTGTTTGTTATCCTCTTCTTTTCTACTCTTTGAGGATTACTGTATATGCACAGCCCATATTGAGCTTTTATCTACAGCCATTAGGACTGGAACTTTTCTTTTTTAATGAATGCTGAGATTCTCACATAATGACAAGAGCTGTGCAAAGCATCAAATATCATGAGACATGTGAAAAACATCTTAAGTTGGCAGTGCTGCACATAAAAAGAAATAGCTCTTGTTTTACAGAGCTACAGTCTAAACACAAGACAAAGAGTAGTAGAAAGTAGCAGTACCACAATTTTACAGATACAGCAACATTAAGGAAAAATGTGTCAAAGGGGAAACAGGAAAAATCTGAAATGGCTGTTTTTAGAGCCCTAGTTATAGGGATACATTTCTTCTTCAACATACAGCCTTAATTTTCATGGAGAAAATAAAATATTTTGCATGTTGCCAGAGGATTATGTTTTCCTTCCTAAAACAGGCAAATTAGGCCATTGTTGTGACAAATCATACTAACATATTGCTTCAGCAGGCTATAAGCTTTGCAAATAGAATTTGCTGTGCTATGGCAAATTTGTATTTTTCAATGAAATGAATGAAAACAATGTTATGGCACCCAGAGAAAGCAATTTTGAAATATATTCAGTGAGGATTTCTCAGATTATCTGTGCAAGTGTATGTATGTGTGCAAAAGCAAACAAAATCTCATCGCCTGCAACTCCTCAAAGCATCAGGAAAGTGACAGACTGTGACACCTCTCCTTGCACTGCTCTGCAGAATATTATCACAGCACTGACCACAGAATTTCATATGGTAAACAAATTTTACCCATCAGTGTGACAGCATCAGTTTTACTGCAGGGTTAATTTGCTTCTGTTTGACAGATTATTTTAATCAGAAACCTAGCCAGTTCTCAGCTGCAGCTTATTTTGACAGTCCATGCCAACAGAGTGTTCCTTCAAGTTGTGGGCACATTGATTATGGTGGTTATGAGATGAGCTAAAGCTATATACACTTGTTCTCTATTATTTAATGAGTCATTGAAATTAATAACTGCCATCTTCTTATCTTGCATTACAGTTGAGAAACACACTGCTTGTAGCCAAAAATAAGTTGAAAAACTGGTTGTTTTGTTAATGGATCTGCTGTACTTGTGCACTGTGTAGCTGTCACTCAGTTCCCAGAATTTTGCCATCTTTGTGTTCTTAAAAAATTTCCCAGTATCCAGAGGCTATTTCATAAGTACTAGATCATACCTTATTTCAAGTTAATGGAAGTGTATGCATCTGTGCTAGTATAAACATAATTCAATTAATCATATTTCAATCTATTTGCTGGTATTTGCATGAAATAATGAATTGATTTACATCGCAGTGTATGCCTTATTCCTAAATTATTGACTTAAAAAATAAAACCAAAACTGACATGAGACTTAGAAGCTTTAATTAAGTAAAAATGTCTGAGCATTTTATTGAACAATGATCTTATAATAAAACTATTGAATCAAATACAACCTAACACTAATCATACTGTAGCCCTTCATGGCATTTGTCATTCTGGCTTTTGTTGCATTCTGACCCTCTTCCACTTAAGCTTTTATTTTAAACATCAAATGATGAGTGTGTGAACTAAAACTCCATAATTACTTTGTGCAGCTTAACTTGTTCACATTGAAAAATTGCCTCTTAGCATATGGGGTGACTGTGTCAGAGCCTGTGCTGTGGTGTATGAAATGCAGGAAATCTCCACTCCACCAGAAGCTTGGCCTGGGTGACACTAAGTCTGCTTTGATGGCTTAATTCAGGGGAATTTGATATTTTGAAACAGTCCACTGCCATATCTTCCCTTCAAGCACTCTCCTGCATGAGCAGGACTCATGGCTCCACTCTAGAGTCTCTGATAAAAGCATGCAGAGAAAGACTTTCAAAAAGGATGGAGCACTTTTAAGTCCTTACTGAAGCTGGCTTTGTCTTTCTTTTTTATATTTACTGGGTAAGTACTTCTGAAAATTGTCTCCTCAGTTGCCATAGAAAAGTATCATAAAAAATGCCCCACAGGTAAAGATAAGTTCATACCAGTGTTCACTTACCTCCCAATTTGTGCAGCCCATAGCTATTCCCTCCTCCCTGTCCCCTGTACACACAGCAATACTCTGCTCATCCAGAAAATCTCATTGCTACAAGTAGGCCAAAGAACTCACTTCCCTCAAGTTATCAATCTGATTGATTTTCCTTTCAGTGTCTACTGATAAACCTTAAAGAACATTGCTCAAGTTGCCTCAACAAGCAAAGATGGAAGAGAGAAGTAATAACAGTCCTCAGATATGTGAGAAGTAGGTGGGAAGAGGGGAGAGCAAACTCTCCCTCTCCTCCCAGGTGGACAGAGCAAGAGTTTAAGGCTTAAATAGAAAGAACAGTGATTTATGTAGGGCAATAGGAAAACTGTTCTCAGTGACGAAACATTAGAAGACATTGCTGAAGGAGGCAGGAGATCCCTAAAAATTCACTTGGACAAACTCCACTGGTAAATTGTTCAGGGATTGTGTCTTAGGACAGAAGAATGATATAAATGACCTTTCAGCTTTTTTCCAATCAGTGGTGTCAAGTGGAAGACAGATTTCATTCCTAGACTTTCCTGAGGTTGCACTACAAGTCAATGTCAAAATGGACATGACTTACTTTGATCAGCTGCAATCAGATTAATTTTGCTGAGGTGCCACTACTGATGGCTACAGCAAGCAGCAGCACTGGTGGCAGTCAGAGAGCATGACGTGGGCAATGAGGTGGATGCAAAAATTTTTACAGGGTCCCCAGCTTCTCCTTTCCTGCAGACAACCTGTTCCTTCCACAGCAGCTCTGCACTCTATCCCACCTCCTGCACAACCAAGGGCAGGATCATGACCACTGCCCTTGCTCTAGACCTTCAATGCAGCCACTCTGCCTCCCATTTTGGTGGGCACTCTGGCACTTTGTCACTGTCTTGGCTTAAAAAGCAGGATGTAACCAAAAGTATGTAATCTATCACCATCTGTTAAAACTAGGTGGGGCAGTGTTCTTTATCTTTTCTACAACCCATCCTTCCTCCAGGGAGATATCTTCTGCTAATGGGTGATTGAGTCCCACTGTATGACTGATAAAATTACATCACCCCACTGGGAGATGCTCCACCCAGGGGGAGGAGCCGAAGATTTCCAACCTAGATAAAAACTGAGATTTGGAACACCAAAGCAGCCTTTCCCCACTGGATTCCAGAGGAAAACTAAACTTTTCCATATCATCACTGGACCTCTGGAGGAAAACTGCACCCTTCTGCAGGAACACTGTTTTAACTGAACCACATCTGTCACTGCAGGAGGACTGCAGCCACCATTTAATGGGACTGCTACCAACACCCTGGCTGACAGGGTGTCAGGTTGTATTCTGACTCTGTCAGTGCTTTGGCTTTGGTGTTTTTTGTATTACTGTATTTTTTATTTTTTTTCCTAGTAAAGAACTGTTATTCCTATTCCCATATCTTTACCTGAGAGCTCCTTAATTTCAAAATTATAATAATTTGGAGGGAGGGGGTTTACATTGGCCATTTCAAGAGAGGCTTCTACCTGTCCTTCAAACAGATTTTTATTTCCATAGACACTGGACAAGGAATCTAGTGGATGTCCTTACCTCTGTGGTCTGGAGGACACAGAAATGTTGCTTTCTGCAGTGGACCATCCCAGCCCTCTGAGGCAGCATGTACAGCACCAGAACTCACTCAGAATTTTTTACTCCACTTTACAGCTGGGGAGACCTCAGCACTTCTGCAGCTGACTGCATTGGCACAGCCTCATGGACAACATCAGCTGGCAGCCAGGCACCCTCTCCTTTCCTGAGTGCAGTACTTCCCCACACCTGCAGCATCTATGCTAACATTTTTCATGTTAGACTGCAGGTTGGATGTTTTCATCTTCAAAGTGTCCTGGTTCTGGCAGTGAAAGCAGCTGAGACTGGGCTGGTGTAGTGGCTGCTGTCAGATGTCTCCACGCTGTGTGCTGAAATGACATCTCGTCATCACAGGCAGACAGCAAGCAGCAAGCAGGCAAGAAAGAAAATACAACAGAAAGTATTTCTCTGTCTGCCAAGGGAACAGTCCATGCACAAAATCCTGGCTGCTAAAAAGGTAGGCAGCAGTGTCAGTAAATGATAGCTTTGGATTTTTAGTGCCACCTTCTTACCTGAATTTTTATTGCATATCTATTAACTAATAACATGTAGTTGAATGCAAATGTCACGTGAATATTTTTATATCAGTTATATATGAGTAGTTATGAATAGTTTTAGATGTTTGTTTTTCTAAACATTGTAATATTTCTCCTTCTATTTGTGCATCTAAGTTTTAGTTACCTCTATCACACTGGAAGTGCATCATAGCTTTTCTCTGTTTTTCAACAGATATATTTTTTAAAAACTAGGTACATTAAAATTACTCCTTTTTACTTTACAAGTGAAATAAAAATTCTCCTCCATTTATGTTTCACCCCTGGATCTAAATTCACACATTCCTCTTTTGCTCTTAAAAAACCCCATAAATTTATTTTGTGGCAGTTGTAGTAAACTGCAGCACTTTAGAGAAGCCCTTCTGTGTTTTCTTTTAACATGGATCCTGTTCCCAGTAAGATTTATGCAGAGGCTAAAAAGAAAATCACACTAGTTTTTACAGTTAGAATTTCCCTCAGATTTTAAGCACTAAAATGTTCATAGCCTGGAAACTTCTGAAAAATGAAAATCTCATGAGTTTTATCCAATTTACACCCTTCCAAAAATGATGGCATTTTTTTAAAGCAGTTACTTTCAGAACAAAAAAAAATCTATGTAAAACTCCATTTTCCTGATGAAAAAGACTTGGAAGTTATGTTTTCACATGCTTACCAAGCTCCTCAGGCACATTAGAAAATTATTCCCTTTAGAGATAAACACTGAGGGTTTGGGACAGGAATAAGCAATCCCACTGCAGAACACACTTAATGTGCTGGGGCTCAAGACTTCTCTGAGGAACATTTTGTGGTGTCATGCTGCTGCCTTCTCTATCTTCTCTGTATCTCCCTCATTTTATTTCAAGATTTATTTGAAGAGGATGTTTTAGTCCCAAATAGATTTAATTAGATTTTTTTTTTCCTTTTTTCTTTTGGTAATGTGAGCACGCATCTCTTTCGGTTCCAGCTGGAAGACAGAAAATGCCATTTTGTTTAACACAGAGACATTCAGACATTATGTACACCCTAAGCTGGTGTTTGGCCAGGGAGTGTATCTGCAGCAGCAGCTGGGCAAAGCAAATCAGTTCTGGTGCAGGGGACCTGATGTTTGTGATATGCAAGTTTTGAAGGTTCTACTCCAGACTAGCTGCAGTAGTACCATTCCTTTTGTGGTGGAACAGCATTCCTGATCTGCAGTGCCTGGTTTAGATCAATCCCAGAAGAGCCTAGCTTGTGTTTTCCAGCAGTGCTTTACAAAGCATGCTCAACTGGGGCATGCAGTTGAACAGAACACTCCTGATCCAAACAGAAACACTAGTGAGGATGCATCCTGAGCTGCCCTCAGAACTACTGGGACCACCAGAGGAGTCTGGTGGCTAGAATAGATAATTTCATTCATTTGAGTGATCCTGGAAAAAAGTACTCTCCCCTCCAAATTAAGCTGTGCCTCTCTTCCTAGAGTTCATTAATACACATGTCCTGGATGTATAGCTCTGTTAGTGGCCACTTTCTTACGTAAGGAAGGACCCTCAGCAAACAGTGGTTTGTCTCCATCTCCAATCTCCAGGGATAGCCATAGGAAGCTGATATGAGGCAGGTGCCCAAGTACCTTTGTAGATCTCAGACATGCACCCTTTGGCTGGTGTTAGGTGGTGGCAGGCAGTGGTCAGAGAACTAGATATGTAACAACCACCCTCATCTTGAGCTTTTCAGACCCATGAAAACTAAAATAAACTCCACATCTCCCACCTTCATGGTGGCAACTCCTGAGTCAAGGAGCAGTGCCTTTTTAGACTGTGATTTCTTGATCCTTTGTGCTCATTTGACTGTGGTTGTATTTCATGGAGTCATCCACAACAGGAAACAAAGGTATCAGCTAGTAAAAACTCTCAGCTGAGACTGAGGGGGTGATTGCTACACCCACCAGTGAATTAAGTACAAATGCAATAAGATCAATTTCATTCCACATGGGAAAGTCTATACAAGATGAACAAGAATGCATCTACTTTTCTCCATGCTCAGATCTAGTGAGTTTGGATCAATGTAAACCCAAAATCTCTATGAATGCATGCACAAGGCTTTCTCCAATCCTCTTCAGTGAGAGTGTGTTCAAGCTAATTTCCTCTGCTTTCTCTGGCAGTGGGGAAATGCAGCCATTCTGCCACAAATTAAATGAATCCTTCACAGATAAGATAGTCATTGCAGCTTCCTGCATAGAGCCCAAAATTTTCATCCTGTTTAATAATCAGACACTGTAAAATGGCATTTTAAATGTATTCACAGCTTTCAAACATCTGGTGCATAGTGCTGGTGTGCAGCAGACGACTAACTTGTATTTATTTTGGAGCATAATGCCATGGACTATTTAAGAGAGAATATATGAGAAAAAACATCCCAAATAAAGGCTTGTTGGTGAACTTACCTGCCACTGCCCTTTACCCATTTGTTGGAACAGTATTTGTATATTTGCATAATTTGAGCTGCTCAGCAGCAATCAAAGCCATCACTATCCTGCTATCATTAGTTTTTGCATCATTTATGCAAATATCCATTTGCATGGGTGAGCAATATGGGTCTTACCTTTTTCTGTGTTTCAAAATTATTAGCAGAGGACAGAAGGTTTTGTTAGAAGTGTTTAGTCTTTTTGGAACTCTTTCTATAGGTTTTGGCTAAGCATTTTGAATATTTCTTTAAGTTTTAGTCTCAATCTAAACATTAAATTTCTGTGATGTAGAGTTTCTGCAAAGGTAGTAGTACCATGTCATCTCCCTTTACTTTAATAACTTGTCTCCAGCAATGGTCAGCCTCATTACAAAAACATATTTTAGTTTGACAAGGTTTGTTTTCCATAAACCAATTTTGATTTGAAACAGCTTTCTTTCTATCCTTAAAATCAAGTCCTAAACTCACAATTCAACATTTTGTTTTGCTTCCAAATAGTTCTGATATGCTTGTAATATCCAAGCTTCCTGCTATGGGTTTTTAAAATACTGACATGTCATTGGCTTTCTTCCAGTCTTCTGGACACTGCTGGAAGTTTTCCTGTATGCTGAAAATCACCATTTTTGCTCCTTGGTTAGCTGTCTTAAAAATCACAGGTGCAGGTTATCCATACCTGCTGATTTAAAATGTTTTATCTTTGTAGCTGCTGTTTAACATCATCTAGATCCATGCTTGGAATGACAGTCTACAGAGGGAGCTGTGATATAATTAGACTTTAAGTAGCACAGATTTGCACACACACTGGCCCAAAGGGCTTTACCAGAGGCAGTCCAGTTTCAGGAAAAAAGGCTTAGTAGTATTCCTGAGAACTTAGACTGAGCTGGCACACTGACTTACAGAATATATATATATATATATATATATATATATACATCTCAAAATCTAGCTGGCCTTTCATTTTTATAAATAAGTAAGGCTTTCACTGTAACAGCTGAAAAAAATTATTGTGAACATGAAATGGTTGTGTACCTGAAGCTAAAGAAAGACTTGGACAACTACTTGGAGAAGTCAGAGATATTTTTCTGTCATAAAATGTGAGGTGAGGGACGCTAATCTTTATCTCAGCATGTATAATGAACTTGTTTTGGAAGAGGAAAGCCTACTTGACTTCTGTCAGAGTACTATTAAGAACTTTCTTGGCAGCACTTTCCTTGAAGAAGGAAAGAGTTATGTCCCCATGTAAGAGTTATGTCCCCAGTGCACCTGACACAAAGCCCTGTCTCCCCTGGCACATTCTCCAGCTGCCTACCAGCCAAGCAGTGAATTTGAGCAGGCAAATGTCTTGATTTGAAGAGGATACCTCACTGTCATAAGCTATATTTGATGGTGGTCTGTTTTCACCCTCTCTTCCTGCTTGGGTTGTCCTAATTCTGGCCAGGACAGTGCTAATTTTTGCAGTAGGTAGGAGGGGATATAGGTAGGATCCGGAGGTTATTCTATATTACCTCACTCGTTTTCTGGGGACAGGGGATGGGGGAGCCTGGTGGAAGGAGCAGTCAGTTATTGTGGGGGGTGAGAACTCACGTGCAAACCGTTCATTTCTTCTACACGCTTCTATTAGCATTTGTTTTCTTATCTCATTGCCATTCCCAGCAAATTTTTCTTATCTCAATGCAAGATCTTTACCTTTTGTGCCTCCAATTCCCCTTCTCATCCCAGCACAGGAGGCAGGGAGAGGGAGCAAGTGAGCAGTGCAGGGTTTGGAGTGTGTCAGTGGGAACGCTAAACTGGGGAGTGCCATCCCTAAGTCAGGATGCAGGTATATTTTACCTACATGAGAACGCAGAAAATAGCATGTGGCTGCCTTTTCCTCTCCAGGGGCCAACATAACACAAGAATTGGCACATGACAAGATACATCCAGGTTTCTAGACTGAGATAAACATACTAACAATCCAGCATGACAACAGTAACACCCGATCTCCATCACACACACACACACACACACAAGGAGGATTATATTTGCAAGCAAATACAGGGAGTTTTTTAAGTTTATGGGTTTAAACTACTCTAGACAGTCAACACTTTGATGACACCACAGTTTATGGTAAGAAAAAATGATGGCCCGGGGTCACAGCTCTGGTTGTGCTAGATCTTACATACTGTGGATGCTTTTCTAGTTTAATGTGGTTTACCTCAAATACTTAATGCTGGGCATTATGTGCTGTGTAAAACTCCCCCCCCAGAATGACTCCTTTTAGCATTTGAGACAAGACATCTGACTTAGAAATTTCCCAGCATGCAGGTCTTTGGCACAGTGTTTGCCTTTGAAGGGAAAGAAAACTGCAGCTGACAGGGAATGCTTTGATGATACAGTTTCTCATGAGAAAATGTGGATTCATAAACATGGAAAATTTTCATGGAAACACATGAGGCAAGAAGATAGCTCAGAGTGAGGACACAATCTGGGGTACAGGGAGACTCCCACAATGGTTGAAGTGTTGACTGGGATGGGAGGGATGAGTGATTTTCAGGTAGTACTCTCTAGTGTATCTCAGGCAGTAAATATGTCAGGCAGAGCCAGTGCAGTCAAGTGTTCATTCAGTGCTTGAAAATGGTAGTTAAAGCATCAGAAGGAAAGTTTTTCAGCACAGAATTGGCTTTAGGTGTTGCTGATCAGCAGTGGGTAAATTTGTGGGTCTCACAGCTCAAATCAAGTGAGGGTATTATTGAGCATTTCCCATGGATAAGTTGTTCCCATGCTGTCTAGAGAAATTTGCCATGTCAAGGAACGTTTGTCACCTGCAACAAAGCAGCAATGCCTTCCTTGTCCATGTTTGCAAGCCATTCAATCACACACCATATCAAAAAGGCTGCATATCGTGGAGCTGAAGACCATCAACCAGAATCAGTGGAGCATGATTAAGGTGTTCATGGAAAGACCTACACATTAACAGCACTAAAGATGTTGTGGAAAGCAAGGTGGTAAGAAGTGTCTTTGGATTTTGTCTTGCCCATCAAAACAAGCTTGCCCTCCAGCCAGGCTGCTGCCATACATGCTGGTTCAGCCCATGAGCTGCTTACTTGTAGCTATGGAGGTGACAGCCCCAGAAGCACAGCCAGGACTGCACCAGAGCAAATGAGACTATTTGAAAGTCTAGCAGACAGCTGAATGACCTCTGTAGCTGAGCTTTGGTTCTGTCCTGCCAGCCCTGGGTGCAGACACAGCTAATGTGTGACTGCCCTCAGCAAGCTGGCAAGCCCACAGGCATCTGTGAGATGAGATCCGTCTGATAAATGCTAGAGCCATTGAAAAGTCCAACTGCAAAGCACTCCTCCAAGCCTTGGTATCAATGACAGCCAAAATAGGAAGCACCCAAGGCTGCACATTTGTGGAATCTTGGTTGGAACAATTCTTAGACTTCATAAAACAGGCATAAAGTATGTTAGTAACTTTTCTCATGATTGGCTTTTAGTCACATGAGATCTCACTGCTAAACAAACTTCAGACAGGGGTACTAATAAATGTCTGTCCACATTTGAAAATCCATTGGTCACGGCAAACTCTAATTTCCTGAGACATGTCTATTCCCTGAGATGTTCCTGAGCAACATCCCTAATCTAAGCAGCCTGAGCTGGCTCACAGTGAGGTTCCAGGTGGGCAGAAAGGGTGAGTGCAGCTTCATGTCCAGCCCCACCAAACTTGTCTTATATCTTAATGATGGGCTCTCAGATAAGCTTAAAAAACTGAGCTGCTTCTAGAGGTCAAAAAGTCAGTCCCCAGACTCAGGAAGAGGTGACCCTTTTGGTCTCTGGGCCTTACAATACAAGGGCAAAAGTATTGTGCTCCTGACAGCTTCCTTTCCGCTTTTTTTTCTAAGAAGATGCTTGTTTAAGAACACAATTTGTTTTCTTGCTTCCCAAGACAAGGCAATTAGCCCTCTCTAGGTAAAGCCTCTTTAACTGGAAGCACTTAATGCCAATCATTGTAATGCTGTTAGAAGCCACTTTGCCTTTACATTGGGAATGTCTGTCCTGTTACAGCCTGCCCCAGACTGCAGTGCTCACAGTCCATATAACCTCTTGCCTTACTTATTTACACTACATAACAATTCTGAAAACATTTCAAGGACGAGGAATATCCTTTTTATTTGCTTAAGTTGTGACTACTGTGCTGCAATGTATCACTGCCCAAAATAATGACACCTGAAAATAGGTATCTAATTTGACATATGCTCATACTAAAGTGTATTTAACTGCAAAGATATATGTGACTGAAGGTATACTTGCTACTGGAAGAACATCTGAGCCTTACTGCCACAGGCTCTAGAAATGCAGAAAATGCTCAACAGTCCAGTGACATAATATTGATTAATAATACCTGCATTTCTAAAGTACCTTTAACATACTTCCAAAGGGGTTGCTGCAAAGGCCCATCCTTTGAAAATTAGGGCTCCTCTTCCATTATGCAGGCTGGAATAGAGGGGAGCATGTCTAAACACGAGGCACCCTATGCATAAAACATATTTATTTATTTATATTAATCATAAATGGTATCAAAAATAATTCTATGCAATTAAAACAGGATCAAGCAAAGGAAACTGATGTAGTGGATTTTGAAGCAACAAGGAAAATTGATGAAAAAGAAGCTGTGTATCTGTCAGAGAGCTGAAGACACTCCAAATAACAGAATCCTGGCAAGCCTAGAACTCCCAAGGGGTCAGGCAATATTGATCTGGCCAAATTTCATCATATAAGAAACCTTACTGTGCTGTATGTTCTTGAACAGTTACATAGACTATAATATTTTCTAAGAAGACTTGAGTTCTCATGTCTGGACCACAGCTCTATGAACAAAGATTTACTGTGTTTTGGAAAGTTTTTCCCATGGAGGACGAAAGGCTTTTTGGTTGTGAAAACTTTATAGATGTCCAGTTTGGTTATGCTTAAGGCTCACATTTTTCAAATTGTATAGCAATTTTTATGGCCAAGCTATTATAAATTAATTTTAAGAGCAAGGCTTTTCAAGGCACTGTATCAAATGTTGTTGCTGTTTTTAATTTAAATTACCCCTACCATGTTTTTTTCAGTTGCTAATTTATCAAAAGAATTAAGAGCCAACAAAGAAAAGCTATCAGGTTTCTCAAGCAAGATTTGATCTTTATGAGAAAATGCATGCACAAGTTTCATTCTTATTAAACACTTGTGAGCATCCAAAGATAATGAAAATTAGGCTCTGTCTTCCTGATTTCAAATGTGTAACTCAGAGGCAAAAGGCCCTTTGAGGCTGTATCACAGAGAGCCCAGATCTGTGAGCTTGACATTAATCGTATTTTTCATGTCATGCTTCACGCCTGCTGTATTGCTACATTATTTGCATGACACAGTAAGCCTCAGTCATAAACAAATATATCTGAAAATCTGCATTGTGAAGGTTCAAGAACTGCTTGAAGACATAGTTCATACTGCAACACTTAGGTACATTCAAAACTGCTGGAAACATTTTGAACTTTTTGGTAATTTCACTTCCCCCGACCTTTATCTTGATAATCCCTTCTCTTGGATTGAAACTTAATATTTTAAAGGTGCCTGCAAAAAGCATTCTGCAAAACTATATTATAAAGTTTTCCTATCAAACTAGGTTTGCTGGAGACATACCACATATGCAGAGGGAAAGTTAAATTACAATCTGAATCCAAACACAGCAGATAGTGCCTGAAGAAGCTGTGAATGCCAGCAGGATCCCCCTCAGCACGTTATGATGCTGGGCATGTTTGAATCAGTAGTTCAGTGCCTTTTCCACAGTGTAGGAGAAGGGTAACTCTAAGTTTCTTTAGGAATATTTCTGGAGGAATTAGATGCTGCAGAATCAATCTGCCCAAGATGTATGACAGGATTGCCTTAATTGGCAGGAAAAGATAGAAATTGGGAAGCCAACCAAGCTTTTTCTCAGGTCCTGTGTTATGCTGGACTTGGAGCTTGCTAGCTTGCTGACAAGACCCAGGGAGCCAGAGGTCAGCCTTGAACAGCATCACCTGCATCTGCCACAGCTGAAGATCCTAGAAGGGCTTTTGGAGAGTTCCTCCTCACTTTTTTCTGCCTAGGAATTATGAAAAGCCTTTCAAAACATGGCCTTTTTTTGGTGCAGGAGTTATTAGAAAAATGAGGGAAGACCCCACATGGTTCAAATGTACAAAGTATTGCCAGATTCCCATAAATGCCTCTCTATCACCAGCAGCAGCCACTGGCCCGTCTCCTTAAAGAGACACTGTAAAACTGAAATCAATTTGAGCAATGGACATGCAAGCAATGTGCCTGCCCACAGGCTCCACTATCACATCTGGAGAGAAAGATGCAATCATTAGCTTCCTTTATTCCAGCCTTTCACCAGGGGTATCAAAGGCCAGGACAAATGGTAAGCAAGTCATCTACAGGACAGCGCTGCTTTCCAAGCTCGAGCGAGCTCCTTGCAGGGCCACTGAATCTGGCAGAACCTCAGCTGTTTGTGCTAATATTTGGGGTTGCAGCAGGATTCCCGTGGGGAAGCTCCCTCAGCTCTGTCATACGATACCAACAATGAAACAAAAGCTGCTGTAGTGCATCAGCAAGAACAGCAGCTGCTAGAATAGTGATTCCTATAATGTGACATCAGTTTTAGTAAACTTTGTCTGTCTAATGTGCCCAGTGGGATTTGACAGAGGTTATACCCTTCTCACACAGAACTGCAGCCTTGGGTTTTGCTTGCAATTAAAAAAAATGGGACTAATGTAATATTTTTCTAATTAACAGCCTTGTGAGCAGAAATTGCACCAGATACAGGTCTGTATTAGTATGATTTTAATTTATATTAATAAATTTGTTTTGGTTCTTTTCATCCAATTTTTGTGTTAGCACTTTAAAATGTGTGTTATTAGTATGCAACTTAATCTTTAGCACATTTTCCATAAGATTTAAACACAATGCATGCTCTCTTAAGTTTGGCTATATCTTCTGTGACATTTATATTTACTTTCCCTCTTTCCTATGCTGATAAGTTAAAGGATGCCCTCAAGCATTTTTAGTTTATATTTGTGTATTTGTTTCCATGGAATTACACATTTCATGTTGCACAGAAATATGCTTATCTGGAGAGTGGGTTTTGTTTCTTTTTATCTTGCAGATATCAATAAAACCAAATCTCTCTGTTTCTTTTCTGGGTTAATAAAAAAAAAAAAGTAATTCTCTTCCTGTTAATGAACATTATTAGTGATGTTTTCAGTTTCCCAATTTAATAGTCACCTCCTGTGTTGACAACTCTTTCTTTCTTCACAGAACAAGGGCACAAAGCATCTCATATAGGGAGAGCCTATGACAGATTGCCCCTTCACTAATGGGGGCTCCAGATATATGACTGAAACATTTACATCAGAAATGGATTGCCTAGACCTAAGTTTTTCCCACTTCAAAGCCTGAGGGTGACCAGATCAGCTCACAAATACATCTTTCTTCTTTCATTTCCTTACTGTGTCATCATCATGTGAAAGTCCTAAAGGGTTAGATCAGAAATAATTAGGAAATTTTTATTTATAATGGAGTATAGAAGCCAAAGAAAAAAAAAAAAAAAAGAAAAGGAAAGATGAAAGAGACCAAAAGGAAACTGGGGGAAGTCCCAGTAAGTCCGCTTAATAGATTGGAAACAGGTCAAACAAAGAAGGCAATTTGTGTGTGTCTGGGAGAGATTTCCTAGGGTTAGCAGAAATGCAGCTTTCCTTGGCATATTAGAAAAAATTGGATTTACTTTCTCCTACTTGGATGCTCACAGTCTGGATGGGGAGCAGTATTTCACATTCAGCTCAGTGGAGCATCCCATCCTGAACACCTGCAGAGATGTTCCTAATTACCAAAAGTTGAAATAACTACTCACCACTTTCAGCTTTCAAAAGTCATTATTGTCAGTGAGTCTGTGTGACAGGAGAAGGGGCTGGAGAGGTGGATGGGAGGGTAGGAATAAGAAAGGATAGGCTGGAAACAAAAAAAAAAATCACAATAGCACGAGGCAGTTGGTGGAGGAGAGGAATTCTTAGCTCATAATCATCAGTGACATGAAAGTCTGAGCTCAGGTCATGCCCCACCATGGAGCATGGAGCATCATCTTTCCATGACAGATGTGGGAAAAGACATCTTCCTGCAGCAGGAGCTGTGGAGACCCAGTGCAAGGCAAGAGAGAGCTGAATGACCTTGTGAGTCTCCCCATGAGTCATGAAGAGTACTGAAGGTAGAGATCTAAGACTGCAGTTTTAGGCTTTGAATATTTGACACTTTCTACAGCCAACCAAGCACACTCACATACCTCTCATTTAGCTCAAAGCCAGACTTTAATCAACACTGACATCAAAGTTCCAGAAACTACAGCCTTCCCCTGGGTCACAGGTAATGCTCCAGTTCTTTAGTACCATCTGGGAGAGGAATTTTACACTTAGTCTTCTTGGACACTGAGGAGACAAAGCATCATTCTGAAGACAATACATCTCTAGGGGCTGCAATTCTGTCCTGAGCCATCAGGGGCTAAGAAATCTGCACAATTTCTTGAGGACTTCAGCTCAGTCTAACCTTTCTGTGCAAGCTGAGTATAAAAACTGCAGTGCTGATTACAGCAAGAGCCACTGGTCATACACTATTTCTGTGTCTAGAAAACTAAAAAAAAAGTTGCTTTTAAAAACTTCATATTTTGCCATGGGCTTTATTCTCAGAGAACAAAGATATGTTTGAAGAAATGGCAAAGGTATATGTAGCATATGTATATATATGCAGTGTGTGTCTCTTTAAAAGTACACTGCAATGGAATTTAGGCCCAGCATGTAGTTGGAGCATTGGTCTATTTACAAACTTTATATTCTATAAGGAAAAAATACTTGTTGCATATTTTTCTGCGTACTGTTTCCATGTGTAAAACTGAATGCCACTTCTGTGCTAGTTCTCTTAGTTCATACTCCTGATCACAGCATTAGCTGTGATTTTTGCTGAAATAATGATGTCAAGGGGGAGTCCACATTACACAGCTCTCAGAAACACAGTTGTGCTTGCAAATGCTGTCGGGACAGCAAAATTGTTTTTGGTATTGCTGCTTCTGTTCAGAAAACTGGAATGAGCTCTGGTGGGAAATCACTTTATTTTGGTCCAAGTAGTGATTCTTCATGAGGGTTTGCCAGGATTTCTTTAGAAATAAAAGCCCTCTTCTAGAGTAGACAAAGACTTTGCAGTTGATTTTTTTTTCTTTTTTGGCAGAGATGTCTCACAATTCCACGTTGTATTTGCATGTCTTGACTCTAATGCCATTCTAGTTAAAAGTAAAAAACATTTCTTGTTGCCTGGTTTGATTTAGCATAGAAATTAGACACAGTTTGTTTTAAAAAGAACTTTTAATTGTAGCTCAAAATAGAGTGAAATGGCATAAAAACTGATGTCACGGTCCAAAAATACCATTCTATTTTGAACATCTAAGCGATGTCTGGTCTTATAAATGTTCAGATTATCATAAAAGTAAAAGAGAATCAGAAGAAAACTGAAAGTGCTCTTTTATAGATCGGGCAAAATCTATGATTTGCGTAACAAAAAGATGCCCTCTAAAGATACGCTTGCTGTCAAAACTGAGATACTGTTGCATGCTTGTCTAAAAAGGAGTTAGCAAACATTTTCCTTTTTATCCAGCTGCAGTCAATCAAATAGGGCAAGAAGGCTAGGAATGAATATGAACTGAAGTTGTTTGTGGGAAATGTAACATGTAAGTTGAGCATTTTCAGAAACATTATACATGAGAATGTACTCAGCTCTACCAGCAACTTGTGCACAAATAGTTTGTTTCCATGGTCCTTTCAACACAGATATACTTCTGCCAATGCTGTTTAGTGTAGTGGCAGCAGTGATGTAACATTTATGTCACAAACTGGGGGTATCAGCTTTCTGGTAGCACCCCTTCCAAAGGGATCATGTGGCCCACAAGTAGCCCAAATGCTCTGCTCCCAGCCACCAATGAGCTGATACAGGTGACAGAGCTTTGGGCACTCAAGAGCTAGAGCCAGGAGGAAATCCCTTTTTGAGATGTAATAGTGCAGAGCTTGCTGAGTTCAGACCCTTGCTGCCACTGCAGGAAAGGTAATCCCACACTATCTCTGAGTGCTTGGGGAGCCATCTCCACCCCCTCACCTTCTCTTTGCCCCAAAGTGCATTCTGCCTGATGATGCTCCACAGGTTCAGTGCAGCAGGTTCAGTGCAGATTAAACTCAGAAGGGCATTCCTTGTCTGTTCTTTAGTTTGTCTGTGAAAAAGGAGCTGCAATTATCTCAAACATTTTCTGTAGAAGGAAATCAAATCTATATGAAACCACAGCCTAGCTAAAGGAACTGAAAACAGAGGCAGTGGCCAGGATTTGCCAGAGCCAGGAAACAACAAAGACCTAGAATACAACTGCTGGGGCTGCAGTCCACAATGCTGCTCATTGACAGTGATGCAAATTTAATCAACCCTGTTCTCTACCTCCCTTTCTGTATTACAGTAATACTTTAGCTCAGCTGAAGTGTGGCCCCACAGAGCTCTGCCTAGCACAATGGAGGGAACACAGCCAAGTAAGTCACAGAAGGTAGCAGCAGCTCACTGACACCCAGCTACACCCTGTCTCAGTGAGTTACAAACACCCCTGAGAACTGTGACAGTGTGCCCCAGTGGAGGAATTTACCTACAAATAGAGTTTCTAGGCTTGCTGCCTCCATCAGGACATTCTATTCAATCCACACCACTGTTAATGGAAGGACAACTGCTCAGGCAAGGTACTTTGGGAAGTGCAGAGGGATGTTTCAGTGGGAGAGGGCACCTGCATCCCCACAGTCTTTGTGCTATGTTGGTTTTGATGCACGGCAAGCAGAGCAGCTGCAGAGAGGAGTATGTATCACCCAGATGAGGAGCCCTCTGGAAATGCCATGAGGCACACTGGAAATGAATGTAGCACACTGGAGATGCTCACAAACTGTGCTGGGAGGCTAACACCTAGCTCTACACTGCCCTCACTAACCACAGAACACAAAGGTCAGTACACTTATAGCTGGACTCAGAGTGGCACAGAGAAACTTCACCAGATTTCTCCAGTGGGGCAGGGCAAGTGGGGTCCAAAATCCCACTGTCATGTGGCAGTTGCAGGTTCCTTGTTTTTTTTCCTACCGAGCAAGGAGACTTGCAGACCTCTTTAAGATTCTGCTGGTCGCTGCTGAAAACAGCAAAGGGGTATGAAACATAGCTGGTGGTGATAAAGATGTGGACAGATCTGGGCTTGCAACTGAGTCTCCATGTCCAAATATTTGGTTAGTTTTGTTTTGGATTTATTTACAGGGAAAATTCATTGACTGTATTTTTCCACCTTATTGTTTTTTATACATTTAAAGGAAATGCCTATTAACCTTTGAGACTAAACAGCATATGCAACTTTCACATAATTTCAGCCACCTAAAAGTGAGACATCTGTTTAAACCAGTTGTCTGCAGTCCCTTTGAGAAGGAAAAAGACAGAGGACAGTTCATCCCACCTGCAATAGGCTGGGTGACTGTCACTCCAGAGGTGCCTGCATTTCTGCACTAGATATAGACAGCAACTAGCTGTCTAGCTTAGACACAGGTGAATCTTAACCTCAGCTGGCTCATTTAAATAGAAATCCTGTCTTCATTAAGTAACTAAGAGAAGCAATACTCAATGAGCTTTCAATCAATAACATTTTATCCACTATAGCTGACCACAAAGCAATATGACATGAATACAAAACGAATGTGATGTTTAATTGATTTTTTTTCTTTTTTCTTTTATATATTTTCTATATTCTTTACACATATTTGTAGCTTTGTAGCCTATCATAGTATTCATAGCTAGCATTTTACCTGTTCTATTAGACAGAAAGACAAGATCAATTCCTCAGGGGCTCCAAGCTGGGGGTCCAAGGTTAGATTCCCAGGGAAGCCAAGGTTGAAACTAGCTCTCTGAAACACATCTTCATAAACAAAGATTAGCTCCTACCTAAAGGAGGGGAAATTCAAAGAGGGATGAACTGGAGAGAATTGTCTCACCACTTATATTTCTAATTGGAGATTTTTGTCAGATACACTAATGTGCTAAATATAAAAATTGTCATTTTCCATCTGGTGAGCTGTGCACCAAAGGATGCTTATAAAGATAACCCCTTTTTATCACCAAATTGTGTCTGGCACATGATTTTAGGACCAGAAAAAAGGCATCAAATGGACAGTTGATTTGCTGATGCAGGACCCTGTTATTGCTTTGAACATATGCTGCAGTCTTCTCTTGTATCAGCGACTGATAATATAATTTTGGTTAGTTAGCCAAACTAACCCAAGGACTGTGATATGTTGCTAGTTCTGGATACACCCAGAACCCTGTTTGTTTGCAAGATTTCTGAAGTGATTGAAAAGGAACTTGACATGCTCATACTCTTCCATGCTTTTAAGGGTCAAAATGACACATTCTCGATCATATGATCATGTTAGAGAAACTGAGAAATCATCTGGTAAAGAAGATGAAAGAAAACTTCTAAACATTGTTTACATTTTGTGCATGTTTCTGCTTATCAGCTGAACAGTGGCTGAGCAGTGAGGATTATTAACACGGCATCAAAGTTCTACAGATAAAAATGCCCCAAGACTTAACCGCAGGTTGAGACTCTGACTCAGATTCAGCTAACAGCACCCCCTAAATTTGCCTTTGAAAGGAGCTACCCCACCGTGTTATTTTGATTTTTTGTCACTGTCATAAATCCAGTGCATGTTGTCATAGACTACTGAGTGGACATTTGCCACAGCCACATCCTAATTGCTATACTAATTTCATCTCCAAAGCCCCAAACCAAATGATCCACTTCTCACACAGGAACTTGAGCAAAAGCTGGGAGGGAATTGCTGCCTGCTCTCTGAGGTGTAGCAAGAAAGGCAAGCTGTCCCTAGGCTGACATCTGTGTTAACAATGGGCCATATGCAGGCTGTACAGAGAGAGCTGGTAACACACCCGAGATCATGCAATTTCACAGATTGTAACTATTGCTGACATCCTGTGTAACATTTAATATAAGGACAAACAGGGGCAGCAGCCACTCGGACGGGCACAAAGCCACCAGCCAGCCAACCAGAGGCAAGGGAAACAGCTGCAAGATAACCAAAATAACCATTCCTAGGAGGAGCTGACTGCTGCCTTCCATTGTTTCAACCACCCTGGCCCCTTAGGTGTGCACCTACAATGGGGAAATCACCTGCAAGTACCTTCACACCTGGCTTCACATAGAGGCACTATGGCATCTACTTTGTTTGGCATCATGGCTCCTGTAGAAAAGAAGTGTTTGCTTTTCATGAGATGCTGCCTTCAGCACCAAGCCAGTGTAATTTCCTTCTCACTGCTTGGTCTCACTGCCTTTCCTCCCTCAGTCTGGCAGTAGACCTGCTCACAAAGCCACACAGTAAACCAGATCACAAACTAGATTAGAGTGAGAAGTAGCCTTTTCTGTGGTTCCTCAAAATGTCTGCGACAGCAAGTTAAAGTGCCTCAAAAAGGGGACAGAAATAGGGCAAGGAGGTCAGGAACTTCCTAAGCCTATTTCATGGCCAGTGTCTCACGAACCAATGTAACAAACACGGGCCTGAATGACACGGGAGCAGCTTGGGATGGACACAGACACAGAACCCACACTACCAGCTGTGAAAACCCAGTCCCATGGATGCACCTCCCCTCAGCAAGAAAGGCCCAGAGGGGTAATGGGCTCACAGGATGCAAAGCTGACATTTACATTTGTATTATCTCCAACAAGGAGCAGATGGCAAAGGGATGCTCTGTAATTTCCATCTGAACCCTAAAGAATCCACAGTCTCCATTTCAGTTGGGCACTTCTGGTTCCTAAATCAGTGCTGTGTGCTGCCAGGTGACAACAGCTCCCTCCTCAAAGGCAGCTGCCTTTCAGCAGGGGATGGCTGCACAGGCAGTTAATTAGGGACTCTGACTTGTCTGTGAGATTTGTAACAGGCAAAAGCAAAAAGTGGCTTTTCCACAGCAGGTACAAAAAGCTGGTGAGCTCTGAAAATGTGACTTGGTACAGATGCTGGAGGTCACCTCCTACCAGCCAAGTGTGGGAACCTGTACACAATTTGTAGCCTGGCATGGTGTCCTCAGCTGGGATCAGGGGTTTTCCAGCAGTGCTCTTGAATTCAGAAGCAGAAACAACACACAAGAGGCAACCAACTTAACATACCATGACAAAAACAGATATGGTCTTTAGAACTTTTTTTTTTTCATAATGCAGTTGTTTATATTGCATATCAGGTAGATTTGTAGGGAAAAATGTTTAGAAACATCTAGATAGATTGCACACCTAAGTAATCATCATTTTGATATCAACTCCCTAACAGAATCTAGATAAAATAGGAAAAGCATCACAGAACACATATCCTGAAACTGATTTGTCTGAATTTGAGTGTACTGAATTAATATGATCCTGGTAAATACCCTTAAACTCAGAAGAGGAGAGAAAATGATGAGTAGCCATCTTATTTAATAGAATATCCAAATCCACACATCTTCTAAATCTAAATTATTTCATTAGTATCAGGAACAAGTACCATTTTTAATGCTGAGCACCTTCACTAATGTTTTTTTTTTTTTCCTGGTTATCCAGACAAACTAAGTCACTGAAATGCAAATATAACAAGGTGCAATCCCTTGGTGCAGATCTTTCCAGGTGCTGGGCAGCAAGCATTCATTGTGGAGGAAAGTGTCTGCAAAAGCTCACTTATGCTATGCAATGGACTGCTGACTGAAATTTCCATCTCATTGCACCATCCCATTTTGAAAACTCTTAAAAGGACTGAAAAACCTTCTACAGGTTAAAAAAGAGAGGACTGGATGATAAATGTGATGGGATGACCTTCTTAATGAGGAGGCATTTTTGACAACCCTTAACTCTTCCAGGGTTGTGTATGTCTACCAACACTGTGGGCATGGGGTTCATAATATATACTGCATTCACAAACACACAGAGTTTGAAAAAAAAATATTACCTCAAAGCCTCTGGCACTACAAGATAGCTGGAAGAAAATGGAATAAGACTGATAGAAAAATAATCTCTTAGAGACGTGGTTACCAAGAACTGTGAAGCCAGATACTAATGAAAGCCTAAACACATACATACCTGTGTGGTCCCCTAAGGCACCCCAGCACTGCCAGGGTAAGGGTCACCGACTCCAGAGAGAGGGGCAACAACATTTACATCATTTTAATTCAACAGGGATTGCTCAAAGAGATTGCAGGGGCAGAAGCAGAGACAAAGTTAGCTCTGTGGACACTTCATCCGTGTGTAGCAAGTTGCAAGGCTAGCTTTCCCAATGATGGGAGTTGCCCTCTCAAACTAATGAGGTCTTCTCTCTAATTAGTTCAGCTGCTCCGTGGTCATCCCGGGAGCAGAAACTGAGACAAGCTTTGTGGAGAGGCAGCCAAGAAGACCAGGCTTCTGGGTCATTCTATGAGAAATAGCAAATGGGTCACATGTGCAGTCTGTTTACCATTCCAAGAACTGTCTTCTCTCAAATAAATACCGGCTGCTTTTAAGGCAAAACACTGATATCCTTGTTCCAGACCAGGTGGCAGCGCTGTGACAAGTCTCCCTTGCTTTGTACAAGGAGACAGGCAGAGCAGGCACTGCAGAAGGGACAAGGAGAGAGCAGCAGGTTCATATGATGCTCTTCTGACAAAGGCTGAAGGCTCCACAACAGGCATGTGAGAGCAGCACTAACAGAGGGAGACAAACAGGCTGCTTGCCCATAAAGTACAACCCAAGTTAGCAGCAAACTGTAAAGCAGAATATGGGGGAGCTGACACAATTTGGCAAACTAGAAAGCTATAAACAAAATGGTACCAAAAGAGCTTTGAAGGTACCTTGCAAAGCTAAAATGGAACCAAGCAATGTATGACACACCTAAAGAATGCTAAATTAAAAGAGGTTAAAGAAAGATACTTTGAGAGGCAAAGTGACAAGACATGACGAAAAAATCCAAGGTTTTTTAGTTCATCTACTCAAGGGACATAGGCAAGAGAAACACCCTCTTCTCCACATCATGCCTTTGACATATATTATCTCAAGGCAACTCCTTTGCTTTTGTTTTAGTTTTCTTCTTATTTGACCCCCAGATTTATAAGCAAAATAGTGCAATTTAGCAAATATGTCAAAGGAGTCAACTGGATCTCATGTGGCTTTAATCAGCTCAGAGAAAAACGCCTGACAAGCCCCTCTCTAGCCATTTATTTAGATTGCAGATATGGCAAAGCACTGTAAGAAAACACAGAAGGACTCTTTATAAACAGCAAAGCAAAGTCAGTTCTTGTCACAAGGTTCAGAGCCTGGATATGGTTTCAGCAACTGAGGCATTAATATCCTGTGGGGAGCAGGCAGAGAGGGCAAGGACAAGGCTCTCTGGGTCTGCAGCCCAAAGCTGCTGTATATGTGAAGGGAAGAATGGACAGGGCAGCAAGGTGGGAAAGGAGAATGCATTTGAGAAAGCCACATTAGATGTTTCTCCACAATTATTTTGATATGCTCAGCTCAGGAAAAAAATCCCAACAATAACCCAGCAACAAAATTAAGTAAGATAAAACAACACTTGAAAAGCCTTAGGTTGCTGCATGGAGTCAATTCCCAACAGTGGCCTGTGCAAATAAAGCTGCAAGCTATAAAGGCATGAACTACACTTGGCAGTTCATAAAGACAAATCTCTTTTCTTAGCAAGATTGCAGGCTATAAACTAACAAAAATGCCATCAAGAAGATTAGAGCCTTTATTTTCCACTTAAGCTTAGACTGATAAAACAGTTTTTACAATAGTGTGCTATGCATGTGATAATACAAGATGTCTTCAAGCTTCAGTGACGACTGTGTCTAGGCTCTTGACATTCAGTGCTGGAAAAATCTTTAATTAACTAGGATGGCAATGCTGGTTTAAGATCACAGGCACAATGGGATTATTGAGTATTCTTCTCAATTGGATTAAAAGGGAATAAGACACCTCTCACTTTAGTAATACTGAATGAATTTAGTTTGAAGATTCATATTCCAGGGGGAATGAGATAAAGGTGTCCACTTTATCTGAATTTATTTTAGTGTCATCTCTCTAAAAATAGCAGATGCATCAGTTAAACTGCATGAAGACATAATAACTCTGCCAGATTCATCTACAGATGAAGTCTTAAGACACATGCCTATCAAATGCTACCAGTTTTTTCTACTTACCCACCCTAACAGGTCAGCATGAAAAGCAGAAGACTAGAGACTAATAAAATAATGCAATGGGATATCCCAAAATCTCAAGGTTTCTAGAAAACAGGTCTAGCTGGATTATACCTTCCTGTACCAACAGTTTAGACCAGCAGACTTCACACTCCTTTCCCTCCCTCCCTTTTTTTTTAATTAATAAAAGAAGAGGCTGAGAAAATTTACAGCTACAGTTTTGTCGATTAGGATCAAGATACAGCAGAGTGCTGAGTATGTATTTTTGCACAGTGGTCATATGACATTCCTAACAGCCACTCTTCAGAAATGCTGTTTTAGATGAATGCAAAAGGCAGAAATTTAACTACTTTTTACTTTTAAAAAGCTTAACAAACTTTTATGCTTGTGATTAGACAGCTTTGTACAGCAACATTGGTAAATCAATATGTGTTTCAAACTCTCATAATTTCTCAAAGGCTTCAGGAATCACAGAGGAGTTAATTCTGGAGCTGTCTGGCTTGCTGGGGCTGCCAGTTTATATGAAAAAGCCATGCTCCAGCCTAAAGTCTGCCAATCTGCAGCTTAGAAAAAGGAAAGTACAACCTTATAGAAGTTGCTATCGTGGGTTATCAGGAAGGATTCTAGCCATCATTGATTGGCTGTTTCAGAAGAGTATTTTCCTCTCTTCTCAATAGATACATTTTGTCACAGATAAAATAGATTCTAAGATTATTTATGCTGTAAAAAAGGTTTTCATATCTCTGACAAATAAATTGTTTGAAACCGTCAAACTTGCTAATTTCCAAATGCATTTCCATTCAGACACAAAAATGACAAGTCCTTCATTAGAGCACCAGTTTTTTGATGACATTAGCTTAATCTTACCAATATTATTGATCTATTCAATGTTTACTTCAGCAAGCAGTCCTATGCATGTCTAAAAGCAATCTTTTGAATTGACTTTTCAAAGGAGCTTGTCCACTAATTTTAAATCACTTTCAGGCTTTCGAGCTGAAGTGAACTTTTCAAATATAATCTCAAGTATTTTTCCAAGCTTAACATTCTTATCTCCAAATCTGTATCGTGTTCAAAGTCTGTAGATCTCTGGTCTCTCTCTTCATTCCACACTCCCCCAAATGTCAACCTACTGCAAGTTGTCTCCAGCAGATGATGAGGAGAGATGGCATTACCTGTCCTAACATACAGCCACAGCACCACAACTGAAGAGAGGAACACATGAGGCTGGCTGCAAAGCCAAAGAAGAACCTTTCTGGTTTATGCTCACATATTTTACACAAAGGTAGGTGAAAGACCTAAGAGAAACCTCCACTGCTTAAGAAACTTCCTTTTGCTTCTATAACACAAACAGGATTTAGACAAGAGAACTTAAAGCATTCAGTGCAACACACTGGAAAGGGCAACTGCGTTTATCATTATAATTATTAAAAATAAATGAAGGGGAAAGGTTAAAAGCAATTCACCTTTGTTCCCCACTTACTGTTGCTATTTATAGTCAGGCAAAGCACGTGGAGAATACTGTTGCCACTTGGATTTTGAGATCTAGCATTGAGCTAATGCTCGTGAAAACGGGGCATATGATGCAGAGCCACGCGGAGCTGGGCTGCATGTGATCAGGGATGTGCAGGACCTAAAGGCAGGCCACTAACTGAAAGAGCACTAATCAAGGAGAACAGGGAAAAACCTGCCACAATAACAACATCACATGCTCCTTGATAATGCTTTAGTGAAAACCTCTTACTGTGCCCTGCCTTTGCATGTTTAAGAAATTAAACGCTCCAAGTGTTTACATAAAAAAATTCCAGCTCACTTTTTTTCTCAGACACACCTGAAAAATGGGGGGACACTAGTAAATTAAGTATTTCAGGTTTTTTTTTCCTTCCTAGGATTAATTTGATGATGCTAGCACATAGTAAGAAATATGATTTTAAAATGTTATTTGATTTTGAAATTGTGGGTGTGCTAACAAAAAAGTGTCCCATTTTGCAGCAGAGGAAGGATTTCACCTATCAAAAGATACTGGCTGTCAGAGATGAAAGAGTAAAGAAATGGAGAGAGCCATTTTAAACATATAAAACAAGACTTTCATCTCATGCTGGACCATGTGGGACAGCGCTATTAACCTTGGGGAAAAATCTGACAGGAGTGAAAAAGAAAGGAAGATGCAGGAAAAAAAGGGAATATTTTACCTTCAATAATTTTTCTGATCTCTACTGACACATTTCAAGAAGTCTACATTTTAGGTTTTCTAGGGGTGAAGGTTTTGCCGTATGTCCTCTACATCTTTCTGTACATCCAGAAGTGTTGTTATGGGTGTGCTGACAGTCTGTGTGTCCTTCTCACCTGCCTGTTCAGGTGCTGCCTGTGGATACCTTGTGCAGAGAGCCTGGCTGGTGAGTGCATGCATGACTCCTTTGCCTGGTCACTGTATACCTTTCTTCCACCTCAGCAGTGTGTGACACTGACTGCCCAAGCAGTGTTAACGCTAGACATTTGTGTGGTTTGTGATATTTCTGCCTGCAAGCAGCCCCACTCCAGTTCTGCAGCTACAGAAGCGAGCGCTCCCAGGTTCTCATCAGTGGTCTCATCGATGCTTAAAAAACTCCCTCTGTGGGATTCCACAACCCCTCCTCGCAATGCATTTGTAGTCTAAATCCTCCTTGCTCTTTGCAGTTGCCTTCCTTACATTTAAGCGATTTTTTCCCCTCTGAGAACTAAATGGACAACTTTTTATCTTGCTCTTGAGGGACATGAAAAACAATCGCTCACAGTCCCTTTCTTAAGGACCCTTTCCACGTTTAAGCTCCCTGTCGGTTTTCTCTTTTCCATACAAAACCAACCACTTCTTTCAAGTCTTCGCTTTGTGCCACAGCACGCACTTTCAAGTCTCACTCGAGGTGCTCTGGCCCTTAATAGGTGGTGGCCCAGAGCGGGCTCAGCCGATCTCAGCAGGGCGGAGGCGATACCTTCGGCGCCTCCAGAATCTGCTGTGACACCTCCGGGAGCGATCAGTGAGGATTTCAAAGCTAGGCAAATGGCTTTGTGGCTGCCCTTTAAGGGATGCTCTCTCCGCTTCCAGCTCCCGTGCCCAGCCCCGCCGCTCCCTCCCCACCTTCCTCCGCTCCGCGCTGCGCTCGGGCTCACGCAGCCCCGATCCCTGCGGTGCCCGCGAGGAGGGCGAGCTCTCCCCCGCGGCAGCACCGTGCGCACATTCCGCCACCGGGCTCTGTCTTTTTTCTGAGCGGGGCTTTAGGAGCCCGGCGGTCCCGCGGGGCGCTGCCCTCCGGGGGGCGGGGGAGCCGCTCACCTGCGCCCATCCCCGCGGCGGGGCGGGGGGCCGGGGCGGGGCCGGCTCTACTCCGCTCCCTCCCGCGGGGCTTGGGCATCTCCGCGCCGGGCGCTGCTCAGCGAGCGGCAGCCGCGCCGGGATGGAGGGCGCGATCCCCGCCCGGGACCTGGCGCGCTCCGCGCTGCCGCCGCTGCTGCTGCTGCTGCTGAGCCTCTTCCCCGCAGGTGGGAGCCGCGGGCGGGCGCGGAGCCCCGCGGGGCCGGGGTGGGCGCGGGCGGCGGCGGGGAAAACTTCGGGGCCGGCGGCTCTTGGCACGGGGCTCGGGCGGCATCGCCCGCGCTGTGCCCGGCATCGCGCCGCGCTGCCCTTGCGGGACGCCCCGCCGGGGAAATAAAGTCCTTTGTTTGCCGTGCGCGGCTCTCCGGGGCTGGGAGAGGGGCCGGCAGGGATCCCCACCACCCGCCTCCACCTCCCCGGCCGGGCTGTTCTGACAATAAACTACCCGGGGATCGGTACAAAATGTCCCCGCGGTTCAGTGCTCGCTGAACAATGGGCAGGAACGAGCGGCAGGTGTGCAGCGCTGTGCGGCGGGGGCAGGGGGGCGCGGGGGGCTCGGTGTCCCCCCCGGGCCGGTGCCCCGGGTGCGGGGCTCGCCGCGGGACACGGCGCCAGGGCTGGGCTGCTCCCGCACCTTCGCGGTGAAGAGAGGGCGGTGGGTGCCTTTCAGGCCCTCGGGGGGTCAGCTGGTGCTAAAACTTTGGGGTGTTGTAGGTTCCTTTCCACCCCTTTCTAAAAAGGGGGTTTGCATGTTTGGCCTCGCAGCCCTGGAGCGCGGGTCTGATGGTTTTAAATACCGCATCTGGCTGCGGAGCTGGGCAACTTCGCACATGGCTTTCGGAGCCGCCGTGCATCTCCTTGCGTGGTTTGTGCTTAGGAGGCGTTTGGCGGTGTCCAGGGGAAGGTGCTGGAAGGAGGTCGCTCCTAGACCTGGGGGAGAATTCGGCTCTGGGCGCTGAAGTCTGAAAGGAGATAACGTGAAAGGTTCTTTGGCTGCTTATCTGAGGAGCCGAGGATCCAGGGAAGCGATGCCCAGCGATAGGTGTTTAACGTCTGCTGCCACCTCCAGAGAGGAGCCTGGCAGAGCACCCTAAGTGACACAGACGGGGAGGGCTCTACCAGCATCTGCCCATGGGAGCAGACACCCCTAGAACGCCAGAAACCAACAATAGCGGCAATTTACACTTCTTCAGTGTAAAACACTTCACTTTAGGACGCGTTTATGGTTTTGTTTAGGTAACTTGCTGCCTTTGTTTACTGGCAATCTGAGTAAGCACGGTGTCCTGCAATTTGGGCTTTCCTATGTAGAAATACTCACATAAGGCTGCAAAATGCTGTGGCCACAAGACTGAGAAAGTCTCCTACCAATGAGTTACTCCTAGAAAGAAATTTTTTAAAATGTTGAAATGATTAGTAGCTGCCAATTTTCTTTACTTCGTGTATTTCTTGGCTGCACTTTTAGGTTATCCTTCATCATTTAGTTAGTTATAGTTGTCCTTAAGGAAAGCTTGGGACTCAGGTCACACTGGCAGCATGTCCTGGAAGACAGAGGTGCAGTTTCCAGAGTACTGGAGAAGCAAGGAGGGAGCCTTTCTCATGATCCTTCTTCTCCTTCTGGGTTTTTACACTTACTTGTACACTTACTTTTAACATTTTACTTCAGGGACACATCAGACAAAAACTTGTGTGAACAAAAACCACACCATGTTGTAAGAAATAACTTGCTGCTGCAAAAGACAGCTGTCCTTGGGTATGCATGTGCATCATCTGTGTATGACACAGATGTAGGAGTATTCTGGGCTGGTTCTGTGCTGCTGGGGGAGGTATCAGAGTGATGGCTCGAGTCCTGGCAGCGGCACAGGAACATCCGAAGTGACAGGCAGGACAGAGCTGACGTGCTGCTCTGGATTGCTCCAGAGCTAGTTTGGCGCTGTGCTACTTTTGGTTTTGCCTCCGTGTAGACACTTGGCTGGGATGATCTCCCACAGTCCCTGTTGAGACCTATCCTGTTTATCAGTATACAGATTTATAATACGTGTCTTTTTTTGGCTGTTGTCATGAGCTTCTTCCTTTGGTTGCATCCAGGGAAGGAGGATGTAGAAAACAGCTTAATGTAACTTCTCAAAGGGTAAACCATTCATCTTTTCTGTCCATAGTCCCTTCCTACTTCTTGTTTTTTCTTGCAAACTAACATGCTTCCATACTTCCTTCCATTTGGAACTTGCCTTGTCCTCAATTTGATGCAATATTCTGGAACGACCTTTTCTCTCTGCTTCTCCTCTCCTCCCTCAAGGCTTGCTTTGTCCCCTATCAGCCAGTACTCTGCCAGAGTCTCTTGCATTTCCATCCTGTGGTCATGGAAGACTGGACATGGTTCCTTTCAGCATCCATCCATCAATGCAAGCTCTTTTTTCCCCCCAATCAGCTGCAGAGTAATGGGAGACTCTCCCTGTGCCTAGAGGGAATAATGTCTGTTTTCATGATGCTCCCTGCTACGTGTCAGCCATGAGGGAGGAAGCTTGAAGGAGGAAGATTGAATTTGATGAGGGTTCTGATTGCTGTCATTCAGTCACTGCCTTGACCCCCCTCAAGCCATCTGAGTATCCTGCCCTCCCTACTCCCATTTCCATCTCTGCTCTCTCCTTCTCCTTTTCCTCCCTCCCCTGTGGCAGTGCAGAGTCTCCTGTGCAGAAATGTGCCCTAAGGCCACTGCCAGAAGCAGAATGGAAATGTCAGAGATTGCTCAGTATTCAGCTCTTTTTCCTTGCACTGCCACTGGGAACCCTCTCCCTGCAAGTGCGTAAGTGATTTTTGTTCGGGCTTTGTAATAAAGAATGTGACAAATTTGGCAAGAAGTGAGACTCCCATTTGCATCCTGTTTAAATGCCATTCATAGAGACTGAAGGCATTTCCATGTGCTTATTTTGCCAGAGAGAGCCTCTTGTCAACAGATGACTGCAGCTGTAGTGCTGTTGGGTTGTATTGGCTCTCTGTGGGTTTTCCATCTCTCTTCAGCTCTCCCAGTGATTGTCCAAACAGTAATGCTTCTTTGCAGGTGCCTGAATTGAGCAAAGGATCCTGAGTCACCTCCAGAAGGGACATGCTGCACCAGGATACAGGTGGAATTGGAAGGGATATGTCTTTAGCACATGTAAACATGTGCTAGGGCAGGTCTTGGGAGACACATCTGAGTCATATTCCAGTCAGTAGGAGGTTCTCCTAGTGAAGCTTGTCCTTTTCACTCTCTAGTCTCTTCTGAGAGACTAATGATATCTCTGTAGTGTTTGGATTTCTGTCTGAACTATAATTTGTTGTTACTGCAAACTATTAGAACGATTTTTAAGGCATGTGTGGAGCTGCAAAACTAAATACCAAATAATAGGCATTTGTAGTTTGAAGGAAAACTGCTTTCTTGTCTGAACAGTAAACAGTCTGATGGAATCTGAAGGTAAGGAGCAACAAATTCTGGATAAAACAAGAACCACACAGCATCAAAGGGTTTCAACAACATATATGTTTATCTACAACACACAATGACTGATATAATCTCATATCAGTCTTGTAGAAGAGAGGCAGTAATTGCTCAAGGTTAAGCCACTTTTCAGCTTTTTTTTTCTGTCCACCAAGATGAATGCCATTGCAGAGATCAAGTGTTACACATTGTCTTGCTCTTTGAATGTGACACATAATTTTACAGATGTTGTTTTCTTTTTCATCTAGTACAAACATCTTCCAGGATTTTGACTCATTTCCTTAAGTCTCTTTCAGCTGTTCAGAGAATGGCTGGAGGAAATGAGGTCTGATATCCTAATGCATTGCATTTACTGTAAGTACCCTCTCACTTTAAGTACAAAAGTTTACCTTTCTAAAATTTCTGAATGCCGTTCTGACTGTTCCCGTGCACAAGAAACAATTTGCAGATGTTTCTGCCCCTTAGAAACTCAGCTTCCCTAGTAGGGGCTTCTCAGCTGTAACAAGAGTTCATTGTAACTTTAGGCAGGAGAGAGGAGCTGATGCTACACCTTTTGGTCATTTATTTGTAAAAATCTGAAGAGGATGCGCACAGAAATTAGGAGACCTTGACATAAAATGAATTTTAAAATTACTAATGCTCTTCTGTATTACTGTGTTCTGTAGTACTATGCTTGGCTTTTTCAGTGACTTTTAGGAAACCAGAGGTTTTGGGTTTTTTTCCCTCAAGAAGACCCTGTTTGACAATGAATCCTGCAAACAGTCATAAATGAACGTAATTTTACGTGTGTGAGCAGTCTCCTTGGCTGGCTGCCAGACCTGATGACAACTGAAGTGTGTTGTTTGTCCACTGGCCAAGATTGCTGCCGTTAGTGATAAAAGCACAAGGAGAGTGTAAACATCTGTGTTTGAGGGGAGAATGTGACTCCTGTTTTCTAGGGGATACCAATTAGAAAGCTCAGTAAATGTTATTCTCTCAGTGGATTTCCTCTTGGGCATTATATTGATTTATTCTGAAAACACAGGTTTTCAGATTTAATGGATTTTTAATGATATTTTTCATGTTGCAATTTTTTTTTTTTTTTTTTACAGCATGTAAGGCTCTTGACTTTAACAGCAAAGCAGGCATTTAAATAACAGAAAAGTTTCTAATGTTGCTGCCATGCTATGCAGCTTCTGGGCTGCTCCATAGGGATCATTTCTGGAAATTGAGCTAAAATGAGGCATCACTGGGTAACATTAGGAGCTACAGGGCTTTTTGTCACTGGGGGGGCTGACTGCATTAAATGTCTGTAATTTTAAATGTCATCTTGGCAGTTGAATCTCTCATCACGTAACACAGTCAAATATCTGATATAGAGAATTCTCTGGTCAGCTAGGCACTGGCAGTTGTAAATCTAAGTGATAAAGAGGATGCATGGGCTGATTTATGTTAATAAGAGATGAAAACTGTGGCAGGCAAATGTGAAAATCAGAGAGCTGCATCTCTTACAGGTCCTTTGGAGGCATGGCAACTGCCAGGTTAGTCCTGCATCTCCTATCTTTAGCTCCCAGTTGTTGTGTTAAGCTGGGCAGTGCTCCTCAGGAGGGACCAGAGGGCTGGAGCAAGTCTGCTGTGAAGACAGGCTGAGAGAGCTGGGGTTATTCAGTCTGGAGAAGAGAAGGCTGGAGTGGATTTGTTTTACAGAAAGGTGTTGTGCAAAAGCCACACAGGAAAAAGAAATCAAGCTTGCTGGTAATAACCTGTCATTCAGAGCCTGCATGTTTGAAGGGGTGGAAAATCCCAGTGAGCTGTGTAATAGAAATGTTTTGGGTGTTCACACACCTAGGCCATTCAGAACTAACTAGATTCCTGCTGACAGGTATCGTGAGATTTAAAGCTTGCACTTGGCTCCTCACTTAATCTGTTTTTTGTTCAGGAGTTAATGGCTGCAGTGGATGTCACATGTTGAAGGTTTTGTCTGCAGGCCTCAGGACTGGAAACTTCATTCGTTGCTGAATGAAATCTGACTTTTTCATGTATTCATCTTCCTGCAGCTGGGTTTCTAAGAGAGACAGGAAGTTTTAGGAAGCTCCCATAGAACTCTAAGGCTGGAGGAGACCTGCAGAGATCTGTCCCCAGCTCTTCCTAGTCAGATGGAGCAGATCTCCCTACACAGACTTTTGTTCTAACCTGCTCTAAGGCAGATTTGTGCTGCAGAGTCTTACCACCTGTTTTTTTCCTGTAAATAGTTATTAAAGGTCAAAAGCTTCTTCTGATACCTAATCTCCCTTGCTGGTTGCTTAATTCCATCCTTTTATTCTCCTGGTCTTTCTGGGTATAATGAATCACTATACTACAACATCACCATCCTTTTTATAATAATATTTTACACGTTGACAATAGAAACCCTTCAGCTTCTCTATTCTATGATAAACCTTTTCCAACACTTCCTTTTGAAGTGTTTTCTGTAACTCCTTCTCCTCCTGCTCTTCTCAGCCCTCTCAGACTTGTTTGCATTTTCTCCAGATCTGATGTGTAAAACTGACATCTGACTGCAGATGAGAAATGCAGGTTCAATAAAATGGTTACCTCCCCCTGTACTGTGTGCTTCAATTTGATTCAAAGCATTGTAAATCTGATTTTAATCACGATTTAAATCAGCCAACAGTAAGCCTCATTTTAACTGTTTTGCATTTGTACTTAATCATTTTGCAAAGAAAGGTTTAACCTCTTTTATTACCATTGAGATAGAGTTTTAATTAAATATAGCCTTTGCAGTTAATGTTATACTTACTTTGATTAATCACTGTGCCTGTATTTAAGCAATTATGTACCTTGTTATATATACACTGATCCTGATTCTTCATGTGTATGTTTTAGTATGAAAATAGAAAATGTTGACACTTCTTGTATTAGATAATTGATTTTTACTGATGATTTACATCGATTACAATGAAGGAAACAAGAATTCTGAAATGTTCTTCCGTTAGATAAAAAATAGCACCACATAGAAGCCAGCCAATTCAGAAGAAAAAACTCATTGAGAAATGTTTTGAAATAAAGAATTAATGCCTGAAAGGCCTATCTGTAGTCAAAACTGGTGGCTTCTAATCACTATGCTGCAAAAATTTTAGCATTAGTCCATGCCATTCTCTCCTTATTCTTGGAATAGCAATGGAAAGAAACATTCATTGGTTTTTCTCAGCTCCAGATCAGTAGCTCTTCTTTGAATGGACTAGTTGCTTAATTGAGTTGTACTGAATGAGCAGAAATAAAGAAAATATTTTCTCTGCACCTGCTAGAAAACTCCAGATGCCAAAGGCTGGTTTATTGCTGCAGCACAACATGCCTAAAGGTTCTCAGGGACTGACTTTGATGTATCCAGTAGTTATCTTCAATGTGTTGACAGCAAATGTACAGCTTGAATAAATTTTTGCTTTTATTTTTTAAATTATTAGAGGAGCTGTAAGTTTAAATTTACATTGTTGTATTTTCAAAATCACTGTTGAGTATTTTTATCCTTTAAAAGGAAAATGTGCATTATAAAAATGCCATGGTTTTACTTTTCATGTAATATTAAATTAAATATACAGCTTAATGGGGTATTTTTACCTGAAATGGTTCTGTTTATATGCCTTATATACAATTCTGTGCTAGGACCTGATCCTGAGGCATTCATTTTGTGCTGCTCAGTAGCTGGCTGATTCTCCTCTGTACTTCTGATGCTTGTTTGCTGTTGTCTATGTCATGGAAGTGCTTTCTGGATGCCTGGATGAGCATCACCTTTTGTACTTTGAAAAGAAATCATGTTATCTTCCACCAAAATAAAATCTTCCTCCCAGTAGTGTTCATTTTAACACAAGCTGTTAAAAAGTTTCCTATTCCATAGCATGGCCTGACTTCCAGGTATTATACATAAAATTGCTGACTTTGCAGTAGTGTTAATGTTGTTATACCTAGGATTTGAGGTATGCAGCACAATAAAAGAGGTCAAATGGAAGGAGCAGAAGTAAGCCCTGTGTTTCTGGTCTCCTCCTATAAACTAAATATATTCAGAAGAGATGCTGAAATGGGATTCCCTGTTTAAGCAGGCACTCACATTAAGAAGTCCTCTGTGTCTCTCTCCTGGAGCAGGAGGGAGGAGTACTTACCTATATATATGCAATTTTTGATAAGACTTATAAGTAAACTAGAAAATAAAGTACAATTTAAAAGCAAAAACTAGAAGCAAAGATGAAGTTCAACAGCCATTATTTATCTCATTGGTAGAAGACTAAGGAAATGAAGCAGAGTTGTCAGAAATAAATTCAAGTTTCTGTATTCAAAGCACTTCTAAGACAACATCAGTGACAGATGTTGGTGTGATTGTCTGAGGTGACATTTTTCACCTGAGTATGTTCTGAAAAATGTGCCAATGACTCCCCCAGAAACTGTCCTTGTCATAGTTTAAGCAGGTGTATGCAAAGATACTTACCTAATACACTGGCTACCTCACTAAAAACAACTTATTAGATTTAGTATTGTTTGTAAAAAAAAAATGCTTGTGCAGGAATTTTTTGCCAACATCTTAATAGAAAAGTTGAAGTGTTAGGAAATCTAACTTCTTCCAGGTTTATCAAAAATCTCTGAATAGATACACTTAATTTATATGAACAAATGTGGAAATATTCTAAAACCTGCCTCTTAAATGGATCCTGTGTCATGTGCCTGCATGACATGATGCAATGACTTGTATTTTGGTAACACAGCTATATAAATACTCTCTTATTACTAAACCCAGAATTTTTCTCATTAATCTGTCAGTTCTTTCTGTGAAGGAAAAGAGAACACAAAGTATTATGGACATAAAAGATAGCTGTTTCTTTTCAGCAAAATTTGGTGAACATGTTAATCTGAAAGTCTTGTTTATTGCTCTAATCTTCTAGGAAAATGTACTGAACTAAATATCTAGAGAAAGTAAAAAGCAGTGTTCCTCTTTGTGGTATTTAATGTGGTCCATCATACGAGCAGTGATAACATAATTATGCAATTATTGGTATATTTTCCCCTCTGGAGGCCTTATGTAGATGATTACCAGTGCACCTTTTAATGAAATTGCTACTATTTGATAAAATTACTGCCAAGACTTGAAATAATTAGAATTCGCATTGCCAAAAGTCTTACATCTCCTTCCTCAGCTGAGCCTTTTCCAAATAGGCATTAATTCAGATTGCAAAACGATTTACTGTTCTCCAGTTTTCTCACTTCATTAAAATTACCTTTTCACTGCATTTCAGAAAACATGCTTTCAAGCCCGTGTTGCTCATTACAAGGAACATTCGTTCAGAATGGAAGTTGAAAGACACTGCACCTTTTAATGTAAATGTCAGCAAAGAGAAGTGAGAAGAAAGAGCCATTAAAGGAATAGATGGGGCACATGACAGCTGAATATGAATACACTATGCATTAGTGTGTTTTTTCATTCCTTTGAATCATTCTCCATACTTACTTCATAATTTGTTTATTTATGTGTCTTACAGCTGACAAAACTAACTGTGGGGACAGCTGGTTAGTAAGTAATTCTGGAAATTAGGGGGAAGAAGGCAATAAATCAGTCTAATGTATAAATCTCAATACTGAACAGTGCTGTGGCATACAGTTGCTCTTTTTTTTTTTTTGGAAATCTACTTGTCTATGTACATACATACATATATATTTAGCTGTACTCTGTATTTCTCTTTGAGTAAGAATTACCAGGTAGTTGTAAGCACAGGCCATTCTTTAAAAAAAAAAACAACAAACCAAACCAACAACCTGGCAGGTCAGTCATGCATTGGGTTTGGTTTTATACATTAATACATTGCCTGTAGGTTCCTTCCATGGTGGGAAGTATAGGAAGTTTAGGTGTGAGAGACCATGCATCAGTGTAATATAAAGAAATGAATGAATCACCTCGTGTAGGCTGTCACACTGAGTGCTTCAGGATAAGTGACTGGGCTACTGTAGTGCACATGGTACTCCTTCTAAAAAACAAACCTGAAACAACAGGAAAAAGCCCCAAAGCTGTGACTTCTCAAAAAAGGGGAGGATTCAGGGAGGTACGGTACTCAGTCCTGGAAGAAAACATGGTGTTTGATCCTGCTGTAGCCAATTAGTATGTGTGTGCTAAACTAGAATTCTATTCAGCTGCATTTCTGCCTTGACAAATGGCTCTATTTGCAGAGTGAGGGATGCCTGTCAAAGGGGCAAGCTGCCCAGCAGGCAGGAGCAGCAGCCTGTGTGCGTGGCTGGATTTTCCTCACCCCAGCAAGGGACAGGAAAGCCAGTGGGGCAGGGGAAGGGGTGTCTCTGTCTCTGGAAGGTGCATTGCTGCCCCCAGCCCCTGCACTTGTGTGTACAGGGCAGCTCTCACATGCTTGTGGAGCTGATGTGGAATCTGCTCTGCTGAGCCTGCTCTGGGTACTGAAGCAAAGTGCTGTTAGCTGCATCACTAATTGGTGTGACCAGACTGCTGCAGGAGGAGCTGCTGGCTTCCACCCACAAGGCAGGGTTGTCCCAGGTGCTCATGGTTATCCTGCCTGAAGATCCTGTGAATGTTTCTCTTGGCCAGTGGGATGTACAGGGTCTGTAGAGCTGGCTGGATTTGTCTTCGTGCTGCCTGTCTCTGATACTGGCTCTTCCTGATTCACCACATCTTGTTTGAGGGGTGCACAACCTCTCTCCAGGTGTAGCTGGGTGTCCCCTCAGTCTCCTGAGCTCTTTTCTCTGCAGTGGCAAGCACCCAGTGCCTGTTACTTGTTCTGTGGAGTGCCCTGCCAGGCTGGCCCGTGTAGGTGCAGCCCCAGACTGAGCTGAAAGGTTTCCCTGGGGCCTCGCTGCAAAGGCGGGCCTCACAGCCTCTCTAGTTCCCCATGCCTCCACGGATGATAAAGACAACCTTTGTTCCAACCTCCTGCCACTTCCTCTCTCGGGTTTGCCATGAGTGGGAATCAGCTGGCTGGTTCCACACTTGCTCTTTGTGTGGGGGATCTTCGTTTCTCCTTGCTGCTCTTGGCAGATGGAGGCAGCTTGGCCGTGCTTTGAGAGCTGCGCTGGTGAGCTCCTGCCCTCCTGCTCTCAGTGCCCTTCCTCTGCCCCTTCCCTTTCGGGTGGGAAGGCAGGGGTTGCCCTCATGCAGCTGGGTAAAAGTCAAAGCCCTCATTAATCCTCTACACTGGTCTTCTGCTTAGTAACGTATAGATTCCAAGAATCCAAAACTCCAGAGTGAGCACAAGCTCGTGAACTCTGTTTTCTCTTTCTCTGGCACTGAGGAGTCTGTTGGTCAGCAGATAGCACCGACCCCAGGAGATGGGTTAGGAACAAACTGCTTAGTTCTGCAGGGGAGATAATCTGCCCTGACTTAAGTATGTGTCCAGTGACAGATAATTTTTCAGTCTCTGAAAAGATAATGGGGCAGAGGGGAGGGGCCAGCAAGGATTTGTGTTATTCAGATATGCTGAGAGTCCACGACACTTGCAGGGACAATCATGTCCTGGGTGTTTTTTGGTCTATGTCTTTGAGGAAGACACTAGTGTGGGTGTTGGTGTGGATGGTTTCTTCTGTAGCCACCTTCTCCCACACAGCCTGGCTGAAATGGGATCTCATGTAGCTTTCAGATCAAATAATTTAAAACTGACATTTGCCATTGCTAAACTTTTCATCTAGCATAAGGGAGAGTGTGTGTTTAGTGAAGTGGAACAAAACAAGTAAGCATATGATAGCATCTCTCCTTTTAAGATCTGGGAGATTTTATACATCCGAGTAAATTCAAGTTGTTTCAGTGCAATTAACATGCAAGTTTGACACTTTATATTCTTCCTTGGGGCATGAAATGTCAGGACAAAGAAAATGTAATTGAAAGGATCTTGCATTCTTGTCTATCACAGCATACGTCAACTGTCACAGTGGCTTTAAAAAATAAGAGACAGAGTTGGAAAGGTGATATTCCTCAATTAGACCTGTGTGTAAATACTCTAGAGAGGACTGAGCAGGCTTTTGGCTAGGACCTCTGCACTTGTGTAAAAGAAATGGTTTTGCTTCTGCTCTTCTTTCAGACCTGCAGGGGACTTGTGTGTCTGAAAACATGTTCCTTGTTTCCAGCAGCGCTGGGTTTGCTGAAAGAGGATATTACTTCCCTGCAAGCCATGTCTTGCTGATATCCCTGGACCATGGCATCTACAGCAGTGCCAGTACTTTAACTGATAAAGCATATCTCTCGTTTCTGCTCTCTTATGTTGTTGTAGATGAAAAACCACGGTGAGTGAGGTCTGTGTGATAGCCCTTGAAATGAAGCCAGTGCCCAGAATGCACAGGCACTGGAAAAAAATAGTCTCTCCAATAGTATCCAATCCCCACAATCTTACACAAAGTTGTGGACATTCTGTCACTTGAAGTTTAGCTCCTCTGTGCATTAATGATAGAAAAACGTTAACTGCTTTGGAAATCATGGTGAGGATCAGGTCACGGTCAGGTCGCTGTTTTCGTTGTGCAGTGTTTGTACAGCTTAAATGATGATGTCTATGAAGGTTATGGACAGATGCAAGGGGAAAAGGCTCAGAGGAGCCTACTATGCCCTTTCAAAGTGTCCCAGCCCTTGGGGAGGCAGGGTGAGGATTTGCCCCTGCTGAACAGCAATGAACCTGTTGGCAGGGCACTGGCAGAGGCTGGTACTGGGTGTGAGCAGGTTGTGACTGTGCTGTGAAGCCACACTCTGCCTCTGCCCTGGGAGATGTTTGACACAACTTGAAAGTGGAAGGGCGTGGGATAAGGCACAGGTTTTTTTGGTTTTTTTTTTTTTTGGAAGCAATCTGTTGTGTTATAGAGCTGCCACAAACTTCTTGTTCCTTTTAGTGTTTAGATAAGCGTTGAAAGAGGAAGCGGCCAGAGAGAGACTAACCTGTTGGCCTAAGGTTGTGCAGGAAATCTGTGGCAGAGCTGGGAATAAAATCCACAGTGTTTGACTCTTCATCTTATTCCATGGCAGCCCCACATCCTTTGTTTTCTTGGCAGCTGGAGATGGTGTGTATTTGCTTGCAAGCTTGATGTGGACTTGCACCTGATGTGCTCTTCCATGCTGCAGCAGTGTTGTGCTGAGGCTGAAAAGCTCCAGCATTAACTGTATTTTTTTTGATGGTTCACTCCTTAGCCAGAGCTTCTGTTGTTTGCACATCCCTTAATTGTTGCAGGAACATTCTGCTGTCCTTAATCATATCCCTGCAATTTGACCTGCATTTCCTATCAGTATTATGTACAGCTGTTTGATTTTCTAATTCCTCCAGCTTTGTTTTCCAGATGTTCCGTCTGCATGTGGAATTCACAACTGCTGTACTCCTCCTCTTTCCTCCCTTTCCCTTCATTTTAATATATTCATATATTCTTCTTTGGGTTCAAGTCATCCCAGCATTGTAGTTTTTAACTCAAGTTTATTATATTACATGGAGAAGTTAGGGTTGTGGAAGTAAAGCTCTTAAGCTGTAGGACTCAAATTTAGTACATCCAAAATATAACTTGGGCTGTCCAACTCTGAGATTACTCGTTTATTTAATTTTTTTTAAAATGTGACATATTTGCCATTATAAGTGTACTCTTGTTAGCATGTAATAACTACACCCTCTAGTTGCCCTTGAGGACAACTCTGGAGGGTCATCCAGAATCCCAGTGTGGTACTCTGGCTATGCAGTGTGTGGGGAATGCTGAATTTGTCATGGTGGGATGCACAATTTGTGATCAACAGTGGCATCATCTGCCCGACTGGAGACCACAGGACCCATGTGGGCAGAAGACAGCTTTCCTCTCTTCTCCTTGTCCTGAGTTGTTCCTGTGGTCAGGTGGGCCTTGCTGAGATGGGGACACTCACCTGAATATTGAAGTAGTCCTCCATCTCCTTTTCAAATGTGTGAGGAGGTGGAGAGAGGGTGGAGGCATGCCCAGGTTTGGGGTAGGTGATCCACACCTGGAAAACTTGAGTGGGGACACAACAGTGGGTTCCTCCATCCCATTGCTCAGACAGTTTGCAGTCCTGCTAGCGACTGGTAAAGCCATGATCCCACCTGGGCTGAACACAGAGCTCTGGAGGAGACAGCAGACACTGTATTCCATGGGGTTTGGCACTTGGAGATCCCTTGCTATCTCCAGCATATACACTGCCAGCACTTCCTGAATTATGAGTCCTGGTGTCATGGCTGTGATTACATGGTTGGTGTTGCTGGAGTCCCCAAGAGCAGCAGGGGGCCTGGAAAGAGCCCCGTCACTGGGGTGCCATACAAAGGGAGCAGTCTCAGACACGAGTCTGAGAAAAGATGAGGAGAGAGCAGATGGACACATGCTGTGGGGATTAGTGCACTAGATTACAAGTTGTTAGTTAAACTCTCAGATTTCTGTCACTTAATTATTCCTCAAAAATAAGATACAAAGTCATTCTCATCTTGCTAAACACCATCTTAATTCTCTTTTTAAGGACAGATGATATTTTGGTGCATAATACGAAGCAAATCTAATAGTCATTGTGTTTACAACCGGTTGTCCCTACACTGTCATATTTTTTTTGAAGAGAATTATTTTCAGAAGGCAAGAGAAAAAAAAACCCTTTACACTCTGGGAATCCTTTGCACAAGGCATTATTACATTTGTAAATTGGTTTGCTGAGAATTCATAGACGGTGTAAAAGGAACCACAGCAAAATAATCTCAAAATGAGTGATACTTCACCGCATTGTGCTAGTTTCCTCATTTTTTTTTCCCAGCTTTGCTACATAATGTATTTCTTGTGCCTCTGATCAGGTCAGGCTCTGCTGTGTTGTTTACTATCTTTAAAAACTTTCCAATAACTTGCTAGATAGTCCTGCTAGTGTTACAAGAACTTGAACTCCTAACCGGAATGGCTAGGGCAAGACCTAGGGGAAGGAGTTGGTAAGAGTAATAAACGTTCCATAAAAATATGAAATGATGTGTTTCTAATCTTTCTGGCAATTATTTTTTGTGGGATACTTTTCTATCTGTTCAGTCATGTGAGTTTATGTAGGGGATTAGCGGAACTCATGGAAAATTTCTGGTGGTGCTGGAAAAACAGGCGCTGGTGGACTTGTCTGTTGGGTTTAGCATGGGTAAATCTTCATCAGGGGGAGATGGGGACAGAGCAAGGGCTTCCTCCAAAACCCAGACCACAAAGTAATTAGTCTCTGCAGGTGGTCTGACCATCCTTTGCTTCCTACTCTGTGGTGGATTTGTCAGGAAGAGGAGCAGTTACCTGACCTGGTCTTAATAATCCATTCTATACCTTAAGAACGACTAAAGCTGTGAGATGAGTGAATTAAGTCTGGAGTGTACAACCTCATCCCTAGTAATTATCCAGTTGTTTTTCCTGAACGTCTGTTGTTATCTGTGTGGGCAGGGAAGTTCAGCCTCTGAATGGAGCTGCAGAGTGTGTTTTTGCATGCAGGTGGTGCTGGGTTTTGAGAAGTGTTCCCCCCATCTCAGGCATGGCTGTTACACATCCAGTCCAGCTGTACAAAGCTGTGCTGTGCATCAGAGGGACGTGGGGTATTTGTAGGACTATTGAGCTGGCCTTCATAAGGGGGAGGGTTTGTTACTGCAGAACCTGCCAACATTTACACACAACACAGTGATATGTATGGTTTGACAAATCCTTCCTCAGGTAGAAATTCAATTGTGACATTAATCTTTACACTGCTCCCTTTTCCTCTGCACACCTGTTGGTGACATCCTGCACTTGACCTTCCCACAGCCCTGTGCCCTGGGGTTGGGTGCTGAGGTGGCTTTGGGAGGGAGGAGAAGCCTGGTGTCTGTCCCCAGGACTGCACAGGCTGGTTTTGTCTGGGCACCTTGGAGCCTTCACTTGCCTCTGTGTCATTGTTGGTAAATACCCAGGGGGGAAGTGGAGGGAGCAGTTCAGCCAGCCAGGCTGGCTTGGCACTTCCTCAGGGACAAATAAATGGGTTTGTTCTCCCTGTAGCTCTGGAGACTGGGAATGAAGCCCCTCTTGGTGCAGCTGGGGCTGCTGCCCAAAGAGGGGGAGCACAGCTGGGGCAGCAGGCTGGTGTGCTCATCCATCCCTGTGCCAGGGCTGGGAGCTGAGGCCAGGCCGTGCCTTAACCCTCCTCTCAGGCACCTCTTTGCCCAGGGCAAATAATTTTTCCAGCTTTTCTGTTTACCATGCCACTGCTGGCTGGGACTTGTTCTTCTGAGACCCTGGACTTTCACTCTTCTTGTTTGCGCAGACACTCACCTGCACTTTGAGGTAGCAGATTTGAAATTAACAGTTGTTTTTTTCTGCCTTTTTCTGGCAGTTTTTATTTCTAGGATGGTTGTTTATGCATTCTCTCATGGAAGCATATATGCAGGATTAGTGAACCTCATCTGGAAAATTGCATGGTGACTCTGGAAGAATGAGTGCCAGTTGAGTTTAACACTGATAAATTGTAATTCCAAGGAGGGCTCCTTTTAGACTGCAAACAAACAAAGTAATTAGTCTCTGCAGGTGGTCTGACCATCCTTTGCTTCCTACTCTGTGGTGGATTTATCAGGAAGAGGAGCAGTTACCTGACCTGGTCTTAATAATCCATTCTATACCTTTAAGAACGACTAAAGCTGTGAGATGAGTGAATTAAGTCTGGAGTGTACAACCTCATCCCTAGTAATTATCCAATTGTTTTTCCTGAACGTCTGTTGTTATCTGTGTGGGCAGGGAAGTTCAGCCTCTGAATGGAGCTGCAGAGAGTGTTTTTGCATGCAAGTAGTATTTTCTCTGCCATGACTCTGCTGCTACACACGGATGTTGCACAGTCCTGTACAACTGTGTGACATGAGTGAACAGCACAGTTATTGTAAGCTAAGAGCCACTTTGAAAAGGGAAGGGTTTGTTACTGCAGAATCACCTCAATATTTGCATATCTCCTTCTGATGTTCAAATAGGTGCAAAACAGTGAGAGTTTCTCTGGATTTTTGACTCTGAACTCCATTTTTGCAGGCTCACTAAGACTTTCAAATCATGGGTATGCTAACTCAGCAACCAACCCCCAATTGGCTTGCCCTAACAGTAGAGCAAGGAAGCCTGAATGTGAGTCTTTGTGTAGACAGTTGGGAAGTGGTTGGGAACTGTGAACTGGAGCTGCTAATTTTACAGAGAAGATATTTTGTGAGAAGGTTTAAAACGTTGTGTTAGGGCGTGTTCCATGACAGAGAAGCTAAATGGTCAATTAGAGCAGCTTTGGTGACTGGGAGATTGGTGCCTCAGTGAAATTAATTTGGTAGCATTGGGATAGAAACTTGAATATTTTGCATGTTTTGTTTTGGTGTTTTTTTGTTTTTGTTTTTTTTTTAATGTAAGAAATGTTGAATTGGCACTTCAGGTTAACAAACAAGCAAGTATGGAAAGCGTGTACTGATCCCTTCATTTAACTGGACACTTCTAATGCAAGAGTATGACTGGAGCATCTGAATACATGAGAGAGCAGTTATAAAAAGATAACTGAGCAAGGAAACTTTAGTTCTTGGCAACATACTGAGTAAATGACAAAGAATGATTAGAAGTGCTGCCATGTAGGATCAGACTCATATGTTCTTGAATTTAATTTTTAAATAGCTTGGGTCTGTTCCCATTCAAAAGCCAAAACATTACAGAAAGTGTTGCATCTGAAACCTTAGTTTCAAAAGGTTTTTTAGAGGCCAGTTTCCACGTGCACTTGTTATTTTCTCTGTGTCCCAAAGGTCTTACAAGCCAAAAGGTGTCTGTAGAATTGCACAGTGCCATTGCAGCTTAGTATTTTAAAGAAATAATTCCGAAAATATTAGTTGCACATATACAGCTATAAAATAATAATTTTGCTGCAGAAAAAAAAAAGAGTGTGTTGTATTGACAGACATTCTGTTTTGTGCTTTTTTTTTTCAGGTGGTGCCCTGTCCCATGAAGAGTCTCTGTGGGTTTTGAATAAAGGGGAGGAATTAAGGCTGACGTGCGACGAGGAGGGACCTGTGACTTGGAGCTTCCAGAACTCAGACCCATCAGCAAAAGCAAGGAGTTCCAGTGAGAAAGAGTGGTACACCAAAAATGCAACAGTCAAAGACATAGGCAGATACACATGCAGAAGCAAAGGGGGTATTGTCTCCTCTTACTATGTTTATGTTAAAGGTAAGTATCAATTAAGGCATTATTTTTGCTTCCCAACCCTCCCCTTTCACTTACCCCCCCCATCTCCACTCCCAAAATAATAGAGCAGTAAGGTTGGAGGACAGAATGAATTTTGAAGTACAGTGGGAGAATGCAGTCTGGTAGAAGAACTCTTCTTTCCTGTCCAGTAGGAAGAAACCTCATTCTGTGCTTTGCTTTCAATGGCATTTGTCAGCAGCACAAAATTCTGGATGAGTTCCTCTTTACATCCCCATTAATTTTGTGGTGAAGTTTATTCGAGCTCCCTTTCTGAATGCTACCTAAGTGCCCTGATTCTGTTGTATGAGTCAGTTACACAGTGAAGAAGCAAGAAATACGTAGAAATGTCTTTTTGATTCTATGCCATCCATCAGTATGGAGTCATGTAAAGTTTGGTCCCAAGCTTTTAATTTACTGAGGCAGTCAGCCTAAAGGATTTGGTCTTTTGAGACTGTGCTCCCAGGCCTAAGCCAGCAAACAGTGATGATTCCTCTGCTTTTGGCTTCTCATCCACCTTGTGACTGATCAGAAATGGCTCAGACTGGAAAAAAGTGCTTCTGCTCTGACACATTTCTCAATCCTTTATTACTCTTCGTTGTGCAGTGTTTTCTGCAGATTTCTTCTCTGCTGATGTATGTCTACGTCAGCTGCCCCCAAGCTCACAGTTTACCATGCCTGGCATTCCGTTTATTTTCCAAGGAAAATGGTTGTTTTGCTTCTCCTTCACATACCTCTGGTGGTTTTCCTAACCTGTTGATTGAAAAAAATCCTATGGCATCCACTTTCTTAAGACAGCATTCCTTGACCAGCAGGGTTTGTCTCAAAGAGCCCCATTGGAACCCTGCTTAATCCTTTGAGAATTACTGCAAGGCTGTTCTCCAAGACAGGGAGATACCAGCACAGCAAAGCACAGCACAGCAAGGATTATTTTCATGAGGGAAGGTATCTGGTATAGTGGCCACACAATTTAAAGAGTGCTCCTTTAACTGCTCCTGAGTTCTCCAAATATCCATGCAGCTACCATGGATAAGTTTTCTTGACTTTCTGCTTTTTATGTGGTAAACCATCTTGACCTTACCTACCATGATGTTTTTCCTGAAGGTCATGGTGATTATCCCAAACAGCTATGATCATAGAGATATTTTTGCCTTCCATTACATGAGTGACTCCTTCACCTCAGGATAGCAGGCAGCTCTCCTGAGCATGTTTACCAAAGCATCAGGGAAGTTGTGTGGCCTCATGCAGCACTTTATTATCTTTTTTTCTCTCAGTTGTGTGAAAAGCGGGCAGCCTTAACTTTGACAAGTTCCTGGCAGTGAAATAAGTATGTTTGTGAGGTTGACCATCATTTTGCATCAGGTGTGGTTTAATGACATCTTACATCACCTGTAAGATGCTGCCATGTGCTCTGCTGCTTGTGGGGTTGCCACAAACATGCCATTATACTTTTCTGCTTCTTAAAGGTGGGAGTGAAGAGAGAACAGGACCAAGAAACTTGATCCTACATAGTGACACTAGAATGGTGGCTTCTGTTGAGGTCTTGTGTTCTTCTGAACCTACTAGATCCGAATTTCTTCTGTTTCTGTGACCAAGAATGATGCAGTGTTGACAGACTGTGGATGTGTACCTGCTTCACCTTTCTGTTTTGGCAGAAAGTACCTGTGTTGTATCTATAAAAGCATTTTTCCCTGATCCAAGCAAGCCTAGTTCAGACTCCTGTGTAAGAGAGAAAAATCTCTTGATTTTGATCTCAAGACTTCTCAGATGGAAGCACTGATAGGCACTACAGTATCTTGTGTTGGAAACCTGCAGTATGCCCAAAAGGCAAGTGCAGTGCAAGATGTCCCTGGGGCAGAATGCCATGAGAGGAAGAACATGGCCATGAGCAACCTTGTTTGAGTCTGGATTCTCTATAGGAACTTCTTTTGTGTCTTCTCACTGTGCTGCTCTCCCCCTTCCAGACGGGGATTGAAGATGCAGGGGGAGCACCTCAGCAATTCTGCTTGCTCCAGTCAAGGTCTTCCCTGCAATTCAGCTGTTAGTGAAACAGGTCTTTGTTCCTGCTGTTTTCAATTTTTTTTATCTTTTGTTTTTTTTTTTTTTTTTTTTTTTTTTTTTTTTGTTGTTGTTGTTGTTGTTGCAGGGGCCATATCTTCTGTGTAATGAAGATATCTTGGTTCTGTCCATACTGGAGAAAGGGGGACTGAGTAGAAAGCAATCATTTATGTCTGTTAGCAGGGACATTTAGATGAGCACTTTTAATCCATCCTCTTACTGCTCAGAAGTAACAGCTAGTCATAGCATTTCTTTTAAGATCTCTGTATACAAAATACCACATTTTGGTTTTGTTCAGAAATTATTTACTTTTTTTTTTTCATTTCTTAGTAGTTTCCATCCTTTAATTTTAGACTGATGCAAACCTGTAGTTTGTGGGGGCTTCTTGGGTGGTAATATCAAATTCAACTAAAGCTGCACCCTCACTCTAAGCTAGAAACCAGCCAGTAACCTCTCTGTTCAGTGATGAGGAGCCCCTGATGTAGTGACTTGCTTACATAAACATCCCAGGCTTCATTTTCAGCCTGGTACTTCTTGTCTTAGACCAAATCCACATTGTCCATCATCTTAAACAAATTCTCTCAGTCTTCCTTGGTAAGCCACGGTTTGTTGATCTCTAATCATTCAAGTTGTAAGCATGTTTGCAAAAAAGAAAGAAAACTTTTCTCTCTGTATTTGTTTTTCTAATTCATTCTACTCTGTAGAGAGTGCAGATGGGATCTGAAATAAACTTTTACAGAGGGCTTGTCATCACACATTCCTTTATTTTTGTGTTTGCCAGCTTCTTAGCATTTCAAGGTCATGACATATCATGGGCTTCAACTTTGGTCGTAGAAGTGTTTGAAGTACTGTATGTTTGTGTGCTGTTGGTTGGCTGAGATGAAATGCTGTAGGAAAGTTACCTTGTGAAAGATTACATGATTATTTTTCAATCAGATATGCTGTTTGTGTGCCCAGTTTTTCTTCTAAGAAGGCTAAAAATAATCTCTGCTTTCAGGGAGCAGAGAGAAAGAGAGAAGTTGTTTGCTGCTTCCTCTGGTAGCAATGTGTGTTCATTTAGATTATGTATTTTACAGAAGTGAAAACCATAATTTAGGTGCTTTTCAACTTCCATTTGCTCATAAATTTCTTTCAAATCTTCCCATGGGCATGAAACCTTACAGCTTTGCCACTACCCAAAAGCAAATTACTTCTAGTGGTCTGTGAAAATCTGTTTACTGTTGTGGGGATATTTTGGACCTAAACAAGGCAAAAAATGCCTTCCATCTCCAAATAAAAAAAGCAGTAAGATTTTTTTAGTGCACATAATTCTTTAGTGTATCTGATATTGAATGGTCCTGCACGTCTCCTATCATGCTGCTCTTATGGGAGAAAATGTAATGTATCTTCGGTAAACATGAATTAGGCAATACTCAGTTTTACTGGGTGAAGGTAAAATTTTTCACAAGTGCCCAATTGTAGAGTTAGGGTAATCAAAAGTTCCCATGCCAGCTTGTCTGACAGATCTTTGTGTTTCTTCACAGATCCAAATGTGCTCTTCCTTGTTGATTCTCTGATCTATGGGAAAGAAGAGAGTGACATCCTGCTGGTGTGCCCACTAACAGATCCAAATGTTACAAATTTCACACTGAAAAGATGTGATGGCAAACGTCTCCCCAGAAATATGACATTCATTCCCAATCCCCAGAAAGGCATTGTTATAAAGAACGTGCAGAGGTCGTTCAGGGGCTGCTACCAGTGCTTGGCCAAGCACAATGGAGTTCAGAAGATATCAGAGAATATTTTCCTGAATGTGAGACCAGGTAACACAGGGTTTTTGCCTTCTTGTAGAGAACCTGAATGCCAGGAGGTGTAGAGAAGGGCTGTGAAGCCTCCCTGCTGTCCAGAGGAAAGTGGTGAGCTTAGAGAGCTTGTTTGGGGCAAGTTGTGTCAGGGCACAGGTTGATCTCGTGACACGTAGCTTGTGGCTGTGCTCAGAAGCTTTGGCCATGATGAGTTTAATCTTCTGTTCCTGGTGATTTCCAGGCATTTTTTTCATCATTATAAAGAAATGTGGGTTATGCTGTTAAATTCTGAGGGCAGACAAGCACCCTGAGGTTTGTGCAGGCAAAATTATTTCAGTGCCTGACTGCTGTGTCTGTTACCCACAAGTGACAGTAGGAGGAACTGACTGATGGCATTGAAGAAGAGGGATTTGCTGGGGAGGCAGAGCTTGTGGAAGGAGAAGGTCTTTGTCTTCATTACTGAGTGAAGATGGTCACAACAGCAGCTGTGTGCACAGATGAGGATGGGGAATGCATTTGTGGCTGAGCTGCTACATGCAGCACTGCTCTTGGCAAGCCTGTTGGTGACACCCTACACTTGACCTTCCCACAGCCCTGTGCCCTGGGGTTGGGTGCTGAGGTGGCTTTGGGAGGGAGGAGAAGCCTGGTGTCTGTCCCCAGGACTGCACAGGCTGGTTTTGTCTGGGCACCTTGGAGCCTTCACTTACCTCTGTGTCATTGTTGGTAAATACCCAGGGGGGAAGTGGAGGGAGCAGTTCAGCCAGCCAGGCTGGCTTGGCACTTCCTCAGGGACAAATAAGTGGGTTTGTTCTCCCTGTAGCTCTGGAGACTGGGAATGAAGCCCCTCTTGGCTGCTGCCCAAAGAGGGGGAGCACGCTGGGGCAGCAGGCTGGTGTGCTCATCCATCCCTGTGCCAGGGCTGGGAGCTGAGGCCAGGCATGGCAGCACCTTGTCACCTTGTGCTGGGGAAGGAGGGCTGCCCTGTGCCATGGTGGGGACACACACTGGGGTTTGTTTGTTCTGTGACCTGCCCTTTCTCCTTGGAGATGGGCCAAGAGGTTGAGGAGTGAGGACCACCTCAAGTGTGGGGTTTGCTGTGGCAAGTGTAAATCTTCTTTTCTTGATGATTTGGAAATTCAGCATTGTCAGTACTCTCAGTATTGTAATTACTGTGCTCTGATGTTCAGTCCTTACAGAGCTCACCAGGTAAAACTCACACTTTCTCCTTGGCTCAACACTTAAATGTGTTGGAGATGCTTTGATGGGTGATGTTTTTGTAGTTATAACCATGGCACTCAGATGTGAGCTTCTGGTGTAGAAAGACTGAAGAGGCATCTGTGAAATGGAGCTGTGCAGGAGTACTCAGACACACAACAGCTATGATCAGCACAGGGAGTGTTTATGTACAGCCCTCCTCAATACAATGAGGGGCTTTATGGACTTAGGGCTTTTTTTGGATGTCCAGAGACGTTTCTGGCAGATGAGAACACAGAATGCCTTCTGCACTGGCATCCTCCTGTCACTTGGGAATTGCTGAATGCTGAGGGGGATTTTTGTGTGAGCCTTTATATCTGAAGAGAGCAAACATGTTTCTTTGTTCTCCTCTGTAGCTTCTTACAGCAACATGAGGAAAAGATTATTGTTAAAGTGTGAATGGCTGAGAAGCATGGGGTTTTCCTAAGTTTTGTACAGTTTACCTAAGATAACTATAAAGGTCACGTCAGAGACAGAAAGAGAGTCTGGAAGACCTTATCTGATACATGCTGTGTTCACAGTTTGTCTTCCTGTGTAAAAGCCCTAGTGGGAAGTTAACTGGAGTATTATAAAAGAGGAAAACTTGAAGAAAGGATGAAGAAAATAGAAAAAAACCCCACACAGGGAACAGAGGAAAAGCTGAAGAGCTTTGCAGAGGCAGGAGGCACACAGTCCCCAGATACACCTGGCTGTTGACAAAAGACATGCTGAAGCAGAACAGGGTACAGCTACCCCACACCTGCATGTCACCCCTGCATCCAGGGTGACAAACTGTGAGCCACCACAGCAAGCAGAGGTTGTGGTGCTTTCAGGCACAGGTGTGCAGAAGTCCTTGAGCTGTACCTGTCCTTCCTAGGCTGTCCATCAGGAGCTTTTCTGGGACCTGCAGACAGTACTTTCTGTTGGCTGTAATGTTTTGTAATTAAAATCTGCAGTTTGTGCTGGGCTGCTGTTTTTCAGTGACTGATCTTTACCGTGTTTTCAGTTCCAGAGGTTCCTTTTTAATCACTGTCACAAAGTTAATCGTCTCGTTGATGGTTCAACACTATTCAGATTTCTTCATGCAAGTTTCTATGCTCTAACAAGTATTCTCTAACTTTTAAGTGTAATTTGAAGCGAGGTTGAAGCAGAAATATGCTTGTTGTAAAGGAACAACTGTGTAATATATTAAAAAATTTGAATATATCTCAGAGCCTTGATTTTATTGGAAAGTTAATTAATGACTGTTGATTTTTATCCCCCCCAGAAGAGCAGAGACTAATGAAAAGTAATAAACTTCTAAATTGTTTTCCAGTTCACAAAACTCTTCCTGTCATCACCTTATCAAAAAGCTATGAGCTCCTCAAAGAAGGGGAGGAGTTTGAAGTTACATGCATTATCACAGATGTGGATAGCAGTGTACAAGCTAGTTGGATTTCTCACGAAAAGGGGGTAAGTTCCTTTAATAGTACCATGTGTGCTGAGGCAGAGTACACACACTCTCTGTAGACATTCACATGCTTGTCTTGGGTACCTGATGCTGGTTTGATTTGGATTTGTTGCATTTACAAAGATTCAGTGTCCCACAGACTGGTGAGAGGCAACAACTGTTCTGTGCCCATGAGGGTGGCTGGGAGGAAAAGCATCTGCATGGGCTTCTCTTCCCAAAAAGAAATTAAAGTTAGGCTCTTCAATGTGAAGTTTAGGTGACCTCTGTTGGGCTTCCTAAATACGGAAGTGTGGAGTGCCTACACATCACACTGCAATCAATGGGAGCTGCAAATATCAACACATGGACTGCAAATTACATATTCTAGTTGTTATCATTAACAGTAAAATACCTGCTAATTAGCATGGGGCTGTGTGTGACAGGAATAGTAGTAAGCATTCGCAGGAATGATTAATTCATTTAAATTACATGGTGTGCCTCACTAACTGGAAAAGCTCTGAAAAATGAACCAGTGAACTGGCTTCTGTCTGCCAGTGATAGATGAAGTTTCTGACTGGCATCACCAAATTAAATTATTGAGAGGCTCAGTGCTCCAGGAGTTTGATACTGGCAGCACAACTGTTCTGCAGAAAAGGGGCAGAGAGATCCCCTTCCCTGGTAAGCCAGTGTGCTGCCAGCTGTGTCTTTGAAATGAGCAGCAGACACTGGGCTGTTTTTGAGAATGCTTCTTGATCTTCTGGGTATACCCTGAAGTTTAAATTAATTAAAAGCCCTTGAGAAGACCTTTTAGTAACTCCTACCATATACTCTCCCATGCTAATTGACTGATCTTTTACTGCTAATGGTGGTGACCAGAATATGTAATTCTCAGCCCATGTATATGGAAGAAAAGATATTTGGATAAATCACATCTCCTCGGGCACATAACAAACAGGAATCCTGTTCCCTGGGGCTGGGCATGCTGTGCTTAGCTAATTCACCAGGTCTGGCAAGGCTGCTCTTGCTAAGTGCTTGCTGCTCCAGAAATCCCACCCCACAGCTCTGAACGGGGAGAAAGTCTAAGTGACATGAAGGTGGCTTGGGACATGCAGATCTGCTTTTGTTCCTGTGCAGGACCTGCATCTGAGAATTTCGTTTCTCTCTCTCCCTTTCCTGTGTTACAGATTGATGAAATTGAGGCCTTCCCTTCAGTTTTTTTGTGTTTTATAACTTTTTATTTCATGTGTAAAGGCCACAAGGAAAGTATTTTCCCAATAAGTCTGACTTTTGTGTCCTTTCTAGTAAATAGTAGCAGCTGCTGTCTTTGAAATTCCAACTATCAAATTAAATTTTGTATGGAAAGAGAACATATAAACTTCATATTTAAGTAGATTCAGAATCACATTCTGTCCTGAATAGATGAGAGAAAAAAAAATCAAAATGCCTTTTCCATGCATGACTATTCAGTCACCACTTTTGAAAATTAGGAGACTGGCTATTAGCAGGCACATCCATACTAAATATACTTTTCCTGTGATTATTATAAGCCAGGAGAAATCAAAATTGCATTGAGAAGCTGTAATTTGTCTAGAAGCTCTTGGAAGATGCAAGAATTTCAATAATTCAATTAGAAAATCATAACAAGTCCAGGTCTGCATTTGGTTTAATCAGTGTAAATTTTATCAGTCTTTCCAGCCATACTGAGCATTCTCACAGAGACTAAAGTCAGCATCTCAAAGCATTTATTTTTTTCTGTCTATATGTATAGAATCATGACATATTTAAGAGAATGAAGTTTCCAGTTTCCTTTAAGATTAATAAATTGAGATTGCTATGGACCAAGAATCAGAGTGGGTACCAGAGGGAGGATGCTGTGTATAGCTGCTGCCAGCAGGGCTCTCTGCAGCATGCCTGCAAGCAGGAGATGCTGTGGCCTTGGAACATAGAGCAGCACAACCCCAGGACCTTAAATTCTCTCTTGTCAATCACTGGGAAGCATTGCAACCATTAGAGAGTTGCTGAACTTCAGGCACCATTTGAGGACTGAACCACACTTCTGAGATGCAATGACTTCAAGCTTCAACTTCTGAGCATTAGGAAAGTCAGAACCCAGTGGTAATTTTGCATCAAGCCCTACAGTTGGAAGTGTTTCTTGTGCAAGTAAAACCTCCAGTTGGTTACTCACCCTCTCACCAATGCTCACCTTAGCATTGGAAAGCTAGTCAGAATGAGCTGGCTCTGACCTTGGGCCACAGCAGCCTTGTCATCAGGTAATGGGAACATGTGAAGAAGCTAGAGGTCTAGTTCTTTGGCTTGAGCTGCTCTCCTCCATTTGGTTCTCTTGGGGCAGGTGAGCACCACCCCAGATTCACCCCATCCTCACCCCATGTCCCTCCACATTCTTGCCTTAGAAGGGAGCTTGAGGAGGCAAAAAAAAAAAGGAAAGGGAGGGGATAGAACTTAGGAGAGGACATTGTCTCCCAAAGGCAGCTGATCACACACTTGTTTTGCATGGAGAGATTCTAGTGACAGGTTTGTCTTGCTGGCTTACTATTCCGGTTTAAAGTTATGAATATTAATATAGCAAAGTTATAATTACTTCTATTTTTAATTTATCTAGGAAAGATGATGCACACACAGTGTTTTAGATGTTAATTGTTTTTTACCGACAGAGTGTTACAAGCAAAAGCAGAAATTTGCGTGATTATGGATACGAAAATAAATTAACATTGAACATCCATTCAGTGGGAGTTAATGATTCTGGAGAATTCACATGCCAAGCAGAAAACGCTTTTGGAAAAACCAATGCCACAGTAACCTTGAAAGCTCTAGGTAAATATTTCTTGCACAAATCTTAACATTTCTAAGAGCAGGAGATGAAAAGTGAGAACACTGGGGAGTCTTCCCTTCCTTCTCTCTCCTTTTCCCCAAACCTGGGTGAGTAAAGTTGGTTTTCTGTGAAGGTTATTGCTGACTGGTGCCATATGGGATGGCTCATGAAGTTGTGGTGTGTATGACTGCGTTCATTTCTGTAACCCCTTGCTTGTTATTGGAAAGTGATACTAGAACAACCACCCAGCAGTTTTTTCTGTCCCTCTCGTTTTTCTCATCCTTCCTGGTTTAATCTAAAATTTAACAAAGCAGCTAATTTACCTTCACTCAGTACTGTCCCAGTGCTTAAGTAATTTGGCAGCCCAAGTGCAAAGCACATCTTCAATACTTGCCTTGCAAGCATGGGAAATTTCATTGACAGTGTGTCAATGTTTTTTACATAGAAGCTGTATTTGTACCTCTATTTAAAATAATGCTGTGAGCAGCATCGTGGTGCACACAGACAGCATGAACTTGTTCCAGTGGTCACCCCCTTGTTAAACCCACTACCCATCACTTCTACATGTTTTGGATCATGTCACTAAACAGTGAGCAAACTCCCTTCCTCCTCTTGTTTAATAACAGATGTGTTTAGAGTCTGCTATATATTAACTTGGGTGACACACAGTGCCTTTTGAATTTTAAAGCAGCTGAAACCTGCTCATTTGATGAATTGAGCACAATTAAGGACATGTTGGTATAGTTAATAAGATCATTCTGGTCTGTGTGGTTGCTAAAGCCGTTTCAGTTCCATTCAAGGGTGTAGTAACTGAGGGAAGTGCAGCCCTGGATTCTTTTTTTCCTTTTCAAATCCGTTTTTCTGTTGCACGGACACGCGCTCCAGCCCCACTGCTTGTTTGGCTTTCCCTGGTAACGTAAAGAAAACAGAAGTGTTTGACCTGTCTGGGTCAGATCTGCAGCAAGCAGGCTGAGGTTTGAGTGCCCTTAACCTTGCTGTGCAGGTCGAGGGGGTAGGGCTTGAAATGACAGGGATGTTTTCCTCATTTTTTACAGGAGAGACTGCATTCATATGTAAAAGAGTGAGACAGTGTGAAGTATGAAAGAAAATCTTCTCCCCAAGGGGATCAGTGTGAAAGCTTTTATTATAAGAGGAAGAAAGTTCTTCACCACAGAAATTCTTAGTACTACTGCATATGCAAATGTAGCTTTAAAAAGGATTGGCTTTGGAAAGTCTGGGGTTTAAAATAAAGCATGGCATTATAAAAAGTAGGAAATAAAATTTTTGTTTAGTAAAATACAAAGTTTATATTTAATAAAAATTCCAGAGAAAAGATGGAATCTTTCCCTTCTGAGATAGTTTTCTCTCTCCACCCTCTCAAATTTGACACAAATAAGCTCCAACTTTTGGATACTTTTCACCATTTGTTGTCAAACTGACTAGATTTGCCTGAACTGTGCCAGCTCCCAGGGTCCTGGGAAGTGGTGTATGGTGTGTCCATAGAGGGAGATCTGGGGTTGCAATAGATACTGAATCACTGTGGCTTTGACATTAGCCAAAAGTTTTACAAGAAATAATGTGTATTTTTTGTAAAATTCCTAATTACTTTTTCTATCAGTTAATTTATCTAACTGTAAAAGGTACTAGAAATGCATTACAGGGACTGATAACGTTATAATAATTTTTTTTTAAGGGAATTGGGTCTGATTTTGGATATAGCTTGCATAGGGAATCCTGTGTTTACACATAAAACCGAAAAAAGCACTGCAAAGGAACTGCAAACCTTCAGTTTCCAGATTTGAAATATTTTCGTCTTTCCTAATGATGGAGACCATTTTAGAGCACACCTGCCTGCTGTGAATTTACTTCATCCTTTCTTCTTCAAAGCATCTGTCAAGTGCTCTGGCAGATCCATATGCTTTCACCAAGCCCCACTGGCTCTGGCTTTCCCAAGCTCGGGTGCCCAGCTGGCCACAGCAGTTTGATTACTGAAAAGTTGGAAGAAGCAGGGATCTGAGATTGACTTTAGGTCTAAATTCAAGCTCTCAGTAAATGTGTTTCCTTGTAATTGCAATCTGCCTGTCAAACTGATAATTCCCTCGTGAATTTCTGTAATAGGACTGAAAAACTTGTCTTTTTAAAGTGAATCCTCAGTCTGATGAGTTTATTAATGAAATTAAAGTACTACAGCAAGGATGTTGTTAGACATGATATTTTGGAACGGAACTGTGCGCTGATAAATGGAATCTGCCAAATGAAAGATTAAGACCCAGCAGCAGATGTACAGAAATGCCTTACTTTAAGATGATTGGTATCCAGGCCTGTGGACTTAGCACATTTTTTCTCTAATTACAGCTTTTAATAGCTTCATTTGTAATGTTGTTCTTAATTACTCTTGACAAAAACCCTTTAATACTCTAGTATGCTGTAATAAATGATTTTGGTTTGCTTTTTTCCTAATGTTTCTTTCACGCCAGACAGTTAGCAAGTCGAATTTTTGGAAAAATAGAAATACTTGAGCAGAATGAAACACATGCTTGCATTTTTCCAAAAGCATATAGAAGGTATTTGTCACCAGAAGATGGATTATTTATGCTAAGGCGCTCAAGGCTGCTTTAAGTTCTGTGCCTCATGCTATATGTAGCTAGTAGCCTTGGTTTTGGCAGGCGAGGGTTTAAGTTCTGCTTTGCAGATAAGATTTCCTGTTTCACAGCTGGATGTTTGGTCACTGGTCTTGAAGTTGTCTTAAAGTGTGGTTAGGGTACTCACAACATTCTAAATGACCCTGACATTGTTTTTCTTCCCCTCCTACGACCATCAGCTAAAGGATTTGTCCGTTTGTTTGCAACAATGAATACCACAATAGATATAAATGCAGGACAAAATGGGAACTTAACAGTTGAATATGAGGCATATCCAAAACCAAAGGAGGAAGTCTGGATGTACATGAACGAAACATTACAGAATTCCTCAGACCATGACGTCAAGTTCAAGACTGTGGGCAATAACAGGTAATATGCATGGCTGTAGGTGTTGATTTCACTTTGGAACAGCAGATTAGAATCTGCTCTGGATGGTGGAAAGCGGGGATGGTGAGAAAAATTGCCTCTAAAAGAGGTAGTACGTGTGGCTTGCCGACCTACATTTGGAATAGCGTCGAGCTAACCACACCATCTGAGCACAGCATGCTGTTTACTCCCCACTCAGCTCCATTCCTGTCCAGTAAGCAAAAAGGAGAATTTAGGTTGGCTGTGTGCAGAAACTCCCTCCACTGCCACAGCAGTGCTCTGGGTAAAAGCTTATGCTTTTATTTCTGCTGGGCGCTGTTTTCTCCTGATTCCTTGTCCTCCAAAAATCCAGTGAAGCACCTAGAACATGTGGCCTGGGTTGTGAATCTGGGTTCCCTCCTCAGTGAGAAGAGGAGCAGGTGGTGATGCATGCACAGTCGATGCTCAGCTGCCACCCAGGCACACCTCTGGGTGTTAGAAGTGGCAAAACTTCTGGATGTTGGAAGTGCAGTGGCAGTCATAGTGTAAGATGAGAGTGTTTGCATGAATGATGTCTGCAGAAAATTCCCTCCTTGTTTTCCATGCAGCAGTTGCCTGTTCAGAGCAAGTTGTGTGTCTTAGTAATGCTTAAATTTTTTCTTTGCAGTTACACAAGTGAACTTCACCTTACACGATTAAAGGGAACAGAAGGAGGCATTTACACATTTTTTGTGTCCAACTCTGATGCCAGCTCCTCGGTAACATTTAATGTCTATGTGAAAAGTAAGTAAAGTGATCCGTGTGAAAAATAAGTGAAGTGAACAGTCTGAAATATTTCATTATCACAGTCATTGTATTTTATACAACATAATGTATGCACAAGATGCCACAGTGTGGTTCAGCATATGAGAGGCTTTCTGAAGTGAAGCACATGCTGGAAAACTAAATGTCAAGATATAAAAGTGCAGAGTACTCACACAAATCCACCTACTATCCAGCATGACCTTATATTCTAGCGAATGTATCCCAGAGATTACCAGAGAGCAGCTAGGTTGTTTATACAGAAAAAAAAACCTGTAGCACCTGGAAACATGATCTCAGAAATAAGTATGTATCATAAACCTTTTATAATTTGAGGTGGAGCAGGATACACAGGGATTATAATTTGCATTTTTGGCAACCAAGTTAAGCTTTTAATTGTCCTTAATTTGTTTGAGTTGATGCAGCGTTTGAAAGCTTGTCAGGAGAATTACTCACATTTTAGATGCCTTTTGGCATCTAAGTACTTCTGTATAATAGTATAAATCACCATTGTTTTAGAGAAATCTGCATAGCTTTACAAATGTGTGTGTTGTCATCTTTGGGACATGCTTATTAAGAATGAGCACTGGCCTCAGTTCCAAATAGCATTCTTCAAGACAAAAGCTAAACTTCAAAATTAATTCAATGAAACCTTCAGAAAACCCTGTCCTTAGCAGAGCCATCCTCTTAGAGCATTTCATGCACTCAGCTGACAAATATTGGCTGATGCTAAAGGCCAGGCTTAAGGAAAATTAAACCAAGAGGGACTTTGAGCCCAGCAGGAGGAACCATCTCAAAAGTAAATGTGCTTCAAATGCAGTTTTGTGTTGCTGTTACGCTGTAGCAGCAATGTGCCCTTTTTCAGGCATAGTTCTATGCAGAGGACTGTCAGGACTTCTACAAATGCATCAGGTCCTTGCTGTTAGTTTCTGAATTCTTCACAGTTATCAGTGAAGATAAACATTTGTAGCATCTCCACTAGCAATGACATAGTTTGGATCTAGAAATGTCACTTGGGCTCCTTTCAGAACAGGGTATTTCTTCCTTTGTCTGTGAAAGCTGACACTTGCATTGTGCCTTCTGTGTTTCCTAGCTCTGATTTCTGAGATAAGGGCACTGGTGATCTCAGATATCCTTCTTCTCAGTGAGTGAGCATGGGTCACAGTCATGAGGGATAATTCTAGTGTTTAAAACATTAATGGAGCAAAATGTTGAACCGGAAGTTTAATTTCTTTGAAGGAATGGGAGAAATTGCAGGTTGCCTATATCCTGGGCACAAGAACTAAAAAACCACTATCTCACAATTTTGGCATCATCAGGTGTCAGTTCCCAATGCAGATCTCCGTGTTGCTGCTTTTGAGGCATGTTCTGCTTAATAAAAGCTGAAAATCCCTGTGGATCATGGTTAGGAAACCAGATCAGGAAGAGAATAGAGAAGCAGAATGGACAAGGCAAGAGGGAGCATTGACCCTTTTGTTCTTCTGAATGGTTTGTCCATACAACCAGCAACATTCAAGTCTGTTTCCTTCTTTCTTCAACTAGTGGTCTTGTAAGTAGCAAGATCAGTCTGGGCGTGCTGTGAGGACACTTAAGCAGAATCATAGAGCTCAGGTTATCATGCACTGTGGATTGCAGCCATTGCTAAAGCAATTGGATTTGATGCACTTGACTCAAAAAGTTTATTTTGGCATTTTGGCTAAGCTCCTGTAAACATTTTTTCTCTTTGAAAAAAAGAGACAAATAGATTGGCCTTTCTAGGGACTGTTTTTAACAAAAACAAGCCCCTAGAAAAGGGGTTTTCACTGGTTTGTAAAATGTTGATCATTTAGCTGTGGAACACAAACTGCATGACACCACACCATATTATCCACCACAGCAGAGCAACTGCCAAAGGTGAGTCATGTGCAGGTGGGTCAGATCCTGATCTAATGGTGTGTCCTCACCTGACATTGTTGTCAGGGACTTTGCATAAATTGCTTAGATGTAGCTTGTGATGTTTATATGTCTGGCTTGGGCATGTAATCAGCAGAAAATAAGCAAACAGGTAAAACAGGGTTCATAATCAGGAGAATGTCTTCATGTAAACAAATATCACATTGATTCATTTGCTGAAAGACATGAAAAACCCAGTGCAGAAGTGCTTGCCTTGGATTTATACATATTTAGCAATTGCATATGCTAATTTGAAACAATACTAAATTGCTTTTCAAATAGTGTAGTAATTCATAATAAATGTGTAGAGGTAAGCAGCTCTAAAATTAGGAGCCAAAAAGAAAATTACAGCTTGACAAGCAGCATACTGTATTCAGTTACAATTAAGAAACTGTAGAAATCTCCAGAGTGGCAAGGTATGGTGTATCTAGCAATTATCAGAGGAATCTTCCAACTAGTAACTGAATTTAGTGCAAAATAATATCTCAGCTTAATTATAGTTACCAAAACATTATCTATGCAGTTGGGGCTCCTGCTGCAAAGAGAAAACTGGTATTATAGATCCCATGAAGCCAAGCTCAGCTGTTTTCCTGTCATTGGACTATGCACTGAACAATGAGGAATCACCATGATATTGTAAAAAGATCCAGCAGGAAAAACTCTCTCTTTGTCTTGGATGACTGACAATACCTATTAAGTGTTGCTTTTTAGACATTTACTTCGTTAACAATGAAGAAAGGGAAACTGGCAATAGAAAGCAATTAAACACGGAATTTCATTATACAGAACATTGAATTAAAACTAGGAGTGACCTCTTATAAGTCATCTTTGATATATTCAGAATCAACATGAATAAAAGCTGAAAAGCAATTAATAAACTTAGAAGTTTAAGACATTTAATTCCTGATTATGGAAGGTGGTATGTGTATATATGCTGAGCAATGCAATAAAATGTTAAATATTTAAGGGGTTAAAGTCAGAACAGTTAGCAACATCTAGTCATTAGGAGTCTGTCTGATGGCAGGAGGGGTAATTAGGCAGTGCAAGTCATAAAATCTGGCACAGTAAAATCCCTTTTAAAAAGAAGATGCACGGTGACAGCTTGGCATCTGTTTGTGAAAGCCAGTCCATCTTTGCTCCAGCATCCCCTGAAGGACCCACACTGGTGGCTGGGGAAGGTGCTGTGGCTGCCAGGAAGGGGTGCAGGTGCTGGGAGGCCTGCATGGCCTGAGCTGGCAGAGGAGCAGCAGTGGGGATTGCAGTAGCAGCTGTCTCAGTCCCCTTGGGTACTGGCATGGGGGCTCTTTGCTGCCCCGAGGGAAATGCATCCCTTAATATCTCTGAGCCAGGGGGGCTTGGGAGCCCTCCGTGCTGGTGGGGAGAGGCTGATGGTGCTAATTGCTAATCAGAGTGCTTCACCAGGCGCATGACAGGCAGAGATGCTCTTAGGTCAGCACTTCTCAGAGGCTGCTGCAGCTCAGCTTCCCTTGGCACCGAGGCTGGACCACTCCTGGGCTGCATAGCCTGTCATCTCCTTCCACTCCTGCAGGATGAGTCCATGTGGGCTCTGGCCACGTAGACAGGCTTTTGTTGCACTAGGTTTTTACAGTGGAAAGAGCCTAACTAATATGGGCATTTTTGTTTCCTTCACTCAGCTTTAGATGTTACGTGCAGACCAACTCTGGCACACAGTATATTTCCCAAGGCACAATGCACAGATGCCTCTTACATATGTGACTTCTCAGTTCTCGTATTTCTCAAGCTACATTGTGCTGTGATGTTGCCTAAAACACAGCATATACCTAAACAAATAGCACATGGGTTGTAGTTCAGCTAATTACAATTTCACAATCCAGCCATTTTGATTGGGATTTCAGAAATGTGAATTACATGTATTCTGTGAGTATCGAGGCTGGGTGAGATGCTGTGTGCTCTCAGAAAGTTCCTCACCAAATGAGTAATGCTCAAAATCAGTCTCAACATTTTGCGACAATGTTTGGTTCTTGTTGTTTAGCATAAAACGCAACATGCGGATTTAGAAATGAAAGAACATTTGGTTCCTGTAACATGAGTCACGAGGAGGTGGTATGTGATTGAGGATATACGTGTGCTTTGTTCACTCTAATTAAATCAGTGAGTAGAATATTCATTATTAGCTAACCCTGTGCAGTTTTCGTACATGGGTTTTATCTGAAATAAATCTGAGTTTTCCCACTGCAGTCTGTACAGTTTCACTACTTTCTACAAGTAGGAGTTCCTCTTACATTTCTGTAAAGCTGTATTAACTGATAATGGGCTCTTAACTTGTATCTATTGGGTGAGCAGCATCATTGCAATACAGTCTTTCATAGTTTCTTTCATTAACTTCTGTTTAGGTGATTTTGCAAGGAAGCTAAGGTTGTTAAGGGAAGTAAGGTCACTAATTCCAGTTTCATCTGGAAAAAGCCTTGCTGTGTTTGTGGTAGTCTTGGCTGAAGCCTGTGACATTGGAATAATGACTCTGAAATCCACCTGACTGTACTGGTGTCCTGCCCTACTTGAAACAGGGCCTCCTAAACCAACTGCAGGACTAACTCCTATGCAGAGTGTGACAGAAAGCATTGGCTGGATGAATTGCTTTCTAAACCACCAGAGCAGTCACAGATTCTCATTCACATTCAGCCAAGTGTTGGCTTCCTCTACCAGCAGTGTTTCAGAGAATCAGGCAGCGGGGCAGTTCAGGATCTTAGAGGGATGTATGTCCTCTGTCAGGAGGTCTGCACTGGTTGCCTTGCACTGTAGTTCCTTTCCTGGCTGCAGTGGTAATATTGAATACACAGGGCACAGGTAGGAGGGATGTGGTTTGACAGATTGAGTACACTTTTAACTGGGAAGAAACTGTCCTTTTTGCAGATGGGTAAAGCCATGCTGTGCAGAAATGGGACCTTTACTGTTGTTCCAAGTACACACTTCTTTGGGTTGTTCAAGCTCTCATCTTTGCTGGTTTAGGATCTTTCATCAAATCAAATACTGAGGGGAGATGAGGTATTCTTCTAACGTCCAGCACAAGCATTCAGTGTAGAACTAATATTTTCACAGATGTTCAGTTTCTGGAGGACACCAGTTCAGACCCGGACATCCTTGAGCATAAGAAATAAGAAGGTCTTGCTCACCTGAGTGATTCCATGGATTATGAGGCACTCAGGTGTGAAGAGCAAGTAGTGTAAATTCAGTGTTCCCCTAATGGATGACTCTTGCTTTTCTTTATTGCAGCAAAACCTGAGATACTCACTCTGGATATACTTAGCAATGGTGTTCTCCAGTGCGTAGCAGCTGGATTCCCAGCCCCTACCATATACTGGTACTTTTGCCCAGGAACTGAGCAGAGGTAAGTTAAGTAAACAAGAGTCTCCAAAGGTTATTTTAGGTACAGCACATTAAATTGCTAATTATAAATTAAGAACGTGAAATGACTTGGTAGTAGTTACATTCAAGTGTTGCATCATGGTTTTCGTCCTTTTTGGCATTGCATTATTTGCAGTAGTTTGTGAGAAGGCAGGGATACATTTCATTTTTCTCCCTTGTATCCTGTCCTTGAAAGGGGAATAACCAACACTTTCTGCTGTGTAAAAGACAAAATTTCTGCAGCAAGCTAGCTATGGCTTTTATCAGCTTACAAATGACAGATGTTCTATATGCAGTTTCACAGAATGGCAGTCACAGAATCACTTGCAAATATGGCTGTTATAATTTGTTTTATTGTGTAATGAAGTAATTTTTCCAGACATAATGTAATTAGATTTCTGTTCACATGAAACATATGACAAGTAAACAAGTCCAGTGTTGTTGTGAATAAAGCAGGATGTTTTTAAAAATAGGTGTTTATAAGAAGATTGTTGAGTTCCACTGTGAAGTGAGTGAGTATTTGTGAAGCAAATTTTAAGATTTTGCTTTGCTTTCCCCATGGTTATAGATATCATAGTAGCAGTAATGGATCCATAGTAATGGGTCTCCTTCCCACTGCTATAATTTGTTTTATGTCTAAAATAATTGTTATTTCCTTAATGGTTTTAAATAGTACCTTTTTAAAAATCTTAAGTGTGTGCTTATGTAGTAAATATGTGACATATGAAGGAAAAGCAACATAGTGAGAGAAAAGAACTGGGTATTTTCTGACTGCATATAAGTTTAATGGTGTTTATGTATGTAATGGACTTCTTTTGTGTTGTACTAAGATGGTGCTTGGGGAACATTTTCAGAAGTGGGTAGTAGACCACAACCGCTTGACAATGAAATTTAAAATTCATGTTGAATGGTATAAAACCCATAGAGAAGTTACAGACCTGTAGATATGTCTAGTGAAAAGCAAATGCAAAGACATCATGGTCTCCAGCTGGGCCATGCTAGGTGTAGCTATCCATTTCTCCCACTGCATACAAGACCATGAGACACCATGAGCAGGCTGTTTCAGGGCTAGGATCTTCCTGAGCTGAATCCCTCTGTAGACCAGAGTTGTTCAGTTCTCTCTTGGTCTGGCACTTCAGGCAGCAATCCATTGCAGGTAACTCAATATTGTTTCTCCAGGTGTTTTGATTCACCAACAATATCCCCCATGGATGTCAAAATTGGTTACACAAATTCATCCGTGCCGTCATTTGACCGAATCCTGGTTGAAAGCACCATTAACGCCAGCATGTTCAGGAGCACTGGCACTGTGTGCTGTGAGGCCTCCAGCAATGGGGACAGGAGCTCTGCTTTCTTCAACTTTGCTATTAAAGGTAACGTCCTCAAAACATGGGTGGTGCTTGGCTCTTTCTGGAAAAGGATTTTAAGGGGTTTTCCTGTGAGAATGTGTACGGGGCTGTGGCTGAGCACATGATAACATACCACATTGCATGTTCTGCCTGCCAAAGTCTTGCTTTAATTTTTCAGTGGCTGTTGTGGTACTGCCTTTTTTTGGCACCTGTTCTGCAGTGCAGTAGGTAGGCGGGTTTCTTCTGTCTGTGCAGCACGGAGGAAAACCACCTACAGCATTACCCTGGCTTTCCCCCTCTCTCTCCCTTTTGTTTTCCTGTCGTTGCCTGTTTTGACTATTTAGACCATCACTTCTTTTTTCAAAGAAAGATTGCATTTTAATGTAGGTTTTTACAATGTCTCAGGAAAAATGTAGTCCCCAACTTGCCTGGAGCCTAAGTGTCCTCCTGCTATAAAAGAAGTAACAACATACTGCAGAATGGCTTATGAGTATTTGTAGTTGTGTGGGGGAGAAGAAAAACCCACTAGAACGTAGATGATTTGAAACGTGTTTGTGAAGCTGTGCTCTTCTCTGCAAAACCAAATGTTCTGCTTCTTTTTTTTTTTCTGTTACACCCAGATATAACACACAAACAAACACGCCAGATTTGGGGCAGATGGGTAGTAGAATGGTATTTGTTCACAATGGTATTTGGCACAACCTCTCCTTGTAAAGACTGTGCTGTAGTGATCACACTTAGGTGAAGGGCAAAGGGGAAGAAAAGAAATTGGGACTTCAGATAAAAGCTTCTTTCTTTAACCTAACTTGACTGAGATCATGCAAACCCCTTGCATTAACTGTTCTTAGTGCCAAACCTCCTGAATTAATGAAGCTGAGACTCTGAAGGCATCAAACTGCATGGTTTCTGTGCCAGCTCCATCTCCCACAGCTCATTCAGGAAATACATTCTGATACACCTGACGCACATCTGGGAAAGTCGAAAGCCCAAACTGTATTTCACAAAGAACCAAGGAAACGTTTTCACCTGCATCTTTTTAATTTAGCTTTTCTTGTTCAGTATTTTTAGGAGAATTTTCTGTTTCTTTCCAGAGCAAATCCGTACACATACCCTTTTCACCCCTTTACTAACTGCATTTGGAGTTGCTGCAGGACTGATGTGCATCATAGTCATGATCCTGGTGTACGTATATTTGCAGGTAAAATCAGAAGCACCTCTGCCTGAATATAAAAAGTGTGTGAGCTACTTGTGGAGTCCTCAATAATAACAGCTGTTCTCTTTCTTTTCCAGAAACCCAAGTATGAAGTTCAGTGGAAAGTTGTTGAAGAAATAAATGGAAACAACTATGTTTACATAGATCCAACACAACTTCCTTATGATCACAAATGGGAATTTCCTAGAAACCGTTTGAGTTTTGGTTAGTTTAGATTTATTTAACTTCATCTGCAAGGTGGAACCTCCAGGTCTCATATGAGACTTTGGTCAAACACAGCAGGGTTTTGTCACAAAGATACTGTGCAGTAATGCAGATAGTGATAATTGCTCATTCTTGCCTTGGGACAAAAGACAAGCAGGCGTGTCTGAAATAGTTTCCTTGATATAATAAAATGAAATGTTGAGCCCTACTGGAGGAAGTACTCAAAGTCATTACAGTGAATTTTGTTTTCTTTATTAGGTAAGACCCTTGGCGCTGGAGCTTTTGGGAAAGTTGTTGAAGCCACTGCTTATGGTTTATTTAAGTCTGATGCTGCTATGACAGTAGCAGTAAAGATGCTGAAAAGTAAGTTGCAGTAGTGTACTATGCAGTGTTTTCTCCCTTCCATCTGGTTGGTGTGTTGTGTACTGAGGGCTGTGCTTTGCCTTGCAGCAAGTGCCCATTTAACGGAGAGAGAAGCCCTGATGTCAGAGCTTAAAGTGCTGAGTTACCTTGGAAACCACATTAATATCGTGAATCTGCTTGGAGCTTGCACTATTGGAGGTGGGGTTATCTGCAGATTATTGATTATTTCTGTTCTTTTTTTATTGCCAGGAGGATGAACTTTGTGAAGAAGAATCCAAGGCGCAGCTCTAAGAGTAGAAATCATAAATTTTATCTTAAAATCTTACATTTCGTGCTTAGACAGGTTGCAGATCATCATGATTATCACCTGTGATTTACTGAATCTAGATTTTAGGCTCATTGTGAAAGCAGTAAGACCACTGTAGCTGCAGCTAAACAGGAAGGCTGCTTTTATTCTCTTTCATGTGAACCATTCATGAGAGATGACAAAATGTACAGTATAATTTTTACCTCCACCACACTGTTCCTCATTAATGAGAACTGGTTCCTTGTTGGTATCCAAGGTGAAGTCAACAAGCTTGTCTTGTCTAGTCTTCCAGCCTTCTGTTTAAACTGAAAATGCATCTGTTAAGGGACCACTGAAGGTACAAATTCTAAACAGCAGAAAGTTGAAAAAATTAATTCTCCAAATAAAGTACTGCACAACACTAATGTTTCCCATTTAATATTAACTTCGTAAGTTTGTTTTCTTACATAATAAAAGCTACAAAATCTCCTGAAGTGTCAATAGAGAGTGAGAGAATCCTGTATTTTTAATTTGTATGCATTTTAATATGAAAGATGGTATTTCTTCTTACACATTTTTCAAAGAAAAAGAGCTTGTAAAAATCTGTAGTTTTAGACAAAGGCAAAACAATGTCTCACAAGTAATGATTTAAAAACAGAATGAAACAATTTTGTTCAAGCAGCCAACTAAGTCAGCTCACTGGCCCGAGTACATGTCTCTCTCAGTGGAAAAAATGGTGTCTGTAAGAAAATCACACCACAAACAATTCTTTTGCTGTTGTGAAAGCTGTAATTTTTAACTGCAGAGAGATGGAAGTAAACCAGTGAGGTTAGGAAACAATGGTACAGAGTAAACTTACAGATGAAATAACACACAGTGTAATTACATATTCAAGGTCCATAGCTGGAGTCATTCACTCAAAAGACATATATTTCATCTATAAACATCCATGCTGAAGAAGATTTGATTCCCTTTTCTGATTTCATTTTAATATTCTAAGATGTTGTGCAGTGTAGTTTTGTGTTGCAGCAGGCTGTTCTGTTTGAATGATTTTTGCTATTATACTGCAGAATATAACACTCTACATCATTTCCAAAACATTACTGAAGGAGTGTGAAGCTCTACTGTAAACAGAAGTGAATCAAAAGGATTAATGTTTGAAGCTTGAGTTAATCTTAACGTTTGGAACAAATAACTTCCTTCAGGAAGTGAGCAAAATCAAACAGATGTGTCTGGCCAGAAACATTATCACATGAAGAAAGAGTAAAAGACTTATTTGTTTAATTTTTATACAATGCAATGCTGTTGAGGGGCAGAACATTAATTGGGACACAGCTTTAGCTGGACCATAGTTGTTCATCTGTGAAAGGGAAGATGCTGAGTTACTTTTCTATAACTTTTCAAGTCTAGACAGTGCTAGTCAGTGTGATTTTTTTAATAGTCCAGTCTGTGTGCTTCACTGAATGCTAGCTTTATGTAAGATTTTCTGCTTTAAAAACAATACTTACCAGCTTTCTAAACCTTACATGCATCCACAGGTCCCACTCTGGTCATTACAGAATATTGCTGTTATGGTGATCTTTTAAATTTTCTGAGACGGAAACGAGATTCATTTATTTGTCCAAAACACGAAGAGCATGCAGATGCAGCTGTTTATGAGAACCTTTTGCATCAGTCAGAGCCTGCAGCGTAAGTATGACCTGCTGAAATGTACTTGTGTTTGTAGAAGGCTGGGAAGGAGGAGAAATCAAAGTTTATTAAGGGATAAGAGGTGTGGAGGAACATTTAATGCAGCAGGCTTTGAAGCTTCTCTGCTGCACAAGAAAACAATTTAATTAAGAGGCTGTTTGTTCAGGGGGTGGTTTATTCTAACAGAGTGTCATTATATACAGAGTAGATTGTATGCACTCTTTGTTTTACTTCTTTATCAAATTTTCTGCAGTTATTTCATGCACCTCCTTGGTTCCAATCTTTGTATATATTTGTGTTTATTGTTATTAAACTTTGGTAGTGCTTTTTTATCAGCTTGAATGACAATTTCTCCCAAATTCCTGCCTTCAAAAATGACTTTTTACAAAATCAAACCAGTGTCTTAAAATGTCAGTAGCAGGCTGCTACTGACAGCTCACTGTGGTGAAACAACCTGTGTCATGACTCTGAAATTGCTCTTTTACTTAATTTGTTTGTGTATTTTTAACTGCTGTTTTAAATACCATCCTGGAGTTCTTTCCAAGGGCATTTCCAAGCAGATTTCCCTCCTTTTGCAAAGTGAGAGACAGCTTACCAAAACCTAGGGGCTGTTACAATACCTGCTCATTCTCAATTTTCATCTTTTTATTGCCCCATTGGGCCCATTACTTTGTGTTGGCAGTCACTAAAGAAGCAGGCAGACCCAAGGAGTGGGAAAAGTTCTTTATCCCAGCAAGGCATAGTACTGGTGAAGCTGTTTGTGCCATGGCAATAAATGGGCAGCTGGTGATGCCCCAGAGAGGTTGGGACCACTGGGGTGATGAACATAAGGCTGTGATTTGCCACTGGAGGTGTGCCCCTCTGTTCAGTGAAGGGATCTTGCTGTTTAAGCATATTGAGTTATTGTAAATGGAGTTTACAAATTGCAAATTCAGTTATTAAAAGCACAGTATTTACAACATTTTTATGCTAGTATTTACTGCTGCTGCATGTGTCAGATGTGTTTCTGGTGGTAACTAAAGCTCTTGGTGATCTCATTGCTCCTTCCCATGTCAGCTCTGTGGCTGCATTTATTGTTCTTAAACTAAGCAGATGTTTCAGATAAGGAAGTATATGAATTCTAAAAGCAATGAAGTGAAAAATGCCAAAGTACATCCATCATTTCTAAAGGTGCTTAACTGTATATTTATAAACCATATAGTATGAAAATCTGTACATTTGAATTATATATAGCAATAAGAAAATTTAAACTTAAAAGAATGTAGCAGATGGCTGTCCCAAGCCTCGGCTGATTTTTTGAAATACATATGAATCCCCTGTGGAACTTGGGAATTTTTGAATTTAACATTTTTTACCATTTGTCTTCTGCATTTCAATTGCCAATTGAGCTGCTGAAATATTCTGGTAGAAGTTGGCCTAAGCAGAAAAAGGAAGCACTAGCAGATCCTGTGAAACATCTGGCTGTTAATTTATAGAGAATGAAGTCTGTATAAACAGTATTCATGTGAATGGTTTTGTTTGTTCACCTGAGCCAAACTCCAGACTTTGAGGTGTACCATTAACTGTACCAACAAACCTCTATTTCTGTACAGGCATTTCCTCATTTTTTTCACATACCCATGGAGTTCCAATGAACTGATCATTTGTAAAGCAATTTTTCAGAAGGTTGACCTGATGATGGCCTTTTGTTTGAGTAGCTTTTGAGACCTTTTTCACTAAACTATGTTTTTTTTTGTTCTGCTGCCTCTGCAGTGATGTTGCCAATGAGTACATGGACATGAAACCAGGAGTGTCATATGCTGTCCCACCAAAGGCTGACAAAAAACGACCTGTGAAGTCTGGTGAGTTCTGTGACAAGGAATTCTATTTGCTGATGGGAGTGTTGGAAGATGGGCTTCATGGATTTGTTCAGTTTTAGCATATTTGTCTTTTGGGGATACTTAAAACTCAGTAATTGATGTGAGAAGACTTGAAAAAGAACAATATGCTAAATTAGTGTCTTGTATTTCTTCACACTTAAATGGAGTATCAGGATTATTTTTTACGTTTTGGTGATGGGCTATTTATGTAATTCTAGACTGGTGCTTACTAAAATTACTGTTTTGTTTAATGTCAAAACAACTCTACATGATTTCTACATGATTACATTGCTTAACTCCAAAGCTGCTGTTGTTTATATTGTGCAGGATCCTACACTGATCAGGATGTTACCCTTTCCATGCCAGAAGATGACGAACTGGCTTTAGATGTAGAAGATCTGCTAAGCTTTTCTTACCAGGTGGCAAAGGGCATGAGCTTCCTTGCCTCCAAAAATGTAAGTTCAGAATTTTTCAGAGATGGACAGAATCTGTAGATTTTTTTTTGTCACTTTCAATGTTTTAATGTGATCTATGTGTTTAAATGCTGAATATTTCTATGTTCTTTTCAACAAGCACTACAAGCTGATAGGCTCCCTCTCATACCTGAAACTTTAGCTGATGTTGGAGTTGTGTACTGTGCTTATTGGCCCAAAGTGATATTTTATATCCCCTAAAACAGGAGTCAGTGCAAAGCAGTGCTATTGTATATCCACTGTTGAGGATAGTAGAATCACTGCAAAGGTATCTATTTGCATGAGTTCTAAACAACTTGCTACTTCTTTCATGCAGAATAGTGCCTGAAATGGGGGATATATCACACTGTGTGCTCTTTCTTGTAAGCATGCCTTAATGCACAGGAGATGTCTTGATTTTTAATTTTTCTGCGAAGATAAAATCATCTGAGAGACCCACAAAAAATCTTCATTGTCTACACTGAACATAATTAACAGTCCTCTGGGTTTCATAGACAATCTCTGGGTTTCAGGAGAGGTACTGCATAACAGAAGGGGATTTATAAAGAAGCTTTAAGCACAGCATAATTAGTATCTTCCTGTGGTTATTCTTATATTTTATTACAAAAATGCCATCTAACATGTAAATATATAACTAATGTAACTACTACGGGTGCACCTTAAATAAAGTGCAAAACCAAACTTAGGCAACTTAAGGAAAGGAAGACAATCCTGGAGTCCTTACTATTGGGAAATGTGTCTCAAACTCTGCTCTGAGGAAAGTGCACATTAAAACTTGCTTTTGCACTTGTTTGTTTTCTTCCACTGTTCCTTCTTCCAAACCAAACGGTAATTTTTTCCCTTCAGTTTATTTTTCATGTATCAACACATTCAAAACAGGCCTGACATGCAAACATATCATATTACAGACGATACACAGATTCACCACACTGCTGCATCCTTCCCTGTTGAGGACATCCAGTGCTTAGTACACTCATTCTGTATTTCTCTGTTTTCCTTAAGATTATCTCCCGGATCCACTGAGTATTATTCCTGGTGACTTTTTTTCTGTAGTCCTTCCATTTTTGCAGACACAGTGGCATTAAATAGCAAAGGCAGTGAAGTAGGATGGGAGGTAATGTGCAGTGTTGCTTTGGCAGTGCCGAGTTAACACCTATACCACAGAATTAAACTGTAGTGCACTAATGTGTTACTGGTCCTGTGTAGTTGTTATGTGCTTGCATTCTTTCTGGCTCTGTCACAAGACAGAGCTTCCTCCCTTGGACAAAGTCTCTATCCAATGCAAACTGCACTCGATTCTGGAGGAACAAGGCAGAATCATACTGACTCTTGGCTGTTCCTTTGCCTTACTGCTTCAGTGTTCTGTGTCAGCTCTGCATATACAATGCATTCTGCACTTTGCAAACAGAGGTGAATGAGAATCTGCCAGAACAGTGGAACTATTAAAAATCATTCCTCCTTCAAGCATGCTAAAGGGACAGAGATTAAGTTACCTGTGCAATCTGCCGTCACTTCATCCGCTTGATTTTCATAACTTTTGATATTTTAGGTCATTTTTTGTTAGAAATTCCAGAAGTTCCGTATTTCAAGAAAAAAGAAAAATTGAACTGTGTTCAGTTATTTTTTAAGACAGCTATGGCCTACATACTAAATACCATAGATAAAGCTGAAGCATGATACTCTCCTTTCGAGGTGAAAAAAGGAAACAATTTTGTTAGAGAATCACCTCCCTTCTCTAGCAAACACACATGGGCTCCACAGTTTTATATAAACAGCTGCTGGGAAACTCAGGCACCCTTCTGGAGCTGCAGTTACCAACACATGCCCACTTCTAAAGTAAAAACTGGAATATAAGGTGGTTAGGTCACTGTTGAAAGATACAGGCATGTGAGAATTTCCACTATTTAAAAATACTTAAGCTCTCGTAGGTACTTAATAATGCAGCTTTTCCAGAGGAGTATTTCTGTTATGGGATTCAGTTTCTGTGTTTGTGTGCTTTGAAGTTGTTACCATAATTTCCTCTATTTTCAGATTTTCAGCACTTTTCTACCAATGCCAATAGTTACTTAATAGAATATTGGGAATATTTTGGAAACAAAGCCCCATTTTTCTTTTATTGGTCCTGTATTAGAAAACAAGCCAGTGATAATTTTGATAAATCAGAAAAAAGTACATTAAATTTCAACTGAGAATGTGAAATAATGGAAAATTCAATGACTGTGACTGGTATTTTCTAAAATAAATGCACAGACAACCTTATCAATGTGGATTGATGTAATTATTTTAAAGATAAGACATCAGAATATTTACTCATCTGAGTAAGCTTATTAGCACATGGCTTCATTGTGATTTACAGCTTGCCTTAAAATGCATAGTACAGTAAGTTAGATAGCTAAGTAAACATGTAACCAAGCAGTAGCCTATTAGGGATATTATCAACTAGTTTTGTTTGTTTGTCTGTTATTTAGTGCATTCATAGGGATCTGGCTGCAAGAAATATCCTTCTAACTCATGGTCGAATTACAAAAATCTGTGACTTTGGCCTGGCTAGAGATATAAGGAATGACTCAAATTATGTGGTCAAAGGAAATGTAAGTATATATGATACTTTATACATCTGTTTTTTAAGTTAAGCAAGTTCCTATTGCCTTGATGTACAAAGAAAAGTCTTTCTTAGTTAGATGGAAATCTGGATTTTCCAGTTTGGGTGTATATACATCCGTGTTGGCTAGGAGGGGAAATTTCTGGCATAGATGTGTGTGTGCTGACAAAATCCTTGGTTTATAATTTTTACATGGGAAAATATGTGCTCAAAGCTGAATGTATGTTGTAGTAGAAGAGATGTTTTTGCTGCACCAATATAATGTCCAGTCTTCTTATTATACAATGAATGTACTCAAAGTTACTGCTCTGTAAGTAATTGCTAGTTTTGCCATGGAAATACTCTGATATCCCAGTCCTAAATTTTGGAATTATTTGTAAACTTTTTCCCTGGGCATTGCACTATTTGTCCATTATTTAAATAGTTTATTTTAAAAATATCTAAATAATCAGGGGTTTGCAGTTTATCCTTTTCTGTAAGGGATCATTCAGACAATGAAAACTGAAGTGTGAATTTACTGTTTAGAGCATCAATGGGAGGCAAAAACATGTTGGTTTTCTCTGTTTCCATACAGGCATCCTAACCTCGTATGTGTAACAGACAGTTGTAGCTTGCAGCTATAGTTCAGACCCTGTGATTTGATAAGAAAAGTTTAAAACCTCCCATGTAGAAGAGTACCAATCTCAGGAGTACCTATTAAACCTCTGGAGGGGTACAAAGGCGCTTTGAAGTGGTGCAGATTACCTTGGCAGCACTTGCAGTGCCCTTTAAAGTGCCAGTGCAGTAAAAAGAGCCCTACAACAAAAGGAAATCGAGTTTCTCTGTGGTTAAGCTGGAGAAATGTTTATGAAGCGTAGATGTTTTGCATCTCAAACTGATTTATGCTGCCTGGCTTAGTGATTTAAGCCTGTGTCAGATAGGTTCAGCCAGCTGCTGCCTTCACAGTGTGTATGCTTTCTTTCACCTGCACTGTTTTTCAAAGGAGAAGATCCCTGTTCAGCAAGGCAGCCCTTGTCCCCAGTTCAGCTGAGGGCTCTGTGATCTTAGTGATGAGGGGCTGGTCATTACTTAGGGCTTGCCAACACATGAACTGAAGCTTACCTGTCCTGGCTTTGGCATGATAGAGAGAAAATGCCACACTTGATCATCTCTCACCAAAGGGGTTTGCCATTCACTTTACTTCAGTCAGTCCCTGGTGCCTCAGGTATCTGACATTGCTCTGCTGATGTGCTGTCACCCAGCAGGCCTTGATGTCTCAGGTACCTACAGCATCCTTATTTTAGGTTGTGGGACAGGTTTATTGGTTTTCTTCAAAACAATGTCAGTACCAAGCACTGGTTGCCTAGAAGTTGAGGTTGGGGAGCAATAAAAGCTGAAATAATTCATGAATGGCTGCTTGACAAAACATGGAGTAGCGTTTAGTGTAACCAAACTGCTTTGAGGCTCAGGGTCAGATCAAGAGCTGCCTGATCATAAAGGGTCCTAGGAGTAGGAAGTTTAGACCAGCAGCTTAGAAGGGAAGTGTGCAACTGGATTTTTTTTTCCCTGAGTTCACAGAATCACAGAATCATAGATTGGTTTGGGTTGGAAGGGACCTTCTGAGATCAGCTAGTCCAACCCCCCTGCCACAGGCAGGACATCTTTCACTAGACAGGTTGCTTAGAGTGCCATTCAACCTGACCTTGAACATCTCCAGTGGTAGAAATGTTGCCCAGATGGAGTATCCACAACCTCTCTGGACTACCTGTTCCAGTGTCTCACCATCCTCATCATATTTTTTTTAGATTTGTTTCCAACCTAAATCCATGCCCTTTCAGTTTAAAACCATTGCTCCTTGTTCAGCCATCACAGGCCCCAGTAAAAAGTCTCTTTCCATCTTTGTTATAAGTGCTCTTTATGTATTGAAAGGCCTCAATGAGGTCTTCCTTCTCCAGACTGAAAAACTCCAGCTCTCACAAACTTTTTTTACATGAGATGTGTTCAAGCCCTCTGACCATTGGAAGACAGAGGTCTGGTTTCTTCCAAAGCAGGACAAAAGTTCAGGACAGAGGCTTGACTGGCTCCTGCAATCAGAGATGGAAAGGGCAAACCAGGGAGAGGAAGGTGGAAGCAAATGCAAAGGCTCCAGTTAACATTCAAAAGGGATGTTTCTATTCCCACACAAACTTATGAAAAATCACAGAATCATAGAGTTGTTCAGGTAGTAAAAGATCTTTGAGATCCTTCACTCCAGTTGCTAACCCAGCACTACCAAGTCCCCTAAACCATTGCTCTAAGCCATGTATCTACAGGTCTTTCAAATATGTCCAGGGATGGTGACTCCATCACTTCCCCAGGCAGCCTGTTCCAATGCTTGACAACCCTTTTGGTGAAGAATTTTTCCTAATATCCAATCCAAGCCTCCCCTGTCACAATTCAAGGCCATTTTCTGTGGTCCTATCACTTGCTATGTAGAGGAGACAGATCCCCACCTTGCTGCAGCCTCCTTCTGGGTAGCTGCAGAGAGCACTAAGGTCCCCTCCAGCCTCCTTTTCTTTGGGATAAACAACTCCAGCTCCCTCAGCTGCTCCCTGTAGAGCTTTATGGTCCAGACTCTTCATTATCTTTGTTGTCCTTCTTTGGAAACACTCCAGCACCTGAATGTCAGTGTTGTAGTGAGGGATCCAGAACTGGACACAGGATTTGAGGTGCAGCCTCCCCAGTGCTGAGCACAGGGGGACAATCCCTGCCCTGGTCCTGCTGGCCACACTATTGCTGACACAGACCAGGTGCCATTGGCCTTCTTGGCCACCTGGGCACACTCTGGCTCATGCTCAGCTGCTGCTGACCAGCACCCCCAGGTCCTTTTCTGCTGGGCAGCTTTCAGCCACTCTTCCCCCAGCCTGAAATGCTGCAGGGGGTTCTTGTGACCCAAGGGCAGGATCCACCACTTGGCCTTGTTGAACCTCATATAACTGGCTTGGCTCATCAATCAAGTTTATCCAGATAACTCTGTAGAGCCTTCCTGCCCTCCAGCAGATCAACACTTCTGCCCAAAATATATGTATGAATACATATTGCTTTTATTTGAATTTAAAGTTTTCTGCTGATAGACTGAGGAGCTAATGCAGATGTATTGACTAAAGCCTTGAAGCATCTCAACTATGTGAACCTTATTTGTCTGCCTGTGCCAGCCAGTCCACCAAAGCAGACTTGCTTACATGCTTAAGGAACCATGCCATGATCACTTAAATTATATCCCTCTGACTTCTTTTATTAACTAGACAGAAGGAGTCAAACAGTATTCAGAAAATCAGAGTGCAAGGAACTGTATTGGCTTGGTAGACCCACAGAAAGATGGATCACTAGCAATGCAGCACTTGGAGATTCTAAAATGCTAAAAGTTCAATTTTTGGTTGGATTCTTCTTAATTTTAAAAACAGAGCAAGTTGATTTTATCTTGTCAATTCTGTATGCCTTATGTCCACTGTCCTAATTTATTCCCTCTTCCCTGGAAAGGCTCGTCTTCCTGTGAAGTGGATGGCACCTGAAAGTATTTTCAATTGTGTCTACACCTTTGAGAGTGACGTCTGGTCTTATGGCATACTGCTTTGGGAGCTCTTTTCTTTAGGTAAGCTCCTTGAAGATCTGTACTCCATATCTGTTTTGTTTTTGGGGCTTACTGTAGATGCAGAAATCATGCTGCTCACCTGCTTTCTCAACAGGAAGCAGCCCCTATCCAGGGATACCCGTGGACTCCAAGTTCTATAAAATGATCAAAGAGGGATACAGGATGTTCAGCCCCGAGTGTGCACCACCTGAAATGTAAGTGAGCAGCCAGCACCTCCAATTATCCAAACATCAGTAAAGATCCAAAGGAAGGGAGTTTGTATTCTTGCACTAAGGCTCATTGCACTGCCCCATTGTCATTTTTCTAAAGTTCTTTTCATGTTTTAAATAATTCATGTACTCTAACTAGCAGAATACAGGCCTGTGTTGTTACAAGCAATGAAATACTCTCATGCCTTGTGCCATCTGATCACTTTGTCATGGCACCTGCTCTCTGTCAATAAATTATTGACAGATCACAGAACATAATTAAACATTTTTACTTCAGATAAAGAAGTCAGTGAGATGTATCACCAGACTGTAGAGCATCTGCATTTGTGCTGTACTTCTTGACAGCAAGAGAATTGGTTGCTGATCTTCTTTATGAGACATTCTTAATTCACTGTTTTGTAAATGGATTGGCATTTAACAAGCTGTCAAAGAACACTGTGTCCAGAGCCTCCTATTAGTAGTGAGTTCTCTGTTGTCACAAACACAGGTGTTAGCAGCACCATTCCTGTTCTTAAAGTCATTTAAGAAAGAGGAGACACTTTTGTTTCAAATAATAATGCAGGAGAGATAGTAACTCTAAGGATTTCTTCACAAGCAGTACTTAATTTTGGTATCTTTACAGGTATGACATAATGAAGAGTTGCTGGGATGCTGATCCTTTACAGAGACCCACATTTAAACAAATTGTACAAATGATAGAGCAGCAGCTTTCAGATAATGCCCCCCGGGTAAGTCATGGATTAAACAGTTTCAAGCAAGATGTTGCACTAGAGCTGTGAGAAGCAAAGAGCCCAGGCACTGCATTTCTGGGATTACTTATGTAGCTTTGCAGCATCAGTCTGGGTAGTAGGAAAGATGTTTGAGCTATTCCATTAGACAGTGGTTATCTAAACCCATACCTAAAATTTACTAGCTGCAGAACATTTTTTGCATTACTGATGTTTCTTGCTCACAGTAGACCTGTCACAGCAATTTTGGTGTTACAAAATGCAATGGTACTTCATAAATTCATCTTATCCTAAACTATGAAAAATTCTGTTAACCAGGGAAACATCTCAGAAATTAGGTACAATTAAATTTTATTAGGAAAGCTATTGGATGAAGGGGTGGAACCTTTGGTGCTCTTCTGTATCGTCTCACTTGCCTCTCCCAATATAATTTACATAACCTTGGAGATGTGTTGTGACAAACTGTACGTGCTGCTCTTTCAGTCATTCCATAGTGAAAGCTCATTCTGAGCAGGCAACTGGACAAAACAATCCAAACAAAAACTGGAGGCACTTCCTAAACTTGGATTTTCTCTCTCCATAACTTTGTGTGTTACTAGGGTTTACAAAAGTACATTTAAACCTGATTTAAAAATAAAGCTTCCTTTTACCTTCTGGGTGCCTTGTTTGGGCAGAGAGTACATGGCTTCCTGACAATTTGAGAAAAGAGGAAACTGAAAGCTGCTGGTGTTCAATTGCATCCTGTAGCATATTTTTGGCAGGTGCAGGCATTACTAAAACAAAAGCAAGAATCTGAAGGAATTATTAGTGAGGTTTCTGGGGGAGCTTAGTAATAACCTGAGTTGTTTTTTTTTTTAATTTTAGCTCAGCTGAAATTTCGCATGCAGTTGAAAGCTACAGTGTTTTTAGTAACTGAGAATGAGCTTCATGGTTCTTTAAAATAGCAGTTAAGCCCAAGACCTTTTAAAACTGTTTTGATTTGCAAAGAAGCTCCTGAGCTGGAACCCTTCCACAGCAGTGTGTAGTGCTCAGTGGGAAAAGGCTAAGAAAGGAATGCTCTCCAAGAATGTGTGAAGGGAGCAGTCTGCAAAGTACTGACACCAGTCTTTGGCTCCTGCAGGTTTATGCCAACTTCTCAACCCCACCTTCCAGTCAAGGCAATGCTCCAGATCACTCGGTGAGGATTAACTCCGTGGGCAGCAGTGCTTCATCTACTCAGCCTCTCCTGGTACGCGAAGATGTGTGAGGGGCTTGTGGAGAAGAGGAGATCACACGTGTTAGCTGTTTGTATTGTGCAGGGGCTGAGAGAGGGACGACTTCAATAATTTCTCTTTCTTTTACTCACTACTACCACTGTGTAGCTGAAACGTTGTTGTAATACTGTCCTTTACCATGCACTGTTATACATAAACTTAATCTGCTGAGCACGGTTACAGGCATCATTGCAGTGTTAATTGAAGCTGTATATATTTTGCTATATTGTGTGTATTTGCAGTAGAGAGCCAGATGTGAAGGAAAAAAAAAAAAACAACCGACAAAAGAAATCCTAAGCCAGGGTGTGGAATTAGATGACTGTAGATCAAACCAAATCTGCAGTGATTCTTCTCTGGATCTGTGCCTGGAATGCATACAGTCATTTTCTAGTTAATCCTTGTTTTTCTGAATTTAGAAAGTAAGTATTAAAGTTAATGGTTTTGTAAAGCCCTTTCCACATCCAGGCAAGCCTGAGAGGCTTTCCCAGGCTGGTATGGTAGGTTGGAGGCCAATGAGGGTGCTATATTTACCTGGGAAAAAGAGGTGAAGGAACCAAGACCCTTCCAAAGTTTATCTGCACAGCTGGAAACCCTCCTGAGAGCTCTGGGGTTTAAACCAGAGAAGGAGGGAGGAAGAGCATGGATTTTCGTTGTTGTTTCCCACCTGTGCTGTCACCCTTGCAGAGCAGTTGCACGGTTTCCATGGATATATGCACTGCTTCTTCCCACCAGTGCATTCCCTGCCAGGATGAAGCTGCCCATTGCTGGGTCTCACTCCATCATGGACCCTGTGCCTGGGGTGTCCAAAGACTTTGACATTTGTTTTGCTAATAGTTGCGTCTAAAGGTGTTCACCAAAGATAGGTGGGCCCTGCCAGATTGGTCAAAAAAGAGGAGGAAAGCTGCTTCCAGCAAACTGTGTCTGGAGAAGAGGCCGTTTAAGAAGTCATCTTATCTAAGGGAGAGCAGAGGAAAATAATGCTCTCCTGGGGGCCCTTTCTTTATCTTGTCCTGCCCAAGTGAATCTTTCCCACAGGCAGTCTTGGATAGTGCTAACTGGAAAGGGCTATTTTCCTTCACCCCAGGTTGTTTCTGTGATAACAAAGAAGAGTCTAACTGAGAAGTGCCAAACTTATAAATGGCATAAAAGAAAGAATCCTTTCATTCTTCTTTGACAGATGTGAAGCTTTGGGGTCAGCATCTGTTGAGCCCAGAGTTGTGCTTAAAAGTGTTTTCTAACCCCTTTTTACTTCCCACCAGGAGCACTGCTGGTTCTTTTCTTCCTTTGTTTCTGACTCCTAAAAATAAGCAAAGGCATTGAGAGAAGCATTTCTCAGAGGCAGAGTACTACTTGAGTACCTATTTATTTACAATGCACTTAAGCACTCTGTAACTTCTACTTCACCGGCATTTTGGTTGAGTTTACATGCAATTCAGATGTGTAACTAACTGCCCAAATACAAGGTAACTGTAAATACACACACTGGTAGTACATTTTGGGTTCCCTTGAGTACCGCCCTCCTTCCGTGCATTTGGTTTATTGTTACAGGAATCCGCCTTTCAGAGTTAAATAAAAAATTAGCCATTTGCACTGAACTTACTTAGGCTGTTGCACCTTTCCAAAGTTAGCTATTTGTTTGGATGCACTCTTATGCATACTAGTTGTTGAGCATTTTCAGTTTAATGCTATAAAAGCTCTTTTGTAACGTGTTGGCTTTTGGAGCAACTGTAGACAAACTAGTTGTTATAGATGTCTCGGTACTTTACAGACACTTAGCTGAAAGAGGTTTGGGTTTTTTCGTTCTTGAAATTTATATTTTTATAATTTTGGGGGGGGTTGAAACTTATTTTGCAATGGCTTGGTGTTTTGAATGGGTTTATGCATTTGTTTTTGTAAATATGGAAATGTAGCAATAATGTCCTTTTGACTATTCTCAGTCCTTGAGTCTCAAAAATATTTTTTTATATATATATATGCAAAAACTATATGTATAAATATGTAAGTGTTTGAAAGTTTATGAAACACTTATGGATATGTTGCTCAGTTGTAGAATTGCAGTTAAGAAAAGTTCAAATAAATCTGTAAATATATATTCAAATGCTACCGATGTGTATTACATTAAGACAGAATATTTTAATGTAAGTTTCATTAATTTTATTAATTTCATGAATAAATTCCGTGGTGGAAGCAAAATCTCAGAGTCTGGCCACACACAGGTCAAATCTGGCATCCTGAAACACTTCTGCAAATGCATGCCAGAAAAATTCTATTTGCTGTTTAAGTTCTTTACCTGTGAATATGTGGAACAAATACTGGAAAATTTCAATGCAGCTTTGTTCTGGGAGAAAATTGCAGTTAGAAGATAGATTTTGTAGACTGCTGGTGCAGTCTGTATGTCATGAATAGTATTTAAAATGAAGATGTCTCAGTATTGCTAAGGAAATGGTTGCAGAAGCAGCTGGAGCCACTCAAAGCTGCAGTGATGGTGAATATTCCCCCTTCCTTAAAAAAATATACGTGCTCTTGGCCCCTCTTTCAGGCTGGCACAGGAGCTTGTGCTGGACTGGCAGAGTGCAGCTCTGCTGGGAGGCAGCAGGAGATACCTGGGGCTGCTGCATGGCAGGGGGGTCATAAAGGGAAAGCTCCCCTTGCTTGAGCAGGAACTCTGTGCCTTACTGGGAGACCCTCTGATGTAGTTACTCCAGGTTTGAAATCTGTGACTCCCCTGCTCACTCTTGTTCTGTGCTGCCTAAGAGTTTGCCTGGTTGGTATGGTTAAATAGTAGTTATAGAGCCTATAAGTCTCTAGAATTACCCTACTAACAAAACTCCTACTAACTTCTGTGAGAGACAGACTCAAATGTTTGAGTCCTTAAACATTCCTGTTCTCTCAGCAGACCACCTTGAAATGCTCCCCTCCTTCAGCTCCCTTTGTAAAACAGCTTCCTTTTTTTTAGTTTTTTCTTCTGCAAGGTCTTTGCTTTGCTAGTTAAAACTAATTAAGGAAATTATTACCTAGTTTTGTCAGGAGCCACGGGGTACAAGCTTTGTTACAATTGGCCTTGTCATTGCTTTTAATAATGCTTCAGAAGATACCAAGATGGTGTCTGATATGGACAATTTTTTTCCTATCTTGTCCACCCCCACATTCAAGCAGAGTAGAGTTCATACTGAGGGATTTCTGCAGCTGAATTGTACAAATAATTTGTGAATCCTTATTTAGCATAGCCAAAGGAGCTATTTTATGTATTTATTTAGTTAGCACATCATTAATTTTATTTTCCTGAAATGTTTCCTGTTCTCAAACACCCTAGGATATTGCATCTCTGTTTTCTGGAAAAAATCTTGCTCCTGTTTTCTTATTGCAAGGCTTGCAGTGATTACCACCTCCATTCCTGCCCATGGTCAAACAGCCCATTTCCTTCTGAATTATTTTATTGTGCCAGTTCTAAGCAATAGCTGTCATGGAAAAGAGCATATTGACATTTAATATGTATTTTATCTACCCTTCAAAGCATTATTGTACCCAGCTATAAAGAGCAACCAGCACCATGTTACCAGCATGGACCATCTGGGCTGTGGACCATCATGGACCAAGTGTCTGAAGGGGGAGTGCAGAAGAGTGGCTCAGGCTCTTCACAGTGATGCCCAGTGTGAGGACCAGAGAGGCACTGGGCACAAATGGAAATATGTAACACCTTTTTTATTGTAAGGGTGACTAAACACTGGATTGTCCCAGAGATTGTGAGGTCTCTGTGCTTGGAGATAATCAAAACCCATGTGGCCATGGCCCTGGACAATGGGCTTTAGGTGTCCCTCCTTAAACAGAGGAGTTGGACCTCATGACCTGCCTTCCAACCTCAAACCTTCTGTGATTTTGCAATCAGCCAAGGGCACTTTGGAAATCTGAGCTGTAACAGGCACTTGGCCAGAAGCAGAAAAGAAAATCCCCTACCTTATGTTGAACATAAGAGAGTCACTTGTCCTCTTTTCCCTTTACTAGCTAGAAAAATAAATACAGGCTCTGTGGGAGAGAAGAGATCATGGAAACACTATAAGGGTATACGTGCAATTAGTGATCAGCACCATATGCATCACTACCACTTGTTTTGTTGGGTTTTTTTTGTTTTGTTTTTGGTTCTTTACATCTCTCCATAGGTCTTTGGGAAAGCAAATGGAGACACAGTGTTCCTGGGCCAAGTCACCAGGAAATGGGAATGACCATTCACACCCTGGACCAAAATGTTCACACTGATCACTGGAGAAGCTGGACAGCAGCATCCTTAATTCTAGTGTGTTGTAGGCTGAAACCCAGAGAGTGAAATGTTTGCCTCTTCCTGTATATGGAGCAGGGAACTTCCTACTTTTCCTGTAAGGAGGTCTGAGTCTCAATAGAGGAGAAGGAACAGTTGCACAGACTTTTTAGCTTTTGGTTTAGAACCTAAGTTGCGACAAAAATGTGATAATCTACTCTGTAGATTATCTGTGGCTTCCAGAAACTCCTGTAACTATGAGTAATGGTTAAAGATGACCTTCAATTGCCATGTTTCCTGTGCACTAATTTCTTAGAAGATTATGCTGTAACTAGTAATTTCGTGTCTAGAAATTGCTCTGAAGCTATGTTTCCTGAAAGATTGTCCATATTTCTTAAACTGATTATCATTCACTCTTCTGGTGAGGATCATTATCTGTCAGTTGCCAGCCAGGCAGCAGAGATTATTTACTAGCAGCAGTAGCTCCAGTCACTCAATTTATCTGTCTGTGCCCTAGAAGTCATTCTAGCTAGGTTGTGACAGGCAGCAGAAGCCAGCACACCCCAAAGGACCCCTGGGCTCTGAGTGGGCTCCCCACTAAGCACTGTCAGCAATCAGATAAGGCTTTGCATGTGCATTTAGCCTTATCCAGCCATCAGGTCCCCACGTGGAAGGCACAGCATGTAGCTTCCCTTACAGACCAGCAAGCACCAGTGTGTAGCACAAGGATTTACCCCCAGGACTTTCTCTAGCTGCAGAAAGTGCAAAATTTGTATGTTTTGAGATGTAGGAGTGCCAGTGGCTGGCTGCTCTCCTGTGAATTATACTGCACGTGTTTTTGACTGGTTCAAGTACCATTCCTGGGCAGGAGCCTTGCTCTTAATGTGTGGCTGTGGGTGGAGCTGGTGTGGCCATCAGAACCCTTCTCTGTGGCCTAAAAGGTGCCAGAGATGCTCTGCTCCCCTCCAGGGGTTACCCAGCAACAGAGCCTTTCTGTGCATGTGCTGCATGTGCTGTCACTGCCAAGGCATGTGTGCTCTGGTGCTTTTCCATTCCATAATCAAATAGCAGATTCATAACCCACAGTTCATGAAATGAAACTAAACAATGTTGAAGCATTAATAATTTAAAATTAAATCAGTTCCTCACAGCAGTGCAATAAAAAAGGGCAATTTCAACCTCACAGATGCTGTTTTTGGCATTTTCTCTTTTGAGTTAAAATAGCAAAGCCGATTCAAACGTATGAGATGAAAGCGTATTTGTATTTTCCCCTTCAGCCATTTTTCATTCAAAAGCTGTATGCACTTTTCTTCTTTTGCTGGGACTAAACACTAGCTAGTTACTTCCAGAAATTAGCACTATTTGAGATCTCCCACATTCTTGTGTAACTTATTTTGGGTTTTAAGTCACTCTGGTCGATAGGATGTCTCTGAGCCGAAGGACCCAGGGAAGGACTTGGACTAGAAACAACACTAGAAACAACAGATCAAAAGTGGCAAATGCTGCATCAAAAGCATTAAGTAGTTGTGCAGTCCCTGCTGTCAGAGGACAGCCTGGAGTTGCTGCATTGCTAAGAGAAGCAGAATCCTGTCAAGCCTCTTGGGCAAGCCTGGCTGCAGCAGAGGAAGAAATATTGGCTTTATCCCTTCAGAAGTCAGGCCTGGAAAGGTTTCCTCTCTAATCGTGGTGTTTGCAAAGCTTCTTTTTTGAGGGAACGGGGAGAAATTACTTGTGAAATACATTTCAGCTGTTTAATCTGAAAACACACATTAAAAAGGTAGTGGTGGGGAATTAAGTGTATTTTACAATACCTTCTCTTTTAATAATGAAAATAAATGTTTGTAGAGGATGTTTGTCGGCATCCTTCGAACTATATTGTTGAAATAAATTAAGTAGGATAAAATCAGCTAGCTTCACTACAAGTAGTTATCTAAATTTTCAAGTTTTATTTTTTCCTTTCAGAGCTTCTAGCATTTTGGGGCATGGAGAAAATATTAAAATACAGGCAGTACTGATAACCCCTCCCTCTCCAGGAAATTAATAGAACACAAGGACTATAATTACCTTTCAGAAATTTATTGTTAAACTGGAGACTTTAGAGGCCTGGGGCAATACCAGGGAATACCTGAGCCTGGAAATGGGGAGTTGCCATTCAGAGGTAGAGCACTGGGTTACAGAGAGGCTGTGGCCAGGGCAGTGCCTTGCTGCATCCCCTCCAGCCATTGACTGTCAGCTCCTGAGAGATTTCCTAGCATTCCTCACACCCCTTGGAATGGCAGCAGCTGCTTTGAGTTTCACATGTAAAGTTGCAGGAAAAAGAACTAAGCTGATTTAATTTTGGTCACTTGAGTGACCAAAAAAACCCCAATTTTTTGTAATCAAAAAAACATTCTTTCAAGGTTCCTCCGTTGACTGCAAGCAGTGTTGCACTGCCTGCAGTCTGCTGAGTGGTTCCTTCTGGGAGGCACCAGCAGGACCAAGGCAGCAAGAGCAGTGGGATTACACCAAGGGGATGAGCATCCCCACCAGCACTCACCAGACAGCTTCTCTGTGGAGCCACCTATGGCACCTTTAGGGACAAGAACAACACCTGTACTGCATCTCACTTGGTGGCAAAGAAGCCACCAGCACTTGACAGGGGGCAGGAATTTCTCTAGCACTGAGAGGAGTTAACCCAGAGGATTTGCTTCCCAGGTAGTCTCTGTTACTCTGTTGGTTAATCCCAGCATATTATCTGTTTCTTTACAGCCTCTGCACCAAAGAGCTGGAATGACAAAAACATATTTTAGGATCTCTTATCCTTATTTGGTTTTGGTGGTTTTCTTTGGTTTTGTTTGTTTGTTTGGGGGTTTTGTTCTTTTCCTTTTATTTGGTTGGTTTGTTGGTTGGTTGGTTTGGTTTGGCTTTTTATTGCTCCTTTATAAAGTTGTGTTGCCACCCTCAGCTCTAGCTGGGTTCAGTAGTTTTGATTTTTCTGTGAAGGAGTACAATACTGGAGAAGATCCTGGGTTTAGGCAGCTGCTCCTGTAGCAGGAGGAGGCTGAGCTCTGTCTTTGGGATGTGTGAGCTGTGTAGGGCAGTGGCTGCAGGAGCAGTCTCGTGGGCACACGCACTGCTGGGGCAGACAGCACTGCTTGACCCAAGCCCCTTGGCCTCTTCTTCAAATAGGAACAGATATCCTTTTAGTATCTTTGCAAGCTGTTGCAGTCACGTAGGAGGCCGTGTGACAGTCATGTGCCGACCAGCAGCCCGGCGCTTTCCCAACCTGGAGCAATGATTGATCCGCCTCCCTGGGACCAGAGCGGCGCTCCAGCTCTGCCCCAGCAATGCCTGCCTGAGCCAGCCTGTGCCTCACAGCGGCCTGGCCTGCTCCTGTCCATTGTTCAAAGCAAAGAGCATTCCCCCCCGAATGCAAGGAGGGGAGGGCTGAAGAACAACCATGTTTTATCATGTTTTTCATGGTAATAAAATAATTCAGATTGAAAACATACCTGCTTCGTTACACTTTGCCCTTAGTCAAGAGTTGGAGAAAGATGAGGACCTTGATAGAGGGTCAAAGTATTTTGCATTGTACATTACAGGATCGTTAGTAATGTAGTAACAAATGATGAAGAAAGTACCTGTTAACCAGTTGGAAAGTAAGAATTCCAATGCTTTCATTTACCACCTGGTAACTGGACAGTCCACTTACGTGACAAGAGAAATAGTTTCAGAAATAAAACCACCAAGGATGTTTTCTGGCCTGATGCCCACACATCTTGTAGAACAACACACGCAGCTGGTGTTGCCAGCCCAGAGAGCGCGTGCAGATTCATCATCTTTTCAAGATTTTTTCTTCTGATATCAAAAGCCTCTCGGAAGCAGAGCCTGATTTATGCCCAAGCCCATGGATATGCACAAATTAAAACTGTAGATAAGTACACCTTGCCTGCCTACCCAAGCCTTCTCCTTCCAGCCAAGAACTGATAGGATGATTGTAATTTTATACTTGTGTGCAGCCAGTTCTAGAGCAAAGATGGCACAGAGAACCATGGACCCCACTTGTGCTGTGTTATGAGATCGTTACAGTCATATGATGAGCTATCTAGATTGTTTGGCACCCAAATTGTAATCTATGGTTACATACAAGCCTAACCTCAACAATACCTACAAATATGTTAAAGCTGATCTACAGCATATCAGCTGGGGAAGGAAATGTATCTGCTCCTTTGCACAAGGAACTTGAACAAAAACTGTTTTGTTTTTCCTCCATGACAAAAAAACAGCCTGCAGGGCTCAGTGGAAGTTTTAGAAAACAGACTAAAACCAGCTTTCCTCCACTGAAGCATTATTATCCTCTGGGATGTCTTTTCCTCCAGTAAGAGCTCAACCATCAAGTAAACAGTTATTTTAAATTAAAAAGAGTAATTTTTCTGGTGGCAGATTAAATGTAAATTGCATACTAACACGCATTTTTCTAGGTTCAAATTCATATCAAAATATGAAAATGCTCAATGCATCAAAAAGTGGGAAGGAGAGACAGAGAACCCAAGCTTTGTGATGTCAGAGCTGACTGGCTGGGCTGGGCTGAGCCTCTCAGGGGGCAGCTGAAATCCAGTGTAGCTGGAGGTCATTCCTTCAGTGGGGAGGCCAGGACAGACTTTTTGCAAACTCACATGATAGGGAAAGGCAAGACAGCAGCAGTTTCCAGGAGGGAAGAAGCCCTGCAGTAAGGCTGAGTTGTAAGAGCCATACTGAGAATGTGGTGTCAAACACTCAACAAAGACCCCAAACATGGAGATCCAACCTCAAAGGTGGTCATCTACAGAGACTTCATTTGTTTCCCTGGAAAGTGAAGTCTTGGACAACAGCCCCATCAGCTGCTTCAGATGAGGCTGGAAACACGTGGTACATCACCTGCACCTCGGGAACAGCTGCCTCATGGCAGGGATGTATCTTCTCAACCCAAAGCAGTGACCAATATTTGGTACTCTGCACCACAAAGCTGGATATTTCTTCTAATTTTCCATCCTGCCCAGTGTCATGGCGAATATTTGTGGTAATTAAATTCTCTTCCACTAAATTTCTTTTTTTAAGAGCCCAAAAGTAAGGAAAGCCTCCTTCAAAAGAAAATGAGTCTAATATTTTCCCTGAGCAGCTTTGTGCAACTTGATGCAGTTGGTAATGAGGTTCCAGGTCATTTCTTATTTTGGGTACCATCTGCTGCAAAGGGAAATAACAACCAAGTGTATTTTATAAACACCATATGAATACAGTTAATTTTTTCTAATAGTGTCTAAAACCTCTCTCCTAAGTATATGCTGAACTCAAAAAGACCATTCCTGAACATCCGTAAAGATTCAGGAAGTCTATCACTTCCAAGCAGACAGACTCAATATAATTCTTTCGAAATAGATGTTAGCATTTTACCCCAAGTGTAGAAAGTGGGCTCCACAGGGCTGCTGTGACAGCCAGCTCTATGTCTATGCATCATGACTTATGCATATTATGCATATTATGACATGACTATGTATGACAGACTAACCATGGAGACTTTACAAGAAGAAGAAATACTTTGGAATTTGCATTATTATTTCACCTATCCTTTGTGCAGCACTTTTAGTCTTGCTGTCAAGAGGCCTTTTGTCGTTAAAAAAAACAAACTGATTGTTATCAACAAGTCTGTCAAGAAAACTCTTTCACCAAGTGCCTGCAGTTGCAACTGGCTAAACTAACTGTTTGCTTCTGAGGACACTTTCTGTTACTAGGATAGCTCCTGCTAAAGCATATTCTTCATTTTGTCCTTACCAATGCTTTCCAGCACCCACCTGCAGTCCTTGCAGCTGCTCTTCTCCTCCGTGCCTGCCACAGAAGTATGTGGGCAGAAGTACACTGAAAGGATAAAAGTAGATAGGCTGGATGTGTGGAAGGCATGGCTTCTGTGCTATTTTGTCCACACAATCTGAGCAAGCTCCTGAGTCAGTCTGGCACAGGCACCACTGTCAGACATACAGCTCCCTTGGGAGGCACTCCACAGGGTTGATGGCACCCAGCTCTACTGCCTGCAGGAGTTGCTCCCAGGACAGGGAGAGAGCAATTTGGGGTAATTGCACTGGCAATTTTGGCTGGAAGGAAAAAAATTCTTCCTGCCAGAGAAATAGTTTAACTACTGGCAGCAGCATAGTATGTACCTTCCAGTTTTGTTTGTTCTTTGGCTGTAATTAATTTACTCCTTTGTAAAATTCTACATCATGAATTATGAAATATATTAAATAAGCCCAGGTCTGACACTGATGCTTGTGCCATTCCATTAAGGGCTCTATTGAAACAGAGGTAGTTCCCACTGTGTTTTGTTTAAAGAAGGTTTCAGTTCATGCCTAGGCACCACGCACACCAGCATCTGGTGCTTGAGCAGGTAGACTTTTGTTTTGCATGGTATGAAGAGCCAGCTGAAATGAAGAAGTATTATAGCTCTTGCCACCCAGTTTGCTCCCTAATCTGCCTGTTGTTCAGGGAGCAGCGACCTGTGGCTGTGATTGGAGGCAGATCACTCAAGGAATATTTTTAACCACATTGATTGTATTCTAAGATTCAAAATCAGATAGATAATGACTGCAAAATTACCCCTTAAATGAGGTGGTTAATAACCATGTAGATTGCTTCTACTTTTAAGTTTATCTCCCAAGATTTAGCATTTTTATTGCAATCTTTCCCATGTCCTCAGTGGACTGGGCAGAGGCAGCAGAAGGAGGAGATGCCACCAGGCTGGGACAGATGCCCACAGGAGAAGGGGTGGGAGTGTCTCCCCATTGCTTTCTTCCCACGTGAAATGTATGGAGTAATTTCTGAGCACTGACCTCTTCCACGCTGAGCACAGATTCTCTTTTTGATGCTCTTATCTTTAGTCTGCATGCCATGACCAGCCATACCTTATGGGACGTTTTCTTCTGCTTTTCCAGCCCAAGTTCCTGTTTAGAAACAGATCTTAAGTAGTCTATCACTAACCAGATTGGCCACTTCTTTTTTCTACTTTCCTCTTCAGTGCATTTATTTCAATGTCTTATTTACAAAAACTAACCATGGAAAAGATCATTCTCCCTCTTTTAGTCTCAGACATTACTTCATCTAATTGCAGCACCCTGAACAAGGGTCTGATATGTGGAATTGAGTAGCAGGGAGTCCATTTACAATCCTGGCTACATCTGTTCATAGCTCGATTCCCAACTGCCTCCTACCTCAAGCCTGGCCATGGTGAAAATGTGAACAAGGGAGAAGACAATGTACCCTCATCTGTGTGAAAAATCACAAAATCACACAGAATCACCAGGTTGGAAGAGACCTTCAAGGTCATGGAGTCCAACCCATGCCCTAATACCTCAACTAAACCCTGGCACCCAGTGCCACATCCAATCCTTTTTTTAAACACTTCCAGGGATGGTGACTCCACCATCTCCCTGTGCAGACAATTCCAGTACTTTATCACTCTTTCAGTAAAAACATTTTCCTAATATATAATCTGTATTTCCCTTGGCACAGCTTAAGACTGTATCCTCTGGTTCAGTTGCTGCCTGGAGAGAGAGCAAACCCCACCTGACTACAACCACCTTCCAGGGAGTTGTAGAGAGTGAAATAAAGCAGTTTGTTGCTTAATAAAAAATAGCTGGCACGAGCAAGAACAGGAATTTTCAGAATTCAATAAAAAAATCAGCAGTCATGGTGAGATCTGATTTCCAAATAGCCTCCTCCTTGTGGCAGCAATGCCAGCAAGTGGGAGGCTCAGCTTCACCAGGTGACACACACATGCTGTTGTCCCTTGGCAGAGAGTGGATGCCCTCTGTGTTCAGGCTTTGCCCACCAGCAGGATGTTCTTGACTCTCTTGCTGCATGGCACCACAGCAGAGGTGGGAAAGCTCCTTCTGCAGAGAGCTTTGCTCTTGAATTTGAAGAGTAAAAGGATGCCTATGCACTTAGTAAGAAAGCTGGTCTGCACAGACCTGTGAACTGAGACCTTCATGAAGCCTTGGTCATACTGGTACTGACAAAGGGCAACAAATTGTGAGAAACAATGCTCACCTTTTAAAATTTCAAAAGGTTTATTTATTAAACTTAAGGAAATACAGCACTGGGAGTCCCCACGACTGGCAGCCACATGCTCACTACAAAATGGATGCTCTGCTTTTTATACTCTTGGCCCCTCCCAAAGCCTTGTCAGTCAACTCCTTTGCTGTCCCTTGGTGGAGATCACTTTCTTACAACTTGGTTGGAGGTCAGGTGTTGCCGTGCCACGCCTCCTAGTAACAATCCTGCCCTTCCCTGAAATGCCCCAGCCACCAAAGCTGCCCAGTGGCAACAGTAGGAGGGGAGAACAAATCACAATAACGTAACTCTACATCAATAAAACTTCTCTTGACATATACATATTAATCCATTAATTGTGAAAGCCAACCATCACATCTATAACAAAACCAAGATGGAAAAGTTAATAGGTTGAGATAAAGGATGATGATCACTTACCAATTACCATCACGGGCAAAGAGGACTCGATGTGGAGATGTGGTTTAGTGGTGGTCTTGGCAGTGCTGGCTTAGTGGTTGGACTGGATAGTCTTGAAGGTCTTTTTCAATCTAAGTTACTCTATGAGTCTAGGAAGTTGGTGGAAACAGCTCAAAGTTTCATTTCTTCATAAGTTTTGCTCTTTTAGTATATTTTTTTTACTATTTTGTATCCTTAGATGTATGTTGGATTGGTTCCATTTTGGAGGCCAGGTTTTGCATTGTCTGTTACTTTCCAAGGCATTACCTACCCAAGCAGGTTTTCAAATGGTTTTCTAGCCAAGATCCCAGCTTTTATTTATTAATTTTTATTTAGTTGTATATTTATTTATATGTATTTATTTTCCTTTATTTATGTATACATTTATTTATCTACCTTTATTTATTTAATGAAATAGATACCTACTTTAAAAACTTATATAAAATACTGTTATGTTGGGGCATAAAAGCAGAATCAGCACTTAAAAACAGGTTTGAAAGACAGCACATGTTTGTGCATGTGTGCATGTGTGAATGAGTGCTCTCTGGGTGCATATTTTGTCTGGTTTGGAAGGGTGTGATGCTAATTGCAGTGTGCTGAGTTCTTTGAACATGGGCTTTGTGTGTGGATTTCCCCCTCCTGAGTATAAGACTATTTAGGCTGCATGCATTTTTAAAGCAAAATTAGATATCTGTGGAAAGTTTACAGTAATTCACTTTCAATTTAGGGCTGTTTTTTGAACCAGAACAAACAGCTGAGCATCTGTTACCCTGAAAATGTTACAAAATGCAGTCACCAGGCAAAAATCAAGCATCTCTGAAAATGATTATTTTGGCTACATAATCAAGCAAGCAATTACTGCATTATCTACAAAGTATGATCATACATTATTAATACATTTTCAGAGAAAAAGGTTTCAGTAAATGCTGTTTTTCTGGCTTTTATGATACTCAAGACCCAGACGTAATTCTAGCTGATTGAAAATACTTCATGGCTTTTTCATTTCCCAGTTTAAGGTGCAGTTTGGTTGGACGTGAGAGACAGTAAGGAGGGAGCAGGAAGAACAGAAGGATATGGACATTCGTGTAAGTGATTACAGACATCCTTCCTATGTGTCATGCATATCCAAAGCCAGAGAGCCAATTTTCCAGTGGAAAAGGACTCAATAAATGCAAACAGTATAGTGTGCTGTGCTATATACAGGACTTTGTATTTACATGTTCAGTTATACAGCCGGGAAGGCATTTTTCACTGAGCACCAGAGTTTCATGTGATACAGAGAGAACATTTCCAGAGCTGGGAGAAGATCCCAAGAGAAATGCTTACTGACCTCTGATGTTCTAGGCTGCCATGACTTTCCAAACTAATTCCCATCTTCAAAAGCATCTTAAAGCGGGATTAATTTCAGTTAATTTTGGCTGTCTGAATGATAGGCACTCTAGCCAAGCTCCCAGCCCAGTTTATTTCTGCAGCCAGCAGAGAGACTGTTTCACCTGTCTTGGATGCTTAGCCTGTGACAGGATGAATCACTCAAGCTTACAAAGAAAGCATTTATACTGCTGAGGCTGTGGGAGGTGAATTCGTTAAACATTAACAGTTTCAGTCAGTTTGTAAATGACTTTTGGAAATGGAAATTAGTTTTCCAATTGACTTGGGGAAGTGAGTGTTACCTCAGCCCTGACATGACCGAGCAGTACTTTCTTCTTGTTGAGCTGCTTGCCATAACCTAATGCCACCAGCTAGAACAGAAAGATTCACAACCTGGTTTTGACAGATGCTCTCTGGATCCTGCTCTAATTCTTTTTCTAAAAGATGGCTGAAGTACATCCTAAAATGTCCCCAGGAAATACTTTTGCCTTAGGGCAAATAGCCCAGGTTGCTTGGGAACTCGTCTGCCAAGACTGCTTTAAAGATAAAGAAAACATAAGTGAGACCTAGCTGGGAAAGATCTGCTCAGAACTTGTGCTAGTGCCAAGAAGTCTTCTAGAAGGAAGTTGGTATAGTGGGGGGTGTGTGTGTGTTTGTGTATGTGTGAGAGAGAGAAAACATTGGCAGGCAGGCATCACAATAATTAGTTATACAAATTACCACTAATGGGTGGCAGCACCAAACTCCATGGGATAAATTTATCCTTGGCATGAAGAGGAGTAATTAATCCTAAATGCACCCTTGTGATATAGGTAAGTATTATTATTACCCCAGTTTGACAGACGCAGAGGTGATGTTTGCCCTTGGCAATTCAGCTTTCCAGAAGACTGAGCAAGATAATTTATGGTGGAGGATTACGTTATGCTCTTTAGATGATATTCCCTGTAAGATTGCAGCACTAACCCATAAAGAAATGCACGGGGTAGGCAGGGATTTTGGAAGCTGATTTACAGCCAGAAAATTCAGCCAGCAGGTTCATGTTGGGGTGATCTGGAAAACCTCTAAATACACAACACGGCAGTGTTTATGCTGGCACACATGCGTCAGTCAGGAAAACTTGCTTTTCAGCAATGGAAACTTTCTGAGTGTCTTTTTTCCTTTGAAAATTCACACTTTCATTATGTAAACAGCCGCTCTTGCTCAGCTTTTGAGGTTTTCTATAAAACAGTCCCTGATTGGGCTGTAGGATTTTCCCTGCAGCATGTAAATCATCCTAGTGCAGTGCCTCAGCCTCTTCCCCTCCCCAGTTTATTTGCTGGAAAAGACTCGATGGCCACCAGCTCAAAGAGTTCTGCTGCACATTGGGAAGTCTCCCAAGCCAAAGGAACATTTTAAAGTCACGCCTTCAAAGATGTGCTATCCATAGCATGAGGAGACTTAAACTGTGTACCATATGTTTAGCATATAAAGGTTTCAACACATAGCAAGTTACAGCTGGACAGACAGATTGCATGCTGAATTTCCTCCATACTGATCTGTTAAAGCCCACAAGCTATTTGCATTTCTTGTATGTTTTCATTCAGTGCAAATAATTTTGACAATAAAAATCAAAATCTACTAGGACACAGAAATCTAGCTTTCTTGACTGAGAATGAAGCTTTGGAACAAACAACAACAAGCAATCTAGATTGGCTGGAATATAAGCAATACTTTTGGTATCTGTTTCTAATGCTAGGATGCTGAGGAAAAGAAAAGCATCTTATTACAAGACAAAAGCACAATCAGACTGAATTATGGCTTCATTACAAAGGAAAAAAATTGAAAACATCTCTATTTCTTATGCCTAGTTCAGCTTTTAATGGTTCTGAGTCAATGAGTTTATCCCTTAAATTTTGCACTTCCTTAAATTTAAAAAAAAAAAAAAAAGTTAAAGATACAAATTTCTGGTCTATTTTCTCAGAGAATTGTTGCTTGGGACCATTCTGAAACTCTCAGAGGAAAATAGTATTTGAACACCTTCTTAATTTTGAAACTCCAGATGCAGGACACCAGTTTTTTGAACTACTGTGCATTAGCAGAAAATGTCTTAGCAAAAATGATTTGAGACATCCCAAGAGACAGCTCCTTATAACATTCTCACGAGTACATTCTCTCCTGTGAAGTATATGATCACCTTCATGTACAGTGCTGGGAATGAGGCTTTACATGCCAGGAATGAGCACCTGACAGAAAGCAGCCAGGCTTTCCCCATCTCCAGCTGGGCTGTCACTGCCAGCTGCTTTCCAGGGCAAGGGAAAAGAGCCCTGTGTTGAGAGCCGAGCACAAAAAGGTATCCCAGCTTTGGCTTCTGTGATGCCCTCTCTGAGCTCCCCTAAATCGCCTGGAATGGAGCCACTAGAGTGCCATTTCTGTCTCTTTCTGTGGTCTGTATGCGGGACATTTTGCAGCCTGCAATATCGAGGACTCCAAAAATGTTGGGTTTTCATCCATGCTCAGAAAAAGCCAGGATGTAAATCACTCAAATGTCTTCAGAAGCACTTGGGAGCAAAAGAATATAGTTCTTGCTTCTCTCATGGAGGCAATGGTTGCCACTCTGGTTAAAGTTTGAGCTGTGAGGAAAGAAGAAAGGTATAAAATGTCTGGCTAAGACAGAGTTATAAAAGATTTCAAACTGAGAAAAACAGTGTAGAAATTGGACTGTCTCTTCTCAAAATTTTATCCCAGCGCTGAGAAAATCGCCGCGGCGCCGCGCTCCCTGGAGCGCACTTGCGCGCACTCACACACGGAGAGAGGAAGAGGAGAAACCCCCCGGCGAGGCGGTTTCAGTTTAGCCCCGTTGCAAAATGTAGGTGGCTTGTATTTTTGTCTGGATGGGAAGGAAGCAACCGGCCCCGGCCGGGCAGATGCTCAGGAAGCCGGAGCGGTGCTGCGTAGGAAGCGCTGCCCAGCCCAGCCCAGCCCCAGCCCTTATCTAAGGTACGGCCGCTTCCTCGCAGCCCCGGCTGTGTGGCAACCTGCCGCCGGCTCTTGCACAACGCGGCCGTTGCACGGGGGATCTTAGGAAAGGATCGAATAATTAACAGCGAGCAACTGCCGCGGCGGGTTTGGACAATCTGAGCCCCGACAATAGTCAGGGGGCAAAATAAAGCAACGTGGGGGATCTGTTTCCTGGAACGGTGCATGGCGGATTTAAATCCAATGTCACTTTTTCCAGCTAAAGACTCAGCCTTAATTAGTCCAGACCAAACCAGCTGGGGCTTAATCATTAGGGTATTTAGCTAATGCTGGTCATCTTTCACGAGCCCAAGGGAAAACACAGATCCTTGCCCTTGTGAGCTCTTGCACATCTTCTGGGTTCTAGCCCAGCACCCTGATGTGCCCCAGTGTCATCCCTCACCACAGGACCAAAGTGATGCTTAGTGAATTACTGCCCTAAAGGTACCCGACCGTGACCTGATCAAGTACAACTTTCTACCAAGAAAGAGATACAGAAACTTGCCCAGAGATGGGATAAATGGCATCAGGAGGGTCTTCTCCCCTGAAGTAGCTGCAGACAAGAGCTCCCCTGTAGCTGCATGTATGAGCACTGGGCCCCAAACTTTGTGAAATTAGGCAGGAGAGTTTGCAGGCAGTTACAGAGCAGTTAGAAATTCTAGAACAGATGACAAGCTGGAAATAAGATACCTCATACATGGGCATTTGTAAAGGCTTGTCCACTACCACGTTACAGCAACTTCTGTTTGCAAACTAAAAAAATATTTCTCATTGAAGAAAGTGGCCTAATTTATTGGAGTTAGAGCTTTAGGTCACAGCTCCTGATGATCACTGCCAGATTACAGCACAAAGCAGAAACACTGTTTTCTGCTGATGAATTCCAAGTCTTTGAATGAGATCTATTGTTAGGAACCTGAAGTGGCACTACGTGGACATTCATTTATCAGTCAAGAGCCTCCTGCATCACCCATAACATTTATCACCTGAAGCTCTGGCAGAGGGTAAGCACAGATTTGGGAACCTTCTTCAGCCTTTTGGCAAGGGTAGGAGAAGTACTCTATCAAAAAGCTAGTGCAGGATACTGCCCTTGTCTCAGTCCAAAGTGGCAGACGTGTGCCAAGGTGCTGGGCAGGATGAGTATTCCTTCCTTGGTATCCTAAGGCAGTGCTCAGGCATATAAAGAAAATTATCTGTTATTATTCATCATCCATAATAAAATGGTATTAAGTCAGAATCTGCTATTAACTCTTCAGTGACTGGACTTCCAGCATGAGTTACACACTAATGCAAAATGCATTATGCTTTTATGGTAAAATCCCACTAACTGCACCAAGAGGTTAATTAAATTGGAGAGAAGAAAATAAAGAGGCTTTTAGAATGAATTATTCAGAAGGTCATTAAGAATCAGGCACACATGAGAGGCATGATACTTAGAAATCCTAAATGTAAACACACATTCCTGGATTAATGTGAGATTAAGAAGATAAAGAGAAGTTGTGCTGCTGCTAAGTATTGTTAAACAGCAGAGTTAGCCTGCATGCCTATGAGAACCACTTAACTGAGAACATTTTGGTGCAGAGGACTAAGGAGGGTGAGAAGAATGCTTCAAGGGGAGCAGTGTCAGACCTCAGAAGGCTCCCTCATTCTGTGCTGGCCACTTGGGTCTCCTTTTGTCATGGACCTCCTCATCCCTGCTTCAGGTGGCACAGGCTGGGTACAGGGACTGCAAATCCATCCCAACTCTAGTGACACCAATCCCCAAGTGGCATGATCCCTGCACCACCTGGCAGAGCTGCTGTGGGTGTAAGGGGTGTAAGCAGCTGCTCCTCAGTGGAGGAAATCAAAACACACAGAGCCCAGGTTTGCAAAACACGTGGCAGTAGCCTTCCTGCTGCCTTGGCCCCACTCTAACAAGGGGGCCATTCTTCTTTCTTCCCACTCATGTCTCTGCTCTCAGAGCTGATTTTGACCAAAGCTGGCCACCTTAACTCCACACCAGCCCCCATCCCACAGAGTGTGAGTCACCTCCTGAGCTGTCAGATGTATGAGAGGTTCAAACACAGATGCTTTTTCTCTGAGAGGGCTTTGCTTGATGAATGCTGTGGTGATCAGCAGATTCACCAAGACAGGCCCTTGTGGTATTTTCTGAACTCTGAATGCTTTATTTGTCTCCCATTATGAAGCTACAGTGCAGCCACTGGTATTTTCAGCTACACAACTGCCATTTTACACTTTGGAAGAAACAACAAATGCACGAATTAATGTGAGCTTTCTGGGCCTCAGTCTCACAGTTAGCATGTCTCCCCTAGGGGCAATTAAAAGTGAGGTTATAGAATATATAAATTATACTTATGCTTATTTGTTGTCTCTTTATACAGTCAAAAAGATATCAAAAAGTAGATGAACATAGGCTCCCAGTCTAGATTACATCTATTTAAGTCAAGGGGACCAAAGGAGTTTGCAGCAACAAAACATGATGCTTATCTCTGGCTCTGTGAGACCCTTTGTCTTAAGCTGTCTGGAGGTGCAGTCTGCAGATGATTTTAAGAGCTATAATAGAGGGGGAATAGGAGTAATGCTGTGTTACCATCCCAGCCTAGAGCTGTGCTCTGTTACTCTTCCCTCTCTATGCTTAATAGAAGGATTTGATAATGCAAGCTCTTGAATGCAATTTCTTTTCATTATTAACCAGCTGAAAACAATTTATTCGCTTTACCTTAAAACTGACTCCCTTGTATTTCCATTGTGAAATAGCTACTGTGGAGATTAAAAGATCCTGCTTTCCCCAAGCTAGCTGAAATATTTGAAAATAAATACTGCAAAAAATTCACTTGAATTCTTCTGAGCAAGCTGGATTTCAGATTGAAGAGCAAATAGAGAACAAGGCTTGGGGATGCCATGTCCCAATGTGGTCATTCAAAACAAATGTTTTGCAAGTTCAAGGATGTATGTCAGGTCTCAGCCACAGTGAAGGGGTGTTCTTGTAGGGTCAGCTGCTGTCATGGGATGTTTGCTGTGATCCTCCCTCTTAAATGGATTGACATGGACACCAGAAGGATAAATTTCTAGGGGAAGCTTAAACCCTGTTCTTCATGATGTTCCACAAAATATATACTCCACAGAAGAATAATTTCCTACAACAGAGAAACATCCACTTCTCCATCAAGACAGAGACACAACCTTTAAATTTTGAGAAGTCTGTCTTTCTGATCACCTCTTCTGGTTTCATTTTTAACTTGCAAGATGAATGTTGTGTTTGAAGCTAGCTAATTCACAGCCCCTGATGCCATAACCAACATTGTCACCTGAGAGGCAAACCACGGAGTGCCAAATATTGGTAAACAGGCTCCTTGCTGCTGAGTCCACTTTGCTAATGGTGCCACAGTGGCTGGGCAGCTGCTGCCCTGGAGCTGACAGGCTCCAGTGGCTGAGCATCCTGCACAGGGTCCAGCCACCACAGAAGCCAGCTGGGCAGGCTGAGCTGCACTGGGGGTGTGCATGGGCATGCAGGGTGATGGGGGGGTTTACAGGAGGCATTTTAGTGGCTGCTGACTGGGCTTCTCCCAGGTGAGTTGGAGGAGGGGCAACAGGGCACTGCCAAGCACTTTAGATTTGCAAGGGAAGATGGTGGATGAGGCAAAAGGGGACTGAGGTCTGGGTGAGCTCCCCTAGAGCTACGACACCAGCCCACACTTTGCATGAACAACCCACCAAGACCTGCACCTCAGAGCTATTTCTGAAAAGGAGCCTGCCTCCTCTGGCCAGCCTCCCTGTGTGCTGCCCAGCCACTCCTCCATCAGCTCTTGCTGCCTCCCACCTCACCCCACAGATTGCCAAATGCATCCCACTTTTACAGAGTTCCCCCCTCAAATTCTCTGGCAGGAAGAACTGCTGATTCACACACACCACCCTGGTCCTCAAAAGCATTTCCTCCATGCCATGAACAGCCAGGAAACTCATACAGCCAATTTTAGGAGCATTCAGACATCCCAAGTACCACTGGCTTTTGCTCATCTTAATTTAGAAATCTTTGCCTAGTGTGGTGGATACCTTTAATCTGTGCTATGCCTCTGCCTTAATCCTTGTGATCATAGTCTTAAAACTTCATGGTCTAGCAAGGGCAGGGCACAAAGCCCTGGCATATGAAAACATGCCTCAGGATTCATTTTTTCTGAAGAGCAGAGTCAATTACATACCCTGCTATTGTGGCTTTAAGTGCAGATGTCTCACAAATATGCAGAATTTTTTCACTCTTCCTCCAAAAGAAAAAAAGAAAGTGACACGACATGTGCTGTGTGCCAGGGTTTGTTTTACAGGAGAGGAAAGGAAGTGTGCCAGGACAAGGTGTCACCATTTAACTCACTTTCCTGAATATTCAGATGAAGCTGGTGGCACATCAGCTCCCTGCTTGCTCTTGGCATCGAGCTGTCCTGCTCAGTAGCTCCCATGTTCTGCTAGTTGGCTGCTGAGTTGCTCTAAGCTCATTTGTCCCCTCAAGACAGTGTGAGCCACACTCTCACTGTTTTTTCTGTTGAGATGTGAAAACTTAAAATGAGATCTTAATAGAGTTAAAAAACCTGTTAGCTATTCTTTTTCACTTGTGTCTACTGCTAGCATTGAGGCTTCTGTGCCTCCTTGCCCCACCAGCTATCTCAGTGGTTGTGGGGATGATGAGTGTGATGGAAGAGGTGCTGAAATTCAGCTCCTGAAGGAGAGTTTTGGTTGTTCTTATGGGAAGAGAATCAGTCCAGTTTGCAGCAAAGGGAGATGGACTTACTCTTCCAAAGTGGTGAGTGAGTCATGTCCTGCAGAGCAGTGGATGCTGAGTGCACTTGAACACACCTGAGTGTGGTGTAATTGTCTCTGAACTGTCTGGGTGTGCCACATAACAGCCACAGCTGCACAGGTGATGAAGGTGAAAGTTAATCAGGGAGAGGTGGAAGTGTTGGGTGAGTGTAGATCTGCTGGAGGGCAGGAATGATTTGCAGAGAGGTCTGGGCAGGCTGGATTGATGGACTGAGGATAATGGTGTGAGGTTCAACAAGGCCAAGTGTTGGGTCAGTCTTGGGGCAGTGGCTGGAAAGTGCCCATCAGAAAAGTACCTGTGGGTGCTGGTCCACAGTGGCTGAACATGGACCAGGTGGCCAGGAAGGCTCTTCTACACTCATGTGGGATCTGCAGTTCCTAACCTTTTTCTGGGAGATATTTTCTAATCTGTCCTTAAAATGCTCCAGGGTGGCATTTCCACAGTCTCCCATATTAATACTACACCTTACTGGATCGGTAGAAAGTGAAGAAAAAACTTTCCTGTGTCCTTTGTTACTGTTTCTTGTTCTAAGACAATGCATCTGGAAAATAGTAGGGTTTTGGTATCTTTTGCAGTGATCCTTTATTTGGCGTTTTTTGCCATTTAACTAAGCTCAGCAAAAAGCCCTCTGTGAAGGAGTGCAGTTAAAACCAATGTGCACATGCAGCTGTACCTCACAAGCTGGAGGCAGGGGGCTTGCTGCTTTTCAAAATCTGAGCTCTGGCTCTGAGTGAAGTTCCTGCCATTCCTGCATTAACTTGTGTGTTTTGAGTTTGCTATTCAGACTGGTGATCAGTCTGAGACTGCTCTTGGAGGAAAAAACAAGCATGTGACTACCTAACCCCTCCTATGCAGCAGCAATTCTTGCTCAGCTGACAGGTTGGTGGTGTGTTGGGAGTGCAGAGGAAGGGGAAAATATCTGGCCACTGGTTGCAGTGCCTGCTCCTTGTCTAAAGAAGAAAATTGTGGAGAGCACATGAGCCAAAGAAACTCTGAAGCTTTCAGGATGCCTTGAAGGAGCCTGTAGCCAAGGCTTGTCTCTCCCCAAACTATGACCAGTGTGAATATAGAGTAACTTTGAAAGAAATTTTACTTACTTTGCTATGATCCAGGTCCTAAAATACTGAATGTCCTTATTGTTGTTAAATTGACATCTGTGATTTCACAATAAAGGGAGACACATGAAGATCTAATACTACTGTATATTCATAAGAATAATGAAAAGGGATGTCCAGTGCATTGCAGAAGAAAAGACAGAAGCTTCTCTTCCTCTATTCCAGTATTTATCGCTAAATCAGATGTATTAGAGTCATGTGAAAGCAACTTGCTGGGCAAGATTTAGCATCTACAGAGAAATAGCACATGATCCTGTACATGGGGTCAACATCATAACACACAAAGAACACCCCCCAGAATATATGTTGATATAATTCTGGCATTTCTGACCTTTCACATGAGTGGCATGAGGCATGAGATTGCCATCTTTATAATGCTATTTAAACATGGCAGGGTTATGTGTGTTAAAGTAAGCTGTCATTTCAAAGCATGGGGGCAATAGGTTTTATTGAAGGACATCATCTTTTTGCAGTAAGGAAAGCAAACCCTTCCTCTCTTCCTCCAGGCTGTTCAGGGAAAGTGCCTCCCACATTGGAAAATACCGTTCCCAAACTCATTGAAATTCTTTAAAGCTACTGAAAACAGATATTAAATATACAGCTCTTGAGTAGCCCCAGTAAATTCTTATGCTATGGGCTAGAATGAAGCTAAAGACTAAAATCATTATTTCAAATTTTGGAAGAGTGGAAAAAAATCACCTTGAAAAATAAGTATTATGTTAATTGGTAATTATGGCACGAAGTCAGTGCAGGTGGAACTGGAAAACTTAAAAATGCTCTAGTAAGTGAATTCACTAATGAGTTTCTTTTTCCCAGGAACTCCAACTCCAAGGGAAAAAAGTAACTAATGTACTAGGAGATTCGCAGTAAAGTTGGTGGGGTTCTTTTTACATTACTTATGAGTGGATATCTGCACTTTAGACTCCACTACACACTGGAGTAAATTGATTTTTAATAACCATCTCCTGTTTACCCCCCATTCCTTATGTACCCATGTGACAGGAGCATTAAAACAGCAATACCTTGTTCTATTCCAGCCTCACACTCTGCTGAAGCAGAGCTTGCAGTTGTAGCTGTTTGGGAAGTGCTGCACAAAATTAAGCCTCTGGGCTGTTTGTAGTGCACAAGCCTCCCAAATATACATAATAGTTCCAAGCTTGAGAGAGGGAGCCAAGAGGGATATGCAGTGTCTTAATAAATATTTCAGTTCATGTTTACATAGTATACAACCTTGCAAATAACACATAAAACATTTTTGAAAAATCTTTGAAATAGAAACTTTCAGATATTATGCATTGATGTTTTCTTCACGCCAACCTCCTCCTCCTCCTCCCCTCTGCAGAGATCACTGATGTCAAATACAAGATCTTAATACACTATTTACATTCCTGTTTTTTAGCACAGAAACACAGACTTTTCCAGGCACTGAATTCCTTAGCTTCCTGAGTCTCAGACAACCTGCCCATCCCATTATCCTGTTCGTGTTCTGGAGGACACCCTTCTAACCAGGGGCTGCAGGGCAGGATGTTCCAGGGAAGCTTTTGCTGGAGACTTGAGAATGCTGAATGAGCCAACAGGCACAGGTGTCTGCATTGGGATTTTGCTAGGACAATTTAACTCCTTCGGGTCTTTTTTGAATTCCTGAAAGAAGGAAAGAGAAAAAGTGAAAAGTTACTGTCTTGGCCCATCATCTGAACAACCACATTCAGGTTCATGTAGGCCACAAGACTGGGTGAAGATCTATTAATGACACTATGAGGTAGAAATACAGAAAAATCTGCTCTCAGCCCTTCTGATCATGAGTAAGAAACTTAAATTGAAACCACACAGAACTCCTAAGCCCTGTCTTGCATATTTCCACAGATTTTTTTCTGATGTGCTGATGTTGTTATCTAAAAGAGGAGAAGACACATTAATAGGAGTTAGAAAGGTTCTGCTCTGCTTGGGTCTGGGCCTGTAGCAGAGATGGTGAATAAGCTGTGTACTACAAGAAAACTACTGAGCATTTTTGATTCCTGCTTTTCCTCTTCAGAGCATGCCTTGCGTTTGGCTATTTTTATAAAGACCCTCTTTTAAAAATAGCTGGTTTCCTTCCTGACCAGGACACATAAATGACATTTATTGGCAATCCTGTATGCTTTACATTTTGTTTCTCTAGTCGCATTATCATCAAGTAGATGTGTCTGTATAGGGTGGAAGGACAGTGACTTCCAGAGAGAGCATGTTTCTGTTCCTGAAAACCCATTTGTTTAGGTGCCAATACATTCACTTCTCTGTTAACAATGCCTACTCACAAATAAAAGACTGTTCATAAATATCTATACAAACAATTGCCCTTAAGGTAGATGAAAAGAATGTAAGCATGGCTGATTGAATTGTGAATACCTGGAAAAACTGTTTTCCATCAATTACCCAATTCTATCCACTCAATACTTTGAGAAGCATGTACCAATGGGCATGGCAGTGCTAACAACTCCTGTCACAGGCTGCAGTGTCAGCACCTCTGACCACCCTTCTCCAGCCTGGTTTAGCAGTATCCATGCAGCAGGCTATGAGCAAGCTCCAGCACAACCCTTCACCAGGTGTTAGCACCAACTGACCTCTGTCCAGGACCATCCAGGCTCATTTCATGGTCACAGGAGGATGCACTCACTGTGCCACTTACAGCGTGGTGCTCAGCTTTACAGGGCAGGTTTGAAATAGGGGCTGCTCTCTGGTATGCCAGACTCCCTGTGGCACAACTCCATTTATCTGCTCAGGGTCACCAAAGCACTCAAGGTTTGATGCCTCTGTGCAGAGCTGGGGCCATCCTTTCAGCATGGTACCAGCACCACCAGCTGTGGACCCAATGGGAACTCCTACAGGGAGGTCCTGACTGTCCTGTTAGCAAGCTCTGTGTTTTCTCTAGACTGGAAGACTTGTTCAGTCTGAGCACATATAAACCCCATTATTTCAATTTCCCATACACTGGTCTCAGTCAGAGGTGATTATTAAAACCATTCATTTTGATTCTTCATCACTGTGGTTACTTTGCACGTTTTGACCCTCAAATGAGGTGTGCACAGTATGCTTGTGTTCCTACCCAGCTGTTAGTTGTTGTATTCCTTTTGGGATGGTAAGATGAGAAGGAAGATGAGCTGAACGATAGCATCAAGGTTGGTAGTGAGGTGGCACTTTGGTTTTGATTAACTTGCAGAGCAACAAAAGCTTGGTGCCCTGACCAATTCAAGTTCAGCTCAGACACAAACCATGCTTAAAATTTGAGAGAAGGGGAAACAAAGCTTAGCTGTTCCTTAAACTTGTGTATGTACCTTTGACAGTTTCTAAAGTAAAATTACCATCACAGAATAGACTCTCTCTGTGAAAAAGCAGCATCCACCCTTGGCAGAGCAGTGCAAATCTGCTCCATTCCAGCATCAGATTTCTCATTAAAAATCTGACACATACCAAGAAATTTAAGCAGCCACAATAGATATTGTTTACTTGTTTGTAGCATTTTAGGAGCAATAGGGAATCGTGATGGATTCAGTACAATTTGAATTAGAAAGCTAGATGAAGCCTCACAGGCTTTTCAGACTGATAGCTAATCCCTGTGAAAAGGGCTGTGAAATGAAATGATAGTTTCAGGGCTAGTTCCATTTGCTTACTTAGCCCCAAAACCTTGTTAATGCCTATTAAAATTAAATCCAGTGAACAACAGCCTCGCATGTTTATGGGCTGTCAAGTTAATTTCCATAGAGATTCACTGTCTTCATTGTCATTGTTGACCAAGGGTTAATTCACTGCAGGAAAAAGTGCAGCAAAATGCATCACTGTAATCCCTTTCTTCTTCAAAGATGAAGCAGTAGGAAAGGAAAAGTAACAACGGGGAAAACGTTAAGATCCGGAATTTTTTATATAAACTTGTCAGCCATTCCTGACGTCGTCTGTAATAAACACTTGACAATAAACAGTGAGGACTTTTCTTAAATCTCCATAACATAACAACTTTCAGAGGAAAAAAAAAACCTGTTCAAAGACTTTTTCTGAATGCATTTGCATTTCCAGGCTTTGTTGTGCTATCTACGTAAAATGAAGCAGTGGCTCTTTCACCATTAACTCTTTACAGAATACTCCTCAGCACCAAAGCAGAGTCCTGTGTGAATATCACAGTTGCCAAATTCTGGTGTGTTCAGAGTGCTGAGCGTATCAGAATGTAGAAACTGTGATATGTAGGCTGGTAAAATCCTGACTTTTTGGAAGCTTTGTACCACAATCATCCCAAACTTTGAGAGTTTGGGTTTTATTCATTTCTTTCACCCCTTCAGTCTTTTTCTCCAACATTCCTGTATTTTTTACTGACCTAAAGCTCTCCATAAACCAGTATTTGCAAAACTCCTGGCATTCCTTGCCCATTCCACAGTCCTAGCATTACACACCCAGCCATCCTCCCCCATACCCAATCTCCTCATACACCATATAGTCTCAGCCACTGAGTGTTTCTGTTTTCCAAGTCAATTTCCTACCAAATAAAAGGCAAAGAACCTCTACACCAACATTTACTTTTTCTATTATTATCTGAGACAGGCTGCTAATGCTTGCCCAGCCTTCGCACCAAATAAACCAAATGAATGAACCAAACGTTCAGAGGCACAGATGTTTTCAGAATAAGATGGGGCACTTGGTTCACACAATTGTTCTGCCTTTTTTTTTCTGTTTTCCTGCATGGTTGTTTCCTGTGGAGTGTAGGATATATTAACTTGCAGCCGCAGAGTACTTGAAACACATCTACTGGATCAGCCTAGTGCATCAGTGAGAGATGGCCAACAGTCTTCCTTTTCCTGTGCAGCTGTTGTTTGCAGAAAGGGATAATTTTTAAGTTGATTTATTTACCTTAGCCTTTTTTCCCCCCTTCTTTTCTTAATCAGTGATCATCAGCACGCTAATTGTTACTAGTAGCTTTGAAACAATGAGTAAACCTCATTGATACAATTAGGGATTTAGTAGAAAAACATCCTTGACATGCAGGTGGAAAGCTAAGGACTTTGTCTTCAGAAATGTTGATATCACAGAGTTCCCAGTTTAAAATAACAAAAAAAAAAAAAAAAAAAAACCACCAAAAAAACAAAAAACAAAGGTCCATATATTCAGTTAGAAAAAAAATCCTATAAGTCCTCATTTTGGTCTTTTAATATAATGGACAAAATTTATGTATGGTTTTCATGGTTTTAGTAAATCTCTATTTGCTGTAAATTCTTCCTGCTCTGATTTGACACTCCACTGTGCTAGGACAGAGTGGTCTCCACCAGCAAGGTCCCTTTTTTGCACAAGATGGGGTCAGGAATCCCCTGAGGTGTTCAGAGAGGGCACAGGAACCATCAGGACAGGTACCACTGCTGTCCTGGTCCTCAGAACCAGCAGCTGCAAAGGCAATGCTGTCATTTCACACCAGATAAAACTTTTTGCTTTCACAGGTCAGGAATGCCTAACCTTGTCACTGTATGTGAAACACCTCCCTCAAGTGCTGCATACAAAGCTCAGGGAGGTCAGGCACAGCCCCACATCCCTTTCTACGGTCCCTATTTTCCATTTGCTGATGCTTCCTGCAAAGCTCCTCTTTCACATTCAATACTTTGGTTTTTAAGGTTTATTTTTTTTTCCTCTTTCTGTCTTACTGGTGGAGGCTGCCTCTCTGTGGCAAGAGCTTGCATGGAAGGTGGTTCTGCAAAATCCCCCTGGCTGTAGCTTGTGAAACGTGCAAGGGCATCAGTGCACTCTTGGGAAAGTTTCCATGAGCTCCCAAAAAAACCTGAAAAGCACATAGAGAACTCCTTATTGCACTTTAAGGAGCTGAGGGCTTGCATATTTCCTGGTTATTGGCTGGACTGCCCTGCAGTGTCATAGAAATCAGAAAAATCAGAGAAAGTATTGGCTTGGAAGAGACCTTAAAGATCACTCAGTTCCAACCCTCATGCCATGGGGAATCTAAAACTGGTAAAAAGATTTTCTGGCAGCCTGAGATCACAAAACACGTTTGTGCTCTGGGACCTCATGCTCATTTCACTAGCAGAAAATTTCAGAAGAAGTAGACCACCAAAGGCTCAACATTTTGTTATTGCAATAGCAACCTTCTCCTCCAACCAAAGCATTTTTGGCTTTAACATACATCTGCCTTACAGGATTGAATTTGGCTACAAACAGATATGAACCAACTTTCCACTGAAGTGCCTTGCATGAGGAAGTGCCCAGACATCAAGATGAAAAGGCTTCTGAGGAAAGGCACGTGTTCTGGCATCTTACTGTGTCAGTGCCACCCCACTTGTTGACCACTGGCCTCAGGGGATTCAGGGAAGAGCAGGGTACCATGACCCATGGCTCCCAGCCAGGCCGTGCACTCTGTCTCTAGAGCACTAATTATCAATCTACAGACACTGATGATTATCAGAGGAGGGTGAGAGAGAAGGCTCAGACTAGAAAATTGTACTCCTGCTGCTGCTTTTTAATGCTGCTGCTTGACCATTATTGTCACAACACAGCAACCCAGAGTGTTGGCTTCTCCCACAAACCAGTTTTTATCATTTCAAAAGGAAAAAATAAATCGGAAAATATGTTGATTCTCTTCTAATAATGAGTGACCACTGCTCTGTGGTACATCAAAGGCAGGGCTATCTGCAGCACAGCAGGCACAAGGACTTGGCAGGGGTCACCAGAGCCCTTTATCTGTTTTCCCCTTTCAGAAAAAGGAAAGCTGCTGTTTTTCCTTTTCCTGTTCCTTTGCTTGGGGGAATCTGTTACTACCCTCAAGATTTACATCCTGACCTATGTAAATCTTTGAACTGCTCTCTTTAGCATTTCCCTTAGGGAGGCTCCTTGCTGAGAAACAAGGCTTCAGGAGCACGGGACAGCATTATTTATACATCTGACATTAGTAACCTGTGAGGCAGTGCTCATCACAGAATTGCTTACCTTTGTGCTACAGTCACACAGTGTTGCTCACGATTTGGGGTGATTTTCCTCAATTAAATCTCTTGCTACTCTTTAGAACAACAGCCTAAATATGCTAATGTCTGTCTGATTCCACTTGATTTTTAAAATAGGATTCATCCAGAACTGAATATTGGTTTGGGCATACTTCTCACTTAGACTTTTAGTATGTGCAAGGAAGAGTGAGCTTCAATTAGAAAGGAACTAAGATTCCTAATCCTGTCAGTAAGCAGTGGAGAAATAATCTCTTTCTGAAAATATTTTGTTTTGGCACTATTTTGATTATTTCTAATAGCATCTTCTTAATTACTCTTGTACCAGCTGTACCTGGTCTTCTCAAGGAAGCATTAGATATCTGGACCACATTCATCTTGCCCAGCATTAGCCATCCACCACAGAATAGCTGCCTGCATCTGCACTTAATGTCGAGGTGCCCATCCTGTCAGAGATTTTGTCAGCTGAGATGTCGTAATCCATCTGGGAAAATCTAGTCAAGTACTTCAGGCAAGAGTAATTGCTTTCTACATTTCATTAACTCTGGTGACTCTAAAGGGTGCTTAGCTGCCAAGCTGGAATGTAGATGTGACTCAGAGGCACCTAAAGTCAGGACAAACCATCTCTCTCTTACTATGCCATTGTAAACAGCAACCACCTGATTGCTGAACCAAGAATTTTAAAATCTGAGCCTCTAGTATGCTGTATCTACTGAAGCTCACTTAAATGCTTGAGGATTGTTTGTTTGTTTAAAAAATGCTGAAGGGCAGGACAAAATTCACCAAACACCTCAAGCTTGCAATGTAGGAGAGGCAGTGGTGTGCAGAGTGCAGGCAGAGTGCCTCACTGCCAGCTTCAACAGTTCTATTTTAGATCTACAAAATATGCTGCAGCATGGAGGAAGGTTGGGAGAGTCTCCTGGGGCTTTCAAGGTTTATCACCTTGCTGCAGAGTGGCAGCTGAAAAGCTCCAGAAGAATGGCAGAGAAATACACTTCCAATAATTCTTTATTAGTTCAGAGAGATTTGGGGCTCTGGTTACTCATGCTTATTCAGAAACAATCAATTCAGTGTCTTGGTAGAAGGGAAACTCTCTCTGTGTGGGGTTGTTGGCACTGCTTGAAAGACAAAAGACAGCATTTCCCATGTGCTGGACTTTTTACTAAAGATGAGCAATGATCTCTCACCATGTCTTCTCTCTTGCTATCAACCCTGAACCCTGCAGAGAACAAGGGCACAAGACTATAGTCCACCCATTGTTTCCTTTCCATGGGAAACAGGACTTTTCCATCAGCCAAACAGCATTTGAACATCTCACATGACCTGATCAGACTCCTTTGCATCATGTGGCTGTGATCCAGCCTTCAGGTGCAGAGAAAAGAGAGCAATCTGTAATTCTGTAGGAGCAAATTGCCATCCTGCTTACACCAGCTCAGGGATGAATGACTCTGGAATGAAAATGTGCTTCTGTGAGAAGAGATGAAGAGACATCACTTACTGCCACTAGTGGTTCTCTAAGGACATCAAATGGACCAAACAGTTTTTGCCTGCAAACCAAATGTGATTCCCAGGGAACTCTGGCACCCACCACGATGAGACCAGGCTCTTAGTGCCTGGTAGTAGCATAGACAGACCAAACACAACCTGACCTTTTGCAGAGGTAGGGACTTGCCCCCAGATAGAGTGAATGGTGATTATATTACTTACCACTGTAATCTCAGTGTCTTCTTTCAGATATTGTTTATATTTTGACAGGTATCTTCACTATTAATTCCTGAAAAAATTCCATTCATCTCTTAATCTAACCACTGTTGCTGAAAAGAAAAATGTTATACATGCCTCTTTACTGCACATGAATTGATGGGTTAGCCCAGCCAGCAATGGCAGTAAGACTCCTTCGTGCTCCCTGTCTCTATTCTATAGACAAATCCTGTCCTCGTGTCAGGCTGTGATACTGGTGTAGATTTTTTGTGATGAATCAGTTCCTGTTTATGACCAAAGGTGATGGTAATTACTGAGGAATATCCCAGATGAAAAACCCTATTTTTTACAGGAGGGCTGATGACTGGTACTGGCCTGGTCTGAATACAGGCATTTTACCCTCCTAAGATCTGCCACTTGGTAGGAGGAAGCTGTAATTCATGGCATGGGGGTAAGCTCTGAGCAGGGAAAAGGCAGCATAGGTTCACTGGAAGGCAGACAGTGCCACACTAATCCAGTGTCTTCCTGTCACAGGACACATGATGTTCCCAGCAGATTTGCTCTGTTATGGTTTCAACAAAGCCTCTACCATGGTGCCATACAAGAAGCATCAATTAACAGAGGAGCTGTATCAGAGCTGTGACCTGCCAAAGCTGAAGGGAATGAGACAGGCTGCCAAGAGGGGGGAAGCACAAGACCACAGGGCAGTCACTAGCAAGTGTCCTCAGGGATTGCTCTTTAATTAGTGACTGCACATTCCAGCAGTGTGGAAAGGCCACTGCCAGTGCCACCAAGAACTCCAGACTGAGCTTTGTTAAGATGGGAGGTGGACAAGGGTTTGGAACTGACCAACAGTGTGTCCACAAAGGCATCTGCTGTTCCACCAGTTCCTGCACCACTGTGCTGGGCAGAGCATTCAGTGAATGTAACCTGCACTGTCAGACCACTGCAGACATTCCATATGCTGACCCAAATACCTTTTCCACTTTGGACACCACAAAAGCTTCCACCTCCATCAGCATGGGAGCATACCAGTGAGCCAAGTACTGCTGGCTGCAGAGGTCTCCCAGCCCCTGGCCTGCCCAACTGGTGTGTCTTGAAAGATGGAGAAGGATTTACTGTCTTCTTTGAAATTTGGGAATGCTCAGGTGATCACGTAGAGCATCACGTGGTTTTGTTAGAAATACAGAGCACCAAAGAAGGCCCAGGGGGCTTACATGTGTGTATGCTATATACTATATATATATCCCCTCATGTATGTCACAGCACTAAGGATAGGAAAGAGTAAGAAGGAAAAAAACCCACACTGGTTGTGAGGCAAATGAGTGGGTTTCTTCTTAAAGTAATCTCCAGGTAATATAATTTTTGATTGTGCAATAGCTAACACAAACAAAAGCTAGAAAAATGTTTTATTTAAACAAATTATGTCTTTTTTGTAGAATAGCAAGGGAAGAAGTAGATATTTTATATACTGGAGAGGCTCTAGCATCTTCCACTCACCAGCAATAATAAGTGTAGCTCATACTCTATGATTAAGAGCTCCCCTTTCCAGTGTCACCATCTGTTTCACACTCCCACTTTTCCCCTGGGACACCCCATTTTCTCCTAGCAGCTGGGTACAATAGAGCCCCCAAAGACAGCAGGCAGTGCTCTGCTGTGCCTGGGTCTGCAGGGTGTGTGCATGTGTTTATTTACATTCTGCTCTGTATCTACTCACTTGAAGTACCAAGAACAGCTGACTTCACTGGATGGCTTGTCTCTCTCCAGAGATCCTCATTCAGGTCTCTTTCCCTCTCCCAATGACTGATTTTCATGGAGCATACAGAAATTTCATATCCTTGAGACAGCTAGTCTTCCATCCAACCTGCCTAGCAGGTTCAGAAATGGGAGACTGGGATTGCTAGTGATCACCCACACTATCATTCTTAGCAAACCAGTTTAAATATAAACCATCTCAATGGAAATCCAAGGTTGTCCACCTGCTGTCAAGTACTTTTGAAGTGCTATTGGGCTTCTTACTTTCAGATCCTAAACAGAAGCATGGGTGATAAATGCCTCTCTTTATCCAGCATGGATATTCACGTGTTTAGGTAGCAATATCCCTCCTATCATCAGTCCATTTCAGGTTGACATTTACATTTGCTTCTGTTCTTGGATAGCAGCTTGTCTGCCATTTATTTCTTCATCACTTCCAAAGTAGATCACTGAAATCTGCTCTAGCTGGAGTTGAGTACAAAGGGCATCCCTTTGAGGTCCTGCCTAGTGTGGGATAGAGCAGCCTATCTTTTGTGGGTCATATTGGGTCATATATACCACCACAAATACAAATGAAACACAGAATCAGTAGCCAAATCCTATACAGTCAAACCTAGTTTTGAAATAAGGAAACTTTCTGGCCCCAAAGTTTTATTTCTTTTTTAAATTGTTGATTAGTGGACCCAGAACAGACATCTAGATAAACATTTTCTGTTGAATTAGAGGTGTATTTTGGTCACAAAGTAAAATCGCTCTTACATTTAGCAGACCTGTTCTTCAGCTAATCTGGCAAATTACACAGTGTTATTCCACCTCTAAAATAGTTATCTTGTACCCAGTCATCTGAAACTTTTAGTAGAAAATGTGCATATTCCTACACAATTTACATGCACTACTCCTCCTGACCCAGAGGGTCACCTGTGTTCCAGTTGGAACTGAAGATAATATTTCCCATTAAATCCTCTAGTCCTCTTTTTCTGAGCAGCCTGCACTCAGATGTTCCTTTCCTTGCTGTGCCCTGGGTTGTCTGCAGCCCTTCAGGCTGTCTCTGCCCTGCCTGAGGCAGCCACCCAAGCCCAGCACCAGGTTTATCATTTGTAAGGCTCAGGCATCCCTTGTGCTGCCCTAGTGCTGCACTAACAGAGCCTTGGCTGAAGCAGAATCCAATGCTGCCAATCTCTGGGAGTAAGAGGTAAGACAGGGAGACAGGTCAGGAGGAAGCAAGGAAGCATGGCAGAGAGGTCCCACAAACACCCCCAGACAGGAAAGTGTGAGAAAGACACTTGCTTTGCACAGAGGAAAAGCAGAAGAGGGAGCACATCCACCAACAGGCAAATGATACAACAAAGACAGCACTGGTCAAGTGTCTCCTTTTTTTTCTAACAAAGGACAAAAAGAAGCCACCTAAACTTGCCAAAAAGCAGATTAAACCTAGACTTGAGAGCAAACTTCCCTAGTGAAAAGGGGAAAGGCTGGCCAGAGGATATGAAATTCCTGCCTTTGGAATAGGGATGTTCTGGATGTTTTTAGGGATGGGACAGACAAACATCTGCTAGGGCTAATTAAGTCATAATTAACCCTTAGGTATTGCAGAGGATCCAATAAAAGAATCTTTGGTGAGATCCATCCCTATATTCCCTTGGTTTGTGTTCCCTCATTTTTTCTATCCTAGGGAAGAAACAAATACAGAAAGTTGGTTGTGCCATAATTTGTATACAGGTATAGCATAGTCTTTTTGTGCCAAATTTCTAAAGATGGAAAATAAAAGGAAAAGAAAAGAAGGTAATGCAGAGAACAAAAATAACTCTGAGAAACAGTGATAAAATCTTTAAGATATGGAATGACAACACATTCAAGGAATTAAGAGTAAATGGAAGGAAATTATGTTTGTGAGAACGTTGTTGTTCTGACACTAGATGGCTCTGCAGCCCCGAGGAAAGCTTGCCTTGCTGGGTAGCTCTCCTTTTACTTCAGAAAATAGGAGCAGCAAAGAGAAGCAAATATAACCCCTTTATAATAAAGGGGAGCAACATGGCAACTGCAGATCTTCTAGATTAAGGAGTTCAATTATGCCAATCTGTTTTGATTGTATATGCTTTGAGCTTCATAACAGCCTTTAAAATACTTTATTTAACGTTTTTAGATGCAGTGTGTAAAAGTATCCATGGCATTGCTGCATAAGAAATGTAAGCTTGGATTATGTAAGATGTGTGAGAAAATAGGGTTTCACTACTTGGGCTCCTGACATAAGAGATCCTAGAGGAGGCCACAGAGACAAATAGAGAACTGCAGCTCCCCTCTTTTAAGGCAGGCTGAGAGAGTTGGGGTTATTCATTCTGGAGAGGACTCCAAAAAGACCAAATATCAGCCTTCCAGTGCTTAAAGGGAACCTGCAATAAAAATGGAGAGCGACATTTGACAAGAACATGTAAGAATAAGGAATAAGGGGTAATGGCTTCAAATAGAAAGAAGATAAACTTAGATTAGATATTGGGAAGAAATTCACTGTGAGGGTGCTGATTCACTGGCATAGGTTGCCCTGAGAAGATGTGGATGCTGCATGGAACTGGAAGTGTTCAAGGTCAGGGCAGCCTAGTGGAAAATGTCCCTTCTCACAGCAAGGGAGTTGGATTTTTGAAGTCACTTCTAATCCAAACTATTCTGTGATTCTATGATTTCATAACCATTTGGATCTTATAGCAGGGTCCATTATAGTACTGTCACACTGAAATATTTTAGTAAGAATCAGTAATTTAATATCAGGTATGGCAAATTTTACAGAAGGACAGTGAGGGAGCAGTGAGTAGTACAAGAACACCAGGAGATCTGAAAGCAGTTTGAGTTTAGGGAACTTAACAACCTGTCTTTGACACAAAACTTTTAAACAAAAACCAATAAGAAATAAACATCTTAATTACAAAAAAATTATATGCTTTTTTTTAGTAAGCTTTTTAGTTGTATCAGAGCTATAGAAGAATATCCACTGAAGCCAGAGTTTCCTATAATATGCTATAAAGCATCAGTACTCAGAAAAAGCATTAGCAGGAAGGTAATTTAGTTTATAAGGATTTGGCTTCACTTGGCACAGTGTCTGTCCTTATTTTAGCATGCTATATTAAGCTACTGAAAAATTCCTTAGATTTTTGTCATTTTGCACTTATCTTTCTGTATTTTTGTTGGTCTTCTAGCAGGGAACCTCTACCTTTATCAATCAATCCAAACTACTGTTTCTAGGGAAAGTCACCTTCCTTTTCTTCTATTCTTCCTTTATCACTTACTCTGAAAGCTGCCACTGGCTTCCTGTCAATTGGTACATCATATAAATTCTTCATTTTCTAATTTCTAGAGGCTTATCTACTGTTTTCTCTATGCATCCAAGTTATGAGGAGAAATTACACAACCTTAAATAAATGGCTTATTTTTTAGAAACTTATTAAAGATCATAATGCAAATATTTGCTAATAATGAATTACACACATGAGTTGCACCTGAATTTTTTTTTACATTGTGATTTATGAATCAGAGTTGCTTCATTGCACTCCTTAGACATCTGGTTGAGAGAAACATTTCTTCAGAATGTGAGGTTTGAAATCTCTACAGATAACCATATGAAAGTGGAATTTATTTTCGTTTTATCCCTATTACCTGTTGAATTCTGCAATATCTGTAGCAACCCCAGAGGTTTAGTGTGAAGTCTGAAGGCATGTGCAAGGGAGAAGCAGCAGAGACCATTTTTTTCTGTTCAAGGCAGAGATGAGAGTAATGTACACATTTTCACATTTTATGAGAGATTGCAGCTCATGAGAAAAGTGCAGAAGAGGGAAGCAGTAAAAGAGGGAGAAGAAAAATGAAAGGTGGTTTGGTTATGCTGAATTTGTCTTGGCATGGAAAATTAATGAAGGTCCAGAGACAGAGCAAGTGCTGGCAGCTGCAAGCCAAAGCCATACATGTCTGATCTCAGTGCTTGATCAAGAGCAATTCCCAGGTAAATTCTCCACCTTTTGGCTTCATATGAGTGCTGGAGCTCTTCCAGAAACTGCTGAGGCAGGAGCACTCTCGGGAGAAGAAATGGTCATGCAGAAAGTGGAGGTGAACATGCTTCTTGACACATCCTTTTTTGCCATATCTCAACCTTCATAATTCCTCACTCTGGTCATCCCCTGGCTCCATCCAAACACCACCCCGTGAAACCTGAGGTTCCCATCCATGCATGGAATCATTATAGTGAAATAATTACCCTCTCTGGCTGAGTAGCAAAGCCAGGCTCTTCCAAAAGCCTTGTGGAAGGTCCTTGAGGCATGGCAGCCCCTGCCTCCCACGCAGCAGGCAGGAGAGCAGGCTGGATGGAGGTTCCCTGCCTGGCCAAGAGGCTGAGCTGGTGTGTGGTGGTGGCTGGCCTCTCCAGGCTGCTGGCACATTGCTCAGCTCCTCACTCTGAGTGGGGAAGGAGCCTGCAGCCTAATGGGAATGGAGCCTCTCCCACAGCCTGGGCTAGCTGGTCTAAAATTTTCTTTTGACTATGTAGCAGCTGTTACTAACTGGGTTTTTCCTCCTCTTGGGGTCTTTTTGGATAAAAGCTCTGCAGCAGCTCTGCATTTGAGAGCTGAGCCAGCTGCAGGTCCAGCTGAAGGCAAACAGGGACAAACCTCGTTCTGCACTGAGTTGGGGGAAAAGAAAAGCAGCAGGTTTGTTCTGAGTCAGGCTGTTCAAATAAAGCTGCATGAACTTTCACACTTTATACTATTTGTTGTGATGTTTTGCAAAATGAACCACAGATGTTTTACTTTGTTGAGTTTTTTTTTCCTTGGTTGAGTCACCTATTTTCCAGGCCACATCTGGGCAGCTCAAACAGGAGTCTCAACCAAGAAGTCTCAGAAAGAAAGTCAATATTTTATTTGATTTTTAGATAATCCTCTGCACATACCTAGAAACATAATGAAATAAACATAATTTCTACTAATTACATGGTGTAAAATGTTGGGAAACAATGGATCCTATTCAAACTGCTCGTGTTTCCCATCACTTAAATTGAATCAACGAGGATGAGTTAGGACTAAATTTTGTCTATAGCTTGGAGCTTGTCTTTAAATATTCTGCTCTGATTACAACATAGCAGTAGAGGAGATTGAAAAGTTTCTGACAAACCTTAGGTCTTAACTGAATGTCTTCAGCCCTCTTGATCAAATGGAGCATCAAAGTGGAAATATGCAAAATGTTAATATGTTGGTAAATGGCCAAGGACATCTTCTGGAAAATGCCAAACATCCCAGCAGGGCATGGAAAAAGCCCTTACTTCTGCTTTTTAAAAAAAAAAATCTTCATTTCACTAACAAAATATGTTAACAGGTTGGCAGTATCCTTTGAGGTTGATACTGATGTGCCGGAAAAAAAGACAAATTATCTGGCAAGAATTAATGTAGATCTCAGTCAGTATTCTGCTGAGTCCTTCCTAGAAAGGAGAACAGAGACTGGCTATAGAGAACAGTTTGCAAGTAGTAGATGTCAGTCCATCCAACCACATCCCTCTGATTTTTTACTGAGTGCTTCATTTGGTTCATTGTTTGCAAAGAGTTGTGTAATAATACATTCATATCCTCAAAATACATGTTATAGTTTTAGCAGAGCATTGTCCTTGGAAAGTTTTCAAAGTGGTTCTGTATATTTGCAATATCTGTAGTTAGCACACTCAAGTCAGAGTGATTCATTTCCTGCACAGTGGCCACTTGTAGTTTCATGCTTTTTTTTTTACTGTATCTTTACAAATATAATGGAAAAATCACTACTTGCAGATAATGAAAGTGAAGGAATTAAAAATTAAGACATACAGAGATAATATCAGCCACAGAAACTCATTTGCAAATGCCAGTACAGACCAGTTTTTTGTATTAAATAGCTGTGGTTAAATGCCTACATGTTTGCAGTTAAAGAGTCAGTAATTTGAAATCTGCTAGAGCCTCGAGTTACTTGTGTGGTGTAAGTTCCTGAGGGGTGAAAAGAAAAAAATAAGCCAATTTTATTGCTTAACAATTGACATTTCAGTGTATTTTTGTTTGTAGTGAGTCTGTGTTAATCATGACCCTGAGAGCAGCTCAGTTGAGTATGGTGCTAATAACACTGAGATCATAGGTTTGATCATGGTACATTCACTTAGGAGCTGGACTTGATCCCTGTGGGTCCCTTCCAGCTCTGAATATTCTGTCATTCTGTGATTAATGCTTTGTATCTCTACTCACCAGTAATGCTTCTTAGAAGGTGCAGCCTCTCTAGAGATTTTCAGGTATTGTTCAAGTAGGTGAGGTCTGAGGAAAAGAGCTGTACTTGTGTCATCTTCAGTGGATCACCAAATACAGAGCCTGCCAAAACCACGTCCATAATAATGAAGTAAACCTTATTATATATTGGACTACTTCCCTAAATTTGGTCTATTTTTACTGAAGAAAAATATAAAGAAGCTATTCAACTCCTCTAGTCAGTCAGGTCAAAGCAGCTGCTGGCAAAAGAGGATTCCACAGAAGGCTTTAACGAAAGTATTTGTGTATTTCTATGGCTCACATCTTATGTTTGCCCTAGGAAGTGACCTAGCAATGCCAAGGGCATTGGGAGAAAAGGAGCAGAAAGGCAAGAGGTACTAATTAATACTAAAGATACTCTAGCAGTAAACAGTGAAGTGTCACTGCCCTCAGAAGGAGCTGACTGGAAGAGTCATATACTTGTGGAAGGACTTTTGAGTACAAAATCTGATCTCTTTTCTGTTTGAATTCAGGAAAATCCAGAAAAAAGAGGCAATGTGTCCCTGAGAGAATTCAGTATTATATCTGATGCCTGATTCTATCCCCTGATTTTATTTTCTTGGGAAGATCTGATCTTCAAATAGCATGAGCTAGTGTCAGGAACTATGTCTGGTTTAATGTGGAAAGAGAACTTTGTGATCCTCCTGAAACTTAAATGAACAGATAGTAGAGGTTCTCACATATCTTAAATTTGGTTCATGATGTATGAATTTAAAGAATCTGCTTAGCACAGTTTCAAACAGAATTTCACAAAAATAGCATATGAAAGGTATTTTGCCTGGCATGCATTTTTTTAAATCAGGAATAAAATCAACCAACTCCTAGAGAAAATTGGAAAGTCCACCTTGCAGCACTCACAGCTTGGGAAAACAAGGACAGCAGCCTGCCTGACATGGACTAGAAGTATGGAGGCACTAGGGAGCCCCTGCCCAACTTGGCTCTTGCTAGCAGAAAGGAGCTCCTACAAGAACTCAAGAAACAAACACAAATATTTCCCGAAAGAAAACAGACACTTTGCAGGATATTGTAGAAGTCATCCACAACAATAAAGGGTCAGATCAGTTTTTTTATCATTATGACTGGTTTTTAATCTGTTTCTAACCATGGAAAGGGGAGAGACCGAATCATCCAGCTTCAGACAGTGCAAAGATCAGAGAATCACAGGATGGGCAAGGCTGGCAGGAGCCTCTGGAGATCACCCAGTCTAACTCCTCTGCTCAGGCTGTTTTGTTCACAGCCGTGCCCATTCAGGTTTTGAGTATCTCCAAAGATGAAAAGCCCACAGCTTCTGAGGGCAAACTGTCAAGTGCTCAGTCACTTCACAATAACAAAAGTGTTTCCAATGTTTCAGTTTGTGTTCTCTCCCCACTGGGTACCACTGAGAAATAGCTGACTCCCTCTTCTTTACTCCTTCCCCTCAGGTATGTACACACATAGCCAAGATACCCCCAAGGCTTCTCTTCTGCAGGCTGAATGAAGAGTCTCAGCTCTCTCAGCCTTTCCTCATTTGAGAGATGTTTCAGTTCCTTGATTGTCTTTGCAGCCCTTTGGCAGACTCACTCCAGTATGTCCACGTGCTTTTTGAACTGGTGAGCCCAGAGCTGGACCCAGCACTCCAGATCTGCCTCACCAATGATGAGTAGAGGTGGGGGGTTACTCTTCACAAGGTGAAGGACTCTGCATTTTGCCTTGTTGAACTTTATGGAGATCCTGCCAGTCCATTCTTCTGGCCTGTCCAGGTCCCACTGCATGGCAGCACAATGATCTGGTGTATCAACCCTCCTGGTTAGTACTGCCTTCCAACTTGCTGAGTGTGCACTCTGTCCCATGATCATTACTGAAGTGGTTAAACCTGCTATTCCCTATTCATTGTCTTTGGGAGATTAACAGAAGCAGGAGTGCCTGTCAGTGCCCAGGGAGGTGGTGCAGTCACCATCCCTGGATGTGTTTAAGAAAAGACTGGATGTGGCACTGGGTGCAGAGGTCTAGTTGAGGTGTTAGGGCATGGGTTGGACTTGATGATCTTGAAGGTCTCTTCCAACCTAGTCATTCTGTGAATTCTGTCAATGCCCTCCCATGAATGGTGCTTCCCCCACGTTGTCACAGAACAGCCTGAGCCACCTGGATTGTGGACAGACCATCAGTGAGTGGCTTGGAGACAGCCAGCAGCATGAACAGCCCAGGGAAACAGCTGAGAGTGAAGACAAAGGCATGGGGGCTTAGGGCTGGGAGGGAAATGGATGAGCACCTGAGCTGCTGGAGGACCACCAAAGTCACGTATTCAAAGCGGATAAGAAAGCTACCAAGGATTTCCAGGATAAACTGGCAATGGACCAGCTCACAGGTCTTTCAGCTGGTCTTCAGTTTGTGGTCCAAGGTCAGTGGAGGGGTGCCAGATGACTGTGAATGGCTCTGCAGTTTGCCATATTACTTACATTTTTGTTGTAGTAGTGCTTCAGAAGAGGAAGCAGGTGCTAGCAAGGAAGATGGCTGCAGATCATTATGAGCCTAATGACTCCAGCTCTGTGTCCTGCTGAAAGTCAGCAGTCCTGGTGTGACTCATGGCAAAGCATGAAGGACCAGAAAACAAAATTTAACTCAGTTTGCAATGGCAAAAATTCTGCTTCAAAACTGATGAAATGGTCAGACAGAAGAAGATGGAGCAACACAAATACAGGTCACTCTCTGAACTGGACACTGAGGAAGCATCTGAGTGTATGAACTTCAGTTTTATGGTTATGTCTGGGTGCATAAATAACACTTTTAGGCTTTTCAATATTGAGTGCACATTGCATAAGATCAGCAAACAGTGTAGTCACAATACAAAACGTCGATGATTTTCTGGAGACTGAGGATTCTGACTGGAGCTGAAAACCAGACATCTCATTCCTCAGTCAAGAGGTAAATTCTAACACCCATTTGGACACCATTACAGCTTCTGAATTTGCAGTAAAGGACTGGAGTAGTATAACACACAGGCAAATCTAAACATGCTTGTTTTTAAAAGTGGTCTGTGCAAAGTTTGGGCATTTTCCAGCAAAAGCAGTTAACAGCTTTCAGGAAGTTACAGGATCCTCTCACTAAGAAAGGTACCTTGCAAAGCAAAATCAGGGAACTATCAAGCTGCATCCTGACACCAGCATCTTGACTGGCTTTACTGACTGAAGTTCTTGTCAAATTAAAACAAGAAATGTGATTTTCTCATAGATATTTGCTATCCAGCAAAGGCAATCAGCTCCATCGCTGGATTTCCCTGTTGCCTCTTGCAGCAGACTGGACAAGAATTTGAAAAGGATGTTCTTGCTGTATTACAAGTTTCACCACCAGAGCAAACCTGGGCTGTGTTTACTCTGCTTTTTGCTGTGTGAAAAAAAACATTGTTTATCACTGATCTCAGTTGGAGCCATTTGATGGTTTCTTTTTGAGCTCACTTTGCTTTCCAATTCAATAAGAACTAAAAATAATAACATGGGTAATCTAATTGCAGATCAGTAGATATCCTGGCTGCTCTCAGTCTCAGAACATGTATCCCACGTACACTGGATGCACACACAGTGCATGAGCTTTCTTCCACCTAGGACAAGGGTGACATTTGTGAACCATAAAGCCTATCAATGTTACCCTGCCCAGTTGATATAGTGCAGAGGCTTTCTCAAAATAAATAACAAATGTTGATATCTCTCTGTGATTGCATACCACAGCCAAAGGGAAAAAAAAATGTTTAAACCCTTGAATTTCATACGCTCTGAAGAAATCTCAGATAAAAGAAAACAGGAAATCATTTGTAATATTAAAAATAGATTGCTTCCTGGAAGTAACAACCATGATGTTCTTGTTGACTTTTTTTCATGTTAAATGCCACATACAAAAGTAGAGCCAGTCAGGTCCTACTTTTATTTAAATTTTGCCTGAAATACAAAATTTGTATGATAAATTTTACACTTTGTTTTGATTCTTTTATATTAATTTTTATGCAATACTTTTTTATTTAAAATATGTTATTATAGGCCATGATGTGAAAGACTGACTTCAGAGAACCCAGAGAAGCATCTTAACCTTAAATGTCATAAGTAAGTAGGATAAATATTCTGGACTGTTGCCTCAGTTTTGGTAGGTGTTATTGTGAGTGAAAACTAAATATCAGTGAAAAAAAAAAAGTTATAAAGATAAATATTCTGAATAACATTAAGAATTCTACTGAAACCTTTGTCATAGGCATTCTGAGTTTCAGTGGCCACTTGAAGCACAATGTACCTTGCTGCCCTGTTGATCCCTGAAATACAGACTAATTCCCCATGAAATTAACTGTTTATACACACTTCAGTTGTGTCCCTGTGTTTTGCCCTGGATAAACAATGGCCAAAGTGGTTTGTATGCTGTGGTTGTTTTCCTTCTGAAAGGTGATTCCTAAAACAACTTCAATCAAAAGACGTGCAAAGATGAATGATGATTTTCTTCTTCCAAGGCTCTTTCAACCCTTGTTTAAGGTGCTTTCTTTCAGTCAGGCTCAGGTTTACTGTGACTGAACCCCTGGTTTCTTACCATTAACTGCAATTTTTTATTCATCAAGCATCCTTACTTTTACTGTGCAAATATTACACCTCAAGATTAGGTCGTTGCCAGTCATCTTGTTAACCAGATAAACACAATGCCTTATTTTAAAAGCATGCAGCTTAATTCCAGGACAGATGAGTGTTGCTGACATCCAAACAATGACAGTAAAAATAGTTTATGCATGTATAACCCTTATTCTGTAAGTGCTTGGGCATGGCTTGGTGTTAAAACCTTGTCCCTCCAAGCACATCTCACTTGGCTTGTCCCTGCTGGTTAGGATGTAAAGCCCTGACCAGCCAGAGTGAACTCCATCCTGGTCACACTTCTCAGATAATTTGCTACGAGTGCTATGTGGAAATTGTTAACAAAGGCAAAAGAAATTGAGGCTTCCAACCACCTAAACTGTCTGGAACAACAGAGAGTGAGAAGACACTCTCTTATACTTTTTATCTTTTCCCAATCCTGATCTCTTCCCAAAATCTGACTATAACATGCATCTTGGCCAACTCAACTAGTCATTGTTCACACCACTTATGTTTCACTCATTTTTACTGCACTCCTCCAGTGTCTCTGGATAGCAGGGCCAGTTGGGCAGAAACATATCTGCTACCCTTCCTAGTCATCTTTACCTGTTCTCACTTCAGAGGGTGAAGGGCATCATTTTCCCAGGCCAGTTGTCTTCATCCCATAGCCCACAACTGACAACTTCTCACCTTACCAGGAGAGAAAAGGGAATGTTCAAGCACTAATTCAAACTCCGTTATCTCCCTGCAAATGTGAGTTGGGTTTTTGCAAAACTTCTCTTCTCTTATGTACCCTTGTAAAATCTTGAAACTTTCATCAAAATAAATCAAAATTACCACTAAGAGTAAAAACACAACAGGAACTCTTGACTTAGAAAAATAGAAACAAAACCAGATGATCAGATAAATGCAAGCTAATAGCAGCAGAAGGAGAAGAAATTGTGTTTTACCTAATGAGGAATGCAGTGTTTGGAGATACCTTAAACTGCCTACAAACACATCATTCCCTTTAAGGGTGGATTCATGGACCATCAATGGCTGATTAAAAAAAAGATCCTCTTTCTTTGAACAAACTAACCAAATGGTTTGAAAAGGGGCTGTAGCAGAGCCTCTAAACCATGAAGCAGAAAAGGACACAGGATTCCTTTGTTCTTTGTGGAAAGTTCCTGCTGGCTCTTTCCTCCACCATCTCAGGATCTTGCTTGAGATGGCCTGGAATGCTATGACCTTCCCCAGCACTTCTGTCCAACATATCCCTCCATTATAGAATGAATTCCCTGTCACACAACTATGTTTGAATGAACTTGTGAATTATGTTCCCTGTGATTATTTTCGGGAATCCAGAAACTAGGATGTTTTCCCGAAGTCAAAGCAGAGAAAAGTGCTTATCTTTAGAACAGAGGCCATAATTATTCAAGGTGATGGTGCTACCAGGTGCCCCCCTCTCTCTTTTTGGAATGGTAGCTTTTTATGTTTTAGGACTGATTTAAGCTCATAATCCTAACTCTTTTTTTTTAAGGAGGGAAATGCTATTATATGTCTATCAGCACAATTAGCTTGATATGATGCTGGTGAAATGACAACATTTCTGTTAATTTCAAGGAACAGAAGCTGACTTTCTTATTATCCTTGTTTGCTTTCATTATGATGGGAAGAAACCTGTTTAAATGATACACTACCTAATGGATGAGCAGGAGGTTATAGAAAAGTAAGCAGTAGGAATAATGGTTGTGATGGTAGCAATCAGAAGCCAATAAAACACATCAGATCCCGACCTCAATTAACACCAACATGCTCTCCCATTTTAGTAGTAATATCAGGTGACTACTACAACATAGTTAAAACCCAGAGCTCTGTTTTCAAGGGATGCTGGTGACAGTTCTGTTTTCAAAACAAACAATTAGAGGCCACAAATCAGGATACCAAGTTGAAACGAGGTCTCCTGAGGATCTCATGATCCTGAGCTTGAGCTGTCAGATAAACACAGTACTGCTACAGAAAGTGTCACATTGCTTTTCTCATTCCAGATGATAAACAGGTGTAACCTGCAATTTTAAAATCCTGCCAGGAGTGGAGCAAACATCTACAGCTGGGATACACAGGCATTCTCCCAGTTTATAAAGGCAGATAATATGAGATACTCTCTGAGCAGCAGGCTTAACCTTTGAGGTTAGAAAGTTCAAACCAATTTGTTGAGAAAAGCTAAAGGCTTATATTAACAAGTTATGGGAAAGGTCTGGACAAGGAGAGGAACCTGAACTAACAGTGATATGGAAACTCCTAGAATCAAGACCAGTATTCAGGTGAACTGACTTTTTATTCTTTTCTGAAGGAACATTTTGTGGGCAAATCTTCCACTCCTGCTCATAGCTGAATTCTTTGATACCATTATAGCATGTGTAAACCAGGATCCCTTCAGATGATGCCAGACAAAACGAGTGAGATTGAGAAACACAACTGACATTTCCCAGCCACTTAAGGGCATTCAGGCTCCAAATCAGATCAGAAATTATTCAAAGCAACCTCCTCTCCTCACATACAGTTTGGTCACTGAGTCCTTGGCACCAGCTCATGAATCATGCTACAGAGTTCCACTGATGCTAATGCTGACATAGTTTATAGACAATCCCTGTTGGTTGACAAATCCAAGAGTATTTATTTACGAGAAACTATCCAGGTACAATGGCAAAAAAAAAGAAGATATATTCTCCAGGATGACAAAAGGCTCACCCACCTTCCCAATAGACTAAATTTGAGCCTGCACCTTTTTTTATGCCTCACCAGAATTTGTAAGGGAGGATATTCCCCACACAATTTTTGCTAACATGCCTATCCTTCCTAGAATAATATCTATCTGGACAAAAGGCTCCCAGAAAAATCTGGAGCCAAATAAACCAGGCATGTCTTTTCTATGGATCATAACTGCATGTGGAAACCCTGGCACTTCTGAGGATCCAGACACATTTTCTGAACTTTCCAAAGAGCCACATGTGAAATTACATGTACTGGTCTCCTCCCAGTACCTGAAAGGCAATAGGGTCTGTGTAATGGGATAATGTATGTGAGGATGTAACTGTGGTTCTGGCTGGGCTGGCTGCTGCTTTCTACATTGACTGCAGCAGAAAGCTCACAAAAGTTGGTGCAGAGTCCAAACTTTCCAGGCAGAAAATCCAAGAATGAAGAATCATTAGTGAGGGTGAGTAATGAATAATCCAGCATTAATTGCTAAAATGTTACAGTCGTCCATGGATGGAAAGAGCAGTTTGCCCCCAGGCCCTCTGGTGTGACTCTTTGGGATGGTTCTACACATGGCCAGAATCTGGACTCAATGATCCTTGTGGGTCCCTTCCAACTCAGCATATTCTGAGATTCTGTGATAGAGACATTTTAGACTTGTGAATAGCTGTGCACCTCCTTCCTGAGGACATCCCACTTATTTCCCAGTTATTCCTGCTGTAGATATTCAGGCATATGTAAGCATATTTCCTGTTGTGTGGATTGAGGCATCTAGCTCTTTTTTAGGTTTTAGTATTGAATCCTCTCTAAATGAAAGGATCATCTCTTTGACTCAATATATCACCTGGACAGGAGCAACAGAAACTTAAAGAGTCAGGTGTCATCTATAGATTGATCCTTTAACCTTGCTGTTTGACATCTATTAATAATAGCTAGAGCCTTTATTTCTTATATATCTTATATATCTTATATATCTTTCTATATTGAATAGAAAATGTAAGAGATCAGAGTCCTGTGGTAGCCCCCAGATGTTCTCATAGGGCTGAGGACAAACTACCTCAAAATATTTTCTTGGCTTTCTGGGGTTTAAAGGATTGAAGTGACTCTGGTCTTTCCAAAAGTTGTAGCTACAGTCCACTAAGATGCAAGGTCCCCTCTGTATGATCTTTGAAAAGTCAATGAAACTGGGAGATGCCTCTCTCTAACAACTGGAGAAAGCAAATGCTGCACACACAGTTTGACATTTTTGACACACTTTGGTCAAAAAGATCAAAAATGAAAATCCCGGACACTGCAGACAGTCAGTCTTGCTTTGAGCCCTGGGAAGATTTTGAAACAAGTACTCTTGGAAGACATTTTTTGGCATATATGGAAATGAAGGTGACTGATATCAGTTAGCATGGATTTAAGAGTGGTAAGTCATGCCTGATCAACCTTAATGTCTCCTGTGATAAAATAACTGGCTTTGCAGGTGCCTTTGGTGAGGCTTTTGAGGCTGCCACTTACAATGATCTTGTATCTCATGTTAGAGTTCTACAGTCTGGATGAGTGAATAGCTAGAGGGCTGAAAAATTGGTTGGATAATCTGGCTTTAAGGGTTAATGTGTCATCCTTCACCTAGATGCTGGCAACAAGTGGGGTACCACAGGTGTCCTTGCAAACTCTTGTGTTTAACATCTTTATCAATGTCTCAAAGAGGGTGGTGAAGTCCACATTCATCTAATCTCAGAGCTGGCCATGCTTCAGCAGGAGGTAGAGGAGACACCTTCTGTAGTGCCTTCAAACCTCAATTATCCAAGATCCTGTGAGAAGACACTAAATGCAATTCATGCTGTTCTTTCAGAGAGTATTAACATTTGAAATGTAGCATGCATCAGCATTCTTTGCACTTGAGCACAGTGCCTGCTGCAGGCAATTTCCCTTTCTGTTTTCCCATGTCGTGGGTATGTCCACCACAGAAGACCATGATGGGTCAAATGGCATTGTTGCTTACAGCTCACATGCTGAAGCTGTGGTTTGGTTTTCTCTCTGTTTTTACTCACACAGTGAATTTCAGCATTCGGCTCTCACTTCACATATTCTAGCTGTCACTGTCACTATGGTTTCAAATCAGTACACTTAAAGGTTAAAAAGAGAAGCAATATCCCAGCACTAATGAGTCAAATACTATAGCTGAAAAGGGCTGTGTGTCCTGAAATAGATTGGAGAGGATCAGTGCTGGAACCAAGTTTCCGTGTGAACCTCTGACTTTTATAAATACCAGAGACTCTTTCCTTTCAGATCCCAAGTTTACCTTCCTCATCTGGCTTGTTGCTTCCTTTAGCTGCACTGGGAGGGGACTGCTGTTTTGTAGGGAGAAGCCTGGGTTATTGTTGTCTAATTGGCCTTGTTTTTTTCCACAGACACTGTCCCATGGGCTTCAGAAACTGTGAGGCCAGTGAAAGGTGATTTTTCTATGCACAATTCTTGCCAAGACAGCAACACTTATAGTATTGGCTGGTTTAAAATCCAAGGTGCAACACCCTTGGGTTTCAATGAGGACAAAGTTTCACACAGTTCTTTCTGCAGGATGATGTTCCTCACAGGGAGGAGATTTATATGAGGGCAAAAATCCTGTGAGCTTCAGAGAAAACTGGTTCCCTGCACTCTATAAAATGTATTTTGTCATTGTGGTATAATATGTATGGCATGGAACTTTTTCCATAACATCACTCTGATGGTTCTTGCAGACCCTGGGCAGGAAATCACTCTAATATGATCACACTCTTTGCCTGTCCTGCCTTCCTGCCCCCTGCAGTAACTTTTTAGTCAACTAACTACTTGAATCTATTAATTTTACATTTTATTATTTTATATACTGTCTAGTGCTGGGGAAAGGCTTCAGGTGGAGTTTGTGACTTAATAGGCACTACAGAATCTGACAATGAGAGAGGAGCCACAGCTAGCTCAGCTTCCCTGATTCTAGGCTTAGAGGGCAGACCTATCTGCTTTCCCCTTTCATTTCAGTCTCAGGTAATATCAGCATATTCTTCCTCTAATGAGTTTTATTTTAACATGCCCTTGTCTGCAAGGGGTTAGTTGGGACATATCTTGAGTTTTCCCTACTGCTTTCCTAGCAGAACAGCAAATGTTTGCTCCCAGGGGCTGATCAGCTCCTGCTTTGACAATACCAATCACATCCTTGCTTGCATCTCCATCTATTCCCAGCAATAACTAAGGAAAGCTATGCCAGGTTTCTAAAGTTTTGCTCCAAAGAGAGCTGGGAGGATGACTGAAATGTTAAGGTGTCAGAGTGTATGTGAAACAAGGGAATAAGGAAAAAAAACCTATTTGAATAGTTAACACCTAGGGTCTAATCCTAAAATTTTAAGGTAGAGTATTTTTAAGGGAGAGTAAAGTTAGTTGTGTCTGAAATTTCTCGTGGCTCCACCCCAGATTCACAGTGATATTTGCAAAAAACTTGTTTACAAGCTCATAACTCTCTCATGGGAGAAGGCTTAGAGTGAGCCAGTGGCTTGCTGGAAAATGACACAGATAGTAGTGAGGTGTCAGCTGAAACAGGCAGCTGGGTTTCCCAGAGGGCAGCTTTATCAGGCTGTCTATTCTGTTTCTTCCCTTCCCTTCCTTCCCTTCTTCAGCCTTATGGGAAAGGCTTGGAAGAAGCCAGACAGGTTACCTGAGGCCCCTCACCTGTCCTGCATGGCATAGTTTGCACAACCCCTGGATCAGATCTCTGAAGCACCTGCTGTGCATGGGCTGACAGGGCTGGAGCTGCACTGCCAGACACTTGGGGCTTGCCTGCACCAAACACCAAGCTGCAAGTCTGACAGGGTGGTTCTGCTCAGGGTCATATCCAGGGCAGTTGTTCATTTGTTTGCAGAGAGGCTGTGGGTGCATGAGTCCCACCAGCTGTGGGCACCCAGCTCAGTGCATCTAGATATGTTTTTGTCACCAAGGATTTTCCCAAGGGCAGAATATTGACTGTCTCTTAAAGGCTGATGCCACAGGGCAACATCCAAAGACACCAAAGTAAACAGCCTTTGCATGTCATGGGCTTTCAGCAGCTGTTTAGAATTTTCATGCTTTGCCTCGAGGAAATTTTTCCTTGTAAAATTACTGACTACACAGGCATCCCAGTGGTATCAGTGAGCTTCCCCTCTCTGTGCCTTGCTGAGCATGGTCTCGTGTTGTGTTCAGTGAACTTTGAGCTAGAAGCATGGAGTGATAAGAAAAATGTGATTTAGTTTTTCCTTTATGAATTACCAATTTACATTTCAGCTTTTGTTTTTTTCCATCTTGAAAAAAAATGGTAAACAGGTTGACTTCTTCACCAAGATTGTGTGGCAAATACAGGATATATATATTTAGCCCCAGTCAGTCTGTTCAGAATGAGTAGGAAACCCATCAGTTCCTGAGGCTGTAATAGATTTCCTCTGCACAACATGTCAGCAGCCTGATGGAGCTGAGGATATTCTGCCTGTGTACTTGAAATGTCAGGAATGCAGTGTTTGTTTGCAGCAAAAAGGCTGAAAATCAGGGCCTAAAGTCTCTCACCCAGAGGTTACATCTCTTCAGCAAGCTGCTGAGAGAGACACAAGTACTTGGTGAAGCATCACTGAAATCAGACTGCAGGCTGCAGCCACCCATGTGAGGTGTCTGTGACAGTGTCTGGTCCACTGCCCTTCACCCTCTCTTTGGAGACACACATTTTCCAAGGGCTTGGAACCACTTAGAGCAATTTTAGCAGAATTTCTTTTACCAATGTATACAGTGCTCTTTGCAGAGCACTTCAGGTGTGTGCTGGAAAACACACATTTATCATCTTTTATGTGCAGCCCAAAAACTGTAACTCTTGCACAGAACTAGTGTCCATGACAATGTTTTAGTTAAAAACAAGAGCTTACAAGTTCACTTACAAAAGCTTCAGGGGGTCATATCACAATGCACAAAAGCACCCTACTAGGAACTTGAGCAGTCAATAGTGGAGGCCAAAGTAACAGTAAATCAGGAGGATAAGCACACAGAAAACTTCTCCCAACCACCCTGTCTCAGTTTCCCATGATTTGCAGCTCAGAGATTTCCTGAACATGTGATGTGATTTATGTATTTAGTACCTCTGAATGCTTTCTTCTTCCATTAATTTGCTTAACAGTTTGCTCAACTGATGAAAATTTTTACAACCTGGAGAAAAGAATTTCACAAGTTTACTGAGCACAGATGAAAGCTATATTAATGTATTTGCTGCTGATGCTCACTAGTTCCTGTGCTGGAAGAGACAGAAGAACAGTTTTTCCCTACAACTCTATTTCTGTAAGACGCAACCAATGTGAGGAGTGAGCAAAGTATTATCTATTCTCTGTAACACAAGTTAAAGGAATGCAGAGAACTCTTGATGAAGACTTGTACACATCTGAAGGAATATCTCCAAGTTTACTTGAAGTTCCTTCAGGTACTGAAGAAAAAACAAGAACATAGTGAACAGAAGAAAATGTCTTTCTTGTAATTTCAGAAAATGCCCCAGATGGGAGCAGTGGGTGACTCTGGCTCATTTGCAGCTCACAGCCACAAAGACACACTGTGCCACATCTGAAAAAGGTTGCAGTGGTTTTTTTTTAGTTTCACAAGCAGTGTTAGCTGGAAGAAGGACTGAAGCTGTGTCTCTTGACTGCTGCCAGCACCCACAGCTTTCCCTCCTGCAGCTGCCACATCCCATTTTATAGCTGTGATGCTCAGTAAGCCATGTCCTGGGAGCTGAGTTCAAAACAACCTGAGAAAACCAACCAACCAACCAACCAACCAACCAACCAACCAACCAACCAACCAACCAACCAACCAACCAACCAACCAACCAATTCACCCCATTTTTTTTTTTCAGTCAGCTCAGTCCTTTGCTGGCATAAAAAACCCTACAGAACAGTGGTAAAGGTCAACCCTAAGAGTCCTAAGGCAAAGGGAGGGAGTTTCTTCTGGTGAAGGAACTGCCCAGCTCTGGCACTTTATGTCAGAGTAAGTGTCAGAGAAATGCTGGGCTGAGCTATACTGAAAGTATATATATTGCAAGTACAGCTTTGTCTGAGATGTACCTTGCATTTTTTTACCATGATATTTAAGCTCTGATGAACTGTAATACGCCCAAACAGGAATATGCTCTTAAAAAGAAAAATATAAAAAAATGAAAATAATATAATGAAAAATAAAAAGCACTTCATCAATTCATATAAGAAAGTCACAGACACTTATGTGGCAAAGAAGAAGAACTCTTCACCTTTGGCTAGTGAATTTTTGGAGTAAGTGACAAACATGCTTATGGCATGGTGATTTGAATAAACATATTTACATGGATACATTTCTTTCCTTGAAAGCTATGTAGTGGTCAGGAATTTTAATGATGTTTAGGAGTCAGAAGGGGGGAAATTTTTTAAACACACAGCAATGATTTTCTACAGTCTACTTTTGAAACTGTTAATTGAATGCAAAGATTTAAGACTGTGCGCAGATTTTGAAACCTTTTCTTCAATATGACATCTATCTCATCATGCAAAGCCCAGTTTCAGCAGAACTATAAAGATTCCTCCTTATTTGATTTCAAAGCTGGCCCCACAACAGACTCAACAAACTATAGCTATTAAGGGACTCTACATGATACAATATTGATTTCTCTAATAGCTATATAATTATACTGAGAAGCAAATTGCTAATAAAACTCAATAATCCTCTTGAAAAATTAGCAACATTAGCCCAGGAGCAGGCTGGAAATTACTAAAGCCATTGTTCCAATAGCATTACCAAACAGACATTAATAATTGTATTGCTTTAGCTGCACACTCCCTGCTGTTTTAGTACTTAACTATACTGAAATGCTAAATAGTTGTTGCCAGTTTAAGAAGTTTATCAGACATTATAAAGATGTCTTTGTGATTGCAATACAAAACTACACATAAGTGCACCAAAAAAGTTCTGCTGGTGAAGTTATCTCCTAAGAGCTCCGTTTATGGGTATTACTCAGAGTTTAAAGAGAGCTTTTATACCCCTGAGTTTTAACTCAGTAAGCAACTGATAAGATAGGCCTGGCTTTCCCCCCGTGTGGCTGGCTCATGGTGGTAAATGGTGCTCCTGTTTGTGCTGCACTTCAGCCACCCAGCCCCTGCCTCCTGCCTCTTATCCCTCCCTGCAGCCAGCCAGGAGCCAGCACAAACAGCCTGGGAGCAGGGCGACACTGCACACAGGAGTCCAGCCCAGCCCCTGGAAACCTTTCACCAAAGCTTTCCAAAAATAGCAGCGCTGAGAAGAAGCCAGCAAAGTGGGGTCTTGACATTGAGTGATGGTGGGCAGCGGCGAGCTGCGTCCGTCACGCGAATGCTCGTGGAGACCTGCTTGGAACCCTGCCAGGCAGATGTCACCTCCTCACCAGCAGGCCCTAGTCACAGCTTTGGGGAGAAGCAGACAGGAATACACCGATTGAAAGGGAAATGCTGGGGCTAGCTGGCTGTAAAATCCTGAGCAACACGATGAAAGTGAGTAGGGAAAACTTGATCAATGTGCTGGGAAATAGCCATCAGGTGAAAATCTGCATGCAAAGAGCTCTTGCTGCAGAATGTTGCAGATGTTAAGGGTTACACATGAGTTCAAGAAGTGGAAAATACAGCAAAGAATATTGAACACAAGGGTCCATTGCTGGTTCAGATGGCTTGCCCAACTGATCAGCTCTTAAACCATAGCCTCAACATGGTGAACAAGTCTACAAATCTACAAGTGAAACCCTATAAAACTTCAGGGATTATCCTTCCCAGGAATAAAGGGGCCTTACTTCTGCATGAAATATGCACTATAAAGTGGCCTCTACGTAACTAGCAGCAGTGCTGGTCTTCCAATCAAACAGTGCAACCTGAAGGTCTCTAGCAAGCAAAACCCCTTTGTTCTTCCTCGGTTCCTGGTGCTAAAGCACAACTCTCCAGGATCTATGCATATTTGAAAAGGATGTACACAATTATTAAAACTTCCTTTCAGTCTTTGGCTCCTCTCCCCTGCTCCGTGCATTGCAGCACTGCCAAGTCTAGGCAGAGTGTCAGTCCCAAAACCAAGGCCACTGCTGCCTGCTGCAGAGTTAACCAGGGTCTGGTACATTGGGAAAGTGTGGTGGAAAACAACCTTCAGCCTCAAGTGAGTCTGATAGAGGTGAAACATACAGAGAACATTTGCTGCTGCAGTACATGACACAACAGGGGAGTGGAATACAGCAAGAAGTGCAAGAAACTCCAGCAACCAGACAAAAGTGGCTATTCCCAAATGTGGAGAGGCTGCAGCTGAAGGTGTGACTTCAGCACATACAGAGGTTGCCCTGAGGCTGACTTCCTGCTAGTGAGCCTGGTGCCAGCAGCACAGACTTTCTGTGTGCCCCACTGTCATGGGGCCATCACTGCAATGGGTGATGCTGGGCCAAGCAGAGCCCAGGCTGCCAAACCCTCACTGGTGCTGCTGCTTGTCTGGGCAGGATGAATGAAAAATACCTTATGTCTCTTAACAATTAATGGTAGTCATGCTTCTGACTGTAGTGTGAAAACAGAACAAGAGAAATAAAACTGAACTCTCCTTGTGAAACATTGCTAATCATGCCACTTAACATGACTATACTGAAAGAGAGAGCAGCATGGAGCCCAGGAAAACAGCTTTGTAGGGTGTTGAGCAGATTCAGCTCTCCTTGGGAAAGATAATTGAACTTAATTTCATATGTTCCACCATTTTGAGAAAGTCTCTTTTTTTGTCCAGAACCTAGGAAAGCACATAGTACTGCCATTTTACCTGGCATGAGAGGCTGTGTCTGACATTACAGCTGAGTCTGGAAATTGAATTCATTTCCCCGCCACTCCACCCCAAAACTTACAGAGCAGTCATCATTCACCATAACATGTCATCCTAACAAGCTGCAGGGCAGAGATACTTCACATCTGAACCAACTGGAGGCAGCCAGTGAACAATGTCTAGGTAACCAGAACACCCTTCATCATTAATCTGATATGTTTAACAGCTAATTAAACCTGTGTAGGGATTAGGCTTTACATTGTACAGTTTTATGGCAACAAAACCTGAGCTTCCTAAGATTACATTGAGCAGCTCCTTATCTCTGATGCCGAGATGTTTATCAGCACCATATGTTACAAGCTCCTGCTATGTCTCCCAATGACCTTCTGGGACTTAATCAGCCTGGATGTCAGGGGTTGAGGAGCTGAGGACATATATTACAACACAGAAAGCAACACTCAGCCAGGCAGAATAAAAATACAGGGCTGGAGTCCAAAGAAAAGGTCTTTGTTGGTTAACTTCTGTCCCTAATAAATTTGTCAATTAGAAAGAACAAACGTTAACTTTGTTTTCCTTGCCCTTGCTGTTGCTCTGTGAGGTCCCATGCTGCGAGGTAACACAGGGTGTGTGCTCAAGTATCAGTGATGAGGGGAAACCTCAGATGATTCATGGTTTGGGAATGTTTCACATAAAAATAGCAAATTCCAGCTTTATATCTGGAGGCTATCCATGCTACCCAGTTATGTTTTCCAGCCTTGGAACCATAAAAAAAAGATGCCATGAAGAGGAAATTTTTGTCCCCAATGTCAGCAGCTCTGTGATTGTAGTGATTTTAGTCACACACTGCTTTTAGAATTAATAAGCACTCTGTCCCAAAAGTATCCAGGCATGGTCTTTCAGGATGACCACATCAGAAGACATGCAGTATCATCCTAACACTTTTATTCTCATGTGAAATGCACTTGTTTGCAACTGGAGATGCATTAATAAGAACAACTTGGGCAAGGACTGGATTCGCCAAGACATTTCCATGCAAATGACGAGATACATTTTACAATATCTCTTGCAGGAAGAAGGACCTATCTACCATTCTTGAACACCCCTGCATTCTTCAGGTAGGCTGTGTTTACATTGATAAGAGCTGACATCAGCCATCTCCAAGCCCAGAAACTGCCTCTTTCTGGCATGGCTGTGCTTGATTCCCCACATCCCAACCCATCAGCAATTACTGTTCACTCTGTCAGCTCCTCTGAACAAGACCAGTCAATCCCATCACTGCTCCTCCTCACTCCAACCCAGCTGCTCACACTGATAATTTCATAGGTGTCCCTTCTATTTATTGTAGCTCATTTGGCTCAGATCCAGGCTGAATTTCATGGATAAGGATGCTGATCCAAACATTGACGCTTTGCTTCATGGCTGCAGGATAGAGATAAAGCTGGGACTGGTTTGCAAGGCATTTGCAAATCTGTGCATTATGTGTCTGTTGTTTCATTGCAAATATCCTTTCTGAAATTTAAAGTGTCTCAAAGACAGATGTGGCATGACTAGGGTTTAGCTGAATGTGCTCTATTCAGACTATAACAAAAAGTCCAGGTGTTTCAAAGGCCATGGTTTAAGAAAAGAATTGTATCACTGGATGCTAAATATATGAACACATTTATAGAACCTTTGCTCGCTTCTGACAGTGAATATATGGTTTGGGTTGATTTTTTTTAGAAACTAATTTCCTCTCCTAAAGCAGGTGTGTGCTAGTAGCCACATTTTCCAGGCATATTTAAAACTATTTGGACCCAGAAGAGAGTTTAGTTGGCCGACGAGGATTGTAAGTGTGAACTTCGTAACTGACATGGCCATGTCTTGAAGCTTCATTAGTCTGCATTGTGGTGGGAGGCTTTTTTACAGGCACACAGGGAAGCATCTGACTGTGTGCATGTGGCACATATCGTGTGTTACACCAAGCTGGACAGGGAGAAAAACTACACAACGAAATGTCTAAACTGAACATCCCAAACCTTGAGGAAAGCAGGTCTAGGGCAGATGGATATCAATGACATCTCCATCTCCACCTCAGTGTCAGGACTCTCCAACATATGGCTCATCAAGGTCCTGTCAGTGTCAGTATTTCATGTCCATTGTGTAATAAGACATAGAAGAGAACTTTCATTAAAGATATTGAAAAACATTGCAGAAGGGGGATGTTGAAGGACGTAGCATTGTCTGTTTAGCACACTCTGCTGGCTTGACTCTTGCCTGGGAAGCAAGACAAATGTCAAATATATATGGGAAAACAAAAGTCCTTCCTAGAAGCCCTTATCCATGATCTAGGAAGTCTCTCCCTTTTTTTCTACCTGACCTCCCTGCTCCTGATTCCCTGGCTGTAAAATGCTTTAGATTTAGGGGGAGTCAAAAATTGGACAAGAGAGTGAAAAGGCAGGAGCTTTAAGTACAGATTTAAAATAAAGGAAGAATTCACTGCACAAGAGCAGGGACAACATTTAGTCTGTGAGACTAAAACTGGAGAAACAAAATTGGGATAAGATGAAAAGGTTTTAAGGGAAAATGCCCCTCCCCAAGCAAAAGCCACAATACAATTAGATCAACCATCCCCAAATTAGCATAATAAACTCTTTCAGAGGAGATTCAGCTTGTACAAGCAGTCTCTTCATCTGGCCATTTCTCTAAAGGTATTTATTGCCAACTGCTAAAAATCACTGAAATTTCTTTACTACACATGCCTACTACACAGATTTGTAGACTTGAAACAAGTAGTACTTTAGAATCTTCCCTATCAACAGAAAGAATGTAACAAAAGAAAACAAATCTACTTGTAGTCCCCAGCTCTAAATTTCCAGTCCCTTTTAATAAAGTGAAAAGTTTTAGCTATTAAAATATGTTGTCGCCTTTGCAATGCTACAGAACACTGATACAAAATGTGAATAGCAAAACATCTGTCATAGAATATATATTTATATTTTAATATATTACATTTATTTCTACATAAAGAGGCTATAAATACTGTATATGCCTTATATTCATGGTTCCCAGCATTTGACATTATAATAAGTACAAACAAAAAAATACTTATAAAAATACAAAATGAACTCAGTAGAAATAGCTTTACATTTTAAAATCTTGTAGTCCTCATTGTGTCTATCAATAGAGTTCTGGGGCTACAAGAGCAAAGGTAAGAAGTTGTCCAACAATTAGGCACAATTTCATCACTCGGAGAAGATCGGAGCTGCCATGAAACCAGTCACGGATTCCCAAGGCTACATAAACTGACATCTCTGCCACGGCAAACAGACTTTGAGTTCTCAAAGTGAAAGACTCAGACCTCATCTGAGGGAGGGGGAATGAGATGAGAAGGCAGGGTGCCCTCAGGATGCCCCACCAGAACCACAGTGCTTCCTGTGGTCCTAGAGTAAATGGCATTGCCTTTTCTACCTGTTGCAGAGGCTGCCCAAGTGGTGATCTGGGGAGGGGAGTATTTTCTGCAGCAGTTTCAGGCAGCTCAGAGGCAGGTAGGCATCTGGCATGAGTGAGGGTGCTGGGGATGGAAGGGGAGCAGAGCCATCCTCAGAGGCCAGGCATGGCCCTGCTATTTGAGTCCCACCACTTGGCTCAATGCTCTGCCTTCTCCCTGCTAACCAACTTCACTGAGAAAACGCAACTCATGAGAACTTTTACAGCAGCCTTTTTCCTCTGCCAAGGACAGAGACCATCACCCACACCTATATTTAGCCCAGCCTATGTTTAGTCTCAGGCCATCACAGTGCCAGAGCCTTGAGCTGGAGGTTCCTCTTTTTGTTTGTGAAGGTACAAGCAAGGAAAAACTCTGAGAAACAAGAAGCCAGTGTCATGCTGTTTCCTTCCTGGAGTCCAGCCACAAGGGGAAAAACAAACCAAAAAAAAAAAAAAGCCCCACAAAAGCAGGGATGTGCCATTATTTCGTACAAGTAGAAACAGTTCAGTGGAATGCCGTGATGCTGCCTGCATCAGACAGATGCTCGACATCCCCAGGCTCAGCCTCCGCCATGGGGCTGGCACAACCCACACAGGGCCAGCACTCGGCACCCTCAGGCACCAGCGTCTCCGCAGGAAAGAAGCCCAGCCTGGCACGGCGCAGTACTGCTGCCTCAGGAAAAATCAGTGTCTTTTGCCAGAGCCACCTGTCGGCGCGCCAGGAGCCCGCACGGCAGCAGCCGGGCAGCGCAGGCCCGCCCGCGGCGGCGCGGCCCTAGAGCGGCGCGGGGCCCTCGCAGGGCAGGCCGCGGGCGCACAGCGGCTCCGTCTCCTCGCTGCAGCACAGCGCCGTGTCCGTGTCGTCAGAGTGGTATCCCGACTGGTACCCGCTCGTCTGGTTGGAGGCCTCGGACATGACGGACTCGTTACTCTTGCTGGGCACCAGCGTGCTGCGAGAAACACAAACAGGGCTGAGAGAGCTGTCTCCCGCAGGGCAGGTGGGCGACTCCGGGTGGCAGCTGCTTTCCATCACAGCAGCAACCAAGGCAAAAGGCTGTACTTAAACCTGGCTTCCAGCCTTTTTAAACATGCATTTGATTATAAGGAGAGACCTTTTCATATGCCCTAACTTCACTAATGCATGAAAAAGATGTTTAATTCTATGACGATCCAAGGAGTTAGATTGCGACCGCAGATGAAGTGGAGAGAAAGGTTTTAGAGGCTTTACTTCAGCTGTGGTGCAGTTGTAACTGCAGTATATCTTCATCTGCACTGAAGTTGTCCAGAAAAAAAATAATTCCTGAGAAGCTCTCAGAGACCATACGTGAGGTTTCAGCTCTATGAATGCCACAGTGCCTCCTGTGATCTGCACAACGAAACCCCTGTACAATGCTCTGAAAATACACCCAGGTACATCCTGAAAAACTGTCAGCTATTAAAAAAAGAAGAAGAGAGAAAGAGAGAGAGAGAGGGAGAAAGAGAAAGAGAGAAAGGAAAGAAAGGAGGAAAGAAAGAAAGGAGGAAAGAAGGAAAGGAGGAAAGAAGGAAAGGAGGAAAGAAAGAAAGAAAGAAGGAAAGGAGGAAAGAAAGAAAGAAAGAAAGAAAGAAAGAAGGAAAGAAAGAAAGAAAGAAAGAAAGAAAAGAAGGAAAGAAGGAAAGAAAGAAAGAAAGAAAGAAAGAAAGAAAGAAAGAAAGAAAGAAAGAAAGAAAGAAAGAAAGAAAGAAAGAAAGAAAGAAAGAAAGAAAGAAAGAAAAGAAAGAAAAGAAAGAAAAGAAAGAAAAGAAAGAAAGGAAAGAAAAGGAAAGAAAAGGAAAGAAAGAAGGAAGGAAAGAAACCAAGAGCTGCTCATTGGTTCAGACAGGTCCTCATGTGCTCAGTTGTGTGCACCAGCTCAGTACCTTAGAGGGGTGGTTGATGCTATAGCAGCTGATAAATACAAGTCCTTTCTGAGTGCTGACTGAGGCTTCCAAAAGCTGCAACACTTCCCCTTTCCTAATACCAATTGCAGATGACCAGGCACACCTGGCACAATTTTGCTTTCTGTTTTTGAAAATACTTTAAGCCAAGATTTTTTCTTCCAAACAATTTTACAAACCAATCAGTCTTCTGATATATTGCAGTGAAAGGTCATATTCAATCCTATGTGCAGCCCAAGCCTTACCTAAAGGGTATTTTCACTTGTTTTTCATTCTCTTCCAATGCCTTCAGCTCTTCAGATGCAAGAACCATCCCACTATCTGTCTGGTTTTCCTGCAAAGGTGTTGGAAATGCATTACATGAAAAAATATAAATATCACAAAAAAAAAAAAAAGTATCAACAGAAGGAAAGCATGTATAAATAGACCAACTCACCTCCTGAACAACTTTTACAGTGGTTACCAATGGGACATCTTCAAATGTTTTCACACTTGCAGGGCGGCTTTTTCTCTTGCTACCTTGTCGGTACTGACTGCAAAGAAAACAAAACAAAAAAATTTCATGTCCACCATCCACAGCTTGGCTGCAAACAGCACAATGATATCAGAATCCTTTTATCTCTCTTCAGAGAAGTTAATCCTTTTGTCAAAACATATTATGCAAACTCCAAAATATCTATTTATTGAAGGGGATGAACAGCCTAGAAAGTGGCATGTTTCTGACCTTTTGCTCCTGACAATATTGATCTCTGAGTAAATTCTAAGAACTGGCTTTGAGAAAACAGCTTCTTTCCTCAGTTACACTGGAGGGCTTCACTTCCTGCAAGCTTTGCTTAGAACTATAATAAACAGAGAAGCCTGGAGCACAGACATGTGCCTCTTCCTTTGGACTGCACTTCTGAGACCCCTGGCTGGACCTAGGACAACAACAGCAGACTCAGCACACTGCTGCCCTTAAGCTGTGGGGATCAGGACAGGGAGTGCTAAATCTCTCTTGAAGGCTCTTCTCCAAAAGAAGCCCTCTGGTTCAGGATGACATCCATAAAAAATATTGGACAAAAAAATAAAATTGACTTTCATGGAGATACTAATACAGCAAGCAAAGCAGCACCCTCAGCTTTCTGCCTAAGTGAATATGGAATGAAATGGATGGTGTCCCAGTTAAACAAGGGCAAATTTATATTCTTAACAGCTAATGAAGGAAAAGCCATGGAGTTAGTAGAGTAACATTCACCCCTTTTCCCAGCTTTGAGTCTAGCTATGCTGCATCCTGCTTATCTCCAATAGACATTTATTTAAATTGGTGGAGATTTTACAAGTTCCTTGAGTAGCCTGCTCAGGTGCTCAATCACACTTTAGAATGTTTTTCAAATATTAAACCCAAGTATTTGCTCAAATAAAACTTGTCCTAATGCTGGGGACACAACATTTAACACCCTCTTTGGAGCAAATTTTCATATACTGAAAACTGTTACTATGTTCCCTCTCCATTTTCTCTTCCTAAATTTAACAAAATCATTTATTTCAAGTTCTCTGCACTGGCCACGTCTTCTGCTCCTCTGCAGTGGAATCTAATCTGTTTCCCATCCAACACTTCCAGGACCAAAAAGATCAAATGGGCAATCTAGTCCATGCATCCTCCTGGAAAAGCTGATCTTATACAACTAGAAGCTCATCCACAACCTGCTTCAATGTTTGGAAACTCTTTGTGTGCCTGCATTAAATAACCATATAGGCATAGAAGTGCATGGCCAGGGCTACAGTTTTCCAGGGTAGTGAGGGCTGAGAAGCCCAGCCTCTTGATCTGAGTGATCTCCCAAGTATGGGAGACCTGCCTCTGCTCAGCCCAGACAAGAGCCAGCCTACAAGGGTTGCTGTAGATGCATCAAAATGCATCTTCTCTGCCATCGTCCAGGTCAATTATTCTCTGTAAAAATGAAACTTAGATTATTTTAGCTTGATTTGTTCTTGGCAAATCCATGCTGGCCATTTGTAGTTTATTTGTTTTTCTGTAGGTATTTACCATTATTTATCTGAACGTTTATTCTGGGATTGTTCCTGGAATTCAAATTAAACTGGTTGCAGAATTACACTTTTTCTGTTCTCTCTAAGAGTAGGCATTATCTTTACACTTAACACTAGCTTTTCCATACCTCACCTGACTGTTCTTAATGACAATCTTTCAAGGTTCAGAAATCACATATCTATTTCCTAAGCCAAATATGGCAGATGTTAAGAGGTCCTGCTGATTTTAATTTATATCAGCAATCTAAATATTCTTTAATATTCTCCTTGTTTTCCTGTGCCTGCTATCCTCCTCCATCTTTGATTTAGAGATTATATTTTTTCATAGTTAGTACTTTTGTGAAGATTGAAAAAGACATCTCTGAACTGATCAATCTTTTCCACTACCTTTATAGCAAGATCCATGCCTACAAAATCATTTTCAGCTACCAGAACACAAGAATAAAGCCCCTAAGCATGACTTAAGCTCCTCACTCTGCCTCTTCTAGCATGGTTTCCATAGGGGGGCTTTCACTTCACAATCCTGTCACAATATAAGATGAGAGAAAAGATATTAAAAATTTCCTTAAAATGTCAACAGAATGCTTTTACTTCTGTTCATAACAGGAAATGGGACCAAGAAAAGCCATGTAGGAAGTATTAAAAGTAGAAAATAAGTGTGATGTTTTTAGTGCTAAGTCATGCTTTTTTGTCTTTTAAACATGTGTAGCTTGAACTGCCCCACTAGTAAAACATGGGGTTGAGAGTTCAGCTGCAGGACCATAAGTTCAATTGAGGTGTGAAATGCATTGTACCAATGTAGTCTTTTCTAGGACCACATAAAAATGTTATCCTGCTCTACCCCAAATCACTGGGAACTCTACCTGTGGTGGTTATGATATAAGCAGTGAGGCAGAGGGCTCTGCTTCATGGAAGCCACATGAAAAGAGTGTCTCCACCCTGATGGCTGCACCCATCTCCTTTCTACTCCTTCTCCTGAGACTGCATTGAACAATCCAGGGCTCCAGCATCTCAGTGAGATGAGAAAATGCCTTTCTCCCCTTACATCCCGTGCCAGAGGTCCTCAAAGGGTCCAACATAAGCCCCTGAAGTGCATTAGTACAAACTCCTTACTGGAAAGTCACCTCTGCCATGATACCCAGCACCACCTACCATTGTGGATGCCCTAAGAGCCCACCAGAAGCAAGCAGTGGACAAAAAACTGTGACAACACTATTTATGTCACGTTCCTCCTGGCTATCAATTCATGAGCTATTTTCCAATGTTTCACCTCAGAAGGAGAAATACCAGAGAAGTTATTAATGATAGATCTATCATCATTAATATTCTTGGCAGCTGCAACACAAGAACACTGTGAACACAACTGAATTGGACCAGTAAAACCTTCTACATGTTCTGGTTCTTAAAAAACAAACAACATGTATTTTCATGGGTTTTGCTTTTTTTGTTTGTTTATTTTTGAATGAGAGAGAATACCAAGTCTTGAAAGGGTAGCAACTTTAAAAAGAAATTAGAAAATGACTAATTGGGAAGGTAAGAAACTATCTTTTGCCCACAAAAGCTTTACAAATTCCTTCTCATCCCTATGGAGAAGGTTAAATATGGACCAGGCAGCTGAAGTCTCTTCCTTTCATTTTCCCTTCCCCCAGCATGAACAAAACCTTCCCAGAGGCCCCAGTAGGATGTCCACCATATAAAATACCTAATTCCTGCTGTGTTGTCATAATGGAATTTAGGATCACAGACTTCCTCTTCCTCCCTACAGGAAGCAGGTGAAGTTGGGAGAGAGAGACCTGAATCCTCTTCCATATTCAATGATACTGACAAAGGAAGGACAACGTAGTCTTTACCATCCTGTAGAATGCAATGAAAAAACACAAAAATTAAATAGGCTACAGAGACACACAGACATAAACAGATACATGCACGTACATGGACAATGTATCAGCCCAATAGTGTGGCTGTTTTATTAAACTATGAACAATACACCACCTTTGAAGGAGCAGCTACATTAAAAGAAGGAAGATTAATAAGAACCACTTCCAAGTAGTTTCAAAATTATTTAAAATAGATTTTTATAAGATATACTGTAACATAATGTACAAACTGGACTTTTTATCGGTGTCTTTGAAAAAAATAAAAGTAGATTTTATTAATATTTGAATCCCCATGCCACAAAAAAAATGAACCTGGTATTTTAGGAGGGCAGTGTAATTCCCTTCATCACTGAGAAGTTAGAAAGGGAGAGTCTGTCTAATAGGGAGCTCACAGCCAAATCCATCCTCCTTCATTCAGTGGGCTCACAGCTATGGCCCTGGCCTTGCCCACTTCCATAGTAACTGAAGAGGAAGCCACAAGATGGAGAGTTTGGAAGGGAGGCCCATGTCCCCAGATGGTCACAGAGGGCTCTCTTCCTGCAGTGCCTGCACACAGCCATGCCTTAATACATCCATCTGCATGGAGCTGCTCACAGCAATGCAGTTCTTGTATCCTTGTTTTCCAGGATAGCCATTGAAAGCATTGCAGCCCACACCCTCCCTTACACTAAGATAACCATCTTTGGCACAGTGAGGTCAACAGGAGCTACCTGCTGGAATGCATCTGCAGCATGCAGAGAAAGCAGCAGCAGAGCAGGGAACTGAGCCCCTGCCAACAGCTCCCCAGCACAGACAGCAGCAGTGCCATGGGGAGCTTTGCTGGCAGGGCAGAGTGGCTTTTGGTCACCACAACACAACCTCTGGGATCTTTACACCACCAGCCACTCTGCTAGTCAGAGACCCAAGTGCTGTCAGCAATGGGGCAGCAGCAGAAGCCCATGCTCCCTGACAGTCCAGCAGACAGTACCCAGCTATGGAATGCTGTGATGGCTGGCAGCACAGGACACCTTCAGTGGCTTTAGCAACCAGAGAACACAGTCCATGTACCTGACGGACATTGGCTTGCAGCAAGTTCCCCAGGTGCTCCACCAGCTCTGAAAAAGTTGGTCTCTGCTTAGGATCTCCATGCCAGCAATCCAACATTGTTTGGTACCTGGAATGCCAAAACAAATTAAAATACCAGCATAAAGCAAACAGCCCCTATTGCTTGCTGCTGCATCTGCTGGTGCTGTGGGGTAAATGTGGGCAGAACAGTTTCTCACATTTCTGGTGTTGTATAGTCTGGTGCTCTCATTCTTGTTCCTTCCTTCAGTCTTCTGCAAAATTCCTCATCAATTTTCACTCCAGGGTACGGTGATGCACCTAAAATGAAAGCAACAGTAATTTTAATGCATTAGACTCGTATACACTGGGATTAATTTTCAAGCAAATAACTTGCTATGGTTTGTGTTAATAAGACAATCTGGTATATCTGGATGTGTAAACAATTTATATTTATGATGGAAACAGCAACTGACTGAGTAAATGAGGCACATCATCACATACTGAAATTGTACGAAGAAGCATTTCAAGCCTATGTTCCTACATTTGCATTTTAAAGAAAATTTGAGTATTTTATTTTGATGGAGAAGATGCACAGGAATTTTTCAAGAAGTAATAAGAAAATGCTACAGAGAATCCAAGAACTCTTTGACTGTTTTCTTCAGACTTTTTTGCTTAGAGATAGCTCAGTAAAATAAAAGTGACTCACCTAATGAAAATATTTCCCACAGCAGCACTCCAAAGGACCATACATCACTCTGAATGGTATATACTCTATCAAAAATGGTTTCTGGTGCCATCCATTTCAGGGGTAGTCTGGCCTAAAAGCATTTTCACAAACAAAATAGTATCACAGTATAGCAAAACACTGAGTTTCCAAAAATCTCTTTAAGGGAAAAAAAGAAAAAAGAAGTTCTGATTTCATATCAATTCTCTGTCAAACAGATAATCTGAAACTTACATCTCCTTTCCTGACGTAATCTGGGTCTTTGTAGATGTCTCGAGCCAAGCCAAAATCACAGATTTTGACCACGTTATTGTCTGACAAGAGGATATTACGAGCAGCCAGGTCCCTGTGGATGCACTGCAAAAAGAAGTAAACAACTTCATATGCTGCCTGTCGTCACAGCTCTGTCCACAGGGCTGATCTCTTTCACATATGTGCTCTCCCACCCTCAAAGGCCAGATAATTCTTAAAACCTTTTAAGAAAAAGAAACCTCAGCATCAACAGTTGCTGATTTTAAGTGTTTTTCTTGATGGTCACAACTGATTTGGCTCACAGAGACTTGTGTTCCCAAGTCCAAACATACATCTGTTTATCCACTGTGCAGAGAGGGCCTTTGAAGTTAGCTAATTAATTATCCTAAGAAGCTGACACAAAACAGGTTCAGATCTGATTACCTTTAGATTTACTTAGGTTCACTCAAATCTGTGTACTCCACTATTTCTCTGAAAAACACCACACTAAAATGCTGACTTGATTCCAACACAAATTAATCTTTACTACAGAAAAAAAGGCCACATCTCTACCTATGCAGAACAGTTAACAACCCAAACACTTCAAAACTCAAGCCTCAATAGCCTGAAGTAAAAAAATCAGGCTCTGAAAGCGGCTACAGATCTGCTTCTACTATGGGCTGAAACTGCAGATTCTGGAAGCAGGTATTTTTACACATCAAGTGGGATGTACATGAAAGGCAGACAAAAGTATGTTTTTAGAAAAATACTCTGAAGTCTGCCCTTGAACATCTGCACTCTAGAGCAGTGTTGTTCTAATAGTGCTTCTATATTCTCCCCCATTTCTAAGTAGATTCTGTTTCTATACAGCTGCAGGTGATTCCTTGCTCTTGCTGGAATTGTCATCCTTTGAAACACGTGCTCTACATATTTAGGCTCAAACCACAGAAAAATACTTCTAGAAGGCCAAAATGTGGGTGAGGTGCTGTTGACTGCCAGGGTGTCCTCAGCAAGAGATTCTCCAAGGAGTCATCCACCAAGTTTCATAGTTGAGTACTTCTCTCCTCACATTGCCCTTCCAATCCCAGTGCACAAGGTACAAGCAATCTCCTCAGAGCAAAATCCTTCACCCTCCTTTAGCTCCTGTTACCTGGGATTTGTCCCCAATTCCTTTAAATGTCCTTATAAGTCAGTTCCCCCCCTCCAACCACTCAACCATTCTATGAACTGATGGCCCATAAACCCTACACAGATCACTAACATTTGTGTCAATAAATGCACGGGCTGTTTCCCTCTGTGGTATTAATGATTTGGGTATGTCTTAGAGCAAAAAGAAAATGTTGTGGATGACTGCCAGTCCAAAGATGAACATGCTGTTTCCTTCTGTAGACCTACAGCACGACTTCCTGCAGTCAAATAAATAACATGCCACTCTTCCTGAGAAGTCCCTTACTTTGCGTGAAGCCAAGAACTCCATTCCCCTCGCCACCTGGAAGCTGTAACAGATGAGGTCCTCCATGGTCAAAGGGTTCTTGCAAAGGTCTTCAGGACCAGCTGCAAAGAATCAGACGACAGTCAAACATGCCCTTTGTCACTGATTTTACCAATAGCTGCTTGCTAGGTAAAAGGCCATCTGAACTTTATGCCACACTGGACTGGAAGAGCAAACCAAGCACTTTTTTTATCTATATAATTTTCAGTAACAAACCATTTTACATCAAACTAGTCTTATGCAAAACAAACTTTGAGACGACGTGTAATACCCTAGGCCTCCTTGCTTATTTCCAGAGGAAAGATCTGTGAAACAATCCCAAAAGAAAAACAACTGAAGCTCAACTCACAAGTTCCTAGGACAGTAAAGCTTTCTGTGGTTTCAGCAGATGAATTTAGAAACCAAGGAGAGGGAGGCCCCACATAGTCTTTATGAGGAAAGAATATGCCATAGGGAGAAAGACTTTGATTTGGCAAAAAGTCTGCTAATTTAATGTAGAAAAACCCTAGCCTCATTGTCTAGTGACCTGGAGGAATAATGCACTCAAATATGCAAAGACACCTAGGCATTCAGTTCCTGCTGAAATCAAAAACTCTGTGACTTTGCTCAGCTTTTGGTTTTAGGAGGATATCTACCAAGAACTACAATACTGGTGGCTAAAACCTTCACCATAAGGCTGCTTCAGGTCTACATACTTGTAACATCCCAGCTCAGAGGGTCAATGTTTACACCAGGGAGGGAAAAGGACCAGTACCCAGAAAGATGGTGTGGAAATGCATGAAGTGCATGTGTGACATTACCTATTAGATCACACTGACACTGCAAGATCATACTCCTGTTCACATTCTGATGTTTTCTTTGCACAAAATGATTTTTAGTAGTAGTAGAGGTACAGGCAGTAGAGCTATGGCTTTCCTCCCAACTAGTCTGATCCCACCCGTAGGTGAAATTAGCAGCCTCTGAAATGGCAGCACTGAGCACTGTGCTGCATCTGCCAAAGGAGAACATGGCAAATGCATCAGTGAAACCACTGCAGAGGATATGTGCATCCTGGGGAGGCTTTGAATAAGTAGATAATTCAGGCTTCCTGTTCCTGACAGACCACCTGGGCCGAGGGAAGGCAAAGCAAGCTCTCTGCTAATAAGCAGTGAATCAAATAGCATTTCACAGTATTTAACTTCTGGGTAAACATCAAGGAAATTCAGTTAGCATGCTGGTGCATCCCTCTCTGCACTGCCTTCGGAGTTTGTACTCTGCAGCTTTCTCTGAAAATATTGGGATTTTAAACAGACACATCTCGAAAATCATCACACTAAAACCAGGCCCTTTTCATACAGGACATTATCTGGGACTGGGCTGAGGGGTTTGGGATGCTGATCTAGGCAATCCATAGCTCAGGAACTTTGGTCATCCAGAGAGTACCCCGCGCACAGTTTGGAGGAGCTTTGGAAATCACACACTCCCCAGTGTCCCTCATCAGCCCCACCAATGACACATGCCCCAGCACCAGAAGATGTATCCTACCATCCTCCTCTTCCACATCACTCAGGGACCGCTCCTCCACAAAGCCAGAGCTTGCTGAGCTCTGGCTGCTGGTGATGCTGTCCAGCCGTCGCTTCAGGTCAGAAGAGACATCACCAACGTAGTTCTCTTTCCCCTGCCGAAATCTGGCACATTTGGTCTAGGAATATGAGGGCAGGGTGAGAAAAATCAGAAGCTGAAAGCATGCCAGAAGCTTCTCCTGGAAGGCAGTGATGCTCCCTATGGTGTGTGCTGAGGTCAGCAGGGAAGGCAGGGAGAGCAGCCCAGGGAAGGTGCGATCAGCTGCTCTGCTCCAAGCCAGCCCTGGCTGGGGCACCGGGCTGGTGCACTGACAGCACCAGCAAAACCCAACCATGGCCATGCAGGTTCACCTTCTGCCACTGCACAGCACAACTTTCTCCTGCTTTCCCAACCTCCCAGCCAAACCCCAGCAACATCTCCACATGCTGGGGACTAAATGCCCACTGGGGATCTGGGGTCCTCAGCCCCTGCTGCCCTCCACTTGTGAAACACACGTGGATGGATGCTGCCAAACCCTCTCATACACTCCAGCCTCTCTGTGCTGCTATGGCTTTACCTCCTGCTGCTGCAAAGGCCCTTCTGCTAAACCTCTGACCTGGCCAAAACCCTAACAAGCCATCAGAATCTGACTTATGTCCTTCTTCCCCTAAGCCACTGCATGCCTCTAGGGAGGAATCCAGCCTCACAGGTGTCCTCCAAAATATTTCCCTTTTCTCCTGCTTTGGTTTGGTGATTTTTTTCCCTGGCAGAGCTGTTTTTTAACACTGCCAAATCCCATTCCCACTGCTTATATAAGCAAGGGTCAGCACTCTCATGAAACCCTGTCTCTTCCTTCAAGGCCTCTTAGATATTTGTTTATCTTTTTACCTCACAAGAAGATGCAGCAAGTTGCCTTTGCCAATATAAAATAGTAAATAACGTCTCCAAGGATAAAGAAAAATAACCCCCTGGAGAACCAAGCTCTGATCTAAACACAGCAGCTGTAGGAAGACTCAAGTCTACCAACATGGCAGAGTAGAGCCCAGGGGCCCCCCTCTTGGCTGTGGATGGAAAAAGGTAGGGTCTCTAGGGTGACCCTGAGTGCTGGGTACACACAGCCAAGCTCTTCATAAAGCAATCTGACCCTCAGAGGGCATGGATCCTCCAGATGGATGCTCTCCACAAATAAGACCCCTCTCAGAGGTGCCCAGAAATGAGTTTGAAAATGCCAGTCCCCACCTTCCCACTTCTTTCAAATCAGGGTGCAGAAGGGGTGCTGTGATGGAGGTCCCTTTTGCAAAGGACTCAGGAGGTGGAAAGCTGAATGTAAACTCATGACCTACATCAATTATAAAAACTATTAAGAGCAGAAGAAATGTATAGCCTCGTTCAGCAATGAGCCAAGGGGACAGTAGAACAGATAATCATGTGACAGCAGATGCCTATGGATATCTGATGGATATACACACTAAGCAAGGAGTGCAGTTATTTAAGGTGGTCTGGAGCTTAACTAAGAAAGGAAAAAATTCAGGCTGATAATCAGAAAAAACTTCCTGAAAGATACAGCCAAGCGTTGAATAGTCTGCCAAAGGAAATAGTGGAAGCCCAGTTCCTTTGCACATTTTAAGCTAACAATAACAAAACAGCTACATTGCAGAGGCCAGGGGAAAGACTAAATGACCTCTGATGTCTTTGCCATCTCTCATTCCCATGAGAAGTACTAAAACATTCAGTGTCCCCAGGGATTGCTGCTTCAGTCTGCACTAGAAAAAGAAATATTGTGTGTGGAAAAAAACCACCAAACCAAACATTTCACTGTTAACCTTGACTCCTTACCTTGTACGGGACAAATTCACTCCTCTTGCTCCGTAGGTAAGCTGAGAGATTTCCAAACTTGCAATATTCCACAATCACCATGAGTGGGCCTGTACAACACATCAAGCAATTCATTAGACCATTTATATCACACCTTATCTCACAGCATAAATCCTGGCTAGAAATACGTACAGTTCAAAGAGCATTCCAATAGCCAAAGGCTTTTAAAAATATCAGTAACAAAAGACACTGAAATTATTCATTTTTCTGCTGTTTAAAGGGAGAAAACAAAGCACATAATTTTGAAAATCACAGGCTTCATTTCACATGTTGAAAAGTATAGTGGTGTGCTTATATTTAAAGTGCCAATAACAACCAAATTAATTGACATTGCAAGGATGCAATGTAAATATTTGAAAGAACTTCAGAGCAATTGACCTCTGCAATAAAATACACACGTGATTATCCATGAATTTTTCTACAGGTAATTAAAATACTAAAACTTCAAAACAGGAAACTTTGTTTCAAACATAGATGCCTAATGTACAGTCTAAATATGGTATTTCATCTTCAAATAGGCATATGCTATGGTGATAAATTTTCATCCCAGGTTCCACATACTGGCCATCTCTATTTTATTATGGAATAAATAAGGAAACAAATATTTATGGATTATGTTTCCTTCAACTACTGACTTCTGCCATGGAACTTTACAAATTAAATTTTCATCCCACAGTAAGCCAACAAGTCAGCTTCCCTGAAAAATTATTACTGAGTTACTTTACATTGAATTTCTTCCAAATTAGTTTGTAGTACTGGATTGCTAAACAAAACATCTGTCCCTGATTATAAAGTGAAATAGGTTCATCCACCCAGAGCTGGACTCCAAATTGCAATCTCCCCTCCTACACACATACACATAAGCACCAACAGCCCATCCAAAGACAGAGAAGGAAAGTCCCCACTTGCTGTCACCCTGTAGCTGGTGACAAGAGTAAGAGTAGCTTGTTAAATCTGGTATTAGACTCAGCTCAGAAGCCTGTTATACATAGGCTGCCCACTATAAAGGTGGATGTCAAGTACAGAAAAGCAAAGTAATAAAACAACTAAGGGATGGAACTGCATGGCCTGTATTCCACCCTTAATTCAGCTCTTAATCAGATTTTGTATGTGTGTGTGTGTGTGTGTGTGTGTGTTAGAAAGAACTACTCTTTCCAATCCTTAATTTTGAATTTCAATTGTCTATGCAGCAGAAATGGAAGAAATAGGGTTTTCATTAGCACCTTCTCACCCAATAAGAACTCACTCACCTCCTGGCTTTGTGCAGGCTCCAAGTAAGTTGACAACGTTGAGATGATGGCCAATATGAATGAGTATCTTCAGCTCTGACATAAGTGCTCTGTGCTCACTGTGGGTTGCCCCTTCTGCCGATGCAAAGCAACACAGGTCAGGAGCATCACAGACAGAAAGGTTCTGCCCTCCTCCCCATTCTCTTCTGGTATTTATCCAGCCCATCAAGTCAGGAGCCTTGTTGGCTGGCAGGCTGTGTCAGCTATGCCAGTACAGCACAGGGTGGAATACAGCCCCCAGCTGCTGCCCCATTACATCTTCTGTAGAAATAACATGTCTGGGAACCAAACATTTCAACTTTCCTGTGGCAAATGTGAGGCAGTATAATATGATTTAAAGTGAGGAGAAAGCTCTTCCAAACTACAACTCAGTTTGAAGCGTGCCTAAACCATTGTCTTGAGACTTGCAGAAAGCTTCCAATGAGGATGCATAAGGCAAATTGATTGCAGGAGCAACTTTACAGCCTGAACCTAAGCAGAATTATAAAGCAGTGGCTAGGAAACCACAGCTGCATTGCTCCAATTGTCAATGAAGGAAAGGCATGTATTTTCTCTCATCACTGCTTCATGATAAGCCATTAAATTAAACTTTAACAACAATGGGTACAATGGTTATAGTGTTGACAAATATCCCTGCATTGTATATTCATGCTGAAGTTCTAGTTATTACTTTTACCTTTAAGCATTTTCACTGCCACTGTTTTGCAGGTAGCAGTTTTGTCAATCCCAAATGCATCTGCTTCTATGACCTGGCCAAAAGCTCCACGTCCAAGAGGTTTACCTTGAAGGGAGAAAAGAACATGTGCTTGGCACAGCAGGCAAAAGTTGTAGAATAAAGAAGCTACTCCAAAATGAGCTCATGAAGCAGAAATTAACAGAGGACTTAAAATGCAGACAGGATGCATCCTATCCCATGGGAACACAGAGCCCACCCAGGGATCATGCAGCAGAGCAGTCCTGGTGAGCCAGGACCCAAAACACCCTCCAGCACAGTGCTGGCTGCAGGATCACTAAATGGCTCATGCAATGAAAACTCACCTAGCTTTAGCCGGTCCCTGGGAAACTCCCACTTGCTGGCATCATATGGGAGCCGCTCACAGTGCTCATCTATAGGGACTTCATCAGGATCCATGATGATTGACAAGTAGCCAGTCTTCATGTCCCCTCCATTGGCCTGGAAAATGGTATTAGTTGCAGTTGCACAGTTTTTTGCTGGCAATGTGCAGGCAAAATGCCATTTTCTCACTTTAGAGCGTTTCATTAGTTCCCAGAAATGCCAGGCTACCATTTTGCTGCACTGTGTCATCATGAGTGCGATCATTGTTAATTACTTGCACTTTTCTTTTCTCTCTGTCTCTCTTTTTTTTCTTTTTTTTTTTTTTTAATAAACAGAACCAGAGGAAACATTTTTCTCTTGCAAGGGCACGTTCAATTAAAAACAAATTTCTGCGCCCCCGGTTCCAGGCAAGAATGTTATGGCATGGAGAGAAAAAATGTGTCTGTTGATTTAAGAACAATGGAAAGAAGCAACACAAAAGGCCTCAAGTCAGCTCTCATTTGTCATGCAAGACCAGTGCTGATAGGACAGTATGAGAATTTTTTCATTACCCGCTTAACGGTCCGGAGGATGATTACAAGAAGCAACCAGAAGAACATGGCAATCACTGCAGTGCCAACGAGGATAATGAGCTCCAGATTTGTTTTCTCTTCAGCGCCTGGGAAGAAATAAATGAATATTTGAGTGATAGTTGGAAGCATATTTGTTTTGTTCATTCATTAAAGTAAAGAATGGAGGTCCTTGTTCTGAAGGTTCGTTTTAAAGTGCAACATGGAGCAAGGAAACGAAAGCAAAACAAAACAAAAAGCTTGGGGTTTATGTTGGAATATTACAATTTCATGCTGTTTTACACACCATCCCATTTTTCAGCATCAGCTTTGTTCCAAGGACAGTGTCTGGACCTTTGGCAAATATAAAAAAGTAAAATTCAAATTTTGGAAAGAAGTAATTGTTTTAGAATACCAAAAACTAATTGCTCTTCCTGTAGAAACCAAAAAAACACCCCCATCATATAGAAAATAAAGAGCTGTGAGAATGACCCAGAGAACAATCTCTCTCTTGTCTCTTGGCATCATTCAGCTAGGGCATGAAAAATGTGGTTCTACAAGAACACATGATAATAAGGTCTTATTTACAATGTTCCCCTTCCCGTAAAATAGTGACCAGCAGATACCATTTGAACACCTCTTAGTGCACAGATGCAGCTCTTTTCTTCAGCCCCTGTTTGCCAGATCATGCTATTGTGTTTCATCCCTTACACCACAGAGGTTTTCCTACACAGCAGCCCACTCCATTGCATGACCCCCACGAGCTGCACCATAAATTTCCTGGAGTGAAATAGTATGTCCTACACAGATTTCAAACTTCTGCAGATGTGCCCCAGCCATATTTACCACATCAGCTGAAATCTACATCAATGCCATCTGCAGATAATTTCCACCCCATGTGAATATCTTGCTTGACATCTAAATACCCTAAAGGGACCTATAAGAATAAATTATATTGGTTTAATTACCTTAATGGCATGGATCAGACAACCACTCTGACTTTAAAGACAGAGATTTGCAAAGGGCTCAGTGACTAAAATATGAAAATGTACTAATATCAAGAGGAAGGAGATTTTAGTTTGAGGCTTCTTGTTGCAACTCTTTGGAAATGGAAATGGAAAGTCCATTGTGGTCCCAGCTACCTACACTGCAGACTAACCTCCTGCTATCATTTATTGTTTGCCATTGCAACTTGTATTTTGGTGTGCCACAATAGGACTGGAACAAATGAGAGACGAGTCTCATAAATGCTGCTTTCAGTGTGGCAGACCAAGGCTGGATTCCCCTAACTCAAAATCACTACCTGTTTCACTGAAATGGGACAGCAATCACTCCAGACTGCAAAAAGTCATTACCACGTTTCCCTTAGATGCTGTGAAAGCAATGGCATTATTTAAAAAGATACCATGTACTATGCTAAAAACATAGTATGACAATTAATGTTACCTAGACAACAGAGATGCCCCAGGATATCTGCATGTTTACATAGCTCTGTTGTATGGGTTTGCACATAATACAGGTTGGCAGAGTTTTCTTTGCAAGCACAACTAAGATAGATCCAGTTTTTGTTGAAAAGCTCTAAGCAGCATAGTGGAGAAGAAAGCATCAACCTCAACAGCTGGGGTATGACAGTTATGACAGCACCCAGTTTGAACTTGATAGGAATGGTCAGGACTTTTCACAAATTTCATAATATGTTTTAGATCTCCCATCAGGACAGCCAGTAGATCTTCCTTCTAGTTATTCTAAGGATTTTATGCCCAATCTGGAAAGAAGCTGACACCAACCTTCCACTGAAAAAAAAGCCATTGCTTTGCTGCATCCGAGGACATTGCATGCGAGGCAGGTGTAGAGCCCTCCGTCTTCTTTCCTCACTCGACGGATGGTGAGTGTTTTGTTCCTGTCTTTCAAAACAATACCTGGGGAAAAAATTACAATTCTTAGTTTTGCTATTTTTACGCCACTTTTTGTTAAGAATTCAAAATTAAACTTCTTATGGTGAAAAATCAGCAGGCAGTCCCATGACAGAAAGCCTTTTAATGATAATAGCAAATGAGCAATCCTCACCTGAATCTTCCACAAGTGTCTCATTATTTTTAAACCACGTGATGCTTGGAGGAGGAATACCATTCACTGCACATGACACTTCTATAGTTTCACCAATATTTGTGGTTTGATTTTCCAGATTTCCAACAAGTGTGGGTGCCATTGGCTCTATTGGTTTGAAAATACAGTAAAATTACTGACTATTAAAAAAAAGCTCCATTTTCTTCAGTAGTAGAAATTCATGTCCCAGTAACAAAGTCTCAAATCCTTTTATCACACCAAGAACCACAGTGTTCGTGTTAAGATTGTAGTTCAACTTTCACATGACATAAAAAACTTATAACAGCCAAGAAAATTTCAACAGTATTGAAATAACCTGCTTTAGCTGATTTAGTTCATAACTTCTCAGGGTGCTGAGAGAAGAGGGAGTAATTGAGAAATTGTTTCCCTAGATTTCTGTGTCCACAGTCCTTATGAGGGGTTTGACACTCTTGGTCCATTAAATATCCATTCAGGATAGGCTGTGAACATAAGTATTTTCCTGAATCTGCTTAATCAACCTAAACCTAGGACCCAAAGCAAAGTCATCACTATTTGTGTGAAAAGGTAACTGATTATCAGCTTGTATTGCTTGTGCCTGAATACCAGTATCACTCATGGCAGTTTTAAAGTGTAGGCACTGCTCCAAACTTGAGAGTCAGCCACACAAAGCGACAGCATTAATGCTATGAATACACACCTGCACATACAGCTACAGAGAAAAATGTGTTCTGAAAAGTAAATTTGAGAAGTTACTGAGCTAAGTACATTACTTCAGCAGAAGCCAAACACATCTCTTTGCACAGTACAGTGGTTCAGTCAGTGTTCCCTCACCGGTATTAATGAAACAGTCCCTGCTGCCTGGACAAGCCCCAGAAGAGTGTGTCACAACAACTGGTTTAAATCTATTTAACAAACTGAGCACCCCATTAACCAAACACATGCAAAGCCTAATGCACCAAAACCTGCCACTACTGCAATTGCTTTCATGCACAGCCACTCATTTTGCTTCAGAGTAAGAGATCTGTACCTTGCACAGTGAGGTGCTTCACCAGGCAGTGCTGTGTTTTAGCTTTTTTGTCCTGAGCAATGCAAACGTAGTCCCCTCCATCCTGGAGGGAGATGTTGCGAAGGATGAGCTCCAAGGTGACGTTTTCAGCGTTGGTATTTGAAACTGTCTCGTTCAGCTTCTGCAGGGCATTGAGGTTCTTGCACACAGGCATGGGCAGCCCTCCGAAGGGAGTCTGCGAAACGTGAGCGCTGAGCTTGTACCACGACAGCTTCTCAAAGGTGAATTTGTCTGCTGTGCAGAGCAAGGACATGTTATCCTTCTCTGTCAGCTGACTCTGAGGCTGGAGATTAATTTCAAGACCCTCTGCAAGTTAAAAAAATAAAAGAAATTCCTATTTGATTGTGCATTTTGTGGCTAACATTAACTTGAAAAAGTCATTTTGGAAACATGAATTTTGGCATCCTATCTGGTTGCAAATAAGGAAAAGAAACACTGAAAGAGATCATTAAAATCAATCAGCCAGTCAACTAATCAATTATCTAAGGAGCACAATCTCATTAAAAGCAATACATTTCAAATGGATTGAATGAAGGACAGTGCAATGAATACAGTCACTTTTCCTGTAGAAACTTACAGCAACCCAAGACGATTCTTAGCACTATTTTATAGTTCATTTTTAGATTTGGATTAAAACAAAATTTGGGCATGTGAATATGGGGACTGATCGTTAAGGAGACAAGCCCACTGCCACTGGTTTTGAACATTTTACCCTTAGCTCTTACAGTATGTCTTTACTCATTTTGTGACATTACCATAATTTCTCTGTTGCTCTTTTAAGTGACTGCAAAAGCACACCAGAAGTCACTCTTGGGACAACAAATGCCCATCTTGCATCACTTTCACTGGCCTGCCACTCCACTGATGCAAGCAGAACTAATCACTTGGCTGAAATTAGTGGCAACTTTAAAAACTGCCTAAAGAAAACCTTAAGTAAACTAATATCAGAAAAATATAAAGGATTTCATAAAGGACAGGAATCAGGTGACATTACTGAGGTGCCCTTCATTAGCAAACAGACAAAATAACATTAATTTAACATGGCTGTCCTTGGCAGGGTGCACTTACTGGTCACATGGAAGGAGATCACTCTCTCACTTGACCCAGCCTTGTTGGTAGCCATACATCTGTACAAAGCAGACACATTTGCTGCTTGAATCACGAGCGTGCTCACAGTCTACAAAAGAACAATCAAGCAATTTCATACCACATCAGTGCTAAAGTAATGCCCAACCACCTCAGCAGCTCAGCAAAGGGTTCTGCCAATATCTGCACAACCAAAAATCCCTCCAAATCACAAATCCACAGCATGGCAGGAGCACAGTGCCTCTCTGAAGTTTACATTTTTGTTCTTAAGTGTGTAAAAATCAGGTAAAAGGAAACGGGAAGAAGCAGAATGTGGACTTTGGTATATGTGTTTAAAAATGCTGCAATGCACAATTTTTTCTGCCTTTCAGTCTCTCCAACTTCTATTACAGTTAATTGCCAATATTAACTCACCAAACTTTAGACCACTAAAAGGTAGTTATTGAAATCTAAGTCAGTTTTATTCCTCAATGTAGATTCACTTTGGATCTACTTTCAAAGGACCTGCAAGTATGTATTTCTACCTCTAGGCTTCAGCAGGAGCTTGCCTGCCTAGTTGAGAGCAGAACCCCAGGTTTAACAACAGCTGAAAAGAGTCTCATCTCTAATGATGTATTTCCAGACAGTGGAACCGCTGGACAGGGTTAATCATCCCCAGCCAAGAGAAAAGAAAACATGCTCACCTTTGTTTTCCCAGCAATAGTAACAACCCGGTGCTTAATTTCAACCTGATTCCCACCCTTTCTCTCCTGAGATCACTTTCCATTTCTTGCATGCATATGGATTGGCTCCTGAGCGAACTTTCCTGAAATAGAGACATATGCAGTAGGTAAGAGGGATATTTGCCCTTCAAGAGAGGCATTTTGAGTTCTCCTTATGCAGATCTTTGTAAGCCAGATGCATCACTGGCACAGTTGCATCTGTGAGGGAAGCCTATGCTTCTGGGATATTTCTATTAAATTTCACCCTATAACCTCCTGAGACCTTCAAGCTCTTTAAAGTAAAGGACCCCCAAGCCTAAAGGTGAATTTCCTAATTAATCTGCCTGTGTCAGCTTGGTTGGGATGGTTGGAGGAAAGCAGCTATTCTGGGAACAAACCTCCATTCATAAATGGATGATTCAAGTTGATTTAGTTCAAAGGAAGACAGAGAGACATAAAAATCGCTGAACTCCCTACAAGAATTTCTTGAGGACAGTAGCCATTGTGTAGGAAGCAACCAGGCACCAAAGGAAGAAACTAGTGGAATCATTTTAAAAACAACAACAGGAAAGAAGAATGCCTTTTTTTTAACCCTGGCTTTTTTTTTTCTTTAAAGGAAATCTGGGCTTATGGCAGGCCCAGATAAGGGAAGCTGCGTGAATCTCAGTCAGGCACTCTCTCTATCATTCCCCAACATCAATCAGTGCACTTCCTCTCAGATACACTTTCACACAGATAAAGAGCACCATCACACTCAGCACTTGAGCACAAGAAAAAAAACACCACAAGGACGCATAATTAGCATAAACAGCAAACTTCCTCTGTTTGGGATGGAGTTTTGGGCCTGCAGCCCAAACAACAGGGGGAATCTGAGGGAAGGGCCTGCAAACAGCTGCACTGGAGACCCCATGCAAGTGGAGATGCCCTTCAGGAGAGCACGACAGCAACATGCCAGCACTGCTGGATCCCTCTCTGCGGGTGGCCCTCGCTCTGCCAACAACAATGGCCTTTGCGGAGCCTGCCTGCAGCAATCTGCAAATGAAGCACAGCCATCTTTTTCCTCGCTGGTCACTGGGCACTCGCGGATGAGGGAGGCCGCGGACGAGGCCCAGGCCAGCCCAGAACCCCTCCAGACGGACACGGGCGCTGCCACTCACTGGGGGCTGAAGGTGCACTCCTCCTCGAGCTGCCAGTGCCACTGCACGGCGCCGGGCGGCGGCACGGCGTACACCGTGCAGGTCAGCGCCTGCGCCGAGCCGAACCGGTACGAGTCCACGGGGGCCAGCAGCGCGTTCTCGCCGATCTGCGGGGGCACTGCGGGACACAGGCAGCTCACACCTCTGCTCCAGAGGCACCAGCCCGCACCCCGCCCGGCACGCCACACAGAGCACCCCCAAGGATCTCACGTGGGCAGGCATGAGCCCCCAACACTTCGAGGATCAGGATACTCAGCATCTCCTACAAAATCCCCCCTGGTTTAAAATGCAGCTCCTGGACTCTCACCACCTTTCCCAACCATTAAATGCACATCATTCCCCAGGCCTGATCCCACCGCACGTAGCCTTGCTGCCCTTTGCAAGACCTGCTGTCTTCAAAGCATCGGCTGTTTCCTGGGGAGCAGAAAGGAGGAGGCAGGGGAGGAGGAGGAGGGTTGTAGAGGGCAGGGCAGAAGAGGGGGGACAGCCTGTGTGGGGCAGGAAGGATGGGTGAGGCGGGACAGGGCCAGGATGGAGCGGGGTGGAGGAGGCCTCCAGCAGCACAGCCAGCAAGAAGGGCAGGAAAAGAGCAGGACACAGAGGCAAAGAATAATATACAGAAAAAACCCAAAACAAAACAAAACACCCCACCCCACACAAAGTATCATCACAACAGAGTCTGCAGCCTCTTGACTATCACATCCTAGAGCCAGGAGACACCAGACACCTCTGCCTCCTAGGGCAAGGTTCAAGGACTGTTCTTCTTCAGTACTTAAATCTTGATAGCCATGGGTGAACCAAGCCTGAGGATGGCAATATACCACATCTACACACGAAAGAAAGGCACCTCTGTTACCCCACTTACCATTTACCAGCAGGGTAAACGTGTGTCTTTTCTGCATCTTGTTAATGGGGTTTGTAAGGACAACTGTGTAATTCCCTGCATCCTTTTCAGTTGCTTCAGTGATCACTAATGTGTAGCCAAGTTTAACTGTATGATTTGCATTGATGGCTTTTCCATTTTTATACCTGAAGAAAATACAGAGTGCTTTGAATATTTAACGATTTGCTTTAACTAAGAATAGCTCATATTTTTTCAAACACATTATATCCCAGTTCTTACCATTTAGCCTCTGGTGGAGGATATCCTTTAAACTTAACAGGAATTTTGACTGTGTCACCCAGCCTTGTCTCAACGACATTCTCCATTTTCTCCAGGTGAATAAAAGGACTTTCTGGGGGGGAAAAAAAGGAAGTAAACTAATTGGTCTTTTCTCATGGACCAAGGCAAAAGTGCTTTCCGTTCAGGTCAGCACCTAACAAGATGACAAATAGAAGTTAGTGACAGGACTCTGGGTTATTGGTAAAGTACAGCTGGCTCCCAACTGGGCTCTGGAGAGATGCCACCATGAAAACCTAGTCCTTTCCTTCACACAGAGGAACAGACCAGTTCCCTCACCAAGGAGCTCTTGGAAAGCAGAGACAAGACTCACTCAGGACAGTGTGCCAACTGTCAGACCTATATATACATATATATATACATATCATAAAACTGTCTCAATATACTAATTCCAGGAAATTAGACTATTCAAAACCAGAGTGTGATAAAGTTAAATACTCTCAGACTATTCTCAAGCATGTATTTGAACCACTGCAGTCACAGAGTACTTTGAAATTATTTACATCACTTGTTATAAGTTATAAACTTGCATTCAGACATAAGACAGTGATTAGCCTTTTGACTAAATTAGCCTTTTTGACTAAGATTTAGGATGGTTTAGACTTAGTGTCTGGTGTATTCAGTACAGCACATGATCTCATTTTGGCTCTTGAAGAGCAGAACAGAAAGAACCCAGGAGAAAATTCAGTATATCTTCAATCACTATGCCCATAATAAGTTTGAAAGATTTTTGTTTCATTTTAAAAGTGCCATTAATATTCTGGCCCCTGAAATCAGACCTCAAGAAAACCAATCTCCTTCAAAATATAAACCTTTTTGTCTGACTCGCTGATTAAAAATGAGCCATTCTCATGCTGGTAATTTTTGTCTATAAGTAAGTTAGTGGAGCTGGGGCTGTGCCCAAGAGGAGGTTGAGAAAAGGCTGTAGGATGTGGCCTCGTACTTATCCATTCACTTAGCCAAAGCTGTTTCCCTTGCATCATTTCCGTACGACCAAAACTCCATTTGATTCATCCATTCCTACTGCGAAAGCCGAAAGTTTTATTTCCTTAGTTTCATTCATTCTGACCCAGACTCTTGTGTCACACAGCCACCAAGATCTAGCCTAAGTTCACCAAGAGTGAGAACAGGCAGCCCTTGTACAAAGCCACCTACACAAATTGAGTTTTACAGGACCTTAAGGAGGTCAATGCAGAAGAGGGTCAGAGGCTTAGATCAGTTTATTTTACTGCCCACTTTCCAGTGGGATTCCACAGCTTTCAGTAAAATACAACATCCATTAAAGTCTTACTATTAACTAAGGCTGTGGGATGAAAATAATCCCATACTAGTTGCAAGAGAAATGCTGTTGCTGCAGTTTGGTTCATTTCTGTCATTTGATTCATCATCGAGGTGCCTTCTGCATCCCAGTAATTAATCCCAAATCTGAAACAACCAACAAAACCAAAGTGGAAAATGTCATACCATGGATAACGAAGTAACTGCTGTTCTTCATGTTCATACGACCACTGGATGCTGCACAAGTATATCGACCTTTGTCACTTAAGGACACACTGTCAATGGTCAAGGTGCTCACAAACTTCTTTATTTCTCCTGCAGTGGTTTTTACATCCCTAATAGTGGCACGTTTTTCCTGTAATAGACAAAAGACAGAGATGTTTGGAAATGTCATTGTTATTCCTTTTGCCACCCTTTGCACACTTGCATATACCAGAAATTTCATTGTGTATTATCATCTTCTTTCTCAATGTTTAAAGGGGGAAGTCACATTATACCTGAATAAATCAAATTGCTTTGTGAAAGGCACCTGTAAGTTAGTACAACTTTACCTTGATGGAAGGATAGTCCCATTTGAAATCGATTCCCACATTCAGCTCTGTCCTCACAGTGCAATTGAGAACAAGTTTTTCTCCCACTGCCAGCTCTACCTCATCATGTGGGTTCATCGTTAGGTCATAAATTCGGTACCCTAGAGAAAGACAAATGCACACACAAAACATGGGAGTAAGAAGAGGTTTCTTTACAGTACTCAGCACCAAATTTCCCAGGTGAATTCAGCAAGACTCCCACCAAAACCCCAGCTACAAAAAAGCCCCTTGATGCCCCAGTGCAGCACGATAATGGGCGTACAAAGGAGCCTGGAGAGAAGTGATGTGCCTTTCTTGAGCACTTCTCAGCTGAGACCCATCAGACAGTGACACAGCAGGATGTGTGCATCTGATCAGAGCCCTTCCAGTGGTGGGGCAAGCAAGAGACAGTCACTCACACAGTTCCTCTGCCTGAGACACCTTCTTCTCATCCTTATGAGACCTTAAACTAAGGAAGATGTATACCCATTTCCAGCAGTAAGCAGGAGCTTTATCGAGACTAATGGTGAGACAATTACTAAATTATCCAAAGTTTACTTTGTGGAGTAAAATATTTCAAAACAGAATATTCTGAATGCAATTCTACAGATATTCTGAAATTCCTCCAAATCAGAGTGAGGACTTGTGAATTTGCTGGAGAAGTAAAAGCCCTCTGCAGAGTAAAGAGAGAAGGGCTGCTATGCTTTCATGGCAAGACTGGAGAGACTGCCTTGGTGCCATTTGGATACTTAAAATGGTCACTGTGTCCACAGCTGAAAAGAGAAATAACTGCTGAGCTTCAGCTCAGGCTTAACCCTCCATAGAATTACCACATTATTTCTGGGGTTTGATGAACAGCTGACAAAATATACCAGGAAAGCATAAAAACCTGTGAGAGTCAAGACACGGGTCTTTAGGGAAACAAGACAACCCAGCTCAAAGTTAGACCTTCAGATCCACCCTTCCCTTGGCACCCCCTCAGACCAGTTTCTTTTCATCTGCTGCTGATGGATGCTTGCCTCTCATTTTCCTTCAACTGTGACTGACGTTGTGGATTTTATGGAAAAGGTTTGCATTGTCAGAAGAAAAAAAATTTAAATCCTCGCATCAATATAAAACACTAAAAATAGAAGCACTTATCCCAATGATTAACCAGAAGGAACACAATACATTGCATTTAAAAGAAAAATGATATAAATCTCAACATCCATTTTGCATTAGCTGCATTGTCAGTATTGAATAACCTAGTGTCCAACCAAATGTAATTGGTTCGGTATGCTGTAGAAAGCAAAAGAACATCAGTTATAGAGAAATAAAAACCTTTGGCTTACCTACAACTGCAACTATGTATATCACAGACTGGTAGCTTTCATCATCTATTTTAGTTTCACAGAAGACCATGCCTGCATAGTTGATTAAATGACTGGGTATAGTGAAACCTTTTTTATTATTCCACGAAATGGATTTGCCATCAGGAACAAATATCTTCTCTGGATATTTCTGTTTGGAATATTGATAAAACACATAGTCAGATTTCAAAAATCAAACAACCCTGAATTGTCACCTCCAGCATCCTCCACAACTGCAGGGCCCCCATTTTAACATCCTAGCTCTGGGAATTAGCACATGCTTTGGGAGTGCAGTGCCATAGATGAGTACAGGTACAGCACTCATCTTTTAATCGCAGGCTATAAAACTCACAATGATGGAAAAGAGTTTTTAAAAAGCGTATTTATACTTCAAACAACATATTTATGCCACAGGAATTTCAACTAACTCTTAAAAAAAACCAGCAGGCTTTTTCCTTACCGCATGTAGAGATACATTGAGATTTGATACAGTTCCAAGGCACGGCACTACCACAGTTTTATTCTTGGTGATGTATACAATGCCAAGCTGATCACCAACTGAAGTCACAAACGGCGATCTGTAATCTAGAATAATTCAGTTGATAAGTGGGTATTATTCATCACATGATTATGGAGAAAACTTTAGCAGTTTACTTCTTTCTCTGTCTATTTTTTCACAAGTCAGTTTTATTGTTTTCCATGTCATATAGCACTGAAATAATGAGACTAAATAGGGAAGATACATATTTTTATAGAAACCCCACCTCCCAGATTTAGAATATCATTATTCTCAAAACAGTTATCAGCAGCAGAGTGCTGCTTTGGAGAATGGCTTCCTGCTACAGCAGTCCTTTTGCTGACAAAAAACTAATTTACCCTAGTGTGACTTTCCTTGCATAAGTATTACAGGAAATACCAGTTAAAAGTTGTGACATGTTACACTGACTCCCTTGATGGCAGCATCCTTTTCAAAGTCAGACCAAAATACCAAAAAAATAGATCCATGATATTATAAAACAAGCTAAGTCATGTACTTAACTACATCTCATTTCTCAAAATGGTAACTATAAGTTAACAATAAAGAGGAAACAGGATGCATATGGAAACGAGGGTGAAGCCATCAGTGCAAAAAGGCAGAGGCCTCAATGAATGCACTTATTGAAGCTGAGTGTATGACTGGAGACTTTGGAGTGTCTGTGACACCCAGCTGAAAACTGAGCTCTTACAGCCTATATAGATTTTACCACCAGAGTTAGCAAATGTATGGAAGTTTACGTTTTGAGGTTTGGGTGGTTTTTTGGATTTTTGTAATGGTATCAGTACAAATCATACATGGGATCAGATCTGTAATTTTTAACAAATATAAAATCTCTGTAATCCATATGAAACTCCTGCTGAGGTCAGTAATGGCTCTGCATTCATGAGGACAGGCTCAGAGCTCAGCAGAGATATGTATGCTAAATTCTGGGTGCAGAACACAGACCATGTACTGCTTATGGCAGGTCAGTTCAGAATTATAGGTACAAAGGCTTTTGTGTTGATGGCAACTAGAATACCTAAATTTAATTACTCAACATGAAAAGAAAAAATAAAAATTCATAGGATCAAAAATTCTAGGATTAATAAATTTTAGCATCAAAACTGTTTTGAAACACTTGATATTCCTTTTTTCTCTTGATTCTAGGGAAAGAGACACCTGAGATCTGTGTGGGCACTTACCTTGAACATAAACATAAATGGTTGTAGCTGCCTGGCTGTCCCTGTAAAGGCACTTGTAGTCCCCTGTGTCGTTGCCAATGACTTTGCTCAGAGTGAGTGTCTTGCAGTAGGGGCCATCACTGCAGTCTGTCACGGAGATACGCCTCCCAGCACTGCTCTGCTTGCTTGGCCACGACCACTCCAGTGGTCTCTGACCGCTGGGAAAGCAAATGTTGGAGGAGCAGACACCTCTGATATGAGCCCCAGCCCCACCAGTCTCTGTGGCTATGGAGAGGGATGGGCTTCACCCTCTTACACAGAGAGAGTGCCAAACCATACAGGACAAATTCACATACACATACACTGCTCACAGCTACAAGGAAGCTACTTGAGATTTGCTTCTGCTGAATCTAAGTGACAAAGCACCCCAAAGAGAGCCTGGAGAGTACGGCTCACCAGCAGGATCCACAAGGACACAGCCAACACTTCCTCCCCCCAGCCACCCAACATTCCCCAGCCCTCTCTTGCTGCAACACTCCTACATAATTTTTAAAACTTTTCAGGGAAAAGTGAGGCAAAAGGCACAAAGGGAGTGGGGAGAAAACAGGAGGCATGACAGGAGAGAGATTACATCCCGTGTGATTCTGTACAAAAGCTCACTAAATAAATTATCAATCATCAAAATCATGCTGAACAGGCTTGTCCTTACCTGCAAGTAATATTTAGTGTGTTGTTTGCCATTATTGTGAGAACATCTTTTTGGATGCTAAGGGTTGGCTGATCCAGAGAAATAAATAAACCTGAAAAACATGTATGAAACCCCTCAAATAAACAAAATAAACACTACTCAATCAGAAAAGTATTATATACAGGAATATGCAGCAGGTTTTAAGTCACTTTCACATCACCTACGTAGCAGAGAAGGGTAAATCACGATTTTTCACACATCCCAAAAAGTTCAAAAATTCTGTCATAACAGGAAGCAAAGGCAGATGGTCAGGAGCTAGCTGCAGAGCACTACAATTCAGCCAGCCAGGGTGGAGTTCCTGTTTTCTTGCATTGCCAACTTCAAGGTCTAACAAGAGGATGTGGGACATTGAAACGGAGTGAACCTTCATCTGATGATCTCACTCCCTTGGGGATTACCAACTTTTCTTATAATAAATTGAATATACTTCTTTGAGACTACCGATCAATGAATTACGCAAACAAACTATTTTGAGTTTGTCACAGATTTGAGATCCCGTGAATTTATTTTATGCCATGATTTTTGAAGTTTATCTCTTTCTCCCTAAGCAAGGCAAGGCTGTGTGGGTACCGGGTACCGGCACAGCGGCTCGCATCGCTTGTGAGCGCTGTGCTCTGGGTGCCAGCGCTTGCTCTGGGGCACCAGCCCAGCTTCTGCCACATTTGGGAGCGCCACAGGGAGAGATTTTCAGTCTTCCCTCGCTGCTGCCATCACCGTCAGGAGCTCCTCCTCAGCCCCAGCCGTGACAGCTCGGCCGGCTTCCATGGGCAACAAGACTGCGTGGCCAGACCGGGACATTCCCGGTGTCGCTAGCATTTCCCCGTGCTCTGGTCACTTGGATTCCGAGCAGGTTCTCCGCTGATGACAGGCTTCCCGCGCTTGGCTCCAGGGACATTCTGCTCTCGGAAACGACAGCGGACGGAGCCAAGAAGCGAGCAGGACACCGTGCCATGCAGGTCGGACAGGAGAGCCCAGGAGCGCAGGACAGGCGGGGCCGGCAGCGCTCCGTCCCCAGCCGCGCCGGCAGCCCCGCAAACCCCACCGCGGCACCGGGCATCCCCGCGGCCCCTCCCCGGGTCCCGCCGAGCCCCCGCACACCGCACCGGGCTCCCGAGCGCTCACCGGGAGCCAGGCACAGCAGCATCGCCAGCAGCCGCGCCGCGCCGAGCTCCATCCCGCGGCCGCCGGGGCTGCGGGGCGAGCCTCTGCCCGACGGCACCGCGCCGAGCCGAGCCGAGCCGAGCCGAGCCGAGCCGAGTCCAGCCGAGCCGAGCCGAGCCGAGCCGAGCCGAGCCGGGCCGAGCCGAGCCGGGCCGAGCCGAGCCGAGCCGAGCCGAGCCGAGCCGAGTCCCGTCGCTCCGCACAGCCCGCACAGCCCGCACTGCCCGGCGGGGATGCGGGACCCCGGCGAGCGGCGCCGCCCCTCTTGTGCCCGGGGCGGGGCCCGGGACCGATTCCCCGCCCTCCCGGCATCATCTCCCTCCCTCCCAGCACCATCCCCCGCCCTCCCGGCACCACCCCGTCCCCCTCCCGGCACCTCCCCGTCCCCCATCCCGGCCCCATCCCGCCGGGATGCTCCCCTTCGGTCGGGCGCCGGGAGCTGTCCCTCTTCCCTGTTCGGCGGCAGAAGAGCCTCAGCTATAAAATTCAGGGTCGTCTGGCGCTTCGTTGTGCCTTTTTGGGGTTTCTTTAAATCCCCCCAGCAGCAAAGATGCCGAAGGCCAGCCATATGAGACGCTGCCAGTGAGACACAGCCATGCTCCTGCTGGCAGCGCCTGTACCTGAAGTGTCTGGCAGCATCAGTGCTGAGTTTACAAGGTGGAGTCCCCTAACCCTGCAGCATGAACCCAACCATCCCAGCTGGCCACACTGATGGGATCCAGCAAGAGCCTGCCCTTCCCACCCGCCAGCATTCACACCCTGCTCTCCGTGGGATGCTCCCCATGGCAGTAGCCATTGCCCTCTCACACCGGGTGTTGGATATTTTTAACAAAAATGAACCCCTCCCCCTCAACCAGAACTATATATTTTAATCCAAATTATTATCTAGTGACTGCTGAAGAGAAGTTTGTGAGGTAGTCCTTTGGGAAGAATAAACACACTGTGATCATTAATGGGTTATCCACACACGCACCATGTGCAGCCTCTGGGGGAGACAGATCAGTAAAGGGAGGTGTGTAGATAAACAGGTAGATAATCAGATAGAAACACACAGCTCTGTACATAACTCTGCATGCACATACATATGTGTACCTCTACATGCTACCTGTTCCTCTTTCCCTGCAAATCTGAGTGGGAGCTTGTCCACAAATGACTAAGTTAATGAAGCAGTGGTTTCATTTTGCATGCCATGCAATTCCAGCTGTTTTACTGTACTGGGGAAAGAGTGTAATTTCCTTTGAAATTACACCCCTGTTGCTCACAGAAAGATAGAGGGAATGGGAGAAGCCAAAGTTTTCCTAGAGATCAAATAAAATCCATGAAAAGTCAAATAAGACTCATGTGATTCAAGTGGCAGCAAATCAGCACCATGCAAATAAAAACTGCACTTGTTATTCTTATGATCTCCTAAACCAGAATATTGGCAGCCCCCATCTCCATCATACTGATGGTCAGGTCCTTGATATTGCTGAGTGATTTGGGGAACTCTGTCAGTGAGTTCAACTACTGACCTTGCTGAAACTAGGCTGCATGGAAGGTTTCTGTGCCAGTGACAGATGCTTAGTGAAAACCAAAGGTTCCTACTGCTTAAAAAGCCATTTGGAAACTTTATTTGTGGTGATGCTGGTTTTCTTCGGTTTGAGTACAAAGAGAAATCATTTGATACAGGTTGGATGACCTGCAAGAAGTTTGCCTCAAAAGCAGTTTAGGTAGTCAACAAAGGAAATTAAATTATAGGGGTAAGTTAAAAACTATTCGCATGAAATTGTTACAGGATCCATAGAAAACAGTAAAATCACTAGCAGCTCACTTTAGTGTTTTCTGCATTCCTACTTGAGCTTCCAAAATGCAGCTGTAGAAAATACGGCCCAATATTGATTTTAACAAGTGACTTTTCTGAAGTTTAGTCAGATGATGTGCAGCTCCAGCTTACTGCAACACCACTTGGGCTCAGTTTTCATGTACAGTCATTGCTATTAAGTGTGTGGTTTGGAAGGGGGGGCTGATACCATTGTTGAAAATTATTGTGGTGCCTGAGCTTTATGGAAACAAATACCTACTGTTTGCCCTGGGCACACATAAGCCAAGAGAGATGAATGCTAGCCCTCTACAGGCCCTTTGGCATTTGCCATGTCCCCTGCCTCCTTCTCCCTGAGAGAGGGGAATTCAAGAGAGGGGCTGACCCTTCAAACACAAACCTGGTGAGTGCACACATCAGACTGAGCAGCTGGCAGCAAGGAGCTTGCTTGTTGTGACTGTAGCTCATCCACAGGGAACTCTACATTTCAAATGCACAAATTGGTTTTATCTCCCTGAGTGATCCCAGTGAGGTCTCAGTTTTTACACTGTGTTTCCTAAATGGGACACATCCTTCAGCACTTTGTCTGGCTCAGTGTAATCTTGGTAACTAGAATAATTCTGCAGGAACTGCTGCTTCAGTGCATGAATTGCCATCCCTGGAGTACCAAAGACATTTGTGGCACCAAAGAGAACAAGAAGGTGACTTCTTTGAATGGAGCCCTAACCCTGTAAACATTTAAGCACAAAAGTGACTTTATTCAAAAAGAGTCATTCAACAGATACAGGACTTTTCATCCAATTCATATTCCTTCTATGGTGTTGGTGAGGCTAACCCTTTAGGAAGATCAAATAAAAATTAGAGCCAAGTGTCACCAAAAATGGTAGATGTTTGGGGAAAGCGGGAATTGAAAAAGATGTGAGGTGACTTTACATGATGTATGATGTCATATGTACTTTGCTAAACTGATTTTTCTTTTTCCAGCTTCAGTGGGGCTTTTGCAAGTGGATTTTCTCTGGAATATGCCATGGGGAACCTCTGAGAGAAAACTCACCCAGAGCACAGAAGAAGATCCAAGTGAAAGATTCATGTAAATGTATTGCTGCTGTGATAGCTTTGGAACACAGATGTCTAGTTACAAAATCAAAACCCCAGTGGCTTAAGGGATGGCAGCTTTTTCATCCAGCCTTTTAGGCTGTGATCTCTGCACAGCCTTTGTGTCATGTAGAGTATCTAGTGTAGTCCCAACTGCACCAGAGACTATCACTGCTGAACCACAGGGATCTAGTGAGAAAAGCCAAACATATTAATGTAGTTCAGAGACTACAGGATGGGATTTCCTCCCTCTCCAGAGACAGTGTGAATATGGAAAACTTCCTGGGGTCCAAATCCAGCCTGCAAGGGCTTCTAAAGATCTTCCACCCTCTGTCTCAGTATTCTCACCTGCCTCGAATAACAGAAAAACCCATCAGGACTTTTAAAATCTGTCTTACTTCAAAAAAGTGCCTCTGCCTTGGCCAGACAATAACAGCACAGAAACATGGGGCCAGGAGGAGCTCCATGAAACTTCAGCCATCCTGCCACACCGAGCAGATCTCAGCTCAGCATGAGACCAGACCCGGGGAGCTGTGGCAGAACTGGTGGCTGACAGACAGCATGCAGTCAAACCCTGTGCACCACTCCATGCTTCATCAGATTCACTCCCAGTTCACACAGCATCTCCCTGAGCCCCTGGGAGAGCAGCTTCCCTTCTGAAATCGGTGTGTTCCCAGTCCCTGGCTCATCCTCCTCCTTCCCTGCAGCCCCTTAGTGCTGCAGCCTGCAAGCTCCTGTCCATGAGCTGTCCTGGGAATGTCTGAGCAGTGGCAGGGGCACCAAGCCTTGCCTTGGCCAGACAGGGCTGGCCAGCCTTTGCTTGTGCATCTGCTCCTCTGGTCGCCAGCAGCTCATGGAAAACAAGGCACACAGAAGCAGCAGAGGAACGGGACAAGCCCCTCCCGTCTCCTGCCCGACCTGTCACGACTCCCCCAGGCTCTCTGGCTCTGCCAGTCCTGCCGAGCAGTCGGGAGAGCAGCAGCAGCCAAGGGCCCTTTGTTTGCTTAATTATTCAAATAACAACCTGGGGGGAGATAAGGGCTTATGTGATTTCCTGCTCCTGTAGCTCAACAAGTTTGCAAGAGGCCAGCATCCCATGCAGAATACATCTGGGATGAAGCCAGCAGCTGTACCCCCTCCCGGGCACACCTTGAGCACCTAATGCACGAGTGGGTGCTCCCTTCAGCTCTGTCTACACTGCAGCACTGCAGCAGCCTGCAGCCTTGGCCCCAGTGTGGCTCCCACCAGGAATGCATCCCCAGCACACTGATGAGGCAGCCGTGGAACTGCATGCGAGATTCTGCTTCAAAAAATGAGATGGCATTCATGTAAATGGCATGCAAGATCAGAAATACGTGTACCACAACATACACTTCGTGTGTAGACCCCACAAAACATGTTGGTTTGCAAGGGGCATTGCAAAGGACAAAATCCAACCTTCCAGCTAGAAATGAAATCATCATTGTCTCAGGTGAGAACAGATGTGGAAGTAGGAATAAGATGGCATAAACCCACTAATTTTCAGGCAGAGTTGCCTAAAGGTAGAGGTTTCAATGCTTCTTTTTCAGAGTATGCTAAAAACTTGGATACCTTTACTGGCATCTAGGAATATGTGCATCTACAAACTGGAGGTGTGAGTTCAGTGTTCATGGACATCCCCAAAGCAGGTTTATTCTGGCTGGGCTGGATGCTGATGGCAACAAAATGGGAGGAGCAGGTTCATTGCAGTCAAGCCCCAGACTAGTCTAAAGTGCCTTGGATATGTCTCTCTACTCCTAGGCATGTAATTATGGTTCAAGGCATGTGGAATTTTAGGGACACACCTCTGAAAAACTAATTTTATTTCATTGTTTATTTACTTGATCCTGTTGTATCCTAAAACTGCATAATTACTCCTGCCAAGACAACAGGGTCCTACACACCCTTCATTCAAGGATTTGTTCGGGTTTTTTTACGCTATCTAGTTGTTTTTTCCCACCAAACTCTTTGCAAGGCAAGGGCTTTGTGGAGAAGGGACAAATGCCTTTCTTGTTTATGTGGCTGAAGTCTATGGATCCTCTGTTGCTTGCAGCAGGAAGCAGTTCTGAAGCATCACATTGTGAGCAGGAAGCAGAGGGTGTCTGGGGCCCCTGGTCAGTTTGGCTAATGGATGGGCAACTGGTGACAGGGATAAGCTACAGATTCTTACACAGAAGAGGCATGAAATAGTTTTTTTCTTTGTTGTTTTGGGTTTTTTTCGTTCTTTTTTTCCCCCTTAACTTTTCTTTTTCCTTTTCGGGGCTCACAGTTGAAAGTCTCTGAAAAAAGTCTCAAAGCCTAGGTTGAAAAACTGCTGGAGAAGGACAAAATCTTTTTTTCTATTAGTTGCCTGCTACAGCATGCTTTCACTGCATCCCTTCCTGTGAAGAGATTTGCATTCACAAGAGTATCCTCACCTCCATGCTGCAGGAATGGAAAGCAGCATCCTTAGGCACTTTGTCCAAATGGCTGTGTTTTTATGTGAATTCCCTTAATATTCACTGAAGGGAAACAAGGGAGCAAGTGTCACACTACTCACAGAGGAGGTCCTGGAGCAAAGACTTGGATTCTGGACCATGTGCCTGCAAATATGGAAGGAGTTTGTTTGATGTGGAACAGCACCATCAGGAAACCTGAAATGGCCACCTGTCATGGCATGGTGTCTGAGGATTTCTTGTGACACAAAGCCAGGCCTCCCACAGCTGAATTTCCATGGTAGTAGAAGACTACCTTTGGGAAACAATCTCCCACAGATATATGTTACTGGGCTTTTTTATGAAATAGAGAAAAATTATGAGTGTATCTGGCAGGGAACCAGCCAATCCAACATATTCTTACAAGTCATTATTGTGTTGGGGTAGAAGCAATGCACCCCAGCTCCCAGGCTGTTTGTGTGTCACATACTGCATAAGGAAATATCTGAAGGGTTCTGTGTTGTTTGTAGCACTTTTCTGCTATGGAGATGCCTCAGTGTGTGCTAAGGGTTTTGTCATGCTGCAGTCTTTCAGTAGTGAGCACTCTAATCAGATGTCTCTCCTACACCTTAGCACTTCTTAAATGAAATAAATATGGACCTAATATCTTAGAGACATTTAACCACTGCCATGTTTGCTTGAAACTGGCAGAAGTTAAAAAATTATGAGTCAAGTAGATACGAAAAGTAAACAGACAGACATCAAATGTGACAGCATTAAGAGTTGAAACTGGAGGAAACTCAAAGGAGAACAAAAGGCTGTCAGGAATTGTGGAAACTCAGCTTTCAAGGAAAGGCTGACAGATCTGAGGCTGTTCAATCTTGAAGAAGAGGAGACCAGACAGACAGGCATGATAACAACCTTCCAGTGGGGACAGGCTGGAGCTCCCTGATCAATTATCCTTATAGTCACCAGAGGTGAAAGAGGAAATAATCAGTCTCATTTTCTGGACAGAAGATTTATCTCAGATAGTAGGGCACATTTTCTGATTTTCAGGGCAGTTAACTGAATAAGGTGGTCTGGAGAGTCTGTGACTGACATCAGTTGAGGTATTTCAGATCAGGTCTGTCAGGTCTTTGTAAGGGATGAAATTTAATTCTAATTTACAATTGAAGATGGTATTAGATAGTTCTTCTCAGGTTTATTCAAGTCACATGTATTCCTAATTAATAGGAATACAATTTGTGGTTTCCCATTCTTTAATAAAACAGCCCAAAATTAAGTACTTCTTTATTGGGTCAAGTGTAATATTTCATCCAGCCTACAAAAACATTCCTTTTCAGCTAGAAGAACTAATCTGAACAGTTTGAGTGATACCTTTTCTACACCTTTTTCTTGGAAGGTATCTTGAAGTGACTGAATTTCCTGTCATTTTTTGTGTGTTCAATAACTCAACTGAAAAAATTCCAAACCCACCCAACCTCCAAACCATTATTGACATCGCCCTTCTTCTAGCTAGGAACTCCTGGGAGATGTCTGAGGGCAAAAATTGGTGAGGACTTCTGAAATGTGTCAACAGTTGACAAAGTTCAAGCAGAGTTTTATAGTTATGGTTCAAAATTATATCAAATTACTTTCCCAAATCAGAGCCAATGGCACAGAGCATTTCCCAACTAATGCTTGCTAGAACACTTAAACTGCATTTGGGAAAACTTCCAAATTGGCTTCTTCTAGATAGTTATTTTTCTTCCCAAATATTTTCACAGCCAGGATAACTAAATAGTAATTTTATTATGGGACATAATGTAGGGACTTTAGAACACAAAGAAATTTGAGATCCACAAAAGACACAGCAAGGGCTCCTGCAGATATAGGAGGGATCTCCATCCCTCTACCATTCTTCTAGAGACTTTTTTGGGTACTAGCACTCCTGGCTCTCACAGTCCCTCTGAAAAAACTATTTTTATCTCAACATTGAGGAACCCTTGTTTTTCCTGTCAAAATTTACATGCACAGTGGGTATCTTAAATGTGATTAAACCCTTTAAAGTTGTAATACGGGAGTTGATTTTTAACCTCTATGTCTCAAAATACTTTTCTTGCATGGTGTAAAAGCTCATCACAACTAATTGTGTCTTTTCATGTTAGTTTTCTTTGTTTTACTTCATACTCATTTTCATGAGATAATGGCCATCATTTGTTCCAGAGAAAAGATCTGTTCCACTAAGGGCAAGTTCAGCTTTTGCTCAGGCTTCCCTTCCAGGACACAAATCAGTCAGGTTTGAAAAGGAACAGGGAGAATATCACAGCTTCTTTGCTGATCAAACTACTCTCTTTACAGGGGTACAAATAATGTTTCAACAGTCTAGAAAAGCAGATTACCTTAATTCTCAAAATTAAATTCTTTACCCCAAAGCTAGAAAACCTAACCCAGAGCTCTGTTTTCTATGTATTTTACCTTTGTGAACAAGTTGACTGATTGATTACACTGTTTTTAATCATCTGACTATTTTCTCACATCTCTCATCCAAGAAGACAAATCATAGCAAATATTGTAGACCTCATTGTTTTCTGCTGTGGCTATAGCAAAATGAATCCTCTGAACATTTAGTAGCTGATGTGTGACAATATGGGACCAGAAGAAAAGCATCAACAGGAAAGGAAAGGAAGTGACCAGGCACTGACTGTATTCTTCACTGAGTTTGTTTCACCAAAGGTTGTCACCAACCAAAGGTTAAAAAATACATTCCACATTGTTTTCTGGAGGGGGGACGCCCAAACCAGCCATGCACAAAATTCATAGGATAATCATTTAGGACAAAAGGAAATATTAGGACATGTAGTCTGACCTTTGAAATCCACAGGCAGTAAAGGGAGCCCACTGGGACTCAATGCTTCATTATTGAAGTACAAATTCTACTAGAAGAGTAGAGGAATATTTACTAGAAGCTTGAGCCTGCCTGAAGCTAGAGACAGACAATTAATAGCATTTGAAGGGCTCAGAGCCTGCATGTTATTCAGGAGGATTTTAGGATCATGTATAATAGCAACCTTAGCACTGTGTTGAGATTACTCTAAAAAGACAAACTATATAATCATATATATATGGGGTGCTATAATATATACATTTATATTTATACACATATGTATCTGTACTTTGTGAGAGGTCAGGAATATTTCTGGAATTCTGCTAGCATTAAATTTATTAATTACACAGTAAACATAGCTGATAAGCATTCTGAAATGACTTCATTTCACTGAATTGCTGATTCAGTGCTTGTAACCCATTACCATTCCCACCCTTTCAGCTGTGGGAGTCACCAAGGTGACCCTTCCTCGAAACACTCATAGCAAGCAATGAGGACACACTTTCCCCTCCTGCCCAGACTCAGAAGGGGCTGATTAAGGCTGACAGTGCCAAGGAAACAATAAGGAAAGCACAGACTCTTGGGAGGGGCTGAAGGGTTTCCTAGAGAACCATGCTGCAGCTGAGGGAGCAGTCAGGGAAGGAGCCCAGCTGTGTTCCTTTCCACAGTCAGCATCACATTTTCCAGGCAAGCCCTGGATACAGAGCACTACACACTGGGAAAACTGATCCACAGGAGGCTGCATGGTGGAGGCTGCCAGGCTGCCCTAGGGCACTGCTTTCTCTGCAGAAGTTATAATTCAGTGGTAGCATTTTCAGCTGAGACCAGCAGTGAAATCCTGGGCAATGGAGAAGAGGTGAGGTGGGGATTGTGAGTCCAAGAGTGACATGGTGCAAACTCCACAGGTGCTGGTGTAGACAGGGATGCCAGAGCTCCAGGCTTAAATTGGTAGGAAGGCTTTTTTCCTGCAGCCACAACTATCAGCATTAGAAATGAGTGGTGAAAGCAACCATTTGGGTGAAAAGGGTGAAAACCTCATGAAAGTGACACAGACCTCAGATTATCTGGTTTTGGACTTTTGTCCATAAAATGCCACAGGATGTGAGTCAGCAGGAATTCTCCATAAGCCTGAAATTAGACCTTTATTGCAGGAAATACTATGCCAACACTGAAGTGTTGGCACCACACGACACACCTCCTTATTCTTTGACATCTGCAGACTGTCATGTGCCAAGAAAAAGGTAACTGAGCAGTTCAAGGAAGGAAGACGTTGAAATCAGGGTCACTGATACCACTTAGAATTACAGGAATATTTGATTTATAAAGGGTGAGAACCTAAGCATAAAATGATCATTTCTAAATTCTTTTAAATCATTATTTTTTTAACCCAAGAAATATAGCAACAGGTGTCAGCAAAGAACAAATCTGTCTAATGTCCACAGATGCATGAACAATCACTATGTAGAATAAGCCTCTGCCTCTTCATTCCTTTCCCTCTGCCTATTTATAATGTTATTTACTGTATTCACACAGTTGAACTGTGAATTTGCTACCCTCTTGTTATCATTTCAGATTTTTGTGTGTGTGTGTGAACCTGTGAAAATATTTTGATTGAACTGGTGCAAAAATATTTCAGGCAAATCCAAGGTATGGATGTCAAAACATGCTAAGAGAATAACACACCTACTGGTATGGAATAACATTATCCAGTTATTAAAGGAAGCAAGTGGGAAAATATAGGTGTATGGTTTCCAGCTAGCAGGGGGAAAAAAAAATACAGATCCTGATTAAAAGTTGTTAAATGACTTTGAATGCTGCTTCCCTTCCTTAATCCACTTTGCCCACAAAGCATGGCCCAGCTGGCCAGGAGCACACACACAAGTGGGCAGCTTTACAGGCAGTGAAAGTGTCTCTCTGCAGCCTGCAGCCTCCCCCTGGATGTGCGTGTCACCAGGAAAGCCGAGTGCAGCTCCCCACTTTCTCTTCCGCCCCTTCGCTCCACATGTTTCCTGACCCTTGGCTCCTCTGCTGCCACCTGCACCCGGCTCTGCAGCACAGCCACATCCTGTGCCTTCCCAGACCAGGGCTCGAGATGGTCATCAGCCCAGAGGAGAGCTGTGTGATGGGAATGGATGCGTTTGGGTTCAGACTGCCCTCCTGGATGGAAACAAACCGGTGCTTCCATTGCAGCAGGGAGAGATGAGTGGTAAAAAAGGATCCAAAGACTGTGTGGCATCAGGCTGGTTGCCTCTTTGGGTAGGATGGTGAATGCCTTGTGGGGATGGGGACCTGGGCCTTTGCAGGTTACAGCACATATGAAAAAGCTGAGCTCTGTTCCTCCAAATATGTTTTTGCTTTCTCCTATATTCCCAATCACATTTCTCACCCCATTTTTTCCTCTGGGAATCTTCCCAGGATAAGAATCTCTCTGTATGAGATGTTGTTTCTGAGGAAACAAGAGAATAGCCACATCTGCAGAGTAAGCAGGAGACATCATCAAGGAGGTAATTTAATGGAGAAAAAAATAAACCTAAAAAGGCAAAGCCAGGAGAAGAAACAGATCTGTCTCCCTATGTCCAGGCATGGAAGGAAAAAAGTCTCCTAAGTCCAGTTAGAATTCAGCAAGGACTTTTTCTTACCTTTTTTGATCCACCTTCCCAGATGGCTGCAGTTCTGGTGATACAGCAAATGAAATCACTGCCCACTTGCAGTTATCAGGCTGTGTGGTCGAAGGACAGTGACTGAGCAGTGGAAACAGGTCCTCCCACATGAGTCCCCAGTGCTGTGCTCTCCAAGAGAACAAGGAGTGACACAACACAGCCATGGACAGCCATGGAACCCCAGAACATGCTAATGAGGGCTACAACAAAATCCAGTGTGTTCATTTGTGCCTGTGTTCAAACGTGCTTCAGGTGCCAAATGCCAAAGTGCCTTGGATTTATTCGTTGCAAATCATAGAAAAATGAAAGGCCAGTGCCTTCCAAAAAGAAACCACAGTGTTTCCAAAGGAAGTCCCGTTCTGACCTCCTGTGCACTGATACAAACTGAAAAACTCTGCATGAACATCCTTCACTGGTTAATGTAAGGTATCTAAAATGCCACTTAAAACTCACTCACCCTGAGAGTGCCAAAAGACAGAGAAAAAAAATCCCCAACGTTTCTGTGATAGGATTATTCAATTTAATCATCCTTTTGACAGTAACCCAAACTCAGGAATCCTTAATTTCTCTGAAGCTGACAATGACTTTGGCTCAGTGTAATGAAAGAAGAAATGCCAAGTAGTAGTTAATCTGAAATATGATCTGATTGCAGTATAAAGAGTCCTCACACAGCACCATAACTTCCACCAGCGAGTAAAAAATAATTTTACCCACAAGCTGTTAGACAGATCAGCTATCAAATCTTTATTCTTAAGAGCAATGGTCAGTGTTCCATGTGAGAAAGAACCTACACAAAGAAGAACACCGACTTTCATTCATCAGGAAGTGTTTGCACAGCCTATAGAAGTCTGTTGGTTTTATAAAAAACCCACAACTGCAAAAATTTTGTACTCAGGGCAGGAACACATCTTTGGAATTCAGCTATGATTGGTTTGAATAAATGATAAGGCTATTTCCACCAGTAAAGTTAATCTAGATTTCTTCAGTATGAATGGGTTAGATTTAATTCTTAATGGTTGGATTTTACCAATTGTCTACCTGAAGTCATTATTTTTAAAAGTGTAATAGAGAAAGATATAATCCTCTACTGTGAGTGTGGTGGGGCTTTTTATGCAGGAGGAACAGAGACATCATTTTCTTCAAAGTGAACATCAACACACAGTGATAGACAATGGAATTCCAACACAGGGAAAAAACTTGTGTCAAGTTTTGGAGGTGGTATTTGGGGACAGACTTAACCTGGAAGAAACTTACTTTGGGAGATGACACAACAAAAAATCAAGCTCTCCTCACTTTATCCATCACTTGTCCTTTAACCACTGAAGGGTTTGTACATTGTCCTTTTCCAGAGGTGAATGAAATTGTCCATTTTCTTTGGATCAACTTTAGTAATAGCCATATAACACTTTGGAATTGCAGCCTTTATACCCTGGAGGACTTGTAATGGACTGGATAAGGACAAACTTCCATTTGATATCAAATGTCAGGAAAGGCTCTGCAAAATGAACTTTTTCAAAGGCTGAAAGTGTCTGGGTTTGGTATGTTTTGTGATGGAAAAACGCTTTAGTTTTGAGAGAGGAGGTTATAGTGGAAAAATAACACAGTATCTGAAGAGACCATCTCCTGAACATGTAACTGAGAGGAGTATCTCAAAAGCTCTCACCTAATTGATAAAGGCACAGAAATTTTTCCTTCTATGAAATGCTTCCCAAAACAACCACTGTCAATCCTGAGGTCACAGTAAGTATTTAGGTTTTTCTTAGATTTTGTTGGAGCCTGACAGTCTTAATCCAGTGTTAGCAACTACAGTTTTGAGTTACCCTTAACAAGAAAGGGCATGAACCCCAAGCCACCTGTCCTTGGCCATGCAAGTTGACTGCTGTGTTGTGTAACAAATGGGCTACCATGGTGGGCTTTTCTAAAATAAAGGCCCTTATAGCCCAGTGGAACCAGCACAGGAACAGAGGTCACTTTGCCTAGTTCCTGAGCCACAGTGGAGGACAGGGAGCTGCTGCAGCCAGCATCACCCTGGCTATGGAGGCAACACAACAAGCAGATAAATTTCCAGCTCAGATGCTAGACTGGAATGGTCAATCCATGGAAGTGCTTTAAATCTTTGGATGGAGAGTCCATGTAAATCCTGTTTGAGGTGAGTAAGTCCTTTTTGTGCTCCTGGCCCTTTGATGCACGAAGCGATTTAAAGACCAGCAGTGTATTTATTTTACAATGCATTCAGCGTGTATACTTCTGAATGATAAGATGGTTTATCTGTTGTTTGCTTAATCTTTTCCTGTCATTCATGGAGATTAAGCACCATTTTCATTGTAAACATTCTCTCTGCTCCCCTCATAATTCCCTAAGGATGCACTACTTCAGATATCCCTTCAAATAATGAACAGGCAAGGACTAATAAATATTTCACACATAAAAGGAATCTTGTAGCAAGAGGCTCTAGTAGCCACCTTCATTATGAGAGATGTTTCCATCTGATTTTTATTCCTTGAATCTTTTCTTATAACTCAGAGGCAAACATGGATTTCCAGTGAAAGTGGCAAGCACACCCAGACCTAGATAAAATAAAATAAAACGATGGAAAATGAGCTGTCAGGAAGCAGAGCACTTATTTTGTGTGCCCATCCCACTTCCTATAATGCATTTTAAAGCAGGGGCTGTTCTATATCCCAGCCCTGTGAAGTTTATATACATTTTTCCATCGTCATCTAAAGCACACTGTGCTTTTAAGACTAAAGATAAAGTAAGGGGAAATTGGAAACGTGGAGAAGTTTCTGTACTTATCAATTCCAAGTAAAAAAAAAAAAAGTAAAAAAAGAAAAAGTACCAGAAGGCTCATATAGTTTTCCCTCAGCTGGTTTTTAAGTAAGAGTTGGCAGTCTATTCCATTTCTAGTCATCAGAGAGTAATTAATTAGTAAGGCATAAGGTATTTTATTTAAATGGTTCTAATAAATCCCCAATGCCCATTCTGGGCAGAAATCATACCATCTTTGGTGGTTTTTTCACACATCTTGAAGGTATTGCTATTGCTTCCTTCTTTTTTTTTTTTACTGCCCACTCACTCTCTGAGAAAACAACCCCAAACAACAAAACAGTAGAGGAAGCTCTATGTGTCTAAACATCTAATTCCCTTTTACCAAGAATCAGTAACTTTACTTGGGGGAAGTAAGTCCACAGACCCCAAATTTTATGTATAGTTTCTTGTTTTAAAATAAATGTAAATTATTATGAAAACAGAAATTGTGGCTTTTCTTTGAAAATGTCTGGTTTATGAGCTGGAAAATCTGATGGTTATTTCTGTCACCCATTTCTCAGAAGCTGTTACTTTGGCTGTAGGACATCTCATTGGCCTCTGTGAATCCATGGGGTTTACAATCCAGCAAAATCCCAGAATGAGTGCCTATTTTGTGAAAAGATTAAAGGCTGCAATGGATCAGTAAGGGCAATATCCTTTAGGAAAGAAGAAGCCTGAGGAGATAGGGACCCTGACACCTAAACCCACCACATCTGCCTAGGTATGTATCCTGTTCTGAGGTCTTCCACAACATGGACTGAGCTGGCCATGCAATACTCTGCCAGTCCCATGACACTTGCATCCAGACACTTCTAAAGGAAGGTGATGATGGAGCATCACTGAAACACAAAAATGGCTTTGGAGCTTCCCCTTCCACTTTCTTAGCAAGTCATGCCTACCATCTGCTAACCAGAAATGCCCAGCAATCCATCACTGCCAACAGAGCTGTGCTGTTGGTGCCGTGGCTTGAGCCCTCATCTTCCCTTCACGTGGTGCTGCTGTGCTCCCTGCCATGGTAAATGAAACCACGAGTAGGAATTTATCTCTTCTGGTGGCTAAACATGTTTTTGACCACATAGTTGTAGCAATAACCAAATCTGCTGGATTTCAAAATCTTGAGCTTCAAACATTCACCATGACACATGTACTGATATTAGTGAAAAACTTTAGGACTTCTGTTTTACTAGTAGTATTCATCTCAACCAGAGACAGAAAATTTAACTTGCATTACCCATAAACACAGCAGGTTCAGGCCCTGATGTTGTGCTTCACATCTGGGCTGAGCTGAGACTACTTCTGAAAAAGATGGTCCCAACCTCTTCCCCAGACATCCCTGTGGATTTCTTAGGGTCAGCATTAGTGCTACAGTCCTAGAGGAAGCACAGATCCTTCCCACCCTCAACAGAGTGCTGGTTTTAGGGCTAATCTGAATATTGCTGGTGCCTCAGACATGGTATCTGAAAATGAAGCTGAATATTTCACCTTTTCCAGCCTGATCCAGGGGCGCTGGAAGGGATCCCATGCTATACCTCCAGGCATAAGTTGTCACTTCTCTCTATTGACATAATCATACAGTTACAGAGAGTTGGTCAATTGAGTTCATCTGGCAGAAGACAGACCAAATTCCAAGAAACAGCTTTCCATCAGCTCAGATCAACAGACCAACACAACTCATAGTCATGCAGTTATTAGAGAGTCGAGAACTGATGATAAAAGCTGGAAAGCATAAATCAACTCCTTCCTGGCAGGGAGCAGTCAGGTCTGATTTCTTAAATCATGAAATTCCACCAGAATGCTGCTCCCTCAGCTGAGTCTAGTGGATCATGTTCGCTGCAAAGCTTCCCGTTTTCCAAAAAATCATCTTCAGGACTGGCATAAGCAGCAGTGTCTCTTGCCTTTTGCAGACTGAATTCTCGATTCCCTCTTTGTATTCTCCTGTTCCTTCCTGAGGGCACAGAGTCTGGATGATTTCCCTGGAGTTTTCACCACCCTCAACTTCATACAAATATTGCTTTTATTTCTCCCTTTTGGAAGCTGTTGACTGAAAAAAGCTCATACCTACTAAAAAGGAAAGTCCTGATCTGATACAGTCACATTTCAATGCTGTTCTGAGAGCTTGTGAGCACCTTGCTGCAGTGACCTTGTTCAGAATGCCAGCAGGCTTTCAAACACATGGAAACCTTCCCAGCAAGCTCTCAGCGAGGTGTGCAGGGAAAGCAAGAGCAGATGGGGAAAGAAACAGCTCTGGGGCTCTGGCCGGTTTGATGGAAATGAAAAAACATCAGCAAATTTGTAAGAGCTGACTGAGGCCTTTTTCAAAGAAGCACAACAGCTGCAGGGCTGACTTTGAGGCTGTCATCCTGTGCTGTGCAGTGCACTTTGACCACACTCTCACAAACACCATCTTCCAGTTGCAGGCAGGCTCAGGCACTTTGCTGGAAAAAAATGCGGAGTGGAGTGATACACCAGCACTGCAAGACATGAAGCAGTGAGCAACAAGCAGATCCACAGTAAGAGTAAAAACAATGAGGATGTTCATAATTAGTAAAAGCAGCAGCACCACAGCTCAGGAGAAAAGGTGGGAGGAGGCATAAAATTGAAAAAGGTTCATTGACAAAACCCTATTTCTCAGTATGCATTTTTCTTTGCTAAAGACGGTAATTTGATTTGGACATCACCTCTGACAACACTTGTGTTTTGACTTCACATAGATCCAGTTGCTTATGGTTTGTTTTAGTTCAATCTTTCAAGGTCCTGCCCTTGCCATTTCTGAAGAGATTTAGCTTATGTCCTCAGTTTTAAGCATATATGTGTCTCCCATGGCTTTCACAAACAGGAAGAGTGTTTTGAGGCTGACATGCACTATGGGACTGCAGCTTGGACACTCATCTCAGCACGCTGTGAGATCAAGCTTTGCACGATTTAAAGCTGTGACTCAGCATGTTGTCCTTTAATATGGTCTCACTGGGCTCGAGGAGCTGACCCTAGGCTCTGTGTCATTTGGAGAAAAGTGACTTTTGCAGTGAGAGCAGGAATGGGTTTTAAGGTGAGTAATTTTGCTGCGTGCTGCAGTTTCCACCACAGTGCTTTACTTCAAGTGCTGCTCCTTGCCTCAGGGAATATTTTCCCACTCTCTGGTGTTTATAATAATGAAAAGGCTGGTCTTGATTTGGAAAGAGCAATGTGTGCAGATAAGATAAAATTGCTGCTGAGGAACTAAGAGCAGTCCTCTCTTCGCGTTACCGCTTGCCGAACGTCTCTCAGCCAGCCACCTCTATCTCAGGAGCAAGCAACAGAGCCCAGTGCTGCAAATGCTGTTCAGCCAGCTTCCCAGACATCAGGAAATGAACGTTTTGACAACTTAGCCAAAATAACAAAATAGCTAGAGTTAACAGGATAGCAGCTGTGAGGACTTATTTCTCACATGGGGCTTACCGACAACTGTTATTACATGCTGAGGTGGAAGGACGGGACACCCAACTCCCCCCAGTTTTACATATTTATTAATAGAAATAGCTTTTGTAGCAGGGGATAGGCTCACACTCTTAAAGTTTGAGGTTTGAAGCCCTCTGATTGCCAACAGAGAAAAAACACAGGCGGTCTTTCTCTGTTGCTACACTAGCGTTTTCTGTCATCATCCTGGTGAGCACATTCAGAAAAGGAAGATTAAATTTTGCTAGGGTTTTGAGCCAGACCTAAGTCTAAAGGCTTTAGCAACAGGTTTTTTATTTGCTGTTGGATTGGGTTTCTTCAGGAGAGGGGGCAAACAGGAAACGGGGATCTCTGCTGCCCGAAGCCGTGCTCCTGCTGAGCTGCTCCAGCCCACTGCGCCAGGGCGCTCCCCATTCCCACCTCCCTGCGGCAGCAGGATGAGCGATGAGGGACCCAGCCTGCGGCTCAGAAGGCAGAGACCAGGAAAATCCTGCACCCCTGTGAACCATGAAGACAAGATAGGAGTGAAAAGGCTTTTGTTGAAGGGCTGGGAAAGTTGCTGCACATCAGGGCTGTCTACACTAACACAGGACATCTGGTCTCCCAGACTTACACAAAATGGGCAGGAATCATAGCAGGATTTGTGGCCATCCATGCTGCTGCAACAGAAAGCAGATCCATGAACACATGGCACATCATGAGTGACCATCATTCCCAAAAAGAATAGCTGGAGAATGAACCACTGGAACAATGAATTTTTCCTAGGAGTAGAAATTTAAATTGCTGGAAAACTGTGCAAGGGTTTAGCCTAGAGCTCTGGAATTAGGAGCCACAGTGGCAATTAGGGAGGGCTCAGCATCCTGAGGCTGTATGATGGGAATATGCTGCAAAATGCTCCATGTTACCTCCAGATGAGCAGGTCTGCATGCTCTGCCACTGGAGAGGGCTTCTAGCAGGAATCAAGGCATTCTCATTCCCAGGTTGGTCACACCTAGCCTGAGTATTTCTGTACTGGGTTACAGAGCACAGCATGCTCCTGTAAGATTTTATGTCTATCATTAAAAAATCAACGCAGGTGCCTTCCTGAGGTAATCAGTTTTACAAAGGGACAAGTTTTCACTTATAATGGAGGAAAAGAAGTGTCACAAGGTAAAGCTGGAGCTGGTATAAACTGGTGTTATTTATTCAAAGTCACTGAAACCATCTTAATTTATACCAACTGATTCTGCCTTTGGGGTATGAGAGAAGAATTTAGCTGGTGGGCAGCTCAGTTAGAAGAACTGACCAGTGGAAGGCAGAGTATGAAGCTGTTTATGGGATGGCCTTTATGAAATTCTCCCAACAATTCTCATACATTAATGAGAAACATATCATGAGGTGACAGTGTTGACAAGTGTTATCCTTGGTCCTGGTTATGCTATAATGCAGAGAGCAGAAGCAAAGGCAGTGTTTGTGATGCTACAGGGATTTTGTAAAGCAAGAAGCATTTATGAAAGGTATGGCTTGCTCATTCCAGACTTGCAGAAGCTCTCACTGGGGTTTTGTGAGTATTTGGCATTGATAACCCTGTTTTTTTATGTTCCTTGTACCTCAGGTTTTCCATAATGTCCTTAAGACAAACCACAGCCCCCCCTCAGAACAACTTGTTGCTCTGATAATTTTTTCTACCAGCTCCAGCAAAGAAAGTTGTATTTTATTCTGTGAAGAAATAGCTGCTGTGTGGCATGATCCCACACCAAGAGAAGAAACATCCCTGGAAAAAGTTTTTACAAACAGAGGGCTTTTATCACCATGGTGTGCCCTTTCCTTTAACTTGGTGTAAGGATGAAATTGTATCTCAAACATCTCAGAACTGTTCTGCTGAGACCCAGCCCATACCGACTGGGGGTGGAGATGGGGTGCAGAATTTTAGGAGTGATGGAGAAGGTGAAGAGACCTCAGGGCTGGGGGAGCACAGCCCCCCTGAGCCACTGGGGCTTTGCTGCTGAGCAGGAAATTGGAGTTGGCTGAGAGGGATAGAGGTGCCACAAGCATGGGGCCAGGTCAGGAGCAAGACCAGCACTGGGCATCATTTTGAGGACCAAGAAGGGACACCCATTTTTTCTTGATCATAAAATCTTTAAACAATTTCTGTTGCTTTTTCTCTTACACATGCTCAAATTAACTTTGACTGGGCTTCTGGGGAACTAGTCTTGTCCTTAAAGTTAAACACAGGTATAAGTATTTTTTCTGGAGCAGACACAGTGTACAAAACCCCTGGCAGGATCAACCATACACTACAAAGAGTTTGCAGAATCCTTTTATACACTCAAGAATCTGCAGAAAGTAAATATGCCTTTTATGCTCACAAGAATTTCTATGAGAAACCTGATTCTAGGAGTTATATTCATGTAGCTAAAAGTGCAGAAATTTCTCATGTAGCCTAAAGCAAATAATCTTAAATGTCCAATATTAATTGCAAACTATTTGCAAATGGTCTGCAGCCAAAACTCATGTGCAGAAATTACACAGCTAAAAAATTATGATAAATAAATCTGTTTACCAGTCCTTTCTCAGGGAAATAGTGGGCCAAGTTCAACAAGTTTTTCAAATTATTTCATATAACTTTATTTCTAAACAAAGGTGCTTGCTGTCATGCTGAGAATGTCAGAACAATGCCCAAACCAGGTGTGCAAACAGGACTATAAGCAGAAGCATGGGCTGGGCCAGAAGGAGATCCTCAGAATGTGAGGAAAGATTTAATCATAATTAAAATCACCAAGAACTGAGAAAAGTCATAATGAGAAGGCAAGACTTGGATGGCTAAAATAAATTTGGGTTTTCTTATTTTTACTACCCATCCTTTGTGGTTCCAAAATGTATTTTATTTAATTGATCTTGACTGATGTAACTGTATTTATTCTAATGCATATTCTACTAATATCCTCTCCAGCAGTGCACAAACACAGATTTGCCCAAATTCACCTCTGGTTGCCCTTGAGAAACAAGAGTCACACCATAGCCCATAGGTCCTTTCCTTCTTGTGTCACTGAGAACCTGCTGTGTGCTTCAGGCTTGCTTCATGAGCTAGAGGCAGGATGCTGCTGTCTGTCCCAGGGTAACAGCCCATAGCTGCTCCTGCCTGGAGAGGCCTTCAAGAGCCAGCTGGGGCCCATCAGGCATTTTACAGGACTGGATTCTCTGCTTGTAGTCCTAGAGAAACTTGCACTCATTTTACTGGTGGAAGCAGCTGATGCTTTTGCACTCGTGGTGCAGCTCATCCCTGGCAGGGTGACCATCACTGAAGCCTGGGATGAGGATGTGGCTGGGAGGATGGCATGAGGAGGTGAACTGATGGCCAAGGAAGGGTCTGGCTGAGCCACTTTTCTCCAGGAGTTCCCACAGCCTATGCAGAAGGCAACAGTTGTTTTTCCTGAACATAATTTGAAATGCAGGTGTGATGCAGCTGCATGAGAGGCTTGGACCATATGGAAGCACATTTTTATTACCAAATAACCTTGACACACTTTACCAGCAGTTACTGTCTGGTGTTGGCTTATTAGTCACTTTTCCCTTCTTGGAATGTGGCGAGAAGTGTTAATGAAGAGGGGCAAATGCCACCATCTTTGTCAGCAGCCATGCTAACTCCAGTGCATGGCCAGTGCAGATAGCCCTGCTCACTGTCTGCCTGGAGTGCCTGTTTAGTCATCACTTTGCTGATACTTACAGGAAAGAGCCATTGTTCCTGGGCTTCCTTGTCGATAGCACAAGTTCCTGAATTCCTACTTGTAAGTTAAAGAAAACACTTCTGAAGAAAGCCTTGGGTCTAATTCATAGCTCTCAACATTTTCCACTACAACCTGCATTAATTGGTTTGATTTTTTAATTCATGGCCTCTGAAACAGCAAGGGGAATTTAAGCAAACTTCTTTGGGCAAGATTATGGTGTAGCATACAAGAATTGAAATGCCACAACAAAAGCAACCAGCAAACCTATGTGACTGCCTGGAGAATCCTTGAGTTTTGAAAGGTGCTCAGCCCTGCACAGCTGTTTTGGAAGAGAAAAGCAAGGTGCTCTTCAAGGGGTATTTTCAATGTAGCCAACATATTTATCAGGTTAGATCACAGGAAAGGAACATGGGCAAAAAGAAATCTTTTTAATTAATTGAATTGATAAGCATAATAGCTGCCTGGTTCAACATAATAAGGGGCACAAATTATTCAGTCATTTGCCAGTGCCCATCTGGTACATTTGACTGGTTTATAATGTTAGCATTGCTGTTCAGCTAGGAAAGGAAAGAAATTGCATCTTCTGGAAATTAGGAAGAAGAGAAACAAAGCATAGAAAATAGAAAGCATGGGAGACATCAATGTATCTTTAAAAAAAATTGATAGGATAGATGGGAATCTAAAAAAATTGGGTAAGAAAGAGACTTTTTTAATAAAGCAGAGACCCATATGGGTACATTGCTTCTTTTGTAGGCTATGTCCTGAATATGCAGTAGCCTTCTTTATCTAGCTAACATTGTAAGGAGATATGGAATTTACCTAGTTAAATGTGCTTAGATAATAAGAGTTTTTCATGTAAGTGCTGCTCTGTAATAGACATGGCCTTCCCTGAGATAGTGAGTGATTTAGATAAAAGATGGGCATACTGTATTAACTTTGAAGATGTAATCTTCACTAGGAAATCCTGAAAACTGAAACTAAATTAGCATTCTAGTAATTGTACATGTCCAGGGACGTTTCAGTAGATAAGTGCAACAACAGCAGCTGAAAGCTGTTAAACTCTGTGGCTGCTAAAAATGTGATCTACATGACATTTACATAAAATACAGACTCATGTCACTCATGCCAAGCAGAAAAAAAAACAAAAACCAAAACCAGTAATATTGTAAAACATTTTGACATTGCTTTGGGTGTTTGCATTAGTAAAGGTTAAGAGGTAAGGCTTTTATAGACTCCAGTCATGGTTCTGGCTGTGTTTTCCTCTCAGACAGCCACACTTGCATCAGTGCAGCCCTGTGCACACACCCAGATGAATGGCACAGCATGGGCACAGTAAGGCTGGTACATACAGTGTGATTTATCTCTAGGTGTGCAATAAACACTTTTCCTGCCAGCCTGCACTGCCAAGCCTCTGGAACAGTGGGAGTGCAAAAATACAGGAAAAGACACATCCCGTGTGCTTGCCATGGTGCATGGGAACTGGCCAGGAGTACAGGAAATCCTATGCAATGTGAGCAGTGCAGCAGTCCTGGCAGTGCCTAACATGCCCTGGGAGCTTGTCTGCAGGGAAGGGGGTGGCTGAACCCGGGTTGCAAACCCTTGAGCTCATACTTTGGGGTGGTACAGTCTCTGCCAGCTCGGGGTCCAGCTGCACCAGCACCTAAGCATCCTTCTCATGCAGCCAGCAGCTCACTCTGCTGCTCTCACTGACTTGAAGGAAGCTTCTCATATGCCAAAAATTAGCCCTGGAGCAGGGCCAGGCTTCTCAGCACATTATGGGACAGAACTGTTGACAGACAATCTTAACTCTCTCCCTTGTGAGAAGTTTGTACACACGCTCAGAGGAGCTGCAGGACCAAGGTCTTGGCCTCACATTCTTGCTGAAAAGCCCATGGTGCTTTTCATGAAAATTAGGACACCAGAATCATCAGATGCTGATGCCAGGAAAACCCTCCTGCCCTATCCTCCCTGGGTATCTGTAAACATCTGTGGTGAACCAGTCTGCCAAACCTCAGCCCCAAGCAGTGAGACTTTGAAACAGTTTGGTATTAGTTTGACTTTAATACTGAAAAGAAAGGAAATGCTCAGAGGCTGATATTCCTGACTGCTATTTGTGTGCACGTGTTCTGTGTTTGTACAGAGACAGATTAGGGGGCACAGCTGAGGAATTCACAAAAAGCAAGGTGTTTCTGTGGTGGGATATGCCAGCAAGCAAGCAGATGAGTAGAAAAGTTAAACTGGAGTAATATTTCATTGGATTGCTTGGCAGATTTTTCTTCTGCTACTAGTTTGGGCAGAATAATCTGGTGAGGATGCTCTGCTCGAGAAAGAAGACCAAGGGAAGGAAAATGCTTGGCCCCAACAGGACAGCAGACTTTTGTCTTGCTAACCTGTATAAATAAGGCTGTCTGAATTAGCAGTATGGAGCATGTTACATTCCCTGGGCATCTTTTTTTCTTTATCTTACTTGGGTTTTTGATCTATGGATGAGTGAGTCAGGAAGTGGCCTGAAAACACCCCTTTAGCCTCATGCATGGAAATTTTATAATTATAGGGCTACATCGACAGGCTCCCACTCCTGTCATGACACTTGGCATGGTTTATGTGGTTTAAACAAGAGAGGGAAAGAACTCACCTCCCCAAAACAGTGAAATAATGAGGAACAAAATGCACTCTTTTATCTTTTTGTCAAGTGAGGGAAGTCTATTATCTGCCCAAGCCTGTCTGCCCAGAGCAGCATTTTACAGGCTGATTAGTGTATAGCTTCCTGCAGTAAACTGCCTGCAGGGACCAGAACACAGGAGGGGAAAGAGAAATTCAGGGATGAGATTTAAGCTCCAGCCTTAGTTTCTGTTGCCTATTCTGTCTATTGACATCTTCAATGTCAATACATATTTAACTGATAATTCATGGATATTATATGACATGCAGGTACAAACAAGCATGCAAGCACAAAATAGCCTACATCAACCCCAGGAGTCACTGCTGACTCTGAACCCTGGACAATGCCAAAGCAGGAAGGAGTGAACCATCTGACTGTGGAAAAAGGCACCCCTGGAGCAGGTTGGCAGTAATGTCAGACAAGTTTATGGTGCTGGAGTTCTGTAGAGCCATGGCCTCCAGATTTGAAAAGACCCAGGGTCAATGCAGAAAAAAGAGTTTCTGCTACGCTAAAAAACTGTTAGCTCTTCATATTTTGTATTCTTGGAAAGTAATTACGCCATGCTGAATTTGTAAAGGATTTCCTTGCATAATCTTGTTATTATTCTGTTAGAGATGTCTGTTAAAAATGTATTTGTGATAACAGGAAGAACCAACCACTCGTTAAGTGTCTAATTTGTATGGCAAAGTAGTGATATGACAGCAAATTTCTTACACCTCCAAACTGCTAATGCTTTATTTCACTGTGTAAAGCAGGACAAAGCTGGAAAGTCAACAGGATCTTTTGGGTTCAGTGACTAAGAATCTTTGCAAGACTTGGAAGCAGTATTTGCTGTCAGAGTGTATGACTGTATGGAGTCATAAGCACTGTAACAGAAGAGCTGACACAAATGTTAAGCAAGAAAGTGGCATTATTCCTAAAATCCTTTTCTGAAGGTGTCTCAGCAATGGAAAGAGGTGACTTGAAGGCTAACTGGGAGCTTGTAGCATATTTCTTTGTATGAGCAATGCACAGCCCACTGAAATCAGCCCTGCAGTGCAGGGTCAGCAGGAGGAGTTTCTCTTTGCTGAAATCAGAAAGATAATCAGCTTTTAGATCCTGGAAGTGATTTGGTTAGGTGCATTGATCTTGATTTGGAGACACACTTCAAATGAGCCTTTGTAATAGAATTTGAAGAGCCCTGCTGCCTTTTATTTATTTATTATTAGCAACATTATGCACTTTATTTGCTTAGATGTAGGTATTTATTCCAGGTAAATGGGATAACCTTAGAAAACCACAGGGATGATACTGTGTGTATGAACTCTGTGCATTGTTCAAATCTGATTTACTTCAAATATTTCTGTATCATCTTTGCTGAGATTGTCACAAAAATTATTTGCTTTGGTTTCCTGGATGAATGTGAGTTAGCATAACTCACTTACTCACATAACTCACCCACTATCCAGCTAAATCCAGTGGGCTACCAGGATTATAGAGGAGACAGCTTGGGTTCAGCCCCTGATCTCAGCTCCCTGGGAGGTGTTGAGAGGTGCTGCCTCACAAAACAGAGATAAATGAAAAAAGAGCAGAAAGATAATGAGAAAGATAAAATTGCACAAACCTTCTCCCTCACCCTGTCAAGAAGCCTTAACATCCAATGAACTTGAGCTAGTCAGGCATGCAGACCTTTCACACATCCAGAAAAGCATTATAGAACATACAATCAGCAGTTGTGGGGAAGAGAAGCTGTCCTAGATCAACCATTCCTGGTGTTCCCACAAGGAAGAGCAGGTAGCTGGACTGGGCATTCCCTTCCTGTTCAGTCATTTGGCACCAATCTTAAATTGCCATTAGCATTTTTCACAAAGAAAAAATCTTTTTTCAAGCATATCATTTTCACCAGTAGATTTTCCCAACCCAGAAAATTCTCTAGACATCAGACTATTGTCAGAACCATACTGAGGGATTTGCACACTCCCAAGCAAGGTGTGATACAAAGAAAGCAAATTTAACTTTAAAAGTTTGCCAAGCCAGGGTTCTGATGAGGATTGTGTTCTCTCCCAATGTCAACTCTAAATGCTCCCTGCTCACTGCAGAGGCATAGCATGAGTGTCAGCAGCTCCTGCAGAGCAGCCAGCATGCTGCTCTCATTGAGATAACCTGCCATGGTTGGCCCTCACTCATCTTAAACCAGAGAGAGCACATACAAGGAGAACAGTACTTTTTTTTTTTTTTCTCTTTTCATTTCCTCAGCAGGTAGTTTACAGCAGGATGGGGCAGCATGAGCAGTCAGGGCACAGGACTGCAGCCCAGGGATGTCACCTCCATCCATGCTTGGACACACAATCACATTCCCTGGCTGCAAAACAGGAGCCATGGTGCTCACCCAGCTCTGTGAAAAAGGACCTTCAGATCTACACACCTGAATGGCAGCAGAAGTGCTGTGAGCTATTTAATAAGTTTAACTTTTCTTACTTCTATATGAGATGAGTTTTTTTTAAAAAAAAACTGCTGAGCAAGTACAGAGGCTGATGTGCAAAACCACAAAGATCCCTTCAACACACAAAGTGCCAGCTGAAATGAGAGGTGGATGATACACTTGGCACAGGAAAGGTGGTGGCAGTACAAAAGCACTCCTAAGAATTTCTAAAAGGTGTCAGATCAGAAGGGGGAATAAAAACCCAATTTTATTAGGGGCAGAGGAGAAGGAAGAAACTGTAGAGAAGGGAATGTGTGAGGATCACAAGGTGACAAAATCCAGCCCCAACAAAAGACTCATGAATCTGAATGAATAGAAAAGGGAAAACATGAGTTTTTTATCCTCTCTTACATATGAAACAAAGCAAAAAAGAAGTTTAAAATTAGACACACCAGTTTTAAAACATAACTTCATTTGCAAACTCATTATATGAACTGAAAACTGCATCTCTTGTTCCCTTTTTTCCAGTGGACTGAAGAAATTATTTGTGATTTGACTGACAGTGCAATGGAGACTTTCAGAAAATGAAGAAAACCTTTATCACTCATCAATCCTGCACTTGCTACAGTACAGGACTAGAAAAAAACATGTGGACCAAAAGCTTGTCTGAAGCCATCAGAATGTGATCCTAAGAAACCATTTTTAGCAACCCCTATTCAATTGGTTCCTGCCCAATGATAAAGTTCCTTATTGCCTCCTTGCTCTGCACGTGGCCAGTAAAGGACTAGGGATTTACAGTTCTTTGGGATCATCCACAGAATCACTGTACCACCCCCTTTCTTCATAGAAAATACACAGGTGTATGCTGAATGTGTAATTTTTTCAGCTGTATCATACAGAATCAGTTCCCTCTCCAACCTAGTGAGAAGAAGAGAATTATCTATTTCAAGTTATACTTGAAAAAATGCCTTCATTTGCAAAGTATCAGGGACTGCAAAAAGACAACTGATGATAAGACTTTTCTTACCTAGCTCCTTCTAAAGTGAAATGGGGTGGCAGCAAAGCTAGAAAGAGATCCTTCAATTCACAAAGCCTCTCTGTGTCTTAACTGTACCTCAGATTAAAGGATTTAAGTCATAGCATGGCATTGGGTGGGAGAAGACAGAAGTAGTAGGAAGCTTTGTTCAGTTAGATAAATTCATCATGGATCTTGTAAAATGAAGAGACCATAGGATATAAATCAGTTTATATGTGGCACATGAAAAAGGTCAACACTTGCTGTGATAAGTTGTAGTGGATAGTTACATTCTGAAATGAAGGCTTTATGCCATTTTTCTTTAGGGAACAACTTACAGACATAGCTAACTGGTTCAATACTCACTGTAGAGATCAGAAGAACATGTTTTTTGTTTTGTGACCTCTTGGTGCCAGAGCCCAGTGCTGGGGGAGTATCCCATGAGGGCCACTGAGCCACCACAGTAGCTGAGGCTGTGCCAGACCCCACACCTCAGCACAGGGACTGGGAGCATTGAGTCTCAGATAGTGCTATATGATGAATAACAAAACAAATAAACATAAAAAAACCGACCCAAACCCCTCCCAAAAATAATGAGAAGAGTTAAAAAGTAAGGAGAGTTCTTGTTTCCCCTGTTACCTGCAACTGCAACCCATCATCTTCCTCTCTCATCTCCACATGCTGGTTGCTCATGAGGCTCTGTGAAGAGGTGTGTGCCTGCCAACATTTGCAGCTTGCAAAATATAGTTTGATGTCAAATCCACATTCAGAAATGCCTATTTTTTCCTACTCAGGTGCTTACATTACATTACCTGGAAGGTTGGCTGCTTAACAATACAGCTTAATCTGTGTGATACTCAATGTGAATTAGAAACTGACAATGTTATCTCAAGAAAATGCTTCTATCTCCTTTGGGATTTCTGCTCTTCTGCATTTTCTGTAAACTGTATTTATGCTTGGATCTGGTGATGGGAAGTGTACAGGATCTGGTGATGGGAAGTGTACAGGATCCTTCTCTTTTTAAAACTAAATTAATTTAAACCCAGCAGGAAGAGCTTAACTATGGAAGAGTCTATATTTAGATTATTTTCCTTTTGTGTACAGCTGAGTGTATTTCCAGATCCCTTGAGTGTCTGTCATGCTGTGGGCAGCTACAAAACATATTCCACCCTTGAAAGTCATTCCAAAGGCAGAAGGAAGACGAGGAAGAATAACAAGCTGCAATCACCACAAAACTTAGGAATAAGTCTCTTCCATCCTCAGAACACAAATTTATCTTGTTTGACAGCACCAATGTTGAATTATGCTCAATAGTTTGTCACAAGTGTTAAAACTCACCCACAAAAGCACAAAACAATTGAATAATTTAAGTTCAAATGGATCTCTGGAGATCATCTCGTTCCCACTCAGAGCAGCTCATGGATTAGACCTAACATAAAATTTAGATCAGCTTCTCAGGGCCTTTTCTAGTCCAGTTTTTAATATCTTTGAGAACAGAAATTACATGGCCTCTCTGAACAACTTATTCAAGTGCCTGGTTATCCACATAGTGAAAAATTGAAAAATTGCTTGAACAAAGTCTAACAAAGAAGGACTGATTTAAACACAAATAAACCATTTGGTGCTGTGTGAATACTAAAAGGCTTTAACTCCTCAAGCATGTATCAATTCCAAAGGTCTCAAATAGGAAATTTAGCATTGTCAGCAGCACAGAGCCATAACTTTTATAAATAATAAAAAAGTTAATTCAGCACATGCTTATGTTTCTGTTCCTACTTACTGCTCTTTCTTTTGATCTAGTCAAGTACTTCTAGAGAATAAAATTTACAGTTTCCAGTAGTAACATTTCATTAATTTTTAGTAATATTTTAGCAATAATTTAATGGCCAAAAGCACACATGTTAACTTCCATAACGTCTCCCTCTCTTAAACAGAAGAGAGCTTTAGGATGTGATATTCCCAAAAGAAACCTCAAACCAAAACCATTTTTTTTGCTAAATGGAAATTAGTTTGGCTTTAATTTCTGATTTTCATTTTAGCTTTTGTGGGTTTAGTTTTTAGGTGGATTTTCCTTGTATTTGTTGTATTATTACAATAATTTATTACAAATTGCAAATGTATTAATGTATTACAAAAATGTATTATTACAATATTTATCAGTGTTGTGTTGAATAATACAAACTATATTTGCTTGTGCAACAAAAGACACAGCATAATTAATTGAATCTTTAGACAGACTTTCAAAATCCTTCAAAATCTGTCAAGCATAGAGAATGATAGCCAAAAACGTGTGAAAATGTGAAATTTGGAGGTAAAAACAATCACATACTGTATTTAGATGGGTCATAAATAGCCTCATTTAGAAACTCAAACAATCTTACAGTGGAGGTGATGTAAAACATGATTTCATATCTACTTCAAAGTGGCCTCATTGAGAGGTTAAACATCATTTTTCACACAATTGTATAATTGAACCAGTGCTCCCTTTTACTGTTCTGTGGTTATTTTTATTTGCACTTGTGTAACATTCTGGTTTTCATACATCACATCAAAAGTTTGACCCTCAAATTGCTTAACAATCTTTGGAGACTTGCAGAAGAGAGCTCGCTGTTTCCTTCCCAAGAAAATGTGGATCATGGTACAGCTGAGCAGGATCACAGAATCTTATCTCCACTGTTATGACAAAACAAACAGTCATTACTAGCTGCAAAGAAAATAAGCTCTTCTGTAAGCAGAGCAGATCCCTAGCCTACCAGTTCACAAATATAAAAACAATGCTTTGTGAAGGAAAAGTGCCACGAAAACCAGTTGATCATTAATTGCTGAGGAAAGAAAAATCTTCACATTGCAGGGACACGCTGAAGGCTCTTGGTGGACCACTGGCACTGTTCACACAAAGGCAGTTTTGACTTGTTTCTAGAGCTCAGGATTTCAAGAAACACCTGGTGTTTGCTGTACATGTTGTAGGGGACACTGGCAAACCACAGGTGATGTGCCTGCAGCTGTCAGAGGTGAACACAAAGCCCCAGGCTTTGTGCCCACTGGGGTATACACTGCTGGGTGGAAAAGCAGTTGACCTTGGCATTGCCACAGTTTTGTCAGAAAGTCCACATGCTAATAACACTCAACAATGTCTGACAATTTGCACAAATAAGAACAAACCAGGCTGAATAATCAACTGAAGCACTGCTTCTAGTATGTGGTAGTGCCTAAAGGGTCCAAGCAGGGATTAAATCCTCCTTCAGCTAGGTACTGTGCAAACAAACAGCAGAAAGAGAATCCCCCACCCGAGTTCACCACCTTAAGCAGTGCACTGCCAACAGCAGTATCACTTACAGCTGAGACTTGGCCACATTTGCTGAGCTAACGAGCAGGGAAGCAGTATTTGGTATTAGGTGGATTCTGTGAGAAATCTGGAAGCTGGCACTTAAGGGGAAAGTACTGGCAAGCAAAATGTAAAGAAACATAATTCAGAATACAGCCATCACTTAAAAAGAACCCAAAAAATCATATAGTTTATTGTATGACCAACTGATGGTCCAGGGAGAGCAAGTAATGCAAAAATAATCATGGAGTGACAAACAGTGTGGTATTCATGTAATCCAAAAAAAAGACTGGAGGCAGGGTGTTTCTCTCAGAACAAAGACAGTATAATTAGTTTTTTCTTCCATTAAACCCTTAGATATTCCTGCAGAAAGGAGTGACAAGAGGAGGAAAAATACAGAAGTCTTTTCAGGACACACCTGCCTTTGCAGAGGGAGAGAAAAGAAAGGAGTCCAGTAGCACCCCGCCCTCCCAGCATGGCAGGGGATTTCTCCTTGCTCATCCCTGCTCACTCCTCACCCTGCTCACTCCCCAGGCACCACAGGTGTTCCTCTTCTCCTCAGGACATGGCTCCATGCTGGTAAGTCCCTTTGCCTGAACTAGAGCTGCTGGAGCATCCTCCAGAGAAAACAACTATGCAACTATGGCTGGTACTGCTCCACCTGCGTCGTAGGTGATGCCATGCCTTGAGTGAAAAGCTGCAGAGGGGCTGGAACAAAGCCAGAGAATTAAAGTTCAAATAAATACCAATGCATTTACTTTGTTCTCTTGTCATCCTGTTACCCCTGTCCAGACCTTGTGCTCCATTGACTCTTCCTCATTTTAAAGAGGCAACTGGACAGGTTCCAAAGTCAGTACTGCCAACCCCTAAAGTAGCTTTTCCTTTGGACCTGTGTGACTTGTGTTGCTTGGATGCCCAGCAGACCCATCACAGAGAGCTGTCCTGGCCATTGAAGCCAGCTCCATGCTTCATGTTCAGTATGGTATTTGCTGCCAGATGTCTTAGCCTTACTGCAATTAAGTCATAAAGCAGATTCCAGTAAAAGTGAGCTGGGGTACTGGCACTTAAGTTCAATCAGAAAAGGGATGTGAGGGATCTCTCTCTTAATCCTGGTAAATAATATAAGTAAAGCCTCATGAAATCAGGGCATTTGAGATGCATCTTTATCCTAAACAGCAGATTTGCTCATTCTTGTAGTTCTACACCACATTCACTCTTCTCTCATTATTTAACATTTCACCAAATATCTCCTGGTATGCAACCACACAAACACAGGCAGAGCATTATCCTCTAGCACCACAAACCCTTCAGCTAAACCCTTCATGAGGCCCACGGAGCAGAGGCTCTGCCTTGCAGCTCAGACACACAGGTTGTGTCTGCAGGGAGGTGACGTGGGGACGATTAACTTGCAAAAGTACAGTGTGAAAACCATTAAGTGTCACAAGTTGTGTGGAGAGTGACTTTTACACTTATCAGCCTAACGGCAAGCAAAGGCCCTTAGATGCACCCCCGAAATTCCTGCCTGCCCTTTGCGGGTCCCCACGGCGTGCGCGGACACGCGCCGGGGCTCGCCCGCTGCAATCCTGCCCTTCTGGGAAGGTGGAATCAATTAGCACGTAGGATGTGTGCTTAGGGGAATGAGCCTGGCTGGGGACACCCCACAAGAGGCATCAGCCGGGCTGTTTGCTCACATGGAGCCTGTTAGTTACACAAACACGAGGAAAGAAGATAGTGTTACAGGTGAAATCCCGCAGTTCTCCTAATGAAAGTGAATTTGTTTCTCTTCCTGTTTTTCTGACTTATCCTTACTGTTTGACCATTATTAGAGTGTGGCTTGTATGCTTGGTTGAATGACGGTTTTCTTCCTCCCATTCAACATTTTCTATCTCTCTCACCTCAAAGAAATTGCAAAAGAAGCACCTAGACTTTTCTTGGGAGCAGCACCAGATCCAGAAGGCTGTTTCAAAATACAGCTGGGAAAAATAAACCCTGAAAAACAGACCAAAAGTGGCAATTTTAGGAAAAAAAAGGTATGCTTTTTCAATTTTCACATTTCAATGATCTCTGACCTTCCCATTTACATTTATCTTCTTCAGCTGAAGAAGGAAGCAGTGCAACCAGCATGAAAAAGTAAAGCCCCAAGAACAGTAACATCTGGGGAGGGATGACTTGCTTTACAAGAAACAGCATAACCTATACATTGATCACTCATCTTATTGCAAAGCTGAGGGATTAAATTCTCTTTTCTACTACTACTATTTTTCAAAAGATTTGTAAAGTGGAAAAAAAAAAACAAAACATTTTTTTTCCAGGACCAACATACAAATTTAATTCTTTATGTTAAAATTGATAGTTTTCCAAACAAACCCCACCATTTTAAAACTGGAAAGCAAATTATTATAATGATGATGAACATGATGATGATGATTATTATTATTACTATTGATGAAACAGACCAGCAGCATGGGCAATATCAATTCGAAGGGCTGACATCTGCAACAAGAAATAACATTAATTAACAAGTAGTAACATTAATAATAGCCATTACTACCAAGCAAATATTACTGTATTCTTCTTACTCTTAGAAGTCTGGGAGCAAGTAGGGTGAAGAATCCTAAAATGCTTCTCTCACCATAGAAATGCAAAAACTAGTAATTTTCTTGCATCTTTTTATTCTGCAAAACTATGCAAAGCTTGTCATTAAGCTGAAAAATCCAATGGATTTTTTTTTTGAGTTATCAGCATAAGTGACATTGACCTCAATATCAATTCACATAAGCTTCAATTTTCAGGCAGCAAGAGGGAAGAGTGGGAGTGTCTTGAACAGAAAGCAAGAATTGAAAAATTCAGTGCAAAATATGAATACAATGAAGAACACATTAAATAGGGAGTTATAACACAAGCTTTTTTCATTCCTTCAGCTCTGTAACACACAGATACACTGAGACTTGGGCAAAATCAAACTGAAAATGGGTGGCATAAGATGCACTCTCTTTTGTACAGAGTAAATTTATAAAACATTTTGGCTCTTGAAGAAACAGGATGGGTTAAAATTAGAAATTAGCTTTTTAAAAATAGGAGTTACCTGTAAGGATTGGGCTTGAGCTGTGTGGTTACAGAGTCAGACTAAGAGCCAAAAAGAAGCAGAAAGAGCTGAAATATTTTTATTCTGATTTGTTTGGGACAGTAGTGATGAGCTGCTTATGGTTAAATGGTAATTTTAAAAAAGTGATAGAAAGGAAGGACAGACTGAAAACACAACACAGAGTCAGGAGAGGTATCATTAATTATATATCATATTCTTCACTGCAACTATGAGCATCTTCTGCCATTCTGAAAGCTCTTGTTGCTCTGCAGGATATGGACCTGAAAGAAAGGTCCATGGTAATTGGACTTTTTATTTACTTTGCTGTAAAAAAATTTCAATTAATTACTTTATTATAAACATATTTGCTTTTTTTTTTCCTCATATTTGCAGATCACAGCTTTTGAAAAGTTTGGAAGAAAGACTTCCCTCCCAGAGTGCTGAATTTGTATTGTCCATTTGATGAAAATATGAAGTCATGTTCTTCATATGACAATGCAGGAGGAAAAAAAAAAGGAAATGAAAAAAATATTATCAACTCAGCACCATAATTTCAGAACATTTTGGCATATTTTATTGTTTCCTCTTTACCACCCCCTCCTTCTTATCTCATGTACAAGCCCATCTACAGTAATGTTTTAAATGAAAAGCCTTTTACTGAGCCAACTACACCTTTCTCTAGGGAGTTCCCAGTGAAATTCCTGATAACACCAAACAATGGAACTTTTTTCCAAGAGTTACAAAACGCAATGAAAATGACATAAATTATAATTTAGAAATTTCATCCCTTTGAATACATTTTTCCTTCATTGTTCAGAGCATTTTTTCTAGAAAAACAAGCCATGATAAATCTTTCCAGACAGTAACTTAATGAAGCCAGAATATTAGCAGCAAGAGTGGCTCCCTCAATTTTTACCATTCTGTATTTCTATTTTAGAATGTTTTTTATAAAACAAGCAGTTAGAGAGCTGGAGAACTCAGGAGCCAAAGATTTCCAAATATTTACAGCAACCAATTAAAACCATAGCAGAGGGGGCACAGCTTAGTATTGCAGGCTTGCATATCTATTGCATTTAGATAGATTTGGATTTATGCATACATGGAAATGTATGTCAATAACAAATTGACCTCCAAAAAGAGAAATCCTGAGCCTCATTCATGCAGCTACCTCAATGTGTTGAACAAACACGTGCTACATTGAGGTATATAAGTACATAGGAGTTGGAGAAGTGTAGGTGCTCGAGCCTGTTTCTAGTGTTCCCTCAAAGCCATGCTGTCAGGGATGAGAATGGAAGTCCAGGAGAAAGGGGTCACCTACACAGATCAAAGGGACTCTGTGTGGAACAGCCTCACCTGGTGGGAAAGACAGAGTCCTTTCATGTTTTAGCTAATTAGCCAGTTCAGGTGCCTAATTTACCTACCTGCTGGTAGAGTTAAGTTCTCCAAATGTGGACAGTTACTTCAATTGTACATAAGAAGAAGAGGGTGAGTTACCCTCTGGAAGAAAGCTCTTAAATACTACTAAGCTGTCTCTGACAATCCACAGTGGCAGATCCCACCCAGCAAACTGGACTTTTCACCCCATGGGGAGAGCATGCCTGCCCAAAGGGTGATCTGCTCGGCCAGGTTTGGTGTTTGTGCCTCTCCTGGGTGCCCCAAAGAGGGGAAGGATGCCCCAGGGGATACCCCTGCCTGGAGCAAGGACATCCAGCCTTGAAGGGCTGCTGCAGGCTGCTTTTGCCACGGCTGCTCAGTGAGTGGGTGGATGGAAGTTTATCCAGTTGAGTAGGGTGCTCCTTCAGACTGGGACTCTGTTTTGGGGGGGATTACTAGCAATCTGATTATTGCCTAAAAGTGTGGGTGTGAGTTGCTAATGCTATGCTCATAATTCTGGCATCAGTAGAGTGATTAGCCAGTCCAAGAAAGTAGGATCAGTGTGGGGTTTAGGCAGACTAATTCCTATCCTGGGTTTTATGCTACTTCAATTTCTTTAGTCTTCTGCCAGGCCAATACACAGATCTGCAGGAATCCCTCTTCTTTCAGCTTCACACAGGCTTACAAATGCCAAAATTAACAAATCAAGATTGCATTTAATTCCAGATGAGCACATCTGAATTTCTCCATCTTAAGATAATATTTTACATTTTACCCAGAAGAAATGCTTACATACTTAAACAACTAAGCAAAATATTTCAAAAACCAACTTTTAGCTCACATCTCTGCTGCTGAGTCCAAGACTATGTATGAGTCTTCTCACTCTTCCCAGTCGGTGTTGTCTGGTGCAAGGGAGAATTAAGGAATTGGGCTCCAGAAGTGTCAGGCAATGAAAGGGAGCAATTGCAGACCCCTCGTGGGTGAGACACAGCATCATGGCACTGCCAGGACTGGGGTCTGTCCAGACACTTCCAGCTGTGGAAGCCAGTTTCCAGCTGTGGGAGCTGGTGGAAGTGCAGAGGTGGAAGCTGGGGCTGGGGCTGGTGATCCCATCAATCCATAGCATGCCCTGTCATTTACAAACTGCAGTCCAGGGGCTTGGCCACAGCTGCACAGGAGGACTGCAGCAGGGAAGTTTATTGCACATGCAGAGCCTGTGCTCAAGGATAATTTCCTAACCACTGTACCCTCCTTTATTGTTCTCAGTGCTTCTTCAGCATGCAGATGTTTTATTTGCAGAGGCAGGTGCAGAATGGCAGGGTCTCCCTAGGGGTTACACGGGACAACTGCTGGAGCTCAGACCTGACCTGCACCAGCTCTAAAATATTTCAGGTGAATCTGAGAAGAAGACTTGGCAATGATTCAAGAGGTTTGAGTTCTGGATTGTGTAGTCTATAAAGCCACTCCTGAACATTTTGTTTAAACATCTGTTGCCCACACCAGCCTTCTCTTTCCAACCATTACAAAGCAATAGCAAAGCCTAAACTGCAGAATTTCTTAAAAATACTTCTCTTGTGTAGGAGACTGTGACAAATACTAGGCAAATCACCAAGAGATGGAGACCTAAATCCTTAAGACCTTATACATATGGATTAAAAAGAATGGTTTGAATGTCAAAATAAATAAAAATAAAGCTGATTTTACACTACAGGATTATGCTTGGGAGGGAAGGCTTTCCTCCTGTCTTACACAACCAAACTTCAAAAGAAAACTCCCTGCTAAACACTACTGGGTTTCTGCAGTCATGTGGATGACTTGGTTGGGGAGGACAAAGCTTTTTTTTTGTTTGAGGGAAAAGCTCCATTTGGAAGGTTTGGAAGCAATTTCTGCTCTCAGTTTGCAAAGTGCAAATCAGGACAGTTTGTAACAACACAGAGCTATTGAGATGCAGGGAACTATTTACATAAGTAAGGTAAGCAGGATTTGACCCAGCTCCATGAGCTCTGCAGATAGCATTGTCCTGTCAATTTTCACTCCCTACAGCAATGAAGCCAGATAAATGGCTTCCTGCCATATGGCATCACCTTTTTACAAGAGATCATGAGGGCATTGCCACCAGACAGATGCTTTGGAAGGAAAATCCCACTTTGATGCACACAACAATTTCCAGAATGTTTTCCAGATCTGACATGTACGATGAGTTCTCTGCTGAAATATATAAAGATGTCCTGGGTAATGGTACCAGGAAAAATGAGACTTGTGTGTGCTACCTATGAAGTTTGGTATCTTCAACCCTCACCACCTGGCAGGTTGGAGATCTGCCTGTGAATTTATGTGATCACTCAGGGTCACTATTGCCTATTTTTGTTAGGCATGATTCTGTATGATCCCCCCATGGGCCATTCATGTAAGAGTTGGACCCCATGACCCTTGTGGTCCCTTCCAACTCAGAATACTCTGTGATTCTATATTTTGATCCATTTCTGATGCCTTCAGGGAAAGCAGATATCAGCCTGAGTTTTGAACACAGCCTGTCAACAGAAAGCTTAGACTGTCACATGAATGAAGTTTAATAGAAAAGTTTAGCCTGTTAGTTAGAGATCTTCCTCAGTATTTCCAGGCTGTGCTTTATCCATAGATGCTGCCTCTCATCCTCTACCACGGTCAGCTACAGATTAGCTAGTTGTGATGTATCTCATGATTGTGTTACATCAAGGAAAATTAGAGAAAATATATTATGCTATTCAAATTCTGACTTCAGAACAGAGCAAATCTCTCAGGAAAGCACTCCTCCCCTTTTATTTATGATATAAAACTCCAGAGTCCCACACCTCAGCAAGGAATTCCTTTATGCTCTCACTCTATGTAAAACTTAGCCTGCCAAGAAGCAGCTGATAAACTCAAATCTCTTCTCACAGCATGAGTTTCTTAATGCCTTTGCCTCATTTGTTCATCAGCACTTTATGAGAAAATAAACAAAAACACTGTCTGTTTGCCCATTGTCATCAAGGGCATCTGAACACTTCCTGCCGGGAGAGGTGGTTGTACCACCCTTGGAGCAGAGGGGATCACATCTTTCTTCTGCCTCTGCATTTACAATGGCCCATCTACAAAGCTGGAATCCCAGGGAGCTTAATCAAAAGCCTGAAGACACCACAGGGTACATGTTATTGTCTAATAAGAGCAAGCAGTGCACACTGTTAGCACCAGCATCAGGCTAGTGTCAGCATCTCTGCACACTTGGATATCCCTTGGAGGAATCCTACTGCTCTTATGGAGCAGAAATTGTTACACATATAAAAAGCACACCATGGCAGTCATACAATGATTGTTTATAAGGTAAAAAATCAAAATAGATCCTTGGTGTTCCTGTTTAGAAACAGTTTTCTTTCCCACAACAGTTTGGAAGGGACATTTCTGCTTTTTTTTCAGTTCATCCTATCAGCTACCATTATAAAGCAGTGCAGCAGTGGCCCAAAATATCCCAGAATCAAAGGTTTGTGTTAAAACGCACAGATGTCATCACAAGTTCATTGGCCAGTACATTCATGTTTTTTAAAGGGCAGTTCTGTGAGAAGTCCAGTGTAGTTCTTAGCATCCATCCCTCAAGTCAGGCAGCAGTAAATGTTCAATTTCTAAATAATTTTTCTCCAAGAGAATTTTTTTTTCTTGTCAGCTTTTTGCAACCATTTCCCACAAATCCATTTCTCCCCCTCCCTTCTAACAGTATTTTTCTTCCTTGTTTTTAGCTTAGCTGGATAGACATGATTATTTGACCCCACTTCTCACCCCCACGTGCTGCTGCCAGAGAGGTGAGGGGCAGCAGATGTGCAGTTGGCAGAGTTATTCATGCAGGCTTTGCTCATCCAGCATCTCTCTGAAGAGGGGGAGGAACCTGGTTTGTATGAAAGACAACATTTGCCTCCAACCTTCGTGTGAGGTGCAGCATGGAAAAGGTGCTGGGCAGGGGATTCACAGTCTGCAGGGAGGCTCCTGTGCCCAGAGACAGAGACAAAACAAGGGCCTGCTTCTACCCTGCTCACTGTACCCTGAAAGTGAGAGAGAGCCTGTGCATGTGCTATAATGAGGAAGGAATACTCTGTTAAGTCCTAATTATACCATTCTTAGGCAATTTTTGAAGGGTTTTGCAGTCTGCTTCAGTGGGGAACTGGGACTCCTAGACAGATTTCAAATGTCCCTCTTTTGAAGTTTTTATAATCTGCTAGCAAGTGTTTTTCACATGGAATTTTTGCATTTTAACATGACAATATTGCATAAATATACCCACAGACATACATACACACAAAGAAACAGATATATAAAAAAAGTAAAACGAAATAGAACACTAAGAAAAGTAACCAAAGCCAGGAATATCTCTGCAATTCTCACTGATTTGGTTTCTTGTAGTGCCAGAGATCATTTTAAAAGTCAAATTCTCATCAGATATTGGGGAGGGAGGGAGGAAGGGGAAGGAAATTCATGACAGATTGTGCTGTGAATTCCTTAGCCTGGAGTTTTGTTTGTGATTTATCATTGCTAAGCCTTATCAAGCACTGATTGAGTCTTTCCTCTCTCAGCCCTTGAGGGTGCAGTCTGTGGTCTCCTGTGGCTCCCTCCCAGATGACCAGCTTCTCTAAATGCTAATCAGATGATACGGACCCTTCTGTGATCTTGTGAAGGGCTCTATCAGCAGTTTGGTAGAAACACCGTCATGTAAAAATGATACTCTCTTGTCATCTCTGAGAGGTGTCTGCCAGGAAGCAGAAGCACAACATCAAATGGTTTGTGTATTGTCAGCTCCTGCAGTTTGCCCTCTGATGTGTGGAATTGTGGACAAATACTTACCTGACATGGCTTCTTACAGAACTTGGGCTTTTGTGAAGAAAATAGATGTTTTGTAACTCATTCATTTTGTTTCTTTATTTGCTAAGCTGCATTAAAATCAAACAGAAAACTACACTGTTCCAGATAGAAGAAACTTGGGGCCAAGGTCCTAGCAATTTTAGTTATTTCTCATGGAATATATCATGAACAGCTACAGGCAACAAGGCCAGCAATCTCCTAACACATAAGCAAACAATAAGTAGTATCTCCTAACATAAGTAAGAAGGCAACTATGCCACCAAACCACTATTCCTTGGTGCTGCCATGCTAAGGGCAGAGGAGGAATTCTGCTTTTCCTCTTTGAGGGATCTGGCACGTACACAACGTGTATGTGATCCTTCCATTGCCAGCTGCTGGCTGAGTGGTCCTTGAATCAGAGGGGGAAAGAGCTGCCCCAGGAGCTCTGTGTCTGCCCAGCACCTCCCTTTGGTACATCCACCAAGGGACACCTCTGTGGTGTGTTATGGACACATTGTCCAGGCACTGTCTGGGGTGCAGGCTCTCCAAGGACTTCTACAGAGCTTGTGGGGTACTCCTCAGGTGCTTCTTTAAGCTCACAGGGTTGCAGGTCCAGGTCATGGGCAAAGTGCCCACCCAACCATATCAATGTAGCCCCATTTAACCAATAACCAAAATTTAATATAATATATACACTAATAAAAATGCTGGGTGCTGCCTACCCTTCCCATTTCAGATGCCTTTCCCTATTCCACCAGGTGTCCAACCTAAGCAGAAAGGACAATGGTCTACTCCTCTCCTACCTCAGAGGAATGTCTGGATTGCCCTCTGTGGACAATTGGGTTCCTGGGATAGTCCAGGGAGAGAGGAAGGCACCTTTTCAGGACTGGATTTCCCTCCAGGAACATTCAGAGGTACCCACACAGAATTTGCCTAAGGAGCTACAAGGGAAATCCCCTCCAGCTGTGCAACATTATTCCACTATCCAAATACAAAAACCATGCAAAATTCAATTAATTCCTTTTATCTAGTACCATTCAGGTTAAAGCTAACTCAGCTTCTGTCATTGAATATGCCTAAAAGTTTCAGCCTGGGATCAGTCCACAATCATTTAGTGGTATCAGTTTGCTCAAGAAGCAAATAAAAACTACCCCACCCTACACCCAAAAGTACCACGGCAGCCTCTACGGAAAAAGCCAAAAAGACAACCACCTGAGGCACAATATGTTAGAAATCCTCTTCAACCAAGCCTACTGAATTTAAGCAATTCATAGAGATACTATGGCTAATAAAATGTTTCTTGGGAACACAGTGGCATCCCCAAACCAAAGGCCATGAGGAACTCATTCCCCAGCCCAAGAATTGCTTATGTGACAATTTTGGGAGCAGATCTGCTACCTGGCTCTCACACACCACCCACCCACAGACCCTGCACAGATCCACAGGTCATTTCTTCTCTTGCAGCTCTCTGCCCCTGCAGCTACAGTCTCCAGGTGAGAAAAACCAGTGGGGTTTCAGGGGCAGCACCATGCCCCCAAGCTACCCACAACCACCACACATTATTGGAGTGGGGGGGTTAAACTCACTCCAGGGCTCTTTGGCTCAATTAGTGGCAAAGCAGTTTCAGATATTAATTACTGCTGGCACTGCAGGGCCAAGTTCAGTTCCCCAAGCTTTATCCAGAAGTGTAGGAGACTATGGAGATACAACCTGATATGTTTATCTTTGTGAAGCACGCTCTCTGCCTCAGTCGTGTGCCAGATGTAGCCACAGCTGCAGGAAGTTGTTTATCTGCCCTCCTGACCTTGCAGAAGTGTCGGGTGATGGTAAAACCATGTTTTTATTGAGCATCTCTTCTCTTCAACTGGAAATTCTTCACCATCAGTTAAAATGTTTTTTAAATTCTATAAGGAAGCCAAGCACTGATACTGCAGAGCTCTGTAATCCAAATATATCCTTTACTGTGTGCTCGCTAAGAGTTTATTTTGGTGAGCTAACTTGAATATGTTCACCTTAGGAAAAAAAAATTGCCATGTTTGAACACCTGTGGTCGCTACTGTTATTAGCACCCTTTCTAAATCTCATAAATCTGTATATTTATTGCTCTTTACATATCCACATTTTCTAGAAACTTCATCTATCCCATTGTTGTACTGTGACATTATTTTGGAGCATAAGGAAGATCCTACGAGCCTTTGGCTGCATTGTCCAGGGCTACTGGGGCACACAGGCACTTGGTACCCCTAGGAATTCACTTAGAGTTGGAAACCAAATCATACTAGGTCCCTCTGAAAATTTTATTCTTTACAGTTCTCCAAAGGAGAAAAAGGATACCTCGTGTCAGATAATTCTGTCAAAATAAATTTACAGCTGCAAACGACAGAGCAAGAGCATTTGTCTGTAGAGCTAGATACTAATATACATTGATTGATCAACACCATGGTGTAAGTGATAGTCCTGAGCATGGGAGAAAAAGGATTAAGCAAAATACAAATGGTATGTATCCATCAACCTTATCACTCAGGAGAAAAAATAACAGTGTCATTAGCTAAGTTTCCAAAATAGCCCAGTTTCCTGCTTGAAAGTCAATCCTTCAGAAACAGGTTAAGCCTTCATTTTGTTATGACATGCTGGTAAAGTCACAAGGGTGCCTTTGGTCTTTTTCTGTCAACATTAACGAGCTAAATGAAAATAATTGTTGCAATGGAAAATACTGACTTGGCGCATAATACATTATAATTATCAATATTTCTTTTTAGTTCAACAGAAAGATCTTGTTTACCAAAAAAAGTGAGTAAAAGAATTTGGTAATGCTTTGTTTTCATTTCTCCCTCTACCTTTAATCCCTTCATTTGAGTCGAATTAATATAGTAATTTTAGTAATTCTTTACCTTTTTCATTTTCAGAATAAGCAATGCAATTGATAGTAACATAGTCACTTGAATATTAAATCTCCCACATAACATTAAAATCAAGGCACATTCATTATGCCTGCTGGTGCTGTATTCAATTAGCTGCTTCTGCCTCCACTGGTAACTTCCAGACATTCACAGTAGCTATGTTTAGACACATTTACTATGTGCTCATGACAAAACCAGAGCCAAGGATGCTTTAAAGCTTGGAGTAGATCCCCATAAAGACGAGGCTGCTCTTGAAGGTTTGCATTGACTGGAGGTCAAATTTGAGAATTACATAATTCTTTGCTGCAATCTCATTTGTTAGGGCCCAGAGATAATCTGTTTACATTTGGATAGAGACCTGATTTTTTTTTTAAAGTTAATTTAGTGTTCTTGAAAGATCTGGGAGCAAATATCTTATTTAGCCATAGGGGAATGACAACTCGGCTAGGAGTAGCATAAATTCCCCACCTGTTCCTGATGAGGTGCCTCATTTCTTTTTCTGATAAACATCCTGTTGGGGATGACTGGGTAGGTCTGTCTCTGCAGTCATTTTGGCCCTGGAACACTTAGTCCTTGGTAAATCTGCCTGCTAAGAACAGCCATGGTGGCAGTAGCATGGTGTGGCTACTGGTAGTTATAAGAATCATTAGTTCCTTTCACATGGGACCCAGTAATCATTAAAGGCCAGTAACTCTGACTGGTGACATGAGGACAGACTAAACCACAAGTAAGTTCCTCATCCCAGATCATCAAGCTTCACAGTGGAAAGTAAATCTTAATTTATTTATCTGGGCAATTAGATGCTGAAATATATAAACTTAGAGCAACCATTTTTTCATAATGCTAACTTGGCTCTGTGTATTATATTAATCTCTACTTTCTAAAACCCCCTTTTCCAAAGGCAAAGAGATCCACTCTAAGCAAAATAACCCTCAAAGTGGACTTAAAACATCATATGGTTATATCTGAACACAGTAGAAACCTGCTGACTTCACAAAGTTATCCTCATGCATTTTCAATGCCATAAGATTTTGACATGCAAAATCTTTGAGGTTTCAAACCTCAAAATTTGCAGACCAAATGAACACACTGTCATTCAAACTAAACTGTATTCAGGTACTTATGAAGTACTGATTGAACTCTGTAGGAGACCAAGATACAATAAGTCCATAGAGTGAGAAATCAAAGCCACACAAATTCAGTTTAGAGATAAAAGTGCAAGCTATTTGGCTGTAAGGACAACTAATCACTGGAAACATTTACCAAAATTTGTGGGAATTTTCCACCACTGAATATTTGTAAATCAAGAGCAATCCTTTTCTTTTCTTTTCTTTTTTTTTTTTTTTGGCTAAAAGGTGTTCTAGATCAAACTTTCTTGGAAGTCTCATGTCTTTGCTGGGGAGGAAGGCTTACTATATGTCCACAGAGGCTTTGGAGTTTATGGCACTGTCAAAACTGAAGTCACAAAGACTCATTTTGATAAGAATTATTTAAATTGCCACATATAGGAAAAAATAAAAATAAAAACTAAATTAAATATCATGGCAATATATACATTTTCAGAAAACAGCCCATGAGAAATTAATCAAAAAAGTGCTCCTAAATGCACCATTGGGAAATTTTGGACAGTTCTTGTTTGAAAATACCCCATTAGCTCTGTCTGTGCCTGCTGGTGCTTTTTCTGTAAAATCCTCCAGTTGAGAGCAATACAAACTATGGTGCTGTGAGAAACTCAGGGCTGCACTCTATAGGCAATTTCAACTCAGGCATAAAACAATAGAGGTGATATTTCATATGTGGCAGCAGTAATGTTCAACAGCTTCCTTAAACATAAACATTTTAAAAATTAGTGTTCTGATCTTCTCTGTTATTCTGTTTCATTAAGAGTTCTAAAAGAGTTCTAAAAGCTGAACAAACTCTTTTATGTCTCCTCCAGAGATTTATCTTTTCATGTCTCTAGTGTCTATATTCCTTTTTCCTTCTGTTCAGACCATAAATCAAGGTTCCAAGTCAGATATTTGTAATAAGTCTATAAAGAAAACAGAAAGAGGTGTGGTGAGTTTATCAGCCTGAGCCACACATTTAAGTTTCTAGTATACATAAAAATTCCAGACTTAAGTCTCTTGACTCTCCCTTCCAAAACATTTCCTGTATAGTTAGGAGAAAAAAAGAGGAAAAAGAGTGAGTGAAAGAGAGAGAGGGAGATTTCTGCAAGGACACAAAAAAAAGTTATAGTAGCAAATTTTATTATATCCTCAGCAGCAGCATGGCATGTTCAGACTAGCACAAGCGTGGCTGAAGAACTCACCAACCATATTTGATTTCCAAAGCAGAGAATGGAGGTGAGAAGCAGTGCTCTTACTTCCTGAGATGTAGCCTGCTCTTCATTTCCATCACAAAATGAAGAAAGAATCCTCTTTTTTTGGTTTGTTGTTTTTTTTTTTTTTTTTTTTTGTGGGAGTGCACAAGAGCTTTGGTACAGGCCAGACAGGAGCTCCTGCAAGGTGGGAGCCAGCCCCCTCCATGTGCAAGGGCTCCAGGCTGCTGGTGGACAGCAGCAGGACAGCTCCATGTCAGCCTCACAAACAGGAATCCAAAACCCCAGGGTGGAAACTTCGTGCTGCACAGAAATCCCTTTGTTTTTCCTTCCCTGGCATCTCAAAAATCCTGTACAATAACAGCTTAGTACTAGTCACAGAAAGGCTTGAGGAAGCAGCAGATCTGCATAGATTTACTTTCATTTCCTCCCAAGTAGTGTCCTCTAATTCATCAGATCACTCCCAAGTCTCTTTAGACCTAATTGGAAACAAATGCTGCATGTAAAAGAAAAGAACTGAGCAGAGAAAACCATCCACTGTCATTGCATTTTTAGGTGTGACAAACAATGAAACTGCCTCTCCAGTACATCACTCCAGAATGGGTCACTGGGAATTAATATATGCTTTTCCTCAAGCCGGAAGGAAGCTGTTGATTCAATTTAGAGGTGAACTAGGGAATTTAACAGGCTAAAACTGACAGTATTGGGGTGAAATGAAAAACTATGTTTCCTCAGCCAGGATGAATTTTCAGGGTCTTATGAGCAGATCAGGAGTTGAATTCAACCACAGGCAACCTTGGTAGTAAGTGCTCAGTCCAAACATTTCCAACAGACCCTCTGATCACTAAGAACTGGGAGGCAGTGAGACTCTGCTAAAACTGATTTTTGCAGAGGTGAGGAGGAAGCAAATGCTGCCATCCCCAGACACCTGGTCAGGCAGGGGCTGAGGGCAAGCAGAGGGACTCTGCATGACAGCTGCACTGGTGATCCCAACAAAGTGCAGAAGTGACAGGCTGGCCATTCAGTGGGCATTCACAGTTCTTATATACACTGTTCATGACAGACCTCTGACTACTGTGCTAATCAATATGAAGAAGGTCCTGAGCTTAACCGTATCCCTGTTCAGCAAAGCCACTGAAGTTGTGTTTAGCCCCTTGCTGAACAGGGAGGGACTCCTGAAATAAGACCTAAGTCAGCTACAAGTTGACTGAGTTTAAAGGAAAGGGAGAGTCTGGCCAGCAGCATTTACTTTCTCAGGCTAGCCCATCAAGGCCAGACCCACCATGCCCAGTGCTTACATCCCTACATCCCTGCCAATGACAGTGGAGACAGGGCCACTCATACCCCTCTGACATGGTGTAAATGAGTTAAGGAGAAGTGTTTATCACTTACTGCCCTGTCTACACTGAGCACTGGCTCAGACAAGCCAGCCCAGAAGGTTTAATGATCTGGCTGTATTTCTCCTCACACCCATGGGCTGCACAGTTGGAAAGGAAAATCTAAATTGTTTACATAGTGGTACAAATTGCTGCGGTTTTTCACCTCTCTCTCTCTTCCTTGTTTAACTGCTTCAGGAATGATTTCAGCGGGAATAGTATTCTCTATGTAAAGCTCAGCAGAGCTATGGGTAAAGCACATTTCTCTGAGTTCCTGGCACATTGCTGTGCTCCTGGCACAAAGACCAGAAGCACATGCAAAGGATACATCCCTATTGCTCTGACAGTCATCTTGTTCCTCTCAGTCCAAGGGGTTTGAAACCTGTCAGGATAAGATTTCATTAAACAGCCAAGAAAACAGCAGTCTGGAGAGCACAGCCTGCATCTCCCCCTAGGTAATGGTGCCAGCCTCGTGTGACCTCAGCTTTGTTTTGAGTTGGGACAATAAGAATGTTTATTAACTGCTGTCTCGGCTGCTGAATCACACAGTGAATCTGGCAAACAAGTCGTGATGTTGGCCACAGCTGCTTGCAGAATCTGAGCACGGGGCTGGGATTATGTATGGCCAGAGACCCCCCATCCTCAATCATATCTACCCCCTCATAACTGTTTATTTTTCCAGCCCTTAGTTCAGAGAGCAGCAGAGCAGCATGTGTCAGTGCAAATACACAGGTAAGGCACTACAAGTAATTAACTTGTGGATGACCTTACATTTGCTTTAACACTTCCAGGGTTCTTTTTAAATTTTTTTTTTCCCAGCCATATACACAGATGCCAATGAAGTGGACACAAACATGCTTTGTCTAGATGTATCACAAAAGCCCCTCTGGCTTCTCACATTTCAAATCCAGCAGACTGTTTTCACTGGGAGAAGAGGCAGCATATTTTCAAAAGTGCTATAAAATCAATGCCAGCCCTCAGCTCCTCTGGTTTGCTGCTCTCATTTTAAATGATTTGCCTCTTAATTCTGTGCCCCCAGATCAGAAGCTAATCCTGTACCATCCTGTGTATGAGAGACCAGGTAGGTAAGGAAATCTCAGCTCTCCTACCTAAAAATCACCTGATATTTGTCATTGATTGGCTGCATCTGAACATGCTTGCAGCATGCAGTGCTCTTCAGGCACTGCTTCTCCCTCAGCTGAAGCCAGTATTTATCACAATTCTACTGGCATTTGTAGTGTTAAGTCTTTAATAAATATTTGTTGAGAAAATTACTAACATACCACTTTCTTGATGAATATTTACTAGAGATTTTCAGTCAGTAAGCACATCAAGGAAAAAAAATCCTTTAGAAATCTGTTACTGTAAAAAATGAATTAGAAAAGCAAGACAAGATAAAAATGAATCAAACAGCTGGCAAAAAGGAGTACAAAACTTAAACACATGCCAGCAAGGGAAGAAGTACACGACCAAGGGTTTGAGAGAGTAAAAGAAGATATGTGAGCTAAAGTGGAACTGATTCAGCTCTCACTCCAGATTTCATTCAGAACTAGACTGGGATTTGTAACAAGAACTACAGATAAAATTGATTTCCTTTAAATAAAATCCCATTCTCTTGCACCTTCACTTGAAAATACTGCAAAGCCAGCACTAGTTTGTCTCATTTATCACATCAGACTGAAAGGCTGAGCTTGGATGTATTTAGAATCAAGTCCTGCTAAGGTAACTCAGCAGTTTGAAGTACAAACCATATACTGTTGGCACAGACCTTGCATCGTTTTTTGCCCTTTGTAGCAATGTGGCATTAATAAGAAAGCAAAGATGTTAAATAGTCTTTCCAATATCACACTAAATTAGTTAATCAGGAAGAGTTAATTTGCCCAGATTATATTTATACAATAAGGATAAATGAAAAAAATCTTTGCATATTCATCAACAGCTTTCATTTCCCTTGTGACATGTTTACCTTTAACAACACAAATTATTTTCTACAGCTGTTTTTACAGCTGTTAACTGTACTTAGTAGTTTAAAATCTGAATTTCTTTCTAGTCACAGGTCACAGACAGTAAGGGTTCATTGAGTGTCTGCATCTTTCTCAAGGCAGGATCACCAGTAAGTATGAGCAGATGCATGAATTTAACTTATGACTTCATGTTATGGCAGAGCACTGATAACATAGGGAAAATTATACATCTGCATTCTGGAACAGGGTGGTAGCCTGGCATTTTCAAACCTAATGTCTGCCTTTTTACAGCAGGTGGCACCCCTGGGACACAGGCACTTTCTTTAGCTCCCATACAAAGGGAGAGGTACCACTCCAGATAATGCCCAGTTGAAAAGGTGCATCTGCTACTCAGTAATATCATTCCCATAGTCCATGACAAATGTGGGTCCTGCTCCTGTTTATGATTTCATGTGCAGACATCAGCCACCCCAGAGAACAGGACCTATGTCCTAAATTCCCTTCTGAGATTATTTTTATTAATCAGGTACCAGCACTAAAATACTTCTCATTCACAGTGTAGGAAAAGCCACTAATGTCATGCATTTCCATGGAGTGTATAAAGCAGCATAGAAATGGTCTGTTCTTCCTTGAGGGAATTTTGATTCTTCCCAATTGCAAACTATAAATGTTGTTATTACCTTTGTCATTGCCTGCCAAGCCTATTTAGAGCTTTCTCTCTTCAGCTGATATCTCTGAGAAAGCTAACTGCCCTCCACCACCTTTATCAGCCTTGGTCTTTCTCCTTTGGCAGGCAGTTAGTGTCGTCAAACTCTCAAATCTTGTATTTGGGTCTGAAAGTTTCAAAAACAATCTCAGGGAAATTTGTTACTTTTGAACCCATGCCTGAATGCAATCTGTCTATTCCAGAAAACATCCTGATCATTTTGCAACCAAATATGTTATGGCAGATTTATAAATTAAAAAAATACAGAAGACAGAGACAGGTATGTCCTTTGAGGAGTTTTGTACAGAGTCAGACAATTATTTGCTACTCTTAGGGCCTGAATTTTGCCTCTGCCAAGCCCTGTGGTTGTAGCATGGACCAGTGCCCTTTGACAAAGAAACTATTAAGGATTCATTCCTGAGAATTTTAAGTTATCTTCCCTGCTCTCATTTTAACCTTAACTCACTTATAATCTTAAGTAAAGGTGTATTTACTTTTTCATTAAGATATATTGAAAATCAAAATAATTCAAGTGATAATTATGATAATTCAAGCTTTAGGTAGTTTTCTCCCTCACAAACTTCCTTAGATAATGATAGTTTCTCAAAAATCCAAATGCCAGTTCATAAAGCAAACAACAACTTGCCCAGACCTAACCTTCATAGCACATTACCAATCTGAGATCAATACCATATCATACAAACTGAATAATGCTGCTTTTATTCCCAGGGTGAAACTCCAAACTGTCTCAGACTCCAAGATGACTGTATTGGCAGGATACTGGCTAGCTGTGTTTGGTGAGAACTCAGCAAATAAAGCAGCTGAATGGTGAATAAATCATGTATCTTAGTATCATGGCTCTAAGATGTGTAGAAGTCACACCTTGAAGTCTATGGACTCCTGTGCATAAATTCTGAATGAAGATCTATGCAAATGCAACAGTGTTTATCCCAGGAGCACAGCACCAATCCTGAACAGGAGCTCTCATCTTATCAGAGACTGATTCCTGCTCTACATCAGCTAGTGGAAACACTCACATTTTATAACTTGAAAGCCAAGGGCACATAGGCCACATTCCCTTGAATGGTGGGAAGTGTGTTTCAGTGTAAGTTTCTCACATCTCTAAGTGTGGTTTTCTTGTGCTCTGAAATTTATGTTTTCTGGGCCAACAGCATCTCAGTATATTCTGCCAGTGATCAAAACCAGTAGAGCACAGGCTAGTATTTTAGACTTCAAGATGCAGCAATCTGATGGCTTTCTTGGTTTACTTGCCCACAAATTGCAGAAATGTATGACTTTACCCCATTGTGTTAATTAGTTTAATCAAAGAATGTTTTGACAACTAAGGTTCCAGACCCAGTAGTACCAACCAACTAAACACAGATCATTACATCCTATAAACAAGTGTCTACATTTTAAAACCCTCAGCCATCCTGGCTTTAAGCATTTTTATACCAGCCTGAAAGACTGTGGCCTCTAATTCTACTTTCATATTGTCTTTGTGCTAAATTCACATTGAATCCTGTCTGAGAGATTAATAAGAAACCTAATTGTAGCTATTTTGCTCACAAAGTTTTTGGGCTTCATTAGCAAAAAAAGTATTTGTTGGAAAGAAAAGTCTGAACAAAGCAACCAGCAAAAAGTATCTGAGTAACTGAATCATTTCCCTATTCTCCTTTATAAATGGAAAAACAACCAACAACAACAACAACAACAAAAGCCCAAACAACATCACTATATAATATAGGTGGGTAAGTCCATTAAGTCTGGAGTTGCAGTGAAATCTGCTGTGGGCTGGCCAGTAGATGATGCTGATTTTTGTCCCTCATGCAAATTCCTTTGAATAATATGATGGCCTGAGTTGAAAACCTCCAAAGCATAGCTTTCCTGTCCCACACCCTACAAGCATTTCATGAAGCTCTATCAGACATTATGGTCCACAGTGGCCTACACAAGCCCAGCTTTGTGACACAGAAATCTGAGCTCTTGTCTCACCTCTCCTGCTTTTCCTATAGGTTCAGCCAAGCCTTGATCCTCCTCTGCTTTTGCACACCATCTTTCCAGGCTCTGTCTCCATTCTCCATATACTGAAACCTAGTAAGTTTTGTTATATGTGATGTCTCACAGAAGCCTATAAACTGTCTGGGTAGGTCTCCTTTAACAGGCAGGAAACACAATGCAGTTACATTTACAGATAATTCTCATGCATGATCCAGGTTTTTGTGGAAAAATATTTTAAATTAGTGAAAACCTCTTCACATGACACTTATCAAACCAACACTAGATCCAGAAGCATAAATAATTTACACCCACTTTTATTCTGGATCCTCTAAAATTCTATTTCCCTCAAGCATATCTTCAGCAGGGAGGACAATGCAGCTCAACAGCTGAGACATCCATGCTCAGGAAGAAAAAAAATTGGCACTCTGGAGATACCTATCTCTATCAGTTATATCAGGAATCCACACAGACAGCTTCATCTATTTACCTAATTTTCAGATGTTTAAAGTTAGGCTAAGTTGAACTCCACCCCTCAAGACGGAATAAGTGTCAAGAGCTGAGAACAAGTATTTGCCACAGAAAGCCAACAAGCAAGCACTAAACGTCTGCAATTATCAAAGTTCAAAGCCCATAAATGCAAAAATCAGCTGCTCCAGACAGGTAAGGGTGGGGAGAGGCTGTGAGGTGGGAGGATGGTGAGGGGATGCTGGAAGGATACTGGAAGGATGCTAGAGGATGCTAGAAGATGCTGGAAGGATGCTGGAAGGACACTGGAGGATGCTAGAAGGATGCTGGAGGATGCTGGGAGGATGCTGGAGGACGCTGGAGGATGTTGGAGAATGCTGGAGGATGCAGGAGGTTCTGGAGGATGCTGGAGGATATTGGAAGAATGCTGGAGGACGCTGGAGGATGCTGGAGGATGCTAGAGGATGCTGGAGGAATTCTCGGGACACTCCCGGACAGCAGGAGCCGGAGCCCAGCACAGGGCGGGAGGATTTTGGGAAACCGAAGAGTGCTGGTGCCACCTACAGGGAATTACTCGCCTGAAACGCAGAGAAATCGTCACCGCACATGGCGTCACATAATTCGCCACAATTGTATAGCACTAGGGAAAAAATCCTAGAAAGAAGGGCTCTCTTTTACTGCTGTGCAAACTGTTTACACAATATGGGCAGTAGCAGTGTAAAAATTGCCTCTGCATCTCATTTTAACTTGAAATTATAAATGCAGACATAAATATGTAATTCAAGGCAACCAACTACTGATTCCTCTTCCCTTGAAACAATTTCCCAAGCACACAGCTGTACTCCTTCCCTTCTTCCTCCAATTATCTGAACTCTGAGGAAATAGCCAACAAGCTGATCACAGTGGGGGCTGGATCCTGCTTTCCTGTAGCAACAGCCATGGCTGGAGCCAGCTGGAGTAGAGGGTGCCTTGGGCGTCCAGGAAGCACTGACTATGTGGTCAAGAAAGCCTCGGGGATGCAACTTCACAGCCCTCTGCAGACCACCAGCTTTTCCAAATGATCCATCTGGAGTCTAGCATCTTCCTGTGTAACTTAAATCTGCTCTGCTTTATAGCAGGAAAAGGGCCAGCATTCACAAGCAAAGGAAGGATTCAAGCATAAACATAAATCATTGCAATTCTTTCATCATTAAATCTGCCACCTACAACCTGTAGGTTTACCATGACTACAGCAGTGACAGTAACTTGTGAGGACACTATGGAGCTTAGGGAAGTGTTGCTGACAGGTGGACTCTGTGACTCTTTCATAGCAGCTTAAAGTAATTTCTAAGTAAATGTTGACCAAAACATCATGCACCACAGCATTTTCCTTTAATCTCCTGCACATGATCACTGCCATGGGTTGGTCCATGGGCACAGCATTCATGCTGTGGCTCTTATTTGCCCCATAGGAAATCCCACATGGCAGCTGTGCTGAAGCTGACTGTTAAGATATTAAGAGAGACCTGTTCTACCTGTTACAGCTGCAGTTTTCTCAAACACTAACTCTCTCCCTTCCCACCTTTGTGCCCTGGTAGACTGCAGAACAAGTGTTTTGGAAGATCATTGAAGTGCCAAAAAGTTGAGTACTTGTCACCCTAAACAAGAACATAGCAAGATGCTCTGCATGTCTTTGGATATGTGGGACTGTCCTGCTGGAGTCCTGCTGTCATACACGCATATGAATGCATACAGATGTATTCCCCAGCAGCACACCTGTAGGCACTCTGACCTTCACTGTCTCATGGGCACTATAACAGCCACATTCCTTATCCTTCACTTTGTGAACATCCCCAAAGCCCAAACTCTACAGAAAAATGTGTCTTGAGTGCTGTGGAAGCCAAGGATCCACTCAGACTGTTGCAGAGCCATGCCATACACCCAGCCAGGAGTCTTTATACCATGACTTCATGAAGATGGCAACTGCACTGGCCACCAAAATTGCTGAGCAAAGCTGTTTCAAGTTTCAGAAAGTTGCTGCTCAGACAAAGGAAGGACTTGCTTTATAGGCCAGACCATTGCTGCCCCTTGTCTTCTGTCTTGTGGAGGCTGTGAAAGGAGCAGACTGCAGAGACAAGGCTGCAAGATGTCTCCTTTTTGTTTCAGAAAGGAGATGAGGCTGAAAAGAAAGAGGTACATCTGCTGTGTTTCAGAGAGACACACTGCAAGATGGACACTGTCCAGCTGAGGGCAATGTGCAGCACAAGAGATCAGGGTGCCTCAAGTCAGGACCTGCAGAAGCACATTGCAGCTGTGACCTGCAGGCTGTCACAGGCAGCTCCTGTGCCATCACTGCTTGCAAAGCAGGCATGGCTGCTCCCTGACTACATGTGCCCTGCTCTGCCAGAGCCAGTCATCACAGCAGCACTTTGGAAACGTGGCCGTGTGGAACACAGAGATAAGCACAGCAAGGCAGCTGCTGAAGGAGCTCCCCAACTGCAGGGCTCGGAAGAAGGGATGGTGACACCCCTTCCTCCTGCCCAGCACAGCCTGGACATGCTCTCCTTCCCCCAGCTGGGGGACTACCACACATAGCCAGCTCCTTCTTCTCACTCCCCAAAGATTTACACCCACCTGCCTGATGTATTCATCTCCTGCTAATTACCAGAACCATTTGGCCATGAAATCCTTGAACCAGATTTAGGTTTCAGTTATACAGAATTGACAAGAGAATTAGACTGAGTACCAAGCACTGACATAAATGATATTGAACTGAATGTATTTATTATAACCTGTCATGCAGATAGAACTAGAGTGCTACCAACACATTTCAGCAGGAAATGTGAACTTCAATGACTTTTTCCCAAAGCAACGTTCTTGACGTCATGAGTACTTCAGCAGTGTATGTGCTGCTTTGAAGGATTTGCTGATGGGATTGATTAATGCAGCCATACCTCCAAATAATCTCAGCAGGGTTTATGCCTCTGCTTAGTAAAGTACATTGGTAAAATACAAAATTTGCACCTCAATGTCCTTCTTCTAGTGAGGGGCCCAGAACTGGACACAGCATTCAAGGTGTGGCCTCACCAGTGCTGAGTGCTGAGGGCAGGGGGACAATCCCTGCCCTGGTCCTGCTGGCCACACTATTGCTGACACAGGCCAGGTGCCATTGGCCTTCTTGGCCACCTGGGCACACTCTGGCTCATGCTCAGCTGCTGCTGACCAGCATCCCCGGGCTCTTTTCTGCTGGGCAGCTTTCCAGCCACTCTTCTTCCAGCCTGAAGTGCTGCAGGGGGTTCTTGTGACCCAAGTGCTGCACCCAGCCCTTGGTTTTGTTGAATCTCACACTACTGGTCTTAGGCCATGTCCTAGGTTACAATGTAAAGATGTGCCCAAAAGTATTCTATCATCATCTGCTGAAACCAGATGGGGCAGTGATTCTTACCTCTGCGGGAGATATCCTTTGCTAATGGGCCATCTGTTAAAAACCCGGTGGGGCAATGTTCTTTATCTTTCCCACAACCCGCCCTTCCTCCAGAAGATATCTTCTGTTAGTGGGCCACTGAGTCCCACTGCATGACTGATAAAATTACATCATCCCATTGGGAGATGCTCCACCCCGGGGGAGGAGCCAAACATTTCCTACCCAGATAAAAACTGAGATTTAGAACACAGCCCACTAGGTTCCAGAAGACAAGAGCTACCAGATCTTTCTACAGGATCACTACTTCAACAAGACCACTTCATCTGGACTGCTACCACCACCCTAACTAGGTGTCAGGTTGTATGTATTCTGACTCTGTCAGTGGTTTTTTCTTTTGTACTATTGCATGTATTTTATTTTTCTCTTTTTTTTTCCTATTAAATTGTGTTTCTGACTTGGAGTCTCTCACTGGTTTTGCGTTCAAACCAGTGCAGCCCATGATCCAGCTAGTCCAAATCCCTCTGCAGAGCCTTCCTACTCTCCAGCAGATCAACTCTATCACCCACTTATTGTTATCCAAGCATTTACTGAGGGTACACTTGACTCTCTCATAGAGAGCAACAATAATGATATTAAACAGGAGAGTGCCCTACACTCATCCCTGCGGAACACCACTGGAGACTAGCTGCCAGCTGTATGCAGCACCATTCACCACCCCTTCCAGGGCCCAGCCACCCAGCCAGCTCTAAACCCAGCGAAGGGCTGTGAAAAATGTATGTGTGATTCGTGTTACAAGGCAATAGTAAAAGTAAAACCACGAGAATGTTGTGTGATGAGTGGAGGAAGTGCTTGGGATGATTGTAAAAATCAATTTTAAGAAAGTCAAATAAGGCATGGAACAAAAGATAAATTGTAATTATGCCTGCTTAAGAGAAATGCTTGCTTGAGGAAGATGACGAGTCCTCATCCAAAAGACACCGAAAGAGGGCAAACGATCCCCTAGCAACAGCCAATGCCTGCGCAGAAGGCAACCAGCAATATGGAAGCAAGGAAACGAAAGAAGGCGGGGATACTGGGAAATCGAAACTCAGACTGAATAAAAAACTGGAACTAATGCTGAGCAGCGTGCACTGGAGCGGTGACTCCCCGGCGCAACCAGCGCTGTTTGCTTGCTGCTCTTTCTATTGACAAATAATCATTGGAGAGATCATAATTTATAACAGGCTACACCTGGCCAAGCTGTGGGCTGCCAGCCTCTCCAGGAGACTACTGAGGAAAGCGGAGAAGGCTCTGTGCAGCCCGGGCTGCCAGCACCGCCCGGCGCTCTCCGGCGCGGCTGCCGCGGCCCGCTCACCCCTCAGGGCCCCGCTGCTCCCGGGAGCGGGAAGCGGAAGGGGCAGCGCCGAGGCGGAGCGGCTCGGAGCGGAGGGCGGCCGGGGCGATGTCCTGGTTCTTGCTGGAGGCTGCCTGGTCCCTGCTGGCCACAGCCTGGTCCCTGCTGGCCGCTGTCTGGTCGCTGCTGGTTGCCGTCTGGTCCCTGGTGGACACGGCCTGGGCCCTGCTGGTCACCGCCTGGTCCCTGCTGACCGCGACCTGGTCGGTGCTGGCCACGGCGTGGTCGCTGCTGGCCTCCGCCTTCCTTGGGGCGCTGGCGCTGCTGCAGCAGGGCCCTCCGACGCGGCGCGGCGGCAGCAGGGAGATCGCCGAGCTGCTCCAGGACCTCCTGCGCTACGGGAAGACGAAGCGAGAGAACGGACAGCTGCCGGCCTGGCTGCAGGTGCCCAAGAGGTGAGGGGCGGTGCTGCCGGGCCGGCCCCGTGTGTCGGTACCGCAGCCGCGGGCTGAGGGGCGGTGCTGCCGGGCCGGCCCCGTGTCCCGGTACCGCAGCCGCGGGTGAGGGGCGGTGCTGCCGGGCCGGCCCCGTGTGTCGGTACCGCAGCCGCGGGTGAGGGGCGGTGCTGCCGGGCCGGCCCCGTGTCCCGGTACCGCAGCCGCGGGTGAGGGGCGGTGCTGCCGGGCCGGCCCCGTGTCCCGGTACCGCAGCCGCGGGTGAGGGCGGTGCTGCCGGGCCGGCCCCGTGTGTCGGTACCGCAGCCGCGGGTGAGGGTGGTGCTGCCGGGCCGGCCCCGTGTCCCGGTACCGCAGCCGCGGGTGAGGGGCGGTGCTGCCGGGCCGGCCCCGTGTCCCGGTACCGCAGCCGCGGGTGAGGGGCGGTGCTGCCGGGCCGGCCCCGTGTGTCGGTACCGCAGCCGCGGGTGAGGGGCGGTGCTGCCGGGCCGGCCCCGTGTGTCGGTACCGCAGCCGCGGGTGAGGGGCGGTGCTGCCGGGCCGGCCCCGTGTGTCGGTACCGCAGCCGCGGGTGAGGGGCGGTGCTGCCGGGCCGGCCCCGTGTCCCGGTACCGCAGCCGCGGGTGAGGGGCGGTGCTGCCGGGCCGGCCGCGTGTCCCGGTACCGCAGCCGCGGGTGAGGGGCGGTGCTGCCGGGCCGGCCGCCCGTGTCCCGGTACCGCAGCCGCGGGTGAGGGGCGGTGCTGCCGGGCCGGCCCCGTGTGTCGGTACCGCAGCCGCGGGTGAGGGGCAGTGCTGCCGGGCCGGCCCCGTGTCCCGGTACCGCAGCCGCGGGTGAGGGGCGGTGCTGCCGGGCCGGCCGCGTGTCCCGGTACCGCAGCCGCGGGTGAGGGGCGGTGCTGCCGGGCCGGCCCCGTGTCCCGGTACCGCAGCCGCGGGTGAGGGGCGGTGCTGCCGGGCCGGCCGCCCGTGTCCCGGTACCGCTGCTGCGGGTCGCGGCAGCGAGCAGAGAGCACGGCGGGGTTTTATGGAGCTGGGCTCAGCTTTGCTGCAAACTGTTACCTGCAGATGGGAAACGTACAGACTGCAGATCGTACAGAACCCGTGTGTTCCAGATCGGAACAAAAGCCTAATCCCCTGAATCTCAGTCCTCCAGAAGGAACCTCCCCGCAAGGCTCAGGTCAGGCACCTGAGTAACTGTGACTGCAGATGTGCTGCAGCTTGTCTTACACCAATTCCCAGTTCTTGCCTTTTCCCTTCAAAGTTTTCTGAAATGTGGCCAATAACAGCATGGGAACACAGCAGTCTAGGCATTGCATGAACAGACTCTGATCAGGCAGAAGAACAACTGCGTTATCCAAATCCATCTTAGCAGATGCTTAATGAAACAAAATTAAATATATGTATATGTTTAGATGTTTCATGAAATGAAATAATGAAATTAAATAGATGGTTAGTGAAATCCAGAAAGGAGGCCGGTCCCCGCCCCCTTCCCCCCCACTCCCCTCACGTTTGCAGCCTTTTATATGTTTCTTGTTCTGTATACTATGGGATTTCTTATTTTTTCATCAGCTGAGATTCATGACCAGAACTAGTCTTTGACTTGAACATAGGCCAGACAGGATCTTGCAAGGCTGGCAGGACATGACTGGGAGGACTGAAGATCTGATCTCCCCTATTGTAGCAATCTTTTGACACATTTTGAAGTGTTTAAAAAGCTTTTTAACCAAATGTTAAAAAAAAACCAAAACATTTCGTGACACAGCATGTTATTAATGCAAAAGTTGTAATGTAGTATCTTGGTTATCAGACCTCTTTATACAGAAGATACCCAGGCATGTGTTTAAAATGTGCAGTACCCTGAGTGAAAATAAGGATTCATAAAGGCTTTGTCTTAGTCACTGTGTACTGCCGGTTCTAGTCTGAGTTGACCTTTCTCCAACAGAAGTTTTCCAACACCCTTTCCTAGAGAGATTGGTGTCTGAAGAATGTACTTTTTCAGGGAATTGGTCTCAAGGTCTCAACATCTACAGAGCAGTTCTGTTACTTAATCAGTGAATCCATAACACTTCTACCTGAAGGAATAGAGAGATCTTTCCTGAAGGTAGCCACCAAAGTGTTTTCTATTCTTTTCATCTGTGTCTTGTTTCCAGACAAGCATTGTGTTTTTACTAGCCTGGGCTTGTTTTTAACTTTGCTATTCTGTCTTGTAAAGCGTTGTGTTGCATTTCAGGTCGATATGGCAAGTAGTGAAAATTCCTCTTGTTGAGGAGAGGTGCCACGTGCACTCACTGCAGTGCTGGTTTGATCTGTAGGTGAGATATATCCCCAGTGTAATTGGGATTGCTGAAAGCTCCAAGGGTGTGTCTCTTTTAAATTGCCAGGGCTTGTTTGTGTGCTGGTAGCAAAAATCAATGTGGAGAAAGTTCCCTGACAAGTGACAAGATAGGAGTCAACTGAGTAGCAGGAGTGTAGGGAAAGAGCTTGAAACTTGGAGGTAATGGTGAGTTTTTGTCAATATACAAATTCTGATTGTCTTAATAACAGAAGGTGGGGGAGGGGGTTGGATTTTAGTTCTGCTGTTGCGAATCAGCAGATGGAATGTTACAGTTTCTGCTTGGCTGGAGAAGTCATAATCTATAGGAAAAGACAGCTGCTAATGGGCTAGGTGCTCTGGAGCATGCAGGGATGCTTGCTGCTGCTGTGATTCTGACTTGATCTCTTTTGGGCCCTTGAGAGATACCTGAGCTGCTCTGGGAGGGGTCACTTCCATCGGTTTCACTAAGCAAGGGTGTTGTACCCCTTCACTGCCCCAAAAGAAGAGTTTGCATGTTCAACAGAAATATGGTCTTCCCTTGACTGTACAGTTATATCCTAAGTTTTGTACTTACAGTTACCTTGTCAAATCAAGGTCATCAGCATCTTCCCATGGGACATATTTTATCTCTTTGCAGATGTTTCCAGAAGTCCTGATTTTTCTTCACTGCCAGAAGGACTTTTAATTTTAAAAACAAAAGGAAATACTGGATCATCTAGTTTGGGCTGGATATTGTAAACAGCTGTTGGCTGTTTAACTCAGCCCAGTTACCTGCCTTGACTGTCATGACTTGCATTTTGGTAATGCACAGTGTGCTTTTATAAGTGTGTTACGGGGTTGGGAGATTCTTTGTTTTCTTAAAAAACAAACATGTGGTCTTGCCAGCAGTGTTGATGGTCACTGGTTTTTTTTCTATGTGATCGTTGCAGACCTTGAATTTGCAGAAGGACAAGACATTTTCATGTAGAGCAGGGTAATTACTTCTGGGTTCTTTTGATGAACTTTACCATGTCATGTAATACACCCAGTGGAACTGAGAAAAGTGGGAGTGCTGTGAGGTGCAGCAGCTTGGAAATAAGCAGAAAACTAATTTGGATGTGCTTTGAGGGCTGTAAATTATAAAGAAAATGTTATGTACATCACGATTATTTGTAAGCCTTGAGGAATACTTTTGCAATGTGTGGATTACACTGTTTCCTCTTTAGTACAGTATGGTTAGTAAGGCAAGCTAAGTTAGAGGTTATTCCAGGTAGCATTTCACTGGGGTAAAATGCGTTAAGGTTATTCCTGCTTGGTACCACTGAAGTCCTGAGTTCTCTACTTGGACATTTGATGTGGGCACCCAAATGGAAGGTACTTACCATCAGACAACATGTCCTGCAGCTGCATTTCCAAGGAATGACAAGAACATTAATGAAAACCTTTTTTTGTTCCCACAGGTGGTTTACTCACTTTTATGTGGTTTCTGTGCTCTGGAATGGTTTTCTGCTGATCTGTCTTTTCCGAGCTGAGTTCCTTGGAGAGTCACTCCCATCATGGATTCGGGACATGCACCATGCTCTTGGCAGAGATTCTCAGAGGAAGGACACAGGCAAGTATTCCAGATATTAGAATGTGGCCATATAAATATTTTAAAACTGTATTAACAACACTGTGCTGAATTTGTAGCCAAGTGCTACTTCACTTTTCAACTATGTTTCAAATTACTTTCCTGGTACACCAAGTGCCTTTGTCATTATTGAAGATACAATACTTCTAATTTATGGATATGATGGCTTTCAGCAGACCTTTTAATAGAAAAGGCTGTTAGCACCTTCTGGAAGAAATCTCAGCAGTGCCTCACCTATACAAATATTTTTCACACTTAATTTAAAATGAGGGTAAAATTCTGTTGTGGGAAGAGGGAACAGTCTTTTTGAAGCAGTGTCAGGGTTAAATTGTTCCTGTCTGTTTCCAAGCTGCTGTTTTTTATCTGTAAGCAGATCAAGAGCACTTCTCTGCACTCCTGGTTCTCTTGCTCCTTTGGCTGCATAGCTGTCGGAGACTTGCAGAATGCCTCTGGACCAGTGTGTTTTCCAATGGTGTCATTCATATCATGCAGTATTGCTTTGGACTTGGTTACTACATTGCTGTTGGTTCAACTGTGCTGTGTCAAGTGCCTACTAATGGCAGGAATGGTAAGTGCCTGCTTAGTTATCATCAAAGATGCAGTTTTGCTCTCATTTGTTTCCATTGTGGCAAATGGTTTCGTAGAGGGCTGCTTGTTTGAGAAGTGTGTTAACTGATGAGACATAAAAGTACTTTCTGGCATAGTTCAAAGTAATTACATTTCAGGATATCATACAATCAGCCAGCGTTTACACAGACAGGGACACCCTTTCATGTTAACCATCACAGTTATTTGCTGAAAGGATACAGATCATATGCTTTGTGAAGAACAGTAATAGGTACCAGTTCTCAAATGCCACTATACAACTTCAGTTCTCAAACTGAAGAGGAGGTTTTTTTGTTGTAAGCTTTCCTGCAGGCTGAGTCTGTGAGGCTGTCTTGGCCACCTCCTTTTTCTTCCATGGAGAACTTCCCATTGCTCTGCCTTGACTCAGGCAGTATCTTCTTTCCCTTGGTACTGCAATGTTTCCATTATTACATGAGAAATTTGTATTATATGACTTGTTTCAGCCAACGCATTCCATTCGGTCTCACAACTGAGCTGCTAAATCCCCTGCACAGATGAACCATCAGCTGGCTGTAGCACTCCTCCAGTGATTAACTTTTGTGAGACAGTCAGTACCAAGTTTGGTGAAGTTTTTAAGCACTTTGAACTATGCCAGGCAGGGGATAGTGTGTGTGCATGTGTGTGTATCGCTGTGAGGAAGACAACTGTGTGCTTGCGTGTTGACCTGAGCCATGACAACATGTTTAATTAGGACAATAATAGTTACAAACACTGTTGAATATTGAGGTCTTAGACTACCAACTATGTATCATTGTACATCACACTGTATTTCAAGCTGCTGATTAATAATTAGGTATAGAGCAGTCAAGGGAAATTAGCTACTAGCTGGGCACTTCAATGATACAGTGATTTAAAAGCATCTTTCAAGGAATTAGAGGCTCCCTACTAGACTTTTGTAAGACAGTGACATTTGAAAAAATGTATGTAGTGTTTTGGAATGATGCTTGGGAAATTACTTGCTGGCCATATACTAATAAAGCATGTTTCATTCAGGAAAAAAGCTTTCCGTGCAGATCTGCTGGTATCACATTATAGGAGTTATGATGTACATTTGGGCCTCTCTTCACCAGCACAGATGCCTTGTAATTCTAGCTAATCTTAGAAAAAGCAGATCAGGTAAGACACTTCATTTCTGTCAACTGTTTACTTGGATTTTTTGTTGTTGTTGTTGTTTTGATAGGCTTCTATAGCTTCCAATACCTGAAATTTTTCTCAGTTCCTCTAGGGTGCAGATTAAACAAGGCTGTTTGGATGGCTAAACTGGGGAGAGAGGGTGTGGTATGTCTGTATCCATAGTTCTGTCAAACTTAAAATGAAGCTCTATCTTGTAACATCTTAAGGATAGACACAGTTTCCGCACTCTGAGTTTGCACAGCCAGAGGTGGCATCTTGTTTCATTAAGTGCAAAGCTGCCAGATCAGATGGAGGTGGATGATGATGATTAATAAGCACATTGTTCTGTAATTGTGAGGAGAAGAGTGTGTTTCAATGCATCTTCCCAATTAATTTCTTTCTGTTTGCTTGCAGGAAAGGTCGAAAATCTGAGCCACAGTGTTCCTTTTGGAGACTGGTTCGAGAGCGTTTCTTGCCCTCATTATTTTGCAGAGCTCCTCATATATATTTCTATGGCCATCACACTTGGAATTCACAATGTCACGTGGTGGTGTGTAGTGATGTATGTTCTTTTTAGCCAGGCACTGGCTGCTGTTTTGTGTCATGAGTTTTACCAGAAAAACTTCAGCTCCTACCCAAAGCATCGAAAAGCATTTATACCACTTGTTTTTTAGAGAAGTTTTTCTGAAGTATCTTCATGCAAACTGGGAATATAAGAGATTAATGGGTTATTAAAACCAAGGTAAAGTTGTACGTTTTCTCTAATTCTAACTCAAAACCTCGTAATTTTAATGATAGTCTCATCTATGTTACCAATTTGTGAGGAAATGTAAGGTCTCTGCATATCATGCAAGCTAAAAAAGGTTTACTGAAGACCTTAATTCAAAGTGGAGAGATGCTAATTGTGTCTTTTCTCTTTTATAATTATATCTTATGCATAAAACACGTGCAGCAAGTCCAAATTCATATATGTGAAGGCTATTGAAAGGAGGGAATCATTTGAACTACTGAATTTCATGCCTTGACTAATATTTAAGCATATTTCTTTCCAAGTCTCTTTTCTTTGAATCACTTCAGAGAGAGGCAAACTGTGCATCTTTCCGTGCTTCCCTGGTGACAATGAAAACCAGCCACTGCTTTACAATTGTAAGCACAAAAAGTGATGGAGAAAGCCGCGGTGGAGGAGTGACTCATGCTCAGCAGTGGAGATAAACAGACCCACTCGCTGCATTATCTCTTCTGCACCAAAGTGTTTTTGTTCATTGATGAGGACTGCTTTATCCCTAAACTGGGAAAACTGTGGAAGGTTCTCTGACTGAAAAGGCAGTAGAAGAGAATTTGCAGAAAATTCATGTTCTCTGTTGTCTTTATAGTGGGTTATTGGAGTCCCTCGTGTGTTAGAGGGGACAGATGAGCAAGACGACCATGACCACGACTACACTGGTTTTTAAACAGGTGTAATGAACTACCAAGGCAGAGCACACACATAAAACAGTACCTGACAAGCATTGCAAAGAAATTCTTTACTTGAGAAAAGATGATGTCACTCAGCTCAGGCACTTTTTTTGCAAACTATTGAATATTTGATATTTGATCTCATGATACTGGTGTAAATGATCAGTTTATGGGATATCGACGATTGAGAGGGAGACAGTGACTACTGATTTGTGATCAGAATCTGAATTTTACTGTGAGCTACATGTGCTTATATACCATTAGTAGCCTTCAGGAAGGGTAGTAATTTCTTACTACATTCATTGGGTTAAACATCACACAGACAAACTTCACGTTTCTACTTAGCTAAATCTTCTTTCCTGTCAGCCAGTGTTGATCCAGTCTTCATGTAATCTTCAAAGCTCTGTTTGCTCTTGCCAAGGCATCTTGGTTATCAAACTGCATATGCTAATTAAATCTACAGTGCTATCAGTCTCAGTTATCACAGTGTGATGAAGTTACATAGGTACTGGTGTTTCAGCATGTTGTCTACTTACATGCATGTATTATTTTGTATATAAATATTTTTATATACTGTATCATTCATGTCTTATTAACTGCCTAATTAAAAGCTTGTTAAACTGTTTCCTTTTTGTATGGTTTTTCAAGATTGAGCTTAAGTATTTGAAAACATGAGCAATCACTTTTTACAAAATAATGTGCCTATCTGTGCCTCTCTCCATCAACACTCCAGTCTCAGTTCACCATGGAACATCAGCAACCACAACTGCATCGATCTGTGTAACTTTTTTAAGTGGTTCTCGAGAGGCTCCTTGAGCCTATGTCCAAATGTCTTCTGTTTAAATGGTGTTCCTGTCCTTGCTCTGGGGAGAGCATCGTGGCACACGGCTACCCTGGGGTCCCCAGGATAGCTTCATCTGGAGTGCGGTATCAGGTTCTGGGCTCCTCATTACAGGAGAGACATGGAGCTCCTGGAGCAGGTCCAGCAAGGACAACAGAGATGATTATGGGATTGGAGCAGCTCTTACACAAGGGAGGCGAGAGGGAGCTGGGCCTGGTCAGCCTCAAGAAGAGACAGAGGGGAACTCATCAATTTCTTCAAGTATCTAAAGGGGGGTGGTGCCAAGAGGATGGATTCAGGCTCTCCTTGGCGGTGTCACCCAACGGGACAAGAGGCAATGGGCAGAAACTGATGCACAGGAAGTTCCACCTGAATATGAGGAAGAACTTTACTGTGTGGGTGACTGAGCACTGAAACAGATTGTGCAGAGAGGTGTGTAGTGTCCCTCACCGGAGACACTCAGGACCTGCTGGACACAGCGCTGTGCCGTGTGCTCTGGGATCGAGCCGGGGCTGGACGGGATGACCGCTGTGCCCGCTCCCGGCCCGGCCCGGCCCGCTGCGGTTCGGTGCTCGGGGCGCACGCACACACCAAGCGCTGCTGCGCACTCGGTGCAACCAAACCGAGATGTGTCCGGGCCGTTCCTACGCGGATGTTTTCCGCCTTGCGCAGCCGCTCCCCGTCGCTTCCGCTGCGCCCTTCCCCTGCCCGTGGCAGCTCCGCACGGGAAGGGGCGCGCTCGGAGCCGGCCGCTGCCCGGCAAGGCCGCACGGCCGCCCTCGGGAGCCGGCGCGCGGCGGGGCGGGGCGCGGCGCGCGGCAGGAAGCGGCGCGCGGCGGGGCGGGGCGGGGCCGCGCGGGCGGTGACGCGCGGCCTGGCGCGGGGCTCGCGCCGCCCCCCAGCTCCGCGCCCGGCCGCCATGGGGTCCGCGCCGCTGCCGCTGCCGCTCCGCCGCTGCCGCGGGCCGCCGCGCTGCTGCTGGCGGCCGCGCTGCTGCTGGCGGCCCCGGCGCGGCTCCGCGCCGCTCCCGAGGAAGAGCCCGGCAGGAAGAAGGAGCCGCCGCCGCCGCCGGCGGCGCAGGGAGCGGAGCCGCGGGCTGAGGTGAGGCGGGGACGGGCCGCGCCGGCTGCCCGCGCCGTGCCCCCCGCGGCCGTGGGGCTCCGCAATTCCCCGCTTTTAGCTGAGAAAAGGACGGCTGCTGGGCCGCCGCATCCTCCCCTCTTTCTGCTCAAAGAGGGACATCCATGTCCGACATGGGAAAGCGGTCAGTGCTCTTTCCCCCGCAGAAGCAGCTGGAAGCAGGCTTTGTTGCTTTGTGCCAGGTTTTGTTGTTTTTCTTTTCTCTCAACAATTAGTATCGGTTCCTTTGCGTTAAAACTTATGGAACAGTGTTTTCGGTGAGGGGATGCTAGTTCCACTGATCACACAGAGGGGTGGAAAAATTGCAGACATGTGGCTTGGCGCAGCGCATGGAGCGCAGTGTCACACACCCAAACCAGAAAACATTATTAGAGTCCCGTGAAAGGTGAAGGAGCTCTGGGAAGTCACAGTGTGTCACACAGAGCGTGAGAGCTAAATATCAACCCCGGAAAACTTGGAGCCCTGCTGGAAGCGGAATGCTGGGAAGCCGTCGTGTCAAAACACGCTGCGGGCTGTCTCTGCTGGCGATGTGCTGGGACAAGCTTTCTCAGCCGTCCCTTCTCAGGGAGGTGAACATCAGCACACAGACCTCGGGCCTTGCTTTTGATCGTAGATACCTTACTGTGTGTAGAAGTAAACACTGCGGTGAGTGAGTGGGAGCTGGAGTGTGCCCGTCTGGTTTCACCACCGGAGAGCCCTAAAGTTAGTTTCAGCAAACACAGTGCAAGTGCAGAAGAAGCTCATGAAAACTGGCACAAAATTTGGCTTGGGCTCGAATGGAAAAAGGAGAAATGTAAGCTAGATATTAAGAAGAAATTCTTTTGCATGAGGGGGGTTAGGCACTGGTACTGGTTGCCCGGAGAAATTGTGGGTGCCCCAACCCTGGAAGTGCTCAAGGTTGGATGGAGCTCTGAACAATCTGGTCTAGTGAAAGATGTTCCTGCTCATTGCAGGGGTCTTAAAATTAGATGAGTGCTAAGGTCCTGTCCGACCCAACCCATTCTATGAATCTATAAAATTTGAATGTGTCTAAGATGCAAAGATTTTGCAAGGGAAGAAAATGGTCCTGACCATTTTTGAATGGGCTGCTTTTTTCCCCCTAAGGTGTTATAGTCACCCAATTTTATTTTGAAGCACTTATTTATATCAGAAAACTGTTCAAGGTAAGGTCATAAAATAGGCAGGGATTTTAAAGATGGCAATATTAGACCTGAGCTGACCATGTCTTTTTGTAGTGGTGGTTCTCATGTTCTGGTGATAGCGTGCAAGGTGAAGTAATGTTTTAATAATCAGCAAGATCTGATCCTCTCACAAGTCCCTAACTGGCAATTTGAAGTGGGTGGCCGCCAGGAACTAGTTAATAATCATTAATTAGCATGAGAGGTGTCTCTTTAAAATGTCATTCTACACAGGATGGTATGACAGGAGAAATACAAGGCTTTGCATTTTTGTGTACTAATTCAAGCCTAATTGACAAGTGTTCAGGATTTGTCTTTTTTTTCTCCCCGTTTCTTACAGAAAGGCTCCTCCCTAGTTGCTCCAGTCCACATTGTCAGTGAAGAGTCAGCTGACAAGACTAACCTGGGCTTTATTCATGCCTTTGTGGCTGCTATATCGGTCATCATCGTGTCGGAGCTGGGGGACAAGACCTTCTTCATCGCGGCCATCATGGCCATGCGCTACAACCGCCTGACGGTGCTGGCTGGGGCCATGCTCGCCCTGGGGCTGATGACCTGCTTGTCAGGTTAGCACTCTGCTTTCTTCTGTTTTCTTTTACCTCTTAAGTAGCGATGGGTGTGTGTTTATCAAAAACCTTATGGGAATGCAGGTAGTACATCTATGCAGTTTGCTGTTTCGAGGAGAGTGTGAAGCTTTTCCTGCAAAGCATGGAATCTCAAATCAAGTATTTAGGCTGTTTGTGCTCCCTAGACTTCGACTGGAGTTTAAGGAAGGGGAATGAGATGAAGAGCCTAAGCACTCCCTTTGATTTTTGGACTAATTTTTTTTTTTTTTTTTTGCTCCTATTAAATTAGCGTGCCTAAAGGGAATGTGGGAGTGGCTTCTGTTTTTCCTCCTAAGGCAAAAGATTCTTTATATGATGACGCATTTTCCTCATCTTACGTGTATTCCTGCACACATAAGCTGTTTGGATTTGTGCTGGGAGCTAAGTGGAAGATGGAGGGGAGGGAGCAGGAAGTAAGGTGTCAGGTGGCACCTGAGGAACCTGTGGCCGTGGGCACTTAGGTAGCTGTGATTGTGAAATGGAGCAGCCTTCAGGTACATCAGATGCAGCACGGAGTTTGTCTGTGTGCTCATTTCTAACCATGCCCCTCTCAGAAATACTCGAAATAGTGGTGCTTGGTTCATACACGCTGGAGAGAGCCAGTTCACTGGCACAGGCTGCTTGGCAAGTGTTTCTGTGAATGGTTTTTGGGTGTGTAGCTGTTGCTGTGTACACTGCTGCAATTATTGCAGTTTAAGTTAGAGCAGTTTCCACTTGCATTGTGTGTAATTTCTCCTGCCCATCATGACTCTCTTTTTCTATACAAATTCTTTCTTCAATTTTTTTAATGCTTTCTCATAAAAGCTTTCTTTTCTGCTTTTATCCCCCAGTTTAGAGGCTCCCAGTTATTCCTTCCCTTTTCAGAAAGGAACTTGTTTTGTTGTTGGGTTCTTCCTCCTCCACACCCTTTCCTTGTCCTATCTCTTGCCCTTGTTTTATACAAGCTGACTTTGGAATTTCCTGGGGGGTTTTCCCACCTTGATTTCATGAAGACATGCTCACTTAAACTCATTAGTTCTAAGTAATGTACTTGGGATATTTTTTCAAGCTGTCTTACTTGACAAAATAAGCTGTCTTATTTCACTGTACCTATGCTTATATATGTAAGAAATGCTAAGAAAAAGATAGCTTTTTTTGTCTAGCTTTCTTGCATTGTTTTACTGCAGTATTTTCAGTCTTTTTAAAGATCCTTTGTTTAACTCCTGGTTTATTTAGCTTTGCAAGTAGTACTGCTATTTGTGTATGTATGTGCTGTGTTTATGAGTAATAAGGCTGATTAATTCTGGTCTCATTCTTACTTCTGGTAGTGGCAGTGCAGAATTATTTCTAGATCATGTAGTAACTTTTTAGTGCATTTTTCAACTATAAAGGTGTTTACAAAAAAGCACACATGGTAATATGCTTCCTTTTAGCTAATTGATTGTGGAATAGAGTAGCAGAAACACTTGTATGGTCCGAGCAACCTTACACATAATGTGTGGACTTTTTATTTCTTCCCATTTATATAGGCCTTTTTCTGTCAAGAGATGCTAAGTGGTCTTACTTTATGAAAACTAAGTACTTTGTCCTGGATACACACTTCTTATTTAAGAACTAGTTTTGGCTTAGTTTGATCACCGTCAATACCTCTAAAAGATGCACTGTGAAGGTTGCTTTTCAGTCTGTAAGTGGAATCTGTCTTTGAAATAAAGGAAGATCAAAGTTGGTCACATTGTGTGTATGTGGGGAATATGGGGGACAAGGGAATAGTAATGTGCACTTGGCAAAAGGAAGACATGCATGGATTCACCCAGCTGGATGATTTGTAGATCTGCCTGGTAGATTTACCTAATTGAAAATCTTATTCTGACTTTATCTGATAAATGGAATTATTGGAAAGAGATGCTATCCACCATGTAAATGGAATTAACTGGGTACACTATGACTAATCTAACACAATTACAGATGGTAGTTTCATGGTGTGCGTGGAGAAAGGCAGGACTTGCCTTTAGATAGACCTTGATGGGAAAGATAATATTGTTTGGACTGGCTCTTAGGAGCAGCACACCTCGACATTGGCTGGAGTGCATTGTCTGGTCATAGTGGACTTCAGTCTCTGGTGTGACCAGTAATGCTTGGAGTTTCTAGGGTGTTATCTTCCAAAACTTGGAAAATTGTACAAAACTAACAAAAGATGCAATATTTATTTATCAGTAGATATTTGGATTGCAGACTTTGCTAGCAAGCGTTTCTTAGAAGTGGGAAAAACAATTATGATGCTCATGCTTATTTTTTTAAATGGCACATTTGTTTTCTTTCCAGTTTTGTTTGGCTATGCCACCACGGTTATTCCTCGTGTGTACACATACTATGTGTCAACAGCACTGTTTGCAATCTTTGGCATCCGAATGCTTCGGGAAGGCTTGAAAATGAGTCCAGATGAGGGGCAGGAAGAGCTGGAGGAAGTTCAAGCAGAAATTAAAAAAAAAGATGAGGAAGTAAGTCATAAAGTTGGTGTTAGTTACAGTTGGTGGGAGAGTTACAGCTGTGAAGCTGCAGAGCAGCACTGTCATTCATGTTTGGGGTGATCAGCAGTGTGTGTGACTGAGAAACTGACACGGAAAATATGGAGGTGGCCCCTGGAGGCTCTTCCAGCAGGTGGTTCCAGTCCTGTGGCAAGCCTGGCTTCTTAGGAGAGAACAGACCTTCTGCTTAGTGTGGGTGTTTTTGACATGTTTTTAATGCATTACTTGCAGAGAGGACACCAACAGTTTATTCTTGGCTCTACTTTTATTTCTTTTTATGGTCAGACACTTTATTTGTAAGCAGTACAAGATGGATGATAATCAGAGATTAGAGCTGATTACAGCTATGTATGTGTGTGTACTTCCACACACAGACATGTGTGCATATACTTAGCTATATTTTTGTAAGGGTGACTGTATAAATATGCTGATAATGTAGCAGGCAGTGGCTAATGACATTCTAGAAACTGAATGTCCAGCTTTATTGTTAGATGTTTCATTTGGGTTGTTTAGATGACATTTTTAATTTTATGGTTATTTCTTGTGGTTTTCTTCCCTTGTCCTCCACAGCTTCAGAGAACTAAACTGTTAAATGGGCCAGGAGATGTGGAATCTGGGCCAGGCACCACTATACCTCAGAAGAAGTGGCTACACTTTATTTCACCAATCTTTGTTCAAGCTTTTACGTTAACATTTTTAGCAGAATGGGGCGATCGTTCCCAATTAACAACCATAGTCTTGGCTGCCAGAGAGGTGAGTGTTGCAGAATCCCTGCTCTTCTTTTGCCCTCTTTGGGTGGCCCGTAGAGAGATAGGAGACAAAATACTCTTGCAGGAGGTATCAGATTCACACCTGCTGCTTTGATGTGCCTTAAGTAGTTTGTGTCAAGACCTGACAGTAAATGCACTGAAGCTCTGTGTAGTATTAAAACTACAGTTACATGATTGGAAGTGCACTGGCATTTCTGGAAGTAGCTGCTTTATGTCATGCAGCTGAAATCAATTGGGTTTTGTTACAGTGTTGAGAGATGTTACAGAAGAGATGTTTCTTTCCTCTTTGTGGTAGTTCAGTTTTAACTGGGTAACTTTAAAAGATACTTCCATTCCATCAAGCTTTAAACTGTTAGAAAGATACCTCCTCAGATACATCTTGTTAAAATATGAATTAATATGGAAGGGTGTATAGAAGAACAATAAACTCTAAACTGCTGGGCACTAAGTAATGCTGTAAATTATATGCATTGTGGTGATTAGAGTATATATAACTGTATTATACTTAAAGGAAAATGAAGGCTTGTAGTCAAGCTTTTAATAAACATAAGTAGCTTGCCTGTGCTCTTTCATGCACTGAGATAATTTACATTTTTTTCCCTAGGACTCATACTTCTTTCAGGTGCACTTTCAGACGTTCCCTAGGGATAAATCAGGGCTGTTTAATGAAGGAGGCTGCAACCTGCAGGAACCTCTTGTCTCTGTTACAGTGTAGGGAAGATGTTTAGAGCTAACAGCAGGAGAGGATGATCTCATTGTTCTTGGAAAAAAAGGAAGCACTACAGCCTCTGCCCAGTTTGCTAGGCAAGTTGCTTAAGCCCATCTTTTTACGGGGGATTGTTGACTTCTGGTTTACATTTCCTAAATGTCCCCTTAGGAAGTGTCTGTCAGACTCTTTAGTCTGGTTTGTGAAGTGCTGAGCATTGTAGTTAAAACCTGTGGGCTGTACCTGTAAAATATGAAATGTTCATAAGAGTGCTACCAAACAAAAAATGAATTGAAGGTATGTATCTTGATAGTGGTTTTCAAAATCAGTGAATAATTATGGTGAAATGGGGGGATGAGATCCACCTTCTGGCAGTGAGGGCTGTACAGGTAATTGCTGGCTATAGGGATATCCAGGGACTCTGGGTCCTTATCCTGGGACCTGTTTGTTCTGCTGGCCCAGCCCTGCTTCTTGCACTTCTTGGTGCTTTCCAACCTGCCGACTGCTTAGTGCTCACCACCTTTTCTCACTGGCTTGTGGTTTTGGTTCTTTTGGACCAGTGAGTGTTGTCTTCAAACCACAAAATTTCTTAGACAGTTTTCCTGTTTGTCTTTTTTAGATTTCATGCATTCCTCAAGTGATGGAAGCAGCTTTTTTTTTTCCCTCTTGGAACTGGGAGTGTCACATAGAGATGAGCAGGAAGATATGCTGTCCTTAACTGTGTAATTTCTAGGATCTGAGAAACCCCTTTTATGTAGTGCAGTTGTTCACACACTGAGGAGCTGCTTGTTATGCAGTGATGTGAAAAGCTGTTGTTGACAGTAAATTATAAAATAATTTATTATCCTCTGGACTTCAGATCTTTCATGCTTCCATCTTTGAATGATAGAGCAGGGCAGAGTGTAGAGCACAAGTGGGTGAAGCAGGGCAAAGAACTTGGAGTGTTGTAGCTGCTGAAAGCTTTCAATTGCTGTTCAAGGCTTATCTCTCTCTTTCTTTATAGATAGGTTAGTGTCCTTCCAGCTGATGCATATTGTGTTTCTCAACAGCTGCCACCTTCCCTCTAGAGGTTGCTTATTGGTTTAACTACAGTGGGAGCAATTTCTGGGTCTATAATTAACTACTTAAAGATGCTGCTTGGCTGAAGCATGCTATATGCTCCTATCTTAGGCTGGATTTAAGTCTGTCTCTCCAGATGATGTTCACTATTGCTAGTCCTTAAGACAGTGCTGAACAGCAGAGCAGAGGAATCACCAGACAGTATCCTCTGTGCTTGGCAGTCTGCAAACAGGGAATTAAAACACTGCTCTGAGGTTGTTGTTGGACTAGAAGGTTTTCAACAGTGCTGATTTACCCCATTGTGCTTTTTTTTCCCCTTAGGACCCCTATGGTGTGGCAGTAGGTGGAACAGTGGGACATTGCCTATGCACTGGTTTAGCAGTTATTGGAGGGAGAATGATAGCACAAAAAATTTCTGTTAGGACTGGTAAGTGAAAACTCACTCTAACCAAAAAAACATAATGCTGGTGTAAAGAGCTGCATGCTCTTTGAGGAACAGTGTTCCTCAAAACTTTTGGAAAACCCATAAAAACTGGTGGTTTGTTTTGGATTATTTCGGGATGGTTTTTTGAGTCTGTCTTACGTCCCACCTCGTTTTGCTTTACTATTAGCTACTCCTTTTAGGAGACCAGAGGAAGGAAATACACTATTTTAAATGGTCAGTGTTTATTGCTTGACAGTGGATAATAGAAATTCTGTTGCAATTCTGAATCTAGTCAGGTGAGCAAGTGAACTACATCCTAATGACTTACACCAGCCATTTAAAAGCCATAAAAGCTACTCTGTGTGGCATAAATGGTTTTTTATCATACCTGCTAACTGCAACAGGCAGGACCAATGAGGTTACATTAGGTTGTTTGTTTTAACTTAGGATGCAGCTTGCTTCCACTGTCAGTCCTATGATGTGGTGAGATTTCTTCTTCCAAGAATAATCCTGTGAAACTGTTTCCTATATATGTTCATTCAGAATATTTGTTCTTTAGTTGCAGAGGTGGTAAAAAAACAACTTTTACTGCCAAAAGTGAAACATGCACTCTGTTGTGTTTGTTTGCTGAGGAAATTGCTAATCTAACAATGGTTTCATATGCTGCAAGCACAGTGTGGATCTTGAGCCACAGGAGTAGCCTTATATTAAACCAGAGATCCTTCTAGCACATTAGGTTGTTGAAAGAGTTGTGGAACATACCCACAGTGATGCTTTCCCAGAATCCTGTCCCAGCCTCTAGTAGACTGTGGCCATTGCAAGCAGTTAATGTTTTTGATACTTTTTCTTCCAATACACTTGCCTAAAATGTGCAAAAAACACTAATTGTATGTCAGTCCCAATTGATGGCTTGCTCTGGGCATGAGAATATTCTATCCTATTTTCTGCTGTACAGCCAAATACTCAACAGCAGGTGTTAGCCTAGTTTTATACTGGCTCAAATAGTGAGTAAAACAAAGCTTCTTGGAGATGTAGTTAGACAGTGGGTTGGCATATGGACGTCCCAGTACTGAGCTAGAAGCAACATCCACTACTTGTGGCATGAATTTTTAAGTAAGGCTATTTGGGAATCAGATATTTTAAAAAAAATTAAGTCTCTAATGTGTCATGGAAGATAATTACTTTTTGCATCTAATTTTTTCTTGTTTTGTTTTCAGTGACAATCATAGGAGGAATTGTCTTCTTAGCATTTGCATTTTCTGCACTATTTATAAGTCCAGACTCTGGTTTTTAAAATTTTTCATTGCTCTAAAAGAACAAGGATTGGAAGCATCAAGCAGTTATCCTTGTGCTTTTTGTATATAATGTACAGAATTAGTAGTTAAACAAGTGCTGAAGATGAGACACTGAACTTTTTATAGCGGATGATTCATGGGACTGATGCATTTATGGACAGCTTCTGCAGTGGAGATCTGCTTATTGTCTGGCTTGTTTGTGCTGTGGTGCCTGCTGCCATGGTGGGATTTGAGTGGTTTTCTCACTTGCTGGACCTGGCTCAGCTGAGTTCAAGGATCTACTCTCCGAAGTATTGAGAATTCCCCTCTTCTTCCTCTGATACACACAACCACATTTCCTGTTTTTTCAAGAGCTGATTCTTCAGGCCTCTTGAAGCAGACTGTGTTAAGGGGAGAAAACTGCTGGCTCCCACCTCCAAAGATGGTGGTTCCATGGTGCACCTGAGGCTGGATAATCTAAGCAACAAGAAACCTGGGAGCAGTCCCTATGCCACCCAGTGGCTGAGCCAACCAAGAGAATGTTATCAACTTAATTTAGAGGGAAAACTTCTTAATCAGGGATTTTTATCAGGAAACTGATGTGGGGTGATTAACAACCTGCTGTGTTCAATATGCAATCTGGCTGGAGCTAGTATTATCTGACTCTTTTTTTTTCTTTTTTTTTTTTTTTAATATTAAGGTCTACAGAAAGTAATGAAGTGGTCCAACTTAACCATGTTCTATTCCCAGGACTGAGCAGTAATGAAATTCTTAGGTTTAGATGTATTCCTGATTTTTCTTTTTAGGAATAGAAATGTAATCTGGAAGAGTATTAATAAAATATAGTGTCTCCATTTGTGTTATTTTCAGTTTGTTTTGATGGCTGCCGTAATTCTTGCCACAAAGGTTTACTGAGTGATTATGTGCTTTAGGTGAGGAAAATTTACTAGATTTATTTTGGTTACTGATAAATGCCAGTGTTATAAAGCCTTCAAAAATGTTGAGCACTGAAGGTACATGGGTTGCAGAAATACATGCTTATCTCTGCTCTCCAATGGTGATTTGCATTCTGAATCTGTATAACCCACTAAGATCTACCTTGTAGCAGTCTTGGAAGATAGAAGACATGGTTTCTAATGTTATGAATCTGTCTTTCTTTGAAGCTGAAGTACTATGGAGCATTGCAGATTTGACCCCATTCCATTGGTAGATCAGAAACAGAGCAGCCCCTAATCCTTCTCTTAGGTTTCACTTTCCAGAAAACCCTTAATGCCACATTTCCCAAACTCTTAAGACCACAGCAGTGCAATGCCAGGGATGCAGAGTGGTGTGAACACAGGTTGCCATTTCAGGCTCCAGGTCTACATGTTCATGCCTTGGCCCAAAGGCACTGTATGGTTTGGGGTTTTTTTGGGTTGTTATAAGGGGTTTTGTTTGGGTTTGTTTGTTTGTTTGTTTTTGTGTTCTTTTGAAGCAAACTTTGTAGCCAAAACCTGTAGCCTCTTCTTTCCCACAGTCTGAGGACCCACACTGTCCATGATGAGTTTCAGCTCCTGTAGGGAGTGCATTTGTAGCAGAGGTTGTGTTAAAACAGGGCAGGGACAGGGATCTGCAGGGAGGAGCCTAAACTTCTAACTGTTCATGGGACAACTGCTCCTGTTAATCAGAAGTGGTGCTGCTGGACATTCATACAGATCCATCCCAGGCAGGGTAACTGTGGTGCCACCTGATTTTTCTTTTTAGGAATAGAAATGTAATTGGGAAGAGACACAAATTTTATTTTTTTTTCTCAAAATCCAAAAAGCCAACCCAGTTTGCCATGCTCTAATTGTAGAAGCTCCCCAAAGCTTGTGTTAGCTGCTTATGCTATTTTTGATACGAAAAGTTAGGCTAAGATTAACACAAGGAAGCTCTTCAAGAGGTTGTTTGTAGAGGTGTTAAGATGCAGAACAACTCTCTGCAACTTCCACATCTATATTTTACTATTACAAATTTAGAGATGCCAAGTGCTGCTTTTGCCCAGTCATAGCAATGCATTTGGCTGCTGCTAAAGACCAGCTAGGCAGGTTGGTTTGAATAGTGCTGTTGAAGCAGCTTTTTGATTTTTTTTTCTTTAAGCACAGATATTGACTTGTTGGAAGTCTAGCATGAAATTACATAGCTCATGAAATTTTAGTAAAAGCTTTGAAAGGTGCTTTAATAGTTGCTACTAGTTAGTGATTGATTGTTGTTGAGTGCCTGTTGGAGTTTTTCATAGTTGGGATTTTAGCAGTCATTGTATATTCACTGATCCTCTTGGATCATATTCACTGAGAATACCTGGATCGTTGAGACACAGGCAATATACAGTGTATGAACATTTATATATAAGGTAACCAGCTGAAGCCTTGATTGCCACAATCCCGTGCACTTCCTTGTTCTTTTGTAGCTGGAGGATGAAATGCAGTGAGAGCTCAAGTGTTGAAGGGAAGGCCATGCAAACCATTGTGTCTGCAACATGGGAAATGGGCAACTGTCACCACAGGTGACATCCATCCTGCAGCTCTCCCTGCTGGGGTGAGGTGCAGCTGATTTCAGCTGCTGCCAAAAGCACCTCGGAAAGCAGCATCTAAAGCAGGAATTTACAGCTCTGACTGCACAAAGCAGAGGTTTGCAAGTACACATTGCCAGCAATTCCTCACTTCCAGGCAATAGAAGTAAAATGGAGAGGATAGTCAGTTCTACTGGGATGGAAAATTCTCACCTCAACTTGTGATTGTTATTTTCAAAGGTGCCTATTCCCAATCCTTGGGTACAGCCTCTCATTACTCTGTATATGGCAAAGCACAATAAGCCAAGGCTGAGGCAAACTAACCTTCCATCCTGCCAGGACAAAGTTTTTCAAAGGAAACCTGTTGAAATACAGGACCAGGTCACCAGCAAGCCTGATCTTCCTAGGGCAGTGCCAGCAGGTGTGTGTGTGCTGGGCTGGTGCCTGGGCTTCCTGTTGTGACATCTATGAGTCAGACTTGGTGTCTGAACACCTGGAAGTGAGAGAGGGGCTGTGTTCCCTGAGCCCTGCCAGAGGCAGCCTGCTGCCATGCAGGCTGTCCCTCACCTCAGGCTGGCTCTGGAACGCTGCCACCAGATTCACATGAGCAGTTTTGTTTCTAGAAAGAGGTTGGTAGCTCTGTGTACTTCCATGTTTGTCCCAGATACTGTGTATTTAAAAAACAAAATCAGATCTTGAACCAGGAGGATCAGACTGTTCCATCCTAATATAATCTGAGTTATCCTCTCTTTCCAGAGCCATGGAAATAATGATGTAATGGCACTTGCTGTACTGACGTGGCATTTTTCCAGAGATGGCCTTGTATGGCCCCTGAAGTCAGCACTCTTGGCAAGTTACTACAGCTGCAGGCTTCTGCTAATGGAGATGCAGGGTCCATTTCTGTAGCACTTCTCACTGACCTGGGCATGTACTACAGCTTTTCTTGGGCATTACTTCCATTACTTCCCAGGGGAGAATGTATTTGCCAGGGTCTGTCAGTGACAGAGACTGTGTGCCACAAAGAATGCTAGTAAGGCTCTTACTGTTGTATGTTACCCTCAAAACAGCTGAAATCTGGAATTTATATCACTAATGCCTGAGAGTCAGAAGTGCATCTAACCTTTGGATTACTAATCTTTACAAGTACTTAACAGCTTCATTCTCATATAAACATGGGTTTTGTTTTCAAGCTTGCATGGCAGCAAAATGCCATTTAACAGAATTGCTTCAGGTATGGCAGCAGTTGTAATTATCACTCTTCTTCATGATAAGTTTATGGAAAAATATACTGCTATTTCCAAAGTTCAATTCTAAGAAAACTGACAGTCTTGCTTGCTCCATGCTTTCAGTCTTATCACTGATGGGTGGTGACAGTTCTTAATTACAGCTACAGCCCTTCTACAGCTGATTGTTTCACTCCTGGGCTGCAGGGGCCTCATGGCATGTAGAAGTAATGTACAACTTGCACAAGTATTAAATTCTCAAAGGCAGGAGATCAGTGTTCTCCTCTGGGCATCCAGTGTGATATTACAGAAAAAAAAAGTACTTCAGACTGTAAAAATGGCTAAGCGTATTTATCATTTTCTTCAGGCATTCAGTTTCAATTACACAATTTTCTTCCCACCCACCTTTCCCTGAACATTGAATTCATTTGGAATTATTAATGTTTACACTTTGATCAGTGAAAAGAGGGTCAGACCACCCTGACAGGTTACATATTATCACGCAGCTCTTCCAGGCAGGAGCTACATGCTCTCAACAAGTTGTGCTTGCAGCTAAATGCAAGTCTCTGCTTCCTTGCTCAGTGGCACAGCCAGTATTTCAGACCACCTCTACTCCTTCAAAAATACTATTCTTTGACATTTCACCAGCACAAGAAATACCCAGGGAGGGGAGTGGCACCCATTTCAAGAGAGGGGTGTTTTTCCCATGACAGAAAGTGAGGAAGGGCTCTGCCCATCCAAACCCGCTGCAGTGCTGCTCCATCCTTTGCCAAGAACAGGGACTGCAGACACGAAGGTACGAAAGCAGTTTTAAATTGTGCACACTCAATCAAGTGCTGTGTGAGTAAATTCCAAGGCAGTAATGTAAATACACAAATCAGAGGTCTCTAGCCTTTAGAGTGGGGCATCAGTTTATAAAGAGATACAGAGAGAAGACAAGGAAAAAATACAGTATGCATTTTTACTGAAATCTCACAAGTCATTTGTCTGGGTAGGGGAGAGAAGAGAAAAGTGACATCAAGCAACTTCTCACAAGTCAGTTCTGTGGGTGGGGGAGAGAGAGTGCCTTTGGTACAGTCGTGGGAAGGGTAAGAGCGCTTCACTGTGAAACTTGGATAAAACTGACATCAAGCAACTCAGAAAAAAACTTCTAGAACCTTAGAAGCTACAGAAAACAAAATTTTGAACGAGTTACATTTATTCAGTTAAAAAATTGACAGTTAGTAATGGTCACATGAACACCAGGGAACTGTATCTACATTTCCTGACGTCAATATGAACGGCACTAGGGTTTTTGTTTGTTTTCTTTTACGTATATAAATCTAATGCCAGTTAAAAAAATACAAAACAAAACTGAAACCCAAGACACTGTGAAATCAACACTGCTTAAAAACTCAAAATTCAATCTGATATATTTGAAAATAAATATTTTTTACCTTTCTTGTTAGAAAAAGACAACTCACCAACTGCTTTCAAAGCAGTTACATCTTTAAGACCATTCCCAAAAGTGTTTCATAAATAATTACCCATTGATTGATTGTCTATTAATGCAGCATCTCTCAGTCATAGCTGGGATCTCTGTTATTAGGCCATAAAGTATTTTTTTCAGACACAGTGTTTTGTTCCCCCCCCCTTGCTTTTTATTTTAGATACACTTTCTTTGAATATAGCATATCATGCTGGCAAAATTCATGCAGATGGCATAGCATGAAGTATCACAGAGTTTAAAATCACCTGTTTAAAATAGACAAAAAAAGAAAAAGACAAGGAATGTAGTGTTAAAAATCATGGTAGTGAAAAAGCAACTACCCAGTCTCATGGAAGTCTCATGGACGACCAAGACAATTTCAAATGTTCTCTCACAGTTGTCTCATCTACTTTGATTTGTTTAAATATGTCTTTTTTAATCCAAATTCATTTCATTCTCTTCAATTTTTTTCCACCAGGGATAAGTAAAAAAATAAAAGGTTAATTATTAAAACTAGTCTCTTTTCCCTTTTAATCAAAATAACCATTTTCCAGCCCTCTGACTGTACATCTAATTTCAATAGTTATTTCAAATAGAGAAGCTTATGAATCTGACACGTTTGACATCTCCTGATGCCTTGACATTTAAAACACTCATAACAATACCTGGGTTAAATCTCTGAAAATATAAATGATTCTTGAATCAACTTTAACATTTGAAAAAGGCCACATCTTTAAACCTTCAGAACGTTTTCACAGAATTTATAATCCTAAGGGACACTTAGAATTTTTGAGCAGGCAAATGAGCCTCCAGATGATTCTCTCTCATAGGCAACTGTGCAACTTAAAAAGCCTCCTTCCAAGGAAGCTCTCATCACTAATCTCTTCCCCTGGCCATATAAAACACAAAGGCAACCAGTTTTAGAAGCCTTTTTAATCCTGCACTTTAAACCTCAAAGGATCACCATAATAAAGAAACATTTTCCAGAAATGTCTCTCTTGACAGTTTTATGTGTTATTCCTTGATGTGCCCCCTTTTTAACAGTTTCACCGACTAAAGAAATAAACTGTTTTTCAAATAGTCTTTTCAGTAAAGTGCTTGTTATTACCCAAAAAAAAACCAAAAAAAAAACCCCAAAAAACCAAAAAGAGAAAGTGCTATTTAAGTCTTAAGATAATTTCTTTTTCCTGTGAAAAAACTGCCTGATACATCTTTACTTTATTTATTTTTACATAAAGCTGAAATGAAACCTATTTCTTGTAAGGATGCTGGGTTACTAATTTTGGTGTTTGGCAGTAGGCAAGATGCCCACAGAAGGTGGTGACACACTGGAACTGTAGTGCAGAAGGTAAACCTTCTAGATGAAGTGGAAGGCATATGGAGAGCTCCTACTAGAATCCTTTCATATTTATATACAAATATAATATATATTAAATATAATATAAAAATAGCTATATTCTTTTTTCTCTCTGAAGTTATCCCAGACACTTTTCTTCAAAGCCTCACCCATTGCAGACAATGTCTGTCTCCTAAACTCCGTGCAAATGCCGTCCTTTTCACTCCATTATGTATCACCAGCCCATTTCTTCACAAATACAATCCTCCCCTTAACAGACTCCTTCCCTTCTGTCAGAGCCATTCTGCAACATTTCTGCTCCAGAACCTGCAGCATCACAGCATTCACTGTCATTCTATTTATCAGGATGTTGCAAGTAAGTCTGTAGTAAATGAGTCGGGCAGAAGTAAAAGGCTAATTAAGAAAGAGGCAACAGCCTGGTCCTCTTCTCACTAAAACTCAAGGACAGTTCAGCAATTGATTCAGCAACAGGGGAAGCTGCAGACCTGTTAAATATACAGTTTTTAGTCACTCCTTGTGAACAAAGCATCTCCACACTTGCACACAATCTGGACCAAGTTCTACATTTGCCTTGGTAAAGTTTCCCTGATTCAGGTCAGGAATTCTTCAAATGTGTGCTGTATTTTTCCAGTTCCTTAGAATTTCCCCATCTTCTATCCTTTCTCTACTAGCTGGTAGTTCTGTAATTGAATGACCTCTCTCTAAGGCTACAAAAAGCTTCTTGATCAAAGCATATGCTTCTATATTCTCTTTCAGCAGCCACACTATCCCATCATCTAATTTCTCTCTCCTTGTTTAGCCTTTTTACTGACAGACCTATAGCAGCACATCAGAGTATATGGGGAGAGGAGAATGGGAAGTTGAAATGAAGCTTCATATAAAAAGCTGCATTATTAACTGTCTGGCTGGTACCTCTAATTTCTGTAATTTGCAGTATAATAGTTTAATGCACCTATTTTACCAGTATTCAGTAGTTCTAACAGCACTATTAAAGCTCTCCCAGTTTTCTTTATTAGTGCTATATTTTTATTGTAATTGGTTAAAGAAATTTGTGTCTAACCTGTTTTGCATTAGGCAAAGAAGTGATAGCACAGACCTGTAGTCAATGCAGCTTCATACAGAAACAGGTGGAATGGAGTGGTAAGGATAGCAGAGCAAGGCAGGATTTCTTTACATAGAACTTTACAGAAACAGGTCTCTGACAATTATCCCAGTCTAAAGAATGCCAGAAATCCCTTTAAAGAAGGGAAAGTGTTTCTTGCTATGTTTGGTATTGGCATCTGTTCCTTGCTCCAGGCTGCAATAAGCTTCTTGGAGCAGAGAGCAATCTGATTCTCTTTGGTACTGTGTTTCTCACACTCTCCTTCCTTGTTCACTGCTTGGCTTTTTGGTGCCAAACATTTGCTTTATGACTGGGGAATAACAAGGGTCTAATGCTGGGACACGTGCAGAGGCAAAGGCTTGCCCCAGAGCAAGGCTTGGCTAAACCAGAATTATCTCCTGCGGGTTTGGTTCATCCAGTAATACAATCAAACTGTTCCATAGTACAAAATAGACCATCACCATTTGGTTACATTCATTCAACTCCTCCTCAGTATTCAAGATTAATCCAGCTTTCTCTCCCTAGCACTAGTTTTAACTGCTTTTGCTGTTTCTAGTTTTTAATTAATTATCAGATCTACCAGCATTTATTAGTCTTCCTCTGAAGTTCTGGTTTCCACAAACTAGTACCATAAAAACCTACCAACATTTACTTAAATAGCACATATCTGTTGGAACTTTTTATTTTCTTTATAAAGTGAAGTTGCCTTCTGAAGTCTTAGTTCAGTGATAGCTCTTAAATCAATACCTGGTAGTGTTAAATGCAATCATGATCTCCCCCAAAACACACTTTAAATGCTTCCAAAAATGATTTTAAAAAAAAGATCAGCTTATTATTCTTCCTCCTGCAAAAGGAGTCCTGTCCTTTAAGGTTTGCTTTTTTTTTTTTTTTTTTTTTTTTTTTTAAGGTATTACCTTAAAGATCTGAGATTTTTGAGACTCCTGTATTTCTGGGTACTGTCTGAGGGGGAGTACCAGTCAAAAATATTCATGGTCTCAATTCAGACCACTGTTAAAATTAACACAATACAGAAATATCTATGAAGTAGATACACAAGTTTGGTTGACAATGTGCTAAGACTTCAAAATTGAAAATGGTTACAGATTCAAGACATTGTAATTCAAGATGTTCAACATTATCACCTGAATTAAAATCAAGGCACTATGGGTTTTGTTGTTGTTGTTAAAATGACCCTGAATTAGTTCTGACTAATTTTTGAAGGAGAATAAAAAGATTCCAACATGGTTTAACAAGTTACAATTCTCACCACAGAGAAAGTGGTTAAAAAGTGCCCAAAAGGTTATTAAATGTAAATATATTTTTGTGCAAATTACTCCTATAACTGAAACATTCTTGAAAATTACTGTCATTTTTTTTAAACCTTTTACATAAATATTTCCAACTATGAACTATATCAAAAGATAGCTTTGGGGAATAAAATTCCAAACCATCCGCAAGAAAGCAGTGCAAATTCCTATTTTTCAAATAAAATGATGAATTAATTATGAAATGATGAATGATATTTATGAATCTGAATGTCCTGAACCCTGATGCATGATCACCAGTTCAAACAGCTTCATCAATAATTTAACTTCAAGCAGTCAACTAACCAACACACTATACCTCACCGAACAAACCCTGACATCACGGACAAAGCACAAACAAGAGACTTGTGCCCACATTAAGGGTGAAAATAATGATGCATCATGTTGTAAACAAAAGGGTAGAACAGAGGAAAACATTAGTCTGAGTATGGCGTGAGAATTTAGGGAAACATATTCAAACCTACAAATAACAGATTACATTTTCATGCATCATATAAAATATTTTGCTCTTTCTCCTTTTATGCAGACATATACACAATATTTTACAGCATCTGTACAACAGAGAACTGGATTTCACACAACATTTTCAAAATATTTACTGTCCTGTAATCATCTGAAAAAAAATTAGATGGTTTTTGGACTATATTTCTGGCATTTTTTCCTGCTAATTCAAAACAATTGCTCCATGTCCGTTTTAATACTTTAAAAATGTACAGGATTGATAAAAATACCAATATTTTCAGCATCACTCTCATTTCAGTCACATTTGGAGATTTCACCTGGACAAATTACAACATGGCAGCAAATCCTTTAAAACACAGAAACTGGGGCAACTCTCAAAGTTGGCCATGTCCCCATCATCATCTTGTGGCTTTTCTTTAACAAATTCCAGAAGTTAGAAGCAGATCTCAACACCATGGTGCTAGAAAGCCTTCGTACTGTTACCTCTGTAGCTTCAGTGCAACTGTTTGTGGGGCAGCCCCTGCTGGCAGTTTGCTTCAAAAGGAGGCAGCACCCACACTACTGTGGCTGAACTTTGGAAGGATCACTCATCTTGTCAGTTCTGTGTCGTGACAGCTGCTGCTGCTGCTGAGACTGATGCTGCTGGTGGTGGGACTGAGTGAAAGTGCTTTGTTGCAGTGGGAAAGCAGCAGAGAGAATAAGCTGAGCCGACTGATTTCCATGAAGTAACCTGGAGGTCTAAGACACGAAAATAGAAAAAAAAAATATTTTTCCTGATGCACGGAGAAACACAGGCCTAGCTGCTTTTTAAATTTTCCTAAGGGTTCTGTCAAAATAAACTTCGGATTTGGCCAGTGAAACTGAGCAAACAGTGCAAAGATTTGTTCATACTAATACATTTAAGCAGTGCATCTGACCAATTAATAAAGCAGCTGTAATTGCTCTTTGTAATTTCTGTGGTAATAGGCAGGAACACATGGCAACTTGTCTTCACTTTAAACCACTAAAGCCTAGCAGGGCATAAGAAATCTATTTGAGTAAGTGTAGGAAGCTGTGACTGCAGTCAAATGAAAAAATAGTGCATGATTTGGCACAGATCACATTTCCCCATAGATAAAATGCACAGTCAAAGCAAATGGTGCATTTGAGACCCAAACATCCCCTTTGAAGGAGACTTACTATTGGAAATGGTACTTAAACAGAATTCTTCTTAAAACAATAAAAAAAAGATTACTGAAGAAAAACAATGAAAGATGGGTACAAATGCACTAGGACATCTCAATCCTGAAATATTCTGCAGCAGAAAGTACAGCACATCAACTGCTCCACCTACAGAATCAGACTGTAAGATGCCCCAGTAAACAAAAGCAGAAAAAGCACTTTTGTCCTTTTTAAATTTGCTTCACTTCAAATTCTAGCATTTTAATAGTTTGTATTAAAAATACTAGACTTTTGCCTAGAATGAAATTCTAGAGTAGGAACAGACCTTTCGAGATCTTATTTCACATGTTTGTTTCACCAGAATTAAAGTCAAAATTGTATCAACTTTTAAATTTAGAAACAGAGATACAGACACTACCAACCTACTAAACAGCCTCTCTAGTATTTTAGCCACTACTACATCTCCTTCACCAACTCCAGATGCTGGGTGACCCATGTACCAGTAATTAATTGGAATCAACAAATGGCAACAGATTTCCCCATCAATTCCTTTTACCTTCAGTTTTTTTTAAGAGATTTCCTACTTCTAAACTCCTTGCGTTTTGTCTTCCTTCTCTTTTGACTCAAGCTCTCTTCTTTCTCCACTAAAACAAGGTTCTTCTCTACTCTCTGCTTACAAAGTTACTTGCTGCTCAGCCTCCCCTGTACCTAGACAGAATTTCATGCCTTGAAATGAATGCCTCCTATGTTATTGGGACATATCTTGCTTTGGGCTGTGTGCTGCTTTCCAGACCAACCATCATCTCTCACACCTTACTGTATTAACATGTAAAGGTAATGAAAGAAAATGTAAGTGGTTTTAAAGGAAACATCTGGTTTTTCATTCCACAGTCAATTCAGAGCAACAATTCAAAGGGAAAAAGATGCAAGACAGGACAATGCATGGAGTAACACTGCAGGAAAGACTGCTTCTCCTTTAATTAGAGAACAGCTACAGAATAAACTTACCTCATGCATCGGGCTTATTCACAGGTTACTATTTAAAGTGCTTTATTTTCAGGTAAAGCACCCTGGATAACCTAGCAATGCTGAAAGAGCCAGGACTTCGGAAAGATTTGTAGACAGCTCAACATTCATTACCTGTAGGAACTGCTGGGGGTGCTGGGTCAGCTGTGACTGAGCTGGTTGTTGCACTGTGGTGAGCTGCTGCTGATGGTCCTGCTGACTTTGCTGCTGCTGCTGCTGCTGTTGCTGTTGTTGCTGTGTTATTGACAAAGTCTGTGTCTGCTGCTGCTGAGCAGCAAAAGTGGGATAAGCTGTCACCACCTGTCCCATAAACATAGTACTTGGTACCATTACCGCTCCACACGCTACTGGGGCCGTGACAAGTTTTGTTACAAGCTGCTGACCTTGAGAAAATCTGTTAATAGAAAAAGACATTTAGAGTCCCTTCAGGAGAAAAAAAATATATATGAAGCATCACATACATTTGAGAAAGGCAGATCTCACAAAGTCATATTTTGCTATAGCAACATGGGTTTTGATAAGCCTGCAAATATATTACTTTGGGCAGTTTAGTTTCAAGGGTTGTATCCATACAGTTGAAACACAAAGCACATGATCTTTTTAATGCTACTTTAGTTCCCTTTGGATATGGTGTAGTTGCATAAGCATACAATTATAAAAAGTCATCTAAATATAGGTCTTGAAGATTTACCTGATTTGTCTGTCCTGTGTAAAAGTGGTTACTGCAGCAGCATTCTGGTTGTTGTTCTGTGGTAAACTAGAGGGAACCTGCACCACATTTCCTGCTGTTGGCTGAGAAATCACCATAGTGTTGTACAAAGGTGCTGAGACTGTGTTCTGTGACTGACTGGCAAGAGAAGACTGTTGATTATGTCCACTAAGTACATTTTGTTGATTATGCTGGAAAGAAATTTTGAGATAGTAAGTTGAAGATAGCCACATATTACAGCTGTTCTCTCACTGTCACTGCCCACACTTCAAAACTGCCAGTGTTTCTTTTCTATCCATATGAATTCTTAATTCAAAGTACACAGGCATTTCTATTGACTGCAGATTTAGAGGTGGGACTGCACCTTGGACATCTGAGTCTCTTACATTAACTTCTTTTCCTGTTCAGGTTATTTTTTTCCCTGAATTTTTCAGCTACTTGCATATTGTTTGTTCAAAATCATCTTTTTACTCCTTTAGCATCTCTGTGTCCAACTTAAGACTAAAACATGCACATAATGTCAAGAATTTCTTACTTGAAAGTTTGGAACTAGCCTACTGCTGAGATGGTAAAATGCATCACTAGTCTGCCTCTCCAAAAATCTCAAAAGAAAGTATGGAATGTGGAAAAGGGTACAGAGAAGGATGACCATAGAGATCAGATGTGTACAGAGTCTCCATACACAAAATGGTCAAACCCATAGAAGTGTTCAGCACGAAGAACGAGGTTCTGTGGGAATACATGCTGTTGAATGTTATTCCTCTGCTAAATTGTTAAGTTTATACTATAAAGTTAAGAGCTGTTTCTTTGTTACATTATAAGGTTTAATGTGTAAGTCGAGTGTTAAGCTTTTAGGCCATGTTTCTTTTTATTTTTGCCCTTGCTGTCCTTTTTTCACATGCACTGAAACACAGACACTCCTCTAGATAGTTCTCAGTTCACTTCTGTTTTGATTGCCTGAATTTTGCTTGGTTTTGTTGTTGCTTGTTTTTTTTCTTGTTGTGCCTTAACTGTTCTGTAAGTAATAGAGTGAATCTTGCCAATAAACTTTGTTGTGCTGCCACTTAATATTAAATGAGGCTTTTGCTGATACCCTTGCTGATGATTTTTTAAGCAATCTCAAATACTCGTTCATAACAGGGGAATGTCAGGGAAGCTGTTGTGTTTCAGCTGGGGTTTTGAGTAAATATTCTATCCAGCAAAATCAGCAATAGAATTTTACCTGTGTTGCAGTACTCTGCAAAGGCTGCTGCTGTATCATGTGTGGAGTACTTATGTGGCCTGTATTCATCCCACTTTGAGTCTGATTAGTCTGAACAACTTGACCTTGCATGTTTATTGGCGTGAGCTGCTGAACAGTTGAAGAATTTCCAGAAGGAAGCTGTACAGAACCAAAGTTGAGTCCAGAAGCTGACTGCTGCAAGAACATCTTAAAAAATTCCACAAGTTGTAGGGTCAGTATTCAAAGACTCAGTTCTAACTAGTAAGAATCAGAATCCTGATTTCTAGACTTCTAAACATTAACATTCAACATTTTTTCTTAAAGAAAAAGCACCACTTAGAGACTAACCAGTAATGCAGTCTACAACTGTCTAAAGACAAAGCTTATTTGAGATGACACTTCTATTTGTAGGAACTTCCACAGTAACATTAAATCAGATGAAGAAAATCTCTGAATTAGTAGATTCCAGGAATAGCACACTTTCCTGACAATAAGGAAATCATGATGTTTATACTGAACTTTCCAACATAATAAACAGAACCCAGCACAAAAATTATTAGGTTCTTTAGAAAAGTTAGGCCCAAGCCTACAACAAGGCAGAATGTGGAGCAAGGAAGTATTTTATCTAGTTTGCACATTTCTGAACAAGGTCCCTCTTCACTGCATGGGAAGCAGAGCTGTGAATCTCTCATTTTGAGACATGGATAAGGTGACTGCCTTATACTGCTGGCATGTTTACACTACACATCACACAACACTGAAAATGGCACACGCCAGAAACTCCTACTCTTCCAACAGAACTTAAGCAACATACTCAGTACTTCTAGGAAGTATTATTCTACTCTCTAATCACAGTGCAGAGAATCCAGTGACTCCTTCAAGTTTATCATGCAAAGTAGAGCCATTCAGCCTGACAGGACAGTTTAAGAAACAAAGAAACATGGATTTAACATCCTCAGAGCTAAAAGAAGAAACAGATGTTCATCTTGCAGATTTTGGATTAATATTCTACTGGCAGCAAAACTTTGCAAGAATTAACAACCACTCCATCCTTTTAACGTTTAATTAGGTTAAGTCATAAGCTAGGCTTGGCCTGCTCAACACTGGGGCATTTCCAGATACATTCAGAAGTAAAACATCAAGTACCTCTGGAACAGCAGCTTCAGATACTATGGATTTTAGACATGTTAGGCCCAAATGGCAGCTGACAGGGAATATGGAGGATCATGTTGTGGAATTAGGAGCCCAAGACACATTTCAGATGCCTAAATTCCCTACAGATGAAACCTGTAAGTGATACACTAACTCACCTGGAGTCCTTGACCATGAACAATTTGAAGCTGCTCTTGAATCTTACGCAACTCTTCCTGCTGCCGATGAATATTGGCCTCTATCATGCGTGTTCTTTGCTCTAGCTGGTCCTTCAGATGTTGCATAGCTCCTAATTGAGCTGAAAACTGAAACACAGGCTGTAGTGCAATGAATAAATTAAAAGCTGAGCAAAAATGACATTTTATTTACAAGAGATCACACATATGAATGTGTGTGTGGTGTGTGTAGCCTTAGTAATACACGGTACTGTGGATGTTAAAGCTCTCTCATATTAAAAATTACGATTGTGCCAGTTTAGAAAAAAGAGATTCACCCAGAGCTAAAACATACAAATAACTTGGGAATACACTCAGTCACAAAAAGCTGAAGGCTGACCCTATAGAGAAACTATTTGCCAATTCTGTTCTTCCTCAGACATTTGCTACAGGCCCCAAGACAGTATGACCTTCTGATACTTATATCCTGTTCTTATTACACAGAAGCATTTCACAGACCAAGTCTTATGTTATAAGCAAATGCCTGAAAGCTACCAGCAGAGTTGACGTATTTTTAAATTCATGCCCTAAAATATCTTAGCTTTAACTGGCTTTTAAATCTATGTTGCTAATGCACTGAAAACTATATCCACAAAATAACAGGAAGAAAGAAATAAAGGAAAAGTGTCAAATGACAGAATTTGCTTATTTTAAGAGAATAAATAATCTGGCACCAAAGGACTCAATTTCTAAAAGAAAAATTAACGTTATATTCAGAATACAGAAGCAGAGAATTGCTTAAGATGGAAAAGACCTTTAAAATCATCAAGGACAACCACTAACCTAGCACTGCCAAGTCCAACACTAAACTATGTCCCTAAATGCCACATCTACATGGCTTTTAAATACTCTCAGGGATGGTGACTCCTCCAACTCCCTGGTCAGCCTCCAGCCAAATTTTTCCTCGTCATATACAATCTAAACCTTCCCTGGTGCAACCCAAGACCATTTCCTCTCACTCTGTCCCTGTTACCTGAGAGAAAAGACTGACACTCTCCTTGCTATAACCTCCTTGCAGGGGGTCCCCCCTGAGCCTTTTCTCCAGGCTAAATGACCCCAGCTCCCTCAGCCTCTCCTTGTCTGATGAACGTTCCAGACCCTTCACCAGCTCCATTGCCCCTCTCTGGACTTGCTTCAGCACCTCAGTGTCTTTCTTGCAGTGAGGGGTTTAAAACTGGACACAGCACTTGAGGTGTGGTCTCCCCAGTGCTGAGCACAGGGGACAATCCCTGCCCTGGTCCTGCTGGCCACACTATTGCTGACACAGGCCAGGTGCCATTGGCCTTCTTGGCCACCTGGGCACACTCTGGCTCATGCTCAGCTGCTGCTGCTGACCAGCATCCCCAGGTCCTTTCCTGCTGGGCAGCTGTCCAGCCACTCTTCCCCCAGCCTGAAATGCTGCAGGGGCTGTTGTGACCCAAGAGTAGGACCTGACACTTGGCCTTGTCGAACCTTGACCCATCAATCCAGCCTGTCCAGATCCCTCTGCAGAGCCTTCCTGCCCTCTAGGAGATCAACACTCTCATCCAACTGGTGTCATCTGCAAACTCACTGATGGGGACCTCGATCCTTTTGTCATCAGTATCATCAATATATCATCAACAAACATACTAAACAGGACTGGCCCCAGTACTGAGCCCTGTGGAACCCCACTAGTGACCAGATGCCAACTGGATGTAACTCCAATCACCACCACTCTCTGGGCCTGGCCATCCAAACTGTTTTTCACTCAGTGAACAGTGCATCCATCCAAGCCACAGGCAACCCATTACTCCAGGAGAATGCTGCTCTCTAGGAGAACAAAACTGTTTAAAAAATAATACACAATAAATCGAGTCAATCCATACCTGAGTCATTCCAGACTGGAGCTGTAGAGTTGCAGGTTGAGATATTGCTGGCTGTGTTACTGGTTGTCCAAGAGACTGTGAGCTTAAAGACTAGGATTAAAAAAATGGTTCCATAATCATAAGAGAATGAACTTCATACTTGACATGAAGTATTTCTTTAAAGTGTCAAATCCAAAACAGCATCATGTGAACATATAATAGAAACTAATAAATTGTTTCCTGAAATATCTAACCTTAATTATTAGAGAATTAAGAAAACAAGAGCAATTGATTATCTACATAATATACACCTGATTTTTCCACTGCTAAAATATATATATATAGGCAGTAGGTGTAAAACAGAAATTACAACTATAAGTATTTTAGAAGTCTTAATTGTATTAAGGAAAATACTTTTTTCAACAAGTTTTGAAGTTGACACCTTTAATTTATTCTTAAACTAATGATTTTTAGAAATACATATTTTAATAAGCATTCTGTTTATGAAGTGAATGTATTAGTTCAACATGAAAACAAGCACCAAGTATGTAAAACATGCAAATTTCTTGTACTACCAAGATTTTAGAAAGCATATGGAAGTATTCACTAATATTCTTAGTCATAAACTTGTATGAGTTCTTTATAGGGACACACACAGTAATATTGGCAATTTTACATATATCTAAATAGATGTGTGTATTAAAAATCCAGAATCACAGAAAGAAGTTCTGTGTAAGTGAAAGCAGGCATTCATTCACATTCTTGCAAATCCTGACAAAACTCAAATGCATATATGCTTAATTATTGTATTCCTTTAAAATCTTCCATACCAAAGTTGCATACTGATGATGCAATTCTAAGAGACACATTCCAAGAGAAACTCTTACGTTTAAATTGTGTTTTTAGAAAAAATAAAACAAAGCTCATATGGATTTAATGATAGCTTTTAAAGGTGTTCAAGTACAAAATTTTTCCCTGCAGTTACCTGACTGCTTAGAGATGATCTTCTTTGTGCAGTCTTTTCATGACCTGATAAGCTTTGCCTTGGAGGAGTGCTAGTGTCCACTGTCATTTTAGTTGGTGTTGCTGACAATGTTGAGAATTAGAACAGAAAGAAACATGTTAATTGTTATCACAATTCTGTAATGCAATAATCTAATTACAGGAAGCTTTTAATGAATAAAAAAGCTGTTAAGGCTTGGACTCTTTTTTTTCCCCTCTATCCACCAATGTGATTGGTGATAGAATACAATCTAATGAATTGAAATAGGGTGTACTAGTGTCTGATATTGTACTCCTAGAAAAAAGTCTTTTTCAGAGTAGTCTGCAGATCTCTGAACCATTGAAAAGGGTATTTTCACTTGCACACTTCTCATAAAACGATTATTAACTGCCACTTATGTATTCAATTAAATTAAGTAGGGAAAGCCTTCATTAGGAAGGCAATTCTATTTTCAACAGTTGGTGCTTACATGAATGATCCGATACTGCAGTATGTGAAGATTTTCTTGAACTCCTGGAGGAAGCAGAAGGTGTGGGACTGGTATCAAACCTTTCCAGTGCTTCTTTGAGACTCACTGTATTTATGTGATTGTCAGACCCAGAGTCCTGACTCTGAAGAGACACACATAAACAACAATTATTTATCTAATTCAGCACACAATGTGTATTTGTTAGAAAATATCTCAGACCTTTTTGTTTCTCATCAACCCCCTTACACAGGTTACCATGCAGAAGCAGTGAGTGGCCTGTTTGATGGCTGTAAGCTGCTTCCATTTGAGGCTTTTATCCTTGGAAACTAAAGCTATATAAGACTAGAAACCAAAATGCATGCTGACTTAGGCCATGCACTGACTACTGAGCTGCCCTCCTTTTGTAGCCACTCAATTCACTCTGAACTACAGTGTAATGAGTGAACTGCTTATTTTTTGAGAAAAGAGGAGTTCATTCCACTAGGAGCACCGACAGATGAAACTTGTGAAACTGCCAAAGGAAAACATTTCTGAACTGTCAGACTAAAATATGACAGATCATCTCCACAAGCTGATAAGACTCATTCAGCTTCCAAGGACATTCAAATGAATTTTATATACTTTTAGAGAAGTGGGATAGAGTCAGACAATTAAACAGCTCCTACTTTCCTATTGTTAATTCCTTCTTGGTGTATTGACTTTGGTTTTTCAGATTATGGGTACTTCCAGTAAGGGAGATCATTTATTTAGGAATCTAATGCTGCAGAAATCATATTAATAAAAACTTATGGGTGCTACCATGTTATAACTACTCACACATAAATTCCTAAAAAGAGAAGGTTGTTATAGGCAGAGTACAGTTAAACACTCTTTCTAGACTTCTTTGATAATTTTCAATAGTCACATTATTCAGAGATCAAACAATTACTTTATTTGGGGGCAAATAGGACAGAACACTTTTTGCTGCTGTGTATGTGCTTGTGTATTATATTTAGTATGTGAAGATGTAAAATAAAATTATATAAAACACTCACTTTATCTGCTGTTATCTCTGGAAGAGATTCCTCAATACCAAGTTCTCGTCGTCTTTCTGCTCTAACTTCTGCATAACTAGAAGAACAAACCAAGGATGACTACTATATCACAAGCTGATTTTAAAATTAAACCTCAAAGACTAAACTCCTCAAACCCACCTTGCTTACAAACTATCCCAGAAGTTTGCCAGTGATTCTTCACCTGCTATAATTTCTCTACCTCCAAAATATCATCAAGATAGCTCCCATACTTTAAAAAGTAACCTACCTTACAACAGTGTGCGTACAGACAATGAACTCTGGCCTGGAATTCCACTGGTGATACGTGATATAGTAATGAGTTTGCAGCCAAATCCACTGTTGTCCCTTTGTAAGGAATCTGTAGTAACATGACTTCCCTTTCCCATATTGCATTACTATAAAAATGAAGAATAAAGTTCACTGCCTTGCCAGGTTGTAAATACTTCAATCACACAGAAAGAACATTATTTCCCAGGTTCATATATCCCAAACCCATGTCTAAATCCAGTATTAAGTCAATGACCAAGAATAGGTTTGAAAATTTTCCAACTTTTGCACTTATTAAACATTATAAAGACTTTTACATGCCATTGGGAGAACTGAAAAAGTATTAGTCATATAATTGTGCACTCCAATTTACCACAATGAAAGCCCAGAACTTTTAGTTAAGACTTTAAGATATCGATATATAACTTTAAGATAAAGTTATCTGTTTTGTAGTTTTGTATCAAAAGAAAAAAAGATATGGAACAGCAGTATAATAATGTCAAATGAATAAGAGTAGACACTTCACTCAGTATCACAAAATTTCATTAAAATGATTATATAATTTAACAAACTTGCCAGTTTTAGTGATTTAGTTGTACTCACAATGCTCGTGACATTTTGCCAGATTATCCAGATCATCCACATGATAATAATCATAGCCTGATGTTCCCAAAACTTCAAATGGAAGATAACCTATTATTGGAGGTGCCCTAATTAAAAAAAAAAAACAATGTCATTTTATTTTCACACACATGAAAGAATCTCAAACAAACCAGAATTAATTATATAAGCTTTCTTGTTTACAGTATGTGCTCCCCAAGAAATTTAAAAAACTAAACCAAACACAAGCTATGAGTAGTTAATGCGGATTAGTGAACTCCAAATCCTACAGCCACCACTGTGATTCAGCTGCTATTGCTACTACACAGAAGGAACTGCACCTGTGATCCAAGAATAGGAACTTCCATTCTAAGCTGTGTCTAGATGTGAACTCTTCATTGGGTTCTTCAACAGTGCACATTTCCTAAAAAGGAAAAAATAAAAACCTCTTATAACTGCTCTATTCTAGTACCTAAACTCTTTCAAAATTCAGACTTACCTAAAGTTAGTAGACAATTCCACAATAGTTATAATGTTATTTTTAAAACAGCTTCATTGGTTTTGCTTGTACAGTACTGACGTAGAATCTAATCTCAACTGTGCCAAGCCAATGCTCAGTTGATTTAAATGGACTAACCATGTCATGAGATTACACTCAAACTCAGTATCTACAGACACAGTAGCACAAGCAGAAATCCATAGTTCCTGCAGTTATGCTTTTAAATTGTAGCACACAAAAGAAGGGGTGAAACATTCCCACCGACGGTCTGATTATAGTCTGTGTTTATAATGGTCAACATTAGTAAGAAAGTCACTTGTTTAAGTCTGAGTTTAGGAATATGATTCTTCCCTTTAGTGAACACAAGTATTCTAAACCTCTTTGAGTGCACAGACACATATTGTAAATAGCACACTATTCTTATGTTTAGAACACATGAAAAGTAAGAGAATGGCTGGATTTCCATTGCAACAAAACCTTAAGGTATTCTGCTCATAATTCTAAATGTATTCCACTCAAGTGTGTTCAGAGCATATCAGTCAACTTCTACTGTCCCCTTTGAGAAAGGTGAAGATACCCCACTGAGTGTTGTGCCTCGTGCAGAGACAGCCACAACACCACACACCCCAATTAGCCAATTCTTTTGCAAACTCCTCCAGTACTGCCTTACAGGAAGGAAGATGGATGATGGAATACATGCATACAAATACACCCCTCAGAAAATTGCATTAAAATTAGAAATAAGTAAATCTTTCTTTTTTGGACACCTACACACATTTGTCCTTTGCAGGAACTTGAAATGGTATTCCCACTACCAGGAACACACCGGAATCTACTGCTGATCAGGTACAAGAGTTTCCTAAAGACTGCAGTGTAGAAGCTGCTGCTACACCAGCAGAATACTCATAACAAGTGTGGACAGATGAGCACACTGCTGCCCTGCAAACATCTGTAACTAAAGTAGTCCTGCAGAAAAGTACAGTAGAAGACCAACAGAGGGACTGACCACCTTTCTTTTCATTTTTTCAGATTATAATCCAAAGAGTTTAATTTCATACTTTACAGTTTTTAAAATAGATCTAAGTTTTCTTTCTATGAAAGGAAAAAGTGACCATACCTAGGCAATGTTTTTTTGTTCACCTTCATCACTGTAAAATCTAAAGACAATGACTTGGGAAATGATGAAATGATGGATGAATCAGATGGAGGCAATGAACTAAACAACCCTGGGAACAAATTTAAGACTCTTGATGTCAACTCCAGCCAGCAAAACTTAAGTTTCACACCCAAAACTACCCCTAGAACCCAAAGCTAATCTACTTTGCTAAAATTACAGTATTTAATAAAGCACCACTCAAAGTAAGAGAAATGACAGAGCAAGAGTATATCCTTGAGATACACTTTTGATTTGTTGTTTCTTTTGATCTTGATTTTGACACAAGTCAAAATAAAAGTAAAAATCACTGAACTGCAGGCAGTAAAAACACCGTAAATACTTCATAGTTAGAGAGGAAATGGCAGCAGTTAGTACCCAATTATTCAATGCATTTATATTAATGATTTGCAGATATTCCACTGTAAAATACCCCTGGGGCAGAAGCCAGCTTGTTCAACCAGGCGTCTTGTTGAAGTTGCCAACAAAGCATCTAGAAAAGAAAGGACTTTCATTTGCAACAAAAAGTATTCTGGTAGAATCCTTTTGGTTGGATTGATCCTGCCTTCTTGATAGGATGCAATCATCCACTAGCCAAAATGCAAGACAAATGTCTAAAATAAAAGAATGTGTACCAAATGTAATATAATTACAGAATGTAAAACCAAATGCCTTCACTAGAGAGCAGTATCTGTGTCATGTTTTGTTGTAAAAGTGGTAGTCATAAGAATAAAATAAAACCATGAATTTTAAAGGTGCAAAAAGGTGCATATCCTGAGAAATTACATTTGAGGACAAAAAAAAAAAGAATCCAGAACTGGACATCAACTGAAAGAGTTTAAGTGACAGACGAGCAGGAAGAGTCTACCTTAAATAAAAGTACTAAAACACACACCTCCTTACTGGCTACATCACACATTTGTTAGTGAAGTTACTGGGATGGTAAAATTCTTGACATACACTCATTTGCTGAAGTCTAGTCAATACTAGCCTCAATAATAAGAGAGGGTATCACAAGTATAAGCATGTATTGCCAGATTAAGTCTTTACTCCAATGTAACTCTTCTTCAAAAGACTTCCCAAATAAATAGCATCAGTCTAAAGTCTTGGGAGGATCTTAAAATTTTTGTAGCATGGAAGCTTCTGTGGGCACTCTGAGGAGTGAAACGTTGGCCAGAGTATAATCTGTAAGGCTTTGGCCTGCAGGAGACTGAGACACCTGAAGATCATAAATAGATGTTTCTCAGCTTCCAGAAGTAGGAAATACAGAAGTTTTACAGTGAACTGTCAGACTTTAAAAGACAAAGCAATTGCAAATGTCATGTTGGTCTTTTTACCACAGTTATTTCAGGAAGCAAAAATCCCACATACAACATCTCTACCAACTGTAGGCGTAACAGGAAGAATATTTTTTGGACCTGCATGGGAAGAAAAGTGTCAGATAAAAGCTTCAGAAAAAATAAACTTTCTCTGGCATGAAGTCTGGAGAGACAAAATTCCTATTCAGGCTGACAGAACCGAAGAAGTTTATGTGATTTCTCCACAGGCTCCCTATTATTCTTTTGAAGTGAAAAGTATATAAACCACATCTTCAGATGCTACCACTGAGAGTCTTCAGCTTAAGACATCAGTGCTTTAAACTTAAGAGGCAAAATGTTTACATGTTCAGAGTTCTTGTATTACAGACAACAGCTTAACATCGGGCCACATACATCTCATGGCATTACTTTACAGCTGAATTGCAAAAACAAATGTTAAATAGCAGACTATCCTGAACCTTGATTCATATATTTGTGTGAAATACATAATCAGAATCACAATCACAGACTATACTGTACTGTATCCTGAGAATTTATTTTGACTGGTTTTGGAGTAAAGCAGGATTATACTTGCTGAACTACCAGTAAAACATGCATTCAATTCTAAACTTGGAAAGGCACCTTTACATTGTACCTTAGTAGCTAAGCAAAATGTTAGGTTTAAACCACTGAGTTCCTGAATAACTGCATTGAAACGGATTTCTATTACCTCAAAGCCAACTCTTCATTACTGACAAGTCAAGTAAACTTTCATTAAGCCCTCCGAGATTTACTTCTGTGTCAAACTGAAGACCACCAGCAACAAAAATTCACATCCAAGTTTCAACTAAACTTAGTAACTTTTCCAGTGAAAGTGGAATTTCAATGTAATCCTTCATATTGTTTAAGTTCGTCGTACTAAACTATACTCCTGTGGACTTTTTCAAAATTTATTCCTTGCATATTTCTCCTTTATATTACTATTTTAAATTAGTGTTCACCATAACTTTGTTTGATACTTTACATAAAACAGCCCATTTGAAGTAAGAAACAGACACTTTCAGTTTAGTATCATAGAATTCCTTATGGTTTTCATTAATATTTAAAATGTGTGCATTTTCTCTGAAGTTTTCCCATTCAGAGTCCATTTAAGAATGATATAAAAGTGATTTCATTTGTACATACCTTGATAAATTGAGGTGTAGCTAATCTAACTGTGGCTACAAAGCAAACTTTCTCTTCATATGAAGGCCGGTGTGATCTCTGAATAGTTCCTTCAAAACCATTGTGCGCTGAGTTGGGAACTGAGGGCAGACAGAGGAGATGACAACACAGATGACAATAGAAGTGTGGAGGAAAACTGCAGTAATATCAGAAGACAAGTAGCCCAATATTTATCTGTTGTTTGCTTGTAACTTAACAGGTATTAAGAAAAATGTTATGTATCTACACTTATATGTGCAGAAATAGTACCACAGTAGTAGGAGTAGTTACATAGTAGTTATGGGAACACAACCATCAAATAACTTTCTTAAAGAACTAAAACTACAGTTAATGCATTATTACTGACAAAGCATTTTAAAGAAACTAGTAACAGTTCTAATCCTTGCTAACTGGTAAAAATTACTGGATTGCACTTTATTCAAAAGTATCTTTAAATTTTATCTTTTGTATCAGGTTTTATAACATTTTCTTTTCAACGCTGAGGTAAGTAACTTTCTAGACTTCCATCACTTTTAAGCAACACATGCTGAAGACATACAGAGTTACAGAAGAATCAAAGGCACAATTATGGAAGTGAAAGAATCAAGATGCTGAGCTGAGAACGCATTCCACTTATTGAATCACAGAGATGGAATCAAAAGGAGGCAAAGGATGGACTAGACCTCAAAACAGATTAACCTTACCTTTCATTTCCAGCAGTTACCAAATTTAGTTTATATTTGGTAAGGTCAAGAGATGTTGATTTCAAAACATTTTGAGGCTTTCTGAAGCCAGACTGATTTTAATTCAGCTCTAGATTAGAACTCCTACTGAAGTTTCTTCATGCAATTTCATCTTACAGCTCCTGCTCTTTCCATCAGAAAGAAAACTGGCAGTTTCTTTTACTTTCATCTTAGCTCTTGTCCTTTGTTCTTTGAAGTTTATCTTGCCTTGTAAGTTAGATTTATAAACTACTCATGCTTTTGCTGCTCTACTCTGAACTCTCCAACTTCTTTACTTCTGACAAATAACTATCAAAAAACTGGATGAGGACATGCAAGTACCACTATCTCATATGATCCAGACTAAATTTTAGAAAGGCTTTTACATTTTCCCAGCTTGGTGGCTGGTCAAGGTGATTCTGTCTTGCTCAGTTTACATTCCACAGTAATTCTTTTTCCTAAAGGACTGCTATGTAGCTGGCTGTAACCACTCCTATTCATATAGTTTAATATTCCTAAATGGAGTAGCTTACATTTTTTTCTTAGGCTAAAAACCCAGAAAAATTGACTAAAAGAATTTATTTTCTAAATTCGGGGATGAATTCTTTTCTTGTTTTTAGTGGATTATTTCATAGCTGCAAACCATGTTCCATTGTTCATAACATTAATGAAAACACTGATCAAATCCAGAAGCTGTCCATTAAAATTGCACATTGATGGTCAACACTGATAAGCTTTCCAGTCAGTTTCTGCAGCTACTCTCCAGCAATTTTAATTAACATGTGCTTCCCCTACACGTTTGTGAGAACGGAATATGGTAACAAAAACATCTTTTAAAAGTCCATAATTTATTTGTTGTTTATCCTTTTATCCACACAGTGTGTTACTTTTTGGTAAAGGAAGCTGAACTGATTTGATGCTATCTCTACCTGAAAAATCCACAATGCTCACCATTCAATTCCCTGCTAGCTTCCTGAAGTTCATATATAGTTTAATTATTTGTTCCAGAGGATTTCCAAATATTGAAATGCAACCAGTAGGTCTGCAGTTTCCCAGCTCCTCATTCCAAGATTAGCATGATATTTGACCTTTCCAGGACTGTTTCATGTCTTTCCTATAATATTGCATCACAGCATTTGCACTAAGACTCAACTTCTTCCCATTTTGTGAGAGCAATACTGATACCAGATAAAAAACCCACAGATGTACAACATACTGGTTTTTTCATAACATTTTTGGGTGAGCTTTCTAAGAATCTATTACTGGTCAAACTGCAGAACCCACTTGGACAAATAAACAGGCTTCTCAAGTAAATTGTCAGCACAGCCTGGTCAAAGAGATTAGACATGCAGTACATATGAAGAATATCATACATAACTAATAAAAGTAATTTCAACAGAAGGGAGTAGGAACTCAGTGTGGAAAACTGCACAGCCCACCCACTCACCTGAGTGGTAACTCCTGTGAACTCAAGTAAAAGCACGAAACTGATATGGGAGGAAAACCTACATTTTCCTTCCCAGCTGTGTGTGTAATGAGCACTGCAGGTACTCAATACCACTAATCTTCAAGTTAGTCACCTGCCTAAATATGGCTTATGCTGAACTAAATTCAGACTCTCTATTTTAAAGCATTTGCTTACATTTCTCTTACATTCTTTTAAACAATGTTTTACAACATACTAGTTGTAAAACTACTAGTTTTACAGCAAAATATTAGTTTTCTTTAATTGAAAGCATTAATAATAATTACTACATTTTGCATTCAAATACACAGATGTGCAATACCTGATGCTACATTTTTTCTTTTCCCTTGCACTAATATAGAGATGATAAAACTGCTTCAATATCTTCTTTTGAAAGCCTGGTTTTAGTTCACCTACATTTTGCACCATGGTCCCAAGCCAGTTTAGCTGTGGAGCTGCCTACTTATTCCATTCCAACACTGCTGAAATTACTTACCGTGATTCAAACACTTGAAATTTCCTATAAATTTTACGTATTCATACGTAGGTTGCTCTTTTGGATCTATTGTTCCTCGTAGCATATGGCAACAGAATTCTAGCTGATTTTTTGCTGGGAAAAAAAATAAACAAAATAATAGTCTATATGCTTGATGAAGTACACAGGCAACATGAAATGGAAAGCAGGTATAATGAAGCTGAATACATATTGAGGTACTGTAAGTGTAGTGATTACACTTGGCTAGTGATGCCATGGAGTGGCTACCTAGAAGAGAGGCTAGACAAGACTAAGAGAATAAACAAGGCATTTATTAAAGGCCTTCAAACAAGTACACAGTGGCCATTCAGAAGCCTTCCAGACCCAAGATGGACGATGGTCACAAGTTTTTCAGACAGATATGGTTGGTCCATTCACATATCAGGGGTTAATCCTCCAATTACAGCTCTGGGTAATAAAATCATATACTCCCAGTTTTCTTCCCCCCACCCTCCCACTTTTGTTTATACTTTTCAGGGCCTGATGCTGTAAGGGTGTCCTGGAATCTCCTAGGCCTGCTAGGGGAATTGTTTTGTCTGACCAAAATGTGAAGACAGTTAACTAACACTTTAGATGGAGTTTAGAGTTATGAACTAATGCAGTACAGGATTTGAAAAATATAAAAGGCTAAAATCTTGAGGCATCAATAGCATCTGCTTTTAACCACCATGACCATAACTAACCTAAAGAATGCCTTTAGATTTTGTGCACAAAGGCTTGAATATCAGTGACACAAAAACCTCTGAGAACTAGAGCTGTGTTAAAGAAAATGCCCTGAACTTAAATTCACTAAAACACATGTTCCCAAACTCCATTGGGCTGCTATGTATTTATACTTGCCAACTGCTAAAACTGTCTAAATAGAAGCTCTATAAACAATATGAACATTTCTAATACACAGGAAAGTTATAGACTGAAAGGCAATGTAACTTTGAAAACTCTGCTCTAGAGAAGGGTTAACACTTAAGTAACACTTTCATTCTTCGGGGCTGAAGTATATGTCTCTGCTTAAATAACACTGGAAAAACTGATCATGTACAATTCCACGCAGATAGTTTTAACACAACTACTGTACTGACTTTATCTGGGACAGGGTAATTTTCTCCACAGCAGGTCACATGGTGCTCTGTTTTGGATTTTGACTAGAACAGTGCTGCTAACACAGGGATGTGTCCATTATTGCTCTGCAGCACTTGCACAGTGCAAAGGCCTTCTCTTTATCTCACTCTGCTCCGCTGGTGGGGAGGCTGGGGGTGCACAGGCAGCTGGGAGGGGCACGGCAGGGAGAGCTGAACTAAGAGGATATCCCATACTGCATGGCACTGTGCTCAGCAATAAAATCTGGGGAAAGGAAGAAGAGGGAGACATCTGGATTTATGGCATTTGTCTTCCCAAGCAATCATCATACGTGACACAGCCCTGCTTTCCTAGAGATGGCTGAATAACTGCCTACCAACCAGACAGAGCAAACTAATTCCTTATTTTACTTGTGCAGACAGCTTTTGATTTCACCTGTTAATCTGCCTTTATCACAACCCACAAGTTTGCTTACTTTTACTCTTCTGATTCTTTGCCCACCCAGCTAAGAGGAGTGAGTGGCTGTGTGGGGCTGAGCTGCCTACAGGGGTTAGCCCAAAACAACTACTTACATTTTAAGTATTCAGGTGTCAAGGAATCACTTTCCAGCAGATGAGAAGACAATATTTTATAAATTTCTGAATGTTCCCCCTCTGGGATAAAATTAAATACACTCTGATCCACAAGATCAGACTGAAAGAAAAAGATTTAATAAGCATTAATTCAAGATGTACAATGTCACAAAGCCTACTATTTTAATGCAAATCAATTCCACAGTTCATTACTGACTCAACAAAGCCACCTGCTGGAATATATATTAATATTTTGCAAGAAAAGAAGTCTCACTCTGATATGCCTGCCCCACAGGGGAGTGGTAAATGAATTCCTGGCTTTGATTCGCCTGCACACACGGCTTTTGCTTTACCTATCAAACTGTCCTTATCTCAACCCATGAGTTTTCTCACTTTCACCCTTCCAGTTGCCTCCCCCATCCTACTGAGGGGTGATGAGTGAGCTGCTGGGTGAGGGTGAGTTGCCAGTTATCATATTTTGTAATTAGTTCCATAGCTGTGTACACAAAACTGTGAACAACAGAAATGGATGCAGCAAAACTGCATTTGGTTAAGTATTCGATAAAGAGGAATCATAAAATGGATGTTTAGAATTCATCAATCACACCTAAAAGCCAAGAACAAATGCGGCTCTGAGAACCTGGCAAATTCTACTAAAACAAAAAATAAAAACCACAATTACCTGCATCTTTTTAACAATTCGCAGACTGTTATCATGCATACCTTAAGAGAATTGATTTTGTCTCTTACCACAGTAAGACAACTGGCCTTTAAAGAGAATTTGTCCTTCTCTTCAAGAAAAACACTCAATTTAACTCACCAATTGTTCACAGTAATTAATTTGCCTCACTTCAGAATAATATTATTCAAAGGCAACTTTAAAACCTAGAATTACATGTACCAGTGAGCAATGTCATCCAGATTAAAGATAAGTGAATATGATAAACCCAAAAATATATACTGAGCTTCAAAGGCAGAACTAGCAGCAATGTATTTATCAGAACACTTTGTCAAGAAAGAAGTAAAAAAGTAGTTTAAAAAATTTCAATGATTTAGATCTTTTTCTGACTCATGTAGAGGCTGTGACCTCTAAAGGGTCTCCTGCAAACAACTGTGTTACTTCAGTTACATTGAAACTGATGCTAGGCACTTCATAATCCTTCCTAACAGAGTGCTGACTGCACTCTGCATTTCCAAAGGAAATGTTTAATATAGAAGAAAGACCAGTAGGAAGCAGTTGTGCTGAAGAAAAAACAGAAACATTAAAACAAAGCATACATCTGCCCTACAATGTCAAAAAGGCCAACAATTAATTAGGACTCATATCAGAACACCCATCAACCACAGACAAACCGATATGTTATTGAAAGCAAATTCATTACTTACTGGCAAATGTTCAAGTAAGGGAGTTATACTTTCAGACACATATATTATATTTCCATCTGTCATAATTGCTAAAAAAAAACCATCAAGAGCCTGAAATTAAACATAACGGGCAGTTAAATAAAAAAGAAACAGAGAATACTAAAAATGTTAAGCTATATTCAATACAGAAAATAATACAGATATATCTTAGTTAAGTGTATTATAGAAAAATCCTTAATCTTGTTTCTACACTAGAAGCATTACAATTTCCATAGTGTTCTGTTGCTAAATAGTCTGTGGTTTCAGAAGAAAGTACATATATAAGACAGCCACTGTTTTCTCCAACTCCCACTCTGCCTGCCTGTTATTTTTAATTCCGTCACCATTTTAGATGTCAGAAAGCTCATAAAAATGAGCTAGAGACAAAAGCAAAACGATGTGGGAAAACTATGAGAAGAACAAGTAAAAGAGCCAGCAAAATCAATACATTTCAGGCTTTAAAAATATCAGTATTCCCAGTATCAAAGAAAGAAGCTTGCAGCCAGATTTTATTGAGACTTGAAACTTGTGAGATACAGTTCTGACTGCCTTATCTTTTACTGAACTCAAATTTCTTTCCACTGAATACAATACAACATTTCAGTTAAAAGCTACCAAAAAAAGCATGACAGAACTTATTTCTAAATAGGAAATTTTAAAGCTCACATCTTCAAAAAAAAGTCTTGTATCAGAGGATTTTTTAAGAAAAATTTTTAAATACCAAAACCCAGAACTTTTTTTTGTATCTGTGCAACAAAGCAAACGTTTAACTATGGAATGAAAATAAAAAAGTGTTTGATAATTTGTAATATTTTTCATTTTACTATTATTAAAAATTGTTTTTTCACTAACAAGATATATACGACTTACGCTCATTTTCAATGAAATACCTTAAAGTTTCTTTCTGGAATTTTTGCAACTATTCATGTAATCTTCAGCAAAGTAATGCTCTCACACTAGTTTTGGAAAGCATAGCAAGTCAAGAAATTGAACACTTACTTATTGTTTACATGGATATGTAAGTTACATGGATATGTTATGCCTTTTTTATAGTTAGGATTTTAATTTACACATAATAATTCTTTCTAGCACCTTATGTTGATAATTTAAAATATCCACTTGGGCAGTAAATACATTCATTTTCAGACTTGCTCTGTTACTATGTTTATTTGATTTAAAATGTAGTTCAAAGAAAATCTGCTTTTCTGAAACAAAATTCTGAATACATAGGCTTTTTCATTGTTTATCTTCATGAAAACATAATAGTTACAACCCAAATACGAGAATAAAAAGTTATGTCATCAAACTGAAAAATTTCATAATAGAATGAGAAATTATTCTACTCCCAGAAAAACAGAAATAATATACCTCTAACATTAACTGTGTGAACTCTTCATTACTAAGGAATGTCGGTTTCCAGTCCTGTCGAATTTCACTGGCATCTGATTGTGCAGTAATTTCTATAATTAAACACATACACAGTAAAAGGATTAATACTCCAATTTTTCCCCTAAGATACATATACACAGTTAAGAAAAGCAGAAAGCTCTTCAGTCTCCTCTGTTGTTCATTCATTACATATAGATATTGCTCCTTAAAAAGAAAATAAATGTCTTCTCCCGTGTCATAATTAAATTTATCTTCTCTTTCCTTCAACCAGTTTATGCTACAGTCCTGCCAGATTTCAAGGTAATACTGAAGTAAGGGACTTTGATAATGAAAAATTACTACACTTTTCTCTGAGATTATAAAAAATGTTTCATTAAGAGTGTTGTTTACAAAGATTTAGAAAGCCAAAATTCCTGATCTGTTTATGTCATTAAAATGGCTAATGCTCAAGTATCTTGGAAAATCCTTGTCATTCTAAGCCTTGCACAAAAATTGTCATTGTCCTCTTCCTTCTTCCTGCTCTCTTCTAGTTACACTTTAAAAAGAGTAGTTTTTTAACAAAGATTGTTAAGTGTAGTATGACAGACTCCACTCTAGAATTCCTGCCTGTTACAAACACAGAGATTAATTTGGACACAGATGAATCTTAAGCAGAGATTCCTGCAGGAGTTGAGAAATATATAGATTAACTTCCATATAGAGGTGAGAGAATCAACAGCTGCTAAGCAAAGCCTGACCTTGGGTTCTGAAAGTGGTGCTTCCTTATCAGCTGATAACTGAACAAGAAGTGAGACCTCATAGTGCTCCAGTTTTGATGAATAACATGGGTATGACAGAAGTGCTGGTTTTAGGAATAACCTTGGACAAGTAATCAAGTATTTAGACAAATCAAAAGAACCAAAGCAATTCTTTAAGGTTTTTGATTTTTAAAGGACATATCTGTACAAAGACCGTAAGCTAGAGTCTTAGTTCAGATATCTTAAAGAGCCAGAAAACCTGGAATTGAGTTAAATATGCAAAGGGCTGGAGCAGTTTGCAATTTTGTTTACCACATGGAAGGGGGAAAACTTTACAAAAAAAGCTTTAGACTTAACTAAAAGAACAGCAAACAACAGCAACGTCATGCAAGAAACTGGCCAAAAGTGGAAAGCTGCAAGAAGAGGTGAAAAAAAAAAAATCAACAAATAAGACTTTCCAATTATCAGATCTCACAAAACATATAAATCCATCAGGCTCTTCCAATCTGTTTCAGAATGATAGCACAAAGCAGAAAGAGTGGGCTGGAGAACAAAGAAAACTGAAGTATAACCCCAAATGTAGCTTTTCAGTCAGCAAAAAGATACTGAACACTGAGAGGCCAAGTCAAAGGAAAATGAAAAGCTCTGCCACCAAAGTGGAGGCAAAATTCCAGGAACTTAGTGCATTCATTCCACAGAACACAGATAATCTTCACTTTAAACTGGAAAAGTCCGATTCAGTGGCTCATTCTGGCCCTTATAACCATCCTACTTCAGAACTAAAAGACTGTCTTTTTTCCTTAGAATGGATTTCTGCTAAATAAAAGCTGAAATTCACGCCTTTAACAAACCACACTGAAATACCACACACACAGTTGTTCTTTTACACTTTCCATCAGTAGAGCAAGTATGATAGAGGCAAACAGCCGAAGTAACAGAAAGAAGCTGTTTCACTTGGTACCTTCAGAAAATGCCTAGTTCTGTCAGGAGGTTGCACTCATAAGATAAATGGCAGTAAGGTAACATTCCTGGGCTAGCTAAAAGAAAGAGGAGCATAACCAAACTTTCACATTAAACTTCAGTCTTCAAGTTCTGTATCTGAAGTAACTACACCAGCATTGAGAATTCTCAGAAGAAACTGCCAGCCAAGCCAAGATCTGCATCATTTCTCTGTGGGTTGCAGGAGTACCTGCAATTATTCTACCCGCAGCTAAACTCCTCCATATTTACTAATTCTAAAAAAAATTTCTTGTTTACAAATTCAAAGAAAGATAACAGTATTAGTCAAGAAGTTCCCAGTGATACAATTCCAGTGTGTTTAGCCTCCTGTATTTTCCCAGTGAGAAACAGAATCCACACTGGCGAATAACCAACTCAGACAGTTCAACTGGAGCTGGTGACAGAGTAACAACAGATGATGTGGAAATAGTCCAGAAAAAATCAGAAGCAACACAGTTAAATTCTGGTGGCTGAACACAGTAGGACTTCAACCATAAAGCAGCTACTCAGTGCTGAACAATCCATTTATTGCTAGGTCATTCTGCTTTATTATAACATATTCAAGCACTTCAGAAAATAAAACATTCTTCAGAACTTTGCCAACATTTTGTCCAAAAACATTTTAGTGTAAAACAGTGCACAGCAATACTAGTAAGCACTGGCAGCCAGAGCTTTAGGGAACTTAATATGGTATGTGCAGTCACACAGAGCTGCATACTGTCACACCAAGTGAAGGACAAAAGTGCCATGCCCTAAAAGGAAACCATCTCCAGAGATGTTTTTTGCCCCTTGTTAAAAAAAAAAAAATCATCTCAGAAAGTACTTTGAAGAAAAAATACAACCGGTGCTGCTGGCTGGCTGACACACATTTGTTCTGCATTCTATATTTTATGTCAGGAATTACCAACAAGATAAAACAACTTTGAAACAATTTTCAAAGGCCTTATAACCTAAAGAACTGAATTTTACAGAAAAGGGGCCTTCTTTTTGTTATGAGACACATGTATCTCAGAAAATTAAAACAGCATAATCAATATTTAATTTGAAAGAAAACCCCCAAACCTATGAATTCTCCTATGAATTACACCCCCCTCCTTTTTCATTTAAGTTATGTTTACAATTTTAATAGCAACATTCAATATACATTTGGTGTTACTGGAAACATAACACTCATGGAAGAGATGTACTAGGGCATGGAAAAGCATTTCTCATACCGTAAATTGACACACACACTGTTGATAATTACATAACTATTCATCCATTTAATAGCTTTACTTATTTTATAATTTTATAGCCACTTCTTTTGACCCTACTGCTTTCTAGTTAGTATGTATTCCAAGAAACCACCCAAGGAAATTATTTAATTAGCAAAATAATCCATTTTCTTCAATTTTCATTTTATTTTTGGCAGTGCAAACCACAAGGTGCCAGATTAAGAACAAGTGTAGGAGCAGGAATAGGGATTTTTTTATATATGTAATATCTACCAGCAGTAAACAAGCGTACACTTGGTGGAAGAATTTTTTTCATGACGGAAATAACAACCTGTAACAAACTTCAGTACAAGGTATCTGGGTATATCCCACCATCAGCTTTTGCAAACAGCCAGAGGAACAAGGCATAGCAACAATATTCAAAAATATTGACCATTCTGACATTTCACATGACCTTTAAAGAACAACACACACACATATTCAGTGGATTATATATTCATGGCTTTTCTGGCTTTTTTTTCCCCAGCTAAAAGGAACAAAAAAAAAAAAGAAGCCAAAATACCCTTACTCCTCATCTCTACGCCCCTGTATTTCACTTTCTCTTGTCAAGCAACCAACCCAGAAACACAGCTGGAAACCACAATGCCCTATTGCCTTATCACCTTTGTTTAAGCAACCAGTTGTGTAGGTACTTGACATGACAAGAAGGAGCACTAACTTCTCTTGGACTAGCTTTTAAGTGATTTATCTTGCTTCATGTAGAACCCTGAGAGACAGATCAACTGTTCAATCAAGGCTTATCTAAATAATCAAATGACTATTTCCAGCAAGTACTTTCACTGAAACGGATCAGCAGTTTTCCTGTGAAGCAAAACTTTAACAACTTGCAACAATGTGTCCAGAACAAAAAACTTTGAGGTTATTTCAAAAACAGATCTTGTGTTTGTGAAACAAATTTCATTGACAACTATGGGACAAAAGAAATTCTACTGGCTTTTATTAAGTATTAGCAGAAACACAGTTACATCTCTGCTATCTAGATGATCTTAAGAATATCTTTCTCCAGGAGTGCTTCAAATTGTTTTTGACAAATTCCTTAAAGAACTTCAAAGTTTCTAATATTCTATGTAATAACTGAGTACCACTTAAAAAATTAAGAATTCATAAATGATGTTTATTGTTACCTTTGTGCTTCCGTAAGAAGTCAATGCTCTTCTGCAGCACAGTGGATTTGTCCATCTTCCGAGCATTACCTGGAAGCATGGAACCCAACTCTTTGATAAGTACATTAAACTGATCTCGACGCTTCTTCTCGGACTTGTTTCTAGACACCCTGAAAAGCAAATCAGAAAATGGTTTATAAAAACTGAGACTGTCTTATAAGCTGCATATTACTGCCAGGTTCCTGATTCAAACAATCCCTTTAAGAATTTCTGCTGTGATAATTATCACAAAAACACCTCCTCAATATCTCAGACATTATTTTTGAAGAATGGCTTCCTCCTTGAGGAACAGTGCAGCAAAGCCTTAGGAATAGGGTATCCTTTTCCAAAATACAAATAACTGAACCACAATTATAAATATACAATATATCTGAAAAATCACAGTAGAAGAAATGTTGTCAAGTAGCAAGTTTATTTGTAAGAGTAACCATTATTTAGAAATCACACTGGTAATTTAAAGCATACAAGTACAGGACATTTCTTAGCTTTAAATAACTTTGAAATTTACCTTTTTGCTTTATCTTTGTCATCTTCTTCCACCAGCCCATCAAAAATGCTTCCATCATTTCTGAAAGAAACAAAAAAAAATGTTGGAGTGGAAATTCTCCTCTGAAGTCCAATTACAAAAAAGGAGGAAGAGGAAAGAGATGACTATTCATCATCATCTCCATTACATCAAGAAAGCAAGGAATTGTTTACTGTGATGTCTCATGAGGACCATCATCAGTAATGTGAAGCTAAGTCTTCTGTGTTCTGCTTGCATTTACTAAAGAAAAAGCAAAAAAACCTTATACTTCTGACATGACTCAAAGGATTCTCAGACTGTTTCTCAAAAGAACTTACAGCCCTATACAAACACTTAATTGAACAAAGCTTAAATTTGGTTTTCTATCTTCTTGATTACTTGCATTACCATACCCTTTTGAAAACATGGGAGAGGACATATGTAATTTATTTTTACTTACTGGCAATTTCCATTCCAACCACTGAAAAAGTACTTTCCACAAACTCTGAAATATTATTAGTGGAAGAGACCTAAGGAATACACTATACTTCATCCACACATGTAATTTCATAAATACACAATTAATATCAATGTTAAACAGTAACTATTCATTATATTTGCTTCCTGGATAAGTATCACATAACTTTCTTAGCTTGACAACTGTCCATCTACAGCTAAAGAAGTGTTAAAATACCAAAATAAGAATGTGTCTTCCTTTGAAGATGCCTCAGTATCCATCATACAACTCCTTTGTTTCACTTCCTTTTGCTTTTAAAGTCAAGTCAAAACTGTTCTGTTTTCCAAAACTGCTGTATAATGGACTTTCACATGTTATTCCTCTACCTTCTCCCTGTTTTTAGTCTATTTAGTGTTGCCCACACTGACCTCTGCATGTCTATTGTGGAATTTCTTATCCTAATGTTTCCTTCCCTTAAGCCAAATAACCTTTCTAAAATGCTTACCTCATCTCTCTGATTTATAAACCATCAGGCAATTGTACCGCACATTATTTTAAGCAGTGATGTTAGGAAGTTACTATTTTGTATGCTACTACATAAGCATCAAGCTTTTAGAAGCAATTCATATATTTAAAAGGCTGAAGTTTCAGTGAGATGTCACAAAATTTCACTAGGAGAACTGACAAGTTAGATAAGCATTACAGAAGTTTTACCCTTTGCTTTTATTCTTGTTTTTTCAATTGTGTTTAACTTGACATAAAATAGATGAAAGTTTAATTTCCCCAAGTCTCAAAAAATGGTAATATACAGGATATTAAGTACAGATGTTCACCTAAGCTGCTAAAAGAGTGCAGCTGAAGGAATCAAGTAGAAAACATACCTCACTATTACTTTTCCCTTGAAATAGGTTAGCAGGTCACTTTACTATCATCTACAGCAACACTAATCATTTAAGTGTATTTGCTTTTCTTAATCAAAAACTGAAGTACTAAAAAATTAAAAATTCAAGTAAACATTGAAAACCAGCTCAACTCACACAGATGTTGTTCCACGGCTGAAAACAAGTGATGCATTTTAAGATTAACCTCAAGCAATTGAAATCACTATTTCCAGTGACTACAAAATGACACCTCTAACAACTACCAAGCTAACTTTGTCTAAAATAACCAAAACTCCACTCTTTAATTTTTGTATAAGTTAACATCTAAATGTATTCACTATACAAAAAGGAACTATTTAAGAAAACTGAACAGTAATTCTCCCCAAACTCTCCATATCTATTAACATACCTGTCTGCAATGGAGCTCATTTTATGGGTGCTTATGGTAAAAAACATAACATATCACACTTTAGTCTTGTGGTAGACATTTGTACGCTTGCCTGTAAGAGAAGAAAAAAATATCAAAATGTGACGGAGGGAAAAAATATTCTTCATTAGAGCATACTAACATTCTCATTTGCTCCTAATCCTCCCCTCTCTTCCAACCTTCTCTAAAGCAGTCTCCATTACCAGCACAACCTGGGCCTTAGTATCTCATTTTACACGACAGAGTTCAAGAGAACATTATTAAAGGCTACAGTAAATAAGTCTGTACTAAACCAATACCAAGTTTTTTTATTACTCTGAATTCAGATATAGCTTTTAATTTTTATTTTCACCTTTTCCTAAAGAACCCTCATAAGTTTGAAGGTTGAACAGATGTTAAATACACTTAGCAGTACATTCTATTTAGAAACAGTGCAAACAGAAAGCATTTGGGATATAGTACTTTACAACTCTAACTTATCATAGACATGTGAAAAGATACCTGTACTCTGTACTGTGAGAAATTTAATCTTCCAGATGTGCATTTTGACTTTGAGTTAAGATCGTGAACAAAATATTAACAGTGAGAAAAGGAATATAACACAGGTTAGGAAAAGGCTAAATTCAAACACAAAACAATAGAATTAAGCTGGTTTCTTTCATATGAAAAAGTCAGCAAGGACAGCATGGAGCAGCAAGATTGTAACACTGGCAGTAATTAAGGAACAACTGCATGCAGCAAGTTTTATACGAGCTGAACTTGCCGATCTTCAAGAATTTTTAGTAGGCTACAAACTTAATAGCAAAAAAGCTATTTATTTCAAAGAAGATTATCTTAGTCCATGCAGTGACTCAGTATTTTCTGAGAAATATTTGTTTGTTTCTGAAAGTATTAAAACCAGTGGAACTTGCAGTGTCAATACCAGAAGAATTATGGCAGCAAACGCCTGATGAGGAAACTGAGGAAGAAAGCTTGTGATTGAACCAAACTGTCTCTGCATCTACAACAGCCCCATACTGTGTGGGTTTCCTTCACAAGAATAGCATTTTTCACCACAAAGTTTCATAACTTGAGTGCAACAGTAGTTGGGACAGCTGCACTGCAGCAGAACCTCTTTCAAGGCACATCACAAACTATGCTGGTGTTTCTGTCGAAACACCCCACTTCTTCAATTAGTACAGACCACCTTTGTCTTGCCTTCACCCTCCAAAATCTAATGCTATGAAGACACTGGCAGCAACCACTTCTTCCTTCCACTTCTTCAAAATAACAACTGCACTGGACATACTGGCAAACTATATGCCCCAAATTAGTAGGCCAAGTAACAGAGTTGTGCCATCTGAAAATCAGCCATAAATGGCATGAGAAAAGAAAATTACGAAGAAATATCTGATTTTTTGTCAAACATGGGCAACAGAGACAGGTTGCTCAGCAGTAAAAGCTAACTATCATGACTGGCATGGAACTAAGTTAAAATCAAGACAAGAGCTATAAACTTGTTTCATTTAGCTTACACAGTAAGTACTAATACAGCTATAAACTAATTACACTTCTAGCCCTATGTTAATTTTTATATAAAAATGGTACCTAAAATTATAGGGACTGAGAGCAATATGACATTCTATAAGATAAATTATACACTTACCCTAATCTGTAAAAGAAAAACACCTGTACAGCTAAATATAGAAAACTTTTATTTGTGACATAACTAACTGCAGAATTAGAATTTAAAAGTATTTTTCACTTTAACAGAGCACTCAATTCCCAGAATTCAACAAAATCATTCACTACAATTTACAGATCCTATGTCAGAACCAGCAACCTAGACCTCATATCCAAGAAAAATAGTTTAAAGTAATGAAATGTACAAGAAATGCACCTCTGGCACACTGGTTTTTCATCTTTCAAGGTCTGACCCTTCTGTCTTTGCATCCAAATTTGCAAGACACTGAATACTCTCAGTGCTTATATATGTCAAGGATAAGACTGCAGAGATAATGCCACTAAAACCAGTCAAGTTGAAAGTAAACACTAGGTAAAGAAAGGACTGTCTATTTCTAAGACTCAAATTCAGTCCTGTTCTGGAGAACAAAAGACACTACTTAGCACTGCTACTCAGCCCATCAGGGCTGATAACTGATAGCCAAGGGAACCTTATTAATTATAAGAACACAGTTTTTACCTTTTACACTTTGGGACTTGTTAAAGTATGAGGTTTAGGGACGAAATCTGCTTCGAAATCTGAAGATCAATGTGGAGTTAGATGTATCCTCTTCTGAAGAAAACTAATTTTGAACTGTCAAAAAATAACAATGGAGAGCTTTAAAATCAGTGAGTTTAAAAATTATCTACTTATTTTTTTAATAAAGAAAACAAAGCAATTTTAATAAAGAAACAAACCAATTGTTTCAATGAGAGTAATCTCTAAATGCAATATTCTACTTATGAAAAATATCTCAAGTATTTCACTATCTGAATTAACACTGCTTTAAAGTTCTTCTTGATAAGCAGGATATTTTGACATAGTTTTATCTTGGCTTTAAGCTATCACTTTACACCTATCTTTAGGCTTGATGTCCCCTATCTTGTATTTGGTATCACTCATAACATCTACATCTTCACGCCCACTTACTACCAAAAGTGTATTTACACAGCATTATTTAAACATCTTTTCACTCAAGTTCTTATTAGGGTCTCTTCTGACTTTCTCTGTTGTATCTTCTCCTCCAGCACACGTAGAATGCTGTGCTGCTGACAACTAGCAAAGTTGCCCCTAACTATTATTGCTTCCTCCTCAAACACAGCCATTAACATTTGTTTCAAAACCTACTTTAAAACCAATTCCCAAAATGTATCACAAACTTGCTTCACAAATGCACTTCTTCCAAACAAAAACTCAGAACTGAGTTCACATAAGTGATCACCTATGTCCAGTCTCTTTATACCATTTCATTTCTAGTTTTTTCCCCTGAACTATGCTGCTTTCCAAATTTTTAAGCTACATGAAATTGGGTTTTTTTCCCCTCATACCTGTTTCCATCTATCTTGCTTACGGGTCTTAAAATAAAACAAATCCACTGCAATGTATACTTCTTCCACTAAGGAAAAATTTTATTTTAAAGTATATGAAATTCTAAAAAGGAAGCTGGAGTCTATAAACTAAGGTTATGCTACTCATCAATTCATTGATGATTTCTCTGGAAAATACCAGAATTATCACTTGTTTGATTTGAAAAGTTAAGTGCACCTAACAGAGGGTCTCAAGGGGTTAAAATACAGATGCAAATATTAACATAGGAAGTTAAAGCATAGCAGAACAATCTGCCAACAGGAGAGAAATAATTACAGCATGATTCAATGAAGCCACTCGCTCTTGTCTGGCCAAATAACCTGCTGGCCCATTGACCTACTTTTTTAGGTGCTTACAGCCTCCTCTCCTATTCTGTTTTGTTCCATTTGACAAGTGCAAACATTAATAGTGACAAAGAGTCCCATAGAAGTCTGCAACATGAAACCAGTGTTTTTAAACTGCTTGTAGTGCAACAACTCTGCCAGGTCTCACCCAGTGCCTAACAGAGTTCTACTGATGAAAATTTTAGACCATCTCTCTGCAGTATGTAAAGATGCATTTCTTTTAAATCACAATTACACACTTAAGATAAAGATCACAGGTCTTAATCACAGAGCCATCCTCTATAATGTCAAAAAAGGGAGCTCTTACACACATTTCAAAAAGGGATTTTAAGAAGAGCAGGAAAGGAATATGCTTTTATCATAAATGAACACAAGCAAGCTTAAGTCAGACCAAAAGAGAAGCTAATCACAGTGGAAACGCTTTTGTTGCCAAAACCACATAGATTTCTAACTCAGTAGAAATGGCATGTGTGTGAAAGCCAGCAGAAAGGTTAAAACGCCTACATGCCAGCACTGGCAGCCACAAGTGTCCAAAGATCATCATTCTGTCTCCACAACTCATTAATTTAAAAAAAAATAAATTTATGTGTGTCTGTCACTCAATCCTGTGTGTTTTGAACACATTTAGAAATGTTTTCCAACTTTTCTGTAACCAAGGCAGCCAGAAACTTACTATCTTAAAGGAAGCTGAGGTCCTTAATCAAAAATCTTAGCTGCTGCCATGGATGTGCAAACCATTACTACACAAAATTGCTCAATCTGTAGAAAAATTGCAGAAACTAGCAATACTGTGAATTCTGCACTATGCTGACTTGCCACTCATGGAGAGGCAATAAGTTATTGGGTCCCAAGTCATTGCTTGGCCAAATAAAAAACGTTCTGAGCAAGTTACAAGGTAAAAAGCCATAATCCAACCTAAAGTAATAAAGTCCACACCATCTGATAAAAAAATTCCATTTTTTCAGACTGAAAGAATTTCAATACCTTCAGTCCAATTTTATTATCAATATTAGAATGCACACTGGTAATATTGGTAATATTAAATATTGGAAACATATTCAAAGACTGGAAAAACTACGAAATTACAGTACAGCCTTGCTAATGACAGATGTTCTGTCACTGGACTGAAAGATGAGTGGGACAATGGTAAATGCATTGCCTGTACTTCATTTTGTGTAGAGCCAGTAACTGAAATTCCTACATCTTCAGCACTTCACCATAATGGTAACACTGCTAATTATTCTTGAAGAAGAATAAGTACTGCACTTATACTGTAAAAAATATTTTTACAAAAAAGCCTTGATTTATATCATGGCATACAAGTAATACTTACATGATTTTGCAGATTACAGCCCTCAGAAATAATGTGAGGTAGCTTGTATTATTACAGGAAATAATTTCACACCAGGAATATCACATGAAAAACATGTGAAGCAAGAGAGTTTTCCAACCCTACAGTTTCTTCAAACAGAAATATATTAAATTCTTTAATATAACCTGATTTCTGTGCTATAATCCAATTTTGCCAGGGGAGCAAACTAGTTATTAAAATCATCGAGGATTAGCTGTAGGGAAGATCTTGTTTAAAGAATCAAAACCACAGCCCTGCAGAGCTCTAACATTAGTCACCCACCACGGTAAGAAAGACCAAGAGCAGAAACATCACATTGAGCAAACAGCTGAGCAGAACCTGACTCCCAATGTAAGCTCTGCATCAGAATCCCTGTTCACTATAGCAATTCTGAAGATAATTACAAACCTTTCTGATACTTCCTTCCATGACCTTCTGATCATTTGGATTATGAATTTCTGAGGTTTTACTCTACTAGGACATTATACCATAATGAGGGCAAGCAGAGATCAAGCCATTATCTCCTGCCCAGAATAGCCCATCACTATCACTCATATTTTCCACTTTGCTTTTTGCTTCACTGGATTACCTCCAGCCCAGCCATTTTTCTCTTTACCTTTCTCTTTTTTGGGTGTGGGGTAGAGGGGAGGAGAATAGGAAGAATTTGCTCTGGTTTCTTTTCTCTCCAGGAACCATAGTATTTTTGTAGAGCAAGCGATTTTTAGACAGGTAAACCATAACCACCTGCTCTCTAGTAACATATAGTTTGGTCTAATAGAACAAGCAAGCAGATTTCAAGGTAGTTGCTCCTTTGCTTGCAATGGTATATACACCAATAGAAAGCAAGTTAGGGTAATAATTAATGATTAATCTTTTCTTGCTAATCAAAGGCTGCCTGTGAAAATACTGTGTTTTTAAAACTGACATGTCTCCATTTTTACCTCAAAAAAAAAAAAAAAAAAAAAAAAAAGGGCAATTGGAAAAAAAATAATCAAAAGATAGGGACAAAAGGAACTTCAAGGAACACTGCTCAAACTTTGCAGCTGAACCAGTTATTCCAGCAGCTGGGAATAGTCACATATTGCAAGCTCTTCTCTACCACATCAACAAATCAGTTTTTGGTCTGTGCTTCTGCAGAAGCGATGACACATCCTAGAAATGTCATTTCCTGAGATAAAACTCACTATAGCAGCAGGTGTTCATCTTCCAGTGCTCCACAGGACAACCGATGAGAGGGCTGCTTCTAGCATGGATGTATCCCAGATGGCTTTTAACAAGAAAATTTGTGAGTGGCCATGAGTAGTCTGCTGTGGATGAGCAGCTACCTTAGGTTTATCACCCTTACTGGGAGTACTCTAGGATATATAATGGAGAAAGTGCAGCAGAACAGAAGACTGGTGGTGCGAATTGCCATTACCTGAATGGCAGTCTCATGTCTGCTACTGAACGACTTCTGGGAAGAGAGTAAGTCCAAGCAGTCTACAGGAGAGGTTAAATGCCTGTCAGAAGGCCGATTATGGTAGTAGTTAGTGATATCACCAATTTAGCTGAGTTATAATGACATTTGAAAGAGTGCATACTATTTGTGTACCATCATACACAGTCCACAGCAGCTAGAAGAGGCTACAGATCACCCTGAGTAGCACAAAACATGACAACAGAGGTAAAGAGCGGTTAAGTTCTTAGAAACGGTTTGTCACACAGATGTGCCCTGGTCTGTTTACTCCCTAACAAGGTAATGGGCCTAAACAAGCTGCTCAAACAAATTTGCTCAAAAGTGACTGCAAATAATACCTTAATAGAAACATGAATTATGAGGATTACAGGAAAAAGCAATTCTCTCCTTCATGCTTCATGTATTAGACTGTTTCACCATCAGGAGAGAGATTTCTCTAAGACTTGGGACTGATGACAATTTTGACTGACATCTCATTAGCTCACAGAAAAAGAAAACTCCTTTGCTCCAGATCATTTGGGCTGATGTCTGCTAGACCAGCTGCTCTGCAGCCACTCTTCCACCCTTCTCTGCAGTCTGTATCTCTTTCCCCTTACCCAACACAGAGATGGCCCCATAGCTCCCTCGCTGATACAGTCCATCTCCCTAGTCTTCATCCAGACTGCAGTGAAGATGCAAGCAAGAAAGCTCTAATAAGCCTCAGACCTTCACCTGGGCTACAGTGACTACTGGTGAAGCCTGCAGTCCTGAGGGATGTGAAGTTAGGCCTCTGGAGCTAGCCAATATTAACCCCAGGGAAACTGCCCTCAGGCACAAGGGAGAGCAACAGAGCTGGCAGATCTGTAAGGATGTCCTCCATAGAGCACAAGAGCTAATGATCGCCAGGCACAAGAAACTGGGAGCAAGAGTCTAGCAAGGATGAGAAGGGACTGCTGGCCAAACTAAAGGGCAAGACATAAATTCATCCCTCTACTCTGTCCCAGGACAGGTACCCCGGGAAGAGTAGAGGGATGCAGTCCAGTTGTGAAGGAATGGGATGATGAAGGCCATGGCGAAGCTGGAGCTGAACTTGACAAGGGATGCAAAGAATAACAAGATCAACTTTCATAAGTATATTAATCAGAAAAGGAAAGTCAAAGAAGAGGGTGAAACCCACTAAACAAGGCTGGTAAACTGGTAACAACAGATGAGGAGAAGGCTAAGCTACTCAACAACTTTTTTGCTCTGGTCTTTGTTGGAGTCTGTAAGTCAAGAGTCTTTCTGAATTAAGACCTACAGGTCTTAGCTTGCAACCTCTTCCCACACTTCTTGAATGGGTGGACTGCAAGACAGGAACTAGAGAAAAAGGTTCCTTCCACTGTAAGGGAAGATCAGATCCATGATCACCTGAGGAACCTGACTGCACTTAAGTCAATGACACCTGGAGTCCTGAGGAAACTGGCTGATGTATTTGCATAGCCATTCTCCACAATATTTGAAAAGTCATGGCAATCAAGCTAAGTTCCAGCTGACTGGAAAAAGAGAATCATTGACACCAGATGCTCTTTATGGTGCTTTCCAACCTAAACTATTTTATGATACATTCAAACATAGCCCACACTTGTCCGTGTACCCCAATGATCTGGTCTCTGACTCACCAAACTGGCTTCTCAAAACATCCTCAGACCTGCCACCTCACCAGGAATTCATGAGCAATCTGGGCTCTTTGCCTGAGCCTGGCTTCCCTCCAGCTCCCTGGGGGTGACCAGGAAAGCTCTCAGCAGGTTGCCAGGTGTCTAATAATTGGTCCTTGGCTGGGAGGTGCTGAAGCACTTACCAGGCTTTTCCCCCTCCATCCCTTTCCAGGCTGCCCGTATTATCTTCACCTTCCAAGATTCCAAGTAATTATACTTTTAAACACTTGAGGTACTGTTTATGAGCCTCCATCAAATAACTTATAAAGATACTAAAAGAAAGTGATACAATACAAAATTTTGGAGCCATCAGTGAACAAGCAACCCAAATCAGAAAAACAAAAAGGACAATAAAAATAGTACAAACCCAAGCTTATAAGATAAATTTGAAAGGCAGCATTTCATAATCTAGCCATAAGAAACAGCTGATATTCTTCTGTAGTCTCATCTAAAATATTTTCTCAGTCATTTGTATACACAGCTCCTTACAAGAGATTCCCTTCCTTCAATAACAAAGCTGTAAAAGTAAGTGACAAAATAACGTCTGCAGCTCATGTGCAACTAGTGTACAAAAAAGACAGTGGCTACATGTTATGATCCCACTTGTTCCCATTTTTTTAAGGCTCCACCCTTCCTTGGCTTTCACTGGAGGTGCACACCCCTTTATCTCTGGCACACACACTGAAGCAGATTGTGAAGGTATGTGTTTAAAAGAACGCACATATCACACAGTAATTTTAATAAGAACAAAATAATAAAGATTGTGTTTTAAAAGTGTGGCTCCATCTACCTTTGAAAATTGGCACAGCTAAGAACCAGTACCCTCTGTACTGTTAACTACATGTCTCAGCCACTGCTCCCACTCCTGGTACCCTGGGTTAGACTTGAGTATGTGTTGTGTTTGCACATCTAAAATACAATATATATTTCATAATCAAGTCTGGCTTAAAAGTACACCAACTGTTTCTTGAAACGGTGCTTAAAACAAAAGCAGTACTTCACAACAGGAGTTCAGATCAAGAGGAGCTAATTACTAACCTGTTAGTGTTACACTCCAAAACTGAAAACTTTCACATCCCTGTGTAAATCTCCATTTCCTTTAATGGAATTCTGGGAGATACAACCTGCAGTCACGTGAGCCAGCTGATGAACAGATCCTAAATTAAAGTTCACTGTGCTGAGGAAAAAAGTGCTATGGATGGTATAAAATCCACAGTCCACTATTCTCTAACAGGACTCACCTATGTTTGGTACATTTTACAATGAACAAATAAAACCAAGCTTCCTCCTTCCAGCCTCTTAGATATAACTGAGCAGGTAGACAACTGGAACTTTTTTTCAGAAGTTCGAAAAGGTGAAAAAATTCCACATGCACATTCTAAAGTTTAAATTCCCAGTGAATATTAAAATTATCCCATGAAATTATTTACTACACACAAATCAATTTTTTTCTACAGAATAAAGTTACCAGACAATAAAAAAAATCCTCACTTAATGATTTCTCAATATGAACAGAAATTCAAAGAAAAAAACTTTTAAATACAGTACCCAGATATCTATCCTAGAGTTAAAAACACTTTTAAATAATTAATCCAATTAAAAATCTACATATTTATGAAACTGAGCATTATGAATTTTAGATGTTTTGTATCAGACACAAGCATTAGTTTAACAATCAATTTTTCTAAAATTGTTTGTCACATTTTCATCAAAGCAAAAATACTACAAAGAATCCTTATAAATCAAACCAAAGAAGAAAAGTTTGTTAAACATTTAATTCCTATATTGGAAAATAAACATGATAATTCACCAAGAAATGAGACAGATCAAAGAGTCAAACATTGGTTTTCCTCTACCTCAATAATAAAAGGGAAGAATGACTAAATACAGAAAGTCAACCACTTCTTTTGCAAACTGTCCTGGAGAAAATTAATTATCAATTTCAACAGACATAATTATTACACACTCAAAGCAAGATAACACCAAGGACATTCTTCTTCTATTCCATGCAAAATTTCTGTCTGGTGTTGATATAAACAGGCAGGCTTAAGCTTAGAAAATGAGACTTTATCATAGTTATTATTACTGCAACAACGTTCAGCTATCCACCTCAATTACTCTTCCTGAAATAACCTACAAACCTACACATGATGTGAGCACATCAACTGCCAGACTTCTAGCAGCAGATGTCTTAAAAGGTGGGAAAGGATGCTAGGAAGAGATGATGAAACTCACACAAATGAATGTTCCTAAAATTCTATCCAGAAAAAAAACCACCCAATTAAGATTTATTAGCTTTCACATTCAAATGAACACTTACACTTTTTACATAAAAAATTGACTAATCAAGAGAAAACTTCAGTCAAAATTTCCTGCTTTGTTCTCATTATGCCATTCTAAAACTTCCAGAAATCAACAAAGTCAACAGTTGGCCAAGAGGGTCTGCAAGAAGTTAGACAAATTATCTCTGCACCCAATGCCCTTATCACAGAATCACAGGCTGGAAGGGACCAGAGTGAGTCATCCCATCCAACCTTCGTGCTCGAGCAGGGTCATCCTAAAGCATAGGGCACAGGGTTATGTCCAGGCAGTTTCTGAGTATCTCCAGTGAGGGAGACTCTCTGGAAACCTGTTCCTGTGCCCATTCACCTGCAAAGTAAAGAAGTTCTTCCTCTTCAGGTGGAACTTCCTGTGCATCAGTTTCTGCCCATTGCCTCTTGTGCTACTGCTAGGCAACACCGAGAAGAGCCTGGATTCATCCTCTCAGCACTCTCCCTGCGATATGTACGGACATTCACAAGATCCCCTCTTAGCTGTCTCTTCTCCAAGCCCAGCTCCCTCAGCCTTCCCGTGTAAGAGAGCTGCTCCAATCCCTTTCTCATCTTTGCTGCCCTCCACTGGACCTGCTCCAGGAGCTCCATGTCTCTCTTGTCCTGAGGAGCCCAGAACTGGACAGAGAACTCCTGATGTGGCCCCACCAGGGCTGAGCAGAGATCACCTCCCCCAGCCTGCTGGCAATGCTCTTCCCAGTGCACCCCAGGACACCACTGCTCTTCTCATCCACATGGGCACATGGCTGGCTCATGGATGGCTGGCTCATGGACAGTCTGGTGTCACCAGAGCCCTGGGGTAATTCCCTGTACAGCTGCTGTCCAGCAGGTCAGTCCCAGCCTGTGCTGGTGCAGGGGGTTACTCATTCCCAGCTGCAGGACCCTGCACCTGTTGCCTTCATTGCATTTCCTTTCTGCCCATCTCTGCAGCCTGCTGAGTCCCTTCTGAAGGGCTGCACAGCACTCTGGAGTATTGGCTGCTCCTCCAGCTTTGTGTCATCAGTGAACCTGCTGAGGATGTCAATGCCCCTTCATCCAAGCACTAATGAATAAGTTAAACAATTCCCAATACTGAATGGTGGGGGACACCACTAGTGTCAGGCCTCCAACCAGACCCCGTGTCACTGACAGTGACTCTCTGGGGTCAGCCAGTTCCCAATCCACCTCACTATCCATTCATCCAGACCACACTTCCTGAGTTTGCCTACAAGGATGTTGTGAGAGACTGTGTTGAAAGTCCTGTTTAAGTTGAGGTTAAACAATACCCTCTGCTCTCCCCTCATTCCTCCAGGCAGTTGTTTCAGCGTAAAAGGCAATCAGGTTGGCCAAGGATGATTTGCCCTTAGTGAATCCATGCTCCTGATAACCTTCTCATGACCCACATGGATAGAGATGGGCTCCAGAACGAGACATTCCATCACCTCTCCAGGGATTGAGATGAAGCTGACTGGCCAGTAGCTCTCTGGGTTCTTCTTTTTGCCATTTCTGAAGACCAGGATGACATTTGCTTTTTTCCAGTCCTCAGGTACTTCTCCTGATTGCCCTGACCTCTCATGAGCAGCTTCATTATGGTGTCCACCAGCTCTCTCAGCACTTGTTCATGCAATCCATCAGGGCTTATGGACTTGTGAATGTTCAGTTTATCTGGGTGTTCTCTAACCCAATCCTCCTTGACTTCCTTGAAGGAAAGTCCTCCTTCCAACATTCCTTTATCTTGGTCTCCCGAGTCAGATGTTCTGGAGAGCTGGTCTTGTCAGTGAAGTCCAATGCAAAGAAGGCATTCAGTACCTCCACCTTCTCTGCATCCTCTGTCACCAGGGTCCCCTTCTATTTAGTAAGAGGCTCTCATTATCGTAGGTTTTTGTTTTGTTATTTATGTAGAAGAAGAAGCCCTTCTTTTTGTCCTTAACACCCTCAATCAGATTTAATTCCAGGTGGGTCTTGGTCTTTCCTGTCTTGTTTCTGCTTTGACAAGCACTCTACAGTGATTCCAAGCAATCTGCCCCTGCTTCTTCCTGTGTATTTCCTGGTTATACTTGAAAAATGACACCAGTTTTTTATTCATTCATGCAGGTCTCCTGCTCCCCCTTTGCCCAACTTCTTGTTCATTGTTTTTGAACCTTGAGGGAGTCATGCTTGAATATCAACCAGCTCTCTTGGACTCCTGTTCCCATGGGATTTTTTCGAGATCCCTGACAGGCAAAATTAGCTCTCCTAAAGTCCATGGCTATAATCTTACTTGCTGCCCTACTTCATCCTCACCCTTTACAGTCCATAAAGGGTATAGCTTACAAATCGTATCAATTTTAAGGGACATGAAATTATTTTATGTCATCAACTTACTCCTTTAAGTTACAATTATCTAGCACATCCAGAAACATCTTACTGCTTCTTACTTAATGCCCACATGAAAAAGTCAGGGAGAGGCCAGAGGGGAACTGGCACACTGTGCCAGACAACTAAAAAAAATGAACTCAAGGGATTTTTGTAGGTGGTTTTGTTTTGTTGGGGTTTTTTTTGCTTATTTTGTTTTGCCCTTTTTTCTTCGGTTGGTTGGTTTTTTCTAAATAGGAGACAAAGACTTATTGCTAACTCGTGGTAAGCATATTTACCTAGAATGTGGGAGATGTAAGACTAAGTACTTCCTCTGAAACTGTCCACAGATGAAGAATTACCACATGAAAGACAGCAAGAGCAATACACAGACCACACAGGTAACTACATGGCTACAGAGACCAGGCACTTGACTCCCTAACAGCTACTTATGTTTGTAAGCACTTTTACTGATCTCCTTGATAAGCCAAGAGTTTGTGTAATGTTAGACTTAGATCATTACTCTGACCACTCATTTCCATGGCTACATGAAATTCCTTCTTTTCAGCTAGCATTAATATGTGATCAGTCAACATAGCCAAAAACTGGTCAAGTCCCAAACTAACCCAAATGTTGTTTCATACAGCTAAATCAACTACATTTCTTTCACCGTAAGAGTGCTCAAAAGCTGTGCTGTCACAGGGAAAGAGGAAGCAGCAAATCACCAGGTTAGACATCTTTCGGCAACAGTGGCATTTCATGCTGACCTACACCATTTGTTAAATCATAATCAGAGAGCAAAATTAGGAAAAACAAGATTCAAATTTTGCTCAAAGAAATTAGCACTGTAGTTACTACTTGAGAAGCCTGCATCATATTTAAACGAAACATCTTTAGTTTCCCATGTGCTGTTGCCTCTCACATGACAATCCATGACAAATTAAACTTCTGGGCAGAATGCAATTCATTCTCACATACTGATCCAGACTCATGGATCAGCTTCTGGTTATGAAAACAAACTCAGAGTCAATGGGAATCTCAAGCAAAATGTAAATATATGTACCTGATGTGTTGCTTAGTTGTCAACCTATTTATCAAACAGCGTGCTAATTAGCATCAAGTTGGATGGTTTTAGGATGATCCTTAGTACAGATAATTATACAAGGATATTCCTCTAAATTAGTAATCTCAAACTAAGAGAATCTGATGAATGTTTTACACCATCAGCAGCTACTTGTAACACTTACAATTGTACAGGTATACCAAATGGACATAATTTTTTAAAAATGACAACAGTTGCTAACAGCAACATCCAAGAACATATGACAGGTGTTTTGCAAAGATAATATTTCATCTGAAACTTAATGATCTCTATCACATACATGCATACGTGCAAATAAAACACTTCCAGAAATATTTAGTGCTACTCACTACAAGTTGATTGCACAATCCATGATTTGTGCAGCTGTGGAAGTGCTTCTGGTGCCTAAATTTCCCAGCATGGGTGACTCATGCACAGCTAAATTATTCTGTAAAGCTTTTGTGAAGAGTGGACTGTTTGCCCGCCTGAAAAATGGAGTAGGCAATGTACTTCACTGGAAAGCATCTTCAAAAATAAAAAAGTGAGACTTCACATTTCCATAAAATGAGGAGCTGGAAAATTTTAAGCTATAACACTGAAGTGCAGTCCAAGTCAAAAATTACCAAACAAGCAGCTCCTCCTCCCTACCTCCACCTACCACTTCCCCCAGAACTCCTGCACATCATTTTGAAGACCACAAAGTGGTAATGAAAGAAAAATGAATGAGGTAGCTGGAAAAAGAACAAAACAAAACATGGAAAGCACTAGGGGATGGTCAATTCATTGTATTTCAACTGTAAGAGAAGAGCAAGTTTGGGACCACTTGATGAACAGCCACAAGTCTATGCGGCTGATGAGATGATGTTGCCATGCCATTCTTTATTGTATTTGAAAAGCCACGGCAGTCAGACGAAAACCCTCTTGACTGGAAAAACAGAAATATCAGTCCTATTTTTTAAAAAACGGAGAAATGAATATCCAGGCAACCACAGAACAATGAACCTCACCTCTGTGTCTGAGAAGATCATGGAAGCAATTTTAAGGCACATACAAGTGCCTTAAGCAAGGCACTTGTTTAAGGGGAGGAGGAGATCAGAGACAGCCAGCACAGCTTTCCTAAGGGCAAGTCATGCCTGACCAATCTGGTGGCCTTCAATGATGAAGCAATGATGAAGCTGACAAGGTTAAGAACAACCGATGTCATCTAACTAGACTTCTGTAAGGCTTTTGACATGGTCCACACAACATCCTTTTGACCAAATTGGAGAGACATAGGTTTGAATGGTGGACTGTTGGAGGGAAAACTAACTGGATGGATGGATGGACACTGCCAGAAGACTTTGTAGTCAACGACTCTATGTCCAGATGAAGGCCAGTGACAAGAGGTGACTGCATCCAGCTCTCGCATCCTCAACACAAGAAAGACACAGACCTGTTAGAGCAGGCCCAGGGGAGGACACAAAGATCAGAAGACTGGAACACCTCTTCTACTGAAGACAGGCTGAGAGAGCTGAGGTTCTTCAGCCTGAAGCAGAAAGGCTTCACAGAAACTTCACTGCAGCCTTCCTGTACTTGAAAGGGTTTTTAAAAAAGAGGGAGAGCAACTTTTTAAACAAGTAGATAATTACAGAACAAGGAGGAACAGTTTAAAACCAAAACAGCAAAGATTTAGATTAGATGTTAGGAAGAAACTCTTTATTCAGAGGGTGCTGAGGCACTGGAACAGGTTTTCCAGAGAAGTTGTGGATAGTCCATTCCTGGAAGTGTTTGAAACCAGGTTGGATGTGACCCTGAGCAACCTGATCTAGTGAATGGCATTCCCTACTCATGAGGGAGGGGGATTAGAACTAGATGATCTTTAAGGTCTCTTCCAAACTAAGCCTATGATTCTATCAAAAAATATGTGACAAAACACACTTCTGTATTAGCATGCTTACTATCATATTCCTATGGTTAACAAGTTTTAACAGAAGTAAAGAACTTAATTTTCTAGAATTCTAGTGTCTGCCAGGTCCTTCAGCTTACCCCTCAATACAACTACCTGTTATTAAAAAAACAAGCTTATACTCTAAACAAAAACTCAACTCTATACTTAGAGAATTCCAGACTTTAATTTCACTAAAGCAAATACTGGAGTTACTCTTCTGTCAGAACTTCCAACAGAAGAATCTAGGCTCAACTGGAATTACAGTGACTGCAAGACTTGAGATAAAGGACAAGTACTTCATATTACAAAGGCAAGAAGTGCCTTAACAGGGAAAGGGGACACCCCCCCTCCACAAAAGACAAATAAACAAACAAATCCAACCAACTAAACCAAAACAGAAACCCCCAAAAATGCATCAAACCAGAAGAGTTTTGCAATGGACACAGAGACAAAATAACTCTTGGCTAAAGAATGAATAAAACTAAGACAAAACAAGTTCAGTTTTACTGTTCTTAGAAACTTTTGGCAAAACACTCAGTAACCACTTGGGGTATAGATGCTAAGTATCCTTTTGCCACCCTGCTACAAGAAGAATCCAAAGGAAATGGAATCATCCAGCACTTAGTCAGTCATTGAACTTGTTCAGGGAGAAAAGATGATACATTACTGTAACAAAAGAGATAGTGCTCCATGAACTAAACAGAAACAGCAATGCAGCAATAGGAAAAAGTATATAAAACCAACTCCAAATTTAATTTAATTTTACTGTAATCACTCTGCATATACGCTTATACAGAAATAAGAGTATCTCGATTCAAACATTAGAGCACTGAACACAATTTCTGAATATTCAGGAAACAAAGCTCAAAGAAAAATTGTAGTTTAAAGTAACACTGTAACATTTAACATTTTCTTAACATTTTGTGCTTCTAAAACATTATCTATTTATGCAGCCAACAAATTTTTTCATTTTTTCTTTATTCTCCTGTGCCGTAGAAGCATGCACTCCCTCCTCTGAAACTTTCAGAGGTTGTGCTAAGTCCAGAAAACCTACTGAAATCACCTTTTGAGGGTCACCAGAGAAATGGTGAAAGACAACAAAATTCCTTCTTCTCATATATCAGTATCATCTTCAAAATATTGGTTCTAGTCAATTTAACTGTAAATTAAGTTGATTAATTATGATGAGAATATTACCCTTCATGCACTGGGAATTTTTATAATGAAGGCTTTCAATACCTTGCAGACTAATTCAATGCTCATAGCTAAATTCTATCATGTGTCTCCCACTCTTTCAAAAATATTCTAAGAGCATGATATTGACTGAAAGACAACACATAGCAGGAAATTCCACACCAAGCTCTTATAAACTTTGCAGCTACATTATTTAAGACAATAATTTTTAAGATTAGATTAAGGGCAGGGAAAAGGTCACAAATTCAGCTCCTTTTCGTATTTTGGTAATTCAGATTCTATCCTGACATCTCATTTAAACCCTACAATGTTTCAAATGAGTCCTCAAAGTCATTTCTGTGAGAACTATTAGTCCTTTTTCTATCTGTAATACACAACAAAAAAATCATCAACTACTTAGGACCACACTTGCTACATTTGCGTGACTTTAAACTCCCTTCCTCAGTTTTAAAATTTTTATCTTCTACAGTTCTCAAGTTTTTCTTTCACAGAACAATCAGACCACATTATTTCTATGTACCAAGACACATGTTTCTGAGTGCTTATTTTCTGCCCCTCGAAGACTTACCTGCACTCTTGAGATCCCAACGTTAAGGAAAGATTCCTGTCTATCCAGGAGCCACTCTGGCAGTCACTCTCACCATCAGAGACTTTCATGCTGGGACCAAGGCCCCTTCACAGTGGGTGCTTCTATCCCTCACAGGGCACTTTTCCCACTTAATTAACAAAATCTGACCTAGATCATCTAAGTCTCCCAAAAGCAACACTAAAAATATTTATAAAAGTATTACAGCTATTTCCGTTTACAATTAATGCATCAGTTACCAAAATACAAAATTACATCAGGTTTTATTTAATTCTCTTCCTGCTCACCACATTGTGAGAATGGTTCCAAAGACCCAGGATCTTGCTAGTGGCCTATGAAACACTGGTATTGAGGAATGGGATACCAAAAGTTATCAATATTTACAGGAAATCCTGAAACTAACATAAATTTTACATTCAGGCCATATGCTAACAGGGTAATGAAAACAGCTGTATTGTATTTAAGCACACATTAAAGCTTGAAACAGTTTACTTACAGTAAACACATTAAAAAATAGCAATGAAATATTCTTAAAGCCAAGATTACTAAAATAATGAGGAGTCTTACCGGCTTACAACTCACATTTGACTCTCAACATTTTTCTTCATATGAAATTGAGGCTTCTATCTCAATTTTGAAGAAATTAAATAATGCAAATAACTTTGTTATTTTGTTGTTTTTATTAAAGTCAATGATTTTTTTCAAACAGTTTCAAAATGCTGCTGCTTCTTATCCTGTTGCAAGCTTAATAGTTTCAGGTGGATTTTAATGATTATATTGAAAGAATGGTAGGTTTAAACATTCCTGTCAACAGAAATCTTAATTGAATCGTTTGGAATCTTCTGGAAAATATGCTGAAAGTCAAGGTCAAGTTTCTGTAAAGATCTAATAAACAAGAAACATAGCTGAACTTAATCCTAATTACTGGCTTAGATATGTGGGATAATATACTGCAGTTAAGCATGTAAAATTCTTGGGAAACTTGGAACTTTAAATTTAAACAGGGCAGATGGAGAGTACTCTTTCAATTGCTATTTCAAGATAAAATGATTTAACACCAGCACCTAAATATTACTTAGATTTTCAACACCTTAACAACTGAGGAATTCATTCCAGACAAAAAAGTCTGTTATGATTCATGACAGCTAAGGCAAGAAAAAAGGGTAATAACTGCAAAAACCTGCAAAGACCATCTCTTTCTCATTTTTTGCCTTGCTCTTACTTAATGACTGCCATAAAACACTGGCCTTGGGGTTTTATCAAGCAGATAAGTAGCTCAAGCAAAACATTTGGGGCAGGAAGCATATGTATTTTCGGATTCTATACTAAAACTAAAAAATGAAATAAATTAGAAAGAAATCCTCTCTTTAACAATTTAAAAATATAAGCATGGAAAAAACCCAAACCAATCCATCAAAATTACAAAAGGCAGTTACTATTTAGTTGTTTGAACCACTGTCATTTATAGTATTTATGTGCTTCATTGACAGTTTATATTATCAAAATTGGAAAAAAGTATTCCTGGCACTTTAACATTTTTCAAAATCAGCACCCAAACTTATGACTGGACACAGCATAGATACATATCTTAAAGGTTCACTGCCCTCATCTACTGACCTATAACCAAAGCAAACAACTATGGCTCTGCCCCCATTAGAAAGTAATCTGACACCGCAGAAATGGATCAGTAGACCCAAGCAGCTGGTGCTGACACTCCTATGCTAGCTGTTCAAGAGGGTTTATTTTGGATTACATTTCATCTGGTATCCAGAAGCAAACATCACTATCACATGGACCATTCAAATTTTTCCAGGAATTTCATGATTGATGCAGAACTCCATGTCCCCAGCAGAGACAGAAGAGAACTCTACACCTGCAGCAGAACTCACAGACTAGTTTTCTGAAAAAGGAATGTAGTTCCAACACACTGAGCTAAACAAGTGGTAAGGGGAGACAACAGTGAGATTTTTTCCAAAGCAGTTTTACTCATCCACATCACAATTGTAATGCATACATCGGAGTTATACCCTACCTTTTCAAATCAGACTAATCAACAGAGATGTCATGTCACAAACAGAATACTTGATGGCACTGAAAGACTTCAGAAAAATTCTGTAAGCATTCTTTATAATGCCTCACAATTGAGAAACAAATCATGGTAAAAGACCATCTACTGGCTTCCACAAAAAAAATTATTTCCTTTGTGCCAGAATTCAGCAGAAGACATAAATCTAGATATCCCTATTCCTAGGCTTCATTTCTCTTTTCTTTACTTATTTACTTCATCTTTTGTGACCTGTTTTTCACTTCAAATATTTTACTTCTTGTTTCTACCTTATTTCTTTCAGCCTTTCATTCATTTATTTATTTATTTCCTTCTATTACCTGTGCTATTAAAAACAGTAAGGGAAAATATTCTTGCATTTCTGAACTTTCAGAGGTGTTAGTACTGTTTTTTTCCTTGGGAATTCAGATAGTATAGTCTGAGACAGGTTTGTAAGCACTACTACTGTGATTTAACTTGCCCTAAATCAAACAAAATTTAAAAGGGGTAAAGATGATCAAAGATGGGTTTACTGCAATGACTCAAATCAATTTCTAAATCCCTAACCAACTGTGGGAATTGAGAAAAATCAGATTAATCACACAGGACATATCAGCCTACTGTAAAACTGAAATTAGCTTGGTTCAAAACATCATCTCAGAGAATAGTCACAGGAACAAAGAAATACCAAGGGAAGCTAATCAAGCAATTTATGGAATGCAAGAAACATTAAAGAAACACTAGATATTTGGTATATACATAGCTTTTTACCTTAGATGTAAACCCAAGAACATATTGCTTAATCTCTGCTCTTTTTCTTCTGGGCTCTGTAATTTTTATAACAATTTAATCCTCTAGATTTTAGGTTATATGCCAGAGTTTCTCCTAGAACAAATAGGATTTTTAATTTTTTTTTTACATCCAATTAATTCATAAGTTACTTAAAATAACCAAACTATTCAGACTCACCTAGTTTCACTGATGTTCAGTATACAACATCCAAATAAACTTCCAGTATATTTTGCAAATGAAAGAATGGGCTTCTCTCTACATTTGCTAAATTTAGATAAAAACAAAAAAAAATTAGATCTCTTTAGAGCAATTCCTAAAGAAAAACTGTCTTTCAAGAAAAACAACACTATACAAATTTTCACATGTACATAATTTGAAAATTTTAAGTATACTGCCTTTCCATTTCAGAAGAAATATGGTCTTCATGTTCTAAAAATGTTACTTGAAAAGCAACATCAAGGATGCACAATACACAGAGGTTTTCAGAGGCTCAAAAAGAAATATTTCATAACTTTTAATGATACATAGTCTGCACTGTTCAAAAAGATCAATCTTATTACGATCTCTTGTGAACATTACAGTAGTAATAGAGAAAAATTGAAAGAAAAAATGGACAACTGTTATGGATATATATACTGCTGAAGTAGAATTTGAAGGACCAAATCAACAGTAGATGGGTGACAAAGCTAAGGAAAAGCACAAAGAGTACAGAAGAAAATCTTCTTACTCAGCGTTTGTACCTGACACTACAATGGAGTCGAGGAGATTAGACCTGTTTACTTCTCACAGTCCAGCTAGAACATGCTCAGTAGTTCTGTCTGCTTATGACTAAAAGGATTTGGAATATATCTACCTCATTTGATTTGGACAGATGAAATGGATTTAGGAAATTCACTGAACTGGTACAAAACATATTTTCAGAAATCTATCGTGCTGCCTAATAAAAGTGGGATAGCAGAGAAAAATACTGCATCTTAACAATTTATTTCTCCTAAAACCTTGAGTGCTTGCTCCAGCATATGCAGGTGCTTTATTTTTCCAGTGACAAGATTTTCATTGCATTCTGCATCAAGAAAACAGTATGTTCCTCCCTCTCAACTCATTCTCAGACACAGGGTGATGTGTGGTCAAATTTTAGGTGAGGGAGACATATAACAGAGATTTATGTCTTAGTAAATTATAAGCAATCAAAACCAGGGTTCTGGAACAGAAAGTGTCAAGCATCATTGACTACAAGCACTGCTACCTGAGATTCCATTCATGACCAAACTTCATGCATGACCAAGCATCTCCAATACATTATAGGCCACTAGGAATACAGGAAGGCTTTCTGCCAGCAAGACAAATAATCCCATTTCAGCAAGATTGGCACAATGCCTGTTCTACATATGTAGATCAATTTCTTGGATTTTTTTTTTGACCCAGTATAAAAGTGCGTGTTTTGACCAGGTCAAAAAAAACTAAGAGAACATCTGAACAATAACACCTACTTAGAAAGATAAAACATAAAAACACATACATGAAGTCTATAGAGGGCCATGGACATGATCCTCATGAGACATTGAATCAAAATCCCTTTGTTGCTCAAAAGATGAACTATAAACAAACTACCCTGCTGTTTTGTGCTTCTCTCTGAGTGATGTACAAAGCAATCAACAAACCTACTGCAAGATACAACACAGACAAATCTTGCAAAGATGAAAACCTGCACCTCCTGGTGCATCCTCAGCTGGAAAGTACACAGTGTCCAATCAAGGAAGCAGGGAGAAGCAACCCTTTCATAAATAAGGTGACACATCACACAAAAAAAAACCAAATAAACAAAAAAAAAAGCCACTCAGAATAGCAGTAAGTGTGGCAGTACACTCATTCACTGCAACACATCCCTGGGAGAGATATTAGTTTAGTCTCCAGAAACCACAGGGCCACATTAGCACGCTGCATTGCTCAGAACAGTGCCTTCATAAGGTCTGGGCTTTTTCTTCCTTCTAGCTTCCAAGGCAGCTCAGGTACAGTTCAGTTGTTTCATTCCATGCTCCACTGTAGAGGATAAATGCTTATAAAAAGCTTATTTGAAGTTTATTCTTGCCCACACACATCATTAATTTGAATCTCAAATTGAAGTGGAATGTCTACCTTGCCTGAGGTTGAAAAAGAGATGGTTCTGTTCAAAGCATTACTGTTCTTGTAGCAATAAAATCTACATACTTACTTAAATTATCTAGAAATACATTGTGCCTTGTAGAGTGGGTGGGTAGCATTAGTAGTCCAAACGTGATGTCATCTGAGTAAAAGTCTTTGGCACAGTCTTCTGGAAAACAACAAAAAAAGCCATAGTTTAATGAAAAAATAATCTGTTTGAAAAAACTTTTGGGGATGAGCCTTTGATTATTTCTGTTTTCTATCCTGCCATTTCAGTCATTTTATATGCATCCTTAAATTGTACAATTTCACTTTCCAGTTTTTCCACTCAACAGAATAATGTAAACACTCATGAAGAAGAACTTCAGCATTGCACACCACCTTTTACGTAGCTCTGGCACTGTCTAAAATCCAAACCTGAGAGACAAATGCAATAGCCTCATGGTAACACGAAATTTACAGACGCAATGATGCCTACAAAACATTAATATTACAGTTACTGCATTACAATTGGTTTTGATTGTATTGTGACCTTGCAGAACATCATTAATACAGTAAATATATATAATACACAAAAGAAAATGCATCAATAAAATCTTAACTATGTACACTATGGTTCAAACAGGACACATGAACTACCTCAGAACACAACTTGAAACTCTCAGAGAACATGGTATGCAACAGCACAAGATTCCCCTGTCTAATCAAACTCCCTTCACCAATAAAAAATCAATTTCATTAAGATTTGTTGAGCAAAAGCTAACTATACAACAGAGCTATCTATACACAAATACTCTACTAATTCAATGAAGAAATAGCTCTCCACCTGCTACAGATCATAAATACTGTATTCCTACACACCATGCTGTGTTTTAAATACACATGCACCAACTTGGTAATATCATCTAACTTACGATAACACTGCTGGAAAAATCTACTTCTAGTTACCCACTGCTGATATTTTCTATTCAGCACTCCCATGTGGCAAAGCATACCCTTTAAGGCATACATAAATCTATTCCCTTCCATTGTATGCAAGGACAGGTGATAACCAAAACAAAGTAACTTCTAAACCCCCGTTCTTTACCACCTTGTCCCTTAGTACATATAACATAGCAAGAAGCAGCTGTCAGCCTGGGGAAGAAGAATGCCAATGTCTGAAGAAGATCTACTGCCAATTATAATGGGGTAAGAAATGCAGACCGTTATCACCTACCTATCTATTTTACTAAGTGGTCAAATGAAATATTCTAGTGCTAGAAATCAATAAATTCAATCAAATATCAGTATGTAGGTAAGAAATGGCAAACTATATTCTACAGGGCAGGAAGTTTAGGTGCATTTTCTTAAAAATGTATGCCAGCTTATGAAAGATTATTTTTCATTTCTTATGTTGGCAACATAAAGTCTAATGTAACTCAATCTCAATCAACCATAAATCTAATTGTCTCTATAAAGGTAGTAAAAATTTAACTAAACTTGGAAAAGCCGTTTCAGTTATTTTAGGGAAAAAAGTTTGTGATCCTTTTGACTTAGATAAATTGGTAGTATGTCAATCACCATTGATGTTAAAAACTTCTACAGTCCCACTCTCAATTGTACTGAAATTTATACTAAGTCCTCCAGCTTGTAGAAAAATTGTGTGTAATACAAGGTAGCAACAGAGCAACAGGAATGCCTGAGATGAAATTTTCAGGCACCACTGCCTGTTCTTTGCCACTCACTTTAAATGCAAGTTCAAGCAACAGCTAAATTTCTTAAAGAAATAAAAATACATATATATTAGTACTAAAATTTGTGTCCTAACCAAACTGACCAAAACAGGATATTCTCAAATCCTTTTCCTGTCTCTTTCCTTTAGAAGAGCTAAACCCATCAACATAATTTTTAAGTTTCTATAGATAATTTTCCTGCTCTATTTCATAAAACCTTCTAGTTATTCTTCCTCTTGATTCAGACTACTTTTCTGATTTCATTATACTTTCCAGATCCTGTAAAATATTTTGCTTCCTTTCCTTCAAATCTATATATTATTTGGACTTGCTTTATGCTGGCTTTTGCTTCTATATTCTCATATTACTCGTTGCTGATCTATCTTATCATGTTCTTAGAAATGAGTTTAATTCACTCACTATGACACGCTTATTAATTTGAATCCTTGTCCCCTTTCTGAGGTCACTGTCATCATTTTCTATGCCAGTGAAATTCAGATCACAAGCTTCTCAAGGCTGAAACTCTATCTTATTATCTATGAAACATCATGAAAAGCTCTAGGGCAGTACAAAATGTTTAGCTAAAGCTTCTGAGCTGGGAAAAAAGACTATATAAGAAAATGAAGTAGAACATTTTAACAACAAAAACACTTCCAGAAAAAATATTACATGTAAAATTGCTGAGATGTTAAGAGAAATATCAGTGGAACTACCATGCTAGCTCTGAACTGTAGTTCTCAAACACACAACTGCTAGTAGTAGCTTGATTACACATAATGGATGTTGCTGCTGTGGATGGTAAGAGAACTTAATTAAATCACATTACTACATTCAAACTGACAGAAAAGCATGTGTGTGTATGAGAGAAAATCTGTGTGTGTGAGAGAGAATCTGCATTCCTATTCTGACAGTTCTTGGAAGCTGTGATTCATGCTGCTACTTTCTTTTCTACTCACAGTAGAGGAAAATCCTGTTTTCTTTAGAGTACTTGTTATTATGAAAGCTACTTTAAAATAAGCACAAGTCAGAAACACCTATTTTGCAGTCTGCTACGATATTTTAAAAATGAAATATTTTAATACTTGAAATCAATAAATTAAAACTTGTAAAGATTATGGTGGTTACTGAAGGTTTGATAAGCATATTTCATATTATACAGCAGAGAATTCTCTAGAAACAAAAGCAGCACAAGCTAATAAAGTTTTATTCACTTTTACCATTACTAAGTTTTTCAGTTTTTCCAAACCAACCAGCAGGATACCCTACATTTCTCGACTGAGACTTAATAAAAATCTTCAAGTTGAACATAATGAGGTAGATTTCAGTCTGAGATTGAGTATGATAAATAGGTAATGCAAATACAGGCCAGACAGAAAAAAAAAGGCAAGAAATGCAATTCTAGACATAAATTCAGCTCCTGCTTTTCAACAAGTAACTCCATGTTACAAGACTGAGGAGTGGGCTTAATGGAGATCTGATTTGGGCAATACCGTCTTGTGTTCTTACGTTTACAGAAAAATATTGTTATTATTATTATTTTGCTATAATGTCACACTGTGATACCGTTGGCCCTGCCCTTTCCAAAACAGCCCAATATACTTCCTGTCTCCTCAAGTCCTTATGACCATACAACTCCTGTTCTCCTATCCAACACAGAGCCAGTGCATGCTGAAAAAAACAGGTCAGTACCAAAATCCCATTGCATTATCTCTCCCTCAAGAGAGGGCAGTGACACATTTCTCTCTACACAGCTTGCCAATTTTTCCAAAACCTGTGGTATCATTATAGTCTGTGATTTCCTTCCCTCCTACAAACACAGCTACAACTGATCAACAATTTCAAAAGCTACTGGTGAATATGCAAGGAAAGAATGAGAGAAAACAAGGAAAAAGCATAAATCACATTTTCTTAGGAAATCAGTCTTATAAAAAGGCAACTCCCTACAGCTTTTAATCGAGGAACATTTCCTAGCTGTTTACTGAGCCAAGGAAATAAGCAGATTTTGGGAAAATATTTTTTTATCTTTCTACAACTTCACATGAAGGTTTCAAATTAACCTTTGGGGAACTAAGGTCTGGGAAAATTACCACATGAAACCAGACAGGTTTTTTTCTCCTAATGTATCTCGAGGCTCTTGGATGACTGGTGAAAATCCACAAGCATCTAACAAGAGTAATCTGAAAAAAATTACATACCTTCTACTTTAGCACATCAGCAGGAGACTACCTTCTCTGTATTCACAACCATCTTCTCAAAAGCAACCTCTAAATTCTTGGAACATTGCTCTGCCAGGGTTCATGTCAGTAATAGCCAAAACTCAAGAGGCAGTCACTGACACGGCATTTAAGATGTAATGAAATAGCCACCAAACACTTCAAATGCTCTTAAATGCCAGAAATTATTATTAACTACTTCACTGAAAACTTAAACATAAAAATGGTGACTTATGTTTTATGTATAACAGCAGCAAGAGTCTCAGAATTTGAAATATTAAATTACCTGTATTAAGGTGTTTTGAAGTACCTTTTTTATTAGGCAGCTTAATATGTCATACTCTCCTTAAGATCATAATTTAAGATGTAAAAATATATATTTCCTCGGTGTTTCTATTGTACATTAGGAAACTCCCACATTAATCTCTCACAAGAGCCACTTCTTACAGGCCAGCCTGGCTCCTCTATGTTTGCCCCAATGAAGAAAGTGCTGAAACTTTCAGGAGATCTACCAGTTCAGCAGATAATGAATGACATGCTTATGGGATCTGGGATCACTCTTCTGCAAGCAATGGAGATACACTCTCAAACTTGTGGTGCTGCAAGCTAAAAACTCTTGCAGATGAAGTTGCTAGCAATACTACTCCCCACTATAAAGCAGTTAAAATTCTGACATCGTGCTGGCTGATCAGCCCATCCCCAGGTACTCCTCCTTTTCTAAGTGTCCCACAGCAAGACCACTACTATGCAACATGGTTAATAAGTTCTGCAGCCTCTCTGGCTGTGATAGGCAGCAGAATCTCAAAGCAGCAGTCTTCACTAAAACAGGGCACAAAAAGGGGATTCCATACAAAAGGAACTACAATTCTTAAGTACCAAAGTCCGGGAGAGTTGCATCATTCAGCAGGACTTTTGAAAAAGTTAATAGAGATGCAAACTATGTAAGTACCCAGTGAAGACAGTATTTTGCCTTCACCTGCTTCTGAAGCCCAGGACACAGGTAAAGCTAGTACCCACAATCCTGGTCACTGTCCTTACCATACACACAGCTAAACTTTTCCCATCAAAGCAGGAGTAATATATACTTTTAATATGCCAACAGGGGAAAAAAGATGTGCTCTCATTTTGTCCAGCAGCAAAGGGTAACAGCACAGCAACCTGGAACACAGAACCTGGAAAGCTAATCTCTAGCCTGCCAAACAGGGTTCAAACCATAATCTCTCAGCAGGCTCTGGATCGCTCTGGGAAGATACATCAACTCACAACCTTTCATTTCAGTGGCAATTTCAGAATACAGAATCAAAACTAAAAAGTAAAGCTTTACTGGACAGAGCAGCACCAGAAGTATGCATGCCTCACTAAGGAGCAGGGCAGCAAACAAGAGACAAATCACGGGTTCCAGTTCATAATGGCATTCAAAATTCTAAACGGAACACAGGTCAGAATATAGGTGTATATATATATATATATAATCTCCTTTTCCCCCAAGAAAACAACTGGCCTAGTATATCTCTTTAGCCCAATCAGATTTTAATCATCTTGTCTGCAAGGAAAAGTGAGGTTCTAGACTTTGGAGTTTTGTTGGTTTGTTGTTTATTTTGGGCATTTCTTTCCTTAAATGAGACATGAATAAAACCTCTTCCTCCTCACTCCTTTGTGCTTCTGAACAAAAGGGAGAGTCACCACAGGGTTTTGGTCCAAGTCCAATTCCATAGGTGTGCCTAAGGTGTGGTTTGAACATGCCTTTGAACAAGTGAAGGCCTAATTTACAGATTGCCTAATTTATGAATAGTAAACAGATTTAGATGCCAAGATGCTCGGTTGTGATAAGATTCTGGAAGATGTGAATGAGAACAAAACTTCAGTGTTCAACTTTGGAAAACTTTACTAGTGAAAACCTAGAAACCTTTAACAAGGATATAAATTTCATTTGGGGCTGGACACATAAAATCCATCTAAATCAATTTTGACTTCTCCATATTATTTTATGGATCTGGCCATATACCAAAATAACATACATCAAAATCTATCTCAGAGGTACCTGCAAATATCCTTTTTCAGAGGAATTCTAGAAGGACCTCTGTAGAATAATTATGTCACATATTTATTATAAAAATCCACTTTAATTGGATCTGTCTTACTCCAGTAAGTGTTTTCTTCTGTTTTAACAAAAGGATAATAGCCTAATATCATTTATCTTGTGGTACCAGGCTGTCATTAGTGGTAAAATGACATTAGCTTCAAAACTGAAGCTTTCTCATATACTCTGAGATTATCAAACACATCTATGCCTAATTTGGCTACTTTTTTATCATGAATATGAGGAATGCCTATATTATCTACTAAGCTTCAAAAGCATCATACTCTAAATAAGTCGTTATCAGTCTTGAATCTCATATATATCTAATTTTTAAGGATCTATATTTAATAAAATATTAATTCTATTAACTATATTTTCATAATATACTCAGAACATCAGTACAGGGTAAGGAAAATTACTCACTGATTTTAATGACAAAATGTAACAGTTGGAAAGAGTCCAAAGTATGCAGCTCTAAACTGTTGAAAGAATCTGTGAAGCCTTGTTATTTCCACATAATATGACAGCCACAGAGGACCAAAACGTTTTATGTATATGATTATATATTCTAAAAGTGGCTATAATAAAGAATTCATAACATACACAAAAGGCATGGTAAGAAAACACTAAGACTATAAATTTAAGCACTCAGGGGTGAGGTATGCCAAAATTAACGTGGCTTTTACATGACAAAGGAATTTTGTGGCAGCAGTAGGGATAGAGAATGCAATCCTTCAGGGCAGCTGCATTAACCCTGAGTCTCTTTTCTCTTCCGTGATTTTGCATTTCACATCTTTAATAAGTCCTACAACAAATGAACAGCATAATGTCTGTCAGAGTTTCAAATTATTACAGATTCCCATTGAGTTAACAAAATAACCAACTATACTGGTAAGTTCCTTTCCCCAGGTGCACCACCCACAGAACTGGTGGCCCATTATCCATTGTGGTGGTGCACATCCATTATCCTTCCTAATGGATATAGCCAAATTTGCTTGCACCAGTTACAAAGAGACACTGAGACCTTTCATTTCAGAATCTGGTCAGGAACTGAAGGTGTGCTTCCAACACGTCTTTTTATTCTAAAAGACCACTAAATCCAAAATAACAATAATTCAGTATTAGCTTAAGATGAGAAAAACATTTGAATGGTTTAGCCACTATCTGTAGTCTCACACTTTTTTTCTCTTCTAGAGATAAAGCTCCTGCAAAACACCTACTGTTCTCCCAACAGCCAGGTGACTCTCCTGGTCTTATGCCACTCCTTCAGTGGTGAACCAGTTCATTAACACTGAAAGGTTAAAAATACTTTGCAAACTAAATAAACAGAAAGAATGGCAGGAACAATCACTACTGAATTTACCTACTAATATCACCAAATTCTCAGAAACTGTTCTACATCTGCTTTCTCATTTGACCTTCACAGTTTGCACTGTTCATAGGGAAGCTAGTGCTTTTTAAAGGCTGAAACACTAAAATGAACTTTTCTTTACTTCAGAGATCTACCAAAGTCTTTGTCTCAAGAAAAACGAACTCATTACAATGTGATGAAAAGGCACCTTTCAGACGTAATTCCACTTCCTCTAAATTGTATTTTGTATTAAAAACTGTATTAGGATACTAATTTTCTATCCTAAGAGGAGAGCTATCCATAGTCTTCATCTACAAAACTAAGCTGAAACCATAAGGCACTGACAACTTTTTGCAGAAATTTAAAATACAGGGGGGGAGAAGAAAGCAAAAGCTCAAAGCTCTTAAAAGCAGCAATTTCTTTTGCCAGACCAATCCAACCCACGAAGATTCATGACTTCTGTGAAATTCTATACTAAGGAGCTAATTAACCAACACTACAAATTAAATTTAAGGTAATTACCACCCAATTTTTAAATTGCTTAGTACAAAGAGAGTAAAATTACCTACAGCAGAGGTTTTGGGGACATTAGAAAAGCATTAGAGAGAAAACACTCTGCTTTGCTCACAATCTTTTATTTTGCCGATATGTGTTAAACTTTTCCACGTAAGAACATGAAGCGGAAGAAATAAAAAACAAGACATGGCTGAATGGCACCTTACACTATTAAATATCAACCCGGAAGTTTGGAGGTTTTTTCCCTGTTTGAATTGTTTGTTAAGAAGCAGTAACCCTTGCCTTACCAACAAAATTCTCAGACAAAGTTGCCATATTCTACAAAAAGAACCTAATCCAAATAGATTATGTCTGGGTAATCTGAAAGCAGTGTCTGTAATGAGTTTGAGGAAGTGCCTTAAGTGGATACATATGAAAATTAATAGTTTAATTTAAAAAAAATTAAAACCAGTTACTTTCAAATAGAAATATAACAATCAAACGCTCTCCAATTTCAAGCAACAGGCCAAAACCCCACAGACATTTATAAACAGAGTCAATATTATTTCTGTAAAACTGAACATTGTGAAACAACTGCAACTGTTCATACTGAACTTTGCCAGGACTACCACAGTCGAGGTGTATTTCTCAAGTACTTCTTTCACTAGGGCATTTGCTTAAACAATCCTCTTGCCTCCTGACACACCTGCTAGCCAGAGAAATTATATAGGTTAAATATAACCACATTAAAAAGAAAAAACAAAAACACAAAACCAAGGTAGTTAATTTTAACCTGGATCATTTCCTCAAGCTACGGCACACAATTCCACAAACCATTGTGCTGGTACAGCTGGAACAAGGAAGAGGCAGGCCAGGTCAAGTCAATACTGCCACCAAAAGCACTGCTTGTCAACCAGTCATTTAAGAAAAAATAAGGACTTTAAGGATTTAGACTCTACATGCAGTTTCATATTCCAGCCAAAGCCATATCTGATTTTCCCTGTGCCTCTTGGTAGGTTAACTGTTACCAACAACGGCCTAACAAAAATCTCACTGCAAATATGTTTGATTACTCGACAAGCACTCCTCCTCATAAAAAAAAATCCAAATTATATCGAAGCCTAAAGTAGCTGGAATTTGAAAGCGAAACCAACCAGAAATTCTGAACCACTTAACCCAAACACAAAATTGAAGTACCACGGATTTCCAGTCCCTCGCTGGTCGTATTTCACACCCCGCATGCACAGTATTTAACACACTGACTTTAAGGCCGCAATAACTCGAAAAAGGACCGGGGGCTACTGAGAATCCGTCAGGTTTTACGACCGTGAAAACGCTACATTTATCGCAATAAAGTTGTAGGAACCAGAAGAAAAAAGAGGGGGGGAAAAAAAAAAAATCAGCCCAGGAGGCGCACACGCAAGCCCGCAGCTGCAGCCCACCTGCGGCAGGGAGAGCCCGAGGCCCCGCAGAGCTGTCCCGCCGCGGGGAGGGCCCGGGGCCGAGCGGGCACCGACCGCCGCCCGCCCGCCGCGCAGACAGCGCGCTCCGCAGCGCCGCCGCGGAAACCGCCCCCGCGCCCGGGCCGGCAGCGCACCCGGCACCGCGGGACGAGCCGCCCCTCGGCGCGGCGGCGGAGGGGCCCGGGACGTGCCGCCCGCAGCTCCGCTCGGTCCGGCCCGGCGCGGCCCGGGGGATGCCGGGGAGTCCCGCACCGCCCTGCCCGGTTGGCGGGCGCGGGGCCAGGCGGGCAGCGCTCCCGACGCGCCCGGGAGTTGTGACAGGAGCAAAGTGGGTCACCGGGCCTAGCGGGTGCCCCGCGAGCGCCCCCCGCCCCCGGCCGCGGCCGTGCCCGCCCAAGGGCAGCCGCCGCACTCCCGCGCCCCCTCCGCGGCGGGAGACGCGCCGGCGCTGTCAAACTTCTACCGCTGCCCCTCCGTGCCGCGCCCCCGCCTTCCCCTCGCCACCGCACACCGGGGCCCGGCGGGTCCGCCCGCGCCGCCCCGCGCCGCGCTCGCCGCTCACCTGGCCCCGCGCTGCCGCTGCCCGCCCGCGTTGCCCCGGGAGCGTGGCTCCCCGCGCGCAGCCCCGCGCCCGCCGCCCGCCGGCACTGCCTGGCTGAACCTCGTCCTGCTGCTGCTGCTCCTCCGGCGGCGGCACGGCAGCACCCGGGCCCGGGAGTCCCCCCGACAGCACCGCGCCTGCGCCGCCGAGCCCCCACCGCCGCCGGCCGCCGCGGCGCCTCGCGCCACCGCGCGTGCGCCGGCGCGCACTGCAACCCGCGGCACCCCGGGGCCGCCGCCGCCGCCGCCGCGCGTGCGCGGGAACGGCGCGCCGGGGAGGTGATCCCCGCGCTGCGCGCGCGCCCCGCCACGCGTGCGCAGGGGGGCGGGGGAGGGGCGCGCGCCCACCGCGCCTGCGCAGCGCGCGGCCCCCTGACCTCGGCTCACCTCGCCTCACCTCACCCCGCGCCCGAGGAAATGGCGGCGGCGCCGCGCCACCGGGGCGCCGCTGAACGGAGACGCTTCCCCCCCGCACGCTGAACCCGGCACACAACGCGGTCACACGCGCATTCCAAAAGCGGAACAAGCGACATCCCGGGTCCTCTCCGGGAAATGCGTCCCGAGATATTTAGGGGGTCAATAAACCCGTCCCAGCGGGGGTCCGTGCTTTCTTCTTTCCTGTGCATACGCCGGTGAAATTCCCAGAGCGGTAGAGAGCAGACGTGTCTGCCTCAACCATTTTGTGTGTACGAGGCTTTTGATACCATTCCATAAATAATCTGCGACCATTTAAACATTAACCTGTTATACCTGCAGCAGAACATTGCAGTGAACCGTCTTCTGTAAAATAAAAACGCTTATGAGTAATATTGTGTAAGTAATCAATTTTTTTTTTTCTCAGTTAAAAGGATTTTATTTTTCAGTTGTTACCTGAGTAGCAATGTATCTAAAGGTATCTCTAGAAGCATAAATCGTGGTTGTACCTAGAACGAAGTAAAGACTGCAAATTGTCTGCAAATTGTCATGGATTTCCTTTCTGGTCACTTTTCAGGTAGTTCAGTTTCCTCATTTGATTCACAATTGTGACCAAAGTCTTTTGCAAAGACTTCTTTGCATAAGGAACAGGAGCTTCTTTACCAGTACTGCTCCCAAAGAGCTAACCATGAGTTTTTCCACTGGAAGAATTCTGGAAAGCATTAGTAAAAACACTTATTTTGTTTACTGATTCATAATACTCTTAATTCTAGCTTCCAGTTGAGGAAAATGTGACATAAGGAGAACAAATAATGTTATCACTCACACAAAGGATAACACTGTTATGATGAAATGTATTAGAGATAATGGGGTACAGCAGGAATGGAACATCCAGGAGAAAATGTGGGAATATTTTCAACAAAAATGCATAATTATCAGGACGACAATATGGCAAAGAAACCAGGAGGCTACAAATAACATCAGGCTGTTTCTATGGAATTTGCCAGAAGATTTTTAGTAACCAGTGATCATTCAGAAGGTGTAGGGATGCTGCTCTATCTCTTCACACCTTGCATGAATGGGAACATAACACCTACTTACTGCAAGTTATTCGGAGATGATACACATTTGCATTTTCTGCCAAAGCAGTGGCCTAATCAAGGTCATTTTTTTAATGCTACTTCTCTTAAACAACTCCAAATTAGGAGCAGCAGATCTTTTGTGAATTGGTGAATGATGGGGCTGCATTGGGCCAGAAGTGCAGAAATTTGCAGTGCACTTCCATTAACGATAGCCATGTTTCCTCTAGAAATGCCACTGCCATCCTGCATGATGTACTTCAGAGCTGCAGAACGACCACCTGCTTAGCGTGTTCCTTTTTGATCCACGCTGGCCTGTTCAAAAGAGGATCTGTTTGAGGAAACTGGTTTTGGAACTAAATTTCGCATTACTCCAGAATACTAAAGTAAGTGGATGTTGATTGGAAAGCTTGTCACAATCCACATAATCCCTGTAAAGCAAGGCTGGCTAACATTCCTGGAGCCTTTTCTTCCAAAGTGTGTAACTGACTCAGCACCAGAAACACCTGGTTTTAACCTGCAGATTACCTTGGATTTCGCTGCTGCTTTGTCGCATCTGGTGGCTTTAATTACAGCCGTGTGGTCGCTTTGCTTGGACAAAGACAGGGTCATCAGCAAAGGGGAGCTTTGGCTCTTTTCCCGTTCAGCCACAGGCTCGCTGCCGGGAGGAAGCAACGCTACTTTTATAGCAGCCAGCTTTGATACTTGGAGGGACTGCGCAATCGTATCTAAAGTCCCCGATGACCTATTTACATGTAAAACTACTAGCTGGCGTTCTAGCTCGAAGTGGCAGATAATGGCAGATAAGCCATTGTCTCTGAAATGCATCTACTAGTTATCTCTCTGAATCTGCCACTGGTATCTGCCAGTAGGTATCTACCAATAAGCTTACCAAAGGAGTAGAAAACCATATTTGAACTGACTCATGTCAGAACACGTGATCTTAATTAGAATTTTTTTCCAGCAACACATGTTTTTATCACATCACTGGTTTTTGTCCAACTTCTGCTGTAGTAACAAGTAATAATTTATTCTGATACTGCAGTAAATTCTCACAAGAGAAAAGGGAATTGACTCTTTATAAAGACCAAGATACATATCAACAACAAAAATTAGAGCCAGCCCAACTTTATCTCAGTAAAATATCTAACTGTGAAATTGCAAAATACCCGTGCTTAGGCAATATTCTTACTACAGAATTACATCAATTCTTTCCAAATTCCTTGCTTTTTTTTCAGATTTCTTTTCCCTTCCCTTTTCAACATTTAAGTGGCCTTTAGATATAATAATTACAAACAACATAAATTTCCATAATGTGAATTATTTAGAAATATTTCTAGTACCTTCTGCTTTCAGATATATGCCCCCATGTTTAGCTATTCCAATGAACCTGCCCTGTATTTCACCAGTTTATATATACACCCAATATTGTGGGTAAACACCTGTCCTGGTAATTCAGAATGCAGCAGTTTACAATGGCTTTGAGAAACTTGCCTTCTGGAAACTTTCAGGCCAGCAGGTTGAGGTGTTCATTAACCAGCAAACACATTGGGATACTAGAAAATAAAAAGGAAATATAATGATACTTCTGGTGTAAAACATCTGTAAAATAACTGAAGTTAAAGCATTTGAAGAGACATGTACCTTTTCCTATAGTCTTCTTCCACTTTAATTTGTTAAGAGAATTGCGGGACAAATTTTATTTAGCTTCTTCCAAAAGTATTGGGATTTAAAGAGCTGTTAAAATAAAAATACATAGGCACAGTCTACAAAACATGTTAGTAAAGCTACCTGACACTTCAAGCACTGTGCCTCAGTTTCATTCCTCACAAAGTTTTTAAAACTGATTTTGTCCATCGTAGAGTTTAAATGAGATTTTTTGAAGCTGTAGCATACATTATACTTTAATTTATTTTAACTAGATTTCAGTTTAACATTTAAATTCTCCTTTCCTTAAGTAACATCAGGGAAACCTTTGTATACTTTTATCACAGCTTGCCATGTTCATTATTGTCATAGTTACTATTTTAAATACAATCACTATATAAACCCCAAAATCCAACCAACCAAGCAAGCAATCAATGAAGAAAACAGACACGAAAAACACCAATAGCAACAGGGTTTTTCTTGTTCCCCTCCAGCCCATTAACCTTTGAGCAATTAGGATCTTTTGTATCTGACAGAAGTTAAATCAGCTGGTGTGGCCTGTGCAGCTTGGAGGTCACAGCAGGTGAGCCAGTTTTGTTAACAGGGGTGAGAGACACTGGGGATACTCATACTCCTTCCTAAGGGATTACAAGTTTCCTCAGGGGTTCTTATTTATGCAATGGTAAATTGCAGAATTGATTCTCCATTATACAAATCAAATGAAAGTCAGGAAATGCCTCTATTTTCGTTCTTCAGATCTTGAAATTTAAATTACAGTAATTCTAACAATTTCATTTGGTTGTCCTATTCCTTTTGCTCCTGGAAAAAAAGTACTTGTTTCCTTGAGAAGAAACTGCCTCCCAATAAAACTTTAAAAGAAGGAAAAGAGAAAACTGGTCTGAATCTAAAAAATGATTAAGCATTCTGTACTAATTCTCAGTGGTTTTCAAAAACATCTAATAGAGTTGCTAACATTCACAGAACAAATAATGGGAGTCCTCTGACATTTCTGCTGCATCGTGTCATAACTTCTGCTATCATCAGATAATTTACAGGGCAATCAATAAACTAAAAGTCCCCCAGCTTTCCTCAGCTTCCATACCTGAGACTTTTCCTGATGGGCTTTAGATTTGTTCAAGTCAAGGGGAAAATAGAGGTAGAATAAACCTGTTAGACCACTCCCTCTGAGAAAAGAAACTGCAAACAGGGCACCACTGAGTGAAACTCAGATCTCGGTAAAGTTACATACATGGTGAAAAGCATGCACAGCAAAATAAGTCTTCCATGTATTGAACAAAAGTGAACTCTTAGAAAGTGAATTAACAAATCGAGTAGGTCAGATGCTCTATGATTCTATTGCTTCCAAAGAATTGCTATTTCATTCGTTTCTTTTATTTAATTTTTCTATTTTTTAAAAAAATTACCATTTCAATTCTTTGTATTGAAGTATTCTACATCTTATGCAAGAATGTAATTTCCTTGACCAATAAAGATGAATTATAACCCAAACATCCTCTGAAGCATTTGTAAACATCTTTTGTATACTGCTTTCCACAACTTTCTCTTAGTTTCACATACTTTTTCTTCCTCTGAAGACATTCCCATTCCTTCAAGTGTTGCTGCCTAATTAGGAAGCAAAAATAATTATAAGCATATTTGGAATATTTTACATGCATTTAAAAATAATATCTAGTGCATCTCAATTACTTAAATTATTTGAGTAACTCTTGACCATGTGGTCTTAAAATTTTAGAGCTAGAAAGACTTCTATGCAAATGTTTATTCAATAATATAACATTAAGATAAGTTTTCTTAATTTATCAGTATCAGATTTGGGAAACTTGAGTAACAAACAGATGGTATAAGCATTTCTCATTTGAGATGGAGCAAGAGACATTAGAGCAGGTGTATTTGTGTGATTCTACATATGAGATTAGTTTAAGGAGGAATTGCAGTATTTATACTAATATTTACCAAACAGTTTTAAAATAAGTAATGAAAACTGAAATGTAAAATCAGTAGATGGCAGTCTTCATCTATAAAAATACTTGCAAGGTAGAAAAGGAAAATGCTTTACTGAAACTTGTTGAACTAAAAGCAGCTATTGAGTCCAGTAACAGCTACTGTGGAATTACTTTTCACACACAAAAAAAGAAACGATAAACATACAATGTTATTATACTCTAGCAACAATACATTATAGTTTTGGTTTCTCTCTCTGAGAGTGTATTACCAGATACACTGTGCTAGTCTTAGAATTATTTTAGTCATTTTTACAATTCAACAGCAGTAAGTACAAGTAGAATCTAGACAGAAGAAATGTTTTGATCACATTAGTTTTTTTATTTTGTGCAAACTGCATGCCTCAGTTTTCTTAGTTACAATAGAATGTAACTGGGCACAACTCCAAAGTCCCCACAACTGGCCAGAGAACCTTGTAAAATATGCACAGAAAAATACATGTGAATGTCTGGTATAGCAACAATTGCTGAAGTCAATACAAGGTGCCGAAATTTTCTGAACCCAAACTCATAAATGCATTGACTCTGTATGGTACTGTAAGTAAAATGATTGATGCAGTCCTATTAAATAGTTATATAAGGTTGATTGTGTCACAGTTATGACTAAGAACAGTGTGCTCTGTACCACAGAATCCCAAAATTGCAGCATGGCTGGGCTTGGAATGGAGTCAACACTCCAGCTCAAATAGCATCAACCTTGGGCAAGCTGTCCAGAGCCACATCCAGCCAGCTTCTGAGCATCACCAAGGAGGAAAACCATGCAACATTTCAGCTGGTCATCCTCACAGTAAAATAGCGTTTCCTGATATTTAAAGGAAACCTCCAGCATTTCCATTTGTGCCCACATCCTCTGGTCCTGTCATGGGGCACCACTGGAAACACCCTGGCTCCGTTTGCTTTATACCCTCCATTCAGGTATTTATAGACATTGATTTAGTCTCCCCTGAGCCTTCCTTCAATATAAACATCAAATGAGCATTTTCCTGAAGTAAGAAATAGAAAAGCCATTAAAATCTACCTTGAATAAGAGGCAAACCAAACACGACACCTGTTTATTAGGGATCCACAGCTGGCTTTTAAAGCCACACAAGCTTATTGACTGGAGCATCTCTCTTATGAGAAAATGTAGTAATTATGTTGAGACAGACTGGACTGACACCATCATCAGTCCTCTATTTAAAACTTTTTGTGCTTTCTCTCACTGAACTTCTATCAACAAACTCCACACAGCACTGACTCTTTTCTTCTTCTCTCTGCAAGTTGCTTTCTCCCTCCTGCATGAGGGCTGTCCCTTAACCAGCTGCCTTACCCTAACTGCCCCTCACACATCATCTTCTTACCTTGTCTGTACCTTGCACAGCTGTATGTCCCATCCTCCTCACAGCACAGTCAGCAGACTCCATCCCAAACTGCAACTCCAACTCACTCTCAGCTAGCTAACCCACTCTTTTATAACACCCATCCTCATTGGCAAGGCTGTCTCCATTTCTCAGCAATCAGAACAGCTGTAATATAGTACAGTATTTTCAGTATTTTCAGTATTTTATAGTGCAGTAAAATTGCCTTTTGCACTATCCTTACAAACTATCTTCCCACAAGGAAAGGCTGAGGGAATGGGTTTGTTCAGCCTCAAGAGGAGAAAACTGAGAGGGAATCTGTTGACAGGACCTCATCAATGTCTATGAGTATCTGCAGGGAGGGTGTCACAGGATGGAGCCAAGAGGATGGAGCCTGCTGGAGCAGGAGTGTTGGACCCAATGACCCACTGCTCTCCCTCCCAGCCTGACCTCTTCTGTGATTCTGTGCTTCTGCAGCTACCACCATTGCAACACAGAAATTCTAATGCATGATATAGTGAAACTTTAGTAATTACTATAGTAATTAATAATAAATTGGTTTTTTATTACAGTGGTATATGTATAAACCATATTGTACCAGAAATGATTGCTATGCTAGAAGAAATGTATTTTGCTCATAATAGTAATCAATTAAAAATCAATTAAAAACTCTGGACAGTTTTATTCAAGCACTAAAATAGAGTTTTCTTCTTTAATGGCATGCCATCCTCATATAGGTAGCATAAGCCCCATATGCAAACTGGAGCCATGTATGATGAGATCTTGGTTTTCCTATTTTTTTTTGTGCACACGAGAGAAAAGGGATACCTACAACCAGTTGTCCATTCTTTCTGGCTTGAAATGCACAGAAAGCTCTACCCAAAACAGAAGGGAGAAAATGGGACTCGGGACTTCTTTCTTTAAACATTTATCATCATTGCACAGAGTCCTAAAGACTAGCAGAAAGTGTCTTTAGTGTGGCAGAGTTGAGACTATCAACATTTGTCCAGCACTTCAAACAGAACACCTCCCAACCCAATGTATCTTCAGCTCAACTGAGGATGTGTAACAGTGGTTTCCACTGTGGCCTGTTCAACATTTTCTTTTAAATATCCAGTTTTCAGAGTAAATAATTTTGTTCTAACAGAACGCCAAAGCAAAATATGGTGTAAACTGTTTCTCTCTAAACTGGCAATTAGGAAGAAGTAAGACAATAATGTGGGTGCTATCTGAAGTCAAGAGAGTAGAAAGTGGAAAAAGGCAGTTGTGTCAGTCAGCAGACCCTGCTATTCAAAAGATTCTGAGTTTATTTTTAGGAGCATGTACATGTACAACAGTGACATGTGCACTGCTAATCTGGGTAGATATCTCTCACTACACCTGTACATATCAATAGCTTTCCTATCAGTCTCATCAAAGCCATCTTCAGCTTCCTTTAGTTCTTCAAAATTCATTCATTCATATGGTTTCACTATAAACACGAAAGCCCCAAACCAAAATAAGCAAATAAACAAACAAAAGAGGTCCACCTTTTGTTCTCTAGTCACCAAACATTTTAAATATATGAAAAGTAATAAGCAGATGTGTACCTAATGAAAGAAAAGTATGTATTTGTTTCAGAAATTAGTTAACTTCGCCATAACTATGGGTAAGAGAGAGGGAAAAAAGAAAAAAAAAGAAATTATTTCATTATAACTATACAGGAAAATACAGAAATACAGGAGTGGACAGCTACCAATAATTCAGAATGGTAATATTCCTTCCACTGACTGGCTCCCTCATGAAATTATGTTAGTTATCTGTACATCTTTGATGTCATTACTGCTTGTCACTATCTGCATTGTATGTTTAATTTAGAAACCTTTTTAAAATAATCAAGTGAAAATCATTAAAATTAAACCATAAATGTTGAACATTTCTTTTAATAAGAAGTGTTAATTATTGAAATGCAGAACAAAAACAAGTGGGCAAGAAGAGGAAAAGGTTTTCTCAATTTGTCTTACTCTGAGGCTGTAATTTTTTCAACTACCTTGTGAAGTTTCATTGCTCATCCAAAAGTGCAGAAGTAAGAACAGTAATGCTGAGGTCAATTCAATCCATGACCAATAAAACGTTTAAAACTTTAGCCCACCTCTAAACTGAATCATAGAAGCACAGAATGGTTTGGGTTGGAAAGGACTTAAAGATCATCTAGTTCTGAGTGATTAGTTACTTGCAATATAATTACAACTTCAACAACATAATTTAATACAATTTTGACGTGAAAATAAACTCCTAGAGAGAAGCTGGGAAGATTGTAAGGCTAGCTTGAGTTTCTCAGTAGAGAAACTATTTTCGGTCTCCATCAAAAGCACTTGAGTTTTCAAGTGAATTGTGATTTCCAGTTGCAATTGAGTCTTCTCCTAAATGAGAGCCATAGTGCATCAGTGTTCTTAATAACTAAAAAAGGATGCCATTATATTTTAGTTGAATTAAAGTAATAATATTTCTTCAAAACATGCAACTTGTTCAGAGTCCTTTTATTAAGGGAAAAGGGATTCTCATATTTTTTTTCCTCAGATGATGTAAAACACAAATCACAATGCATTCTGGAAAAAACACAGTAGTCTTGATTGCAAACATTCTCGTTAAAACAACTGTCTGGCTGAGGGCCTTTATTTAGAAGGGAAAATTTGCTTAACAGGTTTGTTAGAGGCAATGTCTGTTGCATGCAAACACTGACTCTCTTACAGTTGAATTACATGTGGTTGTAAACATCATAACACTAGGAAACAAATAATTTTAATATGCTTTTAATATAATCGAGATAGGAAAGACCTTCTTAACTGAATCTGGTTTAGGAATATTTACATTCAAGTGATTTCTAATTGAGCATTAATAACAAATAATTATTGTAAGGAAAACAGGATGTCCATGTACTCAGCGTTCCTGCAGGTTTAGTTCTAAGCCAGGAATCTATAAGTCTGAAAAATAAGATAGAGCATTAGCTGTTGATATAACACTAAGTTGGAGATAACATATTAAAATGATGGCAGTACAAAATAAATTAGAAAAGAGAGCATTATAGTATTGGTCTACATTTTTACATCTCTCCAAATAGTTGCAGATAGTGAAATTAAATCCTGAAGTTTGCACTCAGCTTCAGTGTGAGTTTTTTATCTTCATAAGATTAGGGAATTACCTTCAGAATTTCAGTTTACTTCTCAGCATTCACTTGACAGGAAGTAGACTCAGTTCTTTTAGATTTACTTACATCATCAGTACTTTCCAAATTGTCTACAAATGTGGGATATTTTCCATTTCTTGCGACTTGAAACACCTCTATGCTCTCTTAGTTCTGGGAACTGAATATCTAGAGCTTATCTGAAGTGTATTTAACACACCTAAGTGTATCTAACACATCTGGGAAAAGTTTGCCAGTAGGAATCTAAACCAATTACACAGTTAAAAACTTTCTGAGACAATTTCTTAACAAAAATATTGTGGTCTATTGCGAACAAAATGAACTAATTTACATGTAGATGATGATTAAAAGCACTAATAAGTACCTCCTTAACGAAAATCCACTGATCTCCTTCCATTACGTGGCTGAAAGACAAATATTCAGTAAGTTTATATTCAATAAAACTGACAGAATTTAGTAACAAAGCCCCAAACAACTTGGTGTGTATAGAAATTGGTGAATTTCTCAGTAGTGTCGTTATGATTATTATCAAAGATAGACCTAAGATAAATTATTTTTTAATTTATATTTACATCTGGGGAAGAATTAAAATTCTAAAATTTACTGTGTATTGATTGAAGAATGAATTGTCTATCTTGTATGATTTTAGAAAGGGGAGAAAGCTGTAAGAAGCCACTTCAAGAGATCATTAATCCTTATTTTTTATGCATTTTCTTAAAATGTGCTCTCTGATTGTTGTTATTATTGCATTATAAGTGTTTGTTTCTATTAACAAACAAATACATGTCACTCTCAATGATTTTCTTTTTAGACTGTATTTTTTGATAGAGGCAAGGACTTCCTTTTCACTGTTGGGTTTTTCAGAAATATTTTGCTCTAGTGAGGGACTTGATACAGCTTTTACTAAAGCTGATAGAAAATTTCTTCCTGGGCTTAGTAAGGATTTGTTGTTTTCTCTGGAAGCATGAAAGAACCAATGTTAATATTACCCACAACTTTAGCCTGTCATAACAACTCTAAGGATCCAAGTCTGATACATAAGAAATGTAACTGTACAAATCTTTGATCTTTTAATTAGAATTATAGAATAATTTAAGTTGCAAAAAGACCTTTAAGACCATCAAGTACAACCTTAGCCACATTTATATTTAAAGCCATTAGCCACTTTCTTATTTAAGTAGAAATACAAACCAACATCAAGATAACTATTCAAACATCTGACTTGGCACCTTCTCAGTTTTGTTAAAGTGAAGTAAAAAGGCTCTGTGGTATAAAAGATGAACACAGTAAATTCAGTCTCAGAAGTTCTGTATCCAGTTTCTTACCTTACTGGTCAAAACAGAAGGAAAATAGCAATGTGTAAGCATGGAATCATATTTCTTTAATGTGCAAAGATATCCTGTTGAACAATGCTTTATGATGATTTTTCTAAGACGCCATATTTTCTAGAACTTTCTCTGACAAATAGATATGAAATAACCAATGACTTCTTAAGGCATAGAATGGTATAATATATACACAAATCTAGGAACATGATTTTTTTTAAATTCCTACAATGCCTTTATTTTAATACAAGGAAATATCAAGAGCAGACCTGGATATATCCTGTAGGGTGGAATGCTCTTAATAAGAAACTCCTCAATCACAGTAATTCTTTCTGTAATTCAATTATTTCTCTACCTTTTAAACAAAAAGAAAAAAATCAAGTAAATCATATACCCTGTAGAAAAAGTAGCCTCTGCTTTGAATCACTCCAGGTCCTTGAAGTTCTTCCTGGAAAAAAAGTATTTAAAATTATATCTGCAGCTGTAAAGTAATATATACAGATGTTGTTTACATATATTTAGAAATATTTCTTCAGTACTGTGTACAGTTTTACTCCTTAAATGCTTTATGTGCATTTCTCCATGCCAGTAACACAAAGTTGATGTTATCATGTAGAAATAGCAGAGAACATATGAATGGAGCCCAATGCCACCTGAAGTTTTAGATCAGCTCAGATTGCTTTTGAGTGGAAATAGAAATGATGAACAGCCTTTGCCACTGATTTTCCAGGGCTCATTACCCAGGCACAAGAAGATTGTCTTCATGATAGCAGTCTCTACAGATAAAGTAGAGCTGCTTTTGCATCTTTGCAGGAGGACAAAAATATGAGGTTTAAATATCAGAAAGACTTGGGCTGCTCCCAGGAATGAGACCCCAGACTGCTCCCAAAGATGTATCATACCCACCCCTCTCACACTAACTCTCAAAGAGCAGTGCTTGTGATAGTTTATCCTGCCCATGCTGCACACAGGGTGAAACAGCTGCCTAGTGGTCCACTTAGCAAGGAGGATAACAAATGATGAAGACAATAGAAATTCCATTTAAAAGTAACAAGTACAAAGCATGAAGTATCCAGTTGCTTTAATGAGACCTTCATGATTAGAGAATACATAAGCTTAATCACAGTTCTCTTGGTATCAGATAGGAGTGGGGAGACAGTAAATTTGAGAAACAAAATAGTTTCAGTGTTATGCTTATGAGAACATAAAATGAAAGACAGATTTTATTTAGCAATGAGGGTATTTCTCAACTAAAAACTGGGATGCTGTGATCTCTTTGAGTAAATATCATAAGGTGAAGTGTTATAGAATGGAATCACATCATGCTCTACTCTAATGCTGTGAGAATTGTGTAAAACAGGATGGCTCCCATAATTTCCAAACTACAGAAGTAGATTCAATCCAGGGAAGCTTTCAAAGGAAGTATAGTTTAAACTATACATAATTTTTTGGGTCTTGATTTTAATTCTGACTTCAGTTCATCACATATAACATTATATTCAGTTTCTTGCTGTACGTAAAACATCTGTACGATTTTTATTTCTACTGTTCTTCTCATTTTCTGTGTTTGAAACACCCATCTTGGATTTATAATATGATCACTACTATAATTTTTTATATTTCAAAAGGGTAAAATTTTTTTCTGTACATTGCCATTTGAGTCTTATGGTATTCTCATGCAATTTTTTTCTATTCAACGTGTGAACAAAACTGAAAGCAGGAACAAAATAGGCAGCTTTTGCAAGATTAAGAAATTCATCCAGAACAGAAAAGCAATCAAGAGTAAAATTAATAGTGAGAAATTTTGAATAATGTTGATGTCATTTTTCTCTTACAACCAGACACTTCTTAAAGATAACATGTTCTTGTTTGAGCTCATGTCAGAAGTTTGGTATTAGAAAACAGCTGAAGCTAACAATCTGTCATTTTTGTAACACCCACCTTCTAAACTTCTAAGGGTTTGGAGATGTTAAAAAACGAAAAAAATACCTGCTGTAATAAATATGCAAGTTTATCCACAAACCTGCATGTATATATGTACATAGAAAAATATGTATTCATGAAGACGTATGATTACTTAGAGTTTTATTTTAATGCCTGCCCTCTAGAAGGTATTTTGCTCAGTCTCTTATATTGACTAGCCAAGAAAATGCTTGAGTCTTCTCTCATAAGATTATATCCTACCAGGCAGGCTGTAGCTCAAATAGGAACCAAAGCCATGAAAAAATCTGGTGTTGTTTCAAACTGGGGAGAAAGAATGAATTTAATATTAATTCACCCATCCACCTTTTCAATTCCTTTTGTGGTCAGGGAAAGGTGTATGTGTTTATGTACAGCAGGTTCTGTTTTTCTTCCCAATATGAGGAAGAAAAAAGATCAGCAGCAAGATAACCCTCCCTGAAGCACATTCTGGGACATCAAGATTTGGGTAGTCCAACCAAAATATAAAAGCAGAAAGGTCTACAAGGGCATTTTCAGAAAAGCTAATGAATCACAAAGTGTAGAACATAAGCATACAGAGTTGAAGGTTACATACGTCCACTTTGTATCTCTTCATTCTTCTCTCATTAAGCTGGGGAACGAGTTGCAGTAAAGGATGCAGGACAGACGACTGAGAGGACACGAACACACTCACATGAGCAACAGTGAAATTTGGCCCTTATGGTGCAAAAAAAAGTCTCTTTCTGCAGTATTGGCTCGTGGACCAAACATGCACCAAAATAGGACTGAAGACTGAGAAACATATTAATTGAAAAACTTTTTTTTTTTTCAACATTTTGACTTGACAACAAACAGGCATCAACATTTATATTTACACTACACAGAGTGATGGAGGGAAAAGCTATCTTCACCTTTACTAATTGAATGTTCAGAACCATTTACAGACTCCTGGAATTATTCAAACTTTGACCAGCCTCTATGAGTGGTACTGAGAATATTTCCACACAGTGTTCCTACTAACACTTCTACAATTTTCTACTGTGCAAGTTAGCAGCTTCAACCTCTGTTGTACCAAAAAATTCATTTAACTTCAAAATAAATGGCAACAAAAAGAATTGGATTTTTTGCTAAAGAATGGCATACAGTAGAAATCCATTCTCAAGGAATGTTTGTAACCATGGCACTGGTTACTCTATCTCAGCTCCAATCATGGAATTCCTTGTGTTTAACAAGACTTTAATCCTGCAGACAGCCTTATTATACACAGTGGCATTGTGTGCAGTCTAAGTGCTCACCCTTGAAAAACACAACTATGTGGGATTTTGGAGAGGAGTCCACAGGAAGAAATAAAGTATAAAAAACCAAATGTAATTTAAAAAACAAGGCATTTTTGCTACAATACTTCTTAGAAAAGTAATGCAATTAAGAGCATTGTAATATGTGGAGTAACCAAAGCTACTGAAGTGTTATTGTACTTAATAGGCAAAAAGAACTTGCTTATTTGTAGCCAATTTTTTGCTACCTGCCTGAGGTAGGCAATATGGGATCATAATACCTAAAAAAACGGAGTCTGATGTGATTGAAGTAGTTAATGAACATCCCAGCTGTTCACTTGGGCTCTGTCTTGCAGTCAGTGGAGAGAGCTTATAAAGCCAAGGAATGATGGATGTCACCTAAGTCAGTATCTCTGAGACTGGCTAGAAAATAATCATCTGAACAGCTAAACCAAAAGAAGGGACAAAGCGATAATCTCTGGGGGCAGTGGCAAAGATGTTCAGAATCATGGTGCAGTGGGATACAGTAACTTTTAAGCAGGAGCAGCAGCAGAAATAGCTCATTTCACTGTGCCTTAATTACCATTAAAACCTCCAAAGCAGCTATAGCACAAAAACATTGACACCAATACGAGTGATATCTCTTCCTAGGAAATACACCACATATTTCTGGAGACATGTAAACAACAAGGCAAAAATGGACATTGGCAAGCAAGAATGATTGTTAAGAAACAAGAAAATATGAATATGTTTAACTCCTAAAATCCTGTGGTGCAGAGATGCACGTGGATAACACAGTATGTTTGCAATTCAAAAGCAAGAATGGATCATGTACTTGTCTTGCTGGTTTATGAGAATACTTTTAGAGCAACAATTCTTGGCCATGATTTAAGCTATATTTTTCATTCAAAATATAATCCAAAGTCCATGTGAAACTTAAATACTATTTTGCCTGATACATATTTATGACGTGCAAATGAATTAATACAGTTAAATTAATAGTTAATAAAAATGCTTCAACACTATCTATTACGGTCATGTTCTCAAGTCTTGTAAATCCATATTGTTTCACTGCACATGCTATGTTCCAATACCCAAAAAAAGTATTTGATCTCATTCTTAAAATTTGAAACTGTAAGATTAGGATTCTGTTGGGATTCCATGAAAGTTTGGTTGAGTTTTTAGATTTTTTTTTGTCCCCACCTCTACAGTACTGATCATCTCTCCCATATTATTTAAACACCTTCTGTACTGCAAACATGCAGCTCCCAGTCCTGAGCTTGCTATACAGTTGGAGAGACTACTGCAAGAAGGAAAATGGGTTTTATATACAAGTACACATGTACTCTCACTCATTCCACTTACCATGATGTCTGAGTTGCCCGAGTCATGAGTCTTAGAATAATGAAATAAGAACTGTTCAAAAAAAATTAGAAGTGGATATTACTACAAAACAGGGCAAGAGTTTTATTATTCTCTTGCCTTATTTTTTAGTGTGATTGTAGGACACATATAGACATCTTACCCTTTTGGTGTTGTCCTTCTCATCTAAACCCTGTGGGAATAATAGTTGGTAGAAAGGCTTTTATTCATTAAAATAAAAAGAGCAATGGATAATTTTGATTAAATACATAATCTTTTCAGCACTGAGTTGAAATATCCTTCTTCCTTGGCAGATGTATTAGATGTCTTTGCTTATCAATCTAACTGATCATTTCAGACTCTGTAGAGAGCATTGATTACTCTGCCCAAGAAGAGTTAAATGTGTTTAGCAGATGTTCCCTTGTTCTTCCCCAGACTCTCCTAAGTCAATTCCTTTGTCTGTTGAGAATTCATAGCTTTTCTAAACTAGAGCAATAAAAACACCCAACACCTTGTACCCAACCCGGAGATAATTTTGCAAACATTGATGTATCCCTGTTGTCTTTGCAAGGAGTTACATTCTGGCACATGGCATTTCAGGGTAAAAACTGATAAAAGTGCTGAATGACTCTTTACATACTGGGTCCTCAGAATTCATTGCAGACAATGGCACAGCGAGAGATCAGGCTTCAAAAATGCTAAGCAGTCTTTTGTGTGTGTTACCTGTGCTTTCTGGAGAAATCCCATGACCAAAAAACAAAGTTCTTCTAGTGTACTGGACACCTAATGCAAAGAAAACAGGAACTCGGGTATCACATTTCCAATTCTACTACATATAACAAACAGTATCAAAATAGCAGAGTTAGCTCTGTCTGACTCACCTGAGGCTGAGAATCTGTGGACAGGTAAGCAGAACATGCATCGTCTATCTGTAAGAGTTCACACAGCTTTTTTTTAGGAAGTCAGAGTAATGAAAACAAGTGAAATATGCATATTTTCAGAAAAAGAAAAGTGCAGCTAATGGCATGGCAAGTTTGCTGACTGTAAGTTATCCTTTTAGGTCCATTCATTAAACATTTTTGCTTTCAAAGGGGAAAAACGCTTTAACCACATAAAAACAACAACAACAACAAACATACTTTTTCCCTACCCACCACATACCCCTCTTAGCTTGTAACTTCTCAGAATAAGTCATATTTTAAGTTATGATTATTTAAGTTATGACAAGCACCTGGGACATGAACTATGAACTTGAATCTCTTCTGCAATATCTTTGACTTATATAGAACTGAAGAAAATGACAAAACTAAAGCAAGTTCTGTCTCTTTTCCAAGATGAAAGAATAATGTAATTCTGACTCATTTTTAGTGGAGTTATTAATAGAGAAGGAATAAGAAATGGAATAAAAGGCATTTGAGTTCAGAGAAATAATAGTACCAGCACTGAAAGCTCTGAGTATCCTGGAAGGAAAAGTCTCCAGCATTGCAACTGAAGTTGCACAATTTAATAGTGATGGCAAAAAGAAACTTCAAAGTTGTATCAGTAGTAACCTCAATCAGTATATGCTATTCTTTTTCCCATGTACATTTTGGTAGTGTTAGATGAAAAAAAAATCTTTGCCACTCATTGTTCACAGGCTGCATTAAAAAAATTAGTGGGTTTTGGGTTTGTTTTTTTTGGGGTTTTTTTTGGGTTTTTTTTTGATAGAGCAGGCAATGCAATTTTTCTTGAAATTTTTTATAGATCAGAAGCTCTAAGTGGCATGCATTAGCAATGAAAACATTAAAGGAAAAAAGAAATTAAAAAATATAATGCTTGACTTCAGGACAGGAGATGATTCATTTCTCCAGAGACAATCTATGAGAAAGCATTAGCAGACATGGTGGGAAAACTAATAGCTCACAGGATTCCCTTTTCAAATAGAATTTGTTGGTAATAGATCCTCTCCATTCTCTTTTTCCTTCATCTTGTGTGTGTTTGAGAGTATTAGTTCAGCTTCACTACTTTCAGAGTAAGAAAGTATAGAGGAAGAAGCCAGCAATGAATGAGGTAAAATCAAGCTGAAGTAATTTTGGAAGCTTATGTTTAAAAAGGGGCTGTTTTCTCTTGGGGATTGTTTGTGTTTGGGTTTGTTTTATTTACTTGATGCAGAGAACTATCATAATTCAGTAGCAGAAGAAGCCAGAGACTGCTTCATGCTCAACACAATGGTATCTTTCAGCTAAAACCTTCACAGACAAAGCAAAGGCTGAGGAAAACCCACAATTGCTGTTAATTCCTTTTAAAAGAATTAATAGTTTCTATTTATTATGCATCTTCTCCAAAATTTTCTCTCCTGTCTCAAAAACGTGGTCTGAGGGTAGAAGACTGCAAGTTGCTTGGGGTTGGTTAAATAACTTAAAGAAACAAAAGCAAGTAAGAGACAAGTAAAGAAACAAAATACTTAGTTACAAAACTCTTAAATTTATAAACTCTGAGACATTCCTGGAACATTATTTAGAGGCAGGGTTTCTCCTGAATGATCCATTAGTAAAGTAGCAAAGAGGGAAGAATTATTATTTGCAATTTATGAAACCCTGGTGAACTAGTATGAGTGAGTAAATAGGTTGATTTAGTGTATGTAACTATACATTTAATTCTCCTTCTTTAGACCTTTTCCAATCCAGCATAATTCTAGTTCTAATGGTAACTTTTATATTGCTTCTCTTACAAAATTTTACTAAATTTAGCATTCTATGCATACAGTTTTCTTCATTGAAATCAACAGGACCTTTGTCATGATTTCCAGTCATGACAGGGACAAAACTCACAGATAGAAAACCTTACCAAGATATGCAGAAATGTATAAAACAGCTTTTAAAATCCAGAATATGAATAACTCATTTTCAAAAACTCCTTATAGTTTTCAGGACCTTACTTCCCCCGAGATCACTTTTTTCCTGGGTGATAAACTCCACTAGGGCCCATTCAAGTGCCAGTCTGGAATAGGTTAAGTCCAATATGGACTGTGGAGAGATGACAGTAAGCAGAATGTCTAATGCTCTCAATCAGAAGAAATTTACTTCTCTGCATCTGCCCCCTTGATGAGTCACTTATTTTCCAATGTTATCAAAAGCTACTAAATTAAATGTCAACGCAATAGCTGACAGTAACACCAGGGTGTGCAGGTTGCAGGATAAGCCCTCTGCACATGTTCTGCCCTGCCACCCCATCTGCTCCCAAAGGGCAGGGAAGAGCCTGTGTTAGCACATGCGTCACACTCCAGAGCCAAAACAAAGGATCATTTCAGAGATGAGAGTGGAGGTTATGACACCAATCAGTAGCCAAATGTTAGAGGGGCTAATTGACACAGTACATTGTCCTTTACCTCGTAAATTGAGAGGCTAGGACAGGATTAAACAGTCCCAGCCTTGCGTGCAGAGCAGAGGATGCAAGAAGCAGGACTGGATGAGTTGAAACAATTCAGATTATAGCACAGATTATAAAACTACCAGGTGGGAGGGACACTGTGATGCTTCCAGAGACTGTGTCTGCCTGGTCATTGACAGTTATCAAACACAACTCTCCACTGAGGCAAGACAATCTCTTCTCAGAATGACATCTCAACACTTTCTTCAAACATCCTCCCAAAGCAACTGTTCAGAATATCTGGAAAATTAGATATTTCACCTCTTTGTTGGTGCCAGGATAGGAGTCATACAGGAAGTCATACTAGAAGAAAACACAGCTGAACTCTGTGCAAGAGAAATACTGGATGGTGAGGTGGGACTGTAGCAAGGATGGGCACAGAAGAAATGGGAGGGTACCACATGGCAGGTGATGCTTACCTCTTTCAGCAGCTGCAAATCCTCATCTGATACAAGTGCTTGGGATGGCATTGGTGCACCTGGAAGCACAGACTGTGTTTAGCAATGCTGTACAGCAAAGGTCATTTGTGTAAGTGTCCCGTGTCAGACATACCCAGCACAACTGTTAACTGCAAAGTCCGAGATCTGCTTGGTCCAAGGAAGTTTGTGACCCTGAGTGCTGTGTGCTTTGTCCAGTAGTTTTTGCCTGCTCTATTTCAGCAACACAGCAGGACACTTTTTCACGAATTCACAGCAGGTATGGACACTCACATGTCCGAGCAGTGGAAGTCTAAACATATCTAAACAGTGTGGAAGTTACTTAGGTCTCACTGAGACCTGCTCAGAAAATCACATTCCATTTCCTACAGCTTTGAGCTTTCTGAGAACTCTGCTCACCTCCAGTGCACTCACTGTGAGTTGAGGACCTGGACCCTAATTCTTGCATTCCTGTATGCTACAGCTGCAGAACTGAGCATGCATTATGCAATGTACAATTGCATATAAATAGTGCCCATGATGTGAATGTGTTGTTTTGAGAAGCTGATAGACAGTACACGTGTAACTGGATTTGTTTCCTCTGTCTCACATGTGTGATGTGGAAAAGCTTGTCCCTCAGTAGATTAAATGTGTTCTTAATTGCATAATGATGCAGTGAAGCTGTGCTTAACTTGGGGCAGCTCCTTTCTCTATCTCTACTCTCCCAGGCTGCAGGCATGGAAGTCACTGTCCCCAGATCCCTTCCAGCTCAGTGTCCAGGATAGCCCTCTTACCACATTGTAATTTTACCTGGCAGTGTATTTCTGATAGCAGCGTGTTGTTAGAGTCTCTATAAATCACAGAAATGGGCATCACTGAGCTGTGAGTACATCAGGCACCACGCAATGGCATCAGTGAGGGGATGTGCTGTACCTCCCATGGGAGGGAAACTGGTGCTAGACCTCCAGACCTAGCTGGAATGTCCAGTGAGCAGGGAATAATTGCCCATCATGTTGTTTTACATTTACCCCTAATAACAATTATCACAGCAGTAGTTAGTTCCAGGCATTAATGGAATGGGATGGATTTCAAAACCACATTTTTGTACTGGCACGGATTTAGAGTCACTGATTATTATGGATGCTTGCTTTGCCCCAAAAAATTAATTAGAGGGCGATCTTAATTTCACACTATATAGAAGTGGGATTATTTTTTAAATCTCTGCATTGTTCACATAACAAGGAAACTGATTTCCAATTATTTGCTTCTTTTCAAAGAAAAATGCCAAGTAAATTAAAGGTGATACAGTTGTCTTATATTGTCTTCTGCTCATAAATTAGTGTATTCAAACTGGAGTACTACCTGGGATTAGTATCCTAGTTAAAAGAGTGGAACACTTCAAATTAGCATACCTTCCCCATCAAAGCATTACCTGCCTATCTCTGAACACTGCTTCGGCCATTGACTGGTTCCCAAGGCTTTTCAGGGAGAGATAAAGAAATTTATTAGCATGAATTAGTAAACCTTAGGGCAATAAGCAGGAAAGCCTGAATATTATAAATTTCTTTTTTTTGGCCTGTATAATATAGCATAAATATCTGGAGAGAGATAATAATTTATTTCATCCACTCCTCACTTTCCTTTACCCTTCTCTACATATTCAGAAATTTTTATTTCATGTGCAATCCCATCTGTTTTGTGCACCTAGGACTGTGTTCCTCCAAAGACTGAGCAGTGTTCCTCCATCACCCTATCCAGAACAGGGCTACAACACCTACAGCACTTCATTCACTTACACAACAGCACACACAGTGAAGCGTTAAGGTTTCTTGTAATATACACAAAATAACCATAGGGGAAAAAAAAGAGAGAAGGCAAAGGAGAGGAGGGAGAGGAGGGAGAGAAAGAAAGAAGTATGTGCTGTTGAAGAAGAGAGTCCTGTTTAAAGGGAAGATGGAGCAGAAGATTATTCTACAAAATCAACATTGTCCACAGTACACTTGCTCTCCTGTCCTTCAATTCTGCCACCTTGAAGAAATTAAACTTCTTTCAAGGAATAGAATGCCAGATGCACAGCCTGAGACTCACTTCTTACATCTTCTCTTCTCTGTACAGCATCCCTAAACAAGCTCCTGGCAATCATCTGTGTAAACACAGAGATGAAATACCGTGTGCCACTGCTCTCCACTGCACTCCTGTTTCCTTCCCTCCCCTCTTCCACATCTTCAGAACTTATTCTTAACATAATATTAAGTATGCTGCAATTAGATTTCTTTGGTTATTGATATAAAAAAAAAAAAAACCACAACAAAGCAGAACAAACCCTCACAAATAAAACAAATCACACAAATACAAATCACAAAAATAATACAAATCACAAATATAACACAAACAAAATAGAAATAGTCCTTGCACGGCATTTTGCAGAGTTTCTTTACAAGGTGTAAGCAGCTAATCTATGTGAGGTGGGAGAATAGAGTAGAAAAGAGAGTCTGGTTTGTTAACCAGTCCGCTAGATGTTTCACAAGAGCCCCTGCTACAAAAATAGCATCTTTAAGGATTCCTCACCTGATAAATATTGGCCAGAGAGTCATAATTTGTCCTGCAATTTTGTGACGCGTGTTGTTTCACGTCTTTTAAAAATCAGAGTAAATGATGCTTAAAATAAAATCTCTTTTAACAAAAGCCCGTTCCCCAAGTCGCTGGCGTGTTTTTCCAGGACAGAGCCACCCCAGCGGGTCGCGGGAAGAGCCCCCCAGCGCGTTCCCCGGCAGTGCGCGCAGAAGGGACGGTCTCACCTCGGCCGGCGGACGCGGCGGCAGCGAGGAGGAGGAGGAGGATGAGGAGGAGCGGCGGGGCGGGCAGCGCTCCGAGCCCGGCGCGGCGGCGCTCGGGGCTGGCGGCGGGGCGCTGCGGCTGCCGCTGTCCCATGGCCGGCGGCTCTGCCTCTGCCAGCCGCTCTGCTGCCCATGGCCTCGATCCTCAACAAGTTTTTAAACGCCCCCGACACGTGGCCGAGCCCCGGCGCGGCTCGGGAGCGCTGCCCGCTCGCCCCGGGGTGACTCAGCCCGCTCCGCCCCGCCCGGGGCTGCTGGAGCCCGGCCGGGGCGGGGGTGCCCTGCGAGGCACTGGGGAGAGGCTCCAGCCCTTTACTAAACCCCCTCCTGAAAAACAAAACGCATGACAAATAAAAAATCCGCGCTGGAATCCCCCGGCGCCCCGCAGGAGCCGCGGTGGCTGGCGCGGCAGCGCTCACTGCTCCGGCGCTGCCCGCAGGGATGGGATGGGCAGACGCCGGCCCAGCCCGGTGTGCCGGGATGGGAGCCGTCATTTAGAGTGGTAAATCTGACCCACGAGCTGATTTGCCCCCAGCTAGCTGAAAGTGGGAGTAAATCTCGTTGAGCTTGCATGCGGGAGAACCGAGGGTAGCTCTGGGGATGCGAGGCTCTGGGGATGTGGGGTTCCGGGGATTTGGGGTTCTGGGGATGGGCACCCCTCTGCCTTGGCACCCGACTGGTCACTGAATTTTTGGTCGCTGCAGGTCTGTGACTGCCTCCTGACTTTTCCTGTGCCCTAGTTACACGCACGGTGCCACACCACAAAGCAGAACTCAGCGACATGGTAATATTTAATGGTTAAAATCCTAACACTGTGCTTAGCAAGGTATTTTGCTTATAATACAGCTGCAGACTTTGGTCCCAGTTGATATTTATGCCTGTAGATAATGAAACCATTATATGATAGCCAAAAGTACACAGACTCCAGATCTGTTAAGGCGCTTGGGCAGTTTGGTCCAGCCGTCCCCAGCAAGGTCTGCCTTACCAGAGTGGTACCCAGGTCTGCCATTCCTCCTGCTACCAGGTCCAACAAATGCTGATCAGCTAGTGCTGACCTGCTCCCCGCACCGAGCCCAGCAGCAACGTCTCACTTTGAGGCATGGTGCATGTCCGACTGTCTCTGCTTTCTCACCATTTGCTCCAGGAAGATCCTGGGGTGCTGCTCCAATGCTGCAGAGATGGTTTCAGGACAGGAGATCCCAGTTTAGAGTCTATCTTTATGATTTGTTTTCCCTTCTATTTCAATTCACTCATATTTTTTCGCTTGGTTGCTTTTTTTCTGTCAAAGGAAATTAGTACATCACAGTCCAGCAATGAGACAATGTAGAGATTGTCACTTTCCAAAACAACTTGCAGTTCTTTTCTACCATTTCAGTGGGTTTTGACTGGGGGCTAAATAGTATGTGGTGGAGTAAATCTGCCTGACAAGAGCAGTGGCTTTTACTGTGAAACCAAACAAAACTTTGATTTATAGCCATAGTGTTGATGTTGCCTTCACCTTCATCAGGTGTATGTGAAACAAGATGGGCTCTGCCACCCTGGACACTTTAATAGGCCATCAAAATTGCAAAAGCTTTGCCAAAGCAGCATGCTATAAAATCCTATTAGTAATAGAAGCATCTTCTCTATCAGACTCAGTAACAAAACTTTCCTTCCTCTGTCTGGGGACAGAGCTAATCTTCATGTCAATGGACAGCCAGTTGACAGACCAGTACATAAATTGAAGAAGCCAGTATTTTGTACACATGACTGTATTTATATCTACCTAATTAAAAGAGTTTTTAAAAAACAGTCTTAATCGAGGGATTGCATTTATTTCTGGTTTTTCATTAATAAAAGCAGAATAAATTTATTTGAAGACATTATCATAAATGGAGAGTCATCAGTGCTGAAAGGTATCTCCCTAATCTATCTTGATTCAACTGCATGAATCAGTGTCCCAAGCTTTAGTCTAAGGAAAGATTTAATTTGTTATGCATTTTAATTATTACAGTCTTGTAATATTAAATATTTAATAGGTTGTGAACTAAAATTAATTTCAGTCTATTATGATTTAAGCACAGGATACCTGTAAATATTCTGCATCTGTTAAGTGGTGCAGAGTGTTTTGAGAATACTGAAAAAGAGATACATCTTGAATTATATTTTAGTTTCACATGAAAGGGTTCTGATTAGTCCAGAAGTTGCATTTTTGCACAGTGTGTTTTAGTACTGCAAACCGAAAAACTTCGCTGAGCCCATTTGCACAAAAACATATCAGGAGATTTTGAAGATGATGAGAAAAAAAATCCAGATAGAACACTACTGGTCTTCCCTTTACCATTAAAAAAAAAATCTAATATTTCTCTCTTGCTTGGATTTGTATTGCTTGATAATCCTTCATCTGAAATGTGAATTTTGTTGTCAGCGGATTCCTACTAATGGGCAAAAGCAGTGGTCATTACCCATTCAATCCTATTTGTGCCACGAGTTACAGTGTCTGAATCCTAACAGGCTACACTCCTCCAGTATTTCCAACCCAGATATGAACTCTATTTGCTTTTAGACCATGCCTTTTTACTAAAAACATCAGTGTGGTTTTGCACTTCCTGATATATGGGTACGAGAAACTGATTTGGGCATAGTTATAATCCTCCTTGTAACATACTAGAAAAAACAATATAACTTCTAACAAAAATGTACATTTGCATTAAGCTCAGACTATATATTATACTAAGATTATATTTCTACTGAAATTGGTGCAAATTTTGACAGAGCAAATTCAACCAAGCTTGTATCTGAGTTTATAGGAAGCTTGTATGGTTTATGGCAGTCGTCTTTATTCAAGGAACTCACTGAAATTCAAGTAAGCCTTCTTGTAAACAGGAGAAAAAAATATGTCTTTCTCTATTGTATCTGGTTTTGTTTTGTTTAATTGCTTGATGAAATTAATGTTACACTATTGCAGGAACAAAACACATCCTCATTAAACGAATAGCTTGGAGGATGTTTTGGATGCTGTAATTAGCTTCTTTGAAATATTTATGTTCCTCCTAATGTTGCTTGAATAAATGTTAATTATGGCTAGTGGAAAGGAAATCAAAGAGCTGAGTATGTGAAGACATCATCTTCTCTGTCTCTGCAGGGCAGGGTCGGGAGGAACGTCACTGAACCCGCTCGCTGCACGCACACGCAGCCCGTGAAGAGGTTCATGCACGCTGGTTTCTCTATGCCTTTAATTTAATGAAAGTTATGAGAAATCATTCCTCCTACATCTGCATTAGGAGTGCTTCTATCCATACTGCAGTTTCTCCACCAATATATTCCAAGTTTACAGGAGAGTGCTTGAAATGGCTCACGGTGCAAGCAGGCAGATGTTTCTCACAACTTCAGATGGGCCCGTTAATAACTTGTTAATCCTTCTGTACAAAGGGCAGGTTGTGTGCATGGGTTTTGTTCTTACTTGTTTGTGTTCTAGGGAATTACATTTTGAGTAGGTGAGTCTCAAGAATGAATTAATGGCAATTCAGATACAGTGCTCCTTCAAGGTATTCTCTCCTTTTATTACTAGTAATGAATAGAGAGTTTGCTTCAGAACAGAAAAAAGACCTGCAAAGAAAAGTCACTGAGGTCTCAGTTCAAGAATAAGCATCTCTAAATGGGGCTTTTATTACAGTGTTGACCTAACACAAAGAGATAATCAGTCAGTAGTAGTCTTCAGGGATGTCTCCCTACAAATAGAAAGCAAACAACAAAATCCAAGTCATATTGGGCATGAGAGACCCTGTATTTTCACAAAAAAAGTTCCTCTTTTATTTTATCTAAGATGATGCCTCAGCTCTTCCATTATGAATAAGTAAAACATAAATGATCCTCTAATGAATTAGATCTTGCATGAAGTACTGGAAATGAGGACAGAAAACCCAGCCCCTGTGCTGAGAGACACTCCACTAGGGAACAGAGATGGCACAGATTACAGCAAGTGTTCAGGGCTCTCTTCAAAAGTTACAGAATGTTTTGCACTAAAAATTCCTTGTGTAAAGGAGAGATGACTGAACCCTTTAATGACTAAAGAAAATTTGATAATAGTAACTAAACTCAGGAAAAACAGTATAATCTTTCCAAAGTGGTGGCTATCTGTGAATACCCAGAAGAAATGTGTAATTTTTATGGACTTGAGTTTGTTTTAGCAGCGGAACAGGTCACAGATGATAAACCTTTCTCCACCAAACTCACACCATTTTCTATATTGCCCACCAGCATTCACCATTTATTCTATACAAACATGGGACTGGAAACACAACAGATTATTGTTTTATGAACTCCTGATGATTGTCAAAATATATATATAAATTTCTTTTCAAAGAAAAGTAATAATTATTTACTATAACTACTCTTTAAGAAGTTTGGTTGCACACATTTTTCTGAAATAGGCTGATCTTCAAGATACTCTCATCTCACTTTTCTCTCCTCAATATTGCTTTCAGAATCTACAGGTTTTATTAACTGAAAAGACCTTAAACAAGACAATAGAGGAGGGACGGTAGATGAGTAATGACACTTAGAAAATGTCATTTTCTTTTCCACACCCCTGTGAGGTGAGTTGGTTTTACAATGGGATCGTTTCTCTTATAATGAGAGACAAACTCATATCACAACCTCACAATGGCTTTGTGTAATTTTTTCACAATATGCACATAAATCCAGCAGAAAGGAAGGAATCCTGAAAATTTGGTTTCTAAAGTTAATATTTTTCCAAAGTTTTAAATTGTCATTGGCTTCAGTAAAAAACAAACACAATCCAGGGCTAAATTTGGTACAATATCTAAACTCTAGTAATTCACCTGAAGTTTCTTCCCAGCTTCCTAGTGAGATACAACTAATGCCAACTGCAGGAAATTTCTTTGCATGTATGCAATATATAAGAACTTGCTTGGGAGTCTGAAGGAAAAGACCATAAGGAAATTATTTGGAAGAATGGACTAAAATCCTCTGAGTGTCTTTCAGCTTGAATCATTCAGAGATTCTCTGCCCAAACTGTGAAGCAATAGAATCCCAGTGCCTTGTTTGTCCTGTTCATCTGCTCACTGTCTGCCTAAGACCAGAGCACTTGGCTCATGTCAGATGTACTTAATAAATTGTATTTACTAAGAGAGCAGAAAACTGAAGAATAATTAATAGATTTTTGTGATGTCAAAATAATCAGAAACAAAACCCCAATTCTACCAATCCCTTCCTTCTCTTCCCAGCACCACAAAGCTGCTCTTACCATGGGTTAATCAGCAAGGCACCTCACCATGCAGGATATTATTTCTGTACACAGCCTGCAACTATTTTTTTTTAATACTTCCAACCACTGAATGCAGAAGAATGCCAAAACCTAGAAGAGTATTTGCCCTCAAAACTCAAGAAATTTCTCCTTTCTTAGTTTTGGGTTTTTTGAAGTCTCTCATAAGGAGGGTTTTGTAAGGTGTCTTACCTGTCTAATCTGAGACATGATCACACATGTGAACTTTTCAACAGCTTTACAATAATAAACTGCAACTTAGGAGTTACTAAAACCTTTTATACACACCACATTCTTTATTATCTTAAAAAGGGAACAGTTTTCTGTGCAGATTGATCCAGTCTATCACTGATGGTCAGTTCAGCATCCTTCCCCACTCCTTCCAGGTTTTGTTGAAAACCCTCTCATTATAAATCTCACTGCTCCTAGTACATGATGGGTCACACAGTTACTTCCAGGAAAAATGGAAGGTGACTTTCCTTATAAAAATGCTACTTAGCAGGAAGAAGCATTTGCAAATGATGAATAATACAGATTATTACTACTGCTATGAGTGGCAGCTTTCCCCATAACTGCAAATAAAACCCAACTGTCTGCACCACTCTTGCACTCTCCATCTCAAATGACAGCCCAGGAGTGAGTAGGATCACTATTTCTTATTCTTATGATGGAGCTGAACCCACAAGGGCTATAAAAAGTGGAGTAACTTAATATTTTAACATATTTAATAGGTTAAAAATTGATTAATGCCAGGAGAAAGACATGGAGGTCTTTCTAAACACACTTAGAAATTTAAGACAAGCTAGTTTTAATTGTTTTTAAGGAGGAGCATGACACTGTCATCTTCTTCAGGGAAATATCACTCTACAGCAATGAGATTTTCATTTTTAATTCTAGTTTCATATTGCTGTCTTCCCAGACAAAAAACTCCTCAAATATACACATCATCTGTGAAAAAACTCCAGTTTTATTGATGACATGAGATTTTAGAAAACGGATTATTTTTTTCACTTGGTGAATATGATCAATGAATGCTGCAGAAATCAAGTATTACAGAACAACTCCAATAAAATAATGAAGTTGGGAGATCCAATAAAAATAATAAATCAATTCAAGAAGTTCATGCTTAAAAACACAGATTTTTTTTTTCAAATGCATTATGAAAAGAAAAATTATCAGCCTTAAGCACAGCCCCTAAAATGGAAGAAGGCTGAAATACATACTGATCCATAATAGGCAAAAATATATTCTTGGTCAAATTGGGTCTTTTCTTGAGGAGATGTGATGAAATTATCAGAAATTGTTATTTGACAACTATTACTAGTCTCTCTAGTTTAACATTTCTCCATGCATTGGCACAAAGGGGACATGTAAAGGTTATTTTCAGTCTTGCCCTGGGCAGAGCATGTTTTTGTTGAATAATGTAATGTAGTCCTTCCCAAGTTAAAAGAGAATGCAAAGCACTGTTAAAATGAAAACTGCATGCAACTTTTCTGCAACAAAACTGGGGCAGAAAACAACAAACTTTTCCAGTAAGGACAAAATCTACTTTTGATTTACATTCTGGAGATGCCAGCATCAAAGGGACTTCACTTCGAGTCCTCAGAGCAACAACTACCATAAAAAAGTTTAGGAATTTCAGCCAGGAAACTGCAAACTAACATATGCAGTCTGAAATCTATTTATACTCATTAAGGACCCAAAATTTTTGACATTTACGGTTTACATCATTTAAGGTTTAAACAAATCAAAGTTGGCCTGAGCTTGAATCACTATGCAAATTAATGGGATGCTTGAAAACAGAGGTTCAAATAACAAGAGCACCCAGTGACACATAATCCTGGGGATTTCTGTCCTTTCTGGGCAGTCTTGTAATGACACAGAGAACACGAGCAGCCGTCAGCTCCATCAGGAGTGACCATGCCTTGATGCCTCTGAGCTCTGCTCTTGCCAGGCTTGTTTTCACTGTGGCAGGTTTTTACTGAATCTCATTACTCCAAGGAGTCATGCTTCAGGAAGTGAACACCTGGAAATGTCACGACCTTTCCCTGACAAGAAAATATGTCACCAAGGAAAACACATTAGAAATGAAAGACAGAGAATGGGGATCACAACTAATGAAAACACGTTTACTGCCCTCAAATAAAATAACAGACTTTAAAATGGAAATAAAATTTTCACTTGAACGGCAGCTGTGGAGTATGTACAGTGGTTTATCAGTTGGTCAGTCCCTTGTGGAAGAGCATCTACTGCTCTGTTACTCTGTTTGTCACAGGTGAGACAGAGAACTAATGGAGCTACACTAACTTTAAACTGAGACCAAGCCAATCATTAACATATTCTGCTCTGGAAATTTTTATTCTAAAGCTACAGCTGCAGTGTATGTCAGGGTTGGAGAGCTAACATTTCACTGGACATTTTGCTAGACATACATGACCTGACAGCTCTTGGTGTTAGTTCCTTGTGACAAATGCTCTGAACCTAGAGACAACTTCTGATTTTCAAAAATATTAAAAGAAAAAAAAATTCAAATACTCTGTTGGCATGAACCACACAGTTATGCTAAGGACAGGTATCAGGGGACTTACATGAGTTTACACTAGCTGAAGTTTAGCTCCAGATAATCTTACTGCATGGTGGCTTAGGGCTGAGCTCTATACACAATAAATGATGCAGAGATTTCCTCTATATTTATATACAATATTTTATGCTACACATAGATTTTTTTTCATCTTTTTTTTTTGTTTTGGTTGTTTGTTTGTTTGTTTTTTTTTTGTAGAATAGATGTTTTGTAGAATTTTGTACTTAGAATATTGCATATACAATATTCTATGTTGCATATAAAGGCTCTTCTCTATCTTCTGCCGAAATATCAGCAGAAATTTTGGAGCTTATGCAACAAGGTAATGAAGCACCAGCACTGGCTTTCCTTAGTGGCCAGCATCCGCTCTGACATCTTAAACTGGAATTTACAGCATTTGTTTCAATGCTGAACAAAGTCCTGGGCAGGTGTGTGAGGGCAAGGGCAGCTACAGGGTGAACTGCCCTGTATTATCAAATCAACTTTTCATTAAGCAGTCATCACCATGTGCAGAATCATGCAACATGATAATCCAAACTTGTAAAGGTCAAATGAAAAGTATTTTTTTTCACTGATGAAAGTGAAATCCCATAGAAGTTACAGGGAAATGTTTCCCAGTCTAATTGCCCAGATGAGTTCTGTCATCATTGAAGAGCACAATGCCATACCCTGCTTCCTTTATGGACTTCATTTTTCTGAAAGTTCTGTGTGTTTTCCAGTGCCATGGACAAAAATACTTGTGCAGGATAGCACTTCTACAGGAACAGATACTTAAAGAGATTAACCACTCCTGGTGTCCCTCAAGGAGGAAGATCAAACAGAGTGTGTGTTACCTCTTTCTCAAAAACAGGACAGAGCTAGAAACTATTTATCAGAGGCCAGCAAGGACAGCCAGTAAGGTTTGGATGCCATGTCTTGGTTGGAAGCATGGAAGCATATACCCTTCCCCTAGTCAGCTAAAAGAGAAGACCACAAACCACCACACACACTCTATGTTACTTAGCTATAACAGGCAGGCTAAAAAAGAAAGCAAGAGATCAAAAACTCCTTCATTCCACTGGGACAAGGCTCTGTACACATTCAGGAGGCTCCTACATGGACAAGGGGAGCAGACCCCTCTTTTAGCTGTATCCAAGAAGGTTTGGAGGGCAGGAGCACTGATGACAAACTCCCTGTAGCAGATGTCCTGGTTGCCTCTGCAGAATGACTGATCACCAATGTTTCCCCTTTTCAGATGGCATGATTTCATGACTTTCTGTCTTAATCTTTGGGCCTGTTTTGGGATCAAAGTGGTAATTTTTCTGTCTTTTTGAAGTTTGATTCAGAAGTGGGAGTTGGGGTATCATCTTCCACAAATATTAACACTCTCCAGACATTTTTAATTGATTCAAAGCAAGCTGGACATTTCCAGATTAAAGACCTGAAAAATTGTGAATGCTTCTGTGTATTAGACAGACTAAGAATCTTTCCTAGCTGAAGAACATTTGGCCTTAAGGCTCATATAGGCTTAATTCTGTGTGGGTTACTCATTCTTTAATCCTTTTTAAAAATCTGAGTTGGTAACTGCATAAAGCAGCTGTAATATATATGTTATACCTGTGCAATGGGTAGAGTACCTAAACAAAGAATACTGTTTTATAATACATTTACTGCTTAAAAATAAAGGTTCTTTACTTTAATTCCTCCCCTTCTCCCACCCACCCACCCAATTTTCCCCTGTTTTGGCAGTAACCCTTTCTGCAGCCCCAAACATACAAGTCTTGTATTTGGGATTCCTTGATCTCTCTCCAGCTATGGATGATTCTTTGACATGTCCACAACTACAGCCTCCTGTACCTGCAAACCATTTCACTTACAGGGAAGGTTGAAGATTAAAGAGATTTTTGCAGCCCTTATATCTCTTTCAGTTTAGCAGTCCTGATTCATCCTGAATTACAATAACCAGAACTCTTTATTAAAAGGTCTTTAAGACTGAGACTAACTGTTAGCCCAGCACTAAACCATGATCCTAAGTGCCATATCTACATGGCTTTTAAATACCTGCAGGAATTGTGACTCCACCACTTCTCTGGGCAGCCTGTTCCAGTGCTCAGAAACCCTTTCAGTGAAAAAACTCTCTCTGATATGCAGTCTAAACCTCCCCAATGAACATTATATAAAGATTTTTACCATCTGAGCATAGACTTTGTTTAGAAAAAGAACAGTTTTAGAATTAAGTGTAGTCAGGAATCATAAAAAATTTTGTTAAAGTCTCTAACAAATGTATCACTTTCTCACTCTCTGTAATTATTCATAAGTATTTCTTAATCTTGAAGTAAAAAGCATATCTTTTTTCTTTTGCTGCTGCAGACATATGGGGTGATCAGGTTACTTGTACATCTTCTCCATCCCAGGAAAAAAAAGTTGAAAAATAATGTCCCTGAATTCAGATGATTCTAAAAGTCAGGCACAAGTTGATGTCTCCTCTCTGGGCAGATCTAAGTCTTTGAAATGTCTTTTACAAGGGCTGCAACCTTTGCCACTGTGGCTCTCCTTTTCTGAATTGCCTGATGTTCCTTGTGTTGTCAAGGAGACAGTGGGATGATTGCAGTCCAAACCCAAGGAACTCGAACATAATGCTGTGTTCCAGCCATTTAAAAAGCAGTAGGCTTGTGATGCAGGAGTTTAGAATGAGCTTTTATACTTCAGCTGTTTTTTCAGATGTGTAATACCTGCAGGGAATAATGGATAGAAGTTGGGTAAAATTCAAATACTGTTAAATAAGTGTGAGTTCTTCATTTCAATCTAGAGAATAACCACACACACACTTATTACCAGCCAGTTCTTTTCTTTCACATTCCCAAGATACTCCTAAGGAAGTAAGTCAGGAGCTTTTAAAATTAATGTGTCTGATGAATTTTTTTACTGCTAATGCCTCAAAAATAGTTGTTTTTTTTCTTTAGTTTTTTTGGGTGGTTTTTTTGTTGTTGTTGTTGTTGTTTTTTTGACTAAAACAAATATATTTTAAGAAAGGTAAATCACTTTTGGGAAGGACAAACATGTGAAAAATATTCTTGGGTTTTTTGCCAACCTTGTGGCTTTGAATTCATTTGACCCTTTTCCTTGCTGCTTCCTCCAATCATCCCATCTAATCAGGGGGATGCAGGAAAACCTCAGCAATTTGTTCATTTCTACTGGTGAAGTAATACATAAATGTTAAGAAAAGAAAGAAAGCAGGTTTCCAGTAAGAATGTTTAGAGCAGCAGGGTGTGAAAATCTCTGACATCAAGGAGGCTACATTATTATTGACAAGTAAAAGATACTGAGCCATTAGTCTAAATTTATGCATGGGAGTAAGTGTGGTTATCCTAATATCTGTTTTTCTGTCTTTATACCAGATCCAAATGTAGTCCAGTGTCAAAGCAAAAGTGGGGTTTTTTTAATACTGCCAAGTAATCTTGCACTTTCACACCAGATCATTTTCAAGGACACCAAATGATGTGATGCCAGCTACATGAGACAATGCTCTGGGCTGCAGAAAATCGATTTTTAAAAATGGAACTCAATTGCATAGGTACCTGGAGTGCTGGCAGTAGAAATTAAACATAGTGAGAGATGAAGCATTCTGATAAAAAGAGTAAATTGGTTGTTAAATGACCAGAGGAGTCCAAAATCAGCTACTGTTTTCTGCATTAGAACACAGTGGCAGATGAAGGTGCACAGCAAGTCCCCCTCCTCTCACTGCTGAGGAACTGACTGCTTTTCCTGGTCACCAGGACAAGTCCAACATGTACCAGCTCAGACTGTGCTGCAGGGATTGGGTCACCACACTGTTCCCCTGGTACCTTGGTGCTGTGGTATTAGTTTTTATCTTCCTTTTTCCTCTGCCTTCAGTCAGAGTCAGGATTGAAAGCACAGGAGATGGATTTTCGTGTTTGGACTCAGTTGTTTATTAATTCTTATCTATAGTGCAATGAGTGCTACAGCACTTCCAGCTAACAAGCTACAAGTCATAAAATGGAGCTGTATCTCACTCATTACAAGGTCTTTTAAAGCAAACAGTCCAATTAAAAACTAACACTTAAATTACTTTTACTTTTGACCCAATTACCAAACACCTGTGACCCATAGTGCTACATCCTCCATCCAACCATAAAAATACCACCTAAAACCAAGAAGAGGAAGGAAAGAGAAGGAAGAAAAACCAAAGCCCCAAAACATCCACCCTGTCCCATATCCATTACTACATTCAAACCCCAAATTCCCAGCCCTTCCCCATGTGATATTACACACTTCTATTCAAATACACACCAGTGACTCCAACTCCATCACCCAAATTTGGAAGCCCTCTCCAAGGCCTCAAGCCAAAAGCAGTGTTCCTCTGAGGATCAGTGCCTGACAGCACAGAAAGTTCAAAACTCCCAGGCTTCAGGGTTCCAACGCTGTGGGAGATATTTCATGCTCACCAGTGAGGAAATGGGGACACTGGAGGGCACCAACCTCCCCTGACTCTCTCATGCAGAGAGAAGATTCTTTAAAGGTGAATAACCCCGTGTTGCCTGGACAGCTTTCCTTGATCTCCAACAAACCTTGCTTTTCCTCTCCTTTCTGACCCAAGGTTAGAAGATTATATTCTACAAGCAAGAATTATCCATTACCAGGCTTCATGCTGGCTTACAGCTAACTTCCAAGGAAAGGAAAGTTTACCTTGATTAGTTAGGAGAAGATTTATAAAGCAGGTATGGCAGTACAAGCTCTGAAGTTATTGGCAATATGCCTGTCTGTAGGATTTAGCAGTACTAATAAGGTATCTAAATAGAAATAATAACAATTTACAGCCTGCTTTGAATTTGTTTATTTCATGATATCAACAACATTGAAATTTTAGTAATAACCTATTTACATTTTTAATGATTGAAGTTCTTGGTGCTGGAAGTGCAGAACACTAAAGAACAGCTCAAATACTATAATTATGAGTCCTCAGACTACTGTTAAATATTTAATGGTGTAATAAGTAGGAGTGTAGAACAGGCTAATTTAAACTCTTTACTTGGCTAAGATGGCTCTTTTGTTATCCTGTGCATGTGGCATTAGCAGTGTGTGTCATTAACCAGAACAGTAGGTAACAAGTTCATCTGCACTACTCCAATAGCCCATTTCCCTACAGCTCTAAATGCTAAGTTTCTTTCAGATATTTTCCTCAAGTGGAGAGCAAATGTCAGGTTGACTTGAGAACTGTTATTTTCTTAATTTTCTTTGTGATGTTTTTTCTTCCCTAGCTAGTTACAGGATTTTTCTCCTAGCTGGACAAATACAATCCATCTTTGAAGATATCTACTATAAACTACTTCCCTGCAACTCACTGTGCCACAACTTCTCACACACAGGTTTTTAAACTTTGCTTTCTTCACTGGTGCAAAGGGTTGAATGTACTAATGCAGTACTTCAAGCAGCCTAAATATGATATATATGAAGTGGTAACTGTACAAGTGAGGCCCAATGCCTTAAGCATCCCAAGACAGTTTTAGAATCAGCAATCCCTTTGGACCAGCTCTGCTGCAGTTTACCATCTAGCATGTGCCATTTAGCTTCATATTCCTCTTTCCAAGTGAGAAAGGAAGTTAATGCACTCACCCACAAATTATGCAAAGGTAACACAGCTGTGTACAGCAACAAAATGTTTGATCCTAAGGTGATAAGGGGCTCTGGCATACCTGGAGGCATGAGGCTCCTGAACTGATTCTGACAGGCTTCTCTCTCACACCTGGAGATGGTCAGCAGTTAGAAAAGGAATAGAAATTGAGCACTATCTAATTTATGAGAGGAACACAAGGAATTTTTCATCCTTCAGATATAATCCCACACTGAAAGCTGTAGATGAATCCTGACATATTCAGATGTTTTCAACAATGACAAGAATACTCCAAATTATAGATGGTGAAATCAACTGCAGATTTACACAGAGAGAAAAGTGAAATAAAGCCTCATTCATTCCCCTAAAAATCCAGGGAGAATTTGATATACTATGTGAGAAGATGTTTCAGGGGCAAAGTGTCCATTGAGTATCCTAAGATGCTATAAGACCTCATCAATTCTATACTTAATACTTTCACCAGTGGAAGTGTCCAATAGACATTCCTACTAAAACTTCATGCTTTTGGCCATTATCAGACAGTAAGAGTAATCATATAACTGTAATGGTGAATCCTAAAACTACCCCTATAACTTACCAGAGAGCCTGGGGGGAAAAAAATGTTTTTGGGAAAGACCCTGGAGGCAGAGAGCAGAGGGCTCTCCTGGGGCAGAGCACTAGACCAGGGCTAGGTTTATGTGCTGGCAGGGGCAGGACAGCCCTGCTAACTGGGGAGATTGTCTCTCATGGTGCACAGCTAAACACTTCTGCAGGGCTGATGCCTCTTAGAGAGCTTTTGGCTCAGGCTCCCTGGAAAAGCAACTGAGTTTGGAGAATTTAGCAGAGGCTGTAGTACAATCAGGATAGCAGTGGTATATGGCCTGACCAGGGATGTGTCTTGAGGGATAATCCTGAAGTGTCCTGGCATTATCAGGCTGAGGCCATCCCCACACACCCCTCAGATAGATAATGTGCCTTGCCTGAGAGAGTGCCTTGCCTGGGAAACAAAGTGTCTTGGATAACAAAATACAAAAAGCCACTTTCTGCTGAATTACACCTGAACATTGAGCCCAACCACAGCATGAAGAATCCAGAGTAAATCATCTGTCTCTAGTTTAGTCCACGCTTGGTTTGGTAATTTATTCTGTTTTGTCCTGCTACAGCTCAGAGCAGAACGTGGCCCCCAGCCTGATGAATAATAAAAATCAGAAAGATGACAAGGGTGAAAACAGTTTGGTTCATACCAGAGCAGGAAAGTTGTCCTGAATTATTTGCCCTGCAGCTTTTCCTTCACTGTTGTTGCTGCACTCCCGAGTTCACACTGTGACACTTCCAATAAATTTACCTCCAGTAAACAAGTAAAACACAAAAGATCTATACTGTGTGGAACCAGCAGTAAAATGTTTGAGTCTAGAAAGCTTTCTGCCAAAACCTGTATTTCAGCACTCTCCAGCACCTGCCTGTTGTTCAGAGGCCCCAGAGGATCTGTTTTTCTGCTGGCTTTCCACGTGCCCAGCCTGGGAGAGCTGCTGCCCTGCTTTTCCTGGTGCTGTGCCTGCACTGGGGGACACACTGGGGGCTGGAAAAGTCTCCTCAGGTGGGAGCACCACTACAAGAAGGACATCCCAAAAGGTTCCTTTGTGGCAGGAGCCCAGGCACAGGAGCAGCTGTCCCAGCAGCTGCTCACAAAGCCTTCACCAGGGAATTGCTGCTATTCCTGTCACTGCTCACCCCTCATCACACCTCACACTTCAGAGCTCTTTGGGCACAAGCTTCTACTCATTACATCAATACTAATTACAGCACTATGTGCAAAATAATTGAAGTTGCTGTAATACTTCCCCATTTTTCCAACTTTGCCCTGGAGCTTAGGAAGCCTCATCATGACAACTCCCATATCTGCCTGCTCAGTGTCTTTCTGGCCCAGGGTAAAATTGGTTTCTCATAATGAATGCACTCAAGCACAGCCATGGAGCTGTTAGTTTTATTCAGCACTGGGTTTTAATATTTTTTAAAATGAACTGCTATTGTAATCACTATCCTAAGGTCGAGTCCTAGAGCTCTTATTAATATTGTTTGAGTAAAGGGTAGAGATAGCTTTTAGTACAATTGCCCTAAGTACATCTTGGGATTTTGACATCTAAACTGTGTCAGGATGTGTTTATCCCATGAAGAACTAAAAGTTCCCATCCTGGCCATGGGAGCCTGACTTCTGTGCTAGTGTTGCCAGGTTTCACTTAGATCACACCTTTCAGGCAGCAGAAATGAAGAATCAGTGCAGGTTTAATCTTCCTTGTGGATTCAAGACAGAGCTGAGGTACATACCTAATTTCAGGAGCCAGGAAGGACTAAAGTAACGAACTTAAAGTACTTAAAATACTCGTGCAAATCCACAGCTTGGCAGTGCAAGTCCCCAGCTGAAGAGAGAACAATGGGCTGGGATTACAGGAGGATGCAGTGCAACAGATGCAGCAAAACTCCACAAGAGACAGCTCATACCCTCCCAAAGCACACGTCCACACGAGGCACAAATACACACCAGAACCACCAGGCAGGCTGGATGTGTTGGTGTGGTTTATCCAGGGTCATCTTCTCTATGGACAGCTGCAGACCTTACACACACACAGCAAGTGTAGTAACTCTAGCCCTAGCCACTCAGTCTCTCCTAATTGCTATTCCAGACATCCTGCATCCTGTGGGATACATTAATAGTAAGAATGATTTTTCAAATTACACAACTCTCTCAAGAGGCACCTTCTATTTCTAGAGGCACGTTGTAAAAGACTCCTTAAGCCTATTCTTTCAAGAGACTCTTTAAAGGTCTCATCAGGAAAGAACAGTATTTGACTTTATTTAGTTCTCTCTTTTTCAGTGGTACTGTTATCTTTCAGGGCATGTTAACAGTCTTGAATGTAACTTTTCTCTTGACCAGGTTCTGGTAGTGGATTTGCCTGAAAACCCCTGAAATTTCAGCTCAGTATTCTTTGAGTGAGAGTCATGAGGCAAAGGGGTGCATTTCCAACATCAGTAGCTCTCATTTCATAATGTGAAATAAGACAATAAAGGAACTGTCAATGGCAACACATTGTTAAGAGGTTCACTTACCTTCCTCATGGGAAAATCATCTTTATAGACTGATTGTCAGTGGGAAAAAAAAATAAATATTTATTTTCTAGGGTCTGTCCTGCCTCTCATAAAAAAATCTTTGGATTTACTTGATTCCTGTCTCTGGGAAAGCAATTTATCTCACTTTTTATGAGGACACAGTAAAACAGAAAGCTGTGTGTATCTTCCTAACACAAGCAAGATCTTTATGTACAGGCCTTTAAGGGTGAAGCCATAGCTCCTGAGGCCATTTTTTATTAAGAGTGTAATCATGCATACAACCTACAAACATTATGTTGGCACATGCATCCAAATCATATTTTGGCTTAAAATTAATAATTGGTAAAAAAATAAAACTGTTGTCTTTAGCTCTTAAAGGAGGCTGTTCAGAGTTGTGTGCCACGTTTTAAGATAAACATGATGGACTTTGTTTAGAATAAATTCTATTTCATAAACATGTGCCCACAGGAGTTCACTAGATCTGCAAAATTAAAATTTTCAAAAAGGCATATGGTATTCAGGTAGTGTATAGAGGACATACATACATACAAGTTTTAGAAAATAGAACATTATGCAAAACTTATTAGAAGAACAATACAGCTTCTTTTCTGAAGATTCATGAGGCTGTATTTTAACCTTACTATAAATATAATCAACATATTGCATTGATTATTTATGCATAGACTACTGCCAAGTATGGGATTTTTATAGTCTAGTTCAAACTGCTGATGAAAGGTAAAATAAAAAAATCTGCCAAGCTGCAGATGGTTTGCTCAAAGAAGGCAGCAAAGCAAACAAAAAAGCCCACACCAACATATATAGCCCACAGAAACAGACAGTGAAATAGGAGCATGCACAAATTTCTAGTGTATCTACACTATAAGACACATTCTAATTACAGTACTGCTTCATTTGTAGGACAACACATTTTAATACAAAGCTTTGATTTCTTGCTTTGGAAAAAGAAGTGATAACTTTGCTTCATTATATTTCCACATTTCCCAAGTCCTTCAAATAACTCCCCCCCAGTTGGTTCTTTGAGGCATAACTAAAATAAAAATAGCATCCTGGAAATCTCTACCTGAGGCTAAATAGTTCTTTGCCAAGTCCTACAAATTTACAACTAGAGCATTTAGTATTTAACTTTTGTTCATTTCTCTTATTGCAAGTTTAACCTGTGTCATTATATCCTTCTCCGATATAATCCATTAAAAAACATGCATCTCTGGCCATAGGTTCAAAATTATTACAAAACAGGCAATCTGCAGAGTGGTGCATGAACTTCTTGGTTAGATTTCATCTCTTTCAATGTGTATTTCTAGTGCTTACTGCAGCCAAAGTGTACCAAAAAAAAAAAAAATCAGACCACTTTTCCACCTAGGAAAAGTCAGCATCTGTACCCAAATAAAACAGATGGCTACAGCCTGCACCTCAAAGGTCAGCTCTGCCCTGAAACTGGCAGTCATTTATTACCAGGCCTTCACAAGTCCCACTTGGTCACTCCACAACAATCCATGTCCCACTTGATTGCTCCATGATGCTCCAGTCCAGTGTGCAAACATCAGTGGGAACATTCCTCTTCTGCCTTTGCTCCCATGCCCAAGTGCAGAAAGATCTTGGATTAGGTCTTGGGAGGTCTCCTGCCTCACCTGCAAGGCACAGGATGGTGTGGTTGAGCTTGCCAGCTCTAAACATGTTTCCTTACAAATGGCAACCTTTCCATTTTCATTGTACTGTTATTGGGACTGGCAATATTAGTGACATTAAATTCTCCTCCAAACCCCTCTGGTTTTCTTTGTGTTCTCCCAGAAAAACAACACAAATGTGTGTGGCTCAGAAAGACTCACTTCTTACATTGGAAGAAATTGCTTCTGTTTCCAGTTACTGGCATTTTATGACTATTTCCACATAACACAGGTATCCTGGTAAAAAACCCCACTGTTTTCCCTATAGTTCATTTATAAATATCAGAGTTTACAACTTCTACACTTACACAACTACATTTACAGTAACTTTGCAAACTGCTTCTAGTCAAATGCTGATCCAATTCAAATATAGCAGAGCTCCACAAGCCACCCCCAATTCCAGTGACAACTTGCTGTGGCAGGGGGGTAATGCTGTGATTGCCTGAGGCAGATTCTCACAGTACTGCTTTGAAATAAGTCAATAATGCAGAAACTGAACCTAAGGATACAATCTGAAGAGAGTCAGTGAAGACAGAGGCTAAAATACACTATAAAACTATTAAAGATCATTTACTGCTTTATCTCTGATGGCACATAATAGCATAAAGAATATAATTGCAAACTCATTTTTACCTACCAAGTAGCAAATAACTCATAACTCCAGCACATGTCATTACAGAAATCTCAAGCTGCATGTGGAACATCTGAGATGTTAAACCAGCACTAAGGTACTTTAAGTAAGTGTTGTGGTTAGGAAAGTATTATGACTCCCTACAGAGATAGGTTAAGCTAATGCTAGATGGAGTGGAAACAAAGAAAGTGTTGTTTTGAAGCAGAATGGTTCCTAATTTCCCTTTCCATAGTAATTGGCCATGCAACCCTGCCACAGTGCAGAGGAGGGAAAATGAGCCTTGGAAGGTGCAGAGAGGCGTGGACTGGTACAACAGGAGTCCGGAGGTCATGGTCCAGTTTGTGGCTGCTGGGCTGTGCAGAGCTCCAGACAAGCTCCCTCGGGTTCTTATGGACTGAGCAAAAGGCCAGGGCAACCATCCAGCCACACCTCAGCCCACCCTACAAACTCCTCCATCTCCAATGTAAACACTGCCAAAGGAGCAGCGTTGTGCTGGGAGTCGCTGGTTTCAGAAATGTGCTTGTTTTTCTGCTTGTTGCAGCTGTGAATGCCCAGGGACCCCTGGCACACACTGACCCATGGTGTTTTGGACAATGGCAGCTGCCAGATACTTCACCCCCTGCCCTCTGATGCTCAGTCTGTGTCTGACACTCCTCAATTAGTTAAGCTCCTCATGCAGATGTCAGCACTGCTCAGCACACACATCCCATCTTGCAACTTTCACCAGGGGCACAAGCCCAGAGGTGAACTGGACAACCTCCCAATCTGTGTGAACTGCTGAGGCAAGCAAATGCAGTGGTTCTTAATGGAAAAAAAAAAAAGTGCCTTTTTACAAGAAAAACCTGCTTTTCAAGCCCTACCCTCAGCCATGCTGCAAGCTCAGAGAAACACAAATTCTGTCTGAGATGGTCTGCTTTTGCCTTGAGACATGTATGCACAGCTACCAGCCATCACCTCTAATGTTCAATCATTTTTCTCCTTTGTTTTACTGCCCACAAGGTGTTTATAACATGAAGTAATTCAATATTAGTTTCATAATAAATAATTTGTTGTTAATTTAACAGCTAACTTTCTAGACAAAATCTGTATTTCAACCACTGTTAAACTTATTCTTAAAAGTATTTTTAAATTGTAATATGATAATTTGCTAATGCCTGCCTCATTTTGAATCTTGGGAATGTTGAATATTAACTCACATCTTGAACAATACAGCATGAAGCATCATCTACTGATAAAACTGGTAGAAAAGCCATGGTGAGCAATGGAAGGAATCACTCCACAGCCTGTGCAGGAGGACCTAGGAAAGTGTCTCAATGCACTGTTATTATCCTGCAGTAATTTTTGTCAATGAGGCATCAGTCATGCAAGACCTAGTATATGCAACAAACAAGCAAGGGCCAGAGTTCAAATATGTGCAATCAGAAAGACAGCAACAGTTTTGGGTTTTTGGTTTTTTGGGGGTTTTTTTTGTCTGGAATATTTATTTGGTTGGAAAGGGCTGATTTGTTGCAAGCAAAACTTGCACTTTTGAAGTTGCAAAAAAGCCCTGAACCCTGAACCAAAGCAAAGCAAAGCAAAGCAAAGCAAAGCAAAACCAAAGCAAACCAAGACTTGGGGAGAGCAAGGAAGCTAGGAGAAGACACTGGTGAGTATGGCAATCACATAATTAATATAAGCCTGGCACCAAGCTGGTTTTTAGACTTGTAGACGTGCAGTGTTAATAATCCAATGAATATTATTTTGTTGCAGCTTTCCACTATTCTGCACTTATTAAAAGAAGGAATTTATTATTAGCTTTTATGTCAGTCTTTGTTCATCGAGCATACTGTGTGTGTTCTTGTGTGTGTGTGCACAAACACTGTGAAGAGCCTAGATATTTTCTCCAACAAACAGCAAGATCTCAGTCTCTTTTCCTCCTTTCCCACATAAGTATTAGTCTCTGAAGCAGGATGCAGTGTCCACAGCATCAGCTTTACCAAAGAGACAGATTTCCATTTAAAGCCGCAGGAGGCTCTACATTAACAGTATCTCTAAAAATCCTGTTCATCAAGCCTGTATTTGTTTTTGTGAAAGCAGTCAGGATGACATGAAAACAAAGCATCCCCCAGATTAATGAAATGCTGGGCACTTTAAAACAATTTTCCTATTCCAATAAGGACCCAAGAAGTTTCCAAGCTAATTTTCCTAAATGTATGTTTCTTCACAAGTGAAAACATTTTATTATTTTATTCCTCAATAAAACAAAATTGCTTTCAATTTAAAAATCCCCACAAATCTGGCTGACAGCAATCTTGGTAACATCCTAGAGGCTTACCAAATGCAGTAGAATAGAGGCCACTGCTTTCAGAGACCAGAACTAGGGGCAGAAACAGCATTTTGTGATCCTCTTTGTAGCTCACAGCAGCAGCAGCAGCAGAGCTCGAGTGCTGCAGCTGGAGCTCCAGTCCTACAAGGGCACTGGGGAGATGCCTCTGCCTGTGTTCCCAGATGTTTCCATGCCTCAGTCATATGGCACTAAAACTGAAGTGGCTTTAGATCCCCTTTACTGTATTTGTTGTATTTTATGGTCATGAGAATACACCTCCCCTGTTGTACCATTAACCTGCTCCCTCCAAGGCTTTCTTTATAAGGTAATGGCCAAATTTTCTGATTTTCAGTATGTAATAGTTACACTATTTTTAAAAATTATTTTCTTGATTCTGAAAAGACTGTCATTCCCTCTATTAAGTACTAAGCAATCCACTTAAACATCCACTTCACTGTACCTTCACACATAAGTACCAAACTTTTCAATGAGATCTCCACCAGGTAACAAGCATTACAGCTGGTGTTGATGAAGATACTGGGACTAAAAACCTGAAGGTGTCAGCAAAGAAAAGGTGTATAGAATAGAAATATTCTATAATCTCAGCTATTCTAGGTACATAAAACATTATAAGGAATATCTGCAAGTTGACCATCAGATTTAAATTAGCATTCAAGCCTTATTTTTAAATGGTTTAGGAAGCAAAATGCAATACCTGTAAGGGTGATGAGAGAGGGGTTGCATGATTTATTTCAATTTATTCTTTTTGGGGAGGAAAAATAAGCAAAGAAAGAGAAGAAGGGAAAATAGTGGCACGTGCTTTTAAACTGTTGTAGAAATGCAATAAAAGGGAAGCCTGCCTGGCACAGGAGCTGCCTTATTTCTAAAAGACTGCAGTACAAAACTGGATATGACAACTTGCTAGACACTCACATTTTTCTGCACTTGTGAAAATAATGACAGAGAGAGACCCTCAGGTTAAAATCTTCATCTACACTGCCAACAAAACATCTCCAGAGAGGTGGTGCAGTTTCACAGGTAAAAGAAATATTTTATAAGGTGATCAAAGACCACAAGGCTGGGCACAGCAGAGGAACTTATTTGAAATCACGGCTTTTGAAATTGTTGCTGGCAGCACAACAAATCCTCTAGCAAGAACATTTTAAATATTTAAGGGGGAAGACAAGGCTTTTACTATTTCCTTAGCTTTGTCATGGCATTTCAGCTGGTAGTAGAGTCATGATGCGTCTCTGGCTTCAGCCGTCTGCTGCTGCTGCTGAGGAAGATCTGCCCTCACTGGGAAGTTCTGCTCTCACCCTTTGGCTTTCCAACAGAGCTGTCACTTCCCAGGAATGCTGCCTGCTGTTTGATCTGCCTGCATGCCTCTTTACCTCTCCCTCCTGGGTCCCTGAAGGCACCTCTGGCCAGCAGAGGATGACACGGTGCTGCCATTGCCTATTAAACCAATTGAGTAAGATGTTAAAAGAATAAAGTGTTTAAAATATTAATTAGTTTTCAGAAGCACATATATCTTCTTAATTAGCTTTGTCACTGGATCAAATTAACAAGGTTTTAATGACAGTAAGTGATACATTCATTAATTTAGGAAATGATTCATTTTCTCTGACTTTTTAAATTACCTTCTAATAAAATAAATTCTGGCATGAGTTTTTCAATTAGGCATGATGTCCTTATTTCACACGGTGTAATACTGCAGTTTGAACACCAGGATAGGGTGAGTTCATTCAAGCAAAAAAAAGTGAGTAATTCCAAATAATTGTGTGACCTCTGAAGTCAAGTTTTTTATTGAAAAAAAAAACCAAAAAACATTGTTCCTTTTGGTTAAAGATTTATCAGCACATCTACTCTTCCATACCAAATTAAAATATGCTTAAGTATCACTTGATTAATATTTTTTCTTAGATATTTTTTCTTATGCACCACATCAGCACTAAAGAAAGAAAGAAAGAAAGAAAGAAAGAAAGAAAGAAAGAAAGAAAGAAAGAAAGAAAGAAAGAAAGAAAGAAAGAAAGAAAGAAAGAAAAAAGAAGTATTAGTCATAATAAAGAACCATTATTTCATCATTACCTGGCTTGACCACCTTCCTGTCCAAATCAGTCAAACTGCTCACTTTAATATAAGGCTAGGAGCTCAGTAAAACACATTTATTATGATTATTTTGTCAGTATTTATGCAGAGACACTCAAGAAGGTCAAGCTAGCACTCTTTTAGTATTTTTTAAAACACAAGACTCTCTGTTAAAAAAATCTCCAGCCTAAGAAATTGCATAAGACAGTCTGGTCTGTGAGGTGTAGGAACTGCAGGAATCCACACAGCTTTGCTTTAAGGAAGACAGATTTTTATTTTATCAGATTATATGAAGAAAAAAAAATGAAGGTGCAGTATTAGTTATGGAATTAATAAGTAAATACCAGCCCTGTATATTAAGGTTGCTCTGATTACCCAGAAAATCCATGCTTGCAAAAGATGCTCTCCAATTCAAATGCTGTGGGGCCTTCAATGAAAATGTAAAACCTTAACCATAAGTCTTGGCTCCAGAAATGTACAGTGCTTCCCAGATGGCTCTTCAGGTAACATCTATCCATCCTCTTTAGTTAAAAAATCAGTAAAGATCGATTGCTGAGATGTTAGAACTATTTCAGTGACTGGTTCAAGTCTCAGCAGACAGAGGTAGCCATGTGACACTTTTCTCTGTGGGTTTGCTTTTTGACAGATGAGCAAAATCCTGCATTCCCACTGCACAGAGCTGTGCAGAGGCTGCTTTATAGGAAAACCCTAGCATGGAAATGGGGGAGATGCTGTCAACCTAAGAACCTTTAAACCTGCCAGACTTTCATGGCTGTCAGACTTTGCATTAGCACTGTCACAGAAACCCTCAGTACTGTGCCTTACAGTGGCTTTAAAAGCACCTTCTGGAAAGTAGGTGTATTTAATACACTCACTGACATGACAGTGACCATTAGAGCTTCCTGAGATAATGCTTGTTCCTGTCCTGGAGACAGCAAAAAAACCCAGAAATTCTTGGGAGCAAAGCAATCTCCAAAATTACTTAGGGCAATTTCATGCCATAGAAGTGAAAGAAATTTGTGCTTTGCAAACTGCAAAAAGCTGACTTGAAAGCAAAATTTTTTAACATATTTTTCAGTTCATAGCAAAATTTGAAGTAGAAAAGAAGTGTTCATGTAGCTTGTTAGGAGCCATATGGTACACATTTTTGTTACAGGTCAAGTTTAACTGGATACATTTGCATCTAGTTATTAAAAAATTCTCCTTACTGTTTCAAGAAAAGGGATTATTTCTTAATATTTGATTATGTTACATTTCAGTAGCAAGATCTGTAATATCTCTACAGGGAGCAGTGTACTGGAGAGACTATTTTTCTGAAGAAGTTGCTGCAAATCTGTTTAAAAAATGAAACACAGTTTTATGCTTGTTAATAAACCTCCTACTCTGCTCCAAAGCATTGGGATGAGATTTTAATTTTACTGAAATTGAAGTGAATTGCATTTTTAAATTGGGATCTTCAGATCTTTCTGTAATACCTAAGGCAAACAATGATGAAAAGTGCAGAGGCAGTGCCTGTGCCCACACCTTTGGTTGGCTTTTGCTCAGCACTGAGAGGTGTTTGCAGAGACCACCAGACCCCCAAGCTTTGTCTAACTCTGACCTCCTTTGTTTTAGGTTTTTCTTAGCTTTGTAGTAGTGTGTGGTGCAAGGTATATATGACTGCATTTGCTAAACCTATGTAGTTTAGCATAATTAAAGATTTACAGAGGTGCCACAATAAAATTCTCTATGTTAATGATTTTATCTATCCCAGTTTTCCCTGTGATCTACCCTTTTCCAACTGAGCAGCAGTATCTGGAAATTATGCTGTCATATGGCAAATTTAAGAAGATCTGCAAAGGAAGGACCAATGTACTCATAAGGTGCTTGATTCAATTCTTCTTAATATCCAGAAGCCAAAAAAATTTAATTTTGGGGGGCTTCTGTCCTTCAAAATCCAGACTATTTTTTTTTTTCTAAATTAAATTGGATCCAGGGAAAGGAAGAAAATCTCCCTGTAAAGATTAGACAAATACAAAATAACATTAGAAATGACCTACTAAATACTTTATGATGTCTAATTTCATGGTACATCTGCTGCTTAACTAAAACTGCATTGCACTGCAAAGCAATGGCAACTCTATCTGATAATTTTCCTGGTTTCATTCTGTATAAATTACTTCACTCTTGGGGCAGTATATTAGGGTCTTTAAAGCAATAGGGTATCAGCAGAGATTGGTGCCACAGCAATCTTTCTCCCATATATATGGTATAAAAGGGAGACTCTGGGTGCACCAGTGGCAACTAGAGAAGTGGCATCTTCTGCACTGAAGTAATTTTGTGTTTTGACTTTCATGGCCAGCTTGGTGGCAAGAGGACCAGGTGAATTTGAAGTGTCTGCTGTGAAAGAACAGCTCAAGGCATAGATTAGCTGCAAAATTCATTTTGGTTCTTACATTTTGTTTCTCACACACATACTCTCACACACACTAACCCACAGTTTCTTCTGTAGTACAGGAATTAAATAGCACCCATTTTATTCTATTATTTCATTTCATCTACTAGGACTTCTGCACATCTTCAATAATCCAGCCATCAGGTTACCATACAAGTGCCTCCCAACTTCCAACAAGACAACAGCGTGCTCAGAGCTGTGTTTGATCATGCAGCAGCAAGGCTGTGATTTTGTAGTGGCTTAGGATGAAAATGAACTCTGTCCTAGCCACAACCAGAACAGATGGATATTGGTGCCATCAAAAATTCCAAGGCTTTTTCTTCACTGTATTTGAACCCTGACCTTGTCTAAGCCAGAGGAGCAAATTCTGTAAGACAAAAGATAGGTGACATTTCCATTGCTGAGATCAGGAGGCAATATCCTATCATTTCAGCTAAACAAGTTCCATATGAATGGTAGCAGAGCTGTGTGTTGGGTTGGCTTGGCCACACCTGCTGCTGCCAGAAGGCAGCTCTGCTCCCTCCCTCCCTTCTCATTCCTCCCAGATGGATCCAGCTGGCTGAGTGCTCTGCCCCTGCTTCCAGCAGCTGCCTGCAAGCCGTGGGCCAGAGCCACATAACTGCATTAGCACAGGCTGTGCCCGTGGGGACAGAGGCTCTGAGCCCAGGAGGGGCTGGCACCAGCAGCTCCTGCCCACTGAGACAGTCAGACATGTCAGAGCAGTGGGGATGGTGTGCTGGGCTGAACACCCAGCGTCTTGCATCAGCTCCTGAAGAAGACTTATTTATTGCTGAAGGCTAAATGTGCCCCAAGCCGTAATTTTCTCATAAATACAGCTCTCACAAACAGTTCAAAGTGCTCCACAGTGCAGACAAGTGTTGCTGCTGGGCCAGGGGAGCAGCAAAAAGGATGCAGCAACAATCCTTCCTTCACGCAGAAGAGAAGTAAAAAGCCCTTTATCAAAGAATCAAATCACACATATAGAGTAGATCGTGGAACTAAGGATAGAAGCAATTTCATTGGTGCAAGGCAGGTAACACCCCTGGCAAACATGCTTTCACCAAAACATCACGTCTCTCACACATCCAGCAGCTGCTTAATCATTGTTATGATTCTTTCTCTTATGTTTTCCTTGAGCAGCCTGAGAAAATCCAACTGCTTCCTTCCCTGGCTTTCACCACTATCCACATACGAGTGTTTAGATTCTGCCCTGCAAGGACAGGGCTAAGTTTCTGCAGTGAAGGGGCAGAGTCTGGAGCTGTGTGGGCATGTCCAAGACATTGTGCTGTTCCTTTCCATTCCATGTGTCATGGCTGGGGAGTGGGCAAAAGGGACTTTCCCTCTTCCCAGGTCCCTTTTCCAGGGGAGCAAGCAGCAAATGGAACAATGGGGTAACACTGATCCCAGCTGGAGGTTCTGTCCCTCTGTGCTCATTATCCTGATCTGTGAGCAATCTTTTGCCCATAAATCATCCTCTTTTTGTATATTTTTATTTGTTTTCTTATCTCAGCAAATTGCTTTTATCTCAAGATGTAACCTCTGCCTCTTGTGTCTCCCATCAGAGGGGGGAGGAGAACGACTGTGGGAGGGAGGGGGCACTAAATTAGGGAATGCTGATCCTAAACCTCCACAGATTCTTTGCAGATTAAATGTATTTGATGCCTGTACATCTACCAGGGAACAATGGTTTGCCTTGATCAGCTTTAGGTGAATTTCTCCCTATGGAGAGACAAGGATTTTAAGCATTTCTACCCTTATTCCATAATTTTAAGTGATATATATCACCTTTTCTAAGTTACTTACAATTACTCATAATGACAGCATAGAACAATCTTATGAGATATTGGTTTCTCAGTAAACTATTTCATAAAATTGTCAAATATGTTGCTATGTGAAGCATTACACCCTATTATATGAAAATAATGTAGTCAAATGAAGATAAATATCTTAGCACAAACACAGTAGAATAAATTTAATGCTAAATGTTGAGAATAAAATTGCCTACTTTTTGTACTTTTTAGTTATATCTAGAAAAACAACTGTCATACAGGGTTTTTTGAAAGCAAAACCCTTTCTATTTAGAAACTTATTGCAGTGCAAATATTTTAAATTTTCAAATAATTACTTGAGGTGCTTTTATTGTTTTTCAAAATGAATGAATGTTTCAGTAGAAGAACCCCCACACAGAGAAACCAGACAGAATTAGCTCCTGCCTCAAGTAATGCTTATCTTAAGGAGAAAAACAGTCTACATCTGCTACAAGTGTTTCCACTGGCAGAGAAAGGAGCTCCAGGAGACAGTTTTCATGGTCAGCTGCAGTCACTTTTTAGAAACTCATCTTATTTTCACTTGAATTTGTCTAGTTTCAGTTTCTGGTCACTGTGATGTTTCCCATGGGCAGCTCACCTGTGCCAGTCGCTGTTTTGCCCAGGTGCAGGTTGGCTGTGACGTGGATGCCAAGGGAACAAACCTGGCTCAGCAGGAACCAGCCCATTCCTCCACATCCCTGGGAAATCCTAATCCCCCATTAGTTGAGACAGCAGCAGGTAAACCAGCTTTTCCTGTTCTTTAACCATTCCTGCAGCTCTTCTTTCAGTCTATCAGAATTTTCAGTGTTATTCCTTAACTCAGGTCTTAGTAGATATTCCTCTGTTTTGTACATTTGCAGAGAAACATTGGCTTTTCTGGCTGCATGTCCAGTAGTTTGCAATGGGATTTCATGGTCTGTTGGCTTGCTGACATAAAGCTGCAGCACTCCCAGGTTTCCTATTTTGTAGGATGCCATGCAACAGCCTGTAAAAGTGCCCTGCCTACTCTCATACCTATTTGTGTAACTGCATAAAAAATAAAAAAAATATTTTAAAAATCAGTTACTCAGTGTTTTTTTCCAACATCTTTAGATTTGGTTGATATCCTAACTTTTGATCAGACAATGCTAGTTGTTCTAAGACCTCAGATGTGAGAATACAATACCATGTTCTTATTAAAATTACTCCTCATTACTCCAAGAATTAAAACTTTTTCTGCATTATCACAGAAAATATTATCTCACTTATATTAACTCCTCCCCAGAAGTGAACAGAAATGTGTAATAAACAATTCTTCCTTGGCAGATTAAAATTAAGAATTCAAGCAATTGCACCTAAAGGGCTCCAGTATCATCACCAGACAATGCAGATAAGTAGAATTCCTTTTGGTCTTCCCAAATTTGTTCACTTTTGTCTTTCAAGAAATGCTCTCTATTTTTTCTGACTGTTCCTTAATTCTTGCTTTATGATCTTAAACAATACTTCTAAAGTATTTATTTTTTTTAAAATATCTGGATTGTTGGTTCAGCATCTTGTAAAATGCACTTGAGCATTTGTTGTTATTTTCATTTTTCTGTTTAAATCCTCTCTCCTGATTTTGCTAACACTTATTTTTGAGCTTTTGGAAACCACTCCTTGCAAACAACCATGACTGTTCTTTAGAATGTGCATTACACAGACCACATCAATATAACACACATATAGCAGACACCAGCTAATTATGCACCCTGAGTTTTCTTTATGGCTTTGTCCTAAGAGTACTCCGGACCATTTGCAACAAAAAAGCAGACTGGAGACTTAGAGTTCACAGCTAACAATTTTCTTGCTGGGACTGAAGTCAAACAGCATCATTTCTTAGCTAGGAAATATTGTAGAAATAGAGTGAGCAATGCTGATGCCTAGTGGTGAAGAATGAAATAGAGCCACAGAATTGTAGAATTGTTCAGGTTGGAAAAGGTCTCTGAGATCATCGTGTCCAACCCTTAACCCAAAACCTGCCAGTACACTGCTAAAACATGCAGTCCTCCTATTTGGCAGGGAAGGAAGGAGGTAATTGGTGAATTAATCAGGACAAAGGCTATTATTGTCCAAATTTTTCTTTTTTCTCTTTGTGTGTTTGCATGTGTGTGTAAGTTGAAAAAAATGCAAAATCTCAGTTGGAAGAAAATTGCTGGTGAAAGTAGACAAGGATAAAAAATGTCTAAGGGTTGAATAATGGGATTTGAGAAAAGGCCAAAGATTGTTATCACAAAATGAAAACATCTCTCTTCATGAGAAACACTAGTGTCAAGCAGATGAATTGAAAAGTCAGTGACAAATAGATATAGGATTTTCAGCCAGAGAAACTGCTTGGGAATTAAAAAAAAAAAAAAAAAAAAGAAAAAAAAAGAAGAAATTTTGCCAAAAGATGGTGGATTTTATTGGAAAAAGGAAAATATTTTGAAAAAATCAATTTTGCCTGTCCAAATCTCAGACTGAAAAGGACACTGACCCAACTTCTTTGGAACAGCAACAAAATATAATCCATGAACCTGCAAATTTCTGATCTTGTTACTGCCAAGAGATCACAAGATCTCACCACTCCTTCATGAAAGTTTTATGTACAAACAATGCAAAGGGGAAAAACTCAAAACGTGGCTTTTCTCCACAAAATCATTAAATCACTGTCTGCTTGAAGCACTCGGACATGGATTAGCACGAGTTGAAACCCAAAAGGAATGAGTGCATAGAAAACACTCTCAGACAACTTTTAAATTAATATCCTTATAGGTTTCCTGAAGCACATGCCCCATGAGTCAGAATCATCCATCTATGGAGAGCTGAGGCAGGTACAAAATGCAACATTAAATGTTTCATGCTGAGGCCGTATAGTACACCAGAATTCCTTCAGGAACAGCACTGGTTTCTGCTATCCACATAAATATCTGTATTTAATTACAATATCAACAGGATTTGACAAGTCCAAACTATCATAGAGAGATTTTGAAGTGGTTAACTGCTAAATCCTGCGGGAAATTTATACAAACTTGTATAAGAAAAATTTTTGTGAAAGAAACTGTTGCCTACTGAAGAATGAGTATGTAACTACAGTTCTTAGATGTAATCATGAATACAGATTTTTGTGTGCTTATATAATGTGCAAATATTTTTAAAATACATTACTCAATAGAGCTGCAATTTTTGCTTGAAATAATTAATTCTGTAGAGTTGTTATTTTTGTTTACATCTACTTTCTTAGGACAATAGAGAAAAAATGAATAGAATTTAAATACTTGCTTATAAAACACCACATCAATTCTAAGGAAAAAAAAAGCCATGTCAGCTGTTGTTCCAGCTCCTGCTCCAATGACAGGACTACTGTCTCATCATCATTCTTTTAAGAGACCTCAAACAATGGAATTTTGCTTCTCCCTGCCCAGGCTGGGTCCATGAGCAATCAGGCAGCACCATCTGTCGGGCATTTTTCCCTCCCTATGGCATCTGATTTCCTTTTTTCTGACATAATTTGGCAAGCAGGTGAAGGCAGAGCAGATAAACCAAGGTCTGTGCAAAATTAGGTGTTCTCATGGGCTCTAATCTGCTCCCCCTGTGTGTCTTGGGTAGTAACTTCTATGTCAATTAACATGTTCAAGATTTATTAACTAAAAGCTAATTTTTGTTCAGTTTCACAGCATTATTTAAAAATCATTAAGGTGACCTAAAATAATAGGATTTGCCCTGCTTTCTACAAAGATGTGTGATCACACCGGGTGGTATTTAAAATTTTATTGCTATTACAGATGGAGGGAAAAATTGGATATTACCTTCGATAGGTTACAAGTTATTGTATCTCAAAGCTAGCCATGTAAATAAAAAATTAGCAGAGAACTTCCCAGCAGGGCATGCATATGTTTTGTAACATGTGAGCCTAATCCCAAGCATAAACCTTTTTCCACCATCTCCTTGTTACGAAAGCAGCACCAGCTTTTATCTGCCACGGGAATCCTGTCTGTAATCTTGGCACCAGATGTCACCAGCTACATAATTAAAAATTGCAATGTGTGGAAAGAAACCACTCTGCTGCTGGGAACCCCACACACACTTAGTAGTAAAGAGCCTGGCCTCTACTAAATGTGGTTTTGCTGCTCACAAAGGAATATGTTTGGTGAGCACCTACTCCCTTTACAATGATTTAAAACTTTCATCAATATTAAGGAGAATAGGCCTAATGTAGCCTAGAAGGGAATAGGATGGGACACACAGTCACATATCAGAAAAACTGGTTAAAAATACTAAGCCAGCAAATCATGTAATCTGCTTGCATTAATGAGGATCTAAAATGTTTCTGTTTGTGGTACTATGCAAACCAACAAGGAAGATTTTGCCCACAAACACACATTTCTAGGATCTTGGCTGCTCACCACAGGTTACTTTAAGATCAAATAAGCCAGAAGTTATTTCACCTCCTGCTGCTGCTGCTCCTTCCTACATCTACATCAATCTCTCCTGCTGGCAAAAGAAATTAGGAGGCCAAACTGGTCTGGGGAGATTATTGCTTCCTGCTGCTGTTGGATTGTTTTCAACTTGGATTAAGCCCTCAGTTCAATTCCTGCACAGCCAACACAAACTTGTGCTCTCACAAGGGAGGTTGCAGAGACAGGACAAGCAAATCTCTGCACATGGATAATACACTGGTTACACACAAGTCAACACAAGAAATTTGGATAGGATGACATGTATCAGTAACAGCAGCAATGGAGCATCTCCCCAACTCTGGCCCCTCCTAATCTCCTTCATCTGTTGTACCAGAAAACCTCACGTCTATTCCAAGAAGGAAAGTTTAAAGCTCTTATTTAAAAATATTACTTCTAGTACAATATATGCATTTTTATTTTATCACATACATGGAGAAAAAAATTATTTGATTAAATCTTTTGCCTTTAGAAAAAGATATTAACAACTCCAGTCACAAATTGCTGCCAGTAATGCCTGACATATTCCAGTCTTCTTAAAAAAGAGTGATGTATTTTAGCAAAATAAAATAGAAAAAATTCTAAAGGCAGGTTTAAACATGTAACATTTCTAAAAATAATGATGGGAACAAATCCTTTTACCTCAGCCAAGTTTGCTAAATTACTGTAAAAAAATAAGGCCACATCACACTGGGATTCAAACTACAAGTATACATCAGTAATGTATCTAAAAGCAAAACTAAACAGCAAATGTGGTAATGGAACATTAAGCATTAGGGATGGACATGATTTATGCTGCTTACCAGATATGTTTCTACCTGAGGCTGCCAAAAGTAACCCCAGAACATATTTTGGACTTCAAGAAGGCTGAAAGAAGGTCATATAAAAAAGAGATGGCAGATTCAGAAAAAAATAATATTGTCAGAAATTAGTTCCAGAACAATGTTTTGAATGGCCTCACAACTTCTGAGATTGGATCTCTTTTGTTCAATTTACAGCTTTTCTCTAGGAGATGGAAACATCCTGAGATCCTCATAGTGCAGCTCCATAGGTGGAGGGAGATGCTCTGGGACCAAACAGGAAGAGCAACCACCTGTGTGAGCTGAAGGCTGGAGCAAGAATTTGGACTGTGGGATCTGTTCAGAAAATGCTTTCCTTTCAAAGTCATTAACTTGGTTCCTTGTTTCTGATCAGGCTTTAGAGATATCATCATCACACTCAAGGTTTTACAAAGGGAAAAACCTGGTTTGTGTCCAGACCCTTTGCCACCTCTGGCAGCTCAAACCAGGGGAGCCTGTGAGAATGAAATATGAATGAAGAGATGGAAAAAAATTTAGGAGTACATAATGAATACATGAGCAAATTGAAAGAATTAATAATTAGAGCAGCCATGCTACTCTAGAGTAGTCATGCTATCTCATTTTGAGATACATTGTTTTTTCTGTATAGATTTGGGGTTAATGTACTTTTTGCAGTTTAAAACCCATGCTCAGTGGTACCAAATTTTTGTGGGTAATGGCACCATCCTTTGTGCACTCAAAGAAAAAAAGAGGGGGGAGTCCTAGGTAGGGCTCTGTGTATGCTGTCCTGAAGTGTTTAAGATGTTATGGTAAAAAGACCACACTGACTCAGTTAGAGGACTGGAGCATGTGGTGGACTATATCCAGAAAGCAGGGAAAAATTATTATTTCCATTATTTCCAAAATTATTACAAAAATAAGATGTGCTGTTATGAATTTAGAGTCTCCCACAAAATCAGTGGAAGATACCAGAGACTTATGTGGCAGCAGAAATCAGAAATGAGAAAATGGCAGGCTTAATCTTAATACAGCCAGTTTTAAAGACTTCTGAATGCAGACCAGTGCAGAACACACGGCTGTCATTTTGTACTGTAAAGTGAACTAAAATTGGGATTTTTATCTGACAAAAATATTAAAAGGTTGACAACCTTCATTCAGTTTAAAGATGACTGCATCTCTTTTGGTAACTTAAGAGGCATAAGGGCATTTTAAAATCAATGAAAGTTTCTCTTCCAATAGTTTGTACCAGTTTAATCAAAGTGCAATTAAACCAAATTTTAATTGTTTGATGTGACTGATATTTGTAAATTGAGTGTGATATACCCATTTTCACTTATTTGCAACCAGCCAGTAGTGCAGTGCAGTTTATTATTATCAAGACTTCATAATTATAAATTACTAAGAAAATGTGCCTGGATGTCATGCATTAAGTTTCTCATCATGTCTACTGCGTGCTTTTACTTATATTAGAAATGTAACTATGGTGACATTAACACAAAGGAATTTTAAAACCCCTAATTGATACAAGAAATAGACATTCCGAACATAACACAAAATTAAGATGCTTTAAAAACATCTGTTGTTTTCCCTGTTATGTTTCTCTTTCATGTTTCTATTATGCTGCTCCTTCAATTGATGCATGTTCTGCTACGTTGCCTTTTATCTTCAATTTCCAAATCAGATACCTCACATGAAATCAATGATGGTTTAATGCCACAAGTGAATTTATTAGCAGCATCTCTCTGGAAGGCACATGGTTAAACTAGGGATGGATTTGGCTCACTGCACAGGAATAGTTATCAGCACTCTGCAGTTGCCTATTCATTATGACCTGATTCAAACCCCAGCAGCCAACTAGAAGGCTCCAGTTATTATCAGTGGATTTGGACCTGACTGTCAATGAAACTAAATAAAATCCAAAGAAAATTAAGAAAGACAAATAGATCATCTTATCTATAAAACCTGAAAGTATTATTACCAGGTCAAACTGTCTGATTGAAATCAGCTTTTAAAAGAAAATTTTACCTTGGAAAGTGCAGCGTTTTTCATACAGCAAATATGCAAGAATATGGTTGAGAGATATGCTGAGATTTGCTCAGTATGCTGAGATCAGCTTGGTTGGTGAGAGCATGGTCCTAATAACACCAAGTTTGTAGGTTCAGTCCCCATACAGGCCATTTATTTAGGAGTTGGACTCAATGACCTTTGTGTCTGCCTTCCAACCCAGAATATTCTGCGCTGCTGTGAACCTGCAAGAAAAAAATTAAAGTGATCTGTGTAGAGCAAGAAACAAAATATCAGTAAACCTCATGCTAGAAAAACTGGTGTAAGGCTCCTGGGATGTGTTAATTTGTTTATTGGTGGTTGTTCAAAGAGGATTACAAGAAGCAATATAACTGACATTGTAACATGAAAATAACATTTAAATTTAAAGATTTAAATAGTGTGAGGCTGATATCCACACTACATAAGAAGAATGAGAAAGGCTGGGATTTGTTTGTGCAGTCACCCAAGGCATAAATCAAGATCCTTCAGCTCAAACTTCTCTAAACACATCGCTGGGATCAGAGTGGCCACTCACAATGTGTCACTTGCCCTCCAGGTGATGCAGCATCCAGGAGACCAGCCACCACCTGCAGAGCACATGTACCCATGGGGGTTTGAAAAGTAACAGTTTTCAGAAGAAAAAAACATAATTGCTTTATTTTATAGAACAGAAGAGAGATGTACACTATGAAAAGGCTTGTTAAAAATGAGAGTACAATGCCAGGATTAAATTTTGTCCAGTTCCTTTTCAATCTATTTTACTGATCTTCTGCCTTATTTAGTTTATGATTATTATTCTTTTAATGTTTGTAAATTTAGAACAAAATTACACTGATGTCTGACTGATATCACACAATAAATTACATGTGTAACTACATTTCCCCTTGCAATTTTTATTTCAAAAGTGATCTAGGTTTTGTTCCTGAGGGTACTCCAATCAAATCACAGAACCCAGTTTCAACCTTGCTGGTGAAAGTTCATATGTGGTTGTTCATCCCTGAAATGAAAGAGAACTTGTTCCAGACAGGATGGTGTGTCCATGCTGACCAGGACACCACCTTACACTGAGGAGTGAGTGACCCACACTAAATTACTAACCCGAGCTGGCAGCCGTGGCAGTATCCATCTGGGGTCTCTCTGGTGCTAAAAACAATGCTCTGTGCTCAGAATCTGAAGGGAATTTACTCACCACCTATAATCCTTTTTTAAAGAGCTATTTTATAAAGTCATTTGTTATTAGTCATTTCTTCAGAAAGAGCACTGCTCCATCTCTCTCTCACCTCTGCTGCTGGTGAAGAATTAAATATGAATTTGCACTTATTTAAGCAAAATTATAAATTGATATATAATTTCAGTTTCAGCTTTTGCCGGGAAATCTTTAACTCAAAGTTTACCTCTAAATCTAGTGCGAGTGCACCTTTCACCATCTTTTTTTTTTTAATCTCACAAAAGGAACACCCAGCTACCTTCCCAAAAAAGTACTGTTTTAAAAAGTGAAGCACAAAACATTGTTAAAACATTGAAAATTCTTGGGGGCATACATCAACCTGGAAGCTGCTGCTCAATAACTTTGTGAATCCATAACAGAGCTTCGTGCTGCCTTCTGAAGGAACTTCATGGGCTTGGAAAGACCCCTCAAGCCCTTCATGCTTGGTTTGCTCCTCCAATTACAAACTTCTCCCAAGAAAAACTTCTTCAAAGACAACCTAGCCTAGAGGTGAGAGCCACACACCGAGTAATTAAAGAACAAAACCTGAGAAACAAAGCTTTAGTTTGAAGAGCAGGGGGAAGCTCCACGTGTCCCTCTGCCAGTGTGCCCAGCAGCAGGGCATGCCTTCAGTAAGGCAGAACCTTTACTTTAAAAATGTGCCATCAGGTCTATTAGGGAAAGCATCAATAATTAAAGTTAATGCCTGGAAACTGGCATCAGCTACGGGCATGATGACTCAAGCTCTTGGAGACCCATTCATTACATTCAACTACAAAAGCTAGAAGTTATAAAAAATGCATGAATAAATTCTTTAAGTATTAACACGTTACTTCTTTAAATGTTTGCTCTGACCCAGGTGGCGCTGCTCTGACTTTTTCTGTAGGTTCTTTTCACTTAAATGGCCTTAGATTATTGTAGCTATCTCTCAGGATTAAACAAATTACTCTATTTAAAATATATTATTGAAGGATCCTACTTAGTACGAAGAAGAAAATGGTCTCTGGCAGCCTCTCCTCCAACTCATTATAAAATGTTAGATTTCACAGCAAAATTTATAATAGTAAATTTAAGTATTTTGAGCTAGATAATGCCATTTGCTAAATTCCCTTCTGACCTTGCCAAAAATTAAGTAAAAACAAGCTAAATACTACAGAAGAGATCCCTATTTTGTATTTCTACAACTCACCAAGGTAAAGCAATGGACACTGTCACAGTAAAACTTTTGGTCAGAGGTGGTTGCACCCAAGTGTCTTCCACATTAAATCAACAGCAATAACAAATAGAACAACTTTGTGGAAGCTTGGACATTTCTGATATGGTAGAGTGAAAACTTTTTGTTCTGCAATTTTTGGGTTTAAGTTTCTGGATGGAATTCCTTTCCTATTTTGATTCAGCTTTCTTTTAGAGTAGTATTTCAAGATTCCTCATTGGTGGGTTGATTTTTGTATTTTTTGTAATCCCTGGTAGGGCTTGGCTGAAGTTTCTAAATGCACAGATTCAGAGTGTTTTCCTCTTCTTTCTGCACTTGAATTCTTATTTTCAGGGCAAGAGGATTCCAGTAGCATTTTCCAGATGAAAGAAGAGCCAGGAGTTTTAAAGAAAGAGAGTTTGAACCTTTCTGTTTCTGGCCCTGCAGCCAAATATGCAGAAGTTGCAAGCTAGCCCATCATTCTCTTTCAAAAACATAAACTAAAAAGAATCAAAAATCCCAAAGGGATTTGGATGAAAATGTCTTTACAGATGAGACAAAAAATATGGTTGTTACAAATTCAATGCTTGTAGTACTTTTGTAAAACAGAATTACATTTTTACTCAGCATGATAATTTTTCTTTACTGGATCTCATAAGACATCTGAATTTTTTTCATTGAATACCTGAAGAATTCACATCAGCAATCTACATATTGAATAATAAACTCTAGAACATTTGCTGCAGTAACTAACTGTTCACTAAATCTAATTATTCTGCATATCTTATTTGTTTAAAAGCAATAAAAATTATAAACCAAGTAAAATTAAAGAAGATTGGCATTTAACATTAAAAACAGGCACTGTCTGACCTTTCCTTTATAGGAAAAAACCTGTACTAGGCCCATAATTTCTTTAAAAAATATTTGGAGTTGAAAACAGATTAAGATATATCCCATTTTGACTTCAAATACATTTTATATGTGGTTTGAAATCCCTTTAATTGACTCTCCTGCACTCTTAGTGCCTGCTTTGTCCAGGAGTAAAAGGGCTGCCTTTGGCAGTGGGTGGGTCTGTCAGGATTTAGGGACCAGCACTTTGGTCCCTAGAATCATGAAAGATACAGCATTTCTGGGTTTTGGCCCAGAGGCCAGAAAATTATCCCATTGTCAAAATGTGGTCAGTATCACAACTCCAAGAACAAATTAGCTGCCTATCCTATCTGCTTTGTCTTATCTCTTATGAAAAAATATCCAATTAAAGTGGTTCTAAAAACCTTTCTACAATTAAGTTCCTATGTTCCACTGTCTTTATAAAGAGTTTTGAGCACTAATGGAAGTCTCCTTGCTCTACATTTTGTTTTGATTATTATAGGGTGTGACATGACAATTTCATCACCCTAGCCTTCACAGAAAGCTTCTCTATACACTGTTAGTTTTATTTCTTTATTAGTGGAGGAAAAATTATGAGAAGGTGAAGCAAATTTTCTCCTCAACAATTTGATTTTCTAAATCTCTGATGATGGTTTTGTGCACTCTTGGTATTTCTCTTTCCTGTGATCTCAGAATAGTGTGCTTCAGGCACCAGTAATCTCCTGGAATGTGTTCAGGATTTGAATACCACAACTGTGGAAAAGATGGTGGTAGAAAATGAGCCAGAAATGTGTCCTTGCTGCAGAGGAGGTAAGTGGCAAATGCTAAGGAAAGCAGTGCCTGCAGATCAAGGGGGGCAGTTCCTTACCTCTGCTGAGCACTGGGGAGGGTGCCTGTGTGCTGTGTCCTGCACTGGGATGTTCAGGACAAAAGAGATGAGAACATACTGGAGAGAGTCCAGTGAAGATGGTTAAGAGACTGGAGCATTTATTCTATTAGAAAAAAACTATTTAGCTCACAAAGAGAAAGCTCAGGGACACCTTAGCAACATGTATAAATGTCTGAAGGGAGGCTGCAAAGAGAACAGAGCCCTTCGGGGGTGCCCAGTGACAGGACCAAAGGCAGTGAAATGCAGGACTGAATATCAGAAAACACTTTTTACTGTGAGGGTGACCAAGCACTGCCAGGTCAGGGGTGCCCAGGGGTGTTGTGAGCTTCCACCTCTGTAGGTGTTCAGAGGGTGTCTGGGCATGGCTTGGGGAGCTGGCTCTCAGGGGCTGTGATTGAGCAGGGGGCTTGGACCAGAGGTGCCCCCCATCCTCAACCATTCTGTGATTCTGTGATAACAATCTTGATATGCTTCATGGGGACTTACTATAAAAGCAACCAAATTTGATCTTTGAATGTGACAGAATCTTCATTGCAATTTGCATAGCTTTTACTGGACAGTGCTGTCCCCTGTGTAGCAATATTGTGAAAAGGGGAGTTTACAGCAGATGTTGCTGCTTTGAGATCTCTCCAATACATCTACTGACTGTAATTGCCATTGCTAAAGTGCTGAAGGAGTTTGTCCATGCTTTAAATTTCTTCTAAGTCAGTTTATTCATGCAAGAGGTGAAAACCTCCATACTGTACCTTCAAATCCCAAGAGGTGAGGAGGCTTTTAAACTCTTTTTCTATACTCCATTACCTAGTTCACCTTAAGTAGACAAATTCTTACAGTGTTTAAACTTCAATCTCTTTCCCTGTAAAACAAAGAACCACAAGCCCTTGCTGGCTGTATGACATTAATAATGCATAAAGATATAGATGGACATCTACCATGTGAGTGGAAGACATTCTCTCAGCTTTAGAGGGTATTTCCCCATCAAAATAAGCATAATGAAATTCATTAGGAGCAAAGAAAAACAGAAGCATTCCTTTAAAATGGCTTGAGTACAATTCTTGAGATATGGATACATTAAATATATGTAAAAGGCAACAAGAAAATAATTGTAAAGCGTTACATTTTTCTCAAGGCCACTTAAACTTTTAAAATAAATCTGCCATCATTAAGAGAGTCACAAAGAAGCTGGAGGGTTAGGCAGTTCTGGAAGATGATCACTGTCCCTGCACGGATGACTCAAAGCACAGATGCCATTTAGTGGCTGGGTGGTAGCAGATGGAAGAGATGGGTTTTCCTCCTGGATATATCAAGTGAACAGCAGAGATCTGCAGACATGAAACCACACTCGTCTTCCACATACACAGACCTAGCTTGTCCTTTGTGGAAAGTGATTTACACTACTGTGTGGGGCAGCACCTGGCTTTTGAGCTATTGTGAGGCTTTCCAAGCAGCCAAAGCAGCTTCCCTCTGGAAGCTACAGTATGACAAGACTGGAGAAAGACTGAGGCTGCCTGGAGGAGAAGATGAGCCACTAGGCATTGTCAGTCTTGACTGTGGTGCATTGAGACTAGACCTATTTCATCTGCAAAGGAAAACTGTGCAAATACTGCCTTCTGGATTAGCCTCTCCTTTACTACTCAGTCCTCAAGGTGTATGAGATGCTTCTTTCAGTACACAAAGATTTTGACATTTAGCTCATAGAATCAGAAAAGTTATCTATCTTGGAAAGAGTTAATACTAAGGGAGTGAATTATTAAAAATATGATCTTTTTGTCTCAGGGCATAGGCTGGTCACCCACACTTATTCCTATCTCATGATGAAATGGGATGATTCTCATCCTCTGCTCCTTTGAGCACCTCTGTCTCAAACAGCACTTTTAGATATAAAATTAATCCAAAAACTTTGAATCTTAGAGGAAAATACCAAAAAATTTCATCTGGTTTAGTAAATATGATACTGTCCAAAATTAAATTAACATCTTTTTGTTTAAAAGAAACAACAAGAGAGGGAAGGAAAAGATATTTTGCTCGTTCTGTGCCTCAAGAGCTCCTCTGATCTCTTTTTGGTTTTCCTCAAGCTCTTCCAATTCCTGGATGCAGCTTACTCTTCAGGCTCCCCAGGAATGTGGTCACATCACCAAACCTTACAGAGTGCAAGGAGTGTTTAGACAGTGCTCTCAGGCACATGGTGTGACTCCTGGGGTGTTCTGTGCAGGGCCAGGAGTTGGACTCAATGATCCTGATGGGTCCCTTCCAGCTCAAGGTACTCTATGATTCTTTCTCCATTCCTCTCCACAGTATTTACAACATCATTTCTTCAACAGCATATTCTGCAGCACAGGAGATTGTTATAAGTTGTGTACTACTTTCCCAGTTTTTTGAAGAACAATAAACTAGTTTTTGATATTTTGGTTAAATTATTTTTTTTAAAAATCCATAAGACCATGACCATCACGAACCAATGCATTTTGCTAAAACTTACAACAGTGTTGCTGTTGACATTCTCAGATTGAGTTACATTATTGTAGAGTAGTTTGAGCATTATTCAAAGCCTGATTTATTTCTGAGAATATTAAATACTGACTTTTATTTGCTTAGCATTGACAAAAGAGTCTGATTAAAAATATGTAACCTTTTATACCCATCTAGAACCATCATTTGATTCCATTAAATAACTCTGTGAAGTCTCTCCTTGCTTTCCTGTGTAAGTCATTAAACACACCAATAACCAAAAGCACTTTTAGGCTATCACTGGAGACCACAAAGTATCCTACAGATACACAGCACAGTTCTAATAGGACCAGTAAGTTCCCCCATTTCTCCATTCTCAATGGAGATAAATCTGGTTTCTTTCTTCAAAGTTTCCTACAGAGAACATAATCAATTAACTCCAGTACCAGGCATGTCTTGATATAAAACCTACTGCTTTCATTAGAACAGGAATACACTGGGTAAATAGCATTAGAAAACTACTTGGAGACAACTCTAACCTCAGGAACCCACCATTTGAATAACAACTAGGACACTTGAAAATGCCTTTGGTAAATAGATTAGAAATACAAAAAAGAATCCTGGAGTGGGCAACAAAACCTTTTGCTTATTTGTAATCTTAAAAAGAAAAAGAAATCTTCAGCCTTATATCTAAAATGACTTCTATATTAAATTGCAGGACAAAGTTTTCCCCAGCTTGCCCTTTCTTCCTGTACAGATGTTCTTTCTGTAGATGTAGAGCAAATATTGCTGTCCAAGGGGCTGCAATGCCATCTACTTGAATTTTCCCATTCACCATTATAAATGAAGCTGTTCACAGCAAAATTATCAGATACCACTCATCAATATGCATTCATGTGTGCAAAAGTGCAGATTTCACTATTTTAACACTACTAATATTATTAAATTATTAATAAAAAGGACAGCAAGTAGTTGTTAAAACACCGACCTATCTTCTTTGCCTTTGAAAGTAAAACCTTAAAGATTTTAAGGGCTTTTAAATTATTTCTTTTAAAATTGGTAAGTTCATACATAAAATCTCCCTCTTCAGCTTTCAGAGGCAAAAGCCTGAGCTTTGAAATTTTGACTGTTTCAGAATTTCCTGAACAGTATTAAATAGCATTCACCTGGTGCAAGTCCTTGTCTTATAATAATGGCTCCAACCTCACAGATAAAGGACACATACACAAAACCAAAAAACAAAACATGCTGAAACATCACCAGTAAATAACTATATATATATAAATACTGGCAGCAAAATGTAGACATTGGAACATATTTTAGAAAGCCAAGCATAAGATTCTTTCACTGAGACTTTATTAAGGGCTGCATTGTGAGTAAGACTATGTCATACTAGGGCCAGAACAGTCCACAAAGTCACTGGTATATGCACCTCTCCTGTGCAATTACTACCAAATGAAACAACACCAAAACACTTGATAAGTAACTTGCAATCACATTTACCTCAGCTGTTCTCCAATATATCAATCAGTTTTACATTAAACACATAAATACTGATTTTCACATAAAGACTTAGCACACAGCATTCTAAACAACTGATTTTTAATTTTTTTTTCTGAGGTATTGGTCTTCAAGGTCTTTCAAAGACCTAAAAAAAGGAAATAGCAAAAATTCACTTATGTTGTCTTGAGACATATCACACATTCAGGCCATCCTTCCAGAAAAGTCTACAAAGGAGGAAATTTTCCAGTGTAGTGGGTCCCCCAAACTACAGAGGATAGGATAGGATAGGATAGGATAGGATAGGATAGGATAGGATAGGATAGGATAGGATAGGATAGGATAGGATAGGATAGGATAGGATAGGATAGGATAGGATAGGATAGGATAGGATAGGATAGGATAGGATAGGATAGGATAGGATAGGATAGGAAACTAAGAAATCTCTGGAATGGTTTGAAGGATTTTAAATTTAAATAATCATCTTTAACATTTTAAAGAGTGTTCTATATGGCACACTGGTTTTGCTATGCAGTACAGCATTGATTCTACTACACTGGACATTTATTTCTTAACTACTTCAGACACAGTTTGATGGCATTGTGGCTTAATTTCCAAAATATCAGAAAGATACTCACCAACATTTTACTTCACAAGGTCAAGAGCCTGAGATATAATCAACATTTTTTTATTAGATTTCAGGTCTGGTTTTATTTGAAAATACTGCCTGTTTGGAGAGTGGTGCAATTTTCTTTCCTTTAACTTTCAATAAATTATAGCTTGGAGGTGCGTTTTACCAGATAAATATGGAAACGTTCTTCTCTTCTTTGGAATAATTTGTTTAAAAAAAAACCCCAATGTTTTTATTACAAAAGGGCTCCTTGAAACATAAGAAATATTAAGAAATATTCTGTAGAACAGAACACTGATTATACTGCCAATTCTGTGAACTGACATTAAAAATCAGGCAGCTTGCAAAAGTTTGGAACTGTAAGAATTACAAAGTGGTATCTAGTTTAACAGTCACCTTCATGGTAAGTGGGACAGCTGATGTTGTAGCCTGTTAAAGGAAGCAATATTTGTCAATATTTGCCAAATGCTGTACAAGTTTCATGCTTACAGAAAAGGTTTATCCTGTTCATGTAACTAAACAAAAATCTATTATCTCTAAAAAGCCTGTTTATTTTGTATCCACTAAAAAATTTGAATCAAAATTGCTTTGCTCTTTATTTTAATAAAAGAGGATTATTCTATTTATATAAATGTATTAAAACTTAAAGTACAGAAAAATATCTTGTCCTTCTTTCTCTGTTGTCCTGCTTGCTGTAGAGGGTGTCTTTGAACTAGTCTGAAAGTCTAAAATAATCAGATATAAATCTCTCATCTTGAATATTCATTGCCTTCATATAAAAGAACTGTTTTCATGCATCCTTAACTATCTCATTTCACCCTTGTTCTCTCTCTTTACCCTCTGCAGAATGTAAAATAACAGCAAAGACTCGAACCAAATTGCTGCTTCAATATGAGAAATAGCCACAGTTCTCTTAAAGTACTGACATATTTTAGTACTCCAGCATTTATGACAAATAATATATATTGAAGGGCCAAATTTCCCCAGAGTATACACACTGCCAGTGTTCAATACTGTCATCTACTCTTCTTTCATACCACAGCAAAGGCTGCCAAGGGCAGCTCCCTCAAGACTGGGAAACTGATATCAGCTAGGTTAGCACTCTCGTACTCAAGGCAGGAATGACAGCTCCAACTGAAAGGGTCTAAAACATCAGAACTGTCAATAATGTTGCACACTCCAAGCAAAGGCTCTTTCTCCTTCTAAATTATATTTGCATAAATACAGTGGTTATATATATGGGGCAGCAGCATTATTGGATTAATTATTTATCTGCAGAAATCTATTTTCCCTACCTGCACTCTTGCTGGCTTCTTTGCTTGGAGCAACTATTCAGTAAATACTTAAGCTTTTCAAAATCTGTGAGACAAGAGGAATATGCAAACCTTGGGCTCTGCAAATATGTGGGTTGTATTCCACCTTCCCCACTTAAATATTTTAATTATAAAAGTTTCTACAGTAGTGGTGGGGAATTATCTGTGAAACGAACTTTTGGTTTCTTCAGAAAAAGTCCCAAGGTATATCTTAATTTATAAAACAGATTCTTTATAAAATACAATAATATACATGTTGGGGAATACTTAATATTTAATATTTGAATGCTTTCTACTACACAAATAAAAACTCAACCAACAGCTACAACCTTTTGAGTCTCAGCTTTCATACAGTAGCTGATTTTCAACCTGCTCTGTCCACTACAGAGTCTGTGTCCGAAAGATGTTGAACTTTCTGATGTGATTTATTTTCTTACTACTGCTTCAAGAATATAGGAAAAAGTAGAAAGAATTTGTTGTGATCTGTCCAGGCAGACCTCTATACCTGGCCACATCTCCTGTAAATGAAGGAACTTTTATGTACATGCAAGGTCAACCAGATGGGCAGACTACAGCAAAGTTGGAGACTGGATGGGTAAAAGGAGGAATAAAGCTCAACATTTGGCAACATCTTGTGTCTGACATTGCATACCACAAAAATGAGTAGAAGCTATATTATTTCACAGGATAAAAAGCAACTTGTGAAACAACCTATCACAGAAGAAACCACATGCTTTGCAGAGATAAGTCACAGTTTTACATGTTTTAAACTGTCCAAAAAAGCAGACAATCCTATGGTCACATTGTCCATACACACAGGGTTCTGAGACATTTCTCTGAAGAGAGCTAGAAATAAAGAGACTGACATAGATAAGGTTGCCATAGGGTAAAAAGGAAATTCCTCCCATGAGCTCACGAAAACAGAGGAAATAAAAGGCAGAAAAAAATTCTTGGTTTTCACAAAAAAAACCCAACTTGCTTCGGATCTTTAAGGGACCATTGGAACTGAAGCTGTCCAATAAATAGACAAGCAAGTCCTAAACTGAACATTGCCCTGGGCACTCATGTCAGTGTATCTAGTAAAAAGAAAACCAGTACAAAAAGTTACTGCTTGAATGAAAGAAAAATACTTCAAAACCTATTTATGTATGCACTTTGTTTTAAATGAGAACAGTTAATCCAATGGGATTATTCATTTGCTTCAAGGGTAAGCAGCTGGAGAGAAGAGGAGCAAAGCAAAGCAATGAAAAAAAATATGCATCAAGGAAAACAGTGGCATACTTGTTGCTATGTGTTCATTATTTAAAATATACATTTATAATTTAAACCATCGTAATCATCTGCAACATTCTAGCCTAGAAAACATTTTTACAAAAGGCAATTGCACAAAAGGCACACATGCAAGTACATGCAATCATTATTGCCACACACTCAATTTCCCCACCTTTTGGATTATGTTATATAGACATTCAAAAAAGATGTTAATGTTGATAGATGCTCAAAAAGCCACACAAGAGAGAGCACACCCAGAGCAGTACATGCTTCAGCAGGAGTCCATGCTCAGTCAGGGCACCCACCCCAGGAGAAACTGAAACTGGGGTGATGTGGATTCTCTGGTGTCCAATAAGACATTCATTATGATCAAAACTTCTTGTGTGGCTAGTGCTTCACAGCAGCCCTCACCAGCTTTGCCTGATATCCAAGCAGGGAGTAGGTCCCCCACAGCCATAATGCAACTCTGCTACAAAATCAAACACTCAGTAGGCAGAAATTCTTTGGAAAGCAGGTTTAATTAGTTGCAGAATAAATTAATTAATTAGTTCAATAAAAGGGCTTGATTCTGAAATGTTTTTATGTTTGGCAGATATAATGAAAATTTATTAACTTGTTGCAATACTCTTGAATCCTTGGGGTGGGAGAACAGATGTATTTTTATTCAGCATTGTTTCCAGGTTATTGGACAAAATTTCCAAAATATGACAACAAAATCAGCAGTCTCTAGCTTGGATCCACTAAACAGTGCAATTGAATGAATCTTCTCATTATGCAGTATTCTCTAGTTCTAACTCAAATTTCAGACAAGGAAAAGTTACAAATCACCCCGTAGTTTTATTTTATTGATCTTACACCAAAATGTAATTCTAGTTTTCTATTTTCACTTCTGGAGTGAAATATATGAAAAAAACCATAATGAAGTCAAGTTTTCAACAACAAATTTTAAGTAGTTCTCAAATCATAAAAAGCAGAAGTTTGGCCTGGACACCTGCTCTGTTTTTCAAAAATCCTGAAAATAAAATCTTCCTCAGTTTTTGCACTCAGAGAGTTCCAAGAACATCCACTGGGTAAAGCAAACAGAGGGTTAGAAACTTTTAAGTGCTGAAGTTTGGTAGGCAAGAAATTCGACTTTATGACCACAACAGAAGTTGTGTTTCTTATTAGAAGCAGACCAGATCAATGAGCTAGATCAAGTTAATCCTGCCATGAGAAAGGCAAATGATCTACTAGTCCTGTGAATAGTTTCATCTTTGAGTAGTTTCTTCCATGTGCAGGACTCCATTAAACTGGACAATGCAGAATGGCCATTTGTCTTCAACACTCCAGGAAAAGGAACAAGAAACTTGTTTAAATTCAGATCACACAATTTGCAAATGCTCATATATTTGCATTAATGTATTTACATCTGCTTAATTATCCTTGTACTGAACTCTGTACTTTATAATTGACCAATTGACCTCTTTGACAACAGCAGCCACCTCTGAAAGCATTTGGAGACATGTCCACCATTCCCTTATCAGTATTTCCCTGTGACGAATTAAATTTACTCTCAACATTTTTGTATTTTATTTCTTCTCTTAATGTATTTGACGTTAACATTTTTGAGTAACTGACCGGATAAGAACTTACAAAGTTCTATATAGAATAAAACATATTTTAAACCACACAACTGTCAACTATGCACTGATGGCCTAAATACAATATCCATACAAATTATGCAGTTGTATAGATTCCCGACTCTATGAATTTTTAAAAAATGGATTAGATTTCCATCAGAACTTTGTAGTGTTTTAAGAGTGCTTTGCATCAGGTTGATGTATTGATTTAAAATATAAATCCACATTAATCTGAAGTAATTGACTATCTACATTAATAATAATGTTCAATTTTCATGAGGGAAGAGAATGGTTCTTGTGCCAAGACAAATGAAATTTATTACTTGCAAGTGCAGAGGTAGAGATGAAAATCATTATTAAAAAGTATAAAGAGGCTTTTGACAGAATATCTGTTACAGTTGCTCTGGGTAACTCTGGAAGAAAAAATCCATTTATTAAAAAATTTACAAGAAAATGAGAACATAAAAGAGCACTTTGATTGGCATCACAACCTAATTTAGTTCTAATGTATTACCAAGACACTTCTTGACTTCTTGATCAGTGTAACTCTTTACTATGTGTCCCCCTCTGTATTTTTATAAAATGTGCCACAGCTCTCAAAATCCTGAACTAAAATTTCAAAAGCTTTCAGCTGTCAGAAGATTAATGGTCATCAACTCATAAGATTTGTTTTAACTTTTAATTTCCTTTTTTTTTGGTTATTTATTCTTATCTTTATGGTTTACCTCCACAAAGACAACTGTATGATATGAAACGAGTTATATCTGAATAACAGAGTGCTGAATCCACCACGCCAGGATTTCACGCTGTTAATTAAATGTGGCTGCAATTCATCAAAGTGTTATTAGGTGCTCTGCAGAACAGGAACTGAAAGTTTTATTATTTAAGTTAATTTGCTTACAGCCCTATTTTTTAGTTCATATACGTGTAAAAGTCAATGTGTAAATTCTTCATAGAAGAGTGGGATACTTCATTCTTTTCTGTTATATTTCAAAATATGCTTTCAAACTCCATCCATAAAACAGCTTCTGGTTACTATTCCTTGAAGGATGTGTTTATTTTATTTCTATTGAAAGGAAAATTTTGGATAGGATGTTGGCATGGTGTGGGACCATTTATCCCAATGACACTCATGATTACATTTTGAAAATGATAAACCGGTATAAAGCCAATGTAAACCTGATGAATTTGAGCTTCTGTTGAATAAAATTAAGAATAAACTCTTTTACCTCCTTTCTTCCAAGAAAAGAGTACAGTACTGCTTTTTAAAACCAAGTAATTACATCATACCATTAGAAACACCAGTCATATTTAGGGTTTAATGTTCTTTACTAGAACTGATAAAATCTTGAGTCATTGTCTGTTTGAGCACCCAAATATCCTGGCATTGGTACGAGACTCTTTTAATGGGCTCCTCAAAACATTCAGGAGAAAAGCATTTCTGCAAGAACATTTTAACCAACTGATGTCTTTTATTTCTTGTATTTCTATGCTTCTATTTTAAAACTGAGTGTCTCGAGCTGTTGCTTACTGAATAGCATTTCTGCTTGAAACCCTACTATCTCTGCTCCTTCAAAGAGTTTTCAGGACAACACATCAACAACACAGCAAGGTTTAGGTTTCACCCCACAGAGATCGAAGTTTGCTGATATAGCTACAAAAACATGGGAATAACTAGCCATAACTAGGAGCCAGATCCTCTCTATAAACACCAGTGGGGAAAGAGACCTGAGAAAAAATCACTAGTAAATCACAGGGAAAAAATTATGATCGTTTAGAACTAGTTTTCTGAAGTCAGATTTGGAAACTGCTCTGTACAGCTAGGTCACTGTAGAATGTCATCCATAAATTCTAGTTTACACTCTAAAATCTCAACTGTGATGTTAAAAAAGTGGTCTGGAGACTCAAATCTGTGAAGAATATTTACAGATAATAAACTAACTGTTAACAGAAAAAACTGTACCTGGCTGAAAGCTCAAACAGAAATAGAAGCTATTGGAAAGTAAAGCCTATTATAAATTATATTTTCCAGTCTATACGGATTCTTTGCAGTTCTGAGAAATTATTCTTCATGTTGCATTTTCCTTTCCATTATTTCATGACATTATCAAACAAGGAGCAATAGGAAAGATGCTTCCACAAGCACTAGATTGGAAGGTGTGCCAGGAACTGAGAGAAAAATCAAATGCACCTCTTCTGGGGGCTTCAACATGCAGACCACAGGGAAGTCCCTCCTAAACACGACATATATTCTACTGCACCTGTAATGACTACTCTGAAGCCCACCAGAATCAAAGACAATTTTGCTACTGACTTAATGCACTGTGGATCAAGCCTCAAATAAGCATGCTACATGCATATACTAATAGTAGATCCAAAGTAGAGGGACCCATCACAAATATTGTTTTTGTCTGTACTTTTGTTGCTTCAGAACAGAAAAAAATATTGAAGAATCTGAGAGGCAACATGAGCTACAGACTGGCAGAGCCAAAATCAGCTTCCTAATGAGGAGTCTGGCACTGAGTATGAGCACTGAAACCTCCAGCCATGGCACTATTAACACTGGTGGTGATGAACTGAAGCCTGGGGTATCAGCCTTGACAATTCTGCCAATGTCTGGCCGACAGAGAGGGACAGTGAACTGCAAACCAATTTGTACAGCAGTCTCATATTCAAGGCATGGCCAAGTCATCAAAACTGTGGGCAGGAACCTGGGCATCCCTGTGCCTTAGATATCCTCTGGAAACTCACCATAAGAAGGCATTTTCCTGATATGCTGATGTCTTGATTTGGAAGTGAGCATCTTGCTCTTTTCCTAAAATAAAACTTTAAAGCTAAGAGATTAAATTTATCCCTAAGCCCCATACTTACAAAACCTGAAGCTTATAGTAACTTTACTCTCCCAAATCAGAGGTGGAAATTAATCTATATATCTAAAAATCACAACTCTGTTTCCAAACACAGTTTGGGACTAAAAGAGAGCATAATAAATCAAAACATAGCTTCTTTTCAATCCTCTCCCACCTGTCAACCCAATATGCTTAATATCTATAGCAGAGGATGTTTCTCCCTAATTTTACATCATTTTAACTTGATTCTGTTTTGCTTCACATAGTCAAAGCACCATGTGGACCTATGTGAGTAAATAATTCTAATATTGCCATTAAAAAAAAATAATCCTTAGATTCTAAATCTTGCCTTCACTTAAGCACTCATTTTCATACCAAAGTAACATTTCTTTCTGTGTTGCATTGAGATCACAAGAATGAAATACTCAGTAAGGTATTCAGATATACTAAGCTTGAAGATAAGAATTAGAAGAGAATATCCAAACTTTTGTAAGCAGCCAGAAACTACTCCAAAGGGCAAAACTCTAACACAGGCTTCCACGGATACCAGAATTGGAAGAGCACCCACAGACTCTGCAGAATGGCAGAAACAACCAAATTTCCTGCAAATACATTTATGTCGGATATGAAAGATCCCTCACATATCCAAACATTCTGGGGATGGTGCCCAGGCTGCACCTGCCCTCTGGCGACTCCTCTGGACGTGAGTTCACGTTGTTTATAGGAGTTGCATAGGGTAATTTTCTCCCTAACACTATTAATAGCCAAAAGCTATTCACTGGAGGAACATTGGTGACAGCCATAACGCTACCTAATTCCTTTATAAATTCTCAGCGCTTTCATCTACTGATAAAAAGAGTTGCGTTGACAGCTCTCTCTCCTTTTTTTGGTAAATCGCCTCCAGTGTGATTGCTTTGAGTCCGGGACGAAGCGGGACAGCTCGGGCGGGGGGACAGCTGGGGCGGGGGGACAGCTCGGGCGGGCGGACAGCTCGGGCGGGGGAGCCCGCCGGGACCTGGCGGGGCCGGTCCCGGGCGGGGCGGGGCGGGCGGTCCGGGCCCGGCCTCTCCCGGCGGCGCGGGCCGGGTTTGTCGCCGGCGGCCGGGAGGAGCGGGTGGGCGCCGGCCATGCCCGCCCCGCGCCCCGCGGCCCCGCGCGGCCGGAGCGCAGCCCCCGCCCTGCGGCTCGCCGGCGGCTGCGGGGCGCGGGGCGCCGCTGCCCGGCGCTGAGCGCGCCGAGGGTGCCATGTCCTCGCTGGTGAAGGAGGACCTGGCCAAGAGGCTGTTCGGCCCGCGGCGGCAGAGGCTGCACGAGTTCATCGAGGTGGAGGGCGCGGGCGCCCAGCGCTACTACCTGTGCGCCGCAGGTACGGGGCAGCCGCCGGGCGGGGCCGGCTCCAGCGGCTCTGCGAGGGAAGGGGAGCGGGGAATGCGGGGAGCGGGGCCGGGCCGGAGCGGGCAGCGCCTCTCCCGTCCCCGGAGGAGAGGGGGCACGGAACACGCACGGCTCGCTGCTCCCGCACCGCCTGCAGCCCCCGAGACGCCCTTCTCTCCGATTCCTGATTCACACCCGCTCCAATTCTGACGCCCTTCTCTCCGATTTCTCATCCACACCGGCTCCAGTTCTGACGCCGTTCTCTCCGATTCCTGATTCACACCGGCGGAGAAACACGGCATCTGCCCTCGCAGCTGCTCTGGCCGTGGCAGCGCTCTGAGCGCCTCAGCTGCTCGGGAAAGAGCAAACCTTTACAATAGCTCTAATCAGGTTTTCTACAGAAAAGCGTAACAGTGTATTAACATCGCAGGAAATATTTGTAGATTTTTTGCACTATCCCTAGTCTTGGTCTAATGTCTCGCGTGTTGCCCCTGTTAAACTTTGAACAACAAATTTGACTTGTGATTTAAATAAACACTCATTGGAGTCAGTAAGTAGCACAAACTTCGAGTAAAACAAGATTGCTTCAAATGGTAATTAATTATCTGGCTACTTTCTAAATTTCTTTTCAAGTGAATCATCTGTTTCATAGAGGGTTTCAGAAAAGCTGATTTCTGTGGGTTTTTTTCTTTGTGTGTGGTTTTTCCAGGTATTATTTCAAACCATTGAAAAGTACTAAAAAGAGAAATGTCTTCTGTAAGTAGTTAGGTTGAAGCGAATGATTCTTTCAGCCTGTTTCCTCTTCAGGTTCTGAATACATATAAATAGGTAGAAATAATCTATGTGCTTGAGACATAGGTGGGATTGGCATCCAGTATTCTATGTTCATTATCTTTCTAAACACCTGAAGTCCTTAGAATACCATGAGGCATTCTAAGAACACCATGAGGTGTTTTACAGGTTATTGGAAACCCTGAGCCAGCTATGTTCCCTATCCTACTTTAATTTTGGTAGAACAGACTTTGTATGTTAGAACTGTAAAGACAGTTGTAAGGAATTAATTCCTGAATATCATAGGGCTTCTAAACATACAGAAATACCAATCTCATTCATAGTTTATGAAAGGATCAGTGGAGTATGATTAGTTGCATGTTGGAGATCTGTAAGTACTTCACTGTTGTGAAACATCCAAAAAGGAGAAATAACATTACACAACTTTAAAATCTTTACTAAAAATTTCTTTTTCAGGTAGAGGAGAACAAACCATTAAAGAAAACCTCTAATCAGATTTACTGATTGGAAGTCTCTAAAGACATAAAGGAAAATTCATGTAGAGTATTAAGAGTAGGATCTCTCCACTATCTAATATTAAACTCTCTTAATATATTCAGGCACAGTCGAGTAAGTGGTGAGTAGAGTGGAAATCTGATTCTGAAAGATGGATTGCATTTAGCTGCCAACAACTACTGTGTTCTGCTGCGGTTCTGTAGGAGCAAAGCATATTATCTAAAATCTTATCCCTGCAATGCAACCTCTCTGTGTTTCTGTTGATTTCAAATTACCACTTAAAAAAATCAGCCAAACTATAGGCAAAACTTCAGAGGTCTATGCTTTTTGAAATGTGTTTTACTGCAAAATTCTGGTCTGGATAACTGAACAATCTTTTTTCATGCCATTTGGCCAACATTATTTCCTTTCTTTTTCACAGTAGCAAGTCCCAGTTCGTGCACAAAAGTGACAGTATCTTTTCATGAAACAGTTTATAAATCCTGGAAGAAAGTAAAACTGCAATTCCATTCAGGGGTTTTCACAACCTAGTATTGGTACACCCAAGAAAGAATGGTGGGGATAACATTTTATTGTCCTACAGAGACACTGGAAAAGGTGATTAGTCCATGAAGGCTTTAAGACATACTTTGTCTTCTATGAAGGTATTACCATAGCTGTGCCCTCCTCAAGCAAAGCTTTTAGAGCTTAACAGAATGACATGGTAAATCTGAGCTCATGCTCTCTATAAAAAATACCCTTGACTCTTTTAACTGAGTGCAAGATCAAGCAGTATGTAAAATGCAGGAAAATGAATTTTTTTTTCTTAACTGAAGACACTCAAGTTCCACCACTGGGTTCATTATGCATAACATCTGTGCTCTGTCCTTATAGGATTTCTGAGGAGTGGAGCAGTGGCAGTGTGGGGATTGAGGGCCCCAGGACATCCCTTTGCATTTTTGAGGCTTGCTTCCTTTAATTTTAACTCTGAGGGAGACAAAATATTTCCTTACAAGTTACCAAACCAGCAAACAAAATGGGTTTGGAAATGGAAACTGAAAGTATGAAGTGAACTTCCTAAGATTAATCTGCTGGATTTGCTGGCAAATGAAAACCATTGCAATTTATCCATGGAAGATAACACAGTGGTGGTCTTTTGATTAAAAATGATTGAGTAGCTATGATTGATAGGACCAGGGGAAAAAAAATAAACTGTATTTCCCAGGCATGGAATCTATAGGCTGAGAGAAATGATGATCAATTTATATATTTTCCACTGTTTTTCTTTGCAATAGAAAGAAGGAATATCTCCAACATATATACTTTGTTGTTATTTAATAACCATTTTCTTATAAGCAGGTGAGAAAAAGAGATGTTTTAACAGGAGGAAGGCAAAACTAACGAAGTTTTTAAAATGCAGGCAGTATTTAGAAATAAAAGCATTTTGCTCCTGTGTTCCTAGCCTTATGCTGTGAAGTCAAAATGCTCCTGCCAGATGTAGGTGACTTCTTCACCATAACTTGGTCTATCAGATAGCTTGGGAATGTGGCCTTCCCTGCAGCCATCAGCAGCTGGATGTGCAGGAGATTGCTCAGGCTCTGGTACTTCTCACACTCATAATGGTCTGTTACAGAAATCCAGTCTTCTCTTCAGCACTCAAGGTAATCAATAATGGTAGTTATTGCAAAAAGCATCTTCACACTCTTTTTAATCTCATTTCCTGCCTAGGTTGGAAAATAGTAATTTCTATACATTCAGAATGGAAGCTTTAAGAAAAAAATTCAATGTTAATTTCATTTACATACTATATAGGGAAATAAGAGTTTTGCTTTAAAAAAGTAATGGCTTCATAAGAGAACTTCCTTCACAGAATGGAAAGTATAGCACAAGTCATATAAACGCAGAACATTGGTAGAGGTTTTGCAGTTTTTTAACTGTAGCACCCCAAAAAGTCTCCCTCTTTGAGATAAGCAGGATTATACAGACCCAGTGCCAGAATGAGGATTTCGTTGCAGTGCTAGTGAATTCACATGAAAGACTTTTGAACAGACAAGACTCTTTCTTCACAGGGTGGGAAAGGTAAGCCCTAAATCTACTAAAATCTGACAGGCTTCATAGATGATAACATGGCACTATTCCTACTAGCTGGGCAAAATAAAGCTATCAAGTCCAGTAGAGCCCTGCCTGTCATGGTTTAATTATTGTAATTTTGGGAATTACTTGCTTGCATATCTAAACTATTTTTTTCTTGCAGTAACTAAAAGTAAAGAAGTAGAAATATGTATGGTTAAACACTGGCGAGTGGACCGAGAGGAGAAATATGAAATAGTTGAAAAGTGGTTTTTGAAAGATCTGGAGATGATTGATGGAAAAGAAGCAGATACAGTAAGTGTTACATTATGTGTTATGTTCATAGAGAATAATTTTCTTGTTTTGCAATTTCGGATACAAGTATTAAAATTCATTATCTGAAAAATAAAGTTATGTTACCAAGGGATTTTGACTTTATTGCATGTGAGAGGCTCCACATCACATTTGCACTGTTGGAGGGGAAGAGGAAGGTGAGATTTTTTTTGTTTGTTAGTTTATTATAATGTCATCATAACTGGTTATAAAAGTTCTCTATCTGCAGCTTCCAGTGTAAACTGCAGTTAATGTAGTAGAGTTAAGAGTGTATTTGAAAACAAAATTTCATTAAAATCTTATGGAGACTCTTTCTTTTGAAGTGTTGTGCTAAAATATTCTTTAGAAATGATTCAGCCTTTCACAACTGGGATGATCAAAACCTGTCTCATTTTTGCTTAAAGAAAAGCCTAAATGAATGTCAGACTCATGGGGTAATTAACACTGCTTTAAATATTCATAATAGGTATTCATATCCATAGAATTTAAAAGATTTTGCCTGCTGCTAGGATTAATTGTGTCAAAGAGCCAGAAAGCACAAAGAAATACAACTGAGTCAGGAAGGGCAATCAATATTCTTCTCCTCCCACAGACATAGACAGTTATGGTCCAAGGCAAGTACTTTTCGTATACTGTGTTTTGGAAAACATAATAAATTGATTCAGTTCAATACAAGACTGTACAATCCCAATAAAGCACAGTGTATTGCTTGAGCAAACTTAAAAAGTTTTACTCAGAAAAAATTCCCAATGACAAAGAATTACAGCTGCTACTTTTTAAAGTTTTAAATGACCATATAAGATGAATAGCAGGAGTGTGTGAAGTCCTTTAGAGCCAATCATACTGAGAAAAAGCCCTGCAGACAGCTGGGCAGAGAACAACAGATTACAATTCTAACACTATAATGTGTGTAGGAATTTCATTCTCTCTCTATTTTTTTTTTTTTTTAGGATAATCCATATTTTGATATGCATTTCCACAAAGTCTACCATATGGAAGCATATAGTTGTGCCTCTAAATATACCTTTGCTAGAACACTAAACAAACTGAATGCGACGTACCTTAAGAAGGACTTCAAGATTGTGAACTTCGATGACACCTATCTAAATGATGATTCAATCTGGTCATCCAGCAATAGAGATTTCTTAGTACTTATGAGGGTTTGCTTCTATGCTTCCAACCTTTTATGCCTATCCCTGTGTCGTTTTTCCTAAAGATGTATTTTCTAACACTAGGGTAACTGGCTGACTTTCACTGACCAGCATTTCATAAACCATCTGATTAAAAAGTTAGTAATAGGCTGTGTCTTCTTTTTAATTTTACATAGCTTTTACATAAATAGTTGATAAGTCATTTATATATATTAAGAGGTTCTCACTCTAACAAATACTTATATGTACAAGAGACTGGAAACATAGAACCAGTAATTACCATGGTCAATGGTGATTGCTTATGTGAGCAGAACTCAGCATTTGTTTCTATGCTTATGGAGGCATAAATTATCTTTCATTAATATCTTGAAATGCTGCTGTAGCATTAAGAGCATTAACAGTTAATTTATATTCTTGGAAGTAGGAAAAAAAATGTAATCAGCTGAGTTCTGTATGAGAATGACACACTTCCCATTTCCTACTGTGTTGAAACACAGAACTCCATTAAAGAGATCACACCTACCCCTCTACAAGAATCCAGTTCTCATCCTGATGAATAGGAGTACTGCATTCAGGTGCCATGGGACCAACTTTTCACCTGTGCAGCTATATTATTTTTCCCAGAGAACATTTAGTACTCCCTCTGGCCTTCACATTGTTTGTGATACTGTCTTAGAAAACAAATGTTCTTGAGCAGCACTGCTTTATTTGCCAGACCTTTCAGAACTTCCATATCATTAATGTCTCCTTTGTTGCCCTTCATTGTTTATGAACAGGTCTGTTTAGGGAACAGAAATTGTCTTTATCTCTGAATCAAAAGATAAGAAAGTACTATGTAAACAGTAGTTGTTGGCTGCTACAGTTATTTTGTAGGAAAGTGATAGAGTTTTCAAAATTCATAGAATTATGAGATTTATTTTCACCAGTTTCTAGCTAAGTGTGAGCATATTCAGTGCACTACTTACAGGCACATCAGTACTTAGAGCTACATTTACCATAGGGTGGAGTCTACTCAGGAACAGCTCACAAGATGTAACAGCTGGACTTGCAATAGTAGGATACTATGGAAGAAGCAGAGGATAAGTGGCAGCTCTGTTGAACAGAAGTGGAAGAGGAACAGTGTTAATGATAAGAAGCAGTGCCAGTCAGCTGGGTTAGCTGGCTGTTTGTCCCATAGTAAATAAAAAATGCCAACCCAAAAGAAGCTCAATTTAGAGAGGCTTTTGTGTCAGAATGTCCTGCAGGAGAAAATTAGCTTTCTCCTTTGACAGCCAAGGGAGTTCAGGAAGGCAGGCTGTGGACTAAACCAGGTATGGACCTGGAGCTGAGTGCTGCCAGCTCCCAGTAAACCAGAGGCTGGTTCATGTCCTCCCTCAGCACCTGCCATCTCTAAAATGGGATAGGGGTGCAAGGGTACTGTGCTGTACTCTGGCTTGTACCTTGCTTTTGTCTTTCATGTGAACTCCCATCTTTGAAAACATTTGTGTAAATGTACTTTGGATTCAAAATTGAAATGACATCAAGTAAGTGAGAATATATTTGCAAACCTATAAAATGTTCAGCTTTCTACTTTTTAAATGTTATCCTACTGCGTGTATATAGGAAAGCCCATACCTTTGATTAATTAATATTCTGAAGTTACATATTTATTCTTGGCATGTATTGCAAATTACATCGGTTCTAACACAGATCTTAGTAATTATTACTGTATAGTAAGACAGCTGTGAATGCAGTTTATGTGGGTAACACAAATTCTCTGGAATTTGTAAGGACTTAAATTGGCCACCTAAATAATACTGTTAGAGAGAAAGGATTGTAATTTTAGGGATTGTTTCAATACAGTTGTTCTTTTGAGAATGTCTTTGGGATAATCCAGTGCAAGTAGGTGTGTTGTGACATTTGATTCTTAGCTACAAGAAGTATTTGCCCACTATCCAAGTTCCACTAAAACCATCTTATACAGAAAGTATAATTCATGCTACTGCTATCTATGATACATTGTCTTGTTTGAATTGTGTATTGATTGTTGAGGCCACAATGTTTTCCACAATGTTTACAAATTCATTGCTTAATAGGCCCAAGGAAATGTTTTCCAGGTGGAAAAGCTTTCATCATTCATCTTGTAATTGTAATAAAAAACATAGAACTCTAAAAATGAGCACTTCAGAGCATTCTTTTGAAATAAAGTACATGTATTCTGAATTCTTGCCCAATAATTGTCTGTATCATTTTAGAAGCTGATGATAGTTAAAAAGTTACTATAACGTTCAACCACATTTAATGGACTTTCATCGGTAGTTTACACATTTTTGTTCTTGTATTATATAAACACGTACTGGACTATATTGGAAGACACAAACCTGCATTTTATGTGGAAGAATATGGACTTAAAATCTCTCTGACATTTCTTCTGTCTGATAACGTAGTATTTCAGACATTCTTAACTGAGCAAAGGGAATGGAAAAATCAGGGACGTTGTCCATGTCAATTACTTCAGTTACTATCAAAAGGAAGAGTACTTTAAAAGATCTTTCTGGACCTAATCTCCTTACATTCACACAGTTCTCTGTAAGGGAACTACCCAGACACTGTAATTGCCTGATTGTGCTATGGGAAGTGTGAGGGACACTGTCACTTTGTGGTGAGCATAGTACAGCTGCACCACAGGACACAGAGAATATGTTAAATTACAAATGGAAAAGACCCAACAGGCTAAATAGCCCATCTTTCACTTAATGCAGAATTATTTCCTACATTACATTTCCTGACCTTAGATAAATGGAATGTAATTTGAAAAAAAAGTATCTGGGGAGTCATCTTGTTATCCTGAAGAATTCTCCAAAATTGAATAGGAAGAAACAGGAGTAAAGGATTAACACGAATGCATCTGTAGCATTCCTATAAAAGGTTTCAGCTACATGATGGAATGAATATGTGAGATTGTGGATGTAATGCAGATTTTCTTCAGAAAACAGGAATAGCTATTAGCCAAGTCTGTTCCAGAGAGAAGAAAATACATGGCAGCCTGAAAATGATGGAGAGTGATCATAAGCAATCAGAAATTCATGCTTACATTACAGGCAGAAAGGGAACAGAGGCTGTCTTAAAAGACCTGATTATATATATATATATGTGTGTGTGTATGTGTATGTGTATATGTATATATATATATATATATATATATACATAAATCAGAATCAGAATTAAGAATACAGGAAAAGTTATGACAATAGAATTTATTTAAATTTTATTCATTTAAAGCAGAAATACTCCTCTCCTGTGAGTTTATTTTTCGTGGATAACTAATTTTTTCTTGCATCCTAAATTAAGCAAATGCAGATCACTGCAGAATTTAAAAAAAAAGTTTTGGAAGTGAAACAGAGCAGGGAGCCTGCTCTAGATTGTGCCTTCTAGGTTATTTCTCACACTTTTCTCTTTAGTGTTTTGGAGTCATACATATACTAATGTACCTGTTTCCAACAAGCCTATATTGCATTCCCTGTCATCTACCTATTTCCCAATACTGTCAGTCACTTTCAGCATATAAATACTTTTCTAGTAAAGTGAGTGACTGCATTATGTAATTTTTAATATGTAATTTAAGAATATTTTGTCATGACTTAAAGTCAGTATTGGAAGATCAAACACCCTTTCTAAAAAGCATCTGTGGAAAGCTGAAGTGGGAGGGGAGAGGATGGCCCTGTGCATCTTGGTAGATGATCTCACATCAATTTTAATGTGTAAATTTCTAGCAGTAAAAAAGTGAATTTTTGTGTGGTTTCTTTCTTCTTTTAGCCTAATTAAAGCTGAAAGATAGGAAACGAGAGGGTTCTGCCTAATAACAACAGCTTTATGAAACCTTGTCCAGTATTTTTTGGCTGCCTTGTCCAGTCTTTATAGATCTAGACTGAGACAGTTACATTTTGTGGCTGAACTGAGAAATTACCAAACTATAACTTCTATTTTAACCATGGCCCTCATGAATGATATATTATAGAAATATGCAGCATAATGTTTTGTAAGTCAGAAAATAAAAGTACATTCAGCAAGACTTAATTGGTCAGTCATATTTAATCACAGAACATCATGGGAAGGAACATGCAAGGATTATCAAATCCAGCTCTTAAGAGAATTGCCTATATGGGGCTCAAACCCACAATGTTGGTGATGTGATTACCATGATGTGATGGTGATTACCATTCTGTAATCAACTGAGCTCATCTCAATTAATGCTTTCGAGCAAGTGGAAATGGATACAGGAATTACAGAATCGCAGTTCTACATGTAAAAAATCCACATACAGGCAATTTAGAAAAATCCCTTGGAAATGAAGTTTTCTGTTGCTCCTTGTTGGTCATGGCCTCACAAATCCATTTTATCTGCTACACGCTAAAGTGATTTAATCATAGATAATTCAAGTAATCTGGAATAATTTCAGTCTATCCTTAACTCTGCACTCCACATTACATTAACAATGCTAAAAATTAAGTAAGTGTATTGATAATGTGGAAAACCTCTGTCACAGTGAAGGTAGTTTCAGTTTTCACAAAAATCACCAGTGGCTACAGGTAACTATAGCAAATTTGGACATCAGTTCTCATGGTTAGATGCCAAATCCTAAATCTAGTCCCAGCATAATCTTCCCATCTTGATTATCACTGACATCAAAGACCGACGATTAGTCCAGATTCTTCTACCTAGGAGCAAAACAAAAATCTGAGTGCTGTTCACAGATTATGAATGAGCTGAACGTGAGCCAGAGTGTGCCCAGGTGGCCAGAAGGCAATGGCACCTGGCCTGTGTCAGCAATAGTGTGGCCAGCAGGACCAGGGCAGGGATTGCCCCCTGTGCTCAGCACTGGGGAGGCCTCACCTCCAGTGCTGTGCTCAGTTTTGGGCCCCTCACTTTCAAAGGAAATTGAGTCCAGTGAAGGACAGCAAGGCTCCGGAAGGGTGTAGAAAATGTCCTGTGAGGAGCAGCTGAGGGAGCTGGGTTTGTTTACCCTGGAGAGGGCTCAGGAGGGACCTCCCTGCCCTCCCCAGCTCCCTGGAAGGAGGCTGCAGTGAGGAGGGGTTTGGTCTCTCCTGCTGTGCCTGCAGTGAGAGGAGAAGAGGAGACGGCCCAAAGCTCAGATTCAGATTAGATATCAGAATTTCTTTTTCACTGTCAGTGTTGTCAGGTGTTGGAGTGGGTGGCCTGGGTGGTGGAGTCATCATCCCTGGAGGTGGTCAAAAGGCGTTTGGGTCGGATACTGGGCAATAAATAAATTAATGATAGTGCCGGGAGGATGGTTGGACTTGATGACCTTAAAGGTCTCTTCCAACCTTGCTGGTTCTGTGAAGTGACGTTGATGCTGCGGCCAAATGGAATTACAGCAGCCAGAGCCGGGCATTGTGATTCGAAATTGAGACTGTGCGACGCTGTAACGCACTGTATGCATCTTTCAACACCAGCTTTACCCGCATTTCTTTGGTGGACGCGTTCGTCCCCTAACAGACCGAACCGCCCCCATGCCTCAGCAGTGACGTCACTGCAAACCGCTGACGTCACTTTCTGGCCGGCCGCTTTGCCCGGGGCCCGCCGCGCCTCACTCCGCCCCGCCAGGGGGCGCTGCGCGGGCAGCGCGCCCCGAGCGCGTCACGGGGCCGGAAGCTGCGCCGGGCGGAGCCGCGTCCGCGCCCGGCGCTTCCCTTCCCGGCAATTCCCGGCCGTTCCCGGCAATTCCCGGCCATTCCCGGCCGTTCCCGGCCGTTCCCGGCGCCGCGGTGAGAGCGACGCGGCCCCGACACCCTCCGCCCCTTCCCCCGTCCGGGCTCGGGAGCGGGTCGGGGCCGCTTGTGCGGGACTCGCAGGTGGGCGGAGGTGAGGCGGCGTCATACAAGCCCTCGGGAGGCCCCGCTGCTCTAGGTAGCTCTTCTGAGTTTTTCTGTTGAATTACTGATGTTCTGGCCGGTTGCCGGGGATGCTGTGGTTGGGCTGCGCCCGTGTGTTACGTTCTGAGCCGATAGGATGCGTCTTTTCCTGTTCGCAGTGTTATAAATGAGAAACAAAAGTCTCGGTACTCAGCAAAATTTAGCACTCCATGCTCCGCCGAACTTTGGCTTGCTGCTCCGTTCTATAGCATGGTTTCCTTGTAGTCATCAATAATTGTTATTTTTTTTTTGTTGTCATAATTTTGCCAGATAAGCAGTGGTGGTCCGTGGGATCGCTGGAGGACGTGAGTCTCTAGACAATTTGTCAAGTCCCATAGATAACCATCTGGTCTCGATAGATAAGGAATGGCAGAAGGCAGGAAGTGTGGTCTTAGGGATAGGCTGCAATTGATTACACAAAGGCAGGAAACCTGATTTTTGCAGAATCTGTTGGGCTGTGTGAAAGCCTTGTTTTGCAAGCTGTCAGTAGATACAACTTATTTAGAAACATAATACTCCTAACAGGAGGATTTAAAACAAAATGATTTAATCATATATTTTCCATTCTTTAGTGTCATGCTTCATTTCAGACCTAAGTATTCTGGTTTATACAAACCCCAGTACTTTTATAATTAGCACGAAGCTTTTATCAATTATCACAGCAGCCTAAGAGAGGCCAAGCAGTGCTGAGCAGCTTTTCCACATTGCTGTGCCCCCTCTGGTGTGTATTTCCTGGACAGGCCATGTCTGTGATGGGATGTGATGTGATGTCTCTGACAGATTTCATGGAGCCTTTGTCTGGAACGTTACAGGGAAAACACAGCAATGTCCAAAGGGATTTATCAGAGTCTAGTGGGGTCTCTGCTTTCTTGAAGCTTTTTTTTCTGAGGAAGGAGATTTTTTTCCAGTTCCTTAGGCTCAGTTCTGTGTTCCTTTCAGACAGCAGGATTCAAATGTGAAAAGCTTAAATTTTGTGTTTTATCCTAGCACACTGTGAAGGTTTTGGTGGCTGTGACTAAAAGGGCTGAGTTTGTAACTCAGAAGTTGAACTTTATGTGAGAGCTGATCTTGGAACAATCATGTTATCTTTATCATGTGATGCTTTATGGTGTATTCTGCCTAACGTGGGCAGCTTGTGTTAGCACTGAAATGCGAGAGTTAGCAATGTGTAGTAGTTTGGTTGTGACTTAGATCAGAAACCAAAATCCTAAATGAGGAAGGAAAGAGGCATCTGAATCTGAAGTGCAGCAGCTTTTTGGTATTTTGTGTGTTCATCTTATGCATTTGTTGAAGAGTAACAGGTATGGTAGCCTGGTACAATTGGGGAAACAAAAGGTGGGCCCAGGATTTGATGAAGAGAAGGACAATTATTTGCAGCTATGGAGTGGTACATTGCTGTAGGGTGTCATGTAAACAGCGTGCCCTGAGCTCTGTGCACTTGACACTGCTGTTTCCTCTTCGGCATGGTGGCCCTTGTTTTCACAAAGCTCTTGAGTTACTAATCTTCAAAATTGCTGTAGTGCCCAAGATTTTGTCTTGTGTGAGTTTATCAGAGAAAGCAGCTTAGCCATCTTCATGAGAACAAGCCAGCCTGAAATTTAACTCCATATGTTTTCTCAGTGTCAAGCAGTGTAGCATGTCATGTGTACTAATCATGCTTTTAAAGCACTGTAGAATTTTAAGGCACAGATAATATTGAAACCTCTGTATTTAAATAAAACCCCTGGAATGTGATGTCTAATGCGTTTCTATGTTCAATCTAGATAAAATCTCTATGTAGTGTGAGGAGCTGTTCTGAATCAAGTGAATATTGCTAATTCCTTAATTTTCTGGGCTTGAGAGGTTTCTGGTTTTGTTTGTTGTTTTTTGTGCTTTCTCATGTGATTCGAATTCTACAAGCTTGAGCATTGGATGGTCTTTTTTTCTTGATTCCAGTTTCAACTTTTTTATGTTAATGCCTTGTATTTCCCTCTACTACAAAGGAGCTCTTTGTACTTCATTAAATTATGTTGAAGGATCATCCAGATGTTAATAAATAACAGTTTTCTAATTTAAATAAGTGAGCAAGCTTTTACTTTTATTTTTTTCCTAAAGTGGTCTGGTCTTCTACCCAAGTCAAGCCTTTCTAGATTACAAGTCATTAAGTTACCTGTAAAATTGAATTTTAAAATCCTGTAATTACTGTAAGTACACAACTGGTTCTTTTTTTGTGTGTGTTCTGGTAAATGTGCTGAAGTTTATTTTTACCTCCTAAAATATTTCAGCTGAGAGAAAATGACTGCAATCAAGCATGCTTTGCAGAGGGATATTTTCACTCCCAATGATGAACGTTTATTGAGCATTGTGAACGTGTGCAAAGCAGGCAAAAAGAAGAGGAACTGCTTTTTGTGTGCCACAGGTACATTGGAATATCACACTGTATTTCTTGTCTTCACCTTTGTTTTTTACTTGGTTGCATTTATTTTAGCTTTATTTACAATCTTCATTCTTGACTTGTATAAAACAGGTGCTTTCCATTCCTAATGGAGAAGATTAGTTATAGCTTGTACTTTCATTATTGCTTCTGCTAAAAAAAGAAACAAAGCCCACTACTTTTATTCACAGATGTCATTGTAATTTGAAAGGAAAGAATAAAAAATTATTCTTTTGGGACTGGTGGGCTTTTGAAGCAGGCTTTAGGTAGTGCTTAAAGCAGGGTTTAGTAATCATCTAAGCTGATAAGCCTAAATAAAATGCTTTAAAGAATATTGGTTAGAGTCCAAGGAAAAGCAGAGCAACTGAATTGAGTTCTAATGTTCCTTTAAGTGTATGTTTATTACATTATATCTGTTAAAAGTTAGATGCTTTGGGTTGATCTGTCAATAAATTAGCGTGCTAGAATATTTTTTTAACTGAAAAATGTCTGAAAATGTTTTTAGTCTGACTGTACTCTCCAGTTATGTCAGTTGCATGGTCATGGTCCAAGATCTGCTGTATCAAAGAAATAGCTGTAAATTGGGGTCATTACCTCACATTGAGGTATGTGCCTGTTTGGTTGAGACTTAAGCTGAGCTGTGGTTATTGTGGATGAAAATATTTCAAAGGGTCTCTTTTAATCAAATAAATAATACAAAATCTCCCCCACAGATAAATTGTTTGAGAAGTTGAAGTACAGCAGAGACAGATGTGAAAGTAGTATGTGTGTTTTGAAATTACTCTCTTGCTTCATTTAATAGTGACAACGGAACGACCAGTCCAAGTAAACGTGGTAAAAGTGAAAAAATCTGACAAGGGAGATTTTTACAAAAGGCAAACTGCATGGGCACTTCGAGACCTTGCTATTGTTGATGCCAAAGATGCTGTTAAAGTATGTGTCACTTTTTTGTTTGATCCTCAGTTCACAACATCCTCCTTATTCCAAGTTAGACTTAACTTCCTTGGTACTGGCTGCTTTAAAAATTAGATTGATAACAGGTTAATTAAGATTATGCGTTCCTGTTATGCCTGTGCCTCTGTTTTCTTTCAGCCTTTTCAAGAACATAACCCTTGTAAATTGAGTAAAAGTGGTTTAGATATGCTTGATTAGCAATAGTCTCAGTGTTTGCTCTATTAGTTGTAGTGATCTCTCAGTGACTGTGGAGACCATCTGCTAAGGACCAGCAGTACTTTGTTGTTTTAAGTCTTGTATAAATTTTTTCACCCAAGCTTAATTTCCAGTAAGAAAATTTAAGATTGTTCTACTACTGACAGTCATAAATTTGTCAAAATGTCCAAAATTTTCCACTACATGTAATGGTTTTTTGCTGGGACACTTAAAATGTTCTTAATGAGCAGCATATAAGCTTGAGGGTGAGCCGGGAGCATACAGTCCTGATATAGTGGACTTTTCCACAGAACAACAGGAGCAACCTATTTTTGATCACTTAAATTCATTTGTTGTCATAAACTTTGTTGAAAATCTTACACATCTCTCTATTGTGTTATTTTTGTCTTACCGGCCTTGACAAAATACTGCTATCATAGCATGGATTCTAATTTTTCACTATCACCTTTATTAAGGTGCATGAGGGCCCTAAAGTTGCTGTATGAGCTTAAGGTTGGCATCTGTGCAATTTAATTTTTATACTGTCATCTCAATAATTAAATGTGTGGACAGTCTCTGCTTCTTGGATATTGATTTGACTTTGGAGCCTATAACATATTTCATCTTTTGCAGGAGAGTCCTGAATTTGATTTGCATTTTGACAAAGTGTACAAATGGGTTGCAAGCAGCACAGTGGAAAAGAACACCTTCATTTCGTGTATCTGGAAACTTAATCAGAGATACCTTAGAAAGAAAATTGACTTTATTAATGTTAGTTCACAGCTGTTGGAAGGTAAATTTCTACAACTGTATTTGAAGTATAAAGTTTAGTAATTACTGATGTAAACCAGATATGCTAAAAAAATACTCACAATCCTGATGGGTTTTCTTATTCTTACTTCTTTTCAACTTTATATTTTCTAAGTCTTCAGATAAGCAAGATGACTATATAACAGATATTCTAGTAGAAAACTGACAACCAAGACAAAATACTTCATTAACAAAGTGCTAAATATTCATAAATATACTGTATTTCTAAGACATTCTGTTAATTGAACAAAATAAAATCTACCTCCAAGAATTGGTAAATGTGTAACAAATCTGCTTTTTTTCTCATTTACATTTCTCCTGAATTAGAAAAATGCTTTAAAAAGCGAGCATCTGTAGCATTCTAGAAGGTAATGGGGTTTTATATGAGATTTCTAGTTCATTGACTGTGAGGCATGTGCTAAATTCTGCTGGATTCTGTTACAATTTATGTGACTGATTGGTTGCTAGGAAGGCTTTGTATCTTGATTGCTTATCCTGTAGTAAATATTTTTACAGTCACATTATCTTTTAATAGTTAACATTTTATAGTAAAGCTTAGCAAGTAAAAGTATATTGCATGGAGTGTTTCAGAAGTGGTGAAACTACTGGTATTAAATAGTAGACTGGCATGTGCAGAAAAATTTGAATTAGGAATGTGAAACAGGAAGGATAACATGTCTGTATTTTGGTGTTGACCAGAATTTGTTTTAAACCAACATCTAACATTTCAAATTTGTGCAATAATAAAAACACTCAAACTTACTGTCACTTAAATGTACACACACTGTTCGTGCTTTGTCTAGCTAACATTCTCTGCTTCCTTTCCTCTGCTTTTCCATACCTTTTAATTCTTCAGAACTTCCTAAAGTTGCAGAAGGTGCGTAACACCTTTTCCTTTATTTTGCCTTTTAATCAATTTTCTTAAATAATATGCTTTTTGTTTGTTTTTTTAGTGCTTTGGTTAACTTACCAAGTTGCTGGAGATGAGAGAGATGTTTCAAATGTCTAAATACTTTCTGGCTGGACTGTGTTAATATTAATTTGTCAGCCTCTGAGTGGCTTGAAAAATTCATTCAGCACTGCTGTGAAAAATCACAGTTGATGAAACCATTGTTTATTTTATTTTCACCTAACTCAGAACTGATTTTCTTGCTGTGAAACTCATCTTGAGTATCAAGATAACTTTTATTTATTCAGTGGCATATATCTTAATCAACTTTAATGTGTTTCCCTTATACTCTGTCAATCAAAAGAGAGAATCTAACTTGTACTAATTTTCTACTAACAAATCGAGTGAAATACTATAATGTATTCTGATGCTGATTACCAGTATAAGAGTTGAATAAACTGAGACTCTGTTTATTCCTTGGAATAAAGGAAGGTGGATATTTGTATTTTACTTATGTTACATAATTTGGAAAACTTTGTTGTTGGGAATCAGTTCTGGAAATTGTAATGAAGTGTGTGGAAGACTGAGACTTGAAAAAGGTGTTCATAAGCAGCAGGTGCTTTTTAGGAGAGTTGTTTAATGGATTAATATACTTACAGATAGTTAAACATAAGTACTCTTAAAATGCTTGTGACTTTCTGGACTTGATAACATATTTTATTTTCTTTCTCTGCCTAAGAATCTGTTCCAAGTGGAGAGAATCAAAGTGTAGCAGGAGGTGATGAAGAAGCTGTGGATGAATACCAGGAGTTAAATGCAAGAGAGGAACAGGATATTGAAATAATGATGGAAGGGTGTGAGTACGCTATTGCTAATGCTGAAGCCTTTGCAGAGAAGTTGTCAAGAGAGCTGCAAGTGCTAGATGGGGTAAGCATTCCTTCCAATGTACAGTGTGCCAGCATGTTGAACTGTTCTCTTTGATGCTGACCATGTAGCATTCTCTGAAAAGGTTGTTAACCTGACCTGTCACATACTTAAATGTAAATGTTTTTTAGACAAGCCAGCATTCCAGAGGTCACTTGGAAAACTTAGGAGAGGCAGGGGGTACAGACTTGAGGAAGCCATCAACAACCTCCTCAAACTGTCAAGTTGTGTGTTTCTTGTATATTTTGTAAATTGCTGCTTTCATGGCAATGTCTGATCTTGCAACAGAAAATCTGACCTTATCACCTATGCTCTTTTTTTTTGAAACTAAAAATGTTCTGCTATGGTAGGGATTACTGTTCAGCTTCTTGTTTTTCTGCAGACTAATACTTCAGCTCCAAGAGCTTGAGCAAAGTTTTGGCTTTATATCTTAACCTTTTTGAAACAAGGAAGTGTCATAGATTGAGGAATTTCTGTGTTCAGTAACACTATGGGTTATATTATTTTATTTTGTTGATTTCATCAAGAGTTTTGGAAAGTATTTGACAGTAATAGGAGAAGGAGATATCAGAATGCTTTTGAGATATAAAAATGTCTTCTAAAATGTGACTTTATTTTCCATACAGGCAAATATTCAGTCCATTATGGCCTCAGAGAAACAGGTGAATATCTTGATGAAGTTGTTGGATGAAGCTCTAAAGGAAGTTGACCAAATTGAGTTAAAGCTGAGCAGTTATGAAGAAATGCTTCAGAGTGTAAAGGAGCAAATGGATCAAATTTCAGAAAGCAACCACCTAATTCATCTCAGCAACACAAATAATGTTAAACTGCTGTCAGAGATAGAGTTCCTCGTGGTAAGCATTTTTGTTATGTTTACTGTGGTTGTTCATGTCAGGTATGAAATTCTTTAAGGTTGTTACCCTCTTTAGCATGAGATTCCTTTAAAACAATGACCTTATTTTTCTATTCATTTTTGCACTATTTTCATTAGTCAGAATGATGAAATTGTATTTATCCTTCTTGGTTCACTGGTATAGAAAATTAATTTGCTTTCAGTTTATGGACAATACTATCCATTATTTTGTAGAATCACATGGATCTGGCTAAGGGCCATATAAAGGCCCTTCAGGAGGGAGATCTGACATCTTCTCGAGGCATTGAGGCCTGCACTAATGCAGCAGATGCCCTTCTGCAATGTATGAATGTAGCTCTTCGTCCAGGTAATGTTTTTGTTAGACTACTGTCTAACAGACCAAATTTATTGTGGTAGTGCCTTGCCAACTAGTCTCAGATTTTGTTCTGTTGATTGAAGGAATTGTGACCTCTAGTCCTCTTGGTTGCCTTATACGAAATATTAGTCTGTATTTTGTACACTCTGAAGTCCTTTTTGGTTGTAGGACATGATATGCTTCATGCAGTGAAGCAGCAGCAGCAGCGGTTTAGTGACCTGCGCGAGCAGTTTGCACGGAGACTTGCCAGTCATTTGAACAGCGTGTTTGTTCAGCAGGTATGATTTCTTACTATGGAATATGAAATTTTTGGTGACAAATTTTTCTGGAGGAGAAAAACAATCTATCTAAAATTTGGACATATTCTGTGCTCTAGTCAGTAAGTGCTAGAAGGTCTTCAGGCAGAGATATTGCTGAACACACCAAACTATAACTGCCTGCAGAAGTCTCTTACATTTAAAAAAGCCCCCAAACATCTCTTTTTAATGGGCTTGCTATCCGAATTCAATGCATTATGTGATATATCAGGACTTATTTTAATTGTAGAGCTTGATTATTGAGGAGAAAAAGCATTGACCTTTTTTAAGGATGTTAGCTGAAAATATAGAAGATCTTGCTGTCTGAACCTCAAAGACCATAAAAACCCCCCCAAAACAAAACCAAACGTACAAAATAAAACATCTGAACCTTGGTTTTGTTTCTTAACTTGAATTATGCATAAAACACTGTCCTGACTCTTGTTACCTAAAGTCTGGGTGGTTTTTTAAGCCTCAGCTTTTTAATTTGTGTTTTTTATCTTCAATTAGTTTACTCAGACCCTCCTTCAACTCTATAACAGGTCCTCCTATCATTCAGTTCCAGTGAGTACATTGAGTTTGATACAAGGTTTTCTAACTAATTTTTTTCCTGAGCTTGAATTATCTAACTAGCAGCTGCATTTTTGACTTTGCAAAAAGGAATTTGTCCTTACTGATTACAGAACATCAGACTTACATCCCTTTTCACTTCTATTATTTTTGTCAGCCTTTAAGCTTTACCTGTTTATGAGCTAACATTCCTCTGATCTCATCCCCGAAAGATGATGTGAGACAGACTGACATGCATGGAGGAAAAATATTTTCAGGAAATAGTAATAAATGTACAACAGTAAAGGTACTGCAATTGTGTGAAATTGCAGTATTTGTAAATAAAAATGTTAATTCCGGTTTTATATATATAAGCACAATACAAGTTTTACAGGTCTAAATTTTATGTATTAGACTGTGTGCAGAAAATGAAGTAGAGTAACATTGGAAAATTGTATAGAAAATTGCATTTAAAGCCTGGATTTTTATGGCAAAGACAACTGTTTCCTACATTTTTTTCACTTTGCAGAAGAATTCCAGCTCCACAGCATATTAATTTTTTTACCTTTAGCTTCTGTTCTTAAGCAGGTATTTTTCCACTGTCACTTTCCATGTTTTGAAAACCTGACTATGAGTCCCAGCTCTTAAATGAGCAAGTAGGAGTATGTTATGTAAGTCCTGTGTAAATTTATCCATTAAATTTGAATATTGGACTTGTGTATGGAAGTGGCTGTGTAACAAAATGTCTTTCTGATGTTCTCTTCTGAGGATTTTTTTTTAAATTGTTAGAGATTATTATTACTGTGCAATATTATGGGTATTAGATGAAATTATTATTCTTAAGACACTTTCCAGTGCTGTTGAGAATGCTAGTACCAATTGGCAGTTTGCTTTTTTAAAATTCTGATCTTAGTAGTGGCCTCACATTGTTTTTCATATACAAACTTGCCCTCTGAAAAGTTTTGGTTTGTTCTTAGCTGTGAGGTATTAATCGACAGAAAAAAATTATGAGTTTGCTGTTAAGTTCAAGCAGGAAGAGTTCATTAACTGCAGGACATGAGACTCTGCAAAGCTTCTTCTTTGTTGTAAAAAAGAAAAAAAAGAGTTTGCCCTTCATTTTGAGATACCTCTAGCACATGAATCTGTATCACAGATTTTTGTGTAATCTTACTAAAATGAGCTTGTTTCATTAGTTTGAGGAATATAGCAATTTATTAATCTCATGTTCTTGGAAACCTCAACTCCAATGCTTTGTTACCTTTAACATCTAATGAGTTGCATTTTTTGTTTAGAATATTTTTTTTAAAAGTAATTTAAAGCACTTAGGAAAAAAATAAGATAAAGAATTCTGAATTAAAAAGATAAATGAAAACATGATGATGTCTAGGCAGCTGTTAATATAACAAGACATTCTGATTTTTAAGTCATTAGATGGAAAAACATAGTTATATTGACATTTGAGCCTAAATATATTTCCTTGGAAGTATGAAATTGCTCTTTATTTTTTGAAAAGCAAAGTAACTCAATGCTTGATTCAAACTACTGTTTTAAGATACTAAGGTGCTTCACCTCCTTTACATTAAAAGGAGAATAAATACTAAAAATTTTAAACAGAAATGCGACTTCAGATTACAATTTGCTGCAGTGTTAAAGACTGTTTACTAACAGTTAATGTAGTTGTCTTTGTGTGATACTAATAATGAATTAACCTATTACTTCAAAGATTTTTTAACCACCAGGTTCAGCAGTCAATTTAAAGGCAACTCTGAGCTTTCTGCCTTTGAAATATGAAGTAGGTTGAAGCTTTAAAACTATGAATAGTTGAATAACAAACTTGGGATGTCATTTGGTAATGGTATAAATTTATGGGTAATGAGAGAAAGTCCCTTAATGAGATGGGAAAGGTATCTCTAGAAGCTCTGTAATGTTTTAGAGCAGTCTTGGACAGGGCGTAATTTACTGTAACCAGAATGATTAGTTCTGTGGAAAAGTTGGCCTGGAGAGAGTAATTTACCTTGTCTGGGAATTTGTCATCTAGCTTTATAAGGAATGCAACTACTAACCAGAATAGTTGTGTGTAATAAAGAGACACCAATAAAATAGTTACATGGAAGAAGAATTAAAAACTTGGATAGCTGAATATTTCCTAGCAGTAATATGAATGAGCATTTGGACTGATGCAGTTGATGAAAGCTGTGAAAGCCACCAGGTAAATTATGTTAAGCTACTATGAACTTGAACATTAAAAATGCATGGTGCAGGTATATAAAAATGAGGGGTTAGAGGGAGTTTCTCTAATCTCTTTTTGCCAGAGGTATATCAAAGATTTGTTGAAAAGATTTGCTATATGTATGCCCAGAAGTTTGCCCACAGTATCGAGTATGACCTCAGTAATCACAACAGCAGCTGTGTTGCTAATGTTGGCTGGATTCCAATTCCAAATTATATGTTCCAATAATTGCACTATGTTAGTTTTTGTTGAAGTCAGGCTACAGGATTGCTTTTATAAGTGAAATTCATAGTGTTATCCTTCCCATCCTCTGTGGGCATCAATTAACAAAGTTGGCCAGGACTTGTTTCTTTGAGTCTATTTGTATGTCAGTTTATGTAGTTAAAAGAGCAAGGCTCAGAGTAAGTTCACACCCATGTTGGATACAAAAAAAGTAATGAAACCAGTTACCAAAGAACTTGTGGATGCCCCATCACTGGAATTGTTCAAGTCCAGTTGTTCAAGGATAGGGCTTTGGGCAGCCTGGTCCAGTGAAGGTGTCCCTGCCCATCGCAGGGTCTGTAAGATCCCTTCCAACTCAGACCATTCTATGATTGTTATATCGTAATTCAGCTTTATCCAGAAGCTGGCAGTGTTTGTGTTGCCTTACTTAGTAAAAGTTAGTATTTTACAAATTAAATCTTAGATCTTTTTTTTTAAACAAGTCTGTGAATGTATTGTGGAAGAGCTTTCTCCAATGAAAGGCTTGAATTGATTAGTATCCAGTACAAGAGGAAAAGGGTAAGACAAAGTTGCTTTAGTTTTGATCCAAACTGGCTTCTGTTCCATCTTAGAAACAGGGAAAGGCAGTTTTTCAATGTTATAGCTTATTCTGCTGACTTGTCGTGTCCAAGATGGAACTGTCAGGAATGCTTCCTCTCTCAGGGATGGGCATTGACATTGACTGACCTGCACAAACCACCTGCATAAGTTCTGTTGCTGTATTTACTGCAAGCCCAGTAAAAAAGGATTTTACAGAAAATGTTAAAGCCATGTGGAAATGAAGTCTCATCCTCCATTCTTTTAACCCAGGGATAGTGATTGTGTGTTCTGCTGTGTGGCTGCACAGAGGTGTTACCTTGCTTGCTCTTCCTGAATTGCTCAGGAAGCTTGTTCAAACAAGTGAAAGCTTAAAAAGCTAAATCATATTGTTCTAGTAATATGATGGGATCTTTGTGTAAAGGAGGAACATGAAATTAGAAGCTTGTGTTAAATGGATTGGTTTATGCTGCACGTTGTAAACTGTTTAGTAAACGTTCACTGACAATGTGTTGTGTGTGTCTTTGTGGAGGGAGAGGGAAGGTGTGTGGTGTGTGCACTGATGTTTAAGATTTGATCAAGGAAGACTTGGCCAAAGTGGATTAGTATATTGATTTGGAGCAGACTTTCAGAGGAGAGGTGTAAAGCTCATCATTAACACCGAGGCCACCCATTAACTGGGGACTTGAAAATTGTATATGGGAAAAATATCTTCAAACAGAAGCAGGTATTTTTTTTAAGAGGAATAATGTGATAATCCCTTAAAATTTTTAAGGAACAATTGAATATTTGTCATTAAATTTTCATTCAGGTGTACATTGCATTCTTTACAAAAAGTGCCAAAGTGACTCACCCTGAAAGCAAAGAGCCTTAAAATGAACATGATGCACCACCTGCCATGGCTGTAATAAGTCAGTGTCTGGATTATGTTAGGTGTCAATTTTTCAGTCTGCATCTCTAGACCTTGCATCTATGCAAGGTATTTTGATGCCTTTCTGTTTGTCTGAATAAGATGCTGTCTCCATATTAAATTTTTCAGGAAGCTTCTGGTACATCTGTGTAGTGCTTCCAGACTTACTTTAATACTTTTTTCTTATCAAGGGTCATGATCAGAGTTCCACTCTTGCCCAGCACTCCGCTGAATTGACATTACCCAATCATCATCCATTTCACAGAGATTTACTTCGATATGCTAAATTGATGGAGTGGCTCAAGAACACAGATTATGGAAAATATGAAGGGCTAACAAAGGTATGTGAAGTGATGAAACGATGCTAGAGAATATACATAATAGACTAGGCTTGAGAGTCAAAAGAATTGCCTGTGGATATGTACATGTCATTTTAATATTGGTATATATCAAGTATAACTCACTGCTCCTCTTTTTTATTCCTTTTTAGAATAGAAAACTTCATTTTATAGTATTTGTGGTCTCCTGCTCTGTTGGTTTTTTCCCTCAAGCATTCTGTGCTGAAGTATCATATTTATCTTAATATTTATGTAAAAAAAGTTTGCCTTTATACAGCCTAGTAAGAAAAATAATTAAGCTAATTTCAAATCGATGTGCTTATTGCCTGTTTAATATCTCTATTTCAACAGACCTTAATTTCACTGTCAAAAATTTCAGAGGTCTCTTGTACAAATTAAATAGAAACGTTTTCCCCTTGTATGTATGTAACTTTTAACTACCTTGTTTAAAACTAACATGGAGTAAAAAAATTACTACAGAAGTATACAAAATGTTCAGGTAGAAGTCAAGGACAAGTTAGTTCTTATGAAACAAGTATTTTTTAAATTAAAGTACTGTCGTTCTTAAATGGAAGATTTAAATTAGACTTTGAAAATAGCTTTGGAATAGTTATTCCTTTGCCATCAGTGTAAAGCAGATAGTGAATGGTTGGCATCTTCGTGATCTTCTAATAAAAAAATGTGAGAATTACATATTTACACGTGGTTTTGGGGGCACAGTAAGAGTCTGATAGAAGAAGGAGAATGGTGCTAAATTCTCTCCTTCTACCCTTGAATTGAGCTCTGTGATACTCTACCACTAGTAATCCTATCTGTATCTACTGTGTTGCATGTTTTTCCTTATGAAGGAAAAGTAGAAGTTTCTGATTAATCCTCAGTGAACTCACTATAAAAATGAATATAAGCTGTTTAAATATCATTTATATATTTTTGTGCATGCTGCATAAATATATATACTTATGTAGTCCAAACCAGTTTATTGTTTAGTAGGATTTGAAAATGCTGAGAGTTCTAAGAGTTATTTACCTATAATAGAAGAAAATCGGTATGAATACCTGTTAACTAAATGCCCATTTTTCTTTTAAGAATTATATGGATTATTTATCACGACTTTATGAAAGGGAAATAAAAGATTTCTTTGAAGTTGCCAAGATCAAGATGACAGGCACAACCAGAGAAGGAAAAAAGTTTGGTAAGCTTCTAGAAGGCACATATCTTATGTTGAATCTTATTATTTGCATATAAAACACTCACTATGACACCTAGGGCTAATTCTGTAATGGTGTAAAATTCTTTACTTTTGGCAAGATGGAAGAAGTTTGATGGAAAATGTGATTGGTAAAACTTCTGACTTCTACAAGGCTAAAGTAGCACAACTGAAATCTTGTGAAATTGGTCAAAATAAAAATATAAAATACAGTATCTATCTGTTCTCAAATCTACATTCACTTTTTATTACTTGAATTATCCCACTTTATTGCCTGAACAAATTTGAAAAATCAACTCCTGTAATTAAAGGGAGTTTCAGCAGCATTGTTTTCCTTCTGCTGTTATTTCTGCTTTTAATAAATCTTGGGTGGATTTTTAAGAAGCTTGTTTTAATGCTAATTCTACCTAGTAAAATTTACATATTTTAATGTGTTTTTGCAGTGGGATTTACCTGTGTAGCCTGAGATTAGAAATCATAATTGTTAATGTGTAGGTATTTAAGGGAGTATTCCTGCTTGGATTAGTCTAACATGAATATGGAAGTAAAGCTTAAAAAAAATAACCTGAATACTTAAAAAGCAACAGTGGTATAGGTGTATTTATGTATTGTCAGTTCTCTGTTTTGAGGTGCAGTGTTTCAAAGCTTGTATGAAATATTTCTATTTGCCATGGTTTACCAGTTTGCAAATTCTGAAGTCCAAAATTATGTGCCGCTGTAAGTAGTAAGTTCTGTCAGCTTCTTTTGGGTCCTGAATTTATGCTTTGAAGTTTGATGGTAGAAACCAGAAAAATGTAGTAAAAGGAAGAAAGCAGGAAGGTGGTAAGGCTTTTTTGAGAGAGGGAAAACTTGAAAGATAAGTCTTGGCAAGCTGTTGGACATGAAAAGCAAGAGGTGCCATAAGATGTCATTGTCAGAACATTTTAATTTATAAATCTTGAAAAGCAACCTTACTGCAAGAAAAAAAAATACCTTTAGTCTAATACAAATTGATTTCTGAAACATTCTAAACACCTTGTCTTGACACTTGTTTTGTGATCTGTATTTGTGAAGAGAGCTTTAGTAGCGGTTCCCAAACTTCTGTAAATGTTATGGAGCAGTAAGGCATTTTGGAGAAAGAGATCCTTCAATTCACCAGAGTAAAAGTTGCACCTTGGGAAGACTTCTGTTACATATTTGTGCAAATTTATTTATGTTGCAACACCTCCTAAGGGTGTGTAATTTCAAAGGCTTCTCTGTTCATTGTAGTGATTGTACTACTAGTAATTGCACATTTATTCAAAAAACATCACTTCTTAATAGTAAATTTGTTCAAGGAGTAGTGTAGGTGCATAATGCTCCAGTTGTACTCAAATACTAAAGATGATCTGTTTCCAAGTTGTGTTGGTGTGTGTTCTTGCCTCTTTTTTGTGCTTTGGGAATAGCACTGCTATTTGAATGCCTCAAATGCAGAGGGGATGCTGGGAGAATTCTGGCATTCTGTGCTAGCGCAAAGTTCTTTGTCTGCATTTTTATGGCAAAAAAAAAAACCAGCCTGGGTCATGAGCATTCACACTCGTCTTAAGTAGTCCTTTTTTCTTTTTTTTTCTTTTCTGATGAAGCCAAGACTTTGATACTTAAATACCATAAAGTCAGTGTTGGAAAGAGTGCTACTACTGTCATATCTTTATATGATGTAGCTTGTCAAAAACCACTAAAGCTCCCCTGATCGTTCAGGGTCTGATCTTTGTAGTTTTTCACATTCTGTAGTAAGTCCCATGTGTTTAGAAATTGAGGATGATGAAGAAGTGGGACCAATGCATGACAGTTGCACATGCCAAATATATCATGCCTAAACCTTTTTTATTCAAAATCTGACAAAAGCCCCAAGATCTAAAAACTAGGCTGGAAATAAATTTGAATTTGATTACAGTTATAATTATCAGTAGTGTTGCCTGCTTGAGAACATCTGGTATTTAAGACATGTTTGTGGCATTTAGAAGTACCTACTCATTCTATTACAGTAGGTTCTGCTTGCCTGCTCCATTTTGGGGGGCTTGTAGCATCCATCTTCATCAAGATCTTTTTAAAACTACATATTGCTTTTAGTGTATGTATGCAAATGCCTTTTACTCAAGGGATTCTATATTTTCTACAAATGCCCATTTACTTTAAATTTCATATTGAAGTCCACTTGAGGAAACTTCAATTCTGAAAAAAAAACAGGGAAAATATAAAAACCTCTTTGTAAATTTTTTTTACTTTATTTTTCTTATTTTTTATCCTTTCTAAATTTGCAGTCATCTGTTTTTGTGCAGCATGAATGCAAAAGATGTATTCTCTATATAAACATCCTGATTTGGATCAACTAAGAAAAGGTTAGCCAGTCTTAATATAAATTATTTTGCAGTAATTGTATGTGTGTTTTAAATTGAAAAGGTGGACCATATCTCTGACTCAGTAAAAAAATTCCAAAAGTACATTTTAATTTATTCATGTCAATTTTTGATATGATTTTGATGGAAACTGAGTCTGACAAATAATTTAATGGACTTCTTGATTTGGAGAACTTAAATATGTGTTACCAAAAGCATTCTTCGAACATACTAGACAAGAAAAAATCAAGTTTTAATACCTAGAAACTTCCTCTGTTTTCCATATAGTTTAGATACTGAATTTCTAGAATAGTACCTTTCCAACTAAATGTGTTTGCAATGTAGTTACTTGCTGCTTATAGTTCTCTGCATGTTTCTTTCCAGTTAGAGCTTAACTTGCATCTTGTGCATGGTTTGTGCAAACTGCATTTTAACTTGTCTTTGTCTTTGATGCTTGCAACCTAATCCATCCCAGCTACACTGCCTCGAAAAGAAAGTGCTGTCAAACAGGAAACTGAGAGTGAGTATAACTAGTTGCATTAGTTGGTGTTGTCAATGCATGTGTGTCAATGTTACAATGTAGTGCTGCATCAGGGAGAATCTACCTAACACCGAAGCACTCTGTTCAGAATGAAATAAGCGTTAGCAGAACCATTGGGCTTGCAAGGCAAAAAGGAAGCACAGCTTTAAGTCCCAACATAGAATTTCAGAAGATCTTTTGATTTTTCCCATGCTACTATTTGATAGTAAAATTATGTTTGTGCCCAAGCTTGTCATAGTTTTCCATTCCTTCAGTGGGTTGAAGTGATGATTTAGATTAGATCTATAGACTTTGTCTTGTGTCTCTAGACTAGATACCAACACAGCAGTTAAGTGAATCTTGCAGGATTGCTTTTAAGTTTCTTTGTGGCTTAGATGTGAGAAGTTTACTTGGAGATCAAATAATAATTTTTTGGTCTTTTTTTGTTATTAGCTTTCTCTATCCTGGTCCAACATTTCTGAAAAAATTGTGAGGAAAAGAAATAAAAAAGAAAACACATGCTCCTAGGAGAAGGCCCAGCAATATCATGAAGAAATGACTGAATGTTAATTATGATTAAAAGGAGGGGGGAGCATTAGCAGCAGAGTTACTGTGAGGTTGTAGATCCAGCGAAATAGCTGGAACAAACTGTAGATAAAAGGATGTTGACAGCAGAAAGATCAAGTTCAAGATGAAAAGGTGCCTGTGTGTATATAAAACTTTTCAATTTTTTTCCTTCCTGTGGTTCAGTTATTATGGCAGCCTTTGCCCAAAATACATCCACAAGTACAATAACTGGTCTTAGCTTTCAAGTCTTCAATCCCCTGTGTTCCTTTTATACCTTTTTGCCAGTCTTTATGATGAGAATTTAAGTAGTTATATTGTACTTTGAAAATTGCTGAAGAATCTCAGTTACCTTATAATGAGGAAAGAATACATTTACAGCAAAAGCATTTATAGCTTCAACAAAAGTTGTTTGATATTAAAATAAGACTACTACCAACTCTTGATCTCCTATGTTCTGTAACAAACCTATTCTTCTAGTATTTTATTCTGCCTTCACTTTCCTCCTTCATAGTGTCTTTATTTCACAGGTCTTCATGGAAGTTCTGGAAAATTAACTGGGTCTACTTCTAGTCTAAATAAACTCTCTGTTCAGAGTTCAGGAAACCGTAGATCTCAGTCATCCTCACTGTTAGACATGGGAAACATGTCTGCCTCTGACCTGGATGTGGCTGACAGAACAAAATTTGATAAGGTAAAGCCAAAATATTGCATAGGATTCCTGCTTAGTTTTGTATTAGAAGTATCTTACATATCCTTCTTGTATAGCTCAAAAATATCTACTTTTTAAATCCTAAAACATGCCAGTTTCAAAGTTTGTATCTACCATACATCTAATAAAGGCAGTTCCTAAGAAATATGTCAGTCACAGTATTATTCTCAGATTATAAGGTTCTGTTTAAATCCTTTATATACTGTGTGTGGTCCTTAAAGAATACCAAGCATAAAAATGGTCTTTTAGCCGAATATATGTTTTTAAGCAAATAGGAATGGAACTGATGGATTCTCCACTGGTTTTATTTTTTTCAACTCAATGTTCTGTGACATTTTGTCAGTATGTAAGAAAAAGTGAAAGATAAGGAAGATAAGAATTTTAGCTAGGACTTGAGCATGACCCTAAAATTTTATTTATACTGGTTCCACATAAGTTATCGTCAGTTTTCAACTTTAACCAATAGCACTAAGTTATTATTGGAGTGGCCTCATCCTGTTTTGAAACCTGCTGCCCTCAGCATCTGCTGATTTTTTTTTTTCCTGAACCATTAAAATGACAGTGCTCACCATTTCTTGCATAATTAACTCCTCAGTGCTGTGTAAGGAAAATGAGTAGTTATCAGTCAGAGATAAAGATAATTTTGTTGTTCATTATTGAATTATTTGATGAGAGTGAATGTTTTTCTTTTGACCTCTTCAAATCATTGCTCTGTCTTTTTCTGGGAGGAAATATATGCCTGAAACAATATTAAGTTATTACAAACTTGTAGCAGCAACTTGTCTAGAATTAAAAAGCTAACTTGTCAAAACAGGTTTATACAATTATTGTGCTATTTTTTTCAATTTCTCACTTGTATGTCACACCCATTGGGGATATGTGAATGTGATTTTGGATACACAGAGTTGTAAGCAATTGAGCTGACCTACTAGGTTGTTGGTTTGTTTTTGTTTTTTTTTCCTGTGGGAATTTTCATCAGCATGGATTTCCTATGTGGCTAGATTGGTTTAGTTTATGTAAATTATTGCATGCCTTAATTTTTAAATACTTTCAGAGAAAACTCTTAAGAGAAATGCATTTGACTTAGAATTTCCCTATTTTGTATTAATAAAATTAAGTTATTGTAATTACTTATTGCCAAAATGATGTTTCATTTTAGTTTAAATCTAAAAATTGTGTTGCATACTTCAGTACAAAACCTACTTATTTGTTTCTGTAGCAGCTACGTAGAAACTTTTTCAGCTTTTTCTACAGAGCAGTTAACTTTGACATACATGTTTTTCTTCCCTGAGGCTTTTAATTTTGTCTTCGCTCAGCAACCCAGGCAGAAAAGATGGTGGCAGAACCCAAGACCTAAAATTAAAATGCAAGTGTTCCCATTATAGCACAAAAGTGCTTCCTCAGGCTGCAACTAGAAAACTTCTAGTCATGGAAAAACATAGCTTGTTCTTTTCTTCACAGTATTGCATGGATAAGAAAGGACTGTGTTGAGGCTGCAGCTGTTACTTTTAGAGATCTAAGTACAAGCTGTTTCCATTTCTGTTGAGTAGTAGCAAGCATTCTAAAGCTTAGTGAAGATAGAAAGTATATGCAATGAGCAATTAAAATTAGTATTGTTAACCGTCCAGAGTATTTGGTGTGTTGATAACATATTTTGACTTTCTTTAGATTTTTGAACAAGTATTAAGTGAACTAGAGCCTCTGTGTCTGGCGGAACAGGACTTCATTAGTAAATTTTTCAAGCTACAACAACATCAGAGCACCTCTGGAACAACAACGGTATGACTTACATTCTCTGTCACTGAAGTAAAAAGTATTGCCCAGGCCTCAAAAGAGACCTGTTTGAAAGAGAACTTTGGAATTTATTGGTGATTATGTGATCCAGGTGATAAGTAATTCATTTTTCTTCATGAACTGGAAGGATCTTTATTTTTGGCTGACCAATACAAAATTTATGAAAGAAGGACTAAAAATGTTTCCCTTGCCATGGCTTTGTCTCCTCATAAGATGACAACAAATACTTCATCATGCTGTGTAGGAAGACAGTGGAGAGTAGTTATGGATAATATTGAATTCAGTGGAACGTGACTGGAAAATTACCAGAACCTTGCAAACTGATCTCTTTTCTCTGAAGGCCGGGGGTGCTGGGGGTATGGAGCTGCTACTTATGTTAGTTCTGTCAGATACAGTAACTGCTTTGATATAGAGTTGGAGACTCGTCTTATCTTTACATGCATTCCTTGTTCTCACAGGGTGAAGTGGAGGAAGTGGATGGAGTAGCTTTATCTCGTTCATACACTTCTGGTGTTCCACAAACAGTATCATCTGAGTATGTGCTGCTATTTTTTATTATTGATTCTTATGCTTATGTTGGAGTTTATTTGACACATAAAACTTCTTTCTCTAAAATCAGAAATTCCCTTTCAGTGAAAGTGAATAGTGAACTTTTAATTTTTACCTAGACATTGAGTGTGCCAGTGAAAAGAATATTTTTTGTATATGGGATGGGTGTTTCTGTATATAGTTGTTTAATTCTCTTAATAGTTTGCAAATTGAAATTAGGCACTATAATATAGCAAATATGCTTAGCAAAGTTCTGAGTGTGTGGCAGCTTCCACAGAGAAAATACTTTTTAAAATATTCTGTGCCTGTGACTGTTGATTTTTACTGTGTGGTACTGACTTTCTGAAAGTCATGAGACTTGTTGAATGTAAATGAGACTACTATATGAAATCTCTAAAAAAAACATGTGAAATGGCCGAGTAAACTGTCAGAATAATATTTTCCTCTTATGCATTTTTAATAGGAAGGACATGATCCGACAAATGATGACAAAAATATTTCGTTGTATTGAACCTGAGCTGAATAACCTTATAGCACTGGGAGACAAGATTGATAGCTTTAATTCCCTTTATATGTTAGTTAAGATGAGCCATCATGTATGGACAGCACAAAATGTGGACCCTGCATCCTTTCTCAGCACAACTCTTGGAAATGTTTTGGTGACTGTCAAAAGGAACTTTGATAAGTGCATTGTAAGTTCTTCAGTTATTCTGATTAAGCTAACTGTGATAGTATAGGAAGCCCACTCCTATCCAGTTTGATTTTACATTTCTGTATACTTAAATTCTTGCTTTAAATTTGAAGTGAAAATTAGTAATTTATTGCTTTTCTACTGGCCAAGCCTTCAAATAAATGGTGGTTGTGTTTCTTTTTTTTTCTCCATTCCAGTTTTCCTCAATAAGTAGCTTTTTTTAACTCATTCACAGTTCTGAGCTAGTTAACATTCTTAGTTGTTTGTTTAAACTTGGACTGCTACTGAGATTACTGAAGTCCATTAACTAAAATTTAACTCTGCCTTTTTTACTTGCCAAAACCAAATCTTGTGTACTTAGGAAGGTGTGAGTTCTTTTGATAGCAGAGGCAGCCTCTACTGTCTGAAAATTCCTTTTGCTAATGCAGTTTATAATATACTTATAATACATATATATTATATATATGTGTATAATATAACTACTATAATTATATTAAATATGGCAGGTTTACTGAAAACAGAGTTGTTGATATAACTTTGTTTTATTGTCGTAAATATAATTTGACTCTAGGTAAACATAAAACTGACCATTCCTGATCAGTTTAATACTTAAAATATTTGGAAACTGATGTTTTTACTACACTCAGAAATAAAGTTTCTTCAGAAGAAAACTAAAGAAACTTCCAGCAGCAAAAGGAATCGTGAGCTTGACTGAATCAGAAAAGTGAAGTTCCGTGTCAGATTATAAAATGAAAATTGTTAATTGATTCTGGTGCATAAATTTGGGGTGGGTGTTTGTTTTCATACTATTGAGTAAATAAAGGGGAATAAAAGACCATCATTCCTTTTTCTTTCCAATTATTTTACTTAAAAAAACTTCTAAAAAGGGTGAAAGACTAAATAGATGTACTAATAAAATGAATTATTCTGTCTTTGGTGGATAAATGTCAGTTTTTCAGTATGTCTGCATTCTTCTCTCAATAGTTGTTAAACAATCTGGAGCCTAACACCTGTTCTTGTTTTAAATAAAAGAGTAATCAGATGAAGCAGATGGATGAAGTAAAAATCTCAAAGAAGAGTAAAGTTGGGATCCTTCCATTTGTTGCTGAATTTGAAGAGTTTGCAGCCCTTGCTGAATCGATTTTCAAAAATGCAGAACGACGAGGAGATCTAGATAAAGCCTACATAAAACTTATTAGAGCTGTCTTTGACAGTGGTAGGTCTTCTGAAGCTGTCACAATTACTAAAATAATTGTTTCCACCTGTTTATATATAATTTTGTCTATATTAACAGTGATTTTTTTTTAAGACTGTGCTCAAATTTTGGTTGTCTCTGTTATTGTAAGTGAGCAAGTGTAATCCTTTTTGACTGTAATATATTTATAGATACTTCCCTTTGTACATCCTGTGAAGTAACTTTGAGTTGTGACGGGGGAAGTGGTAATTACCATACAAATGGTAATCAGTATCATGAAATTCAAAATTCCTTTTTTGATAGTATTATGGTTATTGGTTATGTTTTTCTGAATTTGGTTGTCCTTTTGGTATTCTAAGGATTTTGCTTCTCATTTCTTTTAGTTGAGAAAGTAGCTAATGAAAGCCAGAAGACACCCAGGGATGTTGTCATGATGGAGAACTTCCATCATATTTTTGCAACACTTTCTCGCTTGAAAATTTCTTGTCTGGAGGCTGAGAAAAAAGAAGCCAAACAGAAGTACACTGATCACCTTCAGTCTTATGTAATCTACTCACTTGGACAGCCTCTTGAGAAATTAAATGTGAGTATATTTGAGTATTCATTTAAATGGTACCAGATAGTTTTTGAATGTATTACTTCCATTATTTGATCCTTTTATCACTGCATCTATTATAATCTCTTATTTTATTATTTTGTGCTGGAGCATGTCTGGCAAGAGTACTCATGAAGGTCTTGCATGAAAAGAACCAAATTTTTCATGGCAGTTAATAGTACTGACTAAACATCAGTGTCTTAAGCAAATAGTTTTAGGAAGAAAGTGAGGGGAAAAGTCATCAGGATTTTTGGGATAATCTTCCTCACCTCAACTGCAGAAAAAATTGCTGTAGTTTCTGAGCTGTTCAACAAGAAGGAAAATTACAGGAAAATTCTGTGTGTCTGAAGTTAAACTAAATGTTAAACTGATCAGTGACAGGCTCAGACTCAGTTCTGTCCCTTTGAATATCTTACGGCTTTTCTGTAAACAGGATTTCAGGCATCCATTTTCAGAGACATTTAAGATGTATTCCCTTTTTGAAAATTAAAATGCTTTATTGCTCTTTCCTCCTTGTGGATTGACTCTAACCAACACCTAAGCTGCCACTTAGCTAACTGCTGCTCAGTCCTCCCTCTCCAGGGGAGACAATAGGAAGAGAAAAAGTGAAAAAACTTGGGGGCAGGGATAAAGACAGTTTAATTAGAGAAGGGGAGAGAGAAAGAAGAAAATAAATAAAGTGATGCAAAAGCAGTCATTGACTACCTCTCACAAGCAGAATGATGCCCAAGCAGTTTCTAAGCAACAGCCACCTTGAAGCCAAACACCAGCCCTGCCTCTTCCAACCTTAATTTTTACAGCTGAGCATGATGTTATTTGCTATGATTTGGTCAGGTTTGACCTGTTCAGCAGTAACCAAAACGTCATGTTATCAGCCCAGTTTTAGCCACAAATCTAAAACACAGCACCATAGAGGCTGCTGTGAAGAAAGTTAACTAGAGTTACTTCTGTCCTATCCTGACCTGATGCACTGTTGAGCTCAACCTGCGTGTTCATAGAAGTACTTCCCTCTATTTACTAAAACTTTTGTATTTACTATGTTGAGAGAACTGGTCAATGGCAGTGAGAAGAGAGGGCAGTTGTGAACAAATATGCTCTTGTGTAATGTGGTTTAAAAGATGCCCAGGCGCATAGGGAGCTCATCCAGAAGATCCCGTGTTTGGATCCCTGGCTATGAGCTCATTAATTGAGGATTTTGATACTGATTGGTTAGTAGTTACAAGGTTGCAAAGAAAAGCTCCACTGCTTCTAGTAATGATTGGATTTAGTTTTATGCCAATACTTAAGACTGTTGTATTGTTGGGCTGTTTTAATGTTTATGCCTGAGCAGTGCTTCATGCCCAATTAAAAAACAAAAACTGGGAGAACAGAACAGTCATGAAGCAGAATCAAGATTTAACCACACATATCCTTTTTAAATTAAGTTAATTAGCTCAGAATGTGACAGTGACTAATCTATTACTTGCTGTTAGCATTTTTTTGAAGGTGTTGAAGCTCGTGTGGCACAAGGTATACGAGAAGAGGAAGTAAGCTATCAGCTGGCTTTTAATAAACAAGAACTTCGTAAAGTTATAAAGGAATATCCTGGTAAAGAAGTGAAGAAGGGATTAGATAATCTCTACAAGAAGGTAGATAAACATCTCTGTGAAGAAGAAAACTTACTTCAGGTAAACTAAATCATGTCTTAAAAGCCCTATAACGTTACACAGAGGGTTTTTATTACTGCTTTTGCATATGTATTCTGTGAGAATGTTCAGCATAACTCTAAAAACATAAGTTTTGAGTACAGCTTTTGGTTTTTGTAATAATCCTATGCTGCTTCTATTTGTTTTATACTGGTTTGGACCACAGTGAAAGGAGGTTTTCTTTTCAGAAGGAAACTTCCTTTATGATTCCCTAGCTGACCATTAACAGGTGACATCTGCTCTGCAAAATACATTGGAAGTAGAGAGTAGATTTAAATGAATGGGTAACCTGATGTGAAACTTAGCTGGTGCACTATAGCAGAATACTTGTGATTATGTATTTTCTAACAGTTATATTATCTGATCATTTTCTTACACTCTGTAAACTTTTTTTCTGGAGTAAATGATAAGTAGACTTGAGTTAAGCTTGTTTAAACAGCTTTTTAAAGTCTGAAACATGAATTATAGAACTCTTTTGGTTCAGGGTGTTTTCCTGAAAGAGAAAAGCACTACCTCTATTAGAAAAACTTCCCCATCTTCTTTACTATTTTCTGCTTTGCACATTTATTACAATTCATGTCAGCATTACTGATCTGTAATGGGTAAAAAGCATCAATCTTCTTTTTAATGCAGTAACTCCATCTATTGAACTTTATTAGTAATCTTTAACTGTAAAATGACATGAACTGAGAATCGATTAATGAGCCAGTGTTTTGTAGCTCACCTATGTAGGGTACTGTGCCAGTTGACTTTTCCTAAAGTTGTCTTTCTTTGGCAGGTTGTGTGGCATTCCATGCAAGATGAATTCATACGACAATACAAGCACTTTGAAGGGCTGATAGCTCGCTGCTACCCTGGATCAGGAATTACCATGGAATTCACTATACAGGATATTTTAGACTACTGCTCCAGTATTGCACAGTCTCATTAAGTTATAGAAGGGGAAGGAGAAGCTAGGAAAGTGTATGCCTGTGTATAAAGGAATCAAACACTATATATGTTACTGGGTTTTAAAAGGTGGATTTCCATGTGTGTGTAGGTAACTGCCATATATGTTGAGTAACACCCTGCTTCAAATGCCTTTCAGGGCAAAATAAAACCTTCGGGGATTTGCCGTGCTTCTACTGGGCTGAAGTACTGTTTGAAAGCATTAATTCTGTGAAACACTTTGGATACAGTTTTTCCCTTTCCCTAATACTCAAATATTTTTATTTATAATCCCTTCTCTTGCCAAAAGCTGTAAGCACTACCTTCATAGTATGCCAAAAGAATACTACTGTTTTCACTAATATTTTGCATTGTAGAATTATGTAAGCATTTAAGACTATCAGATATTTTCCCTTCCTTGTTCCAGAAAGTATGGATGTAGAACTTTATGCAATGGGAATTCATGTTCTGAGATGTAATGTGTCTATGGCTGTAATTCTTAACTAAACTATGTTCATCATATTCTTTATTTCTGTGGAATTATTTTAAAAAGGTGAATATACCTGAAGGAGTTAATGCCATTGTTTTGCTGCTGCCTACCGAAGAGCTGTTCCATTTCTGCACCCCTGTTGTTTTTCTTCCTTTTAGTAAATATGATGTAGTATCAGTATACTCTAACCTCATGCAAACCCTTCCTCCTCCTCGGAGCTTCAGCTGCCAGGGATTCAGGACCTAGGTTTTCTGTACAGCTTGGTGAAATTGCCAAGTTGTTGGGTAAAGGTGGGGTGGATAGAAAAAGGTACAACCAACATGCAGACAGAGGTAAAATGTTTTTTTCAGAGGCTGATGCAAGGATAAAAAAAAACAAACAAACCAGTATGCATGTGAGTTTTGTAACAAAACTGCTAGGTGGTACTCAGGAACATTGCGACACCTGGATTTCACAGATTCACAGAACTGCTTGTGTGCAAGGGACTTTGAAAGATCCTCTAGTTCCAAGCACCTCCATGGGCAGGTACACCTCCCAAGTACAGCAGGATGCTCAAAACCCCATTCAGCCTGGCCCTGAGCACTTTCAGGAGTGGGGCATCCACAACTTCTCTGGACAACTTGTTCAGTAAAGAGCTTCCTCCCTAGCCAGTCTAAACCTGCTTCTCTCTTACTCCTAATCCCCTTCTGTCACCACATGCCCGTGGGAAACGTCCCTCTCCGTATTTCTCGCAGGCTCTCGGGCCGGGCTGTCGGCACGGGCCGCTCGTCCCGGCTTTACCGGGGCCCTGGACACACCCGCGGCCCGGCCCAGGGCAGCCGGAAGAGTTCTGCCCGCCCCGCGGGGCCTGCCGGGCCGGGAAGGGAAGGGAAGCGGAGGGAAGGGAAGGGAAGGGGCGGGAAGGGAAGGGAAGGGGCGGGCAGGGCAGGCCGGGCTGGGAAGGGAAGGGGAGGGGAGGGGAGGGGAGGGGAGGGAAGGGAGGGGAGGGAGGGGAGGGGAGGGGGAGGGAAGGGGCGGGCAGGGCAGGCCGGGCCGGGAAGGGAAGGGAAGGGGCGGGCTGGGAAGGGGCGGGCAGGAGAGGCCGGGCTGGGAAGGGGCGGGCAGGGGCGGGCAGGGCAGGCCGGGCCCAGGCGGGCGCTGGGCGGGGCGGGCGCGTCCCCCGGTCGCCGCGGTGACGGGCCGGAAGCGGCCGCTGCTCCGCGCGCCATTTTCAAAGGGTTTCAAACGCCGGGACAGCGCGGCCGCCCCGCAGCCGCCCGCCCGCCGGCCCCGCTTTTAGTGGTAAGTGTGGGGGAAAGTGGCGTACAGCTGTTTGGAAAGGGACAGGCCGCCCCTCCGTAGGTGCAGGTCGGGGTTGCTGGAAGGTCGGCAAAGCTCCCAGTTTAGGGAGACGGGTGGTGAGCAGGCTCGTAATCGAAAGAGTTTTCGTGTGCGGCAGTGGGAACTCAGAGGATATGGGGACAGGGTCTCGCTCTCTGGAGACATTCCAAGCCCACCTGCACGCGTTCCTGTCACCTCCTCCAGGCGACCCTGCCTTGGTGGATGATCTCCAGAGCTGCCTTCCAGCCCTAACCATCCTGGCATTCCATGACACTTTAGCGAAGAAATCTGATTTTGCCCACAGTAATTTCTTTGTGTTCAGTTGTTAGCAATGTCGTTTTGTCGTCCACATTGCTCAATGACTGCATTGTTTTTTTCCATGGCCAAGATCCACCTTTACTCTGCTTTTTTATTATTAAATTTTCTTATTGATAACACAGCTATTGCATCTGCAGCAGTTCTTGACCTGTACTAACCATCAATTTTGTTCCATTGCTCTCCGAATAGAAGGAGGACTTCAATCTGTTAGTCTAATACCTATAAACATCGCGTCTTTCACACAATTTTATGCCAGTTGATTGTCTACTTAAAGCCTGGAGCAGCTAGATTCCACTATTGCCCATCTTTCACATCAAGGTTCAATTTTAGACATCGATGACTTAAAACAGTAGGGAACAGTTCTTGGGTGCTACATACATGTATTACATAATCATTTATATCTTCAAAAGACTGTTCACAGCCATCCTGGCTTGTCATAAAATGAAACATGTGAATGCTGTCACCTTCAGCAATTTTCATTAGCAAAAGGGGAGCAAAAAATGAGGTTGTTGGCTCTGAATATCTTCAGCAAGCAACTGAGAGATGCAATCATGTAGACATATTAATAAATCCTGTTTAGTAAGTGGCTGATTTAAAGTACTGTTTGATTTTCTCTTTTCTATTTTTCATCGAAAATGGAAATACGATTTTCTTCTCAGCAACACTAAATTGCAATAAATATTTAGATGATAAATGATGTGAACTATTTATACAGCTAATGTAGCTTATCTCATGGGAAGTAGCAAAGCTGGAAAGCACTGGAGTGCTTTCCAGTACTTTGCAAGCTTATAGACATCTAGTAGGAGTGGCATACCTTTCATCAGGACTCAGCTGTGATTCACAAGGCTATTAAGCTTCTTTAAAGAAAAGCATATTCTGAATTGAATTGACTGGGTGCAAATAATTTAGAAAACTTGGTTTTCTAAAAAGCTTTTTGAGAAGGTTCTTTAGCAAATGCTTTTAAGAAAGCAGGTCTCTGTCAGAAATGGAGACAAGAAGCTAGTGGTTAAAAGAGAGAGTAGAAAGTACTACCTTAGAGATGTGCAAAAGATTGTCTGCTGTTTAAGACTGACTAGAGATCTGAAAGAGTAGGTTAAACAGCACGGGACAAAATTTGCACATTTTGAAAACATCTAAAGTGCAATCTCAGGGATTGCAGAAGAGCTTCAATGGGCTAAATAATGAAGTATTAACACTAATTAAAGAATAGTGTTAATAAAGGCAAAGTGATACATGCTGTGGTCTAAAATGGCAGTAAGTGCTCAGAAGGATGTGTCACTGTGAGTGCACCTAATCTATGCTTTAGAGCAAACAAACCCAAGTGCCCTGGTTTCAGCTCGAATAAGGTTTGTTTCCTTCCTAGCAGCTAGTGCAATGTTGTGTTTTGGATTCAGCATGACAATAATGTTGATAACACTCTGGTGTTTTGGTTGTTGCTAAGTAGTGCTTGCTCTCACAGAGGACTTCTCCGTGCCAGTGAGGAGCTGCGTGGAAAGCCAGGAGGGAACATGGCCAGGACAGATGATCTGAGCTGACCAAAGGGGTGTTCCACACCCTAGAACTTCGTGCCCAGTATATAAACTGGGGGAGTTACCCAGAGCAGGGCTGATTGTGGTTCGGGGACAGGCTGGGCATCAGTCACCAGGTGGTGAGCAATTGCACTATGCATCTCTCGCTCTTCTTTTTGTTCCTATTTCTGTTATTATTATTACTTTTTTTATTCTATTTTGTTTCAAGTATTAAACTGTTCCTATGGCAATCCACAAGTCTTACCTTTTTTTTCCCCTGATTCTCTTCATCCCTATGGGAATGGGGGGGAGTAAGCAAACCAACTGTGTGGTGCTTGGTTGAAAGCTGGGATTAAGCCATGACAAACACTGAACAATGTTAAACAGCAGGGGACAAAATTTACTCGTTATGTGAACATGTTAAGTGCAGGTCAAGGGTGTCAGGGGAATTTCACTGGACTGAGTAATGATGCCAGAGTTTAAGGAGCAGTGTTAGTAAAGGCAAAGTGACACATGCTGTGGTCTCTAAGTGGTAGCAGCTACTCAGTGAGATGTGCCACTGTGAATGCATCTAATGATGCTTTGCAGCGATCAAAAAGGCAAATGGTAAGTTAGGAGCCAATGTGAATAGTGAAGGCTACAGCCAAATATCTCTATGGCTGCTCAGAGAAAGGTCTATCAGGTATTATTATAATGATTTCAGTCCAACTTGAAGCCCTTCAAGGCCTTGGATTATAGGCTTATATGAAGAAAATGCATGTAGAAGTAATATTTGAGTTGTGTTTTTTAGGTTTTTATACTCTTGCTGTGGCAAATGTCAAGAGACACAGGATGTTGTGTCAGACAGCTCTTGGATTCAACTGAATCAGTGCATTTCATATATTGATGTTATATTCCCAGAAAAACAAATTTTCCTCATGTAGAAGTTACTAGATACTTTTTCATGTCATGGTGAGACTAGTGACAGAATAAGTTTAGGATATAAGATTTAAATTATGGTAATCTGTAGTGGCAGAGGTCTGGAACTGCTGGCACATAATTTCTTTCCAATAAAAGGTGTATGACAATTATTGTCTTTGAATACTTTAATATCTATGTTAAACTCTCTAGGATGCCTTTTGGACTTATACTACATCTATTAATTTCCTGGGCTTATTGAGGCTCAGATGTGACTCTAGGGAATATAAAATACTCTTTCTGGATTGATTCCTGTGGTAATAATGAGTTAAATTAAAAATTTCAGTTTTTAGGAAGGAGAGTGATTTAAGCAGCAATTTGTCAGTACTTCCCAATATTGGATTATGTTTAGGTTACTAAACCTTAAATGCCCATTGCAGGGATTTGGTAAGATTATATAGGTTCCTAGCCAGAGTTACTGAAGTGCTAACATATGTCCATTTATTTTTCTTTGCAGCTACTGCAGAAAAACTCTCTTCCTGCACAAGCTGTGACACAGTTTTATTTGTGATATTTCTTCTGTAAAACTTTCTCAATTTGATTATTAAAAAAATCTTTGTCCTTTCTAAAACACAGGGTTTTAAACAAATCTGATTAATTATTTTAAGGTAATTTAATATTTTTAACTGATCTATGAATCTTCTTAAGGAGAAGATGGGCTCAGGAGTTACCAGTTTTCTTATGTAGTAATATAAAATGTATTCCTGAGACTCAATCTGGACACAGTAATACAATCACACTTTTCCGGAATTCAACACAGAATCTTCAACTTTAATGCAGAAATACCAAGAACTTGTTACTTTAATCTTTGGCTGCCAGAGGAGTATGGAGAGCATTTACTACACAGCAGGACATTGACTTCCACTGGGTACACTGGTGGAAAGAAAGTGCACTGCTGCCTACTTCAGCCATCCCAGCACAGTATGTAAGGGGCTGTTGGCCATGCCATTGCTTAGTTAATATCCCAACAACCTGAACCTCTTCAAGCAAATATTTTTGATAGCACCCAGAACAGATGCTGTGCTTATAAGACTGGTGATTCTCCTCTACAGAGCAGTACCCAGCAACCACAGGTCTGTTGTTAGACTTCTTTGTAGCATTTTAATAAAATGAGATGAAATCTTAACTTTCCAGCATTAGATATGAGAGAAACATGCACATTTGCCTCACTTTATTATTAATAATTAATTTTATTTTCAAATAACTGCATGTATTCATTTAATATCTTTTAAAAATCTGTAAGATTTTGGTCATAGTTTGGCTGATCTCTATATTCTGTTGCTTTTATATGAGATGCAAACTACACCTCCTTGAGTTGGTAGTTTGGCTGCTGAGGTCTTTGAAGTCAATAGGTTAATAATGAAACTTCTTAAAAAAATGTGAGGGAAGATGCTTTACAGAAATAACTACTTTTCAAAAATATTTCTAACTATTGAGCAGATGTTTTCACAGATTAAGAAACATAAGCTTTAGTACTTGATTTGTCTTCTCATTCTCTGTCTAAATTCAGAAGGACATAGTGATGTACAAGGTCTTCTTACCTCAAGTGCACTTGGAAAAAACAAAGTTATCATTTGGATTCAGACACAGTAATGCTGATCCAGTCCCCTTTAGGTCAGTTTAGTAATAAAAAGGTAACTGATCAGTCAACTGAAAAAAATCCAGCTCTCTGATCCTTGAACTGTGTTTTCCAGAAAACGATGCAAGTATGACTACAGTACACCAGTATTTTTATCTTCCCTATTCTCTATCACAGAATATAGATGTTGAAAGTTAATCTCTCTTTAACATTTTATGCAATTTTAGAAATGGTTGGCATAAGTTATATTAAGTACTGACTTCTAAACTTTGGAAGTAAGATTTATATAGGAAAGAAAAAAGTATGAGTTTTTCAGAGTAATCTGTCAATTTGTATTGTGTAAGATGCAATGTTTCAAAACAGAATATAATGAGAAAGTTAACTGCCAAGGCAAATATTTATTTTTAAAGGTATATCTAAATATGTTTAAAACTTTTCAGTTGCTGTTTTGATTTACTTAAATTATTATACTTATGCACTCTATTTCCTACAGAATAAAAATGTTTTTTTCTATTACTTTTTTCTATATTTTTCCTTCTCTAAAGGACAGATGCTGTAGCCCACAGCCTTTTTCAGGGGTCCTGTTTTTCTTGACTGTGACAAAGCAGCTTTGGAGGTGTGTTTACAATGAGTGCCAATGCAGAGCGAAGGTTTGTTAATCTCAGGAAGCGCCTGGATCAGCTGGGCTATCGGCAGTCACTGGGAGTGGACAGTTTACCTCTGGTGGAAAAGCTTTTCAGGTATTCAAAAGGAGATTCATTAAAAAATAGTAATCATCTAGGAGGTATTGTTCGATTTTTGACATGAAAGGAAAAAGGCTTAATCTGAGGATTATTTTCTAGCAGTGTTACTTCAGAGCTAACATTAAGTTCCAGTGTCTGATGAAGTCAAATGGGTTTCCTTAAATGATGGGAACATCTTAAGATTGAATTTAATTCACTAAAATTACTTCTAAGGATCGATAGCATAGGAAAATTCAACTTTTCTAACCTTGTAAGAGAGCCAAGAATAGTCACTATTGATATGTGCTTAAGAGGATGCATGCTTTTAACTGGTTGTATAAAAAATAATCCCTACTGCCTGTTCTGCGAGTTAAAATAAAATAGTCACATCTTCATTTATTATGGCCTTATTTAGAGAATTTTAAATTTGTTGTCTGCCCTTTTTATAAGACATATAGCAGGAAAAAACCCAAAATTTTTCAGATTTCACTTCTTACTACATCTCCCAATTTTTGGCTTTGATATTATTAAGAACATAGTAATCCAGTTATATTTGACTAAACACGCAAATGTAGCTATTGTGGTTCTGTTGCTCTCTCTAGTATGTAGTACAAATGGCAGAACCATAGGTAGGCAAATATAGAGTAATCTGTCTTCAACATTTAGTCTCATCCATGTGTCTACCAGGTCTCTTCATCTCTAACTTTGATACTTATCAGATGTAAACTCCTGATATGCTTTGTAACTATTGCGTTTTTTTTGGTCGTTTTGTTTTGTCCTATTCTTTCCTATTTACCGTTTTTTAAAAATAGATAGTTTCTATCTTTCAGTTTTTTCTTACATGCCATGAATTTTTGTTGTTTCTCAGGTCATAATAAACATTTGCATCTGCAGTGTGAAGGCTGATAACATTGCTAACACATCTGATGCTTCTTTATCCTAGTGACTTAGTTCATACAACTGAGAGCTTGCGAAGAGCAAAGTTACGTTCTGGAAAAACTGAGAAAGAATGCAGCAATTATGATACCATTTTGGAACCTTATAAAATAGAGAATGCTAGACTTACCAGGGAAAATAATGATCTACATTTAGAAATATTAAAACTGAAAGAGCAGTCTGATCGTCGTTTTAAAGGTAATATACAAGTGAAGGTTTGTTTTGTTTTTTTAAATCCTTCCATGCCAAAATAAAATTGTGGCTAAATTCTTGATCTGCAGATTCTTTTACTTGTACTTTTAAGTGAACGTGAGTGGTCATGGAGTTTGGTACCTTTAATGAATTAAGGTTCATTCTCAGACATTTCTTTTGCAGTCAAAAAACTTTGGAAGTTCTACAAATTATTGTTTTGCTTAAATACGAGAATGTTAGAAATCTTAACATATACTTTTGTACCTTGAAATGGTACTTTTAATTGAAAATTAAATGCTGTTATTAAATGTGCCTTTGTTTCACAATAGGTGTTTATTTGTAAAACATATATAAATATGTATTTTTGTGTGTTTGTAAAAGTTTGCACAAATGTATGTGTATTTGATAATTTTATGCTATGGAAAAAGAATATAGGATTTTCTTTATGCTTATTTTGGTTCTGCTAGGAAAAATAATAGTGAATAAGGGAGATAATGCTGCTTTTCTCTCTCTTGAAGATTTGAAAGCTTCCTTAAAGAGGGTTGAACATGAAACGTCTGACTTGAAATTTTTGAATAACCAGTATATACATAAAATTAAAATTCTGGAAAAGGAGACCAAAGCCAAGACTGAAAAAATTCAGCAGCTTCAGGAGAAGAATCTGCAAGCAGTGGTGCAGACACCTGGTGAGTGTAAATAATCACAGATATTTCAACTTTTTTCTGGGCTTTTTTGGATCTTCAGGACATAATATCTTTTCCTCTACTAAGAGATGTTACTGTAGTAAAATATGCCGTAGAATAACATTACCCTTTGAAACCTTGGGCTCTGAATTCAGTCATTTCTCTGCATGAAGTTTCATTGGGTTATCAGTTGCGTTAGGGACAAATTTGCATGCAAACTTAGATTCAACAGAAGACTATTAAGTTAAAATGTGACTAGAAAGCACTATTAATCAACTATTAATCAGGCTATTTATTTTATTGCTGTACCTAATTAAGAGGCAGATTGTTTGACACTTGCATATTTTTGACAGGTAATTTATGTGTAAGTGACAAATTCAGATTTTTGGAACCAAGATCTAAACATAGCAAAATGCAAAATATGTCTAAAAGTATTCCAATCCTCGATAAGCTTACAATATTTAAAGGGTCTTTTGATAACCTAAAATGTTCTGGATGTTACTTTCAGGTTAATTTCTTTTTCCAGGGTTTTCTTTTTCTTAATCTTTTTGAAGCTAAGGGATATGGAAGTATTTTGTGAAATTTTGAAAATGTCTTGTTTTTTTCCAAGTAATTGAATTATATCTGCATTTTTGGCATTTGAGAAAAATCAATAGATAGCTAGGAAAAATTAAATTTCCTCTTTATTTTTCCATACTTTTCTGCATTTCATGTCCTTTGCTTCAAAGATGACATGTTAGGCTTTTGTCTGTCTTTCTGCATACTTGCCCTTCTGTCACCAGTCTTCTAGGATTTTTCTATACTACATTATCCAATATTGTATGTTCTTATTTAATCATACAATGAAGAGGAAATGTTCTATCTGAAAATAATACTGTGTTTTTGCTTTTCCTTAACTATGTTGTTGTTCAAGATAATAGCATGGTCTGCTTGATAAGCAGTAGGATATGAAGGATATTGGAGAAGATGACTCCCTTGCTTTAGCTCCAAGTAATGTCTGTGGGTTTGGGCTTTTAGGTGGCAGGAAGAAAAGCATTCCCTTCAGGCGTCAGCGCATGCAGATCGACCAGCTTGTGCCCCCATCAGGTGTCAGTGCCTACCCAGTGCCTCAGCCAGAGGACCCTTACATTGCAGACCTGCTCCAGGTGGCAGACAATCGGTGAGCCAAAGAGCTGGTTAGCTTTGTAGAGTAGGTGTGTCTTTGATTCTCACTGTCTGACTGATAAGTTACATTAATCTTCCCCTACTTGAGTCTGTCATGGTGACAGCAGTTGGTAGATGGTCCACCTGTCTTTATCTTGACCCATGAGCTTTTTCATCTTTTCTCCCCTATCCTATTGAGGAAGGGAAAAAGTGAGCATCTGGGTGGAGGACTGGCAGCCGACAAAGTCAACCTGCTACAGTATCTTAAACAAGAGCTTCTGCATTAATATTTTGTGTGAGCAAAACTATTTCTCTTTGAAATATTTGGATTCAGGAACAAAGATAAAATGCTAGTACTGAATTGTGTACATACAATTCTTCCGTGAATTCACATAAAAAATACAGTGCTGCATTTCAGAATTCAGGAGCTGCAGTCAGAAGTAAGAGAGCTACAGGAAAAACTGGAGACATCTGAAAGGGAAATAAAAAATTATAGCAAACAGGTATGTTTATATCATCTGTAGTAGTATTATTGTTTTATTATTAATTTTAATATTATTGCTATTATTTGGGTGTCAGCCATGGCAATGGTCTTGGTTTCTTAAAAACATTGGGAATGCATTGTAGGGCTTGTGAAATATAATTATTCTAACTTGCCTATGTCGAGTAGTTTCCCTCCTCTGCTTTTGGAGACAGCAGCAGTGGCAAAACACTTGCTCGATGGTTTTGCTGATAAATTTTGTCTATTGAAATTACATTAAATAAGCTAAACTTGACAATCATAAATAGAATTTGTCTGCATTTTTTAGTGTGTAAGCGTTAACTTGTCCAAAATAGTAATTTGATCTACATTTATCTTAGGATATTATTTTCACTGCTTGGATTGGTTATTTGTTTTAAAGTTTTGATAGTTAATTTATGAACAACAGATTTTACAATGTTTTAATGAGAGTGGATTGATAAGATATGTACAGTCCTTAAGTAACGGAATTGCATTAAATGTTCATATGTTGCATCTTTCAAAATCTAGGGATTGGTGGACACTGTTGTCTTTCTTTTTCCTTCAAATCTTGGTTTTCCTCTTCCAATATTTCCATTTTTCCAGTGACTGGAATAGTTACTGAGTTAGCTTACTTAGAAATATTTTCCCTAGCTTTTAAGTCCTAGTATCAGTTAAGTCGTAGCATTCATTATCTTCACTTTAAATTAGAATTCCTTGGTTTTCTTCAAGAATGTAATCTAATAGGAACTGTTTCAGTTTGTCCTTACAAATTGTGCTTGATTAATTTCTTTCTCTTTCAAGGATGTAACTTTTTTCAGAAGGATTGAAACTTTAGAAACAAAAAACAGGGTAGAAATTGCATTTTTAGTTGCATATCTTTTTACTGAAAGTTATGTGTGTATTTATTTAAATGATGGGTCTATTAATGGTTTATAAGGATACTAGAGCATTTTTTTTGTCCCTCAAAGGTTGAGATAAGAGACAAAGAAATCGAGCGCTTAACTCTGGCATTAGGTGGTGGGCGTTCTCATGAGGTTCTCTCTCTGGAATCAAGAACTAAAAGTAGTGAGAAGCTTATTTCCCACTTGAATTTACAGGTAATTAATTTATTAATGTTGTTTAGTCAAACCTAAAAACACAGCGATCTAAAAAAAATCCCACAAACTTCTGTCTCTTCAAAAAATCACTACAGATATAAAATCAATCAATGGAACTTGCCTTTCTTTTTAGATGGCAGTATTTCTTGTCTAAGGAAATTTCATTTCCTGTTTTAAAAGTCAGTCTGAAAGGTTTTGGTAAAGAATTCAATGAACTTACATTTGACCACAGTATGTTAATCTGAAAATATTCAGCAATTTTTTTATGGCACACTGTTTTCAGCAAGTTTGAAAATCCTTTTTATTTAGTTAGAAAGTTATTGCATACATGCCATTTATGCTTTAGAAGGTAACAATGGTATATGTAGTTATGATAAGGAGTAACCCTGTAGATATTCTCGTGAGAGAGTGAGGAATCTTCCTCATGGATTTCAAATGGTCCCCACCTTCACTCCAACACATACTTGTGAGGGAAGGATAATCTTAGGATAAAGGTGTTTGTGTTTACTGTGTGTATTAGCATGCATTCAATACTGGTCTCCAGATGAGGATTTAAAGATGGGCTGGAGTACAAATGAAGGAAAGCTCATCTCTGGATTTACACTATCAATTCTCAGGTTTTTCTCATGTGAGCTGGATGTTTTATGTACTGTTTGTGCTTGATGTACAGTGGCATGGGAGCCACGTTGAAGAGTTTGTTAGCTTAGGTTCAGTGCTGCAAAGATACAGAATGAGCTATGACTTGGAAGCAGGGCAGCTGTGCTCAGTGATCCTGAATCAGTAAGCCATGATGAATACAAATTGATTGTACAGGGAGTGAGCCCAGAGCTTCATGAAGCTGGTTTTGCACCATCAAGACTATTTGCTCAGGCTTGGTCCCAATATACCACTTTTATTTGGCAAGAAATGAATGTATGGTTGTCTTTAGCTAGCAGTATTCATGACTCTGAGAGAGCTCATAACACTGTGTTTCTCTTTTCAGATTGATAAGCATTAAGTTCTAAAAATAGAAAATTTTGCCATTTCTAACAGGGATATAACTTTTTGTACTTTGGATGTAAAGATACTGTATTTCAGAAAATTGGAAGGAACTTTTGCTACCTAATTCAACAATGCATATTAATATTTTAATAAAAAAAATGAAAAATGTCTTTCAGGTTGAGTATCTTCAGCAAAGAAACAAAGAACTTGAAAATCGCATTCAAGATCTCTTGGACACTAAACAAAATGTGACTAGTGAGGTAGTGGATTTAAGCAATAAAAATGAAGAACTGTGTCAAGAACTGAATGAAATAGATCACTTGGCACAGCAGTTGGAAAGACACAAAGAAATAGTGCTTGAGACTGCAGATAAGGAAATAGAAGAAGCTAAGGTAATCACTAATGTGTCACAGAGTGAAGGATCTGCTCCATTTTACTTGGCTTTGTATCTTCTAATTGCAATGAAAGACTAGTGGCTTGTGAAAGGAAGATAAAAAGGATTTTTTTCCCGGTTTTCTTAACATTACACTGAATTTCTCACTTAAAGTGGATTAATCACAACAATTTTGTCTCTACTGTATTAGGTTGAGATGATTTTAGTTAAGGGGAAATATTTCTTTTTTCTTCTATTGACTTAGTATGAAATAAACTGCTGCAATACTAAAAGCTATTGCTAGGCAATGCATATTTGCAGCAGCAGTGCATGTATTTGGAGGGTTTTGTTCTGTGAGTCATGCAGTGATTCATTTCATCATCGTGCTCCAAAAGAGCATGGGTTTTTATACCACAAATTTTTCTTTGTTTTCAATTCATAGGAGCTTTACTACTTTATTACAAGGAACTAACTATACTTAATTTCTTACCAAAATAGTCTGCTTTTTTTTTTTGGTAACAAAGGGATTTTTGTCATTTTGAATATATAACTCTTAACATATAGGTTAATTTTGGTTGATAGAAAGAAATTGAAAGAAAAGTCAGTGAAATACAGGATCTACAGGAAACAATAACAAGGCTTAAATCAGTAAGTAAAAATATTTTCAGTTCTTGTTTGTACCATTTTCATCATGCTATTATCCATGTGATTGTTTCATTTATTATTAAAAAAATCAATTTAACAATTAACAAGTACCCTGAACCCTTGATGTAAAAATTACTAATTAATAAGTGAAAGAGCTAGAGAAGCTACATCATATAGTTGCAAAAATAAGTTCTCTGTAGACAGTATGGTTGATTATGTCCTTATTGTACATTTCCTTATTTCTGCTGTCTGAAGTTATAATTTCCATGTGGCATAATCATTTTTACCACAAATGAGTTATAACATCCTAGAGGATTTTCATTGTTTAGAAACTACTTTGTCTCTTAATTTGGGATGTGAAAAATTATCCAATATTGGCTCACTCAGAAACGAAGTATAGGGCCCAGATGAAAAACATCACTATTATCAAATCTTTGAAGACCAAACTCTTTCCAGGATATATAGCAACTTGTATATTAGTATTTTGTTTAATTCTATCTAGGGAACATGCAGATAGGGACATACTTAAGTTTGAGGACATCAGGTTATAGGAAAGGTGTACCAAATAGGATTTGAATGGCTTCAGGGTTGCATTGACTGAGGTGCTGTATTGGAATGTTCTTTAACACCAACAGTGTTACCAAATGCAGCTGAAATTATTTCTTGCTTTAGTCATTAATTTTTTCCCCATGTTTGTATCCCACTATCCTACTGGTTGGTTTGCTTTTCTTGTTAGTGATTGCAAATCATGTTGAAAGTAATGCTTACTTGGATTTAATAAAATCTAGTATAAATACAATGATGGCCTGCAACAAATGTTACAGTATAAAGCATTCAGGTCAACCAGAAGTAAACAGTGTTGTATATTAAAAGTTGAACAAAATGGTAATTTTTTTTTCCCCCAAGTGTCTCTATTGGCACTTCTAATTTTTATGATATTACTTGTTACATCAGGAGTTGTGCTCGTGTCAAAAGGAGAATGAAAGACTGAATGAAGAACTCTTTGGGAAAACCAGTGAAAAAGCGAATCTTGAGCTGTTGTTAAACCAGCTTCAACAAGAGAAGCAAAGGCTGACAGAGAAAACAGAGAACTTAGAAAGAAAAGGTAAATCGTCAAATATAGATTCTTGGAAACTACCTTTCTGTGATTTTTGAAATAGAATACTTACCTAGTTAACATACAGTTAATAGTACTGAAAGATTCTTTATATATGTAAATTAAAAGAGGACAGTAGGTCTCCAGTCATAGTTGAAGTGAAAACTCTTTGTTATAGAAAGATAATTTTGTTCTGTATGTGAGAACTGAAAGTTGAGTTTTTTACTGTGGTTCTACAGGACATCCATATCCTAATTCTGTGGCAGTCTCGTACAAAGTCATTTCCAAAACTCTTCAGACTCTGTTTCTTGAGGGATTTATCCATTTAGACTTTGAAAACTTCCAGGGATGAAGATTCCACAACATCTCTAATGTTCTTCAGTTCTCAGAGTAGAACATTTTTCCTCAAATTGTTTGTAATTGCAATTGCAAAAAGTGCAATTAATTGTCACTGTTCCTTATTTGCCTACTGTGTACCTGTGAAGAAACATGTTATCTGCAAGTTCCTCCTGGTACTGTCAGCCTGCTCTTGGCTCTCCAGCTCTTCTCAGGCTGAATACACTCAATTCCCACAGCTGTTCCCCACAGAGCAAGTGTTCTGCTCCCTGACCAGCTTGCAGGGCTTGCCTTGGATTTAATTTATCCACATCTTTCTTCTTGTAGGAAGGGCAAACTTTAGAATAGTATTTTAAGTACAATCTCAGGGGTGCTAAATAAAGGGGAGTAATCACATCCCTCAGTTTCTGTCTCTGTTGATACAGCCCAAGGTGCTGTGAGGTCTCTCTTGGTCTTATGGTACTCACTTGTGTTTACCCTACTTTAGCCTTTAGAACTTCTACATCATTTTCAGCAGGATTGCTGCCTGGATGGTTAGTGGGAGTTAATCCATCCCAAATGCCAAGGGTGTTTGAGGAAATTCATGACTTCCTTATGGATTTATTTTTCTTTCTTATTTTTTTTTTCTTCCAGAACGAGAATTTGTCCTAGAAATTGAAAGAATGAGATTGGACTATGGTATTGCCCTAGGAGACAAATCCCCATCTCGCCTTGATGCATTTGTAAGGACCTTAGAAGATGACAGGGACTACTATAAGCGAGAATTAGACTATCTTCAGAAAATTATGAAACTAAGGCCTAGCCCAAGCCGCAGGAATGCAGAGAAGGTAAAGTTCTAGCTGCCAAGATAAGTGAAAAAAATACTGTAGAAACATTTAAGAAGCCATCAAATATATTTTCAAATTCAATGGCATTAAGTGACTGTAGTAGTTTTCTAAATTACATTATTAATGCAAAAAATCAACTGAGAGAAACTCCAATGAGCTTGCCTTTTTCTTCCTTGCCTTTTCTTTCCTGTTTACTTATTGATCAGTTTATTTGAAATTAATCAGAAAAAGGCTGAAATCTTATTGCTAGCTCCTTTGCTTTTTCTTTTTAACAGCTGGTTCTTGTTTAGATTACACCACCAGTGCCTGGCTTCTTCTTGTGATTAAAATTATTTCAAATATATTTTTTATGTATTACTAATAGGAGGAGTTCTTTTCTGGTATTATTTTTTGGATGTTTTAATTAGCAAATTTTAACATAAATTTATTGATTACTTTTCAGAGCGAAGAGCTTAAATCAGTCACCAGAGAAAGGGATGAGCTGCGGTCTGTGTTAGACAGATTTGAAAAACACATGATAGAAATTCAGTCCAATGTCAAATTATTGACTGCAGAAAGAAATAGATTAAATGTTCTTTATGAGCAGGTAAGAAGAAATTGTTTATAGTTAATATAGAGATAACCAATTAGTACTTGTTGTACTGTTGGTTATTTAAAATGAAAAACCTAGTAGAACACAACTAAGACTACTAAAATACATACCTATTTTTACTACTTGTTCATAAAATATGTGTTCTAGTTAGTTTATTAACTTGAAAGCTATTAAAAGATATTTTACTTGGATTTGGAAATTATAAACATCAGGAAAAAGTCAATAGAATGCATGAGAAAAGATGTGTAAAGATACAGCAAAGAAGCAAAAAAAGAGCAGTTAATCTGATAAGAGAACAGTGAAGTTAGGCTATAATTGGGACAGTAAAAGAATGATGATTATTTTGACCATGTAAGTTGTCATGCCAGTGAGGGACATAGGGAATATGTTTTAATTATCTAGGGAAAAATAAGACTATAATGGGACTTCTGTCGTAATTACAGCATTTTGTTAGTGTGTACACTGTATTGCAGTCCATGTATGCTAACAAACTATAATCTTTTAAAGGCCCAGAGTGAATTAAACAGATTGAGAAGAGAAGCAAAACACAAGTTAGTTTCTCAAAGTCAGATAGAAGAAGAAAGAGACATTGCACTGACTGACTTTAAAATATTAATGGCAGAAAAAGAAAGTCTTGGAGAAAAATTGAAGGTGAGCTTTTATAGCTTCATTGCTTGAAGAGCTCACTTGAGAGCTCAATGAATTTGTATTGTTTTATTGACTATCTATTATTATTATTATTGTTGTTGTTGTCATAGTATTGTTACTGTTATTTTTATAAATTACCAAGTTTTCCTGTAAACACAGTCCCAAGCTGGGAGCAAGGGTAGAGGAACATGCTTTAAATTGTTTAAGGGCAAACATTTCATCACCTTATGTGAGAAACCTAGATATGGAGGCCCAGCCACAGGATACTTTTTACATATGCACTACTTTGAAGATGCTTGGGTGTCATTGTTGTGGAAGAAATCATGCACTTCACTCACAAGAGAGAAGCAACAATATATTCTAATCACTTGAGGCAATGAGTTTCAAAAATTCACTGGTAAATGCAATGGTGGCTTAACAAGATTTGATGGTAACATACATTTGAGTGTTTGCTGCAGAAAGGCCAAGGTCAGACAAAACATTGAGTCATGAGGTTCAGAAGGATCTTCTTGCCTTCTAGGCTCCTCAGAGTGTGACTGGATCCATACTTGGTCAGTAGTTTGTGTCTGAAGGATTATAGCAATCAGTCATTTATCACTTAACTAAGATTTCAGCATTTCAGTGCTCTCATTCCCAACTCATTTGCTGAGTGTGAGGTGTGATAAGGATTCTCTTTGCCTCAACCAGTAACTTTCAAAAGCTTCCCAGCTCAAAGGGAGATCCTGGTGTGCAGCTGCTGTCATGCCAGAGAGCTCAGTGAACCTTGGACTATCCACTATTCATGGGCTAAGATGATTGACTTACATTGCATACCAGCAGTATTTCAGTAGCCACATGCTCAACTACCCACCAGCTGCTGCTGAGCAAGAGTTAGAGCCCTTAGCTATATGCTGCTAGCTCTCATCCCAGAGTCCTCCATAAACTGGATGCTTAACCAAAAAAAAAGGAGGGGGAGTGTGGTGGAGTATGTTGCCACAGTCACATATGGTTCTTACACTAAAAATTTGGGACTATATAGGCTTTTTCATTTTGCTGATCTTTAGTTGCTATTGCATTTTGTAGCAGAGTATATTTTAAATGACACATAACTGAACCATGAAACATAAATTCATTGCAATCCAAGTTTCAGTATTTTTGACCTTTAAAAAAATTATTTGTTAATGCAATGATTTTCCTGTTATTCTGACCTTCACAGGCAGCCCAGGAATGTGGTGGAATCACCAACCCTGGAAATGTTCAAAAAGCATGTGGATATGACAGTTGGGGACGTGGTTTAGTGTTGGACATGGCAGTGCTAGGTTAATACTTGGACTTAATTAGAGGCCTTTTTCCAACTTAAATGATTCTGTGGTTCTATGACCATGTGATGTCTGGTATTAATGTGCATTAATGTCTTATTTGGTTGTAGTCAAGAGTGTATGATTCCAGGGGAATTTGTTTCCCTGGCTTCTTTATTGGTCATTAATATAATGTTTTAAAACTTGTTGAAAATTCAGAAATTTAAGATATCATTTTAATGAACTTATCCCAAGACAACAAACATCAATAGTGACTGTATGATGGATGCTTCCATAGTTTGATTTTGCTGCCACAAAAATAAAGGACTTGGTGTGTATCTGAATGCAGTGGCAGTAAATCTGACCTCTTTGATTAAAACTTGTGCATGCAGTAGTAGAGATGTGTTTGCAGCTCCATCCTTTCTTCTTGTAGATGACTACCAATGTTTTATATGTGTGCCATTTTGAAATACCTTTACAAACACATTAATCTAAGGCATGTCTAGGAAGTCTGAGAGTTTGTTTCACTGCAGTGATGCACAGAAATCAGGGAACAGATAAGTAATCTTTAAAAGTTTCTTCATAGATTTAGGAAAAGGCCAGTTAGCTTTGGACATGTTGTAATTACTAATATTTGAATAAATTTATTTAAGATGTCTTAGGCACTAAGTTGTACATGCATGCCACCTCATGTAGCTCACTAAACTGTACAACAACTCACAAATATTAATTTAGTTGGGATGAAATATAAATATACTATTTAAAAAAATCTAAACCAAGAACCAAACTCAAAATCAGTGGTTATATTAAACTAATTAAACTACAGTAATGTATTTTCAGCAAATATTCTGTAGTCTTACAGACAGAGCTTTGCATTTGGTCATTCATCTAAGAATGTAAAGTAGTATTTTCTGAAACATGAAGCTTAAATTTTTCTGCTTAAATCTAAAAATATCTGTCTTGTTACATGTAATTTTATATTTCTCAGATGCATCAAGAAGCAGCAAACCATGAAAAATCAAAGCTGCAGCATGATATTTCAGAATTGGAGAATAATATTCAAGGGGTAAGTGCTTTTTTAGGAACTAAACTTTCATTATTTCTCAGATAGGATAGACTGTTCTAGAAAGTAATTTTAATATCTTTGTTTTCAACTCAAATTTAAAAGTCAAGTTGTGATAGCTTTCTGCAATAATAACATTTGGTTATTTATTTTAAATTGCAGCTTCAGATTGAAAAGTGTGAACTAAGGAGTACAGTCTCTATCCTGAAAGAAAGAATAAACTGTTTGGAAAATGAATTAAAACTGAAGTCAAGTAAACTTGCCCAGACTTCTGATGATTCTTCTCAATTTAAAACTGAGATTTGCTCACTTCAGTAAGTCTGATACAAAATGTGATGATCTTTTACAGATGCTAGAATAATTTTGTTTATTCTGTGACTGTATAGCAGAGTTGAGTTCCTGGGGAAGACTATAATTATAAATATTTTAAAAATCACTTGTTACAGCTTGTATGTTACAGAAAAGTAGGTCTAAGTAGGGAAAGTGCAGTAGTAGCTTTTCACATCAAGCTTGTCCTGGACTTTCTTAATGACCAGATATCGTTTTTATGGCTCAGTCTAGAATTGTTTCCTCTAATAACCATATTTTCTGCTTATGAAAGTAGCAGAACTGAAAATTTCTAAAAGGATTCCCAAATGCTGTTTGTTAAAAAGAAGACAGATGCCTTTGCAAACTGCAGCAGTAGGACCTACAGTTTTGAGAACTGATATCTTATGATCTATAGACACAGTCTGTGGGGATTTGACCAGCTTGCTTAGAGCTGGAAAATTCAAGTATCCTCATGTATTTGGCAGGCCTATTTAAACTTGCAGGATCATTGTGATTTTTTAAATTTGTTTTAGTAAAGAGCTCCCATCAGCTGTCTAAATGTCATAGAACAAGAAAAAGGCTTAGAGAAAGTGAAAACAGTATTGAATAAATTTGGGTAGAAATTTGAAAACAGAGGTGGAAATGAGAACTGCTGATGTAACACATCATTCATTGCTGGATAGGTAATGCTGTGGATTACATCTTCTGGATGTTTTACAAGGGAAACCTGAGTCTGTGTGGTATCCCCCATTCCCCACCTGAGCAGTACCACACTGCACTCTGTATCAGCTCAGCACCTGGGGGGTTACTGGGAAGAAATTAAGCTGAGCAGCAGGCCTTGCAGTTCATCTAATGCTCTCAATTGCACAAAGAGGACTCTTGATAAAACAATTAGTGTATTTATTGGTAAAATTGTGGCAACAATTATAAAACCAAAAATCTTGTTAGGTTCTTATAATTTCAGTGTAAAGCATCGATATTGCAAAAAGAAGAAGATGAGGAGTAGGGCTACAGTCATTTTAGCATTTGGTTTTATTTTGTGCATGGTGGAAGTGCTGTGTTTGTCTCCCTGCCCTTTTTTTTCCCCCTCTAAAGTTTCACTTTGAACTGGATGAAAGCCATCTTTGAGAGACATGCTGTGTTCTGCATTGGTGAGGGTTTTAGGAATGAAAAGCTTCTCTAGCTTTTGTAGGATCCCACTTGAGAGGGATTTTTTCTTGACCTGTTTCGTAAATAATCCATTTAGTTACTTTGGAATTTTGTTTTGTTTTGTTTTTTCCCCTAATTCACTTTGACATTTCTTTCCAAGAAAAACAACTATGTAGGTAGATGATTTCAAGTATCTTCCAGGCTCTTTATCTTTTTAAAAGTAGGATCAAAACTGTAGTTGTCAATTTGGTTGCTTATTAAAATGTGGTGTGGCTGATAATCAATGGTAAGAGTTACATATCAAAAACTTTATAAAGCAAGAGTCAGGATACAAATAACATTATGAAGAGTAACAGAAATCAGAGGAGGTGAATGTTTCAGGTTAACATGGTTGCTCCACCAAGGTTCCATTACTCCGTTTTGAATTGATGTTGAGGTGGACTTGCAGCCACCTCAAGAGTCCAGAGCAACCAAGTGGTGCTGGTCTCAGCAATCCTTGAGCCCTTCCTCACCTCAAGGGAGAGAGGATGTTTAGTACGGCACACCCATGCTGCTGGTTGGAGGTTAACCCCTGTCAGGTGGTTATGCTGGAACTGTTCCAGCACTTGAAGCAGCTTCAGAGCAGAAGTTGAAAATCCAGAATAGGTCCCAAAATTCTTTCAACTGAATTTTCCAGGCTTTTAAATGACCAGCTCCAGAAGTCTGTTGAAGATTTACAGCACAGATTGTCTGGCAAAAAGGATGAACTGCAGACAGCTCACGAAGAAATTAAAAAGCAGAAGGAGATAATAGGTAATCTGTTAACTATTTTTGTGCTTATGTCCTGTTTTTAAAACAGAAAGCACTTACTCTTTTGTTTTTAGATAGGTTAAACCAGAGGAGCACTTCACAGGATGAAGCAGTCAGTGTGCTGAGAAGTACGATTAGTATTTTGGACAAAGAAAAGGACAGTCTTCAAGAAACCGTAGATGAAAAAACAGAAAGAATTGCATGCTTAGATGACAACTTAGCTAACAGGGTATGTCCAGTAAAAGTACTACTTTGCATTCCTCCTGGGGATTTTTAAAGCAGTTATGTTTTAGGGAGACATTTTGCTTTGATGACAAAGTCTGTGCAGAGCACTTAAACACTATGCTTGGACCCAGTGCAGAGTCATTTGCCAACTCAGTAGAACTTTAATTATGAATGTGACTCTATTCCCCAAATACTCCAAGAAAATAAAGAATCATTTGTTTGCATTTTGCATGTGGGTGTATTTATTGAGATATAAAGTACTAGCCTGAGGTGACAAAATCTCTAGCTGACTTCCATCTGTTTCAATGGTAAGACAATCCTTTCTCAGTAAAGGAAAGAAACTTGGAATTTACTTATTGGTGAAGAATTAAAATACAGGTTTATATTAAAAGTTCTTTAATTTGAAGTATCCTCTTATGTTGCAATATAATAATACAACTTTTGATATATTTTTTTTCAATAGGAAAAAACAATTGCTCATTTACGTTTAACTCTATCTGAGCTGGAGTCCTCAACAGAGTAAGTAAAGAGTAGGGTGCCTTCTTTGGAGCTTTTGTTTTATGTGGTAGTTTCAAAGTGAAAGTAGATGACCATTTTAGTTATTTTGATGAAATTGAGTTAATTCCATTTGAGTCAAGTGGAAGAGTGTGCTGTGGAGGAAGATGTACACAACTTTTGAGGACACTTCCTCTGCAATTATATTGCAGGCAGCTAAGAAACTGTTACAACAATCATTAATAATTGATTGTCTGTATTAATTTCCCTAAACTGATAATGTTTCCTAACTCTTGGGCAAGAAGTAATTTTCTAGCACTCCACTAGGTATTAGATTGACCTGGGTAGAGCTGAATTCTTAATGATTGGCAATCTTAATTCTTCTACCTTAAGACACCAGAACAATCTTAATTAAAATGTATTCATGTAGTTTTTAGCTGGGCTTCCTCTGGTCTTTAGTTCTTTCCTCTTTTTAAGCATGACTTTTTAAACTATACCATCTTAAAAAGCAAAAATTTTAAACATTAATATTTAAATATTTGAAGACCAATGTAACAGAATATTTGCTACATTGATGCATGAACTATATGAGACCAAAAAAATGCAAAACTTTATTTAAATGTATGGATATTTGTATTGCTAAATTTTTTGTTTAATCTTTTCATTACTCTTTTGGTAATTTTCCTTTAAGTGTGAATTATTTGTCTTCTTCCTTTAAAAAATATAAAATATGCAATTACCATAATCACTACCACAGATAAACATAGGTGTCTGTAATTGCTCTTTGTCTAATAAGATACATCTTACCAGATACATCTTCAAAACTGAAGATTAAGTCCATCTTATTTCTGCATATTGACATTTTACATCCATATTTTAGGTTATATTTAGACTCAGTTTGTCATCATTCAGAGAGCTAGAATTCTCTCTGATTATTTTCAGCAGTACATGGTATAGTACAAGAAGGGACAATTTTAATATTTTCACTTGATAGCCAGATGCAGGACATGCTGAGCAACAGAGACCGTGAGATATCCAGCTTACATCGGCAGCTTGATACATCCCAGGTGGAGCTTGCAGAAATGGGAAGAGTAAAGGAAATGGCTCTGAAAGAAAACAGACGACTGCAAGATGACCTGGCTACAATGGCCAGAGAAAACCAGGTATTAAACAGTTTGTTGCTTGCTTGCATCAAAACTAAATCCTCAGTTTTGGTTGATGTGTTTAATTATTGGCATTTCTTGAGCACTAGGATATTGAAAATCACCGGGCAAAAATTGTAAAAGCAATACTTCAGATACTTAAGTGTAGTCAATGCAGTGAGGGAGAAATAGACAAGGTTTCAGTTTGGTAACCCTTCCTCAGGTTAAAAAAGAAATCTAAATAAAATAAATCTAGAACTTTCTGTTTATAATATAATGAAATTATGTTAATTATTAGATCCCTTGGCAATTGGTATTTAATTGCTAAAGATTGGGTTTTATTATCTGTGGAAATGATTATTGAGAGAAAGAAACTCCAAAATCAGACATCAAATTATCAGGTGAAAGGGAGAGGGAAAGTAAGGGGATTGGTAGCACATCTGAATTTGTTCTGGTGCAGTGATTCATTCATTTCATCCATCTAGTTTCTATGAAGCATTGGATTTATTGAGCAAGGTATGCTGTATTTGAGATTAGGGTGTTTTGGTGATTAGGGTGTTGGAGAAATGAGTTGGTTTTGTGCACCAGCTGGATGTTGCTGACCAAAAGCCTTCCAGCTCCAAGTGCATGACATGGATATCCCTGTAGTATAGAATGTCTGTAGGGACAATATATAACACAAATGTCCTGTGTTTTATGGGACAAGTTACATCTTTTATTGGGCTGAGCATTGGAAAGTCTATGTAGAGGGTATGTGACAGTTATTTTAAGAGTGAACCTGGAATTTTGTTTCAACTCATTCCATTCAATTTGTATTGCAGCTCCTCATGAGACTCAAATGCCTTTTACAGTTTTGATCCTGAGATACAAATGTTTGTTTGAATTCACTGTAAGCACCAACACTAAAAACAGTGACAGCACTGTTAACTAAACCATTTATTTCAATTCCCCTCAGTCAACCCAGCTGAGTCTGATGCTAGAAAGTATAATATAGCAACGTTTCAAGGAAGTAATGTAGGACCTTGAACAGTTCCTGCAAAACCTATAGTTCAATATATAAATATATGGATGTATTATTGAAGTTAGACCTGCCCTTCAATGGTGCCTAATAAGATGAAATATTGAATATTATCATGACGTGATGGTGGAAGTTTTCCCAGTGTTTGGGAAGGCTACCACAGAGACAAGCAGACTGATTTTAGCATATGTTAACTAAGGCATACAGTAAAAAGGCTAATGAATAGTAATGTACCACAAAAAGAAGAAGGGGAAGAAATGAGGCAGCATCCTTTACTTTCCCCACATTTGATCATGGAGATAGAAAAAGATACTTGCAGTTTTTGCTCTTTGGGCTAGAGGACTCAGAGGGAGATGAGAGCTGAACCTTAGAGGAACAGAATTAGCAGTTCAGATATCTCAAAGCAAATTCCATGGTGCATTTTTGATGTTTAAATATTATCTTAGTAGTGCAATTAGTTATTTTATCTTACTTAACTTTAAAATATATGTTATTTTGTTATAGAATTGGCTCTCTATTGATCTAAAACTTTCTTTTACTCAGTGATAGTGAATCTTAAGGCTATAAAAATTCCAGCTCCCAAACATCAGTATTTCAAATTTTCCAAAGATCAGTAGGGTGTGTCATTGGGGAAGCTGCATGTTTTACGAACTGGTGAGATATTAATTGTTTTTGGTGGTTATTCTTGCCTGGAAACTCTTTGGTGTATCTAAGGTAACAGGATATTTCTGAACCCTACAAATCTCAAAGAACTTTGTAAGTAGAATAGAAAAAAGTGTGGAGCATATGCAATTACTTTTATTTACTCTGATAAGAGTATTATATAGTGCTTAATTTTCTGCAATCACAATTTTGCTTTTATGCAATCTCTTTAGGCAATCAATACCGAGCTTGAAGATGCAATACGTGAAAAAGAAGAAATGAAAACCAGGGTTCATAGTTATATAACTGAAGTCTCCAGATTTGAGACCTTGATAGCTTCAAAGGTAAAAATATAATCTGTAGGCAGTCATTCCTGCATTAAATAAAACAAAGCAAGAATTGCATGGTTTGGGTGCTGTTCTCCCTGCCTGTCCCATTTCCTTCTTTAATGTTTCCTTCTTTTGTTTGCAGCTGCTAATTGGGGATTCATATAACACCTTGTTAGATCTGAAGCACTAATTAATTCTAGCACACCACAATTTCATCAGTTGTGTTTCAGTTTGGCCATAATGCTGGAAAAAGGACAAACATGTCATGTTTGAATGTTGATTTGCTTTTTGGGTTTTTGACCAGACAGTCAGTAAAATAATGGGTACTGTTTCCAAGCAGTTTATACAATGATTTTAAGTATTTTACCCTTTTGGAAAAGAAAAAAAATTATCTGCTGTTCTGCATGAAAATGTAAAAATAGTACTGTTAAAATAGTGCTCTGGTTAAATGTCCTTTATCCTGATTCTTGGATTCAAAAGCATGATATACGTAAATTAAAACTTAAAATCACTTAAAACAAATAGGATTTGTGTCAAGACAACCTGAACTGGCAAATTTATTATGTAACTTTGAATTGGGAATAATGAGTTTTGATCTGATTTTAACTTGCTTGTCTAGATAAATGTATGTAAATTCAGACACATTTTACAAGTAGAAACTGAAGCATGGATCAAAAATTAAGGTCAGTAGTAGATTAGTTTAGAACTATCAATCTAAAATACTTGAAGTTAATTTTTTAGGAATTTTACAATAGATCATATGTCCAAAGTACTTCAGCTACAGATGTAGCTACATCTTTGGCAAATGATAATCCAGTTATTCAAATCAGGTACCAGGAAGCTATAGAATACACAGCCAGCAACCAATAATGAATGCTTGATTTCAGGGATTTTTCTAGTATTATATCTGGCTAATGCCTGTGAAGATGCAGATTTACTTTTCTGCACAGTGTTCACTTGCTAAATCACAAGTTTCTGTTTCCTAATGCTCCACCTGATCTTGTCTTCACTTTCCAAGTTCTGCAGGATACAAAGAAGGAATTTCAGAAACAGTAGCCTTTATCATTAGATAAATCTCATTTATACTATAGCCTGCATATCCCACTGCACATTATGTGAGCAGGGAATGGAGGTAAATAAGAAAAATTTATCACTGCCTTGTAATACGCACTTGGCCAAAGTAAAATTCACAAGCAGCATTTGTTCTGTCACTGCACAAATGGTGAGCACCAAAGCTTGCATTTTTGTTCACTGGTGATAGACTCCTTAGGTGTATATGCTCTAGTAGATTACCAGTGTTTCGGCACTGCTGTAATGCAAATATTTATAAAAGCACTGTAACTAAAAGCAGCTGAAAATGGAATTTCTTGGAAAGGGCAGCATGCAGTGTGTCTCAGTAATGTGACCCTTGACAGTGCAGAGAGATCCAAAATGACTCCTCTCCTGGGAGCCTTAAAACTCATTAACAACTCCTAAGTGTAAGTACTTCCATTTTAATAAAACTGAATGCCATCTGTGTATTTATTTGCTATTTGGACTTGGAAAAGGGATGATGCCCTTTAGTAGTTGCCAGATAATGGGACTAAGAAAATGAAGGATGTTCTACTTCCTGGAGGAAAAAAAATAGATATTGTAAGGAGTAGGCATGAAATGAGATCAAACAACCTGAGGGTATATTGATCATTGCAGAACAATTTACTGTTTCACTAGGAAAAAGAAAACCAAGACTTGTTGGAGAAGTTCCGGATGCTCCATACACAAGCTGAGGACTGGGAGATGAAGGCTCATCAAGCTGAAGGAGAAAGCAGCTCAATACGACTGGAACTCCTTTCAGTAGACACAGATCGGAGACATCTTCGAGAGAGAGTAGAATTTCTGGAAAAAGAGATTCAAGGGGTAAGAACTTGTGCAATGAAATTCCATCTAGGAAAGTGGGATACATCCAAGCACTTTTTAATAAAATCAATGTACAATTTTTAGCACCTTAATGGAAAATAATTTCTGTATGTGAATGTTTCAAATATGAACACTGGAGTTTTTGAAACAATAACTGATTTTGTTTAGATATGCTTTCCTTCACCCCTGCTTGCCCAAAATTAGAATCATGGCATGTATTTACATAGTTTTACATCTGTTCTGTTGGGTTATCGCTGTTATTATGACATTGTAAGAAACTTTTGTTTAGTTGCTTCAGAATATTTGAATATAGCTTTATAAGTATTTTGCAAGCTTAGTTCTTACATTTCTTTGAAGCTTTCAATGAAATATTTGAAGCATCGGTGGTTGGAGTCAAGGTAAAAGTTTGGTAGACATCCAAATTCAGAATCAGTCTTTCATAATACTGAATCCTAGACCAATATTATAGACCATAATGAAGTTAATATTTTGGAAGCAATAACTTCATAGAGATCAGAGAAGTTCTAGAGTGTAATTGTGGTGGATTGACTACATTTTGTCCCATGCTTTTAATTAGCCAGAAAGAGTTAGAGACTATATTAAAAATAAATTGTATGTTTGAGGGTTTAAGCTTTTTAATTCTCGTTCCACCCTTTTATAGTACTTGTGTAATTATTCAAGTTGGTGATAAATTTGCAAAGATGGTTTATTAGTTGCTCTTAGCTATGTGTTAGAGAGAAGGAAGGAATATTAAGTTAATTTTATGGGGAAAATTAACTTTGAAGGGAAAATAAAGTGTTAAAAACCCCAGTTTATTCAACAGGAAGCTCTTAAATTTAACACTGAAAAATGTATCCATATTTGGTTTTGTTTAGCATATTGTTGCACATCAAGTATATGAATCTCAAATCTCCTCCATAACGAAAAATATGTCCAGATTGGAAGAGGATCTTAAACGTGAAAATCAGGATAAGGCTTGTGTGTTGGCAGACCTCACTTCTGTGAGAGAACTCTGTGTGAAACTTGAGGCTGGCAAAGACCTTGTAGCTCGACAGCTGACGTCCAAAAGCATGGATTATGAAAGGGTAAGCAGCTATCAGTTAATCTGCTATAACCAAGTAACTTCCTTTGCTTTTAATAGTTTTTTAAGAAAAACATTACTTCTGAGAGCAAGGTAAGATAATTTACATCACTAGTTTTGTGTTTTTATATAAATTATAAATTTTACAATATGCAGATCTGTAGCTGTGGGTTTTATACAAAAAGAGGGAATTTCTTTGATTCATTATCACTGCAGGTGTAGTTTTAGCTGTACCACAGACAGATTATATATATATATATATATATATATTTCTTTTTTGTTCTTAATTTACTCAAACTTTATAAAAAGCAAATAGTGCACTTCTTATTGAGATCATAAAGACTTTACCCTAATATCTTATTTTCAGTTAAGAAATTTAGATATGGCTGGAATCCATTGAATATTTTGAAATACATTAAGCAGTTCTAAATATTCATATTTTCTGAACTTTTTTCTTTACAGCTAATTTTTTCTTCATTTAATGACTTGATCAGCCTTTCTGGAACTGTAGTATTCAAGACCTTGAGAGCAGTAAAATTTGTTTATATTCACAGAACTGAAGAGGAAAACAAGTATTCCTACATTTTCAGCAAAAGCCAATAGGCTAATTATGAGCTGACCTAGTCAAATAGAATGAAGTATAGTAAATACTATTTTTGTACTTGTGCAGAGTTCCACTGTTAAAAGCCAATTCATGTTCCAGGTACTTTCCTAAACGTTCCCAGCACTCAGTAATGCAGCTCCCAGTAAAACATTTGATAGATGTACAGCTTGAATAGTTTTAAATTAAGTATAGTTTAAAATAACTGTAGGATTTACATTATTTTGTGAGCTATTTTTGTGAGCTACAGTTTCCTATTATTTTTTATGAAACTTTTGATCATTTCAGTTTTTGTAACAGCTCTTCACAAAATAAAATTTACCGTGTTTGTAAATGAGTGTATTATTAACACATAAAATTTGTTCCTTAGGTTCTAGGAGAATTAGAAGATATGAAATCAGAAGTAGAGTTGCTGAAAAAGCAGCTATCCAGTGAGAGACTTACAGTTCAGAATCTTGAAACGTTATTGTCTACTAGTAGAGACAAAGAATTTCAGAATCATTTAACGTCCCAAGACAAAGATACCGAAATTCAGTTACTGAAAGACAAGCTAACACTGGCTGAGAGCAAACTGTAAGTTTTAACAAATGTGTGAGTATTAGGTGGTTTGCAAAAGAACTATGTGACAATACTTCTTCACAAAATCTGGTTGTTTGGTATGGCTGAGCAGATTTTTGCAGCAATGTCTTTTGGCTTTTCATGGCATCATTTACTTAAAGTTTCTTTACAGGTCTTTCATGTTGCTTTCAACTAATCAGCTCTTTGGTGGACATCAGTTTAGTGCAAGCAGTAAACTTAAACAGGAGCTCCAAAGGAAACATCCTCTACATAAAATTTTAACGTGTTTATGCCGAAAAAGCCCTCATAGTATATTAAATTCATGATAAATGGGAATTTCTTATCTACTGAAGATACCTGTTGTCCTTGCTTTGATTAAAGAATCATTTACATAATAAATAGTGAAGTCATAGTGCTTAAAAAAAACAAAAGTACTATTGCTGCTGTTGATATTATGGAAAAAGTCCTGTATCACTTATTATTCCTTTGAAATACGAACAGAACTAAACCTGACACCTACACTAAATGTGGCCAGCAACTTCCTCTGCTGTGGATCTGCCTTAAGAAGCAATAACTTTTAGCAACACTTGTATAAGAAAGACTAATCTGTTTGGAACAATGAAGTTAAGAGGGGAGGTATTTTGTGTCTGTGAAATTCAAGTACAAGAGAATTGGGAGATTTAAAACTTTCTTTTCGTGTTATGGAGCAGGGAATTTGAAGTTTTCGTGATGTGTCAACTTAGAATTATTTGGGTTGAAAAAGACCTTTAAGATCATCAAATGAAGCTGCTAAACAAAACCTGCAAGTATCATGACATGATAATTCTCCTAAGGGTACATCAGCAGGGACTAGTGGTAGCTCTGCATTAAATAGCAAGAAGGAGGAGTAGCACCTGAATGCAGATAGTGGTGAAGAGTAAAGTCAAAGCAGAATTTCAGATGTAGATATGCACCCTTTTAGTAAACACTAACATAGGCAGAGAAAGGAAACATATGGAATTTAATGGAACAGGTAGTACTCCTTATGAGATACAGAATATTGCCCACTTAAACTGTCTCGAACTTGGTGACACAAATGTGCAAGAAATATGCTTTTGGTTGATTTATGTAGAGGCTACTACTTGTGGCTTATGATGGTCCACCTCAAATAGCTGTGATCTAGGTGAATCTGGAGATGATGACATTATTAATTGCCCCTGTGCAAGTAATTGCTTTGTGTTTTAGTATTGTTGATTTTTGTTTACTTGGGGAAAAATTGTTAATTGCATACAATGAGTATAAGCTAATAGAATGTCCTAATTATGAAGTTCATTGTGAAAGTTAGAAAAAACACAAACCAACAAAAAACAAACAGAAAAAGGAAAGGAGTTTTTAAATTTGAATTTTTTAAAATTAAATTGAATTCAGTTACTTTGTGTAACTGAATAATATATATATAATATATATAAAACTCTGTTTAACTATTTATATAGTAATTTTTTCACTATTTTTCTTTTACACACATTGTAGGGTTCATTTGTTTTTTTGTAAATGTCAGTGATTTCAGTGTTATTAGGGTGGGATATTGCTGGAAGAAGGAAAATGGTCTCTTGGAGGAAGAGTGGCCATACTGTTGAATTGCTTTCCACTGCTTATCTCAAAGGTTCTGCATGTTGCTAGGCAAGTGCTCAGGTGGGAGAACTAGTTGTACATACCTTATTTTCTACTATTTGGTTTGTGGTAATTGCAGTCTAAAGAGCAGGAACTTTAAATGCTCACAGCTGTGACTGAAGTATGTGACAATTATGTTTGTGTCTTGCAAAATACAGAAATTCATTTGGCTTGGCAGAGTTTCAGCTCTAACTGAAAAAAATCCTGTGCCAATATTTTTGAACATTATTTAAACTTTTGGCTTTGTAGTGCCTGTCCTTCCACTTTATTTAGAAAACGGCACTGCTACAACCTCTGACTTTAGAAGGATTCTCAGAATTAAATTTAACTTGTGAAGTTCTCCAGTGATGTAATTATGAGTTGTGTAAAAAGTGAGTAGTTGTGTTACTTTGAGTACTACATGGGTGATAGTGCAGTAAATGAGATCTGAATGCTCTAGAGTGATTAAATAAGCATTATTAAAATTAAATATATTAAATACAGTATTAAAATTACATAAATAAACATAGGATATGGAATATCTAAATTACTTGTTGAGAGCCATCTATATCTACTGTGAAAGAGACAGATGTCCTCTGAAAATTGTGTGTCATCATGTAAACTTGATGATACAGGATGATACATGATGATTACTGTGCATAAAGGGTTTCAAAATATTTCTAAACTTTGGAGTGATTTACTTAATGCTCTTAATTTTGTTTAAAAGTCATTGACCTGGAATAACCTCAGAACTCACAAACTGTTTGCTTTCTTTCCTTATTTTACAATAATGATATTGGGCCATGAATTCTTACCTCCATCCTGAAAGAATATGCCTGTCTTTGAAGGACTTTTAAAATATCATCAAGATGTCTTGTCTTCTGCATCTGTTCTCAACATACTGGATCAAGATACCATTCTAGGAATTTTACTGATGAATAGGGAACACGGGAAAAAATATTCTGCGGTTCTATTTGGGACAAATCTCTTGAGTAGTTTTCATCTTCCTGGAGTCAAAGACCGGCGAGTGCCAGACAGGAAGTCTGTGACTGAGCTAGGAGTGGAACTCATTTTTCAGAATTCCAATCCAGTGCTTTAGCAATAAACTAGTAAAACTTTGCTTCTCCAGAAGTGACTTTTGAGCACTCCACCTCACAGTGGCTTTGAAGACTGTATGGAATGACACCGCTGTCTAGATTCTTGTTTAGACAACTTATTTTACATGCAATGATTTATTTTTCTTCCTTTATAATGTAACTGATGGTATTTTGCCACCAAGCAGTGAATTGGCCAAGGTGATGATTTACTAAGAAATATATTAATCATGTTTTTTAAGGTTTTCAAGGCTTCTTTTAATTTTGATTCTTGCAATTTGACACAGTTGGGCCCAAATACCAAGGGTGTAGTTAACAAGCTTTCAGATTCTGGGTTTTGCTGGTCTGGTATTTGCTTTAATACAATTTTTACTTAGATTTGATTCAGTTGTGTTTATGGCTCGCCAGATAGTTCCAACCTACTTGATAAAATTTTTACTGAAGCCATACCTGTTAAGTTTGTACTTTCTTTGGATATTCACTGCTTTTTTTCTTCTTTTTCTACATAAAGACCATCTCGAATTGCATCAGAGGACAGTAAAGCAATAAACTAATGTTTTAATTATTTTGTGTGTTTTTCTGGAACATATTTGTGTTTGTCTGGAAAAGAGCATGATGTAGTCAGGATGTAGTGAGAGGCTTGCCAGCTTCTTGCTTCATTCTCACCTTAGGTTCTTCCAGAAACGTTCTGTTGCATTCATTTGGTTCTTGCTGCTTCTGATTTATCTTTGATTTAGTCTGTGAAGCAACATGTTCAGTATTTGGTTTTGTTTTATCTTGCTCTAACTTCTCTGAGCTCCTAGTGGACATTGTTCAAAGAAAACTTTGTTGCTTCTCATGATTTTTTTTAGAAGCAGCAATAATAGAGAGGTTTCCATGCTTCGAAGTAAAGTTGCACAGATGCAGACTGATTGTGATGTTTTAAAAAGGAAACTGACAACTGAGAGATTTGAAAGGTAAGATGCCCATTTTTCAGTGAGTTGACTCTCCCTCCTTAGTTCTTCTTTCTCACTTTTAAAACTGTTGCTTTTTTCAATAGTGAGGAACTTTTATGGAAAACTCTGTTCTTCTTGTTGTGCAAAAACTAGTATTTTCATCTTGAAGATGGCTTAATTAAAAAAATAAAAAATCTTATACCGTTTCTGAATATCTTCGTAAGTTTTATGAGTTTACCACTTCCTCTAAAAATAGAAAAAACACCTTCTCATGAAAATAGAAGTAGACCTGAGTGACTTTACCAGAGAGTGAGAGTTTTTGCGGAGTTCTGTTTCTCGCTCCGGCGTGGTGCAGTGCCGGGGCGCTGTGTAACCGCGTGTTGCTGTTTGTTGCAGGGAGCGCGCCATTCAGGAGATGCGGCGCCACGGCCTCTCCACGTCCTCGCTCCGGGCATCTCCTCCCCTCACCTCCACACTGAGGTCTCCCTCCCCTTCTCCAGAGCGCAGCGCTGGCAGGACGCCTGATCAAACAGCAGCTGAAAAGTAAGGGGTTCGGTTTTAGCAGGTCATTTCTGTTCAAGGGTTAGGTTTAAACTGTTTGTAGATAACACCTTTGTGATTGTACACAAACTTTGGATGTTTCTAAGTTCTGCTTTTGCTGTCTCTCCTACTATAAAATATTGATTGCAACCAATAAATGCAAAGTGCTCTCCAAAGACGATATAATATAATGGATTCTCATTCCTCTTTTTCTTAATGGTCTTGCACCACCTTACAACTTTCAAATATATGTTGCCTGCATATTACCACCATTAATTATATCCAAATATACTTTACCAGTTTATTATTGTTCATAGTTATCACCAAACAATGAATGGTTCATATTAAGAGGAATGCCATGAAATTCTCCTGAGTACAGTAATAAAGGAAAGACACTCCACAGAATAGTGAAGTAAAATGCATTTGAACTCTACACTAGTTAAAACTATCTCCAAAACAAGTGCATAAAAATAATTAATATATTTTTCATTGTTAGTGCTTGAATCTATGAATGTCTAAGATCATGTTCACTATAGTCCATAAAAAAGAAATCAAAATTCGCCTCCTACCTTTTCATTTTCACTGTCATCTTTGTTCTTTTAGAGATCATTGTTGTTTTAGATTATGCCAGTTATGTGTTACAGACCTGATTATTGACTGTATATCCCACCTGTTCTATATTGAGTAATAAATTGTAGTGAAAAGGGAAAGGATAGGGAGAGACAAAGAGTGATTGTTGTAGGAAATGCGTGTGCTGTGACACCTCATGAGTCTAACAGATTTTAACGTTTATTTTTGCTGGTAAATACATATGGCTTGTTCTAAGCTTGCTTTTGTTAATAAAAACACAGGTTTCTTGAGAACTGAACTCAGCCTGGCATGAATCCACATTGTCAGCAATTTTTCTCTTCTGCGAATTTTTGGGCAAAGCAAAAAGTGGAAACTGTAGCAAATGAGATACTGACAGTGGGGATGAAACAGCAGATATGACTTTTGCTTTGCTGGTGAGCCCCAGGCATACCCTGTTATGTTGCAAAACAACTTTTTGGCTGAGATGATGACAGAGAATGAGTATCATCAGTAGAGAATTGTCTTTACTCTTCCTTGCTTTACAGTGAGAGAGCAATAAAAAGTTCAGTTGCTATGCTTGGAGGCTACTATGTAGTGCACTATTTTTATCTAATATTTGTATCCCTAGTTTTAGCTATGTCAACTCTGTACCATATCTTACCAGAAAATATCCCATTTTCATGAAGTGTGTATTTTTAAAGAAGGTGGTTTTTAACAACTGAATTCACATGCAATTGTTATGCATATCTTGCCTTTTAAACATATCAATTACAGTAGAGTGATCTCAGCAGTACTGTTACCATCTTTCATCTTTCTTGTTTATTCCTCCTTGGGAGCTCACCAGAGTAAAGTGTACTCTGTAATTACTGTGGTGTTACAGCTGTCTCTCTCCAAGCTCATTTAATCTTCTCAAGAATTTTCTCTTCCTCCTCTTCCCACTTTTACTTTTGTAAATCATTTTAGCAATAGTCAATGGTACAGAGTTTTAAGTAATATGCTAATAGTTGATATTTGGGAATAACGGAAGAACACCTGAGAAGGCTAAAGCTAATTGCTACTTTTTATCCTAATATTAATTAGTAAAAAATATAATAGTTACCTTTATTTTGACATCTTTTTTTCTCCACAGAAGTGTGACCTTCAAGGAGTAACCAGTACTTGAGTAGCTGAAGGATTACCTTGTTACAAGGACTATTTTTATAAATTATTAATACTGTCTTGTATTTTACCTCTGTTTTCTACAAATCACTGATTACCTTCGAAACCTCTGAGAACGGGTGAAGTGATCAACTTTGCAAAATTCTGCTTTCCCAATTGGCAGGAGTGATTGACTCTTTGCTGGCTGTTTGACAGGTTTTCTATCGAGCCTGGCTGAGTTTTGTTACTACTTTGGAAACATAGTAATTACAAGAAGGAAATGAATACTTGATTTGACAATCTCTCATTTTTATTTTACTATTTTATTTGTTTTCTTATCTCATATGATTGAAGAAGTTTATTCATCTTAATTTGAGCTAACATAGAATAACATCACCAACTGTGTTAAAAATGCTGAGCCAGTGTATGTTTTCCACTCATGATGATTTGCTATGTTTGTACTTCTAACAAGTGTTTTCTGTTTTCAGGTTATTCTTTATGGTATTTAAAAGTACTGATTATCTATTTTGTGAATGCATTTTGTTTACCTTTTTTTAATAAAAAATATGCATCAGTTATTCTTAATTACTGTTTTGGTCAATCTCCTTTTGTTTAACTTTTGTGTGAAATTGCATTTTAAATATCTCCATATTTAATAAAAACTGAAGAGAAAATTTTTAAAGATGTATTGAAGTACTTTAAATATTTTAAAAGTATCAAAGTATTTTATATTCAAACTTCTGAATCATATTTGGAGACGTTTTCCAAATTTTGATTTTAAAAGTTCAGAGCAACACCTGGAATCATTCACACAGTTAAGCTCAAGCTGTTGGGGAGGTGACACAGGACTTTATGCTGTGACGTACATATTAGGTAAGTGAAGTGAGAACTAATAGGTAAATGAAGTGAGAACTAATCTTGAAAATAGCTAGTGTATTTAGCAGAGAAGCATTTCAAACTTAGGCTTTGAAGTAAGGTGCAGTTAGGAGCATACAGTTTTCTAATAGTTACATGCCACCAGGGTGGCATGGTGAGTATCCGTAAGAATTATGCAGAGCACTAGAAATGGGAGGATGCATTGCTGCACATCCTTGCACTGGCCAAAAGGTCCTGTTCTGCTTGCCTAACATCCAGTAAAAAACAGATTACCAGCTAACATTACAATCATCTCTAAGGTGCATGCAGCATATTAAATAACATGGGGAAAAAACATCTTTTTTGCTCTTAGATTTTATCTAGTTTGCCACAAGATGTTCCAGTAAAAAAAAAAAAATGAAGACTATTGTGTTAACTGGAAATATTGGATTATATATTAAATTTTACTGATTAAAACCAGCTCAGAACACCAATTCAGAAGTACCTGAAAATACTTATATCACTTTAGGTTTCTCAGGAACTGTGTATTCATCTTATACATTTTACCTTCTAGGTGTTTCATTTGCCAGTTACAGGAATGAAGAGGTTGTTGTCTCTAACTGCTACTTACCTGTTAATACTGTTTGTAATTAAGTAGTAGTTTCCACTGATGCTAATTGGTGTTAATTATTCAGGTTGATTTAGTAAGAAGGAGAAAACTCATGTCCTGCTCTTGATGTCTTCAGTGGTGACTTTTAAACATCCTATTTTGTAAATAAGCTCTTTTAAATTAGAATTGCTTTTTTAAAAGCTGCTGTTTCACTTTATTGAAAACAGTGAAACAGTTAAAAAAAAAAAAGTGTATTTAATCTTACTGAAAAATGCATATTTTGGTATTACAATTAAAACCATAACACTTCAATTAATAGTAATTCCTACATGGATATATCAATTACAAAGAATTAGGACCTCACTGAACATAGGTGTTTTAATAAATTATATTATTTCAGTGACCAAAGCCTGTGCAGATTTCCAGTGTGAAAACAGTACTAATATTTAGACTGTAGTATAGCTGTCAATTTGCCTTCTTGTTACTATAATTTTATATACATTTTTATAAGCAACTAGAGCAACTAGAGCAAACAACTTTGTTTTTAAATGGAATATTTCAATTAATGTAGTAGAAAACAAGCACAAATTTGTGGAAGATTTGAATCTGTGGAGTACTGCATATATCATGTAGGAAACAAGCCTTATGTGGGCAGGATGTTAATGTGGCTCACCTGGACTCTGCTCCAAGAGGCTTCCATGCTGTTCTCGCCTTCTGGGAGATCAAAAGCACCCTTGGCTGCAGGGGGAGTGTGGTAGACATGAAATCGTGATAAAACTCAAGTTGTCTGTCTTATTATCTGCAGTTGGGGAGGGAGGGGAATAGCTTTAGAGAAATAATAAAGGAGAAGCAATAATCATTGGGGCTGTTTTTCTATAAAGCAGTGAAAGTCTAGCATCAGAAGCAAGGGAATCTAGAGATAATAAACGGACAGATGTTTTCAGTTTATTAAAACCTAAATTTCTCAATTAAATATCAATATGCTTTTGAGAATTTCTTAGGATTAGTTGGTTTTGGGATTTTTGTGTCTTACTTATTTCCCTAAAATTTAGGTAATTAACCTAAAGATAAGTAAGTAATTCTAGATGGAAAGTCCAGTTTGTTCCTTTTTTTTGTTACCTTCAATCTGAGAAACACTAATATTCCTCTGTGATGCTAATTAAAAAAAAAAAAAAAGATTAAGATGAGGGATTCAGTCTTCCAATTTAAAATATTTTATATAGAAATTGATGTATATATAGCAGCCTGACCTAGGCAAATGCTGTTATTCCCTAATGAAACCTGCAGATTTTGGGGGTATTTAAATCATTCATTGGTATAGAACTTTGTCTTTGCTAGCAGTGTAAGAAGCCAGGGGTGTGTGGTTTTGGTACCCTAGTTTTGCAACTTTATATAGAAATATTCCAGTTTCATTTCATCCTCTGGCCCTTCGTAGGCCACACAAAGATTGTAGTAGCTGCAGCAACATTAATTCCTGGACCTAAAGCCTTACCATTCACCCTGCAGTATAAATGGTGTGAAATAGAGAGAAAGTCTTGCTGCTGTGCAAGCACTGATCAGCAATAGCTGAATGGTGTCAGGGCTGCTGTGTTACTGCAGGGCTTTAGCTGCAGAGGCAAAGAACCAGCCCGTCCATCTCCTGTCAGGCTGCAGGGTTTTCTCTGCCACAGTGTAGCAGCAGAGCTGGCGCAGGGGGCTCCAGCAGGTTCCCTGCACAGCGGCAGCCCCTGCCCAATATGGGCTGTAGGCACGGCTTGCCCAAGGTAACCAACTCCCTGTCCCAGGTTACAATGTAAAGATGTGCCCAAAAGTATGTATCACCATCTGCTGAAACCAGATGGGGCAGTGATTCTTACCTCTGCGGGAGATATCCTTTGCTAATGGGCCATCTGTTAAAAACCCGGTGGGGCAATGTTCTTTATCTTTCCCACAACCCGCCCTTCCTCCAGAGGATATCTTCTGTTAGTGGGCCACTGAGTCCCACTGCATGACTGATAAAATTACATCATCCCATTGGGAGATGCTCCACCCAGGGGGAGGAGCCAAACATTTCCTACCCAGATAAAAACTGAGATTTGAAACACCAAGGCAGCCTTTAACCACTGGCTTCCAGAGGACAAGAGCTACCAAACCTTTCTACAGGATCACTACTTCAACAAGACCACTTCATCTGGACTGCTACCACCACCCTAACTAGTGGGGTGTCAGGTTGTATTCTGACTCTGTCCGTGGTTTTTCTTTTGTACTATTGCACGTATTTTATTTTTCTCTTTTTTCCTATTAAATTGTACTTCTGACTTAGAGTCTCTCACTGGTGCTTATCCAGCTGTGGTGAAATTGACCCTAATCCTTATTACCTATATTATGATCTTTGATATTTTAAAAATTGCAAGTATAAAAATAATTGCCATTGTTTTGTCTCTATATTACTGATTTCTATGTTAGAGCTTGGGTGAGTTTTGGAATTTGTCGTGGTGGTGCCTCTCCCACCTGTGTGTGCTGCAAGCTCAAATTATCCAAGTAGAACTGCCCCACCAGTGCTGTCAGTGGTGTGTCCTTACCATTTCAAGGTGATGGCACAGTAATTAAACTAAGTAGAATGGCATGATAGCAAATGGAGGGAAGGGAAAAAAATGAGATTATCAGTAGCTTCTTCTCAGTTTAAATACTCCTTAGCAGGAATGGCTGTATTTTCATTAATGCAAACACTGAAAGGAATTTCAGCATGATTACTCAGCTATGAGTCAGTCAAAATCTGCAGGAGCAGATACTGCTCTTTGGGGAGATTTTCACTGAGCTTCTAGTCTAAAGGAGCATGTTGACATCTGAACTTGGTTTTATTTGAAAAGACATGTGTGGGTTGCTGGACTATAGCTGTGCCTGCAATTTATCTGTACCCATTTGCTTTGCATAAATACATAAAGATGTGTATGGAAAGCACTCTAGGCTTGCTGCTGGCTTTTACATGGCGTCTTTGTGCCACCTAGTGGACCTGGGTCTTTTTCCAGCGACCATGGCACATCCTGGAAAGATTCAGGTTTCTCCACAGAAATTCTAGATTTTTAATATTTCTGTAATAAGATATAATGAACTCAAAGTACAAGACTTGCTAATAAAGCTACACGTGCCTGAAGCCCATTCATCATTTTGCTGCTGAGATCTGTGATTGCATTGCTTTCCAGAAATTGTCAGTTCTTGAGAAAATAAATTTTTTTTACATATTTCCTGCTCCAGTAAAGTGAAAATTTGACATTTGCCAACAAAGGTCTGATGTAATTGAGCAATTCGACTGATCTGAAGGAACTGGCAAAAGTTGGATTCACCTCTTTCCTGGTGGCTGCTTTTGAAGTTGTCAATCTCTGCCACCCAATTTTACCTCTTAAAAATGTGTAAGTGCTGCAGAGAGCAGTAAAGCCAAACACAGCAAAACCCCTGAATCTTTTGGAAGATTGCTACAAAATTCAGCTCTGGTAATCAAGGTGCTTTTTATCTATACACTTTGGATATAAATTCATATATGCAATACCTAATGTTAAAGGTAGCAGTCAATGTACTTAACAACCACCTAAAGAGACCTGGTGCATGAGCTTAAACTTCTGAATTATCAGTGCCCTGTAGATTGTGGCTTTAGCTGTGATGGGAACAGGGAACAGATTGTGCCTGCCAGGGCTTGTATGACTAGTCATCTCTAGAAGATGGCAGGTGAAAAGGGGATTTATAGCAATTAATGTTTATTTCAGAGTCATAGACTAGGTTTTTTCACAAATATCACTTTGATGCAGGAATTCTCTGAACAACAGCTCACTAAGGAGTAGGAGAACGTCTGTTAATGCCAACCTAAACTTATATTCTTCCTTTAAAACCTCTGGTATCGGGCACAGTCAGAGACAAAAAAAAACAAAGGTAAGATAGCTAAGATAGCTCTTTGGTCCAGCCCAGCATGGGTCTTACAGATTCATCTCCTTTTGAGAATATCAGAAGGACCACTTCTGACTGGGCCAAAAAATTAAGGAGCAGACAAAAGCTAAACTGCAAGGCCTATTTCTGCAGGGACCATCTGAATCTGGAGAGCTGGCTGACAAAACATATCTTTGTCAGTGGTGGAGGATCATGAATTAAGTGATCAGTTTTGGTTCCAAAAGTGGAAGAGTCTGGATGGGACTAAGTGCAGCACGTGCTTTTATGATGTTCTGCCTGGGAAACTCAGGAAACAGGTGTCCAGCACAGCTAAAATCTTGCAGTAGAGAGCTGAATTGGAAGAGTGGGACCCCAGAAGAGCTGATACAAATACCGGATTTAAGGCTGTGAGAAAGAAGGGAAGCTGATATCTGCGATTCTGTGTTGGGGGAGAGGTGGTTTTGTTTCTTGCAGTTCCTCCTATTTTTTCACTCCTCGGGCAGTGCAACGGTGCTGGGTCCCAGTGAGTGCAGATAAACCCAGCTTTACCCCATCCTTGCCAACTCCAGTGGCTGAGTGCCACTCGCTGTGGGGCGCAGGCAGGGATGAGGGCAGGGAGCAGGATGGGGGCAGGGATGCAGGCACAGGTGAGGGCAGGGATGGGGGCAGGGATGCGGGCAGGGGTGAGGGCAGGGATGGGGGCAGGGGTGCGGGCAGGGGTGGGGAGCAGGGAAGGCGACGAGGCAGGGATGCGGGCAGGGATGCGAGGCAGGGATGCGAGGCAGGGATGCGGGCAGGGATGCGGACAGGGATGCGGGCAGGGATGCGAGGCAGGGATGCGGGCAGGGATGCGGGCAGGGATGCGAGGCAGGGATGCGAGGCAGGGATGCGAGGCAGGGATGCGAGGCAGGGATGCGGGCAGGGATGCGGGCAGGGATGCGTACGCGGCGCTGCGGGGCGCCCGTGAGCGGCGGCGGCCGCGCTGCCGTGGGGCGGCATCCGACGGGCTGGGCTGGGCGGCACCGCGCCCGCAGCAGCCGCCGGCGCTTCCTTCTGGCAGCAGGAGAGGGAGCGCAGGTAGGACCCTGCGCCGCGCCCCTTGCCCCGCGCCAGGGCCGCTGCGGTGCGGGCAGCGGGCGGGAGCCGCGCCGCAGACCGGGGCTCGCAGCCTCCCGCGGGGCTCCGCATCCCGGCCCCGCCGCTCCGGGAGCCGCCCGCTGCCGTGCGGGCTCTCCCCGCCGCTCTGCCGCCCGGGCTGCGCTGCATGTGCCCTGCGGCTCGGCAGCGAGCAGCCCAGGGGCCGGAGCTGCGCCGGGAGGACGGCCAGAACCCCCCCGTAAGTAGCTGCCTTTGTTCGGTGGAAGGTGTAAGGAGGCGTGCGGGTGATTTTCAGGAGGTGTCACTTCGCCCCGCTGCCGCGGAATTCAATGGCTGGGCTGGTTGTCTCCGATTCCTTCTGCTTCCCCTTTGTTAGCGTTTTCCCGGGGAGTCCTGTATTGTTTCAGCTTCACTGAAAGACAAGCAGGAGCTGTCAAAGAGATGACTTTGTTCGCTGCGATGCTTGTCTAGAGCAGCATGGCTTTGTTCAGGCTCCCCGTGAGCCATTTGTCACCCGAGTGCCGCCGTAAGGAGCGGGCTGCGCGTCCCCGTCCCCAGCCCTTGCCAGCCGCGGGAGCAGGTAAGCCAGAGGGAGCACCATTTCACACGGGAAATCCATCTCCTCAGCCAGAAAACGCCACAGAAATGGGTGTAACGCGCGTCTTTTCTATGTCACTGCGTGATTTTTAATGAATGACGGTTTGGGGGGTTTAAATTAATTTTTCTGGCATTGCCACCAGTCCGTCACAAACCCGGCTCTCCGTAGCTGTAGTATGTAAAGCGTTATTATGGCTCTGCTCTGTCATTTGAAGTGTAAAAATGCCCAGTTAAAACACAGTTCAAGGAGCAAAAAGAGACCTGGAAACCACAACTGTGCATCCTGAAAATTTAATATGCTTGACAATAATGGCACTGAAAATGATCTGCTGTTGGGGGGATGGGACCATGGAGAAAGGGAAGAGTAATTTGCAACCACAGGCCTAATAATAGATATTCTGTCGATAATAGATACATAGATAATATAATTTGTTACCCTCCCAAGCACATTTTCTGTACATACCTTAAACGGCATTATGTGAAAAGAGCTCTTTTCTTAGACTCCGGGTTATTTAAGATAGCTGATAGCAGTAGCATGTTTTAACAGATGAAAGATGATAAATTAGTGCCAGAACTGACTTTTATTTGGTATTTGGTAATTCATGCTCAGTAAATTCCCATCACTGAAATAAATCTAATTGCACCTTGCATAGACAGTCAAGTCTTGTAACTACACCAAAACATCAATGAGCGTAAATGTTATCATGACTTTCTTTAAAAAAGCCATTGACACTACAGTAGTTAGCAGTTCTTACTTACTTTGGCTGGTTTGAATCCAGGTCAGAAATTAATAAAACAGACAAATTCAACTCTTCCTTGGCCACTATCAGTTTATCAGATTAGAGGTTGTGTTTGTATTCAAATATTTCATTGCAACAAGTAGCTTGAACACTATGAAGCACATAGAAATTTTATATGAAAGTGATTTGTGTATTTATTTTTGCTCCAGTTGGATAATTGCAAGGATTACCTTGGAAATAAGTATTGGTAAATATGGTACGTAGTAAAGAGGTTTCTGCTAGTTGGTATTAATCTATTTCTCTCCAATGAGAAAATTTGTCTTGGTGACCCTGTTCTAAAATTAAGGGCCATTTTCAAATACCCACTTGGGCCACCCTGCTTTTTAGAGAGAATTGCTTCACACAAGCAATTATTATTTTTTATTTACATACTGTATAACAGAATTTTTAGAAGTGCACTGGCAGCAAACACAGTAGGTCTGAAGTATGAATGGCTTGCTGGGTCCTGTGCTAAGACATTAACTTTTTTCTTTCTTTTTTTTACCCTTTGTTTGTTCCTTGTTTTGGGCTGTTGTTTTGTGAGGTTACGCAGGTAGTAGGATATGTGAAATGGAAAGACATTTTGGAAAATTTTTTCTTTCTTTTTTTTTTTTTTTAACATACAGGTCCTTAAAATCTTAACAAAATTTATTAGTTACTAAAATATTGTTTGGCAATAATATTTAACTTTAAATATAGATGCTAAAAAGCAGCTGTTTTGGTTTCACACTTCTGAATACAGCAATAAAAATAACTTTTGCAGATTCTTCTGCTTTGGCTCTTAGTCACTCTGAATAGTGTTTTGCCAGGTATCTCAGTCACTGAAAATGGATTTGTCTGTGACTAATGTAGTTTAGAGTTATTTCAAGATTGCTGTTATAGATGTGTCAGGTAAGCTCTTTTTAAATAAGAAATGCATGGCATAATAAGTGTTGAATGAAATGTGATGATGAATTTACGAATATGGATATGTGGTTGTTGTTTTAGAAAGAAATCTGACACGAACAGAATTCTTCATAGATAGTGTAAGGTTGAATGACTACGTTTTGACTTTTTGTCCTCACAAGCCAAGAGACAAGATTTTATTTTCATATTCTGAATTATTCATATTTGAAAATTGCTGACTCTGATTGAGAGGGAATTTTTTTCCCTTTCCATAAAATCAATACAGTCTTTATTCCATAAAGCCCAAGTAAGAGAATCATGGCAAAAATGGTTAAGCCTACTATTGAAATGTTGGAAAAGTACAGTCAATTTCTTTGGAACCAACAAACTCAGGGCAATACAGTTGCATAATAGGTGCCATCAGCATGATATAAACATTGAGATGCTCCAAATGTTGAGATGCTCTAAACACCTGCATGTTGTCACTGAGCCAATTATTTGAATTGATATAATAAATTGACAAGTATAATAAAGTTGTATAAAGTGTGCTGTAAAATAGAATTAATTGGTGTTAAGTAGCATGATAGAAGGCAACCTAAAGCTATAGGGTTAACTTTAATTACATTACTGCTTCTACTGGAGGGGCCAAATTTTTTTATCTGTTATTTAAATTAGCTAGTGATGGATAAAAATTGTGTTTGTTTCCGTGGAGACTCCATGAATTTTGTCTTTAGGGAACAATCAGTTGTATTGTAGATCTTACACTCACTGTTTCCCATCATTTCCTGAAGGAGCTTTCACTCCTTTTGATTCTCTGCATCACATAACTTCTCTCTTTAAGAGCTAAAATATATTTTGTCAGAAGCACACAGCATTTACCCTTGCTTCACATTCAGCATTTTTGTTTGTATTGGTGAAGCCTTACAAAGAAATAAAATTTACTCGTAACAGATATGTTTTAATTAATACTGTTCAAGACTGGTGCATTACATGAACCGAATCACAGTGATTTGGTAATTAAGTTTGGTGGGAAGAAAAATGTGGAGATCTTGCTGCATATTATCCTGGGTAAGTGGCTTACAGTGCTGTTTTGCCACACATGCTGATTCAGGTGCCTCTACAAATGTGTAAAGTACATCAGTATGTTTCTAAATGTAGTTCAGTTTGTTCTTTGTATGTGTATGCTGTGCACCAAATTGCAGGAGCAAAAGTTTCATGCCTCTAACAAGGCCATTTAGGAAAATTCTGTCACATGCAGATGATTTTAGTTCATTTAATTCACATCCCAACGGTGCTTTGAAATGGCTTATGATTTTAATTCTAACACATGTGAAAGCTTTGTTTTATCCTCTATTATTGCCTTAAGAAAAACAGTAAGGAAATGATCAAAATAAGTAAAACTTCCCTCACACTTTAGTGTTTGGGAGTGCAAACTGCTGTGCATTTTGCTGGCATGCTTGACCACCTCTTTCATTACTCAGCATGTTTTGAACATCAGCTGTCAGACTTGGGCAGCTTCATAAAGCAGCTCAGCCTAGTGATTTGTGGTAAGGCTTCTGTAGGAGGATGCTGCACGTTACAGATTATGTTTACTGTTAAGCTGAAATGTGGAGGGAGTGTGATGAAAAGAATTGAAGTGAAATGAACCGCACAAAATTCTGACTTTCATGTTGCTCTTCAAAGAAAGTTGATTTTCTTCAAAGTAACACGCTGTCTTTCTCTGTGGCTTTTAAGAAGATCTCATTTAAAACTTCAGCACAGGAAAAAGAAAAAAAAAGGAAGAAAAAGGTACAATTACAGTGATCTGTGGAACAGTTTGAGCCAGAAGAGAAAAATAGTGATGGAGAGCCCTGTGAATCTGTACGATCTTTGGGTGTCTGTTGGCACATATGTGAGAGGCTTGGATTGAGTGGATTCATCTGCCAACAAAACTGAACTGCCTTCCATGCTGTAGGACCTCTTTCCTGTTGCTTATAACTCTGGCAAATTTTAGCCATGTGGTCTGTAGTTCATCACACTTATTTGTGACTCATGTTAATTTTTATTCTAATTAATTCATTAATTAGTTGAGAATTAGACTGGTTGTTTTGCCTTGCCAAAATATCCTGAGATAGTTCAGAAACATGGTACTGTTCTGCTTCTTAGCTAGGCTCCAGATCCTGCTAAGGCATTTTTACTGTCGTCATCACAGTCTGCCCGAATTTTCTGTCCTAAGTCTACAAAATACCAGTCTACAAGCTAAAGTTAAAATACTGAGTCTACAAAATATTTCACTTTCATTATTCTAGTTTTCACATACCTCTGAGAATTTTAGCAAAAAAAAATGAGAGATTACATGTTTATTCAACACCCAGTGATAGAGTATTTTTAACAGTGACCTCAGTGGTACTTGCTGTATCTGCAGTAGCAATTGAAGTGGGACTGTGACTATACTGGAGACAGAATTAAAATTAAGGTTTTCAACAAGACAAAGATGTAGTTATGAACTGTATAAGGAAGGGATTGGGCAATAATTCTTTGGAAGAGCTGTGGTTTATGATAAATTACTCAAGTTGCTGCTGCAATGAAAAAAAACATTGTATGGTGATACATAAGACAACAGCATGGAAGACACGAGAAGTCCTCCTCAACTGTAAACACCATGTCCAGGCAGGCTACAAAAATGTGTGTGAATTGGAGAGTATCCAGAGAAGAGGAATGAAAATAATGAAAACGTTTTTAGAATATTTGGAGAGCACAGGTACAGATTTCACAAGGAGCTGGGCTAGATAGTACAGGGACATGGGACATGGTGAATGTGAAGGGGGATGACTGGGACCTGAGAAAGAGTAGGGTACAGAGTGAACTAAGAGGAGGGAATTTGGGTTACCTGCAGAGACTCCAGCATACCAGAAGCCTTGGCAATTGCAAAGTGGGATTGACAAAGTTAGAAGACAACAAAGAACCAGAGGAGATGTAATTAATGACTGGGAAAGTTATGTTGGAGCCTATGGGACAGAAGTAATTAAAAGCTGGAAGAAAATTGCAGTCTTTCTTCTTAAGATTACATTGTTTTCTAAATCTTAGCTGGGAGGCCACAATTCTATCTTAGCATTCGTGCTTTAGGCGACCCATCATAAATGATTTCTTCATCTTTTCAAATGGGGAATGGCCACCTGTTACTCCAAAGAGCAGTTCTGGGTATGTAGAGGCTATTCTGTATCATACTGGTCTCATGTGGGTGAGCAAAATAAAAGATACAAAAGAAACATTTTAAAATTTATTTTGGTTTTCTTGGTTTTTTTTGTTTGTTGGGGTTTTTTTGGAGATTAACAAGAGTGCAAGTGAAAGAAAGGAAATGCTAGAACTTCACAGCATAGAGCTGTCAGAGTTGTAAGTTGCTAAGAAAAAAAAAGAAAAAAGCAAGCTGATTTTTTGTCCTTTCCGTATCCTGTTCCGAGCTGGGTGGATGTTTTGCAGTAGCCTAGGCTGGCCCATCTGGGGGCTGTGGTGATGAGCAGTGCCATGCTGCTCTCAGCCCCGAAGCTTTGGCACTCACTGCTTCATCTGCTGCCCATGTTTGGCGGAAGGACATTCACCCTCAGCTCATACACGTGGGTTTTGATGTTCTTCCCATCCACCCTGTTCCACATCCCCTGTTGACAGCACAAGGGTGGGCTGTACTGAAGAGCCCTGCTGTGTTTTTTCTGGCAAGTAGATTAATCTTTCAGCCACCCACACAGCCTGCTGAACACTGTCACGAGTTCCTGGGAGCTGGTAGCCTGATACCAACACCTGATATCTGACCAACTGTGTGCTTTGGGTTATTGTGTTTCCTTGGAGAGGAGGCCAGGGGAAAAAACAGTGTAGGTGAGCTCTGGAGCACTTCAGATGTGAAATGAAGGCTCCATGTGGCCCAGGGTTACATCCCCTCACACCCCTGCCTGCTGGAACCCCCTTCCAGCAGCTAAAGGATAGATTCCCAATGCCTTAAAGTTCCCCATTCCTGGCACTCTTCAGGAGCCTTTCCAGACAGAGCTCATCAGTAAGAGGCAGATGGGCTCTGAGCCAGAAGGGTCACTGGAGTAATTCTTCCCCAGCCCAGGTGTTTTTGTGGGACTATTCTACATTGTCAGAGTGAAAGAAGCTGAAGACCCATTTGTGACTCTGGTGAGGTGTTGAATCCTTCTGTTTGTCAAGCAGAGCTGTGACAGTGGCATTAGCTGCTAGACTGCATTTTGCCTCATTTTATCTTATTTACAAATTGCAGCTTGTCTGGTATGAGGAATCACCTTTGTAATGCCCTGGCCCACTCAGCAGGTTTAGTGGAAGATAATTTGATTCACTCTGAGTGATACATGGGAGAAAGAACAAAATTCCTGGGGAATTTCACAACAAATTTTTACTTGCAAATTTTAGATCTTTCGGGTAGAATAACGTACTTGGCAAATTTTAAAACAACAGCCAGACAAAGTAAGGCACTTCACACACTTAGCAAACTTTAACTTGGTGAACTATGACTTATTGAGGCACAACAAGGCACTTACTAAGGCATTGACTGGAATTTTTTAGTCTGGTTTCCAATATAATTTGGGAGGGAGGGAGGGAGGGAGGAAGGAAGGAGGGAGGAAGGAAGGAAGGAAGGAAGGAAGGAAGGAAGGAAGGAAGGAAGGAAGGAAGGAAGGAAGGAAGGAAGGAAGGAAGGAAGGAAGGAAGGAAGGAAGGAAGGAAGGAAGGAAGGAAGGAAGGAAGGAAGGAAGGAAGGAAGGAAGGAAGGAAGGAAGGAAGGAAGGAAGGAAGGAAGGAAGGAAGGAAGGAAGGAAGGAAGGAAGGAAGGAAGGAAGGAAGGAAGGAAGGAAAATCACCATCCTAGGATCCAGTGGAGCATGCCAACTCAGCACAGGTGTTGCTATCCTTTTTTCTGCTCTGGCCCACTGGGCCTTCCCCCAGGCCTGTGCTTTATAGGATTAAATGCACTCAACAAAGTAGCAGAGGACACCAAGCTGTTGACACACCTGGAGGATAGGATGCAATCCAATGGCACCAGGACATTCCAAGGGGTCCCATGTGAATCTCATGCAATTTAACACAGCCAAGTGCAAGGTGCTGCACCTGGGTCAGCCAGACCCCTGGATATCAACACAGGCTGTGGATGAACAGACCAAAAGCAGGGACTTAGGGGTTGTTGGCGGGTGTGAGAGGCTGGACATGACCCAGCCATGTGCACTCACAGCCCAGAAAGCCAAATGTGCCCTGGGCTGCATCCAAAGCAGTGTGGGCAGCAGGAGAGGGAGGAGATTCTGCCCCTCTGCTCAGTTTTGGTGAGCCCCCAGCTGGAACACTGCATCCAGCTCTGGGGAACCCAACACAGGAAGGACATGGACCTGTTAGAGGAGGACCACCAAGATGCATAGAGGGAGGGAGCACCTCATACAAGGAAAGGCTGAGAGAATTGGAATTGTTCATCCAGGAGAAGAGGTGGTTTTGGGGAGACCTAATTGTGGCTTTCCAGCACCCAAAGAAAACCTACAAAAAAGATGGAGAGGGACTTCTTACAAGAGCGTGTAGTGACAGGAAAAAGAGGAATAACTTCAAACTGAGTGCAGTTTTAAATAAAATATTAGAAAAAATCTTTACTGTGAGGGTGGAGAGCCACTGGAACAGGTTGCCTGGAGAAGCTGTGGATGCTCCATCCCTGTCCCAGGTCAGTTTGGATGGGACTCCAAGCAACCTGGTGTGGTGAAAGATGCTCCTGCCCATGGTAGAGGGGTTGGAACTAGGTGATCTGGAAGGTCCTTTTCTACCCAAGCCATTCTATGAGTCTCTGATACATACATGAATGTGCATATAAGGCTATACACCTTGAAGAAACTCCAGTTGTTGCTGGAGTGACTTTGCCATCTCCGTGGATTTTCTGTGTACCTATGGATTCCTTGAGCTAGCCTGTTCATGTGGTCCTAAATTCCATGTCCTTCACTTTGTATGTACCTCATTTAGAAGTTGTAGCTAATTTTAATAATTTTAAACAAATCCAATTAATAGAACTGCTGAACATTATAACTGGCTGCAGTTAGCAGTTGTGTTCTAAATGTGTCAATAACTACCTAGCATTAAGTAGTCTCAAAAAAAGCAAGCATAGATATTTTAAATTGGACAGTGAATATTAGTGACCATGATTTTGCTATAATCTCCTATGAGGTTTTACTTCTGTCAGGGGGGTCAAAAACATCCTTCTTGCCTCCAGTGTGCTCTGCAGTGTTAACCTTGCCCTTCGAGGTTTTTTTGGTCCCATGTCCAGTCTGTCTCACTAACCAATTTTGAACTTTGGGAACCTTTGAGTCTCTGAGATTTACACTCTTTTATGTTGTTACTCATTTGTGGCATGGGCACAACTGACCACAGGTGGCTAACCCCATTTCTCCCCAGGACCAGACTCAGATTTGCCCAGGCACACAACTAAACTGCATATCAAATTTGTCATGTGCATCTGTTTATGCAAAACTTTATTGCCCATGGCAAGAAAAGCAGGACTCTGTAATGTGTGACAGTCCCATGTGTCCAGCAATAAACCCACCAAAGCCCAAGAAACAACTCTCTGTGTTTTCAATGAGTTCTTTACAGATGCTGCCATGACTCTGCTGTTGATTATGATTATGATTATTGTGTAGTTTTTACAAATTTTCATTCATTACTTTTACCACGTGTAAACTACTAATGCAAGTTCCCTACATTAGTACCACTGTTGCCTCTTCATGTTATGTAGCTGTTAGGAGGTGTTATTCTCAATTTGACCCTGCTTTAGTTGGAGAGCTGTAATAACTAGCATAATTTAATATTTGTTTTCTATAGAGAGAAATATATGTTCCATAAATTCAAAGTATTTTTTTAGTGTAGAACTGTGACTAGATCTGCATGGCTAGAGCCTGCATGTGGCATTCTGAAGATACAGTACTGCCTGCACCAGGAAGGTTTGTGAGGAAATGAATCATTTGGTCTGCAGAGCAGAGCATGGCTGCTGTGTCCTAAATCAAGCCTTTGTTCCTAAACAAGAAGAAAAAATGTTGCCTAACTGCCCATTAAGTCAGCTTCAGTTTTTCAGTTCTCTAACTATTAATTCTTATCTCATGAGTAATAATAATAATAATAATAATAACAACAACAACAATTTAAGTAATGTTTTGAGTGCAATATTGTGTATGTTTGCATGCCATTGGATACATTTGTGCAGTGTTTTGCTTTTTTTGGGGCAGAGCATGCCAAGAAGATGTCTTATAGCTGCTGCCTATAATTCACTTTACTCTTCTTCTAACACATTTTGCTTTATTTGGGCCATAGAATCATGAAATTAATGAAGCTGGAAATGACCTTGAGTCCAATCTTTGGCTGAACACCCTGGCTAGCTGACTGGCTTGTCAACTAGATCGTGCCACTAAGTGTCACATCCAGCAGTCTCATGAACACTTCCAGGGACAGTGACTCCACTACCTCCCTGGGCACCCCATTCTAACCCTTGAGGACTGGGAGAAAAAATTCTTCCTGATATCCAGCCTCACATGGCTTGAGGATGTGTCCTCTTGTCTTGTCAAAAGGCTTCAAACTTCAGAATCTGAGTTAGCCAAATAATGAATATTCTTACTTTTGAAAGGCAGTGGATGTTCTAAATGCTTAAACTGAGACATTTAGGATTTTTCTTAAAACAGAATATTAAAATAAGGTTTTTTTAAAAAGAAAATTTTGATAACTGAAAGTGAATATGCAGGAAATTGGACCGGGCTTGTAACAAAAAATGTATTTCTTAAAGCAGCCCCCAAATCTAAACCTTTCTAGTAGGGAGAGAAGAAAATCAGACCAAAAAGCTTGACAAGTCTTTTTTTTTAATCTTCATTTCACCTTTGCAGTGCTGTATGGTTTAGGATAAAATATTGAGTTCATAATTTAAAGCTTTAGAATATTGTAAATTCAGCATTTTCAGACAATAAAGTTGCTTGGCTCACAATGAAGCAGAAGGAAAATGGAAATAATAGGGGAAACACCTTAGGAAGTGCTTTGGCTTGGCTTTGTTTTTTGTCATTTTGTGAATCATCTTAATTCCCTTCAATCCTCCCTTCCAAATGAACAATAACTCCCACTCCCCAGGAATCCTGATATGTTTTTTTAAAATTAAATAAGATACAAGTGCAGAAAGAATTCTGGCACTAATAGTAGTTTTGTAAAAGTTGGTTCTACATCTGTGGTTCTAATTATTAGGAGATATTGAATTACAGAATTACGTATTAATTAAAATATAACACAGTGAAGGTGTGTGTATATATAAATTCACAAGTACGTTGTTGAATGTAATGTAACACATAATAAAATTAATTTTTATCCCAAATAACAAATTAGGGAAACCACTTAATGCATCATAATTTTACAGACCAGCACTAGCCTTCCTAATCTCATTTCTGCAGCCCTTGTGTAAATATCAGCCTTTCAGCACCTGCTTAAAGAGCAACCTCACTGCACTGCCATGCCAAAGTGCCAGTGCTGGGAGAAGGGATTTCAGCAGGGAGAAATGCATGCCATGGGAGCAGAAGCATGCATGCAAGGTTTCACTGCGTGCTCCCCGGAGAGGTGCCAGATTTGCTTGAGGACAGAGGCAGGAGCAGTGTGTGTGTCTATCACACACTTCAAAAGGGAGGTCTGTGAGGAGGTGCTGGAGTCAGCTCGGCCCCTGGGGAACGTGGGTTGCTCTCCTGTGTCCTTGTTTGTTGTTGTGTCTTGAAGAGCATCAGTGGTTTCACATCTGAGAGATTTAATCTGCTGGGGAAGGCTGGTGTCAAAATTTAAAGGAATAAGCAGCAGCACCATCACAAGCAAACCTACAAATGGTGGCAAGACAAGGCTGCCTGGGGGCTGGAGCTGGGCAGGGCTCTAGCTGTGTTTAATCACTCAGGCTGTTATCTGGTGACCTTCACGTGTGCTGCTGTGTGTTTGCTTTGGTCTCTGTGCTCCATGGCTGGAGCTCCTGCTGAGTTCTGAATTCTGCCTCTGCTCCTCATGCCTGCAGGGACTGCACTGCCAGCTTTGCTCTCCTCACAGCTAATTGCAATTATTCTTGTCCGCTTGTCGCTTACAAGTTTCAACTCTCTCCTGTGATTTTAAGCCCAGAAGTTTTTGCTAACCTATCAGTCTGCAAACAAAGATGACATTTGGATACCTGTTTTATGCCCTTTCCTGAGTGCAACCGTGGTGGTTTTTTAAAGCTCCATTTGTAGGACCTTGCATTCTTGGTCTCAGTCAGCAGAAAGAAGGCAGCTTGGTCTTTTTTTCTAAACTAAATTATAAAATTGCAGGAAAAACTTGTTACAATGAGTTATCAAATTTCAATAAGCAACCTATGAAATGTCAATAAGTAAGCTATAAACCTGCAATAATTTATAATATTAAAAATAAACCAACAATACTTAGTAGTGCTGCATGGTAAGTAATAAGCTACATTGATTAGGATCATGTAGTGGTTACCATGATATGAGTATGATGTCAGACTTTTCCTAGAGAGGTAAGAAGCTGAAGACATTAATTTCTTCAAGAAACTTCTATTCTTTTTAACCTCTTGGTATATGGGGATGGGAAGCAGTCTTCTGTTTCATTAAAAAAGGAGAATAATTAAAACCTCAATAGCTGTTCCCAGGCTTCTCACAGAGTCATTTAAATCAGGAAAATACGGACTGATTATGCACGTGTTGGCACTCTGTAATCTTCTGGAACTGGTAACCAAAGAAAGTGAGTTATTTTCTTCTTTTTCTGTTCAAAGATTGCCCTCAAAAACATTCCAGTGATGTTTACCTTTGCTGTTTCTGTTAAACACTACCAGAGATCCCCTGTGAAGTGGGAAGCAGTTACAGATAGCTGCAAACAGCTGCAGGTGTGTGGCAGTCAGCTCTTGACTTCTGATGGAGGCTTCTAGAACAGGAACGAAAGGTCACCAAGATGCTGAAATACTCATGTGGTGAATCCATAGGTTTATGTAGCTGCATTTTGTGAGTTTTTGGATTTAGTAGAAGAATGAATATCTTATGGCTTTGAGCTTCAGGAAAGTGTAGTGTTTTAATCATTGTTACTTTTGCATAAATCTTCTACCAGAGCTGTTACTGCTGTGAAGTACAATGGCTTCCATTTGTGGGTCCTAGACATGGGTGAAGGTGGCAGCTACTTTGTCCTTTAATTTTGTTCCTTGTCAAGAGCCTCGTGAACTAGTTAGAGAGACAATTTGTGCTTGGACAGAGGTCTGGCTCCTTGGTATTTTTTGTTGGGCTTTTTTAACCATTTCCAAGATCTGGAAGGTTGTTTGATCAGTGATATTAAAACAATGTCAGAAGTAAATAGATTAACTTGCAGCTGCTTAGTTGGTTTAAAAAATAGGGAGGACAACCTCACTTGCACAAGGTGATGTACAAGAAAGGGATTATAAATTTTTTGTGGTCCCTTTGGTCCTTCATCATTCCCACAGATAAAGAAGTATGCTGGCTTTTCATGCAGTTGATAGCCATATAATTTGGTGTGTGTGGTCAGACTGGGGAGAAAGCAGCGTGAAAGCACAGAGACTGGGCTTTAAAACAGCAGTTTGCCACTTCAGGTAATTTTTGAGGTAAGCCCTTGCTCTATGATGCTGAATCTGGATCCCTCTGATAAAAGGTATGTTGCTGTAAGGCTAGGAAACAGTGAAAGAATACAGTAGCATGACTTTTTTTTAAGCAGCAAGAAGGAGAGATTTATTGAAAAGTCACAGCACTGATATAAGGGAGATCGTGAAAAACAAAGTAGAAAAGACTCATTGGTCAGAGAAGGCAACACTTCTTTGAAAACATGCTTTGTGCAAAACACCATAGACACTCAGACGGCTCAGTTTTCTTTCTACCTTCCCTTGTTTTATCTCTGAGAAAGATCCCAGCCTGGGAAAGATCCAGGCTGGAGCTGAGAAAAGTCAACAGCCTGGGAAAAAACTAGATTATGTTTCTCCACGAGCCTTCAGCAGTGTCCACCATGGTATATTTCTTTTACATATAGGCAAAATGATAAAGCAAACAATAAATGACATGACAGCTCTCTTACTTAAATGGCAGCAGTTCTGATAAAAATGCAAAGCAGGGGACACCTGTCTGTCCTTGCACAGCCCCCCAGTCCAGCACAGGCAGCTGCTGGCCCAGGGTCCCTGTCCCTGGGGATGAGAAGACGTGAAGCGCCGCCGAGCGTGAGGAATGCCTCTGCTGGGATGGCCCTCGCAGGTCAGTGGCTTTTATCCTCCCCACAAAACGCTCTGCTAGGTCTGTAAAAGATTAAAAGGAGAAGCAGCCCTGTGCTGCACACAGATTTGCTTTCTTGTCAGCCAAACTTGTTGTCTCCAGCTGACCGACCGTGGCACTTTTGCTCTTTTTCCTGTTATTCTTGTAACTTGTGTCTACTTTATTCTTTTCCCTTTTTCTGATGAGGAAATGCCTAAGATCTTGCCAGTGTGCTATATGTATGGCCTCATTCTTTAAGTTTTCATGCAGTTTAGTCTTATTTGACATGGACTTTTCTCAAAAAATAATTGGTGTTCTTGTTTTTCTTTTATCTCCTACAAGCTGCACTAATATCTTGCATCTCCCCTGGGATTCCAGTGTCATAATATTAAACTTTTTTTTTTAAATTAAGAGGCAAATAAATATCCTTCATTTGCCTTGCAAAATATTCCTTATTTTCTAAGTATTTAAAGGACTGATGTTCATCAACAGTCATTAATTCTGCCATACAAACTTATTCATTAGTATTTTCTATTTTCAATGTGTACATCTGTTCTGTGCCTGGGGAGATGGGTTGGTCTAAACCCAAATTATTTTCTAAGGAACCATGGGACTGACAGTGAAACTTGGGTTCTTCCCAGTGTTTTAGAGTGTAAATAAACACTGTGCCTCACAGCAGCCTTCACAGCAACTAGCAAGGCCAATAGAAATACACATCTGTTTACAAAGGGGATATTTTCTCTTTGTTTTGTATGTAGCACATCTAGAGGAGGAATGCAAAACTGGTTCACAGTATGAAAAGAAATGTTTTCACTATGTAAGTTATTTGTTCTTTTGCGTCATGTGAAAACTCTTTGAAAGAGGGTGTGATAAAGTAGTGCCTAAGGCAAATCTAACTCATTGATTTTCTCTCTACTGCCTGTATGTTTGCTCAGATATTGCTTAATGCATGAATACCATAATTAATAACATTGGCTTTTTAATATTCTAATGAATTATAGTTATAGTTAATACATGCTACCATGATTTGACACTACTTACTCTAGCACATTGTGATCATAGAACCATAGAATGGTTTGGGTTTGAAAGGGACCTTCAGCATCATCCAGTTCCTGCCATCCAGGATCCATCCAGTTCCACTAAACCAGGCTGCTCATAGTCCTGTCCAACCTGACCTTGATTATTATATCAGATAACTATTGTATCAGATATTATTACAGCATATGACTATTATATCAGATAGCAGATTGGTAGGGAAGAACATTTTGCTTTAGAAAAAAATAATTTTTCTCTATAAATTCTAATGTTTGCTAGAGAGATATGAGAATAGAGAAAATTCTATGTGTAGAGTATATGTAGAAAATAGCACTGAATATAGATAATAATATTTTTTCTTTACAATTTCTAAAGTATGTTAAAGGATACTAAATTCTCATCTTAATATTTCTTAATTCCAGGTCACATATAGTATTTAGGACACAGGCTTGGCTTTAGTAATCTTAGACAATTGTCAAGATAAGGTATAATAGACCTGTCCCACAGAGGCATTAGTTAACATTGCTTTCTGCAAATACTTTCCTGATCACCTACATAATTGCTGTGTCTTGTAAAAGACATGGGTGTGTATATATATATGAAAATATATCTGCACATCTGTTTAGGTGCATCTGTTGCTTAAAGCTCTTTTTTTTGTGTAATACAGGAAAATCTTTTCTGACAAGATTGATAAACTTCATTAAAAAATCAAGGAGACTGTACCTAATCAGATTTTACCCTTTTTTTCTCAAAAGTAGCAGATGATATTTTTGCTTCGTGTATCTTCTTCCTACATCTGTGTCTGTTTTTAATGATGAAGAGTTGAGTATAGCAATAGTGTCATGCCAGTTATTGTCATAATTAAAAATAAGAAACAATATAGAAATATTTTCCGCCACAATGTAAACTATGTTTTCACTGCTAGCAAAGGGAACAAGATAATTAATTAGGGATGCTAATCGTCAGAAGTGTTGGGTCCATTGAGACACTGCCAGTGAAGGAATTTGGACCTGTCATTCACACTGTCTAATTAAAACACTTCTGGTTGAAGATCTTTGTTCTGCAGAGGAAGTACAGCAAACACAATGGGCTGTCCTGGTCTATCCAAAAAAGAGAATCTGGACAGGGCAGCTGGGGCAGTGTGAGGGATGCTCTGTGTCCTGTAGCCAGGCCCTCCAACTTCCTGCTCTCAATCTCTTCTCATTTGCTCTCTGAGATATTTGAGTTGGCTTTGATGTTTGTATGCAGGTTCATATTCATTGCCAAATGGCATCCTTTCCTCTTGTGTGGAAAGTTTAACCCAGCCATTTACTTTTAGGAGCACAAGTGTTCCTTTTGCCCCTAACCCTGTCTGGGCTGAAAGCCATGGACATCTCGTTGGTGCTGGGATCTGTGTGCCCAGTGACTGGAAGGCATGCTCCTCTTCTTGCTTACTTTTGCAAGGCAGTGCTCTGCTTTCTCTCAGCTGGCAGATCTCCCATGGGCAAGAGCCTGGGAATGAGGTACTGGAGTAAGGAAGAGTAATTGTGGTGGTTGCTGACATTTGGAATTGAGAAAAGAGATTTCCAATGCATTACAAAGCACAGAATGATATAGAACTCTAGAACTCACCATATACAGAAGTGCTGGAATCTCCTGTGGGCTGTTTTCTAAACATTACCCTTTTTCCTCCTTATTAATGTAACCAGGAAGACTATTTTGATTTTTTTTTTTTTTTTTGTTAGTGGGATAGCAGTGGGCTTCTTGGAAAAGCCAAACTCTTATTAAAAAAAAAGGAAAAGTGAAATGATTTTCACATGAAATAGGTCTGCTCTTTCAGGCAAGTGGTGCATTTTTTTTCTGCACCTACTAATTGGTGAAGAATAATGCTCACCCAGATCTATCTTCTCCTGCTTCATAAAAAAGCTTTCAGAAAAGTGGGTGACAGTTTGATCTGAGAATACATTTTGAAGCTGATTAAATTGAAAAGTATCATGAATATTTTTTTATTTCTGTTTTTTTTATAGTTGTTGTTTTGTAGCTGATCTAGATTGCATAAAATTTAAAGTACATACACTGTTTATCTTGTTTTTTCCTTTTCTTGCAGACAAAGCTTATCTATGTGTACATTCAAGAAAAGCAATACAAGTGATTTAATGCCCAGTGGGGGATGGCAAATGACTCATGATATTAAGTCAACAGATGAGGAATATCAGGCAGGTCAAGGCCAAGCACTGGCAAATGCAGAACCAGGCTAAAGGCTTTTTTGTAATTTTGGCTTTTATGCACGTGTAATTTTAGACCAAGCAGTTAACAATTGCTCTTCTGCTTGATTATCTGTGAAAGTATATGCAGCAACATCTGTACTGCTTCATGTGGTAACTCAACAATTTGATTACATTGTTGAATGACTTTGTGCTTCTCAGCTTCTCAAAGAGATCTGTTGGTGTTGTATAACGAGTTGAATTTCTCTAGAAGACATACATGAAAGCAGAGAGGATCCTGGAGATGTTCTCCATCCTAGGCTGTACATTTGTGTGTGTCTGTGCATGCCCATGTTTTATATGCATGTTCTGGTAGTGTCCAGTCTGCCAGCACAGCCACTGATGGCAGGGAGGGTGGACCTGCATAGGGCCAGACCAGTAAAAAACCAGCCTTTTCTGGTCAGGGGATAACAAAGCTTCACTCAGACAACAATTCTGGGTTTGTAGATGAAGAGGGATCTGCTTCTTGCTAGGACTTGCAAGAAGTGATGTCTTAGTTATGACAGTCCAAACCACATGTTAAATTTATTGTCTAAAACTAAAAAGAGATCTCAGTGATATGCCTGGGAGCAAGAAATCATCTGAGCTATGCTGACTTTAAGCTGACTTTGTCTCTGTGAAGAGGAAGCAAAAAAAGAAACCAAATTCCTAGAAACTGTTCTCTTGTCTTGCCAAAGGATGCATGAGTTGACTAAGCAAATATGGATGAAGGCAGAAAACTTGGAAAATCAGCTTTAACCATTAAACTCTAGAAGAGCATCAGAATTTTTGAAAGTTAGTCCCTAGCCCTCTCAGTAATTTCTGTGCAGAAACTGGCATCCCATCTTCCTATCTTCATAGCAAGCCTGGTATATTTTCCTGCCTATACAGTATCATGGCATATGTTAAGGGTCAGTGAGCTTTTGCATTGGGTTCTTATTGACAATAACAGTGATTTATTTATTTATTTTTCACTCAAAGATTTTCTGGTATTCAAGGATTCATTCAAATATCTGTGCTTTAGGTAGATTTCTGAAGATCTCTTTCTACTCTGAAAAGGTTTGGAATGGCTCAATGGATTAGTGATGGTGCCTCCTATAAAAAGTGTGTTTTCACAGATATCCAGCATTGCTGGTCTGCTCAAACACTCCATTTCTACTTTTTAGTGCCTGAGACAACCATCTAAAGAATGTAATGAATCAGACAAAGGTGAAAAAAAAATGGTGCTAGATGACAAATGAGTCACAGAAGCTGCCCCTTGCACATGAAAATCCTTCAAAACTGTGGGGATAACCAGCACACTTTGTAACTTGCATCAGGAGCCATTACAGGTTTTATACGACATTTTTTGTGTTTAAATGATTTGCTATGCACACTAAAAATTAAGTGTGACACACTACAAAATTTGGAGTGCATGTGTAACCCAGCTCTCAAAGGAAAGTTTGCTCTCAAGCAGACCCAGTTTGCCCTGCGTGCTTTCCATCCACAGAAATAATTTCAAGTTGGCCCTTTGCAATCCAAGTTAACAAAATATAATGTCAGAAAACAGTTTTGTTGTTGAAAGCAGCTATTGTGCTGTGCTAGAAAAGAGACTAAATCAAGGCATTCTGGGGCACGAGACTGGGCTGTAGGACAAGACAGAATCTAAATAAATGCATTCTGTCACCCCAAGGACAAAGTCACAATGCCACTTGTATGGAGTGCAGGCTTGGGTAGCATATCAGTACAGGCATCTGAAACGTGCCACATAAAAATGATTTTTTTTGTTCTTGGTGGGCAACTAGGTTGTTCAAACAACTTTTGTTTGACTGAGCTTTCTAGAAGATTATCAGCCTTACTCAACAATTTACCAACATCGTTAGTTTTCTATCCTAATAAATGAGAGATATTTTTTCTTTTTTTGGTATAATGCTGCATTTCAAGTGCAGACTAACAGGCTGCTTTTCTACAAAAGAACTTTTGAAAAAGAAAGCACGCTGTCTGTTTTGCAGTGAACATGGTGTCTCAGAATTCAGTAGAAAATGCATGCTTGTGTGACAGAGAATAGGGAATTGTCATAATTGTCACCTTGTATGAAACAGAAATCATTTATCATGACTCAGATATGTGTTTCTGGGCTTTTTGCTGTCTTGATTTCAGCATGGCAAATGTTCATGAACTTTTCTTCTATCAGGGAAAATCCTTCTAATAAGTCTTTCTGTGTATTTAAAGGAATAGGATAGAAATCTTCAGAAGGTTCAGAAGGTTCATTTAGTTAGGTTTTTCAGTACATTTCAAATTTTCTAGTGATTTTTTAAACTCAGAAAGCAGAAGATATGAACTCAGTGTGTGGATACACTTTTGGTTAAGTCAGGAGCCTCTTCACCTATAGTTATTTAAAACATTAGGTTCCAAACTTTCATTTTAAAGATGTGATTTTTCTTTTCTGCATATTGTGATGTAAAATCTAATTCTATAATTCACATTATATGCATCAAAAGGTTTGTAGTACCTGCTAAAGAGAAATGATGTGTGGAAGTAAAGAAGGAAATGTAGAGTTGCTGGAGAAGATGAAAGATAGAAAGACTTTGTGTGTGAATTTTTAATATCCCATACAGTTCAGCTCGGTTCCTTTATGTGAGTCTTTTTGAAAACATCACCTTAACATGACACTACTTTCTTTTAAATATGTATTTTAATCCTGTCTCAGCTGCTATTATTCAGCCCTTAATAAGTCGTTTGTTCCTTATACATCAAAACCCTTTCAGTGATTATTTTGGCCAAGAGTCTCCTGCAGCACTCTCACACAGGAGTGCAATCTTGCAGGTGCAGCTGCAAGACTTTGTGGGAAAAGATTTGCAGCTGATTTGCAGCTGATGGCAATATATAGGGTGTCAGGACATTTTCAGTGAGTGCAACAAGGATGTTCCCTCTTCTTTTCAGTGAGCTGATGAACCTCCTTCTGCTGTCTGGGTGGGGAAGTTCACAGGGCTGCCACCTCTGTGCTCTCTGACTGCACCAGCCTGTTGTCAAGGTTTGGATGGTGCCAGAAGTTGGAAAGGTTGCTTCTGCTGCAGGAGTATAGACAGCACAGACGAGGGCAGGAGGAACTCTCACTGTGTCCGAGGTACAGCTGGCACAGCCTGGTAATAGAGTAAGGTCCCACTTTGCACAGAGTGCAGGATACTCCTTCTGATGAGAAGGTGCCTGGCAATGTTTGGGGTTTTTCGTAGATTGGGAAAATCTGATATTTTTGTCTTGCTGTCTCGTCTGCAATTCATGATTGAAAACAATGTCAAGGCTCCAGTGGTCTGTCTACACTAGCACTACAATTGATGCTTCTGTTTGAGGGCATGGGGGGGTCAGCAACAGTGGATGCCTTTAGGGGAAAAGTAGGTCATAAAAGAATATATAGGTCAGATTTATTGGAATTTTTTCTTCTAAAAGTTTACATTTTGTGGATTCTTATACCAGCCTGCTAATACATCTCCCCATTTATGTTAAGGGTTGCTTAGTGTTTGTTGTTTTAGGCAGTATGTGCAAACAAGAAGTGTTCAGAGCACTGAAGCAGCTAATGTAACAAAAAGAGGTTGTAAAACAAGTAAATCTGGATAAAGGGGAAAAAAATCAATGGGTGTGTTTGGGGGGGGATCTCCAGATACAAATCTGTACTGTCTTGTATAATAGAGTTCTCTTCATATGAAGCACTATTTACATTATGAATAGCCTTTTCAAAAAAATATGGCTGTCTGGCATGAGCATCGAGAATTGCTATGGCTGTCAGCATCTGTTCTTTTGTTCTCAGAACAATTTTTCCGTCTAACATTAGAGGCCAAAAGGATTTTTAACTATGGTGTAGCATTACTTTGTAATTTTCCTACTACAGTCAGTCTGGCAATAAAACTTCTTTCAGTGAGAAAGTGAAGAAAGTAATGTTATTTTTATGAATTCTGTGCAACAAATATCTTCCTCCACAGCACTGTTAGCAGAGAAAGCATTCATTTTGTAGAGTGACACACAGATTTTATGTAAATAAGGGGCAGTTCCTTCAAAACAGATGCTTAATACTTAATGAAACTATTTTCATTTATCACCCAGAAAAAATACATTTTATTCTAAATAATTGCCTGATTGTGATTGACTTTTAAAATACAGAAGTCTATGAGAAACATTTAAAAGAAAAAGCCCTCTTTGTGTGAGCTTTTTAAACAAGTGCACACATCATTTGTGCTTTGTTTCTAGCACAGTCTCTGCCAGCATCTGTGTGAGCTTCACCAAGGAAGCATCACTGGAAGCTATTCTGGCCAGCTCTGATCCTCTGTAAAGACTTGTGGAGACTGCTTGTAGCACCCCGTGCAGGAGGCAGATTTTGAGCTGAAGCTAGCACAGCCCTGAGCAATAAGGTCCAGGATCTATTTTTGTGATGTATTTCAGTAGGATGACCAAGAGCAAGGAGGGGAAAATCCTGCAGGGTGTATCTGGTGCTGGGTGTCCAAACTGAGAGGCACTTTTCCTCCTCCCCAGTGGTGGGAGGCTGGATTTGCTCTATCCCAGGCAGGGCTTTTGCTGCTGCCAGGAATCTCTGCTGGTGAAGGGATTGTTGGCAGGAGCCTCCTGCCCTCCTTTTGGTCTGGTGTGGATTACACCTGCCTCCAGCTTTGTCTCCAAACCATAGATATTTCTGGTGTCTGTCGCCAAGGCATCCTAGCAACTGTGACAAAAATAAAGGTGGGTGAGCGCAAAGCTTTTGCTAGAAAGTGGAAGAATTCAGAGAGGTTATAAAGCCTTGTTCACTGTAACACTCTCTGTCAGCTGAGATTGCTGAAATTCCAGCAAGCCACGGGCACAGAGCTGCCACTGCCCCAGCAGAGAGGAAGGATGTTGAAAAAACCACTCACAACCTGATGGGAGAGGTAAATTTATATTGTTTTATTAACCAAACTGCATTTCCACAGCAAAATATTGAATGACAATAATGGCAGTTCAAAAGACCCTAACAGCTTAAATGTTTCATTTGATTTATTATTATTGATATAATTTAAACACTTATTAGCAGAACAAGTAGATTATTTAGGAATTGCCTTGTGTACTTTCCTTTAGTCCCAGTTTGCTCAGTGCTGTGTTAAAATGACATGTAATGGTACTTCAGGCAGAAGGAGCATTTGGTCAGTCTGCCTCTAACTGCTGTTGGTCTGCATGTACTTTGTGTTTTGAAGAATGGTAATCCTTCATATTACACAATCCTCTTTTAAAAAAAATAATCCTGGTGTTATGTAAGTGATAAGTAATGTGTCCTTAATGTATTATCGTGGGCAGGAATATTTCATCACAAATACTTTTATCCGCACAACTATCAGTGAAAATGAGGGGGAATAACATAAAAATAAGAGTCACACAATGCCATTAGGCAGCCAGTGGTTCAATCAGGCTATGAGAGTCCTTCTCCAGACCACACTTTTCATATACTTTCAGATCCCCTTGCTAAATATTGCTGCATATTGCTATGTCTCTCTTTCCACAAGCAGTGATGTTTTCATCAGAGTTCACATCTCTGCTGTGGAAGAATTTTCAGTAAAGTGTTCAGGAAGTTTAATTATTAAGAGGCAGTATCTGCACTTAGATTATGTTTATTTCCAAATCTAGAACTGTTCTTGAAACAACTTTTTGCTTTTACTTATGCTTGCTAGGTTGTACTAACTCTGGATAACACCATCTGTGCATGTAGATGATTTTTGAAAGCATGATAGAACAACCTCAAAAAATCCTTAAAGGAGTATTTTGGGGTTTTTATAATCTTATAAATCATAGTGTCATAATGATGCTCTTCCAGCATAGTAAGCCACTGAAAATTTATAAAAGCTTTAAAACCTGCTTAAAGAAAACAAACATGCAGCAGAAGGATTGTATCTTATTCTTGGCTCTCCTTTGCCTTTTATTATTGCACTATGCTCTTGCACACATAAACAGTCCCAAGTAGGAAATTCTTTATTTAAACAAATGTTGTGTTATACTTTTGTCTGTCGGATTAGAAAAAGAAGATTACTTTCTGTTCATTAGGGAAATTTCTCTTTGTAAGAATTATGAATTTATTATCATCTCATTATAAATCATATCCAGTTTTTCACCCAGATGTGAAATGTCTTTACTAGAGTGATGGCTCCACACCAAATAATAAATATATACAGGGTGTCATGCTACATGATGCTATCAGGCTGTTAGTTTCAATTAACAACAGCAACTGAAAAAAGAGTCATTATTTCTGTCTACACTGGAAACTCGTGGGTTAAGTGATTCAGAGGTGCTCTTAGACTGGATGGATGGGAATCTGTTTATACTTTGAAATACTTTAAAGTTGCAGTGTTGTTTCCCTTTCCTGAGAGCAGAGCCTCAGAACAGTAATGGTTATATGAAGACCAGTTGATTGATTCAGCTTAAAGGAATTATTTTTTGTTTTTAGAAAATGGAGAATATGAACAAAGCAACCTCTTGGACCATAATAGAAAGTCCAGATTTAAAAGCTGTTTGCATGCTCACAAACAGTTAACATTGCTTTTTCTTTTTCAAATGTCTGCCTTTGGTTAAAGAATGAGGACTGAAAGGGAGATGCAGTTTGTGCAGCTGCCCAAGTTGTGCAGTCGGGGTATCCAAATGTCTTCTCTAATCAAATTATGAGACATTATTGGGAGACTAATTGAAAACCCCAGAACAGCTCATCTGCAAATCCTGCTTGGTAACAGTGCTTGGATGGTATCATAATGCTGCTTGCAGGGTCCAAGTTATCCACTTCTCTGGAAATCATGCCTGGAATGCCATTCTTCCTATGCTCCCCTCATTTCCTTTCCATCCCAAAGCAGCAGGAATCCCCACCTGCTGCTGGCTCCCACTGGTAATAGAGGGACAGGTCCAGGCTGACACAGCAGCTGTAACCCACAAAGTCCTGCACAAGTCTGCAGACACAGCCCTGGGGGCAGGGATACAGAGATCCTTACAGGCAGCCAGCTGCCAGCATGTACTTTGGAGAGCTTCTGTGGGTTTTATTTGGGGCTGGTGGTTCCAACACCTACTGACAGCTAAAGTCAAAAACAGTCTGTGCTCTGGTGATAAGATTTCATAGGTCTTCAGATTTCTGTAATATGTGGTCTTACAGTCTCTTTTTACGTCAGGTGAACAGGCTCTGGTTTTAGAAATTTGTCTGTCTGTTTGGGATGCTACATGGAAGGAAAAAGTCTTAAGATCTCAGTGACTTGAAAACACACAGGAAAAAGCAATACTTGCCTTCGTTTCTCTGATAAGGAAAGGGAAATCCTTTGTGGAACAGAATGATCTGGTGTGGTTGTACATTCTTGTGTGTCAGGGGCCAATAAACCCACTCTGAACTTTTCTCTAGATCTGACATTCCATGGAGATGCTTCAGTGTGCTTTTCTGGCTCTTTTTGAGTTCACTTTGATCAAATGTTATTATTTTATCAATGTCTTCCCTCCCATCTACTAGACTAGCCTTTATTTTTAATACATAGAATAATTTATTTATTATAGCTTGAATAGCTGTCACTTCTAGAAAGTGTTGCTGTTCTAGAAAATGCTGTTGGAAGCAGCACAAGGTCTTTACATGCTTTTTGCCATGAGAAAGCTGTGCCTGGTGGGCAGTTCTGTCACTGAGAGAACTGACAGTATCCCACACCTTGGGATCATAATGGCTTAATGTGAATGTCTTTTGCTGGTGGCTATCTGTCATACTCAATATGTGAAGGCTTCCTCTTTCCTGTCAGCCATTCAGCTCCTGGAATACAGGCCAAAGCAATGGATCCACTCTGCATTCGCCCTTGACTCTGGACGAAGTGAACTGTCAAATGTTCACCCACAGCTGGACATTTCTAAGAGGCAGCCTACAAAATGTGCCACAAATATCTGCAAGTGTCCTTTCCAAATCCCTGTATTTCCAGGGCACACCATGCTGTTCTTGTTCACAGTTTCTCAGCTTGGTGCACTGCCTCGTGTTCTGGGACAGTGTTGGGAGCTGCATGCTGAGAGTACAGCTCCTCACAAAAACCTAGGAGGATCGTCCAGACTTGACCTATAAATTGAATCAGATTTTTCCATTCAAGTGCAAGAGGATATTCTGTGTTCAGGTGCCTCCATTGCTTCTCCCATGGTGGGTTGACCCTGGCTGGACACTGGACACTTGGTGCCCACAAAAGCTGCTCTGTAACTCCTCTCCTCATATGGACAGGGATGAAAAAATATAAGGCTTGTGGGTCAAGAAAAGGGCAGAGAGAGATCACTCACCAATGATTGTCATGGGCAAAACAGACCTTGACTTTTTGAAAATTAATTTAATTTATTTCAAATCAAATCTGAGCAAGATAGTGAGAAAAATGAAAACTAAATATTAAAACATCTTCCTCTTACCCCTCCATTCTTCTGAGGCTTAGTTTCTCTCTTCTCCCAAATTCTCTAACTCCATCCCTCCAGAGGGGCACAGGAACACATGGAATGGGGTCTCAGGTCAGTTCATTACTTGTTCACTTTGCCACTTGTTCATCCCTTTGTCTTCAGGAATAGGACTCTTCACACTCCTTATCTCAAATTCCTTGTTCCCCACACTGGGTCCAAAAAGGACTCTGGTGGGCTGACCTTGCTGGTTGCCATGTGCCCACCAAACAGTCCCCTGCTCAGCAGCACAAGGGAAAGGAGAAAGTAACATGGAAAAAAATCTCCTGGGCAGTTTAATAAAGCAAAGACCATGTGTGCCAGCCATGTCCGGGGAAGTCACTGCTAGATAGGCATTGAGCTGACCAAAACACTAGGCAGAGAACAATCTCCTCTTGAGAAGTACTACTTCTGTCAGTCTGGGTAGGAAAGGCTTGAACTTCCATAGCATCTTTCTCTAAGTTGTTGCTATTAACTTTGTTGTTTTAGTTAAGCTGTCAGGCAGCCTGGGAGTTAAGTAATTAAATTGCATTTAGTTGTTCAGGTAAACTTTAGGAAGCTTAGTGTTCTTTAATGGAGCTTTTTGATTGTGGGACTTGAAGAACTGAAAGGCTGGAGTCAAAAGGCTCTTCTCTTCTTCTTGGGGAAGATTTCTTATGTTGGAGGATTGCATCCAAGACTTGTTGTACTTTTGAGCATCTTATGGGAGGGTGTCCCTCTCCATCTGTCATACTGTCATTCTGTGAGGGTAAGACATGTCATTAAGGACTTGCTTTGCAGAGTCCCAAAATGTATTAATCTTTAGGGTGTTCCTAAGACCACCTCTTTAAAAAAAAGGCAGCATAGGTTTTGAAGAATTCAGCAGTTAAATATTAAGTGTCAAAAAAGACACACCTGGATGTAGAATTAATTTCTCTTCAGGCTCTGTGTGAAGTGTATTAGGACAATAGCAGTTGAAGACAATGAGGTACCAGTTCTACTGCTCCAGGTAGAATGGTTAGTGAAATTCTGACTTAGAAACAGCTACTGGTTTTGTCTTTCAGGCATAAAGAAATGTGGAGATGTTTTGTTTTTTGGGAAGAAAAAAATGAAATGTGGGTAAAAATACCAGTTCACACTCTCTGGGAGGGCAGCCATGCAGGTAATAGATTTGGCATTAGATGCAGCTGGGAGGTGAAAATGAAGAACTGGAGTCAGCTCTCTTTTAGTTGCATAGAACTAACAGAGTTTTGGTCTTTTATTTTCAGCAGCACTGATAAAATTTATGAAAGCTTGGAATAGGCAAATGGTACCAGCTCAAATAGCTAAAAAATATATTTTTACCTGTAATTTGTAGTAAACATGAGAATGCATCTGGTTTCTAGCCAATAAACACAGAGTAATTACTGCATTAAAGATAGAAGGTTTATCTTCTTAGGCTGCAGGTTCCTTCTCCAATTACATTGGCTTAACATAATTTAATAGAAAACAAGTTAGTATTTGCAAATGAAAACATTTAAGATGTAGGAAGCATTTATTTAATACTTCCCCCTCCATTAAAGGCTTTTCTAAGCTTTTAGGATCTCAATATATTTTCATTTAAGCCACTTGTGGAATCCTTCCCACATCTGTTTATCAGGATATTTTTAACAATTTTGCAAACTATTAGGAATACACAATGTGAGTTTTACAAAGTTCTGCTGGCAAGCAGAGGGGAAGACCGTGGTGCTCCCACTAGGTGGGGCAGCATCCTGTCACGTTTTTAAGAGCTGGCACACTCATGTTTTCTTCTGTGACAAAGGACAATTTTCCAAAGGCCTGTGGGAACCTGTTGAGAGCCAGCCCATCTGGAGCAGACCAGCTTAGGAGATGCCATCTATTACAGCTCCCCTTGGATTGTTACCCCAGCAGCTGACACAGGAGCCTGTTCTGGGGAAACATTGACTTTTTTTTTGCCTTGAGGTTGAAGGGATCAGTGGCTGCAGAGCTGGAACAGCCCTGTGATATGGCCCACTGCCTGCAATCCACCAGCACAGTTTGGGACTGCCATTCAGAGATGTTTCTTTAAGATGTCTCCAATGACTGTCAGCAGATGTGTATGAAGGTGTTTGTTGCTTTTTTTCTACAAGAAGTGTGATGATTCAATGATGGAAAGGCTTATAATAATAATGTAATTGGTTCTGAAGGTTTTCTGAACCGTGCCTTGTCACAATGCTTGCCCAGTTTCTCATCCTGAAGTTGAACTTTAATGTTCCTTCAATGTCAGGTTCTTACTCTTCTAAGAGTTCCTTTTCAAAACAAACTGCTCATAATTCAGGGTACTCTGTCAGCACTTCTGGGAATAAATTTGGCACTTTTTAAAAAAGCCAGTGACAATTTTTTTCTTTTCCCTTTTAAAGCTGTAATTAAATGTTTCACTTAACAGCCATTTATTTTTGATTATTCTAGTTTACTGCCTCACTTTTTTGAATTATATATATCAGTCTATGAAGGGCAAGAGACTAATAAAAGCTCTGAATTATTTTTAAACAAGTCCTTATTAGATAAATAAATAATAAAGGTGATTCTTTATGTACTGGTGGTTCTGCGTGTGGTGTTAGAATAAAGGGAATGGCTTTGAAGTGAGAGTAGGCTTAGCTTGGATATGGGGGAGAAATTCTTCACTATGAGGGTGATGAGGCTCTGGAACAGGTTGCCCAGAGAAATTGTGGATGCCTCATCCCTGTCCAAGGCCAGGCTGAGCAAGGTTTTGTACAACTTGGTCTAGAGGAAGGTGTCCCTGCCCAGAGAAAAAGATGGGTTTGAAGGTGACAGCATTTCAAAATTACTTGAATCCCTTCCTTTAAAATTGCTCTTGTCTTTTTAGGGTCTGAGCATTTTTGAGTGGGAGGATGATGGGATATTTACTTTCAATAAATTACTTTTAATAAATTATTATTCACAGTAAATTATGTCACAGATTACTACTAAAAGTGTAATGCAATCCCAAATTGATAATATTTACCATACTAATGATCTCCAGTTATGAAAAAGAGTGACAGTAGATGTAAGATAACCCTGAAACTGAGATTTAAGTGAAAAGCATGAGATGGACTGAATACTGTGCAATACTGTAATAAGAAAAACATTAATTTAAATATGTCCTAATTTTCCTGCCACTCTGTCATTTCAGGCTAGAGCTATCAGTACCTTTCTAACATGACTGGACCATTACTAAAGGTCGCTCTTACTTTAAAATTCTGGGAGAATTATGCTTTTCTGGGAATAATCATAAAATGCCTGAGCAGTTTCCTCTCTCCCCTCTCCCTCAAATTGCTTGTATGTAGCCTAAATAAAATTCAGGCTCCACTAAAGATACTTTTTTTAAAATTTCGAAGAGGGGGAGAGATATTCTTTGTATTTTCCTCTTTAGATATCAAAGAGAGTGAAGCATTTGAGCCTTTTTAAATTATTCAGCACTGCCATATATTTTACATGAGAAGATATTCTTGTATATCTTGATTAAGCATAGGAAACTGGTCTAATACAGTATGCATCTATTTGCAGAATTCCAGTTCCTAAGAAAGGAGTGTGGTGTATATAGACACACATATTGGCATCTATATATACATTTATATAGGTAATAAATTAATATAATTTTTATTTATATGATGTAATTAATTGTGGGGGGACTGGAAACCACTAGTTTCCATGATTGATTACAGGCTGAATTTTGTAGTGTCATAAACATCAGCTAAGGGATGTGACCTGGGCCAGGAGCTGGACTCAAATATCCCTTCCAACTCAGCATGTTCTCTGATTCTGTATCACAACTGTCTGCAGAGAAATAAGATGTTGTTCAAGGGTAAAACCAGCAGGAAAAATAACTGTTGGTTATTTTAATTTTTCAAAATTGATGGAAGTATCTCTGTTTTACTCTGTTTCAACTTTTTTCCTCAAGGAAAACAACTTGAGTCACACTTTCTGTCTTGTTGAGAAAAATTCTCTTGGTTTTAATCTTTAGCAATGAAGTAAAAACTTACAATAAATGTTTAATCTCTGCATTCAAAGATATAAAATGTGATAACAGAAAACAAATATAATTAATTTATATGTTTGTTGATGACATACAGATGTTCCACATATGTGCTTGCTAGGCAGCAGTGGGCATATTCATTGAGACACTGCACCAATGCCTACAGACTCATGACACTGTGGTAAATATCTTTGGAATTTTGGACTTGTATCAGGAATAGAAATATTTATTAAAAAAAAAAATACTGTAAAGAAAGCTCAGATTATTCCTTAAGATTCAGGGGTGGTGGGGTTTTTTTTTGTTTTTGTTTTTTTGTTTTTTTTTGTGTTTTTTTTGGTTTTTTTTGTGTTTTTTTTTGTTTTTTGTTTTTTTTCCCCCTTTTAATCTTTGAAGGAAATTCAGTAGTTTTTTCATGTATAAAGACCTGGTATTTATTTTTCTCTTTTCTGAAAAACTCCCAGATCAGATTTTTTACAAATTATTAGTGTCAAAAAGGTACACTTGTACAAATAAGCTCTTTCACATCATACCTCTGCAATAGATGTGGAATCCTCTGGCTAAAATTTTAGCCCCTCCACTTCCCCCAGAACATGGCTGAAGTATCATTATCTGGTAGGCTTACTAAAATCTGACTGCTATTACCACTCATCATGGGTGCACTGTAATGTCTGTTCCCAGAATAAAGCAGAATAAAATAGGTGGCATCCCACTGCCATGAAATAGAAGGGTTTCATTATGAATCATCCTCGAATCACCAAGTTAAATTTAGCGTCTTTGGATTTCATCAATGTCAGAAATTTAATCCTACTGGTAGAGTGGAAAATAGAATTGATTTGCATCTAAAAATATTCAGAGTAACCTTATTTACAAAGCAATCCAACTTGTGTAGATGTACTTCTAAATGTGTGTGTTTGTGGCTGCTTGTATACATCTAGGCAGCTGCTACCTTATTCCCAGTAAAATAGATATCCTTTAAATACTTTACATATTTGGGTAATGAACCACAACTGAACGTGGAAATCACGGGTCACTGTCTATTTATTGTGATTCCACAAAATATGTTTGTGCCAGCATGGCTGCCTGACTTTGTCCCATGGCTGTGAAGCAGGGGATAAAGCTTCTGGAAATGGTGCTACTGCATGAAAAGACCACTGCTCACTTAACCTTTTTGCTATCTAGTTGCAGCATTTTCTCTGTAAATAAGGTAAAGCCAGAATTAAATTACATGAAACAACTGCAGGCATTACTCCTTAGCTGAGTATTTCTTGTGAAAATATCACTGCCTTACTCCAGAATATGTGATTTTCTTTCATGAACTGTGATATTTTGGTGAGATGTGGGTCTCTCTGTGTGCATTTTAAAAGAAGTATATTACCAGAAGTGTGGTACAATAGTTGTCCAGTCCAGGAAACCTGAAATCCACACATTGCAGGCAGTCAATAGGTACTGTATTACACCAGGAAAATAGATTTCTCAGTGTTTTGTCAATACTTTGAAGTTGACAAAACCAGAGAAATGTGTGTTCCTTTCCCTGTACCTTCAGGGGAATAATCCTCCTTCTCCTGCTATTCAAACACCAGCAAGAAAACATGCTGCTTTGCCAGTGTTTGCTTCTGGCCGCTTTGAATATTTCTTCACAAATTGATTTTATTGTTTCTGTGGAGGGAAAAAAAACATCAAAAATCTCTCCCAATCAACACAGTTGTAGCCAGTACAAAATCTGTGCATAGTCCAGAAAAGCAAAATGTTCTCACTAGGACATGCTGGAAGAAATCCTGGCTTTATATAAATTAGTGGGCGTTGTGCCACTTCCTTCAGTTGGAGCAGGCTTTTTCTCAGCATGTGCCATTTAAAGAATACTGAACATTTCGGACCAGTTTTGGTGGACCAGATGGTTGTGTTTCAACCTCTGATGGTACAAAAGTAATTCATTTAACTTTTTGGCACAAAGGCCGCATTTTTCAAACTCAAAAATGATGTTAGGAATTAAAAGTTGAATTATTATGATAAAATGAGAGAACTGGACTAATATGGCAACATAATGATGTTAAATTGGAAATTATTGCACTCTTCAGAAAACAACAACAATTCATTGTGACAGTCAGGTTTTCTTCCCTAGTGACATTTTATTTGCAGTTGATGTAAAAAATCAAACCAGAAAATTGTTTCATGGCGTAATTTCTTTAGTATTTCCAACATTCATTAAAAAAAAAAAAAAAAATTGTGGATAGTAAAATGATCCCAGTTGTTTGACTGCACTTGACTTAGAAAATTACATTTGCTACTGAAACAACACAGAAGGACTTTAAGTCAGTATTGAGGAATGCTCAGAACACACCTAAACACTTTTTAAAGCATGTGACAGCTTTTAATTATATTACTTTTTCAGCATTTATTTTTAATTTCATTGCTGCAGAAGGGCTGGTATTCTAATCTAATATATTGTACAAAAGTTGTTGATTTTAACTGTAATCTTCCTGTGAAAATAAGACACATCCAACACTTGTTTCAGATTCCTTGCCAAGTGCCAGAAATATAACCTTAGGAAATGACTGTGAGGCTGTCATTGAATTGCTCTTTCCCATAGGAAAAAAAAAGAAGTAATTAATTTAATGCAATTAAACTTAATTAAATATTAAAAAGTTTTATGTAGTGCTGGAGCACAGAGTGAGTTATAAAGGTGATTTCCAGAGAGTCCCTTCCATAGAGATGTGCTGCTGGGAGTGCTGGGGTCAGAAGTCAGTTTCTCTTCAGAGACTTCCTTCAGTGAAATACTTAAAAGGGAAATTGGGTAGTTTCATCAAAAGAACTCCACAGGACTATGTAGAAATCTTCCTGTTTAGGTTAGATTTCATGCCTTTGATGTTTAGTTAAAATGAATGTAAACATGTACTTTCTTTGTGCAAGGACAGGCTAGCTTGAAAACAAAGTAGAATGTGCCCTGTGCTCTGCTCAGTATGTAAAAATCATAAAGGAACTGAGCTGATGGTGATGTGCATCACTTAACTGGGGCATGCTTAATAAGAAAATCTGCTTAATTGGGCTGCCTTCCAGAGAAGCTGTTTAGGCTAAAACCAAATGGAAATGACTGCTGCTTAAAAGGAACATCATGAACAACAACAAAAATTTCATCTAAATGAAGGTGAATTTGGCTAGGGGTGTTATATCGAAATGATTAACTGGGTATTTAAATAGATATGAAATATAGGTGCCTTTTTCTTAAATAGAAGTAGACAAATAAAGATTATGCCTCCATGTAACTCTGCCCTTACAATCTGTGGGGTTGTATAAAAGGCATCATAAACCAATCATGGCCAGCAATTAAATGAATCCTAAACATTCCCTGTTTCAGTTTTGTTTTCGTGGCCTGCATTCGTTTGCTCACAAGGCTACACTAGCAGATGATTTTAGACAAGTGACAATCATTGCATCTCTAAATGTGATGCTTTGATCCTTGTTATTATGTCCTAGAATGCCTTAGAGCTTTCATCCTGTTCTGCTCTGGTGGAGGCTTAGCAATTTGTTTCAGTAGCAACAAATATAAAATAATACACAGATGAGTGAACACATCTCATTTCAAGTTTTGTGTTGGGCCTCTGTTCGGATCTGACACTTTTGGTTCAAATTGGATACTTTGTATCTACATAAATCTTTCTCCTGAGATGTATTTTCTAAATGCATCTTATAAATGCACCTGTGTTGGTGACAAGTTCCTTTCCAACTTCTTGGGGTACTTTCTAAAAAGCTTTATCCTCTGTATCTGCCATATTCTCTGTGTTGAACATTGAGTGTCTTTTGTGTGTTATGATTTTCCCCAAAGCACTGATGTCTCTGAGCAGCAGCATACATCTGTGTTTCTTATTTGGGAATGTAATTCTGTGAGCCTCATCCTCGTATTGGGACACAGGACCTTGATGTCATTCTTAATGTTTGATTTCATTCTCATCAAATGTAGTACAGACTTCCAAAAATTAGAGGAGGGGCTGTCTATATATGTTAGCTGGCATGAGAGGTTTCTTTAAGCAGGCAAGCAAAGTGTGATCTGTGCCACAGCTGACTTGGGAAACACAGCACAGAGGTTCAGTGGAAGGGAGGCTGGGCAGCAGCACTGATGTTCTGTATTGGTTTTGCCCAGAATGTGGCCCAACTCTGCCACCCTCTTAGACCTGGCTGCAAAAATGATGAGATTACAGACTAGATGTCTTTCCTTGAAGGAAAGATTGATTAGTTGTATGAAATTTTAGCATGTTTTTGGATTTAACTTTTCATTCAAATAACAACCCCCAGCTTTTCTTGATTTATAGAAGGAAAGAATTATGAAGAAGCAGTGTTAGAACTAAGTTTAGATGCTTGTCCATATAAGTCTTACAGCATGTTTTGGGTGCTTGCAACCGTGGCCAGGGAGAACCTTCAGCTGTTTGCCACTGACCCTACAGAAAGAAAAGAACACATGGACTGAGTCTGTGCACAGAGTGGAAAGAAACAGGCTGGACGATTTAATGCCCTTTTGCTCCTCTGCTACTCAACACCCAGAGGAGCTGCTTCTTGCACTTGCAGGAGCCTAAGGCTCTTGGAGGGAGTGGGAAACAGTGAGTGGGACAGACTGCCCATGTGTGAGTGTTCCAGGGCTGTGGCCTTTCCAAGCCCTCCCCTTTGGAGCTGGCTCCACTGGACAGCATCATTGTGTGAAGGCAGGATAGCAACCACTGTGGAGGAACATGTATTTTCCATAGACTTCCTCAAGAACCACATTTTTACTTACATTTCAATGTGATAAATTAACTGTCTTTTGAAATGATGTTTAGCCAAGGTGTCTTTCTGAATGTGTCATGGTTCAGAAGGAAGTTGGAAGTTGGACTTGGTAAATTAGGAGAAAAAAAGGTCTGACCTTTCACTCAGAGAAAAGGAAAATGGTGGTAACATCTATTCCCAAGCAACATCTACTCCTACTAAAATTTGCTTGGTATTCAAGTCTTACCCATTTCCAAAAAAATTAAGGAAAATGAAAAGGACATGGGATGACAGCTCAGCTTTGTAACAACAGCTAACACTGTAGCTTGCTTATGTTTTAACTGATACTTCTATTTCCAATCCTTGTTTTCTAATCATAAGAAATGTTAAGACCTACTGCACTCTGGATGTGAAAAAGTCTGTTTTATTTGCTTCTGATCAGCACTTTCAAGTGAGTTGCAGACAGCAATCCCCCAAAACAGAATGCCTGATATCCTTCCTAACTGAAGAATATCAATGGCATCAAATAACTGAGCTCTATGAAGTGAGGATGCAAAAACTGGTTTGTGCCCATCAACAAATTTCTAGAAAGACAGGAGTTAGTTAAAGGTAATTGCCCCCAGTGCAAGTCAGTAAACTTAGGGTCTGATTTCATCTGGATGATCTGAAATCTCTAAACATTTCTGTCGGGATTTTATTTTTTGGGCCAGTGTAGCTGTCAGAGAATTGTGTTTTCCTGCTCCAAATGTATGTGGGTGTATGGGAATATGTAATGCAATTAATTACCCAGAGTGGATGACATTTCTTTTCTTTACAGGGCTGAAATAGAAGACAATTATCACTTTAAAATAGCTTGCCTTTCTAGCCTTCAAACAAATAGAGAAGAATATAGAATTTGCATGTGATGACTGTACCTTGTGAAATTCTTTTCCCTGCATGCATTTGTTCTATTTCATGTTATTACTGCAAATAAGAGAGTGTTTATAGGGAATGATATACTGGCTTGATACAGAGCCCTAGGAGATGGGAAGAGCCTGCTTTTGCCTGAGCCAGTTCTGCAGGAGGAGTTAAGAATCCTGTTGCTTAGCCTAGATGGTAATGGAAGAAGAGAAAAACTGTCTGAATAAATTACTTTAAGGCTCAAAAAAAGTGTCAGAACAAGACTAAGCCTTAGAAGTTCTACAGTGCAGCAATTACCTGCAGAATATGAATTGTTTTAGTGTTGAGCAGTAAATGGTAAAAGAATAAAGACAGAGAGGTCAGCTGCAGAAGGGTTTCTCTTCCTGCTCAGAAAGGTGTTTGATGCATACAGAGAAGTTTCAGCCTTTTGCCTTACTAAAATACTGTCATCATGAGCCACTGCTTTGCCAGGCTTGGAGTTTTTGCCAAGAAAATAACACGTGTTTATTCAATGTAGTTGGAATTGCCAGTGGTTGATTTGGAATGCTGCTCAAATTCCAGCTTTGCTAAAGAGTGTTTATACTTGTATTTTCTGATTGGTTCCTTGGTTTGTTTTTTTGGGATGGTGGGTTTTTTGTTTGTGTGTTTGTTTTTGTTTTGTTTTGTTTTAAATTTTCATATGTTTTCAATATACAACTTTCATGATGCTGTGTAGAAGTAATTTGGCATTTTACCTTCCTTAACCTTTGAGTTGCAGTCCACTCCTGTGACGGGCAATTATGGCATGCATTTTTTTCCATTAATTCATCTCACTCCAGTTTTGGAACTGGTTACAAATACTTTGCCTCCATATATTGTGCATTTTTCACCCCATATTCTTACAGTTTTATATCCTGGGGAGGTGTGGGTGGAGGGCAAGAAGTTTTGGGGATTTGACTTTTCCCCCATGACCAGTGGATATATACTAGTTCTCATTCAAGCTGCCCATTATCTTAAATGAACTTTTCTCCTACAGCTTCTACCTCTCTGATGTGTTTCTAGAACCTCCCTGCCATTCCCTGTTTGCTTTAGTTTTACAGAATCTGCTACACTGTACAGAATCTGGGGTTTCTATGCCGTTGTCCCACTGTGTGGTGTAGAACAGACACATACACAAAGATTTTGGCTGGCAGGGAGGCATCCTGTTCCAGAAGCCAAAGCAGCAGCTCTGTGCCTCAGCTGACAAGCCTTCCCCAAAACATATGGTCATGCTAATGTGTCTCCTTGTAGGATGGCAGAGGGTGTCTCCATGTAGGAGACACAGCAGCAGCGTAAGAATGTGTTCTCCTAAAAATAATTAGGCTGCTAATGTGAGGATTAGATTTGCTTCCTTTCTTGCTGCCTCACCTTTTAAATGCTTAGACACATCATGGCTAGTAATCCTTTCCTGCAATTTAAGGATTAGTGGTGTGGCCAGGTTGGAGTTTCATAACTGACTCTGGACTGCTGCTAACCTGGGTGATGTGCTCAGCAGATGTGTTTGGAGCTGGGAGAGCACGGCAGCAGAAGTGCCACCAAACTCTGAAGATAAATCCTGTATGTTCCTGCTGCTCATGACAACATATGTAAGCAGAACATCTTTAGCTGCCACAAGATCACTCTGTTCCCTTCCAAGGCAGTGGCTTGTGCTGCTTCTGTGCTGCCACCCACTCGACAAGGAATCTGTTCCTCTGGCATTTGATTTTATTTCTTTCTCTTTTAAAACACAGTGTCTGTCACTTGGGAAGGTGTCCTGTCAATGGCTGTTTCAACACAGATTAACAAATGAAACTCTCAAATAAAAGGACTGCTTAAATGAGAGATTAAGTTTGATCCAGAGTTTTGGTTCATACCCAATTTCTGAATCCCAGTTTTTCAGTTCCTCCCCCTCTCCTTGGGTTGTTCAGCCTCTTTCCATAGTAGATGTAGCTGAAGGGCTGAATATTTCATGTAATTTATTCATAGGGATGGCAGAAATATATCAAATATGCTAACCTCACAATATCTAGAATCCTGAGATTACATGAAATTGCCTTATTCTTTTAAAGGGCTGCTCATTGTACCAGACATGGGTTCAGCTTGGTTTGCTCAGAGACTTTAAAGATACCACAGGTAATGTACAAAGTGTACTTGCTCAGGAGTGCAAATGAGAATGGAATTGGATGCACGGAAAACAAATAGAGCTGCATAACCAGCTCAGTGCTTGAAAAATGGCACAGGTTTTTATCTGAATTTTAATGTAGAGTTCCACTGCTGCTATTTGCCCAGCTGTGATATAGCAACCTCTCAGACCTCAAAAGGCTTGAGTAGCCCAGAAAAGTCTGACTTATTTTTCCTCTGCAGCACAGTAGATTGATAGCTTTATGTAGAAAAGCACAAATTTATCACATCAGAGTTACATGCTGTTATATGAAGACCTACCATGGAAATAGTTTTAAAAGAATTTTAGAAAGTGACAGAGCTGCAATAGAGTATTTTAAGGTACTGCTATTGAAGGTTAAATAATATGTCCTTGTGTCCAGCAGGCTGTGATGAGGCAGGTAATCAGGACAGTAATGGGCATTTCATTTTTCAAATTGTTCGTGCAGGAGAAAATTGGTGTTATTATGAAAAAACAGCTATTTCATTGAAAAGTCTGAAGTGCTGACACACTTAAAAAGTTCTGTGGTTCACTGGCTTATAAGCAAAGCAGCTCAGTATTGCTAAACATGCTTTATATTCCTTTACTTGCTGTCATCAATGTTCTTTAGCCACAGATACCATCATAATCCTATTCCTCAGGGACCACTATTTGGGAACACTGTTCTATCTCTATAAAGGAAATATTTAGTAAGTGACTCAAGATGAAGATAGGTTTGTGAGTACCGACCTTTGGTAGGTATTGGTATAGAAAAAGAATATTGTATAAAAAAATGACACCTAAAATATATTCTTCTCCTTACTGTCTGCAGAAAGTGGTGTGATAGATTTCAATTTTAATGAGTCAGTCAAATTAGTAGTTTACCAAAAAAGTCTTATCATCATTCTAAGGTGTCAAGATGGAGGTGTAGTTTCTTCTGATATCTTCTGGTCAAGCAGTTAAGAACCTGTTCAACATTCTTAAAAGACCTTGCTGTTTTGAAATTTTATTTTCCTGATCTTCAAATTATTTATTTTTTGGTGTTAGTCTTCAGGGCACTTCAAAGTCTTCTTTCAGAGGAATAGATAACTGCATTTATTTTCCTAATATCAAATCATATGTGGATGATTGAAAATATTGGGTGAAATTCTTGGGGAATACAATTTTTGCCCCATTCTCATTCCAAAATTAATATTGCCATGAAACAAGGCTTTAGCTAGATGGTTTTACAGCCTAGAGAATAGATGCTATTCATGTTTTTGTAGAGCTGGAAAACTTCATAGCGTACAGATAATCAAAAATTTAGCACCTTGATGCAAAATATTATTTTCTCTGTTATGCTTTGAAATGGAGCCATTAATGGTACCTGTTCTGGTTTTATTTGCATGATGCTCTGCCAGAATTGCAGCTTGCTGACTCACAAAAAATATTAGATTTTGCCTAAGAAGAAGTCCTGATTCTTTGGTGGTAGTTATTATGGCAGAAGAAAATATAGATGCCCCTAGAAATGGTTTATTGTTGAAATGCACAGGCTTTCTTGTGCAAAATAATCTATTTATAGCATTGAAGGCATCTAAGGTGCCATTCTAACACCCTTTTAATATTTAATGTTAAAGGGTCAAGTTTGTTGGTCTAATTCTATCTTGATAATGGATCCTGCAGACAGCAGAGGGTCAGAGGCTGCCTGAAGTATAGAAGGGAAATAACAGGCTGAAGTCCATACCCATCACAATCTAGCAACTTCACTGTGAGGCAGCAAAGCATCTAGTGGAGGCCAATATCCATCTTGTAATCCATATCTAAATTGTAATTAGGTTTGGCAATTATTTGTGATGTTTTAGATATTGTTTAGATGCTTTAGTTGTTCAGATAAGCTCATCTGAAACAAATTTCCTGAACTTTTATGATGTCAAGAAGGTTTTGGGACAATACCTAAGTTCCTTGTACACTTGGCTGGATATTAAGGGCCACAATAATTTTATCTTTTTTGCTTTTTGTGCTGCCTTGGCTGTTGTCCTGCCTTCCTGCCTCTGTCATGTTACACACCCTGATCCCCCCAGGTCCTGCCATGTCCTGCCCTTAACATTCAGCATCTCACACTAGCAGTGTTATGCCACAGCAATGAACTCCTCATCCCAAGGAGCCCCACAGAGGTGCATAAGGTTGGTCCCTGTTCTCACAGGCAGATTCCAGGTGATTTTATCACTTATTAAACCATGTTTAGCAGCAGATGCCAATGTCACATCTCAGGATATAGAGAGAATTCTTGGCCATGACCTTCTTAGGGAAAGCAAGCAAGGGAAAGCATGCCTGTGTCCTGTAGTGTCCCAAAGCTTGGTGAGCTCCCTGCTAGGCTCCCTGGAAGCAGCTGGATCCCCCCTACATCTGGCATAGCACACAAGCCAGCTTGGCACAAAGATGTTTTTGTGTCACATTTCCTGCAGTGTTATCTCAGATGTGATGCTCTTGTCCAAGCTGTGCAAGATCACATCAGGAATGAAGACAGTAGGACAGTTTATTTCAGCTGCAGAGAGAACTGACTTTATCATAAGTAAGGTTTAGAGGAATCCACAAATAGTCTCTTAACCATTTACCTGCTATATTTCCCACTTTGGTAATTCCAATTACAGGTAATTTGACAAGTATGTGACATGCAATTTAAAACAGTTTTAAATGTACCAGCCACTTAGGGCTCTCCTTATCTGATCTAGCTCAGTCCAAATGCTTTCTGGAGTGGCACAGCCCACGCTGCACTGCAGTGAGAGAGGCAGGCTGGAGGCTGCTGTGAGAGCAGATGGTTCAGTGGGCCGAAACTGATTTGTAGCTCATGGGAGCATGAAGTATTTATTGCACTCAGGAGCTATTCTTGTTTAAATACCCTTACATATTGTCTTTAAGTGCTGCTATTCCTATTTTGTTTCCAGTAAAGAAGATGAACGTGCTTGTGCTAAATCCTTCCCATTGTAAATACATTTGGGGATTTCTGCCTGAAGAGCTGTTTCCAGGTACCCCTGTCATGACAGCTAAAATTAATTCAGGATGAGGTGACAAAAGTATCTTGCTACTGGCCTAAATAAGGAACATTGATATCTCCAGCCTGCCAAGATGAGCTTGGAACCTCTGGAGATGAAGGCAAGAGAAACTCTGGGGAAAGGTATTGAATGAAAAATTTAATTACTCTTTCTTAAAACTGAAAATAAGCCAAAATTAAAACACTTATGAAAATAGTTGAATGGTAAGTATTTCAGCACCAGTGTTTGGGGAAAGAAGGAAGCAGAGGAGGGTTCATCTAATATGAGCAGATACAGAAACTTTTACCTCTAATGTCATGTTTCTTGCCCTTGACCTTTCCTTCCCACCAGTTTTCAGAAGTCAGTTTTCAGAAGGAAATAGAGATCTAAATTGGACTGTTTAAAAACAAACAAACAAAGGAGCCACATACAAAATAAAAACCTATCCTAACATTAGTTTTTTTTAATCTCAGAATAAAGAAGGACCAGAGCAGAACTCGGTTATTGTAACTGACCTGTGTCTGAACAATGGGTGCAAGTCTCAAACAGGGTTTGTTTCCTCCTGCAAGTCTGGCTGTTTCTGTCCTGATAGGTCTGTGGTTAATTTTTGCACAAATAGTCTTGACAAGAAGGCTTTGTACAACTTTGATTGTCCTGGTTGACTTTTTCACCCAACCTGTTCTGTCCTGAGGATTATTTTGAGCTGCTGCAGAAGAAACTGGTTTATCACTCATGGGGAATTAAATCTGGGCAAGAGGAAGGACATTTCTCCCTTTTTAAAATTCTGGAGAAATTGAAAGTCTACTTGCTCTAAAGTCCAGATTTCAAGTATAAGAGGCATGACATGATGTCATAGCTAAAGCCTCATTCCCTTTCCAAATCTGGAGACCACAGTTTGTGAACATTCCTTTAGGATTTACCAGATACTGCTTGTGATATTCTCCAGAGAGAACATCAACAGTTGCCTCCTCAAACCTGTCTTAATGTGTAAATGGATGTGTGCATGGGCTGCACTGGAACAGAGAGATCTCCACAGAGCTTTCTCCCAATATTGCTTTATGCTCTGGCATTCAGATGTGCTTCCTACACCACCCAGACCTTATTCAGACTGTAATTAATATGCAAAATGTTTTAATGGTGCTTTGCTACCAAGACCATCATCAAAATGTTGTTCTCATCTAACCGTTCAAGAATAATGGTTTTTGTGAGGACAGCTCTGTGGGCAAACAAACATTCAGGAAAAGCAGATCTGGAAAATGTAATAATTGTCTCCAGAGTGGATTCTGTGTAGTGAGTGATGCACAAGTAGCATGCTGAATAATGAGGGGGAAATGGACACTTTTAAAACAAGTACTCTTGATGCTATAGCCTTTCTTTACTCAAGTCACTAGGAATTTGTGGGATGTAGCTCTGGACAGTACTGTTCTTCCACAGAGATTTTCACTGCCTAGATGTAAGGCTCCTTTCTGTTCTTTTCAAACCCAACTCCCGACCTGCACATCCTTGTGTTCCCTTCACCAAGTCCATGAAACAGCTCATTTCTTTGCCTCACTTTTCTGTTAAGAAATATCAGTGCAAATCCATCATTAAATGGGGTTTTTTTTATTTGCTTTGTGTGCTCCGTGATTTCTGGTTTGGAGGCAAGGCAGGAAAACATTTTTAAAAGTAGAATGTTCTTGGTTTCCTCTCTGGGCTTCACCCTTCTTGTCCCATGGCTTGTTGCCATCTCTGTGCTGAAGGATGCCTACCCTTTGGATCATACTCCAGTGAAGGGAAGGCATTGGATCTGCCAGGTTTGAAGTGAGCAGCTGATGAGGGAGAAGAGAATGGAACTCAATCAGTGAAGGAAAAAGATTGAATAATCACCATTTGTCAAAAAAGGCAATAATTGGCTTATGTTATGATTTAGGTCAAGGAGTCACAACTATTTGCTTGTGTGTTACTACCCTTGATCACAGTTATTTCATTGCAATCCAGAAGGCATCTATAATTTGTATTTTAGCAAGGTACAACAACAAAAAAATATCTAACAAGACTAGTCTTAGACAAGAAAAGCCATTTCCTTGTAGCTTGCCGACATCCAAGATTTGCTCAGGGTTTCAAGGATTTACAATTCTAAATCCTACTTGCCCATAAAATCCAAATGGCTGCTTCCAAATTAAAATCATGTGCAAAGCTACAGTAATTTGGTGAGAAAGGATCTATCACAGCCTGTTATTGTTGAATAGAGGTGATAACACCTCCTTTACAGTTTCACACTTTCCCTTTGTTTGCGTGGTGAACTTTCCAAAATTAGGTGCCTATTTCTGGCAAGGAGACAAAGCTTTTCTGGCACAATGACTTGAGCTAAAATAATCTGGCTGCAACTGAATTCTTTGGAAATATGCAGGTTGCATTTGGAGAGTACTTGACTGCTTCCTTAATGCATTTGGTTGGTGTAATCCCTTGGGACAAGTCTCCAGGGGCAAGAAAGCTTTCTAAAGCACTTCTTCAAAGTTCTGTCTCCATTAATAACTCCATGCCTAGAGAAGATATTCCATACAACCAGGAGGGTGCAATTTATAAATTAAAGACACCTAAGGGAACAGTTTCTCATTCAGTTAAAAGCTACGACTGTAAACCTTGCTTATGTGAACATTTTGATTGATTTCTCTTTTATAACAATTTCTGGAAGCATTTGAGAGATAGTTTAAGCCTTTTGTTGGTTAAAAAAACTAAAAAACAAATCACTCATGCTATTAAGGCATAAATATAGCTTTCACAAATTAACTACTGTAATGGACTTGCTCAACCTAGCCCCTACCTGGACTATGTGAGTACATTAACACCAGTGCATACATCTTTGCATTTCTTCCTCTTCTCTTTTGATGCAGGTTGAGTTATTAGTGAGAAACTTTGTAATTTGTGTACAGACCCTGAGCATATTGGAAAGGGATTTTTTTTTGTGCTGTTATAATTATCAAGGTCCAGCTCTCAGAGCTGCAGGGTGGAGGGTAGGATTTGTCATCTGAGGATCTGCCTGTCACAGAACTCATGCTATTTCACCATTTTTCTTCATATCAGAAGTCTTATATACTCCTGGTTCAACATACTTTTGTGACGTTTTGCTTTTGTATGCTACCAATAAATCCCTCTTTTCACAGGTATACTTAAACCATGGCAGGCTCTCTCCCTGTGAGGAATTTAAAACCTTAATCAAGTACTGAAGATAAATTTAGAGCAAAGTTGTTCATTCAGTGATGATTGGCTTTGACTGAAATAAAACACTTGACCTCTGTAGGAAGAAACTTCACTCATAAAATCACAGAGTGGGTCAGGTTGGAAGGAACCACCACAGTGAGTTTTGTGGTCCAACACTCCTGCTCAAGCAGGGTCATCCCAGAACACAGGACACAGGATTTAATCCAGACAGTTCCTGAGTATTTCCAGTGAGGGAGAATTCAGAACCTCTCTGCACAATCTGTTCCAGTGCTTGGTCACCCACACTGTAAAGAAGTTTTTCCTCTTCAGGTGGAACTTCTTGTGCATCAGTTTCTGCCCATTGCCTCTTTCCTATTGCTTGGCATCACTGGGAAGAGCCTGGATCCATCCTCTGATATCCTCCCTTCAGACACCTATAGACAGTGATGGGTTCCCCTTCTCAGTCATCTCCTTTTCAGGATGAACAGACCCAGTTCCCTCAGCCTTTCATTGTAAGAGAGCTGCTCCAATCCCTTACTCATCTTTGTTGCCCTCCACTGGACCTGCTCCAGGAGCTCCATGTCTCTCTTGTCCAGAGGAGTCCAGAACTGGCTTTTATCTTTGTAATATGATTGAAAAACCTGTCATTTTCTTGATCAAAATGTAATTAAGTGAAGTGTCCTCTTTTTCTAGGAAAATAAATCTATTAATTCGATAACATGACACAGATATCTGTAGAAATGTACCAAACTTCTGTACCAGTTACTCTAAGAGCTGTTGGTTTGTTGGCTATGTTTGGGTCTTGGAAGACAAGTGTTGACATATCATAGTTTTTGGAGTACTCACAAGGATGTCCAGAATGAAGGTCACCTAAGAATTTTGAAACAAATTGCTGTAACAAATGGAGAAGTCCCAGATGTCTTCAGTGTAGGGCAGATCCTGCTGCCATTACCTGTGTCATGCTTGTTTTGTGAAAAAAGAACTTTCAAGCCTTCTAGATGTGTCTTTTCTAGTAATATGGGGAAGGTTAGTACTGTCAGGTTGGATAGAGGGAACTGTGATGGTTTTGCTTCAATTGAGCAAGCCAGCAGCACCTTTCCTGCCCAGGACTGTCACGCTGAAGCAAACTCACTGGTTCCACTCAAACCAAACCAGGGAAATATATTTCACAATTTTATAGAATGTAGCACAATTTAATGGGAAGTATTCTGGCTCCAAAGAAAATGAATGCAGTAGAATATGTTGATGAATACAATTCTGTAATCTAGTTTTGATGTGACCCAGGCTATGGTATTTGTCAGTAGGAATGCATAAAGCTTTTTATATAAACAAAGAATTTGACTTTTTTCCCTGCTTATTTCCTTTCTTATTTTCTGTTTTTTCCTTTTTCAAACACTATTATGTCGTTTAGTGTACAGTAAGCTGTTGACCAGTTCTTAGGCTTTCACTTCTAAGTGGTAAATGGACACACTGATGGGAAAAAACCATATTTTTGTTAATTGTGATCTAATCTATTCTTTGAGTTGCCTCTGTTGCTATTAAAACTTAGAATTTTTCAGATTTGTTTGTTTGTTTCAAACAAATGAACTTTTGTCCCTCTCAAGCTATCTTCTGGTAACATTTTGAGTATTTTCCAACATTCACTCCTTCTAGTGTAGAGAATATTTTTTTTTAATATCAAAGGCAGATGGACTTATCAAAGATTTGAAATTGTATTTGCCTTAGGCATGCATGCTAGACTGGTTATTTAGGCTCATTGAACCTAGACCAAAGATGGAACAAGATAGAAACATTCACTCCATGCTTTTATGGAAATTTTAATTCTATTCTGAGATCCTGGCAGCAGTATTTTGGGACCAAAATTTCTGGTAGTATTTTGGTACTTCTTGGAAACTGAAATAGAGCATGCAAAATCTTGTGAAAGCATCTTAGACATTTTATTTTAAAATAGCAGTTGAAAAGAACATTCCCAATTATAGCCACATGATTCATCTGCTGGCAGTGGGGTATCAGCACTGGTGTTCTATCTGCTCACCTGCTTTTGTTGCCATAGCAGATCCCCATGTTCCCTCTTGGTACATAGAGGCAGCTTCTGGAGCTGGCATTCAGGTCACTTTAGTTTTCCCTCCAGCTCACTTGTACTTCCTATAGAGTTCTCCTACTCAATCTACTTACTCACAGCAGCTGGATTTCTTAATTCCCAGTGAGTGCCATGATCATTCCAGCACCATTGAGAAATTATTTATTTACCACTGGGAAATATCTGAAATGCTCAAGTGAAAGAATGCAGGAAGTAATTGAAATAGTTTTTATTTTCTGATGTCACAACACACCGCTATCACAAATACCAAATTTTCTAAACATCTGGATAAATGGTTTGTAATTGGGTCCTTTTTAATGCTCAATACCACTTTCTTTGGCCATATTTACCTAGCTCTCAGAAAAGGGGGAAAATGAAGAGAAAGAAAAATACAAGGTCAGTGCACTGAAAGTCTTATGAGAGTTGGGATCTCTGGGTTTAAAAAGACACAGCTAAAAGTGAGTCTACTCTTGGAATAATTCCTTGGTGGTGAAGAACCTTTTGCCTGTCAATAACAAATTGTGAAGGGGTTCACCTCGACCAGGTGCCCACCCTCCCTCTCAACAGGACAGAGGGAGACAATAGCACTTCCCAAGCCATCTCCTTCTTCCCAGGCTCATCTCATACACAAACAGACATCAAATACACATTTCAAAACACTCTTTTTTTTTTTTGCTTGGTACCTAATTACACAAAAATCATCCTGATATAACAATGAAATTTGTTGCACAGCATGCTCTGCAGAACGTGCCCCAGCTAATGGTGCACCTGAGCTGAAGGTGGGATTTTTCCAGGTTCTCTGAGCTCTTCCAGGAGAACCTGCTCCTCCAGAGAAGCTGTGGTCTTGGTTTGTTGTGCTGCTGGAAATGCCTGGTAGAGCACACGTGTCCATGGAATACCACAGCAGCCTTAGTTTCCATCTCCTTTCCTTTCCCTTCAGGGAATGCTACTTGAATGGGTTTTCTTTCAGATTTCTGCTCATTTTCCTACTCTCAACATTTCCTCATGATGAGAAAGTGAGCAGATTTAAGTGTCTCTGCTACTGGCAGTTGACATATTTACCTTCTACCATCTCCTTGGTAGAGGTGCCCTTTTAAGGATGTTGATGAAAAGGATGAGAAACATAACACTGATCCACAGGCTTCTTGCTGCTGGGGAAGCAGTTCCAAAAACATGTTGGGTGCTTCTCAAACTCAGAAAAAGCCTCAAGGCTTATCCAGAAGAGTATGCAAACCACACCATTAGAGCAACCACAGCCTAGAAAATTAAAAGCATTGGAAACTTCCCAATCCATACATCTTTTCACGTGGAGAGAGAAGGTTTCCAGGTGAGTGAAAATATTTGCAGGAGTGAACCCTTATTCAGTGTGCCAAAAATGCAAGAGACAAAGACAAATGCTGTTGTTGTGCTGTACTTTCACAGCTACTTTTCTTTCACCTCATGCATTTTCTGTCTGTCACAATGGAGGTGCTGATGGCACAGCCAGCCATACCTGGAAAGGGATATCTGAGCTGCTTTATAATGTCACTGACTCGACAGAATCTGTGGTGTTCACAGCAAACTTAATCCAGGCGGTTTTCCCCATAATTTGTGATTAGAAAAAGCATCCAATAAGAATCCTTTAGTGCTGTGATATAGATTCTATTAATAAGTTCCTATTAAAATAAAGAGCTCATTTTACAATTGATTGCTTTTTAAAAGCTCTAAAAGTTTCTTTTTACATCTAATATTTGTGTAAGAATTGCTTCTGCAAAAAATGCATTTTCCAATTTGAAAATAAACAGAGTAAATCTTGCCTTGTTTAACAGACAGACAGAATTATTTAAGGGAAGGAACAGCATGATACTGAATAATAAGCAGCACACATTCATCTTCTCTAGGAACTGAAGTTGTATCTCACTACAATTACCAAAATATGATTTTTTAAATAACGAAATAAAATTCTACATGCATTTTGAGACAAAAAAAGATGTAGCAGGAAGGCCTTACAGTTTGGGGAGAAGGAAGACACTTTTAAAATTATTTCTTATTTATTCTGTTTTTTAATTCAACAAAACCACAAATGTCAAACTGACATTTTTCAAACGTGTTCCAAGATATGCCCCTGAATAGAAGATGTAGAAAAAAATAGACAGAATTTCTAGCAGACCTGCCATTTCTTTCAAGTCAATATTTGTTATTTAAATAGATATTAATTAGTTTTAAGCTGTGTAAAAGGTCTTTTGCCCTATTAACTGTTTTATTTAATTCTGCTGACTAAAGTTGGGGAGTTATTATTTATATTCTGGTAAGATTGCATTGTGAAATGCAAGTAAAAAAATTCTTTGATGTTTGAAGCTTTCTTTAATGTGTTGTAAAAACCTGAAGACTGGTTGTGTGTATATGCCTGAGGAGGTGAATAAATGTATTTTTGCATGCATATGTGTTTTATGGTGGGTATTACTAGTGGGTAATGGTGGGTAGCAGTAAAAGGTTTAGGAATTTTGCTGCTGATAAGGGGCAGTTCTCATTGTCAAGTGGAGAGATATTAATGTGCTTTCTGGAAAAGTTATATATTTTATTCATGGGAGTGTCATGGAATTCAAAGAAATATTGTTCCATGGTATTTAGTGTGGGTCATTTCAAGAGGAGGGTAAACTAGAGAGTAATTATTTCAGTGATTTTTTTCCCCTCCTTTAAGACTTCTGATTTTGTTATAGTTTTACAGAACTGTTTTTTCACAAACACCCATGCAATTTCTCTTTCACTACATGCAGTGCTTTATTAAATGTACACAACAAACACTGAAAGTCCTAAGCAAAAAATTATATATCCCTGTATTTCATAAAAGGCTGTCAAACTTTAGTACAGCAAATTCTTTCCTTTCCTTCCCATCTCTTGAAATTAGTATATCCCATATTTTATGTCCTTAGCATAACCAGAAACAATTAGGGAAACTATTGGTCCTCAGCACCTCATTTTCTACCTTCTCTCTTTTTATATGTGAGGGAGAAAACGTGTAAGGTTACAAGCTCTTCAGAAATTAACTCTTGATTTATCACTAAGTGATATTAATCTCATCTAGACAACTTAGCTTTTTGCATACAGATTTCTTGCAGGGAAAGAGTGCCAAGTGTCTGTGCAATCTCACTTCTTGATTTCAAGATAACAGGACTTCAAGAGAGGAGAGGAGCACAGACCCTTCTGTGCCTGAGCAATGATACATCAGTATGAGAGAAGTGGATGTGGACTTTGTGTGACAACAACTGAAACACCTGTCAGGATGAGATACTGGGCTGCCAGTAACCATCAACCACAGTTTCAGAGGCAAATTGCCACATTAGGGCAGACTGAAAAACTAGCTGAACAAGCTGGAAAAATACAATACTTCAGTTGCTTGTATAGCTAGCAGGAAAACAAGTTACTACACATACAGTAAAGGTAGCTTAGGCCATTTGTCAGGTGAAATCATTGCATGCAGCTGGAATGACACTCAGCTGAGTTCTTTTGCTTTGCTGGCACAATGAAGACAACACTGAAATTCTCCCTCTGTAATTTCTCTCTACAGGGAGGAAAAGGTGTAGCATATCAGTCACAGAACTGCTGGCCCCAAAGAATTGTCAAGCATGGGTTCATTTGTCTAACTTTGCCAGACACAACATCTCTTCAGCTCTGCCTAAGGACAAACCTCATTGTTTTCCCCCACAGAAATCCTTGGGTTTTTTTCCCACAGAGGTGATGTTTATATGTTGAACAGTCACCATCCTGTCTCATCTAAATTCTCTTTAAAGGACTGCTGTCCCCATGAGGACATTATGATACCTGGAGTTACCAGAAAATTTTGGAGTGACGATTTTTTTTGTTCTAGGCACTACAAAAGTCTCTGTCTTGATGGCACAGGACTTGGGTCTGGTACTTTGGATGCATGATCCTTATTTCATGTAGCAGCAGCTTCACCCCAATGTAAGAGGCATTTTCCTTGTCTGACCTCATGCCAGCAGCTGCCCTTTTTCCTGGCTTTTGCTGGCAGCCTTTGCCTCCTGTGTCCTCCATGTGAATGGGCCAGGGAGTGTATTTGGCTGGAGCAGCTGCAGCCATAGGTGCTGGTAGGGGAGGGATCTGGGCTGAAAAGACAGAGCCCAAAAAGCTGCCATGGCATTGTGTGGGGGGCAGTGTCCATCCCTGGATGTGCTGGGTCTTACTGAAGCAGTTTCTGTTTGTATGTTTGGCCCCCTTTTCCCCAGGATGGTGCTGTATACCACAGGCTGGACCTTGGTGGTCTTTACTAACAGCTCTGCATCATTTATCAGCTTAGCAAAATTACTATTTTTGTGTTCCTAAAGTTAGCAAGACGTTTTTTGCATCTGTTTAATGCTTCACTTCACAGGATGAAACAAAGAGATCAGCCAGGGTTCCCGCTCTTAATTATTGAACTGTGACCTCATTTGTCCTCAGAAGCTTCTGCTTTTTGCCACCCATGACCTGTAGTGCTTGAGACAAAACCACAAAGCCTGTCAAGAGGAATCTGCAATGACATCAGGATGGATACTCTTGTGTTTACTGCCCACTGGTGCGTGGCACTGCTGCCTGGGAGACTTTCTACCTCTACAGCAGGTTGGGTTTAAGCTTCTTTAGTTACCCAAAGATGAGGTCACTTGGTTCATTAATGATTTATGATTATATAGTGCCTTTCTTCAGAGAGCTTCCAAGGCAGCTGGCAAGTTTATGTCTGCATGAGTGAGTGCCTGAAACAAATTCTTAGTGATTTCTCCACAGACTCAGGACCTGGTACAAGAAAATTCCTTTTTCTCTATATTCTTGGATACACACTGGGCTTAGGCATCATTACTGCAGGAGGCATTTGCTGCCCGTGCACTTTCTGATATGACATTCCTCAAACAGGAATCACTTAGGCTTTTTCATTCCCTTTTTCTTACCAGTTCATTTGATTGAGGTTTTTTGGGTTTTTTTTTTACCTTTTACAAAACTTTTGCTATAGTAGAGCAGGATCCTATTCCACAAACAAGTTTAGAGCCTCATTTAAGTCAGCCTGTAGCACAGAATTCAATTTGTGTCAAATAAAGGGAGTGGAAACTGGTCACATAATATTGCAAACAATTTTTCTAGCCATGTCTGGAAATAGTGTGGTTATACAGTCAGGAATGCCACATAACCATAAAACAGTGTTTTGAATTACACATTTAGTGGACAAAAAGTAACCAGAGGATAAATTAATCTTGCAGTGTTTATCATTTAAGGTACTGAAAAGAAAGAGGCAATGTTTTTTTCCCCCTAAGATTTAGACGTTATACTTGGCACAATAAACAGAGAAGGAAAATCATAGCTCTTGTTAGTGAAATAAAGACATGGTAATATTTGATGGTTTTGTCTTTCAGGGTGTATTAGGAGCATTTTTAATTAAAAGTGTTTGTGGTACATGAGAAAGAACTTGCTCTATTGTGTTTATTGTTTTTAAAATACAAAGCTATGTCTTCTTAAGGCAGTGTTGCATATAAAGTGTGGGGAAAATAAACCAAGGCATGAGGAGAGGCTGGATTTCCATTTTCCATATTCCTTGGCAATTTGCACTTCAATTCTGTGTGAGTCTAACTATCACTGCAATAAAGTGTACTTTGATTCACACTTGTGCAAGCTCCTGTGGCTGGGGACAGGTTGAGGTCAGCCAGGCATGAGCAGAGAGCAGGATGGGATAGTCTGATAAAGAAGTTCTGTCTAACACCCTACAACACAGGCAAAGCTACAGTTTTAATTTGGCTTAGTTGTTTTTCAGCATCAGAGAAAGAAAAATTACAGTGTGGCCTGGCTGTGCTGCATTAGTCATTGCAGAGTTGCACTCCCCTTCCTGCTGCAGTGCCATGAGGCTCCCCTAAGCCCAAGAGAGTTTTCCCTTTTCCATGCCTTATCAGCAGTGATATCATGCAGGTCAAACAGTCTCATTTACCCATCTGGATGTCTCCCAGTGTCTTTTATGCAGCTTTGAGGCTGATCTGCGCAAATATAATTAACCTTCCCTGCCCCTGGACGTGCTGGAGAGAAGAGAGGGGGCACAGAGGTGAAGAGGGCACACAAGGGGTGGTCAGCCCTGCAAAATCTGCATTTTTCATATTAAGATCTGTCAGGTTTTTCTGACAAGGCTGTTCCTATCCTGTAGTTTGGGAGATCAAAGCTTCCTTTATACTCAGCCTTTTGCTTGCATTTAGATTTTATCTCTATAACATTGACTGGATATATGACTTTTTAATGGTGTCAGCATGACCCAGGGAAATTACAATGTCAACAGCAATTGTTCTGCAGATCTGTTAATCCAGTTTCATCCTATTTACTCATGTTGTTGTTTGGTTTGTGAGAAATAGGGTTGTACTTTAAAAAAAAAAAGGGAAAGTTTTCTATTATTTGTTTCCTAATCGTGGGAATTGCTCTCCTGGTTTCTCCCCTTCCATTTTCACAGAATCAGAGATTGTCTGAGTTTGCCAGGCACTCCTGGAATCCATCTGATCCAACCCACCTGCTCAAGCAGGATCAGCTGGAGCTTGCTGTGAAGGATCCTGTCCCTTTGGCTTTTGAGTATCTCCAAAGGATGGAGATTGCACAACCTCCCTGGGCTTCCTGTGTCAGTGCTTGGTCCCTCTGACAGTTAAAAATTGTTTCCTGATGTTCAGAGGCACCTCCTGTGTTTCAGTTTCTGCCCAGTGCCTTGTGCTGTCACTGGGTATCACTGGGAAGAGCAAGGTCTTCCTTGCATCCTTTACATCTTTCTGCCTTATTGCTGTTGCTTGTATTGTTCAGACACAGACTTGCAGAACAGTGCTGATAGTCAGCTTAGTTTTTTTCAGATGTTTTTGGTCTTTTTTTTTCTTCCTAATTTTCTTTCTGGGGTTTGCAGCCCAAAAGAGGATTCCTTGCAATGCATGGCTGAAAATAACAGTGTAAGGGGATCTGAGAAAATTTTCCACTCCCACCTCTGTCACTCCTACCTCTATTGAAAAGTGGGAGAACAATATTTTTGCTGCTTGTTTTTCCATCAAGCAGCTGTATGAATTAAATGACATTTTGTGATACCCTGGAGTTCGAGAACAAAATACACATCAATCATAATAGGTGTGCTAAGTTACCAAAGCTGCTTTTATCCCAGAGCTATTGTGCTCCTTTTTGAGATATTGTTTATTAAACATGATTTTTATATTTTCTGTTATTTGCAGCTCTTTTAATTACTAGTCCTGAATGTTTAGCTTCTTACTTATCTCTCATGAATACATATGAGTTTAATTTTGGCTGAGAAGTGAGCACACATTTTGCCTACCATGTTTGGGAAATTCTTTCTGCATAGAGAGCAAAAACATAATTTGCTACTGTATTTGGAGGGATGGATAGGAAAGGTACACTTGATGGTGTTCTGGTAGCTCCTTTTGACTCCTGTATATGTCTTGGTTTAGAAATGTGCAACTTGCAGAAACCTAGGAAAGACCATGCCAGATCAGAACTGTGGGAATATTTTTTTGCCTTTTAATGAGTTTTGCTATTTGCAATGAAGGGATTCATTCCCCTTGAACAGTCCAAACCTCTGATTTTAGGAAGGAAGTAACAATGTAAGTAGTAAACTTACTCTACCATTCTAAAGCTCTCTGTGTGTGTGCACATGAGCATTTGGAATTCTGCAGGGGCTGGTGAGTCAAACCCAAGTTTGGCACCACAATAAAATGTTAATCTGATCTAATGTGATCTCTGGAGTTTATTTTCTCAGCTTTGAGCAATTGTGGATACTAATGATGCATTATCAGAGACAACAATCCAAAGTAATGGATTTGTACCATGTGTAACACAGAACGAGCTCAGTACCTGGTACAGAGAAATCAGGGTTTTAGTGGCCTCCAAAGGAGTACATGAGCATTCCTTTGGTTTTGAGTTTAATATAAAGCTAAACCTAGATGTCAAAAGATACTATAACTTGCTAGTGAAAACAGCTTGTAGTACTAACTTCTTTCCTAAGCCTGACCATGCTGAAAGTGTTATAATGAGCACAGGCTGAGGGAGTTGGGGCTGTTAAGCCTGGAAAGAGAAGGCTCCTGGGAGACTTTAAAACACCTTCCAGCACCTAAAGGGGGACTACAAGAGAGCTGGAAAGGGACTTTTTGCAAGGGCATGTAGTGACAGGACAAGGGGGAATGGCTTTAAGGAAAGCAGGGAGTTTTAGAATGGATGTTAGAAAGGAAGCCTTCACTGTGAAGGTCATGAGGCACAGAAAGAAGTTGTCCAGAGAAGTTGTGGATGCCCCATCCTGGGAGTGTTCATGTCCAGGTTGGATGGGGCTCTGAGCAACCTGCCCTAGTGGAAGGTGTCCCTGCCCATGGCAGGGGGTTGGAACTCAATCATCTTGGGTGGCCCCTTCCAATCCAAACCATAAATGATGTGGTTTTAGGATTCACAGCTAACTACTCACTGTAAGCTTTTATCAGTAAGTAGCCTGGAAAAGATGTGTATTTTAACTGATATGCCATATATTTTTAACTGTGTACTAAAAGCATTAATTTTAGGTGTTATTAAAATTAATTTGAGGATATGAAATTTTAAAATGTGCCAACTCTGTTTCTAGTGCAGGGTGATCTACCACGTTCTAAATAAACCATTTAAGCCATAGAGGGTTCTTCTTATTTTTCATCATATGAAACTGTTATAGTTTTCAGTATTTTAACAAGCAGATATCTCTACACTCTTCTGCTATTTTCAGGAGTTGGTGTTGTTTTTCTCTTTCTGATGATAATTTTTATTCTTTAAATCAGAAGTTTCCTTAGCATTAAAATAAATATTCTGTGAGTAATGTTGATTATATTTACCTGTGGTATACTGAACATACTTCCTTTTGGTCTGTTACTCAGTTATCCTGAGAAGTTGAAATATGTTTTTAGAAGAATGGGGACTTAATAAGCAGAGAGAAAAGATATAAAGTGGGGTGCTTTAGTGGACAAATAATTGATGGTTTGCCATGCTAAATTGTCTACTAGTCTTCTGTTGTGTGGCAAAATAACAACTGTGTGGACTAGGTACAAGAACAACTATTGTCTGAGATGCTGAAAATAGACCAGTTGATCAATTTACCTCTTGTAACTCTAGCCTTACAGTAGGTATTTTCAGGGACTTGCTTTATAATGGCCTTTCTCTTTTCTAAAGTTTTGTGCTATTATTATTGTGTGTTGAGGTAAAGGATAGATTATGAAAAGATAAAATGCACAATGGAGAGGTCTGTGCTCTCAAACAAAATCTGAGGGTACTTTTTATTTCCTGATTTCTATTCTGCTCAGAATTTCATGGGTCTGGCATCATTGCTTCTATCAGCTGCTTATTACTGTGGGATATAGTAATTTTCCCTAAGTGTATGCAGAATGTGCATTTGCTTAGCTTTCTATGCTGGAAATATGTATTTTTAATTCTGCATTCAATTTTATGGCTGTGTTGGAAAAGGACCATACAGAACAGTTTCCTGAAATACTCTTTCAGGATCCAAATATTCCATGCTGGCCTGTCTTCAGGAGTTTCCCTTTTCACTGAAATGTTTCCCAATCCATCTGTTTTCATGTGTTCCCCTGAGAATTAAAAGTGTTAGTAAATGGAAGGAAGACCTTTTCTGTCTGTCTGTTACTGCCAGGGCATCTCCTTGTACACATCTTGGGCTTGGTGGTTTGCACTGACTGTGCTTTAAATTTCTTTTTCTTGCACCTTGAACAATGAAGGTTTGTTTCACACCCAGGAGTTCAAAATGCTTTAAATTCTAGCTGTCCCATTGCTCCCATGCTTCCAGACCTTACCCAGAAGAATGAAAATTGACTGTCTGTAAAGGGTTGGGGGATTTCCTTTGGGATGCAGGCAAGGTGACAGACCCAAAGTCTCTCAGCTACAGCAGGCTCCTTATTGCAGGTGCACTGAACTCCTGGCTCCTGCAATGCCATAGCCATTGCCATAAGTCACTGAGGAGCAGAAAGGGCAGGGAAACATGTGAAATTAGCACTGAGAGATGTTCTCTGCTCTGCCAGTTAACAGCAGGACGTCTGCAGGGCAGGATGCCAGAGAGGCATTTGGATGCACACAGGATTTAAAGCTGTGAACTTACAGAGGTCTCTGCACTGGCAGGTGATTACTGGGAGGTGCTTTCTGGTGGCAAAGGAAATACATTCCTACCTGTTTTGCCAGAACCACACTGACTTGATGCAGGCCACAAACTTTCCATGCTCAGACCATTGCACATGCTACTGTCAGTGCTGCATCTTGTGCCCAGAAACAAGAGGGTAGTCATCTAAAGGGGTTTTTTTTTCCATTTTTTTTTTTTTCAATTGGCCTGACAAGCTCAGGATTTTTTTCATATTGCTTTTTCATCTCTCATTCACACCTTCAAGACATTCTGAATATTATGAGTGCTGCAGGGTCAAATGAATGCTAATTTCTCATTTCTTGGCTTAAACAAAGTGTCTTGTTCAGGTGCCTTGCTAAAAGTACAGTTCTAGATCATCTGTCCTGGAAGCCTGAGAGCACCCACCAACATTTAGTCCTTGAACTTCAGCAGTAATAATGTAATGCTTGCAAGCAGCTCAGTTTGACTGCCAAGAACCAAATGTACACCTATCCTGGTCTTGTCAAATAGAGCATGATTTAGCCTATACATCAATTACATTATTACAACAAAATATTCTTTTTTGTGGCTGCCTAAGGATAGAAGGGTGAATTAATATAGCAAATACTATTTAATAACTGATAGAGTATAAGAATAGGACAGCTGCTTCAAAATCCCTGTCTGATCCTTCTAGCCACATGTAAAAGGAAGCATAAAAATCCCTAAAAAGAGTCAAAAACTTTGGAGGAAATTTTTGAATAACAAAAGGTAAAAATCACAAAATTATAGTTCAATTTTTCAAAGTGAAACTTGAAACTAATGCATCAAAATAAAAAAATCTGTTTAAAAAGTAGCTGCTCTGTTCAATTTTGCAGGTTGTTTTCACCTGTTAAATTTTTTTTCTGTTTTGCAGTGTACTCAAATATATTACTTTCAGTTTTTTGCAGTAGATGTTTTTAATTAAAAAAAAAGATATTTAGTTATTTTTTCCAGAAAAATATTTAAAACTTATTTCTCCATACTCTAGTAGAGTGAAAACCAAAGACATTATAAGCACATTTAATTTTTAGATGTTATCAATTTTTCCATTTAAGAAAGTTGAGTTGTATACAATATTATTTCAACCAACCTACAGTTAAACCAGTGACATATTTTTGTTGAGATATAATTGATTTAGAACTCCAGGATGTGACTGCAAGGAAAAATAAAAAAGTGCTGCCATTTCACTTGTTAGAAAGAGGAAAGAATGACCATTTTGTAGGAAAGTCTCAGAGGGAAATCCAAAGCTAGTGAAAAATTTCTCAGGTTGCAATATCTTTTTTTTTTCATTCTTTCTCTTTTGTTTTTTCCTTAGACTGCAGTCTTTTCAAGCCATTTACAAGAGATGTGGCAGGCAGAAATTGCCCAACTTTTAAGCAGGGTTCTAAGGAGTGAAAACAAAAAAAGCTCACTCTTAGGTTTGCCTCAAAAAGTTGAATTAAATTTCTTTCTTTTCTGCTTTTACCTAGGCAGTCTGGGAGGAGAATATCACTCACTGGTCCCTAGCAGCACATCCTGACTTCTGCTCACATTGAAGAAAAAAACCCATTTCAGAGAGAGTGCAAGACTGTGTGAAAGTAGGAAATCCCACACCCCACCTTAAAAAAGGTAAGAAAGGTTTTTCTGCTGATCCTTTAACAATGGAAGCAATGTCTTCATTTAACAATTCATTATGTTAAAGGCAGAACTGAAAATTTAGGTAATTGAACACTAAAATATTATTTAACCTTCATATTCTAACTTAGGAAAAAGTATTATTTTTGTTTAAAAGGAAGAATTTAATGCATGTGTTCCTGAGCTTAAAACTATTTGTTTTGTAGCTTTTATGTGTATTGTGGGGGGAAGAAAAAGCACTGTGAAAACCAGAAAATATTATCTTTCATGTCAAGCACAGTTGTTTTTCTTAGCCATGCAAAGTGTTATGTAGCTTTCAGTGTACCATGCAACTCTCACTTTGCCAAGACATGCACAGTGTGTCTGTAGAATGCTGCTGCTGGGAATTACTGCTAAGGGGTACTTCTGCCATTTGTGCTTTTATCAGGACAAATCTGCACCATGTCCCTTTCTGCTGGGTTTTGAATTGACTGGTTATTTGCAAAATATTTACAACTCCACTTCCTTAGATGCTTCAGTTCTAAAAAGTATTGCAAGAAGCTGAAAACAGCTAAAACATACTGTACCCTGCATGTTTCCTCTGAAAGTGGAGTGACAGCAGTGGAGGATTTTCTTTTCTTTCATTCCCCCTTTTTTTTTTTTTTTTGTTCTATAGAGAATGTTGAAATTCTGAATGACGGTTGAAAATTTCTTTCTATAGCAGCCATTCTGTAAGTTCAAGGACAAATGTGTTCATTGCATTTGTGACCAACCTACTCGACATGACATATAAATCAAAATTTACATTATAAATTTTGATTTGGAGTCCATCTAAGGTAGAAATGCTGTCTTTGCCTTTGCACAAAGCAGTATGATGCAGCTCTTTGAAGTTGTTGTATTTTAGAGAATCTGTGCTGTCTAACCCATATCACCTTGTAAATTCAAAAGACCACTGGTTACCCAGAAGTCCTGACTTGTTGCTGTCTTGCCAAAATGTATGTTTGGCTGGTGTTTTATGTGGCAAGAGAATAAATGACAAGCAGATCTCTTTGACAGCTCTTCTGAAATGATCAGCTGAAATATGTTGGCTTGCTCCTGAGAAGCTAACGTTCTGTTTTCTTGAGATAGTTACAGTAATTACTACATTTTTCTACCATAAAAACCTTCTACACCTCAGCTGAGGGTACAGACATGTTTGTGACACACCTGTTTGTGAGATGGGGTCTGTTAGTGCATTAGGCAGGGCATGTTCTTATTTCTTCAAAGCAGAAGGGTAAGAAGTGTGCCACCACCAATAGAAAATGCTCTGTGAGTACAGGATGTTTCCTACCTGCCCTCTCTAACCTCATATTTCTATGCCATTTGTAATAAAGATTACAGATTCTGAACTACCCTCTGTTTCCTTTGAATAGACTTTATTTTTGCAAGCAATACAGCCTTTTTCAAATAGTTTAATATTTTGCCCAGAAAGATTTAGCTTAAATTACAGATGTTCAAAGACCAGTCTATGAGGGTGGTCAGGTAAAATATCATGTCCAGATTAACTGAAACATGCAAGATATATGTTTCTGTATAGAATTTGCATATAATATTTCTTCCAAGAGAATTAAAGCCATGTTATTTTTCTGACAGTGTACCCAGTGTTCTTTCATAACCCACCCACATATCCTGTTGTTAGAATATTCTGCTTTTTACTGCAGAAAAAGTCCAAACCTTTTTGGAAAATAATTTGCAGTTAGCAGAGATTTTGCTTAATCCATGTGATTCTCTGCAAATCATTTGTGAATGTAGTCTTAGTCAATTTTTGAACAAGTTTATTAAGTGTAATATTTTGGTTTTCTTCCTAATGCAGACAATTTTTTTCTAGTTCATTCCACAATTTCATATTTTCTAAGCTAAAATGTTTATGGCTTCAGACTCACATTTACTGGTGATCCCACTCAGCTTCTCCAGAGACTTCAGTTTTCCTTTAAGGTATTTTCCATTAAAGAGTTTTGCTTTTTTTCCCCAACATTCTTTGAAAAAGTGGAAGAACAGGAAATCCTTGTTCCTTTATATTCTATTAAAGGTTTTTTTAATTTCATTTGTATCATCCAAAGTTTTCCCCCCTTTATTCTGCAATTTCTTGCTCTCCTGATTTTGCTTCTCCCATTCTTTATGTTTGCCCAATTCAAATTTCTTTGTTACATCACCTGATGTCTATGGATACATTTGGCTGTGTCCTATCAGTCACTTCAGAGGAAGTAAAAATAATAAAGATTTTCTGAAAAGAGTCACTGTTCAGTAGCTAGCTATGCAAATAATCTATTTCCTATTTTAATGAAGAAGGGGTCCTGCCAAGAAGAAAGACCCTGGTTTAGCCAATGTTATGTTGTAGCATTTTTTCATTACTCATTTTCTAGATTTTTAGACTTCTCCTGTGTTATTCTTGCAACGAATTTTAGTGATAAGCCTCAACATGAAAAGTCCCTTGATTTGTGAAACCTCTACATATTAATGTGAACAAATTGGTTGTCTTCTCAAATTGAAAATCACAAAACCAGCTGGGAAGTCTTTCACTGTAAATGGATTCTGACTTCCTGCTTTTCTGCAATTCAAACATCACTTGCTTTTGTGCAGAACAGTGTCACATCCTCATTCCAGCCCAGTCAGGGAGTGACCCCACACACCTGAGAAACTTGTTTATTCAGTCCATGGTTTGCTCATCTGGTGCCTCTGTGCAGGACTGGGACCTGGGGCAGTGGAGCTCAGCTGGATAGCTTCATCCTTACACTATGTGGAAAACTCCTCTAAAACTCACCTGTGCTTACAGCAGCCACACCTATCTGCCTTGTGGCCTCCCCTGTGCTGTACTTAGAAAGAATCAATGCCTTTGCTGCCTCCATGACCTGAGAAGAACAACAAAGAGGATGGCTGGAAGTTGCAGCAATCTGAAAATAAGGTTATTCACAGTTCCATGGGAAGTAATTTCTGATATGCAATTAATTAGTAAGTTCAGCATATCACACCATCTGCAGAACATTGCAGCAGGAGCTGAAAACTGGAGTGGTTTCATCCATCTGCTAATTGTCATAGGGCAATAATTGCAGTAAAAATGCTAAAGATTCTGATGATCTGAAACCTAGAGTGAAAATATCCAATAATTGTTTCATATACCTTTTGGGAAATCTCCTGGTTGGGTGTATTTCTCTCTGTGGCCATCACACACAGCATTGGAGGTTACCAGTTTCTCAGCCTAGTCCTTCCCTTGATAAGAGTTGTGAGATCCATGCCTGATATTTACCAAGCTGACAAACAGTAAGGTTTTGGAGGTTCAGAGATTTTGCTTTTTTGACTATTACTAGCAGGAAAGTGGGAGGGCAGTAAGTAGATCTGTTGTAATATGGAAGCTACACCTGACAATTTTGGGATGTTCCAGAGAACCTGGAGAGACTGAAGCAAAAGGCTCCAGCTCCTTCTGCAGAAATTTCCTCTGAAAGCCAAAACCATCATGCTGAAGAGCAGGGTTATTGTTGATCTACTCCTTTTGAAATAATGGTATGACAACTCTAAACAAAACAATGATGAGCAAAAGAAGTTGTCATGTCACATTTTTCATGTTGCTTTATCTTCCCAATATATAACATCTGCATCTGCTCTGTTCCTTGAGGAAGGTGCAAGAATTTGTCTTGATAATTTGAATAGTTTTTTCTGTTTTTACTTCCTTTGGATTAGATGGATGGTATATTTATGTTAAAATCAGAGCAGTATTTATATTCAGCCTCTAAATACCTGTATGTTTTTTAATTTTTGTACTTAATACAGAATAGGAACTTTAGGAAAATTAAATATATAATATATTCTAAGGCAGAGCTAATTCTTTTAAAGTGGTTTGATTGCAATAGTATAGCTTGATTCTAATTGAATCTGTTTCTTTCTTTTGGTCACCAAGTTATAACTGGAATTAAAATTAATTTTTCCTAATTAGCATGACTAGTTCTAAGCAATATTTCCATGCTCACAGGAAGTATTTTGGAGCAGTTTGTATCTTAAAATGGGGTCCAAACTGTGAAACTTGATGATTCTTGAGGTTTTTTTTGATGTTTTCAGAATTTCTTTAGACAAGGCAATGTTTTCACAAGGCCAGAAACCATGTTTGCAAATTTAGGATTAGCTTCTGTTTTGGTTGTTATTTTTGTGACCTTGCTGACAACAATGGATTCAGGTTTAGTTATTCTCTAGACTACATTGTTTTAATTTCTTCTATGCTGAATTCTGAGAGAATATAAATGAAGAGTGCTGTAGGAAAAATTATCTGAGGGCAAAAGGTGATTTATGCTTCCTCTACTACTTTGAGAACTGGGTCAATTAAAGCATTCCCTATGGTAATACTTTTTTCATTGCTGCTCCTACATTACGGTTTCAAAGTTCAAATTTGCATCTTAAGAGTACTTAGGAATTCAGGTTCATAGGATTAGGACAGGAAAAATTGACACAAATCCTGATTTGACTTTGCTAATGTGATATGTGTGTTTGTGTTGTTCTGCCTTAGGCATTTGACAATGGTTAATAACCTTAGAAAAGTCAGGAAAAGACACTCACATGCTTAATTTTAATATGACTTAGTGCTTTCTTGAGTTGAAGGCTCACTATAACCCTGGGCTTCAGTGGCTGACTAGGATGGAGAGAAGTAAAGTTCTTCAGGAAATTCTAAGCAGAAAAGTATTTACAGAGCTAATCACAAAATGTCATGTTAAATGCTGTTATTGCAGCTGTCTGACTATCTAGTCTGTATTCAAGGACTTAAAATTCCCTGTGACCTTCCTCCACTACCTCCAAATGAATTTCTCAGCTGAAATGCAGCTCATAGACTTAGGCAGCTTTTAAAAAGCTTCTTGGAGATCTGCAGTGCTGTGAGCTGAGAGTAGGCAGAGGTGTCTCCAAGACAAGGTCCTTCAGCTCCATTGTCCTTATCCTTAGGTCAGAAGGGGAGCTGAACTCTCCTGCCACTGTTGGATAATTCATCCCCCTGCAGGATCCTACTGAGGTGATTGATTTTTATTGATAAACTCAGGCTAAAACAATATCATATAGTTCTGGTTTGTGTCTTATGTAGTTTCTATATTGCATGTATTGCTGTCCAAAAGTGGGTCTTCTTCCCAAAACCAAAGATTGGTTCTGTAAATGAAGCAAGAGTACAAAAGATGTATAAATCATAGGCAAATTTTCCTAGAAAAGCTCTTCAAGGACTTTTATACTGTTATTTTAATCTATGTTTTACAGAGGACAAATGCTCTAATTATTAATGGCTGTCATATTTTCAGATCTAGGAGATACAGTGTGACACTACAATGTTCTTATATAACATAGGTAGTAAAAGTATATTTTATTGAACCTATTAAAGCAGTTGTTTATTCTTTGGTGAAATTTAGAGTATGGAAAACATGCAACTAGATAATGTAATCTGAAGAAAATAAGCTCTTATGTTTCTGCAGCATTCAGGTAATTAATACAGTGCTTATACTATAAGACTGTTTAATACTATTAAGCTATCTAATATAGTGTTCATGTATGGCACTATTTGTTTATTGTGTTAAATAGAAATGCTATTTATAATTAAAGTATTTTTAAATAAACATTTAACATTATTAGTTTCCATTAGTGATCAGAGGAAGGAATGCAGACAGTATGAAGAAAAACATGTCCTGTACAATGTGACTTTCTTATTACAGAGTTCTGCAATTCCTTGGAGGTTTCACTTACTGGTCCTTGTTATGAAGTGCAGCTTTAATTTTCACATTGTTAAAGAGCTCTAATGAAGTGTAATGACTGTTGTACTCTTTCAATGCTGCTACTGCACTGTTCCAAATCATCCTAAAATGCAAGACTCTTCAGTGCATGGTTTAAAGATGAGGGAGAATTTACACTGTATTTGATTTCAAAATCTCAATGGTGATATAAATGTGTTGCGCTATATTTCTTGTTTCAGTAACATTTAAAAAAAGAAACCAAAAAACAAACCCAAACCACAACCACCCACAAAATACAATGGCTGCAGATGAAAGAGATACTAACCAAAATGTTCAGTCTGAGGTACTGGGTACTGATGATTTAGGTACTGTAAAAATGAACTGGCTTTTCAGTTGTAAATTAAAGAGACAGACATTTTCAGTTTATTTACAGAGGAAACCTCTTCCTTCCTCATAAATTACTGCAAGGGATCTGCTTATGTCTGAATCTGCTTGTGTCTAAAAAATGTAGATCTGACCAGGCTGGTCTTGCAGTTCTTTCTCAATGCAAGTGGGTCACCCAGTGTCTTACTTCATCTGGAGCACATCTGAACACTTGGGATAACAAGACCCAAGTATTCGTGTAGGAATTCTAAGATAAGGGCTTTTACTGCAGGGACTGACTTAGTGCTTTCTTCCTTACTTCCCTTTCTCTTTTTTTGGTTTTCTTTCCCATTATTCCAAGCTGTAGCAATGATCAGCTTAATTCTAGTATTTAAACAAGAGAGTCCTAGAAACTGTCTCTAGGAAGCAAATGGCATTTAATTTATCTTGTCTTCCTCTTTTAAGTGTAAAATTGTTAATTTAATTGTATTTCTGAGTACCTTGTTAAGGTGAATGTATCTGCACTTCGTGTGTGTGTTCAGTTTATTATACTCTGTTTGGAAACTTATCCTGATACTGAATCTAAACTTTGCCTGGCCACATTTTGTCACAGAAAACACTCAGAGACTCCTAAACAACCCTACTCATTTCATTCTTCTATAGCCTCACTTCAAAAATTAAAGTTTAGTACTGAAAGACAAAACTGTCTTTCAGTATTTTTATGTAATCTTTTCTATTCTCAAACTTATTGGAATTCCTCTACTAAGGTATAAAACAAAGCTGCACTAAGGAAATCTCCGGTGATAGAAATACAGGAAGGAATTATAGAAAACCAGATCATGAACAAAATAACTCTTTTAGATTTCAGTTCAGGAAGTTGCTTCAGAGTAAATTAAACTGAATCCTTCAGCTGGGGTTTGGGTGTGTCAGCTTCAGAAATTGTTAGTGAAAATAATACCAACTATATATATTTTTTACTTCTGCTGAAATGATTAAATAGGATGCCCTCATGGATACTTGGACTTTTCCAAGGAAACTGGCCCAGCAACTTTAGAGGTTACAGGCCTGATAATACATTTTGAAAGACTATAACATGAAAATGAAAGACAATTCTTATCCTCAATAGCTTAGTTACTTTTAATTCATATTAGGTGCATAAGGGAAATTTATATAGCCTTTGTGATGTCTATGAAGTTGTAAATGGAAAAGCTTACAATTCATTCCATTGAGGGACTCGACAGAATATGCATGAATGAAGAGATACTGAACTTTCTTATGGAAATCTTAATGCTGAAAAGGTTAAAACATTTCCTAAGAGGACTGAAATGCCTCTTAATCTGTAAAGAAATCTGACCTGTGTTGAGAACTAGTTACAGAAGCAGAAGTTAACAATGCTTTCTCTAGCTTTAAAGATTTGTAATCTATATTCCACTAAATAAAATCTAGATGAACATGATCCTCCTAGATCCTTCCACCAGTGATATTTATCTCTAGTGCAACAGAAAAGACCTGGGCTATTCACCTTCCTTAGGAATGCTTGATTGTGTTGGAGCCAGCAGGATGTATAAACAGCAGAAATTCGGGAAAGACTTTTTGTTTATATTAAAACAGATAGTTGAGTTAATAATGAAATGGGAGTGGTGATTTTTAGCTGCTTCCACTAAATGCCAGTTTCTCCTTATGTTTTTAACAAGCTTAGAAGAACCATGCCAATTTCTCCTTATGTTTTAAGAAGCTTGGAAGAACTATGCAATGGTAGCTCTTAAAAGTTAAAATACTGCTGCAAGTTTTCCTCATAAAAGTCATCAAACATGGTGAACTGCCAGTTTTCTGCTAACTTTATGACTGTGACTTCAGAAGTCCCAAAATCCACTAGGCAGTGATTTTAATCTTTATTTAGTGATTCACTTGTAGCTAATATTGTTCAAATTCTCTGTGCTTCCTTATTTTCCTCTCCCCTCTTTTCCTTCTGTCAGCCCTTTATCCATTTGCCTTAAAGGCCCAGGGTGGATGAGTCAGTGATTCCAATCTGTGTTTGCTTAGATATCAACTCCCTTTTAGGGATAGCACTGTCATGCTTTATCTCAGTAGGTAGTCATGCTTTTTGAACAATTTTTGACATCTAGAACTTTCTTTTATTAGATGGGGACTGCTGCACTCCTCTCTCTATTAAAAAAAAGAGAAAAAAAAGGCATGGTCTCTGGGTCTGCTTTTTTAAAAAATCCAAAACACAAACAACCCAGTTCTTGGCTGCACAGATATCACCAATCTGATGAATAGTCAAACTGGTTTAAGCTTGTGTGGATCCCTCACTTTCTTGACTACTTCTTGGTTGTTCATTCATCTTTGGCCACTTGAACATGGGTCTCCTTGCCTTCCTGCCTCTCCTCACCTCCCTGCACAGCCAGGAAACCCTTAAGACTGGCACTGCCAGACCTTGTGGCTCTTAATTTTACCTTGTGTGACTTGACAGTTTGGAGGGAAGCTAATAGTATATCTCTCCCTTGCTAAATAAAGATCAAACTGCAGATTTCTGGCATAAGAAAGGCTGGAAATCCAGAATACCTGATGAGAAGCAGACCTTTCATGCTGCCACCACAGCAACCCCATGAGTGCTTGAGGAGGCACAAGATGTTCCTGAGGCACCCTAAGTGTCCATGATTGCTTGATGCTCTGGAGCTGCAACCACATGCCCAGATTTAGGGGTGTCTCACTTGCAGGACATTGGGAGGGAAGGAGCATTTTTCACCCTTTTTATTTCTCTCTTCATCTGTCAAGCCAGGAGAAACCTGGAAGGGGAACACATGATGGTATTGTCCTGTGTAAATTATTTTCTAATTAGCTGAAGCACTGAAAATGCTTCTGTCTCTTTAAATTGGTGTGGTACTTTGTGCTGTGGCTACTACCAAAAGTGAAGTTATTTAAGTGAACAGAATAACTTCATGTGTGTTGAGGTGTGAGGTGACCTCACTATTCCTAAATTTGTTCCTGTTTTGTAGAGCTCCTTATTCAGTTCTACTCTTTCAGCTGCTCCAGTGTTTTTATTTCTGCTCTGGTTGTGTAAGATTTTTTTGAAATGTCAGAATCACAGCAATGTAAGTCGGTTAGTTGAAGCAACCTGGCAGAAATTTAGCTGCTCATAGATAAGACAATAATAGAGCAATATTAAACAGGGTTTGTGGCTTAAAAAGATAAGAAGCAATACTTATCAGGCTTCATTTTGATGCAAGGATGCTGATTAATGCAAGACATGCTTCACTCCAACTGAGACTTCTGGTAAAGACATTAAAAAAATTATCATTTTGCCTTTGCTTGCACAAAGTCAGCACTTCAGAGAAGTATTGTGTTGAAAACTCTGACAAATTGTATTTCTTGTCTGCCTTCAGAAGGGCACGTCACGGGCTGTGCTAGCATGCACTCTGCAATCTGTGCTTGCTCCAGGGCACAGGTGCACACCTCCAGGGAGATGCTGCTCCCTTCAGCCCTTTGTGTTCCTGTTTTTGCTGAGGACTGTGCTGTTGGGACTGTTTGCTGAAAGGGGGGCACCTGTCCACTCTCAAGGAAACAAAATAAGTCTTCCTCAAAGCTCACTCAGCAGGCTCCAGGCAGCCTTGCTGGTCACACTTAGTAGAGTTTGTTTGAAGAAGGAGATTAGGTAGCTACATTGCAAATGCCTTATATTGACAGGTTTTTCATGCTAAAGTGAAAGTTTTTCCATTTGGACTTCCAGCATTTAAGGGCACATGAGAAACAAGATTCCAACTACTTTGCTTGAGAACTGTCACCTCCTGAGTAGTTCCTGTGGGAAATGTTACTCTAAATAATAAATCCCATCTTTTGTACCATTAACCACTCATTTGAAACTTCCTGGCTCCAGTGGTTTCATTCTTTCCACTCTGCCTTGATTTCTTTTACTAGCTTCAGTATTCTCCTCTGACTCCATGTAGCTTTGGAGCACTTGAGTGAGTTGGTGACCTGTGGGGTTTTTAACAACCAGGTAAGTTTTCTGACAGTGTGTTTCCTGAGTTAAGAATTTAGTTCCTATGCCAAATCAATACTTATATTAATAACCTCCATATCTACTATTATATGTAACAAGCCTTTTAAGTCCCACTGCCTCCATTTCCTGTTGCATTGAAAATAAATCAAGATGAAATTTGAAGTAAATTAAGCTGGCAAGAGGAGGCAAAAATTTCAGTTTGGCATCATGCATGGCATTTCTACCAATTCAGTGATGTAAATTAATTGCTGTCTGCATAAGATGATGTAAAAGTGAAACACACTATGTGCCTAAATTTTTTACAGGATTTACATGAACTGGAGTTGTCTAGGGGAAAACTAAGACCTTTAAATGCCTATTGCATTACACTTTCAGCTATTAAAACCTATTTGCATGTAAGAAAATGGAAGGAAAATACTTTTTCTTTTTAAATTTTGAACTATTTGATTTTGTCACTTCACCTTTTAATCCTCTTTCATTTAATGTTTTGGTCTGTAACAAAAGCCTATGTTTCAATTCTCACCCCTGCTTGAACAGAGAAAGGCTGTGGCATTGGGAGCAGGCAGTTTGGGTGTGACAGAGATAAAGCTGATATTAGGAAATTATGGGGAGAGTGGCTTCTGCCTCTTCATTACCAGATTGTCCACCACTTATCTTCATGCCTGTTGTCTGAGTGATGCTGCTTCTCTTCTGCTGGCACAAAAAGTCCTTTGCTGACCTTGTGTGATGATTAAACACTGCTAATTGCCCTCAGCTAGGAGGCTGCTTTGTGGTCACTCATGCACCTCCAACTTTGGTGCTAGATTAGGTACTGCCTCTAAGAGAGGCACCTCTCAGCACCAGGGCTTTTCAGTAATGTAATACTCACCAGGTGAATCTTAGTCATGGGGCTTGAAGTGCAAAGGACCTGAGCAGCTGCAGAATGTGCTCAGGGCAGTGACCACACCTGAGTCCAGAGTGTTTGCTCAGGTACCTGTGTAGCCTTTAATGGTCCCAAGTCCTGTTGTAAACTCTCATGGTCTTAATTAATCCTGGTTTGCTGGTTATTAGGAGGGATGCTAGATCCAGCATTGTGCTGTGGGAGGAAGACTTGAGGGAGCTGGGTGAAGTGGTTTATATTCTGAAGAGAATCTTGGTCTGTCAGCTCTTGGAGTGCAGAAAGTAGTCCTTACAGATGGGTCAAAAAGCCATGCATTTTGTCAGACCAGAGCAATTTCATCTTTCTATTCTCCTTTTTTTTTAAGCTCTTTTTAATTAAAAGTTAAATTGGGTGAAAGTCATTCTCTTGGTTCCTGAGAATGTACTGTTAGTGAAATAAAATGTGTCCCTAAAGAAAGAAGTTGGTGAAGTCATTATTACACATAAATCTTGGTATATCTGCTGAAACAAATCTGCATGAGATACCTCAGAGGAGAAAGCAACAGTGGTGTATTACTCTCAAGCTCTTTATTTTATCTTCTCTCATTTCCAGTTCAATCCCATTTGTCTGTGTTTAAGGGAATTATTCTGTATGTCTGTATTTACAGTGCTTAGGAAAAAAAGGACTGCTGAGCAGCCTGGGATTCTCCAGTGTTTCTCCACATACACTATTTTTAATTGACACAGAGGGAGATTTGGAAAATCAGATACTGTTAAATACATTGTGTACAATAGATTAATTAAAACTCCTCTCTGTTGAAGGCTTTATCTTACTTCAAGAGTCTCTGCAATTGATATGAAAATGCCAAGGACTACTGCTGAAACTAGATGACAACCATAAACTTCGGTTTCACATTGAGAAAGCATAATTTTGTCTAGGTCCTACATTTTATGGGAAACTTTTTGGTCTAAACACCTCTGGGATATGAAGGCCTAAGCTTAGGAGCTTTTTGCTGGTCTTTGGATAGAACTTGTAAGATGTGATTTTGAACAAACACCAAGCAAGATTCTAAAAGGCATCACTAAATATTAATTTCCTGTAGAGGATTTTACTGCATGATAAGCTACCTGGTTCCCAGGAGATTTGAAAATTAGATCTCCCATTTCCCTGCCAAGCTGGGATTTGGGAGCCTAGCTTTACTGGGTATGTTTTCCCTTAAGCCCTGGTTGCTTAGATCTGTTTGTGGAAGACTGGAACTGTGCAAAAGGAGCTACTGGAGCCATGGGAAGATCTGTCCAGAGCACAGAGTGGTACTGCATTAGGATTTGGCTCAGCCAGTGCTGTCTGAGAACTGCATAATGAAGCCCTTTTAGGATTTATTCAAAACTTTATTGCTTTCTAAGAGGAATTTGCATCATTGTTGAATAATATAGACTGTTTGTGATTGTCTCCCTTTCATGGTGCTGTAGGATGCTTCAGGAAATACTGGTGTCTAGCACAAATTTTCTTGGAAAACCCAGCCTTGAGATGTCATGGTAGTTATTGACATTAAGCTATTCTTGCAAAGATAAAAACATGGATAATATAATATCAGGATTTTTCTTTTTAAAAAACCACTGCAGCTGTTTATAGCACCCATAAAGAGTTGCCTAGTAGTTCCAGTATACCATATTGCACTTGTGGGAAAGGTAAGCTTCTTTTGGCTTTATGGTTGGGGAAGACTGAGCAATTCCATAAACTAATACACCCAGAAGAAAGATCAGCTGGGAAGTCTTATCTATCAATCTGAAATCATCTTGGCTGTTAGCTGAAACCTCCCTTAGCATTTTCCACAGGGAAAGTGCTAAATAAGAAAAGAGTGCTGAAATACACGCCCAGCTTAACTTATAAGGCTGTTCCTACAGTATGTTCTTACAATATTATAATATATCCTTCAGAGTTCTCTTTTAAATCACAACAAAAATAGCCAAACAAGTCCTTCTCTTTGGTGATTTCATGGCTTCTGTTTCTTCCTCAGAGAAGATCAAGTCTGAAGTTTCTCTGACTTCGTCTGAAATTGTAGGCATGATCAATTTGTTTAAGAAACCTTGTAAGTACTTGACTGATGGAGCACATGATGTCCTGTCATTCCAAAGCTCACTGTTAAGTTGTTGTGGCTTAGTCTGGAACACTTTCAGCGGGGAGCTGGCTGAGGGGGGAATGTGCTGTGCTTCTTGTTTTTGAGTAGGAGTTGCTGCTAATGTATGTGCTGCTTTTGTCCATTTTGATGGCAGGTAGAATAAACAGTGTATGTGTGAAGCACAGGCAAATTCGAACCAGAGAAGTTATTCTGGTTAATGTTTTTGCAGGTAATTCCCTGAGGCATCACTTGGGGGTTTCTGCTCCACTGTGGGAAACTTTACTCCTCCTTTTGTGCTATGTCAGATGCTGTGCTTTTACCATACCTTTTGAAATGTTCCCTTTAACTGATGAATGTTCAGAATTTATGGATGTAAATTTTTAAGTAAATAGAAAAATATATGGTTTTTTATGGTTATCTGGATCATTTTTCAAAGTTGTCAAAAAGCTTCTAATTTTAAAGCTTACTACTGCAGTTTTAATTTTGATAGGTTTTCCTATGCCAGTTGTCAAATATCTTTCAGTTGCTCTGATACTGACTTAACATAATTTAATTTTTAATTTTTGCATTGGATTTGCAGGGATTCTTCGACAAATTCAGAATTTATTGGAGTTAAATGTGAATGGACTGAAGCAGTGTTAAGTTTGTACTTATGTGTAAATAGCAAGCATGCTGCCAAGCAATGGTGTTGGATTCATGTAGTGGTGTCCTGCTTGGGTCTTTGTTTGGGGGAGGGGGTGTTGGGGAGGGGGAGTTTGGGGACAAGGGGACATCAAAAGTGTTTGTAATAAACAAGACTTGCTTTTACCAGGAAGTGATGGTTAACACTGTGGTATGACTAAATCTTTAGTCTGTTTTCAGATTTCCCCATTATATGTCTATTCCAGCTCAGAAGTAAAAGTTGTCTCTGTTTCACTGGATTCCATGATGTTCTACTTGAGCTTGTGGTACTGAAAAGGCATTAAGAGGGGAAAAGACTCTCACTTGATCACCAAGTGCCCTTCAGAAGCCCCCCTGTCACTGACAGTCAGGTCAAATGCTCTCCCAGGGAAAGAAAGGAGAAGGAAAGTAATGTAAAAAAAGCCTTTACTTCTCAACAAGTTATTTAATCAGCTCCAGTTACAGAGTTAAATGATGGTAGTAGTAATAAGACTTACTTTGCATGTACTGTTGAGGAATTCATGTAGGAAGAAGAGACACAAGTGTTTGAAATACCTGGCTAGCTCTCTGTTGTCATCTGTTAATAATTCACATGGCTCTTTCATTTCTATTTTGTGGAGAAAAAGAGAGTAGGCTTGACACAAAGAAGCTCTTAACTTCCTTTGTGAAGGAGTGGGAGTACAGCGTGTCCATTCAGTACAAAGAAAAGAATTTACTTCTGTGAAGTTTTCAGACTTTTTTCGTTTTCTTTTTGTAGGCAGCTTCACCAGTGGACTGTGGGAAGGAAACTCTGTTTCTCACGTGGCTTTTGCACTTGTATTAGCTGTTATTAGTTAAGCCATAAATGAGCTGCAAATCCCAGGCCCAGACTTTCCCAGAATTTGGTGTCTGCTTTTATAGGGAATCATTTGCTCTACAGTTAGCACCAAGTAAAACGGTGCATTGCTTACACTGGGTTTGTGGTGGATCTCTGTAAAGTACTACCATAGAGGCTTACAAAGCCCTGGCACACGGTTGTAGGGATGAGTCTGATTCAATATCATTGTGACATTTGTCTGAAAGTTGCTGTTCTGGGAAACCTTTGCCTATAACCACTGCCTTGTGTAATTGAAAAAGGATTAGCTGGATGACAAATGGTTTCTCTCAGGGTACTTGTGTTTCATGGGTGGTATAAAAGCAGAAAGGTAGAGAATACCTACAGTTTGCCAGCCTTCCAGCTGAAGTGAGTGATGACATTTCTGCATGCTTTGGTGGTCTTGTTCACAGAACCTGCTTCCCTGCTAGGGCTTTATTCTGTCTTTGTTTTAAGTCCCTTTTCTATCCTAGTATGTGCAATGGTTTCTGAACTCCCTCCTGCTCAACAAACTTACCCTAAGTAAAAAGCAAGTTTTGAAAATATTATGCAATTAAAATCTTGCCTGTAATATCTTACCTGGAATGTTTATTTCTGTTTCCCTAAGAAGGATACATTTTATAGAGAGGTAAGTATGACTTACCTTACTCCTGCATAAGTATTAGCAGAAATCTGAAAGATGAGAATGTGAACACAGCTGATTTATATATTCAAAATCTCTCTACTTAGGATAATAATGCTTTTATAGATGGAACATGAAGTTTTAATAGCTCATGGGTGGAGACAAACACTACTTGTCTCACCTGGTCATTTGTAGTGAAGGCAGTCATTATTTTTGTCTTTTAATGTTTCTTTCAGAAAAGCTGGAATGCATGGTCTGCCTGCCTGTCCCCATGGGTCAGGACTGAATTGCAAATTACTTCTCTGCTGCTTGAGCAGACTGGCTGCTGTTGGAAATGGGACACTCAGCTATGTGGAATTCTTGTCTGTACTAACCTTGCTATGTCTGCATTCATTTTTCCTAAATTACTAAACAACTTACACTTAATGAGTTTCAACTAATTAGTACCTCTTGCTTTGCTATACCTCTAAAATTATACTTCCAGTAAAATGCTTCATGAACTAATTAGACATCTCAACCCAGTTGACTTTTGCCCTCCTGTTTACTGGTTCCTTACTAGATAGTGAGATTAAAATCTCATTGTTTTACTGCAAAGATGCAATCTCTTCATGTTCTTCTCCCATGAGAGACTACCTTAAATTCTTACTCTGGAATGCTGCTTCCCTAAATGAGGTGTCCTCTTTATCCTGTGGAGCAGAGTGCCTGTCCCATTTCAGAGCACAGCCTGGAGCAGGGCTGACCAGCTGCTCTGGCTGCCCTTGTCCCAGCTGGTGGCTGGGGTGCTGGAGGATAATGAGAGGCTGACACTGCCGGGGGTGCTCGGGCATCCCTGAGGAACAGGTAAAACAAACCTCACTGCTCTGTGGCATGGCCCAGGAGGGCAGGGCAGGGACACACAGCTGCTCACACTGAGGTCAGGTCCTTACAAGCTATGGCATGGGGCCCATGCCAGCAGAGGAGAGCAAGCCCTGGTTTGGCAAGGCTGCCGTGGAGGCTGTGCCCTTGCCCGTCAATACTTTACAGCCACTTTGTTTTTCCGTGCTGTGGATCATGGAACAAAAACTGTTTTCAGTAAAAGAAACAAAGCAAAGTAAGCCCCCTTCCCCCTCCAGTTTGGGCTGGCTCTGGTAGAGGCCAAGTAATGCTGGTGATGCCTCTGTGAGTGTTCCCCAGAGGTCTTCAGAGCTGCTGCTTGGGATCCTGCTGTGCTGTAGGAGCTGTGTTTCCACCATGTCTGTCAGAGAGTTTGTCTCTTGGGGGCTCTGAGGACTTTTCTATGGGAAGTTTGGTGACAGGCAGTTTAAGTAAACATTTGCTGGGAAGCAACCCAGAATGCTGTATCATCTGATCCTTCCTGGGACCTTGCATGCATTTTAACAGCCATTCTTTCTTCCCTATTTCTTGGTCCCAGCTAATTACAAATCCTTTGGTTAAGGGGCTTTTGGCCTCCTTTACAGTGATGTGCAGTGCATGTGGTGTCCATGCAGCAGTGGGCTGCCTTAAGTGCTGAAGCACTGGCCAGCTGGCAAGGCTTGCAGCTGGCTATCAGTTGCATGGATGTGCAGATCCCCAAGGCACCTTGAGGAGGAGCAGATACAGGTAGATAGCCCCTTTCAGCTTCTATCCAGTGGCCCCTTGCACTTTGTTTTGAATGTTTCATTTAAATCAAACTGGTGAAAACACTTCCCTCCACTTTTAGAAGAGCTCAGTCAAAATATTTCTGAAAAGCCATTCAAGTAGCTGTTTATTACAAAGTAGTGGAGGCTGTAGCTGTGTTGGGGTGGGTCTCTTCTCTCAGGCAACCAGTGACAGGACAAGAGGATGATCTTCAACTGAGTCAGGGGAGGTTTAAGCTGGACATTAGGAAGAAGTTCTTCACAGAAGGTTTGATTGAACATTGGAATGGGCTGTACAGGAAGGTGGTGGAGTCACTGTCCCTGGAGGTGTTAAGGAAAAGACTGAATGTGGCACTCAGTGCCATGGTGTAGTTGACAAGGTGGTGTTAGCTCATAGGCTAGACCTGATCTCAAAGGTCCTCTCCAACCTAAATGATTCTATTATTCTGCAAAATCTCACTGCTCTCTTATTTTCTCTTGTTTGATTAAGTGGCTATCCAGATACTCTCTGGACTGCCTTACCATTAGTGAAGCTTTAGGATACAATGTGGGTGATGCCCTTGCAAGAATCTGTTTACCAAACCCAAGTACAGTTATTTTAACACTTTTTAGTCACATATTTGACTCTTATTTCCAAAGTGACACCTTAAAAGTAAATAGCAGCTGCCCCCCTGTTAATGAATATATATATACATACATATAATGCCAGGTATGCATTCTTCCAGAAGTTTTTTAGTGTTTTCTTCCAAATTCATCAGTGATCTGCTGTATGCAACTACAAGATAAGTTTTACGTATGTGTAAGTGACTGCACTCATTTTAATTCAGCATTTGTTGGAACATCAATTGATGTGATTTCTCAGGTGATTCAGCAGATCACTTACCATTAGCTAATTTTCAGTTTAGTCTGAAACACTTAAACTCAAACTGTTTGTGCAAGTCCATCAGCCAGAGAGCAGATATGTGTAGTATTAACTGTGACTAAAGCAGAACAAATTGCATTTGTTAGGAATAATGTTTTCTGCAAACACATTGCGAACAATCCATATCCTGAGGTGTGCATCATCTCTCTACCATCAGATAGAGACATACCTGATAAATCAATCCCAACTGAAACCCAGAATATTTGGAGACTGTCCTATTTTTTTCTGATGTGGTGTGTTCCTTAATTTTAGGGTTAGCCATCAAACAATCTACAGTGTAAGAGCAGGAAAAAGAAAAGGAGGGAATGTGTTTTTTCTTGTGATTGAGACATATCCTCTGGTGGAAAAATCCTGGAGGAGATTACATTCTGCATTGGCATTACAATGTATTCCTGCCCCACAACTGGCATTTTTCTTTCTTCCATATAATGTGCAGAACTTAGTCTGAAAAAGTCAAAAAGAGAGGTGAAGGGGTGGGAGAAGCCTAAGCTTAACTTGTACACCATGTAAAATTGCCTTCCTATTGTTGACAGTGCTGTCATTTCATATATCTAAATTCAATGGTTCTTTCCTCACTGTCCTGGGTGGGTGTTACTGCACATATGGCTTTTGGGCTTTAGCTCTGCTCTTTAAAAGAATTATCAAGATTAGCACAGTCATTTAGAGCATCAGGATTTTTCTGAAAATGCAGTAGAAAAGTTGGTACGAGGATCTGGGGGTCTAATATAGGGCCAACACAGAGCCCTGGAATGACTGTTTTTTCATCCAGGACTTTTAGATATGTTACTTTTCCTCTTCTCTAAGCCCACAGGAGAAAGCAACATCTATGGTTGTTTCCACACTCATATTTGACAAATCTTTCAGAAATGTTTATGTGAGCAAAGTTTCCATTTGGATTTATTTTGGAGATGCTTTGCATTGTCTCAGTGTCAAAATACATCACAGAGAGAGAGATGGTCACATAATGGAAACTGATTACCTTTAAACACTTTCATCTTGTTTATTATATTTGTACTGTCAGAATTCTTTTCAAACCTTCATGTGTTACTGTAACCATAGGTGATGCTTTACAGAGATGGAGTAACACTGACTCAGCTACTACTTGTAGTATAGGAAGTTAAGAATAGATACAAAGCAAGTAAAAAGGGTTAAAACTCAGTAGGTGTTCAAATCTCTGGCCCCAGCCCTTTCCCAAACCTGCTCTCTGATATTTTTTGCAGTGAGTGGTCATGGACCTTGAGTTTTACAAGTAGAGCAGGAGTATCAGGTGGAAGGGTGTTTATGCAGGGTGTAAAGAAGTGTGTGATGTCAGAGAAGTTAAGGAAGGGAGATAAATGCAGTTTGGTCAACGTGGCCTTCCTCTGACTCTCACTGTGAACTCCCCTTAACTGGACAGTCAGGGCACCCAGGGATCCAAATTTGCTTCAGCAGGCAGGAAACAAGTATTGAGAGATTCTGAAATGGACCCCAGCTCCCCCCCACACTAGACAGACAGACCCTGGCCATTCCAATGTGGGTAAGAGATGTTTCAGAGAAAGCAGTCTCCTTTCTCAGTGAAGTTTAATCTCGTTCACCTTGTGTGGCTAAATTTGATGTATTTCACCAGTATAATGATGATAATGCTTTGTATTCTCAGCACAGTGAGATGATGTGTGGTTAGTGTGATCAGTCACATCCCGGCCTGGAAAATCCTCGCCTGGAACCAAAACAACATTAAAATAGGAAATAATTTTTTTCTCTTTGCTCTTGCTACCTAAAGGCAAGATGTTTTAAAAGGAAATGTCTGGTTGTCTTAGTTCAGGAATAGAGAGAGTTATGCTTTTGTGCAAAGGTCATTTTGGGTGTGAATTATTTTAGATGTTTTTAAATGTTTAGGTTTATAAATGCTTGAGTATCATCTCTTTATGGCTGCTTCTCTTTTCCTCTTTAATTTTGCTTCTTCATGAGTAATTAATTTTATTCTAGTCTCATAAAATAGAGCAGAGGGGGAGATTTCATTTAGCAGCACTGTAGTATGATGGATGTTTTTTTCCATTTTGATGTTTCAGAATTTATAAAGAACCCTTTCTTGATATATCGATTTGAAGTTGAAATCTCACTTGGCTGACATTTAAAATAACACTGCTTCTACTTATTAGTGTTATATGTTAATATACTCAGTGTTAGCCAAATAACTGATGGCAAAATACATCCTAGTGTTCTATGAAGTGAATATTGTAAGTTTTGCAAATATCAGAAGAAAATTATTTGAGATGTTTTATCTTTTAAATATTTTTAGGTAGGTCTAAAAGGTAAAATTTCATCAGGTTTCTCTGTTTTCCAGTCAGTAAGTCCCTTCAAGTGATGTCTTGCTCCTCTACTTTTAGTTCTGGAAAGCAAAGGCAAACCAATCACCTCCCTCTCATTATTCTGTATATTTTGGTACATTGGTGAAAAGATGAGGAATTGAGTCAATTAAAACTCCTTTTCTAAAGCAGATCTAGTGTTTGAGAAAGTTGCCAGAACTTCAATCTGAAAATTTCCAGTCCTCTTCCTATCACCAGTGGAAAACTGGAGGTGGTATGGATCTAAAAATGCTGACTGGATTTATTTAGAGCTGGAGGGGCATGAAAAACTGTTCATGTAACACAATCCCTTGCAAGAATGATCTTAGAAATTGTGGTCTGAGTGTAGGACCCTGGTCTGTCAGCAGCCTGTGCCAGCCTTGAGGAGGTATAAATGATCTCTGGCAGCTGGGGAGGGGCAGTGGGAGCTGTTTGTCCAGTGCACGTGGTACTCCCTGGACTTTGCACTGCTCTGACATGGGGCCTCAGGGAAGTAGCTTTGCCTTGGGGAGGTTTATCTTTTCACATGCAGCATGTCCAGGACTCCTTTCAAACAGGAATTTCCCACCTAAGAAATTAACCTGCTGAAGGGATCCCATGTTCTACCTTTTTTTTTGTTGTTGTTGTTTTTTTCTCTGAGATTGAAATGATGATCCAACATCTTTTTATTGCATTGGCATCAAGTGTTTAAAGCAGCTCTGGAAACCTCAGATAAAACCCAGCACACCAAAAGGGTTTCCCATCATTAATAACTTGAGTTAGAAAGCTTGCACCAGTAAAAAAAGCTTTCTCCCTTCTGTTACATAATATTTTGTTGGTGAATCAGACGGTCTCTTCCCTTCTAAAAGTCTCACATGCATCACTGCATCCAGAGCTGTAATAAGCAGGTTTTATCTTATTTGGTGTGTCCTACAGTGCAGCTCAGCATCTCAGTAAACCTATTGCATTTACCTAACCCTTTCTCAAATGTCCTCATAGATATGAACTCCACTACTCATTCTTACTGTCCTCAGGATGTGAAATCCAACTTTTTTTACACCCTCTGGCAACTCACTGTGTAGCCTGTAACTGGTGCTTTCCCCTGGAAGAAGGAAACCCTCTTGACCACAGTAGAGTTTGCTCCTGAAGTTCATACTAATTTTCTCATATTATTTTTCCTGCTGGGAATCTCTGCTATCCCAGCCTACCTCACACATTCCCAAAGTGAATTACCTGCTCCAAGTCTGGTTGTGTTTTTTAGAGGGCAGTGTCTTCTCAGTCCCAAAGGTGCTGCCCAAGGATGGCAGTGGGATGGATTAAGAAGGCAGAATGTGAGTATTAAAATGAAGGGTTGGATGAATGAGGGTTTCTGACCTCTAGGACCACTCATGATGCTTGATGAAAGTAGAAGGCACAGAAATTCAAAGACTGGTTGAGAAGATTTTAATTAAAAGATAGGGGAAAAGAGGAGACTAGGAGCTCAGAAGTGACACTTCTGCTATAGTAAATGAGACTGAAGAAGTGGATACTTACTTAGCTCTAGTCCTTCTTCTTGATGTCATCCAAACATTTTAAAAATTTTATTTACTCCTCCTCTTCATTTATATTTCTTTGCTGCTTGTAAAGACCATTGTGCCAAGCCTCATGCAGTGGAGGTTACGTCCTTTTACCCTCAAGAGTGTATTTCATTGATGTATCAAGAGAAGTGTTGAAATAGCTCTTCCCTTGCTCTGGGTGATAAAGCATATTATATGGTGCTTGAACATTAATAGACTCTATTATGATTCATACGTGTCTCCTAACAGCTGACTGTCTCAGCTATGTATGGTTTCTCTGGAAAATACAGTCTTTGGGAGGAAGAAAAATCACAAAATGGGCTGTTTTTTGTGGAAATGTTTTTGTTTCTGCAGATGGCAAGGGAAAAAAGATGTTTCTGGAAAGTAAGATTCACTCTTGCTTCGTTATGGATACTTTAGGTTGTATTACTAGTTTATATCAGGTAATCCAAGAATACCCCACCCTCTCTGGGACAAGGTTTGCAGGAAATAGTATCTGTTGTAAGATCACCTGATACTCTTGGAAAAAAAGGCAAGTGATGGCCCACTATCTTTCCTTTACTTTGCCTAGGTGTTTCATCAGACCATTGTGGCTGCACCAATTTGACGCCTTTGATAGCTCTCAGTCTTGTTTTCATTAATGTTTCTCAGGTATTGATGTTATGTCAGTTGATATTATCTCAGCATAGGACTATTGCATACTGTCAGCTTATGAGTGTTGTGTGCTATCACTAAATGTCTCACAGAGGTGAAACCATTTCTCAGAAGTTACTTTATTAAATCTTGAGCATCAGTCTTTTTTTTTTTAATGTCAATCTTTATTCCCTGTATGTTCTCCTAAATGTTTCCTTGGGTTCTTTGGTGTTTGTGCCTGCTTTGTATATCTGGATTGTGTTCATTTATCAAACCCAACTACCTATGGAAGAGAGGGCAATGGATTGAGGGCAGGTCATGACGGCAGAAAACGTCCAGAAACCAATTTTCACTGTGGAATCATATGAGCTACCACAGGTACAGAAGCTCACATCTATTTTAAAACATGGGAACATGGTTAGGCAGAGCAAAGCTTGCTCTTTTCCTCATCAATCCCAAACAATTTATTTTCCTTTTCTGGAGGAGTGGAAATACCTCTCCAGGGAGCGCTGAAAATTTATCAGCAAAAACAAGGGTGTCTGGCATATCACAAAAATGGATGCATGAGATGTGGAGTGAGTGGGAAAGCTGGAAGCAAGTGCTAATCCAAGTGTGCCCAGAGAAGCTCAATGCCATTAGAACAGACTGGGCAAGGGGGAAGGAAGGCAGCTTTTTTGGTGGGCACCTGAAAAGCAAAGAAGTTTTTGCAGATGCACAGCCAACCCAAGGCTCAACAGGGCAGAGCTTATTGTAGTGGATTATTGTAAAAAGTGCATTAATAAGCATACCATTAGCTTGAAACTGAGGTGGTTTTTTTTAATAGTGTTACCAGGAATCTGTACCATAGCAGCCTTTTTCTGTTGTAGAGATGCAATGAGAAATGTTAATCAACTTACCCTCTTAACAATATCTTTTAGTCTCCTTTTCCACCTTGGCTGCTTATTGTGCCTGTAGCCCAGTAACCCACATGTCCTCTCTCTGTTACACAGTTCTTAATGCTACATTGGTATGGATTTCCATTCCCTAAATTCATTATAGAAATGTCTATTCAACTAAATAATTCATATTCTTATTAATCTAGTTTATTATAGCATATTATATAGCCATTAAATTCACTAACAAAGAATATAATTTTGGAGACAGCTCCTGTGCAGTATCTCATACTATGAGAAGTGTCATAGACAGCTGCTACATTTCATATAATGAGCAAAAAAATTCTGTGAAATCTTTGCAAATCCCATTTCAAAACTGGGGCTTGTAAAATCTTGGTCATAATAACTTAAAATTCAAATCAACACTATGAATTCTGGTTCTAGTTCTTTTTCCCTCAACAATCATCTTTCTACCCACCAGCTGATGTATGTGCTTGGGCAGCTCTGCTCAGAGATGTCCTGCCCCTCAGCTTTCCCCACCCACACTGCTGTGAGTGCCCCCAGCGCTGCAGCAAATAGGAAAAGCTGCAAGGAATCAGCACCTAAGTGTCTCTTCTATGATTATGTGAGTCTTTCTGTTTCTCATGTGAAGTTTGCTTTGCTTGGAAACTGGTTTTCAGATATTTCTGGGGGCATTGACATCTCCTGTATCCCATCCAGTGGCATAACCTCACCCCTGCATGTTGTCTGGGATGCACTACTCACTGCTTTCCCAATAATTTAAATATCTTCCCTCTATAATCACAGTAGTTAATTCTTTGTTTGGGCTGTGCTTGTGTTGAGGATTCTGTGCTGTTTTTGAAAGGTTCACAGCCTGGGAATCCCAATGGAACTGAGCAGTTTCACTCCAAGCTATTTTATGGGGAATTTTCAGCCGGCATGTCGATAAGGCTTTGCCAGCTGGAGTCCAAAGGCTGTGCCTGATTTCCTGGCAATAAAGGCCATTGCACCCACCTTCATCTTTCTTGGAGAGCACGAAAGAGAGAGTGTCAGAGAGACTGTGAGAGCAGAAGCTGCTTCCCTCTCTCACTGGGAGTGCAGGCGCCATGTGCTGCCTGCATGATGCTCTCTGCCTTAACTGGCTCTGCATGTCTTTGTGCATCTGACAAATTATGTGACAGGTTACAGATTATTCTAATCTGCCCTACTACTCTTCTGGTAGCTGAGAAGGGAGTGCCTACCATATGTGCTGTGTTATTCTAGCTAGTGTATCCAACCTTGTTTATCTGTTGCCTTTACACCTTATGTTATTCTGTGATTCAAAACTGGTTTACTGTTAACTGTTTACAGTGATTTGAACAAGATAGACATGTCAAACAGACAGGAAAAAAGGTTTAATTGCTTATTTCCCCTGGTCTCCTGGGGCTGGATCTCTAGGATTCCATTAAAGTGATTAAGGAGAGAAGCAAATGACACATGTAAGCTGACTTGTTTCCTGGCTCTCCCAGCAATTGTCCTTGTTGCAAGTTGACACCAATGTCCCAACTTTCATCCCTTCCTATGCCATTTTTTTCTCTCAGCAGTAGAGACTGACAGAAGGGATGAGTTGTGTTTGAGAATTACAGATGCAAAAGGCTTTTGTGGAGAGAATTGTCTGCTGCATTGCTGGTGTTTGGAATACTGTTTGTACTTGTTTTACAGGAAGCATTTCACCCTTCAATATCATCCCACATCTCCCTCTGTAAGATCTTGTGAAAAATGTACATAAACAGTCTTTTGTCTCAGCGGTCAGGCATTCCTTCCTTAGAAACCTGGCAGGATGGAGAACACACATGCAGCCTGTGAGGGCAGGGTGTTCTTTGGCTTTGGAAGGAGTCACAAAGCCTGATTTAAAGAATTCATGCTTAGTAATGTGACAGCTGTGATGATGGGTCTGCAGCAAGGAAACAGCTAAGGGACATGTTAAATCACATGGGGAAAAGAAGATCTTGGCTGCAAATAAGTGTGTTGGTTTTCACTCATTTTGATGAAATGAAAGCTGTGTTGACCTGTTACATTTCCTCAACACTAGACTCATAGCTGGTGAATCAGTACTGTAGATTTAGAGTCAATGAGGCAATTCACAGTTATATCTGAAGATCTTGAAAAGAGGAGGGGACGAGAGTAATGTGGATGAATGACATGGCGAGAATCTTTTTTTAAAAATGCTGTAGTTGAATTGATTCATGCAGTAGATTACATTCACCAGTGAAACTGGCATCATGCAGCTTTCCCTTTTGAAGAAAGCTGAGGAAACAAGCAAGGTGAGAACTCTGAACAAATAACTCTTCTACCCAGCCTTGTGTCTGGTACTGATGCTTTCTGTCCTGTACGCTCTACCATTTGATTTATGGTGTTTTGCAGTCAGATTCTGAAGTGTGTAAAGGGCCAGAGCAGCTGTGGCCAAGAGCAATAATTTCTCTCTTTCTCTGCATGATTGCCTGCCTTTCTTTTAGGAGTTTCATATAGGAATATAGTGTATTACATATAAATACATTCTACATATATCTAAAGTCAGAATTGAGCAGCAAGGAATTGGTCTGGCTGGAGATACATGTGGATCTGCTTATGGAAAGCAGGGCTGGGAGACAGGTAATCCTCCATATCCCCTTTTCTTCCACACTAGTAAAACTGCTGTTCCAGGTGCTGTTTTTCTCATCTGCTTATTGTGAGTCAGTGATTCTGGGCTGGAAAATTCTGATGCTGGGCCTGAATTTGAAGTTCATAATTCGATTTTTTTATTTTTATGCTGCTACTCAGATACCTTGATGTTTTACAAAAACGCTGTGTATCCTGACTGACCAAGAAGAATTATGTTTGTGTGAACTTCTTATGGATCTGTAAAGGAAGTGCAGAATTACAATCTCGTGTTCTTTGACTTTGTAGTTTCAATGTAGATTTCTTCATCCATAATCAGATACAGACAGATGAACTGTATGTAGGTTTGATGCCAAGCTGGGTTCAACTTTGGCTCTCTGGCACTATGCTAGTTTGGAAACCACCTACCACTGGAAGCAGCCAGGTCAAAATACACTTGGGCACATTTTCTCTCTCTGAAAACTCTGCAGATATTCCTCCAGTGGCTACAAAGGTGTGTTACCCAGATGTGGCCTTACCCTGTTTAGGTATAGCAGAGTAGAGTGTAAAACCTGAGAAGGAGTTAAAGAATGCTATTGCACTAACAGAAGATATTTTGTGTTTCTTGGCCTAAGTTCTTATGGGGCCTGCATGTTCTTTGCCACCAAACTGGGGCTTTCTGCTGAGCCCCAGCCCACAGGAGGAGTAGAGCATGCTGAGGCAGTGTGTGAACACAGCCTGAGAGAAATGTAATGTAATTAAAGGAATGTAATTAGCTCATGAAAATATTGGTCACCAGCACAACATGATGCTTCTCAAACTAGACTATGACAGGAGGCTGAATGCCGGGGTTTAAAAAAAAACAACAAACAAAGAAAAAACCCAACTAGCTTGTTTTAAGTAGATTTAATGCAAAATTAAGGTAAAGCCTAAAGGAGTAAAGTGCTTTAACAGTTATTATGTTTTATGTATGCTTTGATTCATCCCAGCTCCGAGGAATTAGCCCATTCATGAAAGTCATGGTACTTCTTTTTAATAGATGGGGGGACAGTAGATTGAAGCTGCATTTATTTTTTTTCCGGTCATTGGTGGAAGTAAAAAGGTTACCTTTATTCCTGGTTAACTTTTTTATTTCTTGTCCCTGTCTTCATGTGTGTTTTGTGGTTTTGCCGTGCTTTTTTTGGTGTAGCTTCGAAAGTTTCAGTGTCTCGAGGAAGAAATGCTTGGTCAAATTCGGCCCCCAGTTTTTAGGGGAAAAAGCCAGAGAAATGAGTTGACTTTGCTGATATAAAGCTGGGGTAACCCAGTACAAACCAACAGAAATTCAACCTGTTCTCTTTGTTCATTTGTAAATTGACTTGTTTAGTTATGATGCCTCATAACTAAACCACAGCTGTTTGTTTTCAATTGTTTTCAATCCAAGGCAGAGGATCCATCCCCTTCCAAAGCGGGGTGACCAAAGCTGTGTTTGCCTTTTGGTAAAATGCTCAAAAGTGTGGTGTATAAAACCAAAAACCACTGCAGCGTTACACTCTGGCTTTGCAAAATTATCCTTCCCATTGATGCAGAAGTTTGGCTGCATATCCCTAAACTCGGGGAGAGGAGAGCGTGAGGCGCTCCCAGCGCGGCGTTCGCTCCATGGTGCGGGTGCGGGTGCGGGCCGGGCTCCGCTCGGGGTGCCGCGGGTGCGGGTGCTGGTGCGGGCCGGGCTCCGCTCGGGGTGCCGCGGCTGCGGGTGCGGGTGCGGGCCGGGCTCCGCTCGGGGTGCCGCGGCTGCGGGTGCGGGCCGGGCTCCGCTCGGGGTGCCGCGGCTGCGGGTGCGGGTGCGGGCCGGGCTCCGCTCGGGATGCCGCGGGTGCGGGTGCGGGCCGGGCTCCGCTCGGGGTGCCGCGGCTGCGGGTGCGGGCGCGGGTGCGGGCTCCGCTCGGGGTGCCGCGGCTGCGGGTGCGGGCCGGGCTCCGCTCGGGGTGCCGCGGCTGCGGGTGCGGGTGCGGGCCGGGCGCCGCTCGGGGCTGCGCTCGCCCTTTGACCCGCTCCGCGCTCCCTCCTCCGAGCGCCAGCTCAGCCCCGCGCCGCTCTGCCTTCCCGCCCGCAGACAAGAAGAAGGCAGGCAAGTTCCAGCCCTTCAAGAAGCTCTTCGGCAGGAGGAAGAAAAGAGAGCCCGCCGCGGAGTGCGAGGAGCCCAAGCTGAAGCCCAGCCACTCGTTCGGCAACATCTGCAGCGGAGCCTCCTCCTCGGATGAGGAGCCGGGCGGCGGGCTGAGGTGAGTGAGCGCTGCCGCACCGGCCTGTCCCCTGCCTCTCACGGAACCGCATTCACACTCTCCCTCTGCTAAATGGCAGCAATTCCTACATTTGTGCATTGCGTGTGCACCCCTCCTTCCCCCGAGCGTGACACCTGCTGCTTTACACCCCAAAGTCTCACTGCTTCCACGCGTGCTGCTCTGCAAATAAGAAATCCCAGGGGGAAGCAGAAATGAATTTGAATCCAGCTCTGTGATTTAACCTGAGCGGAGGTATTAATGGCATCCCTGTTTTTAAAATGGGGAAAAGAGAAACTTGAGCTGACTGTTATAGATGCTTTATTGCACACATTTCCCTCCAAGGTGGTGTATTTTGGTTGAGACAAACACATTGAGGCAGCAGCTGACAGAACCAGAGGACACAGTCTCAAGCTCCGCCAGGGGAGATACAGTTTGGATATCAGGAAAAAGGTTTATACTGAAAGAGTGATAAAGTAATGTAACGGTCTGCCCGGGGAGGTGGTGGAGTCACCATCCCTGGATGTGTTTAAAAAAAGACTGGATGTGGCACTGGGTGCCATGGTTCAATTGAGGTGTTAGGGCATGGGTTGGACTTGATGATCTTGAAGGTCTCATCCAGCCTAGTCATTCTGTGAATTTTATGAATCCTTTTTCACTCTATCCCAAATAATTTTTGCATTGTAATTGGGGTCAACAGACAGGCTGCTTTTATTTTGGACCTATTTGAAAGTAGAGTAGAAGAAGGAAGAGATGGGAGAGAGGCATCTGAAAATCAGATCATATTCCAGGGACAACAGAGGATGACAGAAGGACAGCATGAGAATTTTCTATGGGGATGGTGGGAGTAAGAAACTGTACAGAGTAAACAAGTCAGCAATCTCTAACTAGGAACAGGAAAAAAACCCCAAACCAAACAAACCCAAGCAAACAAAACCCAAAGAAACACTTAACCCAATAGCAACAAAGTCCCAAGACCAGATGCACAAACTACTAGAGTCAGTAATACTTATTTCACTTTCCAACTGGTTGTCTCAGAGAGGTTAGCTAACACCTGATCAAAGCCTGCTGTTTTGGAAGAAAAGAGCTGTTTGCACTGGGGAGTGTATCTGAAAGTGTAATAGAAAACTCTGAAAGGGTAAAAACACCATTCCAAATCCCTCTGCTCAAGAATGGAATGTGTATCAGAAGTGTCACCCTGAACACTGTTTCTAATGGTGCCTATGAAAATCTGATTTTTAAAATTATTTATTTGTGGGATTTTTTATCTTCTGTGGTTTTATTCCATTCCGTGAAATTCCTTGAGTACTAAGTTTCCTTTTGGTTTCTGTGGTGTAATATTGTACACCTCTTTTGCTCATCCCAACTTTTTCAGAAAATCAGTATGAGCATAGCCACACTGTAGCTGGAGGTGTGCCTGACCACTGCAGCAATGCATTACCTGAGTGCACGGTGCCAAGCCACTGTAGGAGGTTTTAGTGCCTTTTCCTTCACAAGCAAACCAAACAGCATCGCCTCACTATCAGGGAATTCCCATTTGGCACAACTGAAATTGCAGTGCTGCACCCAGAAACAAACAGTGATATGGGAACTTGTCCTGGTCCCCAACAGGGACATGAAGGTGTGGCAGACCTTGCTTGAGACTGTTGAATGTTTGCATTTTTAGAACTTTTTATTTTTCTAATTTACAAAAGCCTTAGAAGTTAGCCTCTGGTGGCTAAAAATCAGACAGTACAATTTAAATCAGAGGGGATTAGTAAATGTGAAGGGTCCCATGTCTCATCTCAAGTGGAACATTTCTTTCTGTGATTCCTGAGAGGTTTTAGCCTGCTAGAAATACTCAGTTAAAGCTCTGTTTTTCCTGTCAGGCTTCATGGTGCAAATGTGGGTGGGATTTGATGATAATTTTCAGTTTGCAGGTAGTTTTTGACACATTACTCATTTTGCAAGCATAAATGTTCACTGCAGTGCATTCAATTGCTTTAGAAACTTAGTTTTGCCACTCAAGTCTCTTTTCAACATGTCTTCCATCCACTATATATTTTTAGCCTTTACTGCAATTTCAAACATTTATGAATTGAATGCAGAGAGAGGCTAACTAAAACAATACACATAGTTGTTTACAGGTTGTCTGACAGTAAGTACATTGCCATATTTTCTACTATCCATGCAGAAATAGACTAGAGCAAATACAAATAACTAGTAGTATATTTACATAAGCAAAATCCTGAGAAGTTTTATAAAACCATTTGTTTCAAATTATTTAAGGATGTGCAACCACCGTATATTAAAAAAAGCTTAATAGAAGTTCCAATTTTGCAATAAAAGCTCAGGGATGTTCCCATTCCTTTAATAATCTATATTTCTTCCTCAGCCTGCAAGGTACATGAATTTGTTATGTACAGATGTGTCCTGTAGACATTTAGCTTTGTTCTGGAGAGAGGACATGGTTGGTTTGAAAATATGTTAAGGAAGGAAGCTGCTTCAGGAAGGTGGAAACAAGCAAATGAATGAATGCAGGCTAAAGAAGACATCTGTATTGCTTCCAAGACCTGAGCTAGTATTTCACTGAGTGCTGTATTGGCTTACAAGCCTGCTCACAGCTAACACCTGAATCTCTAATGGAGACTGTGCTGCTGGGTGATGCAGACATGCCCGGAGCAATTTAGGTAATCTGCATGTGGTGTAGATTGACTAGCTGAGTTGGAAGCAGCCTGAGAGATCTGCCTGTCCATCCTTTCTTACATCCTGGATTCATCAGATGCAAATAACTTGCTTGGTATCCTGATATATGCACACTTCAACCTCTTTACTCATCTATATTGTTTTGCAATACCCAGGTGGGACATTTCCTGCTGCAGTTTGTCTTGCTGGAATTCCTTTTCCCACTTCTATATTGCCCTTCTTGAGTGATAAAGTTAAAACTGTATTCCTTAACTTTCTGCCCAAACCATAAGGGCTGGGAGGTAGAAGTACTGACTACAAGAGAGCTCCACAAGTTTGTGGAGCTTCACTGAAGCTTCTGTTCTGAGGCTGTGATTTGGCACGTTAAAAGATTTTATATTTGTCTTTTTTGTCACAGTTGACAAATACTCAACCTCTGAGCAATCATTGTGAGGAGAGACCTGAAAGGGAACCTGTGCAGTGCCCTACTAAAGTTTATCATTCTGGCTTGATGTGCATGGATTTTTAAAAATAAATTTATTACAGGTTTTGGTGAAATTAGAGTTGTTTCTCCCTTTTTATAATTTTTATTGTAGCTAAGTAGCACAGAAATAGGAGCCACAACCACCCAATGAATGGCCATTTCTGATGTGTACTCAGTAGCACGTGGCCAGAGCCTTCCTGAAATGCTTCCTGGTGTCTTGAGAGAAGATAAAGCTAACATCACACTCAGTATTTCTGCTGACCTTAGCTTTTCTTGGAACATCAACTCTTGACTTCCTCCTTCTATTATGAGCTTGCTGAAGTCTTTGTGTTACAGAAGCTTTCTCTCAGGTGTGTGATCTAGGACTTTTTACTACTTGCTTTAATTTTATCACTTAGTGGAAATTTGCAGTAAATGCCATTAGCTTGCCTTTTGTTTTTCCAGCTCCTACTTGAGTGCTGAGGCACCTGCAGTTTGTATATGATCCCGAGAGCCCTTCAGTAGACAGTGTTTCTGCAAGTCCTGACATTTTATATCATTATATCAGCTCTGTTTCTCATTTTTAACTTACCTTTTGTCCTCAGCCCTGACCATGATCAGCTTCATTTTCACCTCAATAATCCCAGAACTGTTTTCACTCTGGTCTTCACTGCTATCACATAGGCTGTCTTGCTGTGTTCTCCCTGGAAGTTTGGCTGTCTCACTGCCCACTTGTCCTCTCCCTTGCCTCTCTTTTGGATGTTTTTGTGGCACTCCCTCTCCTAACCATCATGTGCTTAATTTCCTTCCAGATTCTGCATTACAACTGTAATGTTCAGCAGCTGGTGAGGTCTAGGGCTGGGCTCTGAACTAAACAGATTTGTCACCTGTAATATAATGGACTGTCTTATTTCCTCTTCCTTTCCTTCCTTATCAGCTCAATGCAGTTCCTATATAACATTTATTCCTGCCAAGGCTGCTGTAGACTTCTCACTTTCTTTTCTGTACATTTTGCCATATTTCAGGGCAAAACATATGCTGATATTTGACAAAATAGTGTCACATGCAGTGGATTGTCAGGTCAATTGTGAAAGCTGGACCATTTAGAGCCCTGTTCCTTTTACTAGTCTGCATATTTTTATGCTAACTGGTGAATTATTCACATCCTCAAGCTGCAGAATTACTGTAAACCAGGGTGATGCTTTCCTTTGCACGTGCTGACACTTTCTGAGATTAGACAATTTAGTGAATAATTACATAAAATGCATGTGTTGAGAACTATGCAGTCCCACCTGATTACCTCCTTGTCAGACAGCAGCAAGGGCAGGGCCACTCCCTCAAGGAAGGCAGACAGGACACCAAGGGGACCCCACAGCAGAGGGGTCCATGATCCTGCTGCAGGTCCATAGCTGAGAAGGCAGGGCTAAGGCAAGCCAGGAAAATGGTCTGCAAACTCCCCCTTTGATCCTCCTGGGTCAAAGATCTTCATGGCCAGGCACAGTTTTGGAGACCAGCACTTCTCCAGCTTGGCTCAGGCAGGGACCAAAGCCTCAAGTGTGACCTTAAACAGAACTCCTGGACCCGTGTGTGCAGGTGGAGGCTCCAGATGGGACTGATCAGGGACATCAGAGCTTGTTAGTGCACTCAAGGGCCTTGATACTTCCCATGGTTAATTTTTATGTCCCTAATTATAATAATTTTAGTTATATTATTAGCATGATGCATCAGCTACTTAAAGCTAGGCTTGATCTCTGCTTCTAAGAAAAATAAAATTATGGTGAGTTCATAGTCCCTTGATGACACCAGCCTGGAGCCTTGTATTAAGACAATGCTGTGTGATATCTTTGAAGAGAGCAGGGCTACACTGGGCATGGCTGCTCAGCTGATCCTTGGCATCAGGGGGACTCAGATGGGTCATAACAGGGGAACTGTGCAGTTTTCCCAGAGTTAGTGCCCTGAAATTCAGTGGGTCCTGAATGTGATATGAATATATATTTAGAATGAATGCAGAAATGATCTCTAAGTTTACTCTGTGAAATAGCTTCCCTGTTGAAAAAGTCTCTCTTTGTCTGTTGAGATTGTTAGGCCCATGTTTGTGGGTTTGTTAATGCAATGAAGTCAAGTGCTGTCTGAGCACAGCTCTAACTCAGAATCATGTTACAGCATGAACAGTATTCCCCATCCAGGCATGAGTTAGAACCAAAACTCTTCTTCCAGCAGATGAAAAAGAGGACACTAAAAATATACTCAGAATTACAATCCATTTTCCTCTATTACGGTATTAATGCATCCCTGGAATGACTAGAAAATGCAATTTATATTTTTCATCTCTAGCTGCCCTGCAGACATTCATGGGAGATGCAAAATGTTGTTCTTTTTTAAAACAAAACATCAAGTGGAGGCAACCTACCACTGCACTTGTCATCCCCCTCTGGCAATATTCTGGGAAGTGGTTCTCAGTTTCCTTTGAAGAGATTATATGGAGGGTCAATAGCTGGCTGAACCAAATTCTTTCTTGCTTTGCATGCTTTTTAAATTTTTTATTGTTTCAAAATGGCTTTATGTTAAAAAGTTGACTTTGATCTCTAACGATTACAGAATTGGTTTCTAATGGAAATTTAAAAGAGTGAAAATCATGAGACTCTGGCTTTTTGGAGTCAGTCTCTACAAACATAAAAGAACAGAACAACTCATTCTTTCTCTTTATTTTCCAGTTTCTATTTCTAACTCCTTAATATGAGAGTGGGAGGAACATTTATGACACACCAAAGAGGCAACTGGTGGTGTGAGATTTCTGTACTTCAGTAATGCACCAGCATGGGATTATATAAGAGCTGAGGTCTCAGTATTCCCTTCTGGAAAAGCTTCCCCATTTTAAAGGATCACATATTTGTCTTTAAGAGGAGAAATAGCTCTGGAGAAAAATGGGGTGTAAAAATATCATAGCCACCAGTGTCAATACAAATAATGTTGTATTCTGTGCAAAAGTGTCCCTGCACATCTCTGATATGGTTAAGGGTGCAGTCCCAGAGCAGTAAATGTTGATTGATGCCTGACTCTTTCCAACAGCTCAACAGCTCTCTAGATATGCAGCTAGTATGGAAACTTGTGTCAGGATTTATTCAGCTGCACCTGGAATTTGTGTGGATTTTTGAATTCTGATGTTTTGGGGGAATTTTTAAATTTTTTATTTTAAATTATTTTTTTTAAATTTGATTCTTGGTTATTCTAGATACCAGAACATTTCTTATTTCTCTGATCCTCTGAATTGTTTCATGTGATCAATGACCACTGATAAGGCACAAAAGAGGTGATGGGAACACATGGAGAGGAGGATTAAGAGAGTGTGATACCTCACCCAGTCCTGGTTTGAAGAACCTGGAACTGATGGAAAATCACATCTAAATAGATCCTTAGCAGTGGATGGCTGAGGGAGGGTCCAAAGAGGGTCTCTGTTTGCTGCATTTCATGGGAGAGGAACAAGACTTTTCCTGTAGGCTCAGGGTGGTCCCATTCTACTGTGGGGGATTTGTTTCACATTTCCTACTTTCTTAGCACACACATACCCCTCAGAAAAATGAGTAATGGATAAAAAGCAAATGGAATTTAACTTAGGTCTAAGTATGAAAAAATTAGATATGAAAATTTGTGTATTGCAATTGAATCTGGGAACATGATATTTGGGTTGCAACACATCTTCAGAGAGGACACGTTTAAGGATTTATTAAAAGTGCTTTGTATTTTGATATAGCACATCCATAATTCATGTAATTTAGTCAGGTTTCTGAAAGTGAGTCAGATGATGATTCAACTATTTTCAGAACAAACAGCCTCTGAAGTGTCATCACTGGAATTATCAACAGAAGTGCTCATAAACTGATGCCCCTGTTTTCCCACTTCCCTTGGAAGTGATATGGAAGTTTGAAACTGTAATACCTTCAGCCATGGCTATGACTGTAGCCCATATCTCTGTCATGCTGGGAATTTGCTGAAATCCACTCCTGGTATTGACGTGCCTGTTAATTGAAGTGAGAACAGTCTGTAAATGTGGACTGTGAGGATGTTATTGTATAAAGACTTCTGAGAAAAACTTCAGAGATGGGTAGCAGCAAAGGAAACTCAATTATTCATACTGTATTATGACTTAAAAGAAATTCAGTCTTTCCAAAAGTAGAGCATGAGCAAAGTGAAAAAAGTGGTGGAAAAAAGACCTTTGTGATATAATCTGTCAAATTGACAGCTGGGAAAATGTGAAAGGATTGTGGGCTCCAAGGGAGTAAAATAAGAGACCTTTCACAAAGTACAACTAGCTTGGAAATCACCTTAACTGCTATTTAAACTTGGCTGTAAAAGAAACTAGGTTACTACAATGTGTGAATATCTTTTTTCCAATGTTCTTTAGCCTACATAGATATTTAAACAAAATTCTTAAACTATTTTTACCAGCTGTTGGACATGCGGCTAGCAGAATTGCTCATTCACCCACTTCTGAAATATTCAGCATATTTGCAAAATGTTTGGAAGGGATAGAGTAGAGAGCAGTCTGGCAATAATTCACTGTGGTGTGAGGTTCCCTGTGACTGTTTCATGTGTTCTGACAATTTGGAGTATGTTTTATTATCAAGTCAACAAGAAAACAAAAATGGAAACAAAACCTTTCAGATATGCTTGTCCTCAGCTCTATGAAACAAAAATATATGGTGCCTTGTAACAAGGGGAGAGAGCAGTTGGTGTCTGGGAGAACACTGGAGATGCTGTAAATGCTTAGCATGGTCCTAACTTGCCACTGGTACCACTGTGGACACTTGTCAAAGACAGGGTTGGATTTTCAGATGTGATGTACTTATGGGTGCAGGTCACATGGAGCTGCAAAGCTGCTTCATGTGATCTGGTGTCCCCAAAGGAAGCTTTACATGAAATTTTGGCAAGTTTGCAGACAGGAGGAGAGACCAGGTTCCTACAAGTGTCCTCAGGTCTGCAGCAGGATGGGGAAGATTCGCTCACAGCCACTCACAGGCAGTTCACCAGAAATGAGCTCAGCAGTTGCTCTTTTCTTCCATTTCAGAGATTCAGGTTTTATCAGGCAATTCCTTAAGTCAGAGGATTCCTGCAGTTGGTCAACTGCAGCTTAGGGCAAATTCTCTTCAGTTTCAAAGCTGCAGGTTGGCTGTTCCCAACTTCAATATTAACAATTCATTAGCAAGGTCAAGAACAGCTTCCAAACAAGTCACTGAACTCTTTGGTGCCTGAACTGCAACCCTTGCCTACTAATTAGTTGTAACAAACAACACAAATACATGTGAGGTGTCTGATTGAAGTATGAGAAGTCCAACCCACTGGGCAGCAAAAGGGGTGAATGGTGCTGTATGCACAGCAAGCAGCTGTGACACAAACCACGAGTATCTGAGCACAGCACGGCTGGGAAAGTGTTTGAGAAAGGATCCTCTCTGGAGAGCAGTATGACCTGGGCTGTGCCTTCTCAGCAGATCTCTCTTCTCAGAGGAAAATAGCAAACAACCAGCTCCCACTGGCCTTGCCTTCTGCACCTGCAGCAGGCTCACACACCGGGCAGTGCAAATGCAGGAGGGGCTCCCGTGGGCTGGTTTGTCAAAGTTTGCATGTGTCCTTCCCACCTTGCTGAACAATGCTGGAGCTTTCAGTTCAAACAGACCTGCACAATTATATGAGAAAAGCTGACTTTCAGTCAGTTTCATGTCAAACCATTCATTTCCAGGCCTGCTGGGAATTTGTCTCTGTGTAAGGGACAAATCTCAAGTTGTGGTTCATTGGTTGACTCCTGGCTGGCCAAGCAAGGTAGAGATATTTCAGTGCCATGCAATTTTCCCACAGCTCTGTGTACAGACTGAGTCATGGTGATTTGGCACAGAAACCTTTTTAGAAGAGGATTTAAAAATATAATTTTATGGCTTCTCTAATAACAGGTTTCTAAAAGAAACTTTAAAGGTGTAATACTTTTAACAGCCAGAGGCAATTGTATTGCGGGTTTTATAAAAAAAAAAAAATCCAACATAGAATATAGCATCAATTAAATGTTCCTCTTCTTCCATGGATAAAAATGTTGTGGAATATTGACCAGCTCTTTGCCTGATTGTGTGTTGGTTTGTTTCAAATTAAGCATGTTGCTCAAATATTAATCTGGATGAAGAGTAGCTTTTCAGTTTGTGACTGTATGGAAGATGAAAAGATTCAGAGAACTGTGTGTGTTCTCCCCCCAAAATTTGACTGATTATTTTGTGAGTGCTAAACTATTTTATGTACAAACAAGCAAGAAGGAGAGGGTTTGGGGGGAGTTTTTATTCTGTTATTTTCAGGTTACCTCTATGAAATTCTGTTATAAAAGTCAAGAATAGTCTATCATCTAATCAGTTTCAACAGGGTTATGTAACCCTATATGACACTCTTCCTTGATAAGAAAAGATTATTGTTTTTACTTAAAATACCTCAGGGAAAAAGGAGATTAAAATGTAATAAATACATTCCCAAATTATTTGTTTCCAAAGTATGAATAGAAATATCCTGAACACTTCATGAAAAATTAGCACATTATAAAAGGTAGAAAAGATAATATCTTGATCTTCTTAAATTTGTGAAACTTAATTTTTCTTGTTCTTTTACTTACATCTCTCTCTGGAAGTACCATCTTCCCTGATTTTGCTGAAATATTTATTTATAATGCTTAACATATGTAGAAGGTTACATTGGATAGATCTGTATCAAAACTATATTTTTTTTCCCAGCAAATTGTTTTCTGAAACTACAAATGTTTCTATAGGGTTGCCAAGAGATTATTAAAAGGAGAGATTTGTGTCCTCTCAGTTGTTCTGGTTTTTTTGGTTGGTTGTTTGTTTGTTTTTTTGTGGCTTTTACCATGATTGTAGATTATTGGCTTTTCACTTACATTGGAATATTCTAGATGAGACAAAACATGACTTTGAAATGGATACATTTTTCCCTCAGTATGTCCCCAAAACCACAAGCCTTAAAAAAAAATTCTAACTTTTCTTATAATTAAATTCATTAGAATGATTTCTGATAGATGAAACCCCTTTTTGTTTCATTCCTTTTCCCGTGGACTTCAACCAGAGCCATATAACTGGTTTGTTCACGACACCCCCTCCTCCTGGGCATTGGTGTTCAGTTTAGCAGCAGCACACGGGCATTTCTCGCTCTGTGTGGCTGACCAAGGACACCCAGCCTGGTGCAATGACCTCCTTAGCAGTCTGGGGGTTTGGTGATAACCTTTTATTGTCAGTGTGATCGTGCTTATGGCCCCAGGAAGTAATCAGCTGAAGGAGGTGGCTCCATAAAAGTGGCTTACTGCACTGTAACACTCTTTTTGTGTTACACAGCTCCCTTTGCTTGGCACCTGCTGCTCTCTGTGACCAGGAGTGACAGTGTGTCCCAAGCAGTGGCACCAAGCATGAATGCACTTCCTTTAATCTGCAGTCTGGCAACGTGTGCAGCACCACCACCTAGCCTGTATCCTGAAAGTAACACTTAGATTTGAGACTTACAAGCAAAATCAATTGAACTTCTCTATTAAAAACACCCAACTCTACGTCCTTCCAAGGAGGAAGACTGTATATAAAGGAAACATGCACCTCCATTAAACTTTTGAAAACCAAAAGTGTTTGGATACCTCTACTCTGGGAGTGTACAAAGGCTTTATGTAGAAGGCAACAGGGGGAAAATCTCTAGAAGCAGGACAGAAGAGTCACTCTCATAAATTAATTGCAGTACTTACTTACTTGTTGACTGTGGTTTTTTTAACAGATCCTCCCATTATTCTATGGGCAGTCGAGCTTTTTCCCATGACAGTATTTTCATACCTGATGGGAGAACAGAGAGTGAACAGGCCATTCAAGCAATGTCACAGGAGAACGTTTTAGGAAAAGTCAAAATTCTTCAGGTAAGAAATTGTAAGTGGGAGAAATATTTAAGATGTGGTGGAAAATGGTCTCCAGAACATGTTAAATGTGCATAAAGATGGATTGCTTTTCCAATAGCCTTGGGACAGTTTCTCAGTCATGTTAAGTTCTCTGTCCAGAAACCATTGCAAATAATTCAAAGAATCTACAGAAGTTCCAGGGTTTGGTCTTGAAGGATGCAGCAGTGATGCTGCAAACGTATCTGCAGAAATGTCTGTGCCTGTGGAACTCATCTGACTTGAACTCATGGTTTTGGCATGTCCTGATCTGTATGCCTAGGTACTACAAATGTGGTAATGAGAGGAAAAAAATGAAGTCAGTGTTGAGGGCAGGGAATGGCATGCAGAGTGAGACTTCTTTGTGAAGCCAATTTAATTGTATGTTTATATGTATTACACTTCTTTTCTCCTTTTTCTCACTACACTTTCAATGTTCTTCATGGAAGATTTGTTTATCTCTCCAAAGCATAAACAACACATTTGGGTATTTCCTTCTAAAGAGCTTTATATGATCCACTTTCTCTTCTTTTCCAGAACTCTCTCCCCTTAGTGCTCAAACTAATTTTGTGCTTTACTCCCTGTGTATCTGTAAGATTCCCAGCTCTATGCCTTTCTAGACCTCCAGAGAGCTGTCCTCCAGAAACAGTTGCACTTTATTGCTCAGGATGCTGACATATCCTGTCAAAATGCTGATAAATTTTTTATATTGTGCAAGTGCTGTTTACCCTGAAGATGACTGGTAAAATACCACTGATTTCTTTTACCTCTGAAGTCTACCCACTATCCATCTTTTCTGGTGAGTGAGAGATTGTGCACATTAGACAGCTCCAACCTTCAGGGTGGAATTGTTCCTGCCTCCTGCCTGGTGCTGTCAGCAGACAGACCACCTGCACAGGGCTAGCTGTGCTGACTGTGGATGAACTCTGAAGCAGAAACCACACTAGGACATCTCCAATTCCTCTGTGCTGGTTTTTCAGCTTAAATTTCCCTGGGTCAGGTAGATTCAGTGCATGCTATTTTCCAGGCTGGAAACCATCACATGTGAAATGATTGCTGACTCCAGGCAAAGACCTGAGGTGTGTGGGCCTGTCCTGCAATGCCCTACAAAGCCCACTGACTCTTTTAGGCAGCTGTTTCCTCCCTATCTGTTGGATTTGTTTTCTTGGCTTCTGTATGCTAGCTTGTCTCTGAATAACTTTTCACTTCCAGAGGTGTTCTCTCTCATTTCAAAATTCAGCTTAAAATGCCCAATTTAAATTCCCAATGGAAATTATTGCCATTGCTAAACTAAGACACCTGAGAAAAAGTACACTTAATGCAGTTGGTAGCAACTGTGTTCACTAAGCAAATGCTAAATCAAGAAAATTAGAGCAAAATGTCACCCTTGAAAGTCATGAAATAAAAAGCCAGTGGTACTCTCTTGCTCATACGAACTTTGCTTAAGCTTTTTTGTTAGTGTGGTTAATTGCATATATTTTAAGGGACAGTATTGTTTCAGCTGCTTGATGTAAAAAAAATATGCTTGCCTTTTTATTTAAAATTGAAGGATGGTAGTTAATTTTTGTCATGTTAGTGTCACTGGAACCCAGACTGTAACACACCAGATTCATTTTTCAACTCTGATGATGATGGTGAGAGCCACTTATTCATTCAGAAAAGAAATGCATGATAAATTGCAATGACACTTTTCAGTATATACATGTTTACACAGAAGTTATACATTCATCTACGTGTCCATGGATTTTTTTTGTCAACCCATGGAAAGACTCCCTATAATAAGCACAGGGGCCACTTCTTATGTCTTAAAAAATTGCCACCCACCATGTTACTTTTCCCATTTCTCTAGCCACGATTTCTGCAACTGTTCCCTGAGTTTTAGGACAAAATCATGCCAAAATCCTATTGCACATTTTAAATTGACCTTAGAGTTGAGTCCCAGGTCTGATGAGTTATTTGCACTATCATTCCTGTGTGAAGGTTTTATTCATCCCATCCTTTTCCTGTTATTCTATCAACCAGTGTTTGCTATCACATAGTTTTGCAGTCACAGAAAACATTGATACTCTGTCTCCTGATACCAGAAGCTTCTACCTACTTTGAAATGTCTCTCTGCAAGTTAACTCAGACTGGGAACAGCTGTACTTCTTAAAGCAGTGGATTAAGAGGAGACAGCCCTCTCTTCTGAAGAGCACTCTTGGAAGGCAATTCTGTGGCCAGCCCCAAGTCCCAAGTCACTGCTGTGCCACCAGCATTATTTGGTTTTGCCAGGCTTGTATGTCAGGGTGGAAGCACAGCACTTCCAGTTTCCATTTACCTGGCAAGGTACTTCTCAGGGAAGAATTGTTGCCAGGATTCCATGCCCTGTGCAGACTGTAAACTTGTTGCATTCCAAAATGGAGATCAAAATCTCTGCAGATTTTAACCCCTTTTCAAGATACTTATTTTTGGAGATCATACAGTAAATGTTCCTGGAAAACTTAAATCTTTTTTTGGAAAAGTCACAAGAGACAGCATGGTGAAAAGGGTTTTGAAGTCAGAATAGCAATGCAAACCATTTAATACTGATGGTGCTGCATCTCATTCTGGGGATCACCAAAGTGTTTCTCTCTTCTTGCCTTGCATTTCTGCTGACTTTGGAGTGTTGATGAACCCACAAAAAAATGTTGTGTAATGGTGCAAACTCCGTAGTAGTCTGGGCAGCTGGCCAGCCTGTGCACTGGTTCAGCTGCTTATTGTGGGAATTCTCTCTTTCTAATTATGCATGAAAGGTAAATTAGTTCTTCCTGGAATTGCTGTCATTTGGTTTTATTGATTTTCAGATTGGCAGTATTCATCTTATCATGCTTTCTGTAAATGGCTTTGGTCATGTTCAAAGGTTTTACTCTGTGCTAGAAGTCAGGCTGAGAAAAGCCTGACCTCTCATAAACCTCCACTAGCCCTTTTGTATCCTGAAGTTATTTTGTGTTGCTCAAGCCATCTGGTATTGTTGTAAAAGCAGTCTCTTCCTTGTCCTTTGGAACTACTGAGATTTATCATTACCTAATTTTTAAGATTCAGTGTGGAAAGCCAGACTGAACCTGCTCCCAGCAAGAGGTAGTACACAGGCACTGGTACTCTTAATGTTGAGCTCTTTTAGTTTCTGGGGATCTGTTGCTTTACTTGTCATACAGGGCTGTGAAGGAGACACAAGGAATGTTTAAAATGTAAATCTAGCAGTGTGCCAGAAAAAAACCCAGAACCCAACTCCTGGAGCTTTATTTTACATCCTTCCCTTCCAGAGGTTAGTGGATTGGTTTTCTTCTCCCATCAAAGTGTCTTAGAACTGTTTTCTGATATTTTGTAGCTGTGACTCTTCTTCCTACCTCTGATATATGCCAGAAATGGTCAGCAAATGAACAGAACAGAGTTTTTATTTTACAAAAACTGCAGCAAGCAAAATGGAAGCTTGTTGAAAACATTGATTTCCTGAAGTGTCTACACTATTCTTTCCCACTTGCTGTGATGATGCCATGATGTGGCACTGCTACTGTCTTTGTTCTCCACTGCTTGTCTTTACTGAAATTATCCTGGGTCATTGATATCTGTGTGGCTGCAGCAGTCAGCTGCAAGAAATATTAAAGATTGACTGTGACATACAGCTGATGGCCTTTAGGAACTCATGAGTTACATCCTTTTTTGTTTCATGTGGTCATGTACTTTAAAATAAACCCTCTGCTCTGTAAAGCTATAAAGCATCTATTTATTATACAGATATTAATTATGATAAAACATTTTTTGTGAATTCCAACTTCTTGTTCAAATGCAAAAGGACCACTTTTAAAATTCACATTTCCCTGATTTTTTGATGATGAATGACCCTTATAATTTTCTTCTTGTCAGACCTTATGACTGTTCAGTTTTGGATTACTTTTCTTCTAGTCACTAGCATATCTCAGCTAATGACCAAGCCAAAGCTTCCCTCACTGTGCATTGCATGTCTGTGTTCTACCAGCCCCTCCCAATGTATCTTCTGTTTCTTATTGCCGAGATCTCAATAAAGATACAAAGCCATTTTTCAAACATCAAAGGTGTTATATTTTACCATGATGCTATGGTATTTTCAGAATTAGGAGTAAATTTTCACTTCATGATTGCCTGGCTTTGTATTTCTTAAAATTAATTTCTTTGTTGCCAAAACTTTCCAGTGCCACTGCAGCCTAATTGTTTTCCTCATATTTGAAAATTCTTTTTGCTTTATAAACTGAATTCATCATATTTTTCTAAATCATTCCAGCACTTCTTGGGCAGATCCTCTTTTTTTTATGATCACAGTAATCCCTGAAAATGAGCTTCCTTTCCAAGGAAGGGAAGTTTTCCTTCCTTGCATCTGCTTTGCTTTAGGAGAGACTGATGTGGCAAATGCCACAGATGCTGTATCTTCAAGCATCTCCACAAAATCTTTTCTTTACACATGAGCATGTGTAAGTGATCCATCACCACTGTGCACCAAAATCTTCATTAGTGTCTGGATTTGTTGCAAATGCACATGTCCAGAGGTCCATTTACAGAACTCTTCACTGTTCTTCTATTTTGGACTGTCCCAAAAAGTTTCTTCAAGTGAGCACCCCTAATCACATGCTACTCCAACAACTGAGAGTGGAATTGTTTCCTCCCTGCACCTTGTATCCAAAACATCTGTGCCAATACTAGTTATTTTCCTAATTTGCTATAGGCTTCCATGTTAATTTTATACCTGGATTATTTTCTAAAGTTATACCAATATGACTTTTCACATGATGCTTTCCAGTTTATCCTCTCCTTGGTGAAAAAAAAAAATCTTATGTGGGGTATTTAATTTGTTTAGATATGCTGCAGATTTTCTGGTTTGGATTAAGAAGAACTAACTTCCATAGCTCACCATGAATTAGGTAAACTCTCTTCTGAGCCTAGAAAAGAAATTACAAGAAGAATATGATAGAGGTGCCTGAAATCATGAGTGGAATGGATAAAATGAATAGAAGACAATCATTCTGTCTTTCACAGCATGAGAACACATGAGCAACAGTTGAAACTAGTAACAGTTCCAAATGAAAACAAGTATTTCTTTAAGCAAAGTTGGACTGTATAAAAATTCCACAGATGCCACAAATGATGGGAGCATTTACACATAACATCTCAGTATGAGCTCACCCTGTTCTTATGTATTCTTATGTATTCTTATGTATTCTTATGTATTCTTATGTATTATTTGATTTTTGGGTCATTCTGAGAGACTGTAAAGGACCAAGTGGAATTTCAACACTGTGATTCGTTTTAGGACATGTATTAATTAAGTCATTGTTTTCTATTTCTTTATAACTAGACAACTTAATTTCAATTAAGTTTTGTTATATTTAGGCATTGCAAACAGATAAGAAGAGTAGATATTTGAGTTGAAGGGAAAGTATGACCAGCATTTCTTGTAAGCCTTGTTTGAATGGAATCAGCTGAAATAGTTCACTCTGTTTTAATGAATTTTAACTGAAGAGAGTAAGCAGCTCAGCAGATCCAGTCTGGATTCACTCCAGGCATGCAGCCCTGAGAACGATGTTGTTTCACAGGGGCCTGAATCCAACACACATGCAAGTAGGCACAGACACAGACGAGGAGCCAAATGGGAGTGAGAGAGGAGATGTACAGCCTGATCTGGGCTCTTTGCCAATTAATATGGAAAACTTGTTCTGTGGCATTTCCTATGCAAATGCAAGCAGTGCTTTGAAAGTCCAGACTTCTTTTATCAGCTGCAGGTGCCAGACAATGCAGAGCAATTTCACTTAGGAGCTTTATTCCTTGAGTTATTAATGGGAAGTTGGTGCAAGTTAAATAGTATCACATTTTAGCAAATTATTTTGCATGAAATAGAAGTGGGCCTGTGTCATGGTCCAGTTATCAAGGAAGATTTTAAAAATTGGATGAGTGCAAACTTATAATTTTTTTTCTGAATTCCTAGTATTTATTTGCCTGTATTAGATGTGCAGACCTGCCCCTTACCTCACTAATCACACTGACAGCCACCCAGGTTGTGTGTGGATAGAAAAACTATCAGGAATCATGTAGAAACCTCATGGATCTTACAGAAAAAAAAAGAAGTGGGTGAGGTAAACCTGGCTTGGATCTCTTCCTCAAGCTCCCCTGAGTGTGGTGTCTCCAGCCCCTGCTTTATGGTGTGGTATGGTGGGGAAGCTGTGCTGTTTTGCTGCTGACAAGGTTTGTAAGTCCTGTAGAAACCTTTTTCCTCTGGCTGCAAATTGAGGGACCAGGAATGCCCACTGGAGCTGATAAGGCTGGAAGTGGGAGGTGCAGGCACAAAAAGTTCATCTCTTTGCTTCTGCTTCTCGTTGGCAGATTTCACAGCAAGATGGTGGTTTCTGGCTGCTAAATTACAAGTCTTCTTGAACAAACCAAAAGAGACTAAGGTCTTTTGACTGAGCCCAATATGCATCTGTGGAGATTTTCAGAATGCTATTTAGACATGATTGTGCAATAGCAGAAGAACAAAATGCCATGCTGCCTGCAAGTTCTAAAGACTGGCATTGCAAATAAATCCTTCTTAGGCAACAATCATCCACAAACCAGCACAGGGAATTCTTAACTACAGAGGATTTATAGTTATGTGTTCAGAAATAAACGTCTAACTGAAACTTTTGAGAAATTTAAAGAAGATGCTCCTTTTCAGCTATTATGGCCTCTTCTCAAAGGTCTTGCATCTTAAACTGATGTATCTCTCCATCTCTGGGCTAGAGTGTTCTCCAAAGTAAATTTTGTGGGTTTTTAATTTTCTTTCATGCATTTTTAGAATTTTTATGATTGGCCAGGTAGAAAATGCATTACTGTGGAATTTTTCTGAAAGAGTAATTGCATTGTAGTTACATTATAAGCACATTCTAAAAAAGACCAAGAAGCAGGTTTAGCATTACTCTTTAAAAGCAATAAGAATAAATTTGCTCAGTAGTTGTAATGAGCTATTTGAGATTTTGACATTTGGTCATTTGGTATTTAGTGTCAGCTTTAGAGATTAGAATGCACCAAAAGAAACTGGCCAGTGGAGAACTGCTAGTGGAGCTTTTTGGTTTTTAGGATAAATTTGTTCAAAAAAGGCCAATAAATAAATTATACAGAGAAGCACTTTGTGTTCTGGGAGGGTGAGGGTTACTAGAGTTTATTCCTCAATCTTCAAACTAATTTATGCCAGTCTGAGCAAGCAAACTTTTAATGCTTTGAAACAATTTAAAAAACCCCCACAAACAAAAAACATTGATGACTGTGTACAATCCATAAATATTGAGGGTAGTATATTTCTTGGAAATATCAGGAATAACATTTTAAATTTTTATATAAAACACATTGCTATTGCAGAGCCCTCAAGCACCCTTCATGGTAATTTAAAAAATCCATTCTTTTTCAAGCACAGACCTTTCTCCACAGCAGCTCCATCACTGAACTCCCACCTAGTGCTGCACACACACTTACATCAAGGACTTGTCAGAAGATCAGAAGGGTAACACACCATCCCTTCCTCCAAAACACACTGCAAGCAATATGTTAATGTGTGCATGTTCTCACCATGGAACAGATGCACAGATCCTTGGTTTCCTAGGGGGTTGCTCAGTAATGCTGATAGTTCTGCCTGGGAGAATGATTTGTCTAAGGATATGACTTTTAGGAAGAAGAAAGGAGCAATCTCAACTTTGAAAACACATTATCGAATTAAGACTTTTTCCTGAAATAATTTTCTTCTGGCATCAGAAGGCCTGCAGGAATAGGGCAGCATTAATGGCTCACATGATCTCATACAGACCATTTTGCCCACTCCAGCTCTCATGTACACCATGTGAGATTTCAAGTCAGAGAGTTGCACTGCTTACATAAAAGCCTGCAAGGACTTGGTGAAACCCCTGCCTTTAGACTATATCAGTAATCCAGGTGGGAATAAAAATTTGCCATTCAGAGCTGCCCACTATGCCAAAATGCTTTATGATACTAATTTCACTACTTTCTGCCAAAATTCAAATGTTCGTAAATAACTAACTCTAACTCAGTGAGGAGACTGAGAAAAGCTATTCTAGTTTAATAACATGATTATGAGGAGTTTCTGTATGTCATTTTTGTTTTAATGGTTCAATAGAGAAATTTCTTAATGTTTTTGGGATATAAGGGTCCAGCCCACTGGGAACTATGGCAAGAAAGACTAAACTGAGCTGAATTCCTTTAGAGGATATCTTTCCTTAACAACTTCTCATGTGGGCGCTGTGTTACTGATTCTATGCTGTAGTGGAAAAAAATCTTTGTTTACCTCCTATCTACTCCAATCTTCCACAGCTCTCAGTAGCAAACTTCTGTCAGGGTACTGTGTAAGCACCTGACATTTCCACTGAATAGAGGCTGCACAGTTGAATTACTTGTTCATAGTATGACAAGACAAAAATGGGAGATTTCTGTTCTTGAAAAACAGCAAAGCAGGAAAATAACTCCACGGTCCCTTCCTTCCTAATTGAGAATAATTCCCTGAAATATTTTAGGAAAATAATATATTGATAAATATTTCTTGCTCCATGTTCTCCTTTCTAGAGAATTTCTTCTCTCTTTTGCAAAAACGTTCATGTTCAAAGTCTGTATGGCACATGTCTCTGCAGTAGCCAGGGCTGACATTTCTGTAACTCACTCTGCTAGAGGACATATAGTATATGCTTCTTATTTTATTCATCTTATGCTTGATGCAATTAGAGAATACTTCCTTGTAACCCCTGAGAGAAGGTTGCTTCAACATGGAAAATAAATGGTGGGAAAGCTCTTTTATCCATTAATCTCTTGCATGTCCCCTGCCTAAACTTCTTTGTGCAGCAGCAGTGAGTGGCAGTGCTCATGAGCATGACTAGATATGAGTTTGTCTATTCTTCCTATGAGATCAAGCATTTAAAAGAGCTGGGTTTCCCCTGCTTTGAGAATTTGCCTCTCTAAGGCAGGGTAGTGCCAAACCCTTAACATTTAAAACTTATGATTAAACATTACAATAAGGATACCCTTTAGAAATACAAATGCATGAGAAGCAGGGTTTGGGGGCTAGAAAAGTAAAAGGTTGCCTTTTGGGGCTGGTTAATTTCTCAGTGTACACTTTTCTCATAAGCTTATTTCTTCACAACAATAAGGCTCCATAATTAGCTTTTATAAACAAAGTCTTAACCTAGAACATAGATTTTAAAAAGAGATTGAGCATTTCAAAACTCACAGTAAATTTTCAAAAGTTGGCAACACTGCCAAGGACTTGATCATCCAAAATTAAATAACATGTAGTAAATTCCTTACTTTAGTCACCTTGTGGGCAGAAAGAAGAGAGGGTGCCCACCCTGTTGCAACAATGTGAGCTTCAGGTTGGTTTTTTTTGTTTTTTTTTTTTGTCCAGAGTCAGAAGTTGTTCAGAATATTTCTGATCAGCTTTCAGGCAGAGAAGGGGCACTTGCTGGATTTGGCTTGTTTTGGTTGAAATATAAATACTTGTTTTGCTTGTTTTATTTTTCTTGTCTTTCAGCAACAGTTGGCCAAAAATATAAAATTTGGGCAGCCTCCACAAATGACAGTTTCTGCGAGGACCATGGGGGAAGCAAACTCCAGCACAGAGGGATGATGCCCTGCTCAGCAGCCCCATGGAGATTGAGACCCAGCAGGACACTGTGATCTCAGACTGCAGCAATAAAGTAAGCACTGCAAATTGACATATCCATGGCACTAGAGCAGTGCTAAGGCAGCAGAGTTCACTGAGGTGTAGCAGATGTTTCCAGCCAGGCGTAGCAGAGCTCAGTGGGCTGTTTTATGGGGCAGGATCTCTCAGCTTGTGCTGCTTGGCCTGGTGAGAAGCATGCTCTTGGCATCCTGAGCCAGGTCACACACAATTACTGGTCTGAGTGTTTGCTCTGAGCTTCCAGCAGTGCAGACATTACTTCCAGTGCTGCTAGAACACAGGACATTTTTCTAATACAGAAAAAAATTTAAAATATGGACATCCCAGCAAGGAAAGTTGTTCACAGCATCAAATACCAAAAAGGAAAATTTCAAAATGAGAGGTGTGTGAAGCCCAATCTGTGAAATCTGTAAAATCCTAGGTTTTAGAGTATGTATGCATATTTCTCATGGGCAGGAGCCAAAGGTGAAGAAGGGAGAGAAGCATTTTGAATGCTCCCTAAAATAAAATTTCCAGTATAATTAAAATAATTATTCAAATTATTCGTGGATATTTTAATGCTGTGGGTATTTAGGTGTCCAGAAGGGCCTTGTTCAGACAGTGAAGAAACACTGTGAGTGAGGAAAGGTTTCTGGAAATCTTCTAAGGCAAGACTGGCTCACTGTGTTGCTGTAAAGGCAGAAAGGAGTAGAGTGGCATCCTTCCACGCCTGGAGGAGGCTGACTTTGTGCCTGGGAACCCTTGGGGAAGGCATCCAGCACACCAGCATGTACACATACTGGCACATAGGATGCTGGGGCACCAGGGCATGAGCCTCTGCTCGTGTTCACTAACACTAGTGCTGGCTGTGTGAAATGCAGAGGCAGCAAGGGCCCTGTGCAGTTCATGCCTGTGCTCAGCCAAACACACAGAAGGGAGATTTATGGCTGAGCTGGCCCAAATTCTTCATCAGTCTTTAAGGGACAGCACAGCTCCTCTGTGACCCCTTCTTTCATGGCTGTGGTTCAATCTGCCAGGGAGCAGGTAGGACCTGCACACCACTCCCTTGAAAATATAAAAATTATACCAAATTAAGGTGTATTTTTTTGCCTCACAAATACTTCTTCTGGTGCAATAAATTAAGGTGAATCAAGAGCATCTCGTGTGCCTCAGAGCACAGAGTGTGCAGTGGGACTGTGGACAGGTTTTGGTGATGCACTGTCTCCACCCTGGTGCACAGGTGAGCCTGTGCTTGAGATAAGCACAGATTCTCTGCAGACAGCCTTCTTCTTGGGTCCTGCAGGAGACCCTAGTGTCATCTGGTGACTTCCAGCTCAAAGCATACAATAGTTCAAACACTAAAAACCTGCTAAAGCATTTTTGTGTAACACGGAGGGAGAAATTCCGTTCTTGCCACCTACTCTTTAAAATACTTTATTCTCCCCTTGCATAATTCTAAACATTGAAGGAGCAATCATCCCTACTCAGAGGCAGTTGTAGACACAAACAAACCAATTTTACATGGATAGTGTCAGCCAGAGCACTTGGTACTTTCCTTTTTTCTGCACACTAATAATTACCTGTGTTATCAGAGATTTCTGGTGCATGGCAGCTTCCCTGGTTTCTGCTCTTGTCTCATCTGCTGGCCTTGTAACTCCTTGGCATGTCTCTCTATATAGGTCTTGGGGGATGTCATAAATTGGTGGCCAGGACCACATAGATCTGCTCTACTTCTGACAGGTTTCCTGTGATGCTTTGTGCCTTCTGGTTTTCCCGACTAACTCAGATTGGTGGCAAGAGTTCTGGGTTTAATTTAACCTGTAGTTGGGAAGATGAGCTTTTAGCCTTGATTTTAACAATCATGTGGTGTAATGGGATCCCAGCCACACATTAGGTTATGAAGCAATACTGTGATAGAATGATTAAAACCAATGTTCCTGGGTGTGATGAATGCTGTTTCAAGCCCTGTGCCTTGAAAATTCCTCACCCTGATGGCTTGAGAGGGACAGTAGCTAAAGAGTCCCCATTGCTCTGGGGGCACTGTTAGATCTGTAAAAACAGTAATCAAAAACGTAGAGTTGAAACCCCTTGCAGCAGAGGTAATGCCTGAAGAGGTTAGTATCTTTTTTTCCTTATATGTAAGTAAGGAGAAAATAAAATCATTAAGACCTGATCAAAATCCTACAATGCTGTGCTCTTTTGTTTTGGAACCTGATTATCTTGTTAAGGAAGCCTGAGTGTTTTGCCTTTTGTACTGCTTCACAGACAGCAGTGCTTCAAGGAGCAGTGAAGACAAGCTCAGAGCATGTAGAAACAAGAATTGCCTATCCATCAGTCCTGAAGTGACAGGAAAGAGGGAAAAATCCTACTGCAATATACATTATTTCAAAACTCCTTTGAATCATATTTACTAGATCCTTTACATTTTAATACTTGTCTGTGGTAATCTTTTCTAGTCTACTGACACTCCAGATTTCTTGAGAAAAATGAATTTTCTTGGACCGGGACATGAAATGGAAGAAAAGGTAAAAAAACTCCTACACTTGGTTTGCACTGAGTTACATTAAAATTTTAGATATTAGAAGGCTGGCAGTTTTTGTTTTCATACATTTTTGATTGATCATCCAATATTTTGTGAATGCTGTGCAGTTTTGGAGCTAGTAAATAAGCAATAACTGAGATTGAGAAATCTTAAGAGCTGATTGCAGGGAACAGCAGAACTCAGTCTCTGCCAGTCTTACAGCATTCCTCTATTTGATGTATTAATCACAGAGTCATAATTTTCATAAGTACTTCTACTACTTTGTTATGCCTGCATGTAATTCAATAAGCATATGCAAAATGTTCCCTCAGCTTTTAAGTAATTGGTTCCCTGATTAGCATATGTTTAACCTCAGAAGATTACAGAGCTGTCTTGAAAACAATGTATGTGATTTCTTTCCTTACAGAAGATGTTTTCTTTTTTTTTTTTTTTCCCTCTGTCTTCTTTTTCCATTTGTGTTATGCCAAATGCAAGTCTTGGGATGATAGCTTGATGACTTATGGAAGAGACAGATGACAGGCTCATTCTTACATGCCCAGACATACAGTTCCACTATTTATTCACAAAAGAAGTCTCACTGAATCACTTTGCTTATATTTGCTCTTTCTGAACCCAAGAATTTGAAGGGCATGAAAAATAAAGAAATAGAGCAGCTATCAAAGCCAGTGTTGTCTTACTTTAGTTTTTTGCTGTTTGGTGCTGTTTTGGACTCCACATGACTCTGAGGGAAGCTTTTCCACAGGCACCGTGCCAGTCTGAGATCCAATGCTGCAGTCATCTCCCATGCAGAGAGTACAGCTCTGTAGCTGTCCAATTATGATGCTTAGATAAGTCAATCTGATTTGCTTCTGCCTAAAGTGTATAATCTAAATTATTTAAAGATGTAGATCTTATTTCACAGTAAGCAAACTTTAAAATGTCCCAGTGTTTGATGTTGCTTAAAACCCTGCCTGTGCCTTTTCCATTCCCAACAAGTTCAGAGTGGAGCTGAACTGTGAAAAAAATTCATTAGGATGGTCTAAGTAATTTTTATGAGAAAACTATAAAAATATGTAATACTGGGAAAATATTAGAGCTGCAACTTTCATGTAAAAGTTTGTGATTTGTATAATGGAAAGCCAGGGCTTCAAATCTTTTCTGCTAATGATTCTTTTGAATTCAAACCTGCAAAGATGTGTGTGTAATTTATTTATTTATGTATTTATTTATTTATTTAATGGAACAAATAGCTTAATAATGGTTTCTTGTGTTTGTGATACAAACAGGTCACTCCAGTTAAATCAGCTCGGCCAAAAAGACAGTTTTCCTGTTCTGGCACAATTGAAACAATCAATTTGGATTCAGTTCCTCAGGCTCTTGCTCGTCTAGACAACAGTGCAGCTAAGCACAAACTGTCAGTGAAGCCAAAAAAGCAGAGGATGTCAAGACAGCACAAGAGATTGACAAAGGTATTAAATGACTGGCCAAACAGTGAGAGGAGGGTGTTACTTTTGAAACTGGATACCATAAATGAATGTACCAAGATCTATAGACAGAGGACTTAAGATCTGACATTGTTATTTATCTGAAACCTTAGCTACAGAGAAGATGCAAAGAAGATTTAATATTGCCTGTTGAGACAAATACTACTTAAACCTGAAGTACTTCCACTAGAATTTTACATTGGGAGAGCTTTCTGATTCTAGCTTTTCTAGTAAAAACTTTAGGTCATAATGGCCTGAAGATATGTGCTGCTGTTAATGCTGCTCTGATATAGGCAATCAGATGGTGCAAAATTTGGTTGGGAAAAAATCAGATTCTCTTAATTTGTCATGGGTTCTGACAGGGGTAATATCTTTGCCTTATAATAAGGAATAAGACTTAAGTAATGTAGCTCTTGCAACAGCTATAGAGAGAAATATAAAGTTGTAGCTTTGTACTCTTACTGCACATCTCTCTTGGTTTTTATCCTGACATCTTATTAGTTCTGGTAAATGGGACAAGACTACTCAACTACACAGGGCCCAGGAGAGGCCACTGCCCTTTCTTCTGCACCACTGTACTTGGATTTATCACTCTTGCAATGAAGAAATTAAATTTAAACCTCTTGTTTATACAATGGTTAACTGGAGCCAAATGATGGCTTGACAAATGATAGCTAGACAGAGCATTAGCTGAGCTGTTTTCCTAAAGGCAAGCACTCTCCAGGTACAGAACAAAGCAGTATTCCTGGGAAGCTCTGGCTGTTCTGTCCATACGTGTTCCCACGGTTCCTGCAATAGCACTGGAGTCTCAGCACAGCTAATGAGGAAGATATCCTGGCTCAGGATTTGTAAAAAGAAAGCAAATTGTGTTTCCCTGAGGAGTGTTCTTTCCTGTTCATTGCAGAGCTTTTTTTCTGCAGGCAACAGCTCTGTCTCTGCAAGTACCAGATTTGCCATGAAAGAACTGGCAAAACAATGCCCCTAAGCAGGCATTAATTATTTCAGGGTTAAAGGATGGAGTTTTAAGTAGTAGAAGAAGAATGGGCATATGAAACTTATGCTCTGTTCCTTGGGCTTCTGCAAATTTGAAATGGCAGGTCTCAATGTATACCAAATGGTGATTCAATATTTGCCATTATACTGCTATCACTCTTGGGACGTTTTCTTTCTTTTAAAGGCTATCATCCAAATAGGTGAGAGACATGGGATCTATGATGATGTAATCCATAAATTGGGAGGGGATGTGTTGGCTCAACTAAACCATGTTTAAAATTTATTTTTTTGTATTTGCAACTCTTTGTTCACTGTAAAACCAACAGGCAATGTTCAGTAACTCCACGCTTGTTTCCAATTTTAGGGATCACAAAGTTTAACAATAACAGAATTTGAGCCAGAGGACCTAGATACTCAGCTGTTTGAGGACATATACCCCGGTTATAATGCACGCTTCACAGCAGACAAGCTAATCCAGGACAGAGAGGAGCAGAAGCAGCTTCAGCTGGCAGAGGAAAAAAGAATTGAAGATCACTGGGGTATCCTTGAAGCTGAAAGGATAAGACAGATTGTAGAAATGGAAGAACAAAGAGAAATGGAAGAAAAAAGGTGCCAAGAACTTGAGGAGATGCGGAAAGAACAGGAAAAAAGACGCTGTGAAGAAGAGAGGAGGCAATACCTCCTTGAAGGAGAGACATCTTTGAAAGTAGAAGAGCAAACATGCCATAAAGAGGAAAGAAGACTGATGAAGGCTGAAAAAAGACAAGAGCTGGAGGAACAGATGCAGAAGGAGTTGGAGGATCAACAAAGACAAGACCTGGAGGAGAAGAGGCACTGGGAAGCGGAGGAACAGCAGAGACGAGAGCTGGAGGTGCAGAAGCTCAAGGAACAGGAGGAACAGCAGAGACAAGAGCTGGAGGTGCAGAAGCTCAAGGAACAGGAGGAACAAAAGAGACGAGAGCTGGAGGAGCAGAAGCTCAAGGAACAGGAGGAACAAAAGAGACGAGACCTGGAGGTGCAAAAGCTCAAGGAACAGGAGGAACAAAAGAGACGAGACCTGGAGGTGCAAAAGCTCAAGGAAAAGGAGGAACAGCAGAGACAAGAGCTAGAAGTGCAAAAGCTCAAGGAACAGGAGGAACAACAGAGACAAGAGCTAGAAGTGCAAAAGCTCAAGGAACAGGAGGAACAACAGAGACAAGAGTTAGAGAAGCAGAAGCTCAAGGAACAGGAGGAACAACAGAGACAAGAGTTAGAGAAGCAGAAGCTCAAGGAACAGGCAGAGCAACTAAGACAAGAGCTGGAAGTGCAAAAGTTCAAGGAACAGGAGGAAAACAGAGACAAGCGCTGGAGGAGCAGAAGCACCAGCAACAGGAAGAGCAGAGACACCAGGAACTGGAAGAGGAGAAGCACAAGGATCTGGAGGAGAAACAGAGCCAAGAGCTGAAGGAGCAGAAGAGGGAAGCACTGGATGAATTAAGGCAACATAGGACTGAAAAAGACAGTCAAAAGGAAGAAGAAAGGAAAAAGGCTGGAGGAACAAAAAGAGCTCAAGAAACAAAATGAGGAGGAAATACAGCGACAAGAACTAGAAGAGAAAGAGCTTGAAGAAGCTGAAATAAAACTGAAGCAGGAGAAAGAGCCTGACAGCCTCAAACAAGAGAAGAAACAGGAGAAGCAACGACAGTATTTGAAGGAGAATGAAGAGACAGAAAAGGAACAACCCCAGCAAATGATGGATAAAAAAAAGAAACGGGAAGAGCAGAGGAAACACAAACTCACAAAACAAATGCACATGGAAAGTTCAGACTATATTCTACAAGATGAACTGAAGCAGCAAAAGGAACAAAATGGACATGAATGGAACAAGCTGAAAGAGCAGAAGGTAGACACAGAAGGAAAAAATCCTCAGCCAAAACAAGAAAAGTCCTTGGAACAGCCAGAGGAAAAAGATCAGTTGTGTTCTGCTGGAGGGGCTGATAGGCATCCAGCAGAGGAAAAGCTCCAAGAAGGATCAAGTTCCCAAAAAGTCAAACAGCCAGAAAAAGGGACTAAAACAGCAGAAGAAATGCTAGCCCAGAAACTGAAGAGAGAAGTTGAGGCTCAGGAGCAAAAACGCATAGGGGAAGAACTTCGATGGCAAGAGGTAGATGAAAGACAAACAGCATCCAGACCCTTCACATTTCAAGTGTCTTCTGGAGATAAACAGATCATATTTCAGAAAGTAAATCTGAGTCCTGTTATGCCCATCAAAGGAGCAGGAGTCTCTTCTCCATCTGTCAAAGACTGCAGGGTGCACACTACCAGTAAGGGCTCTCATTCCCTCTCATCATCTGTGTGTGTACCCCACACAGCTATTTTGGTTACTGGGAGCACAGCTGTGTGGCACAGCAGTGAACTTGAACCAGATTAAGGACACGGCTTGCAAATCATTACTCGGCCTGACAGAAGAGAGGAAAAATGTGGATATTCCCTCTCCAGAGAAGTCTGAGAGGAAAAAACAGGATCCCAAACCCAGCAGCAGTAAAATGAAACACACTCAAGAGGCACTGAACAACCAGGCTGTACTGGCTGAGTGGGCCTCTATCCGCTCCAGAATCCTAAAGAATGCAGAAAACAACAAATATAATGAGAGAGACCGGGTAGCTGTCTGCAGGCACAGCGATGACTGGACACCCCGAGGGCGCGGCGCTCCCCACGGCAACTTGAGGAAAACCCTCTCTGCAAATGCAAAGTTCTCCATAACACCAGCATGGCAGAAATTTTCAGACGTCTCAAAAACCAGTTCAGATGCTGAGAATGCAAATGTGGCAAAAGGCAATGAAACAGTGGCTGTGGGGAGAACCACTGGCTCATCTGCTGATTCAAAGGAGGATGTGGTTTCCACTTTTAAGGATAACTTAGCTGAAAAGCCCAAGGAGAAAATGGAAACCCATAGGGAAGTGACAGACAACACTGAAGGCTGTAAATTTGCTAAAGATCTTCCATCATTTCTTGTTCCAAGTTTTCCACATTCTATGGGGAAGGAATTACCCCAGCCAGAACTTCCCAATGCTGTTGAAAATCAGCAGAATAACAGCACAAAAAAAGCAGATAAAACACCACCAAATGGGGAAGAAAATGTTTCGCCTTTTGGGATAAAGTTACGAAGGACAAACTACTCTTTACGTTTTCATTATGATCAACAGGCAGAGCAAAAGAAAAAGAAAAGATACAGTGCAGGAGACAGTTTTGATGGTGTGCCTGACCCACTCACCTCAACAGAAGGTGAGAAAGAATCCTCTGTTTTCACTCCACAAGAAAGTACTTCTCCTGGCACTGGGAGAGCAAACACTCCTGGTCATTTAAAAGACTCTTCAGTTACTGTGGTGGAGTATTCACAACCTGTGGGCACATCAGTGGTCCCCCCAGCCACTGGTCAGAGTGCTCAACCTGCTCATGAGAAACCAGCATGCAAGTCACCGGTCCCACAGAAACCTGCTTTAGCTCCAAAGCCCACTAGCCAGACCCCACCACCATCTCCTCTCTCTAAAATGAACAGATCAAACCTGTCTGAAATGCTGGGGCAAAGGGTGGTTAAAGCTGAATCAGATGGTGGCTGGAAAAAAGAAGACAGAGCAAGTGCAGCCCAACCCATACCATCCAATGACTGCAAAAATGAAGAGGAAGAAATCAAAGAAAAGAAGTCATTTTTCCCATCTCTAAGTATTCCATGGAGAGAAAAAAATGACAAAAAGCCTGAACCATTGAAGAAAGGTATGTATTTTTCAAAGCAAATTTAGCTAAATGAGATACTTGAGGTCCAGAGAAAGACACTTGATTTTAACTATAACTTTTACCTAGCATGTTACCTGTGGAGGACTGTTACTGTGCTTAGGGTTGTGTGAATGAGTGTGGATTCCCATGCCCACAATTTAATTCAGAAGCCCATAAATTCAGTGTGACCAGTGCAAGTTAATTTCAAGGAGGTAACAGAAGTGTGTGTGTGTGTGTGTGTGTGTGTATGTGCATGTTTTTCCTTGGCAGAGATGTTACCTCTGCCTTTAGTGAGTCAGGTGATGGTCTCTGTGGTCCATGGATAATGGTGTTATCAGAGCACATGGTGTAATTTTTAAAGTCTACATTCTGTTTTAAAGAAATGTTAATCTAGCTTCAAAATTACTAAGATCTAGGTCCCTTTATCCTGGGGAAATTCTTTATTTAAATAATGCAGCTGGGCACAGCAGTCTGTGCTTGAGGCAGTCTTCAGTGATGAAAACAATTAGGGTAGCCATAATGTCTCTTCAGAGGAGAGCTGAAAGCCCCTGTGTCCCTGTGTACAGAAATGGTATTCTGTACAAGAGGGAAAATTATCCTCTCAGAGTAAGGACACTCAAAACACTGAGGCAGGAATTCAGCATTTCATTGGGAAACCCCATTTTTTTTCATTCTTGAATTTTTCAAATTCAGGACACTTCTAAAACAGTATCTCAGTGGAGCTGCTGATTTATTTATTTATTTTTTTCCTCACACATAAAAGAAGGGATAAATTTGGACAGCTGGGTGAGTGTGTCGAATTAGGTCTTATTCCTGAGGCATAAAATCTGCTTCAGGATTTGTCATGCAGTCAGCCAAGGGCTGTGACTGACATGGCATTCAATGGGCTTAGCTCCAGCATTTTCACCAGGCAGAGAAGTTGTAGGGGTTTTCTCAAGACAAGAGATGTGCATTACTCAATCAATTCTTGTCATGTTTTCTTTCAGAAAAGCCTGTCCTTCAGAGCAGACACTCTTTAGATGGCTCAAAATTGTTGGAAAAAGTGGAAACTTCACAGCCACTTTGGATTACATTAGCACTGCAAAAGCAAAAGGGATTTCGTGAGCAGCAAGCTACGAGGGAGGAGAGAAGACAAGCCAGAGAGGCAAAGCAAGCAGAGAAACTGGCTAAAGAAAATGTAAGCAATCTTTTAGAAACCTGCCCATTAGAAATACTGACACCATAATTATACTTGTTGGCTAATTTTGTTATGTGGGAATATTTTTTTTTTGTGTTTGGTAAGACTTCATAAAAGCTAAAATGACAACAAGTAAAAGTATTCTGAAAGTCTGGAGTTCCCTCTTGCAAAACTGAGACCTTCAGGAGAAAATACGATGCAATAGTTTGGCAATTTTAGTGTAAACTCTGATGATATCAGACAATCATAAGCAGAACTACTGTGCAGGGGATGGAACAGAAAAATTGTGTGCAATGAGATTCTTTCAGAGTGAGATGTTAACCTTTAATGCTTGGGGAATAACATCTGGAATATGCAATTACAGATGAATATTAGTAAGTCTGGATTTATTTTTATTGCAGCACATACTATTTGGGTAAAATACAGATGAACAAAAGAAATTAACAATAATGATACATCCAAATGCCTAAAGCAGGCACTGAATTCAATCACTTCTTTCCTGTTCTCTAAATAGCTGTTTACTCTCCATGGCTTTCTATTAGTAAGGAAACACTTCTACTTACAGTACCAAAGTGATGCTGCAGAAACAGTGATGTTGTATATAGATATCACAGATGGAAAAAAGGGAGAATATGTGGGTAACTAAATATATTTTGCTGTTTGTTAGGAGAATCAAATTTCTGATGGATACATGCATAACCTGAGACACAGACAACTGATGGAAGAAAATAGCAGTGGATGTGAAGTTGCCCACAGATGCACACTATGTTTCAGTGCTGTATTTAAGAGGGAGGGCTGGCCAAACTCTTCAGTATTTCAACTGAAATGACAACATGACAAATTAAACTTTGTGGTGGGCTTTTTTTACAGTCTTTAATAACTGTTGGTTTTAGAAGTATCAGTGTTGTGATCCTTTGCCAGAAAGGAAGGTTAAGGGAAGGACAGGCGATGAATGAAATCATCAAGTGTGTCATCTCTAACTTGTAGCCATTACATGACAGACTTTCTCATTTAGCAGTTTTCCTTCTCTGTTCTAGGCTGCTGTAAGTAATCAGTCAGATAATAAAAGCAGCAGCAGCAAAACAAGCACAATGCAGAAATCTACAACTCAAGAAGGAGAGAAGAAAATTGAGACTGCCGTGTCAAGACTAGAAAGAAGGGAGCATCTAAAAAAGTCGAACACCCTTCCAACTTCTGTGACAGGTACAGTTGAGAGATTCAGATTCACTCTAGGAATAATGCACTTCAGAAATGGTATTGCATGTTTTTGAAAGGGAATGAGGGGGTTTCCTTTCCCTCTTATACTACTGCTAGAATGACAAATGCATTCCATAGAATAACACAACTTCTTTCCACCTCATGGGCTGGCCATTATGATGGAAATACATAATTTTAACAGGCTTTTACCAGTCTCCCCAAGTTATTAAGGCTGCACTGCTGCAATTCCTTAGAATTGCCCCAGTTCAAGTTAACAAAATTAGGCTGTCTCCCCAAGCCATATCCAAAAATATTTTTGGAACATGACTAATGCACATTAGAGGGATCTGATTTACCATAAATTGCAATTGCAGTACTGTTTTGCCTTTAGGTTGGGGGTTAGAACAGACAGGGAGTTATATTTAACTTCTACAAAGTATATTTGTGCAGGAAATGAAGCATGTTGTGTTCTCACATCTTCCAGTTTGTCAAGGAGAAATATTCACTCTCTCCAATTCTGGGAACTAATATTCTCATTTGAAAAAAGCAGAAAATAATCAATTTAATTGAAGGTAGTCTGTTACCTTGAATCTAGGACTTCTCCCTCCCAGTCAAATATTTGGCATGGTAGGTTGGAACCAGAACCTACTGCTTTATCTGTCACTTCAGTTAAGCTGAAACTATCCCACGGTCAAAAGGCAGGCAAATTAAAATTAATACTTCCTTAAAGGGTGTATTTGGGGTGGCATGAGGTGATTGTTGAAATATAGATCTTCCTATATTTCCCTAGCTAACAGTAGTCCTAGGAAAAAGGTCTTGGAGTAGATAGGTGTTGAAGAAACCTTTTTAAAGTTGTGCAAGTAAATAGCAAATTTTTGAAAGTAAATACATGCATCAGCTGCATCTATTCAGTACCACTCTATGCAAACAATGGTGAACTGAAACTATTGAAAGCCATGAGGTCACTCAACTGATTTGTTAAAGGCTAAACCAGTGCTACTCCTGCATTACAGACTGTCCAAACTGAAAACCCCCTGCACCTGCCTATATTCAGTCAATTCAGCAGCTGGATCTGCACACTGCAGCTGCACACCGCAGCAGGTGGCCCTGAGAACTTCACTTGGGACATCTTGGGTTGGCCAAATGACCTTTAAAGGTCCTTTCCAACCCAAACCATTCTAAGATCTTACATAAATTGCCCAAAACATTCATGCTTCACAGCATTCCTGTCAAACTCTAAGGGGCTTTATTGCAGCCCTACCCCCAAAGACTCAGCATGGTGTTGCTATGCTGTACATGGTCAGTTCTAGCAGAAATCAAACTCCATCACAACAGATGATGCCAAATTAGATCAAAGGGCTAAAACCAAGTTATCCAAGGTCATTCTGTCTGCACTAGAGTGACAGTTCAGAAGAAAATTGAAGAGAAATTATCAATTTTGAAATATCTAAAGTGAAAGCACAGAACTCTATTGGCCCTTAAGAAATAGTGACTGGATTTCGCTGTGATTACTGACTATATTTGGAGCCAGGCAGCCTTTAGCAACTGCACATATATACAAGTATTTGTGGAAAATAAGACTGATTTGGGCCTTTCCATGGTTAGAAGAGCATTTAAGACAGAAGACCAGCCCAGGAGATGGTTAAAATAGAAGTTGCTGAGTCCTCCTCTGAAGAAATTAAAAAACACCCACAACTTGAAGGTGGTGTATTTCAAAATTGCACTTGTGCCTTGCACAACAGGAACTGATAAGAGCGTGGGACTTTTAAAATAGACTTTTAAATTTAAAATAATTCTATTTAAAAGCATAGTATTTAAAATAATTAGCTTTTCAAAGTGTCCATCTACAGAAATTGCTGCTGCTACTGTTCATTTACTTGCAGATAAAAATATATGATTAAAGATGCACTAAAAAGAAAAACAGAACATTTTTTTGCATCCATAAAATTTTAAAGCTTTTATACACATTCGAAATCTCAAAATGAAATGCAACTAAAAGTAATTGGGAATCTGATCATTTAACAAAAAAACCCCAACTTGCCTTCAAAAAAAGAAAATGTGTAATTGGGGGGGAGGGGAATGAGTGAGGAGTTATTTTGTAACTAAGATTTTTAGAGTTACTCCATATGTTTAAGACAGGATTCATTGCTATTCAGGTTGCCTTCGAGGGCATTCACTGTCTCAGAATTTATTTTCCCATTTGACATCTACAATGCTTACATGGTTCTGCTCTGTGAAGTTGTTTCTAAGAAATCATTTGTTTATTAAACACATTTTCTTGTGGAGACAGCTGTTTGTTTTATAATACTCAGAAGAAAATGTGGCAAACAGCTGGTGGGGAAATCAGGTTTCTTTCTTTTTCTTCTTGGGCAGGGTTAACTGAGGCAGGAAGCTATAGGACCAACCACCTTCTTCTCTGAACAGGGAATCTAAATACCACTGAATACATTTGGTTTACATGTGTGCAGCAACTGCATTACCAAAGAGAAAAAAAACCCTAGCTTTATTTTCCATTTTTTGCTATGGAGCAGATGTAATTAAAATAGGTTATTTAAAGAGGAAGACTAGCAAATTGGAAATGTTTTCTTTTGACTGAAAATTTTGTCCCTATTTTTGTGAGTTAGACTACTTGGAATCACCTCTGAAAAAGGAAGCACAGCTCCTCCTAACTTGATTATTTTGCAAATACAGTAAGACTTAACTGAAAGTGTTGGAAATAAATATCTAGTGTTAGAATATCTTCACATAAAAGTGAAATCTCTAGAATCCTGCAACAAAGCACAGGATTCAACTAATGTTGTTTTTTTTTAACTTCTCCCTATCCCATAAAAAAAGTGGAAATTTCAGATTCTGTTCCATCAACCCCAGTGACAAAGGAGGTGGCCAAGAGATTCTCTACGCCTGATGCTAACCCAGTGTCAACAGAACCAGCCTGGCTTGCATTAGCCAAGAGGAAAGCAAAAGCCTGGAGTGACTGTCCACAGATCATAAAGTAAACTGTGAAGTTACATCTCTATTGCTGACTATTAATTGCTTTCTTTTATTTATTCTGCTTTTTACACATGACAAAACTGAAAATGCATGTAGTGGAAGGACTGAAAACTGAACTGATTACCATTTTGCTCTAGTTCACTGTAAAGCCTACTCAAGTCATATATTCCATTGCTTCTACAAAAAGCTAAAGGAGGTCATGGCAAAAATCTCACAGCCAGACTCTCTCAGAAACTTGAGTGTTCAGATACTGGATGTAAATTTTAGCAGGTAACATAATAAGGGCCAGAACAGAATAAGGGTTCAGAAGCTTCTTAAATTCTGTTGGTATTCAGTTCTGAAATTTTAGATCTCTATGTTTGAGATCTCAGAATTTTTTTCAGAACTTCATTGTTGAAATTAAGGAAAGATGCATGTTTCTTTCTCTTAAGTCATAATTTATTTAAACATGTTAAACTGTATGAACTGCCAGTTCTGCCTGCTATTGGAAAGCTTTTTCATTACAGAAGAGCTTCAGGATACACTCTTCCACATGCAAATGATAAGTAGATGGTACCATCCAAATGCTGAGGTAATTTTTTTCATCATAGGATTAATACACTACATTTATAAATCCTCACTTCTAAGAAGAAAACAATCCTACTTAAAAAGCCACAATTTTTTAAACAATATCATTAAGTTCTCAAAAAGAAGTCAGGGATTCACTGCTTATTCTAGTCATACAAGTGTATCACTGTTTGTATTTGGCCATATTTATGCTGCATAGAGACAGTGATTGTGGATTACAACTTTAAATCAATTGACTGGAATTAAACTGTTCCTGTGCGAATGCAAATTCCTGTAGAATTTGTCTCAGCAAGTTCCCACAGGAGTAGGGCTGGCAGAACTGAGTTAACTCAGAACTGAAAGCTAAGTCAATGAGAGCTTCAGGAGTTCTAACTCTGCATTCTGACTGATTTTGCTCCACATGCAACTTCAGGCAGTTCAGATAACTTTGTTCAGTACTTTGACCAATATAGCCAGAACACTTCAAAAAGAGGTTTACTTACCCCATCTCAGGTATGTGGTGTGGCAATTGAACACTTTATTACTTCATGTAACTAAAACAGAAAAGTTCACCCCCTCCCTCTTACAAAAAAAGGATAAAGTCCATAAATGTAATAAAAACGTCACTATGCTCAACATCCCACAGGAATCTCTAGGTCTGCATTTTAAAATGTCACCCTATTCAATAAATCAACTGAGTTTGTTTTACAAGGGAGACTAAAAAAATTTGAAAGTCTCCTTCTTACAACCATAAGGCTCAAAGGAACTTTTAAGCCTACAACATCATAAAGGGAGACATTTTCATGAAAAGAAACCACATCATTATACAGTGATACAACATATGCTTCGTGGAAGTGTTTCAGCCAAACTGCTGTAAGCAGCATGAGAAACAGCATTTTAAACTATGCAGGAAACAGAATGAAACTGTTATACACTCTGTTCCCAGAATGAAAAAGGAGTTTCAGCAAAGTCATTGTCAAGTACTGCCTTTCCCACCGAACAGAAAAAAGTGTCATGGTTACAGTAGCACAAACACAATGGGTGTGTTAGAACCAGTACATGTGCAGCAGCAAGATGGGCTTTCTTGGGCGTCTTGAGCCATCAGTTTTGCTTGGTTTTGTATTTAAAACCAGAATCTCTAAAGTAACCTTTACCATGAATATAAGTAATGTGTTTAAGCAGAAATGAGACAATGCTGCTCTCAATGCTTGGGAAAAAAACTTAATGTCTTCAATATCTGAAGGAAGAACTGGCCCTGTAATTAGTTTTGCTCTGCTAGCACCAGGAATTAATGCATCTTAAAGTTAAATTTACATTTTTTTTCAAGTTTATTTGCCTGCAGTATGGATATGTAATAACTAAACTGCCTGAAATCCATCTTTACAATTATGTCTTGGGAGGGGGAGCCAGGTAGAAATACAGAGAAGGTGAAATAAATCCAGTAAAGGTACTGGTATTTTGAAAAGCATAGCAAAATTAGGTGCTATTGTGCATGACATAATGATGCAATTTCCAATACAATCCATTTATAGCACATAGAATAGAACTTTCATTAAGGATGGTCCTAAGCTAAAGCTTCAAAGCAGAGTTTTTTTTCAACCATAAAGGTATCTAGTGTAACAATGGAAACTGTATTAAGTACAGTACTTGATGGAAGCATTTCTAAAGTGTACATGTGCAACAGTGACATTTCATGTTAAAACAAAGATTTGCACTAAATACCAATGAAGTGAAGTGTTACTTTGCTTTAGCTTTGTTGCAACCATTTCTGATAAAGTATTGGAAATCTGTAAAAATAAATCCAGAACACTACTATCCAGTTTAAAACAGCAAAAATGTTTTAAGAACCGAATAAACCACTATGTAGTATATTGTCTCAATTTTTTGTAACTTATACAAACACAAAATACCATTTCTTTTGACAAGGTTATATATGATTAACCTCTATGTTCATATAGTAATGTATAAAACTACAAGATGTATAATTGTGGGGTATTTGTTGTGTACTTTTTTAATTTTTCAAATGTTTTAAAGTGCAATTGTTTATTATACTGTCATTTTAATTCTTATTAAACTATAACCTGGTCAAAATTATCTAATCATTGATATATGTCCTCTCTGTCTCATTTTGCTAATCATGGAGTTCAGGTTTGCCTTACAAATAGAACTTTTTACAGTGCTGCAAATCTACTATGTGCTACAGATTCAAAGTAGATGGCTCATGAGAGAAAGTAAGATAAGCGTTTCCACTATACTTCTTTTAGAAGACTTTTAGGAAATGCTCTCAGTGAAGTGTACTTTTGCCACTGCAAGTACTTGATTTACATTACCAAGACCCCTGGTACTTATTTCTAAGGTGTTAAAGAACACAAAACCCAATTTACACAACCTTTTATTAACAGTTCTTGTGAAGACAATGTAAACAGCATTCTTTTAAAAATCTTAAAAATTATTTGACAGTGGTTGATTTGAGCAGGGCACACTTCAGATTGGAACTCATACGGTTCCTTCATTGAAATTCAATAAATATTTATAGTGTAATTTCCACTTTAGAATACAAGAAGCAACTCCTACTGACTTCAATGGAGTCTAAGTTTATGCTAGATTAATTAATCCATGATGGGCCAAGGTTCACAAAAGATTAACTACTCTGTTTGTACAAACGGTAGTAAACAGGTTGTTCCTTCCAGGTATATGAAGTTCAGGCTATGTCCCCAGAAACCAAGTTAAAAGTTAGATTCAAAAAAGGACTTGGGCTAGCCTGCCTGGCACAGAAATCTTGACAGACAGACGAGCACTAGTCTGGTGCAAGGAACAGCCAGGCACAGGTGAGGACGGACTCAGAGAAAGCAAGACACTCCTCCCTTGGAGACCAGCCTGCTATCCAAGCTGTGGAATATGGCACCTTACACATTTTGTCCCCTCTCTGGCAAGGTGCTGGGCAGCCAACCTCCCTCCACCACGAGACAGTGCCTGATGCAAAATCCTACCTGATAAGCCTGCACGGAGCATCTCTTGCCTGCAGCAAAATAGGCAGGGAGCTAGAGAGCACCTGTGAGCTCCTAGTTTACAAACATAAACAATAAAAATGAAGCAGCCTAACATCTTAGCTGTTATTTTTTCCTGCTATATACAGATCTAGACAATAAACATAATCATTTCTACAGCCAACAACAAGCTTTGTTCCCCATACCACGGGCGAAGAGAAAACCTCGCCTGGAAGCTTATCTACTCCTTCTGCTGTTCCGCTCTTGGCATTCAGGATCCACACTTTGCCATCTGTAGATACTGCTGCCAAGAGAGTTTTCTTATTTAAGTCATCACTTTGGAAAATGAATGGTGTTCCATAGACACTTGAAGTGGCTTCAAATTTCCACAGTAAATTACCCTCCATGTTACAGCAGTAGATAAAGCAGTCGTGAGAGCCAAAAAATATTTCTTGCTTAGTTAAACTCGAGAGGCACGGAGATGAAAACACTGGCCCATTAGTGGAAAATTGCCAAACCTACAGAAAGAACACAACCACCCATTATCAAAGGTTTTTCACATTATCAGTTTTACTGCAACTGTGATTTTTTAATAGACTTGTTGCTGGTAGAAGAGCATTTCATTTCAAAAGTATATTAGATTTCAGTGAGGGTTGGTAAATTCTTGACAAATTATAAGTTAAGTTTTACACAGAGAGTAAGCAATAAAAGTCTAATAAAATAGATGTAGAAGAGGGAAGAGTTACTGCCTTCAGTGAGAAGGTAAAAATGGCCAGTTTGGGAAAAGAATATTCTTGGGCTGTTGTACAATTAGTAATGAACATCAAGAATCCTGTTAATATGCCATTCTTTGCCAGAAAGACAGATATTTGTTTTGTAATACATATTTCTTCTGCTTATGCTAACAATGTGCAGATCTCTCCTCAAGAGAGTTATCAGTTCTGCAACACTGCTGCAAGCAGAGAGCAGTGCATGGATGGAATAACATGTACTTTATAATCAGAAAAGGCTTAAAAATTGCCATGTATACTGCATTTCAGGCCAACAAATGAATGGTGTCAGTTGTTTTAACACCAGATACAAACTACATTTATCTCTGAGGAGATAAAAAGAAATACTCTCATTTACTTCAATGTGAAGGCTGGCACATATTGCTTGTGATTTTGCAATGAACTGCATGGACTATCCTAGGCAAGCAGTTTTTCTACTTTCTAATAACAGGCACTTCTACTTGGTTCACAAAAAGCTATATGTCAATTATTAAGCCTCAAAACACAGTTCTAATAAAGTTATTCAGGGTTTTGTGATGGACATAAAAAAACCAACAACTTTTACCTTTTCTCCAGAATGAGTGTAACAATATAAGTTTCCATCCACGCACCCAACACAGACATAGTTCTCATTGCAGTGAGGAGAGGAGAAGAGTGGTTTTCCAAGGTTGCTTTTCCAAATCTTAGTTCCCATCACCTGTAAGTGGCAGCATGGAATATCTGATGCTTAACACAACTGCAAGAAACAGCACAAAACAACCCTTCCATCACTGCCTGACCTAGCCCTCATGTAGTGTGGAAAAAAAAAGTCAAATCCCCACACCAAACCAACAACAACAAAACCCACACAAAACAAAAATGTAATAAAAAACTAATTTTCTTCCTCAACCTAGGCAAAGTAATAATGATAATTAGTAGTGTACTATCAGTAGTTCTAATAAATGCCAGATTCAGTTTTCCATTTCATTCCCAGCTGCTGTGGATTACAGAATAAAAAAATATCTTAAGCATGGCCCACTCTTGCTGCAAAACCACACACTGGTTTTCTAGTGGTAGACTGGTTATTACTGAGGACATTTGTAGTGGGTGCAAGGGAAAGGTGATTAGGATTGATGCCCTGTGTTGTGTGAGTACAAAAACATTAACAGTTGCTTCAAATCCCTTTTTCTTTTATCAGGCAGGACCAGCTTTAAGCTAACAATGTCTCAGAAAACCATGAAATTGCTCCACATCTATCAAGAATGCCATTTCCCCAATGCAAAGAACAGAACTGCATACTGAGATTAAAAGGACAGCTCTTAAATATGGGGAGGAAAACAGTAAGAAGAATGAAGGGGCTTCTTTCTGCATTCTTTTCTGATTTCTGTATATTTTTTTTCCAATCATACTGTCAGAGGAGGAGGGAGCAGGAAATAAATCTATAGACTTGCTCTCACTCACTGGTTTTACTGATATGGGAGTTACAAGAAACTGACTGCAACTGTTGCCTATGGTCAGCATGTGAATTCAAGCAAGTCACTTCAGTTCTCCTTATCACCAGATAGATTTATGAAGTATGGGAAGTATTGTGGTAACCTTGTATATCATTATAATGCCGCCAAGTAAAAAAATACTTTGTGGTAACATATGATCATCTTCCTTTTCATTAGAATAGCAATCTTAACTTCAGAAATACATTTAGTCTCATTTAAACTTGAGATCAGGATGAAAGACACGTAAGCAAAGGTACATACTGGGTTAACAGCCAAAAATAGTCCTCCTAGTGTAGCAACATAGAGATGATGTGGAAAAGAACTTAGACAAGGAGATGAAAACACAGCTCCACCTTCGCAATGTAACTTCCATACACACACCTTTTTCTGGAAATACAAGAAAAAATAATAATAAATAATTTTTCAATTGGAGTTAGAGCTCATTGTGTTTACAAAGACCTCTGAATATCAAACATTATCAAATACTGTGTTTACTCAGCAAATACTAGTGAAGAAGTGAAGACGATCCACATGCCATGACAGCAACACATGTGCCGTTGGCTTTCTCTTCCAGTAAATATAATAAATACAGCTAATGAAAAGGCAGTATCTGCCCCTTTTATTTTCCATCTCCCTCCATCTTCTTGTTCAGAATGTAAGATTCTTTCCCCACCAGAAAACCACTGTTATATTTCCAGCTAGGCACCCTATTCTGAAACACCCACGGAGAATTTAGTAACTAAGAAACTTAAGATTTGGTATCAACCAGGACTAGTAACACAAGAACCACAACTGAGAGCACCACTAAAACTGTTTATTGTCACGTAATCCTAACATCCCTTACTACAGGCCTAACTTTCAAAAGGGTGACTGTGGACTCCTAAGTACAATAACACCAGTGGAGCTTGTTCTACATGTAAAAGTTACTCAGTGTTCTTACATAAATATCCAAAGCATATACATGTTGGTCATGTGATCCAATGTAGACCAGTCCACTGGAAGGGTCTACAACTGCAGAGCTTTTCACAGTGTCTTCTGTGGCAAAAGTCCAGTGTATTTCTCCATCTCTGCTTTGAAGCACATACACTAAGCCATCGTAACAACCTATGTGGAATAAAACATGATGGGTGAAAAAAAGAATAATGATTATTTGCATTTATAGTGTGACTTATGCTGCTAGTTGCATCACTGCTGGAAAGAAATAACATTATTCATAAGGTAGAATTTAAAAATATTTTCAAAAGCTCCTCTTGTGTTTTTAGCTCCAAGGTTTTGCTGATACAGTCAAAGATGATGGTTCTGTGTGTTTGTTCTATAAGGTACATTTAGAATATACTTATTTAACTACCTTTCTATCAAATTTTTAGTAACAATATTAGAAAACATAGCAAGTTGCTGAAAAGAAAGAATACAAATTTTTTAAATTAACTCTTTGTCTAGGTTTTGTTTCTGAAAACAAAGGTATTAAAAGAATAAAGTTTGTAAGTTTTCTAATGAAAACCAAACTGTCATCATAGAAACTCCTTCGTGTTAATGAAATATTCAATTTTATTATCAAGAGTGAACAGCAATCCAAATACAAAGAAAAAGATGGCAACATTGCATTTGCATTAAAAAACATCACCACTTGGACATCGGTGCTAACCAGTGATGTAGAAGAACTAGCTAAAGAGATGACACTAAGATAAATAATGGCAGCTCTTCTGACAACAGATATGACAAAAAATATCCAAACACGTTCTTTACATTTCCAAAAAGCAGAGTCAAATGAGATAATTAAACTCTGTGAAAAATAATATGAGGTACCATGTACTAATTTCTAACTCAATTTACAAAGATATTTTAAGATTACATTACCTTTCCATACTTTCAAAAACTTTTAAAAACCCCAAAAAACAACAATTTAAATGTCACAATTTAAATTTAATCTACCACTAAAAAAGAAACTGTAGCCATTGATTATTCCTTATTAAAAAAAAAGGAACTCAATAAACCACAAATGTTTATGTTAGATAAGCTCCATCACTAGTTATCATGAAACTTAAATTACTTCTGTTTCTATTTTACAACAAATTAGTTCTGAGGCAGATATGGAAGTTGATGGATGGAGGACAACCAGAGATAAGAAATATAATTCTCTGTCATTTATCTTGCATGTAGCAGAAAAAGGAATTTAGAATGAAGGCTGAAACAGAATACATACCAACAACAATGAAATTTCCACACTTGGACGCACAGGCAGAAGATTCAATACGATCTCCAAGGGTCTTCTCCCATTTTATTTCTCCCAGTTCCAGATCAATTGCCTGCATTGCATGGGAGTGAGAGCCAACATACACAGATGCAGATACTTCTTCTTTAGCAGGTATTATAACCAGTGGTGATGCATCAACACATTTTCTGGTGTTTGACTTCCACCTCACGCACAATGCCACCTCTGCCACTGATGAATGACTACATTCTGCATGGATTTGCTGAACAGAGGAATGGGCATTTTTATTTGCCTTGTTCTCAAGTGTTAAAATTCTGTTTTCCAGTTCAGACCCTTGCACATGGCTTTTCATTGCACCTGAAGTCTTGGAATGCAGAAAGGATGGCTGCTGTAGTGGCTCCACTCCTACCCATACTGTGCTTTTAGGCTGCATAGAAGACTTGGTAAAATTCATAGGCAAAAAATGATTTCCTCTGTTCAGTGCAATAAATGGAATGAACCCTGAAGTAATCTTGAGATCTCTTTCAGATGCCAGTTTAATATATTTTCCAAGGAATTCCTCTCCACTGTTCCCTCTCAGTTTTCTTTTCACAACATTGTCAGGATTCATTAATTGCTCTTCATCTGGAAACAGCATCTTAAGAATATGTCTGTAAACCTCTTCAATTGAGTGGCTGAGAATAACTTCAAGGAGTCCAGGCACAGCTTTGCCTACTAACATCTCAATTTCTTCATAAAATCGTAGGGCCTTGAGGGAGTCTCCACCACTGTATAGAAATACTGCATCTTTAGAAATTCCAGTGGAATCACACGGAAGACCGAGGGCAGACTAGGGAAGAAAAGAAGGAGAGAGGTACTAGTCCATAAGAGTTCTATCATGTCACACACATAAAACCTAAGGTGGGGTAGAATCCACCTGAACACCTAGAAATTGTGCTAAAAATCAACAACTGAGAAAATACACTACTCTGCAAAAAATCATTGAAAAATGTTAATGCCAACAGAGGGACTGACAGAACAAGAACCAGGGAGGAATGGAGAAATAGGGAGATACTAATTCTGTACTACAAAATGTCTTGCTCAATTCCAATTCTGCAGGTTAAGGAATTAAAGGGAATTGAACTATATATTGACTGGCCATTTTCAATACCATTTGTCAATGACAACTTTGCAGATAAAACATGCCTTTTGATAAAATCAGTTTAGGTGTTTTATTTTAATAACAAAGCTTATAAAAACTGTTCTTTTTTTCTTCTGAATTATTTAAGTAACCTACTTACCTACCTACTTTTGAAGTTATAAGTCCTTCAGTTCATGAAAGATTTTGCATTTGGCATTTGTAACTACAATAAACGGCAATAACTGTGTCACCTCTCATTGCAGTCCCTTGTTAAGTCTGGCTGTCAAGCCCATACCCTTTGGTTTTGGAGGCCAACTTCTGTTGTCCATAATGGGTCTAGAGCACATCCAATTCCCTGGGTTATCCACTTCATAATCATCAATGTGAAAAGGACCAGCACAGACAAATAAATACTCTACATTTACTTGTTCAAGTCCTGGGCCACAGATAATCCCACTTTCAGGTAAAACTTGTAACACCACATTTGAAAAACAAAGTAATACTGTTTGGCATCATATTTCAATGCCTTGAAAAACAAGTCTTTAGCACAGAAATTTAGAAACAATGCAAACAGGCAGTCCAAGAGACAGTTTTGCAACTGTGCCATCTATTTAAAATAAGGACTCTTCAATGTATAATTATCTTGAGAAATAAGAAACTCAATTAAGACAGCAGCTATTTTTTCACAAAGTTTCCACATCCCAGTTCCTTGTTTTCTTTAGTGATACCTTCTTCTGGCATGTGAAACAGCATTCAAAAAGCCACTGACAGATTGCATTTTTTCTATACTAATTGCTTACACCTCATAGCCTGCAGTTTTATCTGATAGAGAAATATAAATTACTCCCTCTTGGTCACTGCAGAGCAGCTATATTTAAGTATTAACTGAACAGAAAAGAACTGTACTGCTTAAATCTATAGGCAGCTAGAAAGTTCTGGTTGCATTAGTCATACTTCTTAAAATTGTTTAATTCCTGACACATGTATAATGATCCACTTGCAAAGATAAAAAGGCAGCTCAAAATACTACCTTCCATAAATACAGCAATCTTTCCCACAATTCCTCTGCGCCACTCAGCTTACTGTCACGCCTTCTGGAGTTTAGATGGCTCTGGTAAATCTTGTTCAGTTCAGATATATCAACTTTGCCTTTGTAGAAAATAAAGGACGATTTTTTTTCATTGCTCTCTTAGTATCAGCACCTTCAAAACTTTCTCTGCCCAAATAGTCATTGTATTCTTGTATGTGTTTCCTTACTCATACTCTACTGCATCTGCCTTTTTTTTACACAGTCGGTCAATTGCAAGAAACCCAGTAAGGTTTTTGAAAATTTACCCCTCCCACATAATCCCACCTTCAAGGCCTGGCTTTTCCTCAGCAGAAGTGAGGGTTCTGTTGCAGGTAAGAAATGTGCAGTGTTAAAACTAAATTGATTTTTCCACTATTCTTTGATTCCCAAACAAAACATCATCAAGAAAACATAATAATACATGGCCATTATTTCCTGCTAGGTATCATTTATCTAATGTACATGTTCTAAAAGCATGAATCAGATACTGGATTTTGGTCAATAAAAAAATAATTTTAAAAGGCAATGGATACCATTAAAAAAGTGGCAAGGCTTCTAAATGGCTTCATTTACCATGAGATGTTAAAGGTAAAGCTTTAATCACTACAATCTCATCAGGGACTGCATAAGCTGGTAGATGCTTCTGGAGCTCCTTAAGTGTTTCTCCCTCTTCAAAATCATCTTTGGGTAAAACAAACAGGATAAGTTTTTCCTGTTGATACCAGGTAACTGCACAAGATTCTACCTGGCAAAGATCTTCAGCAACCTGTAATTAAAAAACATTAGTCTTGCTTTGAAATGCAGTTCATCAATAGAGTAAAAGAAGCAAAAAACAATGTAAATAGTGCACATCTTTAAAAACTGTGTTTTTCTCACATTCCTACATAACATCCTATGAAATACCTTCTTTTGTAGCTGAAGCTTGCACTTCACATAAAAACAAACTCAGAGATATATGTACTATTTGCCAAAATACTATGAACGAGATATAATCCAGGAGTCTGACACTCCATCTTGCAGAACAATCACTATACCCAGTACTTTTCAGATGTTTATACAGTTCTCAATTCTCCTAGAAGAAACTACACAATAAAACAGATTCCCAAAAACTCAGAACAAACTCCTCTCTAAGTTACATGACTAGATTTTTTACAATACATCCTCCAAATTCCTTGAGACTCCTAAAAGTCATCTGAAACCAAGGAAATACCCATTTCTGATGATAACAATGTGTTCCTTATACCTGCCTTTTTATAGTGGCATACTCCACTCTGTGGATGTGAGCACTTACCTGCTGCAGATATTCAATATTAAAACGTTTGCCGTGACGTTTAATCTGATTGTCTTTCCGACCCAAGAAGAACAACTTTGCATTCTTCACTCTTACAAAATCCCCTGTTTCTCTCATTGTACCCAGTGGCACAGTTATTTCATCATCAAGAAAGCAGATTCGTTCTTCACCACCTACACAAAAAAAGACTGTGGTCATATATATTAAATAGCTAACTGTAAACCAAAATGATAAAAAGTGTTTTATCAATTCTCTTAAACTTTACCATGCATTATATGAAATACTGAAATATTATTATCAACATTCAAATTTCTGCAATGTACAATTTTGGCCATGCAGTCAATTCAGCTGAGAATGTCAAAATGAAAGAAGTGAAAAAGAAATCAATATAATGAAGGCAGAGTCTGCAGATAAAATGATGGTAATTTCCTGTTCATCATTCCAATAAGCTGAAATTCTATCAGAAGATTCCCAGCCCAATCAGAACTTAAAATGATAATTAATCTGTATATCACAGACAAATATCAAGTAGAAGAATCAATAAATTATTAAAACTCAGTCAATTAAGAACAGTATCTTTGAAGAATTAGAAACATAAAATAACCTATAAATATTTGTCCCTCGCCTTCAAAAACTGCAGATCCATTGGCATCTCTGACCTCAAGTTTTGTTCCAAGGAGTGGTGATCCCAAAGGTACAGGAAAATCTGTTCTAAATATATTAGAGAGAAACAGTAGAAGTCTTTGTCTTCTGAACACAAAACAACTGTCCAAGAAACCAGGTATCATGTAGTTTTTTAAAGGACTGGCAGATACTTGGGACTTCTTTCTGCAAATGCTTCTTCTTTAAAAACATATCCATTTAATAAAAATTAAAAATCTCATCAGTTTGCAAGGCTGTCACTAATATATACCAGAAAACCCCAGAGAATTACAGAAAATAAGGCCTGAATAGATTCTGAAATAGCCTGAGAGAACCCCAAGCACTTCAGTTAACTTCCCCAGATTGAAACATTCCTCCAGTTAACCAATTAAAGCATGTGAAACTGCTTTCTAACTCATTTTTCCCTGCCTAATTTGAGCTTTTACTCTATTTTAATAAGTACAGTTAAGAAAACTTCAGAAAAAGATTTAGAAAATGTTCAGTTCAGAAAAAGACTGAAATACAAGAAACTGTCATTTCAATGTCATGCATGTATTATAGACTTCTCTTGAATACTGACCAACTCTATTTTTTACCTTCATTCTCCAGCCTCTTCAAGCAGTTGCAGGACCTCATTTATTGAATATATAAACTATTTCTATGTGGGAGCATAGAATAATAAATTTTCTCCAGTAAAGCAAAACTTAAAACAACTTTAAATAACTTTGGTATGGATTCCAATTAAATTTCTATTTTAAAGTATTACATTTTATGTTTGAACTCAGAGAAAATTAGTTTTATATGAGAATTTAATAACACTTCATGTCAATCCACCATTTCTAGTCTTAAAGAGTTTAAGCACCAGGTTAACATATCACATCATTTGTGCAAACCATCCCATTTTGTAGGACACATTTAACTCAAACTGCATGTATAATTATTATGCCATGGAATAATCACACAGTTCAGACAGAAAATGAGACAGTGAGATAACAGGAAGTACCTTTCATGACTCTATAAAATAATATGAAGAAAATATGTCAAACAACCAAACAAGTCAGAAACTGAGTGAAATATGACAGAGTGATAAAAAGAAAGTACTTGTTGAAGTTTAAGTAAAATTATGTGAAACCTTGGGTGAGACACTTTGGACAAATATCTGTCATCCACACTACTAAAATAGGGAAGTGGGGGGAAGGGGGGGCTGTCCTGACTCATGAGATAATGGTTTAGTCTGTTTCTACATAAAACCCAAATGTAACTTCTACCATTATGAACACTCATGAGGACTCAGTAGCCCTGGTAACAGGAGACTGAGGTTCTATTTCTGGTGATTTTCATCATTCACATGGCAAGCCATTAAGAATAGTGAATTTTCCTACCTAAAATCAGCACTAAAAACCTCCTCAGGAATCTTGTAGCAAGTGGCCCAGCTCGACACCTCAGTAATACCATAGAGATTAAAAATACTTGTTTTGTTTTCCTTGTGCTTCCAACTTTTCAAGAGACTCAGTACAGGAAATGCTTCACCACCAAGGGCTAAGACACGAAGTGAAGTATTTGCAGACAACACTCTTGATTTAATAATGTGAGCTCCAAACCTCCTGAGAAGAGTTGGTGTTGCCTGAATGATACATATTTTTAAAAAAAGAGAAAGACCTGTTACATTTTATCAGTGTATGTGTACCTCTCTTCCTGCTCTACCTATCTGCTGCATACCTATATTACGGCTGTGCTTTAAAACATCTACATATCAACCATCACAATGGTGATTTGTGAGATTTTGTTGCTTAGAAGGCCTTTAATGAGTACTACCAGCATCAACCCATGTTCTTCTGCAAAGGTTTTTCTTTACTTAGGTGTGCTATGGGCTCCCTTTTGTCTCACCTTTACCTCAAGTGCATATACATTAGTTCTTATGTTAATTATCTGGAAACAGAAAACGACACAATATTCTCTTCCTATTATTGTTTGAGCCATTTTCACTTTATTCCAGAATGCTACAGCAAAAATATAACCTATACATCTGATTCATCTGCATATAGAACATTTAAAGACCTTACATAACACTAAAAATTCCTAGGATGTCAGATTCTGGGTTGTCCTTGATTAATGTAAATAGAAATTCCTGTCTTATTAACATTAGATTCTAGGCTGATGAAAATGTAGCACATATTTGCAAAGGTGAAGAGAAGACAGTGGAGACACTTAGATTTTGCCTACCTGCAACACTGTCACGTGGTGGTGGTGAAACAGAGCAGCAGAGAGCTCCACGGGCATCATTTTAATGGTGTTTGGTACAACAAGAATAGAGGCTCCACTTGTCAGAGCCATGAACAACTCAACCACAGACGGGTCAAATGTGAGAGGAGAAGCCAGGAACAGCACATCATCCTGTGTGATCTCAAATATGGATCTACAATAAGAAAGCTAGGATTTGCAAATCTGATGCACACAGTCAAAAAACCCTTCCCAGCTACAAGAATGAAAGCATGAAATAAATGCATCAGCAAAGCTCAGATCTAAAGGGCTCTGAATATGATGACATGAAATTTGAGCAAGAGCTCCCAGACTGTAACTGCTGATTTCACTAATTATGTGTTTTATGAAGATACCCACTATATTACACATCAATAGAATTCACTGAAAGGCATATTTCAAATAAGAGATACTCATTAAAAAAGGAAAAATATAAAGAAAGAAAAAGCAAACAAGAAGAAAGGAAAAGACAAGAAAGAAACAAATATTGTACTTTCCATAATAGTTTTGTTTTAATATTAAATGAAACAGAAAGAAAGCTGGGTAGCCTAAAAAGGAATTATGACTTAAGAACTAGAGAACACAATAAATACAACTGTGAACAAATGATTAATTTTGTTGTCTATTTCTTTTAAGTCACAAGCCAGATGACAGTGCAAAACTTAGAGCAACAGTGTACTATTTGAAGCACAGTCCTCAAAAAGGAAGGCAAAGCCCCATTTAAGTGCAAAACTGATAGAGAAACAAAATGTTGTATGATTCTACTTGGAAATAAAAGCAAAAAAACTGCAAAGGTGGATAAGGAGGAAGAAGTGAAACAGTGTCAACAAAAACTCTATGTATACTCCTCTGAAGTATTAAAAAAAATCCTGAAAGCATCAAATCTTTAAAAGCATTTGAAAGGAAAATTGAAAACCACACTTACTTAAGATGCTGAATATTAGGCACTATACATTTATGAGGCACTCTGACTATTTTGGGGATTCCTGTAGTTCCTGATGTATGCAAGACATATGCTAAAGTGCCTCTCTGGCCAGCGTCCATGTATCCTGCTTCTGATGATTTTACTTCAGTTTGCTCTGGGTAAACGGTATATCCTGGCTGTGAGTTATCCACAGCTTTGGAAGGTTCACATTTACTTTTCATATTGTTTACTTCTGAACTGAAATCAGTGCTGCTTGAGCTCATTTGGAAGAGAGTTAAACCAATATGTTCTATGGCAGAGGAATTGTGGGAAAAATAACCAGCATGGGACATCTGGAATTTCTGCAAGAGAAAATGAACAATTCAAACAGTGGAACTCAGGAGGCACTGTTGTTGTTCTACTGCCTGCAATGAAATAGAAAACAGCATTTCATACAAACAAGCTGTGATTTTTCATACCTCTATTTTTGGATGACACACATCAGACAGTTATAAGCTCATGTATTTCTATAAATTAAATATGAATGAACATAGACTTCATAAATGCAATATAAACAGTTATCTGAGCAATGGAAAAAAAGAAAGGGAAAATAAACAAAAGAATGCTGCAGAAGACCAAAGAATCCGAATTGTAACTTGTATATTCCCTTTGCAATGAGTAAGGGTACAAGATTTGGGATGAGTTAGACAAAGGGAAACTCAAGTATTAAATGCAGGAGCTTTTTTAACTACTGCAGATTTCCAACTCTTAGCATTGACATATAAAGAAACAAGTCTGGAAAAGTCTTCCAATATCAGTGCCCAACAAGTTGCCTGAGCAACAGTGTAACAGGAAAGAAGGCAATTATTTTGAAGAAGAGAGAAGCATTGTGTACTTATGATTTTAAAAATGTTCTTTTCTGAATAAGAAAGACAACCCTTAACCATGAAAAAACAAAAGCACTCCATCCAAGCCTATTAAAACAGAATTTAATCTGCATATCTACACACATTGAAATTGTCCTTTAATGCTTCCTAGAGAAGCCTGAACACTTACATTTACTTTGTCATTCTCAACAAGAATATACTGAAGGTTGCTTTTCTTCATGAAGTACGTGGATATGGTTGGTGGTGCATCGGGATCAATAGGTGAATAGGCAGCTGGAACTTGAAGGATTCTAATAAAACAAAAATATTTTAAACAATTAAAAAAACCCCCAAGAAAATCCTATTTGATTTAGCTAAAATTTCTTTTATACTTTTATAGTTGCCTGAGCTAGAAAATGTTGTCATAACATGACTTTGAAAGATCTTGTTGGTAACAAAGTGGGATGGAAATCAGTGTTGCCTTTTAGTCTTCTACAGCAAAGGAAAAGATTAAAGCCAGATGAAAACATTCAATATTATTTCTAGCCAAGCAAGTCAGTGATTACAAAAGGTAATTGACATCAACAGCATCACGTTTTAAAACCTTCTAGTATTGACTAGAAACAGAAATACAACCTTTCCATTTATGCACGTACAACACGTATAAACGTAGTCTAAAAAGCACCCAAGCGTGCACGCCGAAAACACCTTCCCACGAGTGCAAAGAACGTAAGGAAATCTAAGCCGGCACTGGGATTCTTTCCCGCAAGGCAGGCGGAGCTCCCAGTGCCTGCGCTCCCGCTCCCGGCCCCGCAGCGGCGCTCCGGGATAACCACCAGCGCCCCGAAAAACAACGCGACTGAAGTATGAACCGACCCCAAAAACCCTCCCGTTCGCTCTGCTGTTGGGTTCTGTACTGTACGGACAATTTATTTATTATAGCTCCTCTCTGTGCAAGTGGTTTGTCGCTGCAGCGAGTCCTGAACGGAGAGGTGGGAACGGCAGCATCCCGCATGTTCCTACAGCCACTTGTGGCAGTAAGCACCTAAGCCTGCCCGCATCAAATGACAGCTGTAAGAACCAGAGCCCCGGCAGATCCCCCTCACACAGCAAACGAAACCTGTTTCCACTCAGTAATACCACTAGTATACCCAGTATACCGCTGGGATACAGGACAAATCAGGCAGCAAGGGATCTCAGTAACTGGAGATCAACCTCCTGCTCAGGCAGAGCCAGCTGTGACACCAGACCAGCTCAGGTCTTTGTCCAGTCAGGCTCTGCACACCTCCAGGGATGGTGCCTGCACAGCATCCCAGAGCAACCTGCTGCACTGAGTGGTGAGAAAGCTCCTCAGTGCTTGTGGGAAGTTTGTGATTACAGACTGTTCACTCCACTGAAATCCTTACAGCCCACTGTGGTATCTCTTCTGGTGCCACTGTGTATTTTACATGTGGTGTGAACAACAGGAAAATACTGACACAGGCCATGCCTCAGGAAGCACAATTGATGCTGTACTCCTCAGCTGGAAAAAAACACGCCTGTGATCCTGTTATTGTCTATTCCATCATAAATGCTAGGAATACAAAAGCTGCCTATATAAAGGATACAAACACTAGAATTCATCAACACAAGCAGGACTCTAAAAATTGCTGGATTACCATGAGTGTTGAGATCACAAGCATTTAAACTTCTTAGCCATTAGTTAATCAATATCACTTTAGTGTAACACTGCTCGTTATTTCTTTCCATAATATTTGTAATGGGACATTAAATGTATGTTCTTAAAACATGGAATGTTTGTTCTTAGATTAAAACATGAAATTTGCATTCAGAGCATCTTTATTTTTCTTTTCTGCCAGGAAGACAATACGTTAAAAAAACCTGCACGGTCCTTTTCTCAATAGAAGTTTTCTGTCAGATCACTTCGTTTTACACAGGCAGAACAAAGATACTAGTCGTTAATTTTTTTTGTATTTCTATAAACAAGCTAAACCACTTTTAATGATGGATGCAGTTGCAGACAGTTTACAGCTTAAGACTTATGATTCAGAAATATTTTAGCAATGGCTTTTCAAAAGATTGTCATATTGTCATCTTTTTCGCTAAACGATGCAAGACTCCGGCACCGTCACTGCACTACTATGCTATTACTACATAAACAAACTGGAAAATTTGTTTTAACAGACACGACCCTTAAAAATCCAACACAGAGTGCAAGCATTCACAGCATTACCCCAAGATCCAAGACGGCAGGTTTATTCCTGGATAGCAGTAAAGGCCTATTTCGCATTTGCCTTGGTGGTCACAGCGCTTCTGCAGGAAAGCTGTCAGCTCCAGGGCCAGCTGGAGCAGCGTGGCGTAGGTGTGGCAGGCCGGAGGTTTCCCGGCGCCCTCGTGGAACCAGACTGCGGCTCGGTCCGGGTGCAGCCCGGCCGCCCGGGCCACCAGCTCCGGCAGCAGCATCGCCCGCACGCCCGGGCCCTGCAGCAAACACACACCGCGCACAGCTGAGTCTTGATTTGCACAGGGATGGTTTGCTCCTCACCGTTACACTGGCATTTTAAAGCTGGGCATCACTGAATTAATAACTTCATTAACACAGCTCAGTTAGTAATTCTTTCAATGGAACTGTGGAATACGAGTCCCTCGTTCACAGGCAGAAACCCACAACACGTGAACTTTTGGGGCACTGCTCGTGCTGGCGCCCGTTTCTGCCCCGCGAGCCCTCCCGCCAGGTCCGGACGGGTGACCGGAGGGATCCCGGCTGTGGCCCCGCTCCCCTCATTCAGGTTACCCCGTTTCCACACGGGACGCGCTCGGCCCGGCGGCTCCCGGCGCTCCTGCGGATCCCGCCGCGGCACTTCCCGGTGCCCTGCTGGCCCCGCCCCAGCGGCAGCGGCAGCGCCGCCGATTGGCGGGACGCGGGAATGCCGCGCTCTCATTGGCCAGCGGCCGCCGCGCCGTTCGGGTGTCCACGAGCAGCGCCTGCTCCGCCAGAGCCCTGCGCCATTGCTTCCTGAGGGAAGGAGAGAGGGAGAGAGGAACAGCGAGCGCGCCAAGGGCTTCCCCGCTGTCCCCGGCAGACATGGAGAAGGGCTAAAACAAATGCAGATGGCTCGGGCGAAGGGCAGGTTCCCTCCCCCACGCTCACAGTTCACTCGTGTCCGTCCCCGTGTGCCCGTCCCCCTCCGGCCCAGGAGGTGGTACGGCCTTCCCTGCCGCCGGCACCGCCGTGGCTGTCACGTCCGGCCTGTGGGGCGGGAGCTCCGCCCCTCGTGTGCTGGGAGCGGGGGATCTCTGGAGCGTCCCGGTACTGTCCCAGCAATCCCTGGACTGTGCCTGGAGCGGCCCCTGAGTCAGCCCACGCCCGGCTCCCGGCGGGGCGAACGGCGGCAGCCGGGGCTGGGCTCCCCCCGGTGCGATTCAGGACCGCCAGCGGGGAGTGCGGGTGAGGGTAGCGGGAGCCCTGCTGGGAAGGGGGCACCGGTACTGGTAGAAGTCGTAGGACCACGAACTGTTAAGGATTGGAAGCGACCTTAAAAATCCAACACCCTGCTCACTGTGCAGGCACACCTTTCACTAGGCTAGGGCTGCTCAGAGGCCCATCCAGCCTGACTTTGAACGCTTCCCAGGGATGGGGCAACCACACCTTCTCTGGGAACCCGTGCCAGTGCCTCACCACCCTCACAGTAGATGATTTGCTTTGGCTCCGAGGGCATTCAAGGTGTCTTTATTAAATAAGTCTCTTTCTTACAGGAAAGAACAAGAAGACCAGTTCACAACCATTTTTAATGTTTGCATCGGAGAAGTTAGACATCAGCTTTCTACTGTTTGTCACATCCTCTAAGTGACAGATTGGCACGGTTGCACATTGGTAATACAGCAGAAATGGTTTCACAGTAAAACGTTAATGCAAATAGCGACACCTAAAGCCAGAGTTTTTGTATTTGTAATCTAAGAGATCAACTTAGCCCTTCTAAAAATTATTTTCTTTTGAGGGTGGGAAAGAAGAACAGTGAAAAATCTTCACAACGGTTTTTTTGGTTCTTTTTCATACTCCTTCCTGGTTAACCTGGAAGAGGGGGTGGTCAGTGTCCACCCTGTTCTGGTTTTGTTCAATGTACTGTCCAGATGAACCGTTATGGTTCTGTTAAAACCAAATCTGCTAATTAGAAGAGATCCACATACATATCCCAGTATGCAGATCTGGGTGCTGGTGAAGCAGCTGGTAAGAGCCCCATGCTCATCACATCTAGGCTCTCCCATAGGTTTGGCTGCAGGTAGGTTCTGATTCCACTGCAGAAGTCACAGTCTTGACTTCATTAAAGCATGTGTATTTACATGCTTTTTCAAACCAGGACTTTTGTGTTGTGATTGTCAATCAGGCACAATTGCTACAAATCCCACATAAAACTCCCTCTTGAATTTAATTAGCAATCCTGTAGTTCTCAACTACATGGAAGATGATGGGGAAGGAAGAAGCTCTTAAACTTTTCTGTTTATTTTTTCAACAGTGTCACAAACAATTATAAGGCCAAAATACACAATATTAAATAGACAATCTAAAGTTGCTGGTATTCAGTAAGAAAGACTGAGGTATACAAAACATTTTTAAAATTGTGCGGAAATTTGCAATAATTTTGAAAAGGTGCTTTTCCATTTTCAGCTAGTGGTTAATTGTCCAAGTGATCTTCCAGTAAATGTGTAATTGTGACCAACTGAACACAATGCATTTAACAGCTACTGGTTCTTCAGAACACTTGAGTTTTTTAAACATTACATTTATTCTAATAGCAGTAATGTAGTAAAATAAGACTATATCCAAAACTCATGACCTTCATTTGATACATCATTTTTACTGTTAAGTATGGAAAGTTGGGTGGTTTTTTTAGTTTACTTTGGATGTGACAAATGAAAAGGACATTTCAGAAATTGTCAGACTTATCCCAGAGAAAACAAGGTGTAAAACAAAAAGAGTGGCAGTGCCAAGTATTTTTATCTTGTTCCACACTGTATTGGCAATTGATAGAAGCACACAAAGATAATGGAATTACATAACTTCTAAAACAGAATTTTAAAGTTACAAAACTAGAGAGCTTTTGGCTGAGCACTTCCCTGAGTCTTCATTTTAAAAAATCATGTTAGACATCATGTGCATAGAATCTGTTACACAGGTCTCAATTAAAAAAGGCTGTATGCAAAAGTTAGATACTTCTATTCTTAAAAAGCCTAAGCAACGACTGCTGAGGAAGCAGTTTCATTCTTCAGAATCTGGTATTTTTTCTAAGGAGAAAAGCAAACTTGAGATACTTTTGCATTAAGACTATGATATTTGAAATTACATCATCACATGATTTGTGCTTTGTGAACAAGTCTAATGGGGAAGCTTTTAGGGCAGGACCAAAACAACAAACTTTGGGACTTCTACATAATTAAAAAAACTTTGGTATTTATAGCATTTTGTGAGAAAATAGAAGGCACAAGTGTGCATCAAAACTATATGACTTTGTATTTTAATCTACTTACATTGTTTTCATCAGCACATCAGACTTTCTATAAGTCTTTACTTAAAGATGTGTTTTAGTAACAGTAATTAGTTAGCTGTCATAAGGCTTCTGTTTGACCTAAATGCAAGGCTGTTTCAGCAAGAAGGCATCACTGATAAAGGTACATTCAACAAGATATGAATTGATGTCCATCCACTAAAGTTCACCACTCCAGCTCAACAGGATAGTCTCCAGTAAGACACGCTGTGCAATGACCGAGCTTTCCCATAAGTGACTTGTGGGTTTTAGGGTTGTTTTCTTGTCTTGCTTTGATGCTTTCTTGCACAGATGATACCAGCCCTTCCACAGAAAGATAGACAACACTGTCTGCTCCTAGAGGAAATAAAGGGTCATCAGTTAAAGCTGCAATATTGTACCAAATCCAATGTTCTTTGAAAATGCAGTCACATTATCACATGGATTATGAAAGAGAATTAAAAATTTTAAGACTGTAATATGTCTTGCCCTTGTTAAATTCTTTGTGCAGGGAGCAGACTCACTGAAATCTAGACAGAAGGTTCTGTTGGGAACAAATATGTGACACATTACTGCAAAAACAGAAGAAAAGTCCAGAGTGTGTGCTAAGAATCCCTGAACTCCTTGTACTCTTCCCAGAATTAACCTTAGTTCAGGTCTGGAAGTAGATATGTGTGTGGCTAGTGCTTCCCAAATCTGAGTACCAAGGACTACCAAGCCTCTCTGGGACCTGGAGGAGGGAAGACCATTATGTTAAAAAAAATTATGCAATTTATGAAAATTTTCTAGCAGTAGGAATGTTTGATAGCCTTTCATATCATTACTTTTCTATCCTTTGCATTCATGTGGTGAATAATATTTAAAAACGAGATCCTACAAACTTGAAATATTTCCATACCCCTTTACAATAATTTTTGGAAAAAGATTTCATTGCAGTACTAGATAGTGAAAGTAAGTGTTTTAACACAGGAAATCAGAGTTTACAGTGGAACATAACTGTTGATCTTTCTTTTGTTCTGCTGCAAACATGACTCAAAATTTCAGAAGGTTTTTAACATTCTTTGATTGGTTTCAAATGTAATTTCTTTCAAAGTGAAATATATAATGCAGTTAAAATTATTTACATAAATGTCAATTTGTAGAAAATTCAGTGGCTGTTTAAAAATTATGAATATATTTTTATTAATATATCTTGAAAGTGAAACTACACCCACTTTTCATTATAGGACAGATTTTCACTACTTATTCCTGGTATTTTGACTGCAGTAGCTCCTTTTTGTGAAGTTTCTCAGAAGGAGCTTTAAGTATTGGAAAGCTTTGTTGTCACACTTTATTTGCAACTTATGCTTATGCAATTATTCTAATAGTTTCTATTGTTTTGACAAACACAGCTCCCTAACTGTGTTAAATAAAGGTATGTAGCTGAATTAGTTTGCTCCATAGAGTACTCACACTGCAGAAACCTAGCTTACCAACCTTACAGTTATTTTTTCAGTTTTGCCACTGGTGCCTTGATATGTTCTGCTTTATTTTGAAGTAGATTATAAAATACAGTTGACAACTCTTACAAGAAAATAGAAAAGACAGTAGCATTTACCTATATAGTTTGCAAGATCATGAAATTCAGGTCTGTTGGCAATGAGTTCTTCTTTAGTTGGAATGTTTATTCCCATGTAACAAGGAAATCTTATGGGAGGTGAAGCTACACGGATGTGCACCTGAACAAAAATAGTTTCAAAACAGGTTGATATTAGTTGATGGTCAGGAGATCATAACATAATAGCAAAGTCTGAATTCTGCACAGTGATAATGAACAGAACACAGCATTGCACAGAAGTCATTGAAGGGTTAAAAGTAAGATAAAGTTTTTCAGATGCCAACACAGCAGGAAGAAGGTAAGATGGTTTTAGAACTTATTTTTTACACTATTTCCTACTGTTCTTAGAAGGTTCCATCCTGATTTTACTTCTCTTGAGATAGTTCTTGATAAATAAGTTTCAGCTTACAAAATCAAACATTATACAGAACATTTTTGCTCCAGTGTGCTGATTTGCACACTGTTTTGCTTAAAAAATCTTTATCAATTGAAAAAATGGTGTTCTGGTGACCTAAGACGTGGTATTTGTGGCATTATATGGTTGTACTTTTTGCACTTCCACAGGTCCACATCAGGAATACTTGGTTTTCTGATCTTAGCTAATTTTGTATTCCATTCTATTTTATTTGCCAGATAGTGCTTGGTAAGTGGAGACCTGTTTCTGTCACCTCAATCACCCAAAAGTCACACTCATGCAAAAGAACCTTCTTAACCTATCTTCACAATAAACATACACTAGCCATTGTTCTTTTTTTTCAGATTTGCCCTTTTAAATAAGGCAACAATGTACAGTACACATGAAGACAAACCCCTGTGCTTTAACCCATCAACTTCTATTTACATCTGTATTGTACTGACTTAAAATTAACTTACCTCTTTGGCTCCTGATTCTCTCAGTAGTTTTATTATGGGTGAAATGGTATTGCCTCTCACAATTGAATCATCAATGATGACAACTCGTTTGCCTTTAAAATTATCAGACAGAACACCAAACTTCTTTGCAACACCAAGTTGCCGTAATCTCATATTTGGCTGGATAAATGTTCTCCCTACATACCGATTTTTACAGAGTACTTCAACATATGGTAGTCCACACTGCAAACAGGAGAGTTAAACAGAATTAATACAGAAGGACTTGATAGTCTCACTGTTTTTTAAAGTGACCTTAGGACTTAGTATGACTTTACAGTTATCAAAAAATGTTTAAATGTCTTAATATAGATGAATAATGACAGAAAAAACAACACAGGGGATTTAATAGGAATAGCCTGTGTACTGAAGATATAGTGTTTTATCAATAGGCAACTCTAACAGCCCACATCGTTATAGTCCATTACAAAAAGAGATGTGTATAAATATGCTTGGGGGAGAAAAAAGAGCAAGGTAAAGTATACCTTTTGAGCATAACCAAGAGCTGCTGGAGTTGCAGACTCTGGAACAGTGCTGACCAGGTCTGCTTCCACAGGTGCTTCAATAGCAAGCTGCTGCCCACATCTTCTGCGGACTGAATACACCATCTGACCTAAGAATAGAAAGAAGCGTTTTTCTTGGTATGCATGATTCAGATTTCCTCTTAGTTTTCTGCATGAATTTGTGTGTCAAGTTGTAGGCATAGAAGTCAGTGAGAAAAACTCCATAACTATGGTCATAAGGTCATTTTTAATTTCCTTCCATAATGTCACATTCTAACATTCACATTTGTATCACTACATGGAGAATTAAAATCCAGTTTGCCCTAACTGGGTAACTAACTAAAGGTCCTGTGGATGTTACAAAATCTATCTGCAGGAGGAAAGAAATAGAAGCCTGCCTGTTCATAACATGCATATTCTATTTTTAAACTGCTTTTTCCACCAGACAAAATTTATGCAATCCTTCTGTCTGCTTCTGTCCATTTACTGACTTTGAATCAGTTGGCAAGGTTCACCCTGAATTTAGTAAGGGGATAAGAGGGACTCAGAAGCTTTTAAGACCCTAAAAACTTTGCAGTGTGGGAAAGAACTGGATGAATTGTGATGAGATGAGACATAGCAAAAGCTACAGCAGCAGTACCAAGGAATGTGAGAAGTGAGGATACTGAAGGGCAAGGTGATCATAAAAGGAATTTGGACTGAAACTGGCTTTATGAGAGTGAGGAGTTGTACAGCATCAATGGATAGCATGTCCCTGGAAAGCAATGAAGAGATTGTTTGCCATATATGGGAGTCCTAGCTAGAACTTTAGGGCTTCTGTTGAAATAATAAGAAAAGCATTACACTGACAATGCATAGATTTACAAGTTAAATGACAACCATCTTCCTGAAATTACACTTATTGCCAAACAAAATTATCAGAATAAAGTTATATTGTAAACCCTATTTCACAAGTCTAATTTTTAAAATATTTCCCAAGAACTAATAAAGTTCATTTCTTCAGTCTGTCACTCTTAATCATGCTCATGGCCCTTTTCATCCCTCCTGCAGGAGTATGCAGGCAGCCTATCTGAGGCTGTATCCACATCCAGAATCAGGGAGGTGATGTTACATGCTCCTCCTGAGGAGCTTTATCTCAAAAGCTTGCCAGCCCATTTTGTCCCAGCTGTGCTCTGTAAGCTTATATTCAGTGATACTTGACTATGATCCCAGAGTCATTGTGCTCCAGAATAACATCTTGCAGTATTTAGGGAAGAGCTCTGTATGTAACATTTTTCTACCTTCAAAAATACTGTCTGGTCTTGCAAAATAAACGTATTCAAAGATGCAGAATGCCGACGGATCTCCTTCAGATCTTCGTACAACATCCAGTGTCTGGACATCATGTCTGGATATTTTGACAATCTCTCCAGGGAGGACCTCCCGATAGTACCTTGAAAAAGAAATACAGAGAAGTTGAAAACTGGATGACAATTCTGAAGTACAAACAAGAGGCAACTGAAGGAAAAAATGTTTTTGAACATCCTAACATGACAACTCACTTCCATCTTAGGATTTGACCTGAAGCATTTTAAGACCAACATGCTAAGACAACTGATCCTTATTAAAACAGTCTGAATTAATATCCAAAAGCAATAAACTAAGTAAAAATACTAAACTTAGTACCAGAGAATTACAGTAGTTTGTCCTATGTGTGAGACATACTGTACAGGCTTAATTAAAGTTGAATATATTTTAATAATATAGTCCTGTATCAATACTAGAGAACTTTCCTATGAAAGCTAATGAACCTTACAGTGCAATATGAGAAATATAATCAAGAATAGAGGTGGTGGCCAAAATAATCCTGCCTCACAAGCCAAATCTAGAGAAATACCTGTCTAGAGATGACAGATAGCTAGCCCCAAATGACATAAAGCTGACTAGAATGCATCTTCTATTTCTCAGATTTTCAGAAGGACGGAATGTTAGGTTTAAGTATGGAATAGTTTAGCTATTTAATGTTTAAGTGTTTAACCTTATTAGACATTTTTCTAGATCCTTTAGTGACTCCTCAGGTGGCTATTCTAACATCTAAATCTATCCCAAAATATTGAAATATTCTGGAGGTACAAATCAGAGATGAGCAAATCTGTGTTTAACTGGTCAGATACTAGCAGTAGCAGGTAGCACTTGCTACAGCAGAAGTTTAGAAAAAAATGCTTTATTGAAAACACACAGGATTCAGCTGATTGTACTACATAGTGAGCTTTTCTTAACAGAAACTTGGAAGAAGTTGCAGAAAACAGTGAAGTTTTTCTAACAAGGAGGCCAGCTTACCAGACAGCATATGCTACAACTCAGGTTATTTCAGCTGTGAGCTACCAGTATAACTTTTCTGTAGGTGAAAAATTATTTTGTAATACAAATACCCTAATGAAAATGAGGGCAAAATGGATAAGTTATATGGGTAATCAGGTACAATACAACAAGTAAGAGGCATTTACTTTGTGATAGCACACAATCCTCTGTTTGAAAAAATAAAATGGCCAAAAAAAGGACTAGTAAAAACATCCACAGCAAAACTAAACATTAGTGTCTTTCATGTTGTTATAATTATGATATTTGGAAACTTGGGATTTAATGTTTAATCACTGCCTAAGGAAGAGCTTTCAGATAAAGTGAGAATCAGGCCACTTACTCTGCACCAATAGACAAAAAGCTACAGGATTCAGAAGAGACAACCCATCCTTCTGTTTCTGTGTTATCTTTTCCTGAAATAAAATATTTCAGTTAGAGTCCCCAGTTTTTGCTACCATGACCCCCCACAATCGCATTTTTGCTGCAGTATCTGGCTTGCTATGGTTGCCAAGTGTGCAATTAAAGACTATTGTAATTTCTAACTAAAAGATATAGCATTCCACTGTTTCCACCTTTCTATTATTTAAAAAAATCCCAAACAAATCCACAAAATAAACATCATAAACCTGTTCTAGGCAGAAGTGGAAGTAACAGCATCACATTCACAGCTCACGAAGAGACAGTTCAGGTTATCCCCCCACCGCACTGTTTCAAACTTTTCAAATTCTAGTTCAGTGACTTTAGATAGATGTAATTACTTTTGTTCACACAAGAAACTCCTTACTTTTCCTATGCTAAATAGGTTGATAGATAGATGCTTTGGATTACAGTGGATGCTGGATTGAATTCCAATGAGAGTTTTGAGACTCAACCACAGGAAAGACCTAATTGTGTCACATAGGAATGTGCTTTAAAAAATCTTGGTAATTTTTCTTGTGGTTAAAATTACTCAGTTTTCTGAAGACATTTGCCTTTGAATTATTATAGTTTTAAACAAGTGAAGATAGTTTAATCTCACTTAATGGAAAATTTGTGATTTGCAGGCTGAACAGGAACACAAGGAACTTTTCCCATGAACTGATCATGTAATGGTTCAGTCACTCCCTGTGACTGGGTTGCTGGGAATTCAGAGATACACTGCAAGTAATTCAGCACTTTTTGCCTGCCTTGCTATAGGAGAAAAAAGGAAGAAACCAGACATTCTAGACATTGTCCTGTGCAACTGGTTTTAAGTGGCCCAGCTTGAGCAGAGGATTTGGACCAATGACCTTCAGAGCTCCCTTCCAACCTCAACCCCTCTGGGATTCTGTTCATCCCTGCCTTCCTGTTTAAGCAATGAGAATTATTTAAATTGTATTACAGTTGGGTTGCCTAATTGTGGTTATCATTAGGCCACTAAGATTTCCCTGTATCTGGGAACAGAATTTTGCTATCGGTGATTTTTTCCCTACCAACTTTTTTTGTTTTAATTTTTTAAAACTGATTTTTGCATCCCATATTCCTACTTATACCTCAGTAGGTGTGGCTTTAATTACTTATGTCAATGATTTCATGCACACACCATATATTTGCAGATTCATACATATATATATATGTACATATATATATATAGTTTACCTTTTCCATTCATGTCCCCGACTGGAATAAGGCGACCAATGCAGAGCGGGCGATTCCCATATGGATCACGTACTGCATAGATTATGTCTTTATGCATGATTAGCAATGAATACGAGGTTGGAGTTTCCTTCATTAAGTTTTTTATTCTGGAATGAGACATAGGTGAACATAACTGTGTGCCACAGGAACAGCTGTGTGCATTTACAGCTGCACATCATGCTGAGGTTTAAGGGCTGGTGTTACTGTGAAGCCCCTGCTCCTCACCTTGCCACCCAGTCGGCCGTATCATCATTTTCCAGTGGAGGTGTGAAAGCCAGCAGCTGGGTGATCAGCTCACTGTCAGAACTGGTTGACAGTCCCACACCGTGCCGCATAAGCTTTTCAAGAAACAAACCAGAAGTGTTACCAGCATTAAAAAAACAATCTCACATCACACTGCTCAGATTTGAACCTAACAACACCTTGGTGCAATGAACAAATGCTTTACAGTGCTTCATGTGATCACAGTAGTAATGCCAAGTTTCTTCCAACAAACCAATATGTAAAATGAGGTTGGACAATCTTCTACACTACTATATTTTTTCTCTTTCATCTCATTCCTTTGCTCTGCATGCAACCAAAATTAATGCCACCAATATTCACGGCATAAATTCATGTTTGGGCCATTTAATTGCCTATAACAGACTCAGAAAGAGAGATCAAGGCAGAATCCCCTTCACAGGATTTTTCCCCCTAGAATTATCTATTTTGATTAGGGACCTCTTTCATAACCCCAAATAGTTTGGTATTAAGGAAAAGTCACAGCAACCGTATTTCTCATTTCTGCCTCACACTCAGAAAGAAACAATGCCAGAGCCCCCAAAGGAGGTACTAACCTTCCTTCTGAGTTGTGCAGCATTTGTTAGCTCCCCATTGTGTGCCACAGCGATCTTCCCATGAAGAGTCTCTACAACAAAAGGCTGGCAGTTCTGCAGCTCAGAAATTCCTGAGGTGGAGTACCTCGTGTGCCCAATACCAAGGTTTGAAGGGTACAGCTTCTTCAGGCTGTCTGCACTGAAGACATGATTTATAAGACCCATTCCCTTTGGGAGAAAAAGAAAAAAGAAGTTCTGTTTAGTTTATTCTCCTGGTGACTTTCTAAATTCTTCTTCTGCTTAATGCTGAAAGAGTATTAATGGAACTTGAAGAAAAAGGCAAATAACCTGAAAGATAAGGGAAAGAAAGGAGTAGGTGTCACAGTGGTATATCAGATCCCTTTAGTCCTGTTTTTAAATAAAGCAATCTATATTTTTGTGCTGAGGATTTTCACGGAACAGTCTATTCCCTGACTAAAAATAGGTACTTTCAAGGCTGTAGTCACAATGTGTCTTGTAACAGCCCCCATGATTCTCTCAGCTTGAGAAAGTCTGTGTGACCTTCTCAAACCTCTATTCTGTCTTAGATTCTGTTTATTGCTACCTATGGGTAAAGTAGTTGCCACTTCCTTGAGTCTCACTAATGAATTTATAATGATTTAGTCATCCATTTCCTTGTGCATAGTCTGTAACAGTACTTTTTGTCTTTCTGAGATCAAGAAGAGCATCAGTGCTCTTTCGAATCTGCGGAGTTAACATCTGAGGTGGAGTGTGACTTTGGTAAAAAAGTTTTTGTGACATCATTAGCATGCTCTGGGTAACTTCTGTGTGTCTGCCACTGTGCACAGAAACACCTATCAGGACAACGGTGGCAGGTTTGTTTTAAGCATACACTCAAGACAGGTAACAAAATGAGATTCACTGACAAAATTAGAAACAGCCCATCAAATGTTACTTTTTCTCTAACTACACTGTTGTTGTAACCCAATACCAGGGGTAAAAGGAATGTTTTAACCCTTCCCAAATTTCTATCTCATTGGCAGAAAGCCATAGGGGCCTCTTCCTCCCTCATCTCTCATGTTTACCCAAACTTCGTGTCCACATCTTATTGGAAGAAGGCCAAAAACCCCTCCCTGACCTTTTCCTAGAAAAACCGTTAGCTGAGATCCTTTGTCCTCTTTGTTTCTGAGATCACGATCGAATTAAAGCTACCCTAAAAAGATAAAGAGAGCCTCTTTTGTATCCTTAGTTTATCTACATGTAACTCCTGATTAACTCTCTCAGAGTAATTCAGCTAGGAGGGAGTTAATTAAGGGTGAGTTACACACTGTTTCTTAACTAATTTACATGCATCTCACTTAAGAATACAAAATATTTCTTTTCATTTTACCTTGTGCACTTTGAATGCCTGGGATGACTCTCCATCACTTGTCACAATTCCAGCACTCTCCTGGCCCCTATGGACAAAATAAAATTAACATGAAGCACTGACATGATTACGAAACACTTTAGCATACAATAGATAGGTGGTTTTTTTAAATGGAATTTTAATGTAGGCTTCCTTGTTGTTTTATTTTACAGACTTATAATTGCTGTGTTAATTGCAAGTTTCTTGCCTGTGTTATGCTTTATTTCAAGACAGTTGCATAAGGTTTGCGCCAAAGTCCACTAAATTCAGTGGAAATCTTTCCAGTAATAAGCACGGCCTCTTAACTGGATCTTACTGGACTTCAATTTCAGTATGGGCATAACATAAAAACAGATGCTTAATCAGAAAAGCCATTTTTAAAGGCACAGAGATCTAGGCAATAGTACTAGGTTCTATAGTGCTATTCTATTTCTGCTTTGGGTTGTGAGATTTTGCTAAAAACTGATGGTGTTGCTGAGGGGAATTGATTGTCTTTTCCACTGAACACCTATGCAGAAGCTTTTGCATTTTTGCACTTAGGCAGACAAGATAGCATTTACAGCTCTAAAAGCTACCCAGATCCTCTGATAAAAGCATCTGAGTGCATAAACCTAATGTTGGGCATTTCAGCTTCTGAACTCAGGCAAAACAACTCTGATGTACCAGTGTCTGCAAATGGAAATACTTCTTTTACAGCACATCAGCCCCGGGCTGGCAGTTGTGCTTTGTTGAGCAGAGATGATTCAGCTGAAATGCGTGTATTTTCCCGGTCCTGCTGCCTGTCCTGCCCAGCCCTTCCCCCGATGGGTCCCCTGGGTGTATCCCAGATCCCCTGATGCTGCCCTGCCCAAGGCAGGCAGAACACTGTGCAGCTGCCCACAGTTTATAATCCAGTCCTTATCCATTTAAAAGGTTTGCTTTGCCAACTAGGTTTTTTTTGTTGTTGTTTGTTTGCTTTTTGTTTTTTATGTGGATAACAGTGCAGGCTGCTCCATCTCCCTTTAAAAGATTTCCTGAAATAAAGCAGTGTTGCCTATAACAAAACTGCTGCTATGTGCCTTTCTGTGCCTGTAATACTCATCAGGACTTCGCTGGACAGGTGAGTCCCGTCCACTCTCACATATAATAATGTCTGAATGGGAAAGATGTTTACCTTAAAAAGGAAAAGACAGCTAATGTCCTATTTGTCCTTCAACTGGTTCAACTCAGTTGAAGTCACTGGAATTATTTATTATAGGCAACAATAAAATTGGGCGGAAATCCATAGAATGGATGCAAATCTACAACTGACATGCTCACTACCAATTTTCTGCAGTTCATAAAATCCCTTTATTTGTTACTAGTCCCAGCTGGATGTAAAGCAAAAATTTTAAATAACACTTGCTTACAGAAAGCAAAACAACCCAAACTTCCCATATATCTGAACAAATTCACCCTGTTACTGACACAGTTCTTCAAAGAAAATAATCAGAGATGAGGACATTCTTAAAGCCATACACTTTAACATCAGAAGATGTTCCATCTATAATCACGAAGACTGGTAGTAAGACTTAAGGATTGATGCACTGCACTCAGCAACTTGCAATTGCAATGTTAATATTACAGGAATTTTCCATTTTAGTATTGTCACGGTCTCTTTAAATAGTAACTGAATCACTAGGAAGAGGGAAGCAGACACCCCAAGGAAGGCCCTGGTCAAGGCGTTGGATTACATCTTTCACTTAGCGCTGACAAAAGACACGGGATCTCAGCGTCACTACACAATGCTTGCACCACACCACTTTTACCAGCTGAGCCAGACTTTAAGCACGCCAGCTTTTATTAAAACATCACTAATAACTAAAGCGTGTCTCTGCGGCCCGCAGTTCAAGGCAAACAGCGCAGAGATGTGCAGCTGTAGGGCAGGACGATCCTGAACGCGACCCTTGCGGCTGAGGCTCGGTGCCGCGGCCTGGCCCCTCCGCAGCAGCGGCTGCCGGGGCCTCCCGGCACAGGCCAGGCCACAAGGGGTGTGCGTCATGTTGCTCTCTTTTGCCGGGTTTGTTTTTTTAAAAAAGAACAAAACAGCCTCTTTTTGCCTCTCTTCTCACACCGTGGTGCCCGCAGTGACTCCCGAAGAAGAGTCACAGCAGCCCGGCCCGGCCCAGCCCTCCCCTCCCCGCCGGCGGAGCCGCTTCCTCGCCGCGCTCCAGCGCCGAGCCTGCTTATCTGGCAGCGTCTCAAGTTACTCCCCTCAGGCAGCTTGAGCCAGTAAAACTAGATCCTTTCATCTCGGCGGAGCTTGCTGACAACCAGCCGTCTGGTTTCCTAGGAAACAAAATCTTGGCTAGAAATAGTGAATCATTTCCAGGTCACTTTCAACATGGAGAGTGGAGCAGGGAAGCATTGGACTGAGGAGGAGGTTAAAGCCTTGTTAAGCGTCTGGTCAGAAAAAAATATCAGAAAGCAACTGCACGGCACCCTGAGGAATAAAGGAATATTTATCTACATTGCTAAAAGGTTACAGGAGTTGGGAGTGTGCAGGGACTGGAAACAGTGCCGTGCAAAGTACAAAAACCTGAAGTACGAATACAGAACGGTTAAATATGCCCACAACTCTGGGGATGTCACTAAAACCATGAAGTTTTTCCATGATCTGGATGCCATATTGCGATATGAGCCTGTCACACAATTAGCAGCAGAAGAAAACGGCAGGTGTTCTGCGACTGAGACGCAGCTGAACACAAGCCCCACAACAGACAGCACGCAAGGTAAAAAATAATATTTTTGCTTCTATTTTTCTCTCTTTGCTTAAAACCCAAAGGGAACAGGACCGAAGCCCGCCTTGGCTGGCGCTGGAGCGGAGGCTGCTCAGCCCCGGCAGCGCTGATAGAAGTGACTGGATGCACGCCTCGCGCAGGGGAATAAAATGTTAGCACCCACCAGTGTCGAAGTCTGTAAATACAGCGTAATTCCAGCAAAATTATGCTAACTGCCTGTATTGCAGCCTCGGTGAGTACTTGCTAGTGTCCAGGCTCCTGCACTGGGTGGAAATGCTAAATAAAAAAAAAAAAAAAGCTGCTTTCTTTCCCTTTGTTTTTCATCTGTAGTATTTTGGAAGCAGATTTTGTAGAGCTCCAATTCAGATGTAAACGTAAAGCAGAAGAAAATAAAAGGTTGGAACTGTCAGGGTATTGTAAAAATCATTATTTGTTGTGATACAAGTGAAATTTAGGATTTTATTCTTATTTCTCATGTATATAGCAGCTTGATATTTAGGTGTGAAGACTTAAGGTAAATTATTTTATAAGCAGTTTTACTTAAATTCAAGAAACAGATGCTTAATAACCTCTCATTAAAAACTCTAGTTTAACAGTGAAAGTAAAAATTGCTGTATTTATCAGACAATTTTGCAGCAGACCAAGTGAATACAGCTGCCTTTATTCTGAAGTGGGTTTTAGTAAATTATTTGCATCTCTTGTTTTATTCAACCTTCTCTATATATGCATTTAAGCTCTGCTTAACATTTCATTAGGGTCAAGCTGCTGTTTGACATCACTCAAATCTCCTTGTCACATCCTAAATGTCACTGAAGCATAAGCCCCAATGATAGTTACAAGTACCAAAATAAGATGACTAAAAAGAGAAATTAAAATTTGTTCCCATGGTATGTAGCAATTTACATTAATTAAGACTGTGAATCTTTCTTTAAGAAAACAAGAAACTCAACATTATTGCCAGAGGATATTGTCAAAGGCATAGAAAGGAGCTGGACACCGAGCTTGTCCTTGTACCATTCCACGTCCCCCTCTACAATGCTGTTTTACAGATCTGAGGAAAAGAAATTGCCATTTTTCATTGTCATTGTTTACCTTAGCAAAAAGCTTGACCTTAACTTGTCATCACTATCAGAAAGTCTAATCCGTCAAATCTCTAATCTGTCAAAGTCACTTCAAATTAAATTGGCAATTTTATAATATTGTGCTCTCTGCACTGTGAATTGCAATCCATTTTTATCTTTAAACTTACAGAACTGAGGCTAATACAAGCTGATTCACTTTGTGGACTATGTGAAATTAAGACAGTGTCCTACATCTGAAGATCTGCCATTAGATTATTCTCTGTGTTTTGATGTAGTTTGCACCTGGTAATCCTAATTCTCATCTGCTTTAGACCTTTAGCAAATTTAAATCAGCAGAAGTTAATTTCAATGGTGAATCCCAAACTATAGTATTTATAAAAATAATTACTCCTGGGTGAGACATGCCTTGTTTTAAAGCACTAGGACAGTCAGGTTTTAAAGGTGGTATAATTAAATATATCTCTTGATTGCACAAGCACTTCTGTTCCTCCCTCCAGAAAAATAAAAGCAAGTAAGTTTTATGGATAAACAGAAATTAAACTGCAGCTAACTGTAATACTGCAACATTAATGCAAAAATTGAGATGCAAAGATTTTCACAACCACCACAACTGAGCCGCAGCGAAAGCACACTAAGATATATATGTGTCCTGCAGCTATGCAGAATGCATGCATGCATCCACAACAAGGGGCTGAGGGAACAGCTGTCAGATCACCAACTTTCCTATTTAAGAATGCAAGTCAAGCAACTAACACTGTACTAGAAGCCCAGTCCTATTCCACCTGCAGTCAGGGGACGATGCTTGCCCAGCCCAGTACTCTGAAGAGCACTTTGGAGGCAAAAGTGGCACCAGTGCTCTGCAGCTGATGCTCTCGAGTCCTTTTGCAGGGACAGAGCTGCCGGTGTGGCTCCCAGAGAGGGAAAGGTGATTCCCAGCACAGGCAAAGGCAGCCCCCTGCTCCTGCCCCAGCAGCAACTGCAGGCGCCCTCCTGGGCTTCTCCCTTTCAACCACTGTGTGCTACTGGAGAGGAGAGGAGAGAAAAAGGGTCCCTTGCCTCTTTTAAAAAGAGGCAGAGACATCTCATTTTGAGGGGGCTGGAGGAATCAAGGAAGCCTAAGCTTGCAGCTTGGGTAGCAAGAACAAAATGCTATCTGCAAATTAAAACCTGTGAGTGATAATACGTGTCCACCATGAACATCTTATTTTATTTTAAGAAATTGGTAGCCTGACTTTTCTTCTTAAAAGCATGACAGGGGACAGGGCATGTTCCCAAAAATTCACTGTATATTTACCATTCTGCTTAGTCTCAGTCTCAATATTCCTATGCATGCTTAATGTAAAGATGCAAAGCATGTCTTTACCTCAGCTACTGGGAGATTGCTGGGGAGGAGGAGAAACAGTAAGGGAGGAAAACAGACTATTTTTTTATATAGGACTGAATGGCATTTCAATAGTGCTCCCCTGAGGATTTTTCATATGTGGTAGAATCAGTTTTATTTTGAAAGTGTATTTGAAGAAATTATTACTGAAAATCTCAATCAAATCTGAGAGAGGTGTCTCAGGACAAACCTGCTAGTGACATATACCAGTTCCCAACTTGTTCATGAAAAGATAACACTTTATGCATAAGCACATGCAAAAATGCTGTCCTCCCAAAACATGTATCAGAGGCAGAGTTGTAGCTTAAATAATAATTTCAAAAGATACAAGTCAACACATTCACTTCTCCTCAAGTATAGTTTGTGTATTATCACACTAATCAACAACCAAGAAAATCTATGTGAAGTGAGGGTGTGCTATGAAAAATGGTAGCTTTCATTAGAGTTCAAATGAATGACCTTTCCATTTTGTTAAGGTAAATCAGGTATTAATAAATTAAATACATTATTTACAAAATACTTGCCTAGTAATTCTAGTTATTTACACTTTTTATATTTCTTTCTTTAATGTTTATATATTAAGCCGTTTGTCACCTTGCTTGACCTTCACTTCAGCTCAGCAAATGCAGAAAGATTATCGCTGAGCAGAAATGCATCAGCAATGACTGGCAGAAAACTCAGCTACTAAAATGCAGGAAGATCCTTCAGAAATGCTGACATAAAAGTGCCACTGACACATGGTTTTCCCACATCTGCACTTTCATCATATCATTGACAGTGTTTTATATATATATATATATATATATATATATATATAATTTTTTTTTTTAAACAAGCGTGCAGTACTTCTGAGTAACTTTTCTGTTACAGTAATATATTTTGTGGTAACTGTTCTTACTTTAAAAAAAGTTTCTCTTTTACTATAACAATGTAATTAACCTTACTTGTGTTATGGCACACTCAAAGAATTTATTCTCCTCTCCCTGGTCTGCTTTGCTGCTCTTAATCAGCTGAAATGCCAGTCCTGTCGCTGGGGGTGGAGGCACGAGCAGCAGCTCCTGCCAGGGAAGCCAGGCAGACAGCTGGGAGCAGTCAGAGTCAGGCCACTGCATCTATGAGTCATCGTGAGCCTTGCTGAAAGTCAGGAGGATTTAGGATAATGTTTTCAAACGCAGTTTTCAGTTTCACCGACGTCAGAGGTAGCAGATTGCATCCTAACTCCCACCTCATTACTGCTCCCCGTGACGAAGTGCCCTGCCTGGCTGGAGCTCACAGCAGCTCAGCTCCCGTACAAGGAACCAGCATTTCAAACCTCCTGACGACATGGTATGCTGAAAACAGCACACTACCTACCACAGGACAACTTACAAGTCTGTACTCTGTGAAAATCTAGCTGTTTCTGAACCTGATGTACATATGCTGCTTTTTAAACTTACATAGCAACTGCTATAATGTTCCTTTTTAAAACAAATGTAGAAAAGTTATGCTGGAAAAAAGCTAGCTTTAATCCTGTCAGCTACAAATACGTCTGTTGTCAAGTCACAATGAATATTTTGGTTCCCTCCCCTACTGTTAATGAATTCCATTGATTTTCCAGAGTTCTTTGCAGAACATCCTTGGTTTTTTCTTACTCTTCTAGGAATTTATTTTTGTTATGTAAATGGATTTGTGATTTAATGAATCTATGTGAGAAGTCTGCCTTTATTTGTATGTCTCTTACATTATCTACTTTACCCTGAATACTGAGTCAGGAGAGCACACAAGTCACTAGAATCAAGTCAGTTTCAACCAGAATTTCAAAAAGCATTTAATATACAAGACATAAAATGATTTGTCTCCTATAACTCATGTCCCCCTTATGGGGACAGGCTAAATTAATTTAGAATTTAATTTAACTCCAAATTAAGTGCCAAGATTTCCAAGTTAAAGATCTTCTCATGGTGTATGGTATGGACACTTTAATTTAAACTAATTTAAGCTAATTTAGTACATACCTATTTTTCATCTAAAAACTCTTTCCTTCCCAGGTGAAATACCAGTCTCCTTAGAAGATGATGATGATGCTCCAGGAGATCCACTACTTTTTATATCTCATACCAGACCAGTTCAACTAGGTATAGTATGATGGTACAGAGAGATCAAAAATCTAAAAAGCAGCATGGGTGTCAGAGTACTTCCCAATAGCTTGAAAACACTGTCATTCTGTTTCTGTTCAGCGTAGCTTTAGTACAGCCACACTCCTGCACCATCTCCTTGCAGGTGTTAGCACTCAATGGTGTTGTGTATCACTAGACACTGACCACTGTATATGATGTAACACCTGCATGACCCATTCACATGCAGAACACATCCCATGCTACAGCTTAATCATGTTAACTGCATTAAACACAGTAATTTTGTTCAATGTCAGTGGAAAGTATGCCATATGCTAGCGTAGATACCCATGTCAGCTTGTGGCTTTTCCCTAGCTATTTTCTTAAATTATGAATGCTAAAAGCAGCATGAGTGAGTTTCCTGAGCCAGGAGAGAGATGCAGAGCAATCCAGACTCGCGGTGGTCTCCACCAAAACTTCCAAAGTCTCCTCTCCAAGCACAGTGGTCAGCAATGCTTTAGTCTAGCCACCCATAACTCATTTGGAAAATGTCCTACTCTAGTAGTTTTGCTCAGCAAATTTACAAAGCAAAGGAATAAATCTGGCAAGACAGAAAGAGGAAGAACATCCTAGGTGTGAGCCCCTTCAAGGGGCAGCTACAGGAAATGGAGAAACATAAACACAATTTAGGCAGATTTAAATAACGGATGTGCTGATTCGTTGTCTGGATGAACAGCATCTCTCCTGAATTTCCTACATGCTCTTTCTATTTTTGATATACCCTCTATGCCTGAGTATACATTCCAGTCAAGTTACAACAACTTTCATTACGAAGCCTGCGAGGTGCCATATTCAGGAAGAAAACATGGATAAGCCTATGGCTACTGTGTTGTTACACATGACACCCCTCTTGCCTGGCATAGAAAGGAAATTAAGGAAGAGACCAGAATGTCAGGTGGAATTTATGCACATATAAAACACATCATGCACATAACAAAACATGCAGAAAGTATCTGAATGAAATTTTACAGGAACTTGTTTTTATTTCTCAGTGCTCAACACACTGCTAAGCAGAAAAGTCTTCAATTCTGAGGAAGCTGCTTTCTACAAAGTCAGCAAAATAACTTCAATTGCATGGGCTCTCAAGTATGTACTAGTACTAAAATGCCCTCCCCAATACCTCTTCTAGTTTGTAAGTTTCAGGCACTATCAGAGAAATCACTGAAAGAAAAATGTTGACCCCTTTGTATCTGTAATGCCTAATATTTTGATTTCATTTCAGCAGATTTGTCAGGTTTGAGGAAGGTTAGAAAAAGATTAAATATGGGATAAATGCATATTTCAAATAAAATAATGTATATCCTGCTTAAACATTTTTTAAAACAAAATGGGACTAAAATGCTTTTAAGATATAAGGAAAATTTTTGAACTGACCATAACAACTTTGTTTCAAAGCAGTACTTGTAGGCAGGATATTTTGAATCAGCATGTTTTAAAGGGAATGAGGAACAAACAAACCCACCATTTTCCACTCTGCACACAGCAGAATAACCGAGCAATGTACCAAGTCACCAGAACTCATTTGAGCTAATATCCACAACCAAAAGTGAGCTCAGCTGGAAATGAACTGACTAGTGAGAAATACTGGTCTATTTACAAAGAATAAAGAAAGTTTATTCCTCCCAGATGCCCCTATGCTCTATGGTTTTGACTGGGAAGTGTAGATAGCACCTCCTTGCATTCTTCGTCCTCTCTTGTCATCTTCCCTAGGCCTTTCCTCTCTGGCCTATGTGATGTTGGCAGTTATAATCTGTGGCAGTTCCTATGTTTGATTCATCAGCATTGTCCTTCACTCCCTCAGGAGTCATAGAGAAAGCATAATTAATGTGCCCCCTGAAAATTCCCTTCTCAACTACGCAGACTATGAGCTGGCTGCTGCAGAGTCCTGATTAACCCAGGACTGTAAGGGAAGAAAACAATGTTAGAGCAACTTATTGACAACTAGAATGAATTATGGAGACTAGCAAAGAATGGCTTTATTTAGGACAAGTTTGTCCCCAGAGAGGTTATTATAAATATGCTCCACTGAAGCTCTGTGCACAATCAAGGGTCTGATACTATTGCCGTCACACATATCTCAGTGGCTATAAAGCATCAAAATCCCATAATCTGGTTTGCTCTTCCAGAAAAAGACACTGACAGAGTAATTTATCACTGCAGTACAACTGTAAAAACCTGTCAGTTACTGTGCATTTTCATGCTGCTTTATTTGATCATGCCCTGGAATTGGTTTAGTGTTTGTTTATCTGGGGTTTTTTAGTTATTTTTGCAAGACTTTAGAAAATGCATGATCATGCTTTGAGAAAAGTGCAAGTTCTGTGCCATGAGAACTGGGTTCTATCACACAAATGTTTGACTGAAGCAAAAGTCTCCATTCCTCAACTGGGGTGCTTTGTTAAGAAAGAAGGATGAAATTCTTTAGATCCTTACCCAGGTTATAGCTCTACATGTGTGTGAAAACTGAACTATGGCATGAATGCATAGTTCGGGGGCCAATTTATTATTGTGCTCATGCAGCACATCCCATCTTCCCAACAGTACTCTTCTTCTCTCTAATGTCTGAAGGACAAAGCAGCTCATCAGTTGTTCCCAAAGGTATTACAGGTAAAAATTTAGTGTATTAGGACACAGAAGAAAGAAATGTTCCTCTTAGATTAATTAAATGTACATGCGCTATCTTAATATCTATCTTGAAGTGAAAGCAAAAATTATATCAGAATTAACAAAACTGCTGACAAATTAATAACCAATAGCTTGATTTTAATGTCACCTCTGCTCTGTCTTTCTCTGGGGAAACAGTGTCCTTCATTCCCATTCTCTCTGTCCTTTCCCCACCCCAACCACCCAATACAGGTAACAAATATCTGTCTCTCCCCTACCCCACACAATGCAGGTAATCCAGCACCAGCAGTAGAGGCTTCCAAACCACCGGCTTTTATTCCTACAGTAGCAAATGAAGGAGGAAAACACTGGACTGTGAATGAAGTCAGAGCTTTGATACGCATATGGTCAGACAAAAACATCCAGCAACAACTGGAGGGGACAGTGAGAAATAAAAGAATATTTGAACAGGTTGCTGCTAGACTGCAAAAGTTTGGAATTGACAGGGACTGGAAGCAGTGCAGGACAAAATACAAAAATCTGAAACATGAATACAAGAGTGTAAAAAGTGCCCAAGACTCAGGGAGTACAAGTAAAAGTATGAAATTTTTTAATGAACTGGATGCTATTCTGGGGCACTGCACCATGGAACAAGCAAGTAAATCAGATAATGATGAAAGTGAGAGGCCTCCAGAATGGACAGAAGCAAAATCAGAAAAGGATTCTGTAGGTAAGTACTTCAACTACCCACATATCATTTAAAATTTTTAGTTTTCCAGCAATAGAGAGATCTTTAAAAAAACTCAAAAAGCACAGAGAGATTAACCAATTGGCTGGGGTGGAAAAGCACTGAATGGAAATTTACTGTTTTGTCCAGTAGTTTTGTATTTTGTTATAAGGTAATATTTCAGATTGAGTGATTGCCCTGTACTTTTTTTTAAATAGAACTGAGAAGCAAAAGGAGGAAAAAAAGAAAAGACATAGAATAAAATGATACAGAGAGATAATTCCAGTCAAGATCATGTCAAAAGAGACTGTTTCCAGTTTAGGTAACAGAAATGGATCTGAGAGATAGTCAGACTATGTTACTGGAAAAATTAAAACATTAAGCAAAAGAAATCTGTAATAACAGACATTGGTTTAAAAAATTAACATCTAAACTGTCTTTCTCTTATGGCCCCAGTTTGATTGGCCTTTGGATCAGGACTCCCAAACTGGTGAGACAGTGAAAATAGCGAAAGGAACAGCACTAATAATGCTGGCAGAGCTTGCCTTTGGTTTTGTGTGGTTATTGACAATTAATGGTAATGGATGATCAATGCAGAATGAGAGTATACTGATGAACCTACATTACCCAAGAGTTACAACATTTTTATTGGCATCTACAACCACAAACATACTTGTTGTTTAAGAACAGAATTAAACATTAAACTTTTTAGTTGAGGTGAGAGGATGATACTATGTTGGCCAAATGTAAGACTAGAAATTAGTAAAGTAATGGGAGAAGTCAAGAAAAACATTACATGAAGATAGGCTGGCTGAAAATGTTAGAACATTTTGAGGGAAGATACATTCTTCAGTTGCCATTTCTAGACATTTTGCTAATGAATCTACTTTGCCTGCTGGCATAAAGAGCATGTGAGGCTGGATGGACTTTTGAATTTGATACACCACAGCTGTTCTTATAAAGTATAAAAATTCGGTGCCCTAATTAATTTAGCATTATTTACACAGAAATGCCTGGAGACACAGGTGAAGAGGACTCTGTTAGTAATATGTCAGAAGACCTACAGATTGCAGATATAAAGAAAGTTTCTGATTCAGGTAATCTGAAAAGTCTTCTATTTTATATAAATACCTAAATTTAGTAATTTAAGATTAATTTCTAAAATAAGCCCGAATTATAATTACAGGTAGAAAATTCAAAGACCTAGAAAACTTAAAAGCAAGAGATAACATCATAGAGATAACCATCACATACTTATGTACACATTTACAATGTCCTGCTAAATTTGATAAAATCAGTCCAGTAAGTAATTATTTCAAAGACTTGTGACGCAGAATGTAGACAAGAAACTACTGGTTTAAGCAAGTTGAGTGCAATGTCCTTCTGCATTTGCATCCCAAGGATTAGAATTGTTTAGTCTCCTGTGAAAGAACTAATAGAGCATCTCTTTTTCATAATATGTGATCAGAATATAATTGTGTAAACGCTCATGTCAGGGGATGAAAACTTCATTTAAGAGTCTCACTGAATATGAAGGTCATATGCTCTGCTCTTTACACAGAAAGATTATGATTTACATCTGAAAACACAGATTTCAAGGGAAGCAGAAGTTTAACATTCAGCCAGAGACACATGAAAGTCTCTCAGGCTGACAGGTTTTATTGTCCACAGCAGAGCACCCCATATTCTCTTTCAGCAGTGTGAGGCAGAGCATGGTCTAAATTAAGCAATAAGGAGTAGTCTTACAGAATTTAAAACAGTCTAATGTGAACTTGAAAAATTTTAATATCAAATTAAAAATCTTCTGACAGATGATGTTACTGTAAATACTACTCCAGAGAATCGGGCAGCTCTGCATATAACGAAAGAAACAGCTATGACAAGTAAGTAAAGAGATGGTTGATCATAAGAGATAAATAAAGGTATACCAGACAGAAACATTTTTGCTTTTTTCATTCAATAGCAATTACATTAATAAATTTAAATTTACTAACAAATTTAAAAAAACGACCTTTTACCAGCTCACCATAGGCACTTGGTGCATTCCATGGAGAAAAACAGTTGTCATGAAAAGTGCATTGCCTATAGTGATCTCATTTTCAGAGAGACAAATATGAAAGAAACAAATGGCATTTTGTGGGATCCAGTAAGACTGCTTAAAAAATATATTAAATTCCATTCTCCCCATCAATGAGTAAAATTACTACATACACATGGACGGTAGTAAGACAATAATACAAAGATTCAGCAGCACTCCTTAACTGTCATCTGGTAGTTTTCAACTGCCTGGTGCTACATAACATTGTAACTTCTTGGACTGCACTCTTCCAAACAAGCTATTTATGATAAAGTTAAATGAATATTTCTAGTAAAGTTATGAGGACACATTTCTCTCATTTAAGGTAAGTGTAGGTAAGTGTAGTTTACCTTGGTTACCATCTCCCTTTTCAAATATGTGTATTTTAACTGCATACTTTGTTTCTGGGTAATTGTTAATGCAATATGATTTTGTGGGGAAAAATTAAAATAGCAAGTGGCTCAAAAGTGTCTGTGGCTCAGCCTATCCACTCTTAAGAAACTTCTGTGGGGGAAAAAGACAAAACCACATTCCAAGGCAAAACCAACAAACAAGTTCAGTTTGCAGAATTCTTTCCCTCATTCCAAAACAATACACACTCAAATAATTTTTTTGCAGGTGGTAAAAAACACCTAGTCTTCAATTTTATTAATGGTGACATAATAAGGTATTGCATAAAACAGAGAAAAGATGCACACTTTTTATGTTACAATATCATGGAGACCCTTTGTTCTCTAATTGTGGTACATGCCTTTCCTAGACAGTCCAAATGATTTTGAACTGAGAAACTGGTAAGTAAAAAGGTTGTATGTGCCTCTGTACTCATAAATATACACACTGGTAAATAGTGAAAAAGGCAAACAGGCAGTAATACATTACATTGCTTGTTTGATAGGAGTAAAGTCTCACAATCATTGTCATTTAGGATGTGACTTTTTAAAAAAGCTCCTGCATATTCAACAGAACTTATGTAGAAAAGTGTTTCTCAATAGGCATGGAGTTACTAAATTTATAGTTATTTGCATGTCTTGAAAAAAATTTATAGAAAACCCCCATTTGACATAAATGAGAATTTAGAAATTCTGTTAAACTCATATCTGGGTATCTTCCTTATCAGTATATGTAGTTAATGTACTCTGCAGCCAGAGCTGTATATACACTTGCTCATATATATATATATATATATATATACACACAAATATATGAGTGTAAATGCACAGGATATGCATGGGCTGCTTCAGAGTGCACGTGCTTTTCATGATCTTACAGTGAATGTAAATTACGAGCCACAGTACCACTGTCACCACTGCCAGACTTTATAAACAACCCATTTGGGTTTGCCATACCCTAGTAAGAAAAACACTAAAATGGTGTCAGTCAAAAGATAAAAACACCAGTTTCAGGAGAACACCTAGTTATTTGATGTGCCATAGTACTGTTTTTCTCCTCTGCCCATATGAACTTGCTACTCAAAGAGCAGCAAATGCCCACGTAAGAAGACAAAGATAAATAAATCCTCCCAGCTCCTTGCACAGCCTGTCCTAGTTCCTGACATGCTACTGTCAGCACTGCCCAGCTGGGGGAGCAGAAGGACCACAACAGTCCCCAGCTCGTGGGTTTTCAGCTGAAGTGTCCTGTGATAGGCTGGGGACACTGTGGGTTGCTCTCTCTTTTGGCAAAACATACCCCACGTTGAATCGATCTGCAAATAAAACCTTATTTAGTCATTTTCACTGATGTTTTCATTTTTGTGGGATCACTTTTATCTGTTAGAGAAATCTATTCTGAAGAGCCAATTCAAACTCCAGGTACATTCCCTGTGTGTCAGACTTAGCAGTATGACCACAAAGTGTATGTATAGGTGTTTGATTAAATTTGACATGCAAGGGAACAACAATGGAGATGAAAATAGGTTTCTAAGAAATACCAGTAGCCTGATGTTCTTAAAAATATCTACAGCAAGTATTTTACTTCAAACAAATTCCTTTCCTTGTCATTATTTTCTTAGGATTTTTGGTACCCCATACACTTTACTATGTGTCCCTCTCAGAAAAAATTTGGAGTAGGTAGTGACACTTCCAAGATACATTCCTAAGCAAGGGCTTTTTAAAAATCTGTTGTTTCAAGTTAAGATCTTAAGTTGGTATACACTCAGGCACTTAACATTGGCTTGAACACTTGCTGCTGTGTGCACGGAATTTTAAAATCCCCAGATATCAAGTCAAAAGATAATGATTTCATACATATGCCCCAGGATAGTGTTAAGCAAGTTTCAGAGAAGTGCGAACTCCAAAGATGGCAGCAACTTTCCAAGTTGTTGGAGCATAAACATAAGCCTGAAAATTTTCCTTGGCTTTAACATATCCTGCTTCCATTTTATACTATACAAGACACACATGAGAGTAAGGATTAGGAGACAAATTGCTAATCTTGCCTCATGAGCCAGAAAACAAGATAATTAGTGATAGTGACAGAGTGCCAAAAGAGAACAGAGCTTGTATCAGTCTGAGTGGGTGAAAGGAAAGACTGTGACAGCATTGCTCGGGTGGCCTTGTGAGCAGTGCTTCAAACACAAAGTAGAGATTAAGCATATTTGCTGGCAACTGTCTATAGCTTCACTAACAATGCAGATGGAGCCACTGTGTTTTATCCATGCCAAAAACTGTCGATGGCTTGTTCTGTTTGGCTCACTCTTGTGCCCTCCGTCCAAAACTCTGAAAGGTGCCTTAGAAAAAAAGCCAGGCTCCCTACCCACATTCTTGGCTTACCAAAAAAAAAAAAGGTACATGATGCTAGCTAGTTACATCATAATGAACATCTCATGCAAACAAAGCTGTATTGATCTGGGGGTAATTTTTAATAAAATGGCTCTAGATTAAACTTTATTGCTCAATGTTTGGGGGCAATATTCTTGAATTGACTGAGAACAGGCTGAGAGCCAGAAAACTGCTGTCATTGATCCATGATGTGGCCTTCACCATGTAATCTCTGTAGAGCAGTGTCCTCACTGAGAAATGAGGATCAGCAAGACCACTTGCATCATCCACCTGCCCATACCTCTGTCCCAGGGCAGAGGGGTGGAATTCTCCATTAACTCCAGCAGGCCAATGGCAGAGGAGTGGAGATCTCCTCCCCATGGAGGGGAGCCCAGGGACACCTCTGTCACCCAGCTGTGTGATGTAAACCCCTGCAAGCTGCAGAAGCAGATATGCTCTCAGGATGGGCTTTAGTACATTGTCTCCATCAGGCAGGCAGCCTTACAGATCAATTGTCTAAGCACAGCACCCTGATGTGTCAGTGTCCTTGCTCCTTTTGGGGCTAATTCAAACAGTCTTGGCACCAGCCATTTTCAATAATTTCAGTATATATTGCACCCTTTACGCAGGTCACTGTCTTGCCTGTTCTGCTGCACGAACATTTGCCAGTAACTGCATATCTTACACCCACTGCCAGTGAGCCATTCTACAAATTCTGATCCAGGTTAAAATAACATGTAACCCATAAACTTATAATATTGCAGCTATTATGTGATGTTCTGGATTTATTTTGTAAGCGGGTACACTCTGCTCTTAAGCCTATTACTGCAGATAAATAGCAGCTTTAATGTATTAAGAGAGGAAATCTTTAACAGTAGTTATCATCAGTGGCATTCTAAAGTAGGTGACTCTCAAAACATCACTCGAGACATGTTTAGTTATTAAGAACTCTGTAAATGATTATTTTTCACAGAAATCCTTGATGATGACAGGGACTTTGCCAACGCTACCCCAGCAGCTCTGGAAGCTACACAAATAAAGAAGGAGACGATTGATATAGGTAGGTCAGGACTTTGTCATGATAGTTTTAACAGGACATTCTACTTTATTTGGGCATTGCAGATTCCAAAGCTTCATATGTTATTCCAGCAAATTGCACTTGTTTTACTTCTACATTATGATAAATTATGGGTTTTATTTGATTTCATAGTGCAAAAAATGTATGAACACTTACTTCTCCTTCCCATAAAGGTAACAAAATCTTATGTTTCCAGACAACACGCTCCTTTTAATATGATTATATGATTAGTCTGCATTTGATTGTGACATGAATATGGTTTTTCTTACACAGTTGCTAGAGAGGATGAAACGGAAAGGTAAACAGCTGTCTCAGAAACTCAGAACATTTTATACCTTGTCTGTATTTTCAAACTACTTCATGACTGCATTTAATATCAGATGAGTTACCATCAAACAATTTCTATAGAAATATTCTGAACTATTTTAAATATAAAACTGAAATCAACACCTGAGCAATATGAAGAAGTCATATATTCAATGATAAGTGATCAGAAGAGGATTTGTTTTGTTTAAAATGTGAAAATTTAACATTGGAACACAGTAGGGATATTAATATTCTGGAATAAATGAGCATAAAAACCATAGAAGATCATGAAAAAAAGACATCAGAGGAAATAATGATGGCATTGAAATATCGTGACCTGACATCCAGGATCAAAATATTTTGTACAGTAATACTGTTTGTATGCAGAACTTAATAGAAAAAAAAATCAATTTTAGTGATTCTGCGAACACCAATTCTTTGGCCTTTTACACTGAAAGTTTCTGACATAAGAATATTTCTATTGCATCAGGCATATTCCAGGCAAGAGCTTCCTTTTCAGCAATTATGATATTTGTAATTTGGATGTTGAGACACCCTATGCAACACACCCTTTATAACTGTTTGCATTGGCTGATCTTGATTATGAAAGACAACTGTAGTGACTGTGACACTGAGGACAACATCAGAGCAATGCCATCACAACAATGACACACAGAAACACACTGTGACACTGAGGATAAAGTAAATCTGTGACCCTGAAAGTTGAGACATAGCGAGGTCACATGAATTCAAAGTGAAGAATAAAATGTCATGCAGCTCAACTGACTGCCTCATACACACAAATTCCCTATCATGTAATATCCAATTGAACACAGTAATCATGCAAGTCAGCAATACACAAGTGCCATTGCCAAAGACAGGAAGAGATCAGAGAACCAGTATAGTTGAGAGAATGAGCACAGAAATGGAAGCCAAGGGGAGGTTGGTAACGGTTTAAAAAAAAAGGAATCTCTTACAAGCCTAGGAGTAGACCTACAGCTCTGTTTTGGCCCATTTCCAACAGCTGTAAGTGTTAATAAAGATGAAGACAAGTGTCAAGGAAGGAGAGACTGTGGGGATGGTATGTTAAAGAGTGTTTTCATTGTCTAGAGCTCATGATGGTGACAGTAGTGTTGAGAATGTATGGGTAAGAATCAGGACCAGGCAACAAGGCAGGTATCCTGGTGGGAGTCTGTTTTTGACCACCCAACCAGAGCAAAGAGGCACCTGAAGTATTTTATAAGCAGATGGGAGAAGTCTGACACTCTGTGGCCCTTGGGAGAGATTTCAGCTTTCCACATGTCTGCTGGAAATACAACACAGCAGAGGACACAGCCTAGGAGGTTCCTGGGGTGTGGCAGACACAGCCTGACACAGCTGGTGAAGGAGCCAGCTTGGGAAGGTACCCCCTGGAGCTGGTGTTTGTGAATAGAGGACTGGTGGTGCTTAGAGGCCTCTTGGGCACAGTGATCACAAAATGGCAGTGTTTCCAGTTCTTGGTGAAGTAAGGAGGGAGGCCAGCAGAACTGTCACCTTGGACTTGGGCAGTGGTGGAGTCACTGTCCCTGGAGGGATTTAAATGACATGTAGATGTGGCACTTAGGGACGTGGTTTACTGGTGGACTTGGCAATGCTAAGTCCATCCTAAATGATTAGTGTTTCCATCCTAAATGATTCCATGATTCTGTGATTCTTCAAGTCTGTAACTAATGGGTTAGACTGAGGGCTTAGGACACTTTTAGGTGGAAATAGGTGTTTCCTACAGGGGATGACAATAATAATAGCAATTTATTTGTCTAAATCCAAATCTATTTAAAACTATGTGTTTCCACAGATGATGATTCTATAAGCACTACCTCAGAAGACAGATCTTGTACACCAGTAGCAAAACGGATGGTTAGTACAGGTGAGTATTAATTTCCATGCATGTATTATGAAATAAATCACATTGTAATTTCAGAACCAAAGCTGGAGCAATCAGATCTCTACTGTAAACACAGCTCTACTTTTCTACTCCTGATTCCATTCTAGCTTTGTTAGTAAACTTAAAAATTAGTTTCATAACTCTTTTCCTTTAATGAGCAAAACTTGTATTAATACTGTAGTTCAACTTAGCCTTCTACACATACCTAATGAGCAGCATCTGCCTACATCTGTTTTTGAGTCTGAAGATTTTTTTTCTTCTGTTGAATCCCAAGTACCCTTTTCGTTTGCATGTTGACATTTTAATTTGAAACCACACTTCTCACCAATGCTGAGATCTTTAAAGCTTAAGGATTACTGTTTTGCTTCATGTAACAGTTGGATGCATCTGTCTTTAATTTCACAACAACAATGGCACAATTATAGTGACAAAATGTTGAATTTTAGATGCACTGGATAAACAAGAGATTCCACTTGCCACATATTTTGCATACTTAAGAGAAAACAATTGTGTATAGATACTAAAATTATAAAGTTAAAAGATTAATCATTAGTTGCAGTTATGTTTTCATATATGTATATTTAGCATGTATTTATAACAGTTTTAGTTAGTTGGTTTTTTTATTTATATTTTCAGACAATCACATTCCCTTGGAAGAAGCACAAAATCACTTTAAAGTTATTACAGTTAATGATACGGGAGCAGGAAAACACTGGAGTGATAATGAAGTTAGGGCTCTGATAAACATATGGTCAGATGAGAAAATACAACAAATGCTTGAAGGGGCCACAAGAAATAAAGAAATATTTGAAGAAATTGCCAGAAGGTTAATGAAATGTGGCATAGACAGAGACTGGAAACAATGTCGCACAAAGTACAAGAACCTAAAATACGAATACCGTGCACTGCAGAAAGAAAATGAACATCTTGGAAATCCCAGGAGAAAAATGAGATTTTATGATGAAGTTGACTGCATCTTAAGAAGACAGCCTCTGGGAACCTCAGGCTGGGGATGTGAAAGCTCAAGTCTCCTATCAGGTACTAAAAACTTCAGTGACGAGATAAAATGCTTCAAGTGAACTTTCTAAGTTGCTTGTTGGAGCCATGCTGTAGGTGTGAAATGTGTGGCCAGAAATGGGGAGGGAAAATAACTGGGGAAGCTGTATCTGCATGGTCACGTAGGGAACACTCAGGGAACTCAAGTGGTCTATGGAGGCATGTACAAGTGAGAATATTAGCAAGAAGTGAAAGCACTGAAGTGTTCAGTGTTATTGGAGAATCTTTGCTCTTGAAAGCAAAGATTCTGTATGTCACTAGGTGACATACAGTGACATGGTGCTAGAACACATTTTAGAAGGTTTTAGAAGTCATAGAGCAGGCATGTAAAATCTGACGGATAGAGAGCTGCAAGCTCATACCATTTGGAACTGCAGAAATCAGTAGCAATCAAGCCAAGTGCAAGGACTCCAAAAACCCCAAACTATATTAATTCAATACATACTGGAGTCAAGAGAGAAAAAGTGACAGTGATATTTATTTGAGCACTTGTAATAACTGTATTAATTTTGCTAAAGCAGGTTCAGTTTTCAAAGTAGAGTTTGCCTCTATCCTAGTATCAAAAACCTTCTGATCTAGGAACCACACAGCTAATCTTGTGTGTGCTGTAAGGGTTCTCATAACTGGCCAACTGCTTCAGACCTCAGGGGCACCTGCCCCTGCTCCAGGAAGATTAGGTGCTCTTGTAGAAGTAACTGAACCTCTGCAACTTAGGGTTTAGTGACTTAAGGTAAAGTAGAACTAATTGTGATTGTTCTCGATATGTTAGATAATAGTTTGCAACAGCACAAATGTTAGTTGGGGACTTGAACCATTTCTGCAGCAAAGGCCAGCAAAGGCTTGAGCAGAAACTGCTGGAACCAGCCTTAAGCCAGCTGTCCTCAGTCATGAATCAGAGCCCTAGTGTGGTGTCCAAGGGCACCATCCAGCACTGCATTAGCTGTGGCTGGAATGACATCCATAGAGCTGTGGGATGACAGTTCTCCCCTGCCTCAGTCTTGTGCTCCATCATATTCTCAAGACATATATTTTCTTCCAAATACAGAAACCAAATATATTACTGCTCGTTTCTACTCTCCATGAATGGAGAGATATGGGATGAGATAAGGGATATGTCCACACCAAGAATGTTGTCAACCAACTACCAACCTGTCTATTTTATATTTTAGCATGCTGGAAAAGGACCGTGTGGAGTAACTGTCACTCCATCTGTGAATACTAATGGAGTGGCCAGTAAAACAGTAACTTTTCTGAAAAGAAGCTTCAGTTATTAATCTGAGGCATCTGCCAAATAAATGTGTCTTATCCTAAGGTATTTGCTTTTGTAGTATAAAACTTTTTGGTATGTGACTGACTGTGCCTTGAGAATCTCGACAAAACACTAAGTCACCTTGTTTTTCTCTTCTAAGTTTCAGTGGGAGATGCTACAGACACAGGATCTTTGAGTGTCAAGAGAAAAACATGGAATGATGGTAAGATCCTCTGACTTTTAAAAGCATCTATACACTGCTGTTGAATTGGATGACAGATTCTTATATCCAGTATTCAAACACTTAAAAAAACATAATCCTAGAACTGAACACCAAGCTCCAAACCAACATTCTTGTCTCACCCACAACAATTGGCAAAAGAATTCTGATAGAAGTGTAGGCATAAGGAAAAATTGCAATTTATGTATTTCAGTCCTCATCCCTGGTATAAACAAGGTAAACATAAGGAAAAACTTACTTGATTTATAAGGATCATGTGCAAAGAAAATATAATATTTAAAAAACAAGATGTCTCAATTGTGTTGCTTAATGGAAAGCAGGGACAGGCACAGTCATGGATGTGATTTCCTCACATTACACTGCTGTGTCTGTAAGCATGTTTAATGTGTAGTACAAAAGAAAACAAGCTGTGTCAAAGACAAGATAGACTAGAGAGAATCATGGAGAGAGAAAAATGGTGTGAATAATAGAAATATGTGGTATGTGATCTGATATGGGAAAGGTCAGCAGCTTATTTTCCTTCCTGCAAAACTGACAGACCATAAATAAAAAGAAAATCAAACAACGAAGAACAAAAGACTTCGTTTTAAGGAACTCACCACTATTTTTAATACTAAAATGATATCTAGAGATAGATGAAGAGAAATGATCTAAACATTACATTTCTTAATTCAACCTTTTTAGTTCACCACCACAAACTGTACTAACACAATTTAATTACTCTGTGTGATTAAATAGACTTTCATTTATTGCCTATTATGTAAGTAACTCTTGGAGAGTGCTGTAGCTAGGCAAAACTGGAAGTTTGAGATATAAGTGATTTTTACAGGGTCTGCTGCATTCCTGCTCTGCATTATACAACACCAGGCAATGCCTGCCAAAAGAGCAGATCAGAAGAACAGCTTTAGGAAAATCCAGCATGTGCTGAACTTCAGTGTCAGCAGTTCATTGACTTGTGCACTCTAACCACGTACTTTGCTTTTGTCCACAGAGGTGTCACCTGTTCCACTTAAGAAAAGTGCTTCTGAAAACACCATACTCCACTTTCAAAAGCTATTAACAGAGAGAGTGCACACGGTAACAGAAGGCAAAAAGTTACTGTTTGAAAGGCTTTGTAAGCAGGAAGAAATGCAAGACCTCAACAGAACACAGCTGTATGCTGATCCATCAGCCATACAACAGGTTGGTTTCATGAACTTTCTATGAAATTAAAATGCAAATAGATTCTGTCAGGTAGTATGAAATGAAATACTTAAGAGTGTATGTTACCAACATGAGTACATGAGCTTGCTTACCTTTAATACAGCCACCTTCAGTCATTTAAACTAAAACGAGGTGTGAGTTTCCATCATAATCCTTAACTAGCAGCTTTTAGTAGTGATGTCAGTTAGTCAAATAAAAAATATGACCTCTACCTGTATATCTTGGTTCACCTACATGCCACAATTAACAGCCTTAATTGGAAGAAAATAATACTTTAACTGATCAAAGAAAACATGTACAGTTAAAATTTCATCCCATAATTTCCAATTACCATTTCCACAGTCTTCCTAACAAGTTAGTCCTCTGCAATTAACCAATGAGTTGAAGCCATAGGAGAACTTTTTGGTTAGGCAGGGCTGATGGGGAAACCACAACTCTTAACTCCTTAACCAGCATTTACACTCCTCCTAGCCTCTGCCCCTGCTTATGCTGGTGTGGGGGAATGTCCCCCTCTGCCTGCTGAAGGCTTGCAGCAATGTGCAGCACTGAACTGGAGAGTTTAGTGAGCCAGAAAGAAAGTACACAGAACTGATGCCTACATAGAAGGGGGAGGCATGAGTTATGGTCCTTGTTCTGTACTGGGCAAGGGGTCTGTTACATCCAGTAACTCACTGAAAACATAGAAACAGTGCAAGGAACAACAACATGCTAAGAGACAAATGCCATATCATGACTGTTATTCTACAAAAATCCTACTAGCCACTACTACATTTAGTGGCTGTGTAAGTACTTTATGGTCTGTTTTACATTTGCAGGGATTTTCTTTCAGTGTATTCCAGCAAAACAACTTTCTGGATCTCAGCCATGTTTGGGCATAGACTTACACAGCCCAGCCAAAGCCAGGTCAGTTCTGGGCACATACAAAGGCACAACTCAAGTCCAACAGTCAAGTCCATATTGCAGCAGCAACAGCCACCAGGTTTATTTACACAGAGAGGCCTAAATTCCATCCAAGTCCCTCTTCATAAAACTTTACATAAAAATATTACTGGATATAATGTGTTATTTCCTGCTCTATGCTTAATCATTTCCTTGTCAATTCTTTTATGAGAGACATTGTGAAGGCAAATGCTTTCCACCAAGCTGGACTTAATCTGCCATTTGACTAGAATTTTAAAAACAATTCAGGGAAGTCAGGAGAGAGATCCCTAGAAAATAATAGTTTTTTGATCATGTTAATTTATGTGACATGGATACACAGTGACATGGATACAGTTTTTTTCAGTTTATGTTTATCTACTGCTTTTCACATTTCACACTGATTTCTCAGTATAAACATTCTTTGGTTTGTAATACTGTCACTGAAACTATCATTTCCAACAATACTAGTATCATCACTGGTCTAAAAATCTTTCTTCTCTCTCTCTTTACAATGAGTTGGTTCAAAGGTACAACCTTGAACTTGCATTGTATTGCTTGCATACAGAAGTGTTGTCTTTGGAAGGAGGACAAGGTTTGCCCCTGCCATCACAGCAGTCAGGTGTCCCTATAGAACATGCTGAGTCAGCTGAAGACCTCCCATTCCCACTCTACTAAAATCACAGGTTAGTCCTTCCACATAGGAACCAGAAAAACATTTCACCCAACTCTAACTCAACCAGTACATTTAAGTTTAGTTCAATTATGATTTAAATTATTTGAAGTAACTGTACTGAAAATAAAATGGGTAACTTACACCTTTTGCTCTACCTTCTCTGTTTCATGAGTGCAAGGCTGAAATTGACTTGATAACTCATTTCAACAAGAAAATTCCCCTTTTCTCCATGCTACTATGAGTAATCCAGTTCTTGCTGGATGCCCTATAAACCAGTTCACCTCACTAACCTCACACAAGACTAGCCCATCTAGTAAGGAAAAAACCCTAAATGGTTTTTCTGTGTGAGTTGAGGTAGCTCAGCAAGTTCCCAGATGTGCCAGGATTAGCTCTGAACAGCTGAAAAGTTATTTTTGTTGCAGTGTGCCTTTCCTTTTAGAAGAAATACTAACCTTATGGAAGTAGTTAGCACTGCAGAGATGACAAACAATTTTAAATTATGCCTGGTGCACAAGGATTCAAATCTTTCCAAACCTTGCTGTCATTCAGCACAATGGTCCCAAAACCCCTCTTTATCTTGTTCCAGAAAATAAAAAATAAAGATTTTGAATTCACTGAAATCAGCAGACCTTTCAAGAACATGTATCTGTCTTTAAATGCTGATATTCAGGTGAGAACAACACAAAAGCACTGAGGCAAACGATTCACTGAATTCTTAGCAGGTCAGAGCAGAGAACTGCAGAGCACACTTGCAGTCTTTACTTGGAAATTTTTCATATCAACACTAGGTGGTAGACATGAAGCAAAAACTGACAGAAAAAAAAGAATACAAGTGTCTTTACTTTCCAAGTAAAGAGTTTTTTCCCTCAGTAAACTTTTCAGAAAGCAGGATTTATCTGACAAACAAATGTCCAAAGAAGGTGGACTTCCTCTTCTATTCTGCTTTGTGACTGCAAAGTTAGCTTGCTTTTTGCAAATGTTTTGTCAGGAAGCTGTCTTCTGTCCTGCTGTTCATTTATTGTCGATTAAAGATGGTAAGAGATGTCAGGTGCAAGAGGGGGTGTTTGGCATCATCTGATATTTGTGTGCTACTCTCATTTATACAGATAAAAATTAATTTACTTGAGACAGATAAAGTGATATCAAGACAACCTTTCTTCACTGTGGTTGTAGTTACATTCCACATTAATTTTTTGCTTAGAGACAAAATTACCAGGAATGTTGCACATTTAAAATTCTGGTTGTCTAGAGCTATGATCTGCTTTGGACAGCATCCCCGGGGTAGTGACAATGGGCTAAATAGAATGTTGCTAGGCCAAAGGATATCTCAAAACAGTCCCTTCAGAAATGGTAGTAGTTAATCCAACTCATCCTTTCCATGTATTTTTATATCCACTCAAGCTTTTGCTGTGGCTGTGCTTTCTGTGATCACAGCTTTACATTTATTACAGTTGCACAATACACATAAATAATAAATAAAGAAAAATAAATAAATAAATAAATGAAAAAGTTGCACAGTCCAGACACACTTATGGGCCACTGACGTGCATGAAGGTGGGACACCATCTGACATGTGCTAAATGGTTGTTTGTAGGGAATTACCACAGGACTGCAATGGTTTGGAGGAGAGCCTTTCTTAGACATAGATCCTCAACAGAAAGGCCACACCAAGTCACCATGTCCATGTAACTGATCCTGGGAATCTCAATATAAATTAGATCATGAAAATGCTCCAGCTTAATAATCAAAACCAAATAATGATGGCAAGAGCATAAATCCTATAAATATCAGAGATTTTTGGTATTCTCCCTCCTCAAATAGCTGCATTATTGCCAGAGGGACATTAAGATTAGTGTGAGGGAAAATCTGTCTCCTCTCCAGTTTGCAAATGGCAATACTGAGATTTTTGAGTTGCAGCATATAAATGAAACTCTTACTATGCTGATCTGCATTAAAAACTTTCATTCTTCTCTAAAGCACACTCATTCACTAGGATGAATGGATCACTGTACACATCTTTGATAGGGTTGTTATTTTGGAAAGTTCTCTGAATGCCCTGTAAGATTATTTGAAAAGCTGTTTGGGCCAAAAGCTCTGAGAATGAGCTTCAGGAAGCAGAAATGCTTGCACTGATGGTGGATCCACAAGCACTATCTGCATGATTGGCTTTAAAGACTCTGCATTCAGAGTCATCCTTTATTTCTTATGCAGCTAGATATCCTTTTGTGTTGGCACAAGCATCCATATGGCCAAGTGGCTACCCAACTGACAGAACTGATTTAAATTAAAACTAACCTAATAAAAAGCCCCTCCAAACAACCCTGCTTTTTTGCTTTTTTTAATGGAATGGTAGTGTAAGACATGGCAGATAGTGAAGCCAGGAGAGTTTATATGAATTAAACTACCCAGTGATAACACAGGTTGCTGTGTACAACCCTCCCTCCATGAATGAGGCTCAAATTTAAGGTATGGGCAGACAAGCCAACCGAGCAATCCTGTGAAAATTACTGGAGAGTTATATAATGCCTACATGGATGACTTATCAAAGTGAAGAAGAATGAACAGTCTCACCTCAGCTCTCTAGCTAGGTTAATGTAATGGGAAGTCTATTGACCACAATAAAAATGTAACAGAATCTTGTATCTCTTTGTTCAGCACCATTTCCCTCCTGTTTCTTCCACTCCTTCTTACATCATCTCATTCCACCTTACTCCACTTTCAGAGATAAGAGCTTAGACTGAACTACATTTTGTGACATGTACATTGAAAAGACCTCAGCTTGGTTAGAATGAAATCTGACTTCTCTTCACTTTCCCAAAAATGAGTGTGCAGGAACCTAACCCCTGCAAGACGCTATGTAAGACAACCCAGCAGATGGAAGAGCTCACCACAGCAAAAAAGCCCTTGCTCCTCCTCTCTTCTTGCAGGAGCAGGCTTTGCTGAATGTAATTAAGCCAGGCTGTCATCACCTGCAGCACACAATGGCCTAAAATTTGAACCAAGACAGAACTAAAAGAAGGGTTTTTACACCTACATTCTGTAACTGAAAGTACTCAGGAATGTTTTACCAACACAAAGAACACAAATGTTCTCGTAAAATTGCATACATGCTCAATAACTAGCTAGGCAAACATCTTACCCTGTATATTCCATAGGCAATTTACATAGAAATATGACTAGTAACAAAATCTGGTATTTAGACAATTAAGACATTTGACACTGCACTTCTTGTACCTGGGAATGAGGGATATGTTGAACTCATAATGTGTTCTTGAGGTGAAACGAAAAGATAAATACCTTACCAAATTATCGGGATCATTATCTGCAGTATATCTGAGCTCCTCAGAAAATTCCTTCCCATCCAAATACTATTGCAATTTTAAGCTTTTTGATGGAAAGATTCACAGTGTAAGTCACAATAACAATGGCTTGATAAATAGCCTTTTTTAAAAAGCCCTATCTTATAGTCAAGATGTGTATAGATAATTTCATTATGCTATATTGCGTGCAGGTATTTGGAAGGATGGCTAATGAGAAGCAACCAGTGACTTTACCAGATTGAAAGAGAAGTCAAGTGTCTTAACTTACTTTGGTGATTATCTGGGTTCTGTTATATGGGTTTTAATAATGGATAGCAACAGGAAAAGTATCAAAAAGCACACTGGCCAAGTCTCCACTGATAACAACTTCCATACTCCGGCCCAGCTGAGACAAGGAATATTTCCTGACTTAATGGGACCTCCACCTTCATGGAAGAGGGCTTTTAAAGGCTTCTTCTAAAGACAGTAGAGAGTAAAAAGCTGCTACACTCAGGTTTCAGTACACATTATTACAGCCAAAAATATTTTCCAGAGTATTTTGCAAAAAGTTAACAGAAATCAGACTTCCTCGAAGATTAACTTTGCAAATTTGTCCTGGTCAAGGACTCAAATGACGTCTAATAGATTTGTAATTCAGACTAACTCCTCCTCCCTCCCTCACCGCCCCCAAGAAAATCCTCTCCTTACCAATATCCTCTGATTTTATTTTGGCATGCTGTCAGTGGATTTTGCAGTGACTTTGTTCCCTGGTTTACAAAATGCAGAGATTATTTAGACCATCCACTTTTAAGCCTTGTTAATGGTGATGCCAGAGTAACACGATTTGCTTGAGCAGAATTAAAAGTTTCAAACATAATGAGCATTCACTGCTAGCATAGCTGTAACATGTTACCATGGTGTCAGGTTAAATTGATAAAATGTTCTTAGTGTGTGGAAGGCCTTGACTAAACTGTGAGTAGGAATATATTCCTTTTCATTTTAATTCACAGTTCACCATTATAAAGCAAATAAAAAGCTGTGTTCTAGCTTCTGCTACAAAGAAGTGAGAATTTAAGCCTCAACAACTAGCAGTTGCTTTTTAATTTTTTTTAGAAAATGCAACCCCAAACAATTTTTAAAGTTGTTTCTGCTAATTTAGCAATAGTGAAATTACAAGTTCATCTTTTGTCTTTGATGATAAGCCTACTTCTGGGCTCCCAAACTCCGAACTCCACTTACATATACACATCAATTTTTCATGCAGAACAGTTTCAGTAGTGAAGCAGTGAGCACTGCTCATACACACCACTGAACACATGCCTAAATATTTTGGTGGTTTGATCCAGCCTTCAGAGTTTCAAGTTTTTAGCTGAAAACATTCCCACTGAAGAAAATTTCCTCAGTGCCACAGTAATAAAAATGATCATCTCATTCTTGGCCATTTATCAGAAACAGCAAAGTCCTTCACCTTGCTGCAACCAGATGTATCAGAACACAAAGCACAGAGAATTCATGCTGCATGTTTTTGTGGCATCTAACAAATAATCTGGATTTTTACATATACAGGTAAGATTTCAAAGATTGGAAATTATAACATGTTTTCCTCTTTGTGGCCCAGGCATCATGCAGCTTGATACAATGCCATGCTTTAATATTCTGAATGTTAAAATCTGAGACAAATTAAGCACCAAATTCTGTAATTTGATTTATTGCACAGGACTAATTTGCATATAGAAGAACATGCTTATATCAAAGACCAGTAATCATTACATAAATATCCTTACTAATTTGAAGGTGATGTCTAAGGACTGTATTTTCTAGTGGCCAGTCAAACTTCTGTTAGTCAGTCCAGCCTGACATGGATGGCCCATCAATATTTACTATAATCTTCTTTCATATTTACTTATTTTTAAAGGCCTATAGGTAAGAGACATGTCTTAGTTTTTAAAACCCTGGGTCTAATGCACTTTACTGATTCAGTTAATGCTAAACTTTAACTCTGGTTTTCAAGAGACATTCCAAAAAGTAGAAAGAAAAATAGCTGTTATCCTATTACTTTCCTGATCAGGATGCCAGCTCTTCTACCCATTGTAATAGGAAAAATGCAAAGAGAGGAATATTAGGAAAGAAAATAGGAACATTAACATCTCAGCTATTTAAGAGAATTTTATTGAGTGCTTGCAAAGGTATAACTAATGGAACAGACTGTTTCACTTTTACAGGTGCAATATTTATGCCTTTAGGAAAGCATCCCTTAAAAATTTTGACCATTACTGAGTCAGAATCAGAGGAAGTGCATATATGCCTCTAGGTGTGTAGCTTCCTGTCAAATTTGTGAATGAATAATGAATTTCAATCATAGTGTAAATATTGCTCTGTACAGCTGTGTCCTCCACAGGGGATATGTGATATTCAAAAGATCAAGCAAATTAAATATATTTGTCAAGTGCCCATCAAAGAAAAAAAATCAAACAAAGCATATTGAAAAGTTGAAATAAGTATGTAGTGAAAACTGAGATAATAAAATGCAAAATAATGAAAATACATCACTAATTTTATTTCCACCTAAGATATTCCAGGTCCACCAGTGTAACTGTAAGCACCAAGGTAAGATCTTTTCCAGCCTCTTTCCAGAAAAACAATGCAAGCTAAAATGAGACTATTGTTTCATTTTACGTGAAAACCATGGCTTTGTTCCTGGGATTTGGCTGTATCACTCCCAATAAAAACATTTTTGGTGGACACTGGCAAATATATCTACTTGCAGCTGAAAAAGAATTATTAGCATATGAGAGTCACTAGAGATGCAGTATTAATATGAAGTATATGAAAGTATATGAAGCTCTTCTGTAGTAAACAGAAAATCATCATGTAAACGATTTTCTATTGTTGGTCCAAAACCAATTTCTGAGCAACATTTAAATGTCTGTGACCTCAGAAATACAAAGAAAAATTTTATCTATTTCAGTGTATGTGTACTTACCCGTGCCCAGGTTACCTAGGCAGCCTACCTACCTAGACTGTCAGGCATGTGTTTATTTAGCACACTTTTTGTAGCTATGAAGTCAAGCACACTAAACAAGCTGATGCCACACAGCAGTACTACTAAACGAGCTTGAGCGTGTCTGGCTGTGCATGTATTCACATAAGGAGGATATCCTTTCAGCATCACTGAAAAAATGACTGGTACATGTCAGTCCATAGCATTATTATTTTGAGTACCAACCAAATGGAAGCAGAACCCAAACTTGATTCTGTAGGTCTGCATTCTATGGGTGACAGTGAAACAGGTCTGTTGTACATTGCCTAAACATGTCAGGTAGAAGTTTTATTGTATCATGATGAAGAACCTAAACCACTACCGCTAGCAGGAGCCTAAAAACGCATAAGAACTGCTCCGTTTCGGTAGTCTTAGACTTAGACTTTAAGGTGAGCATCTGGAGAATGACGGGCGGGCCTCGCCGCGACTGCGGCAGGAGGTCACGCTCGGCGTGGCTGGGACGGGGCGGCGGGCGCATCCCGCTGTGCGGGGCTCGTCCCCTGCCGCCAGGGTTCATCCCCGCTGTCCGGGGCTCATCCCTGCTGCCCGGGGCGCATCCCCGCTGCCCGGGGTTCATCCCCGCTGCCCGGGGTTCATCCCCGCTGTGCGGGGCTCGTCCCCTGCCGCCAGGGGTTCATCCCCGCTGCCCGGGGCTCATCCCCGCTGCCCGGGGCGCATCCCCGCTGCCCGGGGTTCATCCCCGCTGCCCGGGGCGCATCCCCGCTGCCCGGGGTTCATCCCCGCTGCCCTGGGCGCATCCCCGCTGCCCGGGGCGCATCCCCGCTGCCCAGGGTTCATCCCCGCTGCCCAGGGTTCATCCCCGCTGCCCGGGGCGCATCCCCGCTGCCCGGGGTTCATCCCCGCTGCCCGGGGCGCGGCCACCCCGCGGGCTCCGCGCAGGGGCGAGCGAACGCCCAGGCCGGCGGCGCGGCCCCGGCAGCGAGAGCGGATGCGGCTCAGGCGAGATGCAGCCGAGGTCCAAAGGCGTTCTATTGCTCTCCTTCGGCGGGACGGGCTCGGGAGGCAGGAGGCGGAGGAGTGTTCCTTGCACTTCGCCTCCGGGATGCTGCCGGGGCTCCCCGCCGGGGCGGAGCGGAAGGGACCGGCCGGACGCTGCGCTCCGCTCCGCTCCGCTGCCGGAGCGCTCCCGCCGCCGGAGAGCCGAGGCCCTCCCGGCAGCACGTGCCGCCGCAGGGCCCGAGCAGCCGCCGCGGCCCGGCCGGCACCGAGCCGCGTCCGGGCGGCGCCGTGCGGGCACCGCTCGCCCCCGCGCCCCTCTTACCTGTGCTGCAGCCCCACCAGCCCCAGCGTGAGCACGTGGGGCACGTCCAGCTCCGTGGGCCAGGCGCCGGAGGCGATGCAGCCGAACACGCCGCACTCCTCCCGGATGCCCAGCTCCTCCAGCTCCATGGCGCGGGCAGCACGTGGCGGCGCGGCTCCCGCTCCCGGCCCCGCTCCCGCTGCTGCCGGCGGCGCGCTCAGCCCACACCGCCGCTCCGCCCGGGGATCCCGGTGGCCCGCCGGGCGCCTCCCGCCCTCATTTACATACGGGGGGGCGACACCGCAGCCCCGGCCCGCTCCGCCGCCTCGCCCGGCCCCGCCTCCCCCGGGTTCCGCTCTGCCCGCGACCCCGCGGGGCGCTCCGGGCCGGGGGGATGTTTGCCCGCGGGGTGAGGGCGCGGGGGGGCGGGGGCCGGGCGCGGCGCGGCGCCGGCATTGGCGGGGCGGGGGGCCGGGGCTGTTTGCACGGGACGGGGGGGATGCTGCCGGCCGGGGTTCGCCGGGGGCTCGGCGGGGCCGCCCCGCGGCGTAGGGCGGCGATTGGCGGGCGGCGTCGCTGCCCGCTGCTCGGGCCGCCCGCCCCTTCCGCCGGCCCTTTCTTACCCCGGCGGCCGAGCCCTGCGGCGTGAGCTCAGGCTCTCTCCTTGCCCTAGGTGCCCGCGCCCGCTCCCGCCGCAGCCATGGCCCCCGCAGCATCAGGTAACCGGGCGGCCGTCGGGGGTGGGTCGGTCGGTCGGAGGTGCCGCTCTCGGTTTGGGGTGTAGGTGCTTGGGCACAAACTTTTTCCCAGCGTAATTTTGATTTTTGGGGTTTTTTTTGTTACTTTTTTTCCCGCGGGTAGTTGCTCGTGCTGGAGGGTGGGCAGGGCTGCAGGAGCGGCGCCGGGGGCTGCAGCCGCCCCGCGGGGCTCCGGGATCGCCCCGAGCGTGGAAGGGGAACGAGAAACGAGCCAAAAAGCGGCGGGGAGCTGCCGCCTGAGCGGGGCTGGCCTCGCTGTTCGGGGAAGCGGGGCCGCATCATCCCGCGGGCCGGGCTCGGGGAGCTCCTCGTGGTCAGGGAGCGCAGCGCGGAGTCCTGCTGGGTCCCCATGGGCTCCACCGTGGTGGCTCTGCGTGCGGAAGTAAACAAGTCTTTGCGGTGCAAAAATGACTTTTTCTTTTTTTTTTTTTCCTGTGTGTGTGTGTTTTGGTTTGGTTTTTTTTTTGTTTTGTTTTGTTTTGGTTTGGTTTTTTTGTTCCTGTAGACCTGAAACTTGGCAAAAAAGTTAACGAAGGTAAAACGAAAGAAGTGTACGAGCTGCCAGATATCCCGGGATGTGTTCTCATGCAGTCCAAAGACCAAATAACGGCGGGAAATGCGGCCAGGAAGGACCGAATGGAAGGGAAGGCTGCCATTTCCAACACAACGACAAGTTGTGTGTTTCAGCTGCTTCAGGAGGCTGGTAAGTATTTTAAAGTTAGAGTGTGTATGCTTGTATCTTACAGGCATTGTTACAAAACACTGCTGTTTTATAGAAGAGTTTAACCTGCCTTCAGGCTCTCGTGGTTTTTTAGTTTCTTTTCTAATAGCTTTTAATTATGCTTTTCTCTCGGGTACTTTAGAGCTGGTGACTGACTTGTTCGTTTGGAGAGTGTCTGCAGTAATCTAGTGTTGGAGATAACTGCAATAGTTTCTCGTGCTTGTTTGGACACGCCCCTAATCCCCTCCCCTCTCCTTTTGTCGGTTCTTCCGTACCCTACACTTACCTCCTAACATGTAACTCTGGGCTGGATGCATCTGCCTTGCTTTACTACGTCTGCATGCATAGAGCACGCTTCTAGCTAGTGGCGCTACCACACTTTGTCTAGGCTGTGTGAAATCTGTGTATGTAAGCTGAAACATAAAATTTGAGTGTCTTTTCCCCCCTCGGTTGTGTGTTATAGCAGCATAAACTTCCTGTAAGCTTTGCACGTAACAAAATATATATATCAGTTTGGATTGAATGGATCAGGAGCTTAATCTTTATTTTAAAAGATTCAAAGTACTTCTGATGCTAGCAGTGAGTTTTCACAGAGTGCAAAACTTAAGTTACTCAAGTGAGTTTTGCACCACACTCCCAAAAATTGAGCCAGTAGCTTTGCTGTGAGAAAGCATTTTGAAGTGTCTTTGAATAGTTTGCAAGTTGCAAAGAGGAAGAATTCCTGCTGGTGGGGAGTCTGCTAACAGTACTAGAATACAGGCACTAGTAAGCTTAGCTAGGATTGCTTATAGCTGTGTGCTCCCTATGCTTTGAAACATTTGCACGAAGACAGCTTCAGGCACCAGCCGAGTTACTCTAGAATTTGTATTACCCATTATAAGGTGTGGTGATAGCTCTCAAACTGTGAAGTCCTAGCATGTTTCATGTGGGGAGTAGAAAGATGGGTTCTCTAGAACTATATCTTTGTCTCAGCCTGCATTTTAAGAACTACTTACACAGAAATATATACCAAGTAATTCAGTGTAATCCTGAGCCATTGGCTTTTTGGGAAGCCTGTTGTGCATACAGTATTAAGAAGCCTCGTAGGTATTTAATTGTATTTGCAGTTGATTAAAACTTCTAATTTTCATTTAGGAGCTATTAGTGGGATGTTTTACCTAATTCTTGAATGGCAGTATTTAAGTCAACAATCAAAATACTTCACATCCTACAGATGTGCACTTTTAACGTGAAGAAGCCATTCTGTTGCAGTCTCAAAAATCCATGAGTGTCTTGTACTCATGACTTCCACAGGTGCCATGGAAAAACGTGCAGAGTGAACTGCAGCTGTGTTTTAAAGCAACAGAAGAGCTTTCAGGGTTCTCTAGTTTCCTGATAATGCCTTTATTGTAAAGGGTGTTTGTTTGCTTTGCGCAACTCTTCTTTACCTGCTCTTTCAGAGGTGATGATTTACGAAATTCTGTTAAAGTTTCTCTCCCTTTTATAATAGAGCTAATGGCAGCCAAGCAAAAGCACACATCTGCACTGATGGAAAATGTGGTAGTGAACCAGACAGGGGCCTTAGTGTGCATTTGGTTATTTAAATCATTCTGCCCTTGAGGGAAATGCACCAAGTTTTGAAGAGTTGGTGTTGATATTTTAACACTTTTTGTTTCTTCCTTTATGGTTCTGGAAGTGGAATGGAATAGAACTGCTTGGTTCTTGCAGCTCCTTTGCCTTCTGTTTCTGGCAGGTGCTGATTTGGCTTGGCACTTGTCTTGCCCTGGTTGGGTGAGTGAAGCAAAGCAATGTAGAGTCCCCAGGCAGTGGAAAAGAGCTGCTTTATTGCAAAAACCAGGCCTTTTTAAGCAGTTTTGAATCATAACAAACATAATTTAACCAACCACCATACACCATGATGTGAACACATAATGATTATATAACTTGTTTTTCTACTTCTAATTCAGCCCAGTCTCTTTCCCAGAGTCCTCTTCTGCTTAGCTGAAGTAACAGGTCTGAGCCATGGTTTTACAAGGCCTTCCTTTTGTAAGGTTTTAACTATGTGCAACAGTCAGGGAGAAAGGTGGGACTTTCCTCAAGAGTGAAATTGAAAAAAGAGCTGTTTTGCACTTAGAGTGCTGATCTGCATGTTGGCTGTCCCTGTTTAAAATGGAGTCCATCATCCACAGTTACATAAGAAGGCTGACTTGTTGCAACAGGTTTGAGTGCATGTGCTTCTGAATCTGTCTTTTGCCTAATAAATCACCAAGATCTAGTGTCCTAAATAACTTAGTTTGTGATGAAAGGGAGGACAAAGCCATTCTCTCTGCCCCATCTGCTTTTATTAAGCAAAGTAGTAAAGACTGCTGTGCTCTGTTACTCCTTTGAAAGGCTCCAATTACTGTTTGATCTATAATGAATCTTTCACCAGAGAACATGGTTTGATACTTGATTGCTACTAATTTACATTTTTTAAACAAACAAAAACGTTGTGAGGGATAGATTTAACTTTTTAAGGCTGTGTGAACAAAATAATTTTCAGGAATAGGATTTCTGAGTTACAAGTGAGTGTTGTATGATAAAATTGGCAAAATTACTGACTTGTGGAAGATACTTGTCTTTTGCAAGGCTGGAGTGGGCTTAAAATACCCTGAAGAGATTCAATGTGTCCCTTAAGTCCAGGAAGAAAAAGATGTACTTAGAGGTGTTTGTGACCACTGTTTTAACTGTGGAGTGTGCCTACCCATGGAACTAAGCTGCCATCTTTTTATTTAGGAATCAAAACAGCTTTTGTCAGGAAACAGAGTGACACAGCATTCATAGCAGCTCACTGTGAAATGATCCCAATTGAATGGGTGTGCAGAAGAATTGCTACTGGCTCCTTCCTCAAGAGAAACCCAGGTGTCAAAGAAGGGTATAAGTTTTACCCACCCAAAATTGAGATGTTTTACAAGGTAAGTTTCCTTTCCTGTGATGCTCATCAAACGTGAGCAGTGCTAGAATTCTGTGTTATCTCCTTTCAAAATGCTGACATCAAGATAAAGCAAGTAGTGCTGGTGGCTGACCAGTCCTCTCACTATCAGTAGTTTTGCCGTTCTAATGTTTGTTGCATTCTTGTCCAAAAGCTGTTTTGTCCAAAGTCCATACAGTAGTGGCTTACAGTGCAATCAAAGAATAACAAGTCAAACTGTACTTAAAACTAAAAAAATGAAGCTTTTTATCCATAAGCTTAATGCATCAGTTGAAACAGATGTGTTGATATATTTGAAGAAATTAAAATAAACAGTACTTGCATGGTGAGGGTAAATAGCTAGCAATCATTTAGGATTCTGAGCTCCTTTGGGATGTGTGCTGAAAGATGTATCTGGTGAACTGTAATCTAAAGTGTGGTGTACTCTGAAAGTGGTCAGGTGTTACAGCAAGTGTTTTCAATGTTACTGTCTTTTTTTAAATGCTAATCATAAAACACTAGTTTGAGGCCTGTATTTGTTACTTGATAACAAAACAACACACAAAACCTTGTACCTTCTAATGGTTATTTTGGCAAGCTTAAATTAATGTATTTGTTCTGATTTTCTTAACAGGATGATGCTAATAATGATCCACAGTGGTCTGAAGAGCAAATAATTGAAGCAAAATTCTGTTTTGCTGGACTTACTATTGGCCAGACTGAAGTGGATATTATGTCTCGTTCTACTCAAGCCATTTTTGAGATCCTAGAAAAAGCATGGCAGCCCCAAAACTGCACTCTTGTAGACCTGAAGGTATAAGAATCTAATTTCTCATGATTCTGGTTTTGACAGGAAAAATATCTCTGTATAATCACTAAAATAGGATTCTTACTGTCTTTTTAGATTGAATTTGGTGTTAATGTCCTGACAAAAGAAATTGTTCTTGCTGATGTTATTGACAATGATTCATGGAGACTGTGGCCAGCAGGAGACAGAAGCCAGCAAAAGGACAAACAGGTGGTGCTTTAATCTTTACCTTCTAAATGAACAGGGCAGAGGAATGAAGAAAGTAAAGCCTACAGTTTAACATCTGCTTTCAGAGTGGTTTTTTTCTACATGGTCTTATCTTGTTATGGAGTAATTTGCATGGTACCTCTGTCCAAGCCCGTTCTCATTAAATAGTTTATCTCATTTATGGTAGAAGAAAATTCCTCTGTCTATCTTCAGCTGGAATACCCAACAGCTTTATTAACTGTCATGATGAAGTGTGGGGTTTCCAGGAATGATAAGGATTTCTTACCTGCATAGATAATAATGAAATAGTTGGGTAACAGATTCGTGGGAAGAACAGAAGCTTTGGTTCCCAGGTCTGCCTCCAAGTTCCAGTTTGTTCAAAAGGGTATCTTCTACTAGTAGAGATCTGGTGATACTTAAGCACCCTCACTGCAGTTCCCTCCTTTCTTTGTTATTTATTTTGGTTAACCATTAATTCAATAATATTGCCTCCAAAAGTGTTACTAATAGACTGTGCCCACATATGAGGCCTGCAAACAAGTTTGAAACAGAACTTGTCCTATATTCAAACTTACAGCATTTATACTTCTCAAATATCTCTGGATTACCAGATGACTAGTTATGAAGGAACTGTTTTGGCACTGCTGCTGCCAAGAGTTTGTCATGGTTGTTGAGACCTGGTGAAAGTGTTGTAAGCCACAGGGGAAGATTCCAAAGTGTATGTGGGAGGAAGGGTATTAATTTTAAATTTGGTAGCAAAACTGCTCTGTTGTTTATTTGACCTGGATTATGTAGCAGCATGCTTGTGTGAATTGCTCTGACAGTCCCATAAAATAAGGTACATGGTAACATCATGTGGAACCTGGGTTGGTACAGTGCTGCTGCAGGCAATCATGTCATTACAAATCCAATTTTAAAGAAGTTGTATGTTTTTTCTTAAATTTTCCCTGTGGAAAGCTTCTAAAACCTTGATGCCCTTGTGGCTGAAAGTCTTTTGTGTTGTAAATGGCCATAAATTGCAATGCAGAAGGTTGTTTATACCTGGAATTGCTAGAAACTGTGTAAATATTTCATTTGAGGAATAATAATAATAATTATTCTTATCAATTATGGTCTTTTGTGTTCCCAAACCACATTAATTTTATCTGCTAGTTTTGGCTGGGGTAGGGTTATTTTTCCTGACAATGGCTAGTATGGAGCTATATTTTGGATTTGTGCTGAACACAAGGTTGATAATATAGAGATGCTTTTTGTTATTGCTGAGCAGGGCTTACACAAACCCCAAGGCCTTTTCTGCTTTTGGCACTGCCCTCTGGCAACGAATTTGGGGGTGCATGGGGAGCTGGGAGGAGCCATAGCTGGGGCAGGTGGCCCCAGTTGACTAAAAGGATATTCCAGACCATGTGGCACCATGTTCAGTATATAAAGTGTGGGGGAGGGAGGAAGGGCTTGTGGGGAGACTTTTGGAGTAATGTTTTGTCCTTCCAAGTCATGGTTATGTGTGATGGGGCTCTGCTGTCCTGGAGATGCCTGAACACCTGCCTGCCTGTGGGAAGCAGTGAATGAATTCCTTGTTTTGTTTTGCTTGTGTGTGCAGCTTCTGCTTTGCCTGCTAAACTGTCTTTATTGCAACCCATGGGTTTTCTAAATTCTACCTTTCAGATTCTCTCTGTGATCTCTGGTGGGGGAGTGAGTGAAAGGCTGTGTAGGGCTTGGCTGCTGGCTGAGGTTAAACCACAACACTTCAATGCTTTTATTTTCCTTTTTTCAGTCCTATCGGGACCTGAAGGAGGTGACTCCTGAAGCACTGCAAATGGTTAAGAGAAACTTTGAATGGGTTTCAGAAAGAGTGGAGGTACCTGTTTTTATGTGAACAACACATCTAGTCTTTGATAACTGTGTGCCTTCAATCCTGTTGACTGCTCTTACATCTCTACTCTCTCTCCATTCTTTTCTCCAGTTGCTTCTAAAAACAAAGAGCCAAGGTAGAGTTGTGGTGTTAATGGGATCTCCTTCTGACCTCAGTCACTGTGAAAAAATAAAAAAGGCATGTGCAATCTTTGGAATTCCTTGTGAATTAAGAGTGACCTCTGCTCACAAAGGGCCAGATGAAACCCTGAGGATCAAAGCAGAATATGAAGGTAAATGCCAAGAAATACTGATTTGGATTGAAACAGCATCATGTTTCAGAATGACCGGGCAACTTCAAAGATTTGTGGGGTTTTTCCATTTTTTGTTAAACAGAGCACCAAGCTGTTTCACACTTGATAGTAGCATGACTGCTCTAAGTAATTTTGGAGTAATGTGTTGTCTTACTGCCCTGCCACAACTTCCATTACTCAAAGTCTAACCTCTGCTTTTATCCCAATATCAGAATTGCTTTGCCCAAGCCTTGATCATGTTAATAGATTTATTGTAGCATCTTGCTGCTGGTGCCAGCATTTCTGAAACAAGGAAGAACAGTCTCTCTAGCTGACTGAATATTCTTATGAGTTATATTAGGCAGATGTTGCTCCCACCATGTTTTTCTGTTTGATGGAAATATTCTTGCTTATTACTTTAGGTGCCATGAGAAAATACCATGAGAAAAAATACTTGCTTTGAATTACTCTTTGCCAAGAAGACTTAACATCTCTTCAGAAGTGTTTATAGCCTAGCAGAGGAGATACAGGAGATATTTATTTTTGTGGGAGTATACACATTCTATGCATACCATTCTACTTGGTGAAACTACAGATGTGGTAACCATAGTTAAAACACTCACCTTGAGGTGAACTGTTTCAGATTTAAGGAGAGGAACACTTACAGATGCCAGAGGTTTAATGGCTGTGTTCTCTACAAAGCTAAGCAACACCTCTTCCTCTGATACTGAGACTTCCCCTCAGAGGCAGAGTAAGAAATGCTAGTTTTAGCTGTGGTAAACAGTAGCTGGGATTTAAGGATGTAAGATTTCTTACAAGAAATTTCTGTAAAGGAGGAAGTTGGACACAAAATGTTAGTGCCACGTAATGGAATTTAAAGGATAGCTGCAGACACAATTGTGAACTTGGACAAAGTTCTCATGAAAGCAAGGGGTAGGGAGTAAGGTGGATTGCTTATCTCTGACTGTCTTCCTCCCCACCAGGAGATGGAATCCCAACAGTGTTTGTTGCAGTGGCTGGCAGAAGCAATGGTTTGGGGCCAGTAATGTCTGGTAACACTGCCTACCCAGTTGTCAACTGCCCTCCACTCTCAGCTGACTGGGGTACTCAGGATGTGTGGTCCTCTCTTAGACTGCCCAGTGGTAAGATAATCTTCAGCTTATGCTCTTGTTCTGATCTAGTTCTATTTTGTTGTTGTTGTTCTGCCGTACACACACGGGGCAAAACGTTGGAAAAGCAGCTGAGTCAGTACCAAGCAAAGTCTGTGGAAATGTCACTTAGAGGCTTTTACTTCTTATTGGCAAAAAGCCCAACAGACAAAGCAGAGATTATTCTACATAATCTTTGAAAAAAGTAAACCTTGTCTAATATCCTTGCTAAACATTTCATTTTTAAATTGAAAATAATATTAATGGAAATTTAAGCAATTAAATTTTGATGCATTTTCCTTGTGATAAAATATCAAACAGTTATCTTTCTCAACAATCACTGCAGGTAAACCTCAAGTCTTAACTACTAATTCAGTGCATTTCTACCTATATGATTTTTAACTTTGTTAATAACTTGAGTGGAGGCCCAGAAATTTATTATCTCTGTAGAAGGGAGTCATTTGCATGATGGCTTTTGGAGTAACATGTCAAAAGCAGTCGTATTAAAAGTAATACTTGCTTTAAAAACTGGATCATGTGGCTTCTGGAGGCTGAAACAAGCCTTGTCCTAAATTGTTATTCAGAGAAAAATGTTTTGTTTGACTATAAACTATGCTTTAGTAAATAGCATTCTCTTCTCTGCAGGTCTTAGCTGTCCTACTACTCTGTCACCTGAAGGAGCTGCCCAGTTTGCTGCCCAGATTTTCGGGTTAAACAACCATTTAGTGTGGGCCAAACTGCGATCCAACATGTTAAACACCTGGATCTCCTTGAAGCAGGCTGACAAAAAACTTAGAGAGTGCTCCTTGTAAGTCACACTGACAAGTAACTGTTATTAGTTACACAAAGACAATGGCGTGTGCATATTCATTCATGTTAGGATTTACCCTTGGATGAGCCCAGAAGTCCTGCATCATTTCTTGCAGAAGAAAGCATTGTTAGAGCAGAATAGGAAGTCTGTTGTGTCCTTCCCTTGTGTATTTTTTTAATATAACAACTAAGTAGAGGTGGGGAAGTAGTATTTTAGGTATCTCTTTCTGTTGCTCCAGAATGGGGCTGTTCTGCTTTTTAGTCTATACTATACTGTTAACTACAGACTATGTCAAGAGAATGATTTGGTGCAAACTAAATAGAATTCAACTAGTCTTCTGCATTTCTGTAACAGCAACATTCTTCCATAGTATTAATGTATGTCTTGAAACTTATTAAATGAACTGGACTGCTGACTAAGGCCAGTGTTGATGCTGTTCTGCTTGCAATGATATGTTTTCTATAGCAATAAAACGGCAACATATGCTATATTAATAGGAAAAGAGTTTGGAAAAATGCTATAAGAGCCTGAAATAAATACATGCCTTATTTAAAAATATATATATACATACATCTATCTTTTTTAAAAATGTGTGTGTATATTTACCCCATTGATACCTTTTGGAGTGATGTGATGATGAAGTTAATACCAATTTGCTTGTTCATAACAAGCTATAAATAGAAATGGCTTGAGTTACCTGTAACTTGGCTTGTTGCCTGTTTGCTCTAATTCTTGCCTAGTCCAAGCTTTGTTCTTTTAAATACTGGGCATATCTACCTTCAGTAGTTCTATAGGGCCTATGTGATGATGTTGGACTGTCTTAATACACTTCAATAGCTGTAGCTATTCTATGTCTGTATTTCCTCACTCTTTGGAAATTTTACTGAACTGAACAGGGGAACAAATACTAAAGCAACAAACTTCTTGGGGGGAAAATCTAAGCATGACTTTCTTGTCTTTGCACACACCAGTCTTCTGAGTAGTTAAGATTCTAACAAATATGCAATTACTCAAAGTATGTAACATCTGTGCTTTTACAATTATAAATAAACTATTGAATGCAAATCTGCTTCATGGAGATTTATTGAATAAGTGCACTCAGCTGAATAAGCTTGAATAAGTGCTATCAGCTGTGGTACATAACTTCAGGACCTGAAATTAGGTAATAATGTTGTAAGAAGCTTATGCATTAAAACCTGCATGGAACATTATTTGGTGACAGCCTTCTGAAAGATACTCTGCTACTTAATTGTCTCAGGAGTGCTGCTTTGACCTTGTGTATCTGTATAGAAGAGCTCTAAGCAGTGTTCCCTTGAATGCAAGGATTTAAAATTTGTCAAAGCTTACTCTAAAGTAGAAGAACTATAACTTTTCTTAAACATTAGGGGCATTTAGTCTATCGTTAGCAAATTTGCAGATAGCAGGAGGTTGGGTTGGCATATTGATCTGCTGGAGGGTAGGAGGGCTCTGCAGAGGGCTCTGGTGGCTGGATGGATGGGCTAGCTAGGGCCTTTGATAGGAGGTTCAGCAGGACCAAGTGTTGGGTACTGTACTTAGGTCATGTGAACCCCAGGCAGCACTACAGGCTGGGGCCAGTGGCTGGAAAGCTGTCAGAAAAGGACCTGGAGGTGCTGATGACAGCAGCTGAACATGAGCCAGTGTGTGCCCAGGTGGCCAAGAAGGCTGATGGCACTCTGGCCTGTATCAGCATTAGTGTAACCAGTTAGACTGGGAAGTGATGATCCTCCTGCACTGGTACAGCTGCAGCTTGAGTGCTGTGTCCAGTTCTGGGCTCTCACTTTAAAAAGGACATGGAGATATTGGCACATGTCCAGGGAGGGGCAACAAGGCTCTGGAAGGGTCTAGAAAATGTCCTGTGAGGAGCAGCTGAGGGAGCTGGGTTTGTTTACCCTGGAGAGGGCTCAGGAGGGACCTCCCTGCCCTCCCCAGCTCCCTGGAAGGAGGCTGCAGTGAGGAGGGGTTTGGTCTCTCCTGCTGTGCCTGCAGTGAGAGGACAAGAGGAGACAGCCTAAAGCTCACACAGGGGAGATTCAGGTTAGATATCAGAATTTCTTTTTCACTGTCAGTGTTGTCAAGTGTTGGAGTGGGTTGCCTGGGTGGTGGAGTCACCATCCCCAGAGGTGGTCAAAAGGTGTCTGGACCTGGTACTGGGGGATAAGGTTTAAGGATTTAGGGGGTTATAGTGATAGTGCTGGGTGGATGATCTTAGGGGTCTCTTCCAGCCTAGATGATTCTATGATTCTATACTGCATTTTTTGAAGCACTGACTTTGAAGTAAAGATCCTCAGGACTGGGATTTTTTTAGCAAGCAAACTATTTACCAAGTTAATACTTGCCTGCATACTTGCCGAGGCACATCTGAAAGCATGCTGACAACTCTCCTGACAAGACACTGACATTAACTTCAACTAGCAGAAGAATTAATGAGTGAAGAGTCCATGCTCTTTGTTGGCTTGGGTGAGTGAATTGGATCATCTTATCTTGTAATCAGACAAGCACCAGAGCGAACAACTGTAAAGGAGGTGGCAGCGTTTCTTCCTCCTGGTGGCAGCAGCCTGCTCACTCATCTGCATAGCAGTATTTAGCCTGAGGGTGAAGTTACACAGTAGGTGAAGGTGTCATTTCCTATTTGGCCCTACCCAGCACTGCACTGGGTGTTGGCTCTGATGGGTAGTCAACCTGACAAGGTTACTAGCCATCGTAGCACCATGCTGGATTTAAAAGCTAGAGCCAGCCAGCCACTGGTGTCTCTTCAGCCCACAGTGCTGTGCTGTCTGTAGTCTTCCTCCGTGCAATAACAATTAGTAACAGATGATGACTTGAATGTTAACACCTGAAATACTTGGTTTGGTCTCTAGTTACTTTTCCCAAATTACTTTCACCCCAATTATACTAACTTCATTTGTAAAATTGTGCCAATTTACGTGAGGCATGAGCATGCTAAGTGCTTTAGTTGCCATAGAGATGGTCATTCTTCAGCTTTTGGATGGGATGGGTTGTCTGGGGGGGTTTTGTGCAGTCTGTATTGAACTCTCTAGTTGCAAATCCTTGCTTGAGCAGTTGCCTTGCAAACAAGCACCAGGACACAGCAGCTGACATTAACACTGTGCTGCTGTGATCAGCAGACAAAATCTGCAAGGATTTTCTGTAGCTGCCCTTAAAGACAGCTGCCCTAAAGGTCAGCTGGTTAGTTTAGCTGAAACTTCTTCACAAAGATTTTGCTGTGAAATGAAAATGCTTCCCTTTGATTCAGCATTTCAGCTATTATGTTGATGCAATAAACTTAAAATTGCTCCAGTCAGAAATTGTTCTTGTAGCACTTGTGCTTTTTCAGTCCAATTTAAAAAACAATCCTAACAAATTCTTGAATTAAAAAGTGCTTTTATCTTCACAGAAATCATTACACAGAGCAGTTAATTAAGTTTATTTGTATTTGGTAAATTGAGTTGAAAGTCTTTTAAGCATCTGATGTGGAACCTAGGACTCTGAATTAGATCATGTCCCAGTTAGCAGTTACCTGCTTAACAGTAAATGTTCTTTAAAGATATCAGCGAAGAACTGTTTGGACTTTGCAAAGGGAAATGCTGAGGGCAGAACTTCTTTTACATCCTACACTGCTTCAGGTACAGGTGAGTGGCAGCTGGTGCTCAGCCCTTGCTCACATAATTTCATTTCCACAAAAAAGCCACACCCAAAACCTCCCCATTTTGCAAAAATTAGGGGAAAATCAGTCATGGCTTCCACAGGTTTGTTCTCCATCCACAGCTCAAAGGTTAAAGCATCTCTCCAGAACAGTGAAGGCATGTTTTTAGTATCTACTGCCTGTGAAAAGCTGTAAAAGTGAATTGAAGGCCTAGAGAGAATGTGCTTTAGACTTCTTGGGGATGGCATTAAGGCAGTCCCTGTTTTAAAGTAATTCATACCCAAAGAAAAATCATGATTGTTCCCCCACTGGAGTGGGCATCTGGACCTTTTCTTACAGCCTCAGAGATTTCTTTAGCATTGCAACTTAATTGAGAAATAGTGGTGGAAATTCTGAGCCATATTCTAAAATAAAATCAGAGGTGCCAGTTGCACTGTATTTGGATTGTGTTGCAGTTGGCATGGCCTGTGCATTTTCAGATGACACTTCCTGTTCAAAACTTCCAAAAGCTTATACATGAAAATGATCACTGTTTGGGCTCAGGCAAAAATAAAGTGTAAATGTTGTTGGGATATTCAAGACTTGTTTCAAAGTATGCACTAGAGGAGAAAGTTATAAAAGTTTCATAGAGGTTTAATTAAAAAAACAAAAACAAAACAACAACAAAAAAACCCAAATACAAACTTAAAATCTCCTGCAGAGCTGAAGTGCCTCTAGAGTTGTACTGCAGTCCCAGTTCCCAGCTCCCTGCTCCACTTGTGATCTAAATGTGTGCATTCAAAGCTCCTCACTGTTGCTGTGCAATGGCTTCCTGGGTGAGAGGGACCTACAGCTGGTTAAGGATTTCCTCTTGCACTTTTGGAGAAGCATTTTAGATCTTAACAGGGCAAATCAGCCTCTTACTAATCAGCTTTATCAGGATACACAAAGTTAATGTTCCAGTTGGGAACCTCAAAGCACAAAACCTAACATGCACTACTCTACATGTTGGAACAGCCTCCCTGGTTATAAGCAATTTGATCCCCTTGCTTCTGGAGGAAAGGACAAAACATAACCTTTCCCTCAATTCTTAGAAGAGTGTTTTAACCACCGCAGGCATGCAGAGATCTGTGGGAAGGGAAGATCACCATCTCCCCTTTTCCCCCACGCTGTCTCAGTTTGTTTCCTTAAGTAACTGCAAGCAAGCTTACCTCTAGAGCTTTGGCTTTCTGCCTCGGGAATTCTCCTAGCAAGCCTCTGACAGGTCCTGTTGTCTTTCTTCTGATGATGACTCAGTTCAGCTACAGTGGGAAGCTCTCCACAGGACAGGATTTACTTCCTGAAGGGTATTCCCTGAGTGCAAAGGTGATCTTAGACAGACTTGTTCCCTGTGGGAGGTAAAATTCAAAACTTCTTCAGGAAGGAATGAAGATGCATTTGCACAGAAGTTGGTAAAAGAATGAACTGTAACAGCTTTTCTCTTTCCCCCCTATGACAGATGTCATCACCAGTGAGGAGGATATTTTCACAGAAAAATAGTGCAGCAAACAAGCTGCCAGAAGCTCAACAGATGCTTGTGAATATCAAGCATTAAGTTCAAGTCTTTTTCAATGACAGAGCTTTTCATAGAAAAAAATGGGCTGTCATTCACTTGGTGCTTCCCAGACCCCAGGATTTCATCCAACAGGCACCTGAAGCATCTGGTCTGGTGAAGCATCAGATCTGGGTCTGATATGCTGGCAGAGGAAAGAGGATGGGCTGTGGCCTCTGCAAGGAACCCTCAGTGAGAACCAACTAAGGTCTGATGCAAGAGGGGAAAATAAGGAGGAAAAAAAAGAAAAAAACAAAACAAAACAAAACAAACAAAAAAAACCCCAAAAAACCAAAAACAACATCATCCCTCCCCTTACAGCACTGTCAAGGAAAGAAGCTGGTAGCCCACTTTGCCAAGCCCCTCCTACAGCCCTTTATGCTGATAAAGTCATTCTGAGCTGACAGACCAGAAAGCTCTTGAGCACAAGGAACAAACACTCACTTAAAGAGGTAATATAATTAAGATGCCAAGCTCCAGAGAATTTGTTTGGATTGGAAAGTGACTGTATTTGTCTTAATATGGCACAGCCTTTGGTTTCCCATTACATCATTTCCCTTTTCTAACACTAAACATCTACTAAATGGCCAGTTTCATAGCTAGTACAGGTTCCTATTCAGTCTGCTTTAAAAGTTATTTCCAATATAGGACATCCTTCCAACTTATTTACCAAACAAAACCAAACCCCTCAACTGGAATTGTGAAGACTTTAGGAACTGCTTTCCCTCTAACACCCAAAACATTTTGTCCTTGAGAGCCAGTCACATATTCATAGGCATTTCTGACTCCAGTTTAACTACATCACTGCTAAAATCAAGAGCTGGTTTTTTTTTAAATCCATGGTAAAATCCTGCTATATGTCTTTGCTTGTAAAAGCAGTTGCAGTCATGAGCAGACAGGAAAGCATAACTTCTCAAAAATCAAGGCTCAATGGACTCTATTTTGTTTTGTTTTGGTAAAGGCCTTAGAACACCTTAAATCCTATGATTAAACATTTTACAGCTTTAGGTTAATTGTAGAAAAGCATATAAATGAAAGGATAATGAACAGATTGCAGTGTGATACCATGGATACTACCTTCCTTAAACAGGTATTTCATCTACAAAGTGGAAAACCTTCCCATTATAAACCCAGCTGGACATAGCCAGGTCTTTACAGTCAAAGTCAGTACTGAAAAAACAACATCTCAGCCTTGGTGAGGTGCACGCCAGGCAGATGTGGTTTGTCTACTGCTCCTGACAGTAGTCAAAGACAACCATCAACCACTGTCTCTGGGAACTGTCCCTGCCTCAATGTCAAGTGAGCAGACCTGGTACTGTGGGGCTCCCTCGTGCTGCTCTCCAGGACTCAGCTGTGCAGGTAACTCTACCCTGTCTCATCTGTGATTGATGCAAGTGAGTCTAAAGCACAATTTGAGTATCCAGCACAGATTTACATACTGATGCAGAGCTCCAAGGAATGGGTTAGATCACCTAAAAAAACCAAAAAGATGACCAAGTTTTGTAAAGCATTTAGCAATGTTTGAATCTGGCCTCATCTTTCACGGGGTTCAGAGCAAACACCTTTCTACTAATGTTCTAAGATCACTTCAAGTTTCACTCCCATCAACATATCTTACAGTCATCTTTGCACATTGTCCTTAAAGAAATTTAGGGCCAGTAAAGAAGGCCCACAAAGAAATAATTTGCTAGAACAAATGTGACAGATGTTTGCCAATTACCAAAAGAAAAATCAAGTTAGATAGGGAAATACAAAGTTGCCATTTCATACCAAGAAAACTGAACTTTCTAAACCTAATGTTCATCAGTGCTCATCCAGGGCAGCAAGTTGTTAAAGGAAATGATGTTTGGTCAAAGGTTGGAGGTAAGTATTAATAATAAATTAGGAATTTCAGTGAGATCTCTGGCCATAATTTAACAAAACAGGGAAGAAGTCCTTGCCAAAATACACATCACTTCCAGGCAGATATTTCTGAGTATGGTGACTCCACCCCATCACACTGAAGTTTGTGGCTTCTCTTAGATTAACATACATGCACATCCAATTCACTGTACAGCTATTTATGGATCACCAATTTTTTGAGACACATCTAATTTTGTTCTCATGCTTACCCAAAGAACATCTCTACATCAAGTTGTCAATCTTATGACTGTACAAAGAAGGCACAATCTCATGAATAAGATGCCCCAACAATCATTTAGGGCAGCTCTTGTAGGCTGATCCAGGAACACTGCCCAGCAAAGGAGACTCCCTTAACTCTGACAGAAAATGAAAGGTTGACTCTTTTGTTGACTGTTGCTCATCATCAGGTAAGACTGATCATCAATGTTGTTGTACCTTGCTTACATAGAAAGTGAGCTTTCCTCTTTTCCCTTTTGCTCAAGTCTAGACCACTTGCATTCCATTCAGGTTTAATGACATTGATTTTGAACCTTACTATAATAATACAAAGAGATCAAACTTTGTCCTTAGCCATCTTGTTTTATTGTTCGATAGCTAAAGAATCCATGCTGTGTGATGGGGGAGGGGAAGAAAATTTAAAAAATAACTGTAAGAAAGTATTCCCCAAATTCAAAATACAATGTACAAAGTACAGCATGGTACTCTCTCCAACCTATTTACTGAAAGGGCTTTGCAAACATTCGAGTGTTGTTCTGCCCCACGGTAACTGCACAAAATGACACAATCTGGTACACAAAATACTCACTTTAAAAAAATTCAGTTTGAAAAACCTCTTAAAAATCTTTCATTTCCAATCTCAATTTTCTATTGTTCCCAAGAGCACCTAAAGATAATCACGTCTGTGGAATGATTACTGAAGAGTGGTACTTATAATTAGACTTAATGCAGCATTTGTTAAACACAGTAAATTTGCTTTTTATACTGTTGTTGTTTGTCTTCAATAAAGCTTTTCCTTACATGGTTTATACAATTCCAGAAGTAAAACTCCTTTATGCACAGGGCAGTACAACCCAATTGACACTTGCATTGTTACTGTATTAAGAAGTCACGGGAGTTTATAAAGACATTTAAAAGCCACATCTTTCACCAGATTAAGGAATAACCTGAGTTTCAAAAATTGAGTTTCAAACTCAAGCTCTTGGCAAGAATTAAAAAAAGAATTACCACTAGTTTATTTGGGTATTTCAAACCTGGCTACAGGGACTTTTCACTGCCAAGGAAAAAAAATCCTGTCACCTGCATTCTTACAAAGATCATGGTGATACAAAGATTATATTTCTAGAGTTATAGCATATGGAAGTGCAAAAATAGAGGATCCCCTTTCTTCTTTTATTATGCAAATAAAGCTTCCAAAATATTCACCCAGGACTTTAGTCATACTTTAAAGGCGAAACTTACCTTGGATAGAAACTGATATTGCAAGATGATCCAGCAGATTTCAGGCTGCCTGTAATATCCCCAGCTTTGAACTCCAGAAGAGAACAAGACCAGAGTATCTGACTAGCAAATCAGTGAAATACCTCACTGCTCTGCAAGGAAAAAAGTTTTCTACAACTTTTAAGTTTTGCAAAATGCAGACTTCATACCTCATTTGAACAAAGTAGAAAGAAAAGCAGGACACCAGGAAAAAACTTGTCTGACCAATAATTAGTCTGAGACAGGTACTATAATCAGATTATGAACATACCAGTTATGTCATAAAGTGCTCACAACCTTAGTGTAGATTAAACAGCAGCTTCTGGATTTACTTAAGATCCCAGAACAGAAGCATACGGAAAAGGAAAGTGATTTTAAGTTTCTGACAAAGTTAAAAATATTACAAACTTTTAGCTTTTATTGAAAATTAAATATATTAGCAAAAGCAAGATTTAAGAAATATTTTACAAATGATTTACATACAAGAAAGCCAGTATCAGACATATTCACAAATATGCAAACCTTTAATTACAAAAAGTACCTATTGGCAGCATGATGCTAACCTTGCCACTGCAGTGTGCTCTACTATTTATATGAATAAGGCATAGAACTCACATTTGCACCAACTTAAAAAGTTCAAATAAAACTTTAAGCTTTTGAATCCTGGATGCACAATCCCTGATAGACACACGCACGCACACTCTAAGATCTCTTCTTCTAAGCTCTACAAACTAAGTGTGTGCTCTGGAAGAACAGCCTGAAAAGCCCAGTAGAAATGTAACTGGTACTAGCATTTAGATTTCAGTTTCCTCTTTAAAATGTACAGGCCTAGGTATGTAAACCATATTCACAGTTTAAGTATTTTTAGACAAGTACCTTTTTTTTTCTGCATTTGTTCCTTAAAGTTGGCTCTCAGTTCAGCATACAGTTCATGTCACCAGTTTTGTTATGCATACATTTACAAGATAGCTTTAAAAAATCTGTGCCATATTCATGGTCAAGATAGTCAAACAAGAGTAGTAATATCCAACTGTGACATTCAATACTATATTTCAAATATTTGTGCAAACAGCAAAAAACAGTTGTTTGAGGCAAACATTTGCAAAACCTTTATTACCTCCTCAATGTTGTAAACTTGGACTGTCAGCCTTAAGTCCTGCACTTCCACACTTAGAAAAGTCAATTGCTAAAATGATCAAGTCTCAAAAAGTTCTTTTCTACATAGTGCAAATTTTAATGTAGATAATGTGAAAAACATATCTAGCTGGATTGACTTTGTGCAATTGTCAGTGGTCTTCTCTCATAGTTGAAGAAAGTGTGCATCCAATGAACCATGTGGTTCAGGAAGCCAGGAGGGTGGAGAGAAAAAACAGTTCCATTACACTTCTCAAACCAGTGCTAGATGTGCAAAGGCAGCAAAAATTCCAGCTGCTACTACAACCAGAACAGAGTAACTTTTCAGGAAGACGCAGGCGGTTAGTCACTTGGACTGGTCTCTAGAAAAATAGGTGAGTATATGTTGGATCTTTATCAGACGGTCTTTTAAAGACATCATGGAGAGAACTGACAGCTGGTACCTGGGGTCTACTGGGAGAACAGCTAGAAGCCACCAACACCAAGCAGGACCATTGGGCATTGCCTAGAAATAAAACATAAGTTAGTTACCAATAACCAATGTTGTATAGCTGACTACCATGAAGACATCAAAAGAAAAAGTCATCAATGACCAAGACTACTTTAAAGTTTGATACTAACTAGAGAATTCCAAATCCATGAGATTAGAAGAGTGCTGAAAAGATCTCTTCAACTGAGAAGTCAAAGTACACTTAAACTAAGCTTTAGAAAGCAATTTTTTAAAGACAACATAGGAAACTCCTAAGATCCTTGGCAAAAGATGGCTAAGCACAGGACAGTCACCCCATGACAAACCTCCTTGATAATAATTAAATCTAGTACTTGTCATGCTGTTCTTAAGACCTGAATACTCTTGAAGCCTAATGTTTTCATTATAATTACCTTTACTTGATGGAATCCTCTGTCACATCCCAATTCCACTCCCCTTCTCATTACCTTCTAGACAGAGCAGGACTATTTAGAAAGTTTCTTCTAAGCAGTTAAAACTCTAACTTTTTCCTGTATTAATTACCAACATCAACCATTAGATGTCAGACCTTGAACTGGACTTAATACTCCTCAGTAGAGGTCCTGCCCCTGCAGAAAATATTAAGTACCTCAAATGATTTGCAAAATTATTACTGGTAGTGGTACACTCCAGGATAACATTTCCTCACTTGCAGCTGTTGCTACACAGCTGACACATTGGTGTTCTATTATAAATCTCAGGTACATACTCACAGTATTCCCATCCTGCTAATTATTCTGGTTTTGCACACATATTCCTCTTTCCTAGTATGCTGTTTTAAATCTATTTTTATAAAATTGTTCTAGAATCACATCTGACTTCATGCACTGGCCCCTACAGCATCTACAGTCCCCCAAGATAGGCTAATATAGTTTCACAGAAGTACACAGCAGATGGGTGAGGGACAAGCTTCCCTAAGATCCCAATTCACATAAAACTCCGCTTTGAAAACCAAATCTTACATGTTTTTAAATGTTACTTTTCTATGGCCTCCACTCCCTCATTAATTGCTTATAATAACCATCAGAAGAGACTGCTGCAGCTAGTTTCTTAAGAAACATTTGTCAAATGCTAGCAGCTGCAGCAGTTTATGGCATTAGCCAGAAAGGAGGAAAGTGTTATTTGTGATTTCCTTTGCCAAATGTAACTGCCTGCACATGGCAGATTCAGTTTCTTTACTTTCCCAGGGAGAAAACAGAGAGCTTTTCCACTTTGAATTCTAACACAAACTAACAGTTTAACTGTTACTTGAACTTAAGGTGTTTTCAGTTTACTAGTTATTTTTCCACCTCAGCATATCATCCTTTCCTGGAGAGACTGCTGACCAGTGACAGAATTGCTTTCTGTTGCTCACTGTAAGAGAAACAAGGTGCAAGCCTTATTGTCTTTGAACCTGGAAAAAAACGTGAGCTTTTCTTTTAATACTTAGCAGTTGGTAATAAGGTTTTTATTTTTAGAGATAAACATCTAATAATGAATATTAAACGACGTCTCACCTGTATATTTTCCTCCCTGTCAGGCATTGGTCCGAAGTGCTGAAGAATTTGAGTACGAAATTTGTTTCTTAAGTTTTGGAACCAACTGCAGGCCTGATTGTAAACGAAATTGTGAAGCTCTCTCAATTTCTTTAGTTCTTCTTCATCAGCAACCTGTAGGAGGAAAGTTATGAAAGAGTTATGATTAATGATAAAAAAACAATTAAGGGGTTTAAACTAAAATAAAAACCACTCAATTTCAACTATATATAGATACATTTCTTGTGTTCTGCATAACCTTGACTGCTAATGACTGAATGGTAAAGAAGTATTGTGATTTTTCAAAGTTACAACTTTAAGCTACTGTTGAAACAAGAACTGTTGTTTTCTTATTTGTTCTATACTAATAGTTTAATAAAAAAATTAGGCTAGCTTCTAGAGATCTAAAAATTTGAAAGAGACCTTTCAAGAATAAACCAAGCAAAAATCTTGATATATTAATACTAGCAAGTATTTAGACAGCGTTCTGGATACCTTAACATCTTCCAAATATTCAATGTCTGCAGTGCAATAACCATCTTTCATGCCTCTCCGTAGAACTCTAAATCTCTTTCCACCAATTGTATCAACAACAGACCGTCCATCAGGTAGAAAATGAACGTTCCTAATTTGCAGCATGCAACCATAATCTGCAAAACTAAAAAGAGACCTTGTCAGTAATGCAATGATACACTTCTGAAAAGATGCTTTTGTAATTAAAAATTACAAAAGAGATGGGAAGCTTAGAATTAGGATGTTAACCTACCCATTTTGAGAATCACTTATGCACATCCCAAACTGTTGAGTTCCAGTTTCCATACTCCTGCGAATCATAAGTCGATATCTTGGCTCAAATACATGTAGAGGGCAAGGCACAGTAGGATATGCCATAGTGCAAACAAACATTGGAACATTCTTGGTCAAGCTTCAAGAGAATATAAAAAAAAATATATTCCTTCAAAATCTAAATATTGAGCTAGGCCAAGGCAATACATTTTTTCAGTATGTCTGCTATGTTTGAGACCATAAAGCACTCTTTTTTAGTCAGAATATATTGTAGAAACTTTCATGAATGATAAACCCACATACTGGTAACAGTGGCTGAATACCTATGTACTGATTTGCATACATACTAGACAGAGGACTCACTGTTATCTAGGTAGTGAGTGAATGAAGGGCTCTTTTTTGGGGATTGGGGTGTCAGCTACTTTTTCATTTGTGCTTTAGTTTGTTCTATAAAAGCAATTAAGCCCACAGAGACAGAGTTTTCCTGTAAGTAAAAAGATGTAGTAGTAACTACATAGCAGCTAGGTCACCATCACTTTCAAGGAGAGACTCCAGATCACAGGATGCAACCCAGTGTATAATTTGCACCCTGCAATATGCCTCAGCAGGCATAACTGAATAACAAAGTATTTTTTTCATCCTATTTTATCAAGTATGTATAGTTGATAGTAGATACAATTAAATTATCATTAAAACATTACTAGGCACTTAATTTTAATGCCTTTCAGACCATAAAACATAATTCTACTGGATGGATTCTGTTAAATAAGTTGCATGAGCTGTAGTTTTAAATAGTTTCCAGCATTCATATCTACAATACATGATGCTCTATGTATTTGAAGAACTCTCTGAGAATAACACGTTTACAAAAAATCCCAACAATTTTTTTGATCACATCTATCTGTATATGATCAATGTCTATCATGAATCACTTTGCAAGAAATTCAAGTCTCTGAGACTCTGCAGTCAACTGAAGACAATTTCATTAACAGCAGCAAAGCCAAAACCAAAGCTCCCTGACAGAGCATGCAGAAAGAGGAACTGAAGGGGAAACAAGTTTCATAGAACCATAGAACAGCCTAGGTTGGAAGGAACCTTGAAGATCACCTAGTTCCAACCCTTCTGCTGTGGGCAGGGACACCTTCCACTGGATCAGGTTACTCAGGGCCTCATCCAACCTGGCCTGACCAACCTAGTGACCTTCTATGACGGAGTGACAAGGGAAGGACTACAGATATCATTTATCTGTAATTCCAGGGACCTGGACAAACTTCATACTCCTTCTTGTACACATAATAAATCACAATTAATGACTACAAAAATAATAAAACATTTCTAAAAAGGAGTTATATACTAATTTCTCTATTTTTTCAAGACAGGAAGCTTACTTGGAGTGTTCAGCAGTTTCTTCAGCATGAATTCTTTTTCTCTCAAATAATTCATCAGACAAATATTTCATTATTAATTCCTCCAGCAGTTCTGTGATACTGTATTTTCTGCTTGCAAGGTACTGAAAATAATTTTAAAAAAATTCTTTTCATGTATCTTAAAAAAAGGCTCAAGAAAGTGCAGCTTTTTTATAAAAATATGATCTATGAAACGTGACAAACTCATGAAAACACACAGCTCTGAAGTTTTTATGTTTCATTAATTAAAACCTAATGATACTCTAATATTTGAAAATTAGATTCTCTGTGTAAGTTCTTTGTGTCTGACAATTTGAATGTCTAACTTAGTTTGTATTTCTATGCTTGCCAGAGACAGAATTGATTTCCCAGGATATACCAATACCAGTAAGAAATACCAATAAGAAAAGTGTATAGCAATCACAGAGGGGTTTAAGTGAATAGTTACCAAAGTTTACAAATATGCAGGATTGAATTACACCACTGAAGTAAATGGTCACAGAAAGATAAAACCTCTAAGACCCTGAGACCCTTTTCCATCCTAGCAGTAATCCATAGCCCAAGCAAATCCAAATTGTTGGGTTCAAGTGAAACAGCCTTTAAAATTATGCAGCATCTGTATTTGTGAGCTTTACTGAGAAACAATACCTCTTTCAAGCTTTCCTTACAGAGTGGACACTGTGGAGCATGATCTAAACACCGTTCCAAACAACCTTTGCAAAAAGTATGTCCACAAGGGGTTGTTACGGGCTGAAAGAATAGCCTGAAACACAATTATCAGAAGTTAGATGTCATGGCCAGCGTGTATTTTTCTAAAAATGTCAGTGATAAATCTCTTGAATTTTTCAGACTACTTATACTAAACAAAGTAGAAACAATTAGTCCCAAGTGTCCTTATTCTACTTTTTCCTCTGTACTGCAGTTTGTTTCCATTTACTGCAACACTCACAGTTTTGTCTTCTGATGAAGCTAGACGTATTCCAAAACCCTAGGTAACTGAACATTTACCCTAATATGCAAAGATTTTGGTCTGCCTACACAGAGATTCAGAGGTGATTCTTTGAGAAACTGGGTTGTTTTAAAAGCAGTATTACATACTAATAACATAACTATGAATAGTGTAGTATACACTATATGTTTTATGCTACTTATTCTGAAAATCAAAATTATTCAGTAAGAGTTTTCAAACACAACATCAGCTACATTTAAGTAGATTAACATGCTGAAGCATCTATGCTTCCCAGACAAATACAAGGTTCACAGGCTATGTTTCTAAGCATTAACCTTCCCAAAATAAGTTTTATAGACTGAAGAACCCCTAACATTTAATGACAAAGGATCCTGTCCTTTGATGGTTACCAGTTAACACTGCCAAGTTTAACTAAAAGGGCAACTTGATGAAAATAGTCCTACAGTATACAGCATTGTAACAAGTGACATTTAAATACACATTTAAGTGCAGGGATAGCGAAAAGCTGCAAATTATTGACTGGTATCAGAATTCATAACAATTTACAAGTACCTCAGTTTGTACATATAACAGATAGGCAGCCAAGCATCTGTAAGAAATACCAAATCAAGAACAAAATCTTACCTCATACATAGAGAGCACTCAAAATCTGATACATCAATCAAATCCCCTGGGATTGTTCCACAAGCCAGTGTCATGTCCCTTCTTGTACTTTCTAAGAAAAAGCAGGACAAGATACTTCTTCAACTAAAGGCACAAGGCAGTAAATATTTTATATTTCATAATAAGTGAGTGTTTACCTCCTTGCTTTTTGTGTTTGTTTCTTCCATCTTCACATACAACTGTATCCTGTTCTGAAAAGGAAAGCTTTCTTTTTAACAAAGCACCTTTTCCTTGGCCAGAGAGAAGAGGTTCAGAAGACACTCTCTTTAAGCCATCTTCCTTGGCAAGGTCTTTTGTTGAGTTAAGAGCATGGGCAGACTGTGCACGATTTAAGCTTCCGCTCACAGGCTCCAGTACGTCTGATCCTCCTAAACTCTGTAACAGTAAGATGAACCAAACTGTAATCTAAGAGTAACACAAATCTAAGTATGTGAAACATGACTTTGCAAAGATATATAAGCCAAACTGATACCTACAGTTAGTGGGTACCCATCAGTTAACTAGAAAAAATTCTAAGTCAAGACAGTACACAAATTTGTTTAGCATTAACAATTTAAAAATCTTCATCCACTTCAAACAAAATAAAAATTGTATTTTATCTGCTTCAAAAAGAAAAAAAAAGAAAATTTGTATTTTTCATTATTTTGAAGTCTCTAATACGAAACTCTAGTACCTTCTAATACCGTATTTATTACTCATTCTAGTGAACTAGAATGAGTAGTCTTAACACTACAAATGAAAATAAATTACTCCCAAACCATGCTTCTTTTCCTCCAATATAGCCAATTACATAAAATCAGTATCTATGCTGGAAAGTGTGACAAATCAAGGTATCAGTACATCTGATGTATACACAACAGTCAAAGACAGAACTTCCTGTAGAGTTTTTATTACCTGCAGAGGACAAAGCTGTAAGTTGCTATAAGATGCAGTCACTTCAGAACCAAGTACAAAAGGTTTATTTCTAATATGGGGTGAATTCCAAGCAGATTCCTTCAGACTCTCACCTAACTTCTCAGGTGACAAAACATCACACAATATCTAGAAACGAACAGTGAAATCAATGAAAAAGAATCCAGACATACCTTTGTTATACATTTACATATCAAAAACTAAGAAGGTAATCTACATGAAGTTATCCTCAGGAACAGATCTTTATTCAAGCAGTAACTCTGAAGGCAGAGTTGAGAACAAACAGAAACCTACATACCTACATTACTAAAAAAGAAATCTACCTAGAAATCTTTTCTACTATAAGTCAAACAGAGCTAGATACTATCAATTCAGTATTGTGCAGCTTTTCAAAGTAAATTTTTAAATCACAGAAAAAACTGTCATGGTCTGGGCACAGAGGGTTTCAACTTGGAAAATTTCACTTGTTGCCTGCTTCCAAGTTCTCTACGTATTAATTTAGTAACTTCAAATCCACATGTATTATTCAATATGTATCCAAAATGTGCACAGTGGGACTAACTCTTCAATACAGTATGATTTAAGAAATATCTTAAAAGGAATCTGCCACCTGAACATTTACTACATGTAATGAAGATTTTAGATGCTCAAAGTCTATCATAATGGGAATTTCACAAAGTAATCAAGTCAGAGATGGGAATCCAGTACCATAAATAAAACTACCTTTTCTACTTCTAGCTTGGCTGGAAGAAAGTCCTCATCAAGAGCTAAGCACTGTAAAAACAGTTGTAAGGCATCACCAACAAAGCCAGAGTCTTGCAGCACTTTTCCTTTCTGGAAGTAGACCTGAAAAACAGATACCACAAAGACATTTGTAGAGAATAGGGAGAACTGCAGCGCCGATCTTGCAGCATTGCAACAATGTTAGAATTAGAATCTGCCATGACAGAAAGAATGTAGCTTTAACACATTGGAATGAACTGTGCAGAGTGTGTGTGAGCCATATCCCTCCTGGTGTTTGAAAAGAGTCATGGGACAGGCTGGTGTGAGTCTTCTTCCAGTTAACTTTTTTGTCTTATATACAGGGTAAAAAAACTTCACTAGTGCTGAATTCATAGTCCTTAATCTCCCTCTTCTGTGAGCCTTTGGAGAGGAGGAAGAGGACACGAAATGCAAATTATTACATTACCTCACGTAACAGCTTACAGGATGTTTTTATTGCCCTCTCTTTCATTAAAAGCCTTACAGCTCCAGCCTTCAGAAGAGTGAATACAAATAAAACAATCCACACAACTGTTAATCTGTTACATGCATCTCAACCTATGTTCTCAAAACAAAACAATGCACTCTCAGAATTAATTGCTTCTTCCAACTATATTCTATGCTTGAACACTGGACACCAGCTACGACAAAAAAAAAAGTGCATTGTTTTCCTTGAAAGAAAAAAAAGAGGGAGGAAGGACTACTGGATTTTGCTGAACTTACTCAGAAGTAGATGACATTGGAATAAGAACTTAACTTTTAAAATTGCATTAACAGTAATAAAAATAGTTAAAGTTAGATAAAACCAACAGTTATAAAAAAAAAGTTAAAACAACAATATCTATTTGCATATAGGAATTTGGGTAATAGGCCAGAAACTAAACTTAAAAAACAAACAAAACAAAACAAACAAAAAACCCCCAACCAATCAACCAACCAAAAAAACCCAAAAAAGACTGTACCAAACACCAGAGTGCAGTTTCTACAGAATGACTGGCAGTATGAACACTAACATCTGTTCAACAAGACTGTCAGACGAGGACACGCATCCTCTTTGATGGGTTTGGGCAGTTTCCTTTAAGACGAATTCTCAAGAAGGAAAGTTTGCTAGTCCTCCTGTTACAGTTTATTTTCCTACAAGATTAAGGATTGTTACAGGAATCCATCCATCAAACCAACCTCAGTTAAGTGAGGTGACACCTCTTTCCAAACATACATAAAAAAGCAGACAGTACTACCAACATGGGGAGGTGAAAAGCAGGAGGCTTTATGAATTTGCAGTAGCCATGGAACTGCTGAACACAGGGGAAACCAAGACAACTGCAGTTATCTCCCCTTGTGTGGCACAACCTTGCTGCTCCTGCTGTGTTCAGAGTTTAGACAGTGTGACAACATGCATTCTGAAGACCACAGACTCCCCAGCTGCTTGTACTATTTGCAAAACTTAGTTCCTACTGAGTTTATTTGGGCTTTTAGAAGATAAATTTTCCAAGCTAAAACAGCAGTGTCCCTCTGTTAACAAAAATTAATAACTAACCAAAACAAGCCCCAAACCCCAGCTGTTACAGGTTACATCACCATGAACTATTCCAACTCTTAGTGTATTTGTCAACCAGCCCTAACCTGCCATACTCATCAGGAGCCTGTCTCATACGAGTTAACTATTTTAAAGATGACTTTCAGCATTTTGCATATCTTAAGACACAACATTTAAAGCAGCTGACTTAGGTTTTTAAATTGAGGCAAGTATAATTTGGAATTTATTAATTCTACACACACAGTATTGAAAAATGATGAGTTCATGCCAACTTACCTCTGGCCAATTTGGCATTTTAGAAATAACAAAATTTAGATCTTCTATGGCTGTTTTATATTCTCGGAGGCCAACATATGACTCAGCTCTGTAAATCCTTAGCATCAAGTCACTGGAATCTGCAGACAGAAATTAGGTAAAATCTTTTAAAAATTAGAATTTTGTAACTTGTAATTACATTTGCTTTCAAAGTGATATGCCATAATTACAATTTTTTGTACAATACTTCCAAAATTAGCAGAGTACCTTCTCCCTCACTCCCTAGTGTTTGGGTAACAAAAGCAGCAGCAATTCCCAGTTTATGCCTTGTAAGCTAAGGAAGACATTTTGGATCTTAATGTATCTTGCAGCAATAAGAAAATGTATGTGTTTTCAAATATTGAACACAGAGGCTCACAAAGCACTGCTCAGTCCTGCTGGGACAACAAAAATTGAGGACTAAGTAAACTATCTTTACAGTATATCCAAGCAAAACCACAGAAACCTGGGAATTCACCACACATATATTAAAAGTCTAAGTATTAGAAAGTTTGCTTTCAAACACCCAAGTTTTTTCTGCAGACTGCAATTTGTTTTTATAGTGCCCGACCCCTTCTGACTGTGGCTGGAGACGCCACTTTCACAATGGCATCTGTCTCCGAGGCTTTATCACTATGTGATAAAAACAGACAGCCAATTCCAGAAAGCCTTTAGCACCAGCTGGCAGCCCTGTTGTAAGGAGTTGTAGTGGTGGAACTTCTGGAGTGGGAAAAAAGCAAAGTGTGCTCAGTAAGGACAAGTTCCCATGTCCAACATACAGCATTTTGCACTTTCAGTACAGCAACCTCCAAATAGGAAAGATACCCATCTCCTTGCCACTAAAACTACAGTTTTGTAACACAATTAATTGCAGTTGCTGCTTTGAAAAAATGCCAGAACATTGTTTTGATCTTAACTATTCTTAAAAACAGATCTGGTTTTCACTGAATGAGATAAACTAGTCAAAGGTTAGTCTACTGTAAACAATACTAAAATCAAATAGTTCAAGTTTGTTTCAAAAAAAGGCTTTCTTGGAGGCTATAATTTCAATTTAATATTCTTAGTTTATTTGAAATGTCTAGTATAAATTCTCAGGAATTTCCAACATTAGCCTGTTCTACAGTTAGAAGGCATACTGACCAATGTTCATATAGATGGCACAATTGCTTCGTATTTAAACTCACAATGCTAATGTAAAAAGATCTTCATGGAAAAGAAAGGGTTAAGAAAAATCAGAGATTAATTCATTTAGCTGAAACTAGAGTGTCCTCCTGATTTCTCTTTCTTTTGAGTTAACAGTTTCCCTTCAAACATAAATATTGCCAAAGCTGGTTTGTTTCATTTTCACATTCAACATAATAAAACGTTTGTTTTAGCCGAAGTCAGGGAAACTCTCTTTGTCTGAGTAAAACACTAATTCTGCAAGCAGAACAACTCTGAAGCCTGATTTCCTGTGGTTGTTTTTTGTGACTGCTATAGCCTAGCAAGGTGAGAGCTCAGATTAAACTCCTCAGATAGCTTTTCATGTTGTATTTGATTCTTTGGTGTCCAACAGAGTTAGCAGCAAACCTAACTCCTTTGTTCAGCGGCAGCAGTAAGTGCAGGTCTTTGTTCTCTGATAAGCTGCCTATTCGCACAGAATCAGAGGAACCTCATCTGTTTCAGACTTTCAAGTGCAAAAAAATGACCTGAGGAAATTTTCCTAGGGGGAAAATTATGGGTAGTTTAAAGATAAAAATGTGAGTTCAAGTCCACAGCAGGTGGAGATTTTATCCACTTTTTTTTTCCAAGAGAAATGCATGACTCCAACTGAACTAGTACAAAACAAAGAATTTAGCTGAGATCCCAAATGTGCTGCTGAACATACAAACATTGTCACTGACTGATCAATAGATATGGCAAATGGAGTCTGAATATTCAGAAGACTGAAGGTAGATGATTGCTAGTAGTGCTCCTGAAGGCTTAGTATTGGGGCCAGTCCTTTTAATATCTTCATCCACGATCAGGAAAAGGGCACCAAGTGCACCAAAAGTTCACAAATGACACAAGTTGGGTGGGAGTGTTGATCAGCTGGAGGGCAGGAAGCCTCTGCAGGGGGATCTGGACAGGCTGGATTGATGGGTCAAGGGTATTGGTATCAGGTTCAGCAAGGCCAAGTGTCAGGTCCTGCACTGTGGTCACAACAACTCCATGCAGTGCTACAGGCTGGGGTAAAAGTGTCTGGAAAGCTGCTCAGTGGCAAAAGATCTGGGAAAGCTGGATGACACCAGCTGAACATGAGCCAGGGTGTGCCCAGCTGGCCAAGAAAGCCAAAGACATCCTGGCCTGTATAAGGATTAGTGTGGCCAGCAGGACCAGGACAGTGATCATCCCCTTGTTCCTTGAATCCTGTGTCCAGGTCTGGGCCCCTCACAACAAGAAGAACATAGAGGTGCTGGAGTGAGTCCAAAGAAGGGCAATGGAGCTGGTGAAGGCTCTGGAGCAGAAGTCTGATGAAGAAAGATGGAGTTTAGCCTGGAGTAAAGAGGTCTCAGGTGGGACCTTTACAACCACTCGAAAGGAGATTGTAGACAGGCAGGTTGGCTGCTGTCTCTTCTCCCAGGTAACAAGCAACATAATGAGAGGAAATGGTGTCAAGGGAGGTTTATATGAGTATCAGGGAATATTTTTTAGTGAAAGGTTGTCAAGCATGGGAATAGACTGCCCACAGCAGTGGTGGAGACTCCATCCCTGGAGAGATTTAAAAGATATGTAGATATGGCACTTAGGGACATGATCTAGTGATAGACTCAGAAGTACTGGACTAACAGTTGGACTTGATGATCTGAGAGGTCTTTTCCAACATAAACAATTCTCTGTTTCTATCTAAATTTACATATCCAATTCTTTAACCACAATTTAATTTCTGGACTTTGTTACAATGAAAAAATAATTTTGCAATGTTTCAGCATATATTTTAATGTTTTTCAGCTAAAGAAATTATGCAAGCTAATTTGAATCTTTCTATCAAAGAGAACAGAAACATACTGAGTTCTTGAATTTTCAGTGCCCAAATATATTATAAATTCAGAAATCACTCATTTCTAGCATCCCAAAGACAAATTATTTTAACAAAAAAACACACCAAGTAGCTGCAGCATAGAGCTGTGTGTATCAGTTGTTCTTATTACATTAATAGGAAAGTATACAAAGGTGTACACACAAAAACACATTCAACATGTATTCTTGAGTTTTATATTACTTCCAAAGCATCTCCTCTTACTGTAAGTATAAACACACCAATAAATGGACCACCTCTCATCTGAGTCTGCATGCTTTTTATATGGACATTAATATAGCAAATTCTTCAAAATAAAAGACATGCACATCAAAAACACTATGCAGAAATACTTTAGGACACAGTATGTATTAACATAAAGTACTAGAGGGCCACCCTAATAAGAGTTGGAACACACAACCCTTAAGAAAGTGCCAAAAGAACTGGGCTTGTTTAGCAGAAAATAATTTCTGAAGGCACTGGGAGAACAAAACAGCTCTTCAGAATCCAAAAGTGGGTTACCTAGAAGACTCTACTGAAGTATGCAGTGAAAAACACGACAGACAATGGTTATAAACCAAAACAATGGCAGTTAAGACTTGAAACAAGGGAAAGATGTCTCACTATGAGGATAATTAACCTTTGAGCAGGTTGCTCAGAGAGGCTGTGGAATCATCAGTCTGTAGGTTTTCATGATCCAGCTGTACAAAACCTTAAGCAAACTGGCCTGATCACAGTATTTGCTCTGCTTAAACAGGAGACTGATTGCTCAACAGATCTCCTGAGGTCCACTCCAGCAGGAATGAATGAGATTCAGACCAAGTTCACCCCATCGGTGATGTGTTTCAGGACACTTGATTAAAGGCAAGCTGCACTCGGATTTTAATTCAAGAGACCTCTTTTAGCTAAGCTATTTCATTTCAATTCTGCAAGGAATATACTAACTAAATGAATGTTAACATTCCTTATGGCCTTTTTAAAGTCACTTTTGCACAAACTCTTTCAAATGTTTCAGAAATGGAAGAAAGTTATGAAAATATGCCATTTGAGTAGAGGGTTAGCATCAATTGCCTTATTTAGAGCATCAGTTCTATGTTTATGGCAACTCTAACTATAAGCATTAAAAAGAGATGAAGCAGCAGTAAGGAAACACTGAAATGGAACATGAATGATTTTAAAGATTAATACAGTTTTTATGCTACATCTTTTCCATCTCTAAGTGTCTTCAAAACTCATGGTCTGAAGGAAGATGGAAAGTATACCAGCAGCTATTAATTTATCTATTGGCCTGGAATCACCTTCAATTTGTAGTTGTGAATCCACAGCTCTAAATTCACACTTAATATATGTCTACACTCTGACTCACAAAGTTCTTCAGTCTCTTTTCCAGAATATGTGATATGTTGATAATTCTCAGGATTGGAGACACAGGAAATAATCGCACAATGGACCTTAAACTGAGCTTCTAGTACTTAATTCTAACATATGTACTGAATTTGAATAATAAAATTTTGAATAAGCATCACAGCTGGTAAGTATACTCAAATTTTAAATCCATTTTGAAATCAAAATGAAGGATGTAGATTCACATAAAAAAGAATCAAAATTCTTTCCCCATAAATATCTAAATAATATTCCTAAATCCACAAAAGAAAGATTAACAAAAATTGTGCAATTAATTCACTGTTTTATTTTTTTCAAAGCAGTCTTGAAACATGAAACAGGAACCCTGTAAACATATGTGATGAGTACTGGATTTATCAGGTTTACCCTGGAAACTACTGACACTTCTTTTTGACCTGTATGAGTCAATGCTGTACTTCAGGAAGAAGTCTGCTTCTCATAGTTTCAAGATTTAAAATCCATCCTGGATCCTACACTCTGGAAACACCCTGGTAAATAAAGTAGAATTGATAGCAAAACTGAACCCCTTAAAATTAGGTTACTAAAAAGCATATAAAATAGATCTTCAACTTAATCCCACCTACGTTGAGAACAGTTTATTCTGGAACTAGACCTAATGTATGTCCCCAGAACAGATCAGAAGGATTAGACTTATGCAAGCTTTTGGTTTTTTCCCTACATTGTAGACAACTGTATAAACGTAATACACTCAATCTGTAAACATATTATTTTCTAAATCATTGAACAGAAAAATAAAATACTGGTATAATTCATAACAGAACCTCTCATGTCACCAGGCGTTAAAATCCAAATTAAAACAACAAAGGAATCTCTCGCTGGATCCATCTAGGTGTATCCACCACACAAATTTGACTCTCTCTACAAAGAGTAAACTTTGAAATACTGAGTGTATCTTAAGAGTCCATGGTACCAGCCAGACACATATATCGCGACGGATACAGGACAGCCTAGAAGCGTGCCTCTACCTCCCCTCTTTGCACCCTCTTCTACACTAAATAAAACCCCAACCACACCCACCTATGATGTCACTGCCATTACACAACCTGTCCCCCTCCGTGCCTGTCTGCTTATGCAACTGGGCCCGGCCTGCTGGGAATTGTCTTGGTGACACTTACGACTGAAAATAGGTCTCTCTCTCTCAGGAAACAAGGTTAAATACACCAACGGAGTTTCTCTTTGCCCGCGCGCAGCGATTACCGAGCACAAATCGGAGCGGAGCCCGCAGACTGCTCTGTAAACAAGTCCGACAGACGCGTGCGGGGGGAGGCACGGCGGAGCCCGTGTGGGGCGCTGCCCCACAGCGCTGGAGGGAGCGGAGGCAGGTGTGCCCACCACCGGGCTGGGCGCACACCCGCGGGCCGGGCAGCTGCGCGTCCCCTCCCCTCCGCTCTCCCGGCGGAGAGGTTCCTCCAATCCCTTCAAACTCGAGAAAACTTCAGACGCTCTTCACCGGCCCGTGCCGATCGCTGACAGTCCCGCACTAAGGGGCGCGACAGGGGCACAGCCACCTACCCCACACACCCCGCCGTGCCGAGCCCGCCGCCCCGGCTGACAGTCCGTGCCGGTCCCGCCGGGACACGGGCGGCAGCGGCGGGCGCAGGAGGGGAGCGCTACCCAGCCTTACCTGCTCGCAGAGCCTGGTTGACGGCGCCCAGCGCCTCTCGGAAGCGGCCCTGGGCCAGCAGCTCCTCCAGTCGAGTCCCGGCCCTCGCCCTCTCGCACTCGCCCGGGAACCACTTCTCGGCCAGCCGGTTGAGGACAACGCTGGTGCGCAGCGGGGCCGCGGCCGTGCTGGTGCCCCCCGCCGGCAGCAGCCAGTCCCGGCAGCGGCGGCAGCGGGCCCGCAGCTCCCTGCGGAGGCAGCGGCGGCAGTAGGTGTGCCCGCACGGGACGGTCACCGGCTCGCCCAGGAACCTCCCGCAGCCGCAGCAGCGCAGCGGCCCCTCGGCCCCGCGCTCCCGGCCCCGGCCCGGCCCCTGCCGCAGGCGGTAGTTCAGCACCAGGCAGTCCACGAGGGTCCCGAGGCGCTGCGCTCCGCCGAGGGGGCCGAGGCACAGCGACGCCAGGGACGCGCCCACCGCTTCCTTCAGGCGGCTCGCGGGCACCAGCCGCGCCAGCAGCAGCTCCCGCTGTTCGCCCGCCCTCTCGCCGGGGCCGCCGCTGCCGCCCGGCTCCGGCGGCAGCTCCGAGCCCACGGTGGCGGCGTGAGAGGACGCTGCCATCGGCTGCGCGGCTGCGGCGGAGGGGGTGTGGCGCTCCCGCTCCGGCCGCCGGGACGGGCTCCGGGCCGGGCGCGGGCGGGGGGCGGGAGGAGGCGGGGGGAGGTTACAAAACACCGCTCCACGCGCGCGCCGCCAACGGCGCGGGGTCACGTGAGGGGCCGGGGCGGGCCCGTCCGGGAACGCCCGCGCGCCGGGGCGGCGGTGCCGGAACCCCCCGCGGCCCGCCCGGCACCGGCCAGGGGGCAGCGCCCCGCCCGGGCTGGGCGTGGCTGGCAGGGGAAGAGGGACAGCCCTCCGGGCTCCCGGCTGACTCCTGGGAGCGGCGGCCGTGGTGAGGGTCGGGCGCTGGCAGGGCTGTGGGGGCGGCAGGGCTAGAGGGACAGAGCCGTCGGGGCGGGAGAGGGCTCTCCAGGAACGGGGAGCGGGGCTCCGTGGTGCCGCGGCCCCCCAGGCGTCACCCGGCGGGTGCCCGCTGCCCTCCCTGCCACTGCCGCTCGCACTCCGCTTGGGCTGGCGCCTTTTCCTTCTGTGTTACTGTTTTACTGGAGAACGCGATAAGATAAAAGTTGCGAGGGTAGGGAAGAGCTCTTCGTCCCCCCCGTCTCGCCGAGTGTCCCAGCGCTGGCAGGTCGGACGCGCTCGCCGCGTCCCGCCGTGCCCTCGCACCGCCCCGCGCGGCACCGGCGGGCGCCGCGGGGAAACACTCCTCCGCCCAAAGCACTCACAGTGGGGAAGTGCTCAGGCTTTCCAGGTGCATGCCAGCCTCTAATGAAAGCTTGAAGCCTCTTGCATAAGTACTATGTATTTATCATTGCTACAGTGCCTTTTTTTTTAACATTAGAAGGCTGTCGTAAATCCAGACGTTTCAGATAAATATAGCAGTACCTTTAAAACCTTCCAAGCAAAGCTTGCACATCAGGAAAATTAATAGCCTTATGAAGGGAACAAAGCTATATTTGTCTTCTGTGTATGGCAGGCTGGAGGATGATGCTAAAGGTTGTTAAGAGAGCTGTAGGCAAAGATGGCATGATTGGAAATAACCAGATGCATCTGGATTTACATCCAGGTGTTTTGTCTGGCCTCAGCTACTCTAAGCGTCAGCCTCTACAGTGTCTTCCAAGTTCCTAGAGGCAAAGAAAAGAGCAGTTACAGTAATTGAAGCATGAGGGGACCATGGGTATATTTTAAACATGGGTAGGAAAGATAGTCTCTTACAGTAATTAATTAAAAAAATTCAGTGAGTTAGGAAATGACAGTCTTAAGGATCAAAGTAAAATAAATCCCTGTAGTGTGAACTTGAGTTGTGGTGGCATGTTGTAAATTGCTTTGAATTATTGTGAATGGTTTTAATGGAATATGGATTCTGGTGTGGACATGTCAAGCGTGAGTTGACCCCTCACAAAGTCTTGGACTTAGCCAATTTGGACAAAAGTAAAACTCTGAAAGAAATACTGTTAAAGAGAATAGTAGTTTATTTTGCATTTCAGATTAGATAACTCATGGAAATACAGAAGAAAAATAAAACAGGACAAAACCCAAGGGCTTGTGCGATTTGAATTAGGGTAGTAAGGCAGTCCTTGGAACAATTTAAACAGTTTAAAAAAATAGAAATGAAAATCTGTTTCCACCATTGCCATTTCCAATAATTCCTATAAAAGTTCATACATTTAGTGTTTCTACTAAAAGTTCATACGTTAGTGATTCAAGCAATCATGAGTGCAATCAATGCAATCAGCTATTTTACATAATCTCCAGTGTAAAGGAACAAGATACTCGTGGCTTTGCCAGCATTAGTGTCTTGGAGCAGAAGAGTGGAGGTTTTTCCCATCATCTTTCTCTTCAAAACTGGAACAGTGAAACCAGGGGTTTTGGAGTAGGATGGATGAATAGATGGGTAGGGAGCCTGACATTTTGTATTGCTCCCACTGTAGAAATGTCTGGTATCTGGGAGATTATTTACAAGAAAGCTAGACTATATATTCACCTCATCCTTATTCTCTAGACGTTATTATTTATCCCTGTTGGAAATGATGCTGGACCTAGTTAGACCATGATATTACCCAGTGTTGACATTTTTATATCTTTGAACTACAGCTGGTTGGTTGAGTTTTAGGTTTGGTGTATTATTCCACCTTTGGCATATTTAACTAAACAAGGAAAAACCCCTCAAATTTCAAGTTTTTTCACTGTGTTGCCATCAGGATGTGATAGTTATGTAAGACAGGAAAAAAAGACATTTTCAAGATTAGATAATACACAGCTCCACCACTAAGCCATTAAAATAGCACACTCAAAAATACCTTTTTTTCCCTTCTACTCATAGGGTCAGATAATGATATTTTAAAACAACAAAGCCTTGCCATTGCACAGTTCATGTGGGCCATTCTAAGAAAGACTTCAGGGACTGTCCTTTCCCTTCCTGCTGTAGAGCAGTATTGTACTGCTGATTATGGAAGTTAGTTGTTCTCATTCAGAAAGGTACCTGCACCTACTGTGCCTTCAGTAGAGTGAAGTAGAAGTAATTCCTTTCTTACACATTTTAAGGTATTGATTAATTTTTTTCCAAGCAATTCCTTATATGAGCAGTATGTGCAACCCAATTAGACGTGGGATAACAATAAAACTGGTTTAAGTTGCATTTGACCCCAAATTAAGCACAATGATTCTGATTCAGGGTCTTCAGAAATCAACAGCAATATAAATAAAGTAAAGCAAGACCAAACCCAGGCTAAGGGAACAGGCAGTGGACCTAAAAATTAATACCTACATACTGGAAATCTGGAGTCAAGCCCCATTTTTACAGATCTGTGGTATATACCCCAAGAAAAAGTAGTTATCCCAAAGGATGTAGTTGTATTCTAAGAGGAACAATGACTTTCTGGCTGTTTCTCCTCTTTTTCTTTGAAGGTAGATGCTTGTTACTCAGCTATTGTAACTTTTTGCGAGGATATGTGTAGCAAAGGCAAAATAAAATGAATTGGAGAAAGATCAGATTTGGCAAATAAGAGTCATACTTAAAAAAAGAAAAGCATAATATTCCTGAAAACTATTTGTTCTACCAAGAAATACTTAAATATCATTTCTTCTAGGGGAAATAAAAACCCAACCAAAAAGAAATATCAAGCCATGTTTAAAATTCTTGAATGGCTTTCGAAGACGTTAACTGATAATATTTGAGTTCCTTCAGCCCTGATTAAGAAAAAATGCTCAGAACCAACTATGATTTGTTTTGTTTCAGTTTTTCATTGTTGTTTAGTAGACTTTTCGGGCTTTAGTGAGAGTGTTCTGGCAGAGAGATTTTTAAATGGAAGAATCCTCAGCATCACTGCAGTAAAACAGACATCCTTGTTTGTGCAATACAGTGGTGGGCAGAAGTTGGTTTTCAATAATTTTTTTTAGGTAGGAGTGGTCAAAAAGCTTCATTTGCAGCTTGATCTCAGAAGTTAGCTATGGTGAGCTGAACAGAGCTAGACTGTCAGCAATAGTGTGGCCATCAGGACCAGGGCAGTGACTGTCCTCCTGTACTCGACACTGCTGTGGCCACACCTCAAGTCCTGTGCCCAGTTTTGGGCCCCTCACTCCAAGGACATTGAGGTGCTGGAGCAAATCCAGAGAAGAACAACAGAGCTGGTGAAGGATCAGGAGCAGAAGTCCTATGAGGAGTAGCTGAGGGTACTAGAGTTCATCCCAGAGACTAGTCTTTCCAAAAAGAGAAGAATTTTAAATGAACAAACTTTATTTTAGATTTTTTCTTTTGGCAAAGGCAAGAATTCTAGCATTTTTATGAAATGTGTTAAATGCAGTGACTTTTGCAGCACAAAACCAGTTTTTAGCTGTCTAAATAAACTGCTAATTAACAAACAGTCAAGTGCTTGTTGGGATTTCCCTTCAGCATGAAATCTGAATTCTGCTTCATAGCATAATAACATGGTAATTGCCAGTGGGTGAGGGGAAGGCTGTCTATCTGGTCTGCCTAGACTTTAGTAAAGCCTTTGATGTTGTTTGCCACAGCCTTCTCCTGGAGAAACGTGGCTTGGACAGGTGCACTGTTCTGGCTGAAAAGTTGTCAGCATAGCCAGGCCCAGAGAGTGGTGGTGAATGGAGTGACATCCCCTTGGCAGCCAGGCCCTAGGGGGGTTCCATAGGGCTCAGTACTGGGACAAGTTTGGTTTCACATTTTCATCGATGCTCTGTGGGTATGGGTCAGTCCCTTCTCCAAGAAACAATAAGATGAGAAAATGCCCTCAAGCTGCCCAAGGGAAGGTATAAAATTGCTACAGGGAAAACCTTCCTCAATGAAGGGGTGGTCAAGCACTGGAACAGGCTGCCCCAAGCAGTGGAGGACTCCATCTGTGGAGGGATCTAAATGACATTTAGATGTGCCAGTTAGGGATGTGGTTTAATGGTAGCCTTGGCAGTGCTGGGTTAGCAGTTGGACTTGATCTCAAAAGTCTTTTCCAACCTTAATGATTCTCTGGTTCTCTGTCCTCATTTTTGGTTCAGTTACAGTTTTGGAGGTGTCTGCCCACTTTGTCAAGAGAGCCCTGAGGAGTTTGCTCCTGCTGGGTGATTTTGGACTTGGGTAATGATTCCTAGAACGCAGGAGATGCTAGTCTCCACTCCTTCCCAGTTACCAGAATGCTAGTTTGCCTCTGGTGCTGGGAAATCTCATCTCCAAAAACCTGTTTTCAGTCTTAATATACCAATGTTATGGACTGATGGGTTTTCTTTTCCCCCAACCTGAGACTACTTGTTTTCAGTACATCCAATGACACTTTAGAGATTTGTCTGAATGAGGTTTCTCTCACTTTGATGATGATGGTAGCAACACTTGTCTTAAAAATACAAATGAAGGTTGACCTCTGGGGTTAAAGGTAGAATGTATGAAAGGAATGCAAGTTTAGAACAGATTTTATCTAGAGAGATAAAATCTCAGCTAGGGGAGGTTGAGCTGAGTAAGTTTCTAAATGTGACAGAACTGACAGCCATGACCATCAGATGTTAAAAAAATCTGGGACACTGGCTGTAGATCAGCAAGCATAGTATCACTTATAATACGGAAGAAGAAGGTGATCACCAAGAATAGACAATTAAGCAACCTCAGTAGTACATTAGGGATGTAGAAACACATTTTCAAGTGAAAAACTAATGAAAGACACGAAGCTAACATGAATACTGTAACCCATAACCCATTAATTTACCTAACATGGACTAAAGTCAACCTAAGACTGCTTTTGTTCTTGTAATGGAAATTACATTCTACAGGGAGGCAGTGCTCGGGCTCTCATCTCTTTGGACTTGAGTAAAGCAGGTGATACAATGAAACACATGGAGAATTTTGACTGAAACAGAATAAGATGGAATTGCTGAAAAGATGTCAGGTCTGAAAGATCCTGTTAAAAGCCTATGGAAATGGGTCAGGAGGTAGGAAGAGCTTCCTGTCTGGTAACACGCTTCAAATGCATTTTTTGAGGATCAGCTTTGCTACTAATTTTACTTGATATTTTCATCAGTGACCCTGGCACAAAAAGGCAGGAAACCGATCTTTTGGTTTAGCAGCAATTGAGAAAGTGATGTCAATAAACTGAGGAGAAAAATGTCAGACAGAAAGAAACTGACCTGTGTGACTACTGGGATAGTAGAAGTGGGAGAATTGTAGTCATGCAAGTGTCAAACCATGTACATCTATTGAGAAAAAATATTGCTAGATCCTGAGAGTTAATTAATGGGAAACGATAGAAGATGAGAAAGAACAGGAAGCTAAAAAAAAACCTCATATAAACCTAGACTTTTTTTTTTTTTTTTAATGTTGAGATAAGGAATTACTCATTGTGCTGTACGTGACTATGGTGAACAGAGTCACACAACAGACAGTTCTGGTCAGGTTATTTGTGAAAAAAGAGGAAACATAACTAACTGAAGAAAAGGATCATATGGAACAGATTTACCATACAACAGGAATTGGAGAAATGCTCACTCCTCTCCTGTTTTGGCAAAATGAGGATGGAGAGGGGACATGATTGCCCTATGTAAGTGATTTATGAGAACAGATAGCAAGTGACACATAAGAAAAAAGATGAAGTAAATGACTAAAATTTACATTAGAGATCAGGAGGATACTTCTGAGAATCTGAAGTGGGATTATGGGATGGTTTCTGAGAAACAGTGGGAGGATTTACATGCTGTCAAACAGTGCTTGTTAATGCTGGGACAGGGATTGCCTGACACACTTAACTGTTGCAGCAAGGGTCTGGTTTCAATCTGAAGAACAGAAAACAGTTAATCAGTAGGAAACAAGTTAGTAAATAGAAAAATTGATAAACTGCTACCTAAACTTTTCAATTATTGAGTTCACCTCCTAGTCTCAGTCATTGTTACAGTGAATGTTTCAGCCTGTCTCATCTCAGCAGGGCAATGAAGGAATGGTTGCAAAGTCAGGAGGACCACAATTCAAATGTCCCACAGGTCCTTGGAAAAAGTACAGACTCAGGGAAGAAGACTTTGGAGAAGTGTGAGGGAAGGAGAGGGAACCTTTTGCTTTGAAAAACAGGAATGAGGCATCTACCTAACCCTGTGCCGGTTGGGATACCCAACACACTGGCAGGGCTGACAGAGAAGGTAGCTGCTGTCAGTGCAGAAAAATACCCATGCCCAGCTCGTGTAGCCATGGAGAGGCCTGTTAGCCACTACTTCCATGGCTGCCAAAATTGGGTGGGGAGAAAAAGCAGCAAAATCCAAGTTTAGCCACCTTGAGCTTCCTCTAGTAGAACTCCAGAGAGGAAGTGCTCATGGCTGCTGCCCTGCCTCTGCAAACCATGCATGGCACTGGGGAATTCCCAAAGGTTGTGTCTATTTAAACCATTTCCTTTTGCTTTTCACTCCTGAATGGCTGTTCTGCCACTCTCACTGCTTTAGCTGCATTGGGCATGCTCCACTTCAGGTGGATCCAGTGAAGGCCAGAACAGGCCATGCTTACACCTTTGGTGATGGATCTAGATGGGAAAAGACCAGTTGAGCTGAAGCTGGATCCTCTCATGGGAAATAAGCTTATTACTACTGCTAAAAGTTTTGGTCAATACCATTTTATTGTTTTTTAAAAATCCACACACAAGAAACTGGCAAAACCCCAGTATAAACAGCCCTGTGAAAATGGCCATGACAAATATTTCTCTGAGACATTTGGCATCTCTCTAATAATATTTTTTGTAATTGTTTCAGAAGGAAAGTGTGCAACATAACGACCTGCAAATGATTCATGCATAGTCATGCCTTCCATGTCTTAACTACTGGGCAATGGCTTCAGATTGCTTCACATTATAAATTTTTACTTATTTACTATGCCAGTTGGTGACCAAGGTAGCATATGTGAAAGGAATTTGCAGTTTCTATTACTGTTAGTTGAAATTTTCCAGTGAAACATTTTCTCAAATTAAAAGGGGGAAAAAAAAAGTTGCTCTTATCCATCAATCAGGAAGGCAATGTTTTGTAGAAGAGTATTTGTTGAGATAATCTGACATAACATGGGTGAGTTTTCATGGGAAGAATTTTCCAAATATCCAGGAAGATAGTTGTGATTTCTGTATATTTCCGGAATAGCTCTACCATGGGACTAGTCCCCACATGCCTCTATTCTGGTAAAATCCCAGTTGTGGAACAAAAAACTGACTTTGGGAAATCCATTTCTTGTCAAAGGTCAGTTCCTGGCTCTATAGCAATAGCCTCCTGCCATGTGTCTGTAGCTGCAGTTAAAAAACTTCCAAATTCATATTGAATCAGCAACCAGGACCTTGCAGTTCTGGCTTCCAGCCCTACTCACATAAAAACACGATATGCAAAATTAATAATGATATATATGTATTAGAGAAAATCAAGCTTTTCTTGAGAATCCACAGCAGTTTCTGACTTATAAAAGCAGATCTGTTTAGAAAAACATTTTTACTTTTTCAGCCATGAATAAAAACATTTTGCCTCAGCTTTATGGTATTTATTTTGTCCTAAAGTAGTTAAAAGCCATTAAAATTGATGCTTGTTATTTGAGTCACTTCAGCTCTGGCTAAGAAATAATGCTCAAAACCAACTTGGTTTTGTTTTGTTTCAGTTTGTTCTGTGTTGCTTAGTAGACTTTTGGGGCTTTAGTGAGATAGTTCCAGCAGAGAGATTTTTAAATGGAAAAATGCTCAGCATCACTAAAGTTAAACAAACACTAACCCTTGTTCCTGCAACACAGTGTTAGGCAGAAGTTGGCTTTGAGTAATTTTTATTTATGAGTGGCCACAGAGCTGCATTTGCAGTTCAAAAGTTAATTTGAGCTGAACAAAGCTAAACTGCTACCACTGTCTCTAGCATTTCTGTACAGCACTGGAGTGTGAATTTTCCAAGGGACTTTAATTCCCTTTGAGAAAACTTGAGCTATCAGTTCTCAGTACTTTTGAAAGAAACCAGCCCCACAGTATGTTATTTACTTACGTAGTAATTATATATGCACTAGTATGAGAAAAAAATGACCATGCACAGGATAAATAGTTAACTACATGTTAGAAAGATAAAGATCTCATTAAAAATAAAAAAGGAGGCAAAACATAATAGGATCTAAAATACTTAGGTAAAGACAGAGAGGGAGTTTATTGGCTTGATCCAATAAGGGACTTAAGGCAAGGTTTATGGAGAGTTCAGGTGCCTAAGTCAAAAAATGCGATCACGGCTCACGCAGCTGCTGCCTAACCCAGGAATGCCTAAAATGACAAGTCTCTTGCTTGATTGTAATCTCTAGTGTGTCTCGGATTTTACTTTTGTGCACAGTGTGCAGCAGCTAGAGCAGTTTAGGTACTTACTTCACATTCAGCCGTTTACAGTCTTCAGCTGAAAAGTTCAAGGACACTATTTTGTCAGTGTACTCAGGCCACACCAGGCACAGATTCACATTCTGAAATTCTTAGTTTGTTGTAGTTGCTTGCTTTTAACATGAAAGATGGAGAGGTGGAATAGCCTTTTATTTAATAATCTTTCTGTTAGATTATTGATACAAGGGTAATTCTTGCACATCATTTCTGTTCCTACAGACAACAGAATTATTTGCTTCATTGTGGCATGATTTCTTACAGGAACAGGACAGAATCATGCTTGTTTTCAATAGCCCTCTTGCTGGGTAGGATCACTTTCCTGCCCTATGTTGATTTGCATCTTTTTTGTTTATTGAGGAGACACAGGAACAATGGGTTTGCTGTATAGGAAGCGCTTGTTTTCTCATTTCCTTCTGTTGTCCTGGCTGTGATTTAACAGAATACTGTAAGCCCTGCTCCTCTTTCTTTTTTTTTTTTTTAACAGAATGGTAATTGGATCTTACAGTTAGGAGGACTTTAAGCGGTGAATTTTAAGCACTCTGTGTTATCCATGTTGTGGCCTGACTTCAGTTTCTAAGGAATTGCAGTAATGCTGCTGCATTTCTGGGGTTTGGTAAGTCTAGCAATTATACTTTGAAACTGTGGAAACACTAAGGAGTTAAGTCACTCATTTCCCTGTTTCCATGTTCATTGTACTTTTTCTTTTCCCTATATGTGATAATTTGTGGCTGTAGAGTCTAAAGTATAGCTGAATGTTGCTACATTTGCAAGGCAACAAACTTAAAACATGTGGTTAAGAAGGTTTTATTAAAAATTATTCTAATTTTAAAAAGTAACTTAGCTCCAGATATGGCATGAATATATTTGTTTTTCCTTCAGGAAGAGAAACTTTGGACTGATCAGATTGTTTCCTTCAGCCATTGTTACTTGGTAGGAGAGATACATATAATTTAAAGATTTATAAAATAGTTAAATATTCACTGGAAAATGTGCTCCTATTAATATAAATGTAATTATTCAAAGAGCAATGCATTTACAGTGGGAAGTACTAAAGTTAAAGAGATAAAGTGCAGGAGCTCTTAGTGCAGAACTGTAACTGAATAATGAACAAAAACTGAAATAATAGCAAAAGAAGTACTAGAAAGACTTCCATTAAAGAAGGCTTTTTTTAAAATAAAAATTGCTCACTAAGGAGGTGTGCAAAAAGAAAATAATTTTTAATGTTTATCAGTATGTTTTCCTTCAGCTGAAAGTTGTTAGCTAACAGTTATGTTGAATATCTTACAATTTTTTTCTGAGTTTTTATGTATTCACTTTACAGAAGAATTACAGGGTAATTGTTTTAAAAATAATGCATAGCAAAAGAAAAGATAATGATTTTGGACATGTGTTCTATATTCTAACTTGGTATTTAAAGAACAATTTATGTTGGTATCTGTTTATATATTCTCTAATATTTTCTAATATGATTCCCTGATTATACATATATATATCTATTCTCTAATATATTCCTTACTATCAACCTGGATGTTATACATCGCTTTATGATCATCCTCTGAGATAAATAGTATTGAGGTACATTTGGTGTTGAATATAGTCTGCTAAATAGGAGCAGTCTCTTTGGTTTTTTAATAATGATTGCTATTCATTCTTATACAAGTAAAGGGGAAAATTACAGTTATTGCATCATAATTGCATTAGAAGTATGCCTGCATTGTAAAGTCAAATCTTACACCAAAGTAGAAGGAAGGAAAAAAGCTTACTATGGTAATATCTAGCCTCTTGGGAAAAACCTTTAATTTCTGGGTGGTCAATGATAAATGCAGAATTAAATTCAGAATTTAAGTCAATTAAAATGCCTTTTAAGAAATCCATGTAGAAATCTAAATAGTTGGCAGCCTACTTCCCGTGGTAACTGGAGGGAAAAACCCCTTTTTTGTTATTACTGGATTGGACTGCTGTTAGAATTAGATAAATTGTTGAGTCTAAATAAATCTAGATAATGATAAAATCGTTAGCAATCTTTTAAAATTCTGAAGGAATGGTTAAAATTACAAAATTTGTGTTTACTTATTCTTCTTAGGTTAGCTCTTTGGGATCAGAGGAGCAGCTGCTCCTTGTGTTGTAGATATTTCCCATTCACAGAATTCCATAGAGTTTTTGTTTATATATCCAGTTATTCCTTGTCTAATGAGTGTCCTTTCTTCAGCGGTTTTAGAGCACTGGGCAAATACTTTGTATCAAAGAGAACAGGAAATATATGATTTTTCTTCAAAACTCTATGATTAGTACTCTTTACTGAATAAAGTGTTATGTGAAGAACATGAGCTGAACAAAAGCAGTTGCTGTGATCACAGCGACAGAAGACATCTAATTAAACCACCTTATTGGCAGTAGTTTACCTTTTAGCAGCATAATGAGTGTTACTGTTTATTCTGACTATTCAATATTCTTTTTCTACTTTGTACTGTACCTGCTACTGTAACCTGTGTCCTGTTTGCTTTTTGAACATTAGTAGCACCATCCAGCAGCACATTGTGTACTGTAGACTGAGATATGACAGCCACATCTTTTCAACCTCTCCTACGAACGTGCTACAGGGAATGTACACCTTTATTTTACTTCTGCCAGAGACACCAGATGACAGGGCTCAATTGGGAGACCATTAGTCTCCATTAGACCAATGTTTTTCAATGGAGCATGGGATCATACAGGGAGAAGTGAGCACTCAAATTCTTCCATTTAGCATGATTGTGTGAAGAACATTGTGTTTCAGTCTTTCTCCCACCTATATTTCTCCTTCACTGTGTTTACAGAAGAGAAAAAGTATATGAGTATCTGTCTTTGGCTGTTGTCTACAAATACTCTATGTACAGACAAAGTAAGACATCTAATTTTTTTCCCATTCCTGAAAATGCAATGCAACTTTTTTTTTTTTTTTTTTTTTTTTTTTTTTTTTTTTAACTCAAACATATATTGAGCATAATTTGTCCATGGAGTTGCAACAAGTTTCAGTCATACTGAGTCTAGGCTGACTGCCCTTACTCATAGGAGTCTCTGTGGTAAGCAGCCCATCCCAAAAGGATTCTATGTGATGTGTTCTGTCCTTGTCATGCTATATATAACCATTACATTTTAGGGATCTTTTTTATTGATTTGCATCCCTCCATTTCCCTTTTCCAGGAAGGATTTCACAAGGGCTGAAAGACTGTGATAAGCTCATACATGTGAGAGTATTTTTAAAATCACATAATGTATTTTATTTATCTTCATATTTCTACCTCTAGTAAAAAAAAAAATCAAATTTTTTTAAGGTGAACAGCTTATCCTGCTGTTTTTCATGGGTTTGCTGACATGCTGGATCTGTTTTACATTTGTGTTTGGCTGTGCAGGCATTGGTAGATCACCTGAGAGCCCTGCCTTACTCTAAGTTCCTGCTTGCCCTTCACTGGAGAGCTGCCAACCTGACATGCTGTTGCGATCATTTTTCTTTGTGACATACTATAGAGCCTTCTTGTTACAAAGTACTTGGTTTGCTTCCTGGGGCTCTCAGCTGTGGAGTTCTGATGTATGGCTCGCTCTGTGAAGTTTCGTGGTTCCTGTAATATTTCATCTTCCCGCTGGTGCTGATTTAACACCTCAATTCCCAGCCATAAATTTATTTAGCCAAAAGTTAACTGTGTAAACTAGATGTAGATATTTATTATTAATTGTTTTTCTTTATTGTTTTTAAACATTGAAATGGGCTGCTGAGGGAGGCAGTGAAATCACCATCCATGGAAGTGTTCAACAAATGATTGGATGTGGCACTTGGTGCCATGATAGAGTTGTCAAGGTGGTAATCAGTCAAAGGTTGGACTTGATAGTCTCAGAGGTCTTTTCCAACTAGAATGATTCTGTGATTAATTTTAAAAAATGTTGTCAGAGGTTCTTTTTCTTGGTACTGGATCACCTTAATAAAAGTGGCTAGTGGAAAGCACTGGTTTACTGGACTAATTCTTGTGGGGTGACAGTCTTCTGCAACACCATTAACAAAAGTAATAGTTAGGTCAGTAATTGATTTTGGGCTTAAAAGCAGGTAATGATGATTGTAGGGCTGAGTCATATCTTAGACATAGTAGGTAAGTAAGCTGTTCTGGTAAAGTAAACGGTAATAGATCAGAATGAAAAGTTTCTGAATAAGCTATTTGCTGATAAATTATAGCATGGCAAAGCTTGCCTGTCAAGAATGAAAAGCAAAGAAGACGTCAGCCTATAGTCTTGTTTTATCCAGATGTCTTTCTCATTGCAAAAAATTTGCACTGTAAGAAAAATACCAGGTATTTGTAGAGGGAAGTTTAGGTAGAATAAGTAGTTATTGGGGAAGGAAGAAGCAAAATGGAAGGTATGTTTCTCAAAGACATCGTACATGCATGTTTGTATAATGGGACTGAATATATTTGCACTAATGGGACTGAACTATCCCTTTTTTCTTGAAATCACCTCTTTGCCAATGGTGTAGAGTTGGCAAGTCAGGGATGTAGCTGCTTTCCTACTTTCTAGCATCACTTAGAGAAAATTATAGATGGTGTTCAGATTGTACCATAGCTCAAATTTCTGCAGCCTTTTTAGGAGCACAGTATTAACTGTAAGAAACCTCTGATCCTTTCCTGGCCCAAACAGAAGCATATGATTGATAATATGCAAACAGAATCATATGCCAACAGAAGCATATGAGTGATAATATTCAAATTCAGTCAATTTGAAACAAGTCTTCAGCCTTGGTACTGCTTCATTTTGCAACGATGACCTCCTTTCTGTAGATCTCAATAGAAAGATGTAATGCCTTTATCAATTCTTGCTGCAAATAACAGTTTCTTCATAGAATGGCTATATTAAGAAATCTCGCTCTGAAATTATAATTTTGAGGTGATTTACATAAGAAATAATAATCCCTATAGTTGGATTGATTGTTGTTTTGAAGTAAGGACTTTTACAACGTTGTTGTTGTAGCATATTAGAGGTTATAGAAAAGGAAAGGATCTTCTGAACTTTTATAAAGTGCATGAGCTTCCCTGCAAAGCAACTGCTAGTGTCATTAGTATGACCTGTGCTTGCCTGCATTCCTGCTTTAAATGCTTTGAGGAGACACTGATATTTCTCCTGCATGGAGATACTATCTTGTAATTCTGCTGCTTGGCTCCTGGAGTTAGGATCAGGTGTTACCAAAAAAGTCTGTGAAGATACTCATGGGCAATTAAAAATTGTGAAGCAAAGTCAAAGATGATTACTAGAAATTCCACTGTTACCATGGAAGGTGTTAGTGCTGAATGAGATTAAGAGGCTCTTTTTCTAAGGCAGCATCCAATTTCTGTTTTTCTTTCATTTCATAGAACAAAAGTTATTTTTTAAATTTTTGCCCACTCAGTCAAGATACAGACAGACAAACAAATACACATCTTGGATTATTAAGAATTTGGAATTATTTTTATTTCTTTAGCTAACATGATCCACGCTTTATTTCATATAAATTCAATTATCACTGTTTTGTATTTTAGGATGGGAATTTTGGAAGGGTTTGATGTGCCTGTTGTGCTTTACAAGCTCAATTCTCTGACCAGAATGTGTTTCTCATAATGAAGAAGAAAATTCACATATCTCCAGGCAGTTATTTTCCTGCAGGCTTGGCCCTTAGAAGAAAGAAATTTTGAATTCCTGCTTAACTTGGTTAATGTGCTGGGTTTGAGATATATCTATTCAGCGTTTATTAAACTAGTTGGGAACAATATTTCAGATGAGATGGAGGGGAAAAAAAATCATAGTTTGAATTGATGTTTAGTTTTCCCACTAGAAAATTGGCAGTTAAAAACTACATTATTTGTCAAAAAATCTTTCAAGCAAGAAACTAAAGTCAGCTCTATTTGCACAAAACTAATTGGTCTAACATTGTAAACAATTTTTAATTACTTCTGTCGTGTGTAATGCATCCCAGAAGCAACATACATTTGAATGCAAAAGAAATGCACTTTTAGGAAAGTGAAGATAAAAGACAAAAATAGAGATTTCTGCCAAGCTTTCAAGCAATGATTTAGTATGAGAAGTTTGACCATAAAGCTTTAAAAACTGCATTTTGCATTGAGGTTTTCAGTGGAACAGTACAGTTACTGAACACAACAAAGAGGTTAAGCAATTTTTCAGTAAGAGGGAGCAACAGATTATTTTTAAACTGTTTTCCTTCTATTATGCATAACTGTTTCAGTTAGGTAGGAATTTACTAAATAACTGCAACTTTATATTTACTTTATTTTGGTCTGTCGTTAGTATTTCATGACTCCCACAGGACAGTTCCCATTCTTGATCTACATACTCGCCATGGAAGGCATCTGTGTCCTGGGCCACCAAAGCTTTGATCATATTAGAGATGGTGGATGTTTCAGGTCTTGGGCAAGAATGTGGACTCACTTCTGCTCACACAGAGAAGTATTCCTGCACTTGTACATGCTTTTAGGCACCTGACTCCTTGCCTGACGTAGTCTGGCTCTTGAAGAATGGAATACACTCAGTGCCAGTAGCTCCGTGTGCAGCTGCAGTGCCAGCTCCGGGTTCAGCTCTGGTGGTGAGAGCCCCAGACAAGAGGCTGTGAACTGGAACCAACCTTTGCACAACAAAAGGCACAGGGACCTGTGGGGTGCCAGCCAGGGAACTGGACACTCAGAGACAAGGGCAGGAGCTGAGGACTCAGTTGGAAGATGCCAGACTTCCCTGCACTTTGACTGTGAGGGTATAAAACCCCAGTTTTTTCTTTGTTTGGAGTCCATTCTTGGCAGCACCAGCTCAAGCTGTTATTCTGTTGTTGCACCATGGTTAAAATATTTGAGGGATCCTGATGTGTGGGGCTCTGCTGTGGGAAACCTGGAGTTGAGCCACTAGGGAAAGCTGGTCTGACTGTGTGAGAGTGGCATGTGTAGCTGTGCAGGGACCTCAATGCCAGCTTGGGTGGGGCAAGAGTAACTGGTGGAGTGGCTTCTGAATGGTCAGACAGGAGAGTTTCCTTAGCATATCATTTGGTGGCCTCCAGTTGTGTTGTGGCAGAGCAGAATGGATCAAGGTGCAATAAAGTCCGTGTGCACTGTTTTGTGCCTTTTGTTTTTGTCTTAACCAGTGAATCTGCACCAGTGCTAGGGCAGTGAAATGCCTGGTTTAGCCACAAACTACCAGTTCATTTTGCACCAGAAAAATTTCCACGGAAGTCTGTCTGTAGATGTAGACAAAGGAAGCAGATGCCTGTGGCTGCTTGGAGCAGTCACTTTCTGTTCTATCTGTGCCAGAGCTGCAGCACAGTGTACAGCCTGTGGTACCTTCTTTTTGCTGCTTTGCTGATATTGAGGAGGAAAGTGTTGGAAATCACAGAATGACAGTTTCTGCAGTGCTGTCAGTGGTTCTTCCCAGCCATTGATTACATGCTCCCCTCCTTTTCTTCCTGCTTTGTGTATGATGCAGCTATAGAAGTAATACTTGCTTTCTAAGAATTTTCTCTTTCTAGGCACAACTTATTTCATCACACACCCTCCACCCCGTTTGTATGGCAAGCCCTTTCTGGTTTCTGGAATCTCAGACAGTATAGAAGTGTTATAAGAGATGCTTTTTAAGGGTAAAAAAACAGTTGCAGGAGTAATAGTAGGAAGTGGTTATGTAGGAGTATGGTGGGAATTTAAACTTGCTTTGACAAACTAGTTGTTGACAGTGAATGATGTTTTGAGTGACCTTTTGTACAGCAGAAGCAGAGTTGTGCTATTGAGTTTTGCAATGGTGGACATTTCCAAATATTCCACCAATATATGTTCCACTTCAAGGTGGCACCATTGCCAAGAATTAACAGAACAAGAGGCAATGAGCACAATCTGAAATAAAAAATAGGAATAATATTTTTAACCATGGGAGTGGTCAAACTCTGGAACAGGTTGCCCAGAGAGCTTGTGAAGTCTTCATCCTTGGAAATACTAAAAACCTGAGTAGATATAGCCTGTAAAATTTGCTCTAGTTCAATCTCCTTTGATCAGGTGTACCAAAGACCTCCAGCAGTCAAATCTCAACCAGTCTGTTACTCTGTTGAAAGAAAAGCATGCAATAATCCTTTTTAAAATGAATTCACTGGAGTATTATTCTGACTTCCCACAGTTTGTGGTTCGCACGCTTCTTAATACATTCAGTTGTCACTTTAAAACCTTTAATTATTACAAAGGATGTAAGTGTAAATTACACATGCAAAAAAACAGACACCAAAATCATTGTTAATGAATAGCTCCAGTTTTGTAGTCACTAGTCAGAAATATTTTAAACAATAAAGAGTCAGATTTTGATGTCTTTGAAGTCTGCCTTTAAAACTTCCATTGGCTTAATGGGACAAGGAACTTTATTTATCACATTTTATATCTAACAGAAAATAGAAAATAGAAAGTGAAGCAAAATGAATAGGTTAGTTATATATTTAAACAGTCTGTAAAACTAAAACCTCTGCTAATAGGAAGTTCAGTCCACATCTGCCTCCAGCCATCACGCAGCTATCCCTGGTCTGCTCTTTGCACAGTGCTCTAATTGCTGCTCACCCATCCTGTGTATGGTTACTTGCTGACATCGTGCTCTGGCTGCTTGGCAGAAGGGAAGAGCTGAGACACTTCATTATTCTGTAGAAAGGCTTTAAAATGTGTAGAAGCAGCTTGGGAGTGCACAGTTGAGGAATGGGCCCTTGTGTTTGACAGGACACATTTTGTACTTTGCTGTACAAAGAAATCTCTTGGTTTCTCATGTTTGTAAGTGGAAAATTTTATTGTCCTATTTGATAAATGAAACTGTTTGTCTGCAAAGCAAGTGTATAAGGAATAGAATAAACGTATTTTCTCACTGAAAGGATAGTTTCAGGAAAAGAGGATTAAAATTCTTGGAAAATCAGTGAGGCAGCTACAAGTGTCAGGTGATTATATGGCCTTATGTAAGTACAGTGGTTGGTGTCTAGCCAAGTATTTCTAAAACTTATAGGGTAACTTCTGTTCACATTTAGGCAAGCATAAATCTGAAAGCACTTCAGAACTCAGCAGCGTTTGCTCCTATGTTAGAGCTTTTTTAAAAGAAGAAAATAAAAACATATTATTTTTTTTTTTTTAAGTCAGGGAATTCTTAAAGGGGATGGTGTGTTAAAACAAGGGCTTCCAAGAATTGAATTTTATTCCTGCCTTTCTTGTAGATCCCCTAAACTGTAGTGGGCAAGCCGTTTTTGTAGCCTGATTTCTGGCCTAACCAGAGCAAATGTATTTGTGTGTATGACATAGAAAAATATAGTGTGTGTTGGTGGGTGTGGTTGGTAGGTGTGTTATCTAGTTGTTGTATGGCAGTGTACTAAAATAATTTTGTTACTGTTTTTGTTTAATGAAAAAACAAGTCCTAATTGGAGCTAACTGGGAGAATGAAGTGTTATTTTTAAAAGAAATTTTACTCCCATTTAGTATAGTAGTGCAGGTCATAATAACCTGCTTCTGAAGGCAACCTATCTTAAATGAGTAATTTATTTGTTTGGTTTGGTAGGTTTTTTTAACATGTAACAATCTTTCAGAGTCTCTTTTTTTCCCCGAAGTAGTATTCAGAATTCAAATTGTTTCTGACAATGTTATTTTGCTTGCACATCCACTCTTTTTTAATATCATGCTTGGTTTTTGTGCAGTTTATATAACATCACTTTTCCACTTCAGGTTTGATTTATCTTTAAACTTGTTGAGAGACATAATGCCACGAATAATTCTCTGAGACTCAGACAAATCTCCAGGTATTTAGAAGGAGAGAAGGAAGACCTTACACTGGCAGAATGTTGCTTGAAAGGCTGAAGATGACTGGCTAAATCTAGTAAGTACAATTTAGGTAGAATTTGTCAGTCTGTCAGTCAGTCTTACAGATTTTCTTGATCACATACTGAAAGTACACAAAGCAAGAGAGTAGATGCAGTGGATTCAAGAAATGTCTTCAGAATTATGCTTCTTTTGAAAAAGATTTATGAACTGATAACAGAAGCATAACATGATTCCATATGACAACAGGATGAAAGATGTCAGAGAAATCTCAGAAAAGGAAGTTAGAAGAGACAAGAATGCATTTGGAAATGTGTTAGCTTTTACTGAAAGTGTGAATTTGGACATCAGAGTACTCCTGTAATGCCTGCCAGGCTGTGTTCTCTGTCCCCACAGGGCTTTTAACCACCAGGCAGCATCAGATGAATCATCATGAAAACCAAACAAGACAACTTTACTTGAGAGAGAGAGAGAGAATATAGAATATGAACAATCCAACTGCCATCTGTGTGTTTTCCTGATGAATGGCATTATCACATCTTTTTGTGCCAAATGAGTAAACTGTTTTCACCACACAAATACTGTCTATTCCAGCACATATTACATGTAAACTACCAGCACAAATTTCAGGGTGATGTTTACAGTGAGAATTTGTTCTGCCAGTTGGAATCCTATCCAACAAGTTCTGGTTAGAAAAGTAATGCCAAAAGAAGTGTGGGTTTGTGATGAGTGTTAGGTCATGAAAACTCCACAGCTTTCCAGGGGCTTATAAAATGCAACTGAGTCCATTGCTGTCACACAACCAGCTGACTCAGTTACAGGGAGATGTACGAGCTGAAAATGTATATGAAAGAAAAGAATAATGGCAAATAGGAGACTTGTATGCAAGAACATTTCAGTGAACTAGAAGAGAACAAAAAGACAAAATAAGATGTGGTATTCTCTAGTGCTTCACAGGAACCTTCCAGCACATCTCACCTGGTTTCAGAGAGAAAGTGGCATTTTTGGTTTACTGTCTGTCTAAATAATATAAATATGTATTTATATTAATTTATTTATATGTTCTATGCTTCTAGAAAAAACTCTTTTTAATCATTACCTAACATTTATAAAATAAACTTTTTTTTCCAGAATGAAATAGTTGTCATAGCTAAACTATCCCTCAAGTAAGGTTTTCATATCAAGAAAACCTAGAGGTCTAGATTCTCAAAAAGCATTTACTAGCTTAAATGTAGCAACTTTTAAGACCTTAAATCTTGGCTTATTGAGTGGTGTTTCTTTGTGCAGTCTGTCTTACATACAATAAAGCCTACTCAGAGATTTCCCAAAGCCTCTGTGCAAATCCACAATTTCTGGCAGCTCATGTTTACTCAATGATAATGTGCTTTCAGTGGAATAATGTCAGTAGTGGACCAATGGCTGCCTGAGTAAAGCTCTGTGGAAAGAGAAAAGTCATAAAAAACCTTCAACTTTTCATATTGGTTAGAGAAAACTAATTTGCAACAACAGAATATAAATACAATCAGAAATCACATTGTAAGATGAGTATATAAGGGCAACAGTGTGACATGTTTGACAGTTTCCTTCCTGGTCGTGGTGCTATTTGGTGTTTCTCATACAGCACTGTTTGGTACTAAATATTTTCAAACCTTGATATCAAATGTGTTGGTGCTGGTAAGGGCAACATTGAAAAGTGCTGCTATTACAGAGCAATAAAAGTAAGATTTACTATGAAGAATATTTCCATTGCACAGCTTTCAGGAGTAGTGCAAAAGAACTTCCTGGAATTATGCTTGTGACAATGACCTCAGTCTTTGAAGATCCAGCTAGGATTGGATTATACACGTAAACAGTACATATTGCAAGCTGTTGACAAAAAAATTACACTTCTTTTTATTACCCATTAAGATGTGTATTTATCTTGCATTCTGTATGTACCTTTCACCTTAAGACATATTTACTAAATATTTTATGATGCACTTGAGGTTCCCCCACCTGCTCTTTGTGATAGAACAAACTGCTGCATGTCAGTGACATGTCTTGTTACTAAAAGAAGCACAATGCCTAGTTGATAATGCAGTGCAAAGATTTGAGAGATGAGAAATGCACCTTGACATTGAAATGGACATCTCTACAAAGAAGTCATTAGACTTTCTGAAGTTGCTAGGACAAGAATCTCAGTCTCACCTTAAGAGTTCTGGTTTCTGAAATATTGTTTTAGTAGAAATACCTGACCCTGATAGAGTAGAAGATCAGAGATTACCTAATGAACTATTTACATCACTTCCTGCCACACCTTGCATTTATATGCCAGCTCCTGAAGTTGGGTATGTGATCAACTATATAACTCTGGGAAAAATAAATAAGAAAACAAGATTACAAGATATAAATTTAAAATCTAAAAAAAGTTTTAGGAACTTAAAACTAAATCAAATTTGTAATAGTTCTTCTTTATAATAAATAAAGCTACCATGAAGAATTTTTTAGTACCTCATATTCATATTCAATGATTTGGGTCTTGAAGGGGAGAGATTTTTTAAGCATTTCCTGATACTATTTGCCAAACTCTGTTAAATGATTTACTGAGTTGTTTCAGGGCTCAATTAGTGTACAATTCTTCAGTGTTAATATATCACTCTTTCATCTGGAATAGAATTACCAAGGAAATTATTTCTCTTGATATTTTCTTGGAAACAGTAATAATTCTGGTGTCTCACGACATTTGAATTCCATGATGTTTATTTTAAAGTGTTTAATTTTTAAAAAACATCTTTAATCATTTCCACATCATTTCTTTGTTTGTCTTTCACAAGAATGTCTAATATTACCAGTAGCAGTTCTGTTTCTCTGTGTCATTCTTTGCTATATTAATTACCTCATTAGCTCTCCTTTCCCATAGGGGAATCACATTTTTCTTTCAAGTTGTGCAATTTTAAAAAATAAGTAAAATTAACTGGGATCCATTTGTTCAAATCTTTATTCATCCACAAATAATGATGCGCCCTAAACTTGTCTTTATTTCCCCCCAGTTGTGGCAGGGGGTGTTGTAGAAGATAATAATTGTCTCACCAAGCTTGGCTTACTTCTCTGTTGAGCTCTCTGCATTCACCAAGATCTGGTGTGGCTGAAGGAGGAATGTGTCTAAAGAACTGGGGGTTCTGTAACATGGGTTTCCAATTCTTTGTTAGACCTGGGAGATGAGCAGGAGCTCACATCCAGTGACTCTGTGCTCTACAGTCATGGAAGATAGAATGGGTCTTGGGGCCCTGCAGTTCCCCTCTCTGCCATACAGGGCTGTGCTCTGCTGTAATTCAGATTTTGAGCTGTAAACATCCTAGGATGAGAGGTGCAATTGTGTTCCCTGAGAAACTCTCCCTTAGCAGAAGTCCAAACATGAGAAATTTTTTCCTATTCTTTTGGCTAAGAATTTTCTATCTTAATTTTAATTGAATTCTACATTTTTACTGCCTATAGCTCTAAATACTATATCTGCAAACATGTATGACCCTGATAATTGTTGCTTAGCCAGTTGCCTTGTGATGGCATATTCAATGTCCAAAAAAGCCAGAGGAAAAAGCATATTTCATTAGTTACTCTGGTTTTGCAAGTCATTTTCTGAAGTAGCTTTTGGTGAAAAAAAACTGAAACAGAACCTTTCCATAAGGTATAAAATGCAATAATAAGAAGTAATGTTTTTAGTTTGTTGTGACTTCTCCAAAATGTCTCCTGTGTTGTTGAGTCAGAATAGCTTTCAAAGTAGGAGAACTGGATCTCAGCCTTGAAAATAAAAATAAAACTAAACAAAAAATAAAACAAATTTGTTAATCTCTGTGTTCTGACAATGTAGATTATCCTCAGGATAACCTTTGTAATCTTTGATTTAAAAGTGCTATACGTAAGAAGTCTACTTGTTAACAAAGCTTAGTTTACTTGTGCTGGAAATTTAGAATGTGTCTGACTGCTTTTCAAACCAGAATGGTGAATTGTGTTAGTGCACTGTGAAGGTTGATAAATAAAAGGAAAGCAAAGCCAAACAAATATATAAATAAGAAATTTTGAAATACAGGTTTATTAGTTTATGATACATGGTGGTTTTGTTAATTCATTAGGAAAGAATGTTTGGATTTTTTTAACCTAATGAGCACATGAGTCTGTTTATAACATGCCTCTATAAATAAGTGTCTTTGCAGCTGTTTTCTCTTTATTGAAAATACTTTTTCTCTCCTAAGGGCCAGCTGCACTATTAAATTAAACGATGAATTTCCTGCTTATTACAGAAGACACTGAGAACACTGTGGGAAGCATAGCACTGGCATAATTTTTTAATAACAATTTTAAGAATTATTTACAGATGAGTACTGTAGCACCTATATATTTTATCTGACAAAACTTTTTAACATCAATTCTAAAAGCTGTTTGCACATTATTGTAGTATTTCATGGGTCACTTTGGATAATTTTACTATCCTAATTAATTATTGATCATTTGTCTGGCCTATTCATTCTTCCTGTATTTGCAATGATATTTCTTTCACAGTGAGGTTCAAACTTATAGTTTATTCTCTAGTGTCAAATGTCATATTGTCAGTGTTACCTCAACAAACTCAGCTGTTGATGACCAGTTTCTTCTACAGATGCAATAAGCACAATCACAAAAATATTTCTGAAGAGGCTTTATAAAACTCTAGAGAGGAAGGGATGAAAGAAAAATAAGGAGTTACTGTTTAGTTTAGGAATTTTGAATTACAAAATACTCTGATATACTCCTGTTTATGTTACATTTCAACCTGAGATAATTCACTATTCATGTCTTTTACAGTAAAGATCCTGAAGTAATTTAGAAATGGAACAATTAGTAAGGAATAATGATAGCTTTTATTTGCATATCCTGATTAAATGTGGTACCTGCTGACTTCTTAGCAGTGAAATTTTGTCGTCCCCCCCCTTTTTTTTTTAACTTAAAATGTTCAAATCTGGGTCTACTGACTAAGCTCATACTTAGGTAAATATTACAAACCTTGAATGTTTTTGTCTTCTAGTCAAGGTTGGCCTATGCTGATACTTGCAAAGTTAAGCAGTTGTCACATTCTTTAAATACAGCAGTCTTGCCTGGGCGTAAGAAACATTCAGCACAGTTTGCACACACCGTAAATTACTTCAAGGTCTTCCTAGGAGAATTTTCTTGGCATAGTTTCTATTATGCATGCTTCCCTCATTAGAAGAATAACTTAAAAAAATAGAATATGAAACTACGAGAGATGTCAAAGAATTGAAAAATTAGCTTTTTATTTTGTGATAAAGTCTGCGAAATCCTTCCTTCTGTGATACAAAGTGGACATGATGTACAAACACATTGTGGACAGAACTGTAACACAAGTCCTGACAGGGCACTGTTCTGGCACTCCATTGTAAAGCAGCCAAGGATGTAGACCTCTCTTGCAGAGAAAGAACCCAAGTTAGTGTGCTGTGCCATCATATAACATTCAGTTCCAGTTGTTTGCCTTAGTTTGAATCAGTCACCAAGAGAGGAAGGGGAAGGAATGTTGGGCATGTGATAAGTTATTAGTGTTCATGCAACACTAACATCCATCAGATTCTGAGGGAGTGGAATGCAGTGTGTCTGCAGTGGGGATATGTTTATGTTGGATTAGCCTGTGCTAATGCAGTGTGTGATTTTCACCATTTTACTCATGCCACTGTCGTATCTCTTGTAGCCAGGCCACGTTACAGCCTTAATGCAGTGGGCTGTGGCTTGAGCGCTTTTCAGGGGTGGAAATGGTTTGCTTTGTGTATCTATAGTAACCAACTGCTGGCATTTTCACTAAGTGCTGTGCATAGGCTGAGGGTGTGTGACTGTTATTATGATCTGCTTTATAACTTATCCCAGAAGGCAATGTAGTATGTGGAAGCTAAATTATCTTGAAATAAAACAGTCCATGATCTGAAGTACTTCAGCTCTGGCAGCAAAGATGCTCATGAAGTTTAATTGACCCTGCCAAAAATAGCCTTTAGTATGTATAGAGAAACCTTTGGGTATTATTTATAATTTACCTTTCTTGATCTGAGAACAGGTAAAGTATGGTGGCTGTGTGGGCTGTAATGCTCCCAGCTCCTATCAGTTCCCTGTATGGTAGACATGCCTTTTAGTTAGTGGTACTGCAATCAGCAGGTAAATTTGTTTTATCCAAAACATCACTTATAATTAAATGTCTCATCTTCTCAGTGGTCCCTAGTTCTGCATAACTGTTTTTCCTCAATAAGTAATAACAAATATTAAACATTATTAAATATTAAGTAATAATAAATAATAAGCATTCATTTGCACGTTTCAAATAGCAGTAAGTGGAGTGGCAGTTACATATGGTGAAGGATTACTCAATGACAGCATCTTATCTTACCTATGTGTGAAAGGCAAGAGGTTTTATGATTGTGAAATTATCCACTGAGCAAACTTTCTTAATAATTCACTAAAGAAATTAGTTTGAAACAAAGCTAAGAGTAAAGAATATCAGAAACCAAAATAGTAACATCATTTTTCCAAATAGAACACTTTAAAACTTGTCAAGCTGCCACTGCTTGACTTGTGCTGCTATGCCCCTTCCCTAGCACTCAGCCATGTGTGCTTAGGAGCCATTGATTTCCTCCTCATATGTTTTTTACTACCATCTTCTTTGGGTTGTGGTGGTAAAACATGAATGAACTTGGGAATAAAAATGAGAAGGGAATTACAATCACAGAATCATAGAATGGTTTGAGCTGGAAGGGACCTTAGGTATTATCTATTTCCAACCTCCCTGCCATGAGCAGGGACACTCCACACTAGACCAGGTTGCTCAAAGCCACATCCAATCTGGTCTTGAACACTTCCGAGGATGGGGCATCCACAACTTCTCTGGGCAAACTAATAGTGATATTGCAGTCAATATTACTTGGTTGATGTCTTTGCATGTTTCCCAGTGTAAGTAATTATGAAGAAATTCTGTCTCTCACTCCATGTTTCTTGTCACCATTTTACAACAATATACCACTAAAGCCTATTTCTCTGCTGGTAACATACTGCAGAACATGAAGTAGCATGTTAAAGAACTTGGAGCATATAAGTTTTACATGTTTTATAAGTTTTATGTTTCTAGGATGTACTGTGTGTGTAGAGAGCTATCATAACCTAAACATGCTTCATTGCCTTTAAAGCAGACAATATAAGAAGTTTTCCTGTAAATTGTGAATCTGAAGTCAGGTGGAATTCATATTGCATCACTCTGTAAATTACATGGTTTTAAAACTGTGGTTAGCAGCTTGTTCTGATATTAGCATTCCAGAAAAAAGTTAAATGAGTTTTTGGGAACAGGGCAGTATGTTCTCTGCCATGTCAAAAGTGAAAAGTGCGGCTTCAGATACTGGAAGTTCCTGCCAGATGACGCAGTTTGTATTAAATGATCCAACCCTTATGTTGAAACTTTGCTGTGCTGTTCTGTTCTGCCTTGTGCAGAGATGGTTAAAAAAGATTTGTCCTTACAAGAGAATAGGCTAAGCACAGTCATCCTGCTTTATTGATGTAACATCAAGGCACTATAAATTCTGCAAACAAAGCAGTTGGGAGGAGAATCTACAACTTTCCTAATTAATTTATATAATCTTTAGCTTTTCAGCTCAATTTTTATGTACAAAGATAGTATCTTATCATTTGTTTCTACAATCTCTTACCTTTCCCGTGCACGTTATTTTAGAATTTTTGAAGTGTAAGGATTTCTTCACATTTTAAAATATTTTAATTATGAAATCCCTCTTAATTGGTTGAAATTGACCTCCTCCTAAACATCCTCAAGTAATGATGGTTGCTGGTGAATTTTTATACCATTGCTGATAAAAACGCAGATGATGAGTGATCTGATAAGTATTGCAACATTCTGGCAGCAATTATTCATTTAATTAAATTATACATTATAATTTAGGGTATGGGCTGCTCTGCTGTGACGCCTGCCTGTATGGGTAAGTCTCAGTTTATATTCCCTTACTGGGTGTAAAATTCCTTATATTCAGTGAACTATTGGGTAAGAGTTGCATAACGTGTAACAGCTGGCCTTTTTAAAATTCATGCTCTAGATTATGCAGAGATAACATTTTGGAGTTAAAATATCAAGTGTTTTCCTGGGTTTTTTCAGTCTTGCTAGAGCCCACAGTATCAAACCTATAGTTCTCAAAGGCATGTAAAAGAAGTTGGGTATGAGTTTTAAAACCTGCTGCCTTGCTGACAGGGCATTAGGCATAAAGAAATGTGATAACACCAATCAGCAAATCATCAGCTTCTGGCTCCTCCCAAGTTTCAGCTGACTTCCTACCAGACCTGTGAAGCAAGCTGTAAGAATTATCTTCCTCTAGGCAGCAGTTTCCAAGTCAGCTTGCTCCACAATGCCTGTAGAAACTTGGTGGAAACAGCAGATTTTATCTTGCCTGGGGATTATAGTCTGCTGCCTGAAAAGATGGTGTTGACAGTATGTTCCCTATTAAAAATGCAGTAGTACAGTATACAACTTACATAATCATCCACTCAGTAATAGAACTCCTCAAAGCACATCCTTACCAATCTCCTTTGAATATAAGCAGGGACAATAGCCCTGGGGTTCGTCTGAATACATCTGAGGAACAAATTCTGCTTTTAGGATATCCTGGACTGTTCACTTACTCATTCATATCTGTATGTCAGATAAGAAGGTTGGAATCATCTAGACGAATCCCTGTGCTCAAGTTAGAGCCAGTTGCCCATGACCATGGCTGTCACATTTTTAATACCTTCACAAGTGGAGATTCCAGAGCCTTTCTGGGCAGCCTATGCTGGTGTTTGGCCACACTCACCAGTAAAGAAATGTCTTGTGTTTACATGGGCTTTCCTGGGTTTTCATTGTGCCCGTTGACACTTGACCTATTGGTGGGCACTACTGGAACGTCTCTCTCATTCTTGTTTCCTTGCATCAAGTATTTATTGAATGATAGAATAATTTGGGTTGGAAGGGACCTTTATAGGTTATCTAGTCAAACTCCTCCTGTGATGAATATGTATGAAGCTCTGAGCTATACCCTTCCCTAATTCATTACACCTGTTGATGTGTCTGAGCTTTCTCTTCTCCAGGCTGATTAGTCTCAGCCTCTCCTCATACACAGGTGCCTCAGTCCCTTTGTCACTTCTGTGCTTGACTTACTCCATTTAGTCCATGTCTCTCTTGTACTGGGCAGTCCAGTCCTGGTTGTACAGCACTCCAAACTGTGGTCACACAAGTGCTGAATGGAGGGGGAGGATCGCTTGCTTTGACCTATGGTCATTGCACTTCACATTACCCAGGATGATGTGGCCTTCTTTTTTGTGAAAGTGCACTGCTGGTTTGTGATCAACTTGTCCACCAGGACCCCAATGGCCTTCTCTACAGAGCTTCTTTCCAGCAGGTTGATCCCCAGTGTATATGGTGCCTGCATTTATTATTCTCCACAGTTCCCTTCAGGACTTTGTATTCCTCCTTATTAAAATTCATGAGGTTCCTCTTGAACCAATTCTCCAGCTTGTCAAGGTCCCACATGGTAGCACAATTAGGTGGTGTTTCAGCTGCTCCTCCCAGCTTTGCATCATCTGTGAATTTGCTGAGGTACACTCTGTCACATCATTTCAGGTCATGAGTGAAGCTGTTAAACAGTATGAACCCCAGTAATGATCCCTGGATTACACCACTTGTGACTTGCCTCCAACTGGACTTTGTGCTGCTGGTCACCATCCACCAAGCCTGGACATACATTTAATTTTCAAGCTGTGTAGTTATCTAGCCTTTAATTTGTCAGCTTGTCTCTGAGGAATGTTAGAGGGTCTACCTTAACTCAAGCTGAGGTAAACAGCTTTAGCTGCTCTCTCACTCATCCAACAGGCTGCTCAACTTGTAGAAGGTTATCAGATTGCTGAAACATGATTTCCCTTCTGCAAACTTACACTGATTGCTCCAATTTCCTTTATTCCCTTCATGTGTTTGGAAATGGTCTCCAGGATGATTTTCTCCATCATCTTTCCATGGATATAAATTGCTGCTATATTGTTTGCCTGTGGTTGCAGAGCCCAGATAATAGATTTGATAGGAAAGCTGTCCTATTAATTTTATTTTAGAGACACTTAAATGATGAAATTTCTAGATCCTGGATTTTCTAGAAAATCAGAAAATTTTATCTCAGCTATCTTATAGAGATCAAATTGAAATTTGTCTTGTGGCCGGTGAATGGGAGGAAGCATGGAAAAGGAGCATGTAGAAATCCTGTAGAGCATTGCAGGCAGTGAGGCTTCAGGGACTAAGAGGAGTGTTGGGGATGCACAAAATATTGTGTTTGCAGTGAATTAAAAAATATGTATTTTTCCTGTTTTCATAGTCTACTCTTATTAGAGCAATGCTACATTGCAATTGACTTGATCAAAAAGAAGTCTAATACTCCCAGTTGATGCCTGTGTTTATTTTATAAGTGAAACCCTGAAGAGTGATACAAAATCAGTGGCCTTGCAAAGGTTTGGGAATATTGCTTAAAACTTTTTCCATCAAGATTATTTAGTTCCATTTTGGCTTTTCAAGACTCTGAATGACCAACAGGAATGTGTGAGGCCAATTCCCTTATTCCATTCAGTTGGATGTCATCTTACCAGAAGTAATTTATACTAGATGGGTTTGTGTGGTGAAGTGAGATACTACCTACCAAACTAACCATGGCAGAGAAGGAGAGAAATTGGAACTCTGTCAGAAGATGCCTCAAAACAATGCATATTCTGATAGCTAATTTTCATTTCCTTGCTAATGAAGGAGGACAAAGTCATTCCTGCTACTCAGACATTTATTTTTTGGTTTTTTTTTTTTAGTCTTTCTCTTGTACATAAGTATTTCTTCTCTTTTTAGATGTGGGTAAATTAGACAAGTATCTAGGTGGAAAAGGCAAACAGACAATGAAATTATGAGGCTTTATAAATAATCCTGTTTTGAATATACTAAATATACTCAGAGAAGTTGTGTGATTGGATGTGGTGTATGTAAAATCAAGGTCTAAGAGAAGAATTGAAGACAACTGTCAGAAGCTTTTTGCTCTTGTGATTGAAGGCTAGAAAAAATAAGTTTCATATCAGCACCACATTGTCAACAGTGTTGAATGGTCCAATTACTGAGGCAATTAAAAAAATTATAATGAAAATCAGCTGTGCTGGCCAGATAGAGACAAGAAAATTTTAATTATTACTGTGGCTTGTTTGTGAAAATGATAGTAAGAATTCATTACACTTACTCTTCAGAGAGCAAAGCTACCAAGCCTCCAAATTCTTTCTTACCATTTTTAGCTTTTAAGTCTCTCCTTGAAGTTTAGAATTTTGCCAAGGAATTGGCCCATGTATTTTCAGAACAGGTTCTGAATTTTTTTCATCCTATTCTGATCATTATCTTTTTCCTGCTTTCTTTTGCAGTAGTTTACAATTTAGCTCAGTATTCCATGTGCTTTTCCTATAGTACCAAAATAATATAAATAACACATTTGTCATGTCTTCATGAATAATTCTATTCTATTCCATCTCTTGCAAAGTGAGTGCAGACACGAAAGTGGGGAGTTTATCACCATGATGAGGCTATTTGGTACAATAAGCAGCTGGGAGATGAAAGCTCATCTTAAGAAAATGTTTTATCTCATGTTGTGAGACATTTTGAATATGGAACCGTAGCTGGTAGTTTAAGGTCAATCTCTATATGAAAATCAGTGCCTGCCAGGAAGTGCATGAAACATGTGCAGGGATAGTTCAGCTCCTTTTTCTCCTTGTGCTCAGAGCTGCTCTGTTTCAAAAGAGTGCTGTTTAGAAATGCTACTGGATGTTCTCACACTAGAAGATTATATTACAAAGTTTGTAGTGTAAAGAATCAGCTGAAATTCTGCAATTGCACTGGAGGATTATTTTTTAATAAGTGCTAAGCTGATATAATGTGCAAGCATTGCTTTACATTTCTGAAAGGCTATCTACCTTTGATTCAATACCATCCTGAATCTTACAATTTGCTGTTGTGACTGCTAACATGTTTGCAAATCCCAAATTTAAATTACCACTTAAGAAACTTGATTTATCTGTTTTGTGTGGCTAATTTCTATTTTCACTGTAGCAGAAGAAGAAAGAAGAGGAAAGAGGAAGAGAAGAGAGAGTAATTGTTTTGTGATGACAGGAAAACAGGTGTTTCTTTAATTCTTCCTCTGCAGACCTAAGAGGAATTTTGGAAATACTCTCCTTTTAAGAGTTATCTCTCCACTGATTCTCTCCTTATAATAGTGCTTAGCATTTTGTATGTTCAGCATTCAAGTAAAGAATAGTACATATGGGATCTCTTGGGATAGCATGTTCTAGCTGTAGAACATCCAGATTTGTAATTTCAAAATTAATGGATAGAGTTGGCACTTTTATGATCTGCTTTGTCTTGGTGCTTTTTTTCCTGTGCAAAGATTCTGATCTCAAAGCTCTACAATCAGTTTTGCTTTGACATCTAGTTTGTGTTTTCCCCAGAGGCATAGTTAATTCTTGCTGATCACCTCTCATGGCTGAAGAAAATGCAATGTGCATTTTAAGACTTTTTCCTGAAAAGTAGTTTCTGTGGGATGCTTACATAAGCAGACTGCAGTGTTTTTTAAAGGCCTTTCTGGTACAGTGGACAAACACATTACCTGTCACTGTTTGTAATAATGTTGGGGTTGGGTTTCTTTATTCTTTTATTTCTTTTCTTTATTACATGCTACAGTGCCCTTTCTGGATCCTTTTGTACTGGTTTAGGAAGATGTTGATTCTAGACATTTTACAATATTTTTTGTCTTGCATCTGAGCATCCTCTAAAGATTTTTTTTTAATAGAGGGACTTTGAAAACCATGGTCCTAGTTATCCCTAATTTACTACATTATCTGGGATTTTTCTAATAATTGCTTATGTTTTAGCCCCACATGCTATTTTGTTTCTCTTAATACCTTTTTCATCTCCCATATTCACAGTGCAGGATTAGACCAGTGCCTCGATTTGAAACAACCATATAGGCCTGTTTTAAAATTATTTGCTGATTCATCTCTATTTTGATGCATGAAATTGTGCATTCTCAAAAATCACACTGTGGTGTGGCATAGAACTTACATTTTATTGATAATTTTATGTAAGCAGGTGTAAGACTTCTGAAGTAAATGTCCTGTCATGCAAAGCCCATTAGATACATCAGGGGATTCCTTTGTCTCTTGTTGGTCTAAACTAGATGTAATCCCTACGATCACATGATAATCTTTCAAAAGAGAGATTAGCTAACATGTGGCCATTTCACTGCTGCTGCCCTTGGCCAAATTGGTGTCACTCTTTAAGGAATTGGACTGATGCCTATTGCTGAGTCTGGACTTGATAATATGTCCATATTCATTGCTTGCTTTGTCCTGAATTCACTGCAGTGTTCTTTCTTTGATCTTTATGTGCTTTTAGACCTGTTGTGCTTCTTTTGCTGTTTAAATTTTCGGGCTCTTCTAGCTACATTAGAGCTCTGGCTCACCTGATTTTTCTCGCATTTCCTTTTGCTTGGAATCTCGTGTATCTTGCATCCTTACCTAGTCTAATTTCTAATGAATGAAGATCAAAAGTTCAAGGCTAAAGGCTCAGTTAGAATGAATACAGGATCTTTTTCCCCACTTTAGTGCTCTGTGATGTTCACCCTGGACAATGCATTCTTCACAATTAATGTATTCAATTTTTCTGTAGAAATCTGATTGGTAAAAATATTTGGATTAAAAACATATATGATAGAAAAGAAGAAAGGCAAATGCATAGCCCTGTTGTTGTTCCCACTCCCATCCTGTTTTGTTTTTTTTGTCTCACTTAAAGCATAAGTACACAATTTATGTACAGCTCCTAAGGAACCAGCAACTCGCAAAGTGAAAGTGAAAATGGAAAATATATATGTTTCATCGACATCATACCCGTGTTCAGAGGCTGCTTCTTTTCATCTCTCCACTTAATCTACCTTTGAATCTGTCAATCTGCCATGTCCATTGCTATTGCTTTTTGTCAAGGAAGCTGTGCCTTTGATAATGACAGATTTAGATTCTACTCCATAGATTTCAGAAAAACAGGCCCACTAAGTGCATTTTGCCTTACTGTTTGATTATTTCTTTGAAAACCCTTCCATTTAAACGGAGAGAGTAATAATTTGTCCAGCTGCTCAACCTTGCCATCAGGGACATGTTCCAGGGATAAGCAGGATTTAGCAGAGGTTAAGGGGGTACATCTGTACAAGAGCTACTTGTTAATATATTAGTGGCGTGTCACAGAAGGATTCACTCTGGGCAGGAGCTAAGTGTAGGCTTGGTGCATCAGCTGATCTCTGACAGTAAGCTCCATTCTAAATTAGATTGCTTGATCTTTTGAGGCTCCTCAATTTCTAGAACAGTATTTATTGCTTTTTGAAATGTTCAGGTAAATAATTAATCTGATAAAAATTTAATGGAGGAAGTCCTGTATTCATAGTAATTTTTTTGGTCTCAAGCACAGTGCAGTGGAACTACTATGTTAGCTTTTAGTACTTTGACAGCTTCTTCAGAAATATGCTTTCTTTGGCATAAGCTCTTACACACAACCTGTGCCAGTTATGTCTTGTGTATTAACTGCGAACATGGGATGTGATATAATGAAACTCAGAGCGTATCAGAATTAAATTTGGCATTGCTGCAGGAAAGAGCCAGTTAATGTCCTTGTGTAATGCTTATGTAATAGATTAGATTCTCTGCCTGACTGTTCTAGTTGTCTGTGGTGGTATATAAAAAGCTTGCCAGCTTGCTAGTACTCAATTAGCTCATTCACGACAAGTAAACTAGTTTTCTAGCTTATAGGAGCAAAGCACTTCCAATCCTCTAATTGGTTTATGCATATAATCTTTTCCACACACCAGCAAGTGCAAAAGTTGACTTGCTAATTGAATCGGAGAATAATGTGAGAGAAGGGAATAAATACAGAAAGATCTAGTTTCTTTGTCAAGTATGGATCTGTATAGACCATTGTTTATTGATAGCACCATTTGTTACTCCTTCAGCTCTTTTTGGTTACTTGAGACAACAGATAAATCTTCCTAGAAAATAAAAGCGATCATAGTCACCTAATGCGTAAAAATGTTTGGTTTTCAAGATACACAGTTGCTATCAAGCTCTCAAACTGAATTTGTTTTATATAATTTTAACTTTCTATGTATTTTCTTTTTAATGTCTTTAGAGGATACAAGTAGATTTTAGTCATTACCTGTTAAAAGTTTTTAACAGGCAGTTGTATATTTTATGAAACTTACAAAACTGGTAAAAGAGGAAATTCTCTCTTTAGAAAGCATGTTTTGAAATCCATGTCAATGCTAGTTCAGGGTCTTTGAAAAATTATGCCTTATAGCCTATTTTAGTGGCATAGAAGATGGCCTTTTAGGGCTTCTAACTGAAAGGTATAATAATCTCATAATATTGTATTTAGTGGTCCTTCAAGGAATTTCTTCAAAACTTTAAATTTGAATATTGTCAGGACAGAATCAAGGCAGTGCTGGGCTTTTGTCACTGTCTGGTTCCTCCCAGGACAGAAGCACTGTGTCTGATGAGAGGTGTCATCCTGACATGGGACAGGTACCTTCTGGGCTTCAACTGCCTCTCCAGCCTTTCTTACCTTGTCTTTGGGACATCAAGAAATGCAGCAATACCTCTTCTAGAGTTTTTGGTGAGTTATGGTGAGGCTCCACTTTAAATTTTGTTATTTCAGCCTCCTGTCTGACTTCTCATCCATGCAGAGTCTTACCATGAATTAAATGTGGGAAATTCTTGCTTCAAAGTATCAAACTTTAAATGCTAAGGAAAACTTGAATGTTTTGTGAAGCTGTTGATAACATTTACTTCATGTTCTGCTTTATTTAAGCTCTTTTTAAAGCTGCATAATTTTCTTTTGAGATGCTGTTATTGATATTTTTATCCAAATGCGTGTTAGAAATTTTTATATATCAACATAGCTAATGTATCAGTTCATTTATATATGAATATAGCTACTTTTTGGTTTAAAAATCAGTCAAAGAGTAAATATTAACTGAAAGCTTAATTCTTGTACTAGTTTAAGCAGACCTTGCTATATGCAGAAGAGAAAGTAATTTTCCTAAAGACCTTTAAGTCTTTAATAGTTCAAATTTGAAAAATTACATAAAGTTGCAATTGAAAAGCTTTATGTAGGAAATCAGGGCCATGGTTCCACTTCACCTATGGTTTTAGCTCCTTTTGAACTTTAAGAGAATAGCTCAGAAAATAGGTTGTATTATTAAAAAAATGTCCTGAGCAAAGAAAATACGTATGTTCCTGTTGCTGCATGACCAGGAACACTTTATTCTGCCAAAAGCTTTTCTCTGTGCCAGTGAGCTCCTCTGTTCATTGGGCAGTATCTTCCACACAGGCAATTTATGTAACTGATTTCCAAGATACCTGGTGTAACTCTGTGAAAGAGCTGCACCTTCTGGACATTCTCAGGATGGATGCCTAGTTCTGGCTGTTACTTGATAAGAATAAAATGTCTTATGGTTTGCCTTTTCCTCTGAGCCTGCTTGAGCCCTTATAGTGCTAGAAACATTTCTCAAAGGAGCTGGATGTGTTGATTCTCCCAAAGCACACTGAGTCTCAGAGAAAACCAATAACACCTTGGAGAGGAGAGGACTCCTGGGAGACCTCATTGCAGCCTTCTTTACTTAAAGGGGTTTTATGAACAAGAAGGGGGAATGACTTTTTATATGGGCACATAGTGACAGGGCAAGGGAGAACAGTTTTAAACTAGAAGATGAGAGATTTAGATGAGACATTAGGAAAAAATTCTTTATGGTGAGGGGGGTGAGGCACCTGAAGCAGGTTGCCCAGAGAAATTGTGGATGCCTCATCCCTGGAGGTGTTCAGGGCCGGGTTGGATGGGGTCTAAGCAACCTGATTTCATGGATGGCATCCCTGCCTATGGGCAGTGGTTGGAACTAGATCATCTTTAAGGTCCCTTCCAACTCAAACCCTTCTATGATTCTTGAAGGGTTTCCTGGTACTGGCCTGGTCAAGAAAAAAAAAAAATCTCTGAGAGCTTCCTTCTATCTCATAATGCAATATACTTTACTTTCCACAGAATGAGGTGGTGACTGAAAATGATGATAACCTTAACAGCTCTCCTTTGTGCTTTATTGCTGTTGCTCACCCCCTGTCCCATGATTGAGGGTAGATGTAGTCCTCAGATGGGAGCAACCAGGCTGGTGTGTGTAAGCACAGGAGAGGGGAGCACAGCCCAGCAGAGGGAAGTGCCTGGATAGCTAGGGAGCAGGACTCTGGTGTCTGGGCATGGTGGGCAGGGCAGGTCTCTCTGGTCAGGCACTCAGGGTAAGCTACTGCCCAGCAATCTCCAGGCAAGTCCATGGAGATGAGGCAGGGCTGAGACCAGGCAGAGAGGCACCTGTGTGTCAGGGTCTGTGCGTGGGGCTGGTGGTCAGGCACAGGCACAATCATGTGGGAGACAAGCAGCTGTGGCCCAGCTTAGACAGCTTGTGTGAGAAAGGGGAATCAGCACCAGTGGAGCCTCCCCACAACACCATCAGGAGGGCTCTGCCCAGGGTCACTGGAACCCCTACAGACAGGTATAAATGAGTCTCTAGTGATGGATGCCTTTCTGTGCAGTGTCCAAACCTCATCGCTGTTTAGCAGTTTCCAGCACTGATTCCATGCCCAGTTCCCAAGTCTAAAGGTGCATGCCTCTTTCTGGATGTGACAGGGAATATCTGTTGCTGTGGCAGAATACTTAGGAGAGAAATAAACTCTTGGTGACTGGGAGTTCAGTTCTGCTGAGAGACATGGGAGAAGTTATTTGAGATACAGATTCAGTTTTCTGTAGATTGTTAGTCCAATGCTGTGTTTAGAATCTGAAGGTTAACATATTAGCAACACTGCTTGCTAGCAGTGAGCCACCACTATGCAGTCATTTATATCCAATAGTATTGAAAGGTTAAATGTTCTCCTGCAGAGCAGAAGTGAAACATGAGTCTTGCTTTAAGGTCACACATTGCTTTATCTGATATTACTGGACAATATATTGCAAACAAAATGGAAAATGGATCCCAAACCATTCATCTTTTGTGATGCTTGTCATAGGGAAGAGGTCAAATGAATTTTACAGAGTTTGTATTATGCCAAGCATTGTGAAGACCACTCAAGACTGACAGAAACTTATTGAAATTGCCAGAGCTCTTTGGAAAGTTCCACATCCTCTCATATTATCATAGTTATGATCATCTATTTATCATAGTTTAGCAGATATTCTTTCTAGAATGGGTGGTGTAGTTATAACAAGAAAATTTGTCAAAATACATTAAATTATATTAAATATTCCATTTAAATAATTAAAAATCATCATCAAAAAAGTCAAAATAAGTGTGCAAGTTCATGATGCAGACACTTCTGTGGTGCTTTCCTGTGGTACAGGAAAGGATAACAAGCTTTCTGATTTTTGATTATTATACCTCTGTCATTTACATTCATTTGTTTGGGTGCAAGTCAAAAGAAAGAGGCTGGGCTCTCCTTTGTTTAGTGTCTGTGCCCTGAAAAAAGGGATTGGCATCCATGAAATTTCTCAGAGACTCTGAAGTCCCTTTATAAAGAGAAGACAGAAGTGCTAATTGTGGGAATACTTCTTGTTTATGACAGCGGTTTTCCTGAGATTCTTTGTTGACTCTTAGGCAAAGTCCTACACACCACAAATACAAAGAAATAGAAATTTAAGTTATGGTAGATCTTATGAAAAGGTCTCTTCGTCTTAAATAGTACATATTTAAAAACTATTTTCTTCAAAGAAAGGTTTCCCAGTAGCTATAACAAGCTGTCATTAAACTAGACAAAGAAATACAATAAATCTTTGCCTGACGCTCAGTGATTGAAATTGTGCCCTGATGAAAAGGAAGCTTACTAATTATTTACATCTGCTCTTGCACTTCCTCTATATCCTCCTGTCCCTGTCTTATGATGTGCAAATGCTAGGAAATGTGGCACAAAATGACTGGATGGGTATGGGAAATGAACAGTGGGCCAGTCTCATGTGAGTTTCAAAATCTAGTCTCAACTTGCTATAGGGCTTGTCATTAATGGACTTGTGGCAAGAGAGGTAGGAATGGTGAAGGTGAGGATTTTCTGTGTATCCTTAAATATCATATATAACTGTGTCCTTTTTTCCCCACATTCTTGATAGTTGGTTCTTGAGAAGATAATGCATCTGCCAGTACCAGCATGTACAGGGATTTGTGGATTAACATTTTTGAAGTTATATTTTTATCCTTAGAAGCCAGAACTATAAGAACTAGGAATTAGTATTCAAAAAGACTTTTTAGCAGTTCTCTGCTCTTCTCAGAAAAAAAAAAAAAAGCAGTTGCATTTCACCCAAACTGAAGTAATTTTTATTCCTTTTGATTACAATGGATTTGAGCTTCAGTGATATATTTTGAATATATTGTCACATCTTTCAGGCGTTTGTGAGGAATAGTGAAATAATGGTCACCAACATCTCTGGTTTGCTTTAGATCAGAATCTTTGGACCAGCAGTGTCCATTTCATTGCATTTGCGTTTTTGTTTCTTCGTGTGTCAAAAACTTGATTTTGAAAGATATGATTGGCTTTCAGCCAAATCCTTTTCATCACACCTACATTTAGGGGAGCTCATTATTATCAGTCATGAATATCTGATTCTTTTCCCTCTCCTCTTTCAGTTGTTAATGTTTTTATCCATTTCCCATCTGTTTAATTAGATATTTGTAGACCTGTAAGTCCCTGTGCAGGCTTGGTGTACTGCAGCTAAAGGATCAAATCAAGTGAATTACATTTCTAATGTAAATAGTTGAATTACTTCCAGTTTAACACATATTTATGGTTCATATTAGTTAACAAAAAATCCAGAATTACCAGCGGATTATAACTATGGCAACAGGAACAGAGAAGATGGAACAATTTCTTTTTGGGGTGTAATAGGCAAATGAGTCCTAGATTTTGTTTCCACTGCTAATACTCTGTTCACAAGTCAGAACCATTAATGTGAGATATCAGAAACACTTAGCAGTCTGACTTCTATGAAATAAATACAATGTGAAATCATAGCATGAATAACAGTAGCCGTTAAACAAGCTTGTGATTTGGTGAAATACTCTACAAAACATTTGGTAAAATTTGTGAAATCACAGAGAATGGCTCCTTGTTGTGTATGTGGCTGAAAAACAATGGAAACAAATAATTTAATCAGTGCCAGATTAAGCTGTTACAACATGAAACTAATTATACTTTTCATAGCAATTAACAATTAAATATTCACTAATTCAAAGTTATTTTAATGATTATTATAACAATGTGTATACACTTTCCACTGCATACAATACAGAGGTCCATCTTCAAAAGTAAAAAACCTATTTTGTAGTTAAATTGCTCTAGTGAACCTGATGAAGCTTTCTTCTCAAAGTGAAAAGCTGTGTCAGTGATTATTGTCATTATTAATCATGGCTTCAGTTCCCTCTTTTAGAGAGGTTTTTTTCTCTACTGAAACGTTCTTTACAACCTGGGTCTCTCTCTCATTGCATGCCCTCCATCTCCATCTCAATAGGTTCTCTTGGAAGTCTGTGGATGAGTTCTCCTGCAATTCCAGGTTCAAAGGTGGCTGTTCAGTGAGCTGGCATGGAGGAGAAAGAACGTACAGTTCTGCCTGCTGGTCATGAACACTTGAAATCCTCTGGTGCTTCATCACAGTTTTGGTGTCACTCTAACAAAATACTTCCATTCACTTTCCTGTGACTATTATTTTTCTTTCCTTATCACTGAGAAAACGAAAGTCTCACTCTAGTCCCTGACAGCTTTTCTGTAGCCACTGCTTGTGGCATTCTGTGTTTACCAACTTACTGTGATTATTTAACAAAGTCATAAGAATCAGGCCAGAGTCCAAGTCAGACTGAATGCATCCTCCCACTGGAGGAGAGAAAGCTCAATGTGTCTGATCGTTCTCTGTGCAATCAGCCCTTGCAAGAGCGTGAGCCTGAGCTCTACCCGGGGCTCAGGGAGAAGTAGGACAGTTGAAGGGTTTTCATTCATAGCTGGTGCTGCGATGGAATGGCTACTCTAACAGCTTTATTGCAGGCAGCAGAGAAGGGCTAACCACCTCTTCAACCAGGAAGCTTTTGATTCATCTGCTGAGCAGCACCAAGGGTTGACAATATGATTGTTGTGATGAGTCATCCTCATTCAGCTGAAGATGATCATGGAAACCCTGTGGGAAACTAACTCTTTAAAAGAGAATAAATCAGCTCTTTTTAGCAACTGATCTTTTGTTCAAATTGTTCATGGTGTTGGAGAATAAGCTGATCATCAGTAAGCAGCAAGTGGTGGGACAGAAGGGCAGTGTAACTTCAACAGTTTGTTGGAGTAGGGGTGGAGGAGGCAAGGAGAGGCCTGCAGACAGATTTAGAGGCTGAAGCTCATTTAACATCTCTACAGAACTGAGAAGGTGGGGGAAGCAGGTCTCCCACAGGCAATCCCACTGTTGCAAGCAGTAGCTTTCCTTATGCCGTGTATCTCTAGGTTTTTTGTAACCTCTGTTGACAGGATTTGTGGTGTGAAAGTGCAATCCCAGCATGGCCTGGTGAACAGGACATCGTAATGGTTTTGCCAATTTGAGATTTCCCGTCCAGTGCACCAATTATGTCACAGATTTGGCATTGGCCAAATCACCAGTGCACCCACCAGAGTTATTTACTCATTTCCTGCGGTGAGATAGGATTAGGAGTAAGACAAAACAAAGGCTCAAACTTTAAGGGGTACAAAGAAAAACTTTATTATTAGAAAGTACAAGAAAAAAATAATAAGAGAATAAAACTTTCAGAACACTTCTCCTCCCTCCACAACTTTTCTTTCACACTGACAGCATTCAGAAACAAATCAGTCAGTTTACCATCTCTAAAAAATAGTCTTTCACCAATTTACTTGGGAGAGAAGACTTCTCTTCAGTCTGTGGAGATTTTCTCCACAATAAACAATCTTCTCTGGCCTCGATGTCACAGTGAATCAGCTGCCCAGGAGGATGGAAATCTGATCACTGTGTAAAAATCCCTTCTTCAACTAAGAGTCTTCCCACAACTGTTATCGAGGAACGTGACAACTTATGGGGCACACTTTAAGGATTATAACGGTTCAAACAAAAGTTCTCTTTGTCTTTCTCTTTGAAAACAGAGGTCTTTCTTTTTCCTGGGGGACAGCAGGGATCTTCATCTCTCCTCTTAATTCAGATTTCTCATAAGATCACAGCCACTTCAACATCTACTACTTTAGCACAAATGCCTCTACTCATGTCTCCAGTTAGAACTGCCATAATGCATTTCTGTGAGTTATATGAGTTATAGGAAAACAAGAGTTCCTTCTCCACAGCTTAAAAAAGAGAAATTTCAGTTTGAGAGTGAAGTATCACCATCAATCCCTTCCATCTGGGACCTGACTTCATCCTTTTGTTTGACCTTGGTGTTTTCACACTGTTTCTGTGCATGTCTTCATCTCGGTCCTTTTCTTTCACCCAGGAGAGAAAACAAAGTGTCTTCAAGTCTCATTCTGGGCAGTGAAAGAGTTAATACTTTTCCCGTGCAGCGTCTGGGGCATTTGGGGTGGAATATTTGAGGCCCTGCTGGGGGCTGGGCCAAGGTAGCAGAGCCCCAGCAAGAAACAAGGGCTGCTCTGGCCCAGGTGTTACCTTCTGAGAGCCAGAAATGAAAGAGAGATTCCCGGGTTTTTTCATCTTTTCAGGTCTGTTTCACAAAGGTGCATGAACTTTCTCATTGGTGTAACGTCAGTAATGTTACCAGTACTGATTACAGATACTGATTAGTCCTTTCCAGGTCCTGACAGGGAGCTATTTCAGAAAATTTATACAAACCCCCATGAACATACACAGCAGTCAGGTGGATGGGTGAGTATTTCTTCACTTATCTCCAAACACAAAGTGTCCAAAGGATAGCCAGTTGTCCTGGTTTGAAAGATAGGTGTCTGCCAATAAAGTCAGGAGCTTCTCTTTGAAATGGAGAATGTAATCCCTCTTCCTCCAAATTATTATAATTTTGAAATTAAGGGGCTCCCAGCTGGTTTTAAAGATGGCTCATTAGCAGATAATATGTGACATGGAGATAAGTATCACTGCCCCGTGCAGCTTCAACAGATGGTGATAGAATACACATCTGGTCACATCCTGTATTGCAACCCAAGACACCAGTCAAGGTGACTCTCTCTTTCTTTTCAGGCTGTTCTTCCAAGTGATGAGTGCCATAAGGCCCAGGAGCATTCTATCACGTTTCATGTTGTGTCTCTTTGCATTCACCTAGGTCTCAAATTCCTGCCCTGTCTTCCAACAATGTATCTAGTCTTTATGTTCTTCTGTGTCCCACCGTGTTTCACCACTGGAATTAAGGACCTTATCCAGGTTTAAAGTCAAAAGCCTGGATTTAGTGAATAGAAGAGGACTGTAGCTTTTATGGGTGAGCCTCATTTCTGTTTTGAGGACTCCTTTCTGAGTACCTGTAGCCTCTTTTGACTGGGAAAGGTTTGGTTAGGAATTAGGGGAATGAGTCAAAACAGTGTTTGAGAACAGGATCAATAGCTGAGACAAAGGAGGAATAAATGCACCCAAGTGTGGGTGAGGAAGCTTGGCATTTGGGCTTTTTTTGTTTTGCCAGGCTTGTTAGTAGAGGTGAGGTCTTGGCTGTGACTTCAGCATACATTCAAATAAATAAGGAAAATTCATTTTTTTATATAATCACACAATTTTGTAGTTTGTTGCAATTAATCATGAAGTGCCTGTATAAGGAAATAACTTTAATCATATATGGAAAATGAATCAGTTTTAGATTCAGAAATGCAAGTGTCTATAAGAAGGGCCAAGACAGGTTTGCAGTGCAAAGAAGTTTCTGGTAAAGTTTTTTACTTTGATAGTGATTAAAGGATTACAAATGTGTAGAAATGTGTACAGATGACACACATTTCCTGTTTCAAAATTAGTCTAAGTAAATATATATATATATATTTATATACTGGAATTTTAACAACAAAATGCTTAATTTTGTGAGTTTATGTATCTGTACTGACAGGAGATAGCTTATGCATTTAATTAATAGCTTTAAATTAAGGAATAATAGCTAATGAATCTGCTGAATCTCCTGACAAATCTGTATGTGGATCCAGCTTCCCTCTCAGCTGGAGGTTGCCCTCCCACCACAACTCTTGTGGAGAAGTCCTGGCTTCTGTATTTTGTTTGCAGAATAAGTAGTGACCTAAAAGCTTTTTTGTGGGGTTGTGTCCCTTGTCTCAGCAGGTGTTGCCATGTAATTGAAAATGTATTCTTTTCAGTGGTACCCCAAGTACTGGTGCTTCATGGTTGTGCCTAACCATTTCAAAGTTAGTTTTCTCAATCGAAGAAAAAAAAATAAAGAAAGGTGTTAATTGATCCGCCTGCACACTTATGCATATGATGCATTTCCCATTGGAACCGAAACCAAAACCAGACGAAAGCAGATGGAAGGAGGGAGACTTGCAGTGATCTTTACCGCGGGTTGGAAGGGCTGATCCGATGAGCAGGAGCAGCGCGTCTGCTGCGGTCTCCGGGTCGCTGCTGCCGCCCGCTGGCGCTGGGCTGGAGGAAACGCCGTGATTGAGATGCAGCTGATAGATATATCCTGGAATCGTGCAGGAAATAGGTATCATTTGTCTGAAGAACACTGAGCTCTTGAACATCGACAGTCTTGTCTGACAACTGCCATGTTAATACAGACCTAAGTAATTTTTTTTATTCCTATTTCCATTGAATTTTTTAATGGTTTTGTTCCTTTTGTTGTTCTCATGACTGTAATTGTGAGGATAGTATATATTAGGGCTGGTGATATTTCATTCACAAAAAGCTCTTTGCTGGAAACTACCCCTTTTAGTAATGCCTAAATATAAAATAACACTTCTGTATAAAAAGACTCCCAGTTAATACCTGTTTAGACAGTAACAAGAAATCCACCCCAGAGCAAAACAATGCCAGTGAGACCTGAGAGGGTTATCTGAGCTGTAGCAGAGATCTCTCCCTTTCAGTTTACCCAGATGGCTCAATCTCTCTAAACTCCAGAGCAAACACATAAGATCGAAAGGAAGTTTTGAAGGTCAACATGTTTTTGAACCTTTCTGGTGAAAGTATTGCAAAATCACTATCGAGCATTCTGCCAGTATCTCATTATTTGTAGATTGAGTTTGATTTTGCTGGGTGCTGGCCTCGTTGCAGCACAATGTCACTTATGAACATTTTAGGCCTTAATTGCCCTTTAAAATGTTTCTTAGGGTATCTGTGGTTTAATACAAAGATGCTCATCTATTTAACCTCAGCTTGTGTGTGAGCTTTGTGACTCTACTCCTTATTATCTAACCCATATTAAGGTACTGCTTTTATAAGGAAAGGTTTGCTAAGCTAGGACAGATACTACACAAATGAGAGTTGTTAGATACCATAATGATTAACTACCAGGCTTTGATTAGCAACCTTAATCTCTCTTCTCCTTTTTGCATTAAATGTTTTAGCTTTCTCAGTTTTCTTGGTCTCAATGTCTGCCTCAAACAGTTGTGTCCTCTATCCCAGACATGGCTTTTGTTACAAGCATCCAGGACTCCATTACTCTTTTGTTATGAGTTGTTATATATATTCATCATATATATATATAATTTTTTTTTCCCCTTGAAGGAGCTTACTGTAAGACTGAGGTTACTCTTCTTTATTTCTGTTTCTGGAAGCTAACTAAAGCAGAGGTAAAGAATATTGGGCAAATAATTGAATTCCTCATGTAATGGGAGTACCATTTTATATTTCTGCTGACATGATATCTCTGGCATCCTTTCAGTGTGGCATAGACGGGGGAGTTAAAAATTTTCTTAGCATATGAGTAGGAGTGTTCAAGGTAGAATTGGGATGAGCGTTGATTTACTACTCTCCAAAATAAATAGATCAGATTCTGGGTGTGGTAGCCTGTTACATCTCAGGATAAAAGATTTGATCTTTTGCACCTACACTGAGTGCTACTGACAACTGTGAGATTTTTTTATATAGTTTTACAGTATGTCTGGACCTGACTGGTGGAGAGAGGTGGTAGGAAGTGGTACAGGAGGGCTTGGCAGCTTGCCGGCCCTCACACGCGGGGTGATGTGCCAGTGGAGGGGAAAAGGAAAGTCAAGGTGCCCTCTGTGTGTTTGGGTGTGTTTCTGGGATGGGTCTCCTGCTCCCCATGGTGCACGTACCGGGCTGTGGTTGGAAGGCAGACATTGGTGAGGAGTGTGTTTTGAATCAATACATTTTGGAGAACTGTAACTTTTTTTGTTATGGTTTAAAGACCCGTGGAAGAAGCTCTTCAGGAGGAAGTAAGAAGATGCAAACAAGTGAAAGAAGTGCAGGTGAACAGTCCATGCTGTAGGCTGCCGGTGGAAAGGTGCAGTGCTGCATTTCTCCCACGGTGTGGTGCTGGAGCAGGCTGCGGGTCTGCAGCAGAAACCAGCACTGCCTGCACTGCCCTGAGTTTCTGAGCCTCCAACAGGCTTCACAAGAGCAGAGGCATCATCTCCCTCTGACAGAGGAGCGGTTCAAGGTCCATTTCTGTGATAGTGCCTTAATATCTTGTTAATAATATGCTTCAGTATAGACAGTAAGTCAGTAATTCTAGACTCACGAGAGTTACTTTTACTCAAGTCTTTCTGATAGTTTTGTCACTTTATAATCCTATTTTTTCTGGTTTTGTTTTCTTTCTTTCAGGGACTGATCTTTGTTGTTTGTTTGCTTGCTTTATGTTTGTCAGTCTGAGACTGTAGCTTTACAAATTATTTTACTAGTGGCTGATCCAGGTACAGACCCTGCCCCCACCTTAGCTGTGCACTGTCACCTTGACTGTTTATTCTGCTGTAACAGTGGTTTGCTTGATTGCTCTATCTGCTAAAGATTTGTAGTAAAAATTCTCTTTAATAATGGGGATTTTACCCTACATACGTACCTTATGCTACTCTTCTGTTTTTAAATTTATGGTAATATCACAGGTCTGTTTAAGAGAGTGGTGAAACAAATACTAATATTGAGCAGAACTGAGATAATATTGACTTCAGCAGCTGGCTGGTTAATTATGTGATAACGAGGCAAAAGGACATTTCTGTTCCTATACACTCCTTACATGGGATTTTTTTTTGTTGTTTTTTTTTCAGGAATATGATGTTCTAGTTCAAGGCTAAATTTTGGCAAAGGAACCTTGCAGCTCTTCACAGGAATTTGCTCTGTCAGAAACATTTACTCATTTTCAGAAGCTGCCATCCACTTGGGACACTCTGTGGTCATGTCTTGTAAGCCTCGTTGGGTAAGTATTTGAGTTACTTTTGTGCCTGCAGACAAGAGACAGTCTTTCTAAGCACACTGTATTGCTCATGCACTTATACTGGTTTTCAGGAATGTTGAGATGACATTAGAACTTTCACAGGCTGAAATTTTGTGTTAGCAATCAGAAGGTAGAAATATTGTAAATGCTTTGTGAGTTTAATAATGATCTGAAAATAATTCTACTTGGTCTTTTGGCACTTGAATTACTTTGGGACCCAGCCAGTATTTCACAGCTTCAATGTCTGAAACAATTCAGTGCTGCAGGCCATTTTTAGGGTGTAGAAATTACTGTGGCTCATCTTTATGTGCATGTTCAAAGGATATGCCATGTCCTGATAATTTTCCTTCAGAATCATAAAAATAAGATACATCAATAGCAACTTTTTAACACTGATTAAAATCAATGTGAATAGTTATGAGGTCTTTCAGAAAGGAAGGTATTCATTGCTAGTTTAGCAACACTACAAAAACATTCCCAGGACAGTCTGTCTTACCATATTAAAGATTAGGTTTTTTCGGTTATTATGTTGATTTTTTTACCCACTATTTGTGCTGCCCTCAAACAAATTTGGCAGCCTTTCTGTCTTGAAGGTTATTTGGAATTACATGTTGGATCAGAGCACAATGGGAAATAGAATGTGATAAAGCAAAAACACTTGTTTATTGTAGATTTTATTGGTCTTCCACGAAAAAGAGACTCTTTTGTGACAGCAACACTGATGTTATTGGTACATGATTATTTCCTGTTTCAATTAAAATCAATTTTTGATAATGACAGGAGCCATCCCTTTTGTAGCTGAACACATTTCCTGATACATCTCACTATTGATTTCCATGAAGATTATTCTAAGGTATTTATACAAAGGCCTAATAATGCTAACATTGTTGGGAATAAAAATATTATTGTATTTATGTAGTCCTTTCAGAAAGTTGTGTCAAGGGACACTAAGAGAAAATAACCCTTTGGATTTCATTTACCTTCTCCTGCTTAGGCGCTTGTCTGCTAATAGCCAAGTGAATATTCATTTGGAGTGAATGAATATGCTGTGGCTGTGAAAAATGGCTGTTTTGTAGTTGGAACTACATATAATACCTGTCATATAATTTTTCTAGTTCTGGTATTGCAAATATAGCTTCAGTTCAAATGTTGGCACTATGCTTCTATATTTTGCACATTTGCATGGAACTGAACTACCTGAGGAGCATATGTATACAAAATTTGGACATAACTAGAAAAAGCAGAGTTGCTCCTCATATTCTATTTGAAATTATCCATGAAAGAAGATTTTGTATTTTTTAATGTATAGCTTTACTGTTTATGCCCTGTGTGAAGTTGTTTTACAGAATATGCTGAAAATTGTAATCAGCAAATGATTTGTTAAAGATGATACATAACTGCTTTTGTACTAATGAAATGCTGAAAGCTCTAAGAGATCTTAGAGCACTCTTACAGTCCACTTAGGAATAGGTTCTAATTCATAAAACTATACTGTGAGACAGAATTCCTGTATTATATTTTGGTGTGGAAAAGCAAGAAAATAAAAGGCTTATGAATGAAACAGTATCAGCTGTTACAGTATTTTGAAGCAAAGTTCAGGTCCATGCAGGTTATCTCTGTCAGAGGAAGCATGAAATCATGTATCTTTAAGGGCAATTCCCCCATTTATTGACAAATAATTAAAAGTACCCCAATGAACCAAACCACAATTTTTTCTTTAATCACAAAAAGGTAGTTAATTTCTTAGGATTTCAAGAATTCCAGTCAAAACTTAAAATAAATGAAAGTAATTTCATGTGGTAATCCTGTGAGATCACGGCATTACAGGATGATTGGTGGGAAAGTCCTTTCAAAACTTCTTGCACTTGTGTACAATTTCCCACCCTCTCAAACTGTGTTTTTGATGCCAGGCTATATGACAAAGCCAGTGTATATAACAAAGATGCAGACAGGAATGAGCAGCTGGGGGCAGCAGAAACAAAGCAGGATTGCTCTTAGTTTGAAAGTAGTGTCTTAATGTTTTTATAGCTGCATTTTGATGTTACCTTTCTTGATTTTTGTTCATGTTTTTCTACCTCTGTCTCATTGAAACAATATCCAGAAGAACCCCCTTATTTTAATGATGTTTAACACAACCTACCTGTACTCTTTCTATACAAGACTCACTTCTGTCTGTTAATGTTAGAATTGCCATTGCCCTTTGTAAACAATGCCCTATTTTCCAGCAGGGGCTGCAGCCCTCTAGTAGCTACTGTTCACTCTTGATATTCCAGAACAGATCATTGCTCATTTCAACTGTACCTGTAAAATCAAACCTCTTCATGTCAGAGAGTAACATGATGACAGCTGGAGTGAAGGTTAATGTCTCTGGAAGAAACCCCATGGCCTTCCAAGCTGTAGAGTATGTTGTTAATGGTGATTTCCATGAGACAGGACTGTCTACATGTATGTAGAATATTCACTGAATATTCTATGTCCCCTCTGGGGACATACATTTTAAGTTGTGCCTTTTCTGCTGAAAATGTCTAGTCAGATGAGGGTTGTCTCAGGGCTGCTAGTGACATTTCTGTAAGATATTAACAGGATTATATGCTGCATACATGGAGCATGCTTACGTGAGTATATTGAGTTTGTGTGCCAAGATTTTGGTAGTCAGGGGCCTACAGGGGTGGCTTCTGTGGGAAGCTGCCAGAAGCTTCCTACATGTCTGGCAGAGGCAATGACTGCAGGCTCCAAGCTGGACCCACTGCTGGCCAAGGCTGAGCCCATCGGTGACAGTGGTAGCACCTCTGGAATAACACTTTAAAGAAAGGGTGGAAAACACCTGTGTAACAGTACCTGGAGAAAAAAGGAGTCAGAATATGTGAAGAAATAGCCCTGCAGGCACCAGGGTCTCTGCCTCAGGCACTGTAGCAGAGACTGCCCTGCAGCCTGTGGGAAGCACAAGTGTTGGAGAAGTTCACAGAGAACTGTCTGTAATGGGCGGGATCCCACACTGGAGCAGGGGAAGAATGTGGGGAATCCTGCAGCTGGTGGGGAAGGAGTGACAGACACAATGTGTAATGAGCTGGCCACAGCCCCCATTGCCCATCTCTTTGTGCTCTTGGGAGGTAGCAGTAGAGAATTCAGGAGTGAAGCTGAGCCAAGGAAGAAGAGAGGAGTGGGGCAGAAGATATTTTAAGTCTTGGTTTTCCCTCTCGTTACCCTGCTCTGATCTGATTGGTTATAAATTAAACTAATTTTCCCAAGTTGAGGCTATTTTGCCTGTCATGATAGTTGCTCTCCCTGTCCTTATCTTACACACAAGCTTCTTGTCATAGCAGAGACACTGCAGCTTTGGTGGGCACCTGTCAACCAGACAGGGGTCACCCACCACAGCCAAGGGTGTTCCAAATGTCAGGAAAATTAATCCACAAACACCAGGGGTTTATGTCCAAAAAGGAGACAGAGGAGTTGAATAAAGGGAGAGGCCATGGGGCATTCTACTGGTATCTCTCAAATTTTTTGGAAAACGCAGCCTGCTTTTATCCTAATTTCCTGGCTGCATTTCCCTCTGTCTTTCCCCATTGGCTGAGGCACTTGAGAGGTACAGACTTCCCAGAATGCCTGATACCTAAGATTCCCCTCTAATGCATAACCCTCCCTTTTAATTTTTAATCCTTATAGAATTCATGGTTTTTCACCATTGCTTCTTTCATCTTCCAATATCCAGTTTCATTTATCAGCAAACCTACAGTTTGTTTGTAAAGGCAAATATCTTTTTCCATTCATCAATCAGTGGAATCCATCCCATTGTTTCTTTTATCTCTCTCAGTGCTAGCCTTATCTACCGGCAGATCCACAGCTCATTTGTAAAGACAAATCCAACATTCCTCTCACAAACGTGTGAGAGTACTCTTCTACTGAGAATGGGTCTATTGAAATGGTGTTGGGGGACTCTATCAGGAGGAAGGAGCCAGTCATAGTAATGTTTTGTCCATAGGAAATTTAAGCTGAAGTCCAAATTACTTCTGGCCTTCACCTAAGCTTTGTCCTGTTGAGGAATACACTCAGTGCTGGTAGCTCCATGAGCAGCTGCAGTGCCAGCTCCTGGTTCAGCTCAGCCCCAGACAAGAGGCTGTGAACTGGAACCAACATCTGCACAGCAAAAGGCACAGGGACCTGTGGTGCCAGCCAGGGAACTGGACACTCAGAGACACTGAGGCAGGAGCTGAGGACTCAGCTGGAAGACGCCAGACTTCCCTGAGGGTATAAAAAAGCCCAGGGGTTCTGGGTCCCTTCCCAGAGGCACCAGCCCAACTGTTACTCTGTTGTTGCACCATGATTAAATTACTGAAAGGATCCAGAGGTCTGAGACCTGGTAGAAAACCTGGTCTGACTTTGTGAGTGTGAGGTGTGTAGCTGTGAAGTGGCCTCTGTCCAAGTGAGACTGCCAGAGTGGTTCATAGGTGGTCAGACAGCCCTCAACAGTTTAGGGGAAGTAGTCGTTTTGTTCCAAATGAGAGCCTGAGCAGAACTCAGATGTGTGCAGTATGAATCTTGGGAAGAGCTGAGAGCTTGCATCATTTGATAACATAAATTAAGTCTGTGTACACCTCTGTCTCTGATTATCCATTATGCATATATTTCACCTGTGAGAAATACATCTAGTCTTTATCTGTGAGTGCGAGGACTGATTAATAAAGAGCATTCGACAAAGTAACAAATATTTTTATGAAGACAAGGATATTCAGAAAAATGTGTCTAGAGAAAATTCAGAAAGATCAAAAGCTTGTTTTCTTCATTATGCTACTAGGAAGGAAAGGAAAACAATTCATCAAAGTACCACACTGTCTCATTGTAGTACAAATAAAAACCAATCTAGTTTATAGCGAAGTTACTGAACTGCTGGCCTGTGAACTGTATGAGCTGAAGGATGAATTTGTCTCAGGTCTGTAAAATTTTCTTACTGTTACACTGAGCATCTAGTTCCTCAAACTACTGCTGAGCCTGTCCATCTCCAGAAAATAATAAATTTGATTTCTGTGAGGCTGAAAACCCATACCAAATCACAGTTCTTAAAATGCTAGGCAGCCCTGATTAAAAAGTAAGTGATTTCATTATAAACAATCTGGCAACTTCTTTTGCTTTTAAAATAAAAGAATATAAAAATAATATAAAAAAACAGAATACCAGACTATATGATATGTTGTGATATAGTATGACGACTTGATAATATAAATAATGCGGTGCATTGACAACATCCAATAACATATATATAGCATGTACCTGTAATAGAATAAGATAATAATTATAAGCATGAAAAATAAACCAGTTTTAACACAGCATTTTTAATTGTATTTCAAAGGAAATATTGAGAGTACCTGCATTTATTCTGAATCGAAATGAGGCCAGATTTTGAAATGCCTTTGTTTCCTGTGAAGTGGAAATTTGAAGTGCTGATCAGTTCTATTTCTAGAGAACTGATTAGATGTCAGACTAATTACTAGTTCTTGTTTTCAAGAATCCAGAGGAGGAAGCTGTCACTTTGAATTCCCAAATTATTTTCTGTACGTGTTTTGCAATTTGTAAATCTTTTGTAGTCAATCTAGTCTTCACTCAATCATCTGTATGCATTTGGAAATTTCTCTTTGTTAATTACCTTTTTTCCCCAATCATCAATAATAAATATACCAAACATTGTTTTCATCATTGCTTTTCCATCTACCATCTGTACAGGAGAATCCATGGGAAAACATGATCTTCAAGAGCTCAGAATCCTGCATTAGGCTGTAGTTATTTTGCATGTCCATGTACTGTACAAGAGTAAACATGATTAACTCATGGGTAAACATGATTAACTCCATGAACTTAGAGGTCTTTTCCATTCTAAATGATTCAATGATTGTATGAGTAACTGAAGATTATGCTACTAAAATCTTTTGTTCTGACCTATTTACCTGAGTAGCCTGCACACAATTTTCAAGCTTGGCCTTTCAGCTTCAGCTTAGATAATTAAATTGACAAAGATTGTTAAAGCTGCTTCTATGCAGTTTCCTTATTATAGACAATGTCACAATGAGTTAGGAGATTCCTGTTTACATGCATTCAAATTCTTGATTAAATGAAATTTAAACCTCAAAACTTGCAACTAGTATTTCAAGTTATAATTTATCTTTACCTATATTATGAGAAAATAACACACCTCAGTCTAGTGAAGTACAGACATCTTGTGGGCATTTTTACATTATTTCGTCAACATGTCTCCACTGATCTTTTTATTGCTGTTACACTGAATGAGCAACAAGAGCCCCCAAAGAGACTCTGAGTGAAATATAGCCAATGGGATTTTACTTTGAAAATACTTGCACAGTATTTAATGAAAAAATGCCAGTGTACTGAGGATTCATTAACTGTTGTATGTTGCCAACAGAGGAATCACAGCTTTTCCTTTCCTCCAGGCCACAAAGGCCAATCCTACATCTTTACCTGAGAAAACAATGTGTTCAGACTGTGAAAGAACCTATGGTAAAGTGTTTTATTCAACAAAGACATCCTGGTGAAAAATCTGCTAGTTTTTTGACCTGAACTTCCACACTCTATATTTGTCCTTTTAAATCTTTTAAAGAGTCGTAAAGAACATGTCACTTAACAATTTGGAAGTGCATCACATATATCCATTTTTAATACAAAGTAAACTCTTGCCAGGAAAATTTAATAAAGTAATTTGCTGAAGCAGAAGGCTGTTGATAATGCACTCAGCATATCTAGCCAGCATACAACACTGGCAGCTAGTTCTTCTTCTACATAAACAGAGGATTTTAGATATAAATGTCTAAATAAAATCCAACATCTAGGATATCATCACCTGGCAGTAAAAAACAAATGGATTCCCATGATATCTTACATGGCATTTTAGAAGAATTCCTGTTTGCTTTCTCATTGCAGATTTTCATCTGAAATGGCAAAACAGTGTTATAGAAGCTTCCTAGCAAATAGAATTCTGTGGCAAATACCTTATCATGAGGTAATATTCATTCATAAGAACCAAAGAGTTTTTCTGAAAAATGATGATTTTGCTGAGCTGTTTGCTTGACTTGTTTAATTTTCAGTTCTTTACAATATTGATTTTTGGACAGTGTTTGTTTTTTTTTAAATTAGAATTAGAAATGGTAGAGACTCAGAAGATCTGATAAAATTTTTAGTTTAAAATTCTGACTGAACTAATCCAATTACTTGTCTGGGACACTTGGAAAAAGAGGAAAGAGAGATGGATTTCTAAATTTTTTCCCCTTTCAGATATTTCATCCCATCATAGTTTGAAATTTCATTTTTGTGTCAAAAATACCTTCATGACTGGCTTGAGGTTTCCAAATGATCTGACAGCTCTATCTATGGAGGTTTCTGGTCACCAAAACTCTGAGGGAAATGTGCTTTTCCTGTGGCTGCTCACAGGGGTGAGCTGATTGAGGAATGGCATATGTGAATGTTTTGCATGAAACCTTCTTGTGCTGGTCCAATGGAATCATAGCAGCTGGCACATGTAAGAGGCATGAGCAATGAAGAAGCATAAGTTTAGATCTACTGGACTTTCATAATTGATGTAAGGTCCAGATCTTCAGATGATATTAAAGAAGAAGCTATGATGACTTACTTGGAATTGTGTCAGCACTGTACTGGCACCTTGTATAGATCTCAGAGGATAATGGTATATTGAAATCCCTGATAAACAGCTTTGTTCTTCTCTGAAGTAATCTTAGTAAGGAAACTAGATCAAAACTGATATCAAATTTTCAAATAATACTGGAGTATGTCATTATACTTTAATGGGTGGAATTGGAAATCAAGATTAAGAAATTATACAACTATACATGCATTGTGGTTACAAAATACAAATATGAAAACATACAAGATTATGAGTGTTTTCATGTATTTGTTTTTCTACCACATGGCTGTGGTAAACACCTATGCCACAATAAGCACAAATGTTGATTTAATATTTTCCCTCTTGTGCAGTGTAAATTAGACTTAGCTGATTGTGCTGTATCCAGATTTCATTAACATGTGTATTCGTAATGAGTATTTTCATAGAGCTATTTGTTTAGAAAATCTATTTTCTTAATAACTTGACTCTGGTCTTTCAGGTAATTTAATTTATTTTTATGACCTCTCCTTTTTTTTTTTTTTTTTTTTTTTTTTTTTTTTTTTTTTTGTAGGTGGTGCTCTCTCAAATGAGTTTCTGCTGTATTAATACTTGAAATTCTGTCCATTGAGGTACATTTAAATTTTATTGTGTAAATTATCTATATGATCATGACATGCTTTAGGTTGTAATCTTTTACGTGCTAGGACAGCTGGCTACCAACTAGAAATGTTTTCTAAGGCAGGAAGATGTGAAAGGTACCCAGTCAAGCAAAAGGAGGAGAAATAGCCTTAGAGAAAAATCCCTGAGAGAAGCTGCTAAGTCTCTGCTTTGGTGTTTGTTCTCTTCTGTTTTTCTGGACTGTAGGTACAGTGAATTTATATGTATTTGCATAGTGAAATTGTGTCAGATTAATCGTCACAAAAGCTTTATCTTAGCCTTTTACAGTTGTAATCTTCTGATTTATGTTGGATAGTAATTTGGTGAAATGCCTAGTACTTGGGAAGGTTAGTGACTTAGGTGCTGGCTTGGTTATATCCAGACCAAGACCAAGATGGTTATATCCAGACCATTTTAATATATATTATTAAAATCATTATTTCCAGTGATGAAATAACCTTGATAGATTTAAATAACCTTGAAAAGAGTTTGCCAAATTGGCAGCTGTAATTGTTCATCAAGTAGCTGGATTGCTATGGAAGCACACTCTGCACAGTTTCAGAGGAGGCTGATTTCATTGACATAATTTTTCACTCCTTCAATTGCTGGGATATTGTGAGCACAGTGAGGTGAGTACTTGTTTGAGCAGCTGCTGCCAATAACATGCCTGTCTGAAGGCTGTGCTAGCTGCTGGAAATTCTGTAATCATATTACCACAGTATGTGCTTCTCTTTGGAGGCAAGGAAGCTGTAAAGCCTTAAACATTGGATCAGCTAGTATTCTATTTGCTCTTGTGAATAGACTTTGGCCAGGCTGAATTTGTTGTTTAAAAAGCAAAACCTGGCATGATATTTTCACCACATCCTATGTGGCAATACATTCACCACATAGGCTCAGAAATGGGTCTCAGAGGTGTAATAGTTTTCTGTACAACAGAAATTCAGAGTTGCCTGTTACATTGCTCACACTGTGAATGACTAATCCATTATAAGGTGTTTAAATCTGGCTCTTGCCAGATTTCTCTTTACTCTTCTGAAACTATAGCACATTATCTGACCAAGACCTTTTGCCTAACACTCTTCTTGGAGACAGTGCAAAGTCCTTGGAGCAGGGTTTTAATCCTTTCCAGCCTGTGGAGAACTGGTCTCATTTATGGTCTTTCAGAGTTCTTGTTCAGCCCTCTGAAGGTCAGTGTAGAATTAAATTCAGGTAGCTTGTCAGCTACAGCTGCTTTCCTCTCTTAAGGACTGGAAAATCTCAAAAGAAAAGGAATCTCCAGTCTGATAACAGTTATTATTTTCCTAATGGCAATTACAAAAACTTAATTGACTTGTTTAGTGGAAAAAGCAAACCATGTGGAAAAACCACGCAGTGGATTAATATTCTCCCTTTTCTTACAGAAATAGCATTGGTTTGTGTAACAGCAACCAGTTAGTGCAGGTATAGTGTTATACTAAAGTGCTGCTTGTAAACTCATCGGGTGTCTCTGCTCTGCTGTGCTATGCACACATACCCTGGCAGGAATGCTAGAAAGCAAAGGCCTGTGAGGTTGACAGCAAACTGTGCTGCATTCAGAGCAAGAAAAAGAATTACTGTTTCAGATTTCTTATTTGCATAGTCCTGTTGTTTCACAGGCTTGTGAGAGGAGAGGAAATGGCTGAACTGCTTGCATTCAGTGCAAATTAATTTGTAGTTGTGCCAGTAGGCTCCAGCTGAAACTGAGCTGTGCTGTCGTAAGTCTTGTATTAAATCACCTCTGCCTCCAAAGTCTTAGCATTCAGATCAGAAAATCTAACAGGGCTGGAAGGAAGTAGCCTTAGTGAAGTGAAATAGCTATGACTTTTCTTAATTTGTGGATCCAGATTCTCTCATTGAATTAAACACTTCTTTCAGGACAGTAACTATGTCTGTTCTCTCTCTCTCTTTTTTTTTTTTTTTTTTTTCTCCCAGCCACCATATGTGCCTTAGGTAATTAAGACTAAACAAAGTCAGAGGATGAAGTTTTTAGGTATCTTTGGGAAAACTGTCATTACAGAGGCCTGATTATAAAAAACAGAAAAGAAGATTTTTTCCACTTGGCAAACGCCAATTAGGTTTTTCAGTGGTTTAGTGTAGGAGTTCAGCATGATTTCCATATTTGGAAAATAAGAATTGCTGTGAGATTAAAACAACATGGATTTCAAAAAAGCAGGTATCATATTCTAAAAATTATTGTCTTCACAGTTTTGAGTTTATATATATATATATAAGAAATGGTGTTATATGAGCATTTTGTTGAAGAAAATAGAACTGCAAAATCAAGCTTCTTTTTTCTCACTTTTAAAACTTGCTCATTTTTCCGTTTTTTGGTGATTTAAATATTTTTCTTCAGGAGCTGTCAGATGGCATTAAACTAATCACCAGCACAATGCACTTCACTTAATTTCATGACCACTGCATCTCAAGTGAAATCCACTGAACAATTATTACCATTCACTTGCAAAAACTGCTACAGTCATAATTCTATATTTCCCAAAATGTAGCCAGTGAAAGTGTGAAATGCTTCTGTGCTGAATTGAAAACATGAAATGAACTCAGAATTTTTGTCTTAGATTGAATTTAAATATAACTCGGCATTGATTGAAAATCTCAGTGTCCTAGATTTCTACTTTTAGGTTTCAATTTATACTAGGCATGAGTAAGTGTTGTTAGCTGCATGAATAATGCATTATTTTCTTCAGCTCAGCTCATTCCCTTCACATATTTATGCATATATGCTGTTTAAACGAACCTAAATCTTGTATTGGTAGGTGTTCACTGGTTTTCCTGCAAGGATAGACCAGTTTCCTCAGGCTTAAAACAATTACAGAGCTACTTACCCAGAGACCACCTTTTCAAATGATCATTTATACTTAGTTGTCATCTGCATTTAATGACAGAAGCCCCTTTTCATACTTCTATATCATTATCTTGAATAAAGTTATTGTAAATTTAGATGTATTTTTGCAATGTATTTCTGGTGTCAGGAATACTAATTTGTGGAAATGAGAAGTAGCTTTTATGGCAGAACACAAATACACCCGGGGTTTGGGGCCTGAGGATGTGTTTTTCCCTTAGACACAGGATACCATAATCAATCCACACCTTTTCAGAGCTCAGGGAGTCTGTGAACAAGGGATTGGATAAACAGAAGGAGAAAGAAGTAGCTCTGAATTTGTCAGGTTTCATTGTTATAGGAGCTGCACAGTTCTGTTCTTGTCAGTTCACAGAAATGAATTTAGTCAGAAAAGAAAGACTAATATTATCTAATCTTAGATGAATGGAAACTAATTTTGTCACTTCATTGGCAATTTGTGTTTTATCATTCTACAGTTTGAATGTTGCAAACTTAATTTTTATATGACTTGTATGGATCCATAATTTATTACTGCCTGTATGCAGATAATGAGTATATTTCCTTTATATAGTAAGGTTTAGTAACAATTGTTAAGGTAGAACATTATTATTGTGCTCAAAGCACAATAATAAATAAATAGTAAATAATAAATTTAATCTGCAAAAGAAGCCTTTTAAAGATGTTAGTGATAGGTGTATGCCACACAACCATCACCTTCTGTATGGGTTTTTCCTCAGTTTCTTACCATGGATAATAAATTTTCTTCATCCCAGTGTTTGTGGTGTTTGTTGTACTTAAGGTACTCAGAAATGCAAATAACGTGCACTCAGTCACAGTAAAGCAATAGAAATAGAACCTAATTTGTGCTTCTTGAGTCCATGTTATTGCCTGGATGCTACAGTACTGCCCATCTTTTTTATACTACAGTTGTATCTTTGAAAATTGTCTCTAAATAAGGACTTACTTGAGTTATTCAAAGTAAAAAGATGAAAAGAATCTTCTTGTTATTAAATCTCATTCTCAATTCCTTCTTTCTGTAACTGGTGGTCCATTAAGACTGTTTAAAAAAAGAAAAAAAAACAAAAAGGAGAAAAATAATTAAGTAAAGAGGTTTATTTGTGGTGCTGGGTGGAATTATATTTTCTGTGTTATGGAAAATGTAAATGCCTGTGTTACAGAAGCATTGCAAAATTTTGCTATTGTGAAGTGAGATAAACCTAGAATGTTTCAAAATTTGAACCAGATTGAAAATAAGAATAATTCCTTTAATTTCTGAAGCAGAATTTCTTTGAAATGGCACAAGTCACTTATGCTGGTATGGGACAATTTTCTCCAAAGAAAAGTTCCTAGTTGTTTTATATTAACATTCCATCTTCCTGAGACCCATGTAAAATTCTTTAATCAAATCTAGAAACAAGCAGCTATTCCATATTTATGAAATAGCAAGACTCCATGAATTAGTAAGGCAATGAGAGCTTTGAAATGTGAGCTGTTGGCAACTGTTACTTAATAAGACTTTCTCAGAAATGAGCAGTCTTTTCCAGTGCAGAATACAGAGTTTCTGTCAGCCCAGTACAAATAGAAGTACCAGTCATTTTCAGAGAAAATTGTATTTCACATGAAAAATGGAATATCAAAGTGGTCATTAAGGCTCATATAAAATCCAGTGAAATGACACAAGGAATGATAGATCCACAAGGTAGAATCTCATAAAAATTTTCGCGTTCATGTCTTAGCTCTCTTGTGTCAGTCAGCTTAGACCTTAAAACACATTTTCTGCTCCTTGTCCTATTTCTTTTCAGAGATGGCCCAAAAGGTCCAGTGTATTGGGTTTGCATGGCCAGGTTTTGGTGGCAGGGCAGGGCTACAGGGGTGGCTTTTTTGAGAGGCTGCTGGAAGCTTCCTCTGTCTGACAGAGCCAATGCCAGTGAGCTCCAGGATGGATCCACCTCTGGCCAAGGCTGAGCTCACAAGTGATGGCAGTAATGCCTCTGGGATATAACATATTAAAGAAGGGAATGAAATTATTGCAGAGAAGTAATTGTGGCCAGAGAAGAGAGGAGTGCGAATATGTGAGATAAGTCCTGTGGTTGCCAAGATCAGTGAAGAAGGAGGCTCTGCTCCAGGGTGATCCCCCTGCAGCCTGTGGTGAAGGGCATGGTGAAGCAGCCCTGTCCCTGCAGCCCATGGAATGCCACAGGGGTGCAGAGATTCACCTGCAGCCTGTGGAGGCATCCCACACCTTCTTGAAGTACTGTACCCTGTGAAAAGGAACCCACACTGGAGCAGGTTGTGAAGAACTGAAGCCCATGGGGAGGAGGGCTCACACTGGAGAAGTTCATGGAGGAACTGTCCCCACAGGAAGGATCCCACATTGGAGCAGGGGGAGGACTCCTCTCTCTGAGGAGGAAGCAGTGGCAGAAATGTATGATGAACTGACCATAATCCAATTCTCCATTTCCCTGTGCAGCTGAGAGGGAGGAGGTAGAGAATTGGGAGTAAAGTTAAGCCCAGGAAGGAGTGGGAGGTCAGGTGAGAGGAGGCTTTTGTTTTACCTTTCATTATGCATCTCTGATTTTGATGGGTAATAAATTCAGGTAATTTCTCCAAGTGGAGGATTTCTGATCCATAGTGGTAACTGATGAGTATTCTCTCCCTGTCCTTATGTCAAGGCATGAGCCTTTGATTGTATTTGCTCTCCCCTGTCCAGCTGAGGACAGAATAAACAGAGCAGTTCTGGTGGGCACCTGGCATCCAGCCAGGGTCAAGCCACCACAGCCTGGTAGACCAGTGTGGCAGCATTCTACGTGATTGGCATGCCTGCACTTTTGGAAATAACTCACCTGAACTCTGCAGTATCTGGATAACAAAAGAGCCATTGGGTGACCATTACTTCTAATTGCTCTTAGCAAAGGTTGGATCCAAAGCAAATAGTTTTAGAGAAGTGTGCTCCACTAAGCTGTCTACATAAACTGTGCTGTTTGTTAGTCTCATTAGCAGTCCCAGACGTTTAATGATTCGTTTCTTTCTTCCTCCACACATGTGCTTCCTTTTCATCAGTGTTGGCACACACTGCACAGACTGGGGGAAATGCAGATGTTTGAGATAACTGGCAGTATAATAAATGGAATGAACTGACACTAAAATGGGAATGCTGGACAAGGAGATCCATGAAAATGAAGGAAGACTGGCCTTCATGAAATAGTAATAGTATGAAAATAGAACTTCTTTTTAGCAAAATAATTTTCATTACTATTTCCTTTGATGGAAACTTACTGGAATAGAATTTATTTCTGGTAAATAAGATGTGCAACCTCCCTGTTCTATAGGGTTATAACTTTTTCAGTGCTTTTAAGGCCCAGTTTCCCAGCTCTCCAAAGGTATTAGTCACATGAACATTTCTAATTTTTCCATGAGAGCACTCACTTTGTGTTCCTTCAAGTCTATTTTGTCGTTAATGTGGCTTTTGGGGTCCATATATGCATGGTACTGATGATCTGCCTCATAATTTACTCTATCTAGAATGACTGAGTCTTTGAGCATCTATCAGTGGTCTGCACAGCAGAGCCAAAAACATCATTACATGCACCAGTGCCCAGACTATCTTACCACTGCTGCTTCTTTGGTACTGGGAAAGGGCAGGAACCTGCAGCAGTGACATCCAGCAAGGAAAGAGACTGTGTCCTATATAGGTGATGATTTTTAACAGCTTATGTGGACTGTAACATATCAGCATGAGAACTCAAGCATGGTAGTAGATGTGGTTATGTCTTAGCAATATTTAACTATACAGTACATAAGAGAGAACAGATGAGAGAACTGCAAGATAACTTTGCAGTGACATTGAATGATAATGAGTATTTATGGGATAAACCTGAAAATGGCAGTGGATAGCTATAGTAGACATTAGCAATGTTACTCTTTGAACCATGAGCAGCACAGTATTATGGTTATGGCAGCAAATTCCTGAATTATTCCAATCCAGTAAGTCCTCAATACTCCTCTCTTGGCATTCCAGGCCCACACTCCTGGCACCTGATATGTTGAGAGGCCCTAGGTGGCTGTTTAGATGTGTAACCAGCAATTCTTAAATGCTGGGATCTTCAACACTGATCCTCTTCTGCTCATCCTACCTTGGTAGTCTTTCAGTTGTGTTTTTATACCTTCAAGGTGCTGTGACCTAGGACCTTCTGTACTTCTCAGTATGTACTTCTATAATCTCTCAGAGAAATTATTCATTGCTTCTGTTGAGTCAGTTCAATCTAAAGACAACTGGTTATTGTTGGTCACCATGCCCTCACCTATTGAGCTTAGCCCTGCAGCTGTTTTCCAGCAGTGACAATTCCATGAAACTTTTTCTATGTCATGGCACAGTGGTCTTAATGGCACGTTCATTTTATATTATGCAATATTTTCCTACATTTTATTAATGACCTTCAATCAGAAATGTTCAATTAATTTACTTTAGTTCAGCGTTTACTATACCAAGGTCTTGCATTTGCCATCAGCTGTTTGGTTAGTCCTTATGTTGCCACAGTGCCAAATATGTTTTCAGGGTTAGTGAAGTTATGTCCAAGCCAATCTTGACCTTGCTTTGACCCTGTACTTTGCTGTGATGATTTGCAGCATTATACTGAAGCTTTTCTTGGCTCAGAGAGGCCTGGCTCAGCTTGGTTATTTTCTGCTCTCTGACACATACCCAAGACCCACTCTTTGAGATACTCCTGCAGGTGAGGAACTTTCCATTGCCTTTGTTGAGCTCCATGATGTCCTGCCAGACCCCTTCTCCAGCCTCTCATGATCCCTCTGAAAAGCAGCCATAACTTCCAGCATACTGACTCCTCTCCTTGTTTTCTCTTTCAGTTGCTTTGCTTTTTTCTCCTTTGTCCAATTTCTACATTTTTTTAGGGTGTGAGACCTAAGTGAGAGAGGCCAGTTGGCCTTTATGGCAGGGAAGAGTCAAGGGTCCCTTTGATGTATTGGCATGGCAATGTCACCCTGTTGTGTGGTGGGAGAACAGCACCCTGAGATAGTGCTCAGAGCTGCAGTGCAGGATGGTGACGTGTGCTCTGGAAAAGCACAGGTGTGGTGTTGGGCACCACCTTCACCATGGGAGCTGAGCTGCTGAGGAAGCACTCCTGTGCTGGGTGCTGGGCTGTGGGCATGCCCACCTGTGTCCTGGGCAGATTGCTTTGGAAGCACTTGGACAAGGAGCTCCTGGACTCTATGGACTTGCAATGACTGCTGAGGGCAGGGGAAATAATGGGAGCACCACCCTCTTGCAGGAACACTGGATTGGGAATGTCTTCTCTTCATGAGCTTGGTACATCTAAGCACACGATTTGGCCAGAAGGCCAGGTGTACCCTGATGGTAAATTGCTTAACAGCTCCACTGTGATGATTCTAGCAGTGAATTTACTGGCACAAAGCTGCTTGGATTGAGTTGGGAGGTTTAATAAGATTTCCTGGCATCAAACTGACCCATTTCTGGGACAAGATGGATATGTAAAAATGAGGTATTTTTCCTTAATACTTTGCCAGCAGTGAACTGCTGCCGACCCTACTCTTACTGATCTGACATCTGAAGCACTGTGCCATGCCTTTGGGAGTGGGTGGCCTTGGCCTGTGCAGGGCTGGAGCCAGCAGTGACCATAATGGACAGCTGCCAGAGCATCCTCCAGAACCCTGCTGGGGAGCTGCTCAATACCACCAGTCACACCATCCCCATACCATGTAAAGGAGCCTCTTTTTTTCACTCAGAGGAAATTAATATACCACATTTTTTTGTTATTTTATCAATTAATAGTATGTGATTAATAAATATTAATTATAAAACATTAATTTTGGCCAGTTATTGTTACAACACACATACATAAATACACAAAATGTTAATTATTTTAATGATGAAATCTTAAAAATACTAATATTTTAAAGTAAAATAATTGCAGGCTTAGTAATCAAGGAAAAAAATGGAAATTTCTGGCTTATTCCAGTGAATAAGGATAGTTTAGAAATGACTAAATAATTCCTTTGAGGAATTTATTATTCATAAAACATTATTAAAAGCTGTATTTCACCTTCTGAGTGCCCAAAAAAGTGAAAGTGATGTTTAGATAATACAGAAACTGGAAATCTACTATGGATTAAAATTCTTAAACTTGCAGCCATTAGGAGTGATTACTGAGGAAGTGTTTATGTACTGCTATCAGTATATTGTATATAATACAGATTCATACATCTGTTAAAGAATGTAATTCATCATAACACTTACTTTACATAATACAGGTGAGCTGACCAAAGTAAAAAATACCCCTACAGGTAAAAAAAAACCTGAACTATTCAAACGTGGAGTAGTTAATTGATCAGATTTGTCACTCCAGCCCACAAAAAACTGTCAGGTATCATGATCTGGGTAATTCAGGGTCACCTTAAATTTGCACTAATGGAAGAAAAAAAGTATATGCCACTAGCTGGCATTTGTGGATTAATTAGTTAATTTATTAACATAATACAATTATGATCCTGATTCAGCAAAGTATTTTTTTCAGCAAAACACGTCTTACCTTTCACCATTGTCAGAAAGTAGTCAGTACAGGTTCATTGCACTTTTATAAACATCTTCCCAGAGGACTCTTTACTTTTAGTGAAAATGTCTTAAAGTAATTTTTTTGCTGTCATGCTTTAGACAGACTAGCATTATGCCAAAGCAAAAATGAGATTAAACAGTTTATATTTTTCAATCAAAATGACAAGAACCAAATGAACAATTATTACATAGGACAAGAAACAAGTTTGGTTTTCAAACCAGTAATGATTTGTAAACATTGCACTATACCTTTCCTGTTTCAACCCTCATTGAGCATCTCTCATTTTTCAGCTTGTACATTCTTCAGAGCAGGGTATGTTTGCTCAGTGTCTAGAACAAAAGGGCTCTTCATCTTAATTGGGGCCTGTGGCTTCTATGGTAATCTAAGCTATTAGGGAAAAACAGCCTACAGGACTTAGCAGTATCAGCAAGGACATTTCAAATGCCATTAATGCCAGTTAATGTTTATGTATCACATGAGAGGCTGCTTTAACTATGAAGTTAAAAATGGCAGTAGCAAGATATTATTGAGCTTATAAAATTTACTTTGCTTTTGTGGGCTAGGATTTTAATGACATCAAATTACTAGTTTATGATCTGAATCTTCTGATAATAGATTAGATAGTAATATAAATAAATTGGTAGAAGTGTGTAGGTGTCTAATGTCACTTCTATTTATCCTTTCCATCACCAGTGACCTGCAAACTGGGAGCATAGAATCCTTTAGGGGATTCACATTTCAGAATGAAATAATTCTTGATATATGGAAGCACTCTCTGCTCTTTAAGGCTGTATCTAGTGGTTTAGGAACTGTCATTCAGGCCAAAGCAAAATGTTGTCCTTCCTGCAAAAAGAACAGACAAATGTAGGGTTGTTAGAATTTCATCCCGTGTGCTCTGTTTCTTCTTTAGTTACAGGAAATATCTAAAATCATAGACACTGTGATGGAAAATTCAATTTAGGATGGATAATACAGTGTACATAAAGATTAGAAAAAGGAAGCCAATATAAATTAATTCAAAGGTAATGATAATAAATAAGTAATAATGGTAAAATGGTTGTCTATAAATAACAGTTAATCAAATACTGTTGTATATGCATATGTCATTTCATGTCCTTACTGTCACAAGCTGTTTGATTCTGTAACTGTGTCCTTTCTATAAGTTCTTCTCTACATGAAAAGTCTCCTGCTGGGCTACATCAAACATTGTTAGCTCAAGTTAAAGCATGCTCACACTATCTAAAAATTTTAAAAATCTTCCAACAGCTTTCTTCATAATTTTTCCAGGTAGGTAAATAAGTTCTCATGGTGATTTAACTCACTTAATGTCCCCATAGAGAGGACACAGGGAGATTGCAACTGTGCAGGGACTTAAACTGAAGAATCTGTTGCCAGGCTGGAAAGATCCTGGAACTCAGGTGCTCCGTGATGCACACATCATCCCTGCTCCAATCAGGGTAATCACATGAGACTGAATTTCTTCATAGTTAGTGGGCTTATTTTATCTAATTTTTTTAGCAATCTTGTTTTTTTTATCTCCTGGCATGCTGTCTTTGATCCTTAGAAGATTTTTCCTCCTTTCTTCCTTTCCAAGTTTTACTTATATCTCTTAAGCCCCCTTTGAAGCACCTGCCCAGAAATCATGCCTTGTTGGGAGAATTCATTTTGAGCTCTCTTTTTTGGTAACTAATATCATGGTTATTTTTTAAAGCAATAATTTTTTTTTACCCCACCCCTGACTTTACTTTTTTTTTTCTGTAAGGAGAATATGTAATTACTTGAAGAACACAATAAAAATATCTGGCACTACAGACAGGCTGTGATTTATGAGAAAGCTCAGCTTCTAGGTGATGTGACAACATGTGATTTTTGCAGCCCTGAATTCATCCCCTCTACTCCCTGTTTTGCCCTCAATAATTTGTCACCCTGCCCTCTGTCATCATAACTGCTTTTCTGTGATAATTTGTATCCTGTTGAAGTTAGAGCAGTAGTAGCAGATAGGAAGAAACTTCCAGATTTAGACCTCTTCAGAGACAGCAAGCTAATAAGATGAAGGCTGAATTTATGGCTAGGAACCTATTTTCCAGTTTTAAAGGGCACTGTCTTGTGCAATGTAGCTCATCTGGGTACTTGATATATTCAACTTACTTAATGAGGAATGTCCTGTGAAGAATGATACCATATATCTTGTCCTTGTCTTGCTAAATGTGTTACCCAGAGGCCTATTCAGAAGTCATGTAAATTTGATGAGGAGGAATTGGCTCCTTTTTTCTCCTCAGTGCTCCAGATAAAACAGCTGGGAGCATAGGGATGTTATTACTAATAAAGGAATTGAAGAAGAATTTTGTCTTTATGATAAGCTAGCATAAAAGAAATTAAATATTATTTAGCTAGAGGTTTATGCAAAACTCATAACTGCAGTATCTGAATATCTGTTTAACAGTGAAGGCTGTCTTTAAAATGGAAAGTCCTCTTATAATGATTTACAAGGTAGTAAATGAGTTGTTTCTTGCTAAAATCAGTGCCCAGAAATATAAGCCTACACACAGCACAGCAGGCTAGCTTGGATATTGTATTCACAGGCTGAGTTCCTGTTGGAGGAATATTAACCCTGACAGTAAATAACTGCAAGTGTTAACTCAGAGAATAAGTCATTAAAAATGCCATTGCATGAGATGTTGGTGTACTCCAAGGTGGTCTACATGGAAGAGTTACCACAGAATGGTGAACTAGACAATGAAAGTTGGCTTCCCAAGCAGGTTTGCCTTTAGAACACCCTAAAATGTTTTCTGTCTTTTCTCTCATAGTCTGAAATTCATCCAGCTTCCTCAATTTTTCTTCTTTAAAATCAAATTAAGAGAGTAGATAATTTCAGAAATAGCTATAAGCATTAGAAGTGTTGCTGTGATATCCTCAGATATAATTCATAAGAATCTGACATGATTTTAAAATATATGTCATTATGTCACTAAGGCTTACTCAATATTGTTTTACAAACAAGACATTTGTATTCTCACAAATAAGTATCATCCTTTCAAGTTCATGTTTCAGATATCACATTAATGAGATAAATTATAAAAGAGATTAATTTTATGCATATTAGAGACATTGATGGTTGTGAAGCCCGAGTAGCAGGAAAGTGAAATTATTTCTATCCAACTATTAGAGGTCATTGAGCAAATAGATTTGAAAAAAAAAAAAAAAAAAAAAAAATTTTCCAGGTTCAGCTTCTGTTTTCTTGGGTAAGAAGAGGGAAAACAGAAAAAACTTTGAGAGCACTGATTTGTATATAAAGTATATGAGTACAAGTCCATCTTTTGCTGTGATTATGTAATGAGATATTTTCACATGTTCAGTGGAAGTTTTTTAACTGGAAGCCTGACATTAGTCATATAATTTTTTACACTGAAACAGAGAACCAGTAACTGCCAGGTGAATACAGAAATTCAGCTTACACAGCATGGTCCAAGTGCAATGACAATAAGACTCCTGAACATTTGCTTTTCTCAGCTGGGTATTGAAAGGAGCAATTACTTTGGGAAACTCACCTACATGAGGGAAAAAATGCCACCTAAGGCTGATATTTCCCATGATTGAAAATTTCTTGTCAAAAGTACTTCTTTAGCACCTTTTGTTCTGGCTTACAGAAATAATGTATTTCTCCTGTCTGTATTCTTAGAAAAAAAAATGATGGTGTTCTCTTTCTTTGGGACTGATACTGGATGATATTGTGTATTGAGCAAGTCTAATGAGTTCTTTTGATGCAGTGTAACAAGAAGCAAGGTCACAAGGCTGCTGGATTTCATCACTGAATAGCACTGTCAATTTTTAAGGCACAAAATGACTTTGCTGCTCAAGATTAACAGAGGATCCTTACAGGAGAGAAATAAAGAGAAGAAAAATACTAAGCTTTTGGATGCCTATAACAAAGGAGCTGGAGTTCCTGGAGGCTGGAGGTTTTTTTTGTCAGTGGAGTTCACACCAAATGCCAATATGTCTGAGGAATGATTTTCTATTATGAACACCAAAGTCTGTGAACCAGAGGTGTTCTTTTAATATTTATAAAGAAATCATTTAATTGTTAACAAGGCAGTTTCCTCTAATGTTCAGTCTTTAGGATTATGCTCTGTAAGATGCTGGGAAAATGCTAAAAGCAAGTAAAATTTCTTCGTGAAAGAAATTCTTTCTTGGGGGAAATCTGTCCTGGTTTAAAAAAAGACCTAATGCCCTCCTTTAGGTCTGTACAATATAGGAAAAAAAGAAAGACATAGATGTTTTGGAAATGCAGGAGTAGTTCATTAACATTTCTTGAGACAAAGATAAGCAATGTATTTTCACAGAATTAAATTAGAGAGGTAATATTATTTTTCTTGGAAGACAAATGAACCATTGTGGATGAAGTAATTGAGAGGTGAGTTGGCAATAATTATATGCCTGCTGAAAAACTAAATAAATAATGTATAAACATGCAATTTCAAAAATCCCTCCTGATTTGGGACTATTGCTCTTGAAAAGCTAATAGAATAAGTATCCAGGGAAGAGCACCAATAAAGAAGATCTGGTAAGTAGCTAGCTGATGAATACATGTAATGCTTGTAGTGTTTGTGCTGAAAGACAAACTATCTTTTGGGTATTAATCCTAAAGCAGCTGTTACCTTGACAACTGCAGGTAAGGGATGGTTGCAGTGTTCATTTCTCCAGATTCATTTTTAACTACTAATAAAATATTAGACCAGCTTGTCTATTTAAAGGTTTCACGTGGCTTTCCAAAGATTTGGATTGATCTGTTCCTGAATGGCAGTTTTGCATATAGAATTGAGTTTGGGGAACCTGACACATAGGAAAGACAAGCAGTAGTTTATGAGGTCATCTAACTTTGTGGCTGCCTTAGTGGGAAGACTGTTATGGAAATAAAGCACATTCTGTTTCTGTGCTGTATTTTCAGTGCAGGTCCCTCAGGCTGTGTCTGAGCTCAGGCTCACCTTGTGTTGTGTCACTGGAATGCAGGCTGAGCTGTGCTGAGCTCCTGGCCTGGGTGGGCTCAGAGGTGTCTGTCTGTGTGTGAACACATTCTGTCCATGCCTGCCTGCTCAGGTATTCCACTGCAGCCCCCATACTGCGTGGTGACAATGTTCCCTGCCATGCTGGCTGGGGCTCTTGGTGAAAGGAAGGAACCTGAGGTGGCAGTGCAGCAGAAAATACCTCTTACAGCATAGTCATGTGAAAAATGCATCTGGAAATAAGTCGTATTTTAAACTGTACTCAGCAGTGGCTCTCTCAATCTTCTTTTATGGACTATTCTAGGTCAGCATATTGTGGTTGGTGAGTGCTCAGAAGGGATAGGGAAGGGCCATTTTGGCATTTCATGCTACCCTGACAACTGACTGCTTCCTCTTGCTCCTGCTTATAGCCCCACAATTAGAATACAAGCCTGTGCATGTTTCTAACCCTGCTTCTGTGGAAGCCTCATTCAGATCTGAATAATGTCTTTGTGTACTATGTTGGGAGTGTCTTACTTGGAATTTGGGTGATCCTCATAATATGCACTAACCAAGTAACAATGTACCTTGATTGTTCTTGATAACTCTGTTAAGGGAAATATAATATTAAAGCTTCAGATTTTCTGTGTGCAAACTGATCCTTGTAACTGATCCTCAAAGCTGTCATCTTCAAAGTGCTCCAAATTGGATTCCCAAGAAATTAATCAAGGTTAGCAAGACTACAATTTCCTACTTACATTGCAAACTAATATTCTTTGATATGCTAAAGTTTATAGTCAATATGTAGACCCCCTAAAAAGAATTGTTCTTTCAAAGATCCTCAGGATGTGCTTGTGTTTTGTCTGTTCATTTATTTACTGAAAAAGAAAAGGAAGTTCAGCAATGGAGATTGGATTTTGATAGTGAACCTGTGACAAGTTGCACAAATATCTTTCTGTGTCTTTTAGTGGATTTTCCTCTATGGACAATACTTGTTAAATCATATACTTAGTTCTATCACACTCTGATACGTATTTTGATGTTTATCTTCTCTAGCACTGAGGCGTTATGTTTTCAGTGATGTACATCCAGTTACTTAGCAATAGAATTTAATGTCCTCTATATTAATAGGATTGTTGGAAAGTGTGAACGGTCCTTTGACAGAGCTATTAAGTCAGCCCTGGAAGCTAAAGCTATTTTTGCTACTTGAGAGATAAACAGAGAGAAGTTTAATATTGATGCTGAAAATTTTATTCTGATCTGTAGCACCTTGTGATCTATGGCATAGCCTTGGGGTATGAGCTCAACAAGCTGATCTCAGAAAATTGGGTAACTGCTTGCTCAGTTCAGGCTTTTGCCCATATATTAACTTCTTAGAGTTTTGTGTATTTTGTACATGTGTGTAAGTGTATCAATGTTTTAAGTTTTTGTTGCAGAAAAGGCTTTTCAATTCCCCTCTTTTTAACAAACAGAAGAAAAATATTCAAGGTGCAGGACTGAGTCCTGCAAGTCTTATTCTTGGCAATGAAATGAAATTATAAGTAAAGACTACTGATATATTAATCAGTTTGATTTGTTCTATAAAACTTTATAGAGCAGCAGAAAGGTTTCAACAGCATTTGCCTACTTAATACTGCAGCTGCTTCTGGTTTGGAGAGTTACAAAAAATGACCAACCAAAAATCGAGACATGTTCCAAAACATGGTCAGGAGAATCGATGAGGATGGCTTCCACTTTCTGCCCTTATCTCCTGGGATCATCTGTCTGCCATCATCATCAGTTTTATCTGGCCTTCTAGGTCTACTGGACGTTGAATGTGCTCTGTTACCAATGTATTGGAGATTCTGGTCGGTAGGGTGATGACAACATCTGTGGGTACTGAATAGAGAAAACTTGGACATACACTGAATGCCAGTTTGAAGTAAGTGGGATAACAGCAAGGCTCATCCTGTGATGTAGCAGGTGTTGGCAAGATTAATACAATTAGGAATATATACAATTAGACATATTACATTCTGTCATTTGATACAGAGCCAGAGCAAGAGATCTTCCTCTGTGTTACAATACAGAAGAAACTGTGTAACACTTTCAGCAATCCCTTTGCAAGAAAAAAAAATGGAAGAAGTAGTTACAGTATTTCCACTGGACTTAATTCAAGATGGAAATAAAGAAAATTAGTGTAATTTCCTTTGCTGGGTCACTGCAGAACGCTTTTTGGCATTCTAGCAAAAGCAATTTGGTTGCCAGGAGACAATAAGTTAATTTTGAAAGGTAATGTCCTCCAAGCAAGTAATGCCAACATTCTAGATCAGGAGTAAAATCTAATGCTCTGTAGCCAGATTTCCTTTTAAAAGGATTTACCTCTCTGCCTTACTGATAATAAACAAACTGCTACTGCATTGTCTGTTGCTGGCAGAACAAAATCCTAAACAGTAAAATCTTAGGGTGTTCTTAGGTAATCAACATAAAAATAATGCTGCAGCAGGCTCATCTAGGTTAAGCCATCTGCTAGCTATGCTGGTACATATGTCAAATGACAGATTGCCAAAACTATTTTCCATGATCTTAAAATACAAGGGAGACCAATGAAACATTACAAGGAGAAATTCAAAACAAGTCCACAATCAATGTGTGGCATTAATTTCACCATATGGGACATGGCAACTAAAGGCTTTTGGGACACTAAACATTTAGTGATGTTGTTAAAGTCTATACACAAAACCATAATGACACCTCAGAACAGAAATAGCAGCAGGCCAACATAAGAGACACAAGAAGCTGTATCTCTGATGGTGGTGGTGCCAACTATAGCAGTACAGAAACATTTCTCTTCAGTCTACCTGCAAAACTGAATCTTCATGTATTCAACGTTTGCAGAGTTATGGAGAACTCATGGAAGATGAATATTTGAGACAGGAATCACTCATGAAATCGTTTGAGCTTTTCTGAGTGGAGATGGGATTTTAATCGTAGGAATTGGTCTGAACTGAAAATCTTTTGATTATTTGGGAGAATTAGTAAATAGGCAAATGGATTGCAATGGTCAGCACATACTGAACTCTGACATTGAACAGTTTTGACATAGTTCAGGAGAGTTTGGCAATCAGTGACTCATGCAGTACCTGAGAAAGTTCAAGTAAGTTAAGTCAATAAAATCTACCTGACTACTAAAATGATTGTAAACTGACAGTGGAATTATAGTATTTGCAGAGAAAAAGATAGTGAGGCCTCAGAGAAGAACTGCAACAGTTATTTGAACATTAGAGAAAGTGTCTTATAATGGCATAATTAAAGATTAGAAGATAACGGAGAGGTGACTTGATTATGGTACATAAGTTCCAGGAAAATATCATCAGGTAGTAATATTCTCTTTCAGTCTAAAATAATTACACCACAAACCCCAGCATCTGGGAATAAAAACCAAGCAAACCTGTAATCAGATGTAGAGTCAGATTTTTATCAGTGTGGGTGATAAACTTTTGCAGTGAAGTGGGTGCTTTATGAAGTATGATATTTTGTGAAACACATGTAATAGGGCTTGTTAGAGACGTAGATGAAATGGATTAGCCTGTCCAGAAGGATGTGATCAGATTACTTGTGGTCTCGGAACGCCTTGCCATAAAATATTTTTAAAGGTGTTTGAGCTTCAGTTGGAAAATTATAATGGTCTACACATCCAGAAAGATTGAAAACTATCTGACAGAATGCTAAACTAATGAAAGCCAAAGTCATAGTGAGGTAATACCTTTTATTAAAAATGAGAAAGTACACTTTTATCTATGTATCATCATTTTAATGTATAGTCTAAAATACCTATTTTAACTTCAAAAATCTTGAAGTCTGAATCTAGTAATTACATTTTCATTCTTAAAATTATTGAAATTTTCACAAATAATATGGCAATTTTCAATATTAATTACAATGTTGTTTTTTAAGCTTCTATTCTAAGGTACATCTTGTGTTTCAAACACATCAAATAAATAAGAAAACATTAAATTTATATTTGTAATAGACTTGTGAGTTTTAGATTTCTCATTTTTGAACTAGGGTAACCATGGTGGCTATTCCTACATGAAAAATAATTAATTTATGGTTCTTGTTATTAAAGTACCTTATTCCAGCTAAGGCTTTTAGCCTAGAAATTACCAGTTTAAGACAAAGATTGCCACAGCAGCCAAATTGACAGCTTTGATAGAAGAGATGTAGTTTGATAGGTAGCAATGAGGTTATGCAGTAATGTCTTTGGTTTGCTTGATGAAACAGGACATAGGACTGTCCTGAATTACTTCCTGTATGAACTGGGGATGAGGGGATTGTGAGACCAGTTATGAAGGTGAAGTACAGCCTACAGGAAATACAATGTGAGTACTCTCCAGCATTTCTTTATGCTGTGTGCATAACCATTTTTGGGCCCAGAAAGATGAATTATTTTACCTCAGGCACCCAAGCAGAGTGTTGCTGTGTCAGATGTTGCAGGGTCTGCTCACAAGCATTGCTTGGATGCTGTTTTGGTCATGAATGTACATGTTGTTTGACCACTTACACAAGAGTTGGAAGCTCACAAGGTTTTTAGGAGCAATAAAGAGTCTAATGCCCTTTACTTTCCCTATCAAACTGACCCCAGTTTCCTTACTTCAGCTGTGGAGTCTCCCCACTGTGAAACCTAGATACAAAATCATTACTGAATATACAAGCACCTATTGTTTTTATTCTGCCAGAAGAAAGAAAACTTAGGAGAGCTGGCAGAAGTGGCTAGGCTTACTTATGAAACTCATCTATTAGAGCAGCAGTTTATGGTGGACATCAGGGCAGCTTGCAAAGGATTATGTTTTGAAATTGAGCTTGCCCTTATTTGGATGGGGAGGCTTTTAAGTTGAGAAAGGCAAATCACATGGTAAGTGGTGCTGCAAATTGTGCTCTTTCTGAAACAGCCTAATCCCAGGTTGCCAGTGCAGTCTCTAGGCTCACTCAGCTGTTGTCAACTCTCACTTTTGAATGAAAGCCCAGGACTTGTAATACTGTAACAAAATACTCATCATGTTCTGATCTTAAACTGATGTTAACTAAACTTCCTCCACTCCATTTTCCATCTCCTTCCTTTCCACTTTGTATCTTCATTATTTTTCCAAATGTTATGGTTCTTACGGGCATATGGTTCATGTTTGTAGATGTGACACCACCGATAATTTTCCCTGTGTTTTTTAGTACATTTTAGAACATTTTCATTATGTTAAATAAACCTAATAGGGCATAATTCCATCTTTCCTTTGAAGTCACTTTAGAGAATCTAAATGTTGGGTTTATTTGGCCTTCCCTTCCTTTTGGGTATTATATCCCTGGTAATTTTTAGCTTCTTCCCTCTCTTTTTCTCATTCACTTCTTACAGACTACTGTAGAACAAAAAACCAAAATAACAACAACAAAGTTTTAACCTTCAGAACTGCTATTATTTATTTTTTTAATGATAAATTCATATATATATGAATTATATATATATATATATATAAATTAATGAGACCAAACTCTCCTCGAGTGTAAGTGTTCTCTAGTTATTATAGGAGATTATATTTATTTTCTCTAGTTATACTGGAGAGGAATGACTTGCCATGTCCTCTTTGAACCCTCTTGGGTTCAAATCTATTGCCTTTAAAATTGTAAGAAATTTGCATTTTACTTCAGTGGAGGCAGGATATCATTCATTAATTTCTGAAAATGAAATATTTAAAAGTAAGATTTTCTCATGTAGCACCCACCAAAATCTTGCCATGGAAATTAAAAATTGCCACCTGGCAGAACAAGCTCAGAACATAGAAGAAATTTTGTGGGTGCTAGGAGCTATAAGAGGAAAATTCTCTCCTCCACTCTAATATTGAATGATAATTCACAAAAAAAGAGAAGAAATTGGTCTTTTCCTGTTAATGTGCAAATTGCTAATGAAAAGCTATATTAAATAATTAGAAAATCTATAGAAGCTTGAATATCTGAAGCAATTTTATTAGTAATACCTGAGTCATATAATGTGGAGTATGAGAGTAGTTTTGCAATAGGAATGTTAATTTTTGATAAGATGAAGTTGCCGGTAGAAGAGTAACAAATCCTTGTAGAAGGGATTATATAATTATGATCTGCTAAATTTCACTTCTTTGACTTGCCTGGATTTAAATTTACATTTGACATAATTTTGTTCAAGTATTATCCAATATATTTAAATAAGAAAGAGCTACTTGGATCTTGGCCTTTCAGAAGAAAATAAATATCACTAGTTACAATGCTTTAAACAGTGAATCAAGGCCTCCTCAGCTAGAATGAAATAATATTAATTATCATGGCTTTTTTTTTTTTACATCTGCCTGACATAAAAATTGCATATTGAACAAGAGGATGGTAGATAATATATAATGACCTGTTAGTATATTAGAATGGCTATTGTTTTAAGTAGCAATAAAAGTAATGAATAACTTTTTTATCATATTAATGTATTTAAAGACATTTCTCCTGCTGATCTTCAATCTTGTACTAATCATAGTTTATCCAAGTAAAAAAATTTATTCTTTTCAAAGTGCAGGTAGAAAATTTAAGAGACAAATCAGCTTGTCTTTGGCTTCCACTGAAAGCTGTTTTATTTTGCCTCATGCAGTGCTGTACATGTGCAGTGAAGATGCAGTTTGCTTTTGCCAGATAATGCCAACCAAAAAAAAGAAATATATAGTTCTAATTTGAATTTGATACAATTTTCAGTGTTGTTATTCAAGACACATTTAGAAATATTGCTGACCCCAGTGTAAGACTTGTACAACCTGAGAGTACTTTGATCCAAATGTAAACTGATGCAGAGAAGTTTTATAAGCCTGATGAGTGTAGGGTGTAGGGAAATTGCTGATCCCCAAATTCCAGCCTGATAATGGAACCATTAGTTTTGTGACAGCTGAGGACCTACAATAGCAATGAATGATTTATACCAGAGTTGTAGCATTTGGAAATATTATGTTCATTAAATTTCTCTGATGTCTCTGTGGAAGTCTATTGAAAATGAACTCATTCTTTAAGCTTTAAGCAAAAATTGAACTTTACTCTAGGTTCTACTTGATTTTTGTATTTAGGGGTATCACCAAAATTTTAATGTATAAAAAATAAGAATAGAGAAGCCATGAGGGTTTTAAGGAGTTATGATAATTATTGGAGGTCCTTATATACATAAACAAAATAAGTGACTAAGTTCAGTAGAGGAACTGAAGACAATGTGCTGTCAACTTCAGTATATCAAAACCGAAGTGCAGTGGATAGCTCTTTTGACAATTTTTTTTTTGTCATGGAGCTCTGTGCAGCAGGTCAGAAACAGCAATACTTACTTGTCTACAACAAAAAACATATTTGTAAGTTGTGTTAGGTTTTATGACAAAGGCAAAGTGCTGTCAATCACACAAACACATACATATGTTTATCCCACTGTTCTCAGAGCAGCTCTCTCAGGTGTACAGTGGGATAGGTAGGGATACAGGTGCTGTATAAAGCAGGATTAACTCACAGGAATATCAGACATTAGGCCTTATTTCTTCTTATTACTTGTGTGCCTAAGGGAGCCATGTTGGTATAATGAGAGCAAAGACACTAGATGATTTCTATGTGCTTAAGTATCTCCATTCCAGAAGAATCTATTGGTTTTATTATGGGTATAGGATGCAATTTAGTTGATAATAGCAGCATTGAGCCTTGAAATTAAGCAACACAGCTAAGGAAGGGCTGTGTTGCAAAACGTGTTTCATGTCTGTAATTACAGGCTTCAAAACCCCTCTCTTCCCTTGAAATCTCTTAAAGATTGCCATCTAAAGGGAAATTTCTATGACTGAGTTGAATACTGGATCTTTTCAAACTCATGTGGGAGAATCACAGTAACTCTAAGGTTGTTGTAGTTATAATTATTTTGCAAGAATCACCTTTTTCCCCAGGAAGGCAACAGTGACCATGATGCATCCTCTAGAAAGATATCCAAATGTTTCTCAGTGCATATTACCTGCATCTCAAGGTTTAATTACTCATTTTCACTATCTTCTTGTAATACCATTTCTGTTTTGCAGAAGGCTGAAGATGATTCCTTAAGGAATTGTCTTCCAATCATGTTAGCATCCATTCACACAGCTGCTTAAAAGGATTTTAACAGGAGATGCTTATTCACTAGGATGCCTCAAAAAATTGGATTTTGCAAATTGTACCCATATGAAAATCTTCTTGCACATAAGTGGCTTCACTTGAACAGTGATTATCATTCAACAGTTACAGAGCTAATTTCATGACTCTGAAACTTTTTAGTCCTATAAAGTTGTTAGTTATTTCTCTGGTGTTGGTAGTTATGACTTCAGGGTGGTTGAAGAGGAGCAAAGCATAAATCTAGGCTTTCAAAGCTCAATTCTACAGCTCCTTAATTCTCTCAAATACAAAAATCAGCAAAATATTTCCTGATGTGTTTTAATGTAGGAATATTGTATTTTCCTCTGGTCAATACATGTGGCCTTGTGCCCATACTGTAGTTCTGCAGTGCATTAATCAGGAGTGTAGTGTGATATCTTGGAGAAGCTGTTGGAAGGAATCTGCTGCCTCCTGCCCACTTTTTCAGTGAAGGTGTTCTAAAGCCCGGTTCAGTATTTAATTTCTATTTTTGTATTCCCTCACTTTGACTGGGAAGTTGCTCTTAGATCTGTGGGAGGAAATAGACATTTTGTGACATACACATATTTGAGAAAAGCCATGAGACTCTATTATTTCTCTATAGGGGTAATAAACACAACCAGAAAAGGGATTTAAATCCCATAATGTAGCCTCAGGGCAGTTCTTTTTAGGGATGTATATGTCAGAAATGTGACAACAGGGAGTTGAGATGAATGCTGTGTCTCTATTATTCACTGCTAATTTGGCTTGCAGTGTGTCTGTGCAGGCACTTTAGTTGAGATGACAGTCGTGGGAGTACAGCTGTTCTGCTTTGAGGGACAGCTCATCTGGAGTAGACAGATGCTCTGAGATGGAGCAGAGTCTCAACTGTGAGCCCAGCTGGATGCTAGCTGGCTTCTTGCTGGTCAAACATGTTCTCAAATCAGACCTACTGGGAGATGCAGCACAGAGACACAGATGTCTGAATAAGGCTCCAGCTTGGAGTATTAGCTGGGGTTCAGGGCTGGCCTTGTAGACCTCCCAACAGAGCATTCAGTAGTGGCAAACATGAAGCTCAAAGAACAAAATTTCATTAAGGGAAATAAGATGACCATTTCTTTTGGGGCACTTTGCTTTTTCGCTTAACAGTGATGTGTTAATGCTTGGAAAAGGCTTGAGGCAGCACTGTGGCCCCAGTGAGGGTTCTGGGGAATAAAAAGCCATGATGTCCAAGTGACTCTGACATCATATCTGGGCTTGAGTGTTACTCATGCACATCTGCCCTATGTCCTGAATTCCTGAACTCCCTGGCAACCCCCTATGTAGCTAAAAGGTAAAAGATTTATAAGGAGACAAGAATTCTTCAGAAAATGAGGGAAAAGTTTTCTGGTTGTATTGGTTATGGATGAGGATGGAAGGTAGAGTGTTTTTAGTAATTAAAATATTTTAGAATAAATGTGCTTGTTCTTTTTAAGCACACTATATTGTCTGAGAAAGCCAAGTTGGCTTCTGTGTAGAGGTTGTGTGGGAGACCTTTTAATTTGCCCACTGATATTTAATGGCATTAGACAGCCTTCAGACACAATTGTCATTGATTTGCTTATGTATTCTGGAGAAAGTACCAGATGAGCACTGAGGCCCTGTGGTATGTAGCTATTATGTATTTGCCTTGCTGCTTAGCTTGAGCACTGCCAAAGTTTCTTTCAGGAGTTTCAATAAATCCCTAGGGTATGTTATAAAAAACTTCTATATGAACATATTAATAATTCCCAGACAATGTCCAATGAGGGAGAATCCTAGGATTTCTTAAAAATGCAATACTGCACAGAGGATTGGATGAAATATTGTAAAAAACATTTGGAATACTATCAAGAACTTTATGATACAGACTACTTAATGATACAGATTACTGACATCTTTCTTTTTTTCTATGAAAAAAACATTTCCTATTTCCATGTAATAATTGAATACAATATGTAAATTTGGTCCTTTATTGTATGTTTAAAAGTGGCTGTGTAGTCTCCATCACTAGTAGGACTCCAGCAGATCCTTACCTCCCAGAAACAAAAACATACTGCTCATACCTGAGGTATGGTTTAGAAATGGAGACATATTTCCGTGTAAAGTTCATTTTTTTTCCCATGAGTTAGCTATATCTTCCTCATTATCTCCTGTTTCTGTAACCTTTTTTACCTCTTTACTCTGTGTCTGTTCCAGAGGATTTTTTGAGTATAACCTGTTGAGACCCTTTCCTCAGATTCAGAAACAGCTGCTTCACAAATTAGTAATTTTCACAATTCTTACTGAGAAGTTCTTGGCCATCAAAAAAAGGCTGTCCCACTCATTGTTGACATGCAAACCATAGCATATTGCAATTAAAAACTTACTCACTGCTTCTCTTCTGTGGAAAATGCTGCATGTGCAGCAGGTAGCTACCAAGGAAAATTAGACATACCAGGAATTTTGCCTGCTTTAGTTGAGACTGGGCAAAGAAAATTTTGACTTGAATAGCAGATGATGTGTAAGATACGATTTCTTCTTTTGATAAGGAAAAATAAATCCCAATAGCCCATCAGTTCCAGACTAGTGTCAGAAAAAGGTCTATGGACTTTCATGTCTTCTGCAGTGAATTACATATTTATGTTCAGATCGATTGGACATTAAGAAATAAAACAACAAACCAAAACCATTTGTCAGAAATGCCAGTTTCTATTTAAGAAAGCTTCATCACAGTTGTTGCAATTCTATTACTCCCCTGCATGCCAAATCAATCAGAAGAGCTTGAAAAAAACAAACACACATTCTTAAAAGATTGTTCTTGCTTGAATTAGTCTCTAAGATCTTTCAAATGGCAAAGCCACATAAGGATTTTTCTAAATTTCTGTTTATGAGGCTCTTTTGTGTTAGATTTAAGTGGGCTACATACAATAGCTTTTTATTTTTGTAAAGTACTATGAAGCCAGTCAGAGCCAGACAATATAATTAGTATTTCTTATTCCCTGGACAGTCCCAGTAAGGCTCTTACTACCTTTGATAACATCATGGAGAGTGTCTCAGATACACTTCCAGATAATTTTCCATTGAAATTGTATGCATAATTTCTATTATAAAAAGGGCAGATAATTAATGGCACTTATTTTATTTAAAATATTTAAGCCTTGTTAACTCTTTCAGATAACTTTACAGAAATAATAAAATGAAACTGAAGCGCAGAACTCTAATTGCAGGATATCAATTATAAAATGATTAATTTTTCACTAAATTGATCACTAATTGATGTGAGCTTTAAGAAGCACCTTAGGAGGCAAGATAGAAAATTTGACCAATACTCTGGCAGAGAACAGTGTGAAGACATAAGGCAGTGTCCCTTAGCAAAGGGATTGTGGCTAGGAATGCAGATGGGTTTCTTCTTTGAGACAGATACAGTGCTCTGCTCTTTAAGACATTTGCCTGTCTCATGGCACTAACAGTTTGGCACCTGCCAAAGCTCATCCATATGGTGAAATTTAACCACATAAGGATGGTATTCATGGAAGATAGCACATGGCTCTTGTTCTCAGCTGGCTTCTGGAAAATGTGAATAATGTTTGTGGTTTAGGGAAAAAGAATTCTGCCTTTTCATAGGAATTAGATTTCCAAATCTGAAGTATTAGGCTCTTTATCTACAGAGAATTTTCTGGAAAAGTCTAATGCTATTATTTTAAAAATTTAGCCGTATATTCAGGGATTCGCTAAAGTTGTATTTCAATGCTCTTGTCTGACACAGAGAACTTGTACCTAAGTCTAGAGTCTCCCTGAGGTTCAGTGCAAAGTTTCCTAGACTAGAATTTAAGTAAGCTAGCTCAAATGCTGAGTGTGGGCTTCCTATGAGTGTGGATCTCCTTGGTAAATAAATTAAGCCCTCTGTACTCCAATTCTCCTCAAGATGGTGAACAACAACGTTAGATACTGATGTGAGAGCTATTAGAGACTTAAAAACATATCAACAGACGAGGCTAAAATGAAAGACTTGGATCCCAAGAGTAATGGCCATTCCTGAAAATGCAACCTCACACACTTGTAGTAGAAAATGAGGTTGAAAAAAGCAGCCTGAGGCTGTAGAATAAGAGGTTGTCCCCAAGAATCCACCAAAGGAAGGGGAAGCTATTAAAAGAACTATTGTTCAGATCTTAAAAATAGGGATTTTTATTTACAGCTACGACAGAGGTTGCTTCTCTGTTCAAAAATTTTGCTCAAAACTCACTAGAAGATGAAAAAATTCGCATTCTTTTGTTTCTTTCTTTCTGTTACTGATGCTTCATGCTTAGTGAATGTAGCTGTCTACAGTGAAATTACTCATGTACCTGTAGATTGCTTTATAAGGGGACGTCTTTCTGACTAAACTCCTTTGAACACTAATGACCAAAGAATGTAGTATTTCAACATGTTTAGGTTCTTCTTTTCTTTTATAGAACCACAGAATCACTAAGGTTGGAAAACACTTCCATGACTGGGTCCAACCATTAAACCAACCCTACTATGTTTATGATTAAGTCATATCCCCAAGTGTCACATCCATATTTCTAGGGATGGTGATTTCATCAGTTTCCTGGGCAGCCTGTTTGAATGTTTAACCACTATTTCAGTAAGGAAATTTTTCCTAATACTCAATCTTAACCTCGGCTGGAGCAACTTGAGGCCTTGTCTTTTCACTTGTTACCTGGGACAAGAGAACAACCCTGACCTTGCTACAACCTCCTTTCAAGTGATTGTAGAGAGCAATAACGCTCCCCTTTAACCCTTTCAAGTGATTGTAGAGAGCAATAACGCTCCCCTTTAACCCTTTCAAGTGATTGTAGAGAGCAATAACTCTCCCCTTTAACCTCCTTTTCTCCAGGCTGAACACCCACAGCTCTCTCAGCCACTCACCATCAGACTTGTGCTCCAGACCCTTCACCATCTCCATTGCCCTTCTCTGGACTTGCCCAGCACCTCAGTGTCCTTCTTGTAGTGAAGGGCTCACAACTGGGCACACCACTCGAGATGTGGCCTCCCCAGTGCTGAGTGCAGGGGACAATCCCTGCCCTGCTCCTGCTGGCCACACTATTGCTGACACAGGCCAGGTGCCATTGGCCTGCTCATGTTGAGCTGCTGCCAACCCCAAAGCCCTTTTCCACTGCAGCTTTCAGCCACTCTTCTCCAAACCTGTAACACTGCAGGGGTTGTTGTGACCCAAGGGCAGGACCTGGCACTTGGCCTTGCTGAACCTCATACCACTGGACCTGCTCTTCAATCCAGCCTGTCCAGATTCCCCTGCTGAGCCTTCCTGCCCTCCAACAGATCAACACTCCTGTGCAGCTTACTGTCAGCTGTGAACTGCCTGAGGCTGCACTTGATTACCTTGTCCAGATCATCAATAAATATTTTAACAGGACTGGCCCTGAGCCCTGGGAGCTGACTGGGGGCTGGCCACCAGCTGGATGTAACTCCATTCACCATCACTCTCTGGGCCCGCCCATCCCGACAGTTTTCCACACAGTGAAGTGCACATCTGTCCAAGCTCCCCTGGAGCAGCCCGTTTCTCCAGGAGACTTCTGTGGGAGACAGTATCAAAGGATTTGCTGAATCCCAGGTAGACAAACATCCTCAGCTCTCCTCTCATCTACTAGGCAGGTCACCGTCTGATAGAAGATCAGGTTTGCCAAGCAGGACCTGCCTTTCCTAATCCCATGCTGTCTGGGCCCGATTTCCTGGTTGTGCTGTATGTGCAATGTGATGGCAATCAAGATGATCTGTTTCATAGCCTTCCCTGGTACCAAGGTCAGGCTGATAGCCCTGTAACTCCTTGGCTCCTCTTTCTGAACCATCTTGTAGATGGGTGTCCCATTTACTAAATTCCAGAAAATCTCAGCCAGGACTGCTGCTTAATTGTGGCAAGTGGCCCAATGAGCACTTCCACCAGCTCCCTCAGTACCTTCGGGTGGATCCTATCCCTCCCCATGGGCTTGTGTGGGTCTAAGTGGTGTAGCAGGTTGTTGAGTTCCCTTTGGACTATGGATTATGGATTATGGATTATGGGGACTTCATTGTGCTTCCTCTCCCTGTTTCTAGCTCTGGGGGCTGAATACCCCAAGGACACTTGGTTCTACTGAAGGGAAGAAAACATTATGTACATCAGCCGTTTTATCATCCTTTGTCACTGTGTTTCCCTCTGCATCCAATAAAGTCTGGGGAGTCTCCTTAGCCCTCCTTGTGTTTCTGATTCATAGAAACATTTTTTGTTGTCTTTTGTGTCAGTAGACAAAGTTCTAGCTGACCTGTGGTCCTTCTATTTTTTTCCTGCATAACATCACAATATCCTTGAAGTCCTTCCAAGTTGCCTGCCCCTTCTTCTGAAAGGTGTGATACAAATGAATATTCCAACAAAAGAATAGACCAAACTTGCCACATCAACTATAATGCAAAGTCACTTCTTTTGGTCAGGCAGAAGTATCCTTCTTACAGCCAAGGAAAACAACTTTCTCTGTCTAGCCTTTATGGATGTTATATGTTCTTTTTTGAGACAGTCCTTTCTAATGAGTATATATGTACCACTTCCCCTTCCTTCTTTGCTGGTAAGCCTATGTAAATATTTCTTACACAGCAGAGCCAGCTCTTCAGGATCTATAAAGAGGCATATTTTAAAAAGGCATATATTAGCTTATCAAAAGGATTTGTGTTGATCTGAGGGACAAATTGGTTGGAGATGGCCAAGAATGCCTTCATGTGTTCCTGTAAATGATTTATGAACCCTGGGTTTTCATGGCATGTTAAAAATTCGTACAAACATTAGATTTAAAATTTAATTATCTGAACTAGTGGAAGCACTTCTTCAGGCTTGTAACTGAGCAGATATATAGCATTATACACAGCAGGGGAGACTTGGGACTTGTGTCCAGATCATCAGAGGTATTATGTAGCCTACTCTCACTGACAAAGAAACTAAATTTGGTACTTGAATAGCTTGGTATCTCCATTTAATCATCCAAATATAGAATATGCCAATAATTTATGTTTACTCTCAGCCTGATTTTGCTAAATTTCTTTAGACATATTGGGATTAGTAGACAGTAAAAACTTACTTAACTGGAAAGCACTACTAAATGTGAGTGGTGATAGTGAAATCTGACCCTGCATCTGCTCTTTGCTATCTTTCCAGTTTTGGAAAATTTATAAAACAGTTGCCTTGCACTCTTTTTTATTCAAACTCACATAACTTTGTTAGGGCTATATTCCTCCTACTTGACCAGAGTCATCTGAGCACACTGTTGAAGCACACTAAACATGTGCTCCAATTTAAATTGTTGAATTGGCTTTTTACAGAAAGTATGAGGGACCACTGGAAGGCAGATCATCCCACCTTTTTAAGAGTGTGACAAACTGCCTTGTGCAGCTGCCTGTCTCTCCCTGCTATCCATGCAAGAGTATGGACTGTTAGCTAGGTAAATACACCTGGTTAGATAGGGAGTTTTAGGTGCCAAGTTACCAGAGATGAATCCAACAGAGATTTTTTTTTTTTTTAATTGAGAAATCAAACGTACCTATTAGGTCATTTTTTTTGATTTTTTTTTTTTTTTTTTTGTACAATAGCAAAATATTGGCAAGGAAACTGCTAAGGAAAGTTTCTGCTAGTATTCTCTTAAATTGCTAACAAAATAAAATTATTGACATAAAATTAATAAAATTATAGCTTCAGTGTTGCCAAAAGGAGTAGCTCTTTAAGCAGTTGGTTTGAGAATTTGTGTGAGCTGGAGGAAAACTCAGAGAGTTATATTGTCTTAATTGTACTTATGTATGAAATCCTTGGGATACAGTCTTCTAATATAGAGGTGTTATAACTTTGAAAGAGCTGAGATAGAGGAAAAATAAACTATTTTCAAAAAAAGCTTGCATAAAAGAGAGAAAGCAATAACTGATATGGGCAATGTAAATGTTTATATTTCAAATGTTCTCTGCCAGACTTTGTACAAAATATCAACTATTCAAAGATATTTTAACTTACTGTTTATCTTACTCCAGATGGTAAAGAATTGTTCCTTATTGCAGAAGCGAGCATGACAATCACAAATATGCACCTAAGTAAAAAGGAATGTGCTCAGTTCTGTAATATAAATTTATAGCTCTTGGCTTGATGGTCATTTAAGGCATCACTTGCTAAGAAGGGGCTGCTTGTGTAAGAGGAAGCTGCAGGTAAATGGAGGTATCAGATACTGCACCTTAGTTCTCAGAGAGGATACTTTGGCTGTCACAGGACTGGCAGTTCTCATTCCCTTGGCCGATGATCTTGTGATTTTTGATGTTGTCTCCTTCTCCATGGAGCCTTGTTATCTCTGAAAGGAAATGTAACCAGCTACGAGCCTGTGCACTTACATCTCCTTTGAGGAAACAAGGGCAATCAGTGAAGCAGCACAGCACTGGCATGGACTGACCAACCTCTCTGGCAGCAAGAATCAGCCTGCTAGATGTAGCTTCCTTTGTGAAGACATCATATAGCTTACAGTGTTGATTAGAAGGGCCTCACTGTAGGTGAGAATCTTGTCCCTGTCTCTCCTTATCTTTCAGGGTCCTAGTGGCAGCCTCGGACTAGGAATGTACAGTCTGCTCTCTGGAGATCAGGGATCTCCTGTCATGATAATGCTCACTAAGAGTGGAGAATGTAACTTGAAGAACATGCCTGCCACTGACCAACAAGTAGTTTGTGTGTCAGACCAATAATTTTTCTCTGATTGACATAATTTCTTTCAAAACTTGCCACCTCTCCTCCTCAGGGTAGACAAACAGATAACCATTGCTGAAATATATATTTTTATTTCTTTAGATCCCTGAAAATTCTCAGTAGTAAAAGAGTAATAAGAATAAACTTGTGGGGCTTGAGGTACAACACAGAAATAGGTTTCCTTTCCCTGTGTACAGTCACTTCAGAAATACCTGCTGTCTGCACAGGAGTTAGGCCTATGGAGAGCAGAATGTAAAGTTTGCGTCAGCCTTGAGTGATTCTTTGGTCTTAACAGCTGTATGTCCTGAATGCACATCAGTATGAGCTCTGAAAGGGTTTGTTTGTATGATCTTCCTCCATCAGAGGAACCTTACATCCTTCTCACAAGACTCCTGAATAAGGTCATCAGTACTCATGGAAAGGTTTCAGAGTCTTGAGGATATGTTTAAAAGGTGTGACACAACCTAGGTTTATGCCATAATGCAGAATTCAGCTCCTGCTTCCTGGGGTTCTGGGCCTTTTGGGCTGGGGTGTCCACTAAACTCATCTCCAGACTCACGTAAGTGGTTGAAATGTGAGAGCTGAGGTGAGCTAAATACACAAGAATCATTGGATTACTGACTGATCTATACCATTCATACTAATATGATTGAAGAGTGATTCAGATGCTTAGTTGATGGGTATGGGTTGAGAGTCTGTGTAGAACAGAAAAATACCAATAAATGAACAAAGAAGACACATGTACACAGCAAAAAAATTTCATTTGTAACAATACCAAACAGAAATTAGGGAAAATGTCATGACTCTTGGAGAAGAGCACTGAAAATTTCTGATAAATTTTTGTTTCTGTTATTAAAATATGATCTACATAGAGATATAAACCAAACTGTGGAGTAATACAAGTAAGACAAGAACTACTAATGCTGCAAAATTAAACTCCAACAAATTATACGTTTCCAAAAATATTTTAAGTGCATGTTTATATAGTACCAAGGAAAGCCAGTCAAATTTCTAGCTGGTCTGATTTTAAGTATTTATCAAAGCAGCACCAGAATCTCAAAGGGCACTTCACATTAGTAGCAAGTGCAAATTTGGGAACAGAGTGTTGTCTTGTGATTCTTACTCTGAATCAACCAAAAAGAGCACTTTAAAAAAAAAAGTTAAGACTCATAAATCCCAACATCCTATATTTTGCCATCTGATCTGCTTTCTAAACTCCAATATAAATAGGTCTCATATTGGCTTAAGGGATATCTAGATATTCACTCAAATGAAGACAGTAAGGTTCATTTCAGTGTCTAAGTCTTGATTTCAGTGCCATTTTTGATGCTCCAAGGCATCCTGCCAGGCTTCCATACTTCTGCAGAAAAGCACTTTGTATTTTCTGGTCCTGTGGGGATATTTCAGGTGTGCAGTCCCCTCTCTGTGGCCATCTAAGCTGAGATATCTTCATCTGTGAGGAAATACTTGTAGCTTAAGTTATATAACTAAACATACTTTCAAACAGATGGCTCAGCAGCATCCATTTGTCGATTTAGTGGGAACTGTATATGTTATCCAAGTGCAGATATGTGGTTTGCAAGCTCTAAAAATCTTTGCTGTGGATGCAGAGCTAGTGCACAGCTATGTGACTGTATAAGCATATCCAGAGAAGGTAAAGAAGTTCCCTGCTCCCTGTCCCTCTGAATGCAATAACATTCAGCATCCTGGCCCTTACCAGACATTTCCCTTCAGGTCTTTGTTGCAATTCCTGTCAAAATACAGAGATGCCAACCTAAAGTCAGCTCGTGCTCAAGAACATTTTACACAGCTTTTCTATTTAAAGATTTTGGGAGTACTGCATTTCAACCCTTATTTTTTAACTCCTTATGCCAGGTGCTTTTCCTGACACTGGTTATTCTCTTGAGGCCTAAATGCTCCAAGTAAGATCAGTGGAAGAACATGTTCATTTCTCCCTGCTGGTGACAACAGTATGCTTCCAAAGGAGAAATCTGAATGTTCTTGGAAAGTAAGCTCTGTGGGTAAGTTTAAAATTACTAACCATTTCAAAGTCTGCTAAAGTTCTGTTGTGTATTTTGGGTGATCTTACTTGGTATTAGGATCCTAAGGTATTAGGATCCTTCAGAGGCACAAGAAAAGTGAACCCACACCTTTAATGAACTGAAGAAGATATATTTTAAAGATGAGAAGTGAAATTCAGAAAGACAGTTTGTTATAAAAAGTGAAAAAAAAAGCTTTGCAAACAATTAAGTGAAAACCTCTATTAAAGACCTGCTGGAAGTTACAGGCAATTCCCTTCAAAATGGGAATAATTCCATAATGTACAACCAGGGTGGCAACCCAGTACTTACTGTCCCTGTGAGTGCAGTGAATCCCCCTGCTCAGCCTGGATCTTCTTGGGAAGTAAAGCTGAGGGAGCTAATGCTGGAACAAGGATGAGAAATTTCCAAGTGAGGTAGTATCCTTTTGTGACTGCAATTGCAACAGACTGGACTAGCAGTTTGGCAGCCTTGTTAAGATTTTCACCAAAATTTTTCTCCTTTTTGGAGAAGGAAAAGGAAAGTTATTAAAAAAGTTTTAGATATGGAAAGAGAGTAAGATTCTCAAGACCTAATAATTAACTTAATTCCTATCCAGAGCATAGCCTAGGGGTGCTTTCACAACACCTACAGAGCTGCAATTCTGTGGCCTGGGGAGAGGGCACAAGGATTTAGGAGAGTAGATTGTGGGTAGTGTATGATATACAGTCTTTTCTTCAGCCCCACAAAGCCAAATTGTGAGAACTTGCTGATCTTTTAATCAGATATCTATCACAGCACTGGCTGAAGACCTTCTTTTGTGAACAACTTATTATCTGAAATTAGAGATGGCCTTTGAGAAAGACCTTTGAGAATGCCACATCATTGTTCTTCAGCACTCACTTCCACTTGTGTTTCTGAGTCTGAGTTTTCTCTTGCTCATAGGAGGGTGCAGGCAGATAGATTCTGGAACGAAGTGGTTGAGGTCGAAGTTTTTGGTGAAACTATGACGAACATGCATAGAGATTTGCCCATCCCATCCCCCCTGTGTGGAGACCCATAACAATAATAGGAGTTCTTCCCAGATCTTAAGAAGCTCCTGGTTATTATTGAGTTAATTGTTATGGGGTTGAGAAAAAGATAGATTTTTTACAAAGTCTGTTCTTCTGGACTGAGAGGGCTCTGCAACTCTTCACATGTTCTTTGCTTGGATTTATTTTTACTAATGTTCTCTTCATTTTTGGGGGAGTTTTGTTTTTTGTTTTTTTTTCCCAAATATCTTTTTATAAAACTTCCATTAAACTAAAAAAGAAGGGAGAGAAAATCAGTATGCAATGAAGCATAAGATGCTTCACTTTGTAAAAATGGGCAAAGGCAAAGGTCCTGGAATATAATGGATCTATGAGCCATCTCTAAAAGCTGCTTCCAAAAAAATTTCTTTCCATCAATCCTTTTTTAAATACAAAGAAATAGAAGAAACATTTTCAGCATTTCACTGGATTGAGTATGCAAAAGGAATACCATGGGAATAAGTTTAGAAATACTGAGAACTCAAATTCAGATTCTTTGATGTTAACAGCTTTTCTTGCCAAGACAGAATATTTTTCTACACTTAGGATAGAAATTCTCACTGTTACACATATGCAGCTAAAGTGAGAATTTTCCTAGTTCTGATGCAGGTTAGACAAGAAGATCTTACTGGAGTTCATCACATATTTTTTCTGCTTCTTGGTGGTCAGAAGAATTAAATTAGACTAATCTCCCTGCCACCTCCTCTTCACCCCCCATGAAATTGGGCTGGTTGACAAGAAAAGAGCTCTGTGCTTTGGGTCAAGATGAGCACTTTGGGCTATTTGGTACTGAGAGTTATAGGATATGAGTATGTATAGGAAGAACAGAAGCCCCAGGCTATGGGGAAAAGTCAGAGGACTCTGCAGCTCCAGATAAACAATTTCTGCTTGGAGCTTAGGGTACCAGAGAATCTGACATATTCCCAGTAGTTTGGGTAGCTAGTTCAGCAGAGAAAGACAATATTTAAAGTCCTATTCTAAGCTCATCTTCCAGCTGAAGAAAGGAAAAGATAAGAAAGATGCACATGGTCTTGCTGTGATGGATCTTGGTCTGCTGTCAAGAGGAGGAGACTGTGGACATGCCATCTTTCAAAACTGCCATGTGGCTGCTGCCAGCATGACACATAGGCACTGATATTAATGGTGTGTGATCCATTCCATGCAGGCACTGATGGGATGCTTGCCTATTATATTTCTTTCTGTCTGGTACAATAGAGAGTGGCTTCAGCAACATTTGAAAACATCTCTTTATAGTTCTGTTTTTGCAGTGTTTCTTGTTCAAAACATGAAGATCACATGAGAACTGAATCACATTCACCCATTTCCAAACAGTGTGTGACAATCTGCACAGTATGAGAAATTTATTGCAGTCATTGTATCTTTCAAGCTCAGTAACTCAGACATTAGAAGAGCCAACTGTATTTTTTTTCAAATTCTAGCAAGATTTGTAATGCACCTGGTAAATGTCTGCCCTTTCAGAAGCCCAATTTCGCTTCTGCAGAAGTAAGCATTAAAAATACTAATGCAGGTCAAGTAGTTTGTTGTTGTTATGAGCAACACCATAAGTAACCCATAATGAATCTAAAATGAATAACGAGTAGCTGCCATTGTATGATTTAAGATTCTTTAAACAAAAGAGAGGGCAGTAAGAAAATCAAAGAAAAAGGTTCCTGAAAAGAGTGTTACAGCTGAGTTGGTTTTTTTGCTTTTGCTGTGACACTGTGGTGGGACAGCAACTGTGGATGTAAGTGGAGCCTCAGATAAAGGCTTGGAAAAGCTCTAAAACGTGTTGAGAGCAAAGAAGCCCTGCATCTCTGCAAGAATGCTTTTGAGCTTAAAGAGCCAAATCTGAATGAAGAGTACTACCTCCAGTTTCCCACATCTCCTGGGAGTGCTGGTCAAAAGCCTGGTAAGACCCTGTTAACAGAGTGCTCTGAGTCAAATTTGCCACCACACACAAATCTTTTCTCTGAACAATATGCACCACACTGTTCTAGTCTGTTTTAAGCTGTGTTTCTAAATTGAATAACTAAAGTACTCTGGGACAGGATCAGTGTCTAGAAAGCTAAGTTGAGCTCTGGCTTATTCATGGACTTAATTTGTGTTTCTGAACAAAAAATTTGATCTTCTGTGACACAATGATTGTTATTAACTTGATAGAGGAAGCAAAGTTTATGATTTTTGAAGAGAAATAGAAGCATTAGGGGCCTGTAGCTTCCTTGACCCAGGAATGGACAAGAATCTCTGTTGTGCAAGTACACTATTCACTTTCTGCTTTCCCTCTTTTACCTTTACATATCTCTAAAGCTGAATTTCAGGTCATACTGGAGACAGTCAGTGAATTGAATTTTTTATTATATGCTTCAATTGAGATCAAAATGTCAAAACACTATAGAAAAGTAATCTTTATTTTTAGCCACAGAGAGGAAATGCATATACTTGAAAAGTTTGTCCTTGTGAAATATCTGCAGCACTTTTGCAGAGGCAAGAAATGCAAGTGCTAAGTGCTTTGTCCTGAAAAGACACTTCCATTGAATAATAATTAGTCCTTGTAAGGTAAATAAACCCGACCCTCCTTCTCTCTCTGCATGCCAAATAATGTCTTCATCACTTCAGGATGCTTTGGGATGCAGCTCAGGGTCCAACAATGTGCCACCTTAGCCTCTATACTATGTGCCTGTCAGCAGTCCTGAAACACTTGGGTTCCTCTATCTCCAGCATACTTAGGTGCAAAATTATATCATATTGTCCTGTTTTGCATTTTTATTAACAAATACTTTGTCCCTTCGCTACCACAGAAAATCCCAGTGACTTCGTGCTGCCGAAAACTGACATTACAAAACAAGAAAGAGGAAGGTTTATATCAAAAGGAAACCCAGCAAAGCAATTGTATCAGAACAAGGTGTTCCCAATCTGATTAATCAAAGTCTATGTTTATCTTTCTTCCAAAATTTTGACTTAAATAAGCTAAAATATGTATGAAGTACAATTTATCAATGTACAGATTTTACCCATGCCTACTGTCACTTGGCAGCATTTTCTACTGATAAATTTGGTGCATCTATAGGTCTGGGATTTAGAGTTCTACTTCCTGGAGAATAGTCTGTGAATCAACTTGGGCAAAATATGACATAGTAAAAATTACAGTACTGGCACATTAAGGAGCCGTGCATTTTTATGTGGATTTCTATCATTGCATTTCATAATAATTATTTTTTCAACTGTTTTTTCTGCAATACCACAACAGTTATATCTCACCTTACTATCTGGTAGTGAAACAAGGATGAAAGTTCTCTCTTTTGTGGTCAGTTTTGCTTGCTTTACCTCTTGTAACAACTGTACTGAAGTCACAAAGAAATCACGAAGATTTTTTCTAGTGAGGTGAACATGAGTTGTCCTGTAAAGCTTGGTTGTACTTAAGTATTAAATAATAGTGCTTAGCACTTGTGCAATTTAATGCCTTATAATCTTCAAAGCACTTTACAAATCTTAACTAGCTAATCCCCACAGGAGCTTTGCATGGTAGGCTATGAAGGTCACACTTTAAAAATCTCCCATGATACAAGCTTGACTGCATAGTAAGCCTATGGGAAAAAAAAATATCTGCACAGGTATGTTCCTGAAGTCATGAGTGCTTAATTTTACTGGACTGTAACATGGCTTACTTTCAGTAAATTTGTTCTGCTTTCTTATCCCAGTCTAAAGTAAATCCATTATACCCTGCAGCACACAGTACTATCAATATTTTGAGGATTTTCTTTTATTATTAAAACTTATAGAATCAAATGAGAAGCAGACGATATGAATTTTATTTAAGAAAGCAAGTTTCCATTGCCAATGATTGCAAAGACTATGTATGGGAAAGGGTCAGAAAGTCCCTAAAGACTGAAGCACTCAGGACAGTAACTAACATTTTTAGCAACTTATTTTGAAAATTTGACTTTTTTGATATTGAGATTGCCAGGCAAAAAAATATGCTTTTACTCAATTTCACTGGAAAACTTAAGCCTTTAGAGACCCCATTTCATTTGGGAAATAGCATGGTTTTTCTAGCTTGAATTTTCTTTGGATTTTCATGTTCCTGAAAAAAAGAATCGAATAGTTACTGCTAAAGAATATTATTTCTTTAGCCTTTTCAGGTCTAAAATTCCCCACAAAATGGAACTACTGCTTTTAGTTCACTGTAGTACTCTCACAAACACTGCTGCTTCCATCTGTTGTTAGTTTGAGTGGAAAACTTTTTAAAAGAATGTTACAGTTTGACAGTAACATTATAATTCTATGTGAAGACCAAATTCATCAACCAAAGATGGAAGCCATTAATTAGCTCATGACTACCTCTCAAGCATCTGCATAGAAAATAAGTTACTCAAATGTGTTTATTCTTTGTAATACTTATTGTAGAGAGGAAACAAAGTCTTGGACTGATGAGGCCTTCTTCCAATGGAAGCAGACACAAAGTAGAGTTTTTGTCACAAGTTCAAAAAAATAATAACTTTTCCAGGATGTCTACTGAGACACTGCAACCTTATTTATAAATACAGCATGATCCTTCCCCTCCAAGGCACCAGGCAACTTAATGCCTCCTTTTGCTTTCAAGTACAACTGCCTCTTTGTAAAGCTTGTAATTTGAGAGCTGATCCTTTGTAATAAGGAAGCTCTATGATATCATGAAGGCTGACCTCGATTCCTTATTTCCTTACTGCTTCAACCTGGAAACTTTTATTTCCATGAGTTTCCTTCTCTTTTTTTCCCCTTTTTTTTCTTCTTTTACCCTCACCTTTGGAGAAAAATCACAAATAACCTTTGAAGGAATAATTCGCAATTGCTGTAACCCTATGATAAAAACCTTTACCTGATTGACTGCAAAAGGTTATCTAAGGGTAAAGGTTTCAGACAGACCAGGGAAAAAATAATCTCCAGATGAGAGACGGTAACAAAATGATGATTTTGATGAGCACAAAAGATGATGCTAGAAAGCAAAGGAATAAATGAATAGGAGCACAAGAGGCAACATAATTAGCTGGTCTTACATGCTTGCCACTACATAATTTCAAATGTTCCAAATGGAGCCTGGTATTCTGCAGACAAACACGTAATTAAGTACAGGGTTGCAATGCACAGGCACAAGAGGTCTGAATTAAGGTTTCATGGGTAGCCTTCTGGCTTTCCCAGCATTTGGTCACTTAATTTAGTGACCTAAATCCTTTTTAATATAGAAAAAAGAAGAGATTTTAATGAGATCTTTTAATTGTTTAGGGAGGAGGGGTTGCTACAGACTGCAGTTTATTATGTAATTGTAGATGCATAGTACTCCAAAGAAAGGTATTCTATTTTTCTTCTGCCTAAATGTGTATGATGAGACCATGATGAGACCTTAAAAATGTGGTGTTTGGTTTAACCTTAATAAAACCTTAATAAAAATGAGGCTTTTTTCCCCCCTAAAGTGTATTAAGCTACATGGCTGAATTATCTGCATCTATTTTAAATTCATCAGAAGCAGGAAATCTGCAGAGAATCTGTAGGACTGATACACAATCATAGTTTTAAGGAACATCCAGGAAGGATTAGGTGGTAAGGGAAAAGACTGTGTGAATTCCCTACAGTAGAGTTTTATCAGTTTACATCTGAATCTTTTTCTAAGAAGCTTGAATTTGAAGCAGTTATTTCCAACTTAAGAGCTTTTAAAACAGCTAAATATTTATGTCAATAAATAATATAAGGTGGTATTAACACTTGAGGAATTTTACCTGAAGGAAGAATGAAGCATATATGGCATCATCTTCCAGAAGAGGTATTTGAAAGAGTCTGGGAATGGCAGACCCTAATTTATCTGTGCCAATTTAGCTGGCACTACATTACAGAATTAAATTAGCAGAATGTACATGGAAGTATGGCATACCAGGGACAAGTCAACACACTGTTTGCAAAGGACATTCCTGTCTTACAAATTAGTCGAAGCTCTTTGAAGGTGTTAAGATGGTCTGTTATTATCTAGCTGCTGAATTCCTTCATAATGGAGACCAAGAGTTTCATCATTACTTGGTTACTTTAGTACATTTAATAGAATATTAGGTTTATGTGTTTTCAGTATGCTTATTCTCATCTTGTTCTTAAAATCTTCCCCTGAATCTTTTCATTCAGATAGGACTGTCAAAATAAAGGGAATGCATGTTTTTGAGTAATTTTGTCAGTCTTGGAAATCCCATCAATACACAGTCATGTTCCTCATAATCCTGTCTTCAGGTATCTTAAAACTGATTTGAGCAAAAGACTACCTGTTACAGTAAATAATTCAATACATTCAGTACTCTGTGCAATGTTGAGTTCCCTGCCTGTCATATTGGCTAGTATTGTTTCATTACATTCTTCTTTATCTGTAATCTCTTATACATAATTTATAAGTTCTTGGGACAAGACTGTGCCTATATCTCATGTTCATAGTGCTAATTGTATCGGGGTCCTGGTGCATGGCTGGGTTTTTGTGTACTTGTCTAACAAACACCCATAAGTATATGAAAGTATAGAAACGATCTGCCGTTTCCAGACTGCATTAATAGGCATCAGTGCGGGAGTACGAGGAAAAATTATTCACTCTCAAGAGTCACGGGATGGGAAGACTTGCAGACAGGACCTAGTCACAAAGGTTAGCTTTGAGCTTAACCTTTAAATGAGCAAGGGTAATCTTCCCTGACCGCTTTTGCCGCCAGCAGACAGCACGGCTCCCAACAACCTCGGTTTAGAGGAGCTCGGGGACCCTGCTGCTCCCCCCGCAGCATCCCACCGCCACCATCGTCTCCATCAGCACCACCCTCCTGCCAGAAGACGCCCAAGGGACGAGACAGCACCGCAAGGAGAAGAGTTAACAGGGAATTGATAACCCGGCCCTTTTTTTGTCTTACCCCGCCTCCTCCCGCTTGCGGGGAAGTGAGGGATCAGGACGCGCCGAGCGGGGGTGGCCCCGGCGGAGAGGTGCGGGGAGGGCTCCCCTCCGCGCCGCTCCGCCGGGGGCCCCGCGGCACAGCCCGGCACGGCACGGCACGGCCCGGCACGGCACGGCACAGCCCGGCACAGCCCGGCCCGGCCGGCCGAGCGCCGCCCCCGCCGCGGGGATGGAGCCGCCGCCCCGCGGGAGCAGGTGAGCGCGGCTCGGCGCGGGCAGCGGGCGATGGGCGCGGGGCGATGCGGAGGGCAAGGCGGCAAGGAGAAACCTAGCGGTGCGGAACGCGCAAAAAAACCCCACCCCAACCCTCTCCAGCCAAAAAAAAAAAAAAAAAAAAAAAAAAAAAGGCGTCACGGTACATTTTTGCAGATTGAGATGATCGTTTTAAAAACGCTGCCCGCAGAGCCGGGAGTCGCCCCTCTGGTGCTGACCCAGTCCGGGAGGGAAGGATTTGGAGATTTAACTAATTTATTTTGCACACGTGCGGTGTCCCCCCCGCTCCCCCCATGGCACATTTTAATTGAACGGAGCTGCGGGTTGCAGGGCTGGGAACTAGCGTGGATGCTGGAGCTGAATTTGGTGTAGCAGTAGGGGAGGGGAGTTTTTACAAAACCTGGGGGGAATTTACCACAGCACTAGTAAGTTTCTCCGTGGTCGCCTGATGAGTTAAAAATTAAGTATGCGCTGTGCGTTGGCAGACAGTCCTGAGCAATGACCTGGAGCAATCCTAAGCCATAATAGTTGATAATTATTTTTTTCTTTTCCTAGAGGATTCTAAATACTGAGGTATTGCCTCCACATAGAGCTCTCAGCGCTGCAGAGTGTTCGCTGCTTAATGAATGTTTGTAAAGGGATTTTCATTCCCACTGAGCATCAGTGGGAGCAGCCAGAGCTCAGGGAGTCAGCTCACCCGTGCCTTTTCTTTTGCAAAGAATTTCTGGCAGAATTCAGCATCCCTGCTGTGTTGACGTAGTGCACAGGATGACATTCCTTGCTGATACAGCTGCTCAGGTGAAGCGTGCTGCTGGAGTTTATGATTTTGTGCATGAAACTCAAGAGAGAGAGAAAAACATTCAGCTGCTAGCAGTTCTCCGTGAGAACTGGTCCTTTCAGGACTTTTTTGTGCCCCAGAGGACTGGCTTCATTTCAGTAATTTGTTTTCAGTCCAGTACATAAATATATTTATTTCAGTAAAATATGCTATTTATAGACCATGTCTTTGAACAGAGTTTGAAATCAGCCCTACATCAAGAGACAAACACTTCCCATGCAAACTCTCAGACTGGCAGGTGTTTTGCCATCCATTCTGGATGGATGAATCAGAATATGGGACAGTAGAAACAGTCTAAGGCTCAGTCTTGAAAAACATGATTTGCAAATTCCTGCCTTTAGTTATTATTAATAGGTTACCTGAGGTCAGTAAGACGACTTACATCATAAAGTTAAGCAGATGTCCATGTCTTTGCAATACCAGGGTCTACATGGGCCAGTTTATAGGTGGTAATAGTGACAGAATACTCCTGTGTGACAGAAAACCATGGTTTGGGGGCCACATGTCTCTTAAATTTATGAAGATTAAAGATTAAAGAGATTGAAAAGCTATTTCAGACTTCTATATGCTTATGAAATAATTTTTAAATGAAAAAAAAGAAGAGTAAAGACACTGGTACTTTAAAAATTATGTATGTGTCCTCATAAATGGACATAGAAATATTAACTGACTGACTGGGAGAAAAAGAGTCTAGCTGTTGAAAAATAAGATAAATGCTTGTGTCATAGCCAGGCTTTATGTAACTGAATTACACTCATGTGACACAGAATCTTGGCTGATTTTTTTTTCCTCAGAAAAGTTTAACTGGAACACAATTGTGCAAAAGGCACAGAATGGCTTGGTTTGTGTTTTGCTATTCAAAAATATTCCATTTTGAAGAAAACTTTACATTCATATCAACATGTAATAGTTGCAGAGAAGATAATTACTTACAGACCAGATATGTTCTAAGCTAATATTTCTTTTGATGCTCCAGATATTGACGTTTGTAGGTATCAACTTTTTTCCCTGTCATACCATAATTTCCTGATTTAAAGAAAAATAATTATGCCTAAAAAGGCCATGAGATTAAAATATTTTCTAAATAGAGAATTTTAGTAGTGTTTATATGAAATTTCAGCTCTCCCAGGGACCCTTTCCTTTCCATGCTGATGAGGAAAGGATGTGTTTTGCAAAGGCCTTTCTTATCTTTAAAATAAAGGGCTTAGAAATAACAAGTTATGTAAAAAAGTATGGCTCAAACTATAATGCATTTAAAATGAAATAATCTTTGAGTGAGGGTCTGGTGATTTATGGAAATGAAGGATCTTTTCTAGGGATTTTGACTGCAGGACCACTGGGCCTTCACACTGCTCCGTCTACTACAGTTGGAAGAAGCTGTTGGTGACTTCACAGAGGGTTGTGCCTCAACCTTTTAGTAACGACATAATGCAGTTTTTCTGTGTCTAGGTCTAAATCTGAACTCTGATAGGATTACTGGTGTGTCTCCAGGAGCCTTTGTCAGCTGCATAAGCACCAAATTACTATTAGAGAGTACTTAAGACACTTTAGAGCACTAGCCTCAAAGACATATGAGCTACCTTTTCTTTTTCCAGAAAGTAGATATAAGTACATTACTTCCTATAACTAAAACTTAAAAAAAAAAAAAAAAAGTGTATCAGATTTTTAGTTTTATAGGATTAAAAAAAAAAAAGTCACACTGGCTTTAATTTCATTCAAGTGGTCATCTACTGAGGTAACTTAGTACCTAGTGCTGTCTACCACAAGATCTGATCTTTTAAAACTGTATTTGGTGAGTATGCTGAACACTGAATACATTTCTATATTAATATTTTAAGATAGGAAATTATATGTTCAGTTCTAATAAACATGATAATCAAGAGTAGTTTATAAAATGTATCAAGAGAAACCATTTAGTAGTTCTGTAATTACTATAATTGATTTTACATTTTATATCTCATCTTGAGATCAAAGGTAACCACTGGCAGCCTCCAATTGAGATCCTACTTCATAATGTGCTACTTATCTTTCTGTCTCTGAGATTTCATCAGAAGATATGTTTTCAAGTAATTGAATGTCTTAAGTCAGTTTGTAAATCATTTTAAATGGGGAGGTTTTGTGTATTACACTAAGTACCATGTAAGCACCAACAGTGATGTCTGAAGAAAGGAAGAATTATACTACATAAATTAAAACTAATCCAACTGAAAATAATACTCTAAATGCAAACCCAGAGTGTGAGGAAACAGAAAAAATAAATAAAAAAAAAACTTAGTTCCAGAACTGTAGAATTACATTTGGGAATCAAATATTCCTGAAATATCCCCTGGCCTAAAGAATCAAGACATATGGAGAGGATACTTAGCATGACAACAGTACTTGTTGAAAAGACCACCTTGACTGATTCATCAGGGAAGATGAAAAGTACTAAATATTTAATGCTTGCTTAACTGCTGGAAAATGAGGAGATATGATTGTGTACAAATGTTTGAGACGTGCAGTGACCAAGGAGAAAAAATTGCTACGTTTAAAGATTGTGGGTAGATTGGCATGGCCAGGGGCTTTGAGATACTGATGCAGGGCACAGAGTATTTCCTGACAGGTGCTTAACTGACTTAGATTTTAAAGTCCCCATTGATGAAGGCTCCATGTCCTACCCAGTCTACAGTAATTTCTTTCCTCAGGATTCACGTGATTTCTAATCTCTTAGATATATACAATATTTCATAATTGTTCTATCATTTTTTATTCTTGCTTGAAGTGGAACATAATGCTCAACCTGATCCAGCAGTGCTGAATGTAGAAGGAAAATTATATGTAACTCAGAGGTATCTGCCCTATTTCTGTGTGCTGATCCTGATTTACTTTTTCTTTTCTTATTTTTTTGGCAACAGTATATTGCTAAAACCACCATAACAACACAGCATGTATGGTGTTAAATCTGTGAAATGTTATACAGCCCAGATCCACTCCTGCAGAGCTGCTGCCAGTCATCCCATCCTGCCTCTTTGAGTCTTTCTTTGTGCAGTTGGTTATTCTTATCAAAAAGTAATGCTTTGCTTTTGTCTTTTTAGATATGTTTAAACATTTGAATTCTGATACCATTATCCAGTTCATTTGAACAATGATGATTCGGGTCTGTCTACAAGTATCATACAAAGAAATTATTGAGTGTCCAAAGCATATTTCTGGACACTGAGGTTTGCTCAGGGTATCCTTTCCATGTGATAGTAAATTTTGATAACTATACTCTAAATATCCTCTTCAAAATGGTACCAACTGTACCATTCTACTGTAACTTCTAAAATTTAAAACAACTGTCCCTAATTTTTTTTTACTAGACTACGAGGAGGGCAGGGATTGTACATGCTGCCCACAGTTTCTCCAAACTAATTTCCTGTGGCTCTGAGACTGTCTAATCCGAGACTAGTGCAATCACTTCCCTATGCATGGTTTATTAGGCTAGTTGTTTAGAAAACACTGAAATTAAAAGCCCCAGCCTATTCTCTTCCTATTTTCTTAGCCCTTTGTCACTGATGTATTGACATCTGGTGGCAATTATTATGGATAGTGGAGAAGGAAAACCTAAATACTTTGCCCTTCTCAGCACTGCTTATTATTAGACTTTCCTTCCTGCTTAGTAGGCCAAATTTTTCCTAGTCTTTGCTTCTCCTCTGATGTCTGTACAGAGTGTTTCTGTGCAGGATCTGAAGACCCACATCAATGCCCATTATCATGAGTTTTTGACTGTGTGAGACTTCAGTAGGAAGGAACTCTCTGCTGGGAGGTGATTTGTGAGTTTTGATGTGATAGTAAGGTGAACAGACACTTAAAGGGACTGTGAAGCTTCTGCATGAGTATGTTCCTCCTCTCAAGGGTTTTTAATGGCCAAGGGTCCATGTTTGTGCTTTTTCATTTAGCAGAATGTTACCTATCTACAGAATAGAGTTTATGTACTTAGTGAAAATAAATCTGTTTACAGTGCAACGTTTCAGGTACATAGACTATGACCCTAAATGTGAAACAGCAAGGGGAATATTAAATGATTAACTGATCCAAGAATGTGCAGTGAATAGTACTAGGTTTTGACTGAACTCGAAAATAAAGCTAACAAAATTAATGTGCCAGTGAATGGCTGTCATTTTGAGTTACTACAGCTTGAACTATAAGCTTATTTTTTCCAAGGTCTTGTACGAGCAGTCTCAGTCCTTTTAATGTTTTGCTGGGACAAAGTTCTATGTATTTTAGAAAGAAAAAATACAATGATAGTGGCTTCATTTCAATCAAGTTGTTAGTGTTTCAGGTAACCGTGGTTCCTGTCAAATGTGTCCCAGCTCTTTATTTCTAATTTCAGAATTTCCCAGATTTTACTGGAGGAAGGGTTTTGAATCAGGATTTCAGCTCAAAAAGATTTTAGTAATGCTGCATGGAGCTCCCCTTGCTCTGATTTCAGGCTGTTCATTTTTGTGGGATTATAATGGTTTATGCGTGGTTGAAATTAATTACTGGAGCTGTTAGCCTTATGTAAGCAAATCATCTCCTATTGTATCCTCTTGCTGAACTTTCATTGCAGCTAGTTTTGCTGTTCATGACAGCATTCCTATTATTTTGTTTCATTATCATTTGTTTACTAATACAGCTGCTTTGCTTAATGATTCATATCTGGAAGCCTTTTGGTATGTCAGGATAGACCAGTTTGTTGTCTGCATTATTGAAACAAGAAATCACTGTCAATCAGAATGGAAGTCACTGCCATGATTTATAAATTCAATCCAAGGGTGAGCAAAGTTCTGATAAAGAAATTTTAGGTTTGTTTTTGGGAAGGGCTGCAATGACATTTTGCTGTTGGAGATGGGTTGGATTTTTGTCTTTGCATGGGAAAAAATATTGTGGTTTATAATCCACTAGGGCTGTACACTTCGTTTTCCATGGCTACCTGTATTTGAATGAAAAGACTGGTAAGTTTTGGAAGTAAACTGGAAACATTTCTCCCTGAATAGGTGATTTTCCCAATTCTAGAGGTGAAGGGAGAAAGAAATACAGATTGGACTGCCCCACCTTTTACTTAGGTGTTAGTAACAGCTACAAGTGCATGTATTATTGCTGGAGAGCAGGGTATTGAGGATGTAGACCTAGCCCATGTGGTTTATCCTGTTCCATTTAAACAATTAATTAGGTTATTGCATCCATAGCTGGAGTTGCATGTGTAATCAAGATCTATGTTGCTGTGGCAACAAAGAGAGACACAACTGTGCTGAATTTCCTAGGTCTTTGAAGCTTTTCTTCTTACCCAAAATTATATTGAGAGTTCCCATCAGCATGTGAAAAAGAGTGTATCTAAGAGGGGCCCTCATTAATAGGCTGAAATCTTGCACTGAATTGAGTGAATTCATGCTGCTCATCAAAGGGTTAGAGAAAATAGGCAGTTGCAAGAGAGGAGACAAGGAAGGCCTATGGCTCAAATTAATCAAGAGCAATTGATTTCAACTCAAATAGGAGCAATGCAGGAAAATTACAGGGTGGTTCCAAGAGGCCATTGACAAAAGCTTTGTGACTTATACCAGGTATTGTGTTTGGCCTGGATATAAAGGCAAGGACATGAGCCAGGTCGAGACTTCACAGTATTATGCAGTATTATATCAAGTTAAATAGTTGTGCTGACAGAGCACATGCTAAAGAGCATGGAGGAAGGTGTAAGAAATGAAAAGAAGATGGAAGATGAAAATCGCAGGTGACTGGGAGGAGATAACTTGAGGTAGATGAGGAGGCGTGCAAGGGACTCAGGACTGCAGGTAAGTGTGAAAAGCTTTTGGTAGACTGTGGTAGAATTAGTGGTTTTGGACTGAACACTACCTCCTGTACTTCAGTTTCAGGAAATCCCAGGCACCTGGGAGCCAGCAAGCACTTTGTCTGCTTGAGGATGAGGTATTTAATACCATTAGTCAACATTATAAATTAAATGCTTTCAAAACCAGCAACAAGAATTGAAACATGCTCCCCCTGCCAAAGACCCCCAAAAAACACAAACATAATTTTTTTTTTTAAATGTTGGAAATAGGGCTTGTTCATTTTGGGTGTTTTCATTTGAAGGTCACTCTCTGAAATGTTTTTCTTACTTAAGCAGCGATAAAAAAATATTCAAGCAACATGGATTTTATTAGAGCAGTATCCTTGAAAAGTTAATTATCTAAAAGGTTGCAGAATGTTAATGGAAAGGGAAGAAATTAGATTACCTTAGAGTCAGAGAACTCTTAGTGAGATATATAGCTGTGAAAATATACATTGTGTTCGTACAATTCCTTTTACCTTCTTGGAAGGCATAATATTTTAGGGTGTTTTTTTTAACGACAAGGGAAAAGAGCAGTGTAAGAAAAAGTCAATGGACTACAACTTATTTACTGTCAAACAGTTTGTTCATGTACCACAGTTATATGTGATGGACTGGTGATCCATTTCTCTGCAAATTCGGCAGGAGTGAAAATACAGTTTTCACCCAGCTTCCTCATTTAATATATCCACTGCAACAAGAGCCTGTTGTAGTCTCATGGACGAATCACCAGGAGGATGCCCAGGAAGCACTGAAAGGGAAGAAGAGATTCCTGCCCACTCCTGCTCTTCAGTTTTTTGTCCAGACTGCATGTTTGCCGGAGGTGGATGTTTGTTGAGCTGCATTCACGTTTCAGGGACTTGGCAAGACTTGCTGCAGTGTGACTGAACTGCTCAGTGCCAATTTACTGCACACTCCCATCTCTGCTCCAAGCCTCTGCATGAGCCCTTTAACAGGAGCATAAGCACAAGAGAAGAAGAATTGAGCCTGGGAAAAATGTTCATAATTATCACCTCCTGCTTTTCTTCTCTTTGCTGGTCTTACCAGACAGCTTCTGGGTAGCTTAAATGAGAGCTGGAGCAGATGCTGAAGCAGTGGGATTTCTGGGCAGATTGTCATTACCTGCTTTGCAAAACAGACTTTCCAATTATCCAGGAAGTTAAATCCAGAAGTTGGATGAAATGAACGTTTTCCCAACAGAGGCACTGACTGTTACTTTCAAAGCAAAGAAGTTGTAATGGTTGGTTTTGTTTAGAAAGAGAAATAGGGACATTGAGTTGGGCTTGTAAAGTTACATAGGTCTGAGTTTCTATGTTTTTTTGGTGTGTAAAGTTACATAGGTCTGAGTTTCTATGTTTTTTTGGTGACAGTATAGTTGTGTGAGGGTGGTAGAGCTGCAGATCTGGGCAGACTCCACAGGTTCCTTATGTTTTGTAAATATTGCAATGGAGAGGTTAATTGCTGAGACATTTCCTGCTGTGCTGCAAAGTAAAACCTGATAGCATCATGGATCTTGACTGGAAAGTCAAATTGGCAAGTTTGATTTCATCACATGTGTTAATTATTTGCAAAATATAAGCAATCATCAGGAATGGAAATTATTACAAAATGGTGCATGAAATAATTTGTCTTTTAGTATACTGCCATTAGTCCATGATAACGAAATTATTTTCTTGACAATACTTATTAAGAATATCTAAAAATAATCACCTCTAATGCTGTGTTGTAATACATGGAAGTCACCAGCATGTCCCATGTAGCTGAAGACTCAGTACCAGTTCCTGTGAATGAGAAAGTTAAAGGCTGGTCTTGGATTCAATAGAAAACTTAGCCAGATCTCAGTCTGCATTGGAGTTCAATCTAGACATTTTAGAAAAACAGAGGAAAAAAGACAACATTTGGAATTCAGTATGAATGGTTGAAAACATTCTGCCTTTTTGTTTTTTTTTAAGAACTGCAAAGATTGAACAAAAAGCTTCAAGTGGAAAGATAAAAGAAAGCACTTGGATACATTGAACCACATAGTAACTAAACATGAAATATAAATTATAGCGTGAAGGTTATCAGACAACAAAATAAAAGAAATGGTTGTTAGTCTTTGGAATTACTACTTATAAATATAGGACTCCTAGGCAAGTTGAACAACCAAACAGAATATGTTTTGAGGCAAAGAAAAAAGACTGGAGACATGAAACTTATAATTTATTTTATTTAAGGGTCAAATAAAAACAAAGGATTGGTCTTTTGACTCTAAGGAATATTTACTTGAAATTACTGCAACTAACTCATTCTGTGTGACTACATAACTTGAAATGGATTCTGAGACAAGTTCTGACTGAGTAACTTCTGGCACATGTAATATAATTTCAAGTCTGTGTTTCTTCTCTTGTTCAATCTGTTACAGCTTTTCACTCTTCAATGAAACTGAAAATGTACCTATTATCAATGTACCACACTGTTTCTGAATTGAATTTTTATGTATATGTGTATATTCACTTTGTAAAAGGTGAGCTAATGCAGGATAAAAGAAAATTGTGGATTGTAGAAAAAGATAAAGTAAATATTGTGAAAATACTGAACATAAATATTTTGAAGAGAGATATTCCTAGATACTACAGTCAGAATAGACTGTGAAGATTGTTAACAATTTGTCCCTACCTCTTATACAGTACCAGTGTACATACTATTCTGTAAACATACATACATAATTGTTTTTTCAGAAGTATGTTGTTTTTTTCAGTCACTGGGATTAACTCCCATTTTTTAAACTAAAAAAATTTTATTTGTAGGACAGGTGTAGGACAGATTGTGTCTGTTGAATAGCTGCAGTGACAGCTCACATTATTTATTACACATACATTAAAAAAATAATTAACATGTTTTTTCTCATAGATATCATAATTTCTCATATTCTCATAATTTTTTCTCATACTAATGCATTTCAATACTAAAAGTGACAGGAAGAAGAAATTTTTATTATGGTTCCTAAATGTATATTACTTGAAAATCAAGGAAAGTAAATTAAAGTCTTTGCTTCTGACCTTTTCAAATGCAGTCAAAGGAGTCACTTTTATAATTTTATCTTGATAATACATTGCTTAGTCTTTTGGATGTTTGGAAACAGGCTTTAATCTGTGTTGAGCTCTTGGACAGTTGAATAAATTTTGTTTTCATAATGGGAAGAAATATTTCCCAAATAAACAGGCAGTTTAAATTAGTTTGAAGAATGCCTTAACACTGAAATGTGATCTCATCAGCCTTCATCAGCTATTCAAACCTGGCCTGGTTGGTCCTTGGATGAGAGGATAAATTAAGGAAGATGTAAGATTCTGTGTGAAGGGATTCAGTGTCTGCATCGACTTGGTGTTCTACATGATCTTAGGGGTAATACTTAAAGTTTAAGAATATAACACTTCCCAAATCACTAAACTAACATACTGTGCTAAGACATGAAGATAGTGAACTAGGGAAATCGAGGTTTTGTTGCTGAAAATTGTAGCAAACTAATCACTTCTAGAAGGCTGATGAACCACAAATCACTTATGTATGATTTAGGGGCTTAGGCTATATTTCAAGTAACATATTAATAGTTTGTCTATTCACATTAACAAAAACAGTAAAGTTGGTTCTTAAAATGGTTGGTTCTTGTTCACAACTGGTTGGACTGATGATCATAAAGGTCTTGCCAAGTTAAATGGTTCTATGTTTCTATAAACATTCTGCATTTTCACTGAGTATGAGCTCTCTTATGCACCAGGTAAGCTTTTACTATATCAGTGAACTTGGGAATGTGCCTATTATTGCATAGGCATGTACAGTTGCATAATGCTTCACAGGGGAGGTGATGCATTCACATTTTTTCTTGACTTTCATGAAATAAAATCAGATCCTTTGAGTAAAGACTATTTTATAAATATGGCTGTTAGATGGATGTAATAATTTTATTAATATAAATGTACAAGGTCCTGAATTATGCATGCCTATAAAATGTAAAGTGTATGCTGCAACAGTTTGAGTTTTGCTATACATAATCTTCATTGTATTTTCAGGATGGAACATGAGGCTACCCAGCTAGAAAAGCAGCATGTGCACAGTGTGTATGAAAATACAGCTGCCTACTTCAGTGATCTGCAGACCAAAGCATGGCCTCGTGTTCGGAACTTTCTGCTGGAACAAAAGCCTGGCAGTCTCGTTGTTGATATAGGTAAGCCATTCTTTGAGGTGAAAGATTATTTATAAGCTTTGTTAGTTTACCTGTTAATCATATTTACCCTTCAGAGCAACTGGTTTTTTAACTTGCTTAAATCTGTTTTTAAATTGCTTTTAAGCTCCAATGCTAGATGCCGCTTCTTTTAATTCTTTGGCAGTGTATCACATAGACAGTAAATAAATTTTTCCCTTATTTCTGTTGAGCTGCCTTAATTTGTCCATCTCCCCACTAGCTTAATGGTCTGACATTCCCCTGGAACCCTTTTGAAAAAAGTATGTTAATAGCCCAATTATTTAATATTTCAGTTTTTTTAGATCACTTGCTTGATGTAATATCAATCTGCAATTTATTGGTTTTCATTTGTTCTAAAGCTCCTCCTAGGAAGGCTTTTTATTAGAAGAAATCTTCTGATGTGATTGCCATTAAAAATATTTAAAAAAATAAATCTGAGAATCTCCCTATGATCCTAAATATGGACACCAGAACCTCATTTTCCTGCTGTGGCATTTTCTTCCCTACAGGTAGTATTTATACCTGGATTTTCTGTTGCTCCTGCAGACTTTCTGGGGGTTCCCAGGTGCTGATGTGTTTCCTTTGCTTGCATGATGACTTCAGTCCTGTACAGCACATCATGGGAAAACAAATGCTCGTTCACACCATTGTGTTTTCTGTACTGTTTAAACTAATAAAATATTGTTGCACAGCAAGGTTTAACAAATGTACACATTAAATTATGCAGCTGATTTATCCTATAAAAGAAAAACATTATTTGAATATGCTGTAGGCCATAATCAGAAGATTATTTGTAGTTCTCCTGCTGCTGCTGAGCACTACACCAAAAATACTCGATGTTAGTTTGATCATGTAGCTATTTTTATGTATATGCACAGTTGTCACCAATAATCTCAGGAAATACCCATGGCATACACTCACTCAACTGAGAGTTAGATTGCTGTTTCTCAGCCAAAATTGTTGCCACCTCAATAGAAGTCATTTGAATCTTAGATGAAGTTCTTTGAGGCTTTATCAACAGTGGTTGCTGAAAGCTTAAGATCACCCTGTTGTAGTCTCATCTGGAGAGAAGATCAATCCTTGCAGTTTCCAATAAGAAAACTCCAATTAAGGCACACAAGGTATCTTCTGTTATGAGGTTTAATAAGATCTAAAGGAATCAGACTTTTTGGCAAGCATTTAAGGAAGAGTCACATTAAAGTGACACTAGTGCCTAGTGGCACTACAATTTTCCAAATGAGATCTTTAATTGTTAATTTTCAGTTTAATACTACTTTTTATTAAAATATCATTTTGTGTACTTGCCTTACTATGTTTCATTGATCAAAACACATGAAAACAGCTTGGCCATTGTTAGCTTCATGAAGGAATTCACCTTCCTGATGATTCATTTAAAAGGGAATCTCTGACAAATGTAGATTTTTATAATGCTGGGATTATTGACACTATTCAGCTTCATTCAAGAGAGAACACTGTACTTCCAGAAACTCACAGTAATTAAAAATCACTTCACCAAAAGCCACCTATTAAGCAACTGAATCTTACAAATTAATGATGGTTGAATAAATGTGTTCCTCTGCAAGTACAATAATAAACAATAATTTATACAAATTTTTAAAATTTATGGCTTTCTAACATTCAGAGCTTCGTGTACTAATGCATATATTCCTTGAACTGCATTAGCAGTGTTGGTATTTTCCATTTCTCCCAAGTGTTACTTCAAAGAATAGGGCTTTTTCAGCACTGAAGTGTTGTTCTGTTCTGCAGTAGTTCCTGTGCTGTCTCTCTAGATAATGGTGCACATTAACATCACCGAGAGCAGCAGTGCTGCAAGAAGCAGTGATGTTTCTAAAGATAACTCCAGGCCTTTAAATTGAATTACCAATACTGAGATGATTCTCTTTGCCAAGCTGCTACCCCGTTGCTTGGCTGTCAACTTTCAGAAATTATTCCTCACTAGTGACCCAGAGCTGTGGTGAGCAGCTCCAAGTATAATTTTGATAAGTGCTTGTTATGCATAAGGCATTGATGGAGCCTCTGAAAGATTTCAATTTAGTACAGCACAGTCCTTGAGAAGACAGACTTTTAGGTGGAAGACATTCTGGAACAGTTCATTACATTTACATAGGTTATAATGCATTGGCACAAAGACAAAAAGAGGACATGCCTGCGATATGGAAAGTACTTTTATGATTTATGGTTATTTTTGCATCTGTATCTAAAGTAAAAATTTTCCACTCCAACTTGTGTCAGTGATATTTATGGTTTAGGACTTCTTGGAGAGAAATGGGATGCACTGGGGAAGATGGGGTTAAGCAAAGGAAAGAGGTCTGTTGCAGATCACTGAAAAGATAACACACTGGCTTCAGGAAATGCCCTGAACAGAAAGCAGTTGGAAGCTGGAACAGTACTGGGGAAAGGGGCCTTAATACTTATCTTTTTCTTACCCTCTCCTGGGTATCCATTTATGTTCATTGTTGGTCGTGGGATACCAGGCTATATAGAAACTCAGTATGGAGCAGCATGGTTGGGTTTTTATTCTCAAAGATGTACACTAGTGGCTACAGAGGGCCATTCCTTCCTCCTCCCACCTGCACTTGTTCCCCACAGAAATACACATAACCTGCTATTATACAGGGCTGTGCAATGAGTATTTTTGTTGGTGATGTTCGTACTGTTTGTCCTAGTTTGAAGGTGTCTGCCAATAAAGGCAGAAGCTTCTATTTGAAATGGAGAATGTAAACCCCCTCCCTCCAAATTACTATAATTTTGAAATTAAGGGGCTCTCAGGAAAAGATATGGGAATTAGGAATAACAGTTCTTTACTAGGAAAATTAAAATATAAGTACAGTATTACAAAGAACAATCCCAAAACATTGACAGAGTCAGAATACAACCTGACACCCTGTCAGTCAGGGTGTTGGTAGCAGTCCCATTAAATGGTGGCTCCAGTCCTTCTGCAGTGACAGATGTGGTTCAGCTGAAGCAGTGCTCCTGTAGAAGGTGCAGTTTTCCTCTGAAGGTCCAGGGATGATGTGGAAAGGTTTGGTTTTCCTCTGGAGTCCAGTGGAAAGAAGGTCCAAAATCTCGGTTTTTATCTAGGTAGGAAAGGCTTGGCTCCTCCCCTGGCTGGAGCATCTCCCAGTGGGGTGATGTAATTTTATCAGTCATGCAGTGGGACTCAATGGCCCAGCAGCAGATGATATCTTCCTGGAGGGAGGATGGGTTGTGGAAAAGATAAAGATGATTGCCCCACCTGGTTTTAAAGATGGCTCATTAGCAGATAATATGTGCTACGGAGATAAGGATCACTGCCCCTCCCAGCTTCAACAGATGGTGACAGAATACACATTTCTGGTCACATTCTGTATTGCAACCCTGCTACAATCCTAACAGTGTGAACATACAACTTCAGCAGTCTGAATGAACCCTGCAGCAGTTAGTGTAGTCAGCACAAACCCTCCTTTTGTTTTCTAGGAAGATTTAGGATTAGGAAAGTCCCTCATGTTATTTTCACTGCTTTGTGAGGGAGAGCAAATGTTTGGAATATATGGCTTCTGACCTAGTATCCTTTTCTTTAGGTTGTGGAACTGGCAAGTATCTCAGTCGTCAACAGTCAGGTGTATAATCTGGGCTGTGACTACTGTGAAGGACTGGTAGAAATTGCAAGGAAGAAAGGTGATGAAGTTCTGGTGTGTGACAACCTTAACCTTCCCTTTAGGGATCAGTGCTTCAATGCAGTCATTTCGATTGGAGGTAAGACAACATACCTGCATCCTGGCCCTAACAAATGAGAATTTCTGAGTGTTCTTTTCTTTCCATCTGGCTTAATTTCAGTCAATTGTTTTGAATCAGTTCCTTAGTATCTCAGGAGGTATAACTGAAATTAATGTAGTCAACATGAAAAAACAAAACTCCCATTACTCAAGAAGCACTGTTGACCAAGGAAATATGCATATCACTTGTTTGTTTATATGTGGTAGAGAAAAGATTTCCTTCCAGCATGCATTTTAAACAAGCCAAAACTGATCTAAACATGGCTGCTCAAAGCTTAAACAGATGAGATGCTCAAGACAAACTCTTGATTTCTCTATAGGATCTGTTTTGATCAGCAAATGCATTGAAATGAAAACTTTATAGCATAACTTGGAATTCACATTAAGTATTATGTCTTATGAATTCAGAATTCTCTTAGTCATAAGAACTCAGAGTCATACAAGCATTTATCTTGAATGACCAGAGCATCTTAGCACCTTAATTCTTCTGACCTCTCTTTTTGAAAATACTAATAGTAATTTGAGAAGTATAATTTGTGAAGTGTAGAAAAAAAAATAGAGTACCCATTTACAGTCCACATTTTCAGGTCTAGTCTTGATTGATCTTCTTTCAGGGTTTTTAAATGCATCAGCAAAAGTACAAAAGTACAAAGCATTATATTATTGATAGCAATCAACAAACTACTTGAAATGTGATAGAAATTAATTTTAAAACGTATCTTTCACATAAACAGGTGGAAGGAAAGGGTGACTAATACACAAGCAGTAATATATTACTTTGCTTTCATGTCGGCTAGTTAACCAGTGAGCCCTCCCCACATCTTAGGTCTTGTAGCATAATTTCAGTGCTTATCAGATCAGCTGACTCTGAAGGATAGCATATCTATCTACTGTTCATATCAATTGTAAGCCTGGCAAGTTTAAAAGTTCACATGCTATTTCAGTACATTTAACAATAATGGATTTTAATTCCTCTTGAATAGAGATGTGGTATGCTTGTGTCCATCTAATTCTAAATAAAGTAGTTTTCATCCTATTACAGAGAAAAACAAGTATTTATGTACTTAGTCAAGTACTCTTCTTGGATTTGCTGGTATAATCATGTTTATAGGATTGATTTTTCTGCAGAACCACCAGAGTGATTCTAACCAGAAGGAATACTTAACTCATTGAAGAGTATGCACAGATTCTGTTGGTTGATTGATATTTCTTTCTGATAAACTAAGCTTGTATGTGTATGCTGTCTCTGTCAGTTTTGATAAAATTTTACAGTAGGTTGTGTGGTGATATATGGCCTAACTCCAATGTAAGAAAATATCAGTTCCCTTCTCCCTATCCTGTGCAAAGAAAAAAGATTTTTCAAATTAATTTTTTTTTCCAAAATTTGAGAAAAGATTCTTTGGGTCAGGAGAACCTGGAAACAAACACTGAACTCTTCTCAGAGTTGTCTATTCTGTATTCTCAGCAGCTTGTGAGAGCCTCATTAACTGCCAAGAATGCTTTTCTTGGGTTGTGATAATAAAGCTACATTTTTTCCCCCCTTGGTAGTTTAATCATTGTTTTGAATAAAGACAGGGCTGGTTGGATGCACTTTGCATAACTGCAGTGTTGAACTAACACTGTTTCTACAGCTAGAATAGGCTACTGTCAAGCAGCACATAAAATCAAATTTTTCTGAATTTATTAGAAAAATATATTCAGCTAAGAACATACTCTATTATCTGCTGTTCCATAGGTCGACTGAATGTTTTTCATGTAGAAATGACTGGCTCCAAGTCCACTTGAAACAAATTATGGAATCAGTCCTCTTTACATCACTGAATCAAATCTAGTACTAATGACATATAGAGCAACATGACCAATGTGTCCAAGCTCAGTACAGGTTAATGCCTCGAGAGTTTAGAGAGAAAACAGTTCTCTTACCTATTCTTTGACTGTTAATATTGGCTCATTTGTACTCCAAGTGACTAGAAAGGTAGAAACAGTGTAGAAATCTTGAAATGTAGTGTCCTTTCACATTGGAGTGACATTTGAAAATGTGGAAATTGTCCTGGAAAGAAACTCCAAATATAGTGATCGAGTTTTTTTTTTAAGTTTGACATTATTTTTTGCTAGCATAATGTAATGTAAAAAAACAAAGTCGAAACATACAATGTAGACATTATTTTTTACAAAAATTAATTTTAATTTGACAAAATTAAAGCAGTGGTGAATATTTGTCTAAATTTTCCCACTAGATGTTTTGCAAGTGTGCTGATGCTGATGTAAAAGTTCAAAGTATCTTTTTACTGATATTACATTTTGCTGTATTTGTTGCATGTTGAAAAGATTTTCTGTTTTCACTAAGATAAGTCTGAAAATAGTGCCAGAAACTAAAGTCATGTTGATACTACCTAACTCACCTAAAAGCCAGGCATTTAAGTGAAAGCTTGATACATGTTATAGTGTGTTGTGGGTTATGCAGAGAAACAGAAATCTCCAGTTTATATGCCTGACTATTCTTGAGTCTTGTTTTGGGATGAGATTAATTTCTTTCTTCCAGATTTTCCTTTTTTTATCCATTGAACATAATCATAAAAGAGTGCATTCTGAGGTGGACTTCCATTGTGGTACCCATAAATTCAGCACTGTTGCTGACTTGCAGCAAGTGGTAATTTGGAATGAGACAACTGAAATGATTGAACATGTAGAGCAGGTTGAAGATGGAAAATGCTTTGTCCTTACTAATATTCAATGCATAATACCTTTCTTTTTTTTCACAGTGATACATCATTTCTCAACTAAACAAAGAAGAATCAAAGCAATAAAGGAAATGGCAAGGATATTGACACCTGGAGGCCAAATAATGATTTATGTTTGGGCTATGGAACAAAAGAACCGTCACTTTGAGAAACAAGATGTATTTGTTCCATGGAACAAGGCCTTGTGCTCACGCCATTTTTCAGAATCAAATCAATCTGGAGATAAGGGTGAGTTTATCCCTACTGCAAAAGGCCAAGACATACACCCTGCACAGCTTGTCATCTCTGAGTGCAGCTACCAAAACAGTCTGCAGCCAGAAACTGATTCAAAACATTCCCGTAATATGGACCATTGCTTACCCAGGGCCTGCTGCATGAAGATTTCTGAGGAAGAGAACAGATTTTACAGTGCTCTAGGAAGATCTTTCCGCTCATGGTTTTTCTCCAGATCCCTGGATGAATCAGCCCTGAGAAAGCAAAGTGACAAAATGAAGCAGCTGAAACACGAAGGGGTGTGGGCAAACACTGCCGTGCCCATTCAACACTCTCGACACTGCAGTTTGGACTTAGGGCACCATGGGGCACTGCTAAATGAACAAAGTTTAGATGATTATGATGATGTGTTTGTGGAAAGCCTGTCTCTCAAAAACCCACAGTGGTCGCCAGCCACAGGTGCACTGAAGGATTTAAGTGTAAATGGGGCACACCAAAGTGCAGTTCAGAGCAAGGGGGACAAAGCTGCATTCGTGAATGGCCCAGTGGAAGACAGGGACTGCATCTGTGGCTGTGATAAAGATGGTGCTGGTAAGCCTGATGCCAGCAAGTTTTTCAAAAGAACTTCAACAACTGACTCCACGGACTCAGCTTTGGATTCAGCAGTGTCTGTTGGGGACCAGGCTGATGCCATGCTGGATCCAAAGGCCTTCATGCGTTATTACCACGTTTTTCGGGAAGGGGAGCTGTGTTCCCTGGTAGAAGAGAGTGTGCCTGAGCTTCAGATACTTTCTTCCTGCTATGACCATGGGAACTGGTGCATTATTGCAGAGAGAAGAGGAACATAGCTATAAAGAGAACAAAGCAGAATCCAGTGACTGAGGATTTTAAGCTCTTCCTTGCATTGCTGTGATTGTGCAGTGTGACATGGAATTTGAATCTTGTAGTTGTCTGTCATTCATTTTTGAGTTATTATCTCTGAACTATTTAACTAGCTAATGCAAGGTCTGTATATAGGAATGTAAGTGGTACACAATATTTATGTTTTGTTAAACTTTTATCAAGTTAAAACTGTAGAGTTTTATATTGCTGTTAGCAAATAAATGTGTTTTAAAATATACTTTTCTATTGAGAAATAAACCTTTTTATAAAACAAGGATCAGGGCATCTTTTATGAGAAATATCCTATCAGTAGAAAGTCTAGTCTTTGTTCTTTAGATGCCAGAAGTTTGTCATATTGCTTCCTATTCTTGAAGTCCTATAAATGACACATAAACACTATGTCTAAAATTGTACTTGACTGTACACTGGTAGAGTGCATGCTGCAGATCTGGGGGCAAGCATGGTCCCAGTGCCCTTAGCTGGGAGTAGATTTTTTAATGGGCAAAAAACTGTGTACCAAATAAGCTCTGCATATTCTATCATTTGATGTTTCTATTTGGGAGCAAATGACAGCACAAATTTTGGACACTATTTTTTATTTTTGTTTTAAAAATAATTTAATTTGTTTCTCAGGTGCAGATGAAGTTTTATGTGTTAGCTTTCACAAATACTTTATCTTAATTTCCTTTGCTGTAGTTTTTCATTGGTTATGTGTATATAAAAGTCAGAGGGATTTGTGAGAGTGTGAGTATTATTTAAAGTTCAAAAATATCAAATCCTTGAAATACATATATCTTTTTGACAAGCCTGGGAAGCTAAGATTAAATTAATAAAATTCAGTGCATATCTGGTCAGCTGCCATATTTACTTTTCTTGTTCACAGACATGAGAATATATATTAATGGATAGACAGGAAAAGGATAAACCCGGTTTGCACATAAAATACAAATTCTTGTTTTGTGAAGTTTGAGTGAATCTTTTGAGACCTAAGTGATAATAGATTGTTTACACAACTTTCCTTTCCCCTCCAAGGCATACCATCACTATCCATCTGTAGTAGGTTATAGGGGGATAAAAAGCACCTGCTTCAGAAGATCAGTAGTGGAACTGCCAACAGAAGCAGGGCTAGGAGAGGCTAATTGCCTCATTAGCACAGAGTTACTCCATTCCTAGGCTTAACTCATACTCAGTGGTTGCAGTGCAGGGCACATCAATCAGGTGTGATTTCGTGACCTTTAATGGAGCTGCACAGATTCCCCCCCAAGAAAAAAAGAACAAAAGTGGTTTCCTTTTGTTACAGCAGTTTTAAACAGCTATATAATTAGGATGTCTGCCCTATTGTTGGGTGAGTAGCTTTGAATACCAGGCAATAGGAGTGAAATGCCAAGCTTTCCCAGTCTGTGCTGCATGAGTTGGTGAATTTGGGATTGTTCAGTAGAAAACCTTGATGGTGCAGAGTATTTTTTGATGCCTCTTCCCAGCTGTTAATTGCCACAGGATAATGTATTATAGATTTATTTACTGGAGCAATGTCCTCAAGCAATCATTTTTGTCTTCCTCATAGCTTGGAATCCCTATACTTTATCCTTCCTGGGTCTGTACCACTGGCTCTCTCCACAGGCCTTTGAAAATAAAAGTGTGGCCAAAGAACCATGCATTTGAGACTTCTGAAATACCATCCCACTCTTATCTGCATGTTACTTTTAATACAGCCTGGGGCTGTGTATGAGCCACACTTCAGAAAATGGGCAACATTCCCTGCCTCACTGGGTCCAGCTGCACCTGCTGCATCCTCAGGCTCCAAATTTAGACACTTAGTGCCAAAGTACCCATATTGCAGAGCCAGCATGGGTTTTGCTGAGCTCCCCATCTCTTTGCAATGTGGTTGTGTCAGACAGGGGAGGCCTGCCTCTTTTATCGGGAATTTCTGGATGAGCTTGAGAATTTCAGAAGAGAAGTCAATTGCTTTCAGATAAAGTATGCCAGTGGATATTCAGCAATCCTGGAATTTGGGCTGCATTCAAGAAAAAGGTAGATTATTATCATCCTATATCCAATTCCAAAACTTCATCCCTAAATGCCAGCATGCAGAAACTTTATTTCACACATACAGAAATATTTATTAAGTATTATTAATCTTAAGTGACAGCTGGATTTAGTTATTTGGGAGAAAGAACATCACAATTTTGCTATATGAACTTCTACAGTCTGGCTGTGGCATGCTTGGTGTGTAGTTAAATGGACTGATGAAATTTGGGGTAAATTGAGAAAGGAGAGGTGTCTATTCTTTTTAGAATATAGGTTTCTTATCCCTGCAAGAGACTGACTCTGTGTCAGGCTCCAGTTAAAACTTCTTGCTCTGTCTGTTTGAATAACAGTTGTCCCCTCAAAGCTGCTGAGGTGCTTTGAACCACTTTTGTGTTTGTAGACTTTCCATGCATTATTTGGTTTTAGGTTCTTGCCTGGGGATGCTTTTCACAAATACTTCTTTCTGTATTGAATTTTCTCATGTTTTCAGTTGGTGCTGAGTTTGGATTCTATTTTTATAAACTCCTGGGAGAAGGAGAGGGGAGGTTTGGTAAGCAGATTTTTTTTTCTTCCCCAAATATTCAGTAGTCCTCTGATGATGTATCATCACCATGTAATATAGTTTTTATGGAATGGGGTCAGTCAGCTGAGGTTGTGACAGTGAAGTCTTCACAGCAAACCTTTATTCTTGTAGGCAGTCTCCCATCTATTAATGGAGGCTGCCTGGATCTGTAACAGCTTTATCATCTCATAACTCAGATTACCTCACTCAGAGCATGGTGAAGGTCTCTCTTGAGTGGTTTTTCTTTTGAGGAGGCCCACCTTAAGCTAAAGGTAATTTCCAGCAGAATCCGTGTGATCCCAGACTTTAATAGCTTACAGACAAAGTTTATGTGCTTAGAGAAGTGGACATACCACTAAAAATGAATGAATAAGTAAATAAAACCCAGCTGTCCTTCAATGCTTAAACTTTTGGCTATGTCAAGACTGAAAGGTCTGACTGTTACAAGGCAAAAAGGCAAATGTGTGTGTGACAATTGGGCAATAATCCCATCTCAATTCTGCTGATACAAAACTTGCTCCTGGCTCTAGTGGGCTTGGATTGCTCCTGAGGTGCTTATGTAGCACTAAGTGGCACATGAAGTTTTGATGACATGAGTAAGATGCCCTGGTTTCTTAGAAAATTAATTCAGGTGAAACTTCTGTGTATCAGATTCTGCCCATTGCCTCTTGTCCTATGGCTTGGCACCACAACTGCACTAAAAAATACATTGAACAGACTTTTTTTTTGCAGGACTAATACAGTTGATAAATGTTTCTATTAGAAGTGAACATGTGTCATTTTTTTGGTACTAACAGTGGCTAATTTACTTTCTTCCAAGCTCGTCGAGTAGGAATTTTAAAAGCACAGTTGAGAAATGAAAGCTAAAAACATTCTAGCAGACTTTTCTGGTACTTATTTTTATACAGGCTACTTGTGAGCACAGTTCAAAATGCTGAGTGAAGAGTTGTGTATGTTCCACCAGCAAAATATTGCTGGTGAATCGCTTGGGTAGGTTCTGAGTGGAAATAATAACTCTGATGCTGCATCCTCCCTGCTGTGTCATGTGTCCATCAGAATGCATTCCTGTCCCTGTTGGGCTGCATTAGTATTGACAGTGGTTAAATCTGCTGCACTACCTGCTTTCTTGCTCAGCACTTTTACAGGATTTGGGACTATTTCAGTACTCCAGCAAAATGAAGTGTGTCACTGCTAAATATATAAGGACTTGTATAAGCACTTATATAAATATATAAGTGCTTCTATCTTTTGTGAGTTCAGCATTTTTTACTCTTACAGCATATGAATCCTGGCAGTTAGCTATGATTTTATCTTCCAGTCTGCTGGTGAAAACCATGTTTAGGTACTGTAGTCAATTCTGTGTCCATACATTGAATCTATTCTTAAATATTCAACAGAAATAAATCCTCCTTGGTTAAAATAGAATTTTCTCCAAATTTTGTGTGTTTTCACATTAGCTAATAAATATTAGCCCTTGAAAATCTGTGTCTTGGAAAGCTCTTAATCAATGTTAAATTTGAGAAAACTGTGTTAGTGCTGTTTTCTCAGTAAGTTAGACCACATGGACAAAATGCAGAACGGGGAAGCAGAGTTATTTGCTGTGGACTGGAGAATCTCTGCCTTTGTACTGTTCAAGCTATCTCTACATCTTCCAAGAGCTTGGGGTGCTTGAGGACAGCAGATGCCTCTGCTAATTTTGTGGCAATTCAGAATCTGCACCTGCTTCTTCTCCCAGTGCTCAACAGAGATAAGTTGTCTTTAAAATAGTGTGAATTTTCCTATTTTTTAAAAAAGCAAGCAACCAACTCCCCACCCAGCTCCCACTATCACTACTAAAAAAAACCTAGTAGGGGTATTTCAGAAATTATGCTCATATCTAAGAAATAAAAATGTGGAAGAGGGAAAAAGAAAAGGAAGATATTATGTGTGGCACTCCTAGCTTTGAAAAGATTTCTGGATATAAATTCTCCATCCCCTTTAGCCTTGTTGAGAAGGTGCTATGCTCTGGTTTGATAAGGGGTTTGTGGATAGGACAGTGGATGCAGGAACAGTGAGATGGTATAAGGTTGCCCTTTTCAGTTGTGACAAAGTAGGTTGACTTCTGCAAAATGTTCAGTTTGTTGTTGCTTTTTGTACAGCATCTCAAATTATTTTTCCTGAATGAAGAAAGTATTTCTTGTCATTTTGAAACTGTCACAAGTAAAACAGACAAAATATATAGCTGAAGATATCTCCTCTTACATGTGATAAAAAAGAAGTCTCTGTGTGTGCACAACCATTGAAAGCTGATGCTCTTGCACAGGATAAAAACAAGTCATTTGTGAGAGGCATTCTGGTGAGGCAGTATCAGGTTCTTCTCTGTGTCTCTTCTACATCTTTGCAGAAGACACTATGCTACCTGTCAGAATTATTGGGAATAAATTGACCCTTCACATCTTTTGCTTCCTTACCACAGAACTGCCAGAATAATCAGGCTTAATTCTGAACAAGGTGCTTCTTGTGAAAGGAGGAATTGGCCATTTGGGCAGAACAAATGTTGCAGTGCAGAGAAAGGACATGTGCTCCAGACAAGGTTAAACCTCTCTACTTAAAAAAGGAAAAGCAGAGTGTTTTGTGGTTTACTGGCCAAAGCTGTATTCCAATGAGTACAAGAGAATGCAAGAGATGAGACTAAAAAAGAGATGAGATTAAAAAACAATAAATAGGGAGCAAGTTGCACACAGCATTTCCAGGTTGGTTTGAATTCATATTTTATTCCATGGTGTAGCCTGATGAAGGTCATTGCCTGTACTGAGCACCAGCAGCAGCTATCAACATCAATAACCATCAAAAGTGCTCACTGCTTCTTGGGATCTGACTCTCTCCACTTCACAAGGACTGGAGTTCTAACATTGACTACTGAAGCATTAAAAATGTTTGGTCTAACTCCTGAGTAATAGGTTTAAAAAATGAGCAGATGCAAATATATCTTGGTATCCATATATTATATACGTAATTATTTTTTTAATGCAGCCTGTTTTTTTTCCCCCTGCATGTGTTAAGTGCTTTAGTTACATTACAATGCAATGGTAAGTAGCCCTTGGTGCAATTTCAGAAGGGGAAGCAAACAATTTGACAGTAAGGAAGAAAGGAGTAAGCCATGATTACAACAGATGCCAGCCAGAGCATGTTTGTTTGGATGTAGTAGGAAAAGAAAGGGAAGGTGCTAGGACAGTCACATTAAAGAGAATGACAGAAAGTTGCTCAAGCTTGTGAAATCTGACCTAATTCAGGGAAAAATTACTTCAAAATCTGATTCAAAGTATTCCATTGACTTTCCTGGTCTTTGTATTGGTTGTTCTCAGAAATGTTTATTTATCCTAGGATTTTCCTGTCTGTGGTTCAGAGGAGAAACAAAGATACCCTGGGAGGTTTAATTTATGTTTAAATATAAAGTAGAGCAGTCAGTTTAATAATGGAACAAATGTTTGGCCACAGTTTCACAGGAGTGTTTCCATAGTTCCTAAAAGAGTGAGCCACAGGCACACCCAACTCTTTTTCTCTCTACCTGATATTCACAAGGAAATAAAAGTTTAAAAAAATCTCTGCATGAAAGGGCAGAGTGAGGCTGTGACATGTTCTCACCTGCTCCTTGACCTGTGTATTCAAAGCACTAAACTTTCCACATTTATTTTTATTTGCCATGAAAAATACCTAAGGCTTGTCCAGAGAGACCAAATTCTGAAGTGAAAGGAAACTTTAAAACTTACCTTTGAAAAACCAGTGATTCTATACCTGAATTTGCTCTGAGCTACAGCCACTGATTTTGCTAGTGTTTGGGTCAACCTCCTAAATGGGAATTTTGCCACACAGAGTGCAAACCTGCTGTATGCACCACCTCAGGTGCAGCTTTGCTTTCAGTTCTCCTAAAGACCTTACAGGACATGTCATGTAGTGCTGTGCAAAGCAGCCTTTCAACTAGGATCTGAATTTGCAATTGAGATATCTACGAAATATTAAACAAACCATTAGTGTCTCTGAGCAGGTTAACCACCAGCAGGTATCAAAAAGCCCAGGCTTAAGTGAATAAATACAAAAAATAGATTCAATACAGCAACTACATAAGCAGTTTCAACATTCTTACACTGAACTTCAGAAATGAACAAAAAGTCATGTGCAGTGATAGCCATTTGGTGATAATAAATACGGAGATTTCAGGAATGGTGACATGGAAATGGACTGCTGGCAATGAAACTGAAGTAAGGAAAAATTATATTTTCATGTACATGGGTCAAAAGGGTTGTTCCCTATATGTAACAGGCTAGAAGATGCCCATGTGGAGCCATGGAATGGGAGGAGGATCAAAAAAAGGGAGAGATGAGCTCACAGTCCTAAAATTCTCCACTTAACTCCCTGGACATCACCATGGAAATGTCACTCTTGGGTGACACTGAGTCCCTTCCTCACATCCTGAGGAGGACTTTGCATGACTGATGTTCAGACACCACTGTGGTCCATATCTGAGCTGCATCTTTGCCAGGGGATTTTTGGCAGGGCTGGCTTCTCTGAGGTGTTAGTTCACTTAAAGCCAAGTTTGTTACATTGATCAGACAGTATGAAAATCATCACTGCAGCTCTAACAGACACAGACTCGTGCTCTTTCTTAAATACAAAGGGAGTAACAAAATAAAGGAAACACCAGGGCATGATTTAGGGCTGCTTTTCAGCTGGTTTGATCCCTACAGTTTGTGTGTGCCAAAGCTGGTTTGTTCCTGGATTGGTTGGTTGTGTGCAGAGAATAATGTAAAATGAGTTTTTCCTGCCAAGGCTGAGGTCATTGCTATCAGTGCCATAGTGGTCTCCTGAATTTCTGTGCTCCTTACCCTCAGAACAAGTGCAAATGTTTGAATAGATAAGTCAGAAGGATTCAGAAATGGAAGAAGGAGAGAGATAATAGGTAGGAATATTCATAACAGAGCTGGAGAGTACCACAGTTGGAAAGGAAAGGAAAGGAAAGGAAAGGAAAAGAAAGGAAAGGAAAGGAAAGGAAAAGAAAGGAAAAGAAAGGAAAGGAAAGGAAAGGAAAGGAAAGGAAAGGAAAGGAAAGGAAAGGAAAGGAAAGGAAAGGAAAGGAAAGGAAAAGATGTGAACACGAAATGTAAGGCATTGTTTTTCTCATGTAAACCAGCCAAGAGTCTATTCAAAGGACCACAGGAAATTTCTAAATGTATTTTTTAATTGAGAAATAGAAAAATGTAAAAGTAAGACCTGATCACCATATAGTTGGACTGCAGAAGTTGGATCATTAGTCTGGGATTTTTGTAGGAAAATTAGCTTTTGGGTAACAGTGCCTTAAACTGACTTGGCATATAAATAACTTTTCAGGACCTAGATGTATATTAAGGTAACTTCAGATGAAGTTGTCTAATCATTATCAAACCTAAAATTCAGATCTTTGGGATTTGGGTGTGAATTGCATGGATGGTAGTACCAAATTTTATTCTACGATATGTATATAATTTTTTCATTAAAAAAAACCCAACAAACATCAGATTATCTTTCAGGAGCCCACATGCCACTCATTTGAGATAGAGGAACAAGGCAGAAGAATATGGAATATGGATCTGACTGTTTAGATAAGATACTTTGGAAAAGCACAGAGAGAGGCACTGGGAGGGCAGAAGTGCTGTCCTAAGGGAGTGAATGCAAAAGCCTATTGCTACCAGGAAACTGTATTTGGAGATTTTTGCCTGCAGGAGAACCCCCCTGCTTAATTCTTCCCCAGCTGGACCTTGTGAAGTGATTTCTCAGCAAGGCTGGCAAAGCACAGCACTGCACCAGTGACATACATCAGTCCAGCACGGATGGGACTGTACCTGCCCCGCTCTGGGGGAGCTCTGCAGGCAGCTCAGAGGGGTTTGCATTTGTCTGGCACTGCAGAATCCCTCCACAGGCTGAACACTACGTGACACTGAGGCAAGAGTCTGAACATCTACGAATTCTAATGAGAAAGCAAAAGTGTCTTCACATTTTTGTTGTTAGATTAATGGTACTAAATGATGAACTTCTCTAAGGTCATTAGAAATAAAAATTTAGGAAAAACATGTACTTTTCATTTTCTAAATATTTGCACAGAAATTATTAATAAGGGAATCAATGATTCTGTTTTGGTAGAAAAAACAACTCCATAAGACTGTTAGTTTTGAGAAGAAATATATGTTTATGGGCTTCCAGAACTGTGTTACTGATATCCTCAATGTTAGGAAGGGATATACTTGGCTGGTTTAATACCAGTCTCCTTCATTAACCAATGAACATGTAAATTCCTGTTGATTGTCCTATCTGTGCTTCTGTTGAATATTTCAATACACTAATGAAATAGAGATAAAACAAAAGTGATCCAGTAATAATGTTGTTTTATACAGCAATAGTAATATGTACAAAGTCAATTTGAATACTGTCTGAAGTGTTTCACTCTACTAAATAAGATGAAGAAAATCTTCTGTTTTCCACTAGATGTCAGTCAATCTATTTCTTTGTTTAAATAGGCTCTGCAGAAGAAATTTGAGAGCAAAAAGCTGATGCCAAGCTGCTATAAAAATAGTTACATTTTTTGTGGACACCAAATGGGGGTATTTTTAAAGAATGAGACCAAATGGATGACTTTTTAATTTTAATTGTGCCTCTATTTTTTTCATTGGCTTTACATTTTCCATTTAACAGCAGTCAAGAAAACTCCCACAAACTCCAACCCTGATACTGCTCCAGGGAAGCAGAGGAGAAGGAAGGAAGAAAAGGAGCAGTCTGGCCTTGGCTATGGAGACTCTGCTTGGTTATTTCATGTTGGTCCTGAGCCAGCAGCAGCAGGACTTGAACCTTTCAAGGGGAGGGTGCCCAAGACAGCAGAATGCAACAAATTTTGAGAAAGCTCCAAAGCATCAAGCCTTTGAACTGCCATTGTGCTGAAAGGAAATGACACTTCTTCCAGTGCATGATAAGACCCTTGGGAAAGGTCTTGAGAGTGCAGGAATTGTGCAGAAACAACTGTGCAGGAAGAGAGAAGACAAGATAGACACAGGGGGAGGAGCGTGCCAATATAGATTTGAAGAGGGAAACCAGACATAAATTTGCTAGTGGTAGCCTTGGCCCCACGTTGATGGTCATAATGGCAATTGAAGTTTAACAACCTCTTCTTCTGCCAGGCCTGGCTGGACCAGAGCTGCTGTGGGAAGGCAGCACCCAAAGAGCATACAGGAAAGGAAAAGTCAGAAAAGTGATGGTGCAGAGCAAGACATTTGCCAGCTGGACAAAGTGAGCCAGAGGATGCTACTTAAAGAGGAAAGAAGGCAAACATCTTCAGTCTGGCTTCATAAAAACAAAGAGCCCATGTCTTGTGTGTACCTGTGTCCCAGCTACAGCTTTCAGTGCTTCACACCTGCTCTGGACAGGCTGCACTCACATAGGCTTTGGCTTCTTAGGCTGTCTACTGGCTCCTGGGTAGGCATGTAAAGCAGGACTGATAATCCCTGAGGCTCTGTAAAACCATTCCTCTGGGAGCTGCAAGGGTCCCTCTCTACCCCAGCCAGGTAAGGACTGGCAGGACACCTATGGGAACAGTGATCTGAGATCAGACCAAGGGGCTGTGGAACAGATGTCTGAGCTATCTGTTAAAAGAGAGCAGCACTTTTCTGACAACAATTCAGTTTATACCCCTTGTCCACCAGAGAAAGAGTTAAAGACAATTGTGCTTGTGTAAGATGAAGCTGTCACTGGAGGGATTGGTAAGCAATGTCCATAGGGACAGCAGGGGAGCAGGGCTGTCTCTCCAGTCTGGTTTTGCTTTGGGTCTGTGGCTGCTGGGTTTTGTGGTCTGGGAATTCAGAAACTCCCAGTGTGGAATTTTATTGCCCAGCCTGTATTTTCTGCACTAACACCAGAGTGTCCTGTCATCTGTGTGGTATTTTGCAAGTTACTGCTCGTGTGTGCTGGACTGCCTCTTTTCACTGCAGTGCAGTTTTCCCAGTCACTCAGCCATTAGCCCATTATGTCATGGAAATGTTACTGAAATAATCTGGTAGAGGAATTATGATGTATTTTAACACAGTTACACCCCAAAATCTAAAAACTAGTTTACTGTGTTTATTATTGCATGGCTCTTCTTTGTGGCATAAGTGTTGTTTATGGTACAACAGAGAGGGAACTGAATCTTTTCATGGGTCTATTTGTGCAATTTTACAAGACACACAGAATGGGCAGACTCAATGGCAGCTACAAAAATTCCTTCAGGCTTCCTGCTTTGCTCTTCTTCCCTCTGAAATACCCAGAGCTGTATCCTACTTTGCATAACAAAAGATGAAGTGAATCCACTGTGCCTGAGGTGGTTAGAGGAGGACCAGCACCATTCCATGTTCCTCCTGTCAGTGTGGGAGCTGGCAGAGCAGCCAGAAGCAGCATGGCCTGGGAGCCCAGGAGGCACTTGGGTCACCTGGAAGAAGCAGCAGCAAGGCTTTGCAGGATGAGCTGGGAACCAGCTGTCCAATGTCTCTGTGCTGTCCTGCAGCAACCCTCTTCAGCCCTCCTCCTTCAGCTCAGCTTCCCCGCTTGGAGGATGAAAATAAAATCAGCTCATATCTTCACAACGTGCTCTCAAGCTCCAGCACCAGCAGCTTCATGGTGTAACTACAGGGACTTGAAGAAAAATGTTAAAATTTTCTCATATTGCCTATGGTATTGAAGTAAAAGGTAAGTTTCTGTATTGGATCAGACATGGAAAGCATTCCAAAGTGATTTGAAAGGTGTGTACCAGTGCTTGCCAAGAAATGTATTCAGGTACTCTTACTAATAGCAGACCTACACTAACAATCCTTAAAGTCATGTATCTAATATAGGCTGTGCTTTGGAGGTCACTGGAATTGCCCTCTGCCATCCTTCCACTAAGCTGCAAGCCAAAAGGAGGCACTTTTTCCTGGCATGGTAAATTTGGGAGGTTTAGGGCCTGAATGTCACCTGTGTCTTAGGGAAGGCACTTCCAGATGAGCTGGAGGCTGCAGCTTAGTGCTACCTTTCCCTCCATCCCCCAGATATTTAACTAAATTGTTTGGCTCTTGCATGCTTCTAATTTAAGTCTCATACTTTTCTTTCTTTAGTCTAGTTTCAAATCAAGCTCATACAGACCTTCCAGCCAAAAGGTTCTTAGAACTTATGTGAGCAGGGGTGTTGGTTTGTGACAGTGCAGGGCTGGGGGAAGGAGCCAAGTCTCAGGGTGAGCCAGGAGTGCCCATGGGAGACTTCACCACTGCCTTGCCATGCGTGCCTTGGCTGTAAGAAACCTACAAGGACCAAAACCCAACAACATGAGCTGATCCTGATAAAATTGCATGTCTACTCCAGACTGGTGCTTCGGTACTGGAATCGGTGCTGCTATTACACTGTGTTCTCTCCCTGCTATTCACAAACATTTCTAGCTCAGCTGTGTTTTCCTCCCAGTTGGCAGAAGCCTTGGCTGTGAAGTGTGGGAATAAAACTTGGGATCTGCTGCAGCCAATTTTTATTTCGCTGTTGAAATTCTCACCTCTGTGAAATCACTACAGAAAAATGTTTTTATTTATGATGCTGTATTTATTTTCTATTTCTATGACACTTACTTCAGAAATGCAAGAACCCTCCTTTGTTTTGCTGTGTGTATCCAGCTGGTTCCCAAGGAACAGTGTGGCTGTGTGCTGGTTTGAGGTGGAGGCACGGGGGAAGTGCTGGCTCCCACTGCCTGCCCCAGTGAAACACGTGGGAGCTCTGCCTTTCCATGTGTGCCTCTGCAGACACCTGAGTCAGATGGTTTCCTGCAGAGGTCTCCAGGACAGTGCTTTCTCCTGCTGAGATGCTGGAATGGAAATACCTGCTGGCTGTTTTCCTTTGAGGCTGGTGCTCTGTCCTTGCACAGCACAGCTTTCTAATAGCTGACTTCCAGTGAAACTCTGAAATGTTGAGCAGCTGAAAGCCCATCATGAGCCTCTCACTGTAGGGACTGTTGGCCACTGGACAGAATTCCTGATCCTTAATTACAGTGTCTGTACAGATAATGATCAGCCTGGAGCCACAATCAGATACGAAAAGGCTCTGAAACAAATCTATAGGCCAAGTTCTATATTTATGTAAAGCCCTGACAATTGGAAGGCATGCCAACACAAGTTATTAATGCCATCATATTTTTATCATGCAAACGTGGCTGAGTAGTTAGTGATGATCAGGGTTTCTGGGTCTGGCATTGCAGCCACACACAGAAGTTATTTCAGCTTGCAATTGAGAGTGAATTTCATACTGACAGTTCTGTAGTGAAAGGAACTCACTATACTTGGGGAGACTAAGAAAGAAGCAGCTTTTCTCAGATTTTTTTTGGAACAACTGCACTGACTTGGAGACTGTAATTCCCTGAGGAAGCTATGTTCAGCTATAAATATCCCCTGAGCTACTCAGTGGGTTTATCTGGACTGGGGCTAATTTATAGGCATTGCATTGGACTCTTAGAGAGGGCATATTTCTTATACTCTGCAGAGTAGTGGTAGGTAATAATGGCCAAGGGAAAGTCTGAGATACCTCTTAATAAAAAGTTTCCTCCATCACTACTCTAAATGTGAACCTCCCAGCCATTCCAAAGAGAATACCTAGGGGACAACTGGCATCTTGAGGCAGAGTTTGTCTGCAGGGAAAGCAGAAGATGAAACAAGAGCTATGCTTCTTTGTCACAGTATGTGTCTGGTGCCAAATAGTAAATTTTCTCAGAAGTTAAATCTAAGTAAAGCTGCCCACCATAGCCAGCCCCACTCCTGTGCTGCTGGGTAGCAGGAGGAGAGACCTGGTAGTGGTAGATGTGCTTTTAGCTGGAGCCAGGCATCTGCCCCACCTGCAGGCAAGCTTGCTACACCAGGAGGGAGGGGAGCAGGGCAGTGAAGCAAATTGTGGAATTGGGCTGTGTAGGTATCAGTCTGAATAAAGAAAGTTAAAAATATTGCAGTGAGAAGAATGTTACATGTACCTGTTTAAAAAGCCTGATGGGGAGATCAGTATTGTCACATTCTTCTGAGGTCACTGCATGCCCTTGAGGAAATTGATAGATGACTACCCAAAGCACAGGATGAGGCAATTTGGGAAGAGTTGCCACATGGAGAGTGCCATCCATGGAGCAGTAGGCTTGGCTTATTCATGTTTGCCAAGAAATAATGTACTTCTCCACCCATCACAGCTGCATCACAGGAAACATGGCAGCCAAAGAGATGAATGAAAGCCAAATTAGTTTTTACTAGGTCTAGAAATACCATGTTGAATAGTGGCTGGTTCCTCCTTGGGAAGCATCCGTGTCTGAATCCCAAACACTGGGATAAATGCTGTTGGAGGCAGCAGCTCCAGGGAGAGGCTGTGCTGTCACAGTTTGATCTCTCTCCTGATGAAAAATGGCTGGGTGCAATACTTGCTGCCAGAAGCAATGCAGATTGAGGTAGCTGATTTCCCTGAAGACACCAGCTTTAGCCACAATTTGCAATGGCTGCTTTTCCAGGCTGGCAGAAGAGTGTGTTGAGCCAGTTTAATGCCAGAGTGGGTCTCAGCTCAGGAGCAGGTGGGTTGTGGTATAGGACACGTGAGAAGCTAAAGATTTCTTGCTCTTGGACAAAAATAGTCAAATATCTTAAAACAGATCAAGGTCTGATCAAGTTCTCCTGTAATTCCAGCCAGGGAATCTTTTAGACAGCCCCTCCTCTTATGTAAACACATGCAGTTTAGGGGAAAGGCTGGGTGCTCAGAACTGGAGCTTCCCAAGAGGGTGGTGACAGCCCCTTACCTTGGAGCATTGCTAAACAAGATGCAATCTGTAAGCATCTAGTCTGAGCTGTGCATACTCCTGTGGGAGGTTTTGGATCAGATCAGGGCAGGCAAAGGGAGAAGGAAATGAGATACCAGGATCTGAGTCTGACCTGGCTGCTGTGCTGGGTCTGCCAGGGTGGAGAAAATGTCACAGGCAGGCAAAACACATGAGCAGTGTGGAACTGATTGTAAAAGAGAGCTTGCAGGGTTTGAGAGGAGGTTTGCAGAGCAGAAAGTGCCCATAGAGAAAAGAGAAGGATTGCAGCAGCAGTGAGTGATCTCAGAAGCTGTTGTTGCTCAGCCTCGACTTCTTCTGCAGTGTTCAACAGAGAGCAACCAGAATATTTTATCTGATTGGAAAGCATTTGGGGGTTGCTGGTGCTTTTGTGAAGTGTGCATCTCTAAACCACATACAGTATGCTTGTATAATAATCAAGGTAGAGAAAGAAATCAGTATTTTTCCAGCTGCTCCCTAGGAAATGTATCCTTACAAAGGGCATCTCCTAGACTATTTTCTGTTTAATGGTTTGAAACTACTGCAAACTACATATATATATATATATATATATATATATATATATATATATTCTTATCCCAGTTTATGATCCCCTGGAGCACGATAATGGGTACACAACATTAATCTGATTTGTTTAGAAATATTAACCCTATTTTTTGTTTAATGGTACAAATCTGGGCACAACTGATAACAAAAACGTACAGCATCTTATCTCTTTCAGGAGATAGCTGAATGCAGTGCCATTCATCACAGTGATAAGTAGTTCCTGAGGCACAAATAAGCACATATTGCAGTCTGTGTGTGATGTCCACCAGATACATCTCTGTTTTCTGTCTGCTCTGCGTGGAGCTATCCACAAAGAGCTCCAAGCAAGGGTGAAGCAGCACTCCTGGCAAATCCTTCATAAATGGTGGGGTTTGCTGTCCTATGAACTTCTCTGGCAAATTTTAAACAGAATCTAAGAGTCTATTTTAGCAGGAGAGTAGGCTGCAAATAAGACTTCAGTCTTGCAAGCAGCCCAGCATTTTGTTTGCAATTGGATTTCTTGTCTTTCAGTCAGGCCAGAGCTGATGTCTGGGCAGAAGCAGCCCCAAGGTTTGCTGTGTTGAGAAGAGCCCTGCAGAGCAGAGATCCCCTGTGGGGGCTGTGGGGGTGATGCAGGGTTTGTGCTTGTCATGATCCTGCAGCAGGACTTGTCTTTGTTACCCAGTGCTGGCTTCAGATTCTGAAACCACCTTAGGGTTACTGCTACAAAGGTATGTTACCAGGGAAAATGTGGAAATACTCAAAAAATCATACTAGTAATCTTTTAATGACAGCGTTTTCTGTTTTTCTCTTACCCTTGAGTTTATCTAAGCATTCTTTTAATGAAGTCTATCAGCTCTGATATGTCAAAACTTGTTCCTGTGATTAGCATGCAACATAAAGGTTCAAATATTCTATTTGCATCTCTAGTTCAAAATCCTTTATACTCTAGCTCCCCATCACAAAATGTAGTTAATAGCACATGGGTTCCATCTCTTGTCTACCAAAAGTAATTTGATTCAGAAATCCTCTGGAGTTGTGTACAGACAAGAAGCAGATCAAAGGAAAGTTTGTGCTCAGCTTGGCCTACAGAAATTTTTGTTTCAGTTCCTTGCAGAACTTGCACTTTCAATTTATGATTACTGAAGCAAAATAATAATATTTTTTTCCTCTTGGTGCTCTGTGGAAGTCTATCTTGGGAAGGCAAGGCACAGAGGGCATGAAGTTCATGTAGGAAAGCTGACTGAGGGATGGCTTAAATCATTCAAAGGGGCCTGGGCTGAGTTCCTATTTATACCAAAGGATTTTGGATTATTCATTCGTCTCTGAGGCTGGGAAAAACCTGGCAGGGCAGTGGAACGTGGTGGGTGGGTAACCAAGTTCCTACACAACATGGAAAATGCCCATGCCCCAAATACTACTACTGGGACCAGTTTCTGTAAGCATTAGGCAGAAGAGAAGGGCAGAGCAGAGCCAGCTTGTTTGTTTAGACACACAGTGTTTGCCTTTATTTCTCTCTATCTGTTCTAAGGGCTGTGACAGCACTTCCTTCCTCCTGCATTTGTGTGGCTGCCTGAAAGGGATATGCCTAAATAGGGGTCAGAGCCACTGCAGGGCAGTCTGCTTGTTTGTTAAACAATATGGGAAGAAAACAGAGGCCATGAAGAATACCTCCCTCCCCTCTGTGCCCCAGGGAGCATTCTTTATAAAATTTGGCAGCAGCTCTGTCATCACAAACCAGCAAAACCACTACATGGAGCGGCTGGCTCTGGAAACTGTTTTAGTCATTTCACAGGATAGGAAGAGGAGGCAAAGGAAAGAAGCTTTAAAAAAAAATTGCATAAGGACTCAGAGAAAATCTCTACATCAGTAAGACAGAATATTCAAACAGTCAAAAGTTTGTGGTGATTTTCAAGGAATTAAAGACAAAGATTATGACAAGCTTGACTTGTTACATAGAGCATTATAAAGAAAGAGCATAGTAAATATGTCATGTCCCAGATTGTGCTGCTGATCAATTTAAACAAATGCTCTCTCTGATAGTGACCATTGCAAGGCTATTTGCACACCAGCACAAGATATTTCCTGCAGGATCTTGTGAAAAATAAGTCCAGAAGTAAGTCCAGGTGCCTAGTGCAGAAATTAAAAATAACAGGAACTTCAGTACTTACATTTTTCTCTAAGCTCTACAAAAAACTAGTATGAATTCCAAATAGAGATTTTCAAATTATGAAATTCCCGATTATTAAAATAATTACTTTTATAATACGAACAAATGGTGCCAGAAAACAGCTTGTTTTGCCTTCTTTTATCAGACCACTTGGTGAGATTTTGAATCAGTGTCTCGAGCCTCTTTTCTAGCAACAAACTGGGGAAATGATTCTATGCAAGTCTAAAACTTTAGATACCTAGAGCTTCCCAGGGTCTGCTAGTTGCTTAGGTTTTTGTCAAATACATGCCTCAGGTGTGTTAGTGTGCTAGCCATGACTGGCCTGCTTGCACCTCAGTGCTCCTCAGCCCTGTCACACTCTTGATGTGCCATCCATCCCCTCATTGATCTTGCTGGGGATGCCTGGCACAGAGCCTCCCCTCCTCCCCAGTCCCATATGCTGTTGAATTGAACCAGGTTCAGTAGCTACCCTGCCTGATCTTGTTCACAACTAAGGTGACAAGGCCAGTGCTTTACCTGGGAAGTTATGTGATAATTTTATACATAATCATTTATTCTTGTCTTAGGGCAGAAAATTCACAGCGAATGTGAATGTAATTTCATTTTGGACTGGTTCAGATATTAGCTAGAAAATCTTGACTTTTCTGCTTGCTCAAGGTTATTCTTAAAAGCCTTAAATGCAATTTAATGTGTTTTCAGAGGTCTCCAAAGCCAAGTAAGGGAGCTTGCAGACCAAAGCACTGTGTAGTGTTAGTGCTGCTGTGGGTGCAGCTCTGGAATTACAGTTCTGGAATTCATGAGCAGTTGTGACCCCATCTAAATGTTTCTGCTTTATTGAACACTTGCCCAGCATTATGAGGAGTCTCTGTTTCTATGCTACACACCCCTGTACTTGGCACTGGTGAATCTGCACCTCAAATCCTGTTTTCAGCTTTGGGTCCTGTCTCTGCAAGACAATCATTGGGGTGCTGGAGGGAGTTCAGAGAAGGGAAGAGAGCTGGTGAAGGGTCTGGAGCACAGCTCTTGTGAGCAGTGGGGAGGGAGCTGTGCTGGGTAACCTGGACAAAAGGAGGCTCAGAAGGGACCTTGCTGCTCTCCTGAAAGGAGAGTGAGGTGAGGTCAGTCTTTTCTCCTAGAGAAAAAGTGAGAGGAAATCCTCTGGGGGAGGGTTGGATTGGATATTAGGAAAAATCTTTTTGTGGGAAGGATTGTCAAGCATTGGAACAGGCAGAGTCACCATGCCCCTTTTAAGAGTTACTTAAAAGATGTGTAGATGGGGCACTTGGGGCACAGTGTTCAATGGAGGGCTTGGCAGTGCTGAATTCATGGTTGGACTCAACCATCTTAGAGGTCTTTCCTGCCCAGGTGGATCTGTGGTTCTGTGCATGCTTTGAGTTGATGAGGAGCAGCACAGGGATGGCATGCCCTGAGGGGAAGAGAATTACCATCAGCTCTCACCATGGAAGACAGGAATCATCCTCACCTGCTTTCCCCTCACTGAGAGGTAGGTGCTCCATCCAGGAGGCACCACCAGAGTTTTTCATTTTCAGTAATTTGTATGTACTTCTCCCAGTCCTAGATAATGGAGTAAAAGCACCTAAGTAGAGGGAGGGCAGGTGCCATTCTCCAGACACATTACCTTAATGAATCTACCTCTTTTTTTAAGAAAGTCTAGAAGGCCTTCAAAGCTGCTTTTCTATGCATCTTAAAGCAGTTTTCATTGTTATCTGCTGAATTAAATTGTTTGTAGGCAGCAAAGTTTTGCCATTTTCTTCCTTTTAATTAGATACTGATTTTAATGTTGTTCTAGCTTTGTAGGCTACAGGTGAGGTGAGGTATCAATGAGGTGTGATATTCAAATTCAGTTTGGATTACTGCCTGTATTACTGTATGATTTCTGCTTGTTTTATGCTTTGGAAGCTCTAGCTGATAAATTATGTGGGTAACAAAGGCTTCAATAGGAAGTGAAAAAGCCCATGTGTGTTCTTCAGACATTCTGTTGAGAGAAATGAAAAGAGTGCAGACTACTAGAGATTATATGATTCGAGTTAAAACAAATATTTTACTATCTTTGCATTCCTTTTCGTATGTTTAAATGGACTACTTAGAATATGCTCTATTGTACAACTTTCCCCAGATATTTGGGTAAAAAAGTAGCCTAATAAAAACTTCACTAGCCATACTGTCAGTGTTTCAATGAACTTGAATTATAGCCTAGCTGAAGGTGATGTGTTCAACCAGCTCGTTACAGGACCTTGGCTGAAATTTATTTTCTTTTAGTTGTTTTTGAAAAAAAGGCAAATACTTACCAGATGACCTGCTTGTTTTGAACAGCCCTGTCAGGCTGCTGTCACTAAACATGTTGGAAGTGTTTGGCCAAAACTGTAGAAGAGGCATTCCTCTATTACACACACCTTGCACACCATCTGAGTCTGGGCAGCTTTATGAATATAATCTACTGCTGCTGCTAGCTGGCTTATTTTAAAAAATGACAGCTCTCTGAAGTGGTACTCAAGTGTTTTAATTGATGCCACCCTTTCTTAAAATTCCCTTTTCATTTGCTAATGTAATCTTCCTCTGTCTCTAATAAATAAAGGTATAAGCTCCCTCAAATCAGAGCCATCTTGGCTATTATCACCCTGTATACCAGCTTATAACATGCTTATGTCATCATATAATGGAAAAAGCTGTTTAATTTCCTTCCCTGGAAAGCATATATAACTGTGCTTTTAACACTACCTTTTAAATATTTGATTTTTTAAATAGTAGAATTCTTTCATTCACTGAGAATTTTGTTCCTAAGGGGCTTTTCCATTTTTAGTGTTATAAAGCCTTAAGAAATGTCTGTGTGGGTTAGGAGCAACTGTGATATTCAGACCACCAAATTACCCTTTTATTGCTCGAGCTAATGAAGTGACTAGTAGAACACTGGTACCTGGAAATGCATGCACAGCACACTTGCTGTAGGTCTTTTTCTTCCTGCAGTAAGGAAAAACCCCCAAGCCTATGGAATAATGGATTTGATTGTGTCTATGATGGAGAAATCATGTTAATCAGTTATAGATCTTCCTGGATGTTGAGTAAAACTTAGGGAAGCAAAGAGGTCTCTCAGTTGTGTGGTAACCTCCCCATGCTGATCTTCATGCTCTTGGCCCACGGTGGGAAGACACTGCATCTTCTTATTTAAGTGAATGTCCACTTCTATAAAATGTAAGTAAATTGCACTCCACAACCTCCAATGGAATTCTTCGAGAAAGACTTATCAGTAACTTCCAAAATAATTGAGATATTTTATTTTTAACACCAGATTTTTTCTTGCTCAGCAAGGCAGTGCTATCTGACAGTGCTTAAAAGTCAAAATTGGAAGCCTGCAAGTCCTGTAATCATGGCAAAGAATGAAGAGAGACCTTCTATGTCTTTGTGATGGAAGCTAGGGAGCAATGATTCCAGGGTTTGAGCATGTGCAGTTTTAAATTCCTTATGCTCTTGCTGCTTCTCAGGGAGAGATTGTCCCACAGTTTCAAAGATCTCTTGGTGTGTGGAAAATGTTTTTTCCTTTCCTTCTGTCTCAAATTTTCCATTAACGAATTTTTATCCCATCTTGTACACCCACTCAGCTAATGTGAACTCTTCTTCTGTTTTTATGACCTTCCAGTGCTAGTAGACATTTACTACACCCCTCTTGTCTAGTGGCCAGATTGTGTCTTGAATCCCTCTCTATAAATGTGCCCCTTCAGTGCCTTAATCTCATTCGATGGAATTTTTTCTTCTTTGCATTTTTTTCCCATACTTCACTGCATTTTACTGTCCCTGGATTCAGCTTGCAAGTTCATTTCTTGGAAGCAATCTCGACAGCTCAGAATATACAGGAAAATACAGTAGGATAGTGCAGAGGAAAGGAGTAATTTAGCAAGTCTCAAGAACTCCAGCATTGCATATTAGCATCAGATCTTCACCCTAATCTCTGGTGCTATGAAATAATTAATTTGTGTACCTTTCCTTGCAAGAAAAATAAAACATTCAGGGTTGACAGATAAGAAATAGATGAAAGTAACTTTTCAGAGATGCAGTGAAGGGTTGTATTGTGAAGTTATGGTATAACAGAGATGAAGGAATTATTCTTAATGTATTGCTCTGTTAAAACAGTATCATGTTTTCACTCCTTATGATTGTAGGACACTGCTTCCAGCACTTAGCAGATTTGTGTAAAACAATTAATTATCATATGCTTTAAGTGAAAATACCCACCTTTTATAATGTAGCCCAAGTCATGGATATTGTTTTCATATTAACTTTTAGCTTCATAAATATCTAATTGTGGAGTGCATTACTCGAGGAATGACAGTGAAACATGACTTTTTCTGTTTGAATTTATCAGAAAGAAGTTCTGAAATGGAGCATTACTAAAGGACAGGGCAGACTGTGCTACACCAGGGATGTGATGCACACAGTTACTCACACCAGCACCAGGACAGAGTGAGACAGGGGCTCAGCCTGCACTTCCTCTGTGGCAACTACTGCTTAAAGCAGGAGAACAGCCAAGAGGAGCCTGAGTGACAGCTGACAAAAACCCCACAGACATGGAAGATTGAATTCTGCTGTTCTGCAACATCATGGACATCTGCAAATGAACGTGACAAGACCACAAATATTCAGGAGGCTGAGGCTACTTAGAAGATTCAAAACTAACTCATACTGTAGAAATATTTAAGAAATTGATAATTTGAAAGCAACCTAAATGCATTTTAAACAAAATGCAGTGTAAATCCTTAAGTTGCCAGAGGAGTGTCATGAGTCAGTGTGCTTAAAGATCCAAACAAAACCATAATTACAGGAAAAAAAATAATTCTAATTCTCCTTCTTCCAAGGGCCCCAAAACTGTGAAAAAATCTGCTTGTTTCACTTATTTTTTTAAATGTTAAGTATTGACTTAGGAAGAAAAAAGGTTCTGTAACAGCCAAACAAATGACAGTCCCTTATCAGAAAGGTTGTTTAAAACTCTTTGGTGTGTGAGAACTAATACCATGGCAACAAGAGGTTTGATTTTTCCAGCCTCTGAAGCAACATCCTTCCGTGCTCCCTGGGGAATGAAGTGGGAAGTGATAGTGATCAGGACTTCGGGATGCTGGGCAGAGAAAGAATAGGATGATGTTAGTGACTGAAAGGCAGCAGGCCTTCTCACAGCTGCTGTGTCAGACAAGCCTCACAAATCAAAACCCTCCTTCAGATGCCCAAATTATATTTCTGTTGGCTAAGACTTTAAAAACTTTGAAAAGCTGCTTGAATTAACAGCTGTCTTTGGCTTGGTTTTTCACCTTAGTCATTGTTTGTATATCTTCCTGGCCTCCTGTTTGGCTTCATTTAATTGCTGTGTGTGCTTTAACTTTCTCCAATTACTTTTACACTTGTGTTTCTTGAAGCAAACCTCTGACTCCACAACGCATTGTGCTTTCATTCTCTCTTTAGAATACAGGAAAGCAATGAATTATTTTCCAGCATTGCATACTGCTGCTTTCCACCCTGTTAAATTTAAGCATACCTTTCTACAAGACCGCAGCAAACCAGAGGTTTCTTCTCCATATCATAAAAGTATGATTGACCAGGGAATGCTTCTGTCCAGCCCTCTGCCATAGCAATGTCCTGTCTTCCAAGAACTTTGAGGTGGCTTTGGTACCTGCCTTTAACAATACTATAAATATTATAGGAGAGGGCAGGCGTGGCTCTGCTGTTGGCTGTGGTATGTAAAGAATCAAAAGTAAGGAAAACACCTCCCCCTCTTGGTATGAGAGTGGAAGGAAGAATGCAGAATAAAATAAAACTCATTATGAATATCCAATTTTAAACATTTAATAGTGCACTTATTGAGTATATTCTGTACAGACATCTATAGCAAGTTAAACATTTTCCTTTCTCTCGCGTAGATCATACTCATGTAAAGCACATTTACAATAGAAAACATACTTGAGGTACAAAAACCCAAAAAGAATATCTGAGGTATAAATACAAGTATATTTTAAATAATCTTTATCATGCTTAATCTATGTTTGACAGTACACTGTGGGCAAGTATACATGTTTACAATAGAATGGTATGTACAACATACAATTTTACAAATTCAAAAGTGTTTGATGTAGAAGAATATACAAGATTTTCCTACTCATGAGGAATATTGTTACAGGAAGTACTACATTATTTGCCATTATAAAAAAAAAATCTTCATCAAAAAGCTTATAATAATACTGACAATGGTAAAAAAGTCTCAGTCAAGATTCCATCTTGCAACTCATTCATACCCTAGCCACAAAATTCATTTATCACTTAATACTGAACCTTGAAAGCAAATCTTTACCTTTACAGTAAAACCTACAGAAAGACACCTTTCCAGAGGACCTCAGGACTTCCTACAGTTCATAAAAGTTGATTCTCAAGAAGGGGAAAATATCCCAAAGGGTTTAAAACACAACAAAACTGCATCCTCCTTTCTGCCCCCAAATACAACTCTCCAAACTGCTCACATGCAGGTTCTGTTCATGTTAACATGCAGCTTTAGGAAAACAGGCAAAGGGGGGGGGAGTAAGGGACAGAGTGACTCTCCCTACCCAAGTCATCCCAGCTGCTACTGCAGGAGTCCTGCCACCTCCTGGCACCACAACTCCAGTGTTGACTTTTTTCCTCTTGAGCCATAAGAATATAATAAAATATATAAAAGCTCATTAAAACACGGTAACGCAAATAGGAGTAAAAGCAAAGGACATTTTTGCTTTTTAACAACTGATGTTATTGGCTCTCCTCACCTTTGCAGACATTTCATTTCTAAGCTGCTACATTGCTCAAAAGTGTATTTACTTAAATTTGCTATAGAATTGCTCATCACTCCTGAAAGATCATCTGGATAAGGAGTGGACAGTAGCTGAAGCAAGCCTCTTGTAACATCTGCTTAGGGTTTTCAACAAGTTTAGAGCTGAGCAAAAGGCAGTACTAGCACATTCGAAGGATGGCTACTCCTGGTCCACAGGGGAGTCCCATTCTAGGTTGAACTGTATCCAGCATACTAAAATCCATTCTGGTTGCCTATCAGTGTACCAGACACCTTTCAAATTCAACTTCTTCTACCCTTTCAACCATTAACACACTCATTCACACTTTAATCTCTGTGCAAACCTTTCTCTGCTTATCTCAGTGAGAACACATTGAAGAGTACCAACTATTCCAGTGGATACACCAGTCCCTCAATGCACTACAAATAAAATGACATGAGTATGTACATAAAGCTAAGTATTTCACATGGGAATGATGAGCCTTCACCATATTTCATAATATATTTTGCATTTAAAGAAATTTGCTTCTCAGAAGCAATTCAAAACATCTAATAGTAATTTTTTTTTAATTTTTATTTTTTGCACAGTTCTCCTATGTATTCCAGTCGAGGCCTACACTATAGACCTTACACAGACAGGAAGCAGCTTTAAAGTGTATGGTATGGCCACAGTCCTATAGTAATGCTCACAGTCAAGTTCTCACGCTGTCATCCCTTCATGACATGACTTGCAGGTGGAACAGAGGTCTGGTCTGCAGCAAGTCTCAGTTTGGGGTAATGTCCATGTTGCTGAGGGGGGGAGCTCATGGCTGTTCCTCTTCAGTAGTCACCTGGATTTTACTTCCTTGCTCTCAGGACTCTGCTGACTGAAAGAGTCTCGTATCTTAACAACCTCTGATGCACACAAGTGTCCGAAAGACTTGGTATACCAGTCTGGCATGTGGCCCCTGTTGTGTGGAGGAAAAAGTGATGATGAAGAAGGTACCAGTGACTTATTTTCTTAGTCACAATCAAATTTATATCTAGCTGGTTAAATGCCTGACTAGGAAATCTAAGTACTGCTTACTGCACAGCCCAACCCTACTAATATATAGATATGCTCAAAAACAAGTTTGTCGCAGTAAGGAAAAGTTATGGAAAGTTTTGTGACAACCTGGTCCTCTTTACTAGCTTGGTATTAAAATTAACATGTCCTTGTATCCAATGTGGCTGTTAGAAGAAAGAGTGGGGCTGTATACCAGTAGTGATGGTGGAGCACATACTGGAGGCTTCTAATGCAACAAACTACACCTGCTGCCAGATGTGCACTGAAGCCAACTTTCTGTGACATCTCAGAGACCTGTGTGCTTGCCTTTGGGAAGGATGTGCTACTGGCCAAAGTCTATTGAACCCTCTAACCACTGACCACACGAAACTATACAAGGAAAGTTACTGCCCCCAAAGGACAAAATGGAATTTCCTACCTTAAATCAATTCTGCACATGTAGGTAAGTTTAGATTTTCCTGACCCGCAGGGCTCAATCAGATACCTCGACAGGAGCACATTGACTCTGACACCTGCCACAGGAGCCCGGTCGTGGTCCACTGAGGTTGCTAGAAGCACACAGGCTCCTTTGGGGAAGTTTGTCCTCCATGTTCTAAGAAAATAAGAAGAAAACCAAAAATCTTTTATTTGACAAACAGTAATTCAAACATCTAGTAAGAATTCTAATTAGGCACAAATAAGATATTTACCAATATAGCTGAAATAAGCAAGGTTGCCATATGTGTAGGATATAAACATCATTGCACATGAAGTCTTACCTTAAGACCACAAAGTCCCTCGCTGGGTGAGGTGCCATGCTGTTCTGGACATACTGGTATATATCTGTCTGGCTATCCAAAGGCTCAATTACTTTTGACTCTATAAGATCTTCATCCCAAAGATGCTGCTCTTTAAGTAAACGATTTAAAACATCCTCTGGTGCAGCTGAAATTTCAATGGTAGTTTTCCATAATCGGAGTGGGGGACCTTCACACACCTGGAGATAATAAGCAGAGTCCTTAATTTTCCCCTTTCTTACACCTTCTTTTTCAAGTTTATTTTTAAAGAGTCTTATTGAAACATTTTTCCATCTGCTAGTTCTGAACTGTGAAAGATCAGAGATGAGAAATTTCTTTCCTACTGCCTGCAGAGTGACTCAGCTTGTTGAGGCTTTGCATGTGTGAGTGAAGGTGTGTAAATTCAATACATTCCTGGGCTGGATAAACAGAAGAACACAAATCAGTGTGTGTTGGCAAACTACTGCTGAAAGACATGGTGTTTTCATATAGTGTGCAACTGCATCAAAAGATCAAGATTTTTTTTTTTCTAGTATCTATCTGCAAAGTGAAGATGTGTACTGAACCTTCTGTAACATCCTATGTCACAAGTGAGCTAAAACCCAGAGCTGTGGTGTGAGTGACAGGGTGCATACCTTCTTGTATGCCAGCTCTGCTTGCTCTGATGTGGAGCAGCTGACCCAGCCTTTGAACTTCTCCTTCATCTCCTTCAGCAAGTCATCCACGCAGTCCTGGAGGTAGCAGTGGTAGTCAGAGGGCTCAGTGTTGCTGCTGCTGCCCCGGAGCTCCTCCAGGCTGAGGGGACGCAGGTCCTGCTCTGTGTACGAGTTCCGACCCCTGCTCATTTCTTCTGGTATCTGAGGGGAGACAAGGGTGAAATCATCCTCTTGCTGCTCTCTCCCCAGATCACTGCATTAGTCTGGCAGCTCAATACCCACAGGGAAATGTGTCAGTTTTGTAAGTGATGGGATGTGTATGTGTCAGGTTAAACGCTCAATAAGAAGAAATGCCAAAATTACGTTTGATTTAACTCAAATTAGTCTCTCTTTTATGGGGTGTCTTATTTTATTCTGTGGAGTATCTCCCTTTACTACACAAGTAGATTCATTCTCATAGCACAGTTTATCCTGCAAACTGAAGAAAGAAGGCAACATTGTCAGCTGCAGTGAAAGAGACAGGCACGTCTTCAGTTGAGGGCTCTGAAAAGATTTGCTGACAGTGAGGAAAGCCAGGACACGACTTGTCTGGTTCTCCACGCAGGCCCTAGAGGGAGCATGCTTGAGTTCCTACAGATCCTTCAACCTACGGTTTGACAGTGTTATGTTCCAGGATGCTTTTGTGGCCTGTCTTGCTAACTCTCAGGAATTTAAATATAAAATGAGCACTGAAATTCCTGGAAATAGCTTCTTGCTTTGTAATTAGAGCTGAGGTTCAAAGACCCTCATGGCTGCAAAATAAAAATTTGAAAATATATTCCAAATGCAACTCTCTTTCTCTTTTGGCACCACTTCTAATTCATGTATGCACAAAGATCAGGAAGCAAAGGTTTTTAAAAAGCTATTTGTCATGTGTTAAACTTCATTAAAATAAAGAGACATTCCTAGCTTTTCATTATACAGCAGATCTAAGACATCTTCATCAATATTCCACCCATTAGTTTTGTAAACAGGTGTTTTACCTGAAAGAGTTTCTTGCATTCAGCAATCATATGAGCTAGGCCTTGGGTTGCAGCCAGATTTTCATTTAGGTCCTTTTGATCGGGTTTGCCCAGGCTTGGTTTCCTTTGCATCACCCTTCACAGGGGAAAAAAGCACACACAAATCCAGTTATTTGTTGCAGAGCAAGAGACATGTTTGCCAAGAAAACAGTAGGATTCCCAAATCTGCTGGTGATTTAGAGCAGTGCTGCCTGGTACCAAATATTGGCATGGTGTTGCCAACTTCTCTTGCTACTCTTTCTAAGCCTTTTCTTTGGAAACCCTTCCCCCACCCACTTTTTTTTTTTCCCTTCATATGAGCTTGTTTATATCTTAACAAATCTCCAACAAAAGGTAAGATCCCATAACCCTTCTGCAGCTGATGCTCTCTGAGGCATGTGAGGTGATCACAGCTGCCAGCATCAGTCCCAGACTGTGCCTGTTGCACATCACTACCAGCTGTGCTATGGGACCAGCAGCAGGGAGCCCTGCTCCCAAAACGTACCTTGGAGAAGAATTCTCTCTTTTGAGAGTGTTCAAGTGGAAGAGGGAAGGTGCTAAGCAGACAGCCAGGTTTGTTGGTGTCATCTGGTTTTCCTTCACTGCAGCTGTGACATCACTCAGGAAATAGAGAAGAATCTGGAGGACCTCCCTGTTCTCATCAGGTAAAAGCATAATGGCAGCCTTGATAGCCTGGAGACGCTGGTCCTTTGGCACATCTGCATAATATTAGTAATTCTCTCATCAGCCCATTGATTTTCCACATACACAGCATGAATACATCCCAAAGCAAACTCCAGCTTCAAATATTTGACTCGAGTTTGAAGTGATTTCCTTCAGGATGCATACCATTCGTAGGAAACACGAAGGAATTTTTTTTAACCCACTAGTTTAACTACCCTCAGTTATTTCCTGCCTCACAAGAAATGCAAGCAAGGAGCTGTGCCTAGGCCAGAGTTAATTTTAGATTTAGCTTCAGCAGCTACATGCTCCTGCAGATGGACTAAAAGGACAGAAGCCTGGATTCAGGCAGGGAACAAGCAAACATAGTCCAGCCAATTTAGAAGTTCTTTGGCTTGCAAAGAAATTTAAAACATGAATGCATTTTAGAACAGGTAAATTAATTAAGTAAATCAGCTAGCAAGGATGCCACAAAACATCCAGAAAGTGCTTTACCGAACAGAGAGGGTTACTTTATTGAACAGATCATTCAAAGTCATGCAGTGGAAAAAGAAAGTCAACGCTGTGAAGCCCCATACCATTAAACAGCTCCTTGGTTACCAACAACAAACAGCCATTGGAAAAATTTGATGTGTCTTTATATAAAGCTTTCTCTTCCAAACTTGAAAGGAACAAAAAAATGAAATAACCCAGACCAGATCTGCTTCTTATAAAGGGATTTCCAATAAGCCATCTCTGAAGACAACATCAGAGTCTGAGTCCTGGAGCATTTATATCATCATTAGCAGCCTACCACCCTCACTGTATGTCTCCTAATACACATGGTGCTACCCAGATACTTAATTGGTATTTGCTTTGGGCTTCAGAAACTTTGTAAGGCTAGCAGGTGAGTTTAGAAAGCAGTTTTAAGCAAAAATCCACTGTATTCCATGCTTTCCTCTCAATCAGCTCAAAGCACATTTAAGCCACATGCATTCCAGTGTGCAGCCTGGTGCATAGCACCAAAGCAAAGGGAAATTTTGCCCTTTGCAAGGAAGCAAAATTTACAGCTGTTTAAGGCTCTTTGCTTTGCACAGAGATAATACTTCCCGACCACCTCTGGGAATTCCTCAGACCTACCGCCTGCAAAAGGAAAGGAACAGAAACTCCTGCAATGCTCTGTCAAACTTTTTTTGGCTCTAAACCCACAGAGCTGCTGTTTAATATGCATGGAAGTGGAGAGTCTCATTAGTTTTCTCCATAAACCTGCTTGGGAATCCAAACACACACAAAAAAATGCTTGCACTGAAAAAATGGTCTGTACGATATTTTAAAACATCATCTCCACCCATGGAGTTCTGAAGGAAATTCCCGTAACCTTTTTGTAATTATTTCTTTTCACAAGCATTGATAAACTCAATTTTTTATGTGATTTACTCCGAACACTTTATGGTACTTATCTGTAAAGTAGCTACAAGTCAGTAACAGCTTACCACTTAGAGGTTGCTTTTAAACAGTTGAGGTGAATGATAGCAGAAAATAAAAAATTTTGGCAGCTTTCCAATCCCCTCAAAAGCCCTAAATTCTGTTCATATAGTATTTGCTCTGCTCATCTACTTAGCCACATTAGATGTGGCTTATTTTCAAACCATAATATCAAGTACACTCAAAGAAGAGAAGAACATTTAGAGCAAGTGATGAAGGATTTATATTTGTTTTTGAACTAGAGAGAAAGGTGAAATTAGAATAACTTGTACTATAAATTGTTATAAAACTACAATACCCCCAAAAAAAGTATTCCTTAGAGGCAGCCTGAACTGTAACAGTGACTGGAGAAAGGCAAGGGCCAACATAAGAAACACATGTAGGGCCCAGAGCAGCAGTGTTATAGAGCTCCACCCTTGCTACACAAATGACCATTTGTTATCTGCTGCAGAACCTCACCACTTACACTGGTATATCTGTAAGAAGGTCTCAGAGAGTTTGTTGGTCATGAGAGGCTCGGGGAGATCACGGAAGAATTGCTTTAGCATGTCTGCTACATCATAGGCAGACTGGCCTTCGTAGTTGACGCTGTCTGTGGAACTCTCATTCATTTGACGCAAAGCCTGAATTCTTGATTTGACTCCAGATTTCCTAAACAGTCCAACCTAAACATACGTATAAAAGGAAATACATTTATAATGAATCTAGAAAACCTCAAATGTAAGCATGTTCTTTAGTTTCTTAAGTACAGGCTCTTATTCTGTGTGGAAAGCTTTCCACGCATTAATTATCTATTTTGTCCTGTTTTGAGCCTATTTTTTCAGTCTGACCCAGGAACAATAAAAACGAATGGAAAGCTGGGCTGTGGGTGGTGCATGCATGTGGAGTAAGAGAATAACAGAACACACCTGATCCAGACAGTGGTTGCGGAGGTACCGCATGGCTTGCTGAATGCTCTGGGGAAGAGGCTGCCCCGTGCGCTGCACGTTCACTTGCAGTGGTACTCCAAAGACATTCCGGTCTTTATAATCTGGCACCTTTATTCTTTTCATAAATTTTGGTACTGCCCTATTTAAGCAAAGAGAATGATGTATTATATTAAACCTCTGTTGATTATTTATCTTCTGTATTTCCAGTAATTTGGGAAGTAAGTGAAAATAAGCGAAGCGCTTTTAGTAACATGAACAATAGTGACCGTATAAATTCGTTAATCCACTCAGGGCTGGAAAGGGTGAGAGGAAAGAAAACAAGAGTTTCTCTAAGAGAAAGGCTTGACATTTGGGGCAGTATGCTGCCTCTAAGTATTAATGTGGTGCTATTCCATCAATATTAGGAGGACGAAAGCTACAGGGTAAAACTGCAGGGGCCAGATTGAATTGCAAAAGAGTCAAAATAAATCTTGCGGTCAGTGACCCCTTATAACACTGCTGCTTTAAGTTTCAGGAAAGATGGGCATTTGAACAATGAGCTTTTGTATGTCAACTACTTGTTCTGCAAAGTCCTCAAACTGGGTCCACCACCCACCAGTGTGCAGAACAGCAGGAAACTGATGTAATACATTTGAGTTTGTCAGCTAAAAACTTCAGCTCTATAAACAACCCCTTTGAAGGACCCCCCTCCTTGTCAGCCAGTGACTTTTGTTACCCCCACCTCCCACTCCAGTTTCATTGAGAGGCCTTTCCATCTGCTTATGACTCCAAGGAAAAAGTTACTAAACACAAAGGAATGATTTACCCCTGTGTCCCCAAGAGTATTGGTTTTATAAAGGGGGAAAAAAATGGCACTAAAATGTGAAAATATTGAGGTCATTTTCCTAAACAGGGAGGAAAGCTAATGTCCAGTGTAACAACTAATAGGACACAGAAGCACTGAAAACAGGGAGACATTTAGCATTTCAACATACAGTACAGCTACACAAACAGTGCATTGGATTTACAGCTGACTAATCTGTTACATAGTAAACCAGAACCAATATGTATTGCCATATAGTCAAGTTTAGGGCATTATTGATACATGGATGAATAATACTTGCTTTGTCAAAAAACATGCCAATGGAATGTGAAAAAACACATTGCGATCTCCACTGAGAATCTGAAGCATGCAGGGATAACTGGTCAATACTTATTTCTGTCTTTCAGAACAAACAACTTCTGTATTTAGAAAGACTGACATAATAACAGCCTTTGAACAGGAGGTACTTTGATGCCGAAGCTAAATACTCTCTGTGACTCCTGGGGAAGGGAGGAGGCTGGCCTGTGGTATGGACAAGGAAAATTTTATTTGCGTCCTTTGCATCCTGAAGGTTACAGACTGCACTGCAGATGCAATAATAAAAGAGCTTTCTATTTCATTCTTCTGACAAAAAATATTCAACTGGGTTACAAACACCTGGCCACAGCAAAAACTGCTGCCTACAAAAAACTCCACGATTCTCCCAGCCTTTCTTCTTCTCTCCATCTCTTTTGCAAGCTAACTGATTTACAGTGCCTTAAAAAGGGAAAACAAAATTTTGGCTAGTGAGATACTAAAATTAAGAGAAATTTACATTATTTGATTACATAATTATGTAAAGGAAATAATGCAAATATTTAAGAATAACTGAAGAAAAGAGAGCCTATAAAGATTGGCTGCAATTTGTGCCACTGCTTGCTAACTGCCTCAATAAACAAGTGGTCCTTCTTTTGCTATAGATACTGAACATTTTCCTCTTCAGAAAACTGGTCTGTACTTCATTGCTTTGGTTCCCTCACATGTCCCCATAAACACATCTCTGAAGCCTAATAGGATAACACTGACGTAAAAGGTTAGTGATTTTAGCCCCGTCTTAGGAAAACACAAATCACTGTCAGCACAGGCTGGAGGAAGAAGTGCAAATATGGAAAAAGAGGGAATGGACAGATGCATTACATCTTTCCAACTGTTGCCTGGGATAAGCAGAACTGTCATGCTTGCACAGTCAGGCTACACAGTGCTGTGTCCTTACCAGCTGAAACCATGCTTGTTGGAAGGTGTGTACTTCTCCAGGAGAGCAGTCAGCTTCAGGAGAGAGTACTTCTGCAGCAGGTTCATCTGTGCCACAGACTGGCAGTTGATCTGCAGTGATGCCGAGCTGAGGCTGGGCCGGTGGGAACTCTGGAAGCTGTGCCACCTTAGCTTGTGCCTGTGGAGAAGATGGAGACAGAAAGGGCAGATGACTGAAATGGCTCTGCAAAACACGAGCAGGAATTACTGTAAATGTACTGCTGAGATCCCTGCCCTTGGCGGCTGCATTCCTCTGAGATTTCACAGGTATCAGCCAGCAGCATCTCTGCCTCACCTGGTGTCATGCAGCTTGGGCAGGTGCTTCACATGGGAATGTGCACTCTAAGCTGACCCACAGCTCAGTGCTAGCTACACAAACTTGCCCTATCAGATATCCTCCAAGGGCTCCAACACCCTTCACCTAAAATCCTTTCAGTATTTGGCAGTGGAAATCAAAAAAACTTTAAGAAAAAATGGCATGAATTTTTAAGACATATCAAATAGGAACTCTGCACTTCTAAAAGTCTCAATAAGTTTAAGCAAGCAGTTGTAGATGACTAAATGATTTGCACCACTTTTAAAGGAAAACTGGAAACAAAGCTAGAAAAATTAAAATCCTTGCTCTATTCACAATACAAAATACAGTCATGGTAAAACTCCCAGCAGAATCTGGAGGCCACTGGAACTCCTCTAGTGTCCCACTGTGCTACACTGATCAAGAGAAAGTAATCAAGCCTCATTTTCCCCACAGATTTAGTGCCCCTAGCATGCTATTAGAAACAGCCTGCTACTGAAAAATGCAATTTTTTGAAACAGTCTAAAAGTCAAGGCTTTTACTACACACTGACACAAACCAGAACATACTTATTCTTGGCTCTCCTAGCCAACTTAAAAAGTGATTAATCCTACTTGATGGCCCTCCCCTCCCATGCACAATTTTAGTTTGAAGAATTATTGTGCCCCAAAACTGCGTTAACATTGCTTTTTCAACGTTTACTCAGGCTGAGCATACAAACATACAGCTATGAATTGTAGGAATGGTAAAGTCTTGCCCAAATACTTCCCTTGCCCATAATGGTTTTGGGAAGCAATGGAACAGCACATGTGTGCTTGAACGGCCACAGCTTCTTCTGCACCTTAACTAAGTGTGGTGCAGCTACTACAGAGCCGCTCGGGCTGCAGGGGACATCTCCAGGCCACCCCAAGTGCTACGCTCATGATCTCACCTGCTGGAACGTGTCAGCGATGCACCAACCCCAGAGTCTCTCCTGTCCTGGATCCCTGTGGGCTCTTCCGTTTCATTCAGCGAATTCCCTGTACTATCAAGGTCGCTTGGTGTTCTTCGATCGTTATCTACATCAAGGTGAATCTGCTTTGGAGAGGAAGGACATGGGGAGATGGAGTCGAGTGCTGAGTCAGAGTCCCCTTCATCTGAGAACTTCTCTGACCACTGGTTCACTATTCTCTGCATCCCTTTGACATGGTACAGGATGTCGTCTAGTTCTGGGAATATGTCTTCATTTTCAAGGTCAGCCAGGTCGCTTGTACTGGAATACAGGATCGAACCTGGCACGTTGTCGTAAATACTCAGGCGGCTGCTCATTGAACTGGAGGAGTTGCGCCTTTTCCCCATGCCCAGCTCTTTGGAGCTGTCACCACTGTTCTCCCTCTGGAGAGTGAGGTGGCTGTGTCCATGGAAACTCCCTGTCCTCCAGTTCACGGAGGTGTTGCCTTCTGTAGGGGAGAAGTTGCCATTGGAGAGTGCTTTGGGAAAAGTGCCGGGCTTATGATCCTCAGGGATAAAAAACACAGTGTCTTCTGCAAAACTGCCCCGGTTCTTGAAGTTCTGCTCCATCACATCGCTGAATGTTGACTGATTGAAGGGGTCAAAGCCTTCCAGGTACATTCCCACCCTTTTATTGTAGGCACTGAGGCTGCGTGTTCGTGTCACAGGGCTGGGGGTGCTGACAGCACTGCTCGTCTCAGACTGACTACTGCTGCTGCTGGTCTGGGTGGAATTGGAGACGCTCCTCTTTCGTACCATAGGGAAGTTGATGTGATTGCCGTTGAGGGTGGAAATCTCCACACAGTTAAGTTGTTTCAGTTTATCTTCATCCATGCCCTCCTGCAGGATCGGCCCACTAATAATCAGGCCAAGCTTTGAAGGAGCCTTGCTCTTGCCATGGTGAGAACTCTTGATTTTAAGACTCTCCATTCTCTTGAGCAGGCTCTTTGTTTTGGACTTGGCATTCTTCTCGTTGGCTTTTGTGTTGAAGCTGAAGCTATTCAGCTCCCTGGGCGAGGGCAGGCTGCTGAATGAGTCATCGTTGGCTACAAAATTGCTCGATGAACAAACGCTCACCACCGAGTTTGTCCTGGTGGTAGACGCCTCGCTCTGCAGGGTTGGTTGGTGGCTGCTGGTGCTGCTGATGCTCAGAATAGAAGCCACCTCCTGGCGTTCGCTGAGGTCTGTGAGCACACTCTCCCGGCTTGCTGCGTTCGGTCAGGTGAGGAGCTTCTGGGGACGGGATAGTCAAGTCTGGTTTTGGAGGGAAGACATCAAACTCTTCGAGCCTTGACCACCTCTTACTGTCCCTCTGAAAAGTCCATTTGCCACTTATTGCACAAGGTTCATCTTCATCTGAATCTTCACTCTGCAAAGAAGAACCCTAAAAGTATTGCAATCTGCTCAAACAGCAAAGGTGGTTGCATTTAAATACAATGTCCACTAAACTGCTTTAAGCACAACCTTGTTCTCAGTGAATTTAAAGTGAAAACAGTCTTTTACTTCAGGGAGAGGAAGATTAGGCCATAAAGGCTGTCACGGGAAAAGATAACATGGTACAGGCAATATATTTTAACTGTTGTTAAGTACAAAAGTTATACCGTTCATAAAAAGAAACAAACAATACAATCTACTTTAAATTGTTCTATTTTAAAAACCCTAGTGTCCATAGACTTTTAATTAATTGGTCACAGTGGATAGCCCTCACATCAATGGAAATTCCTGGCATGCATAACATTTTAAACTGGAGTCAGTCAGGGGTTGGGGTCCCTCTGGACTCTCTCCAAAGCTACACTTTGTTGATAGTGGCTATATGTTTATACTCCTCTTTGCAATTACGAGATGTTTCTCATACATTCTGAATTTTAGTGGCTTAATTCCTTACCCATTCGGGAATTCTGAACAGCCTCCTCACTGTGACTAATGAGACAGCAAAAGAAGCTCTTGCACTGCTAGAGTGTGATGGCTCCAGGCTCTTACCTGGTCCACTCTTCCTCCCACAGGCTAGCAGCTAACATTTTAAGAATGTTCTGTGAATTCTCTACTTCAGTCTAGCTTCAGGCAAACTTTAACACTTGTAGATAGTGAGCAGCAAGAGCTCACTGACAGTGTAGCACGTAAGTAAATTGTAAATAACATGTTTGATGTATGAGTAATGCTCAGAGTACAATTACACATACATCCATTACGCCTACAATCTTTTCATCTAAATACTGGAAAGGAACGATCCTGACATATTTGGTCTTTTAAATATATGGAAAGTTTCACATTGGAGGAATAAAACCCATGAAGGTATTTTAATGTGACACCATGAAACCACAAAATAATCTTTGGTGTTTAGAATAAGAAACACTAATTGCCACCCAGCTCCATGAATTTCACTTCTTTTGTTTAATTTGCTTTAATTTAAAAACAAACACATATGCATCCCCAAACTGTAACTATTTGTGTGCCAAGAATATGAACACTTATTCTTCGAAAAACAAGTAAATTATTCATATTTCAAGTAGTTTATGTATGCATACTTCAGATCCTGATCATCTCCTAGTTTTTCTTTTTTCTTTTTATAGGACATTTCATCAGCTCAAGAAAATAAGTAAAATACTGTATTTATTTCTTATGACCAAATACACATGAGACACAGAGCAAGCATCATTCTCTTTGTCTCCCAACTACTGCAAACTACTTTTGTCCATAATTCAGATGAAAACCCAAGAATTCTGGCTTGCTTATTAAAGTTTTTAGCAGGAAAAAAAAAGTAATCCGAAACTGCCAGTGGATAATAATGATGGTTTGGGGGTGAATGAGATTGATTGAAAGAAAAAAAAAGGAGCAGTAAAGTGATTTTAATTTGCAAAGAAGTCAATGGAAATATAAAGAAATGTGTTTCTGTCAGCAGAATTTTTCCCTAGTGTTAAAAAGCTTTAAAAGCTAACTACTGATTTTATTGACATCCATAGCAAAAGGGAATAGGCTCCAAGTCCATCTGCCAGAACATGGGTGGTGAATGAAATTCAGGAAGGACTGAAACAAAAGGTAACATCCAGACTCTGGAAGATCTGAGGTTTGGACCTGAAGTCAGGTCTGGTCTGACCTCTAATATCAACACTGATCATTCCACTGTTAACAAGGTTTAGGAAAAAGAATGAGAAATCTTCTGGTGGTCATAAATGGCAATCCAGCTGTCTACCCCTACTTTTAAGGAGTTCCTACATATACTGCCTCAGAGTGTTATCTTCTGGAGCTTGGATGCTCTTTCCAACATACTTCAAACAGATAGGGAAAGAGGGGATTAATTCCTGGTAAACAACCTCAGAGCATTTGTATGCATTCTTGTTAGGGGTAGGGCAGCATTGTATTGCCTTAACTCAGTCATCTTTATCTGCAGTTGTCATATCCCAGGGGATGGTATCAATTACTGATCCCTCCTAGGACACACACATAGTTTTAAGACAGCTATTGAGTGGCATCTTATTAGCAAGTCAGTACTACCTTACTGAAATTACAGTACATGCTCTCTTATTTCTCACCCTGCTCCACAGGAATCCTGAAGATTCAGGAAACACTTTTAATTCCTGCTGAGCTCCCTGGAAACATGCTAACTTTCTGAAAAGGTAGCTGTTGTATCCTGAAAATATACTGGAAAGGAAGCAATGTTCCTAATCCTTTCCTTTGCAGGCCAAGCACAGTCTAACTGATCCTGTCTACATCATAATAAAATAAAATAAAACCCTAACGAGATGGCAGAGAATCAAAACTGAAGATGACATAAAAAATGGTGGTCTAACTTTCAGGTTAGCGCACTGCGGCCATCAAGCCTACTCTATAAAATCCTGTCTGAGTGCAGGCAACAGGCTACAACATCAACAACCTCACTGGCAGAGAAGTGCCTTTCACACTGGAAGCAGCATTCCAGGGAAAAGTTTGCTAGACAACCTTTACCCACTGCCAAGCCTTGCACTTTTCACTCAGTGAGAATACAGAAATGTAAGCAGATTTTTTACTTTTTTACTGTGTCCTTGCCAGGTTCTACTCAGGTGTAATCTTAAACTGAAGCTAAACAATCTGCTAGACGGTTTTTTTTCAGTTTTATAAACACATAATGCTGTAACAGGAGAATTAAATGAACTTACCCTTTTCCTGTGGGGACTAATTTCTAGCTTCATCACTGCACATTTGTTTAAAGTATTTAAGCGCCTGCAAAGAGCAAAGGAAACCGTGTTAAGAGAATACTGCAGTGCTTTGACATAGGGTATTCCAGTTCAAAGCTTTTGTGAAGGCTGTCCCCAAACTGCTCTGCATACAAATAGCCACAAGCAGAGTTTCAATTAGAGCCCTAATTTACTTAACTATTAACCCATTACATTTGGCTGTACTCTAACTTCAGAGGGAGCGATGGATGACTATTTGTCACAATTACCTGAACCAAAGTAAAGAGAAGTTAATGGAAACTTGGACTAAATTGAGAAGTACATCACATCCTACAAATTGTAATAGTTACATTTGTTCTAAAAGGCAGACATCTGAACCCTGAAACACTCAACTTTGACAGACTAAAAATAACAGGAAAGTCTTCTGATTTGACACTAGACATGTGACTATAATAAAAAAAAGCTTGCTTTAAGATCGTACTTTATAAACTGAAGCTTCCCAGAGGAAAACTTATTTTCCACTCACTAGATGCCTATCTTGTTTTTGAACAATGATTATTTTCAATACAGTCCTGGGACAAGACCACTCATCTGTTTAAAAAAAAACCAACCAGAACAGAGACCCAATTTCTGCTTCCTAAACTGAAAGTTTCTTCCATATATAAAAACATTTTTCTGAAAGACTAAAATTTAAACAAAAATAAATTGCTGCAGCAGCAGTAGCTAACCAGCCTCTTTCTTTGTGAAATGTGACAGCAGTCTGGATACATATCTTGAAGTACATATGAATACAGATGAGCACTCCTCTATTCCTCAGTGAACTAATCTGGTAGGTATCCCTAAAACAACCAAAAATTATCTTCTCTGCTCTTCCCCAGTCACTCTGTGCAGGGCTGAGCGCAGGCAACTTAAAACTCTGCAAAAGTCACTGCTATTTGTGACACAGTTGCAAGGAAGGTTAGGCTCAGCTAAGTGCAGGCTGCCATGGTCTCCTGCCCTTCTCCATGTCCTTGTCTTCCCAGGAGCTGCTTCAAGGACATATTCAACTAAAATCTGTACTGGCAAAGTGTGGTTAGAGAACTACCAGTGCTATGGCAAGGCAAAAGGAAGAAACAGGCTGGGCATGATGCAGAAGGCAGAAAAACTGAAGCAGCAGCTTCATGGAAAAGTGATAGTTTAGTCCTGTATCAATACTTCTGCTCATTAAACTGTACTGTGGGCTGGGTGAGGAGACTAACTGAGCTGAAAACCAATCTTTCAATGTTTCTTGGAGTTTAATTTCCCCGGGGTCAGTACCCTGAGCTGTGTGAAGAGTTGTGTGTGCAGGGGGGAGGCACAGGAGTAGGGCCACCTCTTCAACTGGACCACAGCCCAAATTCAACAGTGGCAAAGCTGAGCTTTAAAAAGCCTAATTCATTCCAAAGGAAGTTATGTAATTTTCACATAAAAAATCATTTGAGCAAAGTGAAAAGAAGAGCCTGTATCCGCAGTTTTGAAAAACTAAAAAAGAAAAGAAATGCTGACATGCCCTATTGCTTCATACGAATTTTCTCAGCCTCATGAAACTTGTACTTGAATGTAGAAAATGTGTGCAAAGGGAGAATTACTAGTTTCTTCTCTTTTCCCTTGCCTTTTATGCACAGGATTGGCTACAGATGGCATTTACACAGGGCTTGATCCTGAAGCCATCAAAGAAAATGGGAAAGCTGCTACTGATGCTTTTGCTGCAAGTCATGAAGTAAAAAAGGCAGTTTGATCTATAATTAGACCCAGTCACAACACAGCAGAGAAGAAGAGAAACAGGAAGAATTGCCATGGGTCAAATAGCAGGGCAGTGGCAGGTTAGAAAAGTTATCCAGATCTCTCTTTTTTAATCCAGATTTCATCTTTGCTCTGAATTTAGAAGGCAAAAGGCTCAGTCCTGCTGGCTACAGCTGGTGGGTACATGCACAAGTCCAGTGAATTCAGAGGAATTGAATTTATGGTGTGGGTGAAGGGTGAATGTCCCATCTACATGCTACACACAAAACTGTTTGGTTTTTTTCAAGAGGCCACACAAGCATCAGAAAGCTCTGCTATAAACACATTCTCCTCTCAAAGTCCTGGACCTCAAGACCAGGAAATATTAAACTGGTTTCAGTTCCATATTGTGTAATAATTTACAAATTTCACAGTGTTGCAACCTTTGACTTATGCAGAGAGAAGTTACCACAATCCCTGGATCAGGCTTTATCTAGCTCCAGCCTGTCTGACCACTAATAAAGACAATCTCTGATTTCACAAAGATTACATCCCCAGACTTCTCTCCTACTCAACTAAAACCCCTGAAATAGGTGAAAAAGGTTAGACCAAAGACCTTTATTTTTACAGAGGGTATTTTTAAAAAAAATCTCCTGGCACACACATCACAAAAATTAGTACAAAGGTGAGATAAGATAACCCCCAATGAATGAGGTTAAATTCAATAGCAGTGAGGCAAATAAAGTCTCTGTTTCATATTTGACATGGATGCATCTCAAAACCAGTTTCACTTTTAAAATCTAAATGCTCTGCAGCCATTGTATCAGGTCTGCAACTTCCATTACATACATCACACATCCTGCTTCAACTTCTGCTCAAATTCAGGAGTGCCAAATCCATGAATTACACACCACTGAAAATACAGTACAATATGCAAAATTGCTTTCCAAACACATTAGTGTGTCTTAAAAATCTAAGCTTACAGTTTGGATTGTCAGGATGAGATTTACCTATAGAACTGTAATTAACCTTCACATATGCTTTGCAATTCTTTTAAGGCCTATAAGCACATATTCATTTTCTAGAGGTCTTCTCATGAAATCGATGCTAGCTAATAACCACAATTTTCTCATCTGGGTCTGGACCTTCTCCTTTGTTAACTCCACTCCCAGGTATAAGTTCACTTATCATTTCCTTACTGACAGTCAGCAGACCTGCCTCATTCTTCCCAAACCTGTCTCAGTGACACCTTCCTGAAGACAAGATGGGAAGATGGAGGGACAGGGCAGGATTGCTGCAGAGCAGCTACAGCCCCTTTCACTGCCTGGCTGTCTCAGCCTCAATTTTGACTATGCCTCCCACCTTGGCCACTCTCTGGATGACTGTCTGAATGATAAGACAATATTCCTTCCCATCATTTAGAGAAATGTCTTTGAGTCAACCTTCTCTATACATCTTCACAGCCAGAGGTAATCTTACTCCCACGGAGCATTCTATTTCCAAGACATCACTTTTCCTCACTCTCCATGGATTCCTACCTCGGCTCTCATTCTCTTTCACCCCAGCTCTGCAAACCCCTTCCTCCCCAGGGTGACCAAGGCAGCAGGACCTGCCTCTCCATCCTAGACACCAAGTCAGGATGAACACAGCCTGAACCTGCTGCACCCAAAACATGAGGCACTGGAGCTCCTCTCAGGAATGAGCAAGCGATGCATTTTTATTAGTCTTCTCAGAAATGGCCAAACTAGTTTAGCCTGAACTTTGTTTAAGAGAGGCAGCCTGAACAAGACATTCACCACAAAAACCTGCAGTGTGAACAGCTAACTTCTAAATTAAAATGTGGGTTTATGACGTGAAGTCTTTTTTAAACTAGGTACCAACTATGTTGGGTATAACACCAGGTAATTAATTTTGTTCTCATTAACAGTTCTCCCCTCATGCACCCAAATAAAACAGTAACAATGCAGAATAGGAGATTTATGCATTTTAAATTACAATTTTGAATTTGAGGAACTGTGTGTTCTAGCTTTAAAGTTTAAAATATTTTCTTGATGGACTTCATAATTCCACTTATAGAGCAAAGTCCAGGTCCATTATACATGTAACTAACTGTTATACAAGGGCCTTCTTATCTCAGTGGACAGCCTCTACTTTGGCTCCTGGGGTTCATCTGCATGTTCTTCTGCAAAGGAGGTCAGCTCTCCACAGACCAAATGATACGAGCAATGAGTACATTACAACCAATTTCTTGGATGAGAAGTCCTGATGATAAAAGATTAAAAAAGCCTTTTGCATATATAGTGTAATAGATTCCTAGCTATGCATAAGGAGATTTAAAAGGATTTCTATCTATGGCTTACTATGCATTTTGTATTTAGCAACAACCTCTAGGATAAGCACGTTTCAGTACTTAGTTTCAGCAGCACATGATGCATCCAGTTATCCTCTGGAGATAAATTCCCAGTCATTAATCTACATAAAGTTTTATGATACCAAGGCCAGCACTGGTTTGCACAGTCCCTAAAGAAAACATCCCAGGAAATTAAAATACAGTCATCACTCTTACATTTTTAGCCTTACATTTCACAGTAAGATCACTAAATGACATCTCATAACCATCTCTTGCTGACTGCTATATACTATCTCTGTAGTTCAAGTCTCAACCCACTCTTCACATGAAAATTTTCCTTAAAAAACATGATGGGAGTTAATTTTCCTATGTACATTAATAGAGGTTATTAAATAATAATAATACTGTTCAGATGTAAGCTATCATTTAAATTGCTTCAAACTTAAAAAAGAAACCCCTGTCACTGTGATTTGTACAGTCTTTTTACTACAATTCTTTCACATACAGTTATCAGAACATGGAAATTAGAACTTCTGGGAAACACTGGCTGTTATACAGAAAAGCAGATTCTCAGCACAGACCTCTTACTATTTTGTTACCATCCACTGTGTACAGTGTTCACTTTGCTCTGTGTTGAAAGTGCAAATAACTCCCAAAGTATTCTGATTTTCAGTCAAGAAACAGTGATAGACTTACAGTTGTGAAACTGTTCAAAGCCTTTACTGAGTAAACCCCTTTACTGTTTACACACTGACTGTGGCATGAGTCAAAATAAACCCAGGCTGCAGGCAGGAAGGCAGCATTCCAAACTATGTGCTTCTCCACAGTTTTTAATAAGCTTTGCAAAATTTAAACACAGAGGTGTGGAAAAAAAATCTTGAGGTGGAAATGTGATAATGTATACTGCTTTTGTCTAACACACATGGTAAAAGGCCAGATTCAGACATCTGAGATGATTAATTGAATTACCTTTATTTCGTTTTGAGGTGGGATCTGAATGTTTCTGGAGATACAGTGTCAGTTTCAAACTTATTTTGTAGAGGATAATTCTGATGTATAAGCCACAGGCTTCAGAATGATACAGTTCAACCTTTAAAATCTTTGTCTCACAGAGATACAGAGCACACATTGCTATTTTCATCAGTGAGAATCAATTAATCCTAGGTTAAAAGGTATTCTTGGAGGAGAGCACCAAAAGCAAAATATGTTGGCCTGACTGGCCTGTATTTAGTTTTGCTGGCGAGGGAAGACCATGCTTCTGGGAATCAGCATTTATTTGCATTGCTGTACCTACTGTTCAATGACTTCACAAGTTCCAGAGCACACAAATAAGTAGACCAACACATCATATTTAAATATCAACAGAATAGGTGATCCACACTTGAGTAAGGCACATCTTGCATGAATTTAACATTCATGAGATTTTTCCCCTCCTAATGACTGGACAGAAAATATATTTTCTTAGTTCGAAAATCCTGAAAATATTTCTGAAGAACTTTAAATTCCAGTCCCTCTCTTTCCCTTCCAAGTATGGCAGTGATGGCACGAGAACACTATAAACTTAAAGCTGTTCTTAAAAGGGTTTTGTAATTCATTAGAATTACTGACATTTAGAGTTGCAGACACCATGCATGCAGTATCCAAAAGCATTCATTTTGCAGGCAATTTGGAAAGCTGCCATACTGAAGGACAGAGCCATAAAACTGCACTTATTTCTAGGTAAGAGGAGATATGAGAAGTTTAAGCTTTTTTTCTTTTGCCATTTCAGATTGTGAACTCCCACTAGAGGAGGTAACTGATGGATGGATTAATGATAGATGATGCCAGATGGGGCCATTGTGATTGCTTTTATGACTAAATTGGTAATGCTGAGGCTGTAGATCTGTAAAAAACATCCTGCCACACACCAGCAAGATTTGCTCCCTCTTTTGCTCTACCTATCCCTTCTCCTGCTTCTGCATCTGGCTGCGGGGTCCTGCCCCATTCTTCACACTTACTGCATGGTTTTCCACCAATTTAATTTATTAATCCAGAAAAGGACCATCAAGACCCTTTTTGTGAGGGGAGCCAGTTGAACTGGTTTGTGGAAGGAGCCCATAAACAAGAAAGATGAGCTAATGTGAGCATGTGGCTGAGGGCAGAGCCGTCTTTGGAGTAGTGATAAACTATTAGATTCCCTTACATTATCCCTTTTAGCCATACCCATGTCACACAGGGCAATGCACTGAGGCCAGCATGAGGGTTTGCACAGAGAGCACTTTGTTTATACACACAGCATTTTGTTTGTATACACAGCTGTCCACCAAGGTAAGAAAGGAGAGTGATGGAGTGCACCAGCATTGCTTTGCTGATACTGCTTCCAAAACCCAATTCCTGTGTGGGAATTGCTGCTGCAGTTGTACGTGCAGATTGCTATAGCCAGCACAGTTCTGCTTTCACATGCCTAACTAATTTGGGAATTAGGAAAGAAAGCAAACAAAGGCAAATAATAAAAAATATGCCTATGAAATCCCTTTCACAAAGATTCCTGCCACTCTCCTCCCAACTTTGTTTTAAATAACATCCCCAAACATTACTTAGCCCAATAAAGTATTTTAATGAACACCACATACTTTTGTGTGCTTTTTCTGTTGTGTTTTTCTCAGGTACTTTCTATTACATAGGAAGGGCTTTGTTTCAAAATGCAGTGTGGTTTTTATTCACCTACCTGCATAACGCCTCAATAGCATCCCTGTCCAGAAAGTCATGCTCTCGCTTGACTAGAGCAATGTCAATTGGAAAAAGGAGATCTGCAGGAAAAGAAACAGATGGAATCAAAGTGACGCTTATTCCCAGCGATGCGTTATTTCAAACATTCAGCTGCCTACAATTGAACTCATCAAGATGCCAGTGATTGGTACTTAGGTAAACACATGCTATCACCTCAAATGCCAGAGGTGCTTCCTTTTCATCTACAGATTTTTGACATGCAGCCTTGATAACTGAAAGTTCCTACACAGAATAGAGGAAAAATGATTAAAGTAGAGATGAAACAGTGGGAGATGGAAAAAGGCAAATGCAAGCTTCTCCCATCAGACATCAGAAGTGTAAACTAATTCAGGCTAGCTTTATTTAAACATAAATATGCAATCTCCATCAAAGTACTAATATCTCAATGAAAGAAAAAAGGCCAATAAATGCCAAAACTCTATGAAAGAATGAAAAAAAAAAAAAAAGCCTTGAATCTCCTTAGCTGTTAATTAAGCTTTGACACTTTCATTAATGAGATATGGCTTGAAAAAAAAGCAAGCCAAGGTGCGTGGAGACCATACTGCCTCCTTTCCTTAGGAGATTATTTAGGTAAACAACTGGGAGCGTGAGGGGGAGGAAACAATGTTGGCAGAGAGCTAAAAATTTATTACAGTTCTGAAGCAGCAAACACATATATATATTATTTACTGTACTCCACAGATTCCTGACTGTCATACAGGTCCTGATCTGGCATTCCTTACACAGCTAAAACTCCCACCCAAAGCTGCTGGTTCTTCAGGGCACACAGAAATACAAGGTCAATCTGTGAACACAATCTTCCTGATCCAAGTAATTGTCTCTGATTTTTAAAATTTCTATAGACTGGGAAGAATGAGTTGAAATGAGGAAAATAATTAAGACTGATATTAATTTCTGGAAAGGTATTTTTTATACCAGCAGAAAATGAACTCTATGAATTCAGTGAAATGAATTAATTTTCTATGAATTCTATGAATGAATGAATTCTATGTCCTCATTTTCATAGCATTATAGAATGTTTTGGGTTGGAAGGACCAAGCCCCCTGCTACAGACAGGGACAATTCCCAGTAGACAAGGTTCCTCTAAGACCTATACACTTCCAGGGACGGGGTATCCACAGCTTCTAAAGTTGCCTCAGGAATTCAAATTATGACATATTCTGCAAAATGCTAGGAATTCTGTATTTTCTACAGGAAACTGTGGTTTTAACAAAGCAACTGGCAAAGGTTCACTGATTAATCTCCCATATTAAATGTGCACTGCGTGAGAACACTGCATATATGCATCTGCTCAGAACTCTTGTATTATATCCAATTGATTCACAGGTCTCCCCTTCACTATTTTAAGCAGAAAGTCAAGTAAAGAGGGTGAGCACATTCAACATGTAGTTTTTCAGCAGTGCTGATGTAATTTTTTCCACTGGGAAAGTTGTATCCTAGAATGTCTACAAGAGAAAGCGTGAGAACTTAAGTGAGAGAGGTGACTTGAAAGAAGTTGATAGTCTGCATAACACCATTTTTTACATGCTTAATCTATGCTATTGCTAGATTAATTTGTTGTTGCAGCTTTGCTGTTGCTGCTGCCAGGGGACTAGCAAAGGACAATGGTATAGTGTTTTTCAGAAAGGACAGCTGTCCTTTCAATAGGTATGGCTGGCCTTGCTCTCACTGCTTCTTTTGATGTTAGACAGGACATGCTGTTACAATAGAAACTTCATGTAAGTTTAGAACCACTAGGTAGGGCAATGGTAACACAGGTAGGACATGTTTTCTGAATGCAAGTAATTTATTAGGGGATTGATGACTCAGCACTATAAGAAACCCACAAACCCACATATTCAGCTGAGAGTTTTGTCTCAGTTGTAACAAAGACTGGAAGCACAGTTCCAGCACCATATCCCAAGAAAATCTTGGCATCTCCATTAGCATAGGAAAAAAAGAAGAAAAGGAAAAAAAGAAAAAATAAAAGGAAATTTGATTTCTGAACAGGCAAAGAAAAGTTTTGCCAAGTACAGCTTTTGAAAGTGCTATTATCATCTCATATTGCCAATGCAGCTGCAAATCAAAGCTAAACAAGATCATTTTTCAAGAAGGTCAGCTCAGCATTTGCTGTAATTTTCAGCAGTTATTCACTAAATAATGAACTTTCTATGCTCCTTCTTACAAGCAGCAGCTGGAGTTTTCTTTGCAAAAATGAAGAGGCAGTAAAGGGAGCATAATAATTTCACTACAGTGAAAGTAATTTTAAGTGGTGTGGGGGCAAATTATGAACAATAATATAGATATATAAAAAGGATGTCCCACTCTAAAACAAACTTCTACCCTGCATCAGAGTGTAAGAGCTGTATGCCAAACCCACTGGTTTCTAGTAGGTTGGAGAGGCAATGAAGAAAACAGTTCTAATTGAGCAAAACTGTGTAAAAGCAGACACACAAAATGAATCAATCCCAGAGAAGGACAACTGACTGCAGGAGGCAGCCACTCCTCTGAGGAGAATCTGCACAACAGCAGCTTGCATGCTCTTTTTCTCTTCATAGTAAGTCTGTGTCTAACTCCAACCCAAACCATACTGAAAAAAGACACAGGACTTGGGAATCATGAGGCATACAGATGTTCCCATGCATATGCAGAATTTTCTACTACTGTTACTGCTAAGAGAACATTGGCCAGTGGAACTGTACACTGCTTTTGTATTTCTCCAAAACTGGGCTTGTAGCAGTGGCTGACTAGGTTCCTTTTATTTTAACCAGAGGGAACATACAACAGTACTAACCTTTATATTTGTTCTATGATGATGTTGGGAAGATTCAGACTGAAACAGAAACCTGAAACAAATTCAAGACTCCTGCGTGCATCAGAGTCTTATTGGGTTTGGTACTTGTTTGTATGCAGTGTGCAGCAGAGAGCAGCCCAGTCCCTAAAAGTCATCTTATTTACTGGAACTTCAGTGGTGCTCCTGAGTCTCATTTATTGGTGAATACTACATCTCATTGCCCAAAAGTTGTTGGGGAGGATTGAGTCCAGGTGCCTACCTTCGTAAAGCTGCGCATACTGCGGGAACCCAGCAGCCCGCAGCCAGTCACAAGCTTCCTTGGCCTCGATTTCTGAAAGAGGACAGAAACAAATCACCTTCTGATTAGTGATCTGCAGAGAAAAAACCTCCTCTCCCCCACTTCTACTATCCCCACTGCAAAATAAGCACAAAGGTTTCCAGAAACTTTGAACTGAGACACATGTTTGCTTATCCCAGTTTGCTTTTCTTCTCACTATCAACATCTTAGATTCTGGAAAGTCACTAACACTCAGCTGCTATTTATCAACAGCTCATCATTTTAATAGTGAGAGAAACAGGCACAAACAAAAACTGCAGCAGTTATGGATTATCCTGTACAGTACTTGTTAACACTAGAAAAAACAATCTGCAATCAACATGAGCAGCGTTTGTTCAGCAAATCTTATGGTCCTCTTGGCACAACTACTTGGTCTTGACAGAAATTCCTTGCAGAGCTTGCATTACTGTGCACTTTAACACCTTGTAGACAGTACAGACAGACTCAAGCCCAAGAACAACTGACACACTGTACTGCAGCTCATTCAAGCATATATTTACTACCCAACAAGAACCTAGTTTCATTGGAAGTCTACAAGCTATTTATGAGTGACTTGGTGTTTTACAGGAAGGTTTCCCTCATGCTGCCCAAAACAGCATGCCACAGAATGAAATTATTCACACACCTATATGTTACACTGAAAGAAAGGAATATTAGTCTGTGAATAAATCACATATAAATTCATTTGTTACTTAATACAAGTAGAGATAAAGAATACATTGTCCTATTAGCTCAAACTAGGAAAACATAAATGGTACTTAGGGTATTCTTCAAGTGTTGAAGAAATGGATTGGGCTAATTATATTCTTCAAAAAATTCAATAAAGCACTACTGGGAATTTAACTCCCTGCTTAGAACTGATCAAACAAACAATGAGAAATCAGAAACTATTAAAGTTTGTCTGGCTTTGATTATATTCACTGTTCCTGACGGACCAGGAAACAAAAGCTTCATTATGCACAACTCAGTACACAATTTTGCCACCTACTTGGACAGGATACTGTGGCTACCTGCTGCAGAAGCCATGCACAAAGGAGCCTGCTCAGAATTGCTCCAAATGCAGGTTACTGCACACAGGGCATTGAAAAGACTAACACAATGCAAGTAAAATACCACAAGATTTTGTCACACTATGAAATATGCCCAGTGAGATATAAGTGCACAAAAATTGGATGAAATGGCAGGCACATTCTAGTGTCTCCAAAATGATGGCAACTCCCCCTCTCATTTTCCAAATTTCTACAATAGCGTTAAAGTATTTGTGCTTTGCCAGACTACTTTGCTAAGACACATATCCAAACCAAGGGGTTAAGGTGAGCCAAAACACAACATTCCAGATAAATAAACACCTAAAAATCCACTCCTGTTGAAGTCAAGACAAGTAAGCATTTATGCAACTTGTGTTTGCTTCACCTTTGGGTTATGGGACCACATGAGAACAAGCACGTACAGACATATTGACTTAGCTACTGATTAAGAAAAAGCATTCCTCAATTCCAGTTGCAAACGATTACAAAGTTCTGCTTAAAGCAGTATTTCAGTTTCAGAATGCTAAGGAAATATGTGGGAAATTTAATAAAGAATAAAAAAAATCTAAGATGTATTTGAAACTTGTATGGTTAAAGCAAGAACAAACAAGACAATAGACTAATGCTTCAAAAGAAATCAAAGTAGCAAAGCAAAAAATCTGCAAATAATTTTTAAGAGTACTTAAAATAAAATGCAGTATCTTACAGGTCACATTCTGCAGAAGTGTATGGATTGAGTGAGATTTTTACTTGATTTAAAATCAGAGAAAAAAATTATCCTAGATAACAAGCATTTGTCAAAAAATGCAGGGAGATGCTTGCAGTGCAATCGAAAAAAGTGTCAGATTCCTTACTACTACAGCTACTCTTCCATGTGTTTAAATATTTGTTCACGGGTCCTTTACTGAGCACCCCAGGTGTATGACCTGCAAATTATTTCAAGAGCTAGAAAATTATGAAAATACATTCACTGGACTTTTTTCACCATTCTCTATAGAGGCTTTCTGTATCTTTTCTGCAAAGGTATATGCCAGTTATGTGGAAGTTATATTTTACTGGCACCCAGCTGTTATGTGCCTTTGGAATTTTCAGAGCATACTTGCTTTCAAAACACCTTTGTGAATCCTCCAAAAAGTTTAGGCAATGAAACACCTGAGTTTTTCCTATCTGTCCACAAGAATTGCAGAGAACAACAAAACTCAAGTGCACCTGCCCATCGATTAGGCTATGTGAATGCCTAGGGTTGGATACAAAACAGTGCTAAGTGTTTAAAAGCCATATTTGCCCCATTTTCATAGGGCAAGCTGCAAGTCCTGTTGCAAGTCCTGGAAGAGAAAGGGTTGCAAGTTCTGTTGCAAGCCCTTGAAAGGGCGAAGGGTTTGGAGTACTATCCTGAACGAGGGGGAGGGAGTGCCCTGAGGCCAGGCTCTCTCCATGCCATCTCCACCCACACAAAGCATGGGTAAGAGAGGCACATGACAGGTACTGGTGACAGAGTGGAGGTGGGACCTAAAAGAGTAGCTCCTTTTGTTCAACTCCAGTTGGCCAAACTCAGGATTCCTCCTAGACTATACTCCTACATGTTGTGACCAAAGGTAAATCTCTATCTCAACCTTGTTGGCTACTGATGAGCCAGACTAGGAACAAAACTGTGTATGTGCGTGAAATTCAGGCAGATCAAAATATAGTCAGAGGGAGAATCCAGCCCAAGGTACACTGAATAAGCTGCACAGAAAGCTAAGTACACTGAACAAGCTTCCTCATAATAAGAGATACAAATTTAAACAGCTGAGAGCTTGTCTAGTTTAAAAGTTCATTACCGCAGCTTAACTGGAATCTCTGTTTGAGAGTAAAACACACTGGTTAAACCTGAGGTTCTGGCCTGATCATTTAAACTACCCTAGAGGTAGAAGCTCATTCCCACAGTTTCCAAATTCCAGCTTCCAGCTCAGCAGCATTAGCCTTGGGACTCTTAGTTTACTAGCTGCCAGTTTCATATCCAAGTGGACATGAGAATATTTATATGCAAGTCCTTGTCATACTGATCAATGGCAATCAAGATAATAAGAGACAAAAGAAAGAACAGGTTTTCCAAAATCAGACTTCCAACTACTTCTAAAAACATTTAGAAGGAACAGAGCATTCAATAGCCTTTGTTCAGTATCCCAGGGGACATAGGTTACAGATGATTATCTGAGCTAGGAACTCACTGTCAAGCACAGCATTTGCTTGGTCGGGGCCAGCTGATAGCCACAGGGAGGAGAGGAAACTTGCAGAGGAACCCTACACTGCTTTCCAACCTATTTTAGGAAAGTCCTACTTCAGCCACAATTTGCAAAGCAATTTCTGATGAACCCCTGGCAGCTGAACTGATAAGCTGCTGCAGGCAAAGGACTGGTCTCACTCCCTCCTTCCCACTCCATCCCTGCACTGCCACTTCCTTTCTGAATCAAACATCCTTGCCAGTTAAAACCTTTACAATAAACTACCATTCAGCATACATTCCAAGCAAGAAATGTATGTGCAGCTTTTCAGACATGCATCCTGTGCCCTCCCCCAGCAGCAGGAGGTTCTTGTACGAAAAACCGCTGGCAAGAAAGAAATTGTGCTATTATTTCTAAATGTCCCGATACAAAATAAAGAACAAAACCAAAAAACTGAAAAGCCTCTTAGAAAGTAAAACAAACCAAATTAAAAAAACCCCACCCAAATCCCCAAAAAACCCAAAAAGAAGTACAATGAAGTCTTTATTCTTGGTGTCGTGTAAGCAAACAAGAGGCAAATGTGTTAAAAAGGAAACAGGAAATTTTTATTGGAAACAGCTTTATTTGTTAGTCTGTTTTAAAAAGCAGTCCTCCATGCTCAAATCAAGGGTAGGAGTTCCTTTTGTGTGTGATTGGGAACCATTAGTCCTTATTTACCCTCTTCCAGAGGGATTAGGAGAACTCAGTTCTTCCCCAGAGTAGTAAATGAAAATGGGAAAGGAAATGGGAAATTCCTTTTTTGTTAAAAAAACCAAAGTTTGTTAACTTTGGTTAATCTTGGTTCTTGGCCTTGTAAGTTTGCAAGTTTAGACCTTCAGAGTAAAAATATCTCAATTAACACCTTGTTTGAAACTGCAGTTGCAGAAAGGAGAACTGTAAGATATCTAAATTCTTTTGTTTAATGATACTTTCTCTCCCATTGAAAAGAAAAACCACAGTGATGCTGCAATAATGTTCTTTCAGAGAAAAAATCATCGTAGCAGTCCAGTTAAGACAGGAACAACATTTACTTTCATTCTTCTTCTTTGCTTCCATGAAATAACATGCAATATAAACACTAGTTCTTCAGGGTCTTCAGGACAAGGTGCAAAGCAGATGTATCTTTGTACAGTCATGCATTGACTCAATTTTCACCTAAGTGCTAAACATTCTATGAACAGTTTTTCCAAGCAGATGGTTTCCTCTTGCCTCAGCTCAGACACCTTTACAATCATATTAGCACCTCCACACCTCAGTTCTACTCATCTCACCTTTTGGCTCTGTTAAGAGCAGCTTTTAAAAACCTGTAGTGAGACTGGTAAAATCAGCACTGTCAAAATCAAATTTCAGATTTGATAGGAAAAAAATGGGCTTCGCTTCTTAAGGTTCACTTTAGTGTCATACATAACCGTTCTTTTTTGAGCTTCTTAATTTCTTCTTGGTCTTAATTTTTAAGTAAGTTATTCTAGTTGAAATTCATTATTTGACTTTTCTTGCAGAAGAGAAAAAAAAACTTGTAGAAATTGAATACAAAATCATCTTCTTGAATAAGCTTACAGGAGAGGCTCTCCCATACAATGTAGAGAATGATTCCAGATTTTTATGAAAGCTGAAGATGAACACACTATCTCCCTACTTTAATGCCTAAAACTCCACAGACTATCTGCATGTTTGCTAAGGCACAGAGGAGCACATGAAGCACACAGAGCACAAAGGATTCTTCCCCATCCAGGACTGATGGTTCATTTTAATGGCTGCAAGCAGCTGGCACTCTCTTTTTCTGTCTGTATCAGAAATTACCCCTCCCTACATGTCATGCCTCTGAAACTTCTGGTGCTTTGCAAAATTTTTGTTCCACTCAAAAACACTGTTCTGAGCTATTAAGAAACTTGAGATCATTCAGGACCATTTTTTTTTTAACACCAGCTGTGGTATATGTGAGAAATATTCTTCTTTGGATAGAATTCCACTGCCCAAGTACAAGCAATCATTTTTCCTAGTGCTTGAATTGCACCCCTGACATGTGAACTGTGGTCCCAACACTGGACTTGATCACACTATCCAACCACTCAGTCTATAGACACATGAACACAGATGTGAAATCTGAGACAAACCGGGGAAATAACTGCACTGTGGCAGCTGTCTACAAATGAGCAGCCCAGGCATTAAAAATGATAAATCAGTTCTGTGTAATGTCATATGCCTGCAGCCCTTTAAAGTTGGGACAGTATGACTGACTTCCTAAGAGTAAGCCTGTTATGTGTCCATGGCCTCAGATAGTTTTCACTTTGAAGATATGCGACTGTTGCTTGAAAATAATTAAATTCCTTCTCATAAGTCTGTTTTTCATCAAACTCATATTGTTAAATATTCCTTAGGCAGTATCATTAACTTAGTGCTCCACACCTTTCAAGAAAGCAGCACATAGCAAGGATTAAAGAAAGCAAAAATATAATTAGTGAAGAACAGCATTTTATAAGGATAATGGTCTCAAACACAAACTTGGGAGGTTTGTCAACAAATGTTCGACCCCTAAAAACTACAGCATTCTGAAAAGCCCATTAAAAACTCTTGCCAAATTTCTAACACATTTGGAATTTCTTCTACTTCTAGGAGAACAATCTAATCTTATACAAGTGTTCTAGAATAACAGTCTGACACATGCAGTCTATGAAAGATGCATTTCTAGAAGAATCAGTGAGATCAAGAGAACATAAAGCACAGCTTTTGAACTGCGTATGAGCTTACAGGTTTTGAAGTGAAAGCTAACAACCTTCCCAAGAGAGTAACTTTTTTCTCCTTTCACCTTCAAAGTGCAAGTTACATTTTGCAATTGCAGCTGCCTTTTTTGATGTGCTCCTGTATTTCACTGTGCTTCAATTTACCTTTTACAGTCAAATGATACATGCTGTGACCTCCACTTACTGCTGTCTGCCTCAGCAATCAATTTAAGCCAGTCAATTTAATTAATGAATGTGCAGTTTTAGGAAAATACCTCTTATTAAAAACTTTCAGAGGGATGGGGAGAAAGGAACTCACAAATTCCTGAGGGAAAGCATGTATGACACCAAATACATATAGTGCTTTCTAGTCATAAAACCCCTAAAAACAGTGATGAGTGTTACTCAGATATTCCACAACTATATAATGATGACTTAAAAAAATACTCTGTGTTGTCTCCTGCTGGCTTTGGGTTAAACATGGGACTGGCTGGCTTTTTCAAGTTACAGAGCCTTGAAGCAAGACAGTAACTATGCAGTTGATGTTATGTATAAACCACAGGACACTGGGAGAAGAAACAGAGTATGTTTGGAATTTGTGTGGGAACAGATGAAGAAGTAAGGAAACAGATGTTTAAGATCATATATTGATGTTTTCTCTGAAAAAAAAAGCAGGAAGTTTGAACACCATTTTTTTTTTTTCGGTCAGCAGAATTTTGAAAAAAGCAAACAGCTTACTTCCACTGATAGGATTTAGGCTTGTTTATTTTCTTATTGATGAAAGCTAAATAAAAATTTAAAAAAAAAAAATTAAAAAATGTAAATGGACTGGTTTCCAAAATATCTACAGAGTTGTATGTTGGTTGCATGTACTTTCCCTCCTTCCCAACTATACCAAATTACAGATTAGAGTACTTTTAATTCCTCACTAATACTCTTGCTAGCACAGCAAGCACAATACTGCTTTTGTGGACCAAAATTTAATTATTAGACTTTAACTTTTTCACAGTCTTCAGCATATCAAAATCACTTCAGAACTTTTTCAGCTCAAAACATAAAAAGAGAAACAACATTTGTTGAAAATATTTCAAACGTTTAGAGATTGAGCCAAGACTTGTTGAAATCAATGGGAGTCTCCATAAATTTCAGAGGACTTAGCTAGGACTTTCCCAGTGTGGATCCATGGGTCTCTAAAACCCAACAAAACTTTTGCAGGAATAAATGGGGTCAGTTTCACTATTTATAGCATGGGGAGAAACCCAGGTTTTCATCAGAGCACAAGGAAATACAGTGCCTGATGGCAGGTCAGAGAGGGCACAACCACCACCTCCTGAGCATGTCCTGACTGGCAAGACGTCCTTCCCTCTGCCAAGAGGACCAAGCACAACTGATTAGCTCCAAAAAACACCAAATCAACATAATTTTGGGATCTAATATAGGGCTACTGAAATGAAGGATATTCCCCATGTGTCTGTCAAGGCCTTTCCCTACACACTCTGTAATAAATTGCAAATACTGCTTATTTTCACACCATTAAATATGCTTCTAGCTGCCCAAAGTTAGGTGCATTACTTCCTAAGTTGTTGAAGACTTTGGGAAAGCATGTTCTAGGACACAAAATAATCATCATCATAACTCCTGGTTTACACTGCAAGTTAATAATTTCTGTTTTGTTTTGTTGATGTTTTGGGTTGGGGGTTTTGTTTGTTTGTGTGTTTGTGTTTTTTGTATTTTGCATTTTGAACATATACAGGAGAATTGAAATTTAAAAACTAATGTAATCTGAGGATAAAAACTAAGTTGTTTGATCAGAAAACTATTACTTGATGTGGCAGCTTTCCTGCCAAATAACAACTCTTTTTAGATTAAAGATGGTCTTCTCCCATCTTGTTTTTAAGAAGGTTCACAGATAAAGAGGAACAAGATGTCAGGAGACTTAAAAAACCCTCAAGAAATAATTGGGCACGTGGGTTATTTATCTGGCCTGCTTAACACAGGGTGGTCTTGGAGGAGGATTATTTGGGGCAGAGAAAGCAGTTAGTCAAATCCTCTGATGGAGGTCATGTTGACAGATTCCAGAGTGAGAAATCAACCCCTCCTCCAAAGAGTGGAAATAGAAGATGACTTTAACCTTCTCTTCTCCTAGAAATTACTTGGTTAGCATGACCTTTGAGAACATATTGAAGGGCAATCATTAACCATTGTTACTCCCAAGCCCAGCATGAGCATCCTCCAATTGTCCCCTGTGTGTTGTGGTGTGCAAGCTCACAAGAGTGCAAAGCTCAGCTCAAAGGTTCATGCAGCTCCAGAGGGAGGCAAAAGTGAGTAGGCCCAGCACAACAGATACTTCATCTAAAAAAGGGACAAAATGTGACACTACCTGTTCAGACCTAGGAAATAACAGTGCTGTATAAACTGATCTGAACTGGCCCAATGGTTTGTACAAAAGAAACAGATTTTCTAGAGAGTTACTTCTTTGAGCTTGTTAAGCCTCAACCTCAAAAGTATCCACGCATGAAGGGAGAACTGTATGGCAGAATGACTGTCTTTATATCATAACCATTTACAGCCAACCTCATTGATGGTCCAGTCCCAAACTACACCCTTGTGGATGATACAACACTAGATACAAAATACCAGCAGCACTGAACAGCCCAGCATAAAGCTAATTGCATCACAGACAAATGCCTTCTTCCATGATGCAGAATTAAAGATGTAAACATGGACTTTTCCAAAGCAAATATTACTATGAACATCCTCTTTTCAGATATTAGAGACAGTTACAGTATTGTCTGAGACACTGCATACTTGAAAATGCTTCTCTCAGTACAAGGTCTAATGGCCACATTTTGTATGGATGGAAGAAAAGAAAGTTAAAACAGATCATGAAGTTTTACACTGGAAAGTTTCTTGTATCTTATGTGCACAGGAAATCTGTTCTTAGAACTCATGGAGAACAGAGGCAAGGGTGGTCAGCAGAGCATCCAATTCTATAGGTACACATAGTCACAGAGAGAACATCCCCAAAAGGCAAAAATGCAATGGGGGAAAAGGGGTGAGTGGGGGGCAGGGGGGGCTATTTTTGTTAATCCTGAAACATCAGCACATTATAAGAACAGGTCTGGGGAGGTCAAACTGTGTCCACCACTGTCTTCAGCAAATGTCTTTCATGCATCTCCTTAGAAATCATTCTTAGTACAGACTACTGCATTTGAATAGAAAGATTTAGACAACTGTAAAAGAAATATATTTAGACCAAAGTCTACAGAACTCTGCACCCTTTTAGACTTTAAAAAAATGCCCCACAAGAACTAAGTAAGCCATCCTATTGTGTCTTTATTAGGAGACAGGCCAGAAAAACTATTTTTTCCTTATCCTGTCTCACCTACCACTGTCCTTCCCAATGGAAACAAATACTAGACAATATTTGAAAGAATATTCATTCTAAGAAATAGAAATGCTTGTCATGCTCTTCCAAATGCACCAGAGTAGTTCCCAATGGTCTGTGGTATTACCTATAACTTTCAGATAATGCAACTTAGTGAATTACAGCTAAATGGCTAAGTAATTCTCAACTCTCTTTTGGTTCTGCCAGTTCTGCCAATGTTATACTGTACTGGTAGATCTACAGATTTCAAAGATATGCTGAGTGGGATAGGGTAGCACTGTCAGCAAGAATGGCAGAGTAGGTGTAAAAGGAACCAGAAAGTTCCAATCACAGACCAATCCCATGCCTTTTTCATGAGAACTGCTCATCACTGAAGACAGAATTTGTGTTTTCCTTCAAACAGGAGGCAGGAAAGTAGAGGAGGAAAAGGAAAAACTTGGCAAGAAACTTTGGCAATCAAAAATCATGCAAGACAATCAAGATACCCTGCACCATGCAGAATTACTGATTGCTTAGGTACAAGCAAGAAATATGCCTGGAATTGCTGAAATTATCAAAATTACTGTATATCCACATTTACTGCATTACTGTAGAGAATACAAAATTTTGTAATTAATTCACCTTGAAGCACTGAGATTCAAACTGTAAGCAGAATAATGATACCTAAAGAATATGTATAAATTATACAGGGCATAATTTATTATTTAGTGGAGATCAACCAAGCAAAATTTCTGTGAACTGCATATAATTTGATTGCTGTATTTCTGTAACATGCACAAGAAGGAAGGGGAAACATCTGAAGTTATTTTTATTTCCCCAAGTCTTCTGGCCATACTGTATGAATGCTAGGGTGGGTCTGGCATTGTCTGAAATGTGTCAGGGTCCTTTTGCATAGCCTCATTTCCTTCTTCCTGTCGCTAGGAAGGATAGTTAAGCCTGAAAAGTGCTTGTTTACAGTACAGGACCATCCTGTTAAGCACATGAGTTCTCTTCCTCTGTCTCCTTTTAACCAGCCGAGGGTGCATTGTGTTTATGCTCAAGCCAGTAGCACAACTCCCATCAGAGGAGAACTGGGAGAGAAGTCTGAATCTCTCAAGAAGCACAAACATAACATAGTGTGCTATCCTGCCTAGGAAAAAACCCAACTTTATAGCGCAAACTGCATCTCCAAATATTTGTGGAACTCATAAATTCACATGCCTCAAACAAACCACTGCCTAGAATGTAATGGATCAGAAGACCAGAAAAGTAAAACCAAGCCACCTCATCTCCTTTTTCTAGGAATCTTAATATAAACATTCCAGATTAGTGCATGAGTACAACTACAGTACCTTTTTTCCACCCCCTACCAGAGGCAAAATACACTGGGAGCTTGTGAATTTCCATGAGTACCATCAGTCTTCCTCTCTGGCCCAGCAAGGGCAGCTGCAGAAGTGGCTGGGAAGACACTGACTCAAGAGTTAAAAATCATAGACTGAATCTACACTGCTGAGAAATAAAACCAAATAAAACCACCAGATATGTTCTTCCTGTTAACTACCAACCACTCAGAAATGACATTTTATGACATGTAGGATGTTTAGGCCTTATACTGTTTAAAACAATGTATCAGCACTTCCTTTTGATTAAAAAAAGTATCACTTAACAACCCAAGTTATTTTAAAAGAAGTCCTAGAGGCCATGAAAGGTAGCTCCAAATGCTCTGATTTCTATGAACTTGTAGGTGAAAGGAATCTTGTCAAAACAGTATCTACATCTTCTCTTGCATACACTGCATTCTATAATCAAAGAATCTCAGTCCTAATTACGACCTCATCAGCAAACTGAAGTAGTAACCCAAATCCATTAATTTGAGAGACATCCATCCCACTCCTGGCCATCCCAGCCTTTTTCTTTTTGTTTTTGTTGCTTCTACTGGAGATGCAGAGCAGGATGCCTAGAGGACAGGAGTAATAATACCTGATAGATACACGATAGCAGCCTACAGCTGTGGAATCAACAGACACACCTAATACCAACTCCATGTGCTGTCAGCCAGCAATGGCCTGCTTGCCAGACAGATGCTGAATCAGTCTGGCACTGAGCTGTTGACAGATTCATACTCAGAGGCTCATAAGAAATCTGCCTATTATCTTCCTTAAATTCACTACAAAACAGCCTTAAAACATAACCTGACTCAGAGAATTGTTACTAAATTGCTGTTAGGAATTTCTTGATCAGGGCAGGGCAATTCAAACAGATCACACTTACTCCTGTAAAAAATTAAAAACATCTATAATTGATGGCTAAGATAAAATTGCATTCTTCAGTCTTTCAAATCAGGTGTGTTAAGTGCTATGACACATCAGGCAAAACCTTCTGACTTAGTTAAATACATTGTTTAAACGTAGTTATTTCTTCAAATTTTCCCAAAGTGAATATGAGGGGGCAAAAACCCGAAAGAAATCTGTTGTAGCAAAAGTAAGTGCCTTGACTGGCAACAGAGCTCATTAGGTTCGTGGCAACACATCGCTCAACAACTTCAGAGTTTTGGTGGAACTAAGTCATTGCAGTGGTTTGCAAAGAAAAGGAGGGTGACACGGGACGTAAAACTGACCGACTGGAAAACGGCATCGGCTTTCTGTTTTCCTCGAGAAGGGAAAAAGGAAGAGGGGGGTGGGGGTGAGCCCGTCTGGCAGGAGGTGCTGCTCCTCCACCGGGATCAAAGCCGCCGGGGGTGACATCAGGGCTGGCCACCGCCGCACGGGGGGAGCCACCGGGCTCCTGGAGGCCATCGGGCTAATTACGGAAAACTTCAAAAGGAACTCGACGGTTCCCGTCTCGCAAGGGCTCCCAGAAAAGAAAAAAAAAACACAAAAACCCAAAAAACCAACAAAACACCCAAAACAGAGAGAGACGAGAATTACGGGGGGAAAAAAGGAAACGGGAAAAAAACCCCCAAAAACCAAAAAACAAACAAAAACACCAAACACACAAACAAAGCAAAACAAAACAAAATACAGCAAAAAGAGAGAAAGAGATGACGCCACGGTGATCTTCAGGGAGCGGCCGCATCCCGAGCGGCGCTCCGCGCCCGCGGCACCCCGCGCGTTAACCCTTTCGGCCGCGCTTCCCAGACACAGCGGCAATCCCGGGCTGGCACAGCGGCAATCCCGGGCTGGCACAGCGGCAATCCCGGGCTCTGCAGCGCTCCCGTCTCACCTGGGGCTGCCGCCCCGACGGCGCTTCCCACCGCGCACACGGGGCCGGGACCCGCGGCCGGGGACACCGCACGGCGGGACGGGGCAGCCGCCCCTGCCAGCGCCCTTCCCGGGAGCTGCGGGATAACACCAGCGCATCCCGACCCCCGCTGCCCCACGCTATCCCCACGGCGCTGCCCGGCAACGCCGGCCGCGATGCGCGGAGCCCGCGCCCCCCAGAACGGGCCGGGAGGGGATCCCCGAGCTTACGTGTGAGGATCATGGTCTCCGCCGGCCGCGGGGGCTCCGCGGGGCTGCCTGCGGGGCCGGCTGGCTGCGTCCCTGCCCGCCTGCCCGCCTGCCCGCCTGCCTGCGCGGCGGCGGCGGCTCGCAAGTGACACCGGCCGCGGAGCAGCGCAGCGCCCGCCCGGCCCCTCACGGCCCCCGCCCCCGGGGCCGCCCCGCCCCCGGCCCGCTGCGCGCCCCCGCCGCGCCCGCGAGACCCCGGCAGCGGGCACCCGCCTGGGCACGGGCCCCGCCGCGGCTGAGGGAGCGGGGACACGGGCGGGCACACACTGGGCACGGGCCCTGCTGCGGCTGAGGGAGCGGGGACACGGGCGGGCACACACTGGGCACGGGCCCCGCCGCGGCTGAGGGAGCGGGGACACGGGCGGGCACACACTGGGCACGGGCCCCGGGCGGCTGAGGGAGCGGGGACACGGGCGGGCACACACTGGGCACGGGCCCCGGGCGGCTGAGGGAGCGGGGACACGGGCGGGCACACACTGGGCACGGGCCCCGGCGCGGCTGAGGGAGCGGGGACACGGGCGGGCACCGGGCACGCACCCGGGCACACATTGGGCACACGCACCCGTGCACACGCACACACTCACACGAACGCGCACACACACATACCCTCTCCTCTGCCCCTCCACCGCGCATCCCAGGGGAATTGCACAAACCAAAGGTAATGCGGTCAAAGACGACAAAAAGGCTTCTGTGCCTTTTGTTCCTTCGGTTTTTAGTGGCTGTCAGCTCTTGCCAGGTTTATCAAAAGCAAAGCTCTCAGTATACTTTTTCCGGGAAACACGGAGAAAAGAGTTGACTGAAAAGTCATCGTGGCCCCTTGGTGTTATAAATTGAGAGGTTTGGAACTGCAGCCCCAGGCATGGGGGATGCTGAGCCTTCAGCCAGAAGCAAGCCCTGCAGGGTGGCCAGGGCAGGGCAGTCCCTCCCTCTCCGCACGGCGTGCTGAAGAGTGCTGTGAAATTTTACAATTCCTGAGCACCGTCAAAGTCTCAGTCTGAACCTGGATGGAAAACGAGCGTTTTTCCTATGGGGACCACAGCGCAGTGATAGGCAAGTCTTGGAGGTATTGTCTTCATAGCTCTGTGTCTGGGAGTTGCTATCTACGTCACTCATTCCCCTTTATACTTCGCAAATTTTTTTCGTTGCTTGGTTGACGCATTCGGGATTGTAAAATGGCACAAAACAGGTACTTTTGAGCAGCTGCCAAACTATAAGCATGGAAAAAGTATTGTGAAAATCTGAAAATATCTGGACCCTGTCAAAGATTATGATTGGTTCATTTTCTTCCAAGCCAACATAATTTTTTATACTCACTGATGTTATTCTAACGTTCAGTTGTCATTTCTGCACTATGAATACAGATATAAAGTATACATAATGAGATGCTTGAGCTGGCAATTTCCTGAAGAATAAACATCTCCCCCTTCTAGAGGCTGCAAACTGTGGCCAGTTGGCCATTGTAGTGTTGTTTCTGGAAACCCCTACACAGCTCTAGGTCATTAATTTACTTTAATAGCCTAGAAGAGGATGGAAATGCACTATATTTTTGAGCTTAACTTTACTTATGTTACCTGGGTAATCGATTATTTCTTCGTATCTAACCTGGCTCATGCACTTTTTGGCATAGCCACATTTACCTTCATTTTTGAATGCTTCTTGTAAGGCCAGGATATATATTTATTAGATAGGTCAGGCACATAAAATGTTAATTCCTAACTCTAGCATGGGGAAGACAGACATATGCTATGCCCCAGCTGTTGTACAGCCAAAGTAATCCCAATCTAATTGGCTTTCTGCATATATTGTCTTTTGTTTTATGCAGTTGGTAGACTACTAAGTGTCAGAGTAGTCCTGATGAGATGAAGTATACTGGATGCATATTGTGTGTGATTCTCAGTCTGAATTCCAGGAAAGAAAAGAAAAGAAAAAAGAAAAAGAAAAAAAAAGAAAAAGGAAAAGAAAAGAAAAGAAAAGAAAAGAAAAAAGAAAAAAAGAAAAGAAAAGAAAAGAAAAGAAAAGAAAAAAAAAAAGAAAAAGAAAAAGAAAAGAAAAGAAAAGAAAAGAAAAGAAAAGAAAAGAAAAGAAAAGAAAAGAAAAGAAAAAAAAGAAAAGAGAAAAGAAAAAGAAATTTCTCCAGTAAATATCCTCAAAAGGAAGGGGTGGGGGGAAAGGAAAAAATACCAAGAACGTGTAGGGAAACATGCTGGCCCAAAGGCATTTCTATCACAATAATAATGCTGGAACCTGGAGACCACCAAGTGTCAAGTTAATACCCTCTGTAAAAAATCAGGGTTTGTTCCTGTAAACACAGACTGCCTAAGCTGCTTCCTGGACCAAGCCTTCATTTTGTATAGGAAGCTTTTGTATAGGACCCACAGGAAGCTTTTGAAGGAGGAGAGAATGGACTTCACAGAAAAAATGGGAAAGGTTGGGAGAACTTGGCATTGTGAAAGGGAACTAAAAAGATATAGAAATGAGAGGAGACATGTACAATAGGGAAGTAAAAATCCAAATTGAGAGGGCTGTGTGGTAGCTGCAAATCAAGAATTTGAAGTCAGTTTCATTTGAGGGTTCTGAGAGGGATGAGTGATAAGATTGGTGAATACTTGACAAATGTGTCCAGACACAGAAGATGGGAAACTCTCAGTAATTAAATCAAGGGTTATCATTCTCCCCTCTACCACTTGGTTAAATAGCAAATGAATGCTATTTAATGAGGATGCTCGACAATGAAACACTATGCTTGTGCTTTAGTTCAGCACTCCTGTTCTACTTGCAAATCTAATTAGCTTCCAGAGTAAAGGAGGAATGTCCATCCTCATTCAGTCTCTGCAGACATGTCAGAAACAGTGACTTTTGTGATGGAGCAGTCTGTCTGTTGGGATCACTGCTAAAATAGACGCTGGAGGATTATCACTGACCTGGATTAGATAATCTAAAAGAGAACGGCTTTGATTGTAGTTTGTTATCAACTGCTGAAGACACACAGTCACTGGGCTTGCATTTTAACTTGGAATTCTATAGGGCTGCTTAAGCAGGCGTACTTTGGAGCTGAAGCAAGGCACCAGTCTCACATTTGCTGTAAAACGTGCTCAGAGTAGCATTCCACCTGAGGCATGGGTGTTTAACAGGCTACAGCCACCCTAATCACTCATCCGGCTTTAAAGAGGGTTGTGAAATCAGGAGAGCTTTGGCCTTTAATATTTTTATTTCTTTATCTCTCTGGCTATTCAAAGAGCAGGCAGCTGCCTGACAGAGACACAGGATTTTGGAAGTAGCCTGCCTAAGAGGATTGTTTCTGTGGAGTTCTGTTATCCTTAATGCAATCAATGAGCTCTTGCTGGATGGTAAAGTAATTGTAAAGGATTGCCCGACAGGCACAATTACTCAGTTTAAAAGGTGAATTCTCCTTCTGTTGTAACTGCATAAGGGAGTGATTTGCAGGAAGGCATCTAATAATAAGGACTTGATTGTCCTCTGCTTTCCCTCCCAGGCCCAAATGCCTTAATGGTTAACTGTACCCCTGTCATCCTTTTTCTTCTACATAGTGCAGTACACAGAGAAGTTCCAATTCACAATTAGTCAACTGACCTGCTGGTACAAACACAGGATTGTCAGACACATGACTGCAATTCTAAATGCTGTATTAATATCCTCTTAGCAACAGCATGATAGATTATGGAGCAGTTTCAAACTGAGTTTCCAGGCCTCTGGTTCTGGGCTTGGATTCCTTCTCCACCAGGGTATATTTGTATGTAGTATTTCCATAGCCCAAAGGACTTTCCTGTTCCAACCATTGTCAGTGAAATAATTAAGTCTGAATTTTCTAGCACTTGACTTTACTGAAAGTAATTGCTTAAAGAAGTCTGCAATTGTTCAGACCTCTTGACGAAGAGTGTTTACACTATCACTTTGCAGAGATAAGTGATACTAACAGTGCCTTGCTTCCAGAGAAGGGAAGACATGAAACCAGAATCACAACGACATTACTCCAGAATCACAAAATGAAAGCATCTACCCAAAATACTTTTAAACAAAATATATAGTAAATTCACTATATTGCACAAACAGAGGTGCTGCTCTGCAGAGTGTAATTTATGGGCTCTCTGCCCTAGAAATCTTCATATAAAAATGAACACTATCAGAAATGTTACCAGCTTGTCATGTTTATTAGACTCTTGTAGCTGATCCCAGGCAGCATTCAGTTGGGTGTCTTCCCCCTTTCTTTAAGCAGTAAAAACAATAAAGAAAATTAACCTTGCCTTATTCTTTGTGGTCCATAAAAGCAACAATTTCAAAACAAGAGGTAAGGGCTATGTTTTTGCCTATTTTTGAATGCCATCAAACACCAAACTGAGAGTTCAACAGTTCAGGCTGGAAATGAAATAACCAAGTTCACACTGTATTTAGGAAAGACTCTATTCTATAAAGGCACAACGGAATAAGAAACAAAAAAGAAAATTAAATTGACAAAGATACAATTTGGTAAAATATAAATATGGGAAAAATAAAATAGGAGAGAAAATCAGTGTTTTTATTCCATTTTAAACAGAGAGGATAAGCACTTTAGCCTACATGACATAACATTGGTTTATAGAAATTGGTGGAGATGTAAGGTATCTTTCCCATATTGTGGTTAAGATGCTGTCACAGGTGAAGGTTTATTTTTAAAGACTGCAGAATGTTATGCTGTTAATGGGTCAGCCTTCCCTTCAATTAAAAACTGTATTTTTACCTTAAAAAGGTGATTCACCTTTGCAAAAGTAACCAACTGAATTTAATGTTCAAGAAAGCAGGGAAAGTAGGTAAGCTAAACCTTATCTAGAAGTGCTTAGAGAAGCATAGTTATAATTTCCAACCTGTGATGAGAGCTCAGAGATGATCCAGAGTAAGTATATGCCTTGTGACACATAGAAGTCCTTCTTCCTTATATTTAGAAAAAATCAGAATAACTGTACTATTACTGATAAAGACAGCATTCATACTTGATCACTACTTCACAAAAAGGAATCTGAACCTGAAATTATCAGGATGAAAACCTCTGCATGTTTGTGGTAAAAATGGTTGTGTAAGGGAGATCTAGTGGATATGCAAGTTAAGGGGGACTGACTGTTGCACTGCATTAGGGAAAGCTGTAATGAAGGTTGTCTTGGCCAAAGCACCATCCCTAGGTGCACTTGCCTTGGTGGCTGTGTGGCAGCAGAGCTCCATGGCACCAGGAGTCATCTCCTAGCCCTCTCCTTTTTTTTTGGGTCATTTAAAAGGCGATATCGGTGCCCGAGTCTCATCCAAGTTCTTTTCCTCTGTGCTTACAAATCACAGTGTGCAATCCAATGTCAGAGGAAGACAGCACAAAGAATGCTTTTACTCAAAATATGTATTACAAAATGATCAAAAGGTGAGCAACCTGATCATGGTGTAAAATGATGGCAGGGAATAAAGCTTAACTTTTTGTTGCCTGGGAAATTAATTTTTTTTTTCAGAGCAGTGTCTTGTTTTCACTCTGTGTTCTTGTGACAGCAGCTATATCATTACTGAATCAACCTGCTCTTCCCTTTTCATTTTTAAAGCAAGTAGATTTTAGTTCCCACATTTAAAACCACCAGTTTCCAAGGCATTCCAATGTTAGGATGCATTTCTTTAAACCTCATTCTCTTGTCATGCACGACCTCCAGTCTGATGAAGAAAAAAAGGTCAGCTTTTACAGAGAGACAACAGTAACCTTTCATTAAACAAGATGTAAGATGTAAAGTGGCCACTAGAGTAGATGAAAACTGAAAGACTGATGCCTTAAACATGTCAAAGCAGTGGTTAAAACTTGGTTTATGAAGCAGCTGTGTTGTTATATTACACATGAGATACTAGACTTTCCAGCATGAGGCACTGGGATTATAGTGTCCAGGTGGAGTTAAAAGGAGTAAAGGGAAAAGGAAATAAAGGTTTTGGGGTGGGCTTTTTTTGTTGTTGTTGTTGTTGTTGGTTTTTGTTGTTGTTGTTGTTGTTGTTGTTGTTGATTGGTGGTATTTTTAATTATATTGAGTAAAAAAAATCATGAACAATGAAAAAATTATTTTCGAAAGCAAATTTTTTCTTACTTCTATCTTCCATCTTGTGGGATCCAAAGCTTTTTACCTAAATGAACTCTATATTCATTAAACTTATTTCCTCTAGAGGAAATAAGCACATGCACCCACATAGACCAGTTGATCCATTGTGTGAGAGACTGTTTCTGTTTTAGCCTTGGGGAAATCTCCAGGACTCAGGAAATAATTTTGAACCCAAGACTCAGTAAAGCATGGTAACTATGGCAACTGGAATACATACATGGTGATGGCTAATTTCACATCAGCATTCATCAGAGGTGGTACAAGCTTGGTACTACAGCATGGAGAGTAGCTATTGTTAATGTCATGTGAAGCTACAGAGACAGGGAAGAAGGAAAACACATGTTAATAAGCCCAGTGAGCAAAGTGAGGTCTAGTGTAAGTCATAATAGATTCATAATGTTGATCCTGTTCTTGACAGCATAGTAGACTGAGACCCAAAATATCTATCTGCAGTCTAGTTTTAAGTTATCAGGCAGCCTTGGTCTATCTATTCTTTCATATTTCATTTTTCCTTAGATAAATTAGGGAGAATAGCACATGCTTTTTTTTTTTGGCAAAGTGTTTTAGAAGTACTGTAGAAAGTGTACTGCATGAAATTATTTTTATTTATGTCTGATAAAATTTCTCATAGAGATTGCTAGTTCGGCTGCTCCTTTCATTGTTCATGCCCATGCTCTTGCTTATTGTAACTGAAACCCAGCTTATAGCAGCAATTACCTTGCCTTTTACTGGGAGATGTGTACATGCAGACAGTTATTTAAGAGCACCTTAAGTAACTTGCTAGAGTGTCAACACCCATAATGATGTCTGAGGAAAGACAAGAGAAGTGGAGGGGGAAGCTTGCTGTCATGCCAGCAAGAACAAACCGAGTTGGGGAAGATTTATTAGGTGTATATTGCTCAGATAAATGTGATCCTGGCTTGAATGAGAGCCAGCAATAGCAAGGGGAGGGGATCAGGCAGAAAGAAGTGGCTGTTTGGTCTTCGTCAACAGAGTCAAGACCTGACGAGGATTAGGAGGAGTAACAGAATTATTGGGGGGCTCATTCATCACCTTAAAATTCAGGATTATGAATTCTAAATGGATGGTCAGTTTAGCTGAAAAATGCATCACCTCCTTCTTGCTATATTTCTTTTTTTATGGCAGTAAGTTAGAGAGTGAAAGTATTGCATGATGTTATTTGTGAACATGATACAATGCACAGAAGTGACTGACATGTTAATAAGTGCTTTCGTGTTTTAAAAACAAAGTCTCATATTCTGTTACACGACCACAAGAAAAAGAAACATGGAAAGTGGTTAGTAAGCTTTCATATTTCAACACTGTCACATTATGAAGGGCTACCTTTTTTACTCTCCTTGTTTCTGAGTTTTTACCTTTGTCTTCATATCATTTTACAAAGACATATGGTAAATTAGTTAGTTCTTGAGAGAGGTAAATCTCTCATATCTAATCTTAGCCCAGAGCAGTTTTTGAGTACCTAGATTCTGAATTAAAAAACCCCAAACTCCTATTTGTTATGACTGGATATATATGAAAAAGCATTATTTTTGTTAAAGAAAAAAATATCAGGATTCTGTCATATTCTGATTTTTTTTTTTCATTTAACTTCAAAGTGTAAATACAGATAGTAGTGATTGGAGAATGCTTTAACCTAAACTTCTTTGCCCAATATACCTGGTAAACTGAGGTTACCATGCTGTTGTATAAAATTTTACAACAGTTCTGTCGCTAGACCAACAAAGTAATTCCTACACTTGCTTTCTATTATTTTAAGTCAAACATGCTATGAAACAGATTCTTTCCTGTTGTAGTTGGTCTTTTTAAAAGCCTGTGGTTGCACAGTAATTTGCAAGAGCTATGCATTTTGTTGCTGTTAGACACAAGAAATTGATAACAGGCAAAGTTTATCTTATTTCCTTTTATAGCAAATGTTTCAAATTTCTGTGTGACACCTTTAGTATAGCAGCAAATGTATTCTGAAGAAGCCCTTTCATTTTCCATGACCAGCTGCACCAGTAATATGATGCCCTCTGTGGGTGTCTGAAAAGTTATATATGTGGAACAAATATGCTGATGTTTTTAAAATGTTTTTGCCATTGGATTTTCTGGATCTTTTGTTTCTGTTGATTTTACTGAAGATTCAGTAATACATAGGATGGGTGGTAGAAAATAATAAGCCTTAAGAAGATATGGAACCTGATTATTTCTTCATAGAAAAGGAAGTTAAAACTATGAACAACATTATTTATTGGATGCAGTACTAACAAGGGTTTGGATAATTTCTGGTCTTGTATTTTAAAATGATAAGGATCCATTTTGAGAAAAGCAATATGGGGAAAAAAATTGTCGTTGAGCTAACCTGCTTTTTGTTTGATCACTTCAGAGTGATCAGAGGCTTCAGAGAGTTCAAGGCAGCCAGGGACAGACCTGTGCTAGGATCAATGGGGCAAGTGATTAACGGTAATAGGACCTACTGAACCTTCCATGCTCAAACCAGAACTTTCCCTCCTTTGAAACAAGAGCCTTTACATCACTCAGTAGAATTGTATTTCTCATGAGCAGCACTAGCGTACAGAAATATTCTCAATGTTCTTTGCTGAGGAGTCTTTATTTTTCCAACTGCAGATCTCAAGATTAACACTGCTCCTGGCCTCTGATTTCTACTTGGGAAGTATAAACAATGACTTGAAAGGTGTATAGGCAGAACTTTCCATCTGATTTACCAGTAGATTTTTATAATCTCTCATGCATGTCATATTAACCTTACAAACTTAATAACCTAAGACTAAAGAAACTAAGGTTGTCTCTTAGCTCCTTAAATCAGTGTTAGCATCAAGAAAAATCTCTAAAAGTATCCTGAAAATTTAGATGCTAACAAGTTAGAATATGGAATTTCTGAGCTGATGAAGTGAACTGAATTATTAGGGAAATATTTGGAGATAAAAGCCACATATCACCTGGCCTAGGGTGCAAGAATCCCACTTGTCAAAAAATTATGAGCCAAATATCCCAAAATCATATACTGTTTTGGATGTGGTTTTATATCAAAGACAAGAAGATTATGTGACTGCAAATATGTAAAAAATGAACCAAATCACCAAACTGGTGTTCACCTTTATGTTCAAAGGTATCTAAAATGCTCAGTAGCTTATCTCCTTTGCTATTTCTGTTGTACTTCACAAAGTTAGCTGAGTTCATGATGAGGTTTGAGCCATGAGGGAAACTTCCTGGCTAGCATACAGAGTGAGAACAGCAGCAGGTCATCTTTAGGTTTGCTTTTGAGGTAAGGAGTTATTGCCCACCAAGGTAATCTCTGAGCTAACCTAGGATTCTTAGGTGCTCCATCTTTTTATAATGGGCAAAGTAACTTTCTGCATTGCCTTATGATAAGACTCTTTCCCCCCTAAGCCATATAAAAAGGTTTATACTTTGAATAAGAATTTCTCATCTTCATGTCTGTAGCACCTGTGCTGGGTATTCAGTACACCTACTGCCAGCTGCTCTACCTCTTTTTTTTTTTTTCATTTCCTTTCCTCCCATTTCTGTCTTTGCCTTCTTTTCCCTTTTATAGATAGCTTCTACTAATTACAGTTGCAAGGGGCAGAAGTGCCTTCCTTAGATCTTCTCTTCTTTTGCTAACCCAGGTAATGGGCAGAAAGAACATTAGGTCCAGAGTAATTGGATAGTGACCCCCAATGAGGGAAAAGCACACAGACCTAAAGGAGGAGCTGAGAGGTGAGTTTCTAGATTCTCTAGAAGGAGCTGAGAATCTAGAATGCAAAATGTAAATATTGGGAGACTGAGAGATGAGAACGCTGCCAGACTGAGTAAATTGTGACCGAGTAGACTGTACCTGCAATTTTAGTAGTACAAATCTAGCAATTAATTTAATGCTTCCATGGAGCCAGTTGATATCCAGTGCTCAGAACACTTGGATATGAACAAACAAATTAAATGAAGGAGGAAAGAGAATGGTCTTCAAGTATCCTGATGAATTTCTGCTAGAATTGTTTCATATAGCAATTAGTTATGTTAGGACAAACATTATCAGAGTATGCTGAGTACAATCTAAACCAATGAAATGCTGCCTAACACTTTGTAGCAACTCTATAATGTATTGCTGAGCATTATGGTAAGCCCAGACAATTGTGATGGGTTGATCTATTTGGCATTAAATAGTATTTGTCAGCTTACTAGTTCTCCTTCCTCGGTTAGGAAAGACTTTGTTTATTTCAGAATGGAAAGGAATTTAAACCTCATTTGTACAAATTCATATATGCAATTCTATTTGGTTTGAAGGGTATATTGAAATTGGAGTGCATAAATGCTTGCAGGATCATGTGCTTAGTTTTTTTTGGTGATGGATATCCAGGATCTTTAACACACCATTTCTATTTTCTCAGCCACACTTCATCTGAAACTCTTAAACTCATTCCATTAAGCATATCTCCTCAAGAATGAAAAGCTGATGCTTTATCCTCTGGCCACTTGTACCCACTATTTCTGATCTGACTGATAATGCCAGAAGTCGAAGTACAGATTATCAGAACAGCAAGGCTTTTCATAATGGTCTCTCTGCATGAAAAGTCCATGTGTCAGCTAAGAAAATGAATTTTTAATAATACTTGGCACTGAATGAGTGGTTTGTCTCAACAGAGTGCATCAAGCACTGCTTATCTGATCTTTGTAACTCTGAAATAGGTTTCATCTATTTGAATGATCTTTTTCTTAGCCATCTTTATATCAAGAAGCTTATTCAGGATATGATATCCTAAATTTCAACACAGGGATTTACTTTTTTAATAAGGAAATAAAAATACAGTGGGGATATTTACATTGGTGTGCTCAATAGTATTTCTCTATTGGACAGCAAACAAAATTTTTCATGCCTGTTTAAATTTTTGGAGAAATTTATGCCATCTTTTTAAGCAAGGCAAATATTATGAAGTTTATGCATGAGTTTAATATATCTTTCAAAGATGCTATCAACGAGTGTGATGTCCTTTTCATTCTGTACTTAATTACTAAGTATAATTTTGAGTACACGATACTATGCAAACTCGATGTAATGTCACAGAATGCAGCTCTGCAATTTGCAGTGCTGGCAAATAAAGGCTCTTAGTCAGTTTTCTTTGTAGCAGTTTGACATAGACTATAGTCCTGGGTTTGCCTTAATTGAATTTTTGATAAGGAGGAAAAAGGGCCAGCAGTCAACATGCTACAACTGTGTATGCATATACTGTGAAGAAGTAAATATGCCTTCTAAAACTTATTTAGAGACAAATGCCTCTTCTTTGATTTAGATTTGGAATAGTAATCTGAAAAAAAATAAATATATACATAGAAAAGCAAACTAGTTATTCTTGGTTCATACAACAGGAGCAGCTTTAAAAAACAAGCATTTCTTCGTAGACTAAAGATGAATTGAAGTTCTCCAATTCCTGTAAAAATGTGTGTATCTACAGTCATAGTTTGTTCTGGATCAATTCCAGTGCATTGTGACTATAGGAACTAGAAAGGAAAACTCAAAAGGGTATTTTTAATCACTTTTACCTCTATTAACAATGTGATGCTATTTCCATTGTTCCTGTTATAAAAATAAGTAGCTGACATGTTCCCCAGAATTGATTATTGTGTTTTAGTCAACAGAACAGCCATCAAGATATTTCAACCTATCAGGAAAGGGAGTGGAAAGGAGCTGACAGAGAAACCTCAAAGGAAGGACAAGACACTGTGTCTTTTGTCCTTTGTTCCAAGATGGAAATAAACTGTCTCCACTTTTGATAAGCTTTTCTTTTGATCTTTGTTTGCAATAATTAGGGTTAGACACTAAGTTATTTTATGAACCCTTTCAGGTTTAGCCCCCTCTTAGTTAATATGGATATGAGTTATTTGGTCTCAGCAAACAACTACATTTATTAAGTTTTTATTATTTGCTTTAATTTATGTAGATTTTGCCTAATATGCAAGGGAACTAGATAGTGATAGATTTGGGGGAGATGAAAAGTATTACTTTCTACAGATTTAATTTTACTCCATATTTTATAATAGTGAACGAGAACATAAAATACATAAAAAATCAGAAAGATCTGTTTTCTGTCTGTCTGTGTCTATTGTATAAATACATATACACACATATATATATAATTTCTAGCAATTTAGGAATGCTTATCATACTGTGCTTGCCTCTAGTTTAGATGTTTTGGAAAGTCTGCACTCTGCATAAAGCTAGTGCTTAGATTACTGCTCTCATTTACGAGTATTGGTAAATATGCCAGGCTGTGGAGAGACACAGCCTTTTACTCTAATTCATGCTGAAAGAAAAATTTGATCCAGGCATCAAGGGAAATCCTGGGAAATAAGAATTTGGGATTCAGCTAGACGAAGTTAGAAGCATAACTGGAGTGTTACCTGCTTGTGGTGCAAACATAACAAGAAATTCAGGTGTTAGTTTAAGAACAAATGTGTTTTTCTTTGTTTGCAAAACTAGACTTTATCCTAGGCAAAAAACCCCCAACAATCCAAACCCAAAACAACAAACAAACCCAAACAAACAAAACCAATGAACTCCAAAACCACCAAACTGAAAACCATCTCCACAAAACAGTAAAACAAATTAATCTGAGTACTTAAATACATTGTAAATCTAGGCAGTTTTCACATATATACCAGAATTCAGGATACTAGATACTACAGAGGAAAAACAAACATAATAGTCAAAGAATGTAGGCATCACGACTTCGGAAAACAGTCCAGAATTAAAGTGTGTATATATTTTTACATCACTGATCACAGATTTTAAAGATCATTGTAACAATCTGACCCACAAGTCTTGCTTAGGTTTCCTGCTTCAAGTTGAATCTCTGGCATTTTCAAATGCCTCCTTTAGGAATGCACCTTGATTCTAGGGTTACAAATGACAACTTCAAAGTTTAACATGACAAATTACTTCCGAATTTAAAATGTGTGTCTTAGTATAAATTTTTATCCTCTTAGCATCAGTACCTAGAATTTCACCAGTGTTCTTTTGTATTGTCCTGGAGATCCCAATCAAGCTGTGGGATTGCATTGAGAACTAAATGATGCAAAGCTGTAACATCCCTCCTAATGTCAAGGACAAAAAATATTATGTGTGCTTTGCTGAGACACATCATTGCATTAGTATACTGTTTCATGTCTGCAGATTTAAAAAATGCTATAATTTTCAGTAGCTTCCTGAAACATGTAATATAGTCATTTACTGGAAAATATAGAATGCTCTTTAAGGGATCTAAATTGCTGAATCTCTGTCTCTCCAGTGGAATAGTCTACTCTTATCAGCTGAATGAGTGGTACAGTCTAAACAAAGGGTAATAATGTTCAACTGGAATTCCAGGAAAGGAAGCTTAATGCGAACTTCCTGATTTAACCTTACAAAAATAGAAAGGTTGATAGGATAAGTGAATCACTCAGAAGAGCAGATTTTGCTTCATTTAATTAAAATAGACCATAAAAATGTCAAAGTACCCCTTTGTAATGTTCACTGCAAAACTCACATGTAAAACTGTTTAGAGTATCATTTTCGTGCATGAGACTGAGAAAAGTTTCCTCAGAGAAGCAACTCAATTTTCTCAAAATTTCTTCTCATTTTCCAGCCTGGAAAACATGGTGACAGCTACATGGACATTTCTTATACAATTTCCTGTATCTTCTGCTATTGGTGGATCAGGAGGTAAATTTGGAACTTCTGCTTCTGGGAGGTAATTAGCAAGACGGAGATGCATGAATATTGAAGAAAAACAAAAGAACTATTTTGAGCCTCAAGAAGAGGTTTTGCTAGGTCCAGTTTGTGTTCACTTTGACTTCCTGGCAGTGGTAGTCACTCGAGTGTGGAATAAACTCACAAAGAAAGTGGAATGAACAATTTTTTTAACAAGATACCAGGTAAGTTGCTGGGAAATGAGCAAGTGAAGTGGTGCTTTATTTCTGGTGGAATGGAAATGACAATGTAGTAGGCCCTCTCAATCTCTAAATTGTGCAAATTTGTAACCTTTCAACACCTTTATATATATACACCTTTATATATAGCCAATATGAAAATGTAAGTCAGGCAAGTGACAAACTGTGATTACAACTGTCTTCTTGCCCTCTACAAAACCAGCAGGAAAAAGTGCAAAAAATATGTGTGTACTGCTATAACCCTCTCAACAAAAACAAGCAGGATATCCACAGGACTGCCAGAGGCCATCCATATCAGAGGAACGTGCATCCCATTTCCTGAGTCTTGCATGTGTTCAACCCACCATCAATGCTTGCCTCAGGTGGAAAGTTTTTACTTAACATTTGAGCCTGAAAATTTCATCTTCTTAGAAATGGCTTTTTTGCTCAATAATTTTCAGTTCCTAAACTCTTCCAGGATCATGTTCTGCTTAATGGCAAGCTGATGGATGAGAATCTTTTTGTGCTCTTAGGCAGAACCTTGCCACTGCTGGCTTTTTTTTCCTGATCAGGGTTTCATCCATCCCAGACTGTTTTTTTGTTTGTTTGTTTGTTGTTACCAGTTTTTATTGCCTTCCAGTTTGTTCATTTCTTTTATTTTGTTTTTGTGGTTGTATGTTTTTTCCTTATTAACAAATAAAATTGCCCAGAATGGGATTTCAGAGAGAACTTCATGTGAGAGGGCTGCTGTGTGCATTTATGGCTGAGTGCTGCCACAAGAAAACAAGAAGAGCCGGACCTGGTGTAACATCATGTGTGCATGTGAAAAATCTTCAGAAACATGCTGAGGGTACATATGGATGACTGACAGCATTTGCAATTGGAAGAGGTGCAGCTTCAAGTTAATACTGAATTCTATTTTATTAGATGACACTGACATCTATTTTACTCATTCCTGATCCCTCAGGCAATTCAAGGACAGGATTAATCGAGCCTGATATAACTTTGATTTTTGTTTTTTCAGCCAAGATGTGAAGAAAGTGAGGAATCACTTCTACAGAAAATCATATGGGAAGAGGAAGAAGGAAGAGGGAAAAGAGTGGCACAAAAATCCTAAGCTATACAGACTCCCTTGCCTAGTGATTGACTCCACAGTGAAAGTTAGGGATTATCTCCCACTAGAGATTTAAAAATGGGAAAATCCTGAACAATGCTAGAAATCAGGTCAATACCATATGAAGGTAGAAAACAGATATCAAAAAAGCAAGTTCATATTGACCAAAAAGCCATGCAATCTCCTCACTCCCTGATGGGCCTGAGATATCTGGGTGTTTCAGACAGCTGTGACTGATGAGACGCCCATCTGTGATGAGCTAAGGATGGGATATGAGCCTTGGAGTCCAAATGGAATTGCCTACTTTTGACCAAAATGTACTTTATAGGCTGCTGTGCTTTGACTGCCAACTATCTGTTTTCTTTTGGCACTAGAAATAACAATCTTGGATAACCTCCCTTTGGAGGTTTAGTTCCAGTTACAGATATTGCAGAAGATTCTTCCATTTCATAGAAAAAAATGATGAAAATTAAAAGGAACATGCTCATCTTTTGCCAGACTTGCAAGATATATTTTCCCTCTAAATATTTAGTGGTTTGGGTAATTATTTTCTTAATTAGGAGACTTGTCAAAACACATTATGGTGACTGATTTCACATCACCACTGTTTTTCCTAGCAGTTTCTGATTACTGATTATATGTTACAGAAAAACATTCATTTATAATTACTGACAGTAATTTCTTGGAGATCATTAACAGCCTAAGTGCTATTGCCTACCTAAGTATTTTACAGCTTCCCTAGAGAAAATTAAATTAAAAATAAATTTTTTTTTGTTTACAGTTAAAACTTGAGTTCAGAGAATTGAGCTGTTCTGTGTTTGATTGTGCATTAGGAACCTAAAGGCAAAAGATGATGAAAACATGCATGTCTATCTGTGCTATTCCTGGATGATGGTGCCTACAGTACTAACTAAAAACACACACATTTACACAACTGTGACCCTTTCAACTGAGGTTTGCAAAGCATGCTGCAAACAATGTTTTAGTCTCAAAGGAATTTTAATGCATAAGTTCTCACTCTACAGTTAGAGAGACTGAAGCACACAAGAAGATATGGGAATTTTCCACAGCTACATTCTGAACTGGCTGAGAAAATGGTGAACAAAGTCTGCCAGTCTTTTCCTCTTTTCTGGACCTTACCCTTAGGGACCACTCACAGCATCCCATACACTCCAGGACATGACTGGCTTGTACCTTACTTTTGCATCACTTGTAGCAAGAAGGAAAGGGCTACTGGCTTTTTAGGCCCAAAATTGCTTGAAGTTTTTGTGCTCATTCTGCTTCTGCTGGTTCCAGGGCTACCAGAGTTCAGGAAAAGGAGCATCTTCTTTACCTCAGAGAGGAGAGCTCACGTGGGTGACTGCATATTGTTTCTAATGCAAGCCAGCGTCTGAGGGTGCAATTAAACATAATGGTTTCATATAGGATGTCATGAAAAATTCAAGGTCTGTGTTGTTTTAGGGAACATACAGAATGAATGTGATATATGGACTCGTATTTGATGCAAGCTATGTATTCAAGTATTAATTTCCCCAGTTTTCTTTTACCTTATCAATAACATTTATAGTTTTCTTGTCTAGGAATAACCTCAGTGTTTATTCTATGTTATTTGGAATCCTTGATGCAAGACAGAATCTTGCCAGTGTAGCTATTCTGTACCAGTTTACCAAAGTAACTTTAACTATCCAAGGATATCTATTTCTTGGTCATTTTAATACCACAATTATCTGCAGCTCCCATTCTCTGCTAACAGATGTTTGGTTACTAGTGTTCAACATTATGCAATAAGACAGTGAGTCCCCAGAACTCCCTGTCAGGAACACAAAGTACTCTAAGATCACTTTCATATTTTCTGGCATTCAGAGATGGCTAAATCTCCAAAAGGCTTGTGCGTCCATTTAGTTTAAACTTAATATCCAGAACTCAGATTCCTAGAGCTAAGTTTTCTCAAACTCAAAACCAGACTAGTTATATAATGAGCTGCATTAATGAGCTGCATCTCTTTAGAATATCTATATGCAGACTCTGGTGCCAAGGACTGATTTTGAAATAAAATAAGGATTGTCTGACACATTGAAATTTACCTTGATTGTAATATTTCTCAGGAAGACAACTGAACAGAAAGAACTTCATGTGAGGCATGGCTGAAGAAGTCTTTAAAGTGTTGAAAATCTTTCTGTTATACATTAGTTACCCATGTCAACTAGGAAGAGCACAGGCTGCAAAAGTAGAATTTTTAGTAACAACTTCAGTGATATCAAGTATTAGAAAAACGTGAATTGCTCCATTTTGCAAGAGTAGGACAGCAAAACAATTTGATATGTTTTGACTGATTTTATCTCCTTTGCACACACTGTATAGTATATTATCTTGAATGATTAAGCGTAGATAAATCAGTTCTTCATCATAGGCCTACAAAGATGTAATTGACATTTTGACACTTCCACAAAATAAAAAAAAGCCTTACTGAGGCAATTACATTTGAAATGCTGTGTAGCACATATTTTATTTCTTCTAATGGAAGATAATTAAACATAATTAAATTAGAATTTCTTCATGGTTTTGCAATAATAACATTTAAAGTCTGGGTCATTCCCTTTTTGCAGCTGTTATTTTGCTCAATGAGTTAGTGTATTACTTGACTTTTCTGTAAGATTTCCAAGTAGAACCACTTTTACGTCCTTTAATGTTACAGTATTTGGTTCTTATGTGAATAAGTGAGTGAAGACTTGCAAAAAATTTTGCAAAAATTTTAATGAATGTGCAAATAATTGTCTTTTCTCAGATCTGGACTTGTGAAAAAAAGCATCAAGCAGCCTGTGGTAACAGACAAAATTACCGTTTCATGTAGTACCAAAACAGAGTAGAAATAATACTACAGAAATTCTGTAGGGTTGATGGAAACAAAAGAGAGAATTCTAGATGACAGCTTAAAGGACACGAGGAAGCACACTGAAAGCATTTCCTGTAGCACAAACAGAGGACAAGGCTTTCACAATTCATTTCACAGTTCATTGCCTATAGAGACTCTGCATGAGGGTCATCCATGGCAGGAGGCACACACACTGCACGCACAACATTTTCTGGGCATGGACACATGCACTGAGTAGACAAAAGAATTAATAATTTGAGCTATGCAGGGAGCCACAGGCTCTGTGTCTTTTGCCTTCATGATCTACCATGGACTAAAGATCTTGGCTTTTGATTTGCTCCAAACTCAAGTGCCCTCCTCCAGGCACTGCTTCCCAGCCACGTTTGCTGTCATGCTTCCATAGAGTCTTCTCGCAGCCTAATTGCTGGAAGAATCTTCTCTGTTTCTGGACCTCTCTGTTGTCAGAAGGGAAGTGGCTTATTTGTACTCTGCTTTGTTTTCCAAGCAAACTTTGTTGACAGCCTGCAATTCCCCCAGAGCCCTTGCAGGAGCCTGAAATTTTGCCCAGGGTCCTCTCACCCACAGAACTGGCTGAGAGCTCTGGGCTCTTCTTCAGCCAGAAGGTTTGCGTAGAAAGGAGGGAGGGATATTGCACAGCAGACTGATTTACTGATCTTGGACCGTGGATTTGTACCTCCAGTCTTCACTCTCCACCCTCCCAAAACTTGGATTGCAAGAGGAATGCCTTTCTCTCTTACTGTGTATGTTCTCAGGGTTACAGTGAAGCCACGCCATTTCCATGAAGTCATCTCATGGCACCTAGCTAAATGTTTTTTAAGATACTGCCTTGTGCATGAGGAGAGGAGAAAATTAAGAGTCTCTGTTGGGGCTGATGCACAGCTGATGCATGAAAATTGATGCAAATATGTCTGTTCTCCAACTGGATGCAACAGGAGAGGATATATGCATAAAAGAGTGGGAAGAAGCAAGGTAAATAAAATAGATGCAGGTATTATTCTGTTGTTCAGGGCAACCTGCTGGGTTTCAACCTCTGAATTGTCTATTGCACACCCAAAACAATTTAGATTAAAAGTGAGATTTTTTAGGTAAAGGACACATTCATTAAACCCTTGCCACAGGCCAAGAGATGGCCACAGCTTAGAAATGGAATGGTAATAGGTCAGGGAAAGAGAAGAAATCTCTTTTTTTTTCTGAATCACAGGGATGTGAGCTTCTGAGGGCTACAGCAAAGTGAACATGGGCTTACCAATAATTATAATAATCCTAATAATGTCCACAAGTAAGGAATAATTTAAACTCATTATGTCCCACTGGCTTGGGAGATGATTTAGCTTATGATATTTGTCACATCTCAAAACAATGACCGGAATACACTTACTAATAGGAAAGCTTGATCTTAACATTATGTAGCTTGTGCTCAGTTTCTGTGTTTTTGTAAAGGCAAACAGAAATGTTTAAAAAGAACAGATGAATGAAAAAAAAAATTCTCTGGAATAATGATCGTGGAAAAGCAACAAGGAAAATGTAAATGTTTAAATGTAAATGTGAGATGGGAAATACTTCAGCATGTATCCTTTTTCTTCAGCTCTCTTCTCTTATCTTATGAAAGAGACAACTGGAAAAAGCGAACAGAAAATGACTTACTGAAGAGTTGTGCCAGTCCATTCCTTGCTGATATATCTGTTAAGTGCTTTAGAGGAAGCAGAATCTGATTCTCCTACATTTCCAGAAAACTCAGGAACTCACTGCTTTTAAATGTTAGCAAAAATAAGTAGACTATGAGTATTTTCTCTGAGAAGCTTTTGTCATGAATGCATGTAATTTAGAGAAGCTGAAAAAAGTATGTTTGCAACCACGTATGCAAGATGTCAATATACCCTCTGGAAAATCTGCTGCAGCTGGCTGATAGTCTTACAATATTATTAGATGTAGGGTTATTATTTCACCATGTTTAGGTCACTTTTGGATACAACATAAGAAGAGGGAAATGTTGGCCCTGTTGTACTAGACAATGAGCTTTCCATATGTTGGAAATAGCATCAAGAAAAAAAACTGCCCAGCGAAAAAAACCTTGGTATCAATGAGAGGGAGTACTCAGTACATCACCAATGATCCCATCCACCAGATATTCTCAGACTCTGCCTGTAACCATGCTGTCTGATCTCAAAAAAGGAGAGGGATGTTATTTGTCTTTAAAAAAAAAAAGTACAAATAGTTAAGCCATCCGTCAACTAAAACCAAGACAAGTGTTCTGTTCTCACTGTTGAAATGGGATATTATTATTCTCATGGGGATTAATAAGTCTAGCTGGAGGAGTCTGGCCCTTCAGGAGGTCAATAGTGGAATGCTTATGATTAATGTTTTGGTCCATGGTCTATCTCTATGCTAAGTTATTAAAGCTATGTTGTCTTTAACATCCCCTACTAACACAACGTTAACTTTCTGCTAGAGTTGATGTTGCAGACTGCCCTCGGCTCCATGGAGTAAAATAATACTTTGTGGAAAAGATTTCACTGTACAAATAAGCAGATTTAACATCCCAGTTTTTCCCAGCTCTCAGATGTCAGCATTGCCTGTACTTAGCTGTGAGCTGGAATGTGGGTTGCCATGCAGAAACCACACCAAGCATCTTTTCTCACGTCTTGATTTCCCATTTCAAATATCCCTGTTGAATTTGGAAAATGAATTGTGGAATCAAAAGAGAGCAAAGGAGAGGAGACTCTAGAATCAGCCTACTAAAATTTTTTTGTTTGTTTTTTAAATTTACTAGTCTTCACAAAAAGGCAAAATGTTGGAAAGCATTGCTTGAGAAAGTAGATGCCTTGAATGAAATAATCACATATATTCAGCAGTTAAGCATATAATTCAAGGGGCAGTTTCCACTATAAAATTCAAAACTCTCAATACGAATGACTGAGGATAACAGTTATGTATTCCCAGGTGCTTTTATTTTTATAATTGGACTAAGGGTGAAAGGTGTATGCTCGCAAATTCTGCACAAAGTCTTGTTTCTTCACCTGACAGATCTGTGAAAGCTGTGTGACCTCCCCAGAAAACCTAGTCCTAATCAGTTGCTATAATGAGGCTGCTAGAACATCTTCTCCTATGTGAAATAAATTTAGTTTTCTGACTGCCATGATTCTCCTGACTTTCATAGAAGTGCTCCATATTTGCACTGAAACTCTGGAGCAGAACCAGCCTCCCTTGGATGTTGTGATACTGGCAATAAAAATGTCAGCTATGGCTGTCAGTGAAGGTGAGAGAGCTGTTGATTAATGTCCCAGTTTTATTCTGCCACGTGCCAACAGACTTGACAAATGCATGATTTTGCTGCCTATACACAAATGTAAACAACATTGTAATATAGGGTTTCATTACTTCATTACCTTTTTTTTTTCCCCAATGAAAAATAAAGATATATCATGAATTTTAACCAGTCCAGAGAATGGCTGTTCTTGCTGTACTTGTTGAACTCCAGGCTTTAATTGTAAGGACACTGGATATCCCAAACATTAGCACTTCAGATAGATACAACTGCTACTTTTAGAAATAATTAAGGCAGTGACACTAATAGCAGTTGTATTTAACCTCTTGGGAGCTAGCTGTAGGGAAAGCTTTCAATAAAGGCATCTTTTTCTAGGTTACTCTTTGCTTTGGGGTATTTCTGTGAGGTCTATGGGTTCTTCTAAACATTACAAAGAAAGAGGGAAGGGAAAGGAGGCAGATATTGTTCTGAACTTTTTTTTTTCAGCATAGGAATATGCTCCTCAGATTACTAAAAGGCATCTTTTTATTAAACAAAAATAACTTGTAGGGTAAAATCATTACTATCTCTGTGTCCTGTAACACACCATTTGGGTAAGAAAAGGTAAACAGGGAACTGCCAGCAAGATGACAAATATGGTGATTTTGACAATACACCGGGTAACAAAGGCCATGCTAAATACCAAAGTGAGCGTGGACAACCTCCAATAGAAATGGCAACAATGTCCAAAATGTGTTGGAAAAGGCATGTGTTTTTCAAAACCAGTTAAGAGTCACAGGCCAAGCATTCAGCAACTTTCTCAGGAAAAATGGCCATCTGAGGGGCTGCTGCTTTTGCAATCACAATAAACCTCCCAGTCCACAAGAGCTGTTAGCGGTGGAGTGACTAAACTCGGGATGTAAATCATTCTCCAGCTTTCATACAGAGCACTGCTAATCTCTCTGGAATATCATGTTAAAGCCATACTCTGCATTTCCATGAAGACTGTGCTGCCTGACAGCAGTGGTTTGTCCCAGAGCAGCGATGGAGCTGGGTTAGCCCTGTGTTAAGGGGCTTGGAGTGAGGCCAGCATTTCTCCTCAGCTTCTCGGAGAATGAGTCAACACACCTGCTCTAAAAATCTGGATGCAGTCAGCAGCCAACGATGTAATCTTTGGCACAGTCACCAGAACTCCATCTGAATTATGTTCTCTAATTCAGGTTTTAACGCTTTTAATACAAGACACTATTGGAATTTTTCAGGACTTCAAGATTTTTTTCCCGAAAGATGTCCAATTAGAAAGTAAAGCTGCTGCTTGCTTTAGCTAAAATTTTAATGTTTCTTGTGAAAACTATAATAAATGTTACTTTTAAAAATGCAAATAAACTCTTTGTTTTTTTTGGCAAAAAACAGTCTTTTAATCTTTTTAAAATGATCTATATTTTCTCAGTGATAGTAGGACTGCATACTGCAAAAGAAGTGTTCCTATGAGTAATTCTATAAAGTTAAGGAATTAACTCACGTGAATAATGGCTTGCAGTGCTATACCCATATTTTGGTATAATTCTTGAATATACATAAAGCAAAAAGAGAATTTTAACTGAGGAATTAATTTTAACCCTACAGCAAAGAAGAATGAAATAATTTTGGTTATCTGACCTTAAAATATTGTCTGCCAGTCTCTACAGAAGGAAAACGGTCCAAATTGTGGTACAATAACACAAGCCAAGTTAGCATAGAGGTAATATAAATACCACTGAAACCCCTGTTGTTAGGGTGTGTAGCAGTGGGTAGCATTATGTGTGTGGTGCAAATAAGCACAGCACGTTGCACAGCTCAGATTTAGCTATTACCAGCAGATAGCTCCATTTTCAGGGTGGTTTAAAAATGCTGAGCTACCTGTCCCTCTGCAGCCAGCCATGAATAGAAGCAGTCACTAAAATTTTCTTTTTTTATTGGCATGTGGTTGACTATAAAGTTTTGCAACTTTCTCCTGGTGCAGAAGGAGGTGTTGCCAAATGAGCTCTGACCAACACATGGAGGAAACCACTCAAGTGACCTCTATCTCATCCCACTGTTGTATCCTCCCATTTAATTGATCACTATGGGAACAAGACCAATATGCTGATGAAGCTCTCCATGTTTCAAAACCAGGGAGGATCTTGAGCTCTTTTTGAATGTTACCTATAATCTATTGTTGCAAAACAGAATTAATTAAAAAGCAGAGCAATTAATATCATGAGCACAGAGAGGAATCCCTTACTTATTCAAAATAATTCAAAGTTACTGCTTTGAAGATAAAAATGCAGCTTTAGTTTATATTTTTTAGAAAAACAAACAAAAGCTTCTGCAGACTTTCCTTAGATGCAATATTGGCCGTGTTACTTCCTAAGAAATATTGCAACCAAATTGGTAGAGATACCTAATTCTCTAAGACTAATACCCATCTGACGTTAATGTACAAAATGCAGAAATTTGCACTGTGAAAGACCTGAAATATGTTATCAGTTAGAATCATGGAATGGTTTGGGTTGGAAGGGACCTTAAAGATCTTCCAGTTCCAAATCCTCTGCCATAGGTAGGGATGCTGTTCACTAAACCAGGCTGCTCAAAACCCAGTCCAGCTTGGCCTTAAACTCTTTTCTGGCAACCTGTTCCAGAGCCTCACCACCCTCATAGTGAGGAAGACTTGGAGTTCAGTACACCAAGAGGAATATGGAGTCCCTGGTACTGTAGGAGTGATTCTAGCTAGAATAATATTTAAACATATAACATGTCAGCATAGATGGCTGTAAATGCTGTAGTAACTATGACTCATGCAGACAGTCTTCAGAGAGCTTTAATCCAGCAAGCTCAGGCATGAGCAGCTTAGGAGCTGTGTAATATTGCAGCACCCAAAGAGAGCTGTACCATTTCTGAAGATAAGTCTTGTTCAGAAGGAGGCCAAATGTATTTTCCTGCTTTGCTTGGTGGACACCACATAAGGAGAAGAGAAAATGCAGAAGAGAGAAAAATCTAGATGGAAGATTGAAACAAGGTTTTGTCAGACTAAAAAAAGGGAGGAGAGAGGGAAAAAGAGAGAGAGAGGAAAAAAAGTAAAAACAGAGAACCAGGAGGCTCAGTTATCTTTTGAAACACGAATAATTTCTTAATGTTCCTAAATAACCTACCAAGATGGGCTATCATTTTTACAGGGGGATGCAACAAGGAGTTGGAGGATTACATAAAGAGAGGAGCTGAGAGTATGACTCAAATACTGTATTCTTAAATACAGAAAATAATGGATATACAAATTGCATGAAAGCTCAGAGATTAATATCCAGTTGGAGAAATGGGTTCCAGTGGATGGTTGGATTAAGGACCAATGTTCTCCCATAAGCCACATCTCTTCAGAAAATTGTGTTGAAAAATTATACCCTTAATATTTTTGTTGACAACCAAAGCCTTCTGCCCAAATGATGTTGATTAAAGCTAACTGCTACTGTTACTGCTATGACCTATTGGACAATTCATATTCATTTCTGCATCTGTCCAGACTAACTAGTTACATTTAAAGTATATTTTGTAAAAGTAGAATTTAGAAAAAGTTTGAAATTACTTCATGATTGCTATTACTGGTGGGAAAGGGATGTTATTTGGTATTTAAATCCATGTAATTGAGACAAAACCTTTAAAAATTTCCTCTCAGATTTTTAAGCCATATAATAAACTAGTAAATAAATTGAACATAAAACTCAACCACCTGTCTTTATTTAATATGTATTAGCAGCTGGCTTGGGCTTTTGTCATGACTGTGGGAATGAGTTAACATGTTTAAGTCAAGTATTTCTGCAGCTGACTTGCAGTTCAAGTTGTCTTCCACTTAGCTCAGCCACATCAACAAAGCTAATGCTAGGAAACAGCACTAGAAAATGCATTCCTCTCAAGTTGCTGGAGCAGGGAGTCCTCAGGTCAAGGGTTCTGTGAGAAATGTGGGCCAACTTAATGGTGCTTCCAAGTGAATCGTTCCACAAGCCACCTGTGTGTTCATCACTGAACAGAAAATGAAGTTTTCCTGTGAGAAAGAAAGCCTCAAATACAGTAATTTCCTTGGTTCACAAAGAACTGTATCATCATGGCTCAATAGGAGTTAAAACAGAAAGAAAAGAATGTTAAATAAAATAAACTGGGGTTGTTTAGAAATTTCAAGATTTCCTCCACACCTTTGAATTTCTACCATCTACTTAGGTATCGAATCTTCTATCTTCTAAATTGTTTCTTAATCAGTCATTTTAGTATTTGTTGTTCTGGCTGGGACACAAGATGACTTTTGCATCTAGGAATAGCATAGAGATGTCAGGCATTGTGCATTGTCATCAGCTCTTCAGGCTAGCTAGGAGATTGATGTAATGAGTGAGGGTTGTGGGAAATTATGGATTATTAGAAACATGAAAATGCACTCTTAAAATGGGGTGAACTGGATGGAATGCAGAAAAATTGACTATGCTGCTAAGAGGCTTATGGAAATGTCAATGGGGCTATGGAAAAGAACTGAAATAACTAGAAATACTCAATGTGTCATTAATTTGTGGCACGGTTATTGCCTATGAAGATGCATTGAGTGTGGTGCCAAATTTCTGTTTTATTTGACTGTCAATAGATTTTTCTTGTTTTAAAGAGAAAAGATATTTTCCTTCTTTTCTCAGCCTACATTTTCTTTTTTAGTTCTGGCACTTTTAGGTTTTGCTAGTGATTGAACACACCAAATTGGAGATGACCTTTTGCTGGAAAAATGCTCACAACAAAGAATCAGTAAGCTGTAGATATTTCTTGTATAAAGAAGCAGTCCTACAGTCCTTGCTAAGTTGTGCCCCACTGCTGGAGCTCTTACTCCTTTGCCCAATGCCTGCATACTCCCTCCAGTTTATTCTTTACCAAGGTAACTGCCCTTTTCAGTCCTGGGGGTTTCATTCTTCCTGTCCTTACTTGACTTTGGCAGCCAGTCTAGACTGAGTATCTTGAACAGCAACACTGGGATCAAGGAGAGTTTTGTATGGTTGAGTTTTGTATGCTGGGTTGGGTGCTGGCTCTTTCTCCCAGTACATGAACCCAAATGTTCAACATCAATAGCTCGTGGATCAGTCCATATATCAGCAAGAGAAGCAGATGCACAGTGTATCTAGCATTCAGATTTTAAGCAGTACATGATTCTAGTACAAAATTCTGCAGTTTTCACTAATTTTGTACACTTCTCCTTTTTTAATGCATAATTGTAATGAAGAAGTTCCTGCAGAAACTAACTTGATGCAGGGCTCATTGCTGAATGACTGGTCTATTAATTAGACATCTTTAGATAAAAGGCTCTTCTGTGCTCAATGGATTAAACTGAGCCCTTGAGATATTTGAAGTTTGTTTTGTGACTATCAGATAAACACAACAGAACATGCCAGCCTGCAGAGGTTCATGACTAAACTGTTTGCAAGGTTAAAAAGAAAGGGAGAGGAAAAGCCTTGTTAATCTTCTCTGTTCCTAATTTTTTTAAAAAAAGTAAATATTTTTGTAAAAACATTTCAAAGGCTTCCACTTTCAGCTATGTGGCAGGTCAAGATCAGGGAAAACCCGAGCACCTCCTAAGGTTAAACACACTATTTGTCTCTGTCTTTCAAACTACATCAGAGTATATTTTGCAGATAAGTTTAGATAGGTTAGAGCTCAAACTCCTTTCCTTTGACTTTTTACCCAGAAATATATAGCCAGAAATGGAGTAAGTTCAGAGCAATATTTTTCTCTCATTACAGACACCCTACTCAGTTCCTAGAACTAATAAAAAATGTATCAAATGAAAAGTATAATGATTTGAAGCTCCTATTACATTAGAGATAGAATACTTTATGAGTAACATAAAATTTCAGGCAAATGGCATTTTAGACGATTGGAAAGCTTTTAAAGGGCTATTAGATATGCTTTGTTTACCACTTTCAGTCATTCAGATTATTAAATTATTTATTAGTCTCACAGAAGACTGGAATGGTTTCTGGTAGATAATTTGCCCACTGTACTTTTTTTCTGAGGTAGGGAAATTACTATGATGATTTACATAAATTAATTAATTTGCATTATATTGTAGAAATTAAACTTTGATTTTGAACATGAATTTGGGTTGGATGGGGGCAAATGCACTTCTAAAAACACCAAAGAAACTGTTTTCACTTCACTGTGTCTTGTGCTTGGATGGTCCCCCTCATGTGGGTGGGGTGGCAATGGAATTAAATTTCATTTTCATTGATTGCATTACAGTTATCTATTGTGCAAGAAAATCCCCTAACTCTACATAGCAAAAATTGTATTTACAACTGTTACGGAGAAATGTCTCCAGCCAACACAAGACAAATACCCTGCAGTTCCTTTCTCAGGGATAATATATTAATATATTCAGAATAAATTTATATTTTACTTATATTTATTTATATTTTAAAATTTTAGCTTAGGAATAGACTGTGTAAACATTTATATCTATCTTGAATAGTAGGCACAGATCTTAGCTGCTGTAAAGTGGCAAAATGCCAGCATCACAAAAGAAAACACATTTATTTATAATGACTGAACTTTCTGAGCCAGGAAATCTCTTTGATTTCCTTCAGGGCCAAGAGAGTCTTAAGTCCAGGTGAGGGTAGGCAGACAGGCAGATAGAAAAATATTCCTTATAGCAGTAATGAGAGGTTTGCTGAGGGTGAGAGGACCCCAGCAAGGGATTCTTCTGCATAGAGCCACAGGGCTGATGCCCAGATGCCTCCTTTTTGCTGTGGGCCCCCAGGAGCCATCCAGCCAGGGACACTGCCTGTGTGGTTACCCCTAAAACCACATCAAAGTGGGGTCTGCACCACAAAACAGAAAACAGCAAAAGCTCCAGAGGCCGTGTTTCCCTGTGGTGGGAAGGGTGGGGTTATTTCATCCAGCCTCCCAGCTAGAGGAGGCCCAGCAGCAGCAGCAGCAGCAGCAGCAGCAGCAGCAGCAGCAGCAGCACTCCCTTCCTTTCACAAGGCACATCCCGTTCATGGAGCTCAGGAGATGATCTGGCCACGTAACCTTGGAATGTGGGCAGCAGATGCTGGGGAGCCCAGTGCCCTACAGATGGCTCACACATGGATTTCTCTTGCACGCCCCAGTGCTGTGCTGTGGCTGTCCCACCACTGCATTGTCTCAGCAAATTAGACGGGTGGGGGCTTAAAGGAAGAAACAAAGAAGGAAATCTGGCACTCTACAGGTGCAAACCCTCCAGCAAGGGTAAGATTTTAGGGGATTACTACGGAAATTGTGTCAGTTAATTCAGACAGAATATACATTGTCACTGAGAGCATTTTCTGCAAGGCTTGTTGACTGGCCCTGCAATCAATCCAAGGTTTGAGAAAGCAGTTCCTTCCCTTGAACATTTATCCTGTGAAATGTTCCCACTGACAGTATCTTAGCCTGGAGTTTTCTTGTGAAGAAAACATTTGCTTTTATTAGCTTCTGACTAAGACAGCCATGCCTTACTCCTAATCTTTGTGTAAATCTTCATTTTTATTCCTTTTGGCTTTCTACTCAGAGATGGAAATGACAGAAATGTTTGGAAGAGCAGTTGGTCCCCACTGTAGGAGGAAGCAATGTCCATGGCCTGGTTTTAGGAAAGCTGACCTTAAGAATATCTCTTGTCTGAAGATTTTGGTAAAATGTTGTATTCAGTTACCTACAGATACCCTACGTGGTTTGGAACTCATAGCATGTAGTGAGTTTTATCCTGCCACAGTGTGGTCAGGAAAGATGCCTGTTCCTTTCATCCAAAAGTTTAAAATTAAAAGCTATTTGTCACCAACATGACAGCTGTGTTTCTTTCTGAATGGAAAATAAAAGTTGAGTCTGCATTTTTTTCAGGTTTCATATAAATCTATATGAACCCCTGGGAGGGAAAATAATCCTCTGTGTGTGTCAGCATTCCACAGCAGGGTTTTAACAAAGATCACATGTTACACGTTCAAAAAGCAAAGCACAGAAACACTGCAGCTGAAAACAAAACCCCTGCATATCTAAATAACCCAGCCTCAAAACCATTAATCTGAGCAGCTGCCCTGTGCATGATAGGCAATAAAGGACTAATCACTCAAACAAAGCACAAAAAACCCCAAACAAACCCCAACCAAAAAACAAACCAAACCACACTTCTACAAAATTATGCTTAACAACTCCAAATTTCATCAATTTTTTTTGCACAAAATATTCTTTCATTACATTAATCAGATTCTTCCATAACTTTTCCTATTTTGCTTTCTTAAGGTCTGACTGTAGAAAGATTTTCATACAGTGCTCTCTTAATGTTAAACAGAATTAATTGTTAAGGCAAATGGGAAATAAAAAGCAAAATTAACTATTGTAATTGAGCTATGGAGAGTTTTAGCCTAGTCATTATTTGATTCAGATTCATACTTTCCAGAGCACGTAGTTGTGTGATATGCTCTCATATTACATGAATAAGAAATTATATTGTTGATTCAAGAAAAAAAACCAACCTTTTTCAAAGATGGGAATATGTGTTATTGTGATGCATGGACAGAAGCATAATTAAACCATGGTTATTAGATTTTTATATCAGTTGGGAAATTTATTGAGCTTTGGTATTTGAATGTCTGCATTTGTTGACAGGAGAGAAAAAACAGAGGCTGTACAAGTTTGTTCAAAATGCCCTCCAAATAGTCTTTTACCCTGTTTTGATGTGCTTTGGCAGTAATTTAATCTAGTGATTCATACTCTTCAGCCAAGTAGTGCCTTTCTAGCAGTAGGCTTGATGTTGCAATGTGCATACTGAAGTGTTAGGATGGGAAATGACAGCACAGATATTAAGAAAGACAAAATTGACTGTTATGATCTAAATATAATTAATTCCATATTCCAGTTTTTGATTACCACACATTTACTTGTAAAACACAGTAAGTTGAAAAATGGTGAAAATACTTATTCTCTGCCCTCTTCAGGATAAGAAATACAAATTTGTTGATACACTGAATGGTCTGGCAAAACAAGTGACCCACATACTAGGACCTGGCACGTTTATCCCTTGCAGCAGCAAATTGCAAGTTAGTCAAAAGCTCTTGGCTTCAATTTCATGGCTTTTAGGAGACAGTTTATAGTTGGTGAGTTTGCTGGTGCAATGCTGTATGAAGGTATCAGAGTAAAAAGCCTAATTTAAAAAAAAAGGCAATTATGTAAGGAGATGGTTAAATTCCGAAAGCTTTACTCATCGCTTAGCCTCAATTAATTAAGAGCAAGTTCTGACTGAATAAAATCTGTGTAAGGACTTTTTGGATTTAAGTTCTGAGTTCTTTCCCACAAATTTCTCTGAATATTTTATTCATGTTTGGACACTTAGTGAACATCTGTGTTTGGAGGTTTGTTTTGATTTGGTGAAAAGAAGATTTTTTAAAGTGGGCTTAAACATAAGTAATTTGGGGATAAATATCTTCCTGCTCAGTTAAAATACTCTTCTATTGCTTCTGTACGTGACTTGGCCCAGGGCAGCTTATTATTCTCCCTGCATCACAGAAGTGTGTAGCACATATTTTATGGTTGCTTAGAACTGAGAAAAAAAGGCAGAGGGTGGGGAAGGAAAGACAAAACCATCTTCTGGTGACTTGGCCCTTGAGGGTTCGTCCAGAGGATGAAGACAATTTGGAAGGCTTTTGAAGGGATCCACACACTTATGTTCATATGGTTAAACCCTGTGGTGGTTAATCATTCAGCAGAATTAGAGCTACACTTAAGCCATGAATAAAAGTATGCCATTCAAAGGAACTGGGGCTTTGTTGGGAGCTAAATTTGGGATGAGACTTTTATTAAACAGATTTTGAAAAGGGTGAGTTGATGATAAAGTTTAGCACAGAACTGGATACTACATTTGCCTGTTTTCAAGCTGCAAATTGAACCTGGAGTTTGTTCCTTGCCACTTGCCTGATACCCATTTTCAAAGGAAAAATTGTCAACCTCAAAATAAAATAGGAAGGTCAAGTCAGTCCCACATGGAATTTTATTGGTTACTGAATAGTATTGTTATTAACATGCCAGGTATTACATCCATACTACAGCACAATGTTCTGGGCATTGGAGGCCAGAGGAAGTACATGCTCCTTACACATGGTCTCCCAAACATTCAAATTAAATACAATGTCTGCAGCTGCTGAAGATTCCCTGTTAAGCCAAGACATAAGTCTAGGCCCTCTGATGCTACTGATTTAAAAAAAAGAATATCTAGCTGTGTTTCAGTCCTCCACATCTCAGGAGAGATATTTGATCAATTTTTTGCAGAGGTGCATAGCAGGAGCTGAGCCCAGCAGTGCTCACCTACACTACTCTGCATTAAAAAGAATGAGACTTGCCTGTGTGTCAGTTTTCTCTCTGTCTCTGTCACCTGATGGGACTGGGACCCACAGCTTTCAGAGCACACCAGTGAGCTTGGCTTTTCCCACTGGGGACTGCATAGCTCATGTGAGGGTGAAAGTTGCACAAAACACATGAGAGCTTGCTGCCTCTGAAAACTTGACACCCATCTGTCCTTGGAAGGTTAGGAGTTCAGTGAAGCACAGTTGGGAAGTGGAGCAGAGGTGTGAGCTGTGCTGTCCCGAGCTGCTATAACCACACAGGAAGCTATACATGTCTCCTAATTATCTTAGATAAATACCATAACTGCTGGGCTACTGATTAAAAGCACTTGGGATTAATGTCACCACTGCCTTCTTTTCTATTTTGTTCTTGTGATTAATGCCTCATATGAAACTTTTACAAGCATGGTTAGAAATGTCTATGGTAGAAACAAACAATTTTCTGATTCAAAGGGAAGGAAGTCTCTCTGTTTTAGCATAAACCAGACATTTCTCCCCAAACTGTTATTTTTTTATTCAAAATCCATCCTCCTGCTGCTTTGCTTTGATGGTTAAAAACCATTTGAGACTGCAAGATTGTGGGAAACCCTGAAAAGCATGGTGGGGGATGATTTTAGGCAAGGCATGGGAAGAGTGGTGTGGGGAGAAAAGCTTCACAATGGCCTATGCCACTGTTAGAAAGAGTTAGCATTTATTTGGGGGTAGAACAAAATACTTCAACGGATACAGGATGAATTCCCCCTTGGTGTCATTCCCCTACTTGGAAGAAATTAAGTTGAGAAATTTGGACTGCAATATCTTTTCTACCCCTCTGAGTCAGAGCTTCATTTCTAGCCAGAGCATGCAGCTGACATTCTCATCTGAAATCAATTTATACTCCTGAATGTTAGCTAGCAATCAGAGAACAAAACCAAATGCTGACATTTTATTTTAGCTTGTCTTTTCAGGTGCTCAGACCTCAGTGTAGCTGCATTTATTAAAACAGAATATTTGTTTAATTAAACTTCTCCTATCAAAGGAAAAGAAAAAGGAGCATAAACATTCATTATTGACTTCTCTTGGAAATACATTGAAATAAATTGGTAAAAGCAGAAGTTAGTTTTCTAATAAAAAATCTTGGTTCTGTTTCTATACAGCTAAAAGATTCTTAAAGAATAAAGGGACACTGAAAGCTAAATGCACCAATTCCCCTTTTCTTGAAATATACAGTGCAGCTCTGTGGCTTGGTAGCATCTTTTAGCCAAAAATATCTTGATACAGTAGCTATCCATAGGGCAACAGGGTTGTGAATACATACTTGACAGGCAAACAAAACCAGAGATTGTCATTGATGAGTCTTTTATACTTCAGCTTCTGCAATGAATCCTGTTTCTTAGTTTCATTATTTGCTTCACTGAGCTTTAAAGGATATATTCACTTTGAGTCATCCTCGTTATAGTAACTTTCTTATTTCATGCCTGACTATTACTTCCTAGCCACGAACCAAAGAGTGGCTAGGAAGGAATTTCTTCACAGAGAACAGAAGGCATGAGGAAAAATTCTATCCTAACTTCAAAGTATTCAACCAGGGTTTTGAAGGCTACAAACCTGGCCAGATTTTTTTTTCCCTACCAAACTTGCATTTTGACTACATTTGCCTAAGATCTCTTCAGAGCAGGGAAACAAAGCAGCCATTCATGCCCAGAAAGCCTTTTGTCCAGGTCCCAGGAAAAGACAGACAACCCATACAGACAAATGATGGAGGCACAATTTGAGCTTGCATGACAGCAGTAAAACAGCCAAAGTTTAGCAGAAAAACAGAAGCCTGCAGAAGGAAAATGGTTTGCAGCAGTCTTAACAGTAATGTGTGGAAGTCCCTTGCTACTCCCTTTGTGATAGGTGAGATGATTTCTCCTGGTGCTTCTGTGCCCACCTAACACATCCAAGGAGCCAGCAGCTGCACAGAAATTGCATTTGGCCACAAAAATTCAAATCAGTGTTTCCAGGAGTGGGAACACGAACACAAACACAAGCACACAATATTGTCCCTGGGCCTTTTTTTATTCTCTGGTGTGGAATATGGGTTACAGCTTTCTCCTGATAGGACTTACTAGCACTTCCAGTGACCCAATCATTTATTAGCTGAATCTGTCCCAGGGAAAATGCCTGTAAGCACATTCAGCTGCAGGAGATGGGGAGAATAAATTGTTTCAGAGGGAGCCTCTGTGGTCTTAGTGGAGGGGCTGATAAACAAACCCTGTTCCATTCAGCAGCCTGGTGTACAGACATACTTTGTGCACGCCTCGGGCTATGGGATGCATTGTTAATAATCACTTCAAAGTACTCCATCGGCATTTAAAGTTGCTCTCTGTTTGCAACAGTTTCTTTGGTCTTTTGGACACTTTTGAAGTTCTGGCCAGTGGTATGCCAGGGCTGCCAGCAATACAAACTGCACTATTGTTGCGTGGTGCTGCCGCCCTGTCTCAAATACCCCAAGCCTCCTGCCTTGGCATATCAAGTGTGTTCATGTGTGCATGTTTATTGAAATTGAAGAGCCCTGTACTTCAGTGCACACTGGAGGAACTTTGGCAATATTTTCTCTAATGCAAGGACAACATGCTTGTGTAGCACAGAAATAATTAAGGACCACTTTTGAGGGTGGGGATTTATTGCAATGATGAACATCTCCTTTTCTATCTACTTATATTACCCTTTTTACCTGACAAAGTATCTTAAAAATGACTTATGAATAATGTCAAAAGAAAAGGAATTATTTGGGTTTTTGTTTGATTTCGAGCCTTATAAAAAGAAGTCATACAAAATACCCCCAGCCCTAGGCTCATAGGGCAGGAGTTCATGGCAGGTCACATACATTGCATTACATCATAAAATCCATTTCAAAGATATTTGCAACAGGACTACCAACATCTACTTTAAATACTGTAGCTGCAAGGCAGGGTAGCTGTGGATCATCTTGTAGCACAGATTTTATCCTGTGTAATGGTTGTTTTGAGTAATGCATATATATGGATAACACGAAGAATGAAGAGGATGACATGGGGTACAGAGATCCTGACTCCTAGTAACAAATGCTCACTGATCTTTAGCTAGTGGTGTGGCCAGGGATGGGAAGGATTACTTAGTTTGCACTTCTGACAAATGTTGTAACATTTTCATCAGTGGTTCTCATGTCCTGGACTTTTTTTTACATCTGTAAAGGTGGTTGTAGTTTCAAAGTAATTTAAAGCTGATGTAAATGAAAGCTAGAATTAAAATGTTGCTTCCTTCCTTGGCTTTCCATCCCCACCTGTGCACTCCAATTCTTGCCTTTGTTCTACCACAAAAGCTAACAAAACCAAACAATGGCATGGATCAGTAATTGCTATGGCTAAAAACTAACCTGACAGCAAACAAAAAACCAAAGAAAACAAATCAACCCCACATCTAATAACCCTCTACTTGTTTTGAGCTAACTCGGTTTCCTACTTCATCTCAGCAGCTGACAACACTAACATTTACAGCAGTGCAGTGTGTGATCAACCTTTGATTGATTGTACCACTGAATTTGCCAGTGCATCACAAGCAGATCATCAGGGCTGGGATGTGTGAGAAGGCAGCTGCTGACTGGCATGCAAGTGACTGCAAGGAAGGTGTGTCAGGAGTGTCAGCAAGACCAGAGGGAAACTGAGTGATGAAACACAGAAACAAGCAAGGTGATAGCTGATTGTTATGTAAGCCTAACAGAGAGCCTTATATTGGGGTGGAAACATCACAGAGGAAAGTGTAGACAGCGTTCTTTGGTTTTTTTTCTGTCCTGCTTGTGCACCACTCCAACAGTAGAAGGTATTTCAAAACAGGTTAAACTTTCAGTAGCCTTACCATGGGGGACAAAGAGAAGGCTCCTTAAAAAAAGATGTCTGGAAAGCCATTTGTTCTTAGTATAAGAGTTTGTGAAAAAAATTAAAAATTCATATCTTGTAAATGCCATGATGATGCAGGGAGGATTAGATGTGCTCAAGAGTGCAGTGGGGACCTGCTTCATGCAATTACATCCAAGGAGTGTTCTGTCACTTATTTCAGATTAAATTAACCTCAATCTGAGATACAAACCCCAATACAATGACAGCTAAATAGATGACCAGAATGACTAGATCAGGCTCAGCTTCCATTCCAAAAAAATTGCATGAAAATTGCTGGAAAATCAGAATTTTCTAAACAGTAATTTCAGAAAAATCATCTCTTATATCTGCCATAGGATAGTGCAGTTGTCTGTGAGAAAGAAAGCCAAAACCCAGTTATTAGTCAGAGATTTTAAATTAGCCCACCTGACTGTGTAGCTAAACCTTCTAGAAAATGCAGACCAAAATCATGCCCAAAATCATGTCCTCAGGCCAAGGTTCCACTGACTTGTTTAGAGAGAAGTTAAGCACTCTTCTTAAGATGTGGTCTGTAGCCACAGAAAGCTCACTCACACTAGAAACTGGTTACTCTGCAGACCTAAGATGAATTGTATCCACAAGGAGCTCTTCTGACCTGTTGTTTGTTTAACAACTGGGACAATTGTGATACAGGTTTAAACTTGGTTCTTATTCTCCTAATCAAACCTGGAAAATATTATACAGCCTCAGTGCTTGACTCTTAGCTATGATATTAAGAGGACAATGGAATATGCTGTTTGCTTTTGTGCTGTCCTTTATCACTGCATCACTCTTGCTGTCCTCTGAATCATGTTCTTGTTTTTATCTTGAATTTCTTTTGTATTTCTCTAATATTCTTATATGTGAGAGAAGAATAAGCCCAGATTATAAATTCTGCATACCTGCTTTTCAATAAAGGAGTATTCTCCTTCATCTTATTGGTAATATTTTATCCTTATCCTTCTGTACTTAATTTCAGGATGAATATCTAATATAATTTCTCTTTACCTACCTTTTGCATGCTGTACCCTGTAAGTTCCAGGCTGTATCTAAGCTGTTTTGTTTGTATCATTTACTTTTGATTTCAGAGATGAGCATCATTAGGATCATAAACAGTTCTGTAAGAACTTCTTGTTCTGTTTCAGCCAAAATTGCATATATATGCAAACTTAGAACATAATTTTTCCACTCTCTTAAATTGTAGGTCAGTGGAAATATGATCAGTGATTTCAGTGACTCTTTGAGCCAGATGTTACATGATATGAAAGCTGGGGTGCCATTATGTAACTCCTGGTGGAGGGTTTCTCAAGACATTGCAGTTTTTTTTACCACCAAAGACCTTTTTTGCCACTAAAACCACTAAAAACTGCAACCATTTGAAGACATAAAGTTATAAAATTTTGCTGATATCAAGAACTTGAAGAACTAATGAAACATTTACTTTCAGTAATGCACTAAGCATAATAAAACAAAACATACTGAATTGAAGTTTAGTTTATGTGACTCAGAACTCCAGTTCTAGATACCTACATAGACTGATACATTGAGTCTCCATTCTGTTCTTTTAGAGCTATTAGTAAGCCACCGTATAGAAATTATTTTATTCTTTCCATAAAAATGTAAAGTACTGAAAATTATGTAATAAACTTGATGGTTTCAATATCAAATGATGATATTGAATATTTACTAAATCTTTGATTCTCATTATGTAGGCTATGGAAATTGTTTAAGATTTCTAATAATTTCTTGCTGTTGCAGACTACATCTGTTCTTTGTTATGTAGTGAAACAGGCAGAAAATGAAAAGATTTCCTATTAAATGTTGAGACTGTCTAGAGAAACCATCCCTGCTAAGTAGATACTCCATGTGGTGTGATCAAGACACAGTTTTTGATTGTCTCTTTTTTACTTTAGATTTCTATGATCTGATTAGGTACTGCTTTTGGAGAGGCTTCAGTTGGTGAGACCTCTGAATTATTTGAAACATGAAAACTATTTATGATTGTGAAATCATACCATCAAAAGAGATCAAAGAATAGAATATTATCCAGAAATTAAGTAAACTTAATTCTTACACAAATATATTTTTTTATAGAGGAGAGATAAAGAAGCTAGAAGAGTTATTGACTTAGAGGATATGAAGCTAATTATGTGAATCAGTTTTGCTCACTGTGGTTTGGCTTTTATGTCTTGATATCCTCCTCAGGTTCAGAAAAAAAATCCATGAATGAGTCATTACAATTCTAAGTATATAAAATATATTTTTTCTTGTTAAGGAGTGTAACATTCTTTGCAAAGTAGAAACAAATGGTGCAGATTTATAAGGGTTGGCAATCTGAAGAGTGTCTGAGAATGCCTTGAGTGCCAGTGCATTTTAGAAATACCTTTTGGTGCAGACTGAGGCATGGTCCCCCTGTGTTTTGATGTGGAATGTTGGTAGTATGATGGCATTTGGTCTAGGTTAGCACTGTACTTGGATTTTTTTGGTTTGCTTTCCGCATTCCCTTGCTTCCTTCCTCAGTGAAGTTATTTCCTTCCAAACTGTTTAAATTGGTATAGAGCAGCCAGAGCACAGTCTGGGCTGGTTATCAGCAGGCCTCACAACTGGAACGAGTGTCTCTAGATTTCCTTATCCACCTCCCCAGCAGTTACTGTCATCAAAGCAATTGGATGGGACACAGATGAATAGCTGCTCCTAGAATAGAAACCTGCAGCAAGGTCAATGCTGTTCAAAACAATCTGACCAGCAGCAGGAAATTCCCTCCGAGATTTCTAAATCTTGTTTACAAAAGATGTCGTTCTGCAGGATGCAGCCTACCCAATGCTGTGCTGGGAATGTCATGTGATGTAGCACATTTTATTGGGTAGTCTCAGAAAGCAGATAGGATGAAATCCTGGCAAAATTCCCACTTCCTTCAATGCAACAGAGTTTTAATGAAATGTTTTATTAGAGAAAGAGTGGAAATTTTTAGCATCTAAAATCAATGCTGTCAGGCAATATCTGGACTGGCACATTTGTGGAAGTAGAAGATGACATATGGAGATTCCCTTGCTGAGAATGGGTTGCAGCTAAACCACCCTGATAGATACAAAATAAATCCTGAACTAGACTACTTTGGAATAATATTTCCCAGAGAAGACTGAAGACTGGGAGTCTGTTCTCTTAAGATCCTGAGAAAAAAGGAAATCTCTAAGGAAAAAGTACTCAAGTTGTGTCCTAAGTACCACTCCTGGAACACAAGCTACTTTCTTGCAATATCCCAATGCTACACCAAAAATCTTCGTGTTTTCTTTCTTACATGTTTCTACATTGATAACCAGGACAGATTGCTAATCTGTTATGGGGATTAGCCTAAACTGGGTAAAAAACAATTACGTAAAAAGCCTCATGAAAATAAAGTCTTGCTATTTGTTAGTCTGCTTTAAGGACACCTACCCATTAGCACCATCACTTAGGTATAAATAAGAGTGGTCAGTTCTGAAATGAAAAACAGATTACAGAAATTTTATGAATTTGAATTAACACTCATGATATGGCTGAAAAGAAATGCTCTTTACTGGATAATTCAGATTGTTAAATGTGTGCTTTCATCACATCAATAGTCAGTTTACTGACTTTTAGGTTCTGGCCTAATTCCTCTGACAAATTAAATGCACCGCTCGAGAGCAGTTTGATATGTGTAGGGCATGCTCAAATTTTTTGTAGGGTAAGCTTTGTGCTTTCAGTGATTTTTACATTTTCAACACCTCCTAAGGCACAGGAGCAGGCAATTTCCAAATGTCCCAGTCAAGCAGACAAGGCAGAAGGTCGGCTTGGCTGAGTAGGGAAGTTCTGTTTTCTGAAATAAGAAAAAGGAAGGTGTACACCCAGTGGAAGCAAGGTCAGGTGACATAGGAAAAATAAGAGATACTGCTTGCCACTGTAGGGAGAAAGCTCGACTGGATTTGAAGCTAGCCAGAAGTGTGGGGGACAAAAATAAAAGTTTTTTTCAAATATATTACTGGAAAAAGCCAGTTAGAAATAACATCAGTTTGTTAGAGGATGTGGACGGTCACCTCACAAACAGGGACAAGGAAAGGCAGAGCTGTTTAATACATTTTTTGTCTCTGTCTTCAACACAGATGATGGACCAAGGGGGTCTCAGTGCCCTGAGCTGGAAGACCATGGCTGCAAGAAATGATCAAATCCCAGACCCTGAACTTTTTTGGGATCTGCTTCTCCAGCTGGATCTCTAGAAATCTATGGGGTCTTATGGGATTCATCTGAGAATCCTCAATGAGCTAACTGATGCTGTCACCGAACCTCTCTTGATGATTTTTGAGTGCTCTTGGCAGACCAAAGAGGTCCCAGCTGACTGGAAACTGGCAAACATCATCCCAGTTTTTAAAAAGGGCATGAAGAAGGATGCTAAAAACTAAAGACCTGCCATCTCACTTCAGTGCCTGGTAAAGTGATGGAAAATATTATTCTGGGAAGTATTGAAAAACACCTGGAGGACAACACAGTCATTGGCCACAGACAGTACAGCTTCATGAGATGAAAGTCCTGCTTGTTGAACTCTCCTTCTACAACACAGTAACCCACCTAGATGATGTATGAAAAAAAAGATGTAAGGTTTTTGGACTTCAGTAAGGCTTTTAAAAGTGTCTTTCACAGTATCCTTCTGGACTAAATGTCCAGCATTTGGCTGCATAAACATGTCTGCAACTTCCTTGTGAGGGAAAGTGGAGAGGCAGGTACTGATCTCTTCACTTATGATCAGTGACAGGACTCGAGGAAACAGCATGAAACTGAGTTTGGGGAGATTTAGGGTAGATATCAGAAAAACATTATTCAACCAGAGGGTGACTGCTCACTGGAACAGACTCCCTAGAGAAGTGGTCACAGCACCAAGCCTGGCAGAGCCCAAGACGTGTTTGGACACGCTCGTTTATCTTCCATACTTTGTTCATAGTGTGAAGAATAAATCTTGTAAGAGCTCAGTTTTTCATTAGGATAATCTTTGGCTGTAATTTCCATCTTTGGGGAGGATAATTCAGCTTTATATAAACATACTCAAACCACTGCATAATTTCAAACAAATACTAAGTGATCTGTGAACAAAAGAAACCTAAATAAGCAAACAAATAAACCTTCTTCATGGATCCATTTTCCTTGAGCCCTTTTAAAAATGTTTATGCTATTTCTATTTTGTACTTAGGGCATATGAAATGCAATATTTCCTCTTGGTCTAAAACCCTGGCTAACCTGCCTTGGATAAGTGCATTGGATAACCTAACCTTCATAAATAAGAATGAATAAGGATATCACTCAAAAAAGGATAGGGTGGAGAACACTTTGGAGAGTGATATGAACAAGAGGAAACAAGTAAACCTATTTAAAGTCACTGCTTGTCTCCTTTTGCTGAAGAAATATGTTAGGTTGCAAATAGAAACACTAGAATTAAAATTGTCTGTTTTCCTTCCTGAGTAGAGAGAAAGGTTTCTTGACATATTATACACGAGATTTACTTTTTTCAGATTGTTCAGATTATTCCTGCATTCTAACAAGTAAACAGGATGGTGGTTTTTTTGTTTGTTTGTTTTGTATTTTATTTTTTGTGAGTAATGAAATCACCCTGATTATGGAGTCCTGGACTGGAGACTGGATTAGCTGGTTTGCAGTACTCATCATCTCATAAATACTGATTCACCTGTCTGTCAAAGCAGGAGGAAGGAGTCAACTGCACTGCAATGGGCATTGGGTCACACCAGTATCAGGCACTGAGCACTGCCTTTAATCACATATCTGTGGTACCACACAAAAATATGTGGCATTTTTTGTTTTCTTTGATGAACTTCCTCAGCTCTGCATGCCAGATGGAAGGAAAGGGAACAATTTAAAGGACTCCTATTACTGTCCTCTCAGAGAAAATTTTGTAAAGGACATTACTAGATTAGCCTTTCCCTCACTTTTTTTGTCCCTGTTCATTATACATTCATCACAATCAGATTAGTGTTTTACAATTTCAATGGGTTTCCTAGCTACTTATATACATGTATACAGATATATATACACGACCACCTTCACTACTAAAACATTTGTTCACAAAGTAGTTTCTAGTACATTTTCCAATGACCAGTATAATACCATGGGATAGTCTGTACTATGGGGGTATAGGTTCTTTTCAATAAGAATGGACTTCTGCAAAATTTTTTGTAGAAAAATATACCAAAGAAAGTAAGGATGGTGTTGTGTAGGCAGTGTTTTAATTTGATAGTGTGAAGTTTTTTCTATTTGATAGAAAGTAGAAAAGAAAGTATTTCTTAGGGTTTACTATTAAAAACGTATTTTGAAATTTAGTGTTCAGTCTTTAAACAGGTTCTCTCCTATTAAAAAAAAAAAGAAAACCAGTTTGTTTTTTTCTACTAGTACTCAGCTCTTCAAATTTGATCCCAGTTAAATAAGTTCTTACAAAATAATAGTTTTATTTTGGTTTTTCTTAAACTATGCAGAGGTGATATGATTTCTATCTCTTTTTCAAAAGCAAGAGCACACCTACTGATATATCAGATCGAGTCCTGGGCTTGTTTGTAGCTGGATATAGATGCAAAAAGTACCAGCATTTTGGTGTTATTTTGAAGGAAACTTAACTCCAGCAAAGTGCCATCTAATCTTTTTATTTACATTAGCCAGATGAAGGGCATCACATCTCTTCTAACACTGTAGCTAAACTTAGACACAGCTTATATCAATCAGACCCATAATTTCATGTTAAAACGCTTGAGTATTTATAGAAAAAGATGGGCTGAAAACTGAAGTCAGCATATATTAGAAAAACAGTAATAGCAAAAAGCTTTGTTGTTGTCAACCAGAAAGCCTAACCACATACTTGATCTAACAAAAACAGATGTGCAGGCACTACTGAAGGAAGTGGGGCAGCTTTGATCTGCTGGCTTCTGCTGCTCACTTACAAAGGACAGTTGATTCCATTAATGAGGCTTTTCTAGTTTATTGGGTTCACTGATTTTATGCACCCAGAGCAGAAGGGAAATTGCACTACTCTCTAAGAAACCACTTTGATATCTTGTAAATACAGAGCTATAAAGCACTCCTGTCATGGCCTGAAGTGCGATACCTTTGTAAACAGCTGCTGTGATTTCTTGATGATATTGAAAGAGTGTGAATGGTGAGGACAGAGGTAATGCCCTGCTAGATGAGCTGATCTTTGCTTATCTGTAAGGAATGAACTCAGGTGGGAAAAGAAAGAAATAATTCTTCAGAATGAGCCAGAATAACTGATAATTATTTTTGCAGAAAGCTAAAGTGAATGTAATTTCTGGCATACTGGGAAATGCCTACTCAAATCAGAACAGATGGCTGAATAAACTAATGGTGCCTTATTTGCATAAGTCGAGGGGGTCCCATTTACTCCTGTTAATTACACTTATCAGTATAGTATATTGCATGTAGTTAGCTCACCTAGTCACAGGATTTAATGAGACCTATAAGACCACACACAGTGTCTCAAATTCATGACGGACCTGACATACATACAAAATACTTTTTGAAGACAGTCTGCCAATTTTAAAGTTCAGAATTTTAAAGACACTTGCAGAGCCTCAAAGGTCATTCTCTCAGGGGAGCTCTTTTATGTAGCAGCTGCTAAGAAACTGTGAACAGCCATGCCAAAGACAGATAAAATAAGATTCATCCATGTTGCTGTTTGTTTTGTTTACTAGCTGTTGCTGAAATAGATGGGTTATTTAGGTTCTTGGTTTTATTGCTGTTTCAAAAGGTTTTACAGAAAGTAATAAGTTAAATTGCGAGCTCCTTTCATTTTCCTCCAGTGAATACCAGTGCTGGATGATTTTTTTTTGGTGTCCTGTGTTGTGCATGTCATTTTGAGCTTTGCTCTTGAATTTCTCCTTTCACCCTTAATTAACAAAACCGACTAATAGGTATGTCTCAGCAGAGTGTTTTTTTATTTTTTTTTAATTTTTTTTTATTTTACCTATTGTGACATTCCAATTTACTACAAATTATTGAACACTAAAATAATATTTAAAATGTGCTTTGGGTTGAAATTAAGGTACAACTAGCAAACATACAGAAAATTACAACTCAGAAAACAGACTGATTCTCCTGGAAGCCTATTTTGTTGCCACATAGTGGAATTATATTTTGACTATCAAATTTGATTTTGAACCCTGCTGTATTTTTTTATGCAAGGCTATTCCCATCTTTAAGTCCTCATACCCAGTGAAGCGTGGGTGCATTCATTTGCATACAAGAAATTCAGTGGTAAAGCCATCAGCTCACCCTGAGTTTGTGGGGAAAAAAGCAGAAAACCCACCTTCATGCTTGTCTGCTTGTGGGCCAATGGATCAGAGTTTCATTAGTCTGTCCCCACAGGGGGAAGAATAAGGTAAGACTGAGGCAGAGCTGGTACCAGCTGAGCATGTCTGTGACTGGCTGTAAAGACTCAGCAGTTTTACTTTCTTCTTAAAAGGAGTTAGTCTGCCTAAAAAGCTGAAAAGTTTGAATCCTGCTACCACTATGCACACAAAAATGCTTCTGAATTAATTTGTGTAACAGGCAGTAACTGAAGGACAGAACTATACATAAGCATTACAAAATTTCCTCTACCCTCCTGTGAGAAGATGAGCTCTCTGGAGCTGTGGCTGTACTCATATCCTGCACACCTACACTGGGAGCAGACTGAGCCAGGGGAATTTTTATGGGATGATGTCACTACAAATGCACGTTGCAGGGAAAGCATTAGGGAAAGAGGTCCTGCTGAACAGCATGGAATTTGCAAGGAGCACTCTTGTGGAGAGGGTGGGCTTATGATAGCTTTAAAAGGTAGAAACTGCTGAATGTGCAGATTTTTCTTCCTTGTCTTTTCTTGGACAATTTAATTTCAAGTGTTATTCCTGTGTGCATATGTACAGCACTGGAATGGCAGCAGAGCTACACATGGGGCTTCCAACATGAAGGGACTTCATTGATTCTGGACAAGAGAAAAGGAAGATTTGCTCATGTATTTTGGGTCTCATCTATTATTACTATCACTTTGCTATTGAGTTTTTGTTATAACTCCATTAAAATTAACAATGCTATCTGTGACAAGAAAACCAGTTCAACCACAGTATGGTGCATAGCATGCTTCAGATTGAGTCTGTGGGAAAAGGAAAAATATTTTGGAGTAGGACTTTCCTGCAGTATTCAACACAACATATTGGATCATATGATGTTCCCAACCTCAGTTAAGCTGTGAATTATATTAAAAAATCCCTTAATGGTGAAGAAAATTAAAATATTATTGGAACTGGTTCTTGCTAATGAAAAGGTAAAATTTATTTCTGCTTACCCCAGTTCACCAGTTCTGAGTACTAATTATTCTGTACCCATAAAATAAGGACTGTTACGTAATGTACTGGGCTTTTAGTAGAATGATTTCACCTAGTAAACAAATTAAACATCAGAGGAGGAGAGAAGTGGGATTTTTTTTTCTCATTATATATTAGTTCTGGTATACTGATTTGTTTGTGTTAGTCATAAGTGCAAGAAGTGTTTTCAGGATGATGACACAAATTCCTCTGAGACTAGTTTTTTGGACAGGTTGCAGATGTTTCATGAGAATTTTTTTGAAAAGTGTTAGGCAAATAGGGAGAGCAAGTCTCAGTCATGCAGATAAGATTCAGTGTCAGTACAGGAATTTTATTTCCATTTCCTCTTTTTAAAATAGTTATCAGTCTTGTGTTGCTCTAGCTTTCTTCCAAAAGCTATTCTGGGGCACCTTTCTGCTAAAAGCACCATGTTTTTGCCATGTTCCAGGAAGAGTCAGATGTCTGATGGCAATTAAGAACCTGAAGTCGAATCCAGTTTCATGGGATTACTCATAAGAGTGATGATGACTCTACTTGCTTTTCTACTTCAAGACTAAGTGCCTGTTTTCACATAACAAAATTTAATTTCATTATATGCCAACATCCACGCAAATAGGAAAAAACAGAGAATAAATCCATGTGGAGACTTGAGTTATGTTGCTGAATGTACAGGAAGAAGGGGTTTCTACTGCTCTCATGACAATTTAGAAACATGCAAAATAATTGAAACAAAAGATAAAAAACCCCACACTTGTTGGTTATAAAATGCAGTCTGCTTTTCAAGAATAACTATAAATTAATTTTTGTCCTGTGGAACTATTCCTGTTTTTCCCTAAATTCCTCTTATACTTCTGAATAGTATATTATTTCTCATGCTTTCTATTAAGCATTAATGGTAAAACATTTGAGTGTGTAATTTAACCTTATCTACTTTGAGAATACAGGACAATATCAATGGAAGTTCTGGTATATTCCTATGTGTAGCTAAACATCTGTACTGTTCCTCATTTCCACTCATGTCCCTTTAATTTATTGTTTTCTGACCAGCAAAATAAATAACAACAACAACAACAAAAAAGTATAGATGCACAAAACAGTAGATTTTAGTAATATTTTACATTTGATGCCATTTTTGGTAATAAAGGTCATTGCATGTATTTCTATCACTAAAAAATTGTACTATAGTCATCTGTGGGGTTTTTTTTTGTTATGCCTTTTGTGGTACTGGACTTAACATTTTAACGGAACTGTCTTTGAAAAATAAAAAAAATCATAGTTTCTAATATTTTTAATGAAATAATTTCTTAAAATACTCTTACCTATTTAAGATAAATTTTCCTGGTTGTCTAATTCTGATCTCTTTCTTGTAACACATTATACAGTATGCAAGCTTTCTGCCATTCAGAAAAAAAGTCAGGTTTGCTCATTGCTATGAACCCTCTGTCCTAAATCAAAATTTGATCTATAGCAGTGTCACTCTATGGAGAGATGTATAAGTTAGAGTGTGCCCAGCACCTGTTCCAGGCATTGCATGAGCATATGGTGTTGTTATATCCTTGTCACAAACAATCTTCTACTTCATATTGTGAACTGGCCTCTGGCAGAAAACTGGAATGGTGGGAATTAAATGGTTGGATGCACTGAAGACAAAAGAAGAACTAGAGTAAAGGATCTTAAAGTGGACAGAGAAGAGTTAAATCCCTGTGAGGATTTCCCCAGGTGGTAAATACTGAAACCTCATGTTTGAAATTACATCTTGCTGTGGTAGCTCCAAAGAAATGGAACCAGATGTGCTCATCATTATCCATCAGGCCACCATGGCAAGCTAATTTTGCCAAATAGCCCAAATATACACAAAGCCATAATGACCTTTAATTCCTAACAGCTTCAGCAGATCTTATTAAAAGCAGTGGTGGGCTCTCAGGGATCAGAAACTACTGGTTTCAGCTTTCAAATGGGCTGTGTGAGGATGCTAACCCCAATGACATTACAATATAAGATGTCTTATGAGCAAAAAGAAGTATTATAAATAGGACTAATTAAAACATGGAAGAAGAAGATGAACTCGTGAAAGAAGTAAGACAAGTTTCTTAGCAATCATTTTTGCTTTCTGCAGTCCGAGAAAAAAAATAAAGAAAGGAGATTGTCATTATTTCTGTTCTTAAACACATAGATCTGATGGATGATAGAACAATATAGGAATTCAGATAGTGGGATAATGGGAAAGGAATTAGGTTTTATGGTCACCCATAAAAGTTGCAATGGCAATAAAGTGTAAGTGTACATGTTACGAGCATTTTTACTAAGGTTTGCTAAATCATTTCTGTTTCTCATGGTAGTTGGAAAGATTGAGAAATGTAGACTATCTTTTTATTGGTCTTTGAAATCTCATCAAAATACCTATCTTCAGTACACAGATATTCTGTTGGACTACATTATTTCCTCAGTGAAGCTATTGTTGCTTTCACATCAGCAAAATTCATTACTCCTAGTAAGTCAGACACTATCTAAATTTTCTATAAGGAGAAAGAATTTCAATTTGAGATCATCTAATTTTATTGCATCACATCCAATAACCTATTACAAGATACTTATGAAATTTCCCAAGTTAAATGTCATTAGCAATACCTACGGTTTGACCAACAAATTGAGATGTTTCATTTCTAACCTAACATCTCATTTTTTCCACTTTCACTGAGTGTCCATTGTTTTACCTGCTCTGCATATTCAGCTGAAGAAATAACACAGATGTACAGCAGTCAGCTACAGTAAGGTTAACATACCATGGAACATAACCATGCATACACTTCACTGCACTATGACATTTCTAAGGGGTGCAGAAGGAGGTTGCTTTTGAAATCATATGAAGTGAACATATGTAATATTTTACTATGTCAGGTTGCAGGCCAAACCCTCAAAGCCTATAGATGACAACATACGCCCATAAGAAATGGAACAGATTTTATCAAGTACTTTCAAAGGACAGACTCAAACTGAAAAGTGGCTTCTTGAAAAAAAGTTATCTTAAAAGCTGCCATGGCTGGGAAATAAGCCAAAGAATCTCTGTTTCTACAATACTTGTGCTGATGCCAGTGGTAAATATTTGTGCAGTCATTTTCCCTCCTGCTTGAAGTATCTGAGTGCTTGCTTGAGAGTCTGAAAAGACTACAGATAATTTCATCTTCCAGTGAACAAACGACTCAAAATCAAATTATAGAGGTTAGTACTAGAGTATGAAAATTCAGAAAATAGATATCTGAACTCATAAATTAAAATAGAAACCCTAGACACAGAGAATAGAGAAAATATAGAGAATTCTCATATGAAGAAATATGAGAAAACAGAGAATTCTCAAATGTGCAAGCTACTGTGTGTGATTTTATGGGATTTATAATGTAGAAGGTTAGAGGTGCTGGTCATAGTGGTTTTTTGGCTTCAGAAAAGGAACTGTGGCTATTCCATATGATCTGAGACACAAAAAGATGAACTCGAAGTCAACTAGTAAAGAGCTCTCAGGGAATTCTGGATTGACCCCAACATTAGATTTAAAGCCAAGGAACAGTCTCATTAGAGAACCTTAAAAATTCTGACTATGAGATTATTTTTGCTTAAGAATTCTTCCTATCTAATTCACTTTATTGCAGAAATCCAGGAGATCAACACATATATGTATATATATACACACACACACATATGTGTGTATGTGTGTGTGTGTATGCACTGTATATATGAATATCTAACAGACTAAAAAATCATATGGAAACATCATCTTCCTCTTTCTTTGTTGATACATCTGTGAAAAAAACCCCACTCTAATTCTGGCTGAAAGATTGAATGTCAGGATTTTATCAATACTGTAAGCCTCATTAGGTTCTCAGGCTTCTAAAATGTGTGGTGCATGGTGCACAGGAGAATATGGTCAGCACTGCTGTATTAGAAGTTGGAGTTGTGGATATGTCCATTCAGCAAATTTTTGTAGCAGAAAAACAAACAAATTCATCAACATAAAGGTCTGATTGCAATCCTGTTTGTCTTGGTTCTGCACAAGGAGAGATTTTTAGGCAGCACCTTCTCGTGTTAGGAAAAAGACAAGAGTTTTTCTTCTTCAGGTCCTTTACATGAAATTCTTCCACTGTGTCATCAATTAAAAGCAGAAGAAAACAAAATCAGTGTTCTTGATTTCAGCAACTGTCTGCAAAATTATTAACAAAGGTTTCTTAGCTTCTTGAAACCACCAAACTTTCAGTTTAGTCTGAACTGTCTTGTAGCAGGACCACTCAAATTTGTATCTCCCCCAAATTATTAAGCACTCTTAACAAACTAAGTGATAGTAAAGTAAACCCTCTCATAATCAGGTTGCTCAGTAAAGTTGCTTTCATCTGCATTGAAAAACGCTATGCTTTTTGCCTCTGTGTAGGGTTCAACAAAAACCAGGAATATTTGGTGAGCTACTGATCAGAGGAAACACCATGACAAATGAATCTCATGTGCTTGAAGTTTTAATTTACCATCTTTAAATAAATGTGTTTGGGATGAAGAGAAGAGCATCAAAAGAGCTAATCATAAGACCTAATGCATCATGGTAAGCACAACACACAAGCTGTGTACCTCACTGAGGGAAAAATAGAGATGTCTGGACAAGTAGAAGATATGGAGAGAAAATGTAAGATTGAGGTCAGGTTTCTTTTGCACCAGCCTTCAGGGAACATTTCACAGTCATGTCTCTGTCCCTCAGCTCTGAATACTAACTGCAAGGATGGACAAATGATATTGCAAAGCACAAGATGCTATACAAGAATCCTGGATGGAAGTGAACTGCTTACTTAGCCTTTCAAAATCATGCTTTCTTTTATATATTTCACAGATAGCTACCTGGAAGGCTATTAGATTAACAAACAAAGAAAAAAAAATACGACCATCTTGTACATTCAATGATATATAAACTATGCATGAGGCAATAAAGAACTTCTGTTTTCCTCAGTCTTATGGGCCAGCATTGGTTTAAAACGTTGAGGTTTTTTGCTGGCAGGGGCTGGCAGTGACAGGCAGTTACCCACCAATCCCTTCTTGCCCTTCATCTGGGCAGACCAGTTGTTCCCTCAGCTCACATGGCAGATATTTTGCTACTGCAGGATGGCTGCCAAGACAGAGCTTCATCATCGAGTAGCTCTTGCAGAAACTCTGAAACAATGCTGTAAAATTTGAGCAGAATACTGATAAAGACTAAGAGCTTTTTGGAGCATCAGCAAAAAGTTCATCTAAAGCTGAACAGCCTTGTATTGGTTCTGTCTTATCTCTCTTCCAAATGAAATGTATTGGTACACAAGAAAGACTTCAAAATGTGAAGAAGAGAAAAGCAGAATGCAGATTTCCTTTTTCCTTATGCCTTTTCAGCAATCACTTTTCATAAGTTCAGATCTCTCAGAAAAATATGCCAAACTCTCGTCCCTATTTGCAAGGAACTGCACAATAGCCACTCTAATTTCTAATACAGTATATGGATGGGCTCTATTCTGTTTTCACATAAGAGAACACAAGAAATTAAAGATGCATCTGAAGTCAAATCACAAGAGACATGGGTGTGAAGCAGGATGAAGTAAAAAAAAATCTAATCTTGTAACATCTTTGCACATCTGGTCACAACTTTTTAATAGATTGCTTTGAAAATAGCTTCTCAGATCTTATTACCTACTTGTGCTACTGTGTTTTTTTCTGCCACCCAACATACAGACTGACTGGTTAGCTGTTATCAATTTCTCTTGTTCTTTTCTTTTTTTTGTACATTTAATTTACCACTTGGAAGTAGAATCTGCCTAAACATTTCTCTCCTATTATTTTTATTAACTGCCTCTGTAGAATATTAACACATATATGTGCACCCTCAGACAAACACATCCATAACTACAAAAATAAACTATACTGCTAATTTACCTTCTAACAGTCTGAAAGCACTGGTATCAATGAGCAAACTCCAGTACTGGGAGATACTTCCTCCACTGGGATAATTTGGCCCATTTCTTGTTTTCCCATATTCCTGCAAGCTGATGAACATGGCAGTGCAGGAGGAAGTTCAGTGAATTGATAAGTTCTCTGTCTGTGCTGGTCTAAGTAGCCACTGCATTTTTTGGGTACATAATACATACTTATATGGATTCTGATTTTACCTCCTCCTACTGAGCACTGACAGTGATTGTTTAATAGATTATAATCTCTTCAAAATAGGATTTTCCTGATCTAAGATCAAGATCTTGATCTCACAGTGCTGCAGCATTTAGTGAATAAGGGTATTGATCAGTCAGGCAATCAAAGTACTGTGATCTTTGTCTCTCTTTCACCCCCCTCAAAAATTTTAAGTGCATGGCCACATAAAATGTAAATGCAAGTTTAGTCAGTTTTTGAATATTCACTTCAACTTCTTAATAGGATTGCAAGGAAAGCTGTTCTGCCAGCACTAGTTCTATTTTCATAAAAAGCTGAAGGAACTAGTCTTTGGAAATGGTTTAAATTCTTAAAAAAGCAATCCTATAATATGTAGAGAATAATAATTTTTATAATTATCAAATATAAGGCACGTGTTGCCACAGAGATACTATACAGCTTCTTGGATATGTTGGGGTTTTTCCTTTTTTTTAAACTGTGTTTGTTGCCAAAGAATTATTCAGTGAGTTCCTAATGTGCAGCACAATATAAGTAGACTCCCTCCTGTGTCTGCTCCAATAGTGGCATTTTCTCAGAGTAATAAATATTCTCTATATGGCAATTAGGTTTAGGCATGATTTTAAATGCAAAGTTCACAAGGTTGTCATTAATATTATCTTACATCCTCATTTCCTGTTGTCTTCATAGCTTAACATGTTTACTTTTAAATTAGAACATAATTAGCAAATCATATAGCTCGTTTTTACTGAAAATAGCAGCTTGGTGAAATGCTTCTTATCATCTGGGGCTGACCTTCCCACAGACTGCATATCCTGGAACAGAGTATTGTAATAAGAGAAATCAGTTCTTTTGGATCTGGGCCAAAGACTAATTTAATTTCTCTGGCTGCCCCCCTCCTTTCCAGCTCTTCTCCCCCCTCTCCCCAGTAACACTCACATATGTGAGTTGGAGCTAAGAAGTTGCAGTTGGTAAACAAAACAAAGACAAAACTGCTAAGAACTTAATGAAAACATCAGTAAGTCATAGCATCTGGATCTCATCATCCCCCTCTGACGTAAGGAAGATGTCCAGATGTTAGCAGAACTGCAGCAGTTGAAATATTTTGTGAGCAAGACTCCTTCCAAGCAATCAGATGCAAAGCAGTTCAGCACTTTCAGCAGTTTTTAGGAATGTTTCAAATATATAGTGGTCTTTTAGATGTGCTCAGTGCCGGAAGAATATACAGGAGCTGGCTCTGGGAATTGTGAGCCTCTGCTTTTGGTAAGTGCACATGAATGTTCAAAGAGCTGGAGAAGATTATGCTCCTCAATGTGTGCCATTAACACTGACTTCTAGCAGAGACACAGTGCTGCTTATCTGGTGGTATCCAGTGTTTAAGACTAGAGTTTAACAGCATCCACCAATGATGAATTACAAAACTGGGCCTGGAGAGAGCAGACCATAATTTTCATCTTTCTCACTCATTTTTAATCCCCATTTGACAACATGTACGGCATGCAAGCCTTGCATGCTGAAAAGTATAAATGATGAGGCTGGTTTCCTAACAGGTGGTTGCCAGGTGTATTGCATTTTTCCTTCCACTCCTCTCCGAGCTGCCTGACAGAACAGTGATATTTTTCTCATTTGGGTGCTCATTCTCCACGTGCAGAGTGACACTGTTGCTCAGTTCCTCTGGGACATGATTTGTGGATGGCTCTGGGTGTGCCCTCTTCCTTCTTGACCCATTCTAATAAAGAATCAGTTTGGAGTTCCCAAGAAAATAGTGAAGTTATTTCTAAGAATTCCTAATTGCTGAAGTGTCCAGGCACTGCATCCTTCTGCACATCCCTAAAATCTCAAGTAGGACAGGACATGGGCTTGCTGGTTCACTGCTGCTGTCCTAGAATTGGCTACAATGACTGCAGAAAAAACCAGAGCACTGAAAAAAAGGTGAATTTCCATAATCCTCTCCAGCTGTTGTAATTTGAAGGCAGGAGGATTTTGTAGCAACCACTTTTACAATATGCTTAGTATACCGTGTTCTTCTTACTGTAAACTTGGACTAAACAGTGCCATTGTTGTTGCCTGATTACAGAAATGATGGAGGATCTCCATGAGATATATGTTTAAAATTTCACTAATGGAGGAAAATGGGAAAGTCGTATATAAAACTTTCCAATTGTCAGTCTCCCAACAGTGCAATTTAGCTCTGTTGTATGAAAATATCTATTGCAAATAGACAAGGTGACAGAGTATGCACGTGTTCTCTTCCCTTTGAGAGCTCCAACCTCTTTTGGTATTAGACTTCAAATTAGGAGTAGGAGAGGGCTGGAAACAAGACATTCTAGGTAGCTGCAAATAAACACCAGTTTCACACTACAGGCACTAACAACTTTGCTGGCACTTCTCTATATTTTTATATAAAGAGTAAGAAATTAAGAAACAGAATATGGAATAAGAACACAATGATGCATTTAATTCCCAATGCCATTTTGAGCTAGTATTTTGACTGAAGGACGTTGCCTGAATGAATTACAGTCATTCCATGATAAAAACACCAGTGCTAAAAAAGACATACAATACTTTAAATATCTTACTGGAATTTAGTGTGGCAATATTTTCAAAAATTAGACAAGCATATGCTATTTATGAAATGTATTATTTCTGGTTGCATTTGATATCTGAATTTGAAAGATGTGAAGAGTAATAAACCACAGGAATGAAACTGATGTTTGCTCAAAAAACATGCTCAGGCTATAAGCTTGCTTAGGAATTATACAGATAACAGCAAAGAACTCTCAAAGGGAGGAAACTGTACATGATAATGATATTTAACCATTCAACCAAAATTAATTATTCATACGTTTTGCACTGGATGTGCTACACTTGCTTTATTATAGATACAGCTTCTTTAGTTATCAGACAATTGTTATTTACTGTTTTCCTGTTTCTTTTCCATAAATTATGATCTATTTACAAATATGTATCAAATCAACAGCTGATTATGCTCTACATCATGGTAGGTGGCTATGCTTAGTATTTATACCACTGAGTGTCTGAGTAAAGCACCAAACCCGTAGGAGATTTTCTCCAGATTGGGGGTCAGTAATTTCCTAAAAATGCTGATAGGGACAAACAGTGATATATCTGAAGCTATATATCAAGTGGTCTTGGGCTCTGCAACATATCCATTTTCTAAGATCTTATTTCACCTACACACACTGTAAATCTTTCTCCAATCTCAGAACAAAGCAAACACTTCAAGAAGTAATTTCTCTTCTGCATGAGCATAAATTCTGGGGACAGTTGAAATGTGGTGCAAAATTCTTCAGTTTAACTTGGGGCTTAAAAAAATTTGAAAGGATAAAAAATCATTTCTTTCCTTCCTTTATTTGTTATAGACAGCTACAGACATGCTTTGAAGTATAAGCAATATCTTGGAAATGTTTAAGAATTATTAGATATATATACTCACAGACTTCACAATCTGAACATGGATATGCTTTAAGGCATTGGCAATGAGAAGAAAATATAAGAGAAAACAGCAATTATAAATCCACTGGAAATACAGGGATGTTGATAATGAGAACAAATTAAGCATCAACAAGAACAGAGAGTATGTAGCAGATGCACACAGTGTTCCCTGACATGTCCTGCAAATTGATAATGGCCAGTAGAAAGAAAAACTTAAATAATGATATAATTCATCATAAATTGAAGAGTAAAAGGTCTACCCAAACGGTTCTGCAAAAAAACCCATTTCATTAGGAGACCCAAAAATAACCCAGCCTGTACTAAAACCATGAAAACAAGATGAAAGTTGACTGATAGTCCTCTAAAAGTAATCTAAATGGAAATTAATTGTTTGATGGGATTACTTTTTTACCAACCCCAGAGTTCTCTCTCTGGCTATATCTTTAGCTATAACTTATAAAGACATATAGAATTTTTCTGGATGATCCAAGTAGTAGCAAAATAGGCATAATGAGAATTGGTCTGAAACAGATCTTAGAAATTGAGTAATTTTACTTTCTTTGACAATGAACAGAAAACAAAACCAAGAAAAACAGTGATGGCAAGATCCCACTTAAGTAGGCTAAAAGGTACAAATTAAATTTATTCCTGGGGTAAATACAATACTGAGAAATTTTAGTGAACTTCAAATTAGAAAAAAAAGACAATTGTATATGAGAAACGGCAAGTAGGTAAATGAACAATATAATTTCAACTAGAATAGCTGAAAGTTTATTTTTAAAATATCAAATAAGAAATTTTTTACTTCAGACTTTCAATGCCTAAGCTACTGCAGCAAAACTGTCAGTAATTCACCAACCTTGGACTAGCTACACATTCTTTTTTTTGTCTATGGCACCAGAATTTCAGAAGACAACATAACTTTTGCACCATAAAAAAGCAAGCTTAATTTAAAAGAGAGGCACATTAGTAGCCAATTGTACTCAGTGTCTGATCATGCATTCCAAAAAGTGTTGGTGAAAACGAAAAAGCCAGGACCTTTAGTCATGTTGAATGGGGCACATAATGGCTCTACATTATGTGTACAATCTGTACAATGCAGATAAATGCTACATTGGGTGATGTAAATTCAAGCACTAGGAGAAATCTGTCGAAAATGTTTTGAGGGTGTGTGCATTTGAGAGCTGAGAAGGATGCTTCCTGTTCTGTGAAAGCTCATTCTGTGCTGCTGCCCTTCTTGTGCTTGAAATCCTGATCTCTTTGGGAGGTCTGTCCACTGAAGAAGCCAGAATGCTCTTCTCTTCCCAGCTGAGGATGTGGTCTGACATTAGTAAGGGGGATTAACTGGGAACTCCAAAGGAAACACATCTATTTCTTGTGAATGAAGTAACAGGAAAAGTAACAATTTTCATATTGGCTATTTAGAGCTATGTCAACCTAAATCTTCTTCTCTTCTTAGTCCTTATTTTTTGCCGTTCACTCCATTACCTGTTACCTCAATTTTTTCTCACCTCTAGTGGGCATTTTAGATGTCCCAGAAATTGAAAATATTTAATGATTTACCTAGTGAATGATTTTCCACATTTTAAGATCACCAGATATGACTACATACATGTGTCTAGATGTTCTTTTTCTATGTAAATCAAGAAGGAGAAAAAAAGACAGTGGAAAACCATGACTTATGCTGCAATGATGTGACTATGATGAGCTGCAACTCACTGCTCCTCAGGATAGGTATTTTATAAATATATACCATATTTTTATGTTTTACCAAATTTATACAACAGTAACAATAGACCATAATATGGTATCATAATATACCATATTTATATGAATGTGCTCCACCCCAGCTGGCTGAGCCACAAGGGCAGGCAATAGCTCAGGCTTGGTGTTGGGGTTTGAAAGGAACATGAGAATGCTGCTCTGCAGTGCCCAGCAAAGCAGGGCACACAGAGGTGACCTGAGAGGGCAGTTCACATTCATTTGCATTCTTGTACTGCATTCACTCAAAATCAAAGTGTTTTTAGCCACAGTCACTTAATCCCATACAATTTTAGCAGCACCTCAAATATTTTATACCTTTTGTACAGGACTATTCTCCCTTTCTTTTGTGTCATAAGACTACATGATCACAGAATCCTGGAATAATAGATTGGTTCGTGTGGGACCTTAAAGATGACCTAGTTCCACCCCCCTGCCATGGGCAGGGACCTCTTCCTTAGACCAGGCTGCTCAAAGCCCCATCCAGCCCTGCCTCAAGCACCTCCAGGGACAGGGACTACGCAGCAGTGCAGTGCCTCACTACCCAAATAGTACAGAATTTCTTGCTAACATCTAGTGTAAACCTACTGTCTTTCAGCTTGAGCCCATTACCCCTTGTCCTTTCCCTACATGCCCTTGTGGAAAGTTTCTCTCCAGTTTTCATGTAAGCCCCTTTTAGATACCAGAAAGCCTTCCCACAGTCTTCTCTTCTCCAGCCATTCTTATCTAATGGAAAAAACGTTTTCCATGATATATTTCCTACTTTGGAAGTAGATAGTTTGGTGATTATATCAAATTACATTTCATGAAGTGCTATTTCTTTGTGCAGGCTAGAAGGATTTCTTGAAGGCAAAACATTTACTTTGTCTTGAATATGCCATGAAGAATGCATATTTCAGATTTTCTTCTTTCTTTTGCAAATAATGTTTTTTTAAAGGCGTGTCCTGATAACACAAATTGCTGATCTAAGAGGATTTCTTCTTTCAGTGTCATGACCCTTCTTGACCATTTTCAGGTAGTCAGCAATTTAAACTGCTGATATCCCAGAGAACAAACAGAACAGCAACATAACTTTCTGTTTTGTTTGTCTTCCTGAACCTCTGTTAATCATGAAGTATTTTCTGGAATACACCCTGGTACCTACTCCAACTACATGTTGTACTTCATATTGGGGGTTTAGCCTGACGATTTTTAGGTTTCTTGACTGACAGCAGCTCAAATATACTAGTGGACTGACAACTCTACATCACCAGCACAGCCTGGAGAATGGAACTGTCACTGTTTTTAAGGGTCCTCTAACATCTAAGCCTTGTATTGATAAAAACTGTGATGGCTCATAACCAGCTGCCAAGCAGAATGAAAACATGCCGACCCTTATCAGTGCAGCTAAAGGGGCTAAAGGGTTCACGTTCACTCCCCGTTTCTAGGAATGTGACACAGTCTCCAGAAATATAATTAGCAGTTGTTTAGCCTCCAAATATTTGATAATCGTATGCAAGGTTAAATATATACATTTAGCAACTTCTCTTTGTATCCTGATAAAATCTGCATACTTTTATATGTAGGTCACATTCTGAAGGTATAAATTACATATCATTATGTGCTTTCCTATGTCAGCTGATGAGAGGGAAAGAATTTTATAGAAGACAGTTGGTAGCAGTTGTTGTATGTGGACACAGGCCAGAGGTACTTGGAATCTGTTGATGCAAATGCCATTCTGAACTCAATGATAAATTAAAAAGCTTACTTCAAAGCGTTCATATAAACATTTCCAGCAGGTAGAATGGCAACGAATGTCAGGGTAAACAAATGTCCAGCTGACCAGGCAACACGCAGATTAAACAAAGGCTGACTTGGCCCCACTGGCTTCCCTTTTATAGATTTGTGTAACATCCAATTTTGACTTAGAATTTCTTTCCTCTCAGTGCTTCTTCCAGTGGAGTTTCAGCAATATCCTGAGCATCAGGACCTGTATTGTGACTGCTGCCCCATGTCCTGCAGTCGTTAAGGCTACCAAAGAATCCCAATTTGTAGAACACATTTGAGAGATGAAGTGGATTGTCTGCCCAGTTCTGTTTGCTATGAAGAGAGGTTAATGTCCTATGCTCTTATGACACTGCCATATTTGTGACCACCTACAGAACACTAAAGTAAATATGGTGCCCCCATCTCCTGTGACCATGAGCTTTTACTGTAAAACAGTGTAAAGCTGAGTTCCTCTGTCTAGGAAACTCACTTTCCTTTGCCACCTATGGGAATAGGCACAGAATTAATCCAGTCACTTATACAAGTGGGCAGAACAAGGTTTTTATGAGTAGGGCAATTCAGAGCAGAATTTTGCCCATGTGTTTCTTTATAAACAATGGCCACTCACTGCCTGATTACCCAATATAGTCAGTTTTGGAACCAATACTCAACAAATGTCTGTCATGCACTTAGCTACTCTTAATTCCCCAAAACGTAAATGCAGGAGAGTGATGTAAAAGTTCAGTTTACATTAGTAAGTCATAAAGTCTGCCTCTTGGTCATCTTATCCTTGATCTTATCATTATTCACATTTCTCCTCCCTCCTTCCCTCCCTCTGGAATAAACCAACCCCACTGTAAGTATACAAACAAACCAAAATGATCCCTCTGGCAGTCACACCCACTGTGCATTTCTGCTGCCTTTTTAAAAATCTTTAAATGCTGCAAAATAGAAGTAACAACCCAAGCAGGGTGAATGAGAAGCATTCATCTAACAGCCAATAATAGAAGAGAGAAATAAAATAAGTTAAATTATCTTCTTCTCCAGCCCTCTATTATGGTCTGTCCTGAGTTTTTGAATATTTGGAAGTCAAAATAAAAATCTGGGCTGAAACTATATAGATGGCTGGTAATTTATATCTCAGAAGCCTAGCTCTGGCATACCTGACACTCACTTGGAGCTCACAGCCCTGAAAGCCTTGCCAGAGGAAATGCCAGTAATTGCTCAGTGCACAGCCCAGATATTCCGACTGACACACTCCTTGGCTACAACCCGCTCCGTAACGCTGCTCGCTGAAGCACAGGGTCTGACCTGACAGCAGAATGAAATGCTTCAGCACACTTTAGTCTGAGGAGTTTGAGCCATTATGTCAGACCAAAATTCACTGCTGTTTCTCTTTTAACCAAAATTTGTCTCATCGAGTTAGAGGAGCGCAGCACAGATGTAACATGACACACACACAAAGGGCTGGAGAAACACTCAGAGGCTACATCCATACACATGCAAATGATACCACTGACTGCTGTTACGGGTTTTGATCCCTTACGAATTTACAAATATCTCTATGCAATGTGCTTCTCACCTGCCAGCCGTCTGTCCCTCGTGTTTTTCCAGATAACATCCAAGGCTCTGGCAGTGGAGTCCCTGATATGGTCACTGAAGGATCTCCTCAGAGGGGCTTTCAGCGGGCGATGCATAATGCAGATCGATCACACATCCAGTCAAACGGCTGCAGCTCAGCCCCAGCAAAAAGGGCATTCTCTGCCCCGGGATCTGTTTGGATTTCTCTTTGCCAGGCAGGCAGGTTGTTACTTTATATAATTTGTCATCAGCCTTGTGGAGCTTTTCCTTGAAGAGTCAGGCATTGCAGTTCTCACTGCGGATGCAGGAAAGCTCAGACTGCAGCCAGCCTACTGGAAAGCTGCCAAAATCTTACATCTGGAACAGTTTACAAATGAGCTAACGATACAGTCATTTAGATTTGGGGCTTTATTTGTGGATATCTATAGGATTCTAGCTTCCTGTTTAATCAAATAACTTACCAGGCACATACTTGCATGCTCATTTATTAGGATAATATTTCCTTGCTTAGCTGATATTTCAGGTAATCTTTCATGTTTGGACATGAAAAAGGTAAGAAATAGAAGAGAGATAAAGTAATTTTAAATATCTAGAGGTCAGGTATTTTATTTTGTTACCAATATTTTTTTGCATTTTACCCTAGTTAAGGCAGAGGATAGGACCCAATTCTGAGTTCCCTATATTTAGTACTTCATGACAATGCACTAATGAAAGGATGGAAATAAAAAAAATGAGAGGAAAAGAGGAGATAATAAAAAAGGAGAGGGAACTAAGCCTCCACATCTTTGCTGAGTGGAAAGACAAGTTCCCATATGAAAAATACTTACAAATGTAACTGAGATTAATAGTCATAGTAAATGAAGCCATTTGACCTTGCTTATTTTGACCTTTTAAATTGATTACTGTGTCCTGTGGCTTCCCTGAGGGAGAAAGGGAGAAATAAAAGAGTGCCTGAGACTCTCTTTTCCTTTATAATATTATGTGGTAACGTGTGAAGAGATAAGAGATGCTGGTTTAAAAACCTAAGAAGGAGGGAAAAACTGTCAAATAAAGTTGTCTTCATGTTCTTTCTACAGGTAGTCCTAATTTTTTTTTACAGCAGCTACAGCTATTAATATTAGATACCATTATTTTCTTTAGAAGTATTATCATTAAAATTGATTGATTAACTTCTCACAAGATTGGCATACAGAGACCAAATTAGAGAATTTTGAGTTTTAACCCTTAACAAAGGGATTTTCACTTCCTTTGAATTTCTTCCTAGAACAAGAGAGTTTTTATTTTCAGAACATTAGATCATTTATTTCACACTTTCTTACTGGTTGTAATTTTTTTTCTAGTGTCTTCTCAGTTCCCTTCATTTTCACTAATCTTCATTTCCTTTAAGACAAATCATTATCTCATTCTGACAATGAAAATAAATTTATGGGATTTGCAATTGTGTAACTGAGGGAATAACTGGCTCAGCATCTATTTAATGCAGATCATAATTTCTTCCCATCTAGGCCTTAATTTTTATCTTTATAGAGCATCTGCAAACACTAATAACCTGTGTGTGTCTTTGAACAAAACAACAGTAAGTGATCTCTAAATCTTGCAGTTGCTTTCCTCATTATACCCCTCCTTCTTTCTGGAGAAAGAAGCAGCCAACTCTCTAGAGAAATTCAATATGATAACACACTCTTGTGTGCTTGTGGTTTTTTTTTTTTTAATTTTTAAATTTTTTTTGTGTATTTTGGGTTTTTTTGTGTTTTGTTTTTTTCTTAATTATTACTCTTGCAAAAATTACTGGTAGAGCAAGTGCAATGCTTACACAGGCCTAGGCTTACCCAGGCAAATGCTGACATGATGACCAGAGCACAATATATCTGTTTTGAAACACGTACACCCTGTTCAGATGAGATCTGCTGCTGTTATTGTATTAGTGAACAGCTCAGAAGAGCATTATTCACTTTTAAATGAAGATACAGTAAGCAATAACTTAATCAAGACCTGAATTTCTCTATTTCAGAAGGCAACAAGGGTGAAGACAGTCTCGAAAGGGTTTTAACTACCCCTGGCTGTGTCTGTGTTACCAACAACATAGCCCAGAAAGAATGGATTTGTACAGCAAAATAAATGATACCAAAGTTTTGACTCAAGATAGAGTTTGAACTCTGTCTACCCAGATCTTGTGAACTGAGTGAATCCTTGGGATTTCATGAATGGGTTGGAGATCACTGGCACACTACCAGGGTGCATCTTCTGGCTTAGTTTCATTTGAAAACCATCCAATTCACATGCTCCAAGACTGCTTGGAGATATGAACCAAAGATTATTATTGGGGGAACCTTTTCAAAATCCTAGTCCAGGCTACAGTGTCAATAAAAACCATGCAGACCATTATTCATCTTAGAAGCTAAAACAAGTTTTAAGAATTCAAAAATAAAATCAGCAACATACATATATTTCTAATTAGGGTTTGATTCTTTGAGAGTTACTGAGGGTTATATTACATGTGTTGACATAAATATATTTAAAATATTTAAAACAGTTCTTATAACCAGTTCAACAAAATGGTCTGGAAAAAGGCAAAGGGCAAAGGAGGAATAAACTGTAATGAAGCAGAGAAATACTGCTAAAAGTGTTTGTTTGTGTGATGCTACAACACAAATAAATAGGTAATCTAAGTAAGATTTCATAAAGAATTAAATGTCAGAAAAATTTTAATAGGCCATGGGCAGGTAAATAATTACATATAGATAGGCAAGAAATATGGATAGAAAGAAAAGGGCATTAATTTTAGAGAAATGTAGTCAGAGCTATAATGGGGAATACAGTTAATAGCAAATGCATATGATCAGCAAAGGAAATTTGAGATGCATGACATCCAATACAGTCACAAAACGAGATAAGAACTGGCCGTGCAATATGAAAGCACATGATTTTTAACGATTTTAAAAATAATGGTAAAAGGTGGTATCAGGGCAGAACTGTGCTGCAATCTCCATTCCTGCAACATTTAAAAAATGCCTCTTGTGGTACAATGCACTCAGTTTTGTTCTGCACCTCTCAGTACCCACATGGTGCTGAAAAGGCATCCATGAGCCCAGTGTACAGGCAGCTGGAAGCAGGGCCAGGGTGACAGTGACCAGGGGTTCTGTGCTGGAAAACACCCATGTGTTCAGGGGAAAGCTGCTGAGCTGCCACCACCTCTGTGCCATTATTCCCTTGTTGAGAGCCCTACTCTGCAGGTCAGGCAAGCTCCTCCCAAATTCCCAGTTGCTACTGGCCAAATGATGTCTGCTTATGTGGAGATATTCTCCATTTCAGCTCAGGTTTGCTCCTGCTCCCCTTGCAGGTGTAGCTGCTCTCACAGAGACATCACAGGCAATCTGCAGTTACTTACAGATAGATTGTTTGTGTGGAAGAACTTCCTCCATTTCTCTGGTAAACTAATGCTTACAGTCTGAACTGGGAGAGGGGGCCACTGGTACCAAGCACACACACTACAGACCTCACCAGGTGAATCTTTGATGCTGATCAACATGAGATTAATTACTAGATTAATTTATTCTTAAAACAAACAGCTAAACTGGAGCACTGTGAATGACATTAAGGGCAAAAGGCTTTAATGCTGAGATTTATGGGTTGGCAAAGAATATACTTTTAAAAAAATTGGCAAAATGTTTTGCTGCTCTATTTGACAATACTGGAAAATCTCCTGGAAACAAGTACCTTTTCTGTAACTGGGAAAATGCACCCTTCCACGTCTTACATTTACAATTCAATGCATGCTGAAAATAAGCAAAGTCCTAAACACCAACCAGCCTCTAGGTAAAATTTATGATGCAGCTCTATCTTTTGGCTTCACTCTGTCTGGAAACTGAAGAATGACCCCTATCAGACACAGGTTTTTGTATTTGAACAATTTTGTATGTGAATAATTTTGGTGTTGATCACAGTCATAGTGCAGTCAATACTCCAGCTATCTTCCAGAATAAGCTCATTTTATTCAGGGTTTTCTGTTTCATGGCTGAGATGAAAAAAACTCCCCCAAAAAGTAAATTATTAAAAATGGGATGGGTCAATAAAGATGTGTGCTGGATCAAAAACAATATGAGGGGAATCTGAAGGAGAGGGCTCTGTGGCTGCCAAGAGGGGGTTGCAGCACTGGTGTCAGGGGAGTGAGGTGATAGCACACCCTCAGGAGAGAGACAGCTGCCTGCCCCATGCATGAGGAGCAGCATGCAAGCCCAGGAAGAGTCTGTGTAATTCCAGAAGCAAATTTAGAGGGACTAGACCCTGCCTTCCCTGCCCTGCCAGCCCTCCCACCAGCTCAGACCAGCTCTACCCTGACTCTCAGTGTCTTTCCTGTCCCCCAGACCTGGCCTGCCTTGGGACTGCAACCACTGACTTCCCCCACTTCTTGTTTCAGAAATATTTTTAGAAACCTCTTGTTAGCATAAGCAAAGCTGTGCTTCTCCAATCTTCCTTTCAGGGCTGAATCTACTTCTAAAGTGCTGCTCATCATTCTTAAACACATAATTCTCAAACCAGCCAAGGGCAGGAGACAGAGGCTAATTCCCTATAACCTTACCCTCGCTCAGCACTTCCAGCTGAGGGACCTACACTTGCCAAACCTGTTTTCTGTCCTTTAGTGTTCCATCCATACCCTGATCTGCAAAGATAATACTAAAGATCCTTTTTGTTCTCTAAGACGAAGACCAGACAGAATGCATTGGGTACCAGGATGGGCAGGAACAGTGATATTGTTTTTATTTCTGGGAACTAACATAGTTCTCAGGAAATACACTAAGAGTTGTGCAAGCCTCATGCTCTTCAAGCTTGCTCTAAAACACCTCCACTTCCCCTCTGACTCTTCATGAATGTGCAAATCCTTATGTATATCTCTGGCTCTTCTGTGTGATTCTGGCCCCTTGGGTCTGGAAGGATGTATGTATCCAAAATATGCACAGGCAGTCAGAAACACATAATTTTTTAAACATGATGCCAGTCTGAGCTTTGCTGTGACTTTTCTGCAGACTGCAACAAATGGTGTGGCAAATCCAGATAATTTTTGCTGAGTGGTCTATGCAGTCTGCCTGACACAAAAGAATAATTCAGATTCAGAATTTTATTTCTAATTTAAAAAGGCTGCTGGGCACATGGCATGTGTCATTGTTTCATGTCTCAGGAGATGTCTCCAAATGCTATCTAGGAGACCAGGCTGGGAAAGAAGCACTTTGAATTTTGGATTTTACATGTTCTGCTTTCCAAAAGAAAATCTGCTTCTGCAGTATCTGCAGTATCTGAGTAATCTGATATGTATCAGGTTAAAAAGCAGCCACCAATCAGAGCAGACTGGAAAAATTAAGAGAAATTCCTATGGAAAGATGAGGAAATAAAACATATTCTGTTAAAACATAAAAATTTCAGTAGAAGCTTGACAAATCTCAACAAAATTCTTGATATGACAAAGCCACATTTTGATTCCTTTGGATTTGTTTTTTAAAAAAGATATCAGTTCTTCAATTAGGTAAAGTAAAAATATCCAGAAGTTTCATTTAGCACATAGGTATCTTTCTGTAACTGTGCAAATATCTGGGCAATTTATCAATCCATGGACTCAACCCTATGTGTCCCACCATATTTTGCATCAGAAAAGTGCTCATTTCACTCTATCAACACCCTGGTGTTAGCTTTGAACAGCCTAGGGGCTAAATGGGTGCAGTCTGGAGAAGGGATAGTAGATCATGAGGGAGTAGACCAACAGAGAAAGTCTCCTGAGTCTCCTCCATGATGTCAAGAGTGCACTGCCAGGCACCTCTGTGTTCTCCTTCCCCATGGGAGGAGAGGTGTGAAACCCCAAGGACAATCTCTTTCCCTCCAGGTGACCATAATTGCCTCTGTACACACTGCTTTTGCAAGATGTACCTGCTTTTTACCCTCATGCCATGGTCCAGACCTGTATTTTTGAACAATAGGGATGTATAATTTTAAGAAAGAAAATGTGCAAAATCCACCCACCTCTGGAGCAATACATGATGCAAACTACAGGTGCTGCTTTCATGAACTTTTCAATGTCCAAACCTTGAAGCCTTCTTCTGGTGGAATACTGAGAAGCTCTTGCCAAAATATCTACCTTAATTAGGTTTTGTTGTGAGTTAAATACATACTAATGGGTTTATATAAACTGAGTAGTGTAGCCTTCTAATATACATCCATGAGTCTCAAATTAAACATGATCTCAAATAAATATTAACAATCTTCATGGTGTGATTATGGCCCTGCTTTGTAAACAGCCCCAAAGCTTAATTAGATTTCTGTGCACTTCAAAGTGTAAGCTTATCTGGCTGTTTCTGAACTGCTGTCTCACTATCACTGTGTGCTCCAAGAATAATAAATAAACCAACACAGGAACGCAGAAAGCATTCCTAATCACAGCCATAAATACAAAATAATAATTAACTGAATAACATGAAAGAAGATGTGCTTCCAGTTTCATTTCCACATTTTAACCTGTTTTTAATGTAACTGGCTATAAAATATTTCTATTTAAAAAAAAAAAACAACCCACAACTTCTGCTCCTGCAGCCAATTTTTTTTCTTAAAAACTGCATACTGAAGGAAAAAAAAAGAGACATTAGTTCTTGTGACATAGTTTAAAATTCAAATGAGAAAGGAAGTGTTAAAACTTCATTCTGTTTAGCCATATGTGAGGCACCTGCTTCGAGAAGTTTATGGGAGTATTAATCTACAAGAGTGTCCAAACACTTCCAAATATCTAAACTTGAGCAGCAGAACTTTCTTGGTTACAAAATAGTTGATGGCAACAAGCTGTGAATTGAGATTAGTTTTTAGCATTAGCCATGTGTTTCATGTGCTTCACCACAGAAAATAGTATTTAAACAGCATTGTTTCTCCTTCCTTCAGTGACCTGACAGGCAAATTGCCCATACATAGCTGTTTGTTCGTTGAGTAATACATTACAACTTCACTGCTCCCATCACTGGAATTAGGACAGGATGAATAAAATTTCATAGAATAAATGGCATGTCAGAAGGTACTTCTTTCTTTCCAGTGGAAACGCAAATTAGGCTGTATGTGAAATTGCAGCAATAGAAAAATGCAGAATACACCAAAAAATCCCCAAACCCCAAAAACAAACAGCCCAACACTTCCAAAAAATCCCCCAACTCACTATAGTTACTCCCTATTCAAAATCTGCTTTACAATCTTCTTTCATAATTTTCCTTCCCTCTCTTCTGCTTTTTTTTTTTCTCTTTTTCACTCCCTCTGCCCCTCCTGGTCATACTAAGATGGTGTTTACCCAGTCATACTAAGATGATAACGTTCCTTCAATTACAGGTCTTCCTCTTCAGACATCTCATACAAAATGGCACACTAAGATATCAAAGAAATAAAGCCTTTGAGCTTGTCTGCAGTGACCAACATGATTGTGAATAGAGCAGATTGGATTCAATGAGTTCTATTAATCTAATGGTGGCAGGCTGGTGTCTGTGTACAGAGCAGGGAGCAGGATGGGAGAGTGAGGAATGTTATGTGAGCTGGACTCATTGAAGTCAGAGGGTGAGCAGGGAGATAATTCAGAGTACAGAGATCATTCTGAACAGAGAGATCAAAGAGTGGCAAGAAATTTTAAATCAAAGAGAAAGTCCAAGTGCTTGCAGGGAAAGATGGAAAATGCTTATTCCTGAGAAGATTTAGTGAGATTTAGGAGTCTCATGTAAGTCATCTTCAATTATCATTGCTCTGTGTAATGTGTGTTTTATTAAGTGATGCAGAGGCAGAGTTGTCTTCCTGCTTTCTCATCCCTGCTGCTGCCACTGCAGCACTGTGAAACACAATCTCTGCAGAAGGTTTTTTGCTGTGAAGACAATCAGGATGTAATAACCATCCTGGATTGCTGCTTTGTGGCCCCATTGGTAGAGAGAACAGCAGAAAAAACAGAATTTTCATAGGGAGCAATGACATAGAAAAGTAACATCCAAACTTTTGAATAGATATTGGATCAAACCTTCAACAGATTTCAAGATTTCATTAATTAAGGCACTGATGGAAAGTTTGTTGATGGTAACTTCTCCTTGTGGCATTTTTGTGCAAATGTTCTTTTACATAGCTAAACTGGGGATTTATTTTTAAAGCTGCTTAACTTCCTCAGACTCTGGGTTTCTGTATGAGGTATGTGCCATGCTTTAACTCTTTGTCCTGGAGTTGTCTGGGACATGATTTTGAGGTGCTTTATTTGTGTATTCATATTAAAACCAGTTTTCTTGGGAAATGAATGAGAGGATGAGTTATTTTCCTGATATTGAGAAATTCTAGCAAGTTGTCCCTAAATACTTGCTAGTGATTTGGTGAGTGATTTGCTCTTTTGTAGACATACTCAATTTTCATCTTTCTGGAAGTTCATTTGTATTTCACAGCAGTTCTGCAGCCTTGGATGTTAGTGACCAACAGCTCAGAAGATGTTGTCTCTCCTGGGTTATGTACAGCCTGGGAAGTATTTGCAATCACAGCTCCAGGCTGCTGCAAGATGAATGAGAGAACCTGTGTCCCCCAGGCTTTTACTCACCTCACCTTCATTTCACAGGGTGGAAGAGGGTCGGTCCCTCATGAAATATTAATGCAGAATGAGAAAGTTGTGCTAGGGTCAGGAGGGAGATGGGTACACAGTGTATCTGTTATCTACTGTAGGTTTAATTGCATGCTTCCATTTGGGAATGAAAATTCAGCTGCTTCATAGCTAGTGAGAACTTTCCTTGAATTCTGCTCTGATAGAACTAAATCAACATAATTTCAAACAACTGGCTTCTCTGCACTGAACTGAGGTTGGCTTTTTTTTTTTTAAGAACATTGGCTACAATTATATCACCGTTTAAGAATAGAAAAGTAAACCCATTATTTTTCCAAGTGTTGCATGCATTTTTGTAGGATAGCTTTCTTCTGGGGTTTTTATTTGAACTGAAATCTTGCTGACTACAAGTTCTAATGCCTAAACTTTGAAAGATAAAGAATCTAATATTTTGCTTCACCTTTTGAAAGCTTAATGTACCACAGATGCAAGCTGAGCTTTATGGGGACTGTGTCAAATATAATTATCTGGAAAATTAAAGTAATCATCATCTCAACTGAAACAAACATTCTGTTTTCCATAATAAAGTCTTTGTGAATACTGAATGTACACAGCATACCATAAAAACCTACAAAAGAAATTTAAAACTCTAGCTAAAGTTATTATTAGATGTTAACATTTCATATTTACTCAGTGAAGTTAGCAATACCATTAAATGAGGTTTTAATAAGACATTCTGGTTTGCTATTCTAGGAACTGGATTTCTCCATATCTTTATTTAATTTATTTCACAGCTAATCATCCAAAATTGCTTCTGCATGAAATTTGCTGTTCCTGCTGGCCTCTGTTTTCAAGTCATGCCATATCTGCCCTCTGGAGTCCCACTGCAGTGCATGGAAAATCTTCACTTAGAGTTCAGGCTATGACACTTGTATTTGAAGGCTGGCTGTGGAAAAATAGTGAGCTTGGACTAGATGGTTTGGGGAAAGGAGGTTGACAGGATATAGCAGTATTTAGCCTAACTTTTATGTCATGAGACTATTTACTTGCTGGCAAGTTCCCCTAAGTTATTTTAGTAGTAGATTTTATATTTATTAGTATATGTTTAGCAAACTGTACACTTCACAGTCTCAAAAGCAAGGTGAAAATGTGAACCTTGTGTTTGTAGGGCTGGCAGCCCTATAGTATTTTGCTATCTGACCTAATATTTTTCTATTGTCAATTAATTTTGAAAATAGGCATGTATAATGGCATCCCCATATGAAAATAATCTTCTTTGCTCTTCTTCAGTCTGAACATATTTTTGTCATTTCTTCTTAAAAAGATGTCTAGATGTTGAGGTGGGTTACATAGGAGAACCTAGAATTCTATTTCCCTTCTGTAAAATGAAAGTTAGAGACATCATTACAATAATGAATTTATGCAGTTCTTAAATAAATAAGGAATATGAGTCTTGTACTCAGGTTCAATGAAAGATATTAATGGCTCTGAAAGAATCCAAATGAGGCCTTGAAAAGATGTATTTAAAATAGCAACTGCAACACATACATGGAAAAACTACTTACAAATCTTGATGTGCACTACAATCAAGTAAGTACAAGTGTTTCTTTAAGTGCTTCATAGCAGAAGGGGGGAGGGAAGCCTGAAAGACTTGGTGAAATATAGAAGTTTCTTCTACATCATCTACTTCATACTTATGAGTAGATGATGTAGAAATTGGAAAAATGTGATATTTGGAGGAAGGGAATAAAACACTCACAAAGAAGTTGAGGAAGAAAACAGACAAGAAAACAAGGCTTACACCTGAGATTGAGAGGTTAAACTAATATTTTGAAGGCATATTTATTAAAGATAAGATATTGAAGTCATGGTGAAAGGATAATGTCAAATGTTTGACTGAGAAGTGTGGCAAAACATATATAATTTTTTCTTTATTATTTCTTAAGTTTTCATTATAATTTTTTATGCATCTATATTATTAAAAATAACTATTATTTACTTTCTGTCTATTTCCATGAAGAACAACCAGACATACTCTGGCACAAATGAATTTCTTCTCAAATGTAGTTTTAGTCTCTCCATACTACAAAGTCATCAACAAGTTTTGAAGGAATTCAGATAACAGCAAAAAAAAAAATTATTAAGGGGCTAGACAGTTTGATTTACAAGAAAAAGATGAAAACCTCTTCTGCTCAGTCAAATGACAGCTAATAATGCAAAGGAAGAGTAATGATAAGAGCCAAAAAGTATTTAAAGCATGAGCACATCAAGGAAAGTGTGGACATGTTTTAAGGTGGCACAAGGCTCCAAAACACTGATGTGGTATTGGGGAAAGTATTGTGTTTTCATCAAACTAGGGCTAATTAATCTGTGTATGGACAAAAAAATTATCTGTCTACAAAGGAAAAAACCCTGTGCAAATGTAAAACAGAATGATGCATCTATCAGCTATAATGCAAGTCCTCAATGCAGTATATATTTCAACACTGGAGTTAGAAAGATCAAAACTGGAAAAAAAAAGATTAAATATGAAAAATGAGCAGAATATAATATTAGAGGAAGCCTATATCAGTACCACAGTGCATAATTTCTTTAGAAAGAACCTCTCTGGAAAGTAGGTTTGCTTTATTCAGAAAGTTTTGTAGTTCCTTGATTACCAGCTACCCCTTCCCTGTGAAAAAGAACCTGCTATTCAGACATATAAAAGTTATCATATCAAAACTTCACTCATAACTGAAAGTTTAATTAAAATATCATTGGATTTTTTTTCATGGTTTAAATCAGCTCAGCCCTGTTTGCTGATACTGGCAACTTTCTGAAGGCATATAGAATAAACATGTCTTTAGGAGACATTTGAATCCAGGAGATTTTTTTTGAATGTCATTGGTGCTCTGTAACACTTTATACATGAGGACAAAATAAGGAGAAATATTAATATTCTTCAGAAGATGCAATGAAGTGATGGCATGTTTAAAAGTCAAAACTTAGATGTTACGAAATTTTTTCAATTCAAACTTACTACCTTTTAGTCAAGTACTAGAAAAATTGCATATGGAGGCATTAAATATTTCTTTACATTCAATGAAAACCTCCACAATAAGTTATAGGAGAATATGTACTCTTGTACAACAAGCATGTATAGCCTTCTACTCTTGATGTACTCTTCTTAAAAGACTGATTATAGACTGTTTGAAATTTGAAGTGAGCAGCTGTCAGTGTACTGAAAAAAAAAACTGAGCTTGGATAACTGCCTATAAAAGTCAGGAATAAAACAAATATATTTCAAAGACTTATATCTACATTGTGCATCAAAATGTATGAGAAAAACCAAACTAAACAACTAAAATCCAGGTCTTAATATTAGTCCTTCAATATTAAACTTTGAAAAGCTCTGTCCTTATCAAGTCATGACAGCTCTGAATTTTAATTTATAGGATTAGATTCAGTTACTAATTAACCTCATTTCAACCTAATTAACCTAGTTATTTGATGCTGAAAACCTTATCCTCGATGTAAGAACTGTAAGATTTCAGCATCTGGACAACCAAGTTACTAAAAAATAAATTCCAGCACCTAAGATTAATAATAATGTATAACTTAAAATACACTTCATGAAAGTTCTTAAATGCATCCTTGACAGATACTGAAAATTCTTTTAGATCAAAGATAAATTAGATTTTAGATTTTAGCCTTCAAAATTTAAACACCTTTTATTAGTCTTCATCTAGAGAAATGATGCAATTTTTAAAGTTTACCATGCCTTGGAGATGCAGAAACCCTGCAGAAAAAATGTTTTCACTCTTATTAGAACTGAAGACCTTCATATGTACATTGCCCATGTGTGCCCATGCACTTTGTACAATGTTTTCAGTGAAGTACTACTGATCATCAACCAAAACAAGGCTAGTATATAGGTATCATAGCTACCTATGACGTATTAAACATGTATAGCTCACCAAAATCCACTGCATATTTCCATCCTCAGTAAAGTTTTTCTCTCTGAGAGCCAATAGGAAGTAAATGTTAATATATCCAAAAGATATATTTTCCATTTGACCAAGGAAGTCTAGATTGTATCAATTTTTTAAAACATCGTAATTTCTTCTATAAATGCCTTGCTCACTTGTCAGTTCTAACTTTGTGCTAGTTGTAAAACTAATAATCTGTCAAAGGTTAGGTATTTCCACACCCTTTTATGGAAAAATGGACTTAATCACTTTGTTGTGCATGGTTTGTAAAGACATGAATGAGTCTGTGGAACTCAGAAAAGGTCATGCAAACCTTTGCAGTTACTGTATTTATTTTATCGATGACAACCCCTTGAAAGGAGCTCTCAGAAAAATAAGGGGAGACCAGCTGTTAACTCCTAAAGGTCTACCAAGCAAGGAAGCCCAAAAAAGGGCAGGTAACTGTGGGGTTGAAGCTTGAAACAAAGAACTGAACTGTGCATTAACAGCACAGCACACACTGACCTTAGGTCCACTCTGCTCCTCCTTGCCTGAGAGCCAACGTGCTGGATTCCTGTTGGGCAAAAATGCTGACTTATTCTGAAACAGTGTCTAGTGTTACTTTAAACACACACTGCTTCCACAGCTCCAGCAGAGCACTCTCTGCACCAAGGTTACATGATCTTATATGCCTGAGAGGAAATAAAAGATGTTCATGGTGGGACCTCTGCTAGGAGTGGTAGCCCTTGGCAAGAAGAGGAAGGACCAGAGCATGGTAACCTATCATGAGTAAAGACATGGTTTGACTGTGAATGTGTGACATAACTTTGGAAATGCTAAAGGAGTGACATAAAAATCAGTTCAGCTGGAACAGATGAGGGGGCCAATGCAATGGGCACTGTAGAGGCTGGAGAGTCACAAAAGGCAGTGAACAGAGGCAAGGCACATGTACCAGGATCCAGATGAGGCTGTCTGTGCAGCTCATATACAGCAGCACAGCAAACATGAGTGGAGAGAGGGAGATGTTTGGTCTGAAAAACACTGTCTGTAACAGCCTCAAATTTCTGAAGGGACTCCATAGCTTCTATTAAATAACAGAGGCTGTTGGAGTATCATGTGAATGGCTGTGTAGCCACATAGTCCTAATTCTTGGCCAGTTAGAATTGCATATCTTAGTGTTTAAATACATCTTCTATACCAAATTCTCTATGTCTCTCTAAGTCTTGTGCAGCCTCTTTAAGGCACTTTTTTCCTTAAGACACTAGCAGCAAAAGGCTGCTACAAGAAATATTTAATTCTTCAAAGTCTTTTTGCCTGTGTCCTTTATTGCACCAAACTGTCCTCTCATGTGGTACTGGGGCAACTGTTTGCACAGCTTGCTGAAAACCAGCTCATTCAAACAGCATAGGGTAAAAAATAGACCTAATATGAGTCATTTCAATGATCCAGTTTACTGCAAATGGTTGAATTCCTGAACTTAGAAAAGAGTGAAATAAATTTGGGGATGCAACACAGTGACTCACCTTCAAAACAAAGCTCTCTTTTAGGCAGTTACAACTTTCAATCTATTTGTGCTAAGGTGAATCACAGTCTGGCCCACTGAATACATGAAGAAGGATATATGTATTTTGCAAACATAGCAGATTCATGCATAATGAAACCCAGGAATTACTGCTTGAACTGTAAACCAGACTATAAATTCCATTTAAAATCTGGCAACGTGCATTTGAACACAAATCCGCATTGAGATGTAGCTGAACAATTAGTACAACTTTAGGGATTCACATGCCTATCTCAACATTTCAGGTAGATAGAGGTGACTGGCCATATACAGCTGATTGCTGTAACACCAAGAGGTGAAAAACGAACTACAGACAGTGCAAAAATGTGGAGAAAAGAATCCAACCTCCCTTGAAGAACTTCATGTTCTGCAGTTGGTAAGCTGCTCCATATGAAATATGAGATAATTGATTGTGCTCACATGGTTGCATGTTGAATGAACACTCTAAAAGAGCCATGAAAAAATGCATACAGGAAAGGTAGATAAGGGATATAAGAAGACATACATTTATGATAATCAGTAGACTCTATTGGCTGCTCTATATGCTGACAGAGGTATGTGCTTATGAGCCTTTGTAGGTGCTACTGAGTGAGGAAGTTTTCATTCCAGGCTCTGGTTCAGACTCAGGAATGCTCTCTGGTCAGCTCTTGCAGGATAGAGAGTTAATGACAAATAGCCCCAGGGGAACTAGATTTCTTTCCTAGCTGTGAGGAAAAGGCTTGAAGGAGTGGAAACTTATCAAAGAGAAACTATGAATGAAATGAATTGTTGAATAGGTGTCAAGAAAACTTTAGCAGTAGATGGTAGAGACAAGCTCAGTTTGACAGTTTATCATGGACTGAGTCATTGCTTTCTGATGATTGTGCTAGTGAATTTGAAAATGCTCTGAAAAATGAGCTGGAAAGACTCCCCCATTCAAGTGACACAACATGACCTACAGTAAGATCCTAAGCTATTCAAGATGACTGGAATTAAGCCAGAAGTATATATCACAAAAGTAAGGGAAAGTGATTCAAGGAAAAAAATGCTGGGTTAGTTATTTTTGTTTCTGTGTAATCGAACTAAAAAAGAATATTATTAAAAAATACCTGACTGCCTATGCAAAACTGGTTGTTTCACTTAAGAAGTTTAGCTATCCTAGGAGAATTAACTGTCCCTTAGAATGAAGATGTGAGTTCACAGTCAGAGGTCTGGAAAGCCAGTTGGGGTCAGCTTTGGAACAGGAGGCTGGGAGCAGCACAGGCCCTCCTTGGGAAAATCCATCAGGAGATGTTTGGGGTAAGGCAATGGAGACAGAAGGGCTTGGAGAGGAGCATAAAATTGAAGGGCCTGCAGGCTGGAGTCCATCTCAATCCTGATTGTTGAAACTAGAAAAAAAGTCCCTATTTTTTATGAAATTCATTTGGGTATTAAATCAAAAAAGTCCCAAAATGTCCAGAATAAATTAGAAGGGTGCATGGGAAATGTAATCAAGTCTCAATTAAAATGAATCAGTGACCTACAAGGTTTAGCACACTCCTTCATGAATTAATACTGCTCTCAACATGAAGCACTGCAGCCTAAGCTAAGAGTAGTGTGTGTCCTTTCAGGGTTAGATGTGAAAGGATTTACTGATTTTGGACTGCAATTTAGACACTGTGTTTCTCTCAGATCCAGAGCAGGCAAAGTAGGAAAGAAAAAAATACTGCATTGCACTTTCAAAATAAGTTAAGGATAATCAGATATTACAGAAATGATGATAGTTTAATCATAATGGTATTTTCTAACATCACTGAAGGGCAGAAATATTCTTCATTGATTTTCTTACCATAATCTATTTGGATGCTTTCAGGAATAAGCCTTAATTTAAACTTTGGCATCTTTTTAATTTCAGTTTGGTGATAAGTGCTTCTCTGAAATTATTTTATCCCTCAGTTACAGATATATAGGGTCAACTCATGATCTCTGTGTTAATATAGGGTTATTTCTAATGTCTGGGAATGTAAATTAGCTTTTTATTATTTTTATTGCTCCAAAATATTTACTATTTACAGCATGAACCAGAGAACACAGCACACTTCTCTCATTTTTTAAGGACTTTTCTATGAATGAGTGGGTGTCTAATTGCTGCAGGCTCAGGAAAGTAATATGCTTTTGAGTTCACTTGACAGTCACTTGACTGAATCAGTGAAATCTTCTGCTTCTTATCAGTGAGATCTCCTGCTCAAAGGTCCATTAGGAAAAAAAGCAAATTCCATCCTGACTCCTGCTGTGTGAGGACATTGGTGAGGCAGTGCTTACTCAGTGCTGATAGGGTGGGGATGTTAAAAGTGGGATGATTTTCTACTGAATTAAGGTGGAGCCCTGTACCTAAGCTTCTTTATTCTCTGTCACACACGTGTAAGTCTTTCTCAAGTTCCATCAATTTGTTGTTAGGTTGCTGATGGAGTGCATTCATGCAGATAAGAATTTACATGCAGGCTATAATTATGGCTGCAGTGACTTCCACTTACCCCTTCTAATAACTCAGCATGGTTTGGGGGTGATAGATGAGTAGCAAGTGCTAACCAGGGCTCAACATGACTCTGCCCATTGCACAGGTTTGTCTCAGAGGAGAGCAGCAATCTCTGGTACAAAATCTGCTCTACAGAGAGCATAATCTGGGATAGCTGCTAGTGCCTGCCAGCACACTGTCAGCCACACCTTTCTCCACAGTTATGCCAGGGATTACCTTGCCTTGCCATTTAGGGGAGCCCTGAAAGTCATTTGTGACCCACTTTCCAGCAACTTGTAACACAGCAGCAGTATATGTAATTTTCTGGCTCACAGTTTTTCCTTTTTTTTTCTCTGCTGTACTAGTAACTGTTGCATCATAGGCAAATAATTAAAAGGCAAAACTGCAGTTATCAGATTAAAAAAAAATAATTTCCTAAATCTCCTTTGCAGTAAAAGTTCAAAAATAAAAACCTTGAAGACAGTTTGTCAGAAGGAGGGAAAGTAGAGAGAAGAGGTAGGTGAAAGCTGTTGTTTAAATTCTTATGCTGGAATCTCACTGAGGAGTATTTTCCATGCATTACAAGAGACTAAAGATCTTTCCACTGAGAGGAGGATTTTCTCATAAATTCTTATTTGAATCCTCTGAGCAAGGACTAAACATGGAGAAGTCTATGGTAGACAAAGGATGTCAGAATGAATGAATCTCTTTGATGTTTTTGATCAAGATCACTCAATGACTGTTAGTGTGAATCTCCCACCAATGCTGGTTTCAAACACTACCTGATTCTTCCTATCTTCCAAGCATTTGTGGGTCTTTTCTAAAAAACTGTCAGAGAGCAGGAAGCATAACAGCTAAAGAACTGGGATTACTAAATGTCAGTGCTTGAGTCCTTGTCTTGCATAATTTACTTTTTCAGATTGTGGCTGTGTTCTTGAAACAGGCATCCTTCAAAACTTGGCCACTGCTGGATATGTGCACTCCAAATTTATTTTCTTATTTAGCCTATACCTTCTTCTGACAATACATATGAACAAACCTTTGGGCCTCAGCCCACAGCTCCTTTAAGAGTGAAAAAAATCCCAATTTTGGAAGTACTTTGTTTGTGCTACTTTGTTTCTATCATAATTATATTTCTAAATCGATGTCCTGGATTTCTAAATAGAGAGGCAAAGAGTACTTGTAAGCAATTGTGTAGTACTATGTAAGAAAAAACCAGAAGTGAATATAGGAGGCAATTATTTTCTAGTTGTCTGCACTGTGTGCATTTGGCCAATGTTTAATTCAGATTTTAAGCAGTGCTGCTTGTGAATGGTTCATGGCAAAGAGGGGATTTTGGTGCTGGAGTGTGTCTAAAATTACTTCTATTTGCTAAAAACAGCTAGAAGTCTACAATAAAAAAAAATTAATTCTCTGTTATCTTTGGCAATTACAATTCTTCATCTCACTTCAATCTATTAAAATCATTGCCCATACTGCAACATGCTACAAAGATAGATTGTAATTGTTTTTTTTTAAATCTCTTTATTTTTGAGGATTTATTTTGCTTTGTTTAGGGAAACAGTTAAGGAAGATAAAATAACATATCTCAGGAAACTAAATGATCACTATATCTTTAGGTGAATTGGAATTCTCTTAAAAAAATAAGGGAGAGGTTTAAGTTAGAGTCATGGGAACTGGTGAACATAGCACCAAAAACGCATGAAACCCCAACACAGATGCCACAAAGATTTTCCAGATGTGGAATTTTTTCTATGGATCAGTAGAGTTAGTTTAACTTACTTAAGCTATAATGGTTATTTCAAGGAAAAAAAAAAAGAAAAAAAAAGCATGGCTCATTTCTTATCGCTCAGTCTTTTAATATAAATAAATGCAATTTACTTTGCTGAAGATTTTTATATAGATTTGCTTTATGAAAAAACGTCTGTTTCTTATTCATTTTAGTTTGTCCAAGGTGGCATACATTGCCTCTCTGGAAATGCCTTTGAAATGTATTGGAAAAGTTAAAACATGTAGCAATTTCTTAGACTGGAAACTTTCTTAGTTTTCCAATGTCCATGTCCTCATTAAAGACAAAATGATGCCAAGTTTTGATCACAACTGTAATATTTATATATATAATTCTATCTATCTATCTATCTATCTATAAAGTTTTTAGTATGTTCTTTTTGTTATAGTATGTTCTTTTGTGTTTTTATGTTCTTATGAGACATGCTCATATTTTTTCTCTTTGCTGTTTATTATGCTGAGAAATTGAATTGACTTACTTTATTCTGATCATTGATTGGTTTTCTACAAATTTTAAGATCCCTCTAGCTTTTGATAGAAAGTTTCCTAACATGTCTAACATGTCCTAACATTTCCCAGTACATATTTTGCTGTTACTGTATAAGTTATATAGGATTCTTAATTTGATGATGGATAATTGGTAATGTTTCTTGGGGGAAAACCATGTCTCTTACAAAAGAAAGGAAACACCCATGCAATAAAAGTATATTCAGTGTACATATTAGGACTGAATATTTAGTATACTTTTGCTACAAAGTACTGGTTTTGACCATTAAAATTGAACTCAGTATTTAGAGGATGTATTGCTTTACTAATTTGGCATTCTAGGCAAGTTTTGATTTGTTATATAAAAGGTTGTGATTTTGGTAAGTCTTGCAAAAGTCATTGGTAAGAACTTTTATTAATTTTATTGAAGAAACTGTTATACTAATTAATTTCTCTGTTACTAGCTTTTCTAGTCTTTTTCTAAAGCTGTGTACAACTTTAGCATCTCCAATCTACTGTGAGGTGAGGTGAGCTTAGTTCTAGATTGCCTCTCCATTTGTTTTGACTCTGCCATGTTTATTTGATGTCCTCTCATTCTTTTACAGGAAGGGACAAGCAACTGCACATAAATGTTTATCAACATGGAGTGATCAAACATGGACAGCTATTCTACTGGGAGACAAAAAAAAGATGAGGTGCAAAAACTAAATATCAAAAGGAATGGCAGGTATTAAATCTGTGAGTGAAAAAACCTGTACCACTTCCAAGTTAGGAGAAGAAAATCTTACTCTAACTAGTTTGCCAGGAACTGTGTCTTCTACATCATTCACTGTTAATGTCTGATCCTGCAACAGCTCATTGGATGGCTGATAAAATACATTCCCTACAAATGCTAGGCTGGATCCATGGTTCAAAACACAGGGCCAGACTTAAGTCCTAAGGTCTGTATAAAAAGCACTAGTCTGAGATCTTCTAAAAGGGGGGATGAAAATTATAGGAAAACTACATAGCTTTCATTTTCCAGTCACAAATTCACTGACAATGATGAATTTATAACTGATAAATTGAATAACCTAATAACATGCTAAAATTATACCAGACCAGGTATATGAGTTATAAGTGTGGAGCAGAGACTTGTTGAAGGCACACTTGTGCTGACACAAAAAAATGTTATCCTACTCAAAGACTTAGTGTGAGGTAACCACCAAAACAAGGGCTTGGCGTTCTCTGAGCATTCTGTAGTTTCATCCCTATTTTGAGAGCCTCCCATGGTAACTACATGAAAAAAACATCTTTCTAGTGTATGGATGGGTCATTCTGTAAACAGTAGTCTATGTTAACCAATTGATAGATGAATTCTTGGCTGAAGTCTGTCTTTATTTTTCTTCCTTGCAATATAAAAACACATTCCAGGATAACACTGTAAATTAGACACCAGCTTAGAGGATGTTTTGGTTTATTTAATTCTTTTCCTTGCCTTTTAACAGATATTTCAACTGTTCTTCTCTTATTTCAAGCCTGTATTTTGATATGTATTAAAATTCATGCTTACTTTACTCTTTGCCTTTCAATTCTGCTCATAGGCAGCTACTGAGATATGATATACCTGTCTAACACTTTGAAATTGGTTACCAACTATTTCCTCTTCTTTTAGGGCAATGTACAGCAGCAGGGGCAACTCAATCCAGAATAGACTGGGATTTAAATTAATGACCTACCAAATGAATTAAAGAGAATATTGGCATACAAAAACTTATAGAGAAATCATTTTAGACTGGGATTTAGCAAATTTCTACTCCCAAGATTTGTCCAAACTCATGTGACTGTAACAATTATCTGCAGCAATAACTCCTTGCAGATGTGTAGTTTAGAGACCATTTGGCAGTTTTCTCTATCAATAGACTTTTTTTTTCAGTTACTTCTTTATTTGTAATACTTATAAATTAAGCAACCATTTCAAGTAGTTATTTGATTCCTTCCTAAAATATCATGAAGGGGAAATTCACTAACTCTCAAAATTAACACAGTGGTAGATTGACAGAGGTAATACAGCATGAGGCAAGTGGCTGACTTTGCATATAAGAACTGTACACTGGTACATTTTAAAGACTATGGGCATCTACCACATGTTAGAAAATCAGCATTTCGTTCAAATGTCATTTCCTGATATGTGCAAAAGCAATCCAATTTTACAAGACTATTTGGAGAGAAGATTTGAGAAAATGATTAAACTTGATGATTAGATACCACAAGTTATTTAAAATTTTCAGGATGATGAAAAACACTTTTTGTAGTTGATATCTTTCAGTTTATAGACAATAAAAAGTCTAGTTACTCAGGCTGAACATAATTCTGAAGCCATAATTCTCTCAAACATGACTTGCTATAGCAGAAGACATTCAGAGCACAGGTTGACATTGCCATCAAAGAAAAAAAAAATCTCAGTCTGAGACATCTGTGCCACTGCAGTTGCATCCAGACCTGTCATTGTCCTGCCAAGGATGGTTCTGCATCAGGAGGACACTTTGCCTCCAGGTGTGCCTAATCCAAAGTGTGTTTTTGGGTGCCTCTCACCTCAGTTTTCAGCATGTCCTTGGAGAAATGTAAATAATCATGTCACAGAATTACAGAATCACAGGTAAAGAATCATGTCTTTTCATCAAACATCAAAGACCTCTCCTTTCCCTAAGAATTTTTGAATAGCAACTTTTTATTCTAGTAAAGTCAGCATGTAAGTACCTCAAATGTACAAGCAACAAAAAACAAGCTCATGTTCCAGTGATTTGGAACTGAAACTATTTCTTACCCTTCTGTTTTAACAGATGCAAAAAGAGGTTATCTTGTCACACTTAATTTTAAGTACTCTAAATTCTTCACATCAAACATGGTTTAAAATAGTTAAAGTTTTTTTTTTGTTCATCTTCAGCAACTCTGACACAATTCAGCAGTTCAAGTCTCATTTTCAAATATGAAAACAGGAGCATAATATATTCCAGATGTTTTTTTGAATGTTGTCTAGGAACCCAAAGAAGCAAAAAAAAGCATCTTAAGTTTTTCAGAAATGACTAGGTATCATCATAATTTTGTGCCACGTGCAGACTTTACTTTACAAAAGTAACCTTGACAAGAAATTGGTGCAAAATTAGCAGGTGTCGCAGAGAGCTTATTTTTCTTCTTCAGGTATCTAAATAACTATCAAAATTTAGTCAAAAGTTAATTTTAAAATTTGACTGTAGGCACCTCAGCTTTTCAGAAGCTGCCTCTATTTCTGGACACTGAAAAAAAAAAAGATCATCACCTGATTTCCAAATCAACAGTCACATCATTACTTTTAAAACTACGACCTAATGACTGCATGTCAGTATCAATTAGGACCAAGTGAACTAGCTTATATTTCATTTGAATCAACACATGTCTTTGCCATGAACTCAGTCTGAAGAAAATGAGCCTAGAAATAACTTGATTAATTGGTTATCACCATTCTCTCTTTTTCTTGTTACAGCCAAAAAAGGAAAGAAAGAACAACTTGATCATGTTTGATTTGATTTAAAAGCTATTTTTGGTCAGGGGACACCTCTTTTAGAATGTTTCTGGTGTCCAGTTCAAAAAGAGATGACAATGTGGCCTGGGTAATATAAATGCTGCCAAGTCACTGTGAAACTTTTACCTATTTTTGTACTGAGAAGCCACTTGATTAAAATTAATTATATGACACTAGCCAGAATATGCTGAGTACCAGTTTACAGTCTGTTTGGTGGTGTTCTAAGATCTGAACATATTATAATTTCTTATAATGTAATAAAACCTGAATTGTCTGAAAGTAACAAATTCATGGGTCTCCTGCTCTATTTTCTGTTTTGACAACAAAGAGCACGATTTGCACAATATTTTTGTTGGTAAGTTGGGATTTTACAGTCCTTAAGGGTGGACAAATAAATGATAAAAACTGGCTGGAGAGCAGCTCTGTGGAAAAGGCCCTGGGGTGCTGGCAGCCAGAGAGCAGCGTGTGAGCCAGCAGCGTGCCCTGGCAGCAAAATGAGCTGGCAGCAGCCTGGGATGGATCAATAAAAGCCTGGCCTGTGGGTGGAGGAAGGGATTATCCCTCCCTATGCAGTGCTTGCACATCTGCAGCAGAGAGCCCGGTTTCAGGATCCTCCCAAAACAAGAAGGACACGGATAAAAGGGCGTGCAGGGGACGGCCACCAAGCAGGGTCTGGTGACTTGGCCTGTGAGCTGAGGCCTGCAGGACTGCTCAGCCTGTTCAGCTTTGGGGGTCCTGCAGCAGCTCCCCAGGACCTCACAGCAGGGCAACAAGCAGATGGAGCTGGGCTCTTTCATAGTGTGCATGTGAGGAAGACAACAGAACAGACAAGACACATAAGTTCTGGACATCAGGAAAATCATCATCTCCGCTGTGGAGACAAGACAGCAGTGGAGCATAAAGCCTGCAGAGGTTCCACAGGCTCTGTTCTTGGAATTGTTCAAAATTTGACTTGACAAAGACTTGAGCAATCTTGTCTGAACAGAAAGTTGGAGAAAGAACCTCCAAAGGTCTCCTTGAAGAGAGTTATTCTTTGTTTAACTATATTTCACTTATAGGTGATGAAGTCTGTTGTGAGAGCTAATGTGCTTACATTTTATCAATCTGTGATGAAATATTGTTAATATCAAATATCTTTAAAATAATTCAGTGTTAATACTTAGGGATTTTTAATAATGGCATAATTTCTGTGATAAAAACAACTTGTCTTAAGTAGGAAAGCACATATTGCCTTAGAAGCACATTGGATTGAAAGATTCAGTATGATGGCTGGGAGCAGTACTCACTCATCTGGTGTTATATAAAATTTTATTCCTATCAGGGAACTATCTTGATTTGAATAAGGCAATTTTATTACTTAAGAAAAGACATTAAACCGGCAGAGAAATCAAAGTTTGATTGTTCACCACCAGAATATAAGGCACTTAAGCACAGCTTGTCTCCTCTAAAATGAAGGATGACATTTGAATATTTATCAAAGAAATATTTAAATTAATTAATTTTTTAAATTGTCAAATTAATGAATTATTTAAAATTTCACAATTTAGTTAATTGTTTCCACAATTATTTCCACAATTAACAAAATCATTGAGAAGTCTAGAAAGATATATAACTAAAAAACCCCTTAAGTGCATGATAAAGTATGTGAGTGTATAGTACAATGTAAAAATAATGGCCTATCTTTATTAATAGCCTGAAATAATTCAGTTAACCTTCTAAGCATTTAAAGATGTAAATAAATGAGATTATACTAACAATATGAACAAAATTAAATTCTTTTGAAGTTAACCACAGCATATTTTGATTTGGAAGAAGCTCTTCCAAAAAATGCAGCACAAAGCAGGCAGAGAAAGGAAATAGAAGCTGACTAAGGAATTTTATGCACTACAGGTTCTTCTAGTTCCCAGATACTGTAGACGTACTTAATCACCATAGAACTTTTTATTGGAAATTGTTTTACCCTTCCATCAAACACCTGTTTTCCTGTCCAGGCTGGTACCTGGACTTTTGTATCTTCTCCAATGGTACACAGCCTTTTTGTCACTGGCTCCCCTCAGAGCACATTCACACTACCTGGCCCTACCCTTCACTCCTTAAGACTGGCAAAAGTAATATACTAGAGGCAACTATGAGGAGTTTTAGGTGTTATCCTGCTTCTAGTGCATTTACCATGGTTTAAAGGGGACTTTTTATGAAAGCTGCAGTCCTAGGACCACCTGTTTCCTCCAAAACATAAAGAAAATGGCAACAGCACCTTTGGATTTTTAAAATTTGTATGTTTATGTCCACATGCCTACAGTGAGTATGGTGTGGCTTTTAAAAGTGGAGCAATTAATTCAGAACAACTGCACTAGTGTGTGGTTAATAAGCCACTAAAAATCAAATACCAAAAATCCTGACATCAGCTATTTTACTGCATTTAGAAAAAAATAAAGAAAACTAAAAAACCAGAAATGATTAGGAATCTTAGCATGAAAGGTCAGCTTTCAGTATCTATTGGCATCATCATTTTTTCTAGCAATGAAATGAATAGCAGTGGAATAAATATATATCCATTAACATCTATTAGTATTTGGCAGCCATCCATGCATTTTCTGGCTGAACTTCAATACCTGTTTCTCAGTATGACAGATTGTGCTCACCTGACATTGTTATTTAGAAAACAAGCACTAAATTCTATAACTCTTGCAACATTGACAATAAAGAAGGATTACCTAACTAGAAGCTAGTACTTCCTGCTAAGGCCTCCCAAAAACTTTAGTAAGATTGTTTTAGTAAAACTAGATAAAGTACTTGCTAAATGGAACAATTAATAATTCATTTTGTCCAGTTTATTCTACAATACTGGCTAGAGTTATTGTAAGGCAGCCAGAAAACTAGTAATTGTGCCAATTACTCTGTATTTCTCCCTAGTTTATGTGGAAATTGATATCTTGTAGCCAAATTGAATTTTTTAATGTTTGCTCTAGATTCAAAACAACTTGACTTTATGAAAACAGAGCATCTAGTGAATATTGCTCATAGAAAGAATTGCTTTCTCTGGATCTAGAATATGTTTGTAAAATCTAGTGAAGATCGCAATTTTTTCCCCTTTTGATTAGAGCTGCAGTTAAATTAAATGGAATAAAAAAACCTCTGCCTAATGAGCCAAGCAGTTGGTATTTTCTGTGCCTTGTTGTATGATAGTGAACCTGTGGTACTGGGTTTTCCAGGTCCTCCTGCTGTGAGTTCTCACAGACAGCCCGAGCCACCCTGTCATCACTCGGTCAGCTCCTGCTCTGCAGCTCATCTCACCGTGGGGCTGAGCACCAAGTGTCCTCTGCTGCCTGACACTGACAATTAGAGCCTGGGAGAGGAAGATCCCTGCCATTAAGGTCTCTTTAATCAGCTCTGTATTTGTCTTCCCTTCTGAATCAGAAAGGCAACCGGGAAAATTAACACCAAAGGAGAATAGTACCTGTACTTTATTAAATAGGGTCTTTGCCAGAAATCTAGATTGGATGTAGGAATAAAAAAAAAGGTGTTGTTCACTGCTAGGCCCATCTTGTAATACTGACACTGGGGAGCTTTTCAGACACTATATGCTGGCCAGAGATCCACTGATGCTGTTATTTTTTTATTGTTCTTCATGTTTTATTTATCCTCTTGTTGGCTTGCTGATCATCAAAATACAGAAATAGAGAAATGGGCTATCAAATCTCTTCTCCTACATATCATGGTCTTTCATTTCACTTTTAGTTGTGCTGAAGCAGATCCCTCTAACCTACTAATTAGAGAGAATACTGAAATTTACCTGAAGAGGCTGTGCACTTTTTCCACAGTGTATTTTTAAAGCACAAGGGAATATTTTGACAGAATAATGAAAACTCCAAAGCAGGTTCAATTGCTATTCTCAGTTAAAAGTACTTCCTTTCCTTTTAGAGCAGCAACTGTTCTACATGTATGCTCAACAAAAAATTACCACAGGGCAGTTGTTTTATGCACAGGAAAATTTATTTATTATAATGCTGAACATTATGGACCAATGATGTTAATATTTATTTTAAATTTGTTTATGGCTAGACTAAACTTTCTGCCCTGTTTATTGATAGCACATAGTTCCATCACCTCAACAGAAATAAGCTGTGCTAGTCTGTGACCAGATGTGGATATTTGCTCTACCTCTCCCACTGGCTCTGTTGTAGCAATGTTTCTAAGTCGCAGAGTACACTATTCCCTGCAAATATTTGAGGATAAATTGGGAAAGCATGAAGCAGGTACACAAAGAGACTTAGTCAATAATTCTAATATTGGTTTAAAGTAATTTCACCTTTGTTTTGCAAATACTGCTCCAGAAACAGAAGATAGCCCTGAATTAGGAACTCACAGTGGATTCATTGTATTGAATATTGACATCTGTGTCAGGAGCCATCTCAAGTCTACAGTTAGGGGAGAGTTAAGCAATGCCATTCATGAAGTCTCATATCTGATTCACATCAGTAAAACAGCTGCTGATATACAGCCATGTGAACCAAAGGTTAAGATGCTGATTATTTTTAGATTATAAGTGCAGTCGACACTACAAATCCTGACACAGATGCTCCATTATTAACTAAATATGCTAAATTCTCCATCATTCAAACTTCTTCTTTTTTTTGACAGAATTTGAGAATATAAATCACAACAATCAGCAAGGTAAGTAAAGGCATGCAAATATGTAATTTACTCAATAGAAAAGCAGATGGATCTGAAAAAATAGTGTTTTGAATCTGGTTTCTGGCTTGCATTCTTAATGTAGGTGCCAACATTACTAGTCCTGAGTCATCTCTTGGCTTGAGCCAGTATTTTCTCTGACAGTGCATACTGCTTGATCTTAACTTCTACCTCTAAATATTTTTTTGAAAGATTTATTTTTTTCAACTTTGCCAGAAATGTAAACAATATTGAGACCTTTTAGAAATGCACTACTCAGAAATAACTGATGCCACAGCACATCATTTGCAATGCCCTAATTCACACAAATGGAAGCAGTCGTGTACACGTTTAGGCATGACCAATGCTCTGCTCAAAATACTGATCATTTATAGATTTTCACCAAAGGCACTTTGCAATTGCATGTTTTACTGCTCTTTCCGCTATTAAACAAAATAAATATGTTATGCAACTCTTGAGTCATTAATTGACAAAAGCAACAATGTTTTCAGATGTTTGGCTTTGCTCCAAATCTAAAAATGGTATGTGAGTGTGTGATTTTTTTAAATAAGTAGTCCATCTTGTGTTTGTTGTCAAAATTTACTGCAAGTTGGAAAATATATAAAATAAAAAAAATATTTAATTTCAAGGATTAAAAAATGCTATAAACATAATCAGTAATGTGTGAACTTCTAAAGCTGCTTAGGCAGTTTAGCCATTTAAGGATCTAAATGTTTGGTTGCCTATAGGAAAAACATCTGAAAATATCAAGTATCTCGAGTCTACAGAATAGTAAGTCTTGTTAAAACAGGGTTTTATTTCTGTATATATAAAATTTGTAAACCAGAAACATTGGAAAAACAGCCTTTCTACTTGTATTTCTTATTCCAGTCCCAGATGGACTTAAATAGTAGTAAGCAGAAAAGAGGGACTTACGAGAGAATATTAGTTGAAATTCTCTAAATGAGAAAAGATGTTTCACTAGAAATTTTGATTGCATATCAATCCAATTGTAACACAGTGCCATCTCTTTACCTGCGATGTTATTAACTTTGTCAGTAATAATATAAACAACTTATTTTTTGTTCTGTAATATTTTGTGATACATTTCAGCTTGCTTGTGATAATATAAACTAGAAAACTTTAGATTGTTGGTATTTCCAAATAAATACCAAAATTAGTTATCTTATAGCAGACAAGCAAGTATGTTATATTATTTTGAAGGCTTTCACACCTTAGGTATGTCTTTGACTATAGTTAATATTATTCTGGTGTAGTGAAAGCAGAAATGATCAAATACTGGCAAGTTACCTTGCAAAGCATGGGATCTGACTGTCTGAATCAAGATCCAATTGCACTTAATTAAAATAATACTTACTGCCCCTTGAACCAAGTGATTAGGCCTGATCTCAACAGTCATCTCCCTCATGCATTATTAATATTGCAAAATAACCCATCATAACCTCAGGAACTTCTGAGCTGTAGAGTTAAATGAAAGCAAAAACTAATTAAAAGGCAACCACATATTCACTTTCAGTCTAGCTTGTGCTCATGTGCATGGAAATGTCAGCAAACTGACTTCATGTGGCATGAAGTTCCACTTAATATTTGTAATATTAAATATAATACTGTCCACAGAAAAAACATAGCACAGAAGTCTGATCAGAAAGAAGGAAAAGAAAGAGAAGCTCATATGCATGTGTAGAGGGGTTATGAAGTGTACATCAAAAATATATTCATTTTGCATCATTACCAACACTAGGTAGTTTTAACAAAGAAGTAAGCATAATGTTTGAGTTTTATTAGAAATTAGCTGCAAATGGAACAAGCAGTTATAATCAGTTTGCATGTTTTTACATAATTTAGAAGATGTGACCAAATATGACCGACCTCAGTAAAAGAAACACCAGATTATGTGGCCTGTGAAATCTATAAAGAAAAATCTTATTAAATATATGTCAGAGTTTGGGAATTATTTCTGAACCTCAACAGCTAAAGTAGCAACATCCTGAACAGACAGTTCCATAGCTTTCACAGTACTGTTACTGTGGATTATCTCTGAAACATTTTTAACCCATTCCTCTCCTTTAATAAGCAAAAGAAAAGAAACAATCTGAACCAGTGTAATGGAAGAAAACATCACCAATAAAAATCAGACATAAATCTGAAATGCCAGGTGGCATTTGGATATTTTGAGGTATTTTTCAAGCTATATTCAAAGTTCAGTAGCACATTATCAATTAAAATAAAAACCAAGTAACCAACAGAGATTCTCTAGAGCAATAGTGCTGAGTGGAGTGTTCCCTAGAGTTTATCACAAGAATACAACAACCTGACAGTGTCTAGCAGGCAACCAGTAAAAGATTTCACATACCAACACCAAAGCACAGGTAACATTCAGAGGACACATATAACAGAAAAGAACAGAAAATTCAGTATTCTTGAAGTACTTAGCCAAAACAAATGTTATTATCTCCAGTGAAATACTCCAGGTAAATGAAATTTCTTACCATATTTGAAGATAGACAGTAAAGTTTATAACAAGTCAAAAGTCAAATTCCACCGACTTGAGAAAACCCATTTGCATCTATATTTGTTAATTGAGACATCTAATAAATCCTAATACATGTTACCACCAAATAACAAGTAAGTAACTACAGGAATGCTGATGTGTAAGGAGCAGCTGCAATTCAACTTTGTAGGACAGTTTCAAACATCCTTATTAAGATGACACAGAAGACTGGACTGTTTTTTAGAAAGAGAAATTATTCAGGAAACAACAAATAGACTGTACAAAAGCACTGGTCAGATCAGTAATCCTATATGTTTGAAAGCCCACAGTTGAAGCCTGTCTTTTATCACTTAGTTGAGTAACAGGGTATTCCAAAAACAAATACAACAAGGAAATGAGAAAATGAGTAAATATTTACTCACCAGCCTTCTCCTTCTCTGAAATAACTGGCATAGCCTGAAAGAAAGCAAAATACCATTATTAAAAAATATTAGGGACTATTTAGGGGATACCAGTAATATTTGGGAAGCATGAAATCTTGAGGTAAATTTTGTGAGTGTCTAGAAGATCTGAAAAAAATCTGAAGTCTCACCATGTTAAGCATTCTGAAACGAAACATACAGTTTCCCATTTGAGTGTCTTACAATTTACTGTGAAACTAATTACCATCAGAAAGAACTAGGAGAGAAGCGAGGAGATGGAGTTAATAAGGTATTCCTATGATTACATTTTGAAATAATCATCCTAGAACACATGATCACAAAATTCCACTGGGAAATTACTTAATAATTTTGAGGGAGGAAGACAAAATCCGTGTGACTGAAGATTAGACTGAAATGCCAAATCTTTCTTTGGTAGGCTCAAATATGTGGTGTTCTATAATATACCAGTTTCTTACTTTTGTTATAAATTTTCAGAGACAAATAATAGAATTGTTTTCATATTGGCTGTAATTGTTTCTGGACTTAGAAAATTGTATGAGACTTCTTTTTTTGCAATGGATGCAATTTTTTTTTAAATTATGCTTTTCTTTCAGACTAATATAGAACCATCTGAGTGTATTTTTCCTAAGAAATGAGGTTATAGATTGAATGAACTGTAAAGTGAAACTTATATGTCAAGCATATAAAAGGAATTTTAAAATGTGCATATAGGACAGAGTCAAGAAAGGCTGGATGAGAAATTGGATTGGGTATGCAATGTATGCAGAACTGCCCCATGAGTTAAGGTATCAATTTTGCCTCCTTTTCACTTATGTTAGTCTAGCCTTTATTCAGCAGATTTTCCTGCTGCAGATCCAAAAAAAAAAGAAAAAGGGGAAGAGTTAGACAGAAATAAACTAACCAGCTTCAAACTTGCTGTAGAATTTCTCAAAAGAGACTTGAAAATTTAATTTCATTTGGTTTGTCCTGTTATAAATACAATAGTGCTTCATAGAATTTATTGGATAAAATTCCAACAAAATTTCAATAGACCATATCTCAGAATTTATACATTAATATATGTCTTTTGTGATTCTTTGTGTTTCACCTGTACTCTGTCTGGCTAAATGTGTGTTTTTGATTTTGACATTCAAAAATATTACACAATCAGACTAATATTATTCAAACCAACATTAGCCTCTTGCTGGAAAAGCATTTTCCTTGCATTTTACAAACATATATTTGTTCAGAAGAAGGACCAGTAATGTAGCAAAGTCTGAGGAAACACAGACTCAGGAAAATTAACATGCCAAAGAAACAGTAAAATCACAGAGTGAATCAAGGTCTTAGTTTCAAAGAAAAAAATTACATCGTGTATGAATTTTTATAAAAAGTTGATATAATTTTGAAAATTAGTATGTATTTCCCTTCTCTTTCCCAGACTTAAGTGGTCACACTGGCTAAGATAAGTAAGAAAATAAGAAAGAAAATCTCAGATTCACTATTTACATTAGTCCAAGAAAGAAATTTGTAAACACAGAACTTTGTATGGAGGAGAAGGTGAGAAGCAAGCAAACAAACAGGAAAAAAAAACCTTAATGGCACAAAAAAGAAAGGCAGAATGAAATGTGAATCAAATGGGAGGATCAGGACAAAAGAAGGAAAGATGGGAACAAGTTAACATCACACTTTAACGTTGAGTTTTGTTGGCTAGAAAAGGTATGATGGCTCCCTCTAAGAAAATCTTAGAGAACACTGAGGTGGTTGAAGATGTGGCAACCAAGAGTGTCTGCACTGAAATCATAAGCTGTGTCATGAAAAGAGATAACAGCTTGATGTGGGCAGCCTCTGGAAGGTCTAAATTGCAAAGCCAAGACAAACAGCTCAGGGGAAGCAGCTACAGGACTCCATGGGGATATGATAATGACAAGTAGAGAAGATCATTTTCTGCTGGCTTTATGACAGACTTGAATGGACTTTGGTCATGTTTATAATTGCACAGAGAGTTACTGGCAGTGCCTCTAGCCTGAATGAACTCTTCCTAAAAAGCTGTCATCATCATTCACATCAACACGTAGATTTTTGTTCATATTGGCATATCAGATTTAAATATTGTTAATAATGCCATTGCTCACAATTTATTTCCTGGAAATATACAGTATTTATAATTGATGGTCACTAAAATATGCTGATGTACAATGAAATATGCATTTTATTGAATTTGTTAAATGGCAGTCTTGAAGGTTGCAAGGGTTTAGTGGATTTAACACAGGTAAAAAGATGTAGGAAATACATAAAATCATCAAGCCTCAGGGCACATGTTGAAGTCACAAAATTTCTACTTCTGTTTAGTAGGATGGAGAAGCACTTTAAGTTACAGAAAAGCGAAAGGTAGAGTGAGGTTGAGTGTTTTCCAATTTCTAAAGAGTGCAGTACTTCTGAATTAAGATGCAAAATGAGCTAAAAGTTGCATCACAACATTCTTTTCCTGCTCAAATGCTGAAAGAAAGAAGCCTAAATGGACACAGCATCTCTTGAAAATTTAAAATAAAGTAAACCATGAATAAATCTTGCTGAAAAAGATCTCAGACAGTCCTCCTATTGTTTAGTTTTTTGTTAATACAGCTACACACGCTGCTTACATGCTGCCCAGTGGGAAAACATGATTGTTGCTTATGAGAAATGCTCTCATCTTCAGTACAGTTTTGAATTCACTGGAGACCTTCCAATGAGTTCCATATGTTCCAAATGAATTGCATTCCCAGGAAGTGATTTAACATTTCTGGCAGTAGAGCAATTAAACCGGATTTTCCTGCTTGACCAGATGGGTTCACTGTAACTTCACATTATTTCTCACTCTCCTCACAGTACTGAAGAACTGGACTAACAATTTCTGTGTGATCAGATCACATGTGTTTTAGAAAAAAGCAGGCACATACCCTTCAAAGATTTCAACAAACATCTCCCAAAGTCAGGCTCCTTTCTATGTTTCTAATAGTACGTGCTCTTAGCAGCACCGAGAAACAAAAGGAAACAAAAAAGGAGAAAAAAAGAAGAAAAAACTAGACCATTTCTGAAATATATTCAGGTTTTTCTTCCAAACTAGAGGACAGGATTTTTAAATTATGAAAATCTTATTTGAAATATTATGTGAAATTTTTGTGCTCATCCTTGGTGTATTGCAGCTGTGTCACTGAAAATATATTGTGTGTGCAAATATGGCTGTAACGTGTATGTAAAGTGCTATAGAATTATAGAGTAGTTCAGGTTAGCAGGCACATTTAGAGGTCACTCCTCTGCAATGAGCAGGAACATTTTGAACTGGATCAGGTTGCTCAGAGCACAGCCCAACCTGACCTTGAATGTTCCCAGGGATGGGACATCTGCCACCTCTCTGGGCAGCCTGCTCTGGTATTTCAGCATTCTCATTCTGAAACAACCCTTCCTTACATCTAATTCAGATCGACCCTCTTCAATACCATTGCCCTGACAAAAAGTGTGCCCTCATCTTTCTTATAAGGCAGTTTTAGGTATTTTTGGCCACAGTGAGGCCTGCTCATCTCCATCTGTAGAAGCCAGCTAGATTGGTCAGGCAGAATTTGCCCTTGGAGGAGCTGTGCTGAACATTTTGAACACATATAGGACATTTTTCTTTAAAATTACTGTTACCTTGAACCTATAGATATTATTACCTAGTAATACTGGCTTAAATAGCCACTTCCTGTATGTTTTATTAGACGTTTTGTGGAAAAGATGTCTTCCAGCAAGAAAAAAAATGGTGAAAATTCTGGTAAATCAACACATAAAATAAAAATTTTGCACAAATTAAAAGTTTTATTTGACCAAAGTAAAATTTTTTTCCGAGCTTTGAAGAATATTTTAGCTGGAAAGAGTATTAAATATGAAAAAAAATCTTGCAATTTGACAGAGAAACCATTCATTTTTGCCATGAGCAGTTCTTTGCTATGAAATCAGGCAAGAAAGAATCCTTCTCCACACCTCAAATTAGATTGGTTCCATTATAGTGTCCACATTCACATATTTCATCTCTGATCTTGGATTAAAAATTAGAGCCATAGCTTTCCAGCTGAGAAGCAGTGTAGTCAATAAATGTGTGCAGTGTCTTGGTGGTGAAAGCATCACCTGCAAAGAAGACAGGTCATGTTTGGGGCAATGGTGAGGATATGCTGGGCTGCAAGAATGCCATTGTAAAAAGCTGAGGCACACCCAGGCTGACCTGAACACAGCTTGGCTCTCCTTTAAGTGTAGGCAAAGCTAGATTATTTGTATACTGACTCCAAACCTGCAGAGAAAGCCACTACAAATAAAATTAAACTAGCTTTTGTTTTGATTCCTTGCACTCACATAACATAAAGCAGCTCTATCATGAATGACTGCTTGCAAAGGGCTGCACTAGTTGGCAAATAATTGTACAAACTGGAAAATTATTGCAGAGGAGCATGTATCATACTATTTCTGAAATAACTTTCCAGTTATATCTATTTATTGTTGTATTATCTCATTAACACATTGGAATGTCTCCATATTTCAGTATTACAAAAAAGATACAGCACTTCTATTCAAAAGTTAATAAATCCACATTTATTTTTTTTTATTACAGGAGGTAAAGTGTGTTTGGCATTATGTGAATCACATTTATTTACTGCCATCCAGCTGCCAATGGATATTCTACAAAGTTCTTCCATTGTAAAGGCCTGTCAGCTATTCAGCTTTTATCAGGTATTTGAACAGAAATGCTGGGAAATTTCCTTGCTAATGATTCAACACATCTTGATTTGTAAATATTTCTCTATAATTTAGCATAAAGAGATAATATCTTTTATTGTCCAGGGTGAAGGGAAGACTCCAGAGCAAATATTAACATATGGGGATTTGACTAGAAAGACTAAATCCAGCCTTCACAGGTGACACACAATTGCTGACCTCAAGATGTTATAAGTATCTTACCCTATTTTTGGAATTACTTTTATGTTGTTCACTTCTTGTTCCTGCAATTAAAATCATGGTCTAAATTCTCACCCTAGTGGATGCTTCTATTATGATAAATAGAGATAGTAAAAACTGTGGTTTTCACTGAAATAATTTGCTTCAAGACCAAAGCCATTTCCTAATCTATAAAATTAGAAGTTTTATATTGCAATAGAAGCAGAAAGGAGATCTACTTCCACAGACTGAAACATAAAAAATATTATATTTATGTTTAAGAGAGGATCTTTAATTTTGAGACCTGAAACAACTATGTAGATTGAAATATATCTCTGTTGTCTTCTTTTTACTTAACTGAACAAAACAAAATCTAAATCCTCTAAATATGGATGCTGCACTGAGCTTCTAACATGAAAGAAAGGATGGAATATCCACAAAATGTACAATTACCAAGGAAGGATAGTGAACCAAATAACAGAGAGCTGTATTCCAGTAAACAAGAAGTTTGTACCTGAAAACTAAGGTCAAAAATGCTCAGACAGTGAACAAATTTTAAGTACTATTAAGTTTATCATTAAACAGAGTATGTTATGCAAAATCTGGATTCCTTAAATAGACTTTTAATTTTATTTTATTTAGAAAATATGCACCAATTTTCTTAATTTGGATAAGCAGTAATTAACAACTAACTGGGCTGTTTTACCAAAGAAAAAAATCCATGATCATTCAGATGATCTGGAATTGATTGCAGAATTTTCCTCAGTAATATACTCCCATTACACCAAAATACTGAATAAGTATCTCTACTGATAAATTCTGATAAATTTTGATCTTTGAAACCTTTAATGCTAATCAATAAGATTAAGAGAATACACGCAGAAGACCCTTTCAAAAATTCTAATTAATTTGAAGTGCCGTAATATTTTAGTATTTGCATTCAACAGAAATCATAGCAATAATATATAAAAAACCCCCCAAGAATTATTAGTTTATAATTCACTCTTATTTACAAAACATTTTATTAAACTTGCAGTTTTTAAAACTACGTTTTCAGTTCCCCACATTTTTTTTTTTTTTTTCAATCTGGATAAGGAAAGAGAAAAAATAAAATTATCAACTGTCGGGACAGACTAGCTTTAGAAGGGGAATTTAGCAAGTTCTTTCCTTGTGGTCTTTAATTTTACTGAAGAGTAGAGCGGAAGGCAATTAAAATCCACCCAACAATAAAGCTGCATCAATTATCTCATTTTTAAAAAGAAATTAATGTCACATTCAGATGTGTCTGGCTAAGGTTATGACAACACTGTGAATTTAATTCTAGTGGAAATACAAAGCTGTATGCTTGCCTGCATGTGTTCTCCTCCAGCCTGTTGCATGCTTCTCTACACTTTGTTTTCTGACTAGATATTTCTGTTTGCTTGAGTCTCTTTATGCCACTCAGGTCATGCACAGAGACCTCTTCTAGTTAGTGCTGGATGGTTGGCAGTTCTGCTTCCATGAGGCAATTGCCAAGAGCCTTCATTTGGGGTGGTCTGATCATTTCCTCTGTCTTCGTCATTCAGCTGGCAGAGTGTGACTCTTGTTGGAATGGAAGCACAAAACAAAGATGCAGGATAACTGTGTGTTATCACAGGCTTCCCATAGATCAGGGTAAGCTCCCAAAGCTCTGAAATCTGTCAGGACCACATGAAGCTGGTTCACATGACAGATAAGACAAATGCCTGTCTGCAGCTTGTCCAGACCATTAACTAGAGTTAGGCCATAATAAAGAATTAATTTCTTTCTTTAGAGGGATACTAAAGACTTCACAGCAGCATCTGGGGGTTCCTAAATACCCCAAGAGTTACTGTCACACATTTTGTGAGACACAATTTTTTTTTTCCAAATTAGTATTTGCTAGACCTCAGCTTCTTTATATATAAGGACTCAACTTGAAATAAAAGTTTAATTTATGCTTATATTTCCCAGGAGTTCATGAAATAAGGAATTTGATTTCCACTTAAACTTCTCTCTACTTTCTGGAGTGGACATACAATACCTGAAAATGGAGTCAGTTAAATTTTAATTCAACATTAAGGAACATTTATATAGCTTTTGGTAATAACAAAAACCTGCGCTTCCTTCCATTCCCCCAAACATATGTATCTCTTCCCTACAAAACCCATGAATGTTAACACCAAAGCTGAGATGTGACACACTATGTCTAGAACTGGAGCAGCCCCAAGAGTGCTCATGTTTTTCATCAATCATCAGTTGTTCTATTAAGATTCATTTACACAGAGAGCTTTTTCCCAAGCTCACGAGTAACTTTTTGGCTAATATTTATCATATAAAACCTTTTACAATAACAAACATATCAATAAACCATGCAACACTGGCAAAAATGAACTATTTGGGAACCAGAAGACATGCAGTTCTATAAGGCAACAGTAAAAGATAATTAGAGTCTCATGTTTCCCGTTAATTTCAACATCATGTAATGTCTACAAATGTGATTTTGTCTTAAAGTCCTGGAGTCTGAGGAATGCTTCTATGTCGCTGACAGGAATCCCAGGTGATTTCAGTTTTTACTCATCCCCTCATATATAATGCTTGCAACCTTAGAAGATGTTTTATGTAAACAAAAATTTCACAGTATCACGTGATGATAGAAACTAAGATATGTTACATGATGAATCCAAGCTACAAATCAACTGTGAGCACCCATTTGCAGAAGAAAAAGGCATTTAAACCCAGAAAAATTCTACTATTTCTGCCTTTCCTTAGCCACCTCAAAGAAAACAAAGGAGTCTTTCATCCTGAGAAAAGCAAGCCACTCTTACTAGTCTTGAAGGGTGCAGATATGAAAATGAGGAAGCTCTCCTTGTGGCTGCAAGTGCCAGAATCTATTGTAACACTCATGCCGTGTCTTCATGAGCTAGTTGAAAAAAGCTTAGCTGCAGAAATCATCAGCTATGTAAGCAAGCAATCTGATTCTAATGATCTTTCTGATACTCAGCCCAAATCCAGTGGTTGATTGCTGTCTACATTTTTGTATTCCATTAATTTTTGTATCCTGAATTCAGATATCGCTGAGGTTAGCAGCCATAACTCTGGAATAGTTTCTGGAACATTATGTATGAAGGACTGGTATTTATGCTGGTCAAAGAAACCTCACTGTGTTCAGCTTTATGCTCTGCAGAAGAAAATCAGTTGTAGAGCATTGCAGCAGCTGACTCCTACTGGGAGGGCAGTAGGTGAGATTCATGAGGATTGATCCTGTGTGAGTTAGCTCTCTTGAGTCTCTGCAGACAATCCCAGCTGCAGAGCCTCTTCCCATTTTTAGCTACAGCAGGCTATCACAGCTGTTTGGAGTTCTCTAACTAAATAAATAAAAAAGCAAACCCCAAGAAGCTGGGTTTTAAAGCATGGTATGTATGTTTTGGAATGAATATTGATGCTTACAGTCTCGTGGGTATTCAGTCACCGTGATATTACTTTTGTTAGACCAGCTGGGAAAGGATCTAAAGCAGATCCTCCAGGAGGCTCTTGATCTCGAGCTTTATTTCAGGCATAAAAGAATAAATTACGACAAAAGTTGCATTTCCTGTATGATGAAACCTTTACTTTCTTCAGAGCCTCATCGTTCTTTGCTCAGAAAGCTGCACAGTCACAAAAAAGTGATGCTAATCATGGGATGATAGAGACAGGAGAGGAGAAACATGCCTGACAGGAACAGCAATGGGTTTGGGAGCATCAAGGGGGTGTTTCATTAAGGAAAAAAAGGACATCTAACTTTGCAAGGTAGCAGGGCTGAGCATAAGAGAGTAAGTGCCAAACTAATGCATTTCAGTAAGTTATCACCAACCCTGAGAAATGTGATAATTATAATTTTTTTTTAGTTTACTAAAAGATAGAAAAACATAAATTAACATAAACCACCTTATTTTCTTTTACAGTGAGAAGAAAAATGACAAGCAGTAGAAACACACAAAATGACAGTTGTTTTATCTTGGGCAGGAGGTGAAAGTAAAAACAGGGGAATAAAAATTAAAATATGCTACCTGGACCTCATTTGCTTATTTATCCATATTCTTGGAATTTCAGCTTGTTCATGCTTCCACATACACATGCAACAGGCAGGAGCTTAAAAAATAACTAAACAGCAATACTGCAACCCTACTGAGTCAGTATATTTCTAGGTCATTCAAAAGAAAAAGAGATGAAATGAAATGAGTTCTTCTGCTCTTTGCATACCTTGTCTGTTAACCTTTAAACATTTGTCAAGGTTTTATATGACAGAGTCAGTACATCAAAACCATAGTTTTTTTGGGTGAAAAGTAGAAAATTGGCATTTTAACTCTGTCAAGAATTTCTGTTTATTTCAATATAGTTAAGTTCCAAAAAATTGAAAAGATATTGCTTGTATGAAAACTACTCAACGACAGAAAAAAAAGAAACAAAATCATGTAACAAATAAACATGAGAACTTTTTTTTTCTGAAAAAATGAGAGCTTTGACTCCAAAAAGGGCCTGTGGAAAGGATGCAAAGTAGTTTTTAAAATACATATATAAAAATGGAGCCCTGAAAAATACCCTAAGCCCTTGAAAAACCTCTGTGGAAAACAAAAGATTCATCAGCATAGGTGTTTGTGCCAAAACCCTAATCCCCTTTCCTTTCTTTGAGAAAAATATCAAATTATAGCCATTTTGATTTTAATATCTAAACTCTGGTCAAACTGAGTATCATATTTCCTCTCCTCAAAGCTGCCATTACCTGGTTCTTCTGGTAGAGTTAATAAATCAGAGAAATATATGTTTTGTCTGCCACATAATTTCCTCAGCTGGAAGCACTCCTGTAAGATCACTGCTCCAGGTCTGTGATATGATCAGCTCTATTATGTGTCTGCAGGGTCTTTTAACACCTTGTTTGACTGAGTAATGCCTGAACTAACATTTCCTAGTACATACCTACATGGAAAGACACCAGCACAGGCAAACACACGTTACATGCCTTCCATCTCTGCAGTAATTCTGTTTTATTCTCAGGTACTATCTGCCAAGCTGGGATCTCTGATGCTATAAAAACACAGAAACCAGGAGAAATACACCTGTGAAGTTTTGCTCATGCCACTGACATATTTTAAAAACTGAGGAGGAAAGGGGTGTTTTGAAACTTCTGGGTCCCATTCAACGCCTTAATGATCAGCTCTTTTGTGGTGCAGGTTAAAATTAGGATGAATTTACTGCATAGGGTAAGATGGCAGAGTAGTTTTCCTTTTCTTACAGCAAGGCTACTGGGGATAGTCATGATCTGCTACTAACATGTTAATAGTAGTCTGACTAAACTTTTTTGCCTCCTACAAATCTTATAAATATCTAATTTTTCTCATCTTCAGAATGTAAATAGTAATGCTTCACCATTAAAATAAAAATACTTGGGAGCTTTCAAGTGCCTAAAAAAATTCTGCAAATATTCTAATTGTCGTTATAAACTTTTCTATGTCTCATGCATTGCGAGATAACCACATAAAAAAGTTAATTAGTCTTCTTTTTGAACATATACACCTTCTTCTTCAAAGTACTAAGCTTTTCTATTCTAAATGATTTAGCACACTTTGTATTTCTGTAGCTTGTATTCTGATATCAAATTTTTTCCATTAAAAAGTTCCATATTTTAGTTCAGTTGTTTATGAGATTTTGATTGTTAGAATCAGTGAGAGTTAGACACAGCTCCATATGTCACTGTGATGTATAAAAGTGATATTGCAATTTTTATCTTATTTAACAGGTATAATAATATTGCATTCAAAGAATGGCCAATTAGAGCTGGTGAAGAATATGCTTTGTCTGAAAAATTCTTATTTTACAAACTGTTTTTATGGAGTGCTTAAAAGTTGGAGATAATCCAACACTGCCTTTCATTTATCTAACATAAATTCCAAACATTTTTGTTTTCTATATGTGATACATTTCCAATTCATGGGAAAAAAGAAATAGTTACTGATACAGAGCACAACATAGAGCTGTAGTAAGTGAAGCCTCAAGCTGAGGCAGCCTGGCTTATAACCTTCCTGTCTGTATTGTGTCTATTTCCTTCTTAAAGACACAGTTCTGTGTAGGCATATATGGATAGACATAAAAGGTAATAAAAATCTACTCTTAAAATGCAGGATTTCTAGCAAAACTTTTACTAGTTGCTACATTTACTATGAAGAGAGCCTTCAAACTCCTTCCTTTTCCAGATGTTCTAAAACTGTTCTTCTTTCAGGATTGCTTTATTTATTTTGTTCTGATTTTTATTTTTGGTTTCAGAGCAGAGAAGTATCTCATCAATGTCTGTGTTCCCACGCTATTCCCATGAAAATCTCAGGCTCGCAGACAGATGCACTGCAGATCCTGAGAGTACTAAGAGGGTCCAATTCTGTGAAGTGCTGAGCATTTCCTGTATTTACCCAGGATCATGCCTTACTTGTACAGTTTCTTCCTGAATTGTTCCAACTTTCCCAAACTTTGTGTGGCATATTGCAAAAATGTAGTTCGCAGTTTCTAAGCTTTCAAAACTTTCCAGAGGGAAATGGCACACAAGAGTCCAAGTACACTTTTGGCTTTCATATCAATACCAGTTCCCTGAGGAAAGTTTGAATTATTCTGTATTTTAGTTAAGAGGGACTGCTACAAGTAGGAAGCATTTTCTGCCAATACACTTTTGACTGAATCTTATGTTCACACTCAACTCTTCTAGAACCAATTTTTCACAAGCATTTAAAAATCCTGACCACTTCAATAATGCAAAAAAAAAAACAAAACCCTCTAAAAGTCTGCAAATCCCATTTCATGACACAAAAAGAAGAGGTGGAGTAGACTTATGACAAAATAGCCGTATTTCATATTAAAAAGATTTTGTGGAAAGATTTATATGAGTAAGATAAATATAAAGTTTTTTATCCACCCATCCTAATCCCTAGTTTTGCATGTAAATTTAAATTACAGGCTGGTTGCAGGAAGGGTAGGTATCTCTTTCAAAAAATTTTCTTTTTCTTGTATCTTGGCAGCAAAGTAAGCAGAAATATGGCTTAGTGAAAATAAACCATCCAACCAACAAACAAAACAACAACACTGTACCAGTCCTTGTATGAGTGCCTGTTTTTCATTGGAAAGAATGGGAGAATGCAATACCCTTGACCACCCATGTACTTTAGACCTTCAGACTCAGTGTTTGTGACCTGAACAAAGTTCAGGAAGGAATGGGCTGTGTGTGCAGCAAGTTGCAAAACTTGCTGTGTCTCTCAAAACAGTAGCATAAAATCAAAGTTTTAATTGCATTTGCCTGTTTTATAAGGAATGTGGTGATAGCCATGATAAGCTAACCCACAGATAAATTAGATCGAGTTTTTCAGTCTGCCTTTTTAATGCCTATTTCTCCATTGTTTTGCACTTCTAGTCTAGTAAAAATTTGCACCACTCTGATCACTTTTCATAGTCAAATACTACTCACTGACCTCTGGGTTTAACATGATTCAGAAAAGAGAGGAACATCCAGATGTGAGGGCCCAACAGCCTAGGGGATATTTAGAGAAAGTGAATGTATTCTGACCTGTGAGACTAGAGGAAATCTACCCAGGTATGCTGAAAAGATGGCTGATATAATTGCAGGGCAACTTACACCAGCAGAAAATCATGACAGCTGTGGGGTGCTCCTGGTAGGTGGGAAAGACTTACACTGTATTCAAAGCAGGCAAAGAAGCAATGACTCTAAGCTTGTAAACTCATCTTAGACCAGAGAAAGACGTGGAGCAGACCTTGGAATCCATTACCAAAGACATGAATCACAGGAAGGGAATCGGGAGCAAACAACAATTTACTAAGAACAAAATCATCCTTGACCAACCTGATTTGTCTATCAAGATGTAATCACTGGCTGTGTGGACAAGAAGAGAGCAGATAATATACCTTAACTTTCATAAGATTTTCTACAGTATCTCCCAAAGCAGTCTCATTTGAGAGCTGGAAGTATGAGCTGGAAGAGCAGATGGTGAAATGGGTTGGAAACTGCCTGGAGTAACATAATTCAAAATTGCCAAGCCATTAAAACTGACATCTTTGACTAAGGTATCTAGTTCAAAACCAGCTTATTTATCTGTTAGATTTTTAAGAATGTGGGGGAACTAATTTGTTCTGAATTCCTAGTGGAATCTGGATGCCCTTTTCAGATGCAGGACAAAATGGCTGAGAAGATAATGCCAAACATTGCTGAACACAGAAAACCAGTTCTGCACTTGGCCTGAGGAAAAGATAAATTTCTATGTAAACTGGAATTAGTGATATTTCAGGGAGTTCCCCAAAATGCAAAGGAGTGGGAACCTTTGGAAGCTGTTATATCTCCTGCTATGTGCACTGAGTCCTACAAAGTGGAAGAATTTCTTGTGAAGACATCGAGGAAAGTGCATACATTCAAGCCTGAAATCCAAGCAGGAAAAAGATGGTGGCTCAAAATATACCTTTACAGTTGCTGCAGATGTGAGAGATTGTCTTGAAGTATTTTCCACAGACATCAAGAAAACAAATAATGGCAGCAGAAGGAGATGGTGGTGCCATAAGTAGTAATAAGAAATTTCTCTGTGTTTCCAAGCAGTCTGAGGAAACCCAATTTATATTTGTGAGAATGTGACAGTGTTTACAAGTGTACACAGTCTCAAAGCTACATTTCAACAGGACTAAACAATCCAAACCTTCAGCTTAGTAAACACCACACAAAATACCATATATTTTAACACTGGCTCTCCTGACTGGAATGAATCTTATGAAATTCCTATTCATATTTCTGAATATTCCTAACAGACCAGTCCTGAAATCCTGGCACTAGAAGCATCTGGCTCTGGAGAAACCATAAGTTGTTTGTATATACATAGAAACAGCCCTGGTGTACAAACAAATACATTGCAGCAAATTCCTGATTTTTTTTTCCTCCCATGCTGAAAATTCCATAGTTAAGTTATTAGGAAGTTGAGACTGAGGAAAATATGTCACAAAAGATTGATTTAGTACTTCATTACTAGAGGGGCACTTCAGGACACCCTCTATCTTCAACAACTCTGTTCTCTCATATAAGTTATAGAAAAGCTGCTGCAGCTACAGATTTCTGACTTCTATTGAAAACGAAAATGTTCTGAAAGCAGTTAGACACTGTTCAGACCATCACTGATTAAAAAGTACGGAAAGTGCTGGAAATTATTACTTCCTGTTATTCCTATTTCTTTTGCAACTTAACATACTCATGTATTGTAAAATTTAAAGGATTTCAACAATGTAGTTAGCTTTTCTCCTTTTCTTTTCTTTTCTTTTCTTTTCTTTTCTTTTCTTTTCTTTTCTTTTCTTTTCTTTTCTTTTCTTTTCTTTTCTTTTCTTTTCTTTTCTTTTCTTTTCTTTTCTTTTCTTTTCTTTTCTTTCTCTCCCTTCCTTCCTTCCTTCCTTCCTTCCTTCCTTCCTTCCTTCCTTCCTTCCTTCCTTCCTTCCTTCCTTCCTTCCTTCCTTCCTTCCTTCCTTCCCTTCCTTCCTTCCTTCCTTCCTTCCTTCCTTCCTTCCTTCCTTCCTTCCTTCCTTCCTTCCTTCCTTCCTTCCTTCCTTCCTTCCTTCCTTCCTTCCTTCCTTCCTTCCTTTCCTCTCATAAAAATTGCATGAAACAAAGTAGAAGAGAGAGCAGCTAGTCTCACCTCTATGTCTTATAGGCAATTATCTACCATGGATTTCAAAGAAGTAGTCTTCAGGAGACTAAAATATTCAGGAGACATTCAGGTTGCAGGTCAAATATTTGTAAGTAAATTAATTTATTAAATTAATTTAAATAAGCCAACTAGGGAAAAAATTTTGTGTAGGACATTATGATGAAGGGAAAAAAAAATAAATCAGCTAGTTGTGTGTAGCAAGTCCCCTTGTAGATTTGTTTAATAATGTGATTGGATGCTTAACAGAAGAGAAGAGTTTTCATACCATTCCTGGGCTTCTCTGATCTCTATCATATTTCTATTTGTGATGAATGCTTCGAACAAGAGTACAGTCAGCCCTTTTTCTTTTGAAAATCCCTGACTAGCCAGGGATAATCATTCTGTTCCAATGCCTAGAGGTGATGAAATAAAGTGCGAGCTTTCATTTTAATTCTTATTTTCCTGAAAAACTAAAGCAAGGAAGTTGCCAACATACTGATTCATGAACAAGTCTCAGCCTTTTCAGAACCTAGGAAAGAAATTACCGTGGATGGGAGCTGCTGGAACAAGAGAGACTTCTGAAATCACGTCACATCTTTCCAAAGACATGGAAAGATGGATCCAATCTTGTTTCCTAGGAAGTAACCGAATTTGTTTTAAAGACTTGAGATGACTCCAGTCTGCAACTTTCTCTTGTAAATGGTGCAACAATTAACTGTTCTTTTGCCATTAGTGTAATACAAGGCTGAATTTTTAATTGCATTCTGGAGCAAATGACTCAATTTTCTTACGCCTTTGCTGGCAAGACTTAAAAGCCAGTCACTCTTAGATATCTTTTCCACATTCCTACATACTGTTATCAAACCACTTGCTATACTTTGAGCTGATTCCCAAGTGCTTGCCAGGAATGAAAGATATGATATACTATAAAAGCATTTACTTTTGAAGTGACAAAATTGACCTCTATTCCATCTGTAAGTATTTATTTAATTCGAATTACCAGTGGATAAACGAACTTTTCCAGGAGTTATCACAGATCATGATCCCATGTAAAACCCTGCACACAGATCTATCACAGTAATTTTGTTAATTAAACTTAAGAGAAATCATGGGAAGCCTTCTTTGACTTTGGCAAGCACTGAACCCTTTCCTAGATCACTGAAGACTATCTTCCCATATCTTTTCTGACTTCAAACACTAAAGAAATTGATGTTTCTTTGGTCAATTCAATCTCACTTTCATGAGATGCTTTATTTGCCTTGTCAGTTTTACAAGCTGCTACTGAAATAAAGTTTGAGAACCAATTTTGGTGTCTGGGAACCAATTGAAAGTGCTCCATCAAAGAAGGGTCATGACATGCCTGTGTTATGTTGTACCCCATGTGAGAAGGAAGCAAACTGTTCAGCCACCATGCTCAGAAAGACTTCTGTCACCTATGTCACAAATCCAACAAGATAAAGTCCATTTCCTACTGCCAGATATTGAAAGGATTCATAAAAAACCCCAAAACAATTAGCCTTTATAGTGTTTAGTTAGAGGACCCAGGTTAAAAGCAATCTTGAACCTCTTTTTAAAATGCCTAGTAAGATAATACAGCTTCTGGTACCAAAACTACCTGAAAGGAGGCTGTAGTGAGGTGGGGATCAGCCTCTTCTCCCAAATAACAAACAATGGGATGGGAGGAAAAGGCCTCAGGATGCACCAAGGGAGGTTTAGATTGAATATAAACAAAAAATTTCCACTCTGAAAGTGTGGCCAAACATTAGGACAGGATGCTCAGGGAAGTGATGGAGTTACTGTAGGTGTTAAAAAAATATATAGAAATAGCATTTGAGGACATAGTTTAGTGGGGGACCTTGCACTATTAGGTTCATGGTTGAATCTTAGATGATCAGCCTTAATGATTCTATTATTCTACTTGAAAGTAATTTTCTCAAAGTAATTTAAGATCCTATAACATGGAATTATTTCTGTGTATTATACAAACTTTGGTGTGAACAACTTACCTATTACTTATAAATGAAATTACCAAAATCTTTTAAAATTACTTTATTTGATCCAAAATAAAATAGGCAGTGGAGCAGGAATCCTACAATGAAATCTCTCTCTCATTTGGATGAATTCCTCCTGCAGGTGAGGAACAAAGCTCAATCCCAGAGTATCTAGAAACGGACAGAGCAGATGTGTTTTGCTGAAGAGGTGGAAATGAAATGCTTGGCAAACACCAGAGTTCACAGTGCTGCACATTATAGTTGGCCTGCACCAATGCTTGCAAGAGTGGGAACTTTGTCCATGCACACAAACAACCCCTGGGACAAAAACATAGTAACAGTGCAATTACTACTTTGATTCTAGCTATTAGAATTCAGTGAAAACAGTGAGGAGAGATTTAATAGCTCGTACAGCGTCTGTGGGAACTTCAGATGACCACACAGACCTCAACAGGCATTAAGAAAGAATTTCCCATGCATTTTATGGAAGTTGCATACTCCATGTGGATTCACACAGGAAGGTGATTTAACAGGGGGAAGAACTGAGTCAATTTCTCATTTTGAAGGGTAATATTGATAGTGTTTTTGGACTAAAATTTACTAATAGTACTTTAGGGTCATAAGGGAGTAGGAAATGCAAATTTGTACTTTTTTTTTTTTAAAGACTATCTGCTAAAAGATGACAATGAAGTGTGGAAGAAGATAAAGGTATAATTTATTCACATAGATCAATGAAAAAATGCACTCTTTAATAGCTAGGAGAGAGAATCCTTAATAAAACCCTTCAAACTAGGAAAAATTATGTGCAGACATTTATTTTTTCCTTTTTATAAATTCCTCAATCCGTCCTGTATCAATAAAAATAGTCTTGCATTTAAAATTTCTGCTTAATTCTTCATATACACTTTCCTGTCATAGGATATATCACGTGTGTTTATCAAATGATGCCTTTCCATATATACATATCCCATTTCCATAATGTGAAATATAAATTATTCATTATATTTGTTGTCTAAAACTGTTTTGATTTTAATTTGTAGATAGTCAACACCCACCAATTTCAGATAAAAATTATCAATCATCATCTTCATATTTCACCTAATATAGTCCAAACCTGTACCTTCATTGCTATTGTTTTACCCCCTGTGTCTGGACTGGGCTCTTACAAAGACCATACTTATTAGTATCTTTCTCACAGTATGCCTTCTTTCCTGGATCAAAAACATGCTCACAGATGCCTTGTTCACTAGCTTATTTTGTCACATACAGTCAGTCATTAAACCAGCAATTATTTCCCAAAAGACTTACAAGTGTCCCTTCCCATTCTGCCCCTAGCCCCACTGTTATTTGAAGCCAAGATAATGAGAGAGAATTTTAAAAAATATTTTGCTCATTAACAATTCCGTGATTTTTTTCTTTGGTCTGTCTCCTAGTGTGAACTGCCTTACCTTGGTCTTTAGACTGAAATTTTCTCGAAATATGACTGTTACTGAAATTAAACACCATACTTGCAGCAATTGAAAAAATAAGCATAATGGGGAGATTGGTAGCCTGCTAGTATTTTTACTTTAGTTCTCATCAAGATCAGACATGATTACACTCCACAAACCTATTTTAAGTAGTGACAACATTATTTGCATTACTGAAGAACTCAAAAGCCACAGACTTGGACCACAACCTCATTGTGCAAGATCCTGTACAAACAGGGCAGAAGAATTACCCATAGACCAGGAGGAATGTAACCAGCATAAAGCAACAATCCCCATGCAGACCAGTGTGGGAGAACAAGGAAAATGGCAATTTGTGTCATATAAATAACATTCTAATTATTCTGGGAACACTGGGATCTTGACTGATATCAAAGGTTTTCAGAAACCCCTGCAGAAGAGTACAGTACTGAAAACCCTTGGAACAGTCAATGAGGCAGCTTTGCTGATGTATGTGGGCATAACCCTCATGAGGAAAAGAGCGAAGGATTTCAGCCTCCTGTGTTTTGAATTTTCTCACAGTTGTGAATCTTACCCTGTAAGTATTTTTCTGAAGCATCTAGGCTGTCATAATCCTAAACATTATAAAATATAGAATATTTTTGATCAAGAATATTTTGTGTTTTTTCTTCATTAACTCTCATCTTTTACTTTTTAGTGAAACATGAATTATTCTATCCTTCCCTTTTCTCCATTTCCACTTTTAAAGAGGATCATCCGTTTCCAAAGTATTCAGCCCCTTCAGCCCTCTGCTGCTCCAGGGGTCAATATGCCCTTATTCCTCTTTTCTCTTTTTCTGCTTTCATATGTAGAAGGGTTATGAGAAACACTGACAATTCTGGAGCTTTTGAAGAACTTTTAAATGCAATTTATGTTCTTCATGGACCACACTGAAATGCCTTTATCTTGCAGGAATGAGACCTTTTCTATCACTGTCATAAAGATTATATTCGTAAAAATTTGTGAACTGTCCAAATATATAGTACAGCTCATAAAAATATGCATTAAAGATTTTACTATATCACGAGTGGCATCATTGCTACATTAACTAATACTCATTAGTAGCTACTACAGGGTATCTAGTTACAGACCACAAGACTGAAGCATGTTTTTTGTCAGGCATGCTTGTATCCTGAATTTGTTGTAAGATTAGAGTGTGAAATGCCAGTTGTTTCTCTACAGTCTTTCACAGGATTCTGCAGCAATGTAACATACTCATTGTAATGCAGTTATTGAAGGCAACAGTAATAGTCAAAGGAGATTTAACAGGAAAAGGGAATTTCTCAATAATGTTATCATTGTGACTTAACAAAAATGATTTAAAAGTTAAACTGTGTACAAATGTGCTTACATTAATATCAATCAGTGACAAAACACAGTACCAAAAGCACACAAGGTATGCTAACTGGAAGGAATCTTTTGCCAGTGCTGTGATTTACCCCACCTACACCATTCGCAAGAGATTAAGGAAGTTTAGAATTAGAAGACACACGTGTTAGGGAAGGATGGTAGCCCAAAAAAGCATTCTTGCAGGCAGACACCGATGAAATGCTGCCTTGGAATTCGTGTATCCTGGCTTTCACTCCACCCTAGGGTAGCCTGGGCAGCAGCAGCAGGAGATCTGATCGGGCTCACGTTCTGCAGCGCCCTGCAGCAGAACCACTGATGACCCCCAGTGATTAAGGGTCAGCAAACTTTAGCCTGAAGCAACTGTTCTATGAACTTTGGCACATTCTGAGTTGGCTCCTGCTGGTTTGTTGCCTTTGGCCCTTATCTTGCAGTTTAGCAAGGATTGTGAAATTCTGAATAAAGTTACAAGACATATCGGTTCTGTCTCAGTGACTCAAGGTCTTGCTCTTCAAATGTTCTTGGTCTTCAAAATTCCTTTGACAAATAGTCTCATCTATCAGCTAAGCATTTTCCAATAGGTGTGTCAAAAGACCCATCAGAAAACAAAAAGAAGAAAAGGAAAAAAAGAGAAAAATTTGTATAAATATATAAAAATGGAGGTATGAATATCATGTGGGCCTGGGGAGCATTATCAGAGATTCTGTGTCATAGCACTTTGGATAAACTACCTGTATTCTATGTATGCACAAACTTCAGCCCAGGACTAAAAAAAACCTGTGTTTTGAATTCAGTACTGTGTGTTGTGTTCAGATGGATGAAGAGAACAACTACTCCAGAAAAGTGCAAATATCTTTGAGACATGAAAAGAAAAAGAGGAAAAAAACAACATTCCTTTGGAAGTACTTATAAACCTAATGCCATAGACTCTCAAACATTTATGTTGTGTACAGAAGAGAAAATTTAACATAAAGTTAACTAGACTTCTGAAATTTTTGTTACGCTTTCAAAGCAGAACTTAGGCTCTTGGAAGATATTATAAATCCTTCCTTATTAAGAGAGAGAACATATAAATCCCCAAACTCCTTTATTTCTTGGCAATATTTTACAATATTTGACAACCACATGTCTTCCTGAAGTGCAGAAGGGCTTCTAGGTAGACAGGTTCTCTGAATTAGAAAAAAAAATATTTTCCTTATATAGAATCCATATGCTCTGATTTTCCCCTGTAATTTCCACATTTCCAAGACATTATCTACAGGATGTGCTAAACTACGTGAGAAACCTGTTAAAGATTTTTTCCCTTTCCTGAGAATACAGAGGTTTTAAAATACCCTGAAATCCCTAAGCATGTTGAAATATCACTCAGTGCTGGCAACAGCAAAATTAGATCTTTCTTGAATTGCTTTTGTATTGGCAAAGCAGCAAAAGAATTACACAAATTGCATGTGACTGTATAACAAACCTCCACAATGAGCCAACACACAGTTGTGTTTTAATGGTTTGAAAACTGCATATGAAATTTGCTCTATCATTTTCTGTCATGCTTTTTGGTCTCTGCATTAAAACTGTCACCAATCAGATATTGAATTGCTGAATTTAATAGCAGAAAATTCAGAATTATAAATATTAAATATTTTAAATTTAAAATATTGCTATCTGAAAGTTCCATCAGGCTTCCAAGGACACCTATCTCAGTCAATCCCTTGAGGTGCTTTGAAATTCATCACTTTTCAAAGGAATAGTGTATTTAATCCCACATAATCTTGCATTTACTCATTGATACTTGTAAACTGTGTTCACATTCCTAGGGCTACAGCACTGCAGCTAAAATATGCTGGACTAAGAGTGATGGCTTTGTAAAGAAAGTGCTTTCTGAAGGACCACACATTACTGAGTGATTAATTCCATCATCTACTCCTCTCCCTTCTATGAAATTGAACCCTACTTTGGTTTCACATTGCAGTCTTCAGACTCAGTGGCCTACAATTCCTCACTAGATGTCTCCCATGTGCAGTTTTTTTGTCACCTACCAAACTACTGTGAGAGAATAAGCTTCCCAGTCCAGTGCCATTCACACACAGATGATATTGTCTTCTCAGAATGGGAATCCAAAATTTCAGAATAACTTTGGGAGTCAAAGGATCTCCTATCTTTCCATGTCAAGCCCTGCTTGGCTTTCTATATTCTTCATGGCAATACTTCACTATTATTTTCTATGTAATATGTCCAGCATTTAAAATACAGTAATCATATTTCACCATTTATTGGGTGGCAGGATACAAGGATTATCAAGTACCATTACAGGTTGTTTGGATTTTACTTCTCTTTTAAAATAGGACTAGTTCAAAAATGTCATAAAGACAGTTTGGTAAGAGAAGGTAAATAAAACAAACTTTCAGAGCACAAACTATGTGTTGGGGAATAAAAAGAGGCAAACTAAAAACTCTGCTAATCTCTGTGTTACATAGAAGGGTTCTTCAGTTAGTTTGAAGAAAATAAAATAGTGGCAACACACTGGAATGTACAGTTTCTATTTATAGAAAGCCCCACTAACTAGAAGCCATGCCATTCAATTAACAATTTACAACACCTTCATTGTATAGTGCAGTGCAGAAAGTGGAAGGTTGTTTCATTTCTGTATTTCCAGACGCGTGTCATTTCCAACCCCATATTTAATAGTGTGTAACTGCCTGAAGGGGAGAGATCAGAATGTGTGGCATGTCTCACTGAGAGGAATTTTGTGCATTAAAAAACCCCAAACCACGCTCTTTCAACTATTAAACAGAGAGCTAACCAAATTCCTTGCTTCCACCCTGGCTTTGAAGTCCAAAAAAAAAAAAATAGAAAAAAAAGAAAAAAAGAAAAAAGAAAAAAGAAAAAAGAAAAAAGAAAAAAGAAAAAAGAAAAAAGAAAAAAGAAAAAAGAAAAAAGAAAAAAGAAAAAAGGAAAAAAAGGAAAAGGCAAGAAAAAGGAAAGGCAAGAAAAAGGAAAAGCAAGCAAGAATTGAGACATGGAAGAGAGTGAGGGAGAGCTGGGAAGAAGGAGAGCTCAGGAGGAAGAAAATTCCTTACAAGAGAGATATATGTAAAGGACAAAAAAAAAAAAATGTTTTCCATGATGTCACTCACAGCATGTCTGTGTCTGGAAAATTACTTGAAAAGGCAGACATGGATTCGTTCAATTTCAGTAATGCAAACTATTCATGCCACGTTTTCAAACCATGTTCCAGAAGTAAAGAATACTGTGTACAAGTCAAAAAAGAAGGTAATTATTTATTTACTGCCAACAAACTGATTTGATCAAGCTGATACTTTAAGAATTGTCATTTCTTCTTTACTTTTCAGAATCCATTGTTTTTCCCAATTTCCTCCTGGTTTACAATCTGTTCACTTCCCTGCACCCTGCTTCTTGCTTTTTTCTTCTTTTCATCACTTGCTCCCTTGTAGAAGTTGATGCAAAGTTTTTTCCTTCTTTCTTTACGTGTCTGCTTCTACTTTCCTGTGCTCTCCATCTACTGGCAGAAAGATTAAACTGTTGTCACTGTTTTTCTAACTCAAATCCTGTCTTCATTCCCTCATTCTGTGTGCCTTTATTTGTCTTGGACTCAAGCCTGAAATTCTTTCTTAGATAAAACACAGGAAATTCTCACCAAAAGACATATTTACATATTACATTGTTTCTTTCCCCTTTAATACAGCTTTTCTTTCTTGAGGTTTTGCATATTCTCTCTTCAGCTAAATGCACATTATTCCCCTCCTCCTCTTCTCCCCCCCCCAAATCACACTTAAAATAACCACAACTACAAGCAGAGACGTGAATTTATGGAGTCTGAATTCAATACTAGCAAGACTGACAGCATAAACAACTATTAGTGATGTTCTTGTCCCCCAGGGGCACTGGTCTTCAGTCTTGGCTGGGAAAACATCAAATACCTATTTTTGCACTAAGTGCCAATGCTCTACCTTGTTCAATTCACTGATAAACTTGTTATCCAGCTGTATATCAGAAGAGAAGAAATTCAGATGCTTATAGAAATGAGCAAGACTCTGGCTGCACAACCATTCCAGTGATTTTATTGGGAGTGATCTGGTGAAAGACAACCATGGAACATGAAGGAGGGAAACTATTCTTTGGAGCAGGGTGGATGCAATTTGGTATAAGCAATTATAGTTACTTAAGGCAAGATGCAGATTCAGAGTAAAAGTCAGAAATGTGGAAAATGCAAAGAAAAATAGAAGGAATGCATGAGAAAATGAAGAAAAAAAAAAGAATAAAAGAAGGAAAAAAGAAGAATCAAAAAAAGGAAAAAGAAAAACCAAAAATGAAGGAGAAGAGACAAGAAAAAAGACATTAATGATTCAGGAGCATAGTTAAGTTAAAGTAAATAATAATTTTAAAAATAATTCTGATCTTTCCTGTTTTTATATATACAATTATGCCAAATGGGATTTAAATTTCATAACATCTCAAAATGGGCCAAAATCCCATCAAGCACCAAACTTTTGGATATGAATAATAGAGGATTACTTAAAAACAGTTTTACAGTAACACTATAATAAATAGAAAAAATCCCTATCTTGTCAAGACAACGTTTTAAAATATTAGTTTAAATGGTCACTAAATCTTTGTTACCACCTTGGATATTAGCAGGTACTCAAAGCAGTAGGTTTCTCAGTAATCTTTTGGCAGCTCAGATATGTATGTCACCTCTTTTACATGGCAGTACTTCCTGGAACACCTGGGTGGTTTGAACCCCCTCTTTGAATCACACAAAGGAGGAGACAGAGAGCAGCTGCACCCCTAAACCTAAGCATTAACTTACAAATGAACAATGAAATGACACAATTTTTTCCATCTTCAAAACACACTGATCTTTCCCATCTCCTGAATTGCTGAGGGATAAGGTGAAGGTTCTCAGTCACAAGATGCTCTTCAATCCCTGCTATTTAATTTGACTGCTTCTCTCCCAGAGATCTAAGTCCTTGGAGATGTAATAAGTACTCACAGAGTCTGAGAGAGTTATAAGGGATTTCTTTATAGAGCTATCCAAAACTAAAGGTGTCCTTGGCAAATGACGAGTTAATGAACAAATTCAGCTGCTAATTACAGTTTGTCCCAGCTAAAAGTCTTGTGCAACACTGTTGAGCTGTATGAAGTTGCAGCCTTTTGTCATCTATTGGTCTGCTGGCAAAAAGTTCAAGCTTTTCAAAGTTTTAAAGTTCCTTATCCCCAGTTTTCCACTAAATCTAGTGGAATATAGCTTTCTGCAGCAAGTCTCCAAGCTCTCTTGCTTTCCATCCCTTCATACTGTCAAGCAAGGAGACCTAGCAACCCTTTCTGAAAGTCTACTCTGGGTGATTTTGAAGGTATCTTGAGTTATTACTGAACAGGATGGGAAACAATCACAAATGTATGAATACTTCATTTTCTATGATGTTTATTAAAGGCTTTCACACAGAACATTTTTTTTGCATTTGGCACAGATCTTCAATGTTGTTTTAAGGAATTACATCATGAAAATCTGTACACTATTCTGCATGTGGTGTAACTAATTCCCCTATCATATTCTCCAATTATTTCCTTTTAAAGAGGTAGAATTCTAAAAATGATGAGATGGACAGATGTAATAACTGATGCAACATATCACAGTTCAATTTTAACAGGAAATTTCAGATTCCTTCTTTTCAACAGTTTCCCAGAAAAGTTTGGCATTTATTACTTGCTGTGAAAGGCTCTATCAGGCTTGAAGCAGAGAAGGCATTTGCCACTAGGAGAACTTATGCTGAGATAAAACTCAGTGCAAGAGAAACAGCTTCCATGTAAGAGAAACAGCCCAGTAAGGCCGTCCATGTGCAGCTGTCAGTGTTTCAGAGCATGTCTGTGGCTGTTTTGGATCCATCTAGACAACTTTCCTCTCCCCAGACCTGCAGTAGACTAGAGGGTGTGTATAAAAACATGGAAATCCCAATGACAAACTGTGATCCTTGAGTAAAATGCAAATCCTGCATTAGGACTTCATTGCATGACTGACAGTAAGCCTGTGATGATAATGTGCACAATCTGTTTTGATGGGTTATAAACTTTTTCCCATAAAATGCCTAAGCACGTTTTGAGATAAATTTACTTTTAAATTCCAAAATATCAGTAATTTTTACAGATTTATTCATTAAAAAAAGATTGTCTCTTGTTTTTAAGAAGTAGTGATAACTTGCTGTGTACCTCACCTTTCCAATCACTATATCCTGAGGTGATCATTTTTGCAAGTGTTGGCTGATACCAAAAGCAATGCAATTCCATACAGATCCCTACACCTCTGCATTGTAGCAATTTAAACAACAGCAACAAATTATTAATAAAACTTTTCAGTGCTTAGTGGATTTTGTTTTTCTTCAGAGAAATAAATTCTTTATGCCACTGACATTAAGAAGTAATTTATGTATGTTGCAGCAATTTTGCACTCACAGACTTCTAACTGAAAATTATTAAAGAATTTTGCCCATCTTTCCACATGCATACAACATGAATGCTATACTCCATCACAGAATTGAAATTCTTCAATGCAGAAATGCACTATATAGATTACATACTGACAGGGAAAATTTGGAAAGTATTTAAAAAAAAAACCCCAAACCCTAGTGATATAAATGTCATGTAAGTTTTTCTTGGCAGGTGCTGAAAAAGAGTTAAAGTTTCCTTCTGACATACAGTTAAGCATATTTAAGCAACTTCAGGAAAGAAAGGGAAACTTGGTAGGGATTCAACTCGAGTCCATATGGAAGAGCACAGAAGACAGACTTGAACTAAACTTATCAGGCATTAAAATTGGACAACAAATGGGAACATTTCATGTAGCCTCTGGCATTTGGAACATATTGTCATGGAAAGCAAAGACCAGCAAACTCTCAAAAATTTAGACTTGACCAGCTTCATATCAGAGCTGTTGAAATAAAAAACATGCTGATAGCCTGACTGTATATCAAACCTACCATGTCAAGAGAAACTGAGCCTTCTACTCTTGGCTTCACAAGAGGAGAAGGTTTACTGATGAAGAATAATCTTTAATATTTTTTTTTTAAAGTGCAAATACATCTAAGTTTCTACACAGCACAGTTTTGCTTTCTTCCTTCCCAGTTTTTTATCTAATGTAGTAGGCTGAATCCTGGTCCTCAGCATTGTTAGTGTGCAAAATCAGACTGTATATGATAAAACAGAGTATTCAACACAGTGTAAATGCAGGCCCATATAAAATTTGCTATTTGCTGTGCTTTGAAAGTTCTTTAGGCTCTTTGTCTTAAACCAAGGGAACATTAATGTCCACCCACTGTTACCATCACCCTAATATATAAGATAACCCTTTAACCCAACGGTTGGAAATAGCTTTTAGAAGAAGGCATTTGCTCATAATTTTCACCTGGAAAATTCCATAAATGAGACAATTTATATCCACAAAGCATTGGAAAGAGACAAGGCTGCCAAGAGACTTATCTGGCAATATGTGTGTCAAGAAGCATTTATTTGCTTGAAATGAGTGCAAATAACTAAACAGGTTATTTAATCCATGCATAGAAGATAAAAAACCTTTTTCCCCACTTGCAAATTGATGTCTGCATATTTCTTCACTTTTCAAATAGAAACATTGCTTTGGGAACAACTTTTAATTCAATAAGCGACTTAGAAATTTTCACTTACAGTTTTTTCTCCAGTCAAAGCATTTTTTTGTCATAGTTACGATATGTCATTTCTAAATACAAACTAAAAATGGACTACGGGAATTAATTTTGAACATTAAACCTTTTTACTGCTGCATAATGCCTTAATTCTGCAAAAACATATCTGCCTATATCCAAGTGTTTGATATTCCCCTTGGAGAACCCCTCATCTAAAAGAGCAAGACACCAGGTGGCAGCATATAGTGAAAAAATACACTTGACATTTCTAACAGCACAATCAATTAGTGTTGTTGCAGCTGAAGAAGTCATAAATTTTTTCTTCAGTTTATAAAAAATGATTATGAAACATAACCAGATGGAGACAGTGTTGAAGACAGTGTCAGCAACTCTACAAAAGGCAGAAAACATGAGGAAAAAAACCCAGTATATAAGCATGGCTGTAGTAAATAAGTTGCAAGTAGAGGCAGAAATGTAAATGCACAACTTGACGTTTTGGCAAGTCTCAGAAGTCTTCATGCTTAGCACTTCAGAAGCTGTTTATTTATTTAGATTACCAATATTTTGTTGGGATTGAACTTGGAACCAAGAGCAGATAGCCCAATACATGTATTTCCTGGGTCATGCTTACCTGTATAAAATTGTAAACCTTTCTCTGCATTGTGAATTTACATTGGTCATTCAGGATTCAATACTGAGGGAGAGAAAATGTGGGAGAGACAAAGACTGTCCCTGACCATATCAAAGGTGACACCTGTCAAAGATGTCATAACTGGATGCAGTGATTTTGCTTCATATTGTAGGAGTAGCTTGCTCATTGCCAAAAAACCCAAAAAACAACCCCCCAAAAACAAACAAACAAAAAAAACCCCAAGAAAATAAAAGATTTACAGTGTTTAAAAGACTCCACAGAACTCTCTCTCATTTCATTTGAGATTAAATAAATACATTTGGGATAAACATAGGAAGAAATACTTAGAATAGAGATTCCTTTGGACAACAAGAAAGAGTTCAAGAAAATTTTTGAGAAGTTCATATAACAAATATAGCACAATCCTGCTGTTTTCTTATACATTATTGGCAAATGTAACTTCATGGTATTTTACTTTCTGTAGGATAAAGCAACAGGATGTTAGAATTCAAATGAAATTATGATTGTGTAAAAAGTTAATTTCATAATTAATTCCCTTACCTTGTTTTCTAAAACATTTTCTTTTAAACATAGGTATGAAAGACAATACTAAATGAATCAACTTGATCAGGTTCTGAGAAGAATTTTCTCATCTTGTATTAACGAAAATTATCATGTTTTAAAGAAACTGTATTTGAATTAATGTTGCAGAAGAAGGGTTTTTCTCCCTGATGCTTACCAGATTAACTTTCAATTTTGCCTGAATGAGTAAAATAAGAATTCAATTTAGTATTTAGAATACTAAAATGGCAGCAAAATTGAGAAAAGTTATATGAGAACTTTGATAAATAAGCAATTATAGCATAAAGGTATAATTCGGAGACCAAAATCTATCACCTTTCAAATTGCATGACCCACTGCTAAAGATTTGTCAGCAAAAGGCACTGAAGTATTCTGTATGTGTTTGCATATCTCATAGTTTGCTGAATTTTCTATACAGCCTGATGCAGTAAGATGTGCAAACACTTCAAACCCTTGAAATAATTTGACAATTCTCCACCATTAATATTTGATTTGAAAGAAAGGTTTCCTTGTACTTACAATAAATTTTAGCTTCTTTCATAATTGAAAACCACTACAGTTAAGAAGCAATAAACTTGAACTCTTTCTTAATATACAAATCTCAAAAATAATTTCTCACAAAATGATTTGGCTTTCTTTAAAAAGGCCAAATTTTTAATTATATGATTATGAGCACGTTTGGTTAAATTATTTTAGTGCGTACAAATTAAAAATTTGCAAATCTGTTATCTAGATGATACAAGTTTTTGTCCCAATCCAGAAACAAGATTTGTGAAAGTGGAATCCTGAGCTCATCCAAGGCTTCAGTGCTACCAGCAGCTATGCCTGAAGCCCATTCCAGTGCTCAGCCAGACTAAGTGATTTTATACTCGCAGGCAAAACTGATGTCTTAAATCACTTTGAGAATTGAAAGCATCTTAAATGAGTCATTACAGCTAATCTGAAAAGCAATCTGCTGATAGGTACCAGCTATTCTGGTGACAATAGTGCTTGATTACCTTTGTACAGTGTGATTAAGGTTAACTCGGACTCTGCTGAAGCAGGAGGGATAAGACTGCCAAGACAAGGAGTAGAAAATAATCATGGCTGGGTTTTTTTTCACCTGAACAGAAAATAAACAGGCTTTGCAGAGCAGATGTTCAGGGACAAAATTTTGGCCACAACTTTAAGGCCTTAGCTGCTGCTGTCTTTTAGCCAATTTTTGTACAGAGAAAATAAAAGAAAAAAAGGACAATGATAATTGATTCAAGTTCTAAACTGGTTAGCTTTTAACTGGGCATTGGAGAAGGATAGCTTGCCTTTAATTATTAATAAGTACTGTAGTACCATATTGTTTTTATAATAATAAAACCACATTTAAAAAGAAATAATTTCTGGTCTTCATTGTTAAGAATATTTTAATTGTCCAGATGTGTAGCATTGGTTTGTAGAAGGCAATGACATGTAGAATATTTACATTCCTTTCTTTCCAAATCCAGACTAGACACTCCCTTTTTCCAGTGTTTCTCATGGATGCTGGGGCAAAAGACTGTTGATTTCTTATTTTTTTAACCTGATCTCAACTCTCATGTGATTAGTGCTAGCCAAATGTTAATATACAAAAATCTTTGTCTATTTTGGAGACTGATTAATAAAGTCCCAGAACATAAAGATGTGCTAATTATAGAAGCATGACTTTTTTTTTTTTTTTTTGCTTCATATACATAGGCGACATAAGGATGCCAAAATAATTTCTTACTATCCCATCCTAAATTATATAGGAAATGTATCTGTTCAGTCACATGAATCCTTATTTTTGTGAGAATTGTCCAAATAAGCACCTTTTCAAACATGCACAATTTGTGGCTCAAACACCTTATTGGTCACATGATGCTATTTTAGCCTGACCATGAGATATAACAGTGGCATCCTAAATTTAGGATGGAGATTATTCAGCCAGATGCTTCTCACAAGCCCAAAATATCAAGTACATCTGCATATCAAAGACCTTGAAGCAGAATCATAGAGAAGCCTTTCCATAATGCTCTGTGGAGAATTCTGTTCTTCCTTGTCATGCCTGTATTCAGTAAGCTGTTCTCTGAGTGAGCAGGTGTGTGCTTTTACATATGGACATGTACTGTACACAGGCATTCACACTGACAAGAGTGGGTTTGACTATCCAGAAGTGAAGCTTCATGAAATGTTAAATAGCTCATGAATGAAAATATACACACATAACCTTAATTTTATTTAAAATAATATCTATTATTAATTTGCAGAGAAAATTATAATTGACACTGAATTTTAAATACAATCCTTGTTTAACATTTTATAAAATATTCTCATGACTATTTAAAATGTCCTGCTTCCATAAACCAAGGAGTGAATGATTTTCACCAGGAGTATCAAACCAAATTATGCTTATGCATACCCCAACACACTGTTTGAGATTGGTTTGAGTCCATATAAACCTGAATGAACATGGATGGGCATGATTTGCCTGTACACAAATTTTCTACCTATGAGCTATCCAAACTCATGTCTCCCTGCCCTGCCTTGGTATTCCCACTACCCAGGTCTGCATATGGTGTGGTGTTTAATTTTACAGTCTGACTTTGATGCAGCCAACTGTTTGCTAGAGTTTGTTTAAAAATACCACAAATCATTCCATAGTATAACTAATCACCCTTGCACTCCTGTTTGCATGCTATTAATAAACACAACAAAAGAAGTTGTCCTTGGAGACTAAGCATCTGGAATCCTTGGAGATCTGCAGTTACAAACTCCAGAAAGGGAGTAAAATCTTTGAAACAGTCCACTACCATTAAAAAGTAGCTCACTGAGTTTCAAGTGCAGAATAATTTTATTCCTATAGATAGTCTGACAAAAAAAAAATCCCCAAACAAAATCCAAATCAAAATTAGAAAAAAACAAAAACAAAACAAAAAATTCCACAAACCTCCAAAACTATACTCTCCTTTATAGAAAAACACCACACTGTGGATTTTCAGAGGAGTTCACTACATGGATTGCTAGAGGGTATGAGGAGTTGCAGACTGCAAAACTTTTGAAAAGAGTTGTGTTTGGAGAACTTCACTTATAAAAAAATTTAAAAATTATATAATAAAATAGCATTTGCGTGTATGTTCAGCATTATATATTCATCAAAAGTAAAAAATGTCAAACTTGCTGAAGCTGAATTAACACATAATATCTAACTCCCAGGAAGTGACCACTTCTGCAAAGCCAGGTTCCCCAAGAGTTCCCCAAATATGAGCAGAGAAACCAAAATTGAAAAGGGACATTTAATACCTTAAAAAGTGAAAAAATGTCTGTGCTTCTCAGGATCTGGTAAAATGGGATATTGCCTTCCAGCATAACATATGTACTTATTTGAGAATTTGTGCTGCTACGTATGCAGTGACAGAGTGCAGAGCTCTCTATTTGCCATAGTTATGCACTGATGATAAATTACAAGTGAATTTATTTTTGTACAAGTGAACAATCCCAAATGTAAATGTTTATTAGAACTTCTGTTAGCCACAATCAAAGGCATTACTTAACTTGCTATTATTGCAGTGCAGTAAATGACAGGTGGCCTTTATTTTACTTTTTATAGACTTGTTCTAAACATATATTTATGCTAGCTACACTTTTTATTTTAATATTTTATTCCATATTTTCTGCTAGTCTGGTAACCAGGAGCATTTAAATAAGTGAACAGGTGGAGTAGGAGTTATGCTAAGACTTTTCAGCATAGGCAAAGCTTAGAAGTCTTGCATTCTGTGCTTCTTGAGTCAGTGGAAACAGCAAATTCAAGGGGGAACAGATAGTATGTCAGGAGTTTCTAGGACATCCAAGCATTTCTGCACACGTTGATGGCTGAAGCATCATGAAGAAGAATTCTTCAAAAGGTGGAAAACAGCATAAAAAGAACCATACTTCTCATAGTTCTGTGTATCTATGAATGAATACAGAAGGAGGTTCCTTGCCATATCTGAGCTCTCAGGCCAGCCCTTCCTCACCACCTAGCATGCACTGGGACTGGCAGAAAAGTGTCTGCTTGCTCAGAGGTTCCCCTCTGATCCTAAGAATCTGGGAACACTTGCCAAATTTTGCAAATTTCAGATCAGTAGGGTAGTAGGAACCTTCAAGAGGACTAGGATGACTGGGTTTGGATGTCATAAATCAGCCACAATTTTTCTCTGGCAGCATCCTTAATAAGATTTAGGAAATGTTCTGAGTGATACCACTTCAGAAAAACTTACCTTCCTACAGACCATAGCTCCTTTAAATTATTTTCTCATATAAAAACTCATCTCATTGCAATCATCAGATGTTACTAGTGTGTTTTAAAATGTGAAACTTCTAGTATTATTTGCCACTAAATTGGCTCTTAGAGACCACTTGCACTTTTTTCCTCAGTGTCACACACATTCTATTGTACAATCCAAGTAATGAATAGTATAATTTTTTTTAAAATTTCACTTCCAATCTTGAATCATGAAAGAAGCTTAAAAAAATATAACCTTTGTACTCACCCCAGCCTTTGGTTTAGCTCCAGAGCTGGCTACTGAAGAGGGAGATGATAGGTCAGGAGCATGGATATTAGAAGACAAGTTTGTTTGTGAGTGATTTACTGAAGCAACATCCACTCCACTTTCAGAACCAGATTCGACATCCTGTAGAGAAATATTGCAAGTCTCTTTAGTAAACGTGAATGTGAAATAAAATCATATTTGTGCTAAATAATGGAAATATTTAGGCAAGCTTGCTTAAATACATATGCTTGCTGTGTTTTTCAATGTGGTGATTTGCATTAGCTGCTGTTCTGAAATTATAAATCACTACTAACATCAAAGCTATAATTCCCCTAAAGGGTAGAATGCAAGGTAAGAAATATCAGTTAAGGGCTGCAGAAGTTTCACATTTTTCTCTGATATTCAGTATTTCCTGTGTGCTCCCACCTTCTGTCTCTGCAGCACTGCTAGCTAGTGAACATCTGTAAGCCATTACACAGATGAAATGACTTCACCATCCAGCAGTTTATACAATTCAGAGGTACAGCTCCTTAGTTTTTTGAATCACCAGACACTTATCAGGCAAATACCATTTCTGGTTAAAATACCCTTACTTTTAATGACACTGATTACATTCCTCTTTCTGAGAATAAAAAGAAGATCTACAGTATGTTTTATTGTTGAGGAAGTGAAAATTTAGCATATTCTTGATTTACTGCATCGGGTGAGGGCAGGGGATTATACTGCTTGCAGATAAAATTGTGACACGTCTGGCAAAGACCTGGCTATGTGTAGAACCAGAACAATATATATACATATGCTGTCAGGGTTATTAGCTGAGGTGCAGCCTGCATGAGTCAAGCTACACAGTATGTAAAAAAAATCTCCTGAACTCTTAATCCCAGAAAACTCTGTGCAGACAAAGCCTCAGTTTCCTAGTGCCAGGTTCTGGAATGGATGAAATACAGGGCAGAGTCATCTCAGGGGTTCTGCTCCTAAACTGAAAAGATACAGCTCCCTTTGATTCATTAATTCCAGTTAAGTCTCCAAGCCAAAGATGCCATGTAGACAGGTGCCTCTGTGTCATACACAAGTGGTGTTCTGGAAAGGGTCAGAAATAGGGGACAGAGCTGGACTCTAGGCAGGACCTTGTATTGGAGTCAGATATTTCTTTCCAGTGAGTTGTCTGCAATGTGAAGCACTGGGAAATGCAGCAGAGCCATGGAGCAGCCCCTGTACAGTTTTTTTGGCTATAGCTGCTCTCAGAAGTTTCTGGTTAGCAGAGCTATGTTGCCACGGAGCAGAACCATGATCCCTGCTGCATTACCCAAGTTTTTACATCATATTCATATGATTTCTCACTATAAAATAAATATGAGCCTGAACTCAATACCTTTATATCCTGAAAACCAGATATTTTGGTCTTCTGGTCCACAACAATCAAAGGTTCAAAAATTCCTAGGAAATCCTTGTCCATAGCATATATTGCATGTTTGATCAAAGCTATTTTACTGCAGGGCTGCTTTGCAGCCTAGGAACAGGTACCACCTCTGATTACCAGGCATGTATTAGTGAGATATAGAGAATAGATGTTAACATGCTTCAGGTTTCCTGTGTCATCAGTTTTTAAGGAGATACATTGACATTCTGTAGGAAAATGTTTAATGATAAAAAGTGAAATCATGTGATTTTCTCTAAAAATGACACATTATGTAATTTTCAGCTGACCAATTTTAGGTGAAATACAGCTTTTCTCACCTACAGACCACTCAGCAATAATGAAGCCTGGCTTTCAAAGGAAAAATTCCTTGTTATTTAAAAGAAAATATCACTAACCAAAGCAAGTGGTATGAATGCTAGTCTAGAGATCTTGGGGCAGTGTTTCTCAGGTTTCTTGAATTGAAAAACAGCTGGAACACATGTGGGTGAAATTAACAGGATGCCTGCACAAGAATACCTTGGATCAGCCATTTCATGCTCTTCAGAGTTATGTGTAAACACTTTACAGAAAAAAAAGAGTTGCATCAGTCACGTTTGTGAGTTGTCCCATCTCCTATTTGGATTACTCTCAGCAAAGAGTGATCCTTTTAAGTGTATAAAAAAACCCTACATTAAATAATTCAAGTTCTGCCCAGAATCTTTCTTTGAATGAAAAAGGAGTTTTTGTCTTTCCCTAGCAGAAAAACAAGACCTGTAGCTCAGACTTATGTCCAGTTCTTCATAATGTCAAATGACACATACTCATGTTCTGAGACTGGTGTGACCCTGAGACTATGCTGACTGTATTTACAGTAGGTGATAATTAGAGATCCAGACATTTTCTGAATCTTGTTGATGTCCCTTTGTTTTATCTGGGAGTTCTGAAGCTCTCATTTATGAAAGGATGCCAAAAGGAGATAATGGATGTCAATATTATTGCCTTCAAAATACGTATATAGACATTAAAAAAGCAACCAAGTAAAATTCTTTACAAAAAAAAAGCCTTAGTTCTAAACCAAGGAGCTGAAAAACGTGAGGGCTGGAAGAAAAAGGTGAAGCAAACAAAGATCCTGTTTAGAATAATATTAATAATAAAAAATGGAGCAAGCTGGCTTACAGGTATGTGCCTCCTTTTGTATGTCGGGGTGCTGGATGGGGAAGAGCCTGCACTGAGAGCATTTTCAATATCCTGGTCAAGCTGGTCCAGTTTCATAATTAACAGCACCATTGAATCCAGTCGTGAACGATCCCGATCTTCTGTTGCTTCCTGTAGAACAGAAAATACAACTGATGAATCTGAAATTGCATTAGTTGGAAAGAATAACCTTAAATTATGAAAGCTTTCTAATTAATTGGCCAGGAAAGCACACTAAATAATAAGCAGAAATATTAAAAAAGAATAAAAATACTGCTTTGTGTAGCCTGCTTACTGAGTACTGATGTGCTGCTGAGAAAACATTTTATATTAATATTTAATATATATCCATTATAGAAATCAAATTTTTTAAAAGCTCAGTTATTTGGAATAACTGCATCATTACTTGGATACACATACTTTTAAAACAGCTATGGATTCTAAACACTTCTCAAAATATTCATCCCAAATTAATTAACTTGATTGTTACAAGTACAAATGATGAAGATTAATCTGTGATGGAAAGAGGAGATAAGTTCAAAAAGGCCATTTTCCAGCTGAGGATAACCCCAACTTCTTTTCTTTGTGGAACTCATTAGTGTAACTCTGTTTTGTCAATTTGTAGCAGAGATTTCTGTCTTGGTTGGAAATTCTAGATACACATGAGGTACATCAGGGTGAGTAGTGAATGCAACATCACAGATCCTCTGACGGAAAGAGAGCAGGATGAGGGGATATTTATATCACAGCCTCAAACACCTAGTTTTTTGCAGTTAATTCTCTATACTCCATAGAAAAAGGAGGCAGGGCAGATCCTCAAAAGTGCAATTCAAAACAAGATCTTCAATTAGATGAACTAAATAATGCTCTCAAGGAGTTGTTCCCTTTCTGTTTTATATAGAGTCTTAACACAAAGATTAGATAACTAGCCTGTGTCAAAATTCAGGGCTATGAAAACCCCTATTAGTTCCTGTATGGATTTTCATAATCTGAATTTAGAAAGTATGAAGTTCCATTAACTCTCTTGAAATAATATTTTTATAAATCCTTCTCAAGAAATGGATGCAAAGATGGTACAATTGCATCATTTTGCCCAAGAAGTAGGAAATATAAATGTTCAAATTAACTTTTTTATTTTATAATCACTAAACTGTTTTTCAAGCTATGCAGAGACTACTCTTGTAAGGATTCCATTAGCCAGATTTTCATAGACTGGTTCAAAGCATGAATTAGATGATTGCTCCTAGAATTAAAGGATATATATATATATATATATCTATATATATATATATAACAATCATGATCTTTGAGTAAAGACAGATGTGATGGTTACTTAACCTAATCTTAGAAAAGGAGAAATACAAATCTGTCAGTCCATACCAGAGTTATCAACAAGATACCATGAAAAGGTCAAACCAAGGAAACTGTGCATTTCATTTTGTATTACAACGTGATATTTTGCATTGGATTTCTATAAAAGCTGTTGAATTTTCAGGATCCCCTGATGAATTTGAACTGAGTTTAGAGGGATTGTGACAGAATATCATCTCAAAATACCTTAGAAATCACCAAAACGGGTCAAGTTTCACTTTCTTTCAAATTGAAAACACGTCACAAATAATTCATCTCCACTGCACAGATCTTCATTTTAACTGATGTTAAATTGATACCTGGGGTTTACAAGTGTCAGAACAGTTATTCCATCCAATCTGCATGGGCACAGAAAGCCCAGTGGGGCAGATGAGTGTCTGCTAACAGAGTGGGCATGAGCTCCTTTGTGGCACAGGTCATGTTTGCCATGGTGAGCAGGATTGTCACCAGCTTACACATCCAGAACATTCCAGTGCTGGTAGTAAACTAGCTTCCTACACAGTCTCATCACTGTGTTTTTATTTCTATTGGTTTTGCTTGGAAATACACCACTGTAGAGGCTAATCAACCCAAAATTTACACTTGACTTAAAAACCAGAAATTAATTGTCATACCACAACAAAGGAAGTGGTGATGGCTGGGTGGGGTTTTTGTGATATGAGGCATTTCACTCAAAGACAAAAAAAAAAAAAAAAAAAAAAAAAATCCAGAATTTTCCCCTAGCAAATTGTTTGATTCATCCTGCCAAATTAATATAAACTTGCTTTGTATGCAGCAGATTGAGATGCTGGAGAAGAATCTGCTGAAGTGAAGATGTGGCAAAATATTGTTCAAAGTGATACTCAGGCTGGATACAATGTGCTGGCTTTGCATGGAAACATTGCTTTCAGAAAACAATAATATTATCATTATGGAATTTAGCTATTCTGTTTAGAAGTCCTAACTTTGTGGTTCTGGCTGCTGTTCATATCAACATGAGAAATTTAACATTTTAACTACAGTTTCTGCTTTTACAACTTATTAATACACCTGCTTTGCTGGGGCATTATCAATTTGAATACATGCAAATCTAAGCATTATGCAAAAAAATTAAGACAAAATAAAAAAGGCTAATCTTGAGTTGGAAATTCATCACAACATATAAAGCAAATATTGTTCTAAGATTAATTTATGTTTAGACAGTTTTAACCTTGATAATCTCCAATGAATTTCCAGGAGCTTTAGAATCTTTTTATCTTTTTTGATCTCCCTTTTGTATATATTCTGAGATTTTATTACTGAAGTATGATACTATAGCCAGTAATGTATTAGCAATTAATTTGTTTTCTTTTGAAAACACAGTATTTCCTCTGCTTTCAGTCTTTCACATTATTTCCCAATGATAGCTATTTACCTTCCAAATTAGAATGCAAAAATATAAGTTATACCTATAGAATTATACAGAAATCTTATCTTTACCATTATGAAGTCAAAACGTGGGCATTAGAAAGTATCTGACCAAAGAAAACCCTTTCAAATTAAATTTCTGCCTTAAGGCATTTGCATAGGGCAATGCAGGCATGCATCACAAATATAAACAGTAGGTCAAACTCGAGATGTTATTTGTCTGGAGATTTTATTTTTAACATGTCTCAACACAAGGAGGAAATAGTTTAGGTCATGAACTGGAAAAAGCAATATTTCTTTTAATTTGTATCCTCTCTGGTGTGATAAAGAAGCTAGTTAAATTTGAATATATCCATATGTTTAGAACAGAAAACATTGTAACTCTTCTAGAATGAAAGATGCTTGAATTACGCCTAAATTATAAAACCCCAAATGTTTTTACAAGGAAAACAGTCTACAAGTCCTGTTGCTATCATCAGTAAACAATGTTAATAGAATGAAAACATTTTTGAGAACATGCCTGCAAATGGGATTTAGCCCAGTTTTTTTAGTCACTTTTGTGAATTTGGAACTCATATTGTTATTGACAAGAATAACACTGCATTTTCCCCCTATGTACTTCCATGTCTTCAAGTGCTTGTGTGCCTTTTTACTACCAAATTGCCTTGTGCAATGTGTGAGAAGACCTGACAATTTCTGAATATAATGTTCTTTGCACATAATGCTATAATTTTTATTTTGAACACTTGATGAATAAAAAGCCCTGTATGAAGGCAGCATTAATCTCTAGGAAGAACTTACTCCCTCCTTTTTATTTATGGTTTCAAGAATTTTCTACCCATATTAGCAATACATTACAAGTACTTTAACCAGCTCAAACAGAAGAAACAAATTGAAGGGTATGACCCTAAATTTGGATTCAATACATCCATTCTGTTTTATCCAGGCATGGATAAAAAAATGGAACTCACTTAAACCCTGTATTTCTCCAAGTTTTTGCCTTTGACCTCTAGCCACTGTTTTACATCATACACACAGTATGTGCAGTCCCTTTTCCCACATACCTCTTTTGGCTGAGTAGAGCTGAAGCAAAGGTTACCTTTTGAAAAGGGTTTAGACTGTCAAGTGTAAAACCTATTTAATTTTCATAGCAAAAATTTTGTACAGAAAAAGTTGGCGCTCAAAACTGAATTTGTGCTCTCTCTTAATACCCTCAGGGGGATTGAGTCACTTCCCCCTCCCCTGTAGGTTCTCCCTTTGAAAGCATCTGCTGATTCCCAGACTGAGCAGACCCTCTCACGGTCAGTGTGGTCCCCCTGGAGTTAAGGAGGGCAGAGAATATCCCACCCTGAACATCTCCCTGCTAGGGCCCCCATGGGCAGCACCTCCTTCCTGACACTCTTGTGTCAAGATGCTCATAGTTGCTTTGGAAATGAAACTTGGATTTTAGAGGCAGGGTTTTACACAATTGTCAAGGCAAGCTGGAGTATCCACTAAAGAAAAGGGATCATTTATGGAAAGAGCTGGCTGAGCTTTGCCTGGTATTCTTGATCTGCAGCCAGCTGGACTGAGTTAAAATCTTATATTAATGCTATGTATTTCAGATGGCATTAAGTTACTCATTCTTGTCTTTCCTTGCTAAAAATAACCTTTTTGAAAAAAGACAATTTTATTATACATTACTGATTTAATGCTATAAAGATTTAATGGAAAGAAACAAATGAAGAATGCAAAATATGCAGTTTTAAAATTAGTCTGATGATCTTTTACTAGCATATATGCAAATAAGTTGCAATTTTCATCCTTCTACATTGGACTGTAGAGTTCACAAACTTTGAAAAATACCTAAAAATTTTATCTTTACATTTTATGCTATACTGCCCATGACAGTTTTGCAATTAGAGGATCTTAAAGGTCCCTTCCAACACAAACCACTCTATGATTCTATTATTAGAGTCCTATTCATTATGGGAGGGATTGCAGAGAATATTAAAACACAAGGTAAAGCATTTTGTTCCTTTTTGACATAAACCACAAAGCCTAGACACCAGAAAAACTCACAGTAAGATTACTATTATAAATCATATTTGAAACTAATATGCAGAACAGACTGAAAATGGAACAAATTCACAGGGATGCACACCAGAGGTGAGGGGACATGCTCATATGTTCATGCAGCTATTCATCTACACATTCAAACTTGTTGTTGAGAGAATACCTTTTCTTCTTGTTTTCCTTACAAGAACCTTAGATCACTGATCAGTTTTTGCAAATATAAAGAATTCAAAACACCAGTACACATGTGCTTTTAAACTCCTGTTAAAAACACACAAATAAGTTATGTTTGTAAAAGTGAAGCCTTGATTTCTGTGTAATGTCCTGATTGTGACTTTCACTACTGTATCCTGAGAGAAATGTAAAAGCTCCAAACATATTAGAAAACCAATCTCTGAATACCATGTTGTCTTAACAAAATCAATGCCTTTTCTACTTCTAGGCAAAAAAATATGTCCTGTTCTGCAGAGCAGAGTGCTTGCAGGGATAGTGCTGCACTCCTGGGAAATGAATAAAATGTTCTGAAAATGATGGAGAACACAAAATCCGAATATACCCAGCAGGTGAATTACAGGAACAAGGAGATTTCAGTACTAGAACTGAAGTGCAGCATCTCAATTTGCCTGACTTTTCCTAAGGTCTTTCAAACTCATGCTCCTCACAGATAAAGTCTCCTGAACTTAACCCGATTTCCAGTGCAAAAACTTGACATCTTTCACATTCAAATCTAATTTAATCCAAACAAAAGCTTTCCTATATGGTAATTTCCTTTCTACACCTGTTTTTTTTGCCTAAACACATACTCAACCCATAGACTATTAAGCATTTTTAGGTGTTTTTTAGCATTTTAGTTTTCCATGTTCCATGTCAGCTGAGTAAACTGTCTATTAGAGATGCTGCTTTAATAATGAAATTTAACAATTCACTATTGATGAAATGGAAAATCACTCAAAAGACTTGGTGCAAAAACAATCTGAGGAATCATTTGTTGCACAGTTGTTAACTGAGCAGGGATGGAAGGGACTAGTCACTCCTGTTCTTGAAACAGAACAGCTCTATATTAAACAAAGCCAATCAGGCTCAATTTCTAGCTAATACTCTATTACCAAGGATGGAAAACACAGATTTCTCAGACTGCCATTACTACACCAGAAAACATAGTTTGGCAGTTCTCAGACTGCTATTACTACACTAGAATTATACCAATTTTTCCTGCAGTATTAATGCAAATAAGTGGTGGCACTAGTTCCAGAAACTAAGAGAAGCAAAAACAAATGTAAAATTGACCAACTCAAAATGGTGCATCATGTCCAATGTAGATGATAATTATCTTATAGTTTCACTGCAGTTTCATAAAGTATAAATGATGTATGAAATCCTGTTCTCTGTCTTTGGAGTTACACTTGATTACAGTAGACATTCTGATGACATCCAGCTCCCAGTAGGCATTCCTGACTTAGCATCTTATCAGGATTATGACTACAGAAATTTGCCAAAATCCAATTTCATAGAGACATAGAGCGCAACATAAATGTAATTTCTGTTCACTGGGTGGTAAAAAGCATGGTTAAAAATAATGTAATTAATCATGGTTCTTTCCAGCATAAACAAATTCAGTTACTTTTGAGCTTTGTTCTTCTTGATATTTTCTAAATTAGCATTGTAATTATTCTAAATTCACCTTTTATGACTATAATTTAATGATTATGACTTGCAAAGTAAGCAAAAAATATCTCTTATCTCGCTGTTTTTATGAGTGGAAAGACTTCTGCTTTGTGGAGAATATTATGACAGTAATCTGAACACTAATTATCAGACTGGACAAATACTGTAATTAAACAGAAATGTCATGTGAATGTGAGTGATAAATAATTGATGTTACATTTTTTATGTTATTGAGAAAGTACCTCAGATGTAGAAATTTTGTGCAAAAATCAACAAGAAAATACTTCAGTGATCTTGTTTTTTTTCTATTTTACTATAAATCAAAGACTGAAATGAAAAATAAAGACCATTCTATTAATCAACAATTAAATCAGCATCAGTAACATGAAACTTAGCTTTGATATGTGTTTGTTGGCATGTGTTTTACAAATACACCAATAAATGAATGGTTTTGTGTACTTACACTTTATGTGTTTTTATCATTTAGTGCATTTCAAACATGGAAGTGAGGAATTGCTTACAAATGGAAAGCAAACCAAATAGTTTCTGTTTTGCACTACACTGAATACAGTGCAAAGGGAATGGAGGAAGAAGAATGAATATAAAACTTAGTTTGTCCTCCAGTTTACCAGTGAAAACATAGAATCTAGGAAATAAATGCCTTTTTCTATGTAAAGTTTATTATTGACACTCAACCCTGCAAATCCTGAAGACAGATAAATACTAGTACTGAGCAGTCTCCTGAAATTATTTCAACTCTTCCCACAATTGCATTGGACTTTGAATCAGGACTAACACAGACACAAGAATTTAAAACAAACAAACCTCTATGCATTCTAAATAGGTGAGAAATAGGAGCTGTCCTAAATAGTTTTATTCTACCCTAGCAAATGAAGAGTTTTGAGGATACAGATTGCACTGTTAACTCAGTCTTTTTAGATTCTATATGTTTTCATTCATATGATTGTGACATCAGTAAATGAAAAAACAGCCTATTAAAAATATAGAATACAATGTCCCTCCTAATCAGACCTCAACAATTTGCACATTATTCATGTGTGAGAGTGTGTGGGGGTGAGGTGGTGGGGAAGATCACCACTGAGTGTTTCAAGTCCAGTTAACACATTACAGAAAATTTCCTTTATTCACTTTTCTTTGTCCTATAAAAATCCTATACAAGAAGAATGGGTTTAGCTGGTTACTTAACCAGAGAGATTGGTTGGCCCATTATCAGGACTTGACTGTCAATTTTTATATCTTGAATGACAAAAATGTAGGATGACTTTGTCATAGCCTGCAACTTATTGAAATAAACCCAATGCTTATGACTTCTGAGAAACTGTAAGTTATTTAATTATCTAGGTAGGAACAGAAAAGTCTCCATTTGTCCTTCTGGTTTTAGCAATCTTGCTCAGGTTAGCAGTTTACATGAGAGATTCACTAGGCTTCTGTGCCAGACACAAACATTTTCCAATATGTCTCGTATCTGGAGGAGGCCATTAGAAGAAAAAAGGAGTCAAGGAAAGCTGAGATATGTTGCATTCAACAAGGAATCTTTTCTTCCCTGTACCCCAAAGCATGACTAGATTATTAACACCTCGGCAGGGAGGCAAGAAATAAAAAATAGAACTTCAGAGTTACTGGTAAAAAGAACGAGGAAGGGGTAAGTTATTGTACGGAAAGATAGAGGATACAGACAGGTATTTACCAACCATATTGAATCTCATGGAGCTGAAGCAATCTCGTGTCTGAAAGGACACACAGGATCAAGGCACAAAAAGTATAAAACCAGGTGCATAAGGCCTATTTTAAATGTGTCACCAGATAATCTGCTCCACTGCAGAAGGGACCTACTCTGTTCAGTGGGAAAAGTATCAAAGCACCACATAAAAAGTCAAAACTCTTAAATCACTCTCCCCCTTCTTCCAGGTGAGAAGCAGAAATTATTGTCTTAGATGGTTAAAATGCCTAAATGTATTAAATTAAGAGTGAAATTAAGAATGGAGGCTAAAAGAGGTGAGTCTATGTGATGACATGTGGGGTGCTCTACATATGACATGACAGGATTGATTATGATCCCATTCTCAAGATGAGCAAAATGTAAGACATAATTTGGGATGGTTGGCTTGTTTAGTTCATTGTTGTGCTGCAAAACTTTCCTGCACTCCTACATAAACAGACAGTTGTTTCCATGCAGAGCTGTTTGGAAATCTTGAATATTTTGATGTATGCTACATCCTGGTTAATGTAATCAGAAAACAATGCACTAACTGAAGATTTTTATTAAGTCATTCAAGAGACCTGAGAGAACTGTTTAAAGAGTTTCTTAGTGTGGCAAATGTAGCAATTGATCATAAAGGCTGCTGCAAACTTGCAGAAGTTATAACACAGTCATATTTTTCTTGTGCAGAAATTTCATGACAAATAGAGAATCTGAGAATTTAAACTTTTTCTCTAGTAAGATTGAATTTGTTTAGAAACAGTGAACTTCAAAATAGCACTCTTTCTTTCAGAGTCAGAATGTTTTCTGCAGCAAAACCACCGTAACAGATTCTCAGAATGCTACTTACCCTTGCATATGACTTGCATAACAATTGGTTTAGCTAGAATCAGATAATAATTTTGTCTGGAAAAGACCTTTAAGGTCTATTATTAGGTGCAACTATAAACCCAACACATTCAATTCCACCACTAAACCATGTTCCTTAGTGCCACATTTACACGTCCTTTAAATTTCTCCAGGGATGGTGACTCAAATATTTACCTGAGTAAGCATACAGCATATTGAGGAGAAAGACAAGAGTCTGAATAAAAATACAGCCTTTCTCCATAAAGTAGATCTGTCACTAGAACTAAGATGGATAAGAAAAGAGAAGGGAAAATAAACCCCAAACACAGGGAAGTACGTGAGGTCTCTTGAATCCCACAATCTACTTCAGGCCACTCAGCTGATTCTCTGAGATACCAAATATTAGGCAAAATATTCAGGTAAGTGAGATAATATTCTGTATTCTTATCAGAATATTCAGTTTCATACTCTTAGGTTATAAGCACTCTGGGTGTATGAGATTACAGAGCTATAAATCATTACTTTGAAGGCACTGCAAATCAATCTCCTCTTTTATTGCCAGACAAACTCTAATGAATGTTTGCTACAGTATAGTAAATCCTCTATAAAACCTTACAGTAGACAATGACTAAAAATATACTCTCACCTTACCTGATATTAACAGCAGTTAATAATTTCAAAAATCAGAGGTGATCAGAAGAAAATCACTTTGTAACTTTGTACTTTGTTCTGTTTATAGCTGTACTCCAAATTTAATTTTAAAAAATAAATATTTAAATCATTATTGGATACAGATCGTGGTTACATGGTTACTCATATTTTCCCCAAATTCTGGTTCTAACAAGTTCCTGTTCACGTATCCATTTGCCCAGGCTACCCCTCAGTTCTTCTTGTACCAGCACTGGTTTCCAGAAAGTTCCAGAAAAACATTGGGGGTCCAGCTGAGCACAGTCCCTGGGAAAGGTGTAATGCCTTCTGTGCAACCCTACAAATGTCAGTGCTGGCCAAGGAAGACTGAAAAAAGGCAGTACAAAGAGCTGTATTGAATTTCACTTTTTTTTGCAGAAGCTTGAAATTTAATTGCAAAGTGCAAAGTGATCACTTAACTGTAACCTCGTTTTTTTGCCAGTGGGGTTAAGCTGATTTTACAGATATTGCATGGTCTTCTCAAATGTTTTTCTTCAGTGTATCAATACAAAGAATTTAGGGAGTGTGTACATTAGTAACTTGTTGAGGATCTGAAAGAAAGGTGTATTGTCAAAAAGCAATCTCTGTCTCTTAATTCACCCATTATTCTTTAGCTTTGCCAACCTATGCAGCTCAAGAAATGCCAGAAATATTTTTTTTTATGTCAGAAATTCGTAAGAGAACATGATAGCATGAGAAAAACCCTGGCTAATTTTTTATATTCAGGGGAAGAAATTTAAGTGCTTTGTTTTCTTGGGAAAAAGCTCACTCTTTCCCACGTGAAAATTGGAGTGTCCCAGTGACAATTACCTTCTTACTACATTACTTCTGCACGGCGAGATTTAAACTAAGGTTACTTTTGTATCACAATTCACTGCACACTGATATTTATGAGAGCTGTAATTGGCTACTGAGGAAGTGGTAGCAAAACTCTTAATCTTAAATAGGGATAAAATTTTTGTTTGTGAATAAGACATTCAGATTTAGGTTAATGCTCAATAAATGTGAAAGCTCGGAACTTACTTCAATGAAAAGGTTTCAACAAAAGGGTTACAAAATTAGGTGTTCATATCAGACTTCTCAGTTTAATTACATTGAAGCTTAGACATGAGCAAAACAAGCCCCCCAAACTGGGATTGGGATCAAACATGTAGGGAGTGGAAATGTTGATGGAGGAAATTGTTATTCCTTTTCAACCACATTTAGAAAGATTCTAGATAGCTCAAAAAAAAAAATCGTCAAAAAGCTTTGACATTTGTTCTTTCTTTTAGACTTCTCAGCAAATAGTAATGAATGGCAATTAGAGGTTTTGAGAAAATACAGAATCAAAGGAAGCTGGATCATCCTTTATATGTCACACACCATATTTTACAACTATTTCCTGAAATAAATAACCAAAATGTTGCAGTCACGCAAGTTTTCTAAAACTCTGCAATAATTACTGCACCATCTATTCAGAGATGATTCTGAAGAGCTGATAATGGTCCAAATTTGGTAAAAAAGTACCAAAACCCCCTTGTTTACCTCAGACATCCCTTAATAGCATCTGTCTTCTGTATATTGTTGTCTGAAATTCATCAAAGCTAAGTGTCTGACCATGTGGTAAGTGGTTGACTGGAATTTTGGAGAAGTCTGTGGTTCAGACAAGCAATTCTGCTTTTCCTTTATAATATATTCAGCTATTTCATGTATGCCTTTGAAATATGTTTATGCACTCTGGAATTATTCTAGCTATTAAATGTTACTTAAGGGGGCTGATCTGTGCACAGTGCCCAGCATTGAGGGCTTGCTCAGACACACACACTGGCCAGTATAACAGCCTTTAGGGTTCACTCTCCATTCACATCAAAGGACAGAGCCCGTGTAACACAGAACCAAAAGACAAAGCTAGTCTGAAAGCCTCAATTTTCTGTAACTACCTTTTTAAATCCTTGAATTCATTCTCCCCTAAAAGTGTGTGGCTTATATGGTTTTTTCATTTACTTTAAATACTCATTTTCCTTTTTAATTTTTATCTGAGGCCCAAAGTTGCAGGACATAATTCTAAAAAAGCAACTTTTCCATAGATGTTTAAATGAATAGATTTTGTGTGATAATTTTTAATATTCATAGGTTTTTTTCAGCAGTAAGTTCAGCTTCTCAAGACTAGTGACTATTTTAATCTGAAATCATCAACACTAACTGCTTGAAATATTACACATTAATAAATATTGTACATTTAGATACTCTGTTCATAAGCTAACAACAGAAAGTCATAGAATCATGAAATATACAACTGGAAGTGATTTTGAAATATCATGTCATCTGTCTCTCAATGACAAGGCTGTCATACTTGATGTAGAGTTCTCCAGCTCTACTTACAAACCACCAAAACTGCCCCAAGCAAAAAACATCTTATTCCAGGAGTACCTTCCTTAGTACTAAAACCTTAATTCTAACATGGAACCACAATCTTTCTCTAAATTGAATTTATTAAGTCTTCTTTTTATTAATATTTGCTCTGCATGGCAGACTTTTCTTCTCCTTGGGAATGATATTGTGTTCCCTCCATCTCCATATTCAAGTGTATTCCTTTCCCTCCACAATGCAAGTGCAGGGATGTTCTTCCATCTCTGGCCATTCTGACATCAATTCTTTAGTCTCTCTTGGACTCTACTCCTGAAGAGCAACTTGCAAAACCCTCTGCCTTCACTGCAGGTGAAGCTGATGCAAAAAGCACATCTCTAGGAATGGAAAAGCACACCATTCTCAAGGCATTTTCTGTTGTGACAGCAAATAAATGTCAGTCGAAGCCATTTTGCCTCCCAGCATTTGAGAGGTCAAAGCTGCTGGCAGCTGACTGGGACATGCAGGTAGAAGCAAGCAGGTGAGATGAATGATGGATTGCCAGGAAAGACTCTGGCATAGCCAAACTTTTCTTGGAGAGAAGTTCCACAGACTCCATCCTTGGAGGCTTTCAAGATCCAACTGGATAAATTTCTGAGAAACCTGGTCCGATCTCAAATCTATTCCTGCTTCAGCAGACTTCTCCTGAGGTCCCTTCCAACAAGTTACTACAGATGCCTTTAATTTTTCCATCATTGAACGGAAATTAATTGTTATCTACAAAAATTACTGTGAAATTAGGTTGGGTAGAAAGTATTATAATTGAATGCAGCTAAGTATTTTGCTCAGTGATTTACCTCTTTACTGTACTTCACTTAGTGTTTGTATTGCTCTTGGATAAATATTGCTGATTTTGCATATGGCCTGCACATACATTTCACTCCTTGCCCTGGAGCCATACCTTACAGCAAATGAATTTTACTACATTATATGATAAATAATATTCTTTGGAAGATGAGCAAAATACCTTTAAAACTAAATAGTATGGTATAATCTTTTTAAAACATACACATTATTTATTGCAACTAGAGTGAAAATTCAGCATTGATAGTGTTCCATGGGGTTATCACCTTGTTATTTTCTTCACAACACAGCTCAGACATGATCTGTATTTTGTGACATATACAGGGACTACAAAGGACACAGCAGACTGTGGGTAGGAGCTGGGCAATCTGAATGGGAGGTGAGGATGATGCAAGTTCTAGTTATGACTAACACCCAAAATATTTATATTGCAAATATGCCCACAGTGCTGCAGGACATGCACCACATACACACAAACATTACTTATATGGGCATATAAAAGATGGTAAAATAGATTCAGCAGTCGATGTTATTTCCAAGTGTGACTTTTACCATGTCAAATAAGAGGTTTGAGTTCAAGAGTTATAACAAAGAGGTGATAGAATAAAAAAGACAAACATATCTGGGCCAGGATTAAGTCACATATTTTAACTAATGTTCAATAAACTTGGATTCAATTCCAAACTCTTCTCCAAAATAGTTATTGGGAAAATACAATTTTATAAGGCCTAATAGAAAGTAGCATTCAAGACAGGAAGAATATTAAATTCATAATTTTGGGTTTTTTGTTATTCTTCACAAGTTGCCTGATGTTTCCTGTGATCAGTGAAATGTCAGAATGTTCTCATATGAACATCCAATAGCAAGGGATATTTTAAAAATAGTGAGCAATACCCTTTTGAGTAAGTAAAACGTTACTGGGCCTATATGGTGTTACCATTAAAGAAAAATTATGGCACTATAGAAATTCAATGCAAGTAGAGACTGGTGCTAAGTGAAAGTGGTGAAACTAGTTGTAATTTTGGGCTTAGCAGGAAGATTTAGAACAAAGTCTCCAGGCCCTTAATTATTTAAGTCAGGAGTATGATACCCTAATTGATCTTATAAGTTTAAAGTGTAAGATACTGCAGAAGATAAGAATGATCAATTTTTTTGCTATAAGTGTGAAGTGAGATTTAAAAGTCCAGAACTTAACCTAATCTGATTTTCACAAATCCCCAGCTTTTGTGTGAACTGCATTTTCAGTAGTTCAACCCTTCAAGTTAACAAAATAAAATAATTTGCATGCCATTTCCTCCCAGTTAGTGCCATTGAAACCAGTGAGACTAGTGTCTGAATATGAGCTGGTGAATTAAATTCAGGTTGGTGGAACCTAGGTGCTGACAATGGAGACACTATCATGATCAGATGCATACAACAGCTTTTTGTAGAGCTGATTCAGTGAGTGTTGGTAAACTGAATTACTAAGGGATAATGAAGAATTACCATGGGGTAGGAAGCAGCCTGTATGCATTAATTTTCTATCTGCATATCTGGATTTTCCAGCTTAGGTGAATTGTGGCAAAGAATATTTCAAATATTAAGTATTTTAAGCAAAGTTTTCTGCTCATATATCTATTATAAATGTCAAAGTCTGAACAATATTTTGTATTTATAATTATATTTGCAGGGAAATGTCTGATCATTTTGTTTTTCAGTATCTTAATATGCACAAGCACATGCCACTTTAATAATTGTTTTTTTTTACAGCAAAACAAAAGTGAGGTTTGCACACTTTGCAGCTGGATTTTTCCAGGTGACTCATTCCCTTTGGAAGCTATGCAAGACAGCCTAGGGTATATCACTGTCTGCTTCCATGTACAGAAAAGAAGACATGATGTAGTAACAATAGCATGTCCTTACCAAAAGTTATCAAGTCACCATGGAATGGAGTATACACATTTGTTTAAAAATATTCCCTAAATGGAAGCAGTTATATAATTTTTAACTTTATTGTCTTTTATCATAAAATAATGTTTTGCTGATAACAAGCTGAAATGCCCCTCTTAATTTTAGATTCAATCCCTTATTTTTCAGGGTTATAATCTGACTGATCTTACTATGATTTACACCTCAGAAAAGATGAATATTAGAAAGACTCTCAGTGCAACATTGTGACTCTTGTTAATGGGATATTTCTCAAACAGATTTTTTTTTCAAACATATATGTACATATATCTCATACTCTGTACTTAAAAGTGAAAAGTAGCACTGTACATTTTTGTGAAAAGAATATCTACTGGTTGGATCTTTGAAAATTGCTTAAGTCAGCAGAGCAATACTGTTTCTATACCTATTATTTCTAGGTGTATCCATAAGATAAACAATAGCCATCATCTCCAGTAAATAGGGTGAGGAATTAAATGGATGCATTCTTGACTGAAACTTTACTAACTTCTTTAAAAATAATAGTTTTTTCCTGTATGATGAAACACTGACATTACTATCTTAATACTTCCCTTACACTCCCCTATATAAAATAACCATGGAGCTGTTATGGTTACTTACCCTTCACAAAGCTAGAATAACTAAACATTTGCTACATTTTAAGAAAAACCTTTTTAGATGTGAGGTTTCCTAGTATTAAAAGAAATAAGCACTGTCACCATATTTCGTGACAAAAACATAAAACATCTTTAAAGGTCAGCATAGCTTTTGCATGAAATATGTCTGTAGAGAGAAAAAAATTTGCTTGAGGAGGGAGAATGAGACTTTCAGAATAGTTAACTACAGAACAGCTGGCACAGATTAGCCTATGTCCTCATACAATCAAAATGTTTCTATTAGAGAACTTGAGATAACCAGCTTGAGAGTGTTTAAGTATACTCCAGTATTTTTTTTTCTCCGAATTTAATCAAGTATTATCTCAGGAGGTATGACTGCATTAGCCCAGTGGAATTAAAGAATTACCAACCCTACACTGCTATAGATATATATTTAATATCAGGTTATTTGGCTTGATATTTATCTGTGGTATATGCCAACTTTTACTGCCTTAACACACCATGACAAAATCAGCTCAGGGGAAGAAGGAAATGTGTGAAAACTCTGGCTACTGATCCACTAGTGAGGCCAAAGGAGTGAAACCACAGTCTCAGAAATACATAGCAGAAATACATGTCTGGAGAACGGACCTGACTCAGGCCACAACCAGTGCTGAGACCTGCTGTAGTGAATTTCTGGTCACCACCAGCTGGACTCCCCAAGGAAGAACTGCCCTGAGAACACTCTGGACATAAGTGCATTCAAAGCATCTGATGGTAAGTGGTGCTGGACTGGTGATTGCTCAATTTGAAGAATAGGACATTTATAATTTAAAAGTATTTCTTCCTGCACAGAAACTTAATGTTGAAATGAATGCCATTATTGCTAAACGCATTCTTCTGCATAGGGGAGAAAAAAAAAGCATAACTTATAGAATTTCCAATAAAATATAAACTGGATTTCCATCACTGCTTTGGTTAAATCCCACTTCCTCTGACTCATAACAATGTGAGACATAAATGATAATACGGCTGCTTCACTAAGTCAGTGAGTTTATTAACAGGAGCAAAATACCATTTAGCTCTTCTTTGTTTAAAATATGAGATAATAGATTTCATTACCAGGCTTAGGCAACTTGATGACTGTTGGTAAAATCTGAGGGCCTATGAAATAACCCAGATTTTACTAGCAACAAAATTAGGATTTCACCAATCTAATTTACATCCTTCTGCTATGTTTGTCACCCAGGGAAAACAGGAGAAGCCTTTTCATTCTATGACTTTATTTTTTCTCATGTCCAGGGCACAGTTGCTCTACAGATGTTTTTTCTTAAGAAGAGAAATATCTCTAAATATGCATTTAAGTTGAATGGTTGTATTGATACACCCTCAGAAGAGACTGAGTATTTATATTGCTGAAAAGAAAAGAGACAAATAGAGAGCTGAAAGGAACTTCTCATCAAGAGAATGAGAGAAAATGGCATTGGAAAATGCAGTTTCCTCAAGTTACTGTATGAAGGCCTCAAAGAGACAGTACACCTATAAGATTTTTTACGTGGAACTGCTTAATTTCATCTAAATCTTATTTTAAAGCACAGGCACTGTAAAAACAGATTTGTCCTCACTGGAACAAACCATGAGGTTTAATACAGAAAAGAAGGAAGTTCAACAAGCAGAAATCATTTTAAGATTTTAAGGCTCTTGGGGAACTTTCACCAATGTGGAAGTTACCGCCTCAGGTAACTGTAAAGTTCTTATTACAACATTTCTGTGCTACTTAAATACAGCTAAACTCACATTACACATGACAAGTGAAAATATTAACTCTGCTTTAAGGATGTGAAAATATCAGGCAGAATAAGTATTTTCCCAAGGCAAAGAAGAACTTGACCTAAGTAACAATTCTGAGTATCACTCTGTTTTGAGCCCTGTATCTCTGATCCACCCATGCAGTGGTATCATTTGAAAGTACATTTAATGCTCTGTTCAGTGGGGTAATGACTGTTTGCTATGATTTTGACTGCTGGGGATGTTTCATTACTGCTTCTCATGTTTCAGGCTCAGTTCTGACAGTGTAATCAAATTGGAAAAAATATAAAGCATAAGTGAGGGGTTTTTTTGTATTTAGTGAATGCATGTATTGTCTTGCTACATTTAACAAGAGGTTTGGGGTTTTTTTTTTGTTTTCCCCTGCTCCCTTTATCTCTAGATATTTCCAAAGCAACTCTGTTTAGCTTTATGTTTATCAGATTTTTTTTCTCCTTTTCCTCTCTGAGACAGGAAGCTGAGGGTTTTGACCTCATCTGCATCTTTCCCAGTGTCAGGAGGTGGTCTGTTCAAAAAGATTCCATGACACTGATCTCTTTCTGATTTATCAGATAGCTAGGTCAATAAATAGGTCTCTACTGCTTTTTCCACAGCTGTAAGATAACCATTGGAGTCCTCTGAGAGCTAATTATCAAATCTTTTGGGTTTTTCTTTCAAGGAACAAGCGTTATTTTTCTGGTTAGGAAATTCCATTGCAGTTTACTTTAGCAAAGACTAACTAATTGTAAGAACTCTCAGGCAGCTCATTTAAATAAAATGCTAAGATCATTCTTAATAAATTTTTCTCTGTCCTTTTATCAATATATATTGTCATAATCATGAAACTTACTTCTTAATACTTGAGACCTTTTTCTTCTTAATAATTTTTTCTCTGTCCTTCTATCAGTATATATTGTAATATTCATGAAACCCTTTTACTGTTTATAAACAGATTGTAGAGTAATTGTCATACCCAGTGAATCCAGCAAGTGACAAAGAGTAGGATTCTTCTGTTGATGTAAATGGTCAAGGTATGGTAGTAGACAATAATGGGCACCATTGCAGATTTGTAATTTTTCACTCATATCCTCCTCACCAATACACCCCATTTTTGTGCTGCTATGGTGAGTAGCAGTATTCTGTCTCCAGGTGAGGTGATTAATTTGATCTTAGATAAAACCTATCTAAAATATCTCTACCACTACCTAGAAAGCATATTTTCTGACTCTCTGTGACAGGAAATGTGGAAGGTTCCATCAAAGCACTCCTAAAAGATCATATAATAGAATCACAGAATGGTTTGGGTTGGAAGGGACCATAAGGATCATCTAGTCTAGAACAGGCTGCTCAAACCCACATCCAAACTGACCTCAAACACCTCCAGGGATGGGGAGTCCACAGCCTCTCTGGGCAACCTGTTCCAGTTCATCATCACCCTTATATTAAAGAATTTCTTCCTAATGTCCAATCTAAACCTACACTCTTCCAATTTAAATCCACCCCCCTTGTACTATCACTACATGTTCTTGTAAAATATCTCCCTTCATCCTCCCTGTGCAATCCCCTTGGAGTATTGGAAGGGTGCTACAGGGTCTCCAGGCTGAACAACCCCAGCTCTCTCAGCCTGTCTTCACAGCAGATGTTTCAGCCCTCTGAGAGTTTTCTTTGCTTCCTTTGGACACGCTCCAGTGGGTCCATGTCCTTCTCATGTTGGGCAGTGCTTCTGTTGCATCCAGAAGTGGATGCAGCACTCCAGGTGAGTATCTCATGGAAGTGGAGTGGAGTGGAGGGGGATAATCTCCTCCCCTGACCTGCTGGTCACAATTCTTTTGATGCAGCCCAGGACACCATTGGCTTTCTGGTCTGCAAGTGCTCATTGCTGGCTCATGTTGAGCTTCTTATCCACCAGCACTCCCGAGTCCTTCTCCTCAGGGCTGGTCTTCATCCATTCCCTGCCCAGCCTGTATTTGTGCTTGTGATTGCCCTGACTCAGGCTCAGGACCTAAGTTTCTGGCAACAAAAGGCCAGTCAATAGGCTGAAGCTTGCAAAAAAATCTCCAGAACACATCCAAGCTATCTTTCTACTGTCTTTCTGATAGTTTCTGTGCATTATTTTACTTCATCTGAGATATTCCTTTTATAAGTTACATATTTAATATTATTCTCTATTTTAAATATGCATAATATTAAAATAATTATTTTGCCTGAATCCTATGTTCTCAAAATCTATTGCATATTGAAATTCAAGTACTGCCAACTCCTAAAATCAGCTCTGCCTTTGACTGAGAATACATAATTCCTCCGGTTTTATTTATTCATGTTTGCACTGATATTTTTATCAGGAATTCTTCCCCCAGAGTGCTAAATTTTGATTATATTCCCTAAACAACAAATAAAAAAATTCAGGGTGTTTACTGGAGATTATGTGATAAATATTATATACTGTTTTTTTAAAAAAAAGGCTTATAATAAAATATTATTTCTTTCAATTCTTATGCTGCCTTTTAGAACACAAATAATGCACAGATGGACATCATTTCTATAGGACAGAAAAAACTAGAACAAAGGAGTACTTATCTTATTTCCCTAAAGAACATGTGAAGTGATAAAATCACAAAACAACTGTTCCACATACTGCCAAGAATGATCAAAAAACCACTGCCACACAATACGTGTGCATACGATGTGGGGATTCACAGAGAAAGGCCAAATTTTATGCTTTGGTCATGGTAGCAAAGACAAATCTTGCTATTTGTCATGGAGTAATGGGAATCACTCAAGCAGAGAATGAACAACAATGTTATCAAGTAGATGCCATAGATTCCTCTTGACACAGAGACTCCTCATGCATTACTGAGTTAAGTCACACTCCACGTTTTCTCTGCCTGCTGAAACTGTGCCTGGGTGTTGTGTTAACACCACAGTGATCTGGGTGTTAACATCAATCCCAGTTGATGCTAAATAGAAAGAGAAATTCAAATTAGACAAATGGCCCAAACTCAAAACACCCACTATAAACTACACTACACTATTTCAGAGTCCTGTACACAACAGTTTTTTCCTTGTCTGCACAGAATTAAATTTCAAATTGAATCCAAGAGCTGTATACCAATGAATGAAATGTTAGGCTTCACCACAATAAACAAATAAAGATTCCTAAAATATATTGTACAAGAACATTTCCTTTGCATTTTTCTTAGCACAGCCCCATACCACCCACCCCCAACTGCCTTGGGATGGCCAGAGGGTACAACGATTTCTAGCTGCTAAATTTCTCTTTTGTCTTGAAGAACCAGGGACAGTACCAGGGTGAAAACCATCCCTATTTTCAGCTCTCTTAACACTTGATATTTAATAATCCCACAATCCATTTTTGGTGAAGAACATGTTCCAAGAGGGAAGAAATCAGTTTATTCTGTTTTAGTCTGCATGTACACGTTCTATTTCCCATGTACAGACAAACTTTATCTTTGATGCTCACAACTCTGTCCTTATCAGACTGAAGTTAATATCAAAGGCAATGGTGGGGGATATTATTTGCTTTATTATTGGGTCCTACTACCAACAACCTAGAGAAAGGAACCAAAGAGTTCTTCTCTACAATAGGCAGTAAGAGCAAAATAAAGGCAATTGTGTCAGAGACAAAAGAACCCCATCATAAACAAAAAACAAACACAAAACCTCCTAAAAATCTCAACAAAAACCAAACAACCCAAAACACTAGTACAAAAGACAGTCTTCTCACTACTTCAAATACACATTAAAAGCGTTTTAGTGCTTATACATAGTAACATCTATTTTTTCACTCCTCACTGAGTTTGATTATGTTTACATTAGATTCTCTGTCTAGATTCCCAAATGGCACACAGTTTTGCTTTCAAAAAAAGTTGTATATTGAAGTGGAAAAGGATAATGACTTATAAAATGCTGGGAAATGCACATCAGGAGGATACATTCATGGAGAGTTGAACAGCTGGCCAACAGAATGAACATATTACCACAAGACTACTGGGAATTAGCAAGAGAACTAGAAAGCACAAGTACAGGAGGAAAATATTCATGACTAGTTTTACATTGCATTTGATATATTTCAGACAGATAAAGCAAAATCTATAAAAATCTCAAGAGACTCCCTAGTTTGTTTAGGGACTAAATCTATATTGTATAGAGAGAAATCTATATTCTTCTAGCAAGGAATATTTATCAAATTCACCTAAAAGGAAATTGATGATATACTGATCTATTTTAAAAATTTGTGCTCAGAAGATTACTTTTTGGTAGTCATTCTCAGTCATAGCAATTGTGTATCTTGCAACCAGTTTGTTTGGGGTGGAGGACAGAGGTTGACAATTTCACATTGCAAATCATGGGAATGTAAAATCCTTTGACTATGTCTTTCAGTTCATACTTCCTGCCCTATGCAGACATGAATCTGCTGCCCTCCAAGGTACATTTTTTTCCCTAATATCTGAAAAAATTTTCCCTGACTACTGATAATTCTAAAATACATTTCTGCTTTGTGAATCAATGCATTAGATCTATCAAATCTGCCCTGCAGCTATCAAGTCAGAGAATGCACAATTAATCTCGCCATTTTATATCATTCACATCTCATGATTTATATCATGTCACTGAGCAAAGTCCCTTCCAAAGAATGCTGCTGGCCCAAACTAAAACACAACAGTGCATACATACCTTAGCCCACTACCACAAACCTAACTAAAGCCTTCTGTTTCCCTGGGAACTGCAACTCACATTTTAAAGTTCAGGTTGTTGAATAACATTCAGTTGAATGTGGATAATATAAATTGTTATTTCCTCATTTTGGGATTGGAGATGTTTTAGCAACAGCAAGAAAGAATGTAGGACTGCTTGAAACTCAGACCTGTTCATTTTTACAATTATATGACTTTGCTGAAACAACAGTATCTTACTTACCACATGCAGTCAAATAGAAAAGTTATATCCAAAAGATATCCAAAATGGATAGAATAAGTTTAAAAGACAGATTTGAATTGCCAGATTTAAGGATTCAGTAAGAATTTTAGTTAGAAAACCCCAAACAAATCACATATTGTACAATTTTGCTATTTCTGAGACTCAGAGTTATGAAGGCAAAAGCATCTTTGATAGGATGCCTGTTTAGGATTAAACACCTTCAGTCAAACACCCTGAACAGAGTGGCAGGTAAAAATAGATTAGGTAGAAAAGCCCTTCAATTATAATAAGAATAGTAGAGAGTGTTTTTTCATTTTTTCAGCAAATCAGACCTCTGAATTGAGAGGAAATTTTTGATATCTGCCTTGAACACCAAGCTTGCTAACCACACAAAAAATATTTTGGTAGATGGGATCAAAAAAATCCATCTAAGCATCAACTAGGAATCATCCATCCCCCACAGTTCTTGAGGATTCTTGATAGGCATTCAAAACAAAAGTAAAATGTATCCATTGAATACATGAGAGAAAGAAATCAATGCAGGAGCAACAAACAAAAAGTTAAGCTTGTATACTCTGACATCTGTTCCTGAACTCTTTTCTCTTTTTCTGTCTCCCAGGAATTGTTTGCATTGTTTTCTGGCCTGTGTATTCATATGACTACTCAGAAGTGATATTCAGATTTATAGACAGATTGCTTCATATTTTAAAGGATTAGAGTTACTTCAAGAATCAATGGGGGTTTTTTTGGTGGTGGTACCTTTTATTTTTTTCTTTTTTTTCCTTCCCCTGCAGTTCCAGAAGCAAGGAAGTACATCTGTACTCAAAGTAAATAAATTTCTCAAGTGACTACTTTTTTTTTAAAAGTCAGTACTGTAATATAATTAAAAATGGAACTGTAATTTAAAATCCTAATAAATTTTCAGCTGCTAGGTCTGTGAGTTCCTCCTTACTCTCCCCCAAGGGACATGCTTTAGCAACAGTGAGGTGACATTATTAGGGGTCACAATCAGAACTCAGAGTTTGACAGATGGTCTATTAACTGAGGTACCCCTCTTCAGAGAGCACGAAAATTTCATAAGTTTTTACAACACTCCCTGAAAACGGAGGTCGGTGGAAACCATTGGGACGGAAAATCTGTTGCTATTTCAGTTGTGTATCTGGTAAGATGGAAAAATTTTCAAGTCTACACAGATGGTAAATAAATTTCTCCTACATGAGGCAGTTCCTGGAATAAAAAAATTTTCTCAAATAACAAGTGCCAATTTTTTTTCAGCAAGACTTATTTTTAACTTTCCCAAGGACTTGTTGAGAGAACTGGAGAAGTGTCCTTTCACCTTCAGAATCCTGGTCTAACTCCAGAAATAGCTTCTGATGTTGTTCTCAGCATAGAAGAGTTTTCTTTACACTCAAAAAGACATTTCAAAGCAAAGATCAAAGCTCCACAATTATATGTAGCTGCTGGTAAACATTCCCTCTGAACAGAGTGCCTCAAAAGTAAGAAATTTCTATTTAAGCCCTAAGACAATCATCGGTGACTAACAGGGCTGACATTTAAAGTCGTTATTGTGCCTCATGAGGCAATGCTGTTGACACAGGAAAGTTTGTCCTCCATGAATTAAGCTCAATGGAAAGGACTGAGAGAGAGACAGAGAGACACCAGAATCAGGGACAAAGTCACTGCAAAGTCTACTCACTAAGGAAGCTGTGAAAAAAACAAAAACACATACTAATTAAGCTTGAGGACACATTTTAGGCAACTGAATGAATGCTGGACAAGAGGTCTAGGAACCACAACCATCTCTACAGAACTAGCATTTAAGAGTGTTTGGGACCACTCTCCCCTCATACTAAAGGGGAGCAGAGTCGTGGAAATACTCACCCAATTTGCCAACAACTTCATATTCCCTTCCCAATTTCTGCATGTGAATACAGACCTCTGCTTGGCTGCTGCCTTGAAATCAAACCCTGGGAAATGATGACACTTGCAAGGAATAAAGTACACATTATTTTCATGTCACCAAGTAATCTTTCCCTTATATGCACATAAGCTCCAAATGGCTAAAATTCTTAATATTGCACTCAGCTTTGCACATGAAGTGGGGAAAAAAAATCCCCAAACAAAAAGGAAAGAGTAGAGGGAAGAATTAATGTTCTTAACATCCTGACTGGAAGACTCTTGAATAAAAAACATTTTTTTATGTCTGACAGAGAATATGACCTACGAAAAAAATATATGGACATTCTAAACTAAGGCTACTTTTACTATGCCAGAAAGACCAAAATTCAGGAATATATGTATTTCTTCTGAATCTGATTAAAGCTGTTTTCCCCACTGTCACTATTATTCATGGGCTTCAGTCTGCAAAAGCACAATTCATTGATTTAAAACATATCTTGCAAAAGAAGCTACAGTAAAATTAAAGCACAACGTTTCTAAAAGCCTTACTAAAATGATTGTGAAATGTGATAAATTATGAGTCCTACAGAAGGTTCATACACAAGAATATTAATCAAGATAGTAATATAGAAGTACTTCTCCCTAAATTGTCTTTCGATACTAGTAATATAAAAAAAACCCTGGGAACAAAGTGGTCCACTGGGAGTTGTTTTCAGGAGCTGAGAAAGCTTTGTGCAGTTAAGAGTTGAATTATCACTTTACATAGAAAATCAATTGTTTTTCACATCTTTATTTTCTAGTTTTATCCCACCTCTAAGATAGTGGAAAAAAGACAGGTCTAGAGAGACTATCTCTTTCTTTTATTTACTCTCTGGCAATTGTGCTTCCTATAAAAAGCCTAAACAGTACACTGTTCATTTATCACTTGATTATCTTGTCATCATCTACCAAGCAGTAGAGTACTTGTAAAGAGGTGAGTTTAACATGCTGGAACAAATTCAGTAGATGTATTGAGGTGTAATATGCACATAGAATCACTACTAAATCTGTGGGAGATAAATAAAATTAGGCATTTATCAGAAGAAAAGTGTTTTCAGGGAATCTGGATGTAGGAAAGTAGTTTGATTTAGATTACCAAAGTTTGGCTTCTGGCTGAATTTTTTCACTTTTAGTGTAATGAAGGTGTCAGCTTTTAAAATATTTTGAAGCTAAAATTACATGCAACACAAGCCATGAGCTTTAAAATTGCTGAATTTTTTCGTGCCTTTATGTCAAACAGCCATGAATCACATATCAGTGATTAGTAGTGTGTGCAAACCATCTTTTTTAAGAAGGTTGAGGATACCATCCAAGAGATTAAAACACGTAGTGCAAGAATATAATCAGCACCTTAAAGATTTTTTTTTTTGGTAGATGAGATAATAATACACTATCAAAATATTCAGGATATTCAAATAGAAACCTTTGCTTAATTGTATGTGCTGGGTGAAAAAAGGGTTTAGGAAGGAGGCAACTTACAGAAAAGGATAAACAGACTTCTATTTAACATAAATACATATTGCATTTGCTATTCTGTCTCATGGAAGGTGAGGCTGCTAAAGGGAGTGTGAAACTTCAGATATGGCAGTCCTTGCTGTAATACTGAAGGACATCTTTCTGTTATTTCTCATTAGTGTTGTGTGTATAAACCAAATTCTTCTGTTCCATTGTTGTAAAAGATTTAGATATCAGCTGTGACAGGGTTATGAAAAGCACAGAGGGTCTGGTATACATTTGCCATACATTTACCTCAGTGCACACAGATGCTCACACATGTATTGCTGCCGAGATTTTTTTCAAAGGAGGAAGAATATCCCTCTAAATTTGAATTCATAACCATTTTTGGCCATATCCTCTGGAGCTTGGAATAGTTTTTGGCAGCAGAAGCAGTATTGTTTCATTTTGTAAAGACATATTCAATGCACAATGTGTATTTTCTGTGGCATAAACCTCCTTGCCTTTACAAACCTCTTATGTCACCTTTGAGAGAAAGCAGTAAAAGGAGATTATACACGAACAACACATTTTAGGTGTTTCAATCAAAGTGCCATTATGATGGGAAGGCCAAAAAAAAAAAAAAGAACAAAAGACAAGCAAACAAAAAACCCCAACCAAAATAAAACACCAAGAAAAGAATCCCACAATAAACTTTACAGGTGGTTCCCACCTTGCTGCAGCTCACAAAAGTGGTTCTCTTTGTTTGTTTGCTTTTACCTATTGCATAGGAATTGGTCAGATACCTGTGGACTAACTCACCACCAAACCTCTGTGGTCAAGTACTCCTTGATACTCAGTTGTCCTTAAAAAAGCTATTCTGCCATAGCTGTAGCATCAAAGGCTCCTTAATATAGGCAGCAGTGCTCTAGTACTGTCTTTTCTGATTAATACTGTAAATACTGTTTTAGGATGGAAAGTGTGCCTCTTGAATCTCCTGTTTTCACTTGAAGGTTAATTCAAAGTGAACATTATGCTTGTGAAAGTGCCAGAGGAACAGCTCTAGGAAGCAAATTCCTTCTTAAAATTTTTTTTTATTTAACCAGCAGAAAGTGTGGACAGTGATGTCATGTAATCCAGGGTGTTTTGTCCAAGTGTCTTAACTCCACTTCCTGTTTGTTAAAGGTTTTACGTAATATTCATTCCTTCCAAAACCGCTTCCCTCAAAAATTTGATGTTAATTAAAAATCTGGTGTCATTTTAGCAAGTGGTCATTGGCCCATTTAACATGACCTACCACTGACAATTTATAGAGTGCAGAGAATAAATTATTGGCCAGTAAGAAGTTTTTAAATATTCATTTTAAAAACAAAACAAAAAATGCTTTAGAAGCTTTCTTCCTATCAGTATTACAGAACTGGGCAAAATTAGAAATCTCTGAGTGCGCACTCCATGAAACTAAAGCTCTCTAGACTAGCCCCTAGAAGCATGTAGATGATTTTGGTAGATGATTTTTGAAGCAGTAGTGTGTGACTACAAACTGCTTATAAATACAAATACTTTCATGACCATTTTAGGTAGCTCAGCTCCAAGCATAATTTGATGGGCAACAGTCTCTTGGTTTGCAGTCTAGACAACACTGTCAACCTGGAAAATTTATTGCTGAACACTGTCACAAAAATGTGCCAAAGTAAAATTTGCATAAAAGTTATACTGTAATGGCCTGGCAATCATCCCATCCTGTTCTGAACTTGTTTTAAATACTTTTCACATTGTTTGAAATACATCATACTTCAGTCCAAACATAAAGGAAGTCTGTGGGAAAGCATTCTTTAGCTTCCCAGATGGAGATAATATTTATGATACATATTTTTGTGAAATAATAGAGAAAATTCGTGGTCATGTAACCACAATAATAGGAGTGCTGTATGACCACCACTTTCTACTAATTACCATGGAAAACACACATAATTTAAAAAAATGTAAATACAACTGTTTCAGTCCATTTATATTTTTGAACCACATTTGCATTATTAAATGGTAAATTTAGAAAGCAAGTTTTCAGTGTAGAAAAGAGAAACAAATATTCATGACAGCCAAGAAGATTTCTTTTTTTTTTTTTCAAAGAAATCATACTATTTTTTTTGCTTCACTTGCATCTCTTGCCAGATTCTTCTCAATGCCTTCAAAACCATGACCATTTAATAGCAATGTGCAAATGCAGCAAATTCCTTGTGGTGAAGTAACTGGATTTCAGTAATAATTGCCCACTGTACTAATACTACAGACTGTAGCTCTGAGTTGTGGGTAGGAGTTAACCTTTCAAAAAGCTGCTGTAGCTTAAGATCTCCCACTAATTTTTGATGGTGCTCATATTCACATTATTAATTTGGATAAACAGATCCATGCTCTTCTCTAAAACCTTTAGAAAGTTTGAGAATCTTTAAAAAAAACCTGTATAAAGTTTGAAAATTAAGAGATGCAGAAATGGAACAAAAATAAATTAAAATTTCACACCTGATAAAATAGATTTCCACTGTTTGAAAGATCGTCTTTAAAAAGAGATAATCATATTTCCAATATTTGCATTTGCCACTATCTTTTACAAAACTAAGAAAACAATGTCCAAGATGCCAAGATTATCTAATTTATCTCTGTTTATGAAAATGGAGCTACTCTGGCATAAGTGCAGGTTTGAATTTTACAGGAAATTTAATTAGAGAATCATATGATCTGAAAGTAATTTTGCTATGGTAATACCTCTATAGTAACTAGCTTCTGGTGTTTCTAAAGTCACAAATTATCATAACACCCAAGTTCAGCAAGGCACTTAAGCACAGTCTAAGAGCACAGTAGTTTCATTGACATCTATTAGTTCTTTTTCAGATCTAAGCAGCTGGGAGTTGGTCTTCCATGGCCATAATGAGGAGCAGAAACCTTGGTCTTCTAACAGCCATCCAAACAACACTCATGACTGACCACACTTTCAGAATTTCTAGTGATCATTATGGTTTTAGAGGACAGATTTCTTCCCTGGTTATTGGATTCCTCCACTAGAATATTTGCAAGATGACTATCTTTCGAAATACTCAATGGGAAAACAAACTGTGAGAAATGACTGCATTTATCATATTTTGCCAGGGAGTAATTGACTCAGAAAATCACCAACTTTTAAAGCTGTAATCTTCCTCTGACTGACACAGCTTTGCAGACTGCGTCCCAGAAAAAGGTAAATTTAATTCCCTGTTGCAAAATCAGAATACAAACAAAATGCATATTTCCACTTTTTAATTGAGATTTCCTGCATATTCCTATTGTTTTTATCCTCTATTTTTTTTTCCTATGTTGATCTGTCCAAGTTATTGTTGCTGTGCAACCCTAACAAAACTACATCCTACTACTTATGTAGCAAAAAGTTCAGGCTGGATCCCTGTGAAACCAGGTTCTATAAAATAAAAACAATAAAACCACTGTAAGAAATTTAAACTAAATTTTTAAAAAAGTAAAAAAAAGAATGAATAATTAAATTAATCTAATTTAAAAGGGAAAGAATAGAGGTAAAGGGAGATTAAGACTTTGGAAAGACATACTGGTGGTAGGGATGGAAACTGTGGTATACAAACATCAATAAAATATAACAATGTTTGATATTATTGTTCACAACAACATCATACTACTTTTAAGTGTATGAAAAGGATCATACAATGAGAACAGAAGACATGGCACAGAAAAAGTTGCAAAGAAACAATTTCAGTAAAACAGGTACCTCATTTTTCTTTTTCTGTGAATCTTTCTTACTACCTCTCCCACATACATTAGTATAAGCCATCAAGCAAAATTCCATAAGTTTCCTGTGAAATTAATTTATGGTGATAAAAATAGAAGCTCCTGCAAGAGCCTATGTCCCAAAAATAATGGTCTTAGTGATGTGAAATAAAATGTAATTCTGATTGTAATGAGAGAGAGTCATCCTTCACATCCCATGGACATGCACAATACTCAAAAGTAAATACAGATGGAAAAGCCTGAATTCAGGTAAGCAATTTTTTTGCTTTCTCACATTAGTATAATTATAATTGTTGAAATAAATAAATAAAATTTATTGCAAATGTGCAGGAAATGTAAAACTGTCTTTTAAAAACTCACAGCTTTCCTGTGGGCAAAAGGAGCTGTTCCAAAGACATGCATCATTCCAAGTAACCTTCTACCCAGGTTTCTTTTGACATTTACTGCCAGTCTTCTGTTAATGTTATTCTTAAATTAATTTTCATCTTATTGACACTGGCAGTTGCCATTATGGTGACATTAGCTGTGTCCTCAAGCATCCTTTGCAAAGTCACACAGTACTTGATCAAGAAATCTGGATTAAAGTAGTAGCAATAATAACGAGCATTAGGAATAACCCTGACTCTTATATTCTTTGGCCTTGCAGGAATGACTTTGAGATTACATCATCTATTTGAAACTGGAAAGCTTGTAAGTAGACCACCATGAGGAACTACATTGTCCTACTGGAGAGAGATGAACAGTCACAGTTGTTTCTGTGGCTGTTTTCTTCCCATTGAATGATCTCTAGGAATAAAATCAAAGAGGAGGGGATGGTGGAAGAACAATGAAATATATGGAACAAGCCAAAATTTGTTTTGAAAGATGTTTCACTTTTTTTTAAACTTCATGGATTTTTATTCTAATTATTTAGAGCAACAATTTACAAAGCTGATTTTCTACTCCTTTAGTGATTCGCCATTTAAAAGAGCTGTCTGAGCCTTGTTTTAAAAACTACATTTACAAAATGCTGATTATCACTACCTGCAAGAGCACAGCTGTAATTGTGTTTGGCAAGTGAGTGGGGAGAACTTACTGAGAAACTATATGCTTCAACCCACCTTTTTATGCTGGTGTTGAATAAAGTACCTCTTTTTTTTGTGTTGAAAAAGAACTGAAATTAATTTGTTAGAGTTCTGTTGCATTTGTGAACTTTCTTTAGCAGGGATTTTCCTGTCTTTGGCTAAGCTTGATGAGATGAGCAGCTTGGAGAAAACATAAAATGGACCACATGCAAAAATTTGACAGATTCTGTACGAGATAATGGCCCATTTTCTTCCATTTACAAACTGGTGCATAATAATTAAATAGTCTCCTTTTCCTGGTATTCCCTCAATAGTTGGCATCTTCCATTTGCTAAAAGCTCTGTTCCTTTTCACACATGAACATACATGTGAGCTGTTTTGATCCCCCCAAGCACTACAATTTTCTCTTTAGTTCCAAAGATTATTCCACGTACAATTCTATGAATTGACTGTTTTAAAAGCTAAATTTATTTAGCCCAGAAAAGCATACAGAAGGGTCAAGCTGGTTTATCCACATATATTTAATCCATTTATGTTTCTGCTACTCTGAACCATTAATAACCATAAACTTCATGCTGTGGATGAACAGAATGGATTATCAGAGCAGAACAAACAGGAAAGCTTGATTATTTTGTATCTTTCAATTAGATATAATATCATTAACTTCTCACAATTAAATTCAGTTCTCTCTATTTCCGAGCATTAGGAAGTCTTTCTGAGGAAGCAAAGCAAAAGAGGGTGCTGTGCTTGGAACATTTGAACCCTGGTGACTTGAGGGAGCAAAGAATGCTGCAACAGCTGGACATGTTTGCAAAAAGCATCCTCAGTGTCAGTACATCCATCATGACTAAAGCAATTTACTGCAATGGAGTTAGTGCTGGTCAAAGATGCTAAACTTTAAGCCCTTAAGCCCTGGAACCTGCATCTGTCTGCAGAGCAAGCATATCAGATCCACACTGTCTCTCACCTCAGCTCTGGTTTGAAGACAGCTGATCTAAAGATAAGAGGGAAGGTCATGCTCTATTGCCACAATTAAAAACAGTTTAAAATATGTTAACGAGGAACAGATTTGCAAAAGAATTTAGTACTAGCAAGAGCAGAAGTCTACTCAAAGGTCCTAAGCTTTAACTGTAATGAAAATTCTTGAGAATCAGCACCTTTCTGTGATCACCCAAGGTGCTACTGCACGATTTGGGTGCCCAAATACCTATAGCAATTAATTTCCATGTACCTTTTCCCATATTCTGACCTTTATGGGTACATGATTATGTGCAACTATAATTGACACTGAGCATTAATCAGACAGTGGTGTGCTTTAGGCCTTAACTGCACTGTTTGAACTGCTGACCTTGAGAGAAAAGGTTTTATATACCATTCCCAATCCCTTAAGTCTTCCTGTCACTGCAAAGCAAATACTTGGCTTTTATAGATGGATTCAGTTTCAAGCCTGCAGTTTTTCTAATGTTTTCTTAAAATTACAGAAGTGGCTTTCAGGGGAAGTTTGTAAACATAGGCACATTTTTCATTGCACACTATTACCAACACAGATAGGCTTTTGGAAAATTGTGTTTGGTTAGATATGAGTGAGAAAATCCCTTATGCAGGAATGCTGTTTGTAGAAGCGTCCTGTGAACTGAGAGATAAATAATACCACAAACAATAGCAGATCATATCTTTTCTCTTTTGCCACTCATGTTACAGTGATTGGCAAAGATTTCTTTAACCAAAGTAGAATGAGGTCTCCTTGAGATTTACAGATTCCATCCTCTTTTATATTACACACAATTTTGCAGTTGCTGCAGCCATGTAATGCTCAAACTTCCTTGAAGAAACTCTTTGTTTTCATCCTTTTTATGCTCATCTCTTTCTTTAGTTTTTCTCACTATTTGTCTCAGTGAAATTTTTATAGTCTGTCCTTTACAATATTTAATGGCACAAACTCAAATTATACATACATTCTCAAATATTGCTCTCATGAGTGTACATTTAAAATATGAGTATGTGACCTCAAAACAAGATCCAAGAAGAAACATGGAAACTAGCATCAAATCAAAGCTATTAAAAACTATAGCATGCTGCATCTCACTAATGATATGAAATGTGCACATGAATATCAGTAACTCTAAAAGAAAATTTGATGCCAAAGTAAACAGATGACAAATGGTTATAATAGTCAATTCTCAATGACAATGTCATTTTGGTTAATTTTCTTTTTTTAAATTTAACCATTTTCATTAGCATTTCTGGTACTGGAAGTCATATTTTTTTTTTTATTTGTAACTCTGAGATATTCTTACTGTGAGATATTTAAATGGTCACTGCATTAACCATGATTTCATGAACTACCAAAAGAAGACTGGCTTTGAGGGCTTCTGAAACCTTTGGCAAAGCTTTCTTACATCTTCTCACCATATTAATCAAGTGTTACTATTACCAAAGGGTCTGCACAAGGAATCAATGGCCAGCAGCTCAGGATGCTGTGTGGGCATAGAGTTCTTCAGAAATGTGAATTTATGCTTTAGTGAAACAGCTACTGAGGCACTGTAGCTGACAGACAAAACCCATACAATTAAAAGAAACCAGATGTCCAAAAAAACACAGACAAAAGAAGCTGGATAATGTCAAATAAAAAAAGGCAGAGAGAAGTAAACAATTACAAATTGGTTATTAGCTAGAATAAGCAGAATAACTGGGAAAGCCAGACTTTTAAGACGAATTCCATAGTGCCACAATCAGCACAGCTCCTTCCATTAAAGCCAATGGGAGTTTTATTGCCAAGGAATCTCTCCATTAAAATTTGTAATGATACCCTTCCTTACTCGGGGAAGACAGCAAAACTCCCTGGTTGCTTTAAAATTACAAAATATTCTTTTAGACTCAGCAATACTTGTTTTTGCAAGAACATATGCTCATGGGGTTGAGCTAAAGTCCAAAGAACTACTGCAAAATATTTCCAATCCTTTTCTTTTTCTCTTTTAAAATCTTGTAGCTTTTTTTCTCTTTTTCAATAAAATTTCCAAACCCCTGGACACAATCTGTTTTCCTAAAAGGAATCAGATAATGATAGCAGCTGAAAACCAAAAATAAAACCAATGAAGAAGACATTTATCCTTGACCAGCATATATGACATATATAAAATAACATATATAAAGTGAATATAAGGTACCATCGAAATTCAGCCATTTTCAGACTTTTAAAAAAGCTCCAAAAATTTAGTTGTTGTATAGATATATTAGTCTTGAAACTGTTTGAATCTGATAAAATAATGAAACCATCACTTTTTCTCTCCAGTGAATTAGGCACAGTATCACCATCATCAGAAATTTGGGCAAAATATTTGAAAAAAACCTCTGCAGTCTACAAGCATCCTACCTTTCTTTTGCGCAGTTTCACTTGATTGTCTGGATATTCGTGTGTGGTCAAATGATTCCTTACGTGTAAACACTGAATGTCTTCTGCTGAACTGACATTTGAAAGGCATTTGTTTTCAGGGGCCACTTGAGGTTCTGTGAAACCACTTTCATCCAGACCATTTTCCACTGCTGGGATACAAGAGCAAGGAGGAGATTGCATAAGGCTGTTGCTGGGTTGCACTGCTGAACAGAGCTGTCCATCACTACTGGTGTATGATTCAGAAGAAATCCCACTCTCTACCACATTGCACTCAGACTTTCCAAGCCCATCTTTGAAAGCATCAGATTTCCGGCGCTGTTGTGCAACTACAGCCGTATGAAGCAGCTGCTTCCCAGACATAATAGCTTCTTTCACATTTGGAGAATTGATACAATTTTCCTTCTCTACATCTAGTACTTCATTTAAGACTTCGTAATTGCAAAGCTCCAGGCTTTGGCCAACACTGCCACAAACATGCTCTTCTTTCCTCTCCTCTTTAGGAGCTGTGTCACAGCCAGGTTCCTCTCTTGTATCTCCACTGATTCCAGATGATTCAGCTGCCTTGTTACCCTCTGCTCTTGGTGCCATTTGTGTTAAGGAGCCTGCTCCATGTAAGCTGTGCCCTTCATCTTTGGGTTCACTTCCTACAGCAGTGATGTGGTAATTAACACTATCCAGGTTGAGTGCAGAATAGTCATCGTCGTCATCAGACACATGGACTAGAGTTTCTGTGCTGGCTTCCAGAAAATGGTCCTCATCCTCATGGTTATCATTTTCATCCACCTCCTTTGAAATATTTCCCAGCTGCTTTTCAGGGAAGCCAGTCACCTCTCCACTATAGCAGCACTCTGGAAATGAAGCACATTTTTCTTTCTGGTCCACGCTGGAAACCTCATCTTTTTCCATACTTGTCTGCAAGTTATCAGCTACAAGTCCGTGACGACATGCTGTATTACACTCCACAGGCTCCAGAGCCAATCCCATCCACTGGGTCACATGCTCTTCCCAGCTTTTCTTTCTGATTGCTAGAGACATGTCATAACAGTTCAGCAGCAGACTGCCATGTACCTTCCACAGAGGACCAGAGGAGATGTCATGGCTGCTGTGCACTGCCAAGGAAGGAGAGAAGGTTTCATCATTTTAACATCTGCAAGAAATAAAAAAAGACCGCGTTATTGAATCAACTCCAAATAAAAAAAAAAAAGAAAGGGAAGGAACAGTTTAAACAAAAGCGTAAAACAAGATAAGACTGTGGGACCAGAAGGACAGGAATTTAAAAGACTGTTTTGTTTAAAGTTTTAATACTTTTCATACAAAACTTGATGGCACTCATAATTCAGTATAACATTTTTTTCTGATTACTTTCCAATATCAAGTAAACAAAAATGGTATAAACAGACATATATACAAGCAAAAAGGCCCAGAGCCAAAATTTTACAACAAGCTCCTCTTTACTGTGTGTCTCATAAAATATTAATTTCAATGGGTATAAATGACATTATATCTTATAGTTGCTTTGCACAGAGAATAACTTTATTTCTTCCTCATCCACAGATACCTGTGGAGTGCAGAATTCTGGCTGTTTCCCAAAGAGATAGAGGACAACTGAGGGCTTTTCAAAATTTACCAAATGTATAAACTACTTATCATCTGAGTATCTTTGGCCCATTTGGTGACTGTTATTTTTATTGCTACTATTCATTCTCTTTAGACCAAGTTGTAACTACAAGTGTTACATGAAACTGCAGATAAATCAGTTGTGTAGTAATAAAAAAACCAACAACATAGAATTATAGATAAGCTTGGGTTTGAAGGAGCCTTTAAAGGGTATGTAGTCCTACCCTCTAAATTGCTACTAAAACACTTGGAAAACTGCTTTAAGTTTTTGATGTAGTTCCTCATTGAAATACGTTATAAAACCTGAAGCCCATCACACATCCCCTTTGCTGAATATATTCAGTAAGTGTAAGGTATGGAGAAATCTGTTATTTAGGACAGGGCCCTCCAGAAGGGTAGATTGGGAGCCAGCATGGTTGGTGTAGCTTTGCTGCTCACCTGGGCTGCCTGGCTCTGCCAGAGGATATTGTTCCTGCTTGGGTTTCTATGTGGGGAATTGTCACTGACTGCTGCATTAAACGTTCTGTATGATGGCATCTGAGATACACTAATCTCGTGTCATTGCATGCATATATTTGCACAAAGAAAATATATTAATTTATGAATTATAAAATAAAATTAATAAGTTCATTGTCAAAGAAGAAAACAAAACTTCTGGTTCATAAAATGTTAGAAGTTCAAGGAGCAGACACTTCTGCTTTTCACTCCCTACACAAGAACTGTCATCACTTAGCATGGATCTGGTTATTGATTTCAGCAATAAAGAAGATTAAGTAGTGAGTTTGTTCTGGGTCATTACAGACCACTAAGACAAATTCTGATTGCCCACCAGGCCACAAAGCTGCCTTGACAAATCACATGCCTGTAAGTATAAAAGTATTTATCTTGAAAGAAATGCAGAATTATGCCTGGGCAACTGAACCTCCATAAATTATGTCTTGACAAACTGAATTTCAGGATGGACTTGTGCACAGTCCTAGATCTTTAACCTTAGTTTAGGAATGGCAAGCTTCATTTCACATTCACATTTTCCACCTCTATGGAGACTCTGCTTAAAAAGAACATATATTCATGGAGTATATGAAATTCCATGCACAAGTCATTAGTATGTGGGAGGCTGAGCAGAATGGAAAATGACACACAGAGCCAGGCCAAAAAAATTATCTGCTTTCAGAGGCAAATTTTAGTAGTAAAATGTTAATACAATTTTATAATTATCTCTTTTTTCTTTCCTGGTCAAATATGAGATGAATCCTAAATATTAAAATCTAAAGTTAAATTATTGTATAAATTTACAGCACATTCTTATTTAGATTTAATTTTTATTTCTAAGTGTGCATGGTCCAAAATTAACAGAATGAAAAATCAATAGTGATAATACTTTTAAGTTCTGCTGCACCTTTTTGTGATGAACACTAAAGATCTTCAATTAAGTTAATTTTACAGCCACCACTGTGTTTTGATCTTTGAAAAGAGGCATGTTTACTAGAAAGGGCTCAATGATTTCTACTGTCCTCCACGAGCAATGCTTGGAGTTCCACATGGGTGCAACTCATTTGCAGCTTCCCTTTCCCCCCTACCAGAACACTACCCTCATCTACTTTAGAGAAAACTAAATAAGGCTGCTACAGCCATATAGGGACGTTTCTGACAACAGTCAATAAAGATACTAGAAATGTTGAGGGTAAAAATCTAAAAAATGGAATTTCCTAATGACATACATGCATCCACCCACCCAATACTAGGCTGCTCCTAATGTGCAGAAGGCAGGCTCTCAGAGAGTTAATGGGTGTGTGCTAATCTTGCTGCTGCTATATGGAGTTACAGAAATGGGAGAACAGATCTGTTACTGTTTTTCATTTTTTGAATGTAGTGAGTTATATTTCATGGGGGATGAAAAATTTTACGTCAGGAACCTTTCTGTTCTACTTGCATTGTCACTAGTTTTGGCTGCCTGATAGACTGCAGAAAAATTATTAAACAGAGAAACATAAAATATTTTGCTTGAAATGCAAGACAAATAAATACATGACATGGGCACTTCTATTGTTCTGTAACAAATGAGTTAGCAATTAATATGAAAATCTACAGTACACATGTCAGGCAGCTGCACCAGCAGTCCCTGAAATCCCCTCATTCCCATGGCATATGAAGGAGATCAGAGTTTGGTGACAGCTTACCTTTCTTCTGCTCCCTCTCCCCTCCTCAAAGACTGTGTTAAACAAGTCAGCTTAGAAATTATTTTCCTGCTCTAATTGCTTGACACTTAAGGTCTGACAAGAAACTTTCTTTCTTTTCTACCTACTTATTCAGGACAACTTATGTCCTTTCACTCACATGCAAGAGCTTGGAGATGCCTTGGAGGGTTCATTGCTCCAGACCTCTGAAAAAGATTCTCTGCCAGAGCACAAAGTGCACTGCCACTTTGCAGTGGAAAGCATTCCTGCCTTGATCACTGCTTTGCTGCTGTTGCTGCTCATTTTTTTTCTTGACATGCAACATCATTTACCCTCTGAGAAATGCCCCTCTCATGTCCATTTGTACTTTTGCCCAAGGGAAGAAGCATCCCCCTTTCTCACTTTCTATTCTTGCCAGGCCACAACTAGAAACCCTTATATCTGATTTCTACAGAATTTTAAGATGGTCAGATAAACATTATCAGCCTGTTGAAATGTTTTGCAGAGTGAAAACACCTTTCCTTTGAACAAGACATCTATCAATATGATACTGTCCATGCAGCTGTTGCTATAATTCAGACTTATATTTTGCTTTACTTTTCAGTAACTGTTTGTTATTGCTTAGTGCTATTAACTTTCTGAAGAATAAAAATACAAAGGATTAAACATCTTCTGGGCAAAATGTATTGATCCTGAGTTTTAATTAAGGTATATTGGCAACACTGACCCAATAGGTAATCCTTGACCCAAAGAAAGTGAAACTGAGCAGTGGATCATCACATTGAAGCAGAAACTCATTCAAGAACCGTCTATGATGCTTCACAATGTTTACAAAACTAGATGTTAATTTAGATGTATTTTGTAATAATTTACTGCCTATCTCCTTTCACTGTAAAATATAATGTTAATGAAAAGTAGGGCAAACCTTCAGGTTAGCTTTTATTTGGAAACTTTGTGTCTCATCTCACAGAACCAAGTGAATTTATGAATGATAAAGCACAAAATGACGATGAACTGGTAGGCTGTCTTATAGTTAGACTGTCTAACATTTTCCCCCAATTAGGATGCCAGTGATTTTTTTTTCAGAAAAATTCTTATTAAACTGCTTGCAGCAGGTCTTCAAAATTCAGACATAGAATTGTCTATTCTTTCATGAAATTCCATTCAGATTTGGCTGTGCTACACATTTTTCAAGATGTGTTTTACTTTCTCTTGCTTCGACACTTTACAAGAACTATCCTTACACAAACCCAATACTAGGACTGACATCTGTGAGAACTGCAGCAGGAAGAACTAAGTCTTGGAGCTAGAGGGAGAATGGAAAGGGGAGGAAGGACATTTATTCAAATGTCTGGAACTGTGTCTACCCAGATGAGTCAGAGCAGCTTCCCTTCTGGGATTTAGGACAGGACACATAAACATCTCAGTTACAAGAATGCAAGGGCAGAAGCACACAACCACATCCTACACCTTGCTCCTCAGACTTCCAGGACATGGGAGTGGATCCCTGGTTTTCCCAGAGTGGAAGAAAGAGATAAGGAGAGAAACATGGGCCATGCAGCAATGGCAGCCACCACACAAGCTGAGGCTTGATGCCCAAGCCATTGGGAGGAAGGACTATGGCAAAAGCAGGCCTAAGCAAGACACTGCTGTGCAGGACACTTGGTGGCATCCCTGTATGCCAAAGCAAGCCCTGCCACTGAGCCAGGTGTGACATCCCTGTTGCCTCCACCAATTCCTCCATCCTGACAATTCACCGTACGAGACCTCCACCTTGCAATAAATAGAAAAGCTTTGGGAGGAAGAAAATTGCAGAGAACACATGACAGCTTACAAAGTCTGTGGCAAGAAAGTTTGAGAGGGCAACCCAGGCAGTACAGCCCCACCATCACACTAGTGGAATTAAATTTTTGCTAATGTTTTATATGGGATGAAAATATTTTCTTTAAAAAAAAGGCAAAGCATTAGCTTATAAACGTAAACAAAGATGAAAGACTGTTTTATTACATTTTTTACATAGCAGGAGTATGTAAGCAACAGAGATCAAGCAGAAATATTTATTTTGTTACCATTATTTTATCTTCACTGGTCTGTGACCCCAGTCAGCAAACTTTGTTTAAGGAAGTCTAAGTGAGCAGGGTCTGTTTCCTATAAACTCATCTCACATCTCCTGGTCTGGCTTGCATACAGCTCTTTCAGTAAGTCCATACCAATCTCTGACACAGAATGTTGTTTACAAATAATTTGAGATAAAACATAAGCCTCTAGGTCTTCACTCAGCTATTTATTTTAAAATATCTCCTGCTTTTAAAATGCAATCCTTCATTTTCCTGGACATAGAGCACCTTTTGAATTTTACTGAAGTGGAGGCTTACCTTGTCTGCAGTTTCTATATAAGAAGCATTTGTAGTGCAGGGTTTTAGACCATGCTAAACCCTGCTATTGTAGAGTAGAAATATAAAGATTGTTGTTGTGGGGGGTATTAATCTAGTGAATACCAGATGAATTTTTTTACTCTGTGTTACTATATGAAATCAAATTCTAAAACTGGTTTGAACTTATAATTAGTTAAAAATATTTTCAACTTTATTCTAAAATCAGAAAAAGCATAGTACTATAAAGACGAGTATGTCTTCAGAATGAAATAATAAAACAATTTAAATATTTTATATAACTTTTAAAGGTCAAGTTTGTATGTGTATGCATGTGATGTACTTATAAATTTGAACAGAGACTATTAAATATAGGTGTTGCTGATTTTTTTACAGATGAATATGTCCCAATAAGATACTTGTCCTTTTCTTTGATGAGATCTTACTGTTGGTGTCCAGCTATGAATCAATGGACTGAAATAGAGTCAAGTAATACTAAGTTCAACCTACAAACTTTCCTCCCAGCATACCCTACCCTAGAGGATTTTAAAATTGCTGCCCAGCTATAGATCAAACAGCATACAACTGCTGACACCTCCCTGGTAAGTCTGAGGAACCGACTCCTATTGAAACTTCTATTAGCAGAGTTTTCAAGAAAATAAAGTGATCAGGAACCAAATGTTAGAATTGCATAACAATACCCAAAGGAAATGTTATTGAACGTGTAACTCTGAAGGGAGATACATGTAGAGAGGGAAAATCTGGGGAACTGCAAGAGGGACATCCTTCCAAGCTAATGGCAAATGCCTTTGGGGTCAGAGAAGAGGTTTGCTTGAGAGAGGGCCACAGAGGCAGAAGGGATCCTGCCAGGGACTGGAGTAGGTGTGGTAAGTACAGCTTTTCTGGGATAAGAGACTATTTCCAATCTTTCTTTCTCTGATCATTAAAAGGAAGACAAAGCAGAGGGATTTCTGGCCCTCAAATCCCCATCTCCCTACTAGACCTCATGAATGGTGTCTCCACAGAGTGAGAAGGTGGGAAAAATGGGGAATTTCTCTGCACACTTAGCCTTGGGGTGCTGTGAGCAATGATTGGATGCAACAAAAGCTGGTTTAAAATAAAATTTTAGCAACACCACTTGATTGTGAACTTGCAAATCTGATTTCCATATGCAGTTAATTGGCTCAAAAAATCTAATTAATAACAAAGATAAAAATTAACAGAACCCAGAAACTAAACAGAAAATCAGAAGTGAGAATATGTGATTGATTGATTTATTTTTATATAAAGAGGGAGATTATTACTAGTTTTGTGAAGGCAGGTGTTAAAACTTGTGTTTTTTAGATTATTCAGAACAAGAAAAGAAGTAAAATTAGAAATTTGTTAATTTCACCAACTTGAAAATGGAGAACTAGGAGATAAAACTGCATATGAAACTCTCTGCACTAAATAAAATGGCATGCAGTGATCAGAAAAAACACTTCTAAATATAAATTAATATTAAAAGTCTCTATTATATTCTCTATCAATCAGGGAAGCAAACTTAAAACTAAGTCACTGTGGCTGTTAATCTGCAACTGAATTTCAAGCTCAGTGAAAATTAGAAAATATGTGACACAGTAGGCAACAGAGAGGTTGAGTATACAGCGGCATAATAAAAAAATATTTTCTAAATTCTTATTATGCAATGGACTGAAAACTACATGTAATGATGGTAATTCCATCACAGAAAGAGAAACAGGGTAGGAAAACATACAGCAAAAATCAACAGAAAGGATTAAAAGTATGGTATGGCTTCTGTCTGAAGACCCATAAAATACATCAATGTTTCCTGTCTGGAAAAGAGAGAATTTAGAGCCATAGAAAAATCAACAGTATCATGAAGAAGAACATTAATTCCTTGTGCCTCATAGAGCAGGAATTTGCAGAAATCCAAAGTAGAAATAGAAAGCAGAAATATTAAAACAGAACAAAGAATTTCTTTTTGCTTGTCCATGTAAGTAAATAGAAGCTATAATATATAATAAACATAATCATACTGCAAAAAGTTTGCCATTTCTGATATAAGAAACACCACACAAGAGATTAATCAAGCCATGTACCTGAAATAATTACTCTAACTTGATAAGGATTTCCTCTTTCCTTCAGGGATCAGTTTCCTTATCCCTTTAACAAACTAATTTCTTCTTTACAGATCCTGACATATGTCATATGTGTTTATTACAGCTTACTGTCACTGGAAATGCCTACCAGACTCAAGGTTGTAAACATCCTTCCTTTGGAAGATATTTAAAATGTTATAGAAACTAATATTGTCCAGCAGCGTTATAAGATCTCAATACTTTAGACACCACAAATTTAAAGTCAACTTGGCAAGTTATTAGTTCAGAGACTTCAAAAATTTTATTGGTTTTGTGAAAATATTATTGGCTCCTAAGGTATGAGCCCAAACTTTGTCAATATCCCTTAATGTATAGCTAGAAAACATAAACCATCATGGAGTTCTTTTATTTTCTCTTCCTGAAAACACAGTTGCATTACCAGTGCTCATCATCATACAAAGAAGAACTTTTACTTGTAGTCAAGATGTGATTACAGTGGGTTTTAGCTTGGTTGTATTTGTACTTGGTTCATTTCCAGTTCTGAGCCTCAGATTAGCTGAGGCTCTTCCTCAAGGATGAGAAAGGGGAAATGACTGGATCCAAACTGATCTGCAGTTATCCAGGCTTACTAAAGATCTATATACTTTACACCCAAATTTTAATTATCAAGTCAAAACCAATTAACCACAACATTTAAAATACACAACTTTATGTTTCTGTCCTGTTCTGAATAAAATAAAATAAAACAGTGAGATATTATTTTCTCGAGTCTTGATAGCACAATGATACCACTTTACTGTAATATTGTTAATGACAGCTTAATACATTAATAATCATCATTAAAGGTCTTTTTAGCAGTTATGAACATCTATCCCCTTCAGCACAATATCATTCCAAAATGACAACAGTCATTAAATTTATAGCTGTCCACTAAAAAGTAAAAAGGTTTTAAGCCAAAAGACAGTTTATAGCATAGACTTTTAAAGAAGAAAATTAGATCCATCTAGCAATTCAGATCTGTGAGTCTGCTGGTCTTCAAAATTTAGTGGTGAGAAAGTTATAGATACTGTCTTGATTCCATAATATACATTTCTTGTTTTCTTCTTAATAAAAATAATCTAAGGTGTAAAGGTTTAAAGTCTTCTTTGCCCATAGGAGGTTTATGTGGAAAATTCATCACTCTGCCAATCTTCCCCCCAGATAATTTTGGCTCTCTATTCCCAGAAAATTGAAAGATAGCATAATTTATAGATTGCTCATACCTTCTTTCATTCCCTTGGTTGAACTGGAAGCATCTTGAAAAGACACAAGATGAGGAAAGGTCATCCCATGGGACATGGCAACTCAGAAAACTGTGGCTGTAATTTTTAGTCCTGAAATAGGGAAATGTTTTTCCACAAATATTGTCCCCCTTCCCTCAAATAGAAGACATTTCATTTTTCTAGCTAACTCTAGTGAAAAATGAACCTTTTAGCCACAGGAGCTACAGGAGGTCTTTTTGAAAACAATATAAATTAACCAGATTGTATTCCTGTTGCCTTTTAGAATTAAGGTTCTGATATGGTGTTTCTATATTAAAAAAAAAGTTTCTGGTGCTCATTATAGCCACGAGCTGTAAAAGCTCTGTAGTATGAGGCACTTGAGACAATGAATTTTGGCCACCAGCATCCTTACCGAATAGGAGGGTGCCTGTTTTCATTCCTGGTGGAGACATGACTGAAAAATATTTTTGACATTATTTTGCCTATGCTTTGTACATAAAAGAGCTGAAAATTATTTTCTCCCATTGAGAAAGACAAATATTTTATCATTGAGAGTCTACAGAGTGACTACTGAGGTGATTGTGCTTTTTGGTGGGAATTAACTATTTGCAGAATAATTTGGAGTACCATTTTTTGCATCTGTAAAAAAGTACTGAGAGCAAACTGAGCAAGTATTTCTGGAGTATAGCTGAAGATGTGAAAAGCAAAAATTATTCAAAATGGTACCTGTGCCACTATTTCATTGAAACTAGAGAGAGAAATAATGCATAATGTACACAGAATGCTTTATAAATGCACTGGAGGACCTAATTAAATCACTTCCTCCAAGGAAAGGAATGTAAAATTTTAATTTATCCTCCAGGTTGAGGAAATTTGGAGGAAAAAAGTCTGCATTTGAACCTAATCCTGAAATTGATCATTTTTCATTACATTGTTCTTATTTTGGAATTCAGGAAACACATCTGTCAAAGGACTTTTGCAGAGCATGTGTATCTCACATCTAGATGCCCTTTTCCTCTGCCTCTCATAGGCATAATGTGAAGATATCTGCTACAATCCACAGCCATTCTCCACAGTGTTTTCCAGTATGCCTCAATTCCGAACTCGTCAGCTGGTCTCCTGATTTTATAATGATATTCTTCTACTCAGCATCTGTGGCCTGCCTGGAAAGATATGCTCAGCCCTGGAAATTGCTGTTTCTGAGTACATAACTACAGGAAAAATAAAACAGATGACTTGTGAGCTCACATGGAGATTTTCCCTTGATTTTAAAATTAATTCACATCTATTTCCTTTACTGGCTACCAATTCTCTCACACAACATGAAAAAGCCTTAAAAAATTCATTGTATCCAGTATGGTATACCCAAATTAAACTGACAGTGACTCAAGCTTTGGAAGTTGCCAGTGACATCTGCACATAGGTATTTGATGGTACTAGAGTGTAAAATTGTTTCTGTATATGGAATCCTCAAAACTCAGGTTTTGCTGTGGAGGATACAACCCTTAGAGATTTTCAGAAGAAACTTCTCATTTTAGTTGTTATTTTTGAAGGCTATCAACTCTCTCTCATAAAACAGCATTAACTGAAGATAAACAATTCAAGCAAAATGAAAAGGGATATCTCCACTTAGCTGCAGACAACAAAATGTGTAATAAATTTAGCAATACAACTTCTAGTGTGTTGAGCCTCTAGGACTGCTAAAAAGTGGATTGCTCCAGACTGAAAAAGGTGAATCCAAAGCAAGCTCTCCTTGCCCTTTACATGTCTGTGTCATGTATGAGAAAATTCATGAGGAAGTCAAAAAAGATTCATATTTTGTGATAGTCTACACAAAGATACTAATAATACAATATTAAGGTTATGAATGCTCCTTAATAAGATGCAGTTATACAGCTTTGATAATGCAACCCCAATTGCTTTGGCCTGGTGAATTTGTCACAGGTTCCTCCTACCCCTTCCATCTTCTCTTAGCTCCTTTAGCAGAGCAACACATTGCAACAATGCTCCATTCCACTTCAGATTTTCCTCACTTCTTGATCTAATGATGTTTATTTCAAACTCACCACCGACTCCCTCTTCTCCCAAAATTCTTTTATCATAAGGCGAACTTTCCACAAGTACCATGATTTTCAACTTGGAACATTTATTTTTTCTACCATTAAAGAGTATTTTTAGTGGTTTAATCCTATTGTGACACTCTCACCAATAAGACTTATCTACCTGGAAACTCTGCAACTGATAAAGAGTGAACAAGAGGGAGGAAGAACCAGTAGAGATTCAGAGGAAAGAAAATTGATTATGAAATTTCCTAAAGTTCAAGGACATTTCATCTAAAGCTAATAGATTTTGACACAGGATACAATGGAATAACCAACAGGAAGTATCACAAAGCACTGTAACAAAAAGAAGAGCCTACATGAAAGTGAAGGCTAGAAGTAAAAAAGTACATAGTGTGAGTGAAGTTGGTTTTAATGACACACACAACCTAAGGCAAACTTTGCATTTGGGATGTGACTGATGTAAAATACACCAGAGATAAAATCTAGGCATTACTTATCTCAGTATAAGTGATTTTTCTCATTAAAGGGAAAGCAAGCAACTATGGTAATAGTGGATTTGAAATTATCTACCAACAGACTGTTCTTAAAGAAGTGGTACCTGAAAGCATCAACAAATATCAATGGTGAAATATAATAGAAATTTATTGAACTTCAGTACCAGTAGTTATTACAATAAAATAATGTACACATATGATATACACAGGATTTACAAGTAAAAATTCTAGATAATTTTGGTTTGAGGTATGATTTATGCATTTATACACAGATGCATATGTATACAAGTGTATATACACATATGCATACACATACATTAAAAACTACACCTGTGTATCCAGCCAGTCTTAAAGCCCCTACTAAGAATTCACAGTGATCATCATCTTTGGATATTTAAAACCCTAGTGGACAAGGAGACCTGAGCAACAGGCTCTAGTTGGCCCCACTTTGAATGACAGACATGATGGATCAGAGACCACCAGAAGCTCTCTCCTAATGAAGGAAATCCAAGATCTAGCACTTTTGGATATGCTATTTCAATTGCTCTAGCCCTTATGTTACTCATTTACTGTTTTTTTTTCCTTTTTCTTTTGCAAAAAGAACTCCAGCAAGCCCCATACTTTATTATTTTTTTCTCCAGACAAACAAAAAATAGAAAATGGAACCAGATGAATAAAAGAAAAACAGAAGATACTCTAAAATATAGCTTCTTTTAGAGAAAAGAGAAAAACATTTGTAAATTCTCATCTTCCTTCTGCTACTGCTGTCCTCAGGGAAGCTTTATAACAAAGAAGATACATTCCAGCAACAAAATTCATGTTAAGAACAACAGAAAACTATTATATAAAATGTGGCTTAATACTTCTGACAATCAAGAAAAATAAAAGTTAAGTAACTTTCTAGATTTAAGAAAAAGCCTAAAGGGGAATCATTAAATTGTTCCATCACCTAATGAACACTTTAAAATTGATTTTAAGCCCAACACTTAAAAAAGTTATCATAAGCCTTGCCTATTTAAAAACTGCAGACCCAAGCTGTTGTCTTTACTTTTAATTTTCTTCTAGGATGGATTGCTTTGTGTTACAGAAGTCTGTAAATTAGGCCTAAATATACAAACTTTTTTTTCCCCCAGTGCTCTGAGTATGGAATTTGACATGAAGGTCAACAGGTACAAGTTCAAAAGAAAGTTTCAGGCACATACATTTATGGTGAAGGAAAGCTATTTGAATACCTCCTATTACATGAAGTAATCATTTGCATTAATTTTTCTGAAGGCTGCAGACATAAATTCATTATTTCATTCAGGGGAGTCATTTGATCCAACTATTGTGCTATTTACTTATTTCAAATAAAGAACTTTAACATTTCTGAAGGGAAACAGGAAGGTCAAAAAACTCTAGATGCTCATTTTCCATGTTCATTATTGCTATTTATCTATAAAATAATTTTCAGAGGTTTTTTAAACAGTAACTCTTCTATGAATCCTTTTTCTTGAACAATCATATATATTAAAAAACCAAAACAAGGTAAACATAACAGAGAAATTAGACTAAGTAGAACCAGAAGTTGAATAGTGATTAGTCTCCAGGACTTTCATTTAAACCTTCTAAATCAAATACGCAGGCATCTATCAGTGTTATATTTTCTTATAGCCTACAAGAAACTTCAGAGTTTAATGAGAAAATACTTTCTGGGTTCTCTTCTGTTGTCCACCTTGTAGTTCAACTGTCTCAGGTGTCAAGTATTTTCATGTGCAAGTGAGGTCAGATGAGGTCATTATATGCTTTAAACCCCAGAAGTGGTGCTGCAGAAGATAACTGCTCAGTAGGGAAAATTTTCTTCTCTTTAACTGGAGTACTCACTAATACTAAATACATGCACATATACTTGCAGCAGCAAGCATGGGAACACAGTGCAGTAAAAGCCACTAAAGCTAAATCCTTTGGGACATCAGCGTTCCAGCACAAATTTCATGAGAATGACAAAAAAGACTCAGTCAAGTTCCTCTCAACTTTGCAGTCCCACCACTTATGCATTACAGCCCTCCCAGACCAGAACATCTCACTGGAGAAGACTTGTCCATAGGCAAATTAGTGATTGAAATGTTAAAATTCACCCCAGAATATACTCAGGAACAATTTACTGCCTATTGGGTGTTCCCTGTCCTGTTCAGATACATTCCCTTCACAACCCAGAGCCAATTCTGACCACCCTGGAAAACGTGTTTCCCCCAAATGGCAGTGAAGTGTACAATTCTCAGTCTATTGCAGAGGAGATATTTGATCCCATTCTGGAATATCCTTCACATCCTTTCACACCACAAAGTAATTTCCTTCCACAACAACCATTTTGAAAAATAGCAAAAGCAAAGTTGAAAGATTCTTGAATACATGAAGTTATGAGTTCTCTTTAGTTGCTAATCTGGCCAATAACTGTATGGAGCCTTAACAGTGCATGCAAAAAAGAAAGAAGGAAAGAAAAAAAATTTCAAATTACAGGAAAACAAAGAATACTATATAGATTGACATAAAAAATGCTTGCTATATCCAGAACAAATTAATAATTAAATCACAATTTTCCATAAAATATAAATGCATTCATATATCAGTGAAAAATACTATCCTGATTTTCTCCCTAAACTCCTTAAAAGCAGATTCTTGTTATTTTTATTAGTCACATGTTTACTAGGTTAAGAAGAAAAAATAGTAAATCCATACATTCTCCCAAAAATTGTAGTGAGCTGACATTTACTGAATCTTACTTTGCCTCTTCTAATTGCCAGCACAGCACACAGCAATCTCTGTATCTAATCATACGTTACTAAAAATAATCTAATTTAGCTAAAGCCAACAAATAAACCACGGAATTTCAGATTTAGAGTGTACACCTTTAGGACTGTATTGTCACTTCTACTGCAAGTTTCATCTAGGACTGAGAAAAGGCTAAAGACCTAGCTAGCAGAGGTATAACTGATATATCTACCTCAAACACTCCTCATCATCATTACCGCTGGAGTGGAGGGAAGGGAAGATGGGGGGAGAGAAAAAAAACATAGCCCTAAATGCCCTCCCTGTTGTTAAATGAGGTGGAAAAACCAAATCACTCACACATCTAACTTTCCTATTTAATGTACATTAAAAAATATGCAAGCAAGACCATACAGCTCTATTTATATAAGAATGCAAATAAAGTTCAGCATTTCAAGCATATTTTTAAAAGACGAAGAAAAATGCACATGAATTATTTTTATAGGTCTAGCATATTTTGACTATCAGAGTTGTCACAGTTTACAACTAAATGTATATATTTTAAAGATTATAAAGTTTTTTACCTCTATTCCTAGTGCTGAGATCCTGAATGCAGAACACTCCAGTGCTGGATACTGCTGGTTTCTTTTCTGAGGTTTTTCTTACCTTCTTTTATTTTTTTCCCTTTTTTTTACTTTTTTCTTTTAAAAAAATTTTTTTTTTGATAGCTCAAAGTACAGAAAGATTCCAAGACAGCCTTACCTAGATGAAGAGAATGAGGAATTCAGACATGACCTCCCTAAAATCTTTGGTCAACAGAAGAAGAAAAAAAGCCCAAACAACAAAATGAAGAAGCAAACAAACAAACAAAAGAGCCCAGTTCCAGCTAGCTCCTGCTAGCATAAAAGTTCAGATTTCGCTACTGAGATCATTGCTCTATTCTAAGCAGTTTTGCTCAATGTGTGATTCTAACAAAAACACCCTCTGCAGCTGGAGGGAGCCTTAGCTAAGCACGAGCCTGTCAAGCCTTTCCCAGTGACTTCTGTCTACTAAATTCAGACTGATGTTTTGTGAAAGGGGGCCTCAACAACCAGGCCCAGATTGCCTGAAAAGTATTTCCTGCCTTTGAGAGAGAGAGGGAGAGAGAGACAGCGAGCCTGCCTGCCTGCGCCAGGGAGGGAGCGCAGAAATGGAGGGAAAAGAAAACGTCAAGACCGAGTGTTTCAAGGCACTCAGCTTTATACACTGCTGGGCTATTTCTGCCAAAGAAAAAAAACTGTACTGCAGCTACATAATGTAAAAAACTTTTTACACCTCTACCCTCCTGGATTTTTCCTCTAAAAAAAAATAATTTATGGATCTCTAATGCTCATGCAAAGGTAACAGTTATCCAGAACATTTCTGAAACACCTGGTCTTTGACATCAGGTAGCGAGAAACATGGTCTAAACTTAGCACATCACAGTGACAAAAGGTCGAGTACTATTCTGTTGAGCAAATATACACAGTTAGATAGATTCCATTTAAAGACAAATGCTAAAAATGCTTTCCTACTCAAGAGAATAATCTGGATCCGAGAAAGCGAATGCTAGTTTAAACACAGTCATGTTGCAGGCAGTGGAATATGTTGCTTTACCTCTTTTGAGAATCCTCCAGAGTCACACAAATCCAGCTCTGCAAAAGCAAAAGGACAGACTCCATCTTGATCATATTAGTATTTTGCTGACATAAAACACTTGTAACTACTTCGTTCCAGTTTGACAGGGTGCCTGAATCATGTCTGCAGAGTAACCCACAGCATCTACATCCTTTGCTCTATACAAATTTAGTGAATATCGTCTGTTTATCTTTTCTGCTTTCTTCTGCCTTCTCTGAACGACTTCCTCTTAGCTGTTCCAGCCTGAGAACTTGGATTACCATTTGGTTTTGATTAAAACCAGACGGACAGCTCCGTGGAAGTTTGAGGGTAAGCTAATGGAAATTACTAGTATGGCTTTAATTAGTGTATTTATTAGTAACAAATATTAGCTATTCACGTAACAAATTCTACTAATAAACACATGCAAACCCCCATCTTTGGCCACTGGTTTCATATTTATTCACTGGTGAAATAACTTACGTTATATTTATTTCATTTAAGTCAGTGTGACTCATAATATTAATCAACATGTACTTTTTTTTTACACTTTCTTTCAAGACAGAAAGTAGTGCTGTTACCAAGTTTATTCGTCTTTACCAGGTGGGTCAGTCATACATCACTTACTCTCTCATGAACCCCTTTGGCTAGTGGAAACCCTCTTTATTAATCATTGGTCTGAGTAAATGATTTTCCAGTTATTGATCAGGTTATTCATTGGAAACTTTGGCCTTTGTTCTGGCTTTCAGAGAGAGCTACAGAGGTAAGGCACTGCAGATGTTTTCATACACAAAATGATGTCTGGACATTTACTGACCAGAAAATCTGCATGCAGCAGGCCTGCCACAACTGGGACAGGATATTTACTCTGAAAGGAGATAGAGGATCTTCTTAATTACTAACTGCTGAGACATGAGTTTCTACCAGCCTCCAACAACTGCTTTTAACTGTTTATACAATGCCTTCATTAGCTCAATTGAATCTTTCCAAGGGCAGTTCTTAAGTCAAAGAAAAGGCAGCCCTGTAGGGCTGTCTCCAGCTCCCACTAATATGGCCATATCTGGAGCTAATTTGTAAAGCTTTAGTTCCTGAGCATGTGGAACTTTGTGCTAAAATCTGCTAAATTTGCCGAATGTGGTCTTCGTTGTCACACATGTAATTTTATATGTGCAGTTTTCAGCCTTCAAATTACAGTATTAGCTTTAAAAGTTAGTTGCAAAATTATGCAGGCCCAAATGGAAGTGGGTTTGACATTTTTCCCAGTAGCTTTCATGTACATGGATAGTGGAGGTAGACAGCCTTAAGTGGAATGACTTCCCAGCCTAACCTCTGCATCTTCAAAGACGGAGGCCTTTGAAGCCCATAAAAGGAAGCAGCACATGTGCTGGTAAACTCAGAACAGCCAGAAGCACAGCCCCAGAGGTAAATAACTTTTCAGGATTATTTTTAACTACATTTGGCTACTCTCAGTTCAGAATCCATAACTTTTACTCCACTGTGAAGTGTGATTTATACTATTTCCCTGCAAGATTTCAGTTTGGAATTTAGTGAATAAGTTACAAGCTGTGAAGGGGCACATTTTATTTGCAATTATGCAATTGCACAAATTGCACAATTTTAAAATTTATGTTTATGGGAATAAAAATAAAACAAAAAGCCTTTAGTTTCCTTGCAGTTAAAATTTACTAAAACTCTTTGGCTATATAGTACCAAAAAAAGTGATGAAAATTTGAAACATACTGTTCCAAAAAAGTAAACAAATATTTAAGAACAAAATTTAAACTATTTTTAAAAAAATAATTATTTGTCTTTAGGTAAGTTTCACTTAGTATCCCCTCATAAACCCTTGGCTTTAATTAAATATGGTGGTTTTGTTTTTTTCCCGCACCAGAAGCCAGTCACAAGGAATAAGAGAGATTGAAAAATTTATAAATGGGGACATATTTAAAAAGGTATGAGATTATTAGAACATGATCTCCTATGTGAAACAGTTTCAAAAAGAAAACATTTCAAATATTCTAGTGCTTGATGAATAGCTGAAAAAGTAAAAAGACCATCATATTTCCTGTCTAAGAAAACTGAGGGCAGACTATCTCCTAAATATCTTTTCCTGCTATCACATCTGCAGAAAGGAGGGGAATAATCAGAGTTTGAATACTTACTCAAAAGCTGCTTCATAAAAACTTTAGAATGGTAGAATAGACAGAACATGTGAAATCAGAACATTTAAGTCTGAAATATTGATAATGCTGTTTGATCTTGAACAATAAATAGAACAGAAAAAATAAGTAGAGGAGTGGAATACTAATGAGAAAGAAGGTAATTCACTTAGAAGACCAGCATTTTCATTGTGGTCAGACTGACTATAATAAAATGATAGAATTTATCTCCTAGTTATTTATAAGCTTTTTTCAAACACAAAGGTGGTCTTTTTTCTTGGCACATCTGTAACACAAAAACCATTTATCTCAAAGTTAGGCTGTATAAATCAGGTATTCAAACAACTACAATTTCCATTTAGGTAATGTTAGTTGAAGAGTTATAATATTCTATTCTTATTATGATTATATTTTATTTCTAAAATAACTAAAAATCATACCAATGTAGAAAAAAATCCACACATCTACAATATTATTTATTCACAAACAAAATATTTTTGTCACACTAGTGTAAGCTGAGTACACTCCATGATATATTGTGGAAAGAGAAACTAATAATATGTTATATCCATGATCCTATATAAAATGAGCTACCAAAACAATTAAAAACTAAAGAAGAATTCAGTGTAGTCAAGCAATTTCTGTTGTAGCAGTACACAGATATTAATATAATGCAGATGTGCATGTTTTCAGACACTCTTTATTTGTCTGAAGATCTGATGGTCTTTTCTAGACCTTGAACTACACATGGTGGTAGGCTCTTCCATAATTTAGTTCTTGCTCAGTCAAAGCCCTGTATAAAGAGAAAAGATTTTATCCAAATCTCGCAGTTGGTTTATAGGAAATTATTAGCATAATATAGCTATGGTTTACTGAATCCAAAATTCAAGTAACTTCTGTGAAACAGTATCATCAGGGTTTGTGGACAGACCTAATCTGTTTTCATGCTTAAAAAACAATTTTGCTAAGAAGGTAATGTGCTGATAAAAAAAAAAGAACACCTGAGGTCTTACTCTTAATTTTTTTAAGAAGAAGAAGTTGCCATATGTGTTACAGAAAAACATGAAAGCATTCAGTAAATCTTCCTTTTTTCCTAGAGAGAATGTTTAATCCTGATATATTTCCCCTTGAACCTGAAGAATAGGGAAAAAACCCCCCACCCTATTTTGTTTAAGCACACTTGGAACTGCTGAAAGTACTATAATGCACAGAAAAATAGCTCTATTTTAAAAAATATTTTCAAACTTCCAATGCTTGCTTTTGTTTCACAGTGGAATTAGCTGATTTCATGATGTATTCCACACTTTCACATTTCATAGTTCTCAAGTATATGACTTTGTTCTTGCCAAGACATTTGATGAAGATGTTTTTGGATTTGATGAAATCATCATAAAACACAAGAGGGAGCAAGTGCAGGGAGAAGCATCCTTCAGGCACACACAGAGTGGCATGACAGAATGGCTGGGGATCAGGCATGGGAGAAACACAGATTTCATGTACTAGCCCCAATCAGGGACACGACCACGTGTCCTATATCCTTGATAGGTCCCAGTGCACTTTGCTGTATAAATGTGTTGCACTAGGAAGTCTGAAAAAGGCTCTTTATGATTTTTCCAGTTGAAATACATTTACAAGTGACAATTTCAGCAAAATGAAATTAATCTTAATATATTAAAACTACGTCTATATGCACAGTTCTTCACTGCCAAGACTTTATGAACAGGTTACAATTGGAACTGCTTGAAAAAATCCTCATCAAAATCACTAGGAGAAGCAATAATATCTATGTGTATTACTATGATAAATAATTTTGGGATTTTTTAATAAAAACCATACCAAATAAAATAAACACCCCTTCTAAATATACAATTCATTTGGAATTTTCCAATTACATTTCTGCAATTTGGAATATTGAATTCTAATTGTCAAGGACTTTATTCAATAGTTTAAATGGAAATATTTAAATAATTTTTTAAAGAAGCCCTTAGTCTTGTCTGTATTTATATACCTTTTTTATTCTCAGTGAAATATTAATAAAGATTATCGAGTCATTAAAAGGTAAAAATAAAGTCAAGGCTGTTTTTAAAAGGTTTTTAATCAAAGATTCTAACTTTTCCACAGAAGATAAACTCTCAAATTTGAGGTTGTGGCTGAGGAGAGTCCAAGCACCAAAATAATATGCCAAATAAGAAGATTAACATGGATAAAAAGAATGTAGTAGCTTCCCAAATAAATAGTAATAACACTCAAGTAGATTACCTATTTTTAGAACTGTTTGTTCTATTTCTTGTTCTGGGATTTTTGATCATTAACATTCAGGTTTGAATGATCAAGAGAAGGATTTTATTTATAACACAGTAGGAGTATTTTAAGTGTGTCTGTCAGGGTTGGTTACATTTTCCCTAACATGCATTGTTAGCCATTGCTCCAAACAAATGTCACTTGTTTTCAAGTTTCAAATATTGATAGAAATTTCTGTGTCAGTATTTAAAATACCTTTTCTTCACTAATATTCATATGAAATCCTTTCAGGCTTTACTCTGTTTTAAAAGAGCAAAAAAAATTGAGAAATACTAAAGACAGAAGCAATTAAATGTTCAAACTTTCTTCAAACTACCTGTATACATGTTAGTGGACGTGCTGGTTGATGCACAACCAAATTGATGACAAAACCTGTAAAATTACAAAATTACTGCAGGCCCCATAGAAATAAAACCTGTCAAAGCCTAAAACTTCATGTTTCCAGACAACTGATGGTAAAGTTCAGCAAGACATTGTAAAGCTATTTTGTTGACAGTGTTACACAATGATATAAACTGAAGTTAAAGCACAGTTTCAAGAGTTCATCAAAGAATGAGTAGTTCTAGTCTCTCTGGAGTATGCTGTCCAGATTTTGGCCTTGCTTCTACCTTTGAGTAATAGATCAGTATATCTGTCACAACTTGGCAAGAAACTTGGCAGAAAGCTGTTTATCTATATTTTACATTTCCTGTTATGAAGACTGTATCTTCAATTTTTGGGGTATCTTTCAAGCAATTATTAGTTGTTAAATCAAGACCCTGTGAAGACCATTTTTCTTTTAAAGAGCATAAATTTCAAACAAACATGAAAACACATTAAATGCCCTCTGTTTTCAAGTACTGTACAAAAGTATTGTGGTTATAAGATGAATCAAAAATGATATCATGGGTGCAGGGGGTATGTTTTAATTCCATAGAATTGACAAGCACTGATAAAGCAGAATACATCTTGCATATGGTAAATATTAAGGATGGTGCCATTAAATATTGAGTATGAGTAGATATTATGCAGCCAGGTTCTTCAGTATTCTTCATCTCTCAGTGAAGACAACTCTTTCCTTAAATCCCATATAGATGAATATTGGAAGGATGTTGAAGTACATTTACTTGAAAAGTCACATTTTACTGCAGTTAATGTTCTTGTGATAGGATCAAAATAGTTGCACTAAACTCAGAGAAGATACTTGAATTTAAAGTAGTTGAGGGTCCAGACTTGTGTGAGCTGTTTGGATTCATCATTCCTAATTGCTTTCAGACCTGTGGAATGCTGCTCTCTCAATGTGAGAGAATGTCTGCTCAGCATAACTTGCATGAGAATTTTCATACCTAGAACCTTAGAATGGTTAAGGCTGGAAAAGTCCTTTAACATCATCAACTTCTACCATTAGCCCAGCACAACTGTGTTTCCCCACTCAACCATATCCCCATGTGGCACATCCATGTACCTTTTGAGATGTTCCAGGAATGGTGACTCCAGCACTTCCCTGAGTAGCCAGTTCCAATGGTTGACAAACCTTTCAGATAAGAAATTTTCCCTAATAGTCAATCTAAACCTCCCCTGGAGGAACTCGAGGTTGTTTCCTCTCTCCTTCTACTGATATCGGTTTTGTGTTATCTCTGAATTTTTATTTACTACCAATTATTTTATATTTCCTATCAATTGTTTTATATTTGTCCATCTAGCTAAAATATAAGAATATAAAAGAATATAAAGAATATATAAAGAATATAAAAGCTATTGATCCACCTTCTAACCTTCTTTGTGTTGGTGGATGCATAAGAGCATACAATAACCCCCAGGAGTTTATCATTCTTTCTCACTGTAATGACATGTAAATTTGTCATTGGTGAAACACAGTGCTGGGGAAACACTCTGTTTTTTCTGTTTGGATATGCACACTCTGTTTAACATTACTACAGAATCCATGAAGTTTGTGCAAGCTCTGTCTTTATTTTCTCTTTTGCAAAATACCCTAAAAATTTACCCTTTCTGTATCACTTTTCATTCCATTACTAACCTGTTTCATCTTCAGAGTCAATAAGAAAATACCAGTAATGGTAATGTGTTTTTTCTTAGACCAAGCAAGGCTGTTTGTCTGTTTCCTGAGAAAATACTTGGGAGGCAAACATAATTATCACTGTTTTCTTTTAGAAACCACCAGTTACTGAAAATAAATTCAGACTTGCCAAACAATAGGGAATATTGGCTTACTTCAGACAGATTCCTTCCTTGTATCATTTTATTTAATATCATTAAACTTAGCTATGCTGACTTAAAGCAGTTTGCATGATCACTAGAAGAAAGACTTTTGTCTTTAGACATTCTAACAGTGCAGATAGTAACCATAAGATAAATGAGACTTTGTGGGAGAAGATTCCACAGCATAACACTTTACTAATATTACACATGTAAAATTAGTAAAAAATTAATAATCTTAACGTGTTAAGTACTTACTATGTAACTAACATGTTACTAGTATATTTTACCAATATACTAAAATATTATCAATACTTTAATAATATCACAGAAGTTAAAAGCCTTTAGGGTGAAAAGATATGCACTAAACATAATTTAAATGTTTGTACAAAAAGTATGTATAAAATTGCACGTTGATCTTTAATCTTACTATATTTTATTCAGAATTCTGATGAGTTAAGGAAGGTCCCAATTTGTCATTCATATTAGCTAAGGCAGCACAGTGAGAATGACCTTTCCTCCACCTCTGTACATAGATATATCAAGGGCTATGAAACAAAGATACAAACACTGGCTTGAGTTTCTCATCCAAACTTTTGATGAAACTGGGGGGCTGAAGACAAGAACTAGCAGAGAAATCCTCCAAGTGAGGTGGTCTTGTTCTTTTAATCTTGCATGACTGGTCACTACTGGGAATCTGCCCCTGGCCACTGCAAGACACAGAATATGGGGTCTGACCTTGCTGTACAGTACCATCATTCTTATGCCATCTTTTCTTATGACTGTCCCTGTACAGAATATCCAATTCAAATTGAAGAAAACCCAACATTTCTCACAACCTCATGCCTGTTTCTATTTATCCCTAGGAGAGACAGAAGTAAAAGCTGAAATTTACAGTATTTATTAGCATTTAAGTTGATTATTTTGGCTGCTTCCTAACATACTAAAAATAGAGAACACAACTTTTTTGCAATTTTTTTTTCTTAATTGATCTTTCTGGAAATAGAATACAGTAAAGCTTGGGTCTGCTGGAACTCAGAGAAGAGATGAGCTTCCTTATTTTATTAGGCAGAAGCTCACACTTATTACTCACTGTAATAAGCTGTGGATGAGGTTGCAGTGGCAGGAATGTCTTTGGTCACTCCAACATCTGGGCTGGTGCTGTCAAGTCTGCCTGTTGCTCTCTCCCAAGTCAGATAGCTTGACTCTGTGCAGATTCATGGTGAAGGTAATTCCTCATGCCTCTGCCTGCAGGGGATGTAAAATTGTTCATCTCTCCCAGGGAATTAATTACACTTTACAGGGGAAGTCTTCCCCCAGTATCTTTCTCCTGTATGAAGGGAGAGACCTGATCCACAGAGTAGATAGCCAGATAATGCTGGGAGAAAACAACCTGGCTTTTCTTCCTTCTCCCTCTCTTTCCCTATTTCCAGCAAATATTAAATTGCAGTGGTAATTAGAAGGATGCAGTGATGAGAATAAGGAGGGCATCAATAATGGCAGCAAGTTTTTCAAAGGTGGTTTCCATCCAGGACTGTACTGGGAGAGTGCAGTATCCTTAATTTTGTTAGGGGATAAGGGCGTGTGCACATTTCTTTTGATAAATATGAACAAAGACATATCTGCAACACAAGCACCAATTGGGTTGGGAGGGTACAACCATATGTTATGTACCAGTGCAACCACGTTGTATACATCTCAGCTTATGCTGAACTAGATATTTCTTAGTTTTTCTTTCTTAACTCAACAAAAGCCAAAACCCTTCAACATTTAAATTAAAACCAGAGGATTTGGTGGTTTCTACATTAATCTGACCACAGAATATATAAAGAAAAAAAAATGCAAGTAATATCTCCATGAGATGAAATGAAATATCTGATGTGTAACTGCTGATGACTAGGAGTTAAGTTTAACATTTCTGCACACTATTTAGCTAGGAACAGCAGTGATAATTAGGGGAGATTTCTTATGGTATTTTCTCTTAGTTTCTCAGTGCCTAAAAAGCTTTGAGCTCTCACAGAATACTCTCAGTAGCTTTCACTCTCCTTCTGCTCTCCAAGGCAAGTATTCCTAAACTGGCAGCAAAGCCAAAATTTAAAGACAAAACAGATTTATGCAACTCTGAATACATCTCACTAATCTGAGAAACTGACCTCAAAGAGAAAGGAGTTTGAAGAAAGATCTGGGCCTAAACAACTTGGATTTGGAAAACAAAGAAGACTAAGCAACCAACATGCATTGGGATTATTAGGGGAAAAAAAAGGGAAAAAAGAACTCACAGATCACAATTTTCATGCACACTTTTCTAGAATGGAAATTCGTTTCACCCCAATTTTATTTTTAAAAGCTTCCTTATTAGTTGTTTTTAACATCTAATACCATGAAAAAACTAGAGAGAGAGACATGCTTTTGATTCTGTTCCTATAAAATTTTATGTCCTGGCAAGACTTCCATTTTTTCAAAAATGCCTGTAAGCCAAGACTATCAGTTATTCACAGAGCCTTTCATGCAGCACTTGCTGTCCAGTGTCTACATGATCTTGTGGTCTATTTAGTCTGGTCTAAGGCCATAGTTCTTAGGTCTGCATTGGTGAGTAGTGTCCAATGAAAGAAAACCTGTAGAGGTAAGCAGCTGAGGAAGTGAGATCTACATTATATGCATTTCAGAGGCTGTGTTTTTTTAGCTAGTGGGGTGCCCTGGGCTGGATGTATTAGATGTGCTCCATGTGATGCAGTTTATTTTTATCCACCTGCTCCTAGAGCCTGCTATTAAAATATAGTAAATAGGAATGACTAGGAGATTTGCCTCAAAAAATGCTTTGGATTTGTACTAATCTACTAATATAGATACATTAGGAACCTGGAAAAAGAGGAAATCTCAGTAAGGGAGTTCTGCAACAACCCTTCTCAAGGGATGCTTTAGTTAGTTTTACTGGTTTTGTCAAGGGAAGGTGGGAACTTAGCCTTTATTGATCTTGATTAGACATTAGAGTGATTTGCTAATCTTTCTTCAAAGATTAGCATTAAAGATTTTATTGAATTCATTATAATTACCACTATGATATTTTTTTACTAAAACTGCATTGCTGATTCTGAGTAGAAAACAAGATCACATACAGCTTTCATCTTGAAGGGTTTCCACTTCCCTTTTTGCAGAATAAATATTCTATTCAGCCCTTGCTGATGCTTTCTTCCTCTTTCCATTCTTGATATTTTCATTGGCAGTATTTAGTTCTTGCATGGTATTCTAAAAAAGAGAACATTTCTCCAAATTTAGCTTAGTAAGACATTTTTTCCCTCTCTCTCACATTCCCTACTTTTCTTAGTCTGACTATCATGATTGTTCTGAACTTCCCAGCTGCTAGTCCTTCTAGAAGTGGCAGAACTGACAATTATAAAGACTGTTTTCACATCTGTTTTCAAGACTACATGTTTAACTTGAGTAAAACCATGATAAGCACAACAGTAGGCTTTAAGTGCTTGTAATATTTGAGAAACAATGATTTTTTTCCTCAGAGAGAAGAAATCTCATATTACAAGGGACAAAAGAAACAAAACCCCCCAGGGTAAATAATAGCATTATGTGTAGTTTTTTCTCATCATAAGAGTGAGAGTAAAGGAAACTTAAGATAAATACTCCATTATTTATAAAAGCAACTCCAATTAGAGTTTCTGTATAAACAAATTTTAAAGTTGCAAGGAACCTCCCCACTGAACTAATTAGATAACTGTGGAATTTTTTCCTTTGGAACAAAAGTTTATGCTGATAAACCAATCCAAAGTGAACCTCAACATATAGCAGAAATCAGCATTGCTTGTAAAACTATTTTTAAAAAAATCATTACTTGATTTACTAATTCGATTTTTATAAATGTCAAAGGAACAGGGCAACTGCATCCTGTTATAAAAGTGGGCAAAAAAGGAAAAAGTATATTTTTTAAGTCACTTGAGAGAAGGTGGTAATGAACAGATACCTGACAAACTATACATAGCAAATATTTGTGGGCAAGATCAAAGAGTAGTAACATATAAGGGAAAAAGATACCAGCTATGTCTCTTCAAAAAGAGGTGAGGTAAAAATAAAAGGAAGCTGAAAAAAGGAGTATATGTTCTGTTAAGATCTGAGGACTCAAGCAGTTTTGTTCACCTAAAACTGATTGGTAACAGACCTGAAGATTCAGCAGATGACATATTCAGAATAAAAAACAGGAACTGTTTTATCCTGCCTCCCATGACAAACTGATATTTAAAGGTAACATAAGGTAAAAGAGATATACATAGCCAAGTGAACAATTTTGGAGAGCCTTATTTTGTCATTTGACTAATCAAACAAGAAAAATGCAAAATTATCAATACTTGATATGAGTCCAACTTCCATGTCCTTTACTCCATACTAGATTTGTAAGATTAGTTTACATACTGGAGAAAGTAGAGAATAAAACCAGCTTTTCTGAGGGAGAGGCAGGCATCTAGAATGCTTCCAAGGTATCACAGAAATTTTTTAAACAAAACTTCTAGGTGTTCAAAGTGATAAATATATCAAGGATAGGTACTCTTTTACATGGAGTTTCCATTTCAAGTTGTTTCCTCTTTCCTTATGTTCCTCTATCCATACTATGTTTAGTAACATAGACATACAAATATATATCAGGATAAGGTTTATAAAACACTGTCATATCCACAATGCTTTTTTTTTTTTTTTGTAGTTTCTTTTGTCTTTAATATATCAAATTTTGCATTGGAAAGGGACAGTATTTTTACAGTATGTCTAACCAGGATCAATGTTTTAATTGTCTTGGCTAGGCTCCCAGGCATCCTATTTTCAGTGAACTCACCCTTTCAATTATGTGCCAGCTTAGTTTTAAAGACGATATTATGGTAAATTCTCAGTTACTTGGTTTTCTCTGTGTGCTAAGGAGACATGGTATTTATTTTCCTTCCTTACAACTCAGGATAGTAAGTATTGATTCCATGCTGGCTGTCATAATTACCTGGAGGACACCTAAAGGCAAAAGTTAAGAACTTAAAGGGCTAGCACAAAGTTATTATGCCAATCTACGGGGGATTCAAAGCAGAGCACAAATAGAAACACTGAAAGATGCAGTTCTGCATATCTGGGTAACCCACAAAGCACATTAGTTATAATTTCTAAAGATCAAAGTGGTTTTTAAATTTTTTTTCCCATCTTGCAGTTAAAAAGGATGAGCCTTCTCACAAAACTTCTCCTTTTGGAGAGAAGGTGCTCCTGGCTCCATAGTGGCCCTTGTGGTTGAAACAGTTTGAGTAAACTGTACATTTTATCAGCCTGATAAGATGAAGACTGTTCATTTTAATCAGTACTACCCTCTTAGATATACTTCCCATATTCACCTTCTTCCTACATGAACTTCAAGGAATAAGGGAAGAAAATCCTAGTACCAAAGGACTGAAATAATAATAATCTGCAGATTATTATGACCAAGCCTGACACAGAGTTCTGTTACTGCAGCAGGGTTCCTAATGGAGATCAACTAGAAAAAAATACTTAGGACTGCATAGGAAGACAAGTTCCTTCTGAAAAGGAGCTGTAGTGATGCAAAACAAGTTCTTCTTCAAAGTACAACTGTACCACTTGAAACATTTCAGGTCCTTATTAAGAGCCTTATAGCTAAATACCACCTATATATAATGGTTTACATTTATTTTTGTCACTGACTCAAATTTTATAATCAAATTCTCAACTCCTCCTATATTAGTAATAAATGGGGGGGGAGAGGGGAGAGGAGCTGGAGATTATGTTTTTAGATTAGGGTCATTCAGAGAAAATTTTCAAATAGGTTACAGTAATATTTTTGAGAAATAAGCATCCCAGGTAACACAAATCTTAAGACTTGTGAATCTCAGCACTTAAAGCTACATTCCTCAGTAAGAGAGAAAACCCTCATGAGTCAGAGCAGCTGTAATAAAGGACTGTGATGCCTAGATAACTCTGTTGAGAAAGATGCAATTCCATTGGCATTTCTGAGGACATGACAGATATTATTAAAACATAGAATGAGGGATCTAGCTTTATACTGTAATTTATTTATGTCACAGTTAGAAATTAATACAGTAAGTGATTTACAGTGAATACAACTCAAGAAAATAAAAGTTTCACCAAAACACATTTCTCTTTTAAGCAGATCTATTCAGCTAAAAGCATGCATAACTGAATTTCTCCTTCCACACTTGCAGTTCAGAAATTTAACCTCATAAGCAGATGGAAGCAATCATATATCACATGGGGTTTGAGAAAACTAGAAAAATGAGCTGGTCTGCAAGATGAAAAATCCTGAGAACAACTGAGTTATAAGCTCAGTGTTCAGGTCCAGTTTCTCAGTTCATGAGATTTTTGCTCACATTGCAATAAAGTTCTCCCATTCCAGCATAGTTCAAACTGGAATCAGCACATTTAAAGCCTATTGGAAGATTTGAAGATTAATCCTAATGTACATAACTAAATGATCTCCCAATACCACCCTGTGAAAGATGACAATTTTTGGGGGCAGACCTTCAATCCTAAAAGTTTTCTTTCCCACCTTGAGCTCTCTTCCCCCCCCACTCCCTGTTGTTTTGGGGTTTTTAATTTTTTTTCTTTTAATTTTTTTATTTTTTATTTTTCCCAGGTACCAGTATTTATAATTCAGGTTTAGTCTCTACTTTGTAATGGAATGAGTTTGTTAATTAAATGCTTCACAACTTGCTTCATTTATCCAGCCCAAAGAAATCCTTAAGGTCTCCTACCCATCTGGAAGGTTGTTAAAGGATCCTCTGTGGATTATCTGCTTGCTGTCCAATGTGCATATCCAGGCATGTGAATCCAGAATCGATGGAGATCTTCATTCTCCATCAGTGACTTGACTTTGTGCTGCCTGACTAACAGCCAGAAGCTGAGTCAGTGTAAAGGTTAAACAGAACAAGGGAACACTATGGGAACAGCAAGGAAGCTTCTCAAATCTTCAGGATTAACTAATGATGGGAGAATCGGGAGAAAACATTTGCTTTTTGTAGGCTCTCCAAAGATTTATGAAGTACATTGTAGAGCATAGGGTACAGAGTCAATCCTCTCTCAGATGAATTTGAGATTATAGTTTCTTTTAAATCACTATTTTCTACCAGTTACTTTTTCCTTCAAACTTAGATGGGAGAAAGAGAGGACAAGCAAAGTCTAAACATGTCAGATCATAATCAGCAGCAACAGATACCAGACATACTTCACCTCACCATAACTTTTCATCAATCCAGCCCAGTCATGCTTCTCAATTATGGATTTATTTTAAGCTCCAAAATTCATATGGGTACACAGTGTGCAACACTCACACATCCTGAAGACCGGGTCCTGTAAGTATCCAACAAACTCCACAGATGCCACAGAGCATGTTGGATTATACCCAAAAACACATTTGGATTCCCATGCTATGAATCACGCTGTGAATCAAGGCCTAGTTTGGTGTAGCACAGCTAGCTTTGTTTTACTGAAGAAATTACTGTTAATGCAGAAGAAAGTACATAAATAGGGACTGTACAGAGGCACAGGAGGTTTCCAAACAGAAGCATAAACACCACACATTGACACAGCACCTACTACCTGCTATTACTGGAAGAAAAAGTAATTCCTTTGCATTCTTAATTCCTAAATAACTTTCTTAGAAGATCTCTTGTGCATGGTAAAATAAGGTTTAATGTAGTGTGATTCTGTGATATAAATCATAGATTGGCAATGAGGTTATGAATTGCCAATGGTAATGATGGTAATTATATGTCAGTTTGTCACATGATGCAGTTGATGTGGCTGGGTAAAAAGCAGTAGAATGAAGCTATAGATTTTGTAAAAGGTGTTTAGTCAAAGAAATACAAATTAACAATGGAAGTGTAACACATATTATGCACTTTAACATATAGCTTGCCTGTGTCATCTCTTAAAAGGTACTGTCAAGACATTTGCACAAAGCCTTCAGTATTGCTCAAAATACAAGGATAGGAATGCAATTCAGTTTAGGGAGTAAGGTACTATTAGCAGTTTGGAAGATAGGATGTAGAGAGCTCTGTGATACACAGTATTCAGGGTCATGTCTAGCTTTATAGTTTATTATATTACTGGAGCTTTTAGAGAGTTAAGAAAAATAAGCCTTTAGCCTCCTATGCTATTAGCAATGATTCAGTTCTTCTAAAGTAATTTCAAAGGAAAATCTTCACTCTTAAGTTTTATGACACTGAAAATATTTTAGAGAAGTTTTATGTATTTTAATATTTTAACTGAATTTTTCAGCAGGCATCATATTCGTGAAACACTCCTGGTTTTAGAATAGTTATCACTGGAAATATAAAAGTACTGCACTGTCAAATTAATTCCAGATTTAAGGTAAGTCCAGGTATGCAGAAATTTACCTCCATGACCTAGGTTTTTTATTACACAAAAACAATATATGTAGCAAATCAGCATAATGTACAGAATAAATTTCCCTAACTCTGCCTCCTGAATTTGAGTTCATTGATTGATGAATTTCCTGGCAAAGAAAATAAGTTTGATGAGATTATCAGGAGTCTGTGACTCTGATTCTAAGAGAAGATTTGGTTGGTATAAGTAGACACTGCTGTATTTTAAGGGTCATGAGAGTCTGACAATGAAATTATTTGATGAGAGTGAGGGTGCTGGAAGACAGCAGCAGAAATGACATAAGAAGGTGTCACAAGAATGAAAGTTGTAAATGATGCAAAAGTAAAACTAAGTGAGCTGTTGCTAGCAGTGTTTGTTCCTGAGGTGAATGCAAGAGTTTTACAGAAAACATTGCAGGCTAAAAAGGTCTCTTTTACTAAATATAAGCATTTCCTCTCTCTTGGATTTCCCCTGTTAGGCAATGGCACTTAACTCAAGGAACAGGAGCCAAAGACACAAATTTTAAGGCAACAAAAACCTAATGAGGAAATACTTTGTTACAGGCTTGTTTCTTCAATGAAGCAGCCTCTGAGCCAACTACAAATACATATTAAGATTGGTACCAATTAGTATTAACTATTTAGTAGTAGCTGCAATGTAGGTTATTGGTATTGAATTAGACTATTTTTCAAAATGTTCATAAAAATTCAATATGAATAATATTCACATCAAATCTTTTTTGTAAATAAACACAGAATGGCATATTTTAATATTTTTTGCATTAAGTTCCTATGTTGAATGAGAAAATGTCTTGATGCATTGCCATCTTCAGAGCCACCATAAAATTAGGATGACATTTTGTGATTTTATCCAGTGTAACTGAACCCCTGAGTTGCAGTATCCCCCATGATAAGATTTTAATGTTGAAACGAAGTTTCTACGAGGCATGCACAGTTGCAATGAAATAACTCTAAACATACAAGCCAAAAAAGCACACACAAAACCATTCCCCCATCCCTCCTCAAACACATCTATTCTAAGAAGAGCATAATGTTAAATATCCACCCTTTAACTATGCCAGTGTGGTTTTGTGGTTTAATATACTATAGTATGTGAAAGGTGAAATAGAGCTATAGCAAATATTTGTCTGCATGCCCACAAAAAGTTAAATATACCTAAATATAACAGCCTCACTAAATCATTCCAAAGCCCATCATCAAAAAATACTGGAGGATGAGCTCACTCACAAGTGAACTTTTATATATATATATATACATGTGTGTTGGTTTGCCTTCTCCCCCTCCTCCCTTGGACTATGGAAGTCCAAAAAGCTCATGTACACACAACATCTGGGCAATGCCCACACTCAATATGAAGTAGCACAGACATCTGTGACTAATATCCAGATCATTCCATTTGTTGGACTCAAGACAATAAAAACGGTGGATAAGGTTTGAGGAATTTTTTTGAGGATTTGTGGGTGGCCAGCCAGTATGACTAAGATGCAGGCACTTTCTAACTGCTTCAAACAGACTTCAGTCTGACTGGTCAGTGTCCCACATGGTCAGTATGGAAAAAGTGGGAATCAGTAAAAAAAACTCCCATCCCACTGGATTTTAAGTATTTCCCTGCATAGCTTATTCTTGATAACCCTTCCCCTCAAAGTCATACAGCCAAAATAGAGGAGTCAGGAACTACTTTGGTACATTGTGGTCACAAGTTTGTTAGCAAATTGAAGGGAATTCAGACAAAAAAAAAGTCAAGAGTTGCAAAGGAGTCTGGAAATGTCAAGAGAAGGATTGAGATAAGTATGTATTTTTGCCATTTGAGAAATATATGAATAATGTAGAGTTCTAAAAAGATTATCTACAAAAACTAAGAAAGCATAATATGAGGGAACAATTGCAAAATTATTTAATTATAATGCAGCCTCAATAAAAGGAGCATTTAGGGAAAAACAATAAATCCCTATTTCCATCAAACTGTAGGGTAAAATAAACTTCTGTTCCAATATCTTGCAAAGTGATTTATGTAACTGGTTTGCATGTGTGAATCTGTTCTTTCTGCTGACTGCAAAAAACCCAGAGATGTAGTTAAGTCAAACAGCAAAATGAGGGAAAGTGTTACCTATAAGGGTGGTGAGGCAATGGAACAAGTTGTCCAGATGTGTTGTGGATGCCCCATCCCTGACAGAGTTCAAAGCCAGGTTGGATGGGGCAGTGAGTAACCTGGTCTAGAGGAAGGTGTCCCTACCTGTGGCAAGAACTTTGAAACATCTTTAAGGTCAGTTCCAACCCAAACTATTCCATGATTAATAAGCCATTATTAATTTATTAAGGCAGATGAGGATCTCAAGAAAGATAGAATCCAGGAATAGACTCCTAAACTATATAATAAAAGCCTCACAACAACAAAATACTAAAGAATCATGCTGAACCTGTATGATGTGTCTCACTCAACAGTGTTGTAATGATGCAGTTTGCATTTGAAGTTATCTTGAGATCAGTGGTAAGTGATGTGTACTGTGATGCCCTGCCACTACATCTCACAGGAAAATCAGTGTGAATATATTTCAGTTATTTGAAATCTTCATAAGGACATGAATAGTCAGGTATGTGCAACCCAGATTACTCTCAGTTCAGATATCACACATGCTTTTATCAATTTACACTTCCATTCTGTTTTTGAAAGTGCAGGAAATGAAGCATATGAAATTGGTAGGTTCTTATGCTTGTGTATTGTCCAGCTGTCATTCAATAGTTCTTCAATCCCTGTAGAGTGGATTGATCTATGTACAAGAGAAGTCTCTCCTCTTTCCAAGTCATAATTGGATTCCACCTGCCTTTTTATATGTTAATTTACAGTCAAGACAAGACTATGAGGGGTACTTGCTCTAAAAGCAAATATTAGACTTTAGATTATACTGACACTGGAGTTTGTAACTTTAACTGCAGATAAACTTCAACAGAGACTAAGAACATTCAGATTCAGTAAGCTTCTGAAATGAAACAGAACCAAAATAGACTTGAGAGAGCTGCTAAAAGGATGGGGTCATAACCAGGATATAATTTATTGCCAAATCAAAAGCATTGATTTCAACAAGAATGAGAATCCAGACATAAAATATTCCCACAATCCACCTACATTAAGAAGATTTTGCTGTGAGACAAACTGCAGGTTGAGGTTTGGGCAGATATGACCAATTTAGGCAAAGGAAGAAAAGATGAAGACGGTTTCTGCTGACTCTGAAAAAGAAATATTGACTAAGAGCCAAGACTTCCCTGCAATTCAAGAATCTGTACCATAGAGCTTCAAGTGGACATGACTACCCACCTCACCAGATGTGTCAGTTGGTAGCTATTTATCTTTTGATATAACAGATTTTATTATAAGTAAGTGGTCTTATGCTAAGTTAATTCCTTTCATTTATTTTTCTGCATTATACTCTGAAAAGTACCACAGCAGATTCCACATGGTATAAGTGGTACAAAGACAGCTAGATTGTAGGATTTATACAGAATCACAATCTCCTTCTGTGCTCTATGTTCCCTGCCTGAACCTAAGCAACAGTATTAAATGCTCTTATCTGTCCTTACCTGCTTTCCTGTTTTTCCTTCTATGGCAACTCTTTGCTGCTCTTCTAGTTTCTCAAACTGACCAGCTTCATGTAATAATTTCCTACCACATGGTACACCCTAACCAGCCTTTTGTCTTTATCACCAAGCAGATCACTTCCCTGGCACTACCTTTTTGTTTCATCTACTCAAACTTGAAACAACAATATCCTCTTTGGGTAGAATGCAAACCAATTTTATGAAGTGGAGCTGTGTTACATTAATTCTTATAATGCATGAAAGTGTGTCATAGAATTTCTCTAATCAGTATTTTCTCTGTGTGTTTTAATTGCAACATTTCAGTGGCAAGAGATCCACAAGCACAGAACTACAAGTCAGTCAGTCTCATGTCTATGCCTGGCAAGATCATGGATCAGACACTCCCGGAAACTATTGTAAAGCACATGGAAAATAAAGATGTGATGGGTGATAGCAAACATGGCTTCTCTAAAAACAAAATTGATGGCCTTCTATGACTGACACAGTGGTAGTGGATGGGGGAAGAGTGACTGACATCTACCTGTACTTGTGCAAAGGATTTTACACTGTCCCACATGACATCCTTGTCTCTAAACTGGAAAGTTACGGATTTGATGGACAGACCACACTGTGGACAAAGAACTTTCTGGATGGCTGCACTCAGGGCTGTGGCTGGCAGCAGGATGCCCACAGGAGAGCAGTGATGAGTGCTGTTCCTCAGGGGTAGGTGTTGGAACCAGCGCTGTTTATCTCTTTGTTGGACACATGAAAGGAATTGAGTGCACCCTCAGCAAGCCTGAGCATGGCACCAAGCTGTATCAACATTATCACTCCATGTTGCCACAACTTCTTGTATTCCTAACATGGGAAAGGATCCTCCACAACCATGTGGATAACACACCAATACACCAAAGTTTTGGCAGTGGCTGGGCAGTGCTTACACAGCACTGAGGTTTTCTCCCCCCGACTCTGCCTCCCTCCGAGAGCAGAGCTGAGGTTTACAAGAAGCTGGGAGGAGACAGCTGAGTCATACTGGCCAAAGGGATATTCCACACCATATGACATCATGCTGAAAAGTAAAACTCAGGGAAAGAAGGAGGAAGGGGGACATGGTTGTGGTATGTGTCGTCCAAAGCAGATGTTATACTTTTTGAAGCCCGTGCTTTAAAGGAAGTGGCTAAACCTCTGCTTGCTGATGGGAAATAATGGATAAATTCCTTATTTTTCTTTAGAGTGTTGTCCTGGAAGACTGCCTGCTGCTATCCTAAACAAGGAGGACTCACAGCACTATTTATGTTGCAGAAGTTTTAATGACTTTTTTCCTGTGTTAAAAGCAACCCAGGTTGCTAAAACTGGGCTGGGGATTGCTAAGAAGTGTGATGGCACTACTATCTTGAAATTAAACCACATATCTACAGCACTGTCTGCACCAAATGTTTTGGCATTTTGCCCTCAGATTGAGTGATCTTTCAAACACTGAGAGATGTGTCCTTCTGAACTGCTTGGGAAGATTTCACGTTGCTCTGCAGTTCTGAGGTGAGTTCTGCTCAGACCTTCACCAGAGAACATTTTGTTATCCTGAATTTTTGCTGCTGGTCACCTCAGCAGTGTGGCACAGCAGCTGTCTGCCCATCTGTTTATCTCATGGGCTCAGAAAAAAGGACTCTAAAGCATGAAAAAAAAGTCCACCCAAAGCAAATTGTCTATATCACCAGTCTTCTCCAGTGGTAGATAAATTGCCCAAAATATTGACAAAACTGATGTGAAATTCCCCAGCAGGGCTTTAGTTGAGAGGGCTGATGCCAGAATGTGGAAGGCTGTCAAATACATCTTCTCAAGCAGTGTATTTGCAATCACTAAATTAAAATTGTTTCTTTACCCCATTGAAAATGATGTGAGGATTTTCATGGAAAAAATGACTAATGGGATGGTGAGAGAGAAACCTTGGAATTTTCAGAGTGACTGCAGAGGCTGCAGTCATGTGCTCTTATGATGCATCCCAAAGTGTAGCAACACCAGAGACCTTTTGCAACAGCAAAAAGAAACACCAGATTGATCAGAGGATGCTGAACACTTCATATAGAGCACATGTCATGAGGACACAATTGCAAAATCATAGCAAAAAGACATACCTGTGTAGACAATGTCCAGTAAAAAGCCTTTAGCTCATTGCTAGTGAAATCACCCCCACTATCCTGTTGTATCTGTCCAGTCCTGCCCTGTTGGGTGGTTTTTAGCACAGTAGAAGCAGGAATACCTTTCAGGAATACCTGAAGTACAAAGAGATCCTCAAAACCAAGGGCAGGAGGCAGTAGGCCCTCAACCAGTAGGCTTCTTGTAAGCTTTGGGAAACATATAAAATCACTTTGGTATAATTTGTTTCATGCTTTTTAAATGGAATTTAGAAGGAGATAAATTAAAGATACAAGATGCAAAATATCTTTAAAAAAATATTTCCTTGGATTTTCAAGTTGGCCTCCAAGTTCCATCCAAATAGAAATGCACTAATAGGGTAAGAAATGCATTCCTTATTTCAGTATGCACCATCTGCTAATGATTAAGTGTCTCAGCTCAGCCCCAGCTTCTCTCCCAGGATGGGTGCAGGTACATTCAGAACTGCAGCATGTCAGATGTTCCACAGAATGATGAAACCCAAAAAAAAAAACCAAAAAAAACCACAGGGAAATTATGCACAGAACATTGTTTAAAATGCTCTGCTGTCTCTTGCATTATTTCCTGAAGCTTATTATACCAATCACCTGGAGCATAAATCTGTCTTCAGCATCAGTTCTTCTCCTCTAAAGCAGCTCCCCATTGCCCTTGACTGTTGCTTTTGTATACAATTCTTTATCAACCCTGATTGGAAACAGCATGGGAACCAACACTTACCATCTCCTTATGCTGCTTAACCCCTCTGCACCCAGAACATTGCTGAACATTGCACATGAGGATGTAATGCTTTGAGAAGCAAAGGATTCTCTCCAGTGCTGAGCCAGATAAACCCTCCTCATCACTGGCACTGCAGGGTGATCCAGATGTCCCATGAAAACAAACTTAGAATTTCAGAGTTTCAAGGCTGCCAGTTATGAACAGAGACAAAAGCATCCTGCTGTATGAGTCCTATGGAGCTGACAAGAAAAAGCAAAGTTTGGTCCCTTATAATCCCACACATGCATCACAGCCACCTACTAGTACAGGCTGGGGGGCTATGGCAAGAATTATAGATATACCTCAAATGTAAAATAGATTCAGTCCCAGCACAGATAATCTCCTCCCATTTTAGTACCAGTATTAGCACTAGTTATGGCTGTGTTGCAGAGAAAACAAAGTGGGTTTTTGCTGTTTTAGTTTAAAACACATAAAAAGAAACTAAGGGGATATATTTTATAAAAATATAATTTTAGGTTAATACTTGGAAAATGAATGATTCACAGGGTGCACTGCAGGTCACAGGGAAAGCATAAAGCCTTTCATTCCCAGGCATCACTGATTTGCTTTCATTTGTGCTCCATGATTATATACCTAAATCTTTAAAAGCTTTGAATTTTGATCAACTGAAGCATAATTTTATAACATTAAAGCAGATGTTTCACAGGAGAAGTAGGATAAAGAATAAGGAATGTTTCTGCACAAAATACATTTGAATCTTCATAAATGAAGTAACACAAAACTTTTAATCCCTTAACTGATTTAATGGTGTGACTGTATAACAACTTTATGTTTTGCTTTATTTGGAAACTACTTAAGTACCACATATATAGAAATTCAATGTTTCTAATTTTATAATTTTAAACTGATGTTTGGGGTAACATTATATAATCTGCCATAGATAACTTATTTGCTAAAGAAAAGAGAGGAATCAGTAAAAATCAAATTTACTGTCATATGAATACAAAGTGTCTTAAAAGTGACTCATATAAACCAACTGGCTTTAAAAAGTCAACATTAGATGTATTCCTAAACCACAAATGTGGATAAGACTATGACAATATCCTCCAGCAATTTATAATTTCCCTCAACTTATGCATTACATCAGCTCCAAGATATTCCTATATGAGTTTAAAGTTTAACTAATGACCAGAAATCTTTATTCACTTTCTCCAAATCACATATTTTTCCTCAAATGTCAGATATTCTGAATAAGAATTTTTTTCCAGTCAAAGCAAATACAGTGAAAGGAGTGCTACTCTGGGTCCAGCTTCCCACAGTACCTTCAGCTCAGACTCCTTAAATTATGATGGAAATGTGAATTTTTAGATTCTGTGTGTTGAGGTTAAACCTTCAGTAGTGGCCCTGATCAACAGAATCACCAGCCATGTAATTTATGAACAAATACAGACAATGACAGATATGACAGCTATAACTGCTGTAAATATTTAATATTCTTCTGCCTGAAATAAGACAAAGAACAGAAAAAATATCCAATTACTTACTTTACTGCTCTAATAATTAGATTATTCTTTGAGAAAGAAAACTACAATATTCCTTTTTCTCTCTCTCCCTCTCTCTCTCTCTGTATATATATATATATATGTATATAATACATGTAGGTTACATATTTTTTTCTCTACTTATTCATATGTAGAACTATATAACTCATTTAAATATGAATAACTATTTAGTCAAATTATTCTTCTACATAACAGTTTTGACATGTTTACAAAGCTAGCTTGCTCTTCACTCCATATGTAATGGACACCAGATGGAACAGCTCCAGTGGAAATTGTGCTTACTTTTAATTTAATACTCAAATAGGTAAGTTTTAAAATTTAAAAATTCATTAAAGAACTCATTAAAAAATTTAAATTCCTGAAAGCAGCAATGTATTTATCTTAAACTCTTGCTTAACTGACTGGCACAGATTTCTGCCCTGTTCTCAGAAGGCAGCTGTCCCCCTCTCCACATGAGAGTTGCATTATAATTATAGGAGTGTAAGTCCCATGCCTGTTTTCTTGTTTTTTCATGATGATTATTATCTGAGGTCTCAGATTAAAAGTGCACCAAAACATTCTCAGCACATTTTTCAGGTATTGTCTCCCCAATCCAATGCCCTTGTGAAAGCTCATAAACCCGCCTTGGCACTTGGCATACTCTGTTCTTTTACCCAATCCAAATATCCTTCTTATAAATCAAACTTTTAAAATGTCTTTTTCTTATGAAAATAATTTTATTTATCAAAGCTATGCATGCTATTTAGCAAATAGCATATAGAAACTAACAGATTTATAAAAATTCCTTAAGATCATAGAGTTCAACCATAAACCCATTACTTCCTCAGCCACTCCTTTCAGGGCTTCTGTTCCACATCCTTCACCAGCTTCTCTGGACATGTTCCAGCACCTCAATGTATTTCTTGAAGTGAGGGGCCCAGAACTGGACACAGGATTTGAGGTGCAGCCTCCCCAGTGCTGAGCACAGGGGACAATCCCTGCCCTGGTCCTAGCTGGCCACACTATTGCTGACACAGGCCAGGTGCCATTGCCTTCTCGGCCACCTGGGCACACTCTGGCTCATGCTCAGCTGCTGCTGACCAGCATGCCCAGGTCCTTTCCTGCTGGGCAGCTTTCAGCCACTCTTCCCCCAGCCTGAAATGCTGCAGGGGCTGTTGTGACCCAAGAGCAGGATCCACCACTTGGCTTTGTTGAATCTCATAAAATTTGCCTCGGCTCATCAATCCAGTTTATCCAGATCCCTCTGCAGAGCCCTCCTGCCCTCCAGCAGATCAACACTCTCACCTAACTTGGTGTCAATTGAAAACCCACTGAGCATGCACTTGACCATCCCATCCAGAATCCTGTCAAAGGAATTGAACAGGGCTGGGCTCTGCCTCGAGCCTTCTGGAACCCCATGGGTGACCAGCTGGACACAGCACCCTTCACCACCCTCTCTGGCCATGGCCATCCAGCCAGTTTTCTACTCTGAAAACCATAGTTCTTAAAGCATCTACAAGGGCACTTCTGCCCAACAGACTATGGAAGTATCTGTGGAGCCCCTTTTATAGATTTGCAACTTGAGTTGTCTTCTGGTAGGAAAGAATCCTTTTAGTATACTTGCAGGACTTTTTTTCAAATTTCCAGTTTTTAAATTTTTTAAAAATTTAAATTGCATAGAAATTTATTTTTATTCTTAGCATTTAAAGAAACAAATGGTTATACAGAGAAAAACAAAAACAAAAACATATCCCCAGTATCTGTAAAGTTGTCTCATTTTAAACAACAATTTTCACATCTTCTTCAGTGAACTTTTTAGGTTAAAAACACTTTCTGGACAACAGTTTTTCCTGTTACCTAGTTAAACTTGCTATAACACTTTTTAAACTTGATAAATAATGCATAGCAAAGCAAGATTATGGTGGGTGAATATTAATGGCAGGAATTAGAGCACAGAAACGAATCTATAGTCAGAGAACACTAAAGCACAGAGTACTAAGTGACATAAGTAGGCTAATTGGATGCTTCTAACAGGAACTGCTTTTCTGCAAACATTAGATTCACCTGACAGAGTTTTATTTGACAGCTCTTGGATGAGAAAGTAAGAAAATGCTTCTCTTTTGTGTCAAAGTAACAGATCTGTGCCTTGACATCAAGGAAAAAAACAACCAAACAAACAAAAAAGGAAGAGATGCACCTTGTATCATAACGGCTTATTATTTTCTTCCTCATTTATTTCAAGAATCAAAATAATTCTTCTTACTCTTCTCACAATCCTTCTCCCACCCTTGACAAACACTCAGAGTTGTAGAATGAGATAGATTTTAAAAAAACCAACTATTTAGCAGTACAGTGTCTTGATCAATGTTTGCACATGGTCCAGGTGACCTAGTTTAAAATAATATAGTTTCCCTTCTACTCACAAAGCCTGGAATCAACTTATAACTTGTGGAATTTTTTGGTTTTACGACTTCATTTTTTTAAAAAATTGATAGCCACATGCCTTCCTCAGCCCAATGAACTGCAGAGGCACAGATCAGTGCTAGTCAGTAGCCCAGTGAGCTCACTAGCAAGTGAGAGATTGAGGGGGAAAGAGGAGCAGCAAGAGCTGACAGTCTCCTCAGAGCATTTCCTAGGTAAAAGTGGGAAATGCCTTCATTGCTTTTGACAGAAACCTGTCTAAAAGCTCACCTGCTTAGCTTTATCAAAGTCCAGAACCAAGGTGAGCTAGAAGAATAACTCTGAGGGAAAACTTGAGAAATGACACGTCAATGTAAGGAGATGCCAGGAGTAAACCCGTACTGTGCTCTTGCTCTATCAAACTGAACACATTAACTGAGTGTTTGATAGAACCCAACATGACTGACAATTCTTTGAAATCCAACATGAAATCCAGAAAATTACAGCATCAAACAAAGAAATCTTAATCCTATATACAGCTACATTCTCTATAACATTCAAGGCTGTTCTCTTGTGAACAACAATCACAGAGAGAATGGAGAGTGTGTATGCCATATTTGCATTAGTTATATTTGTCGAAGGTTTCCCTTGTAAAAACTCAAATTAAAATAGGAAAGTGAGGTCCAGGCACAGTCACCTCAATTTAAATTTATGAACAAAGAAGATGTACTGGCAGGTGTGTTAATTTATGGGGAAACTCTGGATAAAGAAATTCTAGATTCCTATCTATCCTATACCTAGGCTTCTATTAATCTCTTAGGTGCCAAATGTCTCTCAAACTCTCCAGAAAATTACTTTTGTACCTTCTGATCAGACAGGATACCCTTGGTACTTTATTGATATAAAGCCAAGGCACAAGCTCTGAGTATCAGAGAACTGGCTGAAAATATATTACATTACACCAGTTTCAAGAAAGATATACATAATTACACTTGTGTGATTTTTGCTGTGTCAATAGCATTTTCAATTAAATGAATGTAAGGTCAAATAAAGCTGGATAGATTTCAGTACCATTAGTGGAATCTAAATAGATTAACATTGTGGATGAATTATCCAGACAACTTGTAAAACTGATTGCTAAACCAGTCAGAAGTCTTTTGACTTTACTACACTGAATCCAAGTAAATAAAATCATGGCAAAACTACAAATACATTAAAAGAATTGTTACCTAGAAAATTAATAGCTACCTCGTTGCTCCTTATGAATCAATATAGACTGTTATACACTGTAGCCATCTTTTCAGAAGTACATCTTTTCTTAAGTGGTTCATGAACGGTATTGCATTTCAAAGACATTTTTACATTTCAAAAGATTCAAGAATGAATGAGTCTCACCTTTGTGTAAACTCACATCAGAATTGTCATATGTATATATATAACAGAGGTTAATTCCAGAACTTTCAGGGGAGATTTATGCATAACTACTTATATTTATACATACATATATGTGCCATATATATATATACACTATATATATGTACCCCTATCTGAATTTACAGCTTCATACCTTTTCTATGCTCATATTTATATTGTAAAAAACAAAGTAGAAATCTAAAGATTAAAGTAGAATCTAAAGAAATCTGTATATATGCTTTAAATAGCACACCTGATTTATACATATACATAATATACAACCATATGTAAAATTTGGGTTGCAAATGTCTCATTACCTTACAGACTTTTGTTAAGAAAATAAGATTGAAATCTTGTAAGCTTGCCTATTCATTTGATTTCTTGGTGATATAAATCCATATACAATAGAAAATGCAATATATCCAAATCAAGCCAAGAACAACTTTTTTTTTTGTTGTAATTACAAGACCTCAAGTAGCTCATACAAATTCCTGATTAATATTTCTCTATTTGTACTGCATCAATGGTTTTATCACAAAGAAATTTACTTAAAAGATAAGTACTTAATTGTGGTGAGTTTTAAATAGTCACTATGAAATTAGCTTAGGTCAGAACAAAGAATAATAGAGGGGAGAGATGTGCCTGCTGTATAGGCAGTAGTTACTGAAGGAGGAAATTTGATCAAGTGCCAATTGTTTTCTTTCCACTGCTGCCTCCTTCCTTGTTATGGCTCTGTGTGCAGTATTCAACCACAGGAACATCTCACTTCTATTTTATTGTGAATTTCTTATTCAAAAGAGGATTCTCCAAAATATTTTTTAGCTATGTTACTCTTCCATGCTCTTCTGCACAGCTACTAGCCTTTTGGGGTTATAGGGTGGTTTCCATTGTCTTTCAAAGACTGCCTCTCAAATGCTTAGGAAGCAACTAGGCATAGGAAAAAACACCCCAGACTGAGACAAATAACACTAGGTGTTATTTGTGCACATCCACTCACCATAAACTGCTGAATGGCTAGAGATTTCCAGACCAATTGCTACATTAACAAGCAATTTTATCTCTGGCATTTCCAATTGCATTATTTTCTCCCTAAAGGTAAATCAAGAGAAGAGAAATAATATGGGAAAAACATGGTGGAGGAAAGAGATGTTACAAAAAGGTTTCTTTCTACTGTGTATCTTAATTTTTGTATGATTTACTCCTAGGAAAGTGAAAGGATGATATTATAATTTTGTAAATATATATTGAAAGCAGAATATTCAGCATAACAAATGGATTTTTTCCAGTGGTCTGCAACAAGCACTTATGAAGCCAACTATTAGCATGAGAAGTCCCCCTGTCATTCAGAGATGCATTTATCAGACCCAGCAAATTAGCAGCCTTATAGCTACCAGCTACTAGCCAGGTTGGTATGAGCAGATATAGGGGAGTTATTAAGAAGATGCTATCAATATATTCTATGATGATTGTTTGTCCTCAAGGCTCTGCACCATCATTATCAGTAACATCTCTATTCCTGTAACTATTTTTCCCTCTTCACCAGCTCTTAATAGAGAAGTAGAGAAAAAAAATATCACTCCATCATGCTCCAAGCCTTGCCTCTGTGGCAATGTTATCACAGTCAGCATGGATGTATTTCAGAAACCCAGAAAGAAGGCATTTTTAGAGCTCAAACCTGCTTCTCTAATGAAAAAATGGTTGAGGTGCTTAAGATCATAATATTAGTGACAGTGTGTTAAAATTTATGCTATTAATTTTCCTCTTACCTTCTAACAACATAACTGAAGCAGCTTTTTCCTGGACAGTGGATTTAAACAAAAAACAAAATGCCAAAAACCAAAAAATCATACACATTATAAAAAAAACAAAAAACAAGCAAACAAAAAACCAGCCAAAAACAAAACAAAACCCCAAAAAAGCACCCCAAACCAGAAAAAAACCCCAAAAATTCCTCTCTGTTCTCCCTTCCAAACCACACTTCATAGGGCCCTCTGTTTTTTAATTGTTATTACACAGTATTATAAATGCAAATGAAAGGGATTGCAGAAGGTGATTTCATCATGAAGCCACTTTTGGCCAAGTTACTTTATCCTACTGTAAGACTTGTGTAGTAGGAACAGGATAGCAGTTCATTCTGCAGTAAACAAAATTAGTAACTCACATTCTTTCTTTGCCAGGCAATGAAGGATTTCTCCTTCCCCTCTCCCCACACAATGTTTGTGCTTTGCATCTCTCCTAAGTTTCTAAGATGCAGAATTTATATTCTCACCATACAGTCAGATTGCACTTTGGTCAGAGTGAGTTACTTTTCTTTGTACTTGTCTAGCTATGAAAAAGTGAATTATATGTAAGTTTTAGACACTTTCTTCCCCTCCTCCATTTTCTCTTTCTGTTTCTTACTCTGAAAACCCACCCCAGGTCCATCCATGGATGTTTTATGCTTTGTTTCAGAGAGGGACAGTGGAAAAAAAAACCAGAAAAGATAAAGCAAGTGGTGCAGAAACTTTTCACATATTTAATATGGATGACATTCAAGTGTGAGAAGAAAAGAATGGATTATTGTTCATTGTCAAGTTTCAAAGGATTCAGACTTTATTTCACTGCCCAGTACTGAGATATTCTCAAAGCTGTTTTGCTCCCAAGTTAAAGGAATGGAGGGAACCTGCTCAGTTCATATGTGTTAAGCACTGGAGGACAAGTGAGATTAGTGGGGGAAAACAGAGGTCCAGAGGCTGTAGTAAAAATAAGATTATTTCAGTAATAGCCAAAGCATGATTATAGATTAAAACCCACTAAGAATAGCAGGCAGTTCTATTAGTGTCGAATATGTCAAAATTTATATAAATCAAGAAAGAAAGGAACTGCTTGCTCAGGATAGCTTTGTCAGTATCAGGTTAGTATCAGTGGAGATTACTGTTCATATTGCACAATATCTCCCTGAAACCAAAAAGTTGAAAGTTAATAAGCCCCTGCTCGAGAGAACTGGAGGTAGGAGCTGCAATAGGGAGAATCAAGTTCTCTAAAATTCATACACTCCTAAAACATGCCAAAAGTTCATGTGCCACACAGAACTTGGTGTTTGAGAAACAGTTTCTAATTCCTTATTAATACTTTATTTCCTGTTTAAAGCTTCAAGTGATGAAGAAAATTATTTATCACATTTCTAAGTATAACAAACTTTCAGTACATGCTGAATTTACTGTTTTCTGGATTTAGCATAACTCAGTCCCCAAAACCACAGGCAGCAAAAACAATCTGCCTGGCAGGCTCCTTGACACGTGCCCAGTGCCCCTGCACACAGTGAATCACAGCATGTTTGGGTCAGTGCAGAGGTCCTAGGTCTGAAAGGTGAAACTAGGGCTGCCAAGCTCCTCAGTGGCAGTAATTTTTGTGGAACATGGTTACCACTGAGACATCTTCTCCTTCTACAACTTGGATATCTTCAGATATCTCCATATTAAAATTCTATCACAGGGTTTGGGCTTACCTTCACTCCTGCAACTGATTGTGACATCACCTATGTTGTCAGTTCATCAGCCACCCCTGTGGTAAAGCATGGGGTGATGCTGTTATCTCATACCAAACTCCTATCCAGCCTGTTTTAATTGTCTATTTCACTGTGTCTTTCATTTAAACATGAGTTAATGACTCCATTTATGTTTCTGCAGCTGAACTGCATTTTTTTCTGAATCTTTGTTTCCCTCCTTTTCCCAGTATTGGTGATGTCAAAATCAAGACATTCAGGATAGCTGCTGCTGGATGAGCAAAGAAAGGACAAAAGTTATAGAATAGTTTGCTTTGGAATGGATGTACAAAAGCCATCCAGTCCAACTCCCTGCAAAGAGCATTCTTCAAACACATTAGGTTGCCAGAACCAATTGGCAGATACAGGCTTTCACTGAGTACAAAAGAGTGTGCAAAGTCTGTGGTCAGAAAAAAGAAGTTAATTCTGATCACTTGGTTCCCTGAAGGTGGAGCAGTTGCAGGAAGTGCAGGAAAACCAGCTGGCTTTCCTTTTATTTTATTTTATTTTATTTTTTTTGTTTTGGAGACTGCACAATCATTTAAACATTACTTGCTGTGACATTTCTGATGTCGGAATCCTAGTAAGAAAACTTACTAGTATTTAGACTTGGACTCTAGTAAGGATGTCATTAAATAGTAATCTTAATCTACCTATCAATGAAATAATTTATATTGTATGTAGCTGGCTAAGCAAACTAATGAAAACTTACTTTGACAAACTGAGAATGTGTTATATTTCTTCATACAGTAATGTGGAGAGCAAACAGCGTCTAAAACATGAAATATATTATATAAATTGAGGTATTTCCCAGCTCTCACACAAGCTTTTAGAATCTGAGAGTAGAGGTAAATTTTCAGTGCAGGTTAAAATGATTTTTAGCCACTTATAGTTACAAGTAGGTGCTCTATATATCACATCGACAACTTAAATCTCTAAATGCCAAAGACCCTTGCTCTGCCTAAAAGCAATTTACTAGATAAAACCCGGGAATTTCAATTAAGGATGAATGTGCAATTACTTTAAGGAATAATAAAACCAAGCTTTCCATTAGGAATATATGAGCAGCTGTTAAAAAAAATAAAATACTGTCAATACTATCGCTTCATTCAATTAACTCCTAACCTTGCAGACCACAGATCATTTCATTTGTCACCATATCGATTAGGCAGCTCTACATTTTGAGAGCACTTCTATGCCATTAGGTTATTAGATTCAGCTAATTTCTTTCCTGAGAATTACATGAATACATTTGACACATTCATTAGCTAATGAAGTTAGAAGATTCATATCAAATCCTTTCTGTAAATATTGAGAACTACCATTATCAAAACTCCAATTCAGAGACAAAATGTGTATCCTTTTTCAAGATATAATATACAACACCTAATATTTTGAAACTAAAATTTTCATTTCTTTCATGCTATGAAACTACAAGAGACAAGGAAATTATGTTAACTAACAACCCCCCCAGGTGTTAGCTGTCAAAATCATTAATTATCTATTAAGTATAGAAGCTCTCCCCTTAGTATTTTAAAATATACTTGACCTATATATCCTCTCAAAACACTAAAACAATCTTTACATCTACTGTTTGACTGACTGGGAATGCACTAACCTTAACAAGTTATTTTTACAGAGTCTGATTTAGACAAGTTAAAAAATCACTTTTTTCATATAACGCGAACCGATAACGTAATATGTAAAGTAATTTTATGTGCAGAAAATAAATAGAAATGCTTCCTTATGTTTTCATGATGTGTGTAAAAGAAAGCATTCTCCTACCTTAGTCAAAGATGCTTGCTGCTGACTGACTGGAACAATTTTACTTGCATCCTGCTAAACTCTTGAACAGTAATCCTGTTATGTGTCTACAGCAGTTTCATGGGGGTGGGACTTCTGTGCAATAATGAATTCACCAGGGAATCTTCCCTTTGAAAAAATGCTGCTGCAGACAAGGAAACCACTCCACACTTACTGTCACAAGCTTTTGGATGATTAGGTTAAGGCACAGGGAGTAAGTACATATACACACATGCAGTGATGCAGATTCAAATATTTCCTATGAGCTAAAGCTTTGACAGGACAAAAACTGCAGTGTGCTTTACAAGGAAGTGTGTATATATATGTGTGTGTGTTTACACTTTATATATGCAAAAATGGAGAGTCATAAAAAGTCATTATGAATAAATTATTTATTTAATCTATGTGGGTGTGACAAAATAGCATGTCTGGGTTTATTAGCAATTCTAACCGTATTAATATGAGAAAGAGAATTTTCAAGTGAAGCATGTCAATCCTTATCTAAAAAAATAAATTTAAGATTATAATAATCCTAAATGATAAGCTGCATAAAAAGCAGATACAAACCCACCCTCCTGGCTAACACTAATTTCCCATGTAGAGTGGCAGCTCAGAGATAATGAAGAAGCTCTGTAACATGTTAACGCAATAACATAAAAAATAGCTTCCTGCGAGCTCTCCAACAAAGAACAGTGATGTTCAGAGTGATTATTATTAAGATGTATGAGAAAAAAAAAACCTTGGGAGAGTGTGTGTGGTCACTTGAAACAGTAAAAAACAAATATAAGTGTAAATTGATACTTTGGATGAAAGAGAGATAAATCTGGCAAGGTTATGGCAGGGAATATGACAAAGGGTGAAGGGTCCCAGTATTCAGCCAACCACCTCAGTGGAGCTGTAAGAATAATGGTCATACTACCTGATTACAGGACTGAGCCTATCAGCCTTTATTAAATCATCCAACACTTGCCTTATCTCATTTACAGATAAAAAGCGAAACAAAGCTGACTCATGGACTTCCAGCTCTGCAGAGCTGCTTCCAGCAGGTCAGTCCGAGCCTATGCTGTGTCTGGGGTTACAGCCCAGATCCAGAACCCTGCATTTGCCTTTATTGAGTTTCAGAAGGCTCCTCTCTGTCCATCTCTCCAACCTGTCAAGGTCTTTCTGAAGGGCAAGCATAGCACCTGGGGGTATCAGCCATGCCTCCCAGTTTTGATGCACCAGCAAACTTGGATGAAGGAGTGGAGTACCTTCTGAGCAAGTCACTGAGGAATGAGCAAACAATACTTGGCCCAGTACTGAACCTTTGGGGACACTGCTCGTGACAGGCTTCCAACTAGATCCCATGTCACTAAAATGGCTCTCTGGGTTCTGCTATCCAGCTAGTTCTCAATCCCACTTCACTGTCCACTCATCCAGCCCACACTTCCTGAGCTTGCCCATGAGGGTGTTGTGAGAGATGGTGTTGAGGTAGGCAATACTCACTGCTCTCCACTCATCCATCCAGGCAGCTGTTTCATTGTAGAAGTCATTCAGGTTGGCCAGTCCTTCCAGGGACTCCACCTGCCAATCACTTTTACAGCTTTCTTGTTAGCTAACTCACAAGAGGTACAAACAATCATACCTTTCCTCTGTATAAATTCCAGAAGTCATTCAGGGTGTGAAAGACAAATTCAACTCCCTTCCCTTCAAAAGCAACCTGCATTTTTCAACTCCATGCAACTGCCCTTACCAATAAGTCATGAAGTGTGCTTGCCACACATTTTTATGAAACTGTCCCAACAGGGATGCCACACTCAAGAATCTGGGTTACTTAAAAGACAAACCAAAAGAATAAACATCATCCTAGAATGTTCAAATGTGAGCATTACCTGAATAGCAGATAACAACCTTATCTAAAGTAGAATTATGAGGATTTAATTTCCAGAGAAATGAAAAGAATTTACAGTTGCTCAACTCAAAGGGCAGAAGGTGAAGGAAGAACAGCGAGGGAAAAGAATGATAATATTTAGCTATGTCAAAAGCAAGAGCAGAGATGTTTCCCATCTTTATAGAGGATAGCATAACAAGGAAGAATTTTAAATTGCAGGGGAAAAAAGCTTTCCAATGCCTAATCCTTGGATCTACCAGTAAAAAGAGAGACTCCTCAGCCTGCCTATTTGCCTGGAAGCCTTTGAGAGCAGGTTAAAAAGGTATCATAAATAGTCTGGAAAGACTTGATTTTACATTGGCTGAGAGAGGTGATCTGAACATGTCTACACAAGCTTTTCTGTACAAGTTCTGAATATTTAGGAGTCAGAAATGAGGGGTGTTTCTGTCAGAAATAATTTTATCCAAGCACACATGTACTTCTTTTATTTTGTAAAAATATTCAAAATAATTGCTTTGATAGGAATTAATTATATCAATAGAAGTGTGAATGCCACCCTGCTAATAAGACACTTGAAAGTAATATAACACTAATTTACCACTTCAATTAAATTTCAAATATATGCTTGATGAACTAATTGGAGAACTTTTACCATCATCCAAAACCCCCTAAAAGAATACAGGCTATTTATCTAAAATAAAATTTTCCATTTTCAATTTGATGAAAAAATTAGGAGCATGTAAGACTGAATTTCATACTGACAGAACAAAACCCATGTACTAGACTTCTCCAAATGCTGTAATTCTCTTTATATTAAATAATTGCACCCTGGTTGACCTTAGAATTTAATTATTCTGACCTAACAACCTGATATTACCCAAGACCTTCTTTTATTGATCCAATATGCAGTAGAAAGGCTGCTTCAACTACTGGCTTGTGCATTGCTTGTATTAAATTACTTGTTTTCACCTGCTTTACAGATTACTCCATGGAAAAATGATGCTAGATAGCCAAGAAATTGTTTTTCAAGTAAATAAATTACATGCAGACCCTTTTGCTACTGTTAGGTCCCCAGATTTGCAGTTCTTCTATTTGATAATTATAGTCAGTATTCGATAATAATCTTTAATACAGTTGTTCTTTAATCATTTAAACTGTAATTTTTTGTAAGTAGAAAGTGTCCTTTGATAAAGGAAAATAAATTCCTTAAAATGCCATCTTTCTGCAAACTGATTGGATTTAGTGATACTGTGTTGTAGAACTGTAACCAGTGTTTAGCAATACCTGCACATTGCCAAACCAATTCATTTTCTGGGGAAAGACACAAAGCACTTTAGATATTGGAAACTGCATTTCATCTGCAACCTTTAAACAGAGACTCTGATTGTCAGAAAAAAATCGGAGCAGAATAATGGCTCAATGGCATTTAGCACAAATATGACATCTTCTCACACAAGTGTTTTCTATCCTTTACCCCTTCCAGTCAGAGGGGCTCAATCTGCATCTCTAGTGCACAAAATCTCAGACAATTTTCTTTCACTTTTCCATGCTAAAGTACAGGTCATGTGGACAGCTGGCATTGAGCTCACATGGGTTCTGTATTTCAGTGAGATACTGATAATGTGTAGTGTCTATCAAATTTAGTGTCTATCTAGTGATACAAAGGCTTCTGTGTAGTCAGTTCTTCTGATCATTAGGAAAACAGCAGAGCTCTTGTTGCCTAAAAAAGTACCACTGCTATTATTCATGCTTCTTATTCACATTCTTCACATTTCCTTGCAACAAGGGCTGTCAAAAGACAACCTGAGGCAGCCCTCTGCAGAGTCACCTGGTGTATCCAACTTTAGAACTATCTAACTCTTTAGAGATTGCATAAGTGTACCTGAGACAGTCTATTTAAAAATGCCATCTGGTACCATAACATAAATAGCTTAAAAAAATACTTTTGTTGCAGAGGTTTGGCAATACAGCCTTAGTAATAACATTTGGGGAGACCAGGCCAACATTTTTACCATAAACATACTTTCCATAGAAACAATAGTTTTAGAAAGTCATATAACTGTAGGGAAGAAGATAATGAAAAAAATACAAGATGGACCAAAATGCTACAAATAGAGTAGGATACACCAAACAGTATTGCACTGAGAAACAGTTAATAAATATCTCTATACCTATTTGCTGCATTAAGGGGTTGCAGTCTTTTAAATCATTTTTAATCATACTTCTCTGCTGCTGTATATGAACTAAAAGACAGCAGTGAGGAAAAGTCTCATAAAGTGCTGCAGAGACGACTAGCAAAAACTTCTGCATTTTTCAGTTGACTTCATGACTGACTTGAGTGTGGTGTTTAGTTAATCTCACCATACATTTCTTAGAAAGTTCAAGGAAAAGACATGTTTTTCCTTCAACAGTTTTTCTGGAGATTCATCAGTGCACTGATGTCCTGCTTACCACATTGAACAAACTGCTTCCCAAACTTTTACTAAGGACACAGCTCTTGAGCCCAAGTGTTATGGTGTTTATGTCAGTACAATTATTAGTGCATTCCTGTTGCTAGGATAAGCCCTGTTTACAGCTTGTGGATGAAGTACTTTTCATACACTTTTTGTGAGGATGCCCTGTTTTTTCATTGACTGAATAGTTGCATCTAACCTCTCCTGCCCTCCATGCGTGGGCAGAGCTTCCTCTCTCTGGATCATATCTGATATTTCAGTGGCAGCATCAGTTCTTAGCAGCACCAAGGACATTGTGCTAGCATCCAAGTTATACTGTAAGCAAAAATAATTATATCTCAGCTCTTCTGAAAACCAGGAACTGAAATGGGAGCAACCCAGTACACTTTAATGAGATTCCTTTCAGCAAGAGTTTAGCCTCCTGTCTTATGACAGGACATTAAAACCACTTTTTATTACATTTAATTAAAAGGTATAATATGGTTTAACAGGTATTAAAATAAATAGGATAGATTTTGTTCTTATAAGAATCATTTGTCTTGGAAATTTATTTTTTTTACCAAGCCTGGGGATGGTTGTTAGGTTGTGATGGTTTCACACTGGTAGAGAAACAAGGAAAACACTGCTATATCTAAATTTCCACTGGGCAATAATGAATTGGAAAGAATACTGAAGAGTGAAAATGCCTTTACTTATTCAGAACACTCAGTTTGTCTCATTAAATTACCTATACTATCTGCACAAAGGCCACATTTAGTTAAACCAGATGTGTTTCATCAGATGAGTTCCCTTTGATTATATAACTTAACATTTCAAGATGAGAACTGGTTCACTTCTCATGGCACTGTGGCAGACAGTCACCATTCTCAAAATGCTGCCTAGGTGACTTCCAGGAGAGCATCCTTACTACCCTATTCTGCAGAGCATGTGCTGACAAATAAGGTAAGAAAGGAAAAAACAGTGAAATTTCTAATTTCATATTGACAATTTTTTATGTTTGTTTTAAAGTTATTTATTCATTAGAACATGAACCAGAACTCAACTGAAAACTGTCAGGTTCAAATTAGAAGAAAAAAATTTCTACATATTAAATTGTTATGCAATCATTTTTTCACAAAGTGGAATAATGTCAGAAAGAAAAAAAAAATATTTCAGAATGTTTATGGGTCTGGATATTAAAATATTTAGTACTGGAGACTCCAGTTCACAAAAATCTAGTTTGTACAGGTATCAGAATCTAAGCTTCTTATTTTTGAATCATCAGTGTTGGCCAGCATAGGAGTTAAGAATTTTTTACAGGCAGGAGAAATTGAGACCAGTAAGAATAATCTGCCATAGCCAAAAATAGGTGTCTGGGAGGTTCAAAATGAAATGTGCAAACATCTTGTTCCTTCAGGAAACACTGGAGAAAATTACCCAAGGACACTGCAGTCTCCATCCTTGAAGCTTTAAGACTCTGCTGGACAAAAAGCTCAAATTGAAGCAGGGCATCCAACCTCAGTGCTGATTGCTGACCATCACTGGACAGCTGTGGAGAGTGGCAAAGCTTTCAACCATACATCGTGCTGCAGAATACAGACTGTAGTCCAAATCACCTGCTGAGGTGACAACTCAGACAGGAGGAGGAAGAGAAATTCTGAAATTTTATGGAAAGTTGGGACAGATTGAGATTAAACTCAAGAGAGGCCGTTTTCCTGAAGTCAAGCTCCAGCTTTCATATAATTATAGGCAGCTTAATTAAGGATGAAGAGCTCTAATTACTGGACAAAATCATGACCCTGTGATATAGAGGGCTCTACTTGTACAGATACAGGTTTTCAGCCATCATGCTCTGTTTCAGAGTACTTATTCTTAAAGAAACCCAAAAACGCCCACCAAACCCCATGAGTAATATCCTTCCACCTGCAGCTACAAAAGAACTCCCCAAAAAACAACAAACTGAACAACTCTAACAAACAAAACAACCCGAAGACACAAGTAAGTTTAATAATTATCCCATGGAAGAAATCTAAACCCACGGCCATGTGGCAGAAATAATGGACTACAGTTTTGTAATCTTGCTTCAAAACACTGAAAAGTATTCATAGCTCTTGATAATGCAGAAGTGTCTGCATTTCTCATGAATAACTAAACAGATAAATACTTTCACTTTGATATTCATAGACTGATATCAAAATATTGAAACATTCCTTTGAGCTTCCTGCTTCCCATGAATTCCATCTCAAATGTTTCTTAGTGACCTTTGAGAAGGGGAATTTTTTTGCTCTCCTGGTTTCTCTGAAAATTAATGTAGCCAAAAGCAGAACAAAGACCAATATTTAGAGATCTTTACCTCTTCTCTTCTCTGTTTCTAATATACAAAATGGACTTTAAGAGGTGATGTGTAAACAAGCAGTCAAAAAAACCTGGAAAGCAAACGAGGTACCACGGAGCAAGCGAGCTGGGTTTGACAGTCTAATGACTGTGCTCACCTGGCTGCAATTAGAGAAGTGGACTAAGGGAATTCCCCTCCACCTGGCACTGGTGAGGAGTGGCTGAGGGAATGGAGCTTGAGGTAGAAAAGAGGTGGTTAAGGAGAAACTGGTTGCCCTCTGTGAGGAGAGATGCAGAGGAAATTGAACACTGCTCAGAAAAGTAGAGCAAAAGGTCAAGGTGACAATGGTGAGTAATAACAAGAGCAATTATATTGGATATAAAGAAAGTCATCTAAATAATTAAAGTAGTTAAGCACCAAAGTAAAGATACAGAGCAATTTGGATTTTCCATCTCTGAAGACTTAAGTGAAAAATCCTGATCTACCTTTAAAATGAGCCTTTCTTTAAAACAGAGATTTAGCTGATAACTCCAGAAGTCACTTCCACCCTAACTTTTCCTAAAATTCCAAGACCATACTTCAGAAGTGCTTCATAACCATACCACATAGGACACTTAGGGTTTCATTGAAGTGGGTATATTCCACACAGTGCCCTTCTCACCACCATCAGGTTACTAATATGACTGTAGAAGATTTAAAAACAAAAAGTCAGATTTACCACTTGATTTATTATTTGTTAGCTAAAAAGTGCAACCTAAAAACAGTTCTGTGCTACTGAACATGACTCCTAAGTACATCTCCTATATGAAGGAGGCTGTATCCATAACTTCCATCATACTTTCAAAAGCTGTCTTTGTAATTTTTGCCAAACTGTTTTTTAACTAAGCTAGCCTTAGTGAAAGAAAAAGAAACCCAGAGAAAGGAAACTGAAAGAAAGCTTAGATTGCTTTCATATTCTAAGAACCAGGCTGGTGTAGCACTTCCTGCATCTCTCCCTTCCCTTCTCTCTCCCCTCCTTTATTATTTACTGACCTCAGAATTCAATGAGTCACATGAGTCAACAGTGCTATATTATCTATTTGTCCTTTGAAAGCTCTACTCTAGGTGCTCTATGGTAGACTCCACGGTAACAAGGCATCTTGCAACTCCATAACATGCAAGACCAAGAAAATAGATGAAACAAGCAAGATAAAGTACATAAGTGGATGTTTAGGAAGGAAATATTTTTTATTTAGTGACAAGGACTGTTATAAGTTTTATTCATCATGTATTTGGCTTTCATATTCTAATTATAACTTACTCAGAGAGTTGTGTTCCAAATGAGCATCTGGACTTTATCCATTCGGCCGTATTGTTACTTGCTGTGCTTTTTGTTCCAAATTTATTTTCACATAACTCTGTACAACCCTTCACATTCCCAAGGGAGTTGTTCCTACCAGATAGTATTTACATGTCCACCTCCTGCCTAGATTTTCAGTAGTTTTTCCACAACTGTTTCAAGTGTCAGAAACAAAGTGGAAACATATCATCACACACTATTAGGTTCATGTGACAGGATTCTTGGGTAGAGGAGAAATATGAAGTTACTCCACAGTTTCCAAATACAAAAAAAACCACTTTGATTACATGCTTTATCCCAGGACACTATTTGCTCTTGCTCAAGAAGAACTTGCATTTTAATCAGGATATAACCTCTGTGATTCCACAGACATCATCAAACCTATGACATTTCCTTTGTGATTTAACACCTTTCCACCTATTCTGAAAGACCCTATATTTTCAAATCTTTTTAAAAGTCAGCATGGATTAGAAGAATGGTAATTAATGATGTTAGAGTTCAGCTTCCTTACCAACAAGATTTAAGGCAAATAGATTTTAAGATAACTATTCTGAGTTCTTGCAGCTACAGCAAAAATAAAACTCTGGAGTAAGAAAGAAGCTTCTTTAGAAGAGAAATGCAAAAAGCCTGCTCAGCAATAATTCTTGAGAAGATTCTGCTGTTGGTATTTGTTTGTTTTTTATTAGTTTTAAACCTTATTACACACATCTTGCTAAATATCTGTCATACATCTCTTTCATTAGATATTCAAGGATATCAATTAATAGTTATATTGGGTATGCCAAACATGCATATCAGAGTGAAATTTAATCGGGGTCAGATCTTCAGATCTTAGCACAACAGAACATTCCAACACAAAATATTTTTATACTTCATCTTTATATTAGTGTCTTTCATTCAATCATCTTCTTTCTCAAGTGTCAATCATGCAAGATATAAGAAATAGATGTTTGTTTTACTCACAACTGTTAAATTCCAGTTGGGTAGCACTTTTTTCCAACTTTAAATACATAGCTACCAGTAAGTTATGAGATGGCAGTAAGAATATTAACCACTTAATCTAAAGTTATTAAACATCTTGGAAAATGACTTAAGAAAATTGGATGAAAAAAATCATTGATACAAGCACTAATAAAAAGCATCAAATGTACTGGGACAGACTATAGATGTGCTGAAGTACTGAAATGCCCTCTTAAAATGTTACAACATGGTTTAAGAACTAAACCAAGATGACTTTATCCTTATGCCCAGTGCTACTGTGGCTCCTTATCTCTATTTCCATGGAACAGCTTGAATCCTCCAGTCCTGTGTGTAATGGAAAGCAAAAATGCCACCCAGAACTCTGCAATCACTGCTTGTGGTGTCAGGACACAGAGACCATTTCCAAGACACCTACTGACACCTGGCAGATAAAAATAACTGCAGCAAGTTTTAGACAGTACCTGACACTCCAGCTCCCTGGCTGCTCTAAGTCTTTTATGAGTGGTAATTTTTACAACTTCCCTTTTTAAAGCATTTACCTAAAGCTATTGCAAAAAAAATCAACAGTGCAAAAGGTATGACAGCTTAGCATCTCTCATATGCTAACACTGGCAGCACTGATACTGTTCTCCTTAAGATATTGAGTAGGCAGATTTGCCGTTTGAACAGCAACTTAACCATATTTTAGCAGTCAATTATAACCATTTACATTTAACCAAAATCAGCATTTTTGCAAGTGATAAATAACAAGTAAGCAAGCAATTGATACTGTTCTGGCAAATTCTTTAGAAAAAATATATCTTTCAATATATCTGCCTCACCTCTGCAATCTTCTTGATTATGGCCAAAACTGTAGAGCACTTAGTAGAAGGCAAAGCAGTAAGGTGATTCTTCCTTTCCAGTGCCACAATTACTAGACAAGGATTTCCTCTTTCATATAATCAATTGATTATTTCATCCCATTAGTAGTGCTTTCAAGCTGCTAGTCATTCAGATGTAATCACAGTCCACCTCCCTTCCCTTATGAACTGCTTTACTTGCAGAGATCACTAACTAAAAACAAGTTAAATTAGGAATAGTTATAACTAAAGTAAAAAATGTAGTGTGTATTTACTGTCTTCATGAGAAACAAGAGAAGTATCTCTTACCAAGAACAGTTTCATAGTCTTTAGAGAGAGATGATAAAAGACGCATGATAAAGAATAAAGATAAAAGAAGCATGAATTACTTATAAATTTATTTTTTCCTTCTAACAACGCATTAGTTGTTTCTTGCTTTTCAGTTGACATCCCTTCATACTGTTGTGCTCTGCAGAACAATAGAGGCAGTTGTAGAAATGAAATGAGTCACAAACAACATGTGACTTGGGGCATGCAAGGCAGAGCTGACGATATCACTTTGTCTCAGCTGCCAAAGAGTGAAACAGAATCATGTTTGTTTACTGCTTGAATCCATAATTTTGCTGTTAACACATTTTTTCTTTTAGAAAGCATGACATTATGCAACATGCAGTGTAGCTCATAGCTTACCAGTACTAACTTACATTTTGGTTAGCCCCATTGTTGTCATGATACAAGACTCTAATCACGTTTTGAATCATAATAGGGAGGTGACAAATATCTCTGCTGGATCAGCAGGTAAAGATGAGTTCCTCCATGTAAAAGCAAGCAGGCTGTTATGGCAACACACCTTCATAATTCAAGATATATTAATTTTAAATTGAAGCTGCATTTCTCCTCTCCTAGAGCTTTAATCAGTATGTACTAACTTAAGTGGGCAAGATGGAAACAGATTTTATTGCTTTTTTTCCCCTAGTCTTTCAGTTGGACATGCTGGAAATAAAATTTATAACTAAACTGAAGTGTTTTTTTCTCATCTGTTGTAGTTAAATGGCTAAGTGTCATCTCCCAAATCTTTACAGGCTTAGTCCCTTTAAGAGTTAGAGCACATGCCTGTTATACACCATATACATAGTGACAGACTGAGGCATTCCCACTCATGTTAGGTACTGGATTAGAAAAAAAAAAACCAACAAAAAACCCAACCACACTTAAAATAAATTATTTTTGTCTAACCAGTAAACTGTAAGTCAAGTGTCCTAGATCAAGAAAAATAAATAAAGAAAGCGGCTTGAACAGAAATTAAATGTCCAAAGTGAAATTAGTGCTTTCATGCCTAGATGAAACTTCCATTGCTCTCAGTGCAATAATTACTTTCATGAGTTTAATAATCGGAGACCAACTGTGCTCATGACCATTTCTCCCAGTATTATCTGATTATTAAAATCCTAAATTCTAAAATACTTCTGAGATTGGCTCTAAAAAGTTAAAGGTGAGTGCTGTTAAATGATCTACCAAATGCAGATATTGTTTCTTCCCAAAAGAATTCTAGAACTACATTTCTCTGGCAAAGCATGGTTGTTGCCACACCAAAGTTTTTCCAGAACAGCTCTGTCATTCAAGGTTCAGCTGAATTTTAAGTGATGTTTGAGCACATATTCCCTCAGCTGTAGTTAAAAAGGGATACTATTGAAAAGGTGTTCTTGTGAAGTTGTACCAGAAGATGTCTGGAAATCATCTGTCATCACTGTCATCTTAGCATGCTGACAAGATGAGAAATGGCCATTCTTCCTGCCCTCTTGTCCTCACGTTAAACTTCAGACTTCATAATCTTTTGTTGGCCCAAATAAACCAGTTTGTGTAGTTATCATGAGTCTTCAGGCTTGGATTTAACCATTGAGTGAGACAGAATTCCCTGTGATTCAGACCTGAGTGCACAACTGAATGCCTTTCAGTTCAGGTTGCACAAACAGGGGCAGTGATGAGGTTAGAGTAAGCTCTAAGCTGCAGTAACTACTGCATACATGCTCTGTGCCACCTCCTGCTGTTAAATACAGCAGCAGGACACCGAGCTAATGTGTCACATTCTGCAGGCTGGGTGGTCTTAGGAGAATCCAGTGAATTACCACAACTCAGTAGTATCACAGTCCTGGTAGCCACTTGGTAAGCTGTGTTAGTGCACTTCTGTAAGATCAAATGACCATATCCAAGCTGTCATAAAGAACAGAGTTCTTTGTGACAGTGATTATTTAAATTTATAATTTTTATCATTTTTATGATACCTACCAGGCATGTAGGCATGTTTTGACAAATAAGTCTGCATGTATTACTACAAACCTTACTCTTAGGAAATTTCACTCATAAATAAATGCCTAGAACAATGCAGCTACTAAATTAGATACATAAATATGTATAGCCCAAAAGATAAATAAAAAGGCTTATTTCTAATGACTTGGTTTCAGCATCACTTTTAGCAGTTATTAACACATAACTCGACTGTATTAGGAGGAAACAAATACTTCCAAAATGGGCCTCTATATTAGTATTCATGGAACTTTCAGCTGAGATTCATTGCAGAAGGGCCGCAAAACTCATTTAACTTGAAAAACAGAAATTTGGTAACTAACTTAAAAAGCTTCATAGGCAAAATCACATAACCACATTTAGTTTGGCAAGTCACACCAACTTATATCATACATTATTATGACCTGATGGTATTATTTTACTCAACTAAGACCTAGGAAAAGGAAAAACATCAGAAGAGTCAATATTTCTTATCTGACAAGGTTATAGTAATTAATAAAAAAACCAGAGGTAAACAGAAGAAAATAGTTATAAAGCTGTAGGTTATGATTTCTTAATAAAGTCTCAAGGCTTATGTGGAATAACTGGATATGAGATTGTAGTATGAAAGCAGAAAATAATAAAAATTAAGAAAAATAAAATAAATTAAATAAAAAAATATAAATAAAAATATCACCTCAAAGCTATTAGTCCTGTCCTGTGCTGCTGTGCCCTGTCCTCCCCCCTCCCACTCCCCCCTCCTGTTTTCCTGCACAACTCTCCTCTCTAGACGAGACTGGGTTAATGAAGTAGGCCAAAATCCAAGGGCATATTTGTTTACAGGGACTGTTATTTAAGAAATAGATGCTCAAATTCCTCCAGAAGTAGAAATGCTTGAGATCTGTCTTCATGTTTGTTTTAACGCTTAAGCATTTGCTCTAGCAGTACTCTGATGGATAGTCACTTAAAGTAGTCTGTAAAACCCAAGAGACAGCAGAACATGCTCAAGTCTCACCTTCTCTGGCTGGCAGCAGTCAATCAGTCATAAGCAAAAACAAAAGAAAAGTTTTGATTCTCAAGAAGGGAGAGCTATACTTTAGCTCTGGCTCAGAGCGGGGGCAGAATAGTTCCATACCACAGGATGAATCAGTGACAACTCCTGACTTCACATGGGGGCGGGGGAAAGGGCGAAAAAGCAGAAAAGGAAACCCTTTCCTACCCTCCCAAGCACATCTCCTCTCCCTATGGTTCTTACATTTTGCAGACCCTCTCAAAGTGACCTGTGCTGCTGGCTTGGAGGAGTTTAAGGAGCTGAGCGGACGGCAGAGTAAAGGCTCGAGCAAACAGGAGAGCACAGAGTGCCATCGAGTGGCAAAATTCCAGCAATACACTCCTGAAAGTCCCTGCTAGTGCTTGCTCAGCAGCCCATTCCTTAAGCTCTGCGAATCTTTTAATTCGGAACACTTTTTAGTATTTAAAGCAGGTTGCATAGAGTGCAAACACTTATTTCTGTCCTGTTTGGGCTTAACTTTCAAAATTTCCTTGGGAAGTATTCTTACGTGCAAGGGGAAAGAAAGAAGAGAAAAAAAGAAAAAAAAACCCACCTAACCACAATCACACTAGAACAGAATTAACCAATAACTTTAAGTCAACCAACACTAGAACCTAGCCAGGTTTTGATGCAATTACAAAGCCTTGTACTCTGAACATATTGTAATACTTCTGGAGTTGCAGAAAAGCCCTGAGCAGAGTAAAAATAGTTAAAATGTGAGCCCCTCTACTAAATCCTCCTTCTTTCTTAGAAAATTAACAATAAGCTGAAGTCAAGGAGATTTTAATTATTCTAATTAAATGTCTCTCCCTTTCAGTCCTGGAAGAGTCACCTTTGAGTGACACTTATCTGTTTTAACAGAACTCATAAGTTTCTGACTGATGTTTACTGTAAACTTGTTCTTAAAACACACGTGCACAATGATCTATTTTACAAAGACTGTACTGTTCTTTCAACAGCTTTGCCTATAAAATGAGACACAGTTTTTGTACTTTTAGTTTGTTTGGTTGTTTTTTCCCTAAGAAAATTTAACTGCTGCTAGGCTTCTGACAGATATATAGCCAGTGTGGCAAGAGCCATTTTTATAACTTGGAATCTCCTAGGTCATCATAATATTCAGATAATACCCAGGTGGGTAGTTAGTGACAGAAGAAAAATGGCTTATATTATTCTAGGGCTGCAGCATCATACTGTGCCCAAAGACTCATAATGCATAGGGGACTTTTTTATTTGACAACACAGGAGATGAAAGAGGATTATTCATTAAATTCACAGGTCCTGGGCATGATGTTTTCTGGGTAGTTCACAGCATGTGCACAGCTGGATTTTGAGTACTGAGAAAACCATATTTGCTAGTGAGGAATATATTCTCTCCCCAGTATCACCACAGATTGTAACATCAAACCCTATAATGTAATTTGAAGTCTATGTATACAGGCCATGTTAAAGTTAGAGCAAAAGCCAGGCTTTAACAAAAGAAAAAAAAAAAGAAGCACTTCACTGATACCCATCTAAACTGCAAATGGAATAGAGGAGAAAAAGTGAAAGTTGAAATAGATAAACAAGAATGCAGCATTAGGAGACATATGGCATGTCTTTGACTTCATGGTAGAAAGTTATTTCATTAATTGCATTATGGGATGCTATACATGTCAAAATAATCCAAGACAAACAATTTCCTTTAGAGACATTAAAACATGAAACAAAATATTAATGTGTCCCAACCAGTGATACTCTGTGTATATATATGTATATATGTGTGTGTATGAAATACAGAATTATTTCTCTTTTACAGTGTTATTTTCTCCTAAGAATCATAAAATCTTTTATTGCATATCCCTGATTTATCACATCCTTACAAATTTCTATGGAAGTGCTAGTTAGTACTTCCTTCCCTTAGGAAGCTGTTGAGCTAGAAGGACTTCTAAGTTTTAGACAAGCACAAGTTTCATTTAATTTCCTAATTTTTCTGTCCAATTAATCAGAAGGTAGACGGCAAAAATAATCTGACTTCATCCTTCTTCTCCAAAGTTTTCATACCTCAATAAACTTTCAGAAGAAAAACTAAACCAATTCGTGAAAAACAGTCTGTACTTCATCTTTTCTTGTTATGTCACCTTGTTACGCTAGGAAGCTGCCTAACCAGATACCACACACAGAAAGGAAAATACTCTTGTTAGAAATTAGTACAGTCTCTAAGAATAAAGTGTGTTTTCACAACATGATGCTAAAATGAACTTGGTAAAGGAATATTTATTGTTTCTCAACTCCAGAGTTATTTATCTTTTACAAAATAATACACTTAGCACACAAACCCTTTGGGTTTCAAACTAATGTCTGCTTGAAAATGGACACGAGATGCTTGTATAAACAATAGCATTTTCAAAACAATGGTTAAATTTTGTTTTGCACAGTATTTCTGAGAAAATACTAAAGCTAGCAATTCTATCAAGTTACAATATAAAATGAGCCAGACATGCTCCAATGCAAGAAGTTTGAGCAGCCTTTTTGTATATTTAACAAACTATATCTTCAAGAAAAAGATGAAAATAACACTGAACACCTTTTTAAATCTTTTTTTATAGAAGTCTTTTCAAATAACAAGGATAACACTTCAGGGATAACAATTCACCAAATTAAACCATTTTGGGTTTTTATATTTCTTCTCAGGGGCTTTGGGGTGTAAAGAAGTGTACTAGGGCAAGCAAACACAGGACAAGGTACAAATTATTTATTTCCCAAATACATATCATAAAAAATTTGAGTATTTTGTCATTAAGAGATTAGCATCACAATGTTTGTGCACAGGATAGGACAATGACTTTACGCTGACATTTTTGGTCCATTAGTTTTCAAGTCAGCTACCAAATGTTGGTTGCTCCACATGGCCAGCTGTTTCCTATCTGAGTTCCAGTCTGAAGCACTGAATATGCATAGCAACACTTGTGTGTACTGCACATACAGTGCTCTGTTTTGTCCCAAACTCCATCCTTCTTGGAACTTTTCTCCCAGCAGCCTACACAGTGGGAAGCCAGCTGGAAGCAGGCAGAATTACATTTGACCTTCCAGCCCCTTACAGATTTCCCATGACTTTTCTAGTATTCTCAAGTGTGTTTTTTGCTTTACACAAGCCAGCATCACTTTTGGACAACTTTCAAAAATATAGCACCAGAACATGTATCATGGGTAGTCATCAATAAAAAGCTGAGAGAAACACCAATATCTCACCCTCAGGAAGGGATAACCTTTTACAGTCAGGTAACAGCTGAAATACTTAAAAGGTACTGATATCTCTATTTATACTGCATTTATTGAGTTATTTCCCTTATTTCTTATAACATTCAGAAGTAGAATAGAGAGGCGTAAAGGGACTGACTAGAAATAGCTCAGAACTATTTTAGTGTGGCAAAATTTAAAGCTCAAGCAAAATTCAGCCCCAACCTACAGGCAGTGAGATTCTATTTTGAGGAACACAATTAATTTTTAGTAAAGTGGTGTGCAAAAAGAAGTATATTTCACATATGGAATACTTTAATTTACCTCTGTTAAAGTAAAGCAATATTTTAAAAAATCTTATTCCTTTATGTAAAAGCAATATGTCGTGCTCAAAACCTAGAAAGAGTGATCTTGAAAGTAAAATAAAATAAAAACAAACCAACAAAAACCTCCAGCAAGTAGTTAATTTTTTTGTCTCATTAATCTTTTTACCAGGTTAAAAAATACTAACAGGCTATGGAACACAAGAATTGTACAACATAAGCCTATTTCTAGTCTTTCAGACAATTGTCACACACTTTTGGTGAATTGCTTCCTTCTTTTTGGGATTAGAGCTTTCCGACAAGAGTTGATTCTGTCTACTCAGGTTACTCTTATCCAAATACCCTGGCAGCAATTTATGTTATCAGCTGCTGCTTCTCACTTCAGAAGCAGCCCTTCTCCTCTGGCTTCATCATCTGCACAGCTGCCAAAAATTGGATGCTGGTTTGGCCAAGTACTTACTGCTGATTATTTAGCTGAGTGGCAGTTTTAGAGTGAAAGCAATGGAAATTTAAATTTGTATTTCTCTGCCTGATCTCACCATGTAAGATATTTATGGTCACTCAAATTCTTTATTGGTTGATAATTTCACTAGTTTTCAGGAATAAAGTGTGCCTTCCATAATTTTTGGCAGGTGGTGGAATCAGGTGGTTGATGCCTTACCTATAAAGAATCCAGCTGTAGCTTGACCTTGTCTTAGCATTGCTCAGAAATACAGAAACTAAGGGGTGCCATGAAAAGAGCAACTACAGAGCAGAACTTCTAGTCTTATTGCTTCAAATATGGAAAATGTACTGAAATAAGCAAAGTTATCTGAAGGCACGAGATCACAGTTTGGGTTCATTATTTCACCCTCTGCACATTTACTGGGTGTCTCAGCAGAGTTCAGTATAGTTCTCATGATGTTGAGGAAACCAATACATGAGTTATAATTTTAACACCAGAACATCTAGATTTGCAAGAAGAAGCTCCCCCTAAGGTGCATCTCACTAAAGCTGTGCACCCACCAGGAAGCCAAGCACTTCCCACAGCAGGTAGTTTTCCTCATTTGAAGCCAGTTGAGCCATAGTTGACTGTGGTTTTTTCACATGTAGAAGCTCTAGAGTTTCAAACCAGCTATTCAGCCTTGGATTCATAGTTTGATAACTCCATTTCATTCTCCTCAGAGCCCTCAAAAAGAATTTTATATAATTTTATAGAATTTTAATATATAATATTAGAAGTATTTAATACAGGAAGAATCCACATTTGTGTTTGAACTCAGAGGTGCTCCTTCAATCAAAATGCATGTCCCATGGGCCTTAGAGCTTGTCTGAGCTACATCCAGGCAGTACCTCTGCTCAGAAATTCCCCCTATAAAACCTTATTGTTAGCACAAACACTGCTGCCATTCCTATAACCTACTGTAAGATTACCCTCAGTAACAACAACAGACATGAATAAAAAACACTCTCAACTTTCTCAGCGTCCCTAAGGTGACCCAGAGCTTTGGTTATTCCCGAATCATTTTATTAGTGACTACTCATGGCTGGGACCCATCTTAATTGGACCTGGCAGCTCTCCATGTCCAAGGATGTCCTTAGTTATTTGTTTCGTGGCCTGGCTAACTCTTCCAAGGTCAGGGATGCATCCTCCTTTCCCAAAGCTTTATGACAAATTCTCTTGTGTTGCTTTCAACCTGCATAGAGGAAAAGTTTGTGCTAAGAATATATTTGCAACATTTTCACAGAATAATTACTGAATCTTAAACCAAAAATTTTAAGGACCTAATATTTTTCAGAATATAAGGTGGGTGGGGGAATCCCCAGTGTTGTAATATTAACTGTGTTGAGAAAAAAAAAGAAAAAGATAAGACTGGTTTGTAATCTATAGATTTTTGCTCCAAAAATTCAAGCATAAATTAAAATCCCAAACAAATAATAAAAATAATTTTAGAAAATCATATATAAATAATACATATGAAAAAAATTCAAATTATGATTTTTTTCCCAATAATAAAATCATATTTTTAGACATACTTTAAAATTACTAATTGCAGGTTATTTACATGAAACATGCCGCTGTGTTTTTACTTATTTCTTTGCTTTGTTTAAAGGGTAACAACTTCTTTACAACCCATTTTATACTGCAGAATTTTATATGCAAATACAAATATAAACATATAGTCATTTTGTTTTGCCTCATTCTAAAGAATTGTACTTTTTTCTTTCACTCTGTTTTGCTTGTGTCTTTTGCTATTTTTTAGTTCTCAGCCCATTAGATCAGATATCTATTCTCACTTTCAAAATAACCCATCTGTTCAGGGTTGGTTTTCTCATTGGCAATTTAATAAATGGTGCATCCACATCTTTCTTGATACGAGAGAGAATGGTCTTTTTTTTTTTTTTTCTCATTTTTGTATAGTTTTATCTATTCATTGCTGAATTTCCCTATTATGTTATTGATACAAAACTTTTACGAAGTTTTGGTACCAAGCCAAGCTAAATAGTTATTCATATTATTTTAGCCTTGGCTAAGAATTTCATTAATTGTTAATTGCCTTAGTATCAGCTTTAGTATAGTGGTTTATGCAAAACCCAAGGATTCCAGTAGAACAAATAAAATAAAAACCCTAGACACCTGCCTGTGGGTACAGTGAAAAAATGGAAAACATTTAATCTATTCCACCATTCATCAACATCCATTAGCCCACATGAAACGCCAAAATAAAACTGCTACTTTTTGCATTGACTCTTGTTTTTTTCCTAACTGCAGCATTTTTTCTCCTGTTGTGTATAGCAAAACCAGATAAAACTCCTGCTGCGCCCTATCTGACTTACATGAGCCCTAAAAACTCTCAATTCTTTTCAAAGGTACATTCAGAGCTCTAACACTTCACATAGGTCAATGTACCACATCTACAGCATCACTATTATTCTGAGCTCCACCATCAACTGTGTTAGCTGTCCAGCTTCATGTGAAAGTGAATTTCTGCACTAGGGAGACCTTCCTTGTTCTTGCCAAGCACACTTATTAACTTCTGACATTCTGCTTCAGCTAATGTAGCCTGCAATCACAGGGGCCATTAGGTCTATAGTTAAACTTTAATGACATAAAAAAATGAAAACTTTGATGTATTCATCTTTTCAATTTACTGGGAAAGATATAGGACAAAAATATAGCTGATTTATTCATAGAATTATTATTAAGGTCTAGATTGTACATTGACATCTCGGATTTCTGCATTGTTTTAAGAAAAATGAAGTAATCCACTCAACCTGGAACTACATCATTTGGATCAGGTGACAGGATTAATCTTGGGACTGTTCTTGGCTGTTCTTCAGGAGGCTGTGGAAATAATGCCTGTAAGTTGTTTGCAGTAACAGTTCTGCCTCTTGCAGAAAACTTTTTCTCTTTCTCCTTGGAGAATCCTGAGAGTTTTCTGGATATTTACAACATATTTATAAATACTAACAACTCCTATACCAATAGAAAGTAAAAGAAGACTTCAGATACATGAATATCTACAGTAATGCAAACTAAAATCACTGAAGCATTCTCTTTCTTACAAAAAAAAAAAAAGAAAATATCCTGAAGTTCACTTTGCTGAAATACTTATATATGGAAAGAAAAAAAAAAAGTTGGAATGTCTTCTTATCTCTTCGTGTTTAGCCTGGAGAAAAAGAAGGCCCAGGGGTGACCTTATCACTCTCTACTAAGAAATGAAATAGGTTGCAGCCAGGTGGGGTTTGGCCTTTTCTCCCAGGTAACAAGTTACAGAACAAGAGGAAATGGCCTCAAGCTATATCAGAGGAGTTTCAGGTTGGACATCAGGAAGAATTATTTTACTGAAAAAGGGGTCAGGCATTGGAATGGGCTGCCCAGGGAAGTGGTGGAGTCACCATGCCTGGAAGTGCTCAAGAAATGACTGGGCATGGCACTTAGTGCTGAGGTTTAGTTGTGGTGTTTGGTCAAAAGTTGGTTTGATTGATGTTGGAGGTCTTTTGCAACCTTAATGACTTATGATTTTTTTGATTTTAGATTTAAATTTTGAAAAATAACCTGAAGAATCCCGGGATTTTCTTCTAAATGAACTTGAATGATATTGTCTCTCTCAGAAATGCAAACAACTCCATACAACCATAAAAGATAAAAATGGACACATCACATATGAGATTGACATCGAAGTTATGGTCTCTAATACACTGGCTCTATATCACTGCATTTCTGATTATGTCAGGAAATATGGTGTACTTATCTGACTAATGCCTTGGATATTACCAGTCACACTAGACTAAATGTGAATATCAAGGAGTTTGGTGGTATTGAGGAGCTAGAGGAAGCATAAAACAAGGTAGTAAAACACTAATTTTGTGTTTTTAGCTGATTTCCATTGTCTTTTTGTTGTTTGTAATTCTTGTCATGGGATACTGCTGGGAAAGAGGGAAAAAGCAGCCTTGAAGCCTTGGGTTTCTTAGGCTCCACAAGGACAAGAAATTATAACAATGATTATGCACCTGCAGGGTGTGTGAGAGTTGTGTGAGTGTCTCATGATGTTTTACAGAAGGCATGTTTTCAAAGAGGTGTTGCCTTCTTGGACCAATGAATCTTTTCTACTTTGTTTTTCACATACTACCCTATATAAAGTGTAGTGTTTCTTTAAATAAAGTTCTCTCTCTCTTTTACATTTCCGTTGCACGAGGAACTATGTTGCATTATCCTTTTCACCGCTCCCCTACAGCCTAAAATGCAACAAATTCTCTCTTCTTCCTGTGAGGAAAAAGAGGAGAAGTGAGGTGTGCAGTAAACCCTGATGAAATGGAGTTGTTTGTGAGAGAGTGTCTTTATCACTGAGCTGTTGATTAAAAATCACTAAGGAACGACCTTTTAGATGGGCAGAAGTCTGTTCCTACTCAAGATAGTCCTTTCTGTTTCCTCTCTATCCAGAAGAGCATTTCCAAGAGCTCTGCCTTCTCAATACCTCATTTTTGTACCACATCCACCCGTAAAACATAACCCTTTTTGCTGAGAATATATTCTCTATGTGATAGTTCTAGTTGGGGTAACCTGGTGATAATCTGTAGCCTGGTGATAATCTATAACCTGATCACTTTTCCTGTTTCCTGAGAATAGTGTGTTTTAACTTTGCCTTCCTTCAGCATTCAGGCTGTCATCTTGGGGAAGAGTAAACCTTTCAAGCGTGGAGAGAACAAAGGCTTGTCTACCCTGCCCAGCCAATGGCACAGCCATTTTTACATTGATTCTTCTGAAGCTGTTTATCTGTCTTTGCTGCTCATCTGTCTTGACTGCCTGTCTCTGGATGTTTGTTTTTCATTAGCTGCTGCCTTTGACTCACATTCTGACAGCAATTCTTGTTTGTAGTGAGCAGATAAACTGATGGGGTACATGACATTTATAAAAATGGGATCCATAACTACTGAATTCCTCAAACTCTCCTACAAAATTTTTTCTGCAATTACATCTCAAGGCTTCTCTCTTTTTTGTTTCTTTTACATGCCAATATGTACTTAATTTTTGTGGCTCTATCAACTGATGTTTCTTCTGCAGCCTTTATTTCTCAAATTCTTCATAATTTTGCTCTGCACAGAGTTGGAAATTTCTTTTTGTTTCCTGCAAGAGCCTGAGGTTTCTGCAGTACTGTTTGTTATTCCACTGGCTTCCCTCGTTCTTTCAGGCTGTTATATTTAAGACTGATGAGGCATTTGTTCTCAGTCAAGAAGCTTTTTAAAAGTACACTGAGTTGTATAGATAAATTAATTACTACAATTAAATGCTTGTATATGCTTAGGAATGATTGTTGACTTTCCCCCCTAAGCACATTGTCTTTAATCAAAGACTGCAGAGGTGAAAATAATCAATTACCTTCTGTCTACTTCTACTAAAAATATCCTCATTTCTCAGTTGGTTTTGCTGCCTGACTACAAGAGAATTTGCTGTGCACACAAAAGGTAATCAGAGAAGAGCCACAAAATCACACTAGAAGAGGAGATCTATGATAATTTCAGATAATGTTTCCTAAAATTTAAAAGGAAAAGCTCATAAAGTAAGAAGTTCATTGAATTAAAGCTTGTTTACACTCCTAGATTGCTGTTCTAATTTTTAGCAAGCACTGTTCTGTCCTGGATGTGACTACCATCACAACTCAGAAGGCATGTCTGTCTTTGGCAGGCTTTCAAATATAATTAGAGGGTGATATTATTTTAATAATAGCCTGAAAGGTAGGCTGTTTTAAGGGTTACTCTTGTGATACTGCTGCTAGGCTGCCAGAAACTAGAGTGGGAATTTCTGCTCTAGACTGCAATGTGGATATGCCTTCAGCATGGAAATAATATCTGCAAAAAAGTTGAATAAAAAAGGTGTCTTTCTAATATAAATTTAACATACAAATCACCTACAGAGTACAAAGAACATAAATAATTAATGGTAGTTCTAATGATACTGTTGGTGCTATTTTACATATGAGTATTTTCCCTGCAACAATTTGTTTTTAAAAGGTCAGAAAATCTTATAGATTAAGCATAAATTTTAACACAGACATATTTAACAAAAAGAAAACGCACACACACACAAAAAAAACGGGGTGCAAGACAGGACTTGCTTAAATAGTATTGCAATTGTGAATTCAATGTTAAGATTAAATGTGATACATAATCTCCTATTGGATTAAAGCTGCATCTGTAGCTTCTGAGTGCAAAACTAAGCTATAACAACTACTAAGCTGATAACTCTTAACTAACCTTTTTCCTTTTTTCTTTTCCTCTCTTTTTTTTTTTTTTTTTTTTGGTAAGAGTTGCTTTGCAGCATAGTAAAACTGTTATGTGACATTGCAGTAGGGTAGAGATGTAGTTAATGTATGCTATCTTTGTATGGCAGATAAAAATGTATCTCAGGACACACGACAAAGACTGCAATGGAAGGCTGCTGAAGGGAGCTGATTCAGTGTCACAGCACCCTTGGAAGGGCACTCTCAGTAACACTCTGCAAAGACTGATGACTGAAGTCAAGAATACTCACCTTGGTCCCAGGACTACTGTTTCTGAAGTGAACTTTGGGATAGAAGACAGATGGAGGAAGAGGATAAAAGTGAAAAAAAGGGTAGGAAGAACTGGAACTACAAAGCAGAGGAAGCATATTTATGCATGGCCTAATTCCCTGAGCAAGACATGGGCTCTCCCTAACCTGGCATATCTGCATTATGCAATGCAGTAATAGGTGTTTGGTTTTGGTTTTGGTTTCTTTTCCTGCGGGACAGCTTTGTTTCACAGCCCACAGCCTGACAAGACAGCTACCCTGCTTTCTGTCCAGACCACAGCAGCGCAGTGCAATGGGGAGATTCCTGCCTGGTCACTGCCTGCAGTGTCAGCTGCAAGCCATGCCAGGGCACTCAGAGCACTCCTCCTCAGCTCTACACGACAATACACTCATGGCTCGTGGGAGAGACAGACTGATGTGTTCATCTGTTCACAAAGTATGTACTAGCAGCTTGAGGTTTGTTAGGTTTAAACTGAACAGTAGGAGGGGCAATTAGTGTGTTCAACCCTAGGTTTTGCTTCAGCATAAGCTGACTAACACTCATTTCTTAATTCTGAACTAACTGTTTAACAGTTTAACAGTAATGTAAGGAATTTTTTTTGTATTTTTTTTTTTTTAATATCACTATGACAAATTAGACTAACTTATTTCAACAGAGCCACTGCATTGGTTTTCATATAATCAGAAAACATTATATAGTCGTGGACTGTACTGGAGATATGAAGCTTAACACAAAATCAATTAGGCAAAATCACTGCCTAAATTTCATTGGCACAAATACAGAATATCTCTTCATGGTTCTAATAAATTGTGTCCCTCTTCCTGGTCATTTAAAACATGAGAATTTTATGGAACCTTGTCACACATAAGCAAAAATAATCCTTGAGAACATCAAGTCTTATCTATCTTTTAAGTCAATCACAATCAGATAACTTCTGCTTCTAAAAATAGAGAAATATCTTTTCACTCTTTGTGTAAATCTAGTAAAGGATGTATATAATAGTTGCACCCTAATTACTAGTTCTATTTTAACAATCAGCATTACTTTAGAAACTTTTGTGTAAACTAAATCTCATGCAAAACAATTCTAAATTGAAAAGTTCCTCTAGGTAGCCAAATATACCTTTTGGACATATTGCCATGCCCAGGCAGATTGTATTTATTGGGTTTAGGAAGGACCTTGACACGCTTGAGCACATCCAGAGGAGGCAACGAGGCTGGTGAGGGGCTTGGAAAACAAACTCTGTGAGGAATGGCTGAGGGAGCTGGGGGTGCTCAGCCTGGGAGAAAAGAGGAGAGACTCAGGGGTGACCTTATCACTCTCTACAACGTCCCTGAAAGGTGCTTTGTAGTCAGGTGGGGTTGGTCTCTCTCCAGGCAGCAACCGACAGAATGAGTGGACATAGTCTTAAGCTGTGCCAAAGGAAACATAGGTTGGATATTGGGAAAAAGATTTTTATGGAAAGACTGATCCAGTACTGGAATGGTCTGCTTGGGGAGGTGGTGGAGTCACCATCCCTGGATGTGTTTAAAAAAAGGATTGGATGTGGTACTCGGTGCCATGGTTTAGTTGAGGTGTTAGGGCATGGGTTGGACTCAATGATCTTGAAGATCTCTTCCAATCTAGCGATTCTGTGTGATTTTGTGTGATTCTGTGGGTTTGCGTGGCAAGGTTTTGGTAGCAGGGAGGCTATAGGGTTGATTTCCAGGAGAAGCTGCCAGAAGCTTCCCCATGTCTGATAGAGCCAATGCCAGCCAGCTCCAAGGTGGACCCACCACTAGCCAAGGATGAGTTCAGAAGTGACAGAAATAGTGCCTCTGGGATAATGTGTGTAAAGGACAGGGAAAATATGGTCAGGAAACCAAGGCCTGTGCAGAAGTGGGAGGAGATACTTAGGGGCAGAGCAGAGATAGTTCTGGCAAGGATTCACAGCAGAGATGTTAATGGATGACTGAGGGATCCCATCCTGGAGCAGCAGGAAAGTACAAGGAGTCCTAGCCCTGAGGAGGAAGAAGCTGTGGAGACAACTTTTGAAATGATCACAGCCCCCATTCCAAATTCTCCTGTGCTGATAAGCATGGATAGAGAGGCAAGAGTCAGTGAAAAGAGGGGCAGGAAGTAGAGAAAATAAGGAGTGAAGTTATTCTGGGAAGAAAAGAGGAAGGGAAAAAGATATTTCAGGATCTAGTTTTGATTACCTTATTAAACTACTCTGATTTGGCAGGTAAGAAATCAAGTTCTCCAACAAGGGCCTGTTTTGCCTGTGATGGTATTTGCTGAATCATCTCCCTGTCTTTATCTTGATCCATTAGCTTCTCATCACCTGTTTTTTTCTCCCCATGTCCAGCTGAGGAGTGGAGTGGCTTAATGAGTACCTGACATCCAGCCAAAGTCAACCCACCACACCACAGAAAAGCTGAATTAGATGAGGCTCCTATAGAGATAGATCTTCTCCTACAGTGTCTCCAGGCTGCTGCTGGAGTGAAGCTGTACACTTGGAATTGTAATTTAGATTATCTAGGCCCTTGGAAACCAGATTTTTACTTCTCTTTAGGAGCATAAAGAACTTTTCAGACTTTGTGATCTGGATGAGTTTTGATTAATCAACAGAAAATTCTCAAGTTCTGCCTTTCTCTTCACTGAGCAGATGGCTAATTACTTCATCTGAGATTTATTTTAGTTTTGAGGGCTATCTTCACATATTTAGATCTTTCCCTATGCCCTGGGGTTAACCCAAGATTACAGTTCAAGATTTTCACCTTTCTGTTGAGGATCTGTTGAGGATGGTGCTGTGTCATCCTGTGAAGGGTTGCTTAAACATGCTGAGTAAAACATTTGACTGCAACTGATATAGAAAGTGAACCTTTCCTGGCAGAGATAGTGGCAGTGAAGACTGGAAGCAGCCAGTGCTGGGACAGAGTTGGCTGCCTGGGGTAACTGGGTTTAACATTACATAGGTTTGGAAATAGTTTAAGATTTGTGCTCCTCTTACTGTACAGAAGAGTGGAAAAGAGATCCCATAGTAGCTGGGCATTTTGGATGTTGCATCACTGCAGGAATATTTGGCAATTGGTTTCAAGCAGTTAAAAAAAAATCTCCTCAGTGATTATGGCCATGACTTTGCAAGGGACCAAGCATGTGACAGTTTCCCTGGTGCTTTGGATATCACTGTCCAAAAAGCTGTAGGTCTTTATAACATGTGGCTTAGCCTGTCTTGGTTAGCTGCTGGCAGACTCTCTTGGGTGAGGTTCTTGCAGTCATTACTCTGCAGAGCTTGCATAAATGTTACGTTGCACTTAATAATGGATGATTTTATGTATAGTTTATTCATGCTGGCAAAAGGAAAGGAGACTTGGGCTATTTTGCAATGCCTTAGGGGATTGTCATTCAGTAGATTCGACTTTTTTTTTTTTTCTGGTGTAGGGAATAATATCCCCATGAATGGCAGCAGCCTAGAGGATGCCTTTTCCTTTTGTTTAAATGTATTTCACCGGGTAGGGATGTTTACTGTCTGTTTTCAAATCAGTTATGCCTAAATTCCTACATTCAGAGACTCAGTTTACATTACCATATTAACAAAGTTTCAGCACAAGCCCAGCTTCTTCTAGCTCCTCCAAACTGCCTTAAAGATGAAACAAGGCCAGACTCCCAGCAGGTGGCAGTCAACTCTAAAATATGTTGAAATTAGCCCACTTCAGCATACAGATAAAAAGATCTAGAGCACAGATGATACAGAAATAGGCAAGCAGTGAGTTAAGAGGCAATTTCACACGATTATTGTTGTTCTTTTATGTTTTGAATCTTATAACATTTTCAATTTCTTTATACAAGAAATGCCAGCTTCCCTTGGTTTCAGGTGACAAAATTGACACTTCTGTAACCTATGGCAGTTTAATGTTTTTGTATTATCAGGACTGTAATCTCTGATAACTTTTATCTCCCCTGAGAAATGCTTATAACTTCAAAATAATATTTCCCAACTTACAATTGATCATGTAGATGAGGTACAAACATATGTACTGCTTACTTTTCTAAATTCCTAAAATAATTTAAAATATTAAAATAATTAAAGCCATTATCTTACAAATATCTCTGAAAGCAATATGTATATAAGAAGTTTTGAAAAAATTGTTCTAAGACATTTGCATATATTCTTATACAGATATAGAATGAGTACTAATGTCAGTTCCAGTCTAAGAGATGTTTTTCACAGTACAACCTAAAGTACAATGACTGTTATCTGTTTGGCTGCTACTATTAAAAAAAAAAAATCAGTCATCATCATACTGATGACATATGCTGATGATTCAGTAAATTATTCAGTATTTCATAAATGAAATGATTATTCAATTCTGCAGTTAGACAACCAACACCAAAATATATACATTTGGTGAACCCATGACTAGCCAAAAGTTCTTATTTTGGTGGCCAAGATATAGCCACTCTGTAATTTAAGGGCTGAAATTTGCTCTCACACATGATACTGATTGCCCAGTTTAGCACACCACTCAAAGATTTGCTGCCAAGGGCAAGAGAAGATTTCCCTGGAATTGTGCAGGAGCATAATTCCCAGCCTATTCTGGAAATAATGCTTCCTAGTCAGGTCAAAAATGGCTTTCAATCTTCACTATCTCTTATCCTTGTCCATGCTCCATCTTCAGCCTGCTAGGCACTCAGGGATGGACTGGGTCAAAAGATAACTCATAATATCAGCCAGTTATGCAAGAGTATGAGTTAGGTACACTTGATGAATAAAGAACCCATATGCTTGAGCAGGCTCTGATTGCAAAATTCTAGTTGATTTCTTTAGGAGGCTCACTGTTCACCCTCCAGATAGATTGCTGTTGGTACACCAGGGTGTAAATGCCACTACTTAGCTGGCAGAGTGCATTGCATTTAGTGCCTCTTGTCACTCCCTTGTAAATTCCATGGAGTCTCCCCAGTGCACATTCATACTCAAATCTCCTATTTTACTTCTCCAAAAACATTAATATTTAAACTAAAATTGAATTATTTTTCTTTCTCAACAACAATTTCAAGAGTGGAACATGCTGGTTGCTAGCGTTGCAGGCAGAGTTAAATCTAATCTCTAGATTTAATATAATTAATATAATTTAACCCAGAATTAAATATTACTGAAGGAAGCTGATGAAAGAGACTTACTGTGGTCCCCCAGTTTGTTTAGTGGGAATGACTTCCAGCTCTGGGCACTACAGCCTATGGGTCTTGTAAAGAAGGGCAGCTCAGGTTAGGCATGCAAACAACCAGAATTTTGTATTTTGAAAGAAAAGGTGGTTTAGCTGTTTATCTTTTAAAAAGAAATGATTTTACTAAGCCTTACGACTTTTGGTCACTGCAGTTTTGCTGAATCTTTGTGCTTACACTATAAGCAACATACAAGCCTTACTTTTTCAGAAGATACTTTTGCAGATGGGAGAGTTTTACCTGGTCCCAGACAGGAATGTATGCCACACCGATTGCAATCCTTCACTCAATTTTGCATACTACTCCTTGTTTTTGCATTGTCTTAAAAATGTCACAAGGTCTTAAGGCAACAACACATAAGGGTGAAGGAAAAGGAATGTGAGCTCTGTCCTCTCCTGATAAAGCACCAGGTTTTCTTGCATGAAAACTTTAAGATGGCTCAAATTACTTGGCTCTAAAGCACATACAAAAAAAGGATGAGGCTTGTGTTAGCAAGTAAAGATAATTTAAATATGCAAATTTTAATATTACTCTTTTACTTATTTGCTAAAATTAAGTTAATAATCCCCTTTTAAATATTTTTTACTATCTGTTAAAATTTGATATTTAACAACACTAGAGTATAAGACAAAAGTTCCTGAGCAGACTACTCCACCTGTGTAGTTATAAAAGTGGAAGAATCTATCTTCACCTTGAAACAAGCAGCTTTTAAAAATTTTCTCCTTTTGGATTCCTACTATTTATCAGCATTACATCTCACCTTTAAAATTGAGAAGTATCAAAATATTTTGATGCTCTTCAACTAATTGAAATAATTCAAAGTCCCATGAGCTCTATTAATGAGCTTGCCTTTCAGTACTTGTGAAGTTTCACGATGTGTAATTTTCTGTAATACCATTGAATTAGGTTTTATTTTTTTCCCTCTGAGCAGCAAATGAGTTATTTTTCTATGATTTAAGGTACTGAAACTTTAAAAGACCTCCTTTGAAAAAAACCCAGAAATTATATAAAAGGGATTGCAATTAATTTCAAAATTTGGGAAGTATTTACACATTAAGCATCACATTACAATCAGATGTTGATTTTCCAAAGGGGATTTTTTGGTTTTCTGTTTGGGATTTTGTCTGTAAGGAAAGAAACAAATCCTTACTATTGTAGTCACTACTTTTTAGTAACTATTGACTTTTAAAAATGATGAACATTGTAAATAAATTAACTCATTTTTTTTCAAATTGCTGAGAGGCCACAACCCCCAGGAAGCCAACTGAGCTCTATGTGTTTGGCAATAATCAGATTCATGGCAACAGGCATGGTCACATTTGAATATTAATCACACAAGAGATGACAAAGAGTCTAACAACTACAGCATCCATCTAAAATGCAAGGACTTCCAAGAAATTTAGTAATTAAAGTTCATGCAGTTGTCGAAAGTACAGAGTTGTAAAGGAAATATTTAATTGCCTGCTTTAAAACTAAAAAAAAATTAGAAGCATAATAGGTTTTCTCACTTATTTAAAATTCTTACCAGCTGCACTTATCTAAGAGAAATGACAAATGAGGAATGCTGAATACTTTTCCTGTGCCTTCTGATTATTTCAATATTGAATCATTTATATAATTAACGTTTTTCTTAAAGTTGAAAGTAAATTACAACTCTTGTGAGTAGACTCTTGCATAGAAGACAATATTTTTTTTTCCTAACACAATTACTATATAGAAATAGGATTCCTCTAGATAAACCTAAAGTAGAAACTACCTTGCCCTAGTGCAAAAAAAGGGGAGAAAAAACCTTACATTTTGAAGAAACTAAATGAACATGTATTTAGCTTCCTTTTCACATGCATGGTTATGTGTGATGTATTTATGTTTTTTAATACAGGGGTATACATGTGGAAACACCATAAAGTTGAACAGACTTAACAATATCAGTCTCTGGAGCTAAATCTCTTCGGTTGGGGCAACTTCTCATCTCTCCAAGAGTCAGCAGACTTTTTAAAATTGCTGCATTCACTTTTATATTTTAAAATGATTTCTTAATAAAGAAATCATCCTGAATCAGTTATGCATACTGTATTTGATCACTGACAAACTACTTCCTGCTTGAGATTGGGTAACCGTCACCTCTGAAATTTTTTCTGATTGTAAAAAGACCCAAAATATCTTCTCCAGTTCCCAGCTGTATTATGTGACATTCACTATTTTCCCATTATCTTTTATTAAGGGCTAAATCACCCAGGGCAGTCCAGTACAGTGTATCCAAAGTCCTATCTGTGCATTGTGCAGTGAATAAAACACTACCCTAAAACTTAAAATCACAACTGGACTTGACCAGGGACATTGGTTAACCCTCTTACCTGGCCTTAAACAAGATGTTGGGAACTATCAGTGAGGTGGTTGGTGTAAATTGTGGGGGACTTGATTTCATTTTGTAGGGTAGGCAGAGATTTATATTAGACAAAGTCTCTTATTTCTCAGTGACAAGTTATAAATATTATTTATGCACGCTAATGAATTTCAAATGTGAATTTCTTGCTCGTATTTTTGAAAATTCATGATTTTTGTTACAATTTTTGAAATGCATTTTGTTTTTTTCTCAAATGGAAAAGGAATTCAACTGCAGAACTATTGGAAGCAGTTATTGTAGTACCATAACAGAAGAGCTAACTTCTGTGTATCATTTATATAAACATTTTTATTATGGTAGCTGAAGTGTTGACAAGGTAACATTTGAATTTGGTCCATAGCAAATCCTTGCAATTTTTTTCTTTAGAAAATTAAGTTGCTCTTGCTAGTTTTATTCCTAGATTTCCTGTTTGGAGGACTCACTGGATTTTGCAAAACAATTGAGATGAAATCTGAAAGAAGTCTGCTCATTTAAAAATCCCTGGTATCTAATTGTTTTTTTCCTGTATTTCTATAACTAAAGTGACCACAATAATTTGTTTTTAAAGTCATCTGGATAATTTTTGCAAATTCTATCATAATTCTTCCCATCTCTCACATCCCTGTTCATGACAAAAATGAGGAAAGGATAAAACAGAAACCTGTAGATAGCTTAATAGTGTGCTGGAAAATCCTCCCTCAAACTACCTGGATGCATTCCCAGATACAAATCTTGACGTCTTAGTTTTTCAGTGAAATAATGTCTTCTCTAATACAACATGCTATGGAGGACATCAGAGAATCTATTTAAATGAGAAGTTGTTATCACTAGGAACAAGTAGGGCTGAAAAAACTAAATTCAAACTGAACTAGAAGGGAAATTCTCTGAGTTTCAAAATATTCAAATAAATATTTGAGCCTCCTGTGTTTTAAACTGCATTCTTTTCTGCATTCACAGATTCTGGTTTGAAATACAATTTGAAAAAAATTGCAAGCAAAAGATGCTGTCATCCTATTGCCATCTTAACATTTACAAAATATGATAGAGATATTAATTTATTTGTTTTCCCATTCAGGCTTTTTTCAGCAGTTCTCTTACCTAGCAAAATACTTGAATTCATATTTTACAGTAAAAAATATATAAAAAAAGGAGGGATCTCTAAAGAATATCCATCCCATACTCATTCCTTGATGCATGATAAATCAATTGATGTACTTAAATCACCCCCACTGAATATTCATCTACCATACTTCGTAAAAGTACCATGGAAGAGAATCTAACATCAGAGGAAGATGACCACTGCACTTGGAAAATTTTCCTGAAAAATTTTAAATAATTATTTAACATATGCTTTCCTTTAAAATATGCTTTTCTCCCCCAACTTGAAATCACTTAAGGAGCAAGAAAAAACACAATTCATATATGTTTTTACTATACTAGAAAGGATTGGAGTAATTTTATGTACTGAAAGTCATGATGCCCTGCATCCTTTTGCAGGGCTCTCCTTACTTTTAAAATCAGCAATTTGAGAGAATTGCTCATCTTGATACTGCCCTTTATTTTTGCCATTTTCACCTTTTATTCACTTAGTCAAGATAATTTTGATTTCTTATTCTGTTCTCTGAAGAGCTCACAAATACTCCTAGCTTGATATCAGCATTAAATTTTACAGGTGTACTCTCCATTCTGTCATCCAGGTTGTTAACACTAATCTTATGAACAGGTCATGTGGAACAATGTCAAAAGCCATATTGATGTTGAGGTATAAGAATTTCAGTGTTTCTTTTATCCACTAGGTCAGTTGCCTTGTCAAAGGAAGAAATTAGAGTACTTTGACATGATTTGTTCTTGACAGATCCACACCATCTTTTTAACGTCTCACTAGTTGTTAGGTACTTACCAATGAGTTAGTTTATGACCTCATGTCTTTCAAAAATGAAAGTGGGCTGGCTGGAGCAGATTTGCTCAGAACATCCTCCTCTCACCCTTACTGGTTTTTAGAGAGAGCCCCTTCCCTTTCTTCTTGTCTTTCTAAGAGTAAAATGTCTTAACCACAGCTAAACAGTTATAACTAGCTTCCTTGGTATTATCAAAAGAATCCATCAGGCCTTCTAAACTTCAGACTCCCTAATTTTGTAAATATTCTCCAACCTCCTATTTCCTGCTTTGAAAAATCCATCATTCCTTGCACCAAATAATTATTTCTTCATTTTATTATCGGTTCAAAGAGGATTAAGAAATTTGGAGGAGCAGAAAAAATCACAGAAAAGAACAACAGTGAATGAGTTAATGAATGAATGAATGAAATAATAAATAACTAAACTAAACAAACAAATAAATAAATATTTTGGGCAATAATACCCCAGTCTTCAAATTTAGTTCATATAGCACGAGCATGTGTTTTACTTCCAGTAAGGATTTTTGAAGTGCTCTCATGGTGCTATACCTTATAAAAACCATGTTTTTATATCAGGAAACAACATGATGCTGCTGTGATTTGTTTCTACACTGGAGCAGGGGGATTATTTACCTTTTCTGAGTGACCTTTATCTATCTGCCAATTTACATCTGTGTGGTTGTAATAATCCCCACCAGAGTTTCCCTCTGTGAAGGTTGCTATCCATACTGGAATACAGACTTAATAGTGCCTTCAGAGAATAGTTAAAAACTCTCCTGTTCACTTTGTCAGAGTGGTGTATGACTTTGACATGCAATGCTTTCTGAGGTAGTCCACAATTACTCATTAGTGAAATCACAGATGGACAATTTATATTTCTCTTCCTTCTATTTCTAAATTTGCTGTTGACTAACAAGAGCTGCATGGTTTGGGTCCCACAGCTCCTGCTCACTCCATTTGTTGTGAGGATTTGCCCTGATTCTTGGCATTTTTCAAATGCTCTCCTTGGTGGCTGCCTCTCTAAGAAAGATTAGCAGTGTGACATCATGAATGGCTTAGCAATTTTCTGAAAAAAGCACCTCCAGAAAAAGCTCCAGTGCAGCAGTATGAAACAAAATATTGCCTTTTGCCATAATAGTCTCTATAGCCTAGGGTTAAATATCATAGATCTGTTCTGCAATGTCTAAAGAGGTTCAGGGCATCAGAATGATGTTTATAATGAACAAAATTCTGCCCTAAATAATTCAAAGAATCAATGAAGTGATAGTATCTTACAACTCTGCTTTTGCAAATTCTACAGCCTGGATTTTGTCCTGAGGTTTCCAAGAGCAGTTACGGAAACAAAAATCATTAGACTTTGAAGATTTGCAGATTTAAAATAAAGAAAACAAAAACAGAGGTAAAAGTTTACTGGACAATGAAAACAAGATTAAATCAAAGTTTTGAGAAAGGAAAATGTTAGAACACTTTGTGCTAGTTTTGGCTGGGGTAGAGTTAATGTTCTTCATGATGGCTAGTATGAGGCTGTGTTTTGGGTTTGTGCTGAACACAGTGATGGTAACATAGAGATATTTTTATTATTTCTGAGCAGGGCTTGCACAGAGCCAAGGCTTTTTTTGCCTCATGTACTGCCACACTGGTGAGGAGCCAGGACAGGTGACCCCAGCTGACCAAAGGGATATTCCAGGCCATATGGCATCAAGCTCAGCTTATAAAGTGGGGGGAAGAAGGAGGAAAGGGGTGAATTTTTTGAAAAATAGAGCTTGTGTTCCCAAGTCACTGTTATGTGTGATGGGACCCTGCTCTGACGGAGATGGCTGAACACCTGCCTGCCCATGGGAAGCAGTGAATTTCTTGTTGTGCTTTTACCCTTCCAATTCTCTCCCTGGTCCTGGGAGTGACTGAGGGGCTGTGTGGGGTTTGGTTGATGGCTGGGGTTAAACCAAACACACACAAAAATGTAGGCATTGCAAAAAAATTAATTTAAAAGAAACAAAGTGATAAAGAAGCAGTTTGAAAGAAAAGCGGTACTTGTGAATTCCATAATGATGAACTTAATGAATCACCTGATTGTGGTATGGACAAGATTAGGTTTACATTTATAATAGTAGAGAGCACTGTAGCAGATTTTGAGAGACTGGACTGAACAAAGGAACATTGAAAATGGGAACCCTGAAAAAAGGTGAGAGGGGAAAGCAAACAAAAAAAGGAGGAAAACTGTTGGGAACTTTTGCCCATGAGAGACAGTAAATTTGTAGTAGTGAACACGAGAAATAGAGAATGAGGGTAAAAAATAAAGGGAGTAATGTTGAGAATTAATAGCTGACTTTTGATATTCTCCTGGAAATCAATATAGTTGAAAAATGATTTGACTTTACATTGATGTTCAAGAGAAGATTATGTCTATAAATTAAATATTAAAGTATATTTCATACTGTATTATCAATATATAAAAATTTCTAATAGAAATATATTCTGCTGGGAAAATAGAAATTTGCCTAGAATATATAAATTTTTAAGTATAAATATATACAAATAATAAATATATAAACAAATTTGTAGTTAAGCATGGTGAATTAAGATTTACTATAATTTGAACAGCTGTTTCCACAAACACTTTGCATTTTCAGAAAAAAGAACCTTAGGAAAATTATAATCTTATTCCAATTTCTATTTCTATAATATTTAGAGTACATCTAGTATCAGTGCTAAATTATTAATTTAAAGACCATGAAAAGCTTCCTGTCTGTAGAGCAATTTAACATCTTTTAACTGCTTACCTAAAAATGTGTAAGATAGAAAGCAGATAACTCTTAAGATGTCTGATATGGATAGGAAAATCGATTAGAAGGCATTTAAGGAGCTATGGTGAACAAGGAAAGCACATTCACTAATGTATATAAAAGTACCTACCACAGAAAAAAAAATCCCATGCAATTTAATTTACACATACTAAACCAAAAACTGATTCTCAATTAGCATGTGAAATGGAGATTTCTTTTTTCTTACTCTTCAGGAGTTCATCAGTATTATGCACATTGAATGAATATGAATGAGTGACTGAAGGGCAAACCTCACCTTTGCTCAACCTGTCTCATCTACAAGTCATAAAGATAATTTAGAAGTTTGCCTCTACCTTGAAAATCATATTATTACAAAACTTTTCAAAAAACTTTTCCTTATGAATAGTCCAACATTTTTAAGTCCCCCTGTAACATCTCCAGTTTCAGTGAGAAATTATTTAGATTTCTGAAATTGAAAAAAGGCTTTTCAAGTATTAGTCTTCAGGCATCTGCCTTCAGATTTGTAAATTTAAGTTGGGATAGTGTGTGAGGAAATCTTAATATGTCCCAGATAGCATGTGTTCACCTCACTTAAGCACTTGCTATTCCCTTCAGATCAACAGAAACACTAACTCACTCATTTACATGTGCTGTGAAACTTAGCAGGGCAGGCACGGGGAGGTTAAGAGACATGATGAAGTTAACAAAACAAGTAATGGCAGAAAAACACGTGAAAATAAGGGCACAACCATTTCTACCTGTAGCTCAAAATCATGTCACTAGCAGTGGCTAGTTGTAAATAGATAAAAATGAATTGGTTGTCCTGGTTGTCCTCTCTCTCCACCCCCAAATCATTTCCAAAAGTGCCATTTGTCTTTGGTTGAAATCCCTGGATTGCACCTTACTGCTGACCCTGTGGATTCATGTTTGATGCTGATGTATTTCAAACGCTCTCAGAACACAGGTATTATAAATTTCCTCTCTTCAGCTCTACTTTCAATTCTTTAAAGAACAAAACCTAGAATGTTTCTAAGGACTTGTCATTTCTTTCAAAGTCATACAGAGTGTCTTGTACCTCTGCTTTGTCCATGCTTGCCTTCTTTTTGATTTAGTGTCTTATTCTTCCCTTCCCACTTTTCCAGCTGGAAAGACAATAGCTCCCTCTTTCATGAGGTCAGGATATGCTCATCCCTTTCTTCATGATTTGTGTCTCTTGAAAATCGTTGAGCCTACCTGTTTCTGTTTAGGGAAATCTATTTTCTGCTGGACCTGTGCTCACAGTCCTCTCCTGCCTCTGAGCCCTGGCAGCTGTTGGCACCTCTGGGACCTCCTTTCACACCTGCCTGACACGGAGACTCCACCTCAGCTGCCACTTCTCTCATGACAAGAGGTGGCTTGCCACACCTGGGAGAACTGCTAGGTGGCAATTCTGATAGGTGCAGGAAATGATTGTGGGATGTGCTGGGATTTAGCCTTGTATTAATGACTTGAAAACTAAGTTAAAATATCAGCACTTTTCGGAGCATCATGAGATTTAATACATTAACTTTTACTTTTTTCCCCATCAGAATTATTTTTCTCATATCGTAATAATTTTGTAATTGATTTTTAATTGTTATAATTTTTTTTTAATTTTTATCCATATTCTAACCTGGCTTAAATCCTTATATAAAATTTGGGATTTTTTTTGTGGAATACAAAGAATCTATGCAAACCTGCTGAGAAAGTTTACAGTCCATAGTCAATAGATGTGCTTCGATATACTCCTTTTTTCCTTAGCTTAATGCTATATTTGTTTAAATTTGTTCTTTGCTTTAACTTTACATTTGCATTTATCTTTTTATTTTCAAGATGGGGATTCTGCTTTATATTTTTACCTTTCTATCTGCAATCACCCATGTGAAAGGATTAGACAGAGTAGAAAGTGATCAATATTTAAAGAGTGGTTTTACTGCCCAAACCAAAGTTTTCATATTAAATAAATGGCCTCTAGACCTACAGTAGAGAAAGGTATATATAATTTACATATATCAGAATTCATAAAAATTCAGAAAAGAGTTTTAGTAGGTAGCAAGATACAGAATTTAGAAGTTATAAAGTACAGAGAAGTGTCTCTCACATGGGGTCCATGACATAAAGGCAAATATTTAAGGAGTGGAATGTGCTTAAGTAATGAAGAGAGGACTGAAAGGAGATCTACTTTCAGTGTATCACTTCAAAGGAAGCAAGCACAGCCTAAATTAAGTACTGTCTGGCTTTTGTTCTGTAAGGAACAAGATGAAAAAAATTGCTGAAATCTGAAGTTAGAGAAATTCAGGGACTTGTTTTTAAAGAAAAATAGGAATGTTTCTATTAGAAGAAGCTTCAAGAAATTTGGTTTCTCCATCTCTTCAGCTTGGCTCTTCTTCTCAAAGATCATTTCAGTCATTGGTTAACCAAATATTTACTGTAGCATAGATTTAGAATTCTTTTTCCCTGTCCATACTCTTTTTCAACTCTCTATAGAAGAGAATTTAAAAGAAATTCTTTGGACCTTTTTTAGACACCAGAAAATAAATCTATTTTCATATTTATCATTTAATCTCCATAACAAATTGTTTGTTGACCGCACCTGAGGGTAGACAGTCTGTAACTCCTTGTAATCTATAATTTGTAAAATGCTGTACTTCTCAGTGGTTACACTTAATATCAGATATTATTTTATCTTGAACTATGCTTAGTATGCTGCATGTTTCCTGAAGAATTTATCCTTCAATGAAAACCAGATAATCTTATACATATGGTACAGCAGAATGGAAATAAAAGAATAAGAGGAAGATACCACACGATGAGATTGTGCTGACCTTATCCTCTTTTGTATTTCAAAAAATTCCATCTCTCAGTACAGATGAGACCTGTCTTATAGTGCAGGACAACAGAAGGATGCAAAACCTCCACTGAAATGTATGTAAAACTTCTTGGAAGGCACTCCCAGGTGTGGAGTGCAGAATGTCACATACATTCTGTGGGAATACAAAAGCCTGTTCACATTAGTCATGCAACCTTGCAAGTATGCACTCCTTGATACACAGCTACACATAAGTGTATTTTTAATATCCTGTTCTGAATATTGCCATGCAGCATTTACAATCTTTATAAAGGGGAAATTGTTCTACAGTCTAAAATATCTCTGCAATACAGAAAATTCACTGTAAAGAATAAATCATTAAGTGGACTTAATTGCTCCATGTACAAACTTAGCCTGCTTACAAATTTTTGGTTTACAGATGGGTTATGGATACTTATACTCATGTCTTGTAATTTTCTATAGTTGTTAAAGAGTAGTTATCTTTGTTATTAGGTCTTCTCTTTATTCAAGACATCTGGTTTAATTGTCAACTGATATGTCTGCTATTTGAATAATTATCATAACTTGCAAACAAAATGGAACACTCTTAGCTTTCTTATTTGTTATCAGTGGTCATAAGACACTTCACCTGAGTCTGGCTGTGTGATGAAATACCATCAGTAATAAACCATTGGCTGACACAGTTCTTCAAAAAGACAGAAGATCAATGCTTACCCTTGTTCCCTCTTATTAATCTTTACAGGTATAAGAGACCTCTCAGTTTTGTTTTAAGATTTGATTTAGCATTATATGAATTAAATATTAATTTGGATTGATTTGATTTCCATAAAACTTCTTGATATATGTTTTAATTTTGGACTGACTAACTAACAGGAGCCTCCAAATGCAGATAGTGTGAAGCAATGACTTCTCATCTCTTCAGAAGACTGGTCTCATAATTTCCAAAATCTCAGAGAGTCACTCAGCATATCCTTGCCTTTAAATAAGTAGATACTGCCATTGTGCAATATAATTTTAAACCACTGTATTTTTTCTTGTAGTCTCAACTTGTCATTTCTGCTGCTAAACTTCTGTTACATTTCCTTTGGGACTCCAGCTCTGTAAGAACAATACTCACAGAAGTGGTAAAAGCTGCTCATATGACTAGGGAATATTCAGATCTGCAGATTTTTCTTCATAGAACTTCTATTTTATCCCTGTGTGAACTCCTGTTCCAAATGGATATCAGCATTTTTAAGGTGATAAATCCAAAACTGTGCTGTATGTGTGTGGAAGCTCTCAGGAAAGGAGTGTTCTCCCCAAGACATCTTGCCCAGGTGTGCTTTGTTCCCAGATCCCCTTTTATGTCGTATCACAAGCTCACACTTCCTTATTTGAAGCTTATTCTTTTATATAATTACTTTTGTATTAATTACTCCTATAAAATAGAAATCAGATTGATGCTTTCAGCTCTGTGTCCCCTTTTAGAACTAGGCAGGAAAATATATAAAGCTTTCATTTTATATAGATCTGGAATGGGAAAAAGAATTAGAAAGTCCTTTTCCGTATAGAATATGCAGTCTAGTTTGGTATTCTGTAACTGAAATTATGATAACTTTAACGTGTTTTTCTGATTTATATTCAAATGACTCAAGTTCATGCTCTAAAGCCTTAGAGTAGTATGTCATTTAAATTTACCATGAGATATTCCACTGACATTACAGTGCCATAAGTTAATATTGTATTTTATGCCATAGTCTGAATACTAACAGGTACGATGACCTGCATTAAAAATCTTGGTTCTTGATCTATTTTTGATTGTAAGAAAACAGTTTTTCCCGTCCTGACTGGAATTTTTTATGTCATATTTCTTTTTTTCATTTATCCTTTTCCCCTTAAAGGCAAGATCTTGGCAATAGAGACATTAAAGATGCAACCAATCTAGAAAATCTTTTAACATATTTCAAGCTGTTTTATCTAATCCTGTCCTGAGTTCTTTGAAAGCTTGTTGCAATTACCTTCTGAGCTTTTTGAAAAAAATTTAACCTCTTATGTGACAAATTTTATTAGAATACTTCTTTCAGTTGCAAAACTACCCCAGTACACATCACAACTAATTAGTTATATTGGGGTTGTTCAGCTCGAGAGACAAAAGGTTCCTGAGAGCCCTTGGAGCACCTTTCAGTGCATAAAGGGGAGCCAAAGAGGGACATTTTACAAGGATTTGTAGTGACAGGACAAGAGGGAATGCCTTAAACATATATTAGGATGAGATCAGGTAGATAAGAATTAGATCTACTAGATTATTATAATCTATTCCATTGGGAAGAAATTATTCCCTGTGAGGGTGATGAGGGAGTGTTCAAGGTGAGGTTGGATGTGGCCCTGGAAATCTGATCTAGTGGATGGCATCCCTACTAGCACAAAGGTTGGAGTGAGATCTTTAAAGTCCATTTCCACCCAAAACATTCCATGATTCTATGAATCTGCACAATAGAAAAGCCATAGTAAAGCTGTTTTCTCTTCTTGGGGATATGTAAAAGTATCAGAACAACTTAGATTTTAAAATGTAGTCTTCCCCAAATAAGTCTTCTTGCCTAAAAGCAATCTGTAAAATTTATATGCTCCTGGCTGGTGGCAGATCAAAAACTTATACTTAAATATTACTTGAATGTGGGCCACAGCTCTAATTTTGGGGTCTGAATACACTCATTTTTAAATTTTGAGGTATCAATCTGGACCAAATAATTTTTTAGCCCACAGGTTTTCCACCACAGCATTTGTCAGACAGACCTGCCCTTGCTCCACCTTTCCTTCCCTCTGGCTAGGTGCCCCCCAGCTCCAAGTCCTACTGTGGTCCCAGCAGAGATTTTGGTTCTTACCTGAGGCATGCTGCCCCCGCATCACAGATGACATTCAGCTGATTCCTGTAAAGTCCAGCAGCAAGTGCAGGTCAGTCTTCAAAGACCCTGCAGATATAATGCAAGCTGCAAGGGGATCTAAGCCTCTGCAAAGGGCTTTACTCAGTCTGGAAGAGAAGGAGGAATTTGAAAGAGAAAAATTCTGAGGATAACAGTGCTCAGTTGAGACTGAGTACTTATTGTCTGCCTTTGTTTATGCATGGATGCATGTACATATTTTGCAATGGAATATGAACACTGAGTTTTGAAAGAAGCTGATCCTGTCCCTCTGGAATATGAAACACTTAAATATTGTGCTTGTTTTATTGTCAAGCTGTCAGGCCTGATGTTTAGATGTACCTGCTGCAACCTTTATTGTTGCACTTCAGTAGTCAAAATGCATCCCTGAGGGGACTATCCAACTGTACTTAAATGTTATAAATAATGATGTTTAGTAGATTTCATCAAGAACCTTTTTAAAAGCAACACTAGGGCATCTGTTAAAAAGCTTTATGGGAATATCTAATGCTTTCAAGACTATTTTTGATATCTTATACTTTTATTATGCCCATGCAATCCCACTGCTTTTATGTTCAAGTGCTATAATTATTAAATCAAGAAAGACAGAAGTGAAACCTGGCTCACAGTACTTACACAGAAGAGACCTTAACCTTCACTCAAAGACATTGACTGGCATATTCTCTTGTTGGTTACTACTGAATAACTAAAGCAAATAATAGTGAATACATTGTGTTTCCTTGCCAGAATTCTAGAAAATGCACTTTGCACTGCAGCACATTTGCTGGAATACAAAAGCTGAGTGGATGTAATTGTTATTGGTTAAAGTGGTTTTTTCACTCCATCACTTTTGAATACAGATAAGCTGTGTGATTCTTACATGTATTGTGCTTGTAAGTCTGATTTAAAAAAAAAATAGAGGGCATGTTTGTTCTGTCATTCCCTTTGTTAATTTGAAAATCTTTAAGATAAACCACTAAACCTGTAAAAAAGTAACTCGGATATCACTAATATTAAAGTCAGGACCTCTGGGGGTATGAATAGGTGAGTGTATTGTGTGGCACTTATAACTGAGAATTGATAATAAAAAAATGAATGGCTCCACAGAATCCACCATGTTTAGCACAGGCCACTAGTGCCAAGCTAGCTATGCAGGCAGCCTGAAAAACTTGAAGCAATGTAGAAGCATTCACTTCTAATCATGCTTTATGACAGGTTTCCAAATTTCTTCCAGTAGGGCTGATTAGACCATATTATATATCAAAATAAATGTGGTTCTCTCTGAGGCCATAGTAGTGCAAACCTCCTGGGAAGGAATATCTAATGGGTGACCTTGTCCCACCTATCTGCAGTTTTAAGGAGGGTTTTCACCATCAAATGGATTTTATGCTTAGTCTGTATTTATGCCTGGCTTACTCTAAGATATTAGCTAATCAGTCAAAACAAAGAGGAACATAAGGCAATGAAGACAAACATTTCCAAATTAGAAAACAACAGTATTATTATACACATAACCACTGCAGTTCTGCCTTCTTGCACTGGAATAAAATGATAATGTAAATGAAACTGTACTGAAATAATATTAACTCAGAATTTTTTAACAACCCATCACCCTCTATCAAACTCTTATGCAACAACATTACAGGGTTTTGTTTTTGTTGGAGTTTGTTTGTTTGGCTTTTTTCTTTGTTTGGGTTTTTAAAAATTGTTTTTTAAGGTTTTATTGGATGAGGAAATGTTTATTATATCAAGAAAGTTTAGTATTTTTTCCAATCAAAATTCCAGAAAACATAATTATTATTTTACTTATGTTCATACACTAGTTTGTAGAGCAATTTAATTAAATTAGCACGTATGCCTATGACAAGAATAGTCAATTTAGTGATAAATCTTATAATGGAGAATTTTAGTCAGTGAATTAAATCATGACCTAACTGATGAAATGGGACACCATTTCAATTTAAACAATTTGTCAAACCATAGAACTATTGTTATTTTCTCGTACTTACTTCCACATCATATCCTTTTAATATTTATTAGTTATTTGGAATAAGTTGAAATTACAGAGAAAAATGATTACTTACAGCATATTTTCTGCTTTGGTAACATCTCTTTCACTGACACTATCAGATCATTGCATTATTTGGTTTTGAATGCTTTCTTTGTCATCTCTTATCTGTCTCTCATTCAGTCTGACCTTGGATACAGTCAAGTGGCAAAAAAAAAAAAAATCAAGTGAAAAAGCTAGTGGAAGCAAGGGGACAAGGAAGACAATAAATTAGCAAAAATATTTCCCCCCATTCCATTTAAAAAAATGCTTCCCTGTAATTTTCTTATTCATATATGATCCTTCCACAACTATTTGCATCTCAGCACTGATCAGTTAAATAGTCTATAACCAAGGTCAGCTTAAACATGTAGCAAAACAATCTAAGGCTGTTAGACATCAAATGTTTGTCTCTTAAAAAGAAATTCTATGCTGCTTGCAGGATTGGGGGTTTTTTGTTGGTTTTTTTTTACTTTAAGTTTCTCCTTGTTTTATTGAAGAAAGCTTCACTTTAGAAGGTTGGAAGCAAAAGGAAAAGTGGAACATTCAACTTGATGATAAATATGTTGACTTTTCACATTGCATGTTATTTTTTAATGGCATAGAAAGGTAATTAAGCTTATTTCAAAGACAGCTGCAACACCATGCTGGTTAAAGGAGTCAGACACAAAAAGCAGGAAGAAGACCCCTTTGAGAATGAGATATAAAGGAAAGAGACTTGGGCATCTGCCCTCTGGAAAAGAGGTCTCTTAGGTGAGCAGGCTCCCCAGATGCCATAAAGGGATGTTGGCCAGAATGCCAGCCTGGGACAGAAGTGAACAAGTGAGATGGCAACTTATTCAATGAGAAAACACTGAACCTACCAGGTCCAGAAATTCTTCTTTCCAAGAGAGCACCTGAAGTGGGTGGCATGGAGGCTTTTCCCACCCTGGATACAGAAGTTTTGGTCATTGCCCACTCTAGGAGGTAGCAGCAGGAACATATTGTTGATCTATCTGTTGGGCAGCTGTCAACACCAGCTATGCATCAATCAGTAAATTAGAGTGGCTTGGCTGTTTGTGAGATTTATAATGGTTTTCTGAAAGGCACACGGGTGCTTTATATTCAGTATTAGTACATAATGCTTTCAGATACTGTACATATTTGAGATGTATAAAATATACAGTTGGTTTTTTAGATAACAAAAACAATGCAGGTACTGTAAATTACTGTAATCAAGCTGTTTTCTTTTTCTCTATGCCCTTGTAGATACAACAATGCTTCAGTAATCTCAAAAATAAACATTACTTCTTCACTGCAAAGAAATCCTGGCACCTCTGGCAGGTTATCCAGTACATAATCAATTAAGCAACAGGTATACAGCCATGTGCTCAGGAGTAGAAAATTCTCATATATGGAACTTATTGTTGCATTGAGTATTGAACACAAGAGTTTAATTTAGCATTATTTGCTTAGAAAATGAAAACACAGCTTTATTTTCACTATCCTGGCGTTTGGCATTAATTCATGTTATCACCATTCAAATCTCAAGGTAATCTACATGTAAAGCATTAAATTCATGACATGCAATCACTGTGCTATAAGTAACAAAAAAAAAATGGCTCTATCACTGTTGAAATAATAACACAGAACAACACTCTGCAATTCCTGTTAAAAAAAGAGAAAAGGCCATCACCAGATTCTATTATTTCTATAGAGAATAAGTGCTATATTTTAGAATCTGCAGTTCCTTGGTGCTTTATACACCATGGTGTCATTTTCAGTAGAGCTTAGTGTTTGAAGCTAAGTGATAAAATATTACTATTGCTACAATAACACAACTCTAAGAAAATAAACTTTATTGACAAAAGCTTGAGAGCTTTGGATTTTAATTTGCTTTCCTTGAGAAAAACTCCAAACCCTACAGTAGATTAAGGTATGAATTTGTCTGAATGCTCTTGCAGCAATTGATACATGAAGTTTAGCTCAGTAGGGACTGCTAGTGCATAAGCATGTTAAGACAGAGTGGAAGAAACCATGTATATGTATAATACCCTGTGTAATACCTGACAGCCATCTGCAAGAAACATGATTTCACACTAGAGCTATATGAAGAAAAATTAGTTATACAATGTTGGAAATTAAATACAGGCAGGGCCTAGACCAGTATCTTGTTAAAGGCCTGTCACTAGTGGTATCCACTAAGCTTCAAAACTGGTCCCAGCATTGTTTAGCTTATTTCTCAATGACTTGGATGAAGGGGCATTGACATCCTCAGCAGGCTCACTGATGACACAAAGCTGGAGGAGCAGCCAATACCCCAGAGTGCTGTGCAGCCCTTCAGAAGGGACTCAGCAGGCTGCAGAGATGGACAGAGAATTGTCTGAAATGTAACAAAGGCAAGTGCAGGGTCTTGCACCTGGGAAGAATAATCCCACATATTGATACTTTCCTTACACAAGTAATACACAATGAAAAGTCACAATTCTTGCACTCAGCCAGCAGTCCTAACCTGTACTACCTGTGTTTCATTTTCAATGCTATTCCAGGTTTCTTACTGTCCTGGACTTGAAAGCAGACCAACTCAAGTGCTACACTTGAAAAAAATGATCTTAAACTGAACAAAAGCTTCACAGCCAATTCTTTCTAGTTGTGTTAGTAGTGTGTTTGGGGTAAAATCCTCACATAAAACAGAACACTGTGTGACCTATGTTGCTACTAGGTTTAGAATATATTTTCCTCTTGCAAAAGGATAAAACACCACTGGAATCAATTTTTCTTCCCTGTATCAGTAAACTCCAGTTAACAGTGCTTTAATAAGCATTTGCCTCAAGCTGTTGTACAAATTGCTTCATTTCCACTATGGAAGCAGTCACAAAGACTTACTCTGATTTACTTTTTTTGTGTATATTCTGTAGTAAGTGTACACCTGATGTTTGGGAATTAATTGTTTGGTAATATATTTAATAAAATATTGCAAGCAGTGTCATGTATTTGTTAATGTAAGAAAGGGAAACATTCCACTATGAATTATTAAGCCTGTGCTTCCATATGCTTTATTCAAAGTTTGAAGTCTTCTTGGCACGAATTGCTGCACTTCACTCTGGGATAGCAAATCTACATTGTATGTTTTTGTTTTCCTCACACGAGCACAGAGTTTACACTTGGAGAACTAGAGCACTAGAAAGAAATCACCTTCAGTATAGGATCACAAGGTACATTTGCATCATGTCAACCACGTTTTTTTTTAAAAATTATCTTCGTAAAGGCATAAGCTTTTTTCCAGCTGAGAACAGTATTCAAGAAGTAAAAATATGAAAGAACAAGATTTTCTAAGCTCATTTGTACATCTGGTAGAAGGTAGGACAAATGTAGAGCTTTTTAGAAGCCATGTCTGAACTTTTCAACAGTTAATGGAAAACTTTAGTCTTCTCTAACTCAGGAATACAAGCAGAAGCTGTTATATAGACAGAGACTTTAGCTAATCCTTCAGCAATCCTAGCTCCTATTACATTTTCCTTCTTCCCTTTGATGTTAATATATGAGTTTTAATTCTCATAGAATGGTGTTATCACACAATTCAGTTTCTTACTATCAAAGATGCTCGATTTCAAATGGCAAAACTCTCTAGTGACACCTCCAATCAGCCCCAAGAATAAGGATGTATTACCTACCTTCAGAGTCATTTGCACTTCTAAAATTAGGACTTTCAGTCCTTTACCTACTCCACATAAGATATCTACCAGTAAAGGAAACTAACTCAAAAAAATGTTCAGTAATAAATTATGTGAGTAAAAAATCAGTAGGAATAAAAAGAAGTCTATCATTGATAAAGAAAAGGTACAGAACTAATAACTAGAGAAGGTAAAAGGGAAAGAAATTAGTCTTATTTATTTCTTTAGAGCTGATTCATTTTTACTTACCCACTTTTCCTTTCCCCTCCCAATGTATTTGGACACCATACTATTTCGCTTGACATATGTATATATATATTATTTTTTTAAATAAAAGTTGCTTTCAATTTTCCGTCTAGTTTTAGAGACCCTAGGAAACTTAACTTTTAAGTGTGAAGGGATTTTTTTGTTTTTGTTTTGGGCTTTTTCTTACATTTTAAAAATTTTTTGGTTTTTTTTTGTTTGTTTGGGTTTTTTTTTTGTTTTGTTTTGTTGTGTTTTGTTTTGTTTTGTTGCCAGTAGTAATTAAGCAAATCTTAGGGGAAGTTCAGCATTAGCTGACAAGGAATTCTTAGCAATGCCTTTTGATAACTTGCAGAAATAAAACATTCCTATCCTCTTGTTTCCTTCCATACTTTTTCTAGCTTCTTTAAAAATTTTGCTACAACTTTTTACTTTTAGGCTATGCATTACACATTAGAGTCTATTACAATGTTTTCTTCTACCATGCTCCTTCAAGAAACATCTTTGCACCAAAGCTTTACACATTGATTTCCATAAAATTCTTTTTTTCAGACTGAGAATTTCGAGTTGGTACAAGGTTTCTTTTCAGCAGTGTGATTAAGATGATTAATTTATTTAAATACAGTTGAAGCTGGAGCTTCAAAAGAATTATCTGTAGTCCTTCAGCTGCTAACCTGGGAATGCAAATCTCCATTGGGAAATGGAGACATAAATTACAGACTCTTGTCTAAATGAGATAGAGAAAAACTTCATTTGAGGTCTGCTATATTCCACATGCACACCATAATTTATTGATAATAATTACAGTCAATGGTAATATTTTTTTCCTGTTTTCCACAGAATTGATGCAAAATTCTTGGTCTTTGCACTGATGTGAAAGGATAAAAATACTTAAATCTCCTTAACTTTCTTTAAAAGCTCTCTAAGCCCTAATAGGCACAGCAGTTTCATTTCTGCTGACACAGCATCAAAGGTGTATGTTTCTGCTCAACAGCTACAGTTTGGTCCATAAATGAGTATATTTTCTAGCCACCTCTAACTTTTCACAGGAATTTCCATACCTATGGGAAAAGAAGCTTATGTACCCAAATAGTAATTTACATTCGATGATAGGTAGACAATTCTAATATATCTACTTAAAAAAAAGACAAAACATGTTAAATTTGGTAAAGAAGAGCCAAGACTTGTTAAAAATGCCAACTTATATAACATTCAGATCCTCACAACAAGGATGATGAGGAATATTTCTACCTCACAATAGAGAAATTAACAACAAAATGGTAACCAGAACCCACAGAAGTGAAACTCATCAGATCTTTTTGGTTTTGCAGGTAGGTACAGAATGCTATTTTTTGTTTGTTTATTTGTTTGTTTATATTTTAGCAGAAATCTACCCAAAATTAATGAGCTGGCTCATTTTTCACAGCTCTAGCTGGATCATAGTAACCTTCCATTCTTTTTTTTACATGGTTATCAGGCTTTTAAAAATATCTTTAATTCTTTGAAATCTATTGAGAAGAGTGCATCAAGAGTTGAACACATTGCAGGTTTATGTAATTTGTATTGTATGCAAAGTGTCATCTCAAGCAGTTTTCTCCCCAAGGAATTCACAGTAGCTGGAAATTTCAGATGGTCTTGACAATTTTGCAGTAATTTATAACACTACTCTCAGGAAAATATAACTATACTTCACAGCAATTTGATTGGAATTATTTTAGCTTAATTAAATTCAACAAGATAAATTCAACAGCAAAAACTATGTAAAAGAATTTGACATAATGTGGGAGAGATAACATTCAAGGTCTGTACTCCCTCTCTTCTTTGGGGCTGATAACCCCAGACATAGCACAGCTTACTCAGACATTGTATATACCTACATATCATTGAAATGTCACACTGAAAATTCTTATTGACTTTGTTTAAATTTCATAAATTCCTAATCAGCAAATTTTTTTCCATATGAATATTTAATATTGAATCAGAGTATTTATTGGCTTTCAACAATTTCCACAGCATTCACCAGATCAGTTCTTCTCAACATGAAAAGCAAACATGTTGATCATGCATGATGTCCCCTTCACAAATTCCCCTCATTTGAGGAAGTTCTGTTGTTATGCACAATGGGACAGAGGAATAGATTCATCCTCAGAGAGCAATTAATGACTTCTCCTTTTGCTTTGCTCCCTGTCTGCAAGTATGGCAAGGAATGGCAGTGAGTTGATTGAGCAGCTGTATTAGAATAAATAGCATGTCAGAACTTGGCCAGAGGTGTGGTTGGTAGTGGACCTGAAATGCTGGTAAGGCTACCATGTGGGCAAGACACATATTCAAGTGTTATTCGTGGATCTTTTGAAAATTTTGGTAAACAGGTGAGTACAACTGAATCAAATTCATATGTGGAATAGCAGTGTTCTTCTTGAGCCTGCTTTGAAGATATTTATCTGGGGGAAGTCACAGTTCTATAAGTTATACTATATTTTTTAATTGCTTTCTAATTATAATGTAGTTTAAATTGCAATACAAACGTTTGCTGGCAAACACATTGGCCCATTAAATTTTTCTTTTATCATCCCATTTATTTTCACCCACTGATCACTGTGAAAGTAATTTTTCCTGACAGCATGTACTTTAGCAAATACAATAAACCCATTGTAGTAATCTGGAATTAATATTAATGTTGCCAATCAGTTAAATTTGTGAATTTATGCAATTAATTAAATTTGAAAATGTCTTCTGTGTAGAAAAAGAATTCTGTGCAGGCGAGAATTCTTTCAATTTTTGATCACAAGACCCACAGAAAATTTATTTACTGAAATAGATGTTACACATCAGTGATGTAAAATAAATTTGCAGACAAAGGGTTTCCTATAAAACCAACATGCAATGAGGAATCTATGCCATATTACGTGATCCAGCTTCTCTTAGGTGCCTATACTTCCCACACAATTATTCAAGAGGATTTAAATGATGTTAGAACCATAAACAGTCTGACTCCTAATCTTTTAAATTGTCTACTCTCTCCCTTTATGAGCTTGATGAAGGGCTGATGATCTGAACACAGCATTAATTTAAATTGGATGGAGGGAATAATGAAGCAGACTCTGAAAACTTAATAGGTTTTTGCATGCTTTGCTGAAAACAGGACTTGAAGGTGGAAGTATAAACTATGTGCCTACCTCCTCAGAGAGCCTGAGTTGTCAGATGTACAAGAATAATCTTAATTATATTGCTAGACTAGCTAAATCTTCTAATTCACAAATTTTGTATTGGTCAGCAATACAATTTTTAGTGGTCCTGTTCTGGGTGAAGCTATTTTTGAATAGGACTGTATGTCACACATAGGATCAAGGTTGGGATGCAAGATACTTAAAGGTAGCTGATCACAAATGAGAGGGAAAAAATAATGGTATTTTACAGAGATCCAGTTATAAGAGTGTTTGTGGACACAAGGTCTAAAAGCATAAATGGTGCTATTGGACAGAAAATTAAGTGACAGAAAATTAGAAATCAAAACGTCTTTGTGCAGAGCAGGTGAAGTTTCTTCAAAATGTGTGCAACACATCTCTGGCATATTAGAAAGATATATACACTAGAGATATTTCTCACAATAAATCCACATCACTACAAAATAACCTGTTCCTTTTTTCCCCTATTATCTTAACAGGTCAACTTTTATCTGCTTTTTCATAGATTTAAACATAGTTTCTATAACATGAGAAGTCATATTTCTTTTCTTCTTTAGTTTTTTTTTTTTCCTAAAGCATATTGACACAAAACAGCTGTACAGAGCTTAGAAACCAAATTCAGAAGTGCCACCATACTTTTGATTTGTTTTGAGACTTACATTCTTCCCCTTTATTATCATTTTATATAGATTTTTAGAATTTATATTCCAGTCTTTTCTCAGGCAGTCTAAAACCCAAGAACTTTGATTATTCTCACCTTCTTCTAAACCTTCTCCAGCTGGTTTCATTTCTGCACTGGTAGAGCTGTGTCCAGGACACAGTATGCCACCAGAAACCTCAAAAATGGTAAGAGAACAAAAAAGATTATTTCATATAGCTGGTAAAAGCTCTGATCTGCTTTTGTCTATTTTATCCCTTTTATTTGGAGAGCTTTTTTGTTGATTTTTTTTGGGAGGTTGTTTGGTTTTTTTAAATGTATAACTTCCTTCAACCTTCTGTTACCTTACCCTTCATAGGGGGCTTGGTGACAAACTCAAGGTTGATAATATCTAATCCAATCCTATGTCTCAAACCAAGGTATGGGATCAAGTTTTACCAAGGCCTACAAAAAATTACATTTTATTGCAGGAAAAAAGACACCAAAACTAAAAAGCTGACTTTTAATGATATTTGTTTATTCAGTTTTAAACAGGGGGAAAAAGAAAAAAGAAGCAATTTTTCTGGGGACACATAAATGAATTCTATCCCTGAGTTGTGGAAATGTCTGTTCTATCACTTCAATTTTATGGTACTAAAACCAGATTATTGTTTTTATTTTACAATGTGTACTTACTCTGTATAAAATCTAAGTATATATAGATATTAAATAATCTTATTAAGATTATATGCAAAGCAAATTTAAAAATATGGGTAGATATTGCATAGTCTACCTGATATGTAAAGCTTTGTGAAGTTCTTTATTCTCTTGGACTTGGTGTGTCACATGATATTATCTTCAATAATTTTAGTAATATAGATGACAGTAGTTGCTTTACAGGATTAGCAAGTGCTAAATTCAAAGTGTTAACGACACTATTGGTTCACAAGAAAAAGATGAATATGTCTCTTTTGACAGTCTCTTTTCAACCTACATTTTGAATATTTTCTATTTGAATGAAATATAAATTTTCTCTTTCATGAAGGGTACCACACAAAATTTATTTCAGATTATTTTTTTTATTTGCAATTCATAAGAGGAATGATATAATGAAAATTAAATTATGCAAATTTACTTTTTATAAAGAAAGGTGCCTTAGGTACTAAAATAATAAATAAAAATATGAAAAGGCAGAAGAACATTGTATGCATATAGAAATTACTTCATCTTTCAATGCTGACCTTGTTGCTATGATAAAAACCAGCTAATACCATGAAAATGACAACTTTTTTTTTTTCTTTTTTTTTCTAAACTCCATCAGATTTTTAAAGATCTTTACAGCATTTTGGAATTAAATTCAAATGTGAGCAAGATATGTTGTGAATGCCTGCTTCTAGCAGGAAAAAATGCTTTGCTGGTCACTGACATTGTCATTGCCTCAGTTTTGCCCTCTGAGATACTATTATCTAACTATTGCCTCTTAAAAGACTTAACAACAGATTTATCAGCTGTCAAAACCCCAAAATCTAAAACACCCCCCCAGCCAGTCCCCAAACCCTACCAAAACACAAGCTAAAGCCATATTCTTACTCACAGAGAAAGAAAAAGACATTCTTGCCATCAGAATGCCAGCAATTAAGGATTTTAGTTAGGCAATGTCATAATTATAAGAATTAATGCTACACCACTGTCTAAACTAGTAATTAAAAAAACAAAGCAATGAAACATTACCAAACAATAAAATTACATTGTTTGAAAGGATGTTGTAAATTTCTAGTGCTTATGTTTTATTGTGATGGGACTCAGTTACAAACCAAAAAAAATTTTTAATGCCCTTATTAAGGTCATAGTTTACGTATCTGTGTTACTTTTTTTTCACAAAGATTTAAATACACAGATGGTATTTAAAAGTGACAATAATTTTTCCAGTTTTAAGAAGAAACTTTTTTTCAATATTTTCTACAATATTTAGCAAAAGCTGAAGTACTTTCTAAAAAATAAAATATCTGAAAATACTATTTCTCATATTTGAGATCTATTTCTCAGATCCCCATAGAGCAACATTCCTCAGTCTGAAAGGTCACAACTACAAATAAATCAGAACTGTCACCAGCTAGAGCATCATGCTGATAAAAGAAATAAAACAATTTATGGAGCTATCCTTCTCACAACAAGCCTTTGTCAGACTGTCATCTATCTAACTTTAAACAGTTCTTTGCAGAATACCATTTTACTTTTCTTCAACAGTGGCTTTTCCTGTAAGTGTCCATTATGAACTTTCCATTTATCAAAATATAGAGATCAAGTTTGGGACACCTTTGATGGAGTCTTTCATGTTGCTTATCTATGTATTTTACTGCCATTTCAACACTAAAGGGTCAGACAGAAGAATTAATGTATTCATATTTTAATAATTGATACAGGTTTACATAAATGTTAGATGTTATGAAACTTTTATAACTGGATGTTTTTCCAGTGACCCCCAGAGAGAATCTGTCAGAAAAAAAAATCTGCTTATGAACAATGCAAATAAATGAATTTTTATTATTTTTCCACCTTATGCATTAGCATAGCACAGATGTTCTTGGTTTCACAGCTTCTAACACTTGCCTTCCTCCCATCTGTCTTTATTTTAAACGTTCTTAGGTAAAATTATATTTTGTCACTAAAATTTTCCATTTGAAACTAAAATGTCCATTCCGTTTTTTACATCAATTCCTCTAATGTGGCTTTTCCTGATGTTCATTACGAAAATTTTATTTTTAATAGTGCTTCCCTTCATGAAGGCAGAATTTATTCTAAAATTTTTCACTGCATGTGATGTAGAGCTTTATAATAAAAATCACACCAGCTTTTGTGGCATGTTCTCATTAAAGAAGTTATCCAAGGTAGTTCACAAAATGAGCTTCCAGGATTTAGATTTAAGTGGAACTCCACACCCTGAAAGTTACATGAAACTTTGTCAACTTTCAGCACTCTCCCAGTCCTTCACTATTAAGCTGAGAAGTAACAAAGTCAAGTTTTAGCATAGGTGATTTAGTTTAATTTTCTAAGTTCAGTCCTGCTGGAAGCAGACTTGCACTTTAACAACCTTGTTAAAGTTAATGCATTTCTACTCGTATTGATAGCAACCACAGTGGTGTTTGTTATGCTGAGATCTAATTCTTTCCTTGGAGTACAGCTTCAGTACATTATTAAGACTTTCAGACAGGATAATTGAAAATCTATTGAAAACTCCTTCATACTGTGGGGGGCTTGGTGTTTGTTTCATTTTGTTTTGCTTTGGTTTTGTCTTTTTGTTGATGTTTATTGTTTTTTTTTTGTTTTAAATTTTGCTTTGTTTCGATTTTTTGTTGTTTTTAAATTTTATGGCAGTAAGCATATATGTTATGAAGCAATTTCTAAAATTTTAGATTATTTGGAATTAAAATTTATGCTAACAATAAACAGTCCTCTTAAGTATAATTAATTTCTAGAGAAGACAGGAGAAAAATGCTTCAGAATCTAGCATCATTGGATTTAATTGCTTAAAAGCAAAGTGTTTTTACAGCCTTAGATGCCTGTGCAGAAAGGGAAACTGTGCTATGTTCAACAATTCTTTTTTTTTTGGTGGATTAAAATTAAAAAAACTCTCACTCAACCAAAATAAAAAAAAATAAAAAAAAGAAGAAAAAACAACAAACCCAACCCTGCTTGATATTCAATTCAGGCTCAACCTTTATTTTATAAAGCTGTAATAGAACACCAATGTGCACTTTGGCTTATTCTTGAGGACATAGCAAGGGGATACATGAGGGAAGGTTATTATCCATCTGAAGTTCTAACTATGAAAGCTGGAGCTGTTAAAGAGTGGGAAAACAACTTATCTGAGATATCCCTCCAGAACTGGGGGATAAACATTTCAAGCAAAATATCAGTTGCCATAAGTGTCTTACAGGGATCATACTGCTCACTGGACCCAGGAAAGCAGCAAGAGCACAGAAATACCATAGGAGAAAAGGATACCAAGTGTTTATTGGCCTACTTATTTTATTATGTGTTCAAATATTATGTGTGATTTTTTAAATAAGGCTTGGCTGGATAAAGACAGTACAACAATTTATTTAATTTATTTAATTACATTTAGATGATTATATCAAATACTTTTGTCGAAATAAGGTATGATATGAAAGATGAGACTGAGCTTCACACCCACCAAGGCACAGGTAAGAGAGGGAAGTAGCTGTTTTGCTTAAATGGAGGAGCTGTTTCTAGGAAAGTCAATTATTAGTTGCATATAGAACCTGCACTTCTCAGACAGAAATTTCTGACAGGAGAACTGTTAGAGTCATTTGCTGAGTGAGTTGATATTAAGGGACAATATGGAAAAAAAATTAAAAATTAAACAGAAACCCTGAAGGACTCCAGGAATGGTTTCTCTACCAATGCTGCATTTTGGCAGGAGTGGAGTTTATCTCATGACTACAATGTGAGATGAGATATATTCAGACATCAGACGTTCTGATGAAATCAATTATCCAGATGTCCACAGCAAGTCAGATGAATATAGAGCAAGACATCTTTTGGATATGATCCTGGCAAAAAGCAGGTGAGCACAGTTTCCTTTGTCTCTTAAATCTGAAGATTTCTCACTGGGCTGTCTCAATCTGCTCTTGCAGAAATTGAAGGTACATATAAAAAAATACATATTTGCATTACACATTTACATACAAAAATACATATTTTTAACCTGACTTGACCTAAGCACAGCTTTGCAGATCTTAGCAGTAAGATTTCCCCTATCCAAAGCCAAGGCAGATCTGTGACCCTTGTTCAAGTGACCAGGATTTCCAGCAATTTATGCAGAAGCTCTGCATTCCTAGTTTGTGAGCTTACACCACAAGGATTTGCAGAGAGAAAATTTCAGTTTTGGTAACTTGGGGTAACTAGGAATATTCACACATGAATAGGGCAGTCAGAAGTATGTCTGAACTTTTACACTCTTGAGGGGCTTTGACACACAAGGCAAAACCAAAAACAAGCAAATAAAAAACCCCTCAAAATGAGATCTTGTGAAATTTTTGTTGACCCAAAGGTTTTTTTTTCCTCACCAAATATTATACTATTAATGCATGACAGCAAGAGACAGTTATCACTGTAGCACAGCAAGGGACTATAGCTAGGAATTAAAGAAGAGCAAATTCCTACTCAACTATACTGCCAGCACGAGAGCAACCACCATGTCTGTGTATTTTATTGGCTTCACAAACTCATGTCATTTGTTGAATCATTTACTTTTGAATTTTGGTGTGAAAGTACTTATCAAACACACTTGACTGGGATTTTTTTCTTTGAAATAATTTCAACTTATGAACTGACTTAGTTGGAGAGAGTCTGCTTTTGAAAATAAATAGGTAGAAACATTTTTCTTTAGGATGGTAAACACATCACCAATTATTGAGTAGGCTTTATGTTTTGGGCAACCCTTCTGAGCCAACTCTTGTCTGCTAAGACAAATGGAGACTTATAATCACGTGCCATCTTTGTCTTTGATGAGAATGAACTGAGGAAATAAGGAAAAATTAATCAAGTGTGGGTTTACATGCATCTTGGTGTTGGAGCTGACATTTTCCAGCTTCCAGGTAAGTGCAGTATGTGAACAAGCATTCTGCAATAACTTTCAGATGTTAAACAATCAAGACAGACATCATTTCAGAGGAGAATTTATAACTCCTTAAAATAATTTCCACGTTACATTAAGGAGCCCAGTTTATGGACACTTCTTTTGAATATCTTCTATTGTAATTATTGGCAATGATGGTAAGAAATTAAGTCATAGTCTCCAGCACAATTTTGATGAATATGCTATAGGGTATAGGACTTTATGGGGCTATAATTCATTCTACAGTATTCATTCACATGCAGTTAATGATGATTAGCTGCATCTGAAATGATGACCAGGCTATTAACAATAGGGTTTGATTTTCATTAAAATTGAAGGTAAAAGAAGGAAGCATTAATTTATTAAGAAGTACTAACTGAAACACCTTTCCATGTATTCCTCTCATTTTAAAATTATAAGAGCTTAATCACATTTCTAAGTAAAAACAATACAATAAGATCTGATATGCATGTGCATATTTTCCTATGGAGCTATAATATTAAGGGAGAATTTTGCACTTTGTCCTGGTCAGCAAGATATTGGTATGTTCTGCAAGAGCTATAAAAACATCCTATAAATTATAACCAAGTCCTACAATATATCTTGAATTGTATTACTCTGAAAATTACTGGTACTCACAGTGTAGATTTCAATGCATATTTTAGAAAGAGCAATTACAAAGATATGGTCTAGTTAAGTTTTTTATTTGATGAAACAACTACTGAGGTTTTAAGATCATACTATGGAGATTTTGTAGCTTTATCAAGAGTGAAAATTATTATGATACTGTATATAAAGATTTAATGTGGTAATCTGAATTGAATAAGTAAAGCCTTTTACGAGCAATTCATGGAATGTCTGTTTAGCTGAGATGTTTAATGATCTTTTAGAAACTGAGGTCATTTTGACATGGGGATACTTGAAGCTTAAGAAAACATTAACAGGTACTGAAATTTCTTAAGAAGCAAGTGCACCTTCAGTGATCTCAGAACAGTTTTTACTTTTTCCAGTGATGAATTTGTCCCGGATTGCCTCAGTGCATCTGAGGTTTGGGAAGCCATAAACCATGTTTATTTTTTGGCCATGACAATGAATCGCTGTTTACATCTCCTACTTCCTTAATCCTGACTCATGGTTTTGCACACCTACCTCAGCTGGTTGGTGACACATTATGAGCAGGACAACTTCCCAACAGCCTCACTGCATAATACAGATCACCTTTCCAACTCAACCCCAGCTTATGTTACATGAGCAATTCAACCTTGTGTTGTGCTTCAATATTGAATCTTACCAGAATACAGAATAGTGGCAGGGTATTTTTTTCCTGTTAGTGTTTGCAAGTCAAATATACAACGTTTTTCTTTGAAAATATGAAACTACACTTATCTTTTTTCACCTTGCATTGATCAGGCTGATGTCACCCCACATTCTCCAGCTTCTGCAGTTTTTAAATAACCCGTGATTTATTAAGAAAAGGCTTTCTGATAAATATTCTTTTGTAAAGTTTATTCATACTCACTGAAAACTGTATTTTAAACTGTATGAACTCTTCCTTCCCTTACAACCTTTAGTATTAAAATAGATTTTCTATTTTTATTTTTTTTTTTTTTAACCTTGTAAGAAGCTTTAAGTCAGATTGACACCTTATTCTAGTCTCTGACCTGCAGGAAGAAAGCCTTTCTTGTAGTTCTCAGAAATCTGATATTTAATTCTTTTATTGCCTGGTTTCCACTGACAAGGTGCTAAATGCATACAAACATGCCCTGGCCAAATAAAGGTAGTGTGTTTGCAATGACACTAAGTCATAGAGCAGAAGGTCAGATACCATTCTGAATTCTAGTCATGAAAGGACAGGGAGGAATTATTAGCTATTCAAAAATGCATATCATCAGCATCCATAATGCTAGTCCACAAACAAACATTATTATCGATGTTCTGCTCTTGGAAACTTGATTAAAAAACATAATCTAATAAAAAAATCCTTCATGTAATTACTAGAGTGCACTGGTGGGTGAACACATGTTGATTTCATTTACATCTTTGTTTCACTCAATTCTCATATCACATTCAAGATATTTCAGAAAAAAAAGTTTGAGCAGTCATGTAAAAGAAAAAATATGTATTTTTGTTGGCTTATAACTTATGAATAATATTATCTATATTTTAATTTATTTCTCCAACAGAGCAGAATGCAAGAAGATCAAATAATCCATTGCAGTTAATTGAGTTAATATGTACTTGACATTAACTACAGTGCTGAAATAATTGTTATTAGTGTTTTCATATGCCCTCGATCTGCATCATGCAGCCTGCAGAATCTCATACCCTCAGTAACCAGAAATTTGCTTTGAAGAACTCGGACTTCTGGTAGTCTCCAGACATATGTGAAGTTGGTTCTTAAATAGCTGTATATGATGCATATGTGTATGTGTATGTGTATGTATATGTATATGTATACACATGATGCAGCATGTATTCAGTGATACACAGAGATGCTACCAACATCCTACACAAAACACTGTACAAAATGCACTCTGACTAGCAAGGACTGTCTGTGCAGTGCCCCTTTAGTGAAGATGTTTTGCTTTCAGCCCCACAGCTAGCAAACCACCAGCTGCCCTGTATATTTCTCTGACATATTGTTCTGCACAGGGACTAGCATCAGAATGCTGGCTTGTCTCTGGTCTAGAAAATAATCCTGGTATGTAGATGCAGTCATTGTGTCAAGTGCAACAGTCATTTTCCTGTCAACCTTTTCCATTTACATAAATGGAAATATATGGCACAAATGGTCTGGAGCACATGGCTCTTCTAGCTGTCTTCTACATGCATGTGGGGGTATTGGCTATAAATATAACCCCATGCCTAGCTGAGAACATGAGGTGTTCAGAGACTGCATCTATTTACACAAGTTGCAAAAGCTAGTTGAAATCAGCTGGGGTCCTGTCTTGCAGCCTCAGGGTTGGCACATATAATAACCATGTGATTTCATTTGAGCCCTATTCTCAGCTGCAAATGAAAAGTAGACTTCACATAGTGAAAGTGGGGCTGGAGGCTGCTTTGTGTTCTTCAGTTAGAATTGTTCAATTGCTTTGATAGTTATTTTAAGAAAATCAAAGTTCTTCCACAGGAAACAACATTCATGACTGTGTGGTCTAAATTTACCCAGTGCCAGCTTCATCTCAATAAACTCATGTGACTCAGCATTCTGCTGAAAGGTGCTCTAACAACTTAACAGAAATCTTCCATGGATTTCTGTCACTTGAAAACAAAAAGTTTTCCTGTGTCCTGATGGACACAGAGATCATGGTAATATAGTTGTAGTAATTTTAGGTCTGATAAATCTAATTGATTTCAATATCAATGTGCATATAATCCACATTCTAGGAGCAAAAATTTCCAACACAAAACTTTTATACTGAGATATTGTAATATTCTCTCTCCCATTCCTTTATAGTCAAATCTCAAGAGAAAGAACCTACATTTATCTTATCTCCTAGTCATCACCAGGGAAATTGTAAAGCTTAGTAAGAAAGGCAGGGAGGAAATCCAAAGTTTACTTTTGGAATGAGGAAAAAAGAAAGTTTTCTACACAATACTATGCTGCAATCAGTTGGAAGTATCGAAGTAATAAAGAAGAATTTTTTCAGATTTTTTATCATGCAATGTTTACATAATAAAATATATACTTAGTAGTTCTTACTTTTGACAAAAGACCTATTTTACTGTAACTAAAATACAAACTTGTAATTCTGTTAACCCTATAAAATAAATTTAATGAAGGTTGACACTGGGAATGTGACAGTCATATGAAGCAGGTACAGAAAATCATTTAAATTGACACAAATGTGGGACTAATATGTGGGACTTATCAAAAAATGTATTTTTCCCCGTGATTTTCACAGTTTCCAAAAGAAAAAATGCAGAAAGGCACCACAAACAACTGTGATAGAGTTCAGTAAGCTAAGATCTTAAAATATTCTTTCCAGGCAGTAGTTGGTTGGTTGGATCATAATTTTCACATATTGCTGAAAGTGCATGCTATGTTTAAAAAGGATGTTTCTGAGAAACATCCATGGAAAAGAAACTTTCCTGTTTGCTGGATTGATTGGGACAAAGCAGGAAAAGGAGAGTTTAGGCCTTGGACTGGAGAAAGCCTCTTTTTTAAAAGCTGGCCAGAGGAGGAAGAATGAATGTAAAGGTGGAGGGTGACTGAGCTTGTCTATGGCAAGAACAGATCCCTAACCCAGCAATAGCACTGAGGACATTTTCCTGAGGACTCAGAGGAAATGAAACAAATCCAGGAATGCACTGAAACCTTCAGGGCACACTGGGCAGAGGCAAAACCTGTTTACAAATTGTCTAGAATACTGCTGTCTTTTAGTAGACCTGAGTTTTATTTTTTGCTCTCAGAGCTACTAGATTTCTGTTTGCTTTCCCCCAAAGGCTAACAGGATGAGCTGGCAAGGCTTTGGTGTGGTCACTTTTAAAGAAGGTGGTGCAGTCTCTTCAAAATTCTGACCAACACGAGGGTTTGTTATATAGACAACAAAGATTAAAATCAAACCAGTGTCTAAACCAGAGTTAGATGTACCTAGTGACCTCTAGAAAGAATGTTAATTAAAATGTTCATTTGAACAGTATCAGTTTCTTCAGTCTGGGTTTGTTAGGTGTGCCCTAAATGACTTTGGCCTGTTTCTCCTGTTTGACAGATATCAAGAAATCATTATCTTTGAAATCACTTCACAAAGAAAAAAGTTGTCTTGAATTTCTGTTCAGTTACTCCAGTTTGAGATTAATTCTCAACTTTCAAAAAATGTAACAGTTTAGGAAAGCAAGCACTATTGGGATTGCTGTGGTTGCTCTGCCTTACTTGGCTTTACAGTGTATGTTTGCTTTATAATGTTACCAAGCTTAGCTGTCTTCAGAAGTAGCATATTCATTGTAATAGCTAACAAAATAAGATAAAGCTATCATGTGCAAATGTCAATGCAGAAGGATTTTGATTAGGGCACTAAATGGAAGTTCAACAGCAGTCATTGTGTGATACAGGTTGCAGCTGTCCTGTGGAACAGCTCTGTGAGAGCCTCATCCTGCAGCAGCCTGAGGGGCTGAACAGAGATCACTATGCTTTCCTGACATTAAATAAATAAGTCTGCCCATCACAGCTATCTTATCTCAATCTGATAAAGTATACACTGTGAGGATCAAAGGCCTTCTAAAAACCATTAAAAAAAAACAAACAAAAAAAGATTTTTATCACTTAGACTAAATAAGATATCCAGAGTAACTGTTCTCAAAATATTTGGAACTGTATTTTCATTTATTTAAGCAGAATTTCTGAAAAATCTTTGCATACATGAAAAGAATAATAGTATTTTTACTGGGGTCTGTTGAATATGTCATGTGCATAACTTTCCATGATATGTAAAACCAGCACAAAATTTTGATTCACTGGAGAATATATTTAGGAAGCAATGTCAGTAACCTGGCAAGGGGGAATTCAAAATAATTTTAAAATCTCAAAGCAACCAAGCAACAAAAAAGGAAAAAAACTTGAAAATCTTAATGCCCCTGCATAGATGCTTAGAGCCCATGTCTGTACAGAACAAAGCATTCAGTATTTAGCAGTATTTTTTTTATAATCTTATCTACCCATTTTAATTAGAGATCAGTGAATTTCATCCAGCTTTGCTTGCCTTCTCCAGCATTCCAGTCACAGGGCAGACTAAAAATGTACTCATCTTTTTTTGGTTACTTTTGACAAGAAGCTGAGAAGTCTCTTGTGCTAGTCACTGATGGGGAAGATTTTTGAGACCTCGTGCAGTCCTTGCTGGGGATTGTTCCTGGTGTTTTCTCTCCTTGTTTGTCAAGCCCTGCTGCCTCCAAGGGGAAGAGACAGTGAACATTGCTCTGGGAGAGCAAAAAAACTTCAAAGGTACTGATGACCCTTTGCTTCTCAGATCAACTCTCACATGTTGAGGATACTTTTTCTTATTTTTGTGGCAGACAACTAGCCTAACCAAGCAGGTTACAGCAGAAATGGCTATAGTTAAATACATATAAATTAATAAGATGAATATGTACTTCTGCTTCACCCATTGAAGCTTAAATCTGTAGCTGTACCAAGGAATTAATAGGGAAGCAGCATACCTCCAGAAAACAACTGCTGTGAGTTATGCTTATGTGCTGGATTTTTTCAGAGCAAATATTTACACCTTCAGACCAAATACAATAATCTTTATGCTCATCTTTATGGTATAGAGATGAGAAAAGAGACAGGAAAGAGAACTAGGTAGTGAAAAAACAGCATCAGGAAAAAAAAAAAAAAGAAAAAGTCACCAGAGAAATTTTAAGCTAAAATATGACCGTGTCTGGTGTCTTCACACTTCCCCAGGACAAAAAAAAAAAAAAAAAAAAAAAGTGTCACTAGGATTTTTGACTTGCCACATTTGTGTTAGTGTGGTGGAGCTCTCCTTGCAGGCTGGTCTTTCAGCAATATGGATTACTACTTGTAGGACCGACCCTGTTACCATGTGAGCTGTAACCACAGCACAGCTAAGGCACCAACTTCTTGGCCACCTGTAGCTAAACAGAAATTAACTTTAGCTGAACAAATTAAATATCAACATTTATTTTAATGTGGTCTAGACAATGACACCTGAATAACAGGAATACAACATACATATTCTTAATATTTTCAATAAATAGTAACACATTGTATTTTGCTGTATTTGTATGCTGTGGAGGACAATGGAAAAGATCTTTCAGAGGGGAGAAATTGTAGCAATACAAAAGTAATATGCAGAATCCATATGGGATTCTGAAAATGTTTTATGCAAATGCATAGTCAAAATTCTTTTATTCTGCAGCAAACCACTATTTGTAGTGCAGTACCTCTGAGCTAATGAAAATCTTACAGCCTTGATAATATTTCGTTCCCCCAACAGATTTTGATCATCATGCATTTCTTGAGCATTTCTGAGAAGGATAGGTTCTTCCTCTTTATTTCTTACCTAGACTGATAGTTTCAGATTCTTTTCCTGAAAAGTGCTGTCATTAATATGGGCAATAAATTATGCAGCCATAAACTGCATTCTAGCCTGTGTTCAGAATGAGCATCTCTCATGTCTTTTGGGGAATGAACATAATATTTGCAACTATTTGTCCCAGAGCAGAAAAGTGCATTGCTACTGACTCTGCAGAATAAAGGATTGTAGAGTTTTAGTGCTGCTGTGGTGCCTACCAACTTTCTTCATGACTCAGACAAGATGCAACATGCATTATAATTAATGTAGGTCTAGCCCTAGAATACTGTGCTTTTAGCACTTGTTGGTGCCCTTTGCATGACATAGTACTGGGTCTGATCATCACTTCATCACCTTCTGCCACTTGTCAGATGCATTCAAATTTCATTGATGAATCAAGTTGGAAATCCTTTCAAAAATGTTATCACAGTTTTTAAAAATTTCTGCTTACAGAGAAGAGAGGAGGTTTGGCAGCAAAGTGTAAAAGGCATTTCCCAAAAAGATACTGCCTCCTGGCACAGCTTTTTAAAACACTGCTTTATAAAATAGCCAGTTTTTAAAAAAATCTATATTTGAAACAAGTCTTCCTTCCCCACCCCACTCAGGTCCTAGAAATGTCTAGCTTGAGTCACTCATCAAAAAATATCTATATATCTATGTAATTTATCCCATAGAGTATGCAGCCTTGCACTGGAGAGGTTACTGTACAAAATACAGTTTCCAAGTATAAAAAAATAATATTTCTGGAAGAAAAACCATCATTGTTATAGGTAAAATTAGTGACTACCTTGAATTTGTGCAGTTGTGTGTGGTCTAAGATTTCCTTTTTGTTTGGAATCTTGGACTTATCTTTTTTTTTCCGTATCATGTCTGTGCCACTGTAACAACTCTCGCAGGATCTTAAAGCTTTTATCCAGCCTTCATATTTGTACTTATTTTTAACCTGACACCTTGAGCTGTCAGCTGTCTATTGAGATCCAATGGATTCCCACAGGACCATTCTCTGATGAGCAAAAAGCTGAACTTGGATGTGACCTCTGGACCTCTTCTTCGTTTTCCAGCTTGTTAGCAGAGTGTTCAAGTGCAGTCTGATAATAGACAGAAGCTATTGTTGTAGACCTATTTTGTGCTTTTCTCTGCCTGTGGTACCATTTATCGCTTGGTTACCTCATTACCTTACCTCTTGTTTTTTGTGGGTTTTTTTTTTTTTTTTTTGTTTGTTTGTTTTTTCTTTCTTGAAGAAAAATAAATTCTGCTCTAACAATACATGGGACATGAAAACTTTGCCTGTACACCTATGTGTGAAATACACTTTCTATGGAAAGGCTAGCAGAAAGGAAATTGCCACATCATACTTGAGAGAGAAAAAGAGAGAGAGAAAAATTTTCTGAACAGGAAAACTTTGTGCTATGCTGTGTTTTATATTGGTTTTACATACAGATATTTTTCTATTCTTAGATAAGTATTGTGAATATTTTTTAATAAATACATTAGTAGAGACAAACCTGAGTTTAAATAAAAATGCAAATGAATTCAAAATAGATTTTAGTTTGAGGGAGAAGGTAATATAGGTATATATTAAAGTTATTCCCAGCTGGCATATATGTAGTTGAGTAGCAGAATTTTTTTCCCCTGCCTCTGTTAAATTGAAAAGTTCTAAGAATTATCAGCTAAAAATCCCAGCTCCCTACTTGTATAGTGCAGGTAACTTTGCCCTAAGGAAGTCTGTGAGATGGTTATAGCTCATGTACTGTATACTGTACCATATCTTAATTTTTTTTTTCCTCTGAGGCAAAACTCAACTCTGAAGCAAGCAATGAGACTGGGACAAGAGTCACTGTGCTTTCAAATACAAGAGTTGTTTGAAATCCCATTGCAATTATTTCTATTTTTGTTTTTAAGCTTTGCAATTTCTTTGAACTTATAGGCTACAAAGAAAAAAGTTCTGAAATCAAGTTTGCTTCTTATCTCTGGGGCATTACAAGCCCACCAGTGTCCTTTCTATGCTCAGCAAGATCATGGATCAAATCCTCCTGGAAGCTATGCTGAGGCACATGGAAGATAAGGAGGTGATTGATGACAGCTAGCATGGCTTCATTAAGGGAAAATCCTGATGCATGTAGAGTGTTGGTGGGTAATGGAGGAGCAACTGCTGTCATCTACCTGGACTTGTACAAAGCATTTGACACTGGCCTGCACATCCTCCTTGTCTCTCAACTGGAGAGACGTGAATGTGAGGGGCAGACCACTCCCTAGATGAAGAATTGGTTGGAGGGCCACACTCAAGCAGTTGTGGTCAATGGCTCATGTCCCAGTGGAGATCAGAGACAAGTGGTGCTCCTCGGGGGTCGGTACTGGGACCAGCAGGTTAAACATCTGTGTCAGCAAAATGGACAGTGGGACTGAGCTCACTCTCAGCAAATTCCCTGGTGACACCAAACTGAGTGGTGCAATTGACAGTCTGGAGGGAAAGGATGGCCTCCAGAGGGACCTCATGGAGTTCAACAAGGATAGCTGTCTGTCAAAATACAACGGGAAAACAGTTCGGTAACCTATCGTCAAGAGATACTCTTCCCAACTTTCAAGGCAGTAAACTATATTTTATTTTTTAACTGAAGTTAAAATGAAGTTAAATGAAGTTAAATCAGAAGATTCAATTTGGTTCTGGACTTTCACCATATTTCATGTCCGCTCATACCTGTCATCTAAATTGGCAAGAAAAATCATCTACAGATCTTCCCCTAGAAATCTCCTTGCAAGAGGTTCAACAACACCATAGCAAAGGTTAACTTATCTGGCAATAAAGGAAGTGGAATCTTAGCAGCAGAATAAAAATAAAATATTTAATGAATTCCCCAAGCAACCTCCCACAAAGATCAGGCCTCCATAAAGAACAGATCATTATTTACAGCAACTCCACTGCTGCAAAATCCTCCAGGGAGAATATAAACTATCCATTCTCCTTCAGGTTGTCTGGCTTCTCTAATTTCATTGTTATACACTAGCTAAAATGTCTGAACACAATCCTTTTGGCCTCTTGTATGTCTCCAAAGGTTGCAGCTTTTCGTTTGATTGTTTGCTTTATGTTTTTGTTTTTTTTTTTTATATTCCAAGAGATTCTATGAAGACTGCATTGGTCCTTTAAATATGTGGTTTCTGTAAAATTAGTAAGAGACTTATCCAGCATCACTGTTTTTTCCAACCTTGAAAGCTTCCAGGATTCTTTCCATTTTGATAATACTCCAAGAAATTCCAAGAAGTCTTGTCTATAATGTTTAATTTTGTTCCAAGGTTGTTTCAGACTGGATATCAGATTGCAGGTGGAAAGATGTTAGAAACAGTGACACCATCAGCTTTGAGCATATTAAACACACTCATTAGAAGCCCATGTCAGAAAAGAAAAAACAGCATCTAAGTCAGGTTTTCATAATCACTTTCTTTGTGAGTAGTTTTAATGACTTTTTCTGACCTCTGTTCACTACCATAAGCTAAAATAATAGGAAAAGTCAAGGAAAAAAAAAAGAAGGACTGAAACAATTAAATCAGTTTACTGAGAGGGAAGCTAAAAAGTAATTTACTTCTTTCTTTCAGGGATTTTATAGACAATATAAAAGAGATTAATTGGAATTTTAGCTTATAACTAGAAGAGTATACATTGCAAGCCAAAGCCAAACTAGTTTAAATGAATAAATATTTTTAGAAGTGTAATATTGTGTAAAGAAAAATACCTAGGCCTATAGTCACTTTAGAAATATTTAAGAATAAATATAATTCAGGAATTGAAATTATTAATAGAAGGCACAAAGGAAATCATAATGGTGACTTTTAACCTCTGTTTCTATTACTAGATTCAAGATTTCACTCTGAGAACATTGAAAACACTTGCTTTGGCTGAATTTATTTTCATCTGCATTAAAACTGACAAGGAAAATGAAGAGGAATAGAATGAGATCATATAAACTGAAAAAAAAAAGTTACAATTTATTCACTTTCCAACCAACCCACCAAATTTCTGACAGATTTAATAGCCTTAAAGCAAGTTTGTTTGGTTTTTTCCTTTGCACATTTCACAAGGCTGCCTTATGTAGTGGTACAAATCTCAGAGGAGATCATTCACCTGTCTTCCCTGTCAAATTACATTGCAGAGTCAACAGTAGACAACGAAGTGTGATGTCTCATGCTAGACTTTTAGTTCCTGATAAATCTAGTCAGTGGAGTACCTCCTGTAATTCAAAATGTTTTAAACAAATATTTAAAAACTAAAAAGAGGAGTTAAAAATGCGAACTTAATTTGATCATGTTCAGTCAGATTGTTTATGCAACAAATTGAGATCAGATGTAAAGAATAACTCAGTGAAAAGGAGGTGAGAATTTGGAAGTAAGTTTAGCAAACTTTGATCAGAAAAATACACATGCTACTCTTGATCCCATGACCCCTGGAAACAGCAGAGAAATTCCTCTTTTGGTTCAGTTGTGACTTCAGTGAAGTTGTCTGTGCTACCGTATATCTTCTGGGTTTGGTAACTAGATTGGAAATGGAGCTAAAACTCAGGCTTTCCATATTTAAATAATGCTAATGATAGTTCTAAAATACACTCTTTATTTTTTTTTTTTTTAATTATTACTCTTAACATTTTGCTGCACAATGTTGCAAATCTATTTAACAACAAATTGTGATATTTGCACTGGTACTAGTAGGCTAATTTAAAATATTTGATAACTACATAACAATTCTGTGGAGAACTATTTTTGTAATGATTATCATTTGTAAACTGATAGTTGAGTACTAAGGCTAATCAGTCATCTTAATGGAAATGTACAGTAGCAGAATATTAGGATACAGTAATATGCTAGGTAGGGAATTTGAAGCAGTGTAGCCTTAAGCTAGTTCACTCAAACACATTGCAGCACTAATAATGTTGAATTCATTTACCCATTCTCACTTCAGAGGGTCCAGTTTCAAAAGTAACAGATTCAGCCACTTCTTTTTTTTCTAGGACTGAAATTTGAGATTCCAGAGACTTCTTATGCTACATGTATGTGCCCTAATTTATCTGTTAATATCTCAATTTTGTTTTGGATTTTGAAGTGAAGAGATAGTTTGCAATCAATAAACATTAGACACACTATTGGATGAGAATATAGACAATGCATCTAGGTGAGTAACTACATCCTGCATAAAATCTTCCATTTAGAATTTATGTACATATTTGCTAATATCTTGTGTTTTAAGACCTCACCTCCTTGAAGAAAGCTGTTTCATATGTTCTCTTTGCAAAGTTCCTGGTTTGTTGAGAAGCATGCCAGACCAAAGTAAGCAAAAAGTGAACGACACGTTATCATTTTTTTAAAAAAGGCAAACATTTCTAACCTGAAAATCTAAAAGATCAACACATTCTTGGAGTCCTTCTAATTTATTTTCCAATAGCAGTGAGAAAAAAGTAGTAGAAAGTAAAAGTCTGGCACAGGAAAACACAATTACCTCTGATTATCTGGGAATCCAGTTGGGAAGAACTCATCTGCCTGTGGTTGTTCATTAGAGGTTTCAAACTAGCAGAATGATCACTTTAAAAATTATTTTAACAAGGGGCTCCAGCTCTTTGTAGTTTAACTATACAGCCATTAGTGAATAGCTGTTTTTCAGCTGACTTTTTCAAACTTTTGTTGCTGTGTGGTACAGCACAACTTAAACTGCAGCTCCCCATGAGCACAATTTGCAATGTACAACATAAATTTAGATTAGACAGTGAAGAACACAAGTGAGCTATAATCCATGGCACACAGGTATCTGTATTTAATGGTACATTTGAAGAATGTGTTTGATTAATTTACTAACAACTGCTGAAAAAACCCTTAGAGCTTTTACCAAAATACCTGGTAACATCAAGAAATACACAGAGATAGTATTACAGCCATGGTAACCTGTAGGATTTGGTGTAGAATCTATAATGGTTGTCAGACTGGGAACTCTGCAGTGTAAGAACTCTAACTCAGTGAGAAAATATGTGTTAATATGTCATAATTTAGAAAGATAAAAAAATTAACCTTTTCAGAATAAATGCAGACAAGAAAAAGTTACATTTCACATGAAAGGTTTTCTATGTATTAGAGCAGAGAAGTCACAGGCTGTCCTAGTTAACAGCAGACTTTTACTAACCAGAACAAAAATGAAGGATTATGCTATGATGAGGTGCTAGGTGAGGAAAAAATGCAAAATAACTTTCTAATTATGATAAGGATGTTCCAGGATAGAAAGATGATGTTAAAAGTGAACAGAAACTCTTAACAGCTTAGCAAATATGAAAAGAAATAAAATAATAACTATTATTGAAGGATTGAGGTTGAAAGGGACCTTTAAAGACCATCTAGTCCAATCCCAAATAAGGACACTGTATTTCTAGAACATGTAAATAGAGAGATGAATAGATGTTTCTATAGGTGATATATAGATATTTATAGATTAGATATAGATGATAGATATAGATATAGATGATATATATATAGATATATATATATATGATATAGATTAGATAGATATAGATATCGACATATATATAGATATAGATGATATAGATAGGTATAGATAGATATAGATGAGATATAGATAAATATAGAGATTAATAGATGTTTCATAGCAAAAGCTCTGAGTTACATTCATAGGAAAAACAATGTATTTTAATGCAAACAGAAAGGGATGATTACCTACACACAAAGGTGGTAAAATATTTAGAATATTTTTCCTGTTGCAAAACTAAATACAGGGCATGATCAGAAGGTTCATTTGATGTTATTTTTTAAAGCAAGCATTTCAAAATAATTCATATCATCTGGAAACATCCAACTTATGCTATTTATTATGCTACATTTAGAAAAAAAAAGCTTCTGCATGACATGCCTCTGGATTGCTCAAAGGCAAGAATAAAAACAATGTGGGAAATGGAAGTGTTTTATGCAAGGCTTTCTCTGTTCAGCTGTGTAAGGATATGAAAGGTTCCTGCTTTCAGAACATCTTTCAGAGCATTTAACAGTAACATCTGTTAGTTTATCTGATCTGACTCATCCAGCCCCCTGGTAAAATGCCACTCTTGCACTAGACTTGTGGGATATTGCTTTATTAAACCTGTGCCAGTGCAGATTAAAGCAAAGGGGAAAAGGAACAGGAGGTGCTGAGAGACAAGCAGGGTGCCCCTGGAAGGGGCAAACAGACAAACAGAGAGCTGTCCTCTTGCATCTCTGTGCAAAGAGCTGTGGGGAATTCTGGACAGGGAAAGGTCCCTTCCCTTCCAGGGTAGGGAGGTTAACTGGTACCACTAGAGGCTTTTAAGGGAATAGACACATTTAATGGCAAGGCAGATTAGAAGAGAATTATTTGATAAAACTTGAAATAGCAAGTACATTCATTGCATGGTCAAAAGTAAAGGATGTACTTCATCTAAACAGGAAGCCTATGAACCCCTGAGCTTTTGAAATGCTGGGGTTCATTTGGGGGTGGGCTGAGGGAAGGGAAATTCAGAAGATCATAAATGTGATGACCTAAAGTGACAATATTTTTAGATTCAGCACAGTGGAAAATTGGATATTGAAATTTTATATTTTATTAGAAGCTTTGTTCATGAAAGCTACATACCCTGTATTTAAAGAAAATAGTTTTGTACACATTTATTTTAGCCTAGATTGTGCTTAAGTATGTTTGAAATGGGAAAAACAATTCGGAGAAATATGCCAAAACTCACACTTTTTTTGGAAAGCTGTCTATTATGATACAGTGGTGCTATTCTCATGCTTGAAAATTATAAAATCAATTTAAGCATCAAATACCCAACCTATTAGGAGACAATTCAATATTTTCTGAATTATAGAGGGAGAAATAAACAAATTTATTTCCACGTCTTTCTAAAGAAATAATGGAACAAAGAAACACTCATATTTTCCAGGTAGTTAGGGTGTTTCTTCTCTACTGCAACTAGCAAAATTAATGACATTCAAAAGTAGGAAAGAAACTTTTTTAGCAAGGGCTACCTGTGGTGAATTGACTATCAAAGAGAGCTGTAGAGCTGCACTAAATATGTGTTAGGCCTGGCATGTCTGGCAGGTTGGTAGGATATCAAAGGCAAAACAGAGTAAAGAGAAAGAAAATAGTCAAAGATTAAGGAGACATTCCAGCTTTCAGAGTTGAACATATTGTGGAATTTTGGAGGCAAAAGATAATTTTGTTATGTGCTATGGGAAAATAACCTGAATGGGTAAAGTATGGTTGTCACAGCAACCATTGGTATGCAAAGGATCCCACAGAAAACACTTATGAAAAATGTCTAATGAATCTGGACTTTATTATGAGGGTTGGTGCAGGCTTACTTCTCCAGGGGAAGAATTAAATTTGATTTTTATTTTTTATTGGGGGGAAAATATATTTTGTGTCCCTTTAACATTCTACCATCTTAGTTTTTGTCAGGCTTAGGTATGTTCATCACAGTGAGCTTCACAGTTTTCTACATAACAAAATTTGCATGACAAAAAGAAGTGTCCAGCTGGTGATGAATAACAGGCCAATAAGAAGATTCTTTAAAAACCCCCTAAAATTAAAAGAAAACACTGAAGATGGACAGAAAGCTCCTGTAACTAAAATGAACTGGGTTTAATATCTGCAAGTGAAAGGTTCCTTGCTGCAGAATACCACACCCTGAAGACTACAGAAGCTCTATCAAAAGTCAGACAAGTCAGAGGAGCAGGTTGCCTGCCCTGAGAAATTCCTATTTCCCTATGAGCAGACTTTAAATTATGCTATTTTTATATCTTAAGACAGAAAGTCTGGCACATACCTGCTGTGGGGTGATGATTGCCTTCTCTAGTAAGGCAACATACAGTAACAACTTCTTCCTCAGGTCTAGAAAAATTGGTCTCTGTACTACATGCAATATCTAACTGGAATGATCCTAGTGCCAGAAATCACAGTCTGTGAAGAATTATCTTGCAGTACTCAGTTTTAACTCATAAAACAAAGATTCTGAGGAAAAATGGTGGCATTATGAACAACCATGAGAGTACAATATACAGTTTGTTGATTGTGGATTGGAATTAAACTCCAGGAAAAGAAAGTTACTGTCAAATGAGCTGGGATGCATGTCTGTGTTTAAGGGTGAAAGGCACTGCTAGTCAGATTATGCTTGCCAGAACATACAAACACCAGGAATCAGAGAAATGGAGGAAAAAGGGAATTTGTTCATGGAAGCTACATACTCTCTATTTAAAGGAAAATAGTTTTGTACACATTTATTTTAGCCTAAATTATGATGACATGTCCTAATAAGAAGAACACTTAGTGTTCTTCCTAAGGGGATATCCTCAGCTCCACCACTGACTTTAACAGCACCAAGGCACACTTTTTGTATGTCCTGCACTAATATTAAGGTAAACATTCCTATTAGAGCTTCTCATTATCCTCAATCAGAATTAGGTGCTTTGACAAGCATGGTTAGTGTAGCAAGCCTCAGGCACACTCCAACTCATTTGTCTGTGCTAAATGTGTAATCTAAGAGACTATGCCATGTCTCTGTCCTGCTTAGGTTTCACTACTTGCTCACACACATTCCATTTTCAAACCAATTCATCCTGCTTATATAGCAATTATGAGGATGTTTAAAACACTCATGTGGTAAATATCCCATGATTATCATCTGCTCCAGAAATAGCAGTACTGCTACTCACTCTCAAAATTATTACAGATATTTGAGAGTGAATGTTTGAGCAAGGATGGATGTTCATTTTCCTGACTTTACTGCTGAGGCATAGATAAAAAAGTTAAAATCAGGAATTTCAGTGCTGGCAAGAAGTTGTAAGCTCTTGGCAGCTTTTGGCTGAAGCACAGTGGAGATGTGTCATCCCTGGGAATTAATTGTCTTGGTGATGTGGCTGGTAGCACTCTGCCAGCTTTGCTTGCCTGCTGGCAGCATGCTCCCTCCTGACAGTGATGGGGATAGGGGAGCAAACCCACAAGAATCTCCCCATAAAAAGCTCTGAGGATTAGACTGAAGGGAAGCTTGCCCAAGGTGCTGGTTATACAGTGGAAGGCTGTATGTATATCAACATAGAGCCTTCTTCACAGCTATTTTACTACCATGGAACCAATAGAGTTACAGCCTCCCATCTCAGTTTTCCCTATGTCTGTCTTTTCTGCAAGCTCTACTTAATCTGTAATGGGTTCTTTTAAAACAAGCAGTTCTAGCAAAAAGATTTCTAGCTGTTTTAAATAGCATTGGCACTGACATCAAAACAGCATGGTATGGCTTTCCACTTGTAGTTTACATGAATAGCACCTGAGTATTAAATTTTAGGGCAGAAACAATTAGCTATTTTATGCAAGTCGGATGCACTTATACTCCTCATGAAACATGTCAGCCTGACTCCTTAATTAGGTAGGAAGTGTTCAGACTTTGCTCAGGGTATAATCAAATGTTATAAGTCAAGCACAAACAAAGCTTATCAGCTAGAAAAGAAAAGTAATTTGAAACAAATGGCAAAGGAAGTTTTGAAAAGCAGTGTGTAGCTAGAAATCTCAAACATATTTTCAAGAACCAAATATGCTACAATAATAACTAAAATGAAACCCTCAAGATAGGTTCCTGTAAAATGACACGCTATGTGCTCCTTTTATTGAAATAGAAAAGGAGTTGAGAACCAAACAAAGATGAGCAAACAGACATTATAAGAATGCTTTTACTAATGACAATAACAGAATAACAATAATGACAATAACTGAAGCAAAATTTTTTCCCTTGCAATTTTCCAAAATGAGGGGAATTACAGATTCAAAATATGGAATTTCTCAATACTGAAAAAGCTCAATCTTTATCTGCTATAGTATGCCACTATAAAACATAATTGTCAAAATGCTTGTGAGATTTCTAGCTTAACTGGAATATTTGCATTTTAGTAGTATAATCCATTAAGTTATTAGAACTGGCTGAGAAGAAAATTCAACTGAGTTTAGATAACTACTGTCAGATTTGCTACTTTAAGTAACTTACATTTAAAATATTTTGCCTGTTTAACTTATGGGCAGTGTCTTTTTCTATATAAACAACATCTTCATGTAAAATATTCTCAAATTTATAAATCATCACAAATGTATTACTCATATTTTATTTTTAATCATAAAACTGCTAGTTTGATGGTTCTTCATCACATAAGAAATAGCAAATCAAAGTGCACAATGAGAAATTTATGTACATTATTTGAAGAAAGATTGTTGTTTTGTGAAAATATACCTAGGGAAAAACTTACAGCTGTGTGGATTCAAATAAGGATCTGCATAAGGAAACAAAATGAGGTAAAAAGTGAAATGGATTTGACATGGATGACTCAGCAATGTACACTGCAGAGAAATTAAAAATTCTTTACCCATTGCCACAAGCAGAACCATCATGACTTCCTGCATCCTGCGAAAGAGTCATCTCCCTCCTCCCCAGTCCCCACAAACACTGTTTTTTTTTTGCTGTGGTCACATTCAAGCTGTCCCAGTCTCTCCAAGGAGGCGAGGGGAGGTACAGAAGGTCAGAGTTCTGTGTGCATTGGTTTCCTCCTGCTTTTCCATCATCCTCCTTGCTGTATCTCATCCACTGCTCCATGATCCTTTGTGCTCTTGCCCTGTCTGAGGTCACTTGCAGCATCCCAGGGTGTCTCTGCCTTGGCTTTGTCACCTCCAAAGCTTCATTTCAGAGCAGGCTGTGCCACCTGCAGCCTTGCTACCCAGGCCCTGCCAGGTGTTCCTGATGACCTCAGCCAAAATAAACTTCCTGGAAAGAGCAAATGGCAAATATTTTGGGAGCACTGTCTCTCAGCCCCTTCCCTCATGAATAAGTACTGATCACAATAAAAAGTTATTGCACATTAGTGAAGATAGAAAATAACCCACCCACATCTCCCACAATGAAACAAACCAAACAACAAGGTTGTCTCATGGAGGAGACAAAGCTGACTCCTCTTCATAATAAATAAAATAAGTAAATAAGTAAATAAATAAAGAGACTAGATCAACACACCCACAAATAGTCTAAATAATTAATATACTTCTATGCTCCTTCTCTCTCAGTTACTAAAAATGTTCCTTTGATTTAAAGGAAGTTGTAACTGAAATTATTGCAGTTGAACTAACCTACGTTTTGACAAGGCTGAAAAATAGAAAAATGCAGATACGTGAATTTTGTATTCTCATGTTTATTACAACCTACCAAAAAACCCCCCACAAATTAACCTATGTGTATATATATATATATAATTTAACCTGAGAAAAAGGCTGTAATTTTAGATTTCAGAAAATGTTATTCAGTCTCCTCTGGCCTTGAACATTGCCCTTATTCACAAGCCACAGACAAAAATCAGGAAGTTTCTTCTTTGAGAAGGCACTCTTTCTAGCATAAAACAGGGTGATATCCAATAGGAGATTTTAATATCTATTCACATTTCAGAATCTTCTCAATGTCTCTTTATTAAAGACATGATGCTGTCAGTCTCCAGGAGGCTTTAAACAAGTATGTATCTCAAATTAGTCTTGAATCAAGCAGAAACAATTTCTTTCACAAGCCTCAGGCACCTCTGTGCTGAACATCTTAGTCCTTGGTAGGATTGGTAAAAACCTCTCCCCTGCTGTACACAGAAATTCCCTCTGATATGGGAGGCAGTGGAAGCTGTTAGCACAAGGAACACAGTAGAATAAGGATTAGCTAAGATAAAGTGAATGAAAAAAATCATTATCCTATAAAGTACATAGCATATTTTGTGATTCATACAACTCATTAATCTGATCAATCTTGTGCAGTGTGGATCCAAGAAAGCCAGGATGTATAATTGGGTTCTCAAAGCAGATTTCACTAAGCCTAATATCAACACTTACTGAGAGAAATTTACCTTCTGTTCATAGCCATATCAGGTGAATGGTAGACTGGCTAATTTTCTAGTCTTGGAAACCTTGTCCAGCATAAATGATGAATTGACTGAATCAGTCACAGTTAGAGATCACATATGGTTGGACTTTAAAAGAAAATGTTAGATAATGCAAAAGGTACCTTTCAACATAATGATGAAGTGTCCACTGGCTAAATAGGTAATGCATGTCTTATAAAAACAGAACCAAAAAAAAGCTATATTTTCCAGTGTATACTGAAGTGCTTGGAATTAGAGTTCCATCTTCTGAAAGACATATCAGGCAAAACTGAAATAAAACTCAGTGATTAGGGTTTGTCTTAGTATGTAGACAACTATTTCAGTGTTTGTTCATAAATTATTCATAATATATATGAAATTGAAAATCTCCACCGTGACCTCAATGAAGTCTCAACAATTGAGCTTGAAAAAAAAGAGAGAAGAGATTTTTCTACACTTTTTTGTGCATCATGCAGAATAATTTATTTCCTTAGATCATAAAAATCTTCTCTATATGTCAGTGAAATAAATTGTTGCATACAAAGATCAAGTGGCATTCAAAGAACCAACAGAGACCAGTGCTATGCCAGGGTAGATTAATGGTGCAGTGGCAGTTGGGGTGGAGTGCAAAGGGAGAGAAGAATAATTTATAGTTAATTCTTGAAAGGTTGAATTAGTTAATTTAACAGCAGGAAGGTCTAATTATTTGGTTACAGATACTTCTTTCACGGGAAGTTCCAGTCCTTCTTATAAAACTGTCAGTAGATAAGGACCAGTTGGACTGATGGTGGAGAGAAGAAAGAACTCTATAACAATTTGTTGGTTTTTGTGCATGTTTTGTTCCAGTGAACTTCTCCAGCTATGTTTAAATTACAAAGTATTCATAAATAACAAAACTGTGCAGCACAACTTCTCTAGTTGCAGCATTCAAACTCTTATTTCATTTCACCTGCTGCTGTGAATAAAATGTTCTTTCAATAGAGTGAAGAAAGAAAATTTCAAGAGCTTTGCTGTTTTCTTTGGAAGTTCAACATTATGTAGAGAAACGAAAGGTGAAAATGTTGGGTATTTCCACCTGATATTATTGTCCTTGTATTTCACTGAAAAAGAAATAATTTTTCCCTTTGTTGTGAAACAAAAGGACTAGACAATTTTTTTTCAAGGTATACCGTCAAAGGCTAAGCCCTTTGGGCACTACACAAAACTGTTTTTCTGTCTGCTTTACTGACTGCAGTGCAGTTTCTTTCCTGCTTACATAGTGGTAAAAAACACACCTTGTTTGAACACTGTGTAGCTCACTGGAAGGTCAGAGCATCAGTTTTATTTGTATTGCAATACTTCAGCATTAACAGCAGGCAAACTCAGACCAACAATAAGGGTCAAACATGAAAACAAAATTGGTCACAATCTAGTACACAGAGTAAATTTATCCACCCCCCCATGTGTCTTTTAAAGGAAATCTGTCACATATGCATGCAGCTATACTACTTTATCTTCTACTTTGTTTGCTTAACTTCTTTTTAAGAAGTTCCAGCAACTACTGGTTGACAATATACCCACTCAATTTATTTCTAGACTTACCAACCTTCCTAGTCTGTCCATCCATCCATCCATCCATCCATCCATCCATCCATCCATCCATCCATCCATCCATCCATCCATCCATCCATCCATCCATCCACCCACCCACCCATCCATCCATCCATCCATCCATCCATCCATCCATCCATCCATCCATCCATCCATCCATCCATCCATCCATCCATCCATCCATCCATCCATCCATCCATCCATCCATTCATATCCATCCACCCACCCAACCATCCATCCATCCATCCATCCATCCATCCATCCATCCATCCATCCATCCATCCATCCATCCATTATACTAAAAAATAATAATATTGGATGTTCTTTTTTCTTTTTCTTCTGTGCCATCAATTCATCAGAATTCCAGAACTTTGCTGATCCTTGACTTATCACACCAAATTTGCAGAAGAAATGTTACACAACACAGTAATATGACACAAGACTTTCAAGAAGAAATTTGGAGCAGTGTGAGAAATCTGAGAAAGCAGAATTCTCTGCCCAGCAAATGAGTTAGATCTTCTTAGTTTTAGCAGAAACTGATGTCTACATTTGTTGTACTACATTAATAGCACCTCTATTTTTTGAAAGAGAGGAAGGAAAAGAACAGCTTCTTTGTTTCATTGTTGTTGCAGTAAAATATTATTAAATTTGACTTCAGATTACACCAGAGGCTATGAAATACCTTGAAATATATTAGTAGGGGGCTAGAAAACATGGAAAAGATTATATGGGATAAACTACACCCTTATCTACTATTTAACATGCTAAAAAATACAGTACTTATTACAAACCCTGATTTATTCTGTGGAGAGACCATAACTTGTGTGGCAAACCTAGGACTCTGAAGTGTTCTGCTTTTGATCCCTTCCTGATTCTCTCCATTGCCTTTTAAAAAATTTCTTCCTTTTTAAAAAAATTATTAGAACTTCTGAAACCTGTCTCAACAAATATATCAGATTCATAATTTAAGACCCAAACCAAACCCTAACCCAACAAAAACAAAGAGGTGATGGTCTGGAGATTGCCATAATGATATCTACTTCTTTACCTACACAAGCTGTTATGATAGACAATTGTCTGTCAGAAAATTTCCTGGTATACAAAAGCTTTATTTGTGACCTGGTACTTTGTTGCAAAATGTACTACAATTTTTTCAATGAAAAACACAGTTTTCCCAAAACATCCTTAGCATGAAGGAGAACATGTCTTTTCCCTTCCATTTTCAATAAGTGATGCAAACTGCATTCATGGTTTGATGGAATTTTCCTGAGGTGGGTAGCACCTACATATGGGAGCCATTCATCTATTTTTGGGTGCTTCCAAACCAGTGTCAGAAACCATCAGTAGGAGGTGGGAAGAGTTTCAGAGCCATTGAGGTCTGCCAATCATAGCACTGACTAACCAGGGAGGAGGAAGTAAAATCTGGAAACAAAACTGAAGCAGCAATTTGGGAATTAGAAAAATTAGAAAAATTGCAAACCCCACAAAAAATCTGTTGTGGTTGTTTGTTTGTTTGGTTGGTTTTGTTTATTTTTTGTTTGTTTGTTTGTGGGTTTTTTTGTTTGTTTTCCTGAAGAGGATGGTATAATGAACTTCTCCAGTGAAGACAGATGTTCAATATAACACTCTGTACTTTTACCTTTTTCAGCATTTCTACTCTTTTACATGAACCTTTTACAGTCTTAGCAGTAGAGCACTCAAGATATATAAAACAAAATTATTTATCCCCCTGTTGTATTCCAGAGCTTTGACATTAAAGCGTGCTGAAGTTTGAAACTGAAGAGGAGGGAGAAAGAAGAAAGGGAAAAGTAAAGAAAACTTTTTTCTTACTACACCATTTTCTCTCAAAATTTCCCTGTTGGCTTTTTATTTTGTTCTAATATACAATCTGTCTTCACACAGAGGGCACAAAGCTTTGCCCCATGCCTAATCTCCCATAAAGTATGGTGCTCTGGCAGAGTTTCTCTCCCTTAATTTGTTTTGTTTATTACTATATAGGCTTGCAACACACACTTCAAAACTTATTGCAGGGAAGACTCTACGAAAATATATATGGCTGTAGAAAGACATAAAGTACAATTAACATCTTCCTGTGACCATTCAGCTGTCCTCAAGTCCCTACCTTCAAGCAGATTGAAAGCAGGGTTAGTAGGTTTTAGTAGGTACAAAAAGCTTGTCGTAAGTATAACAAAATTACAAAGAAAATATTTTACTTTTCCGCACTCCTTTCTTTTTTTGCTCTCTTATTTCATCTTCCTTCAGACTTTGGGGCTAGAGAACATTTTACTTGATTTGCTTAATCAGCTTACAGTACACCTCTTCCACCCCAGTGGCCATACCTCATATGGATATATGTGTGTGTGTATGTGTGTGTGTACACATATATCATATATATATGTAATATATATGTAGATAACGTCAGTGAGTTCAAGCAGAAATTAGTCCCAGGAAAATAAACATGCTGAAGACAAAACAAAAATCAAATTAACATTTGGTAAGGACAAGTAAATCAATTCTGAGAGAGAATAGCAAGTGTTCACCGATACATTTAAGACTGTTATTGGAAACCAGCAAATTGAAGATATGTGTGAAGATAAGTTTTGTTTTGTGCACATAGAAGTTCTCATAGCATTGTAGAAAAAAAAAATAGGTCTACCATTGAATTTTTGAGCAAAAGTTTTGAGTGTTTAGAGAAAATAAGTTAATGCAAACTACAACTTCAGTTAACATGATAAGTCCAACTAAATTAGGATATATCAAGATTTTTAGAAGTACATTTACCTTTTTTTTCATAACATATAATACAAAGATTTAAAACACTCAAAGTTCTGTTTGCTTCAATTGTTGCAGATCTAAAATATTTCTACTAACAAGGTGTACTTTAACATGTAAAGAAGCATTCTTTCTTTGACATACTTGTTCTCATCCAGTCTTGAAAATGACTAAGATTTTAATTTGATTTAGACTGCATTGCATTCCCTAATTATATTAGAAAATATTATTCATAATAATTTTTGCTATGCATCATCTCTGAAACACGGTAATAGTCAAAAGAGAGGCTGGGTCATTGACTAAGCTTTGAGATAAGAAATCTGTTATCTTAGCCTTGTACATCCATCTAGAGGAATGAATACATCTGTATAGACCTCAGTGTCCTTTAGGGGGTCGCAATATCCAGCTCCTCTTTTCACAGGAATGAAACTGGTGCCCATTTACTTTTTAAAAAATAAAAAGTCAACAAATAAGGTTTTTCATAATGTCAGGATACCTTATGACTTCCTGAAGTAATTCTTCACTTTCAGTCCAGCAAATTCTTGGCTTTGAGAGCAGTTTCAGCAAGATGGTATGATCTTATAAGACTGATGGCTATATTTATGCTGTTATCAGTATTCAATAGAATGATAGCCATAATCCTAATCATTGCATTTTGGTTGTGTGAAAATCAATCCTACCACCACTATGTCAACCAGCATAAATAATATAAGAATGATCTTCCATTATTCATAAAGGCTAGTTTTTGTTTGCATTCCTAAACAGTTGAGCTATTTAGCTTTTTGGCAGAGAGATGAGTTAGCAATGAACATCTTTAATTATTTTCTCTGTAACTTGACAAAACTGATTATTATCAAGGGAAATTAGACTTTCAGAAGCAATAAAAAAAAAGGAGAAATTTGCTATGTCAGAGGTCTTCCATACAAGAAGAATAAGTGAAACGACTTATCAAATGGTTTCTAATTGAGACTGATAGCAATAAAAATTAGAATACATTTAATAAGATATATATGCATCCTTTAAATATAGCTCTTGTTTGGTTTTCTTTGTCCTCATAAATTGTTGAGGCCTTCATTTTACCCAATTGCCCCCAATGGGATGTTGGAACACCATTTCAGTGAAATCATATTTATTTTTTCATCCTTTATAGTTCTGAAGTGAGTAGAAGACCATCATGAAGGAACAACATTTTAAATACAGTTTCAAAAACATTAGATAAATCCAAAGTTACCAGACTGCTTGCTCAGACTTCATGAAAAATACATTCATGAAAGTAAAATCACTTGTTTCTTAGCAACACCTTCATGACAAGCAAAGTATTGGGAACTCTGCTTTGCAAACTTCCCTGCCTCTTCACAGCTAAAAATGTAATTTGTCCATAGGTAATGAAGTAAGTTTTCCAGGATCCTAGGACATACACACATGACAGTTGAATAAACTCACTATAAATCTACCAAGGAAGAAAATCTTAGAGAACTGAAACTTTTACATGGTCACTTAGGCTGCACTTGTCTGCATCAGAATCTGTTTGAGCCAGAATTAATTGAACCTTGGAGTTGGTCGTTATGCTAAACTTTTTTTGTTTAGTTGTTTTGAGTTTCTTCTTGTGGATTGTTTGTGTGTTTTCTTGGGTTTTTCTTATGTTTTGCTTTTGTTTACTGTGGGCAGGACAGATTTTTTGCACATTTCAGAAATCCCCACTACTACTTTTTGTGGGAGATTGACAAAGCCATTCAAAATCTTAGATTCCACATATGATGTGGTATCCAGATTGCAAGCTGCATGTCTTAATAATGTGGCAGGGTGTAATAATTAGGTCAAGGGTCTGTAATTAAATTATTTTATTTCTGCTGAGAGAATAACACAACAATAGACTGACCATATTTTTAAATAGATTAAAAAGGTAAAAAAATTAACAACTGAAAAACCTGCAGCTTTAAACAATTTCCCAGCCTGGCTAAACAGCATATATACTAGATAATGGAAGATATAAAAGCATTATGTGCAGGAAAAAAAGACTCAATGGAGTTTTAATTGAGAGATGACATGTAAGTGGTGATATATAATGCAGTCAAGGTTTGCCTTTTAGAAGAGGACTCAAAAGTATCTGCTGAAACTGATCAAAACTGACAACAATATATAAAACTAAGATTGTATAGCAAAGTGATATGAAATTGTAGGAATGAAGCAGCACAACCAATAGGTTGTGATGTCAAATAATGCTTATAATAATTGCCAAATTTCAGTGAATCAGACTAATTGCACAGCAAGAGTGAGTACTTTGTGGTTGAAAAGAAAGGTTTTGATTCTTTGATTACAGAAATTAAGAAGTCTAAATTTCTTCCAAAATATTAAAGCTTTTTAATGTGGATTATCTTAGAATAATATAGGTAGAATTTCTATTGCTTCTCTGTATATATTACAAAGTAAACCCAGACTGTATCACTACTCTTGACAACAAACTGGATTTTAATATTTTGAGATTTTTGAAAGCCTTAGACATATATATTCTTTTATGAGATTATTCACATTTATTATTTAAAATTGTATGGAATAGCAAATGAATGAGAGAGTTGGAGGAAAGAGAAGAAACAGACATAAAATTTTCTGTACTACAACAAGAAAATACACAATGGCATAAATAAAGGTTTAGCCAATTTTCTCATCTAGAACTTTGAAGCATTATTTTCCTTTAAAATGCATTTATACATGAATTGTGTGAAAAAATTGCAAAAACATTGTAATAGCTATTATGAAAAATAATCAAACAATGAGAAATGGTGTTCCAACACCCCATTGGGGGCAATTGGATAAAATGAAGACCTCAAACAATTTATGGGGACAAATAATCAGCTTTTGCATTTATTCCACGTATATGTGGTATATACACCCACATACACACCTTTCATTTTTATCATCATTGTTTTGAGTACTAATATTTTTCCTTTGGAAACAATACAAGTTATATAAATCAGATCCTGTTAAAAAAAATAAATTAAATGCACAAGAGTATTACACTTGCTTCATAACAGAAACTTATAGCCCCAGGATGCTAGTGCAAAGCAAATTGGGAATCCATCTAACAGCCAGAGCTTTGCTTCCTTGCAGAATATCTCAAAGGAACACAGCAAGAAGTTGTTGAAGACATATAGTTAGTATTTTACTATTCCTGACTTTGCTTTTAACTGTCTGCAATCAGTACAACTTGAGTTAGCTTGGGCTAAATACAGGAAATGTGTCCCTGCAAAGCTGAGTTTGCTTTTTACAGTTTACAGATCAATTTTGTCCTTGAAGCTGGTTTTGCTTTGATTAAGGTGAGACTTTCAGAGATCCTTTCCATCTTAAATAATCAAGCAAACCTGTGAAGCACTGTTTTAAACTAACCCCCTGTGTCAAACCCCTCAGCCATGTGTTTCACTCATGGAATTGTTGAATTGTTGTTTGCAAGATTCATTCTTTGAATCCACCTTGCTCCATATCTCACAATGCCAAAGAGAACCAGTTGTGATATTGTGTGAATTGACATGCATGGGTAACCAGACAAACACCAAAGCAGCTGAAATGCAAAGAGTAGATTTATTTAGTTAGCTTGCTAAAAATTCTGGGTGGAAGAGAGGCCCAGTCTGTGCCTATATGGTCTCTCTCTCTCTCAGCAGGATGCTCAAGCATGTCCATGAGACTGTGTTATCTCTACACAGGAATTCTACTTCTCAAAAGAGGCAGAGGATGAACAACACCAGGCATAATAAATGGAGCTACCCACACTGATAATCTTAGTATTCCCAGCTGCAAGGTCACTTTGAGCAGAAGTATTCCCTCCTTACCAAATCTGCTGGCTTTGACCATTTTCTCCCAACAAATATTATTACATGCTTTGCTATTCTTAAAACTATTTGAAAGAATCATTAGGATTTCATGCATGACAGGGGAAGTGTCTGGGAGTATCTGTGAATCTCACAAATACTCACCCCAACCTAATGCAGCTGCTTTGATGGGATCTCTCTCAGGAAACTTATTGCACAGTAGAGGCAGTATCTCATGGAAGTTCTGGCACCCCCACTGTGTTTCTCAGTCTTTTGATGTCAAAGCCCTTGCACTCCAGCTCCTTCCTTCTTATTCCTTAACCACTGCTCTGGGATCAAAGACTGTTAGAGAGAAATTACACATTTAAACATGTCTAATCTCCTGTACTTGTCAAGGAAGCTGTGGTCCATACAGGCAGTGATATAGACAGTGCAATCAGTGGAGTCCAAATTCACTATTGGTCAGTTTTTCTCAGCAGCTAGTAAGGATGTCCTTTAGGGAAATCCCAGCCACAAACATTCCAACCTCCATGGACTGTAGATTGCTGTTGAGAGTGGTTCTCTACTGATGCCTGGAAACTTCACCAGGATGTTTCTAATCTCAATTTGAAAATAGTCCAGATGGCAACATACACATGAAGTGCTAAAACCATATTATTAAACTATTACTTAACAAAAAAATAATTGTCTTTAAAATCTAATTTTAAGAACAAAATATTTCCAACTTGATTCCATATAAAAATACAAGCCTTTATTTCATAAAAGATCACTTTAATAAGCACTTGACTTCACACTATTTTATTTCTTCATGTACTTAATGTGGTACATCTCCCTCTCTTATCCACTTAAATAGAAATATCTAGCTGAAGACATAATTTCTCATTGAGGTATTTACTGGGAGTAGTTGACTTGTCATAGTAATTTAAAGATTTTACTGATAGCCCTTTAAGGGCTACTTATAACGAAAATTTTGCCATTTCCACTATATTTGCATTTCTAAGACTGTGTAACTACATATTCTACTACACACCAAGTTAATTTAAAAAACAATATATGCAGCCTGACTAAGATAAGACAGGGAGTGAAAAATGAGCTAAATATAAAAAACCCAATTCATTTAGAAGAAAAATTCCAAACAGTATAATTTGGAGTATTCCAAGCAACGTTGTGAACCTCACTAAAAGAAGAATAAAAATTAGAAAGGGAAAAATTAAATCCCTTTAAGGCTGCTATATGCTGAACATACAGAGCAATTTTGACTTGGTCTTGAGCACTCCTAAATTTTCTATTTTGTTCTCTGAGAGAATGTTGATAAGACCTCAAGAGCATAGGAACAATGATGGCAAACAAGGATTTTTAGTTCATACTAATTTTCTTCTGAACTGTTTGTAGGGCATAGTTTTGCCAAGTTTCCTTTCAAATCTGGGATTTACATTCAATTTTTTCAGTTGCAACAGAGGAGTTTTATGCAAATAAAGCATCAGTTAACCTGCTATGTGGTTGCTGATTTAAAATAAAGCAGATTAAGGAAACTCCTAGATATGCACCTGCCATCCATTCCCCTTCCTATCACATACACACATAAAGTAGAATATAATCTCAAACTAGACTAGAAAAAGATCCTGCCAGAGATATGGTGACAATTGTGTGCTGTCTGGGAGACAGACAGAGTAAATTGGCCTTCTGTGACATTATGTTCATATATAATGGTAGATTAATGTTGGCACTGCTCTTGGCTGTCTGCATTCACACCCAGAAATGTGGAATTCATTTAATTGGATGAATTTCAAGTAATACTGGAAACTCCTGCCAATAACCAAATTGAATTTTCCCAGAATTAGAAAGATACAGACCATTTCTGAACAGAAGTGTTGAAAGGTTTGACAGACAATTGCTGACCCAAGCTAAAATGAGTATATGTTTCAGATTGAAAGGCAGAGCTGCTCAATAGCTGAATTATATAAAATCTTTGCATATCTGTGTTTTAGGATATGTGCCTAATTAAAGAAGTGTTTCCCTTATGATTTATACTAGCATGACTAACACCCTAGAAACTTTTCTCTACCAAGAGAATGTTAAATTTAACCATGGCAGTGGCTTTCTCTTAAGAGTAACCTAATTTGTAGCTTTTTAATTTATGTCAGTCATATTTCTGAATAAAAATTTCAGCAACAAAATGTTATACCCTGAAGTGATAGATTGCTTATGTGCTCTGGATTTCATATTATTTTCCACTATACTGGATAAAGACTACTTCTATTAAATGGGTAATAAATTATAGTATTTATTAATATCATATGCTGATCATATTAACCTCATCACATTCAGATGAACTTGTCATATACCTTTAATAATACTTTTAATAATAACACTGGAACTAGCATTATAATCTTTTTTGTCTTAGTCTTCTCAACTGACAATACAATAGTCCAATATTCTCATTGATTAACCTTGACACTTTCTTTCTTTTTTTAGATTCCTCTTTAATATGTCAGATTCTGTTTCTCTGTTTCCCTAGTTGAGTGGCAAGGGATATAAAAAGATGAAATTCCAGGAGCCAGAACAACTTAGTAAATATACTGCTTCAAACACCTCACCTGGCAGATTCAGTTCTCTCTTCTCTATATGCAGAAAAGCAATGCATTATTTATAGTAATTTCCATACCACAATTATTCTTACATAAATAAAACAAAATAAAAAACTAGTACAAAAAGACCATGTTCATCAGGTGCTTATACCTCTATTAAAAATTAAACTAATTTCTTTTGTATATATATTTTGCTTGATAAGAAGAGATCAAGCTTCTGTATACTAGGTCCAGCAATAATAAATCCTTATAGTGCATATAGCTGACATATTGGTAAAGAAGACATTGCTATAATGGTTCAAGGTCATGTCACATAATTAATAAATAATAATAAATTAATCAAAATACAGTGTTACCAAGAACTATTGACTACTGCACTCTAATTAAAACAAGGAAAATTTCATGTGACATTTCCTGTCCCTTAGCACTTTCACAACAATTTAGATACATGTTAACTGAAAGACACTGAATATAGATTTACACATTAAAAAAAAAGGGTTTACCCATATTTGGCACAGTGACAGACCACATGTAATCTGAAATCAGCAATACTGAGTTGGGAATAAACCTGGCATGCTCTGTGCCCTTCATAGGCAGCATCAAACGTAGGCAGCATCAAACATAGGCAGCATAGAATCAGAGTAACTTCTCTAGATCAATGTAACAGACTTTGTTATTTCCCATTTGCACACATTTTTGTTGTGGCTGTTTACCTCCCACTGGAGTCTCATTTCCTGCAAGCTATTATTCACCCTAAGTCCTTCCCTAATGTGGCTCCTATCTTTTGTATCTATTTCCTGTGAAATGAGTGTGCAGAACAGCCAGATCAGCATGCCCTATTTTTTCTCTCCTATAAAAACCAATCCTTACAGAGAAGTTTTTCTTTTCTTATTACAGAAATATCTGTCCTCTGGACTTCTCAGATTCAGTACACTTTTAGAGGCCATGTAGGTTAGGAAATTCAGGTCTCTTCATGATCTTTACCATAAGGACAGATGCATGAGTTTTTGGGAAAGGTTGTTCTTTCCTTGCTTGGCTAACACTTACCTTCAAAAGTTTAGCAGTTGAAGAGAAGTGGAAATCCAAAAGGCCATCATCATGTAAAAAAAAGCTCTGGTGTATATTAGCTATGCATATATGGATGGGTTTTAAAACTACATAGGTATAACCAAACTTTAGGAAGTATCATTAAGTGTTAAGGTATTTGAGACAAGTGCTAAATTTAGGAAAGCCCATGTTATCCCATATTATATGTTCACACTGCCACAGAGGAAGAAAATTTCTTCCTTTGCAAAACAAAACCACCTCTTCTCAGCAAGAAGGCAAAGATAGCTAGTTAATGAAAAAAAACTCAAAACCTTAGAGGAACAGTTTAATTTCTCCTTCAAATGGCAATCATTAATAAAAAAGCATGGACTTGCATTCTGTACAGTAGGAAAAACTCTAGTTGTGCTGTGCTGTTCCAGCACACCACATAGAGTACTGTTAAAAAAGTCTATCAGTGTTCATGTTGAGAACAATGCAAATACTAACTTTGTAAAATAATGAAAAATTTGTAAAATCAAAGCCAGATCAACAGCTTTTTGTGCAATTCATACTCACTTTTGTAGAGCTGAACTGAAACTGTTCAGGAAGCAAGTGCACTTTGGTGAGTGGAAGGAGGCACAAGATGCTCCCTGTTTTCACTTGTTGAACAAAATAGAGAGATGCTGACAGAATTCTTTTGTTAACCAGCAAAATAAGAGGCAGCCTATGGGCTAGGCGAAGCTTGAAGAAAATATTTCAGGGAACTAATTTAGTTTGTAGTCACAGTAATGCCTGTCAGATCAGAGCCAATACTACTATATATGAGGTGATTTAGCAGCAAATTGCAAGCCATACTGACTCTACCTAAGGAGCTGTTTGTCAGAACCATATTACTTAATATATTGTAGGTATAAGGAAAACACACCTGACCAACTGCAGGGCCACCTTAAGCCAGTTTTGACTTTCCATTGTGTTCCCATGATTTGCTGCAGTGTTAGGAAAGAGTTAGTTCTCTTTTGCAGAACTAGTGCTTGCATAGCAATGGAAATGGCAGAGACTGGAAAGAGTTAATGCACTTGAGATATTTTCTTCTAAGTCTCTACAGTCATAATGCAGCACTCATGATTTCTGCTTTGAGAATTTCACCAGGAAGAAAAGATTATAACCAATATTCCTTTGCTCATGAATTCTATACTTTCCCTGCTGTTCAGTGATATTTTCCCTTCAGTATAATTCTACAGGAGAGTGTGAAATGACTAGTGATGCCTTCTGTTCCTATCTCTTTCTGTCACACAGGAAAGAGGTTTGGCTTTCTTTCTTCTTTTGGCAAAAGGAACTTAATAAACTTTGTTTCTTTTTTTTTTTTTTCTTTTCTTAGGATAGATTAAAGGGTTGCAGTTCTGCCAGAATAAAATAAATGTAGCCAAGAATTTTTTATCAATATATATTTCTATGTACCACATTCACTCCCAAAGATTATAAACTTCAGAAAAAGGTTCTCAACAAATTTATTTGGCAAACTTTTTTGAAGCCAGACAATTTAGTAATATTTAGTAAGCTGAAAGAAGCATTTATTATTTAGTATTCAATTTCAGTGGTCCTTGGCCTACCAGATGCTACATGCTCCCTTCCTTTCAATGAGCTATGGCAGACATACAGAAATATGAAAATTAAAGTACAGGATGCAGCATCATATTCAAAGAAAGTTTACCATCTAACAACAGTCTACTATAAAGTACCCCTGTTCTAATTAATGCCAAGGCCATACAAAAATATGTACATAGAGACAAAAACGCTTTTGCATACTGGGAGCTCCTGTGTTTCTGTATAAATTCCTCAAAAAATGCATTAAGAAGATTTATTGCTGTCTAAAACTGTGGACCTTAATCCAGACCTAACTACTTCTGCAAAACCAACTGGAAATGGAGAGAGGACAGGGCAGCAAAACTGGGAACCTGATCCTCTTGGTAGACAACATCCACTTGTTTCAAAGGCCAAAGACTTTGTGTGTATTTGTTTCTTGTTTGCACTGGCAGCCCACCTAGCACTGGATTATCAGGCAGCACTACCCAGCCTTGGTTTGAGGAGGAAAAGCTGGAGAAAGGCTCAGAGACCGTGGCAGAGCACAGCTGACTCTGCACAGGTGGATTGGTGACTCTGCAAAGACAGGTCTAGACAATTCCTATTAACTACACCTCTTCAGGTGGGAGGTGGTGGCAGGGAAACCTCAACCAACATTTTACAGGCATTGCCTACTCCATCCTTATCCCAGGATTTTATGCCAAAATTTTCTGACTGTATTCCTTATGGATGGCAAAAAGGATTTAAAAAAATATTATACTGCAGTATATATACAGTATAAGTATGGATTGGCTGTTAGCAATTGTAATAGGATATAAACTATGAGGTAAATAAGATCAATTCTACTGTTAAGTAATCTTTTAACTGCTTTTCCTTGGTAAGCATGGATAAATACATGACATTTCCCCTGCCAATATTAAAACTAGAAAAATATCAAATTTTGTACAAAAGTTCAAGTTCTTTCAAGTCCCTTGACTTTTCTTCAGGAGTTTAGAAACTAACTGCATTCATCAGTGACACGTGCATGATTAAAGGCAAAAAAGTGAGGATAATAACATATATTATATTTTCACTCTTTTGTTTTAACAGTGAACATTCAAAGAATGCAAAAGAAATGTTGAAAATTCTCTGATTAAACTCAGATTTCACTGCTCCTGTCTATAATCTCTGTAAATTCACTGAACCAAAGGGCATTTTAGGACATTAGAGGGTACACAGTCTTCATTCCACGATAATTTTTTTCCCCACTTAACCCTTCAATAAAAGATTTATAAATACAATCTCATTTAAAAAATTAACCAAAATTATAATTTATGAAAATATAATGTAATTAAAATTAAATAAATTATAATTTTGGTTGAATTTCATCACACTCAATTAAAAGCATCCATTAAGGTAGAGATCAACAGCTCTTCTTGACAAAGATTTTCACGTTGTCTCTGTTTTTAGAGAAGGCCTGTATCACCAACATTTCAATTGTCAAAGAAATAGAGAGCCTGGAGGCAGCTAAAGAAAAAAAAAACCAAAAAAAGATACTTGTAGGTAGCAGCCACGTTTGTGCTTTTCTTAAAAAAATAGTAAAACTATTATCTAGTATTACTAGTAATCCCCATTTGAAACAAATAATATAACATTATTTTTCCCAAATTTGCAGTAATAAAAGATGGGAGCAACCATGTAAAAGCATCCCAGGTCTTGTAAGCAACCAGCAAAAAATATTCCAGTTAGAAAAATTGGTTTTTTTTTTTCCTTTTTCTAAATTATCTCCACAGTATAGACACTTTTTTATGGTTATCTAATAAATTCCCAAGGTAGGTGCAAGCAACTCCATGAAAAAATTTGTTTCAATCAGATACAAAGGGCATGAGAATATGTTTTAATTTGTATAACAGATTAAAACAGAGTTAATGAAGATGTGGTTACTATTATATTATTAATGAAACAATACTTTAAAAATTAGCAGGAAAATTCAAGATGCATGAAATTTATATTCAATTTAATAAACAAATTTAAACTGTGATGGATTGGCCTTGTCTGAATACCAGGTGCCCATCAAAGCCATTCTTTCCCTCCCCTCAGCTGGTGTAGGGAAAGAAAATATAACAAAAGGCTCATGAGTTAAGATAAAGAAAAGATCAATCAGCTGTCACCATCACAGACAAAATAGAATTAACTTGGAGAAAAAAATTGAATTTATCATAAATCAAAATCAGAGTAGGATAGTGAGGAATAAAACCAAATCTTAGAACTCCTTACCCCCAGTCCTTCCCCCTTCCCAGGCTGAATTTCACTCCCACCTGCCAGAAGCTCAGGGGATGGGGAATGGGAGCTTTGGTCAGTTCTTCACAGACCGTCCCTGCTGCTCCTTCTGGTGCTCAGAGGCACAGCCCCTCACCAGGGTCTGCAGGGGAATCTGCTCCAGCACCAGAGCACTTTCTGCTGTCCTTCTGCACTGGCCTTGGTGTCTGCAGGGCTTGCAGGGCTTTTTCCCTCCTGTTCCCATCCCTGTGTCCTCTGGCTGCCATTGCACAGGCTTTCTTTTCCCATCACAATACCTTATCCAGAGGTGCTGCCACCATCCCTGCTGGGCTCTCTGGGAGCCTCTGGCACTGCCTCTGCCAAACATCAGGGAGGCTTCTTTAGCCCCTCTGCTACCAAAACTTTGCCATGTAAATTCAATACAAAAATTTACCCATTTCAACCATAGTCTTTTGGGCCCTGTAGGAGTAGCAAAACAAACATCCAAGAACAGCTGAAGCTATTTCTGTGTCACCTTTAAGCAGTTGATGAAACAGTGAATTAATTTGAACTGCTGAAACAACCCTAACCTTTTTTTCTCCTGAAGTTTTACCAACTTCAGTTTGTAAAAGAACAGTGCAAATAAAAAGATGTGTCTCTTTTTCTAAATTTTTTCTTTTCATTAATCCAGATGGACCAGAAGTATTATGGTAGGCTTCTAAGGGGCTAATGTACCTGAAAAGATGAACTGTCATATATTTCTGTTTTAGGTTCACTGCACTGAGCTAAGCTGTCTAATTTGAAAAATCCTAGTACAGCAAATCTTGCACACAAAAATCTACTTCCCTGTGGATAGCTAACTTTCCCTGAATGTTTTAAAATTTTGCAGTGTTTTGTACTTTTCCTCTTCCCTTTTAGTTTCTCTAGGCTGCATACAGAATTCTGTTAATAAAACAATTTTTTATTGTTTGTCAGGAATAAATAACTGCTCAACTATGCTGGGATTAGCTCTCAAGATTGTCTCTGAGGATATTTCAAACCAGAAGATCTATGGAAAGAGGACTGGATACAGCTGTGAGGAACAGAGCATGTTTACATATGTATTCACACAACAATCAAAGACTGATCTGAATACACCCATAAAGAAAGGTTGAAGGGATTTTTTTTTAGTCATTGATCTCTAATTCTGCAAGATAAGCACTGAAATTGTGCCCCACATGTTGTGAATGCACATGCTTCCATGTTGTATTCTTTGCTCAGGATCTTTGGAGTCATTATTCTTTTGCACACCTGTGAGGCCAAGATCCAGGTTCTGTTTCCCTATCCCTGGGGAGCCCAGGCAGTGAGCCAAAAGCATTGACTCTCTTTTGTTGTTGTTTAACTGCAATCTCAGGTCCTCAGCTGCAAATGAGGAGAATGAGACAACTCAAGGGGGGTGTGTGTGAATATTACCTTTCTTTTCCTTCATTCTCAGCATCTCAACACCCAGTATCCTGACTGAGTGTGTGAAGTGCCACGTCTTATATCCTGTTTGTCACAGCACTTTGCATTGTGCTCCTCAGGCCAGCAGGAGGAAGGCAAGCCCTTCACAGGAGCTGCTCAGATGGTTCATGCCTCTGAGTTTTCCCCATTTCTGCCTCAAACAAACCACTTTTCCAAATGCTGATTAGATAGTGTAGTGCCATTTTCCTCCAGGGAACAAATCTCCACCAGTGGTAATAGCTCTCTAGACAAATACTCACAAATTGGATGACTGGTAGTAAAGAATGCTGTAAAGTGGATAAGGGAAAATTCACACATAAGATCTTGTTGAGGAGCATTTCCAAAGAACCCTTTGTGTCTCTGAGAAATCTTTCAATAATACTGTTCCTAGAACTTAAAAAATGCCTGCTTTATTGAATAACTTTTTTATCACTAACTAAGAAACCAAAGACATTTTAATTTTCTAACACCTGATACAGGATCATTGAGCTGAAGAGGAGCAAAATAAATTACTCAGTCTAAGTCCTAGTCATGAAATTGTTTGGAACAACAGCAGTTATAGATACTCCATTACTTGAGTAGTTTATACACCAAGAAAGCTTCCATAATATCCTCCTAAGTGCTGTATTGTAGTTCTCTGCTCATTTTCTTACACCCTTATTGATTCATTCCAAGTAGTATTTTTTTCTTTAAATGTAACACCCAAATCTGAATACAAAATACTGAATACTGATGCTTTATCAGTGCTGAACATACATATAAAAATGGACCAACCAACAAACCAGGGACAAAAAATACTGAAAAAACAGTTTGAGCAATTTAGTTTAAAATATTTAATAAATCATTTAGTTTGAATCACCAGTGACCTGAACGATCACAATTTACAGACACTTAGTACAGTAAATTGATTCTGAAGGAAAATGAAGTGACTACCTCATGGATAGGTTTAATATGTAACTAAAGTATTTGATAATCATGCAATATTGTCAAATTCTGTACTATGGAATAATAGCATTTTTAATTTCAATGTTTTTGTTTCTTCTTTGTGACACATACAGTTTAAGAACTAGGCTCTACAGGCTGGATACTCAACTTAGATGTGTCCAAGCAAATAATTGTACTGGAATGGAATTATCCCAGATAAAGATTCGATATGAATATAATTGATTGTATTGTGTGCTTTGATAAAGGTAAATATACTTAAACTGGAACATAAATAAAAGAATTCCAAGACGAAGGTGAGTGTTCTAATAGTTGATTTACCTGCAATAAAGAATTTCCTCCATAACCTCAAAAAATCTCTTAACAATATGCAAAATGCAAAAATCTACATATTCTAATAAAAGTAAATCAAAATGTCAGCAATTCAAAAGTAATTTACATGACAATAGCACAGAGTAAATGTGGGAAACGAATGACTTGGTGGGTAAGGCTTTTTTTTGACACTCAGATGAAATGCAAAATTAACTATGTTTAAGGTCTGGCCTTTAGATAGATTTCCCTTATTCAGGGCAAAAAAGTTACCTGGCAAATGTTAAAAGCAGAAAATTAGTTAATTTGAAGATCTTTGCTAATTTTAAATTAGTTATATTTTTGCTCTACCTTTTAAATTCTTTTAATTTCCATTATAGAAGTAGAAGAACTATTAGATCTCACGAATAATGGGGCATAAGCAAGTCTCAGAGCCCATGATTTAGGAATTCTGCAGCTGTGGCCCCAAATCCCTCATACCAGTTTCCTATTTTGAGAGAAGGGTTTCCAGTCTCACTCAAGATACTTAGATAAGCCTGGAAATAGAAATAAGTGAAAAATAGGTCATGTTGTGTTGTATTATTCATTTAAGAGGGAATGATCATAACTATAGGCAGTCATTGAGCACCTTCCCCTCCTATTAAATGAACTGCAAAAGCAGGAAAAGGAAAGTACAAGGCAGCAGTTTAAAAGACAGTTTAAAAAACAAGTCTGCTATTACTGAAGTACTCAAGCACTTCATCAGTGCTGCACAAATCTGCTTTTTAGGGTTTGTGGCCCTCCTTATTCCTACTGCCTAACTTGGAACAGAGGTGGCTAAAAAATATTGATGAGCCTTGCCATCATCCTTTCATTTTTCATTTGCATCCACAACATGTTAAAACTGTGATCCCCTAGCATGCAGCAGCATGTTTTCTACTTAGAACCTGATATCCTCTATTTTGAAATTATGTGTACGGTTAGAATAGGGGAGAAAAAGCCATTAATTCCTTAAGATTAGAAAGAAAACAACTTCATCCACATTTTATTGGTCATAGCCCAAGAATATTTGATAGCCACGTGTTGATAGTTTTCTTCCCTAAAATTAAATTGCTCTAAATATCTAAATAAACATCAGGTGAGAAATAATGAAGACACTATCAAATAGCAGACAAAACCCCCACGACTTTCATCTATATTTAGTCAATGTAGATATCTGTGTATACTAGACAGCTTTTTATTTTAAAACATCATATGCTGTATGATTTGTAGCAGCAGAAAATCTGATTATTTGTGCACACTTACATTGCATGTCTTTATTATTCATGTCCAGATGTTTAGGAAATCAGAGGTACATAATCTTCTTAATTTAATTACTTATTTTCCTGAATATGATGTTAGAGACAAAGTAATGCTATGGATGAAATAAGAAGTTAATGGAAAGTGTGTTTGCTTCAAGTACTTTTAGATTTACTATTAGTATCAACAAGTGTGCACAATTTTATAATCTTTTTTTTTTGCTCATCATAAGCATAGAGAAATAACAAATAATATCACTCAAAAAATGCATCAGAATAGGGCAAAACAAGTAAAATAAACCTTTGTATCATTTTTGCTGCTAGTAGAAAAATTTCTCCTTTTAACTGGATCAGCTTAATTGGCTCCCATAATCTGGCCATGAACAGAACAATAACATTACTGTTTTCCACCAGCACTGTGGTCCTTTTCTTCATCTGATATTGAAGGGCAAAGCTAAAATACAGAGTCTTCAGTATTACTTCTTGGAATATAAAATGTTCAGAACTTAATATCAGCAAAACAATTACAATTTTATCAGATTAACAGAGAGAAGAAGTAATTTGAATCTTTACTCATGATGTGCAGGAGAATAAGCCCAGGAAAATATCCTTGAAACCAGAGAGTAGCATGCCCAGAGCTCTCACGCAATAAGCAGGCAGCACATTTGTTATTTCAACTCTAGGTCTTTGACACCAGCAGTCTGAGCATCAAGCCCACCAGCTGTGTGGCCACCAGCTGGGCTGCCTGGCTTCCTGGGTAGCCCTGGGGAAGGGAGCCAGGGAAGACAGCAAGGGAGCAGGCAAAGACAGTCCATCACCTGTCGCTGTCTGATCAGGAACCACGAAAAATACAGTAACACACACACACGACTTCTTCAAGGCAGCAAGTAGAAGTGGTTTATTGAAAGGCCACCACACTTATAGTTTGTGCAATACAGAATAGAAAAGGCTCACTGGTCCAAGAAGGAAACACCTCTTTGAAAACATGCTTTTTGTAAAACATCATGTAGCACACACACGGCTCTGATCAACAACAGGTGTCAATCTATGTTATTCATTCTTTCTTCTCTTGTTTGTCTCTGAGAAAAGTCCCCAGCCTGGGAAAGACCTGAGCTGGAGCTGAGAAAGCCAACAGCCTGGGAAAAATCTGAGTTGGATTTTTCCTTGAGCCTTCAGCAGTGTCCACAATCACCCACCCCTGGCAATCGGGTGTGGGATCCCAGCAGCTGAGAAACTGTCCAACCTTCCCATAACTGAGGAGCCAGGCAGTGCAGAGCCTGAGGCAGAGGGGAGCCTGCCATGGGCAGCAGCAGAGAGAGCTCAGAAGAGCTCAGCAGGAAGCATTCTGACCTGAGACTCATCAGATGCACTTCACAAAACTCATCGAGGGCTGCACAGGGAGCAGTGGCCCCGTGTCAGTGATCCCATGAGATGGTCACCAGTACTTGTAGCAGCTGAGAAGCCAGGCATCCCAGAGCCCCTCGTTCAATCTGATGTCATCTCCCTTCCAGTGGCTGCTTTGGAAGGGATATGGGCAGCAACTTACATCACTGACCCCAAGAAGAGAAGTAATTCTTTTGCAAATTAACAAGGTCAGAAGAGAGGCCCTCGATTTAAAAATATTTAAAAATTAGAATTCTGCACAGCTAAAAATATCCACAAAGTTTGGACAAACCAAGGCAACGAATGAATATAAGACTGGAGGATCACAAGATTAAAACCTTAGATAAGCCACAAAGCTCTATGAGAAAGTAGTCTCTCCATACATAGGACATCTCTGACAACAGAATTGGGGTGCCATATTCCTTTTTTCTCCATCCCAATCTCTTTGAGGATTTTTTTTGTGTCCTAAGATAACTTTTGGAGCACTGGACTCTGAAGAAAAAAGGCTTCAGTGCTCCTCAGCACACTCAGAGAAAATACTTGGCATTTTGAAGGCCTACTCTAACAGCAAGACAAATAGCAGGGGACAGCAAACAGCAGGATAACAGTGTGTGAAGATCAACAGTCCTGTAAATGATTTCCCAGACACTCATCACAGTGAACCAGCAGCGTAATGCCTCTCTATGAGCACAGATCTGCGATGTCAGCCTGTGACATGCAGCCATTGCTTCAGAACCTTTAAAAAAACAACCCACATTTTCTTGGAGTTGCATGACAAACTCCCTCCAGCTGCTCAGCAGGTATTCCCTGAGATGTAAGCTGGTCGGACAGCAGAGAATGGGTTGGTTGAACAGTGTGAAGTGAATGCTCATGCTCTCAGCAGGGAAAATGTTTTTGTGGATACTACTGCATGGAATGGATTGTACAGTGAAAACTGCTGAGATGGATGTTCTTGCCTTGATAAGATGGATGAGATGTTTTTGAATATCCTGCATAAAGCTAGTGAAGGCAGCACGTCACTAATGGAAATTTTAAAAGTTGCTATTTTGCTGCAGGCCATCATCAATTCATAACTTCCACAAAGAGGTGCTACTGCTCTGGGGATCTGCATTGATGTTTTGCCATACTTGTCTTAGGCACAAACATAGGAGCCCATGCTACTTCCAATTTAGAAGTGAATTGAGTATTTCTAGACAGAAGAATGGCTCTTTCCGTGGTGGATGCTTCAGTCAATTCTCATTTGTTATTTCATATAGTCAAACCACACAGTTTTTTGTTTTTACTTCCAACAAAATGCTAAGTAATTTATTCTGTTTTAGGATCTCAAATCATATGCCCAAGCTTCCACGTCAATTAAATTTGGACAGAGACTTTTTACAAAGCATGTACTGAAAGGACAAAAGGGAATGGCTGAAAAAACTGTAAAACTGAAAGATGGTAGGTTTAATTTTAAATTCTTTATTGTGAGGGTTCTGAGGCACTGGCATAAGTTGCCCAGAGAAGTTGTGGATGCTCCGTCCCTGGAAGTGTTCAAGACAAGGTTGGATGGGACTGTGAAAAATCTGGTTCAGTGAAAGTTGTCCCTGTGAATGACAGGGGGGTTGGAACTAGATGATTTTTAATGTGCCTTCCAAGTCAGGCTATTCTATTATTCTACATAAGTCGAATATTTTTCTTTATAATACTAAATGAAGCTTTTCTAAATGCACAAATGCATCACCAATGTCTTTCAGATATCTGTTCAGGTATCCTTCTACAGACAGTCGTCTCTGTGAGAGCCCACAAATTGTCCTCTTTTTGTGTATGTAACAGAAAATTTTTCAAAACCAGTATTTTAGAAATTTCTCCTTTTATGCTATCCATTTAATAGCAGCCTTCCCCTGTCTACTGATATTTTGACTGGGTAGGTCTTTACATTTTTGACTTCTTTATGGCTCGCCACAGCAAGAATCCTTACTCTCAGTTATCAGCAGTCTTTGTTTTTAAAAAACATCCTCTGTTACCTTCAAGATAGTGATGGCAACCAAATTTACCATGGCTTGGAGTTAAACCTACTGAGAGATTTGGGGTTAGAGTTTGCTCTATTTTTGTTCTGGTAAGCCTGCAGCAATCTTTTCTTTCTGCTTCACAAAGGTACTACTCAGATTTTTTGTGATCTTTGAAAGCATGTGATGCACTGCTTCAGAGACTTCTCCATTCTTTACATTTAGGAGGCTACTTCAAGGAAAGCTAGAACTTTTTCCCTAAATAATACCACAGCTTGAGATATTACTTTGGCTTGATAGAGCTTACTTGTAGAGGTGAAAACAGAATTTTAAACCAAATTGATTTCCAATTCTAGTGATCCCTGAGCTCCCACTTATAGAAACGTGACCAAAGTATTCACAAGCCCTGCAGGGATGGTTGCATGTGCTGCTGACATTAAAGGTAGAGATATTATCACATGCACAAAAACCATTCAAGACTATGTTGTTCAAAAAGTTAAAGTGCAGAAGCCTAGAATATAAAAACCCTCTAAGTACTGCTTGCTGTGGATTTTTGTTTTTGTGTAGAATGCAAAGAATCTCAAAGACTTCCATCTAGAAAAATGATTGCAACAAATGCCAAAGGTTGTATTGCCTTTCTGTGTCTTCCCTTAAAAATATATCCAAACTATTATTATGGCCTACTTGGCATATTCTGTCAGTTCACCTGGTCTGGCTTTCTGACTTCAGCATTCCCAGAAGAGCTGAATGCAGCCCTCTTCTTATTTCAATCAATCTGGCCTCATCACAACTCCTTTTCTGAACATTCTAATTTTGGTTCCCTTTAAAAGTTTAATCTGTGTATAAACACTTCTGGAGCCAGAAATTTTCCATCTTTGCTGATACTTAACAAGTGTATCTACCACTTGTTTGGTCCAGTAGGCATTCTCTCTTTCTCTCATTGTCCCTGCACTATGAAAGGCAAATGTGGGGTAATATAGACTGATTATTTTATGCCAAGTGTCCCAAGAGTAAATTGACATTTTGAATCCCCCTAGCAGTTTTCAAGAGACATTTTGGTGGTTTTCCCCTCTGTATTACAGGGAGTTGACAGTTTAGCTAAAAAGCCTTCATAAATTGAAGTTGGCTGGCTGCCACAGAAAAGCCTTTAATTTCCTCTATGTCTGCCCTTACAACTTGGCATATCTCAAGCAAAGAGGAAAATATTACCTTATGAACTAATAATTTAAGGTAAATTCGACACCCCTTTATTATTTATACAATATTAAAGGCAGGTATAAGGCTTTAAACATAAATTAAAAGATAATCTTCTCTTTGAAAGCATACATTAAAAAAGAACATTAATTTTTATAAATATAATCGACCAAGAATAATGGCTAGGTACAAAGACTGGAGGTAAGCATATAAATGGACTATGAGTAAAAAATAACTTAGTAGTGATGGTTCTACACAAGTATGCCCTGGTAGTCTGACCTAGTTATCTCAAAAGGAAATCATGCTGGTGACAGCATCTCCCTCTGAGAAAAAGTTTATCTTCATGCTGTGACAGATCTGAGGCACTCTGAATTGAGTTATAAATACTTTGTGTTGTTTGCAGCCTGAATACCTTGAGATAGCTCCACTGCCTGTGTAAGAGGTGGGATGTAAAAATCAATAATTTAGGAAATAGTAAAGGACAAATTCAGAATCATGGGCTGAGACAATTATGGCTCAGCCTCTTTATTATATATTTCTGTAAATCAGAAACCAGAACAATTTCAATTCTACAAAACAGCTTTGAAAAAAATTCTAGTTCAAGAGAAACTTGTGTGAGAAGCATGAATGTAGAGTGTGGTTTGCAGAGGCAGCAATGCATACATAAGAGAAACAAAAATACACTAAGAGAGACAAAAAAGCATTTTTTCCATAGGGTATAGAAGATTTATCTTCTTTGCCATAGTACAGCCTCGATTCTTTCCTTTTACTGTCATATAAATAAAGGTATTAGCAGAATAAAATAAAAATATCCACCAGGGAGAGAGGTGGAATAATTTGCCTTCAATGCTTACTCTGCACAAATGATTCTAAACTTCTCCCTTATGGGGACATGCCCAAAAGCAGAAGAACAAATTTGTCTCTGAACATATGACAGCACAGCTCTGCCATCTGAAGCTTTCTCTCAGACCTCAGGAGTCAATTTCAGTGCTACCCAAATCATTTGGTAATGTAGAGCCAGGCAACCACTATATATGTTTTATTCATATAATGCAAAGTAATACCTTTAAGGCCAAAAAAAGGGGGGAAGGAGCAGTGAATCTGAACAGGATATGGAGATTAGCTTTTATAATTGCAACAGTGAATATGCTTAGCTGTAAAAATCAGAGACGTGCCAAATACAGGCAAAAAGCTGCAGTGCTGTTGTATCAAGAATCCAGGTATATGCACGTCTCCTGAGGTGAGACCTAAAGACACCTTAGAACTTGGAGAAGGGTCTTAACCATCCTATGTGAAAACCCAGAAACTTGTGTCACCTTCTCTGTTTGTGAGAGAACACCAAGTTTCCAAAATGAAAATGATAGAGGACCTTCAGAGAAGAGAGAGAGCTACAAATATAGTATTGGTGGAGGAAAAAAGAAAAGTCTCAATGAACTTACATTGTTTGGACAAAAAAGAAGGTGAAACAATTACTAAGCACAATGTGACATCATATTTATTGAAAATTAAAATTCTTTGAATGATGATTATTACTAGCGGTTAAGATTTAAATAAAATTTGTTGGATTTAAATTCAGAGTGGAAATAAGGCACAGTGAATGGAAACATTCCTTATGAACTTGTGAAATTTTCTGGGTATGGTGATGGCAGTGGAGACTGAAATCAGAGTGGGTTTTGCCCCAAATGTTTATAGCCTTGTGGAGCAAGAAACACTTTGGGCAAAATCCAGTCAGATACCCTTCAGGAGACAATGACTATTTTTTCTGCCAATGTATGTGGCAAATGTTAAATTGAAATTTCAACTGAAAAATCTAAAGGTCACTTTTATCTTTTTATAACATTGGGTACTAAGCGTCTTGTAGTAAGCTTCAGAGAATGTAAAAATCAAAAATACTTCCTTAATGAATCTGAAATACCCATTCATTGCATGAAGAATGAGAATTGCAAAAAAAAAAAAGAAAAGAAAATATATTTACATGTATTTCCATTCTCCCTGTTAATGTTCTTACTAAGCATTTAACTTTTTTTTTAAAATCTTATTTCAGAATTAGGGGAGTAGTGTGAAGTTAAGTAGCATATAATCCTTGCACAGCATGTCAGAGTTGCATCTGAAATTTCCTTGGGAGAAGTAATAACAGAAGTTGGTTACCAATCTCTGATGACTGTGATTACTGCCTTTGGGAATGCTCAAACATTACAACAGCAAGTACATAATAAGATATGAGATGGAGTGAAAAAAACCTCAAAAAACTGTTGAGAATGAGAAAAAAACAGATACCAGAGCAAAGTGCCACTGTAGAGCATGCAAGTATAGGGATACAATGGAAAAAGTGACACTAAAACCATATTTAAAAAATGCTGGATCAAGACCTTCAGAGGCAAAGAGCTCTAAAAAAGGTTTTGAAAAATTATTCTTGAGGAAGACACTCATTAGAAAATAAAATATTTTAGATATTTTTTTTTTCCTTTTGAGACATAAAAGATTTAGCATGAAGTTAGACACTGAAATAAAAAATTAGACAGCTCTGGGGTTTTTTCCTACAATATAGATCTGGAATGTATTCACAGGCTAAAGAAAGATCAGGAAAAGACAAAGAGTAAAGTGAACACTCATGATAAGAAGTTCCATTTTCCCAAATTTGAGTTATCATTAACAAAGAGATGTAAATCCTTTAACTCTATAAACATGGGAAATGTCTGAGGCATAACTGGAGTGTGAGGAATCACTAATAAAGAGTTTATCATCAAAGCTTTCACAGATCATGTAAACAGAAGGAAAAGAACATTAACCCATTAAAAAAAGACAGTTTCAGTGCTGCTCATCATCAAGCAATGCCCATGATAGATTTCTATCATCACAATGTGCATATTGATGAAGAACTTGAACCCCACACATTTGGATGCAGAGCTAATTTGTATTTGCTCTGAGTATTTACACTCTATTGACTATGGGAGAAAATCAAATACAGAGTCACAGTGGGCAAGATCAACGCTCAGGCTCTCTATTATCCACAGCATTAGATGCACCATGGTGCCATAATGCCTTCCTGGCAGAGCAAACCACATACAAGGCAGACAAACTCTGACCATGACTGGCATTGCATCCAGAATATTTTTACACTAGTTGAGTCTGACCTTAAAAAACCAACTCTTATTTTCAACAGACTACCCTGTTCAGAGTTATCAGTTCAGGCTGAAAAGACTATTAAAGCATAAGAGTTTCTGGCTGTGGGAATTGAAGATAGCCCAGGCATGTCAGATATCACATACTCTTTTGTCTAAGGCCCTGAGTGACAGGCTGATTTGATTGATATGGCTTGAAGTCCCATTTCTGCTTAGAATGTCAAACTGCAGCCAGCTCTGTACACAGCTGTTAACTCTCTTTATTCAGTTCTGTTAAGATAAAACTGAAGGGTTTATTCTATGACATAATAATTAGTACGTAGAATCTGAATTTTTCACGTGCTTGTCATTGTTAAGATAAAACACAATGAGAGCAAAGCAAACCAAGAACAATGCAGTTCCAACTTAAGAATTTCTGTGGAAACATATTAACATAAAGAACAATCTGTAAACTTTTACCCAAGGTAGAAAGAATGATAAAAACTACTTTAAGACAGGAATTGACAGTTCACCTTTTTGATTTCATGGAATCTGATATATAATTGACATTTTTTGAGGTATATAATATTTGTATGAGTGTACATATACACATATACACATCTATACTCCATGTGTTGGTGCAATATCTATGAATTTTAATGTAAGCATGTATGCTTAGCTTATTTTTTATTATTTCAGTGCTTATTAAAATGTAGGAATTTTTTGAAAAGCCAACACGATTCGACTCATCCTTAAAGAGAAAATTTTGGCTTGCCTTGTTCCACCTATTCCTGGTTAATTTACCAGCCAGTGCTTCCCTGATGAGAGGGATCCCTTCCTCTTCTGCATGTAAACTTGTCTTCCTTTAAGAATTTAGGCACTATTCACACAGAATATGGGCTTTGTCAGTGACTCCTCCAAGGCTTTATTCCTAGCCTTGTTAAAAGTTAACAATCTTTGTATGAAAATGACATTTGCATAATTTTGAAAGCTTTTCATGCCTCCACAAGAACGGATGACTGGAATCTGAAGTTGTAAATACTCTTGGTTTGCATCACTAACCTCAACAGATGCAAAAGGTGTCTTTTTTATGATATCTTGCTGTGACTTATCAAACTTATTTGTGCATAAGGTAACTTTCCCTAAGCAATTCTAAAAAAACACCAAGTTGTAACATAGCATTGTGTGCTCCAGATGCCAACATAATTTTGATGGCTTAGAGTTACATCTGTTCTACAGAGGACTTCCTGCCTTTTGTGATGAACAGGATGTAGAGATCTATGACTTAATAAGGCTTCAACTTTATTAATTTAGGTCATCTGAGAATTCACATAGTATAGGCCATAATCCTAGAACTAATCCCTCTCTTCATTTGAAACACCCAGCAGCTAAAAAAGATTTGACATTTTCTCTTCCAAAATTTTTACTGCAGAAATTTTACAGGAAAAAAAAATCCTAGATTTATTTTATTTTTTTTTCTTCCACTCATTAACCTAATATAAATAAATAAATCCAAAGAGTTTACACGTGGTGAAGAATAATAATGTCTGAAAGCTCCCTCCTGGATGTTGAAAACTGTAAGACAGATATTGAATAGTTTGAGAGTGGTTCATCTGACTTTCCCAGTCCACTGCCAGAATTTTGTTTTGTAGCAGCTTCTATAAATGGAACATTTTCATTTTTAAGTTAGTAAATGTTAATATTGTAGGCCCTCTCTTGTGTATCTGTTTTAAAGGTGGAGTTCGGTCATAAAAAGTAGAAGAAATCAAGAAAACCTAATCTGAGATTATGAACTGCTTACATTAGTTCCAAGTGAAGCCACTGATTTGATTAAAAAAAAAGGGGAGGGAATAGGAAGGGGGAGGAAAAAAGTCACACTAGTGTTGTTCAGTCATTATATGTTTTCTAATCATTCTTCCAGGAAATTATTGGTGATTAAGTTTTCATAAAAATCAAGAATCTGGATGAGGACATGTGAGAAAAATATATGAGTTTATTCTCACAAATTTGAAAGCTATTAATAATTTTACTGTTTTCTCCCTGCTTTTTCAAAGCTTACTTCAAACTTATACTCTGAAAACTTTGGATTCGACCTGCTACTTTTTTTTTTTTTTTTTTTTTATCAGTCAGTGCTTTATATACCTTCAAGGTGTCTTTGTTTCCTTGGATATGAGATATAATTGTACAGTGTATTACAAATTGTAAAGTGTTTAGCAAAGTTGGACTTGATGCTAAAGACAATTTTTTTATTTTCTCTATTTTTTCCCCCTCTTTCCTCTCTCCATCCCTCTCTGTGAATAATGCCATGCAAAAGACTTGGGAAATGAGAGCCTGTCAACCACAGTCATGCTGCAAAGATCATTGTAGGAATGAGGCCTTTATATAAAAACCCACACAGGTAGCAGCAGTACAGATTCCTAGAACTATTACCAAAATATTTGCTAGTCCAATACTAGTGAAATTACCCCTCAAAATTAGAAGAGTCTCCATTCTCTGTATAAAGACTCCTTGCCAAAGGAGTGTAGTGTATTTTTGACATGAGGACACTAGCTCATTAAGGTCAATGATTCATTTTATATGGTCCAGTAAACAGCCAACTTAATGAAAATTTTTGGCTGATAGTTCCTTATAGCTGGCACAACAAACAGCTGACTAAAGTATTCCAGTGTTCAGTGAACAATGATAGCAGTGTCTATGAAGAGTATGCAGCTATGCCAAATACAATCATATATAATCAGTTGCACCAGAAATCCCTGTCGACACGTTGCAGAATACCATCAGTCAGATGATGCATCTGCTACAAGTGGCAGCTGTTGTGCTCTGGAGTGTAGACAATTAGACATGAATATACTCCTTGGGCTATCTGCAGCACTCAAGCATGGTATTAGCTGACACCTGTTAAGCTGCAGTCCCTACACTTTTGATATCTATCCATGATTATTACTGAAAATACAATTTAGGATATCTAAAGACACCAGATTTCATAAATAACAATGAGCATAACAGCAATACTTCATGCATTTTTGGGCTTTAGGAAAAGCTCTTTAAATAGTTCACAAATAATCAGGCTTACTGAAATTATAAGCCTCTAAGCAAAATCATAAATGCCAAGCACAAATGCATTGACATATAATTTAATACGTGCTGCAGTGTAATTTTTATATGTAATTACTGAAGTAGTAATAAATAATATTGCAAGAAATATTAACTATGTGACCAGGAAAAGCAGAGAAAAAAAATCCCTGTATGTAAGGCTACAAAGAAACTGAGCATAAATCATTGCCTTTGGCATAAATATTTACACAGGCAATGAGCTAAGATTTTTATTGGATTTTGCTTTTTTTACCAGATCTGAATTTTTCTTCATATTACTAGATTAGGTGATAATTTTGATTATCCTTCTGACTTTCTCTGGATGACAAATTTTTCTTGCAGTGAGGAAATAATCTGGAGGTTTATTAAATTGTTACATATATCTACAAGAAATATGGACTTCTGTAGATGCCCTTAAAAAACACAAATCACACAAATTTATTAAAAAAAGTGTTCCCTGATTAACTCTTCCTCAACCTAGAAAAATATCATGCCCTGGAAAAACATTAATCATGAAAGCATATCTGAATGCCAGGGGTTTTACAAACTGCTTTTAAATTCTTAAAGTTTGTTCATTATTGATTGAAAACAAAGAATGACAATTTTTCCCACTCAAAGTGATAAAGCAGACATAAATAAAGCATGCACATTTACATACCCTTAAAAATCATGACAAAAGTTTCTGTCTCATAATTTTCCTGATAATTTTTCTTGCAAACAGTGACAGAGAAGAAGAGATTTTGTATAAAATCTAATTGCATAGAATATGAAAAATATGGCTCTCAAGACACCATAAACATGTAATGCCTTGTTTTAATAACTGTAAAAGCTGTTAATTTGCTAATTGCAAATCTGATTATCACTTGGGGATTTTTTCATTTTTAAAGCACAGTTGGAAGCATCAGGTTAACATCACTAGAAAAACAGTATTTTTTCCTTTAAAGCTTGTGTTGCTAAAGATTTGTTTCTTAGTTTCATCTAGTTTTCTTGTGATTTTTTTAAAAAATATGTAATCCTGAATAGTCCTTAAACTGGATCTAAGGCATTAAAAAGCATCTGGTCTTCATCACTGCACATTATTTTATTCTCTGAATTTGAGTAAAGCTCATATAGTATGTGGTACAAAGTATTTTACTGATGTACATACTGATAACTTAACACAAATTGCTACAGGATGCAGAACATGACTAACTGCCTCAGAAGTCAGCAATAAAGACAGCCCAAGAGCAAAGACTGGATTTGATCAGGAGCTAGAGCCAAATCTACTCGGAAGACAGAAGCCTTGCAGGATGACAAAGCCACCAGCTGCAAGAACTCCAAGTACTGATTACCAAGCAAACACCCAGCAGGCCCACCTGGAGTCTTACTTAGATTCATTTTTAAAGTCCCATTTTCTCTTGCTGAATGCTCAGAGAGCAACAGAATTTATAAGCCAGATGAGTATGTGGGATGAATTTTATTGCAATAAACATTTTGGGAATATGAGGATAAGCAATTTGCTAGGAAAAAAAGTTCTACTAGGAAAGGATGAACTATGACCAGAAGTTATTCAAAAGCTATCTTCTCACTGAACATTAAAATAGTCAGACAAAACTAAAAATGCTGCTTCAGTGGTATGTTTTTAATACAAGTTTGGGAAATGACAGCTAAAGTTCCAAGCAATGGCCTAAGAACAGAATTTTCTTGCCTTCTAGTGTAGCTTGATTCATGTCCTTTGGGAAGGGTGGTTTCAGGGGTCTGTAACTTCAGGAGTGAGCATGACTCCTGTCACAAGATGTGAATAACATCCTGAGGAACACACGTACCCTCTGCAGCAACACTTTCAGAATTTTAGATTTAAACCCCTCAGTCATCCTGTTAAGGCTGCACTGTAATAGAAATGGAACCAGCCTACTGGCTCTGAAAATTAAAAGGGTTGTAAAAAAGTATTTATGCTAGGGGCTAGGTGAAAGCCATCAGGCACATAGGAGCACCTGGTTCAGAATGAGGAATCCCCTGAGAGGATGTGATTGAAATTTATGTGTCTCTGAAAGGCCAGGAGGTGGACAAACCAGACTGCTAGCCAGGCTGTCTAACTGGCATGAGTAATGTCAAATGCAGAGTCACAGAATCACACAGAAATAATCAGGCCAGAAATAAATACCACTGTGGTCTTCAAGTCCAGCCTGTGACCCAACACCACCATGGCAGCTAGAGCATGGCATTAAGTGCCACAGCCAGTCATTCCTTAAAAACCTCCAGTGATGGTGACCCCACCACCTCCTTTGGCAGTCCAATCCAATATCTGATCACCCTTCCTGTGAAGAAAATTACCCTTTCTTTGGAATCAAAGTAGAGCAAAGGTAAAATTTATTTTCTGTGCCAGAATTGCAAGCCTAATGAGGAGGATGCTGATGGTACTGAGGATATTCTCACACTCAATGTATTTTGTGTAGCACACAGATCAGAGGGGCTAAATCACTAGAAAATATATGCAAAAGAACTGCCAAACCAAGTAAATTAGGTGTTAGTGACCAGGACTGAGTGGGATTTATCTGAGAGTTCTGGAGTATTGTAAGAAGAAGCTGCAGAGAAGATGGGGTCTCTTGAAGGCTGAAGGAGATATTTTTAACTTTTACAGTAGTGGATGAAGTGCTTGTAGAGATATTATTCATCCAGGTAGGGGAGGTTCACACTGTGCATTAGGAAACATTTCTATATGATGAGGGTGGTCAAACACTGGAATATGCTTCATAGATAAGTGGTTGATACCTGAAGCCTATCAGTGTTTAAGGGCACACTTCAAACTTTTGGTCAGCAATGAAATGGTCAAGAAGTTGGACTGGATGATCTCTGTTGGTCCCTTCCAACTGAAACAGTCTGTTCTGTTGTATTCTAAATCCTACAATAAAAGAACTAAGGGCAGTGAATAAAATTACCTGAAGATGTGTTTAAATTAGATAAAAGAAAGTTCTAGTTAACTTGCTGCCACAGAAAGCAACTGTCAACAGTTTTAAAAAAAGGATTACAGAAACTCACACACAATGGCTTGATAAGCCAATACCAGAGGTAAGGTCAGGAAATATAATTGTAGGTACTAGGGGAATCTCTGGGGAAGTGACTCTGCAAACTGGGCACCCATAGATTCCTTAAATACCTTAAATACCTGTCCTTAATTTTATCCTCTGCTGCCACTGCCAGTCTGACCTAGACTTGGGCATTGGTTGGGCTAGGTGCATTGACAGGGTATTTTTGCCAGAGTTGACACAAATCCAAGGGGAACGATAACAGGAACACTGCAGAGTGATATCTAAGGTGTTTTATTCAGAGGGATTTTAGGATAATTTAATTTGTAATTATGACAAGATTTTGAAACTTGTCTTACAAAATGAAGCATTACTTCCATGTGTTATTCTTTTAATCTTGAGAAGGTAAGGCTGTTAACCCAGAGATCTTTCCCAATACTAGTATTTGCTACTGATTCTCACAGAAAGTCTTAAGGAGTTATAAAATTAATGGTTAAGAAAAAGAGACAGCACAAGCAGAATAATCACGATTGAAAATACATAACTAAAAGCTTTTGCAGATAATTGTTCTCCACAGAATAAAGCTGACAGAGCATTCAATTTTTATACAGCTGATAGATCTCCCAATACCAAATCTGATATTACAGAACTGATATTTTCACAGGGGCAAAACTAAAAACTGTAATTTTCTTGATTTTCTCTCTTTCACTATAAAATGATTATTGAAGGTGTGAAGAAAGTTTCATTCTCCTTCTGTTCAAGCTCCTCTTTGTCCCAAGGGCAGTCATGAAGCTGAGCTTTTTACAACTTACAAACTGATTACTTGTTTGTTTTTTAAATCCCTCTCAAAGGCTCCAGAGTTGTGAAACAACTGGCAATATACAGTGACCATCTGGACAACCTTCATTTTTTGACAATTCAAATTGATTTTCTTCATCCTGTGGAATTCAAGCCTGATGATGTGTGTTCACACCATCCAATGCATCTGGGAAGACATTGTTAGTAAGAGAACATCAGAATGAACAAACTGTACTATGGCAGATGAAGTTTGGAATCAAGCTGCTTTTGCCTTTTATGTGCAAGATGAAGGTTTTATCTATGTTTCAAGGCTTGAAATTTAGAAAATTTCTAGAGATGTATAGGTGAAATATAGCCCAATGCCACTGATTCACTTGGCTGATTGAAGGCATTTATCCTCAAAGACACAACAGAGTATGTTCATATAAAGTTGGCAGGGCTTTCTAAGACTTGCACAAAACACTGTAATGTAAAAAATGCTGATATAATTCAAATCAGAAATTAAAATAGTCATGATACAGAGAGCCAGTAGTGCATAGAAGTCACATGCAGATCTGAAAAGAAAAATGGTGATTAATGTATCTTGTCAAGAGCAGCTTTGCTCACCTAAAATAAGCAAAAATGAAGCACTGTGGAATAGTCAGAATAGTCTTTCACCATCATTATTTCACAGTAAATAATTTTTAGACTGGAAGGGTATTGCCTTAATTTGCTTGATTTATGAAGACTGATCCAGCAAAACATTTTATCATGCTCCTAACTTCAAATACCAGAAGTTCTATTAAGTTTACTGGAATGACTCACACACTTAAAGCTAAATACACATTCAGAGCTTTGGATGAGCTTGACCTTATGTTAAGTGTAGTGACAAAACTGCATTCAGAATAAATGAATCCAAAGAATAAGTTGATATGAATTAGATAATAGAACAAAAATATACAAATTCTTCACAAAAACCATAGAAAAGTGTATCCCACTTACACAAAAGATATGTGAGCCAAAGCAAAACACCATGAAATATTAAAAGGATTAGCATGTAGTTTAACATATTTTCCCAATTAATTATGTTAGCAGAAAAGGTCAATAAATTGAAGGTGCACATTTCAAAGACGTTTCTACTAAAGAACTTTATTTACATTTATTTAAAAATTGATATAACTTAATTTGTGATACTTCACAACATGATAGCACATTATTTACTTCTAAAAGGGAATAATACACCATTTGAATTGTTTCTTTGGAATGTTAATACTTCATCACACAATAGTCTAACTGAACTGATATTTCTTAGGCAAACTGTACAGTGTCAAATTTAAATAAACATTTGCTTGTTAGATTTCCTAAAAATAGGTAGGAAAATCACCTAAAACAACAGAAAGGAAACAGTTCTGTAAAATGTGAGGCAATATGATTTAAATGTATTTTTCCCTTTCAGTTCTCGAAACATATGGCCATTAATAAAGTTTTGTGGTTTAGGCATATAACTTAAATCTCTTAAAAGTACATAATGTACTGTCATTAAAAAAAAAAAAAAAAAAGATAAAAACCCACATTATATTAAAGCCATGCAAGATTTTGGAAACTGGATGTAAATAAACCAATAATTTTAGAAGCAGCTCCAGGAATCTGGTTAAGCCTGTGGTGACTTGCTAACAAATGTATGCTAACATGCATGGGAAGAGACATTTATTATCACAGTACCATAAAAAGGACTGGTACAGTGTCCTAGACTTTCCCAAAGCAAAAATTGAAGTACCAAGAGTTTAAGGTCAGAATTTTATTAGGTCTACTAGAGTCCAGCAGTTTATGCCAGGAAACTTGATGATGAGGTGGCAAAAGTAATCATAGAGAATAAATACCTTTATGGAAAATTTGCACTGCATGTGAACTAATTCATACATAGAGATATAAAATATTTCTTTACATGGTAATATAAGAGGACTCATCTGGGCTTGAAAACTGTGTAATGTGATGTGAGTAGAGATAAATGTGCTTAAAAACCTTGAACACAAATGTGTGCTTTCATCAGTCCCATTCTTTAGCTGATGGATCAACCTTCCATAAAACAAGAAAACTGCTGTTTCCAAAATGCACTCCTTTCTTAATTATTCTTTCATATATACACACACACATTTCTTGACTGCTGTGAAATCACAGCATAAGTCTGTTTGTTCTCCAATGTTGTTTGCAAAATAAAATAGAACAAAAGGAAAAAGAAATAAGGAAATAAGAAAATACCTTACAGTCTATATTCCCTCCTCTTAAAAATCCTTTAAAACAAACAACTAAACAAATAAAACCTCACCAACCTATAGACCATTCTCCATTTTCTAATTCTTGTTCCAGCTATTTTCCATTTACACTGCTGTAGTGTAATGAAAGCCTCAGTGACTTCTCCTTCCAGAACTGTTCTTTTGTAAATAAAACTTTTTGTCTTCTATACAGGTTCCATAGCTTATAGCTTCCACATCTGTGCCTCTTACACAAAGAGGCCAGAGAAGCAACAGAATTTTTTTCATGTTGTTTGTACTGTCTTGTTCCTGTGAATAGTACATTTCTGGTCTAGAAAAGAATTCTGAATCAATGCTATCCTGAAGCTCTCCCCTGCTTTCTGCACTTTGGCATGATATATTTGACAAAGTAGAGAGGTTAAGAGGAATTTTAACATTTTTTAGCATTTTCTTCCCCTTTAAACAGTAAACCTGCTCTAATACCACTCTTTGTCTCTTTTCCTATGCCTTTATTCTCTTTCTATGCTTTTTCTTTGTATGTTTCCCTTTCTCCTCCTGCATTTTGCTCTACCATAGCAGTAATTATTATCTTGAGCAATAACCACCCCATGCTGCAATTAAAATTGTCAGCTTTAGTACCTGCCATCAGGTTTTTCTCTTCCCTTTACACTTAAAAGACAGGGATTAAGGTAAGTGTGAAGATAGACCATGCAACAAAAATCAAACCCAAACCCTATGGAAGACATAATTTCCCTAATTTTCCTCTCCTGTGCAAAAGGGAAGGGAAGCAGCATGGTCTGCATTGCCTCTTTAAAAGTGAGTGGGAAGCCGAGAGTATAAAGTCTATTGCTCCCAGAAACAGTGCAACTCCCCCACTGCAAGGAAAAGACTGAGCCAAAATATGAAAAGGCAGTGGCAGTAGATTTTTTTTACGTTTTGGGTTTTTTTTTTTTTTTTAATGACTCATTTTGGACATCTTGTAATTGTTTTATTTGGTTTTGACAAATGACTGAAGACTGCACAATTATTTAGAGTTCTCCCTGTGGGGGAATCAAAGTGGTGCCTCCAGTTAGAAGTTGGAACAATTTGCAGAGGAAAATTACACTAATGTTAATGATGCATTTTAGAAATGTACTATAAAAAGTCATGGACTATGACGATTTTTTTTTTTTTTTTGGCACAAAGCTTTAATGAACATTTAAAGCCTGATCAAGACACATAGAATTTGTCAGTATTTCCTCTGACTTTACCAGGGTTTGAATCATCCCTACTGTACTGGCCTATTTTCACCTCTTTCTGCCATAAACAGAGATACATGTTCAAACAGATTTCATTGTCACCTTCTATTTGAAAAGAACAAAATTTATCCCTAGGTTACTGCTCTTCTCCTTCCTGATGCTGTTTTTTAAAAGAGCCAAGAAAATAAAGGAAAAGGAAACTTTAGGGATATAAAGATACAAAAATGACTCATAGACCTTTTGGAGTGAGTTCCAAAGGAGGGCCACAAAAATGATTGCAGGGATGAAATACTTATGATGAAAGGCTGAGAGGATGGGGTTGTACAGCCTGGAGAAGAGAAGGCTCCAGGGAGTCCTTAGAGCAGTACCTAAAGGTGGCCTACAAGGAAACTAGAGACAGAGACCTTTCATGGGGGCATGTAGTGCCAGCACAAGGGTTGCTGGCTTTAAATGGAATGGAGTTAGTCTTAGATTGGTGAGGCACTGGCACAGATTTCTCAGAGAAGTTGTGGATGTCCCATCCCTGGGAGTGTTCAAGGTCAGGTTGGATGGGGCTTTCAGAAAACTGATTTAGTGGAAAGCGGCCCTGCCCAGGGCAGGGGAGTTGGATCTAGATGCTCTTGAAGTTTCTTTCAACTCAAACCAGTCTAGGAATCTGTGATACATCTTCACCTGACTTTATTTCCATTTCTCTGAGGGTTAGGGATAAATCTTGTGACTGTTTTTACTGCTGCAGCATGATTTGGATTTACTACCTATGCATCACCATCCTACACATCCTGATACAGATCTAGAAAACCACTTCTTTTCTGTCTCTTGAAGGTTATTGCAACACCATGTCTCAGTCATCCTGGGGAACATGGAGCTGGAAAGCATCCTGACTGTTTTCTTCACAATATTTAAATACTGTAGATGACCCTCTCTCCTCACATGAGTAAGTGCCCCCATATCTTGTCAGGTTCCATGGTAGCATGGGGAATATTATCACAGATTCTTCTTCTAATACTGTGTAGTTGCTCTATTTCCTTTATCATCAGGGATTTCCTATCTTGCAGAGATCACACAAAATAGCAGAAAGGCTTGCCACTATATAAGAAATCAGAGCATTAATTTATCAAGGATGAATGAGAATGACAGTCATAAATTAAGAGGAACAATATGATGTTATGACTAGGGGTTTAAAATAGTTATCTTTATACTATTTAACATTTTAGCTCTGTTTCTTCCATTCAGATTTGTAAAAGTAAATAATTGCACCAGTAGAGAGAGACAAAAAATGAGTTCAAAGATTTCCTTTTCTATTTTAAAAAATATAACAGAATGGGATAGTTTGCATTTTTATTTTATGGTATTTTAAATACATTCATTGAATGACAAAACTCATAAGAAATTAAAAGTTATTAAGGAGTCTATAGTTTAGCATCTTTTACACTAGAAGTTTAATTCTAATCAGACAGACTAAAAATTAAATTTACCTGTGTATGTTTTCCTTCTTATATAACCTCTGCTGTCACAAAGCAAATAACCTTCCTTTTGACACAGTTTAAGTAAGTCACACAGGAAGCATCCTGATAAAGAGAAAGCAAAATTCCTTTTGTTGCCTATTCTTTTGTTATTTGTGAAGAAAGGAGGATGCTTAAGGGGACAATGGAAACTCAGCTGAAGAGTTAAGAGTAGGTGGGAGTTAAGAAGGAGAATTCGTCTTACTGACTGCTGCAGTGTTTGGGACAAGAAAACTGACTAAACCTCACCTAGAAAGAAAACAATTATGTATTTTTTTCAGGAAAAGTTCTGCTAGAATGCAGATCTCTCAGTGGTAAAGTATGCAAGCTCTCAAAATATCATAAAGCACAGAAAACAATACATCTTGCCTTCAGTAATGTATCTCCAATACTTAAATCCTACTTAGCATTGTTCTCTAGATGATGTTGAAAGCTGAACTTTTCCCTCATGGGTCTCTCAAGCAAGGAGGCAAACATGTGACTAAAAGCCACTTTTACTTGTCAGATCAAGTCATGCATTAAAGGAAGATGGTTAGCTCCAAGGACAAATTTTTTAATATACATTGCTGTCACTATTTAAATATGTCAGAATTGAAGACACTTCTAGAGCTGGATACTCCTTAAAAAGGTGAAATCCACCTAAGGTTTTCCTGAAAATCATCAAAATTTTTATATTTCAATATTTTTTTTTCCTTAGTTAAGTAGGCTAGATTTTATTTTTTTTTAATTTTTTTTTTTTTTTTTTTTTTTTTTTTTTTGTGATTAATGGACTCTAATTGGGCTTGATATACAGTAGAAGATTTTACCTCAGCTCTTCTGAAACTATTCATGTCCTGGCCTCTGTAAGAAATGTATTGCTTAAAAATAAAATAAAATAATACTTTCAAGTTCAAACAATGCAATCTGAAGCTCAGTTCAACGTTTCAGAGGAGACATATCTATAATTTAAATAGAGAGCTTGTGTTAAATTCTAGTTTCAGTGTGGACTGTGTTGCATCAACACAACTTATCTTCTATTTATCTTTTACTGTCAGTAGTTTCCCCAGATTGGACTAGTCCAACCCTGAATAAAATTGCTAAGGATATTTTTTCTTGCTGTATCAGCTATCATGTTTTAGTCACTTGGGACTTATCAGTCTTTATTATTGATATATTGTCCTATATTACTACAGTTTTATACAACTGTTGCTCTTGTACAGAAATTGCTGATTTTTTTAGGCATTGTGAAGCAAGCTGCTGCCTGGATATTGGTGAAGTCAATGGATGGCATCAAGCTCACTTTACACAAACCCACTAAATGCTCACCTTGCTTTTTGCCCAAGCTCTGTACACGGCTGTGCTGTTACCAGCACTGACATTGCCCAGGGTAAGCACAGAGAGCATTTGTCTGCATTGATGAGATCACTGCAAAACCTTGTACAGGACTGTGTGATTCTCAAGTGGCTTGTAAACAAGTGCAGTTTAAACATGAATATGCAGTTTAAGCTTATTCTGGCAAGATACAAATGAATTTGAGGAGTGTAAGATGCTTTTATGGCAGATGATATAGCCGTACTGTAATTTAAACTTTACTAATGCTGCTGTGGAAATAAAGCCTATACTTCTTTAAAATTGTTTTTTTTAAAATATAAGTATTGCATTTAAATGCAAATTGAAGCTATCACCATGCTGCTAATGTAGACAGAGGTAAGGAAATGCAAACTAACAAAAAAAAATAAAAAGCAGAAAATCTAAAAATTTCTCATCAGCAATTCTATATGTTCTTTTCACCCTTAGCAGGACTCTTGTTTGAGTATTCTTGAAATTAATTCTGATATATTTCCTGTTTAATGTATCACGTTTATTTATGGTTATATGGTAGCACCAGATGGAAATGCTAAGACCAAATGAAAGAAGTACAGGAGACATTTCAAACTGACAGTGTTAATCACATGCTGAAAAAGTTCTAGCTTTCCAAGAAAAAGCAATTTCCAACTTCCAAAACCTTGCTATTATTTTCATGGAAAAAAAAAGAAATCCAAGGTAAATAAAATAAAAATCTTAAAATGTTTCCGTGTACTGCTTTTGAATAATGCTATCCACAGTTTTAAGACAGACAGTCCATTAAATAGAAAAAAGATTGGTTTTGTTTTTTGTTTTTACATAAAGCAAGAGGGTACAAAAGCACAGCTTTTGTAATTTTGGTAATATTGCAGTTCTACAAACATATTGCATAGTATGTGTAAGAAAATAGTTCCCATCTTTTTATATATACTTCTATACACAAGAAAACCATTAACATGGAGTTACAAAACAAAAATGATTAGCAGACCTTCACTGAGTAGAGTTTGAAACAGTACAACACTCAGATTTTCATCCACCTTTCATGTGCATTACACTGAATCAGCTGACAACAATTCCATAGTCTAAAGTTTGTGGGTTTTTAATTTGTTTTTTTATTTAGAAATTTTTTTGAATCTAAAAACAAAGCAAAACAAACAAATAAAACAAAAACCCCCTAAATGATACATTGTGTTAGCAACCAAAGACCTTAAACATCCTTCATTAAATCCTCCCAGACATTTATGGCTGTATCTTCCCGACTTAATAACCATCTGCATCTAAATTGGCTGAAAGGGAATTCTTTCATCCAGTCAAGACAATTTTGCAAGCAAACTCCACTTCAAAGAAGCAAGGTCTTGGCATGTTTTCTTAGGAACACCAAAAGACCCCCATAGGCATGAATAGTAATGTAATTGCGAGATACTGACAAAAAATTTAATCCTTGGAAAAAAGTGAAAATCTACAGCTCAAAATGCTGCACAAATCTAAACTATGTTACATTTCATGTTGTAATTACAACTTTTCATCTCTTCATTCCAACAGAATTAGTAGAAACAGCAGTGTCATAGTGTTGGATATAATAGAAGTTCTGTCTTTGGTCTTAACATTTAACCAATGGATGAACTGCAATACAAACCATACAGCTAACAGTGCTCAGAGAGGATGGCTGATGCTTTTATTTTTCTCTTCTTTTTTTTCTTTTTTTAAACAAGAAAGAGACAGTATCCTATAGTATGACACAAATATTTTTTACAGGAGATAAATCTATCATATATATTAAATACACATAGCCAATAATGTCTTTGCAGATATTTCATTGTTGTCATAAGGATGGAATCTTAATTTTTAGTATGGTTAATGCATTGAAATCACTTTTCCAATACTCCCTGAAATCATGTGGGCTAGAAATACTTTTTGAAATAAAAACTGTTTTCTTCCCTTCTTACCATTTTCAATGGATTTAAAGTCAAATATCAATATTATGAAATTCACCAGAATATTAAGACATTATGAGAACTTGTTATTCTATCCCATAGGTTGTTGAAACTCTTAAATATAGTCTACTTCCTATTGATGGGACTCCAATAGTGAATATCCTGACAGTGCAGAGCTATGTGAATTTACTGGCTTGTTTTAAGGAGTCCAATGTACTATCCACATATATCTTCTGAGTTCTCTTCATTCCAAGTGGAAAATTATTTCAGTCTTGCTGTTAAAATTAATCTGGTAAAAAAGCATTTTTTTCCCTACAGTCCCATTCCCAACCAAGTTGGTGTTAAATTTACTGAGTCCTTCCATCCAGTGAACAGAGACCTTTTTTAAATGCATAACAGGTAAATAATCTCAGAAGGTGAAGAACAAACAAATAAGAATTTTTCAGTGGAAAACTCATGACAAAGCATCTGCAAGTCACCCTGCAGGTTTTTTTGAGGAGAAAAAAAGCTCCTTAGATTTTTTGCTACTTGTATGCAACTTGTAGGAAGCCACATTTTAATTCACCAAATAGATTAGTTTATATTTGTTCATCTTTTAAGCAACAGGTATATGTAGGTGTGCACAGATAATGAATACACATAGATGTGTCCTCATACATATCTTTATACTTTTCCTCCTGAAATTCATGATTGTCACTCTACCATTCTATTACTTGTGTGCATAAGAAAAAGACATCTATATCCCTACAGTATAAGGGTGTATTGTATAGCTATACCTTCTCATGTTTTGTTGTCACCTTCTTTGTCATCTATAACACTTTTTGTCCTTCTTACTATCTTAAAAGTCCTCATGTCCTAATAAGTTTTCTTGCAGTATTTTCTACTATGTATTCTTTCAAAGAAGAAAAATCTCAAATAAACAAGTCAGCTGTTAACAGCCTTCTTTTGAAGACATAAAATAATCAATTCAAAATCCTCCTTTAGCTGTTAAACCCAGCAAATTCTTGCTATGGGGTAAAATTCACACCTCTGAAGAAGGCCAATGGTAAGGCAAGCACCAGTCAAGGCATTGATATGTCTTGTGCTGGTCTTTTGCATAGGAGTGAATTTCACTTCCTCCTATGGGAAAACAAAGTCAACCTTATTAGGTGGTAATAAGATGCCAAGGCAATCACTGTTCTGATTTGCTCATTTTCATTTTTTTTCTCTAAAAATATATTTTTAACAAGTGTATATAAATACCTACCTTGCACCATCTCCCCCACTTTTAGAATTACTTTTCAAAAACCCCTCATTTCATTGGTGATGAAGATTGGTGATTAGATTCAGAAGCCTCTGAAAATACAAGCTAGGTGATGTAATTTAAAGAATAGAATTAAAAAGCACACTTACCTCACACAATCAAGCCATCTTCCACAAAAGAAAACACTTTTATACTGTTTTACTTTCCTGGGTTCTGCAAGTTTCAAGATACTCTTGTTAATCCATGCTGTGACAAATTTACCAGCAGCATACCAAAGCATTTTTTATAAGATTTCAATTACCAACCAAGCCACATAAGTATGAACATTGACACATGAAAGAAATCCCATATGAAACTTGTCAAAAAAGAAAGTCAGTAGCAAGATCTGAGTGCAAATGTGGCTGCATGATTTAAACAGACCTGGTAAAGGCAATGTAATATTGATGTACTTTTTAATACTGAATGTCATTTAATATGTGGTTTTCTATATACTACTATTACTTTGAAACCTCAGCAGCAGGTGGTAAATAAAAGAGAATAATAAATGTGAATGTCATACAAGTTGTTAGTGCACTGCTTCTCAGTGTCACACCTTACATTACTACCAATGTTTGTATTGAGTTCAAGTGGCAGCAGTAAGACATAGTCAGAAAATGGGCAAGATACACCTTTGAAGATTTCTCTCTTGATTTTGTATTTGCCAATTATAAGAACCTTGTGAAGTGCAATACACTGATCAACAAACACATCATCAGAATTTCCTTCTTTATCTGTTCTTCTTTTCCAGAAACTGTATGTTCTACTTAAAGCAATTGCTTCACATGCAATGGCCACAAAAACATTATATAAGGTCATTCAGATCTGACAAACAAGAGCATGTCTTTTAACTTTTAAAGTAATATTGCTGAGCACTTCCAAATTTTACCTAGCGTACAAAACCCTAAACTTAGTAGACAAATAGTAACAACACATTTTTAAAGAAACCAAACTCAGGGAGGAATTCTGTCTCTTTTTGTATTAAAAACCATTTACTGAATTTGTTTAGTAAAGCAAGCATCACACAATGCTTTAAAATTTTAAAATTCAGGGATAAAAGTTTACATCCAAAAAGATGAATGGAAAATTGTGCTTTCAGACAGTAAAGTTATTTATCATACAGGGGGAACCAATTCATCTCACCATCAGATTGTGAGTAAAATCATGTACTCTCTCTCTCTCTCTAGATATATATTCATGTGCAGTTCATATCCAGGTCCTGCAAAAATCTAAAACTATGTGCTTCACTTCAAGTAGCAAAGGCACCTGTGTTGTTGTCCCTTTTGGAAACAAAAGGTGATTCTATGTTCTAGGTTTCCTGATGAAGAATACACTGCGTTCTGGATGTCTCTCTCCCATCTCAGCGTCGAGGGGCAGCACCAGCCCCCAGGGAAGGCAGCTCTGCGCTCCTGCTCTCGGTGGAAGAAGTGGCTCTGCCCAGAGCGCCGCGAGGGAAACCGAACCGAGCCGTGAAGCAGAGGGGTAGGAACGAAAGGCTATTCTGGTGTGAGGATACAACGGAGTCCTTCTAGCTCCACAGGCAGATGTTGCTACTGGATTGACAGGTGGAGCCTGCTCCTGCTGGGGACAGGTAAAGTTTGCCATTGGGACAGGCGCAGAGCTCGTAGATAGTCTGGCGAGGAGATGAAGAGCTGGGAGAGGAGGAGGAGGAGAAGGACGAGGAGGAGGATGAAAAGGACCCCACTGGGAGATTTCCCAGGCGGATTGTATCTGCATCTAAAAATATCTAGAACAGGGAGAAAGAAAAAAAAGAAGTAAATAGATTTCTTTTAGCAGTGAGACAGTGTTTTGAGGCAGTTCCGATTTTTTAGAAATACATTAGAAAATTTAAAAATATTTATCAGAAGCATTATAAAGATACATTAGGAACTAATTTTTAGAAGTAAAAAGCTGTTGGCATTTACTGTTTTTCATCTTTGTGTAGTCATTTCTGCATTAATAGTCATTATGACAATATATGCAATTACTTCACCAACATGTTTATTCAGGTACAAACATTATACAAAAACATTTTGACAATATTCTTGAATAGGTTGAATTTTCCCTTGTACATTTTATGATTAAGATTCATTCATTCATAGCAGCAGCATATATTTGCTCTGGCAGAATTTGTATTTTAATAAGTGTGAAGTGATATTAAAGCACATTCCCCAGTGTGCTCCTGTAAGCAATTGAAAATATGTGCTGAACTGTGCTAAATTGTAAGGGCTTAACAATAGCTACTTCCACAGAATAATTAAATGAGATTAGAATATAAAGAGCTTCTTTGACCTAAATTAAGAGGAGGAAAGATTTCAGGTTAAAGTCTTATTAAGAAGGTCATCAAGATATTCCCATTTGTTTTTGAACATTGAATATGATTTTAAAATACTGTGGTTTTTTTTAAATCTGCCACTAGAAATAACATGAGTCAGTATGAAACTATAGATGCCAGTAACATTCATGAATCTCTGCTGAGTTCTCCAATACTTGCACTTACATTTGCAGAAAATTACATGTCTTCTACTGGCACAAACAAATGAGTACCCAGCTGCTCAGAATTTATTTTTTATTTATGGAAAGAGTAAATGAGAACTAAAGTAAGATCAGTCATTATCTCAGGAGCAGACTAAGAACTTCTAGAAGACAGGTCACAAATCAAGATGGCTTTGAGCTCTGGAGGTAACACTATGAAGCTTAGGAAAAAGCGAGTTGCTTAAATAATACTTGCTAGTGTTTTTTACATGGTATCTAAAATCAACAAAGCCAGCTTGACATCGTTATATCACAATGTTCACAGTACATATAAAGAACCTGAAGAATTATGGAAAGTATTGGTTGGTTTTTGTTTTTTTTCCCTTCAGGAGACAAGTATTATTTTATGATAAAATAAGTGTTACATGGCAGCAACAAAGCAGTGCAGAACAGAAGCACTACTGAACTCCTGCTGTAGAGAAGTCAGGAATAGCAGGCTGGGAAAAAAATAAAGTGTCTGGATAAAATTCAACAGGGGGACTGATGCATATTCATGTTCCCATCCACAACAGAAGGATTGTAAATTACAGGAAATAATGAAGGTAATATTGTCTGACAGTAGCCCCAAATACTACAACTCCCCATCACTGTAAGTTCTCCAGCTCCCACAGTAATATACTGCCATGGGAGGAAATACTCACTAAAAGGGACAGAAAGGGACAATCTCAGAGGCAAAGGTGGCATCTGCATGTCACAATGCTTGCCTTAATTCACATTCTGACTGATACAAGAAGTGATCACAAAGTCAAAATGCAGCAAATTACTATCTTTGTTCTGTAACTTATATAACAAAGTAATGATGTATCTAGACACACATACACACAATGTTGCTTGGAAAGTCCAATATTATGAACCTGAGAAAATTACTACTCATAACCCCTGCAGAAATAGTTTCTTAGGTAAGAAATGTGGATGGTGTTAGGAAAAATTTAATAATGTTCTACTAGAATTAAAACTGAAAAATAAAAAAGATTATGCATGTTAAAATATTCATCTCAGCTAGGAGTAAATGTGAAAGTAACTGCGGCAAACATAAAAAAGAAAGCAAAATAACAGATGGGGAAAAAAAGTTTAATAACAAACTAGAAACTAGGAACTGGTAAAATGTGGGAAAGAAACAATGAACACAGTAAAGAATGGACTGACAACTAATTAAAAGTATTTTTTTGCTTCTCATATCAAGAAGGTTGTAGGTCCATTATTAAAGTAATAACCCTAGAATTACCAATAGTAATTGTGTAAAAATCCAGTAACATTTAACAATGCCAAGTCTGTAAAAGTATAAATGTATCTTTTGTACTAAATAATACTCAGCATAGTTCTGTACTTGGAGAAAGATCAAAAATTGACGTCAGAACATGACTGTGATAAAATACCTTCAATTTCAACAGCAACTCAACAGGATATTAAACTGGAGCCAGTAATGTCATATACTTTTAATCAGCAGTTCTTGATAACTTTTAACAAATAGAGATAAAAAGAAAGATCTGAGTGGCCTTTTGGACTTTTAATACTGACTTTCAGTAAGCCTTGTGTCATGGTTTAACCCCAGCCAGCAGCTGTGTGCCACACAGCCACTCACTCACTCCCCCACCAGAGAGATCAGGAAGAGGATTGGAAGGGTAGAAGCTGGGGAGCTCATGGGTTGAGATAAAAGCAGTTTAACAGTGAAAGTTATGCAGACAAGCAAAGCAAAGGAATGAATTAACTGCTTCCCATGGGCAGGCAGGTGCTCAGCCATCTCCAGGAGAGCAGGGCTCCATCACACATAATGGTGACTTAGGAAGACAAACTCCACCACTCCAAGTGTTTATCCCCTTATTCCCTCTTCCCCAAGAAGTTTTATACAGTGAGCCCGATGTCATAGAGTATGGAATGTCCCTTTGGTCAGTTGAGGTCACCTGCCCTGACTGTGTCACCTCCCAGCTTCCCATGCAGCCCCAGTCTCCTCCCCAGCACGGCATTATAAGAAGCAGAAAAGTCCTTGGGTCTGTGTAAGCCCTGCTCAGCAATAACAAAAACATCTCTATATTATCAACCTCGTGTTCAGCACAAATCCAAACCACGGCCCCATACCAGCCACTGTGAAGAAAATGAACACTATCTCTGCCAAAACCAGCACACCCTGATACACTTGGAATACCAAAGAAGAAAAAGGCTATTTCTATGGAAGCTGGAGATGAATGTAATATATGCAATAATAAAAAGCACTTCAGCATAGAAGACATACATGCAAGGCAATCCACCAAAATACAAAATGAGCTCTTTTGTACTTTTCGAAGAGTGTGTGACAGGGCATTTTAACAGCTTAGCTGCAGTGATGATGGGGAAGGATCATGAGAAATCTGTTAAACAAAATTATATGGATTCTAAAAGACAGGTTTTGATTTAAACAAGAATTAACTCAAAAAAACCCCACAGGGCCTATGTGTCAAAGATCTGGCTGGAGTTAACTCTCTTGAATTTTATTATATTATTTACTGTGAGCTCAATAATTTTTCTGTTTGTTTACACCAGGTCAATCTAGCTACAGTCTATCATTGCAGGTGTTCTGTAGTGTACTGCTCCGAGACTTTAATCCAGAGCACCCTGCTCTGTTGTGCATTACAATACAATGTAGCTCAGTGATTTTTCTCATTAAATGAAGTGATCTTTATAAGCATAGCTGTGCAGGCTTTTCCCCTGGTACATACAAACCTCACACTGCGACGTACAACAATCCACTTTCATCTGGTATAAAATCCTGCATGGTAGTTATCAAGCCCTGTCCCAGCATGCACCCCAGAACATCTGGTCAGCAATGTGCATACCAGGGTATGGTGTCTGAGAAAAATTGAACTGGCTTCTTGAGAGGGTGATATCTGCTGCTGTGAGCCCTATTTAATCACATCCCTGTAGCTACACCCTGGTGAAGCCTGAGATGAAGAGGATTAATAAAGATGATTTAAAGGCAGTATTAAAATCTACCCTGTGCATATGCTGCCAAGGTTATAAATGAAAGATGAAATTTAGGGATGCAACAATAATTGGTATCTTTTAGTTAAGCAGGAATACAAATATACCACCAGAGTAGCCCAATTCATTAGGAATTTCAGAGAACATAGTACATATTTGAGGATCTACCTTTCCTGATCTCTGATTTGCTAAAAACTGAAATTCATGGATGAAAAGTTCTCCAACACCAGCAAAACTTAAGCTACTTACTGTTTTATGTCTGGTGTTATCAGGTATCTAAAGAGAAAGAAAGAAGTGGCAAGATAAAAAATTAAACAGCATGGTGTTTCTAGGGAACACTGTTGCTAGATGACAGTAGTTAATGGAAACACATGGTCTGTCTCTAATCTGTTTTGGTGTGAGAGGTATGAGATAAGCCATTTAACACCTCACATGCATCAAGGCAACGTAGGCCAGTCATACTCTTTCTGAGAGTCTCACACCTCAGCAGATAAATAGGCAGAAATAAAACCAGAGTCTTCATTCTTGAAACATTTTAGGAGATTGAATGACAGATTGCAAGACTGAAAAGGCAGCAGCTACTCAGAGAAATGTTATTTCAGAGATAGCAGAGTGCTGAGTGGAGTCATTCTCTAAATACTTAAGGTTTAGAAATCCCAGATCACTGCTTTGTTGTGTGCATATTAGTACAGAGAAAAATACATTAGTTCTATAATGTTTAAAAGCAGATCTGATTTCTGACTAATTAAAGTATCGAACTGAATCAGCCTGTAGTGTATATGATAGGAATGGAAAAATGGTATTTTTTTATATACAAATTTTCCTAACAAGGATCTGCCATTCACCTGGTCATCAGACTGTATTGTTAATCTGAACATTGAGAGAGAAAGGAAGAGAAAGGAAAGCCAGAAAATATAGATTATCTGTATAACAAAGAATTAAATTGAAGGAGCAAACTTTCAGTGGGAAATACGTAGGCATGAGGTAAAAAATCAAATACTCATACAAGCTTTTTAATACAGAGCTATGAACCTGTCCTGTATAAAATTCTGTAATGGTTCTTAGTCAAGACAGTAAATGACAGTTTAAATTCATACAGCCAAATTAAAAACTTTTTAAAAATTTTCATTCTTTGCAAATTCATTCAGTCTTGGACAGATGTGACTTCTTTGTGGTTTATGTACACAATCCAGCAAAAATCAAATGTACTTGGAATAGTTGTGCTTCATTTACAGAGTACAAAACCTTTATTGCCATTCAAATAATCATGAGATTAAAAGGTGATACTAATTTTTTAAAAAAATAATTATGTAATAAATTATTCATTGTCACTTTTACCTTTCTAATAAAATTCCTTATGGTGTAGATCTCGAAAATTTGGACATGAATAAACATTTTAAATTTGGTTGTTGTCAGTTAAATTGCTTTACTTTTGTAGTTTTGTATTTTTGATTGTAAACTGGTATAGAACACTTTTTTTTCTATAAATTAAATTATGCACGAATAACTGGTTTGAAAATGAAAGTGTTTTTTAAATAATATGTATTTAAATATCTGTCAAAATATCCTAATAGAATTTTTGAAACCTATAATTAAAAAAATACAGAAAGAATTCCCTTCATTTATACTAATCTCTTTCTTCAAAGACAACAGTAAGAAGTCAGCTGCTTAATACCATGAAAAAGGCTTTGAAAACAAAATGCAACACATGTATTAGATAATATTTGGTGAATAAACAGTGGATCTTTGAGCTCTAGAGCCTGCCATTGCTTATTGTCTATTAAATTCAATTTATGCATACAAACTTTTTTTTTTGTCATACATTTAATCTCAGACAAACATAACTTGGTTGAATTGAACTAATCTATGATGTTTTTGTCTTTGATCAGCCATTCCTCCATAACTATGGCAAGCAGCGTGTACAAGGTAATTCAATTTCAGTGTATCTACTTAAATTAAGAAGTCCTTTCCTTTTTCATTTCCTGCTTCAGAACATAAAAAACATCCACAAAAATGCCACTAAGTGCTTTAAAATGCTACTGCTATTTGAGCTTACAAGTGAAGATTACTGCAGTTTTATTAAATATTAATAAATCTTAATTATTAATCTCTGTGTTAAATGTATCTCCTGGATTTGGAACTAGATAGTATTATAGATCAAATGCTAGTACTATATGCATTTGTTAGACTCTACAAAATAATATTGTCTGTGTGTTTCATTAAATGTGCTCTGCTAAAATGGTAAATATAAATTTGCCTTCTTGTCTGCCACACTGATTTTGAGTAAACTTTGTCTGTTAAAGAGCATTGCCCATGTTTAATGTGACAGCTATAAGCCTTACCATAAAGAGGGATCAGCCTCATTATGCCAGAAACAACAAAATACACTCTACAAATGATGCTGTGACAGAGTGTAATTTGACCAGGAAATACAAGGGCATAAAGAAGCAAAGAGGAAAAAGGTCACAGACAAGGTGATTAATGTGAATACATTTGTAAAGACGAGAAGCCTCTGTACATCTTTCTCCTTTTATTGACTTCATCTTTGACAGTCAACAGGATGCAATGGAAGTGCAGAGCCTAACTTACAGAGAAGCTCCTTGGAAAGACACATAGCAGCTGCCCAAGCTTCCCAAGAGCTGAGCCTACTTAGCAGCCTTCTCTTCAGAGACTGCAGCAGTCAGTGCCCCAGGGAGCTGTGCAGCCCTTCAGAGGGGCCCCAACAGGCTGGAGAGAGCAGGGAGAAACATCCTGAAATTCAGCAAAGGCAACTACAGGGTCCTGCAGCTGGGAATGAGTAACCCCCTGCACCAGCACAGGCTGGGACTGACCTGCTGGACAGCAGCTGTACAGGGAAGCACCTCAGGGCTCTGGTGGACACCAGACTGTCCATGAGCCAGCCATCCATGAGCCAGCCATGTGCCCATGTGGATGAGAAGGGCAGTGGTGTCCTGGGGAGCACTGGGAAGAGCATTGCCAGCAGGCTGGGGGAGGTGATCTCTGTTCAGCCCTGGTGGGGCCACATCAGGAGTGCTCTGTCCAGTTCTGGGCTCCTCAGGACAAGAGAGACATGGAGCTCCTGGAGCAGGTCCAGTGGAGGGCAACAAAGATGAGAAAGGGATTGGAGCAGCTCTCTTACACGGGAAGGCTGAGGGAGCTGGGCCTGTTCAGCCTCAAGAGCAGACACCTGGGAGGAGACCTCCTCAATGTCTCCAAGTATCCGCACGAAGAGTCTCAGAGAATGGATCCACACTCTTCTTTGTGGTGCCAAGCAACAGGTGGCAATGGACAGAAACTCTTTCACAGAAAGTTCCACCTAAATATGAGAAGGAACTTTACTATGTGGGTGACTGAACACCAGCACAGATTGCCCAGAGAAGTTGTGGATTCTCCCTCACTGGAGATATTCAGGAGCAGTCTGGACACAATCTGTGCTGTGTGCTTTAGAATGGCACTGCTTGAGCAGGGAAGTGGGACCAGATGACCCATTGTGGTCCTCGTCCACCCTGACCAATTCTGTGATTCTGGATGGTCAAAACTATCACACTTAGTTGTTAGGCCAATGAGTGGACACCATCAAATAAATGTTTCAGCTTACTATCTTTATACAATTATGTGTTTCAGGGTCAATTGGAGCATTTTTATGTCTAGTAAAATCAAGTACCTACAGAATTCAAAATTGATTTGTACTTTTGCATTGCACTTCTGTGTGAAAAAGCAGTAGTGAGCAAGCAGTCATTGGGCCAAGTTTTCAGACAAGAAATGATCTTTTTCTTCTTAGGTGAACCCGTGGAATCATCTGTAGCCTGGAGCTTCACATTTCATGTTCCTTTGTAAATGATTGCTGCTTTAAACCATTGGTTATGGTTTATTTATAGAATAATACATAGTTCACAATTAAATGCCAAGTTATAATTGAATCAAAGGATTCTGCTGATGCCTCAACTCACAACAGTGCAGCTCAAGAGCTTTAGAAAGGGCAGCAGAATCTGAATCTAAATTACAGCCCCCAGTATTCAGTCTGGGATCACACATTATAATGTATAATAAGACTAAAAGGATTATTATAATACTGCAGTAAATAAAAAGAAAATGTATCGAACAGCAGAATTCAGGATGCTTGCAGAGGCATTCAGTTTGTGATGTGGGAGGCTAAAGATTATACTGCATAGAAATAAAGCTAGAGAAGAAGTATTTCATAAACACATTTATGTTCTGAAAAATATTCTGAAGTTATTCTTAAATCAAAGGAAAATTTATGTTTCATAGTGAGTAAAGGCATAATGCTCTGTAACATGGCTATAACTAGTTGATTCCAGGTTCCATGTAGCCATTTTCTGTCATAATAGGGCAATAACTTTGCTAGAGAAAGAAAATAATAATTCACATATCTTTGATGAATTTTTGAAAAAGCTTTCAAACATTAAAAAATTAAATTTAGTTAACTAGGATAAAAATAATAAAAATAACCTTGCATGTCTTTCTAGTACAAATTGTCTTATCATAAAAATGGTTCACAGATCAATTCACAAAGACAGGAAGGAAGAAACTTGAGTGATAAGGCATTCAATTCTTAGGCTAAAATGAAGATTATTTTTAATACAGATACTTTGTCATTTTAGAATGTGTTTTCTTAAAAATTAATAATGATAAAAACTTTAAACATTTTTGTTATTGTCAGCTAATTGTGATTTATCTGTTGGGCTGTAAGCAGGAAAAGCAATCAATATTTTGCTGTGTAGATATTTAATCCATTGGATGTTTACCCTGGTTCCTCACACCCCTAATATGGCCATAGTAACTTTGGACAGCAGATAATGCTGTGGTGCCTGTCAAATACCTTCCAAGGTGTTTCTGCATTTTCCTCTAACACTCTCCAGTGGGAGAGATTAAACAGTGGAGTATAAAGGCCTTGGTCAGATCCTTGGATAGAATTTCTCTGTGGATTTAATCTACAGTTCATTTCAGATCTTACTGAAATTGCAAGCATTCAAGACTTTGAACTTTGTCAGATGCATATTTATTGAACAGTTCATGAGGAAAGAGTGGAGAAAGGTTGGTAATTTGTTTTCTGATCATTTTTAATCTAACTTCTGTGTAGGAAATCATAGATGTGCAGAGTCTTATAGAGAAAATACTGATTTTTAATTAAAAGTTCAAAAAAGTTAGCTTTTCACTGGCATTTTTTATTACAAAATGTTTAATACCAAATTGAGTTCTAGTTCTGAATAATACATAATATAGTCATTATATATTTTCTTGGATTCCCAATTGTCAAAGTCCAACTGAGATCATAGCAGATTATTTCCAAAACTATCTTTCCAACAAAGGTATAGTAAATACTTAAGAAAAATGAGAAGTCATGCAATTAAATCACAATGTTGATCTGGAGAAAAAAACCTGATGGATCCACAGATAAAATATTTGTAAGAAGAGGTGTATGATACAAAACAAAGAGAATATAGAAACAAGCATTATTTAAATAATAATGGAAGACTAAGGAAAGGTAACAGTCTTTCTGTTGGCTTCTTTACCTTTACCCTCTGGCAATATCATGAAGGAAAAGAACAAATAAATACATCCTATTTATAAAATTTATATCAATAAATTTAGGAATCACAATAGATTCAGCCAGGTAGGGATTTATGAAGGGGAAAAAAATGGTTATAGGAAGATCTAGACTCAAAAGTATCTACAGAAAGGACAATGGTGAGACAGGACAATATATACTATTAAAAGAAGATTATATTTTTTACTTCTATCTCAGCAATTTCAGGAAACAGTAAGAGAGGTGGTAAGTAAAGATAAGAGACTGGGAGAAGAGCTGTTTTCGGAGAAACTCAAAAATAAGGTGGGGCATGTGGTATATAAATATTTGAGACTCTGAATTAGGAAAATATAGTGCTTTAATTAAGCTAGACAGATACTTGCATCGATAAAAAAATGTTCTTAGAACAGGCCTGTTATACAGTATATTGAACAAAATATTCCTGTCTGCATTGTAGTGCAGAGTGTGCATTCCAGGGGACTACCTGTCACAGATACAAATGTTGGTTCTGTTTGGTTTTGTTTATGTTTGATTGTATGTAAAATACCTGGAAACATTTGGTAGAGAATACAAAGTACAAACACAAAAGGCAAAAAATTTCTAAAGAGCTCCATTCACAATGAGATTTTTACATTATGGATTTCCAAAAATGCCGTAATGTAGCAAGCCCCTCTGAGAACAATTTGAAAATCTATCAACTCCTCCAAAGTGCCTAATAGAAATGTGAGATCTCTTGATAGCTTTCAACAAGTTTGTTTGCTTTTTTTTTTTTTTTTAATGTATCATTTAAGGTCTGAGGATGAAAGGACTCCCATATCAGCAATCCTTCATGCATTTCTGCAAAACATAGATTGCCATCCCAACAAGTGAGACAATTTTGAATAAGTTCATGAGTTCACACAGGTTTACATGTGAAGAATCTTTACCAAAATATTTTTAAGTCAATCACTTATCACTGCTCTCTGAAACAAGACACTAATGAAACAGGAGAGAAAATATGATGGGAGTGCTCTGTCTCTCTTACAGAGATAGCAAAAGGTTAAGGAGTTAAATCACAGGTAGAGCAAATTTGCCAAACCTCTTAATCATGGTTTAATGATGCATTAATCCAAATTAATCCAAATTTCTCTGTCTTATTTTGACAGATTAATCCAAATTATGCTTTTACCAGTATCACTTAACCAACTCAGTTCCATGGAAGCCTTTCCTTTGAATCTCGATTTACAACTAAATCTGATCTGTATTAATTTAACCAAGCTTATTTTCAGTGTGAGTGAAACTGAGGGATCCAAATATTTGCAAAAAGGAAATAAGTATCAATAATTGAACAAGCTAACCCAAAATTACTTTAACAAAGGCAAATGCTGAACACTTCTTGTGTTGTTTACCTTGCTGCTGAATAAACCCTCCTCACACTGTTTGTGTTATGCTCGGCAGAGCTGTAGGACATTTCTCTGCTGGCTGAACTTACCTCCCCTTCTGTGGATTGCAAGTGAAGTTCTTTCCTACAGGTAGCCTTTAAGTCTCCTGCAGCTGCATTGACTTGCACTCCTCTGGGTGCTTCCATCACCAAAGATCTAGTAGGAGATTCAAGTCTGAAAGACAAAAACAATCACTGAGAAAAAATGCACTGAATTGAACCACCAAAAACTTCCCAGCCTCAAAATCCACAATGCAGGTAGATATTAACATTTTTTGAAAGGTAACAAAGGAAAACCAGATTATATGTGTGATTCTATGACTGCCTTTTATGACACAGAGATAGAAAAAAAGTGAAGCATTTAAGAATATACTGATGTAAACTTATCTGCTCAGTGATGTTTTCTGGCACTAGCACTTAATGCATTCAACTGTACTAATACTGAAATATTGATACTTAAGAATCTGCACATCTCTGTTAATGCTTCTGTAATGACAGTTTAATACTAAAACCTTCTTAGTGACTGATAACAAATGTTTAATGACATAAAGAGAAAACAAAACCTTTAAATGTTTTAAATGATGTGAAACTGGGTTAAAATTGCTTAGACAGACTCATTCATGTTTTGGGTATGTTTAGCAGCTTCATGTATGAAGAGAGGAAAAGAAAATATCTTATTTTGCTATCATTTGCAGGGTGTTGTACGGTTTTTTCTGTTCTACAAAATATTATGTTCATATAACCCTGTTATAGTAGGTTTAAAACCACATCACTGCTTCTTGTTATCTTTACTCAAAGCAATTCTTGTTCTACTGTCAGTCTTTCTACTTCTCACTTCCCTATGCTCAAGGTCCTCCATCATCCTTGATGCAGAACTATGATACTTTCTTAGCTGTACTTTCTCATAATATTGTAGAGATTTCTCTTGAAAGGGAAGTACTAATGCAAAGGTTTTGTAGAAAACATGCTCACATGCTGAATAGGGAAAATGACAGGATGAAAACTGTATTGAGCTAGGAAACAATAATTCAGATTCTGATTGTGTTCAGTTGCAGACTTATTGCATAGCACTCTAAGGGAGGGAGACAACTTTTTTATCTATTTATAACTTAATAATATAGTAATATAGGCAGGACACAGTTCCACTTTACCTGAAGAAAGGCTTTTTGTAAGATGAAATATGCTAATGATAAAAATGTCTAGACCAAGTAGATTGAAGAAAACACTGTATTTCCTGCTTCAGCAAAGTGTCAGTGTCATAGCTATCCAAAAATATAATAAGGTACTAGATGTATAGTGGAGAGAGTAGTTTGACAGAGAATTTGGTGCAGAAAAGCCAGATGAAATCTGTCAAGCAATGGAACAAGAGAATTTCAAAGTATTTCAACTATTGCATTTTTTAAGTACAGAAACCAGCACTGGATTACCATTTTTAAAATAAAAGTGCCACATTTACATGCAAAGAAAGTCACTGAGATAGTGTTAGTGAAAAATTTCTGTTTGTTGCATGTCACTGACACTCAATAGGGAGAGGAGAGGAGAGGAGAGGAGAGGAGAGGAGAGGAGAGGAGAGGGAGAGGAGAGGAGAGGAGAGGAGAGGAGAGGAGAGGGAGAGGAGAGGAGAGGAGAGGAGAGGAGAGGAGAGGAGAGGAGAGGAGAGGAGAGGATTTATTCAACAAACAAAATGAAGTTATTAAAAGCAGATGTCCACATTTAGAAAAACAGAATTTGTAGAAACTGATATATAAAAAATAAAAAAATACATGGGATGCTTATAGATAAGAGCAATAGAAAAATATCTCTCTGCTACTGCTAGGCCCTTTTTAAAATTATTTTATGCTTTGTAGGGAGAAGTTGATAGAAGGTTCCTCAGTTCTTTGTACTGGGGAAGAATCTAAATATCATTAATTATTTAATGACATACACAAGTGTTTTCAGGTGGTGGTTGTGAACTTCTGATGGCTGCAGAACAGCAGAAAAAGAACTTCCAAAATATTTTATAAATGATGTAAAGGATAAAGTTTAGAAATTAGGTTCCAGAGAGTACTCCATTGCCTTTATGAGATTTTACCTTGAACTTAAAAGGGAAATGAATGGTATAAATGTTAAATGATTTTATTCTTTCATTCCATATTTTTCAGCAGCTTATCGTTGTGATTTATAACCTACTTTACAGGAATAGTAACATTTCTCCGTGGTTTCAGTTGCCATTTCAAAATCATAAAGACAAAAGTGTTCTTAGCTGCATTTATTGCATTGAATTCACATGTCTTAGCCAAGTCACAAATATTTCTGATTTCATAACATTCAAATCCCTCAGACCTAATTAAAACTTCATCAGGGGGACAATTAAAACCTGTTTAGGATCATCCAACAAGAAACTGTGGTTTTCTTTGATACATAAACTGACTTTTACAGTATGTACCTTAGGGTTGTTTAGTCTAGTTTCATCAAAGTTTTTTTGATGTACATTAGCATAAATAACTTTATGTTTGTCAAAAAAGAAGATATTTGGGAAATTAATTTCTCAACTTGAGAAGTTTATAACATCAGCCTTCTCCACACCATGGAGAAGAAATTTTTTTTAGACAATAGAAATTCCTAGCAATCTTTGGTAATCAAATAATGTGGTAAAGTGTCAAGAAATGACTGATGATTATCAAGGCAGATTTTAAAACACCACCCATCTATTAGTAAGACTGAAGGCCTAAATCTGTTTTACAGTTCTAATTTACTTTTCTTATTGTTATTCTTTGACTGATCTGCTCTGAATAGAGACTGCAGCATGCTACTGCAAATGCAAAAGTCTATACATGCAGATTATTTCTTCAATGTTTTCAGATAAATTAGGTTTTATGTACAGCTTCTTTATAATATTTTTTCCTTGTCATACTTCTGATACATTTAATCTCTACTATAAACTCATGGTAACACTCAACATTGTAATGCTCATCCCTCCAAGGAAAAGTGCATTATTGTAATAGCATATGGAGAATTTGCTTTCCTTTCAGATTTACTGATGGTCTGTCACAGTGGCATTTGCATCTATGAGTGGATCCTATTCATAGAATTAATTTTTCTTTCCCAAACAACAAATTGCTCTGATGGAGAAGGTAATTACTGCTAATATTAGACAGAAACCACAAAACTGTAGGAAAGACAAAAAGGCTTTAAAAAAGAGTTTTTAAATAATATAATTGGTCAATTTGCTAAATGTGATGAAGCAAGATGATCTATCCAAAGCAGAGAAGGGCTTTTTCTATTTAATTATCAGTGGTTAATTTGTGAAAAAAAAGATAAATTTCATAAGATCAAAGCCATATGAATTGGAGCTGGAATAATGAAAGAATGACTGCTAGAAAAGGGAAACTTTTAAAATATCTTGAATATGTTCCTTTGAAGGTATTAAAATATTTCTCATCAGAAATGCAGAAACATTTTTTCTTCATTTTGTATTTTCTGTTTACAAGCTGACCTAGATTGTATTTGAGAAAAATAAATTAAAATATGAAGCAATAGAAAAGGTTTCCTTTTGGGTTTTAAGCAATATTTTAGATTTACCTCTGGCATATCCCTCATACTCACATGGGATATAATTTATCTATGTTAATTTTTTTCTGTTGGCTAGTGGTAAGTATTTCTTAAAATAGAAGGAAATAGCATATTCCCCGTGTAGAAGCAAATAATTTATTTGCTTTGTGTCTATTTAACCCGTGCTACTTAGTAAAACTGATATAAACATCTACCAATTTAAAATTGCTGTCCAAAACAACGAATTAAAAATATGTCAGCTAGAGATCTCACATTTAAAACAGGTAAATGTTTCCCCTTTATTGACATCTTTATATTTGGGGTCAAGAAATCAACACTTCCCAGTATTTAACTTTTATACATTATAGTCTTGCCAACACATGTTGTGGGGTTTTTTTTCAGTGAGCATAGGAGCCCTGCTAGGAAAAAAAATGTTTTGCAAATACAAAACCAATGGAAACTCTACACATTTACTTGGTAAGCCTTTCATAGATTTTCAACAATTAAAATAATTGTGCCACTGATCTTGCTACCTGTAGGTCAAGAGTTTTGGCAGACTGTGCCTGTGGGTGGGTATGACACACAAAGAGGAGAAGGAGGGCAAATGGATGTGCCAAATCTCTCTCTATTCCTCTTCTTACTGCTTTATTGGAAACAAGTGCCCTCAACCCCAAAATATCAGAGAATGCAGGATCTTCCTCTCCCATGAGTGGAAGAATTTTGTTCCAAATTAGAATTAAGAATTTTTTCAAAATAATTTTGAAAATGTTGTTTTCCAGAAACCTCCAACAATATAAAATATACATTCTTTCAATTTCTGTTATTATGAAGAGTTGGCTGTCCTGAGGCTAAAGTTATTTCAAGAGTCCTCCAGTGAGACAGGTTGTAACATAAAGAATAGCCAGCAACTACTATGCTCGTGGCAACAATAAATCTTAAAAATGTATATTAAGATATTGTAACTATTCAAACAGTGAATAGCTACATTTGACATTAGAGTGGGAATGATACAAAAATAAAATTATTTCTCAATCATTCCAACCTTATTACTTTTACTGTTTACAAGGTTATACATGTATATATAAAAGTGACTAAAATATTTTTAGATGCTTACATGTATCAAAATATGCATTTCTTCAAGATGCATATGAATCATTGCCAGAATGCTAATACTTTTTGAAGCTTGTTGCATTGGGACGCTTTTAACAAATTGCTTTTATTTTCAGAATGATGTTTTTATTATTATTATTGTTATTTAAAAAAGCAGTGGTAAATTTGGAGGCATCAACATTCTTAATATTGTTTACTGATCATCAGCTTTTCTTTATTAAGGAACAAAATTATCATATGTTTATGGGGAACTAATCTTGGGCATGATTTATCTCTAGTTTTTTTTTTTTACAAAACACATAACATTGGCCTGAACCAATAAATATTAACCTTTTTTCCCCCCAATTTCCAATTGTGAAACTCATGGATGAAAAATAAACAAAGAGGAAACTTTCACGACTTAAAACAGTAGAATGGCATTCAGTACAGCATTTCATGTTATGCCCATGCTCTGCATGTCACTGACTTTGGCATGTGTCAGCATGCCCTTATTATAACTTCTAAAATTCTCACAAACCTAGAAATTCACTGGGCTCAAAGGTGAGTTCTAATTGCCCTGTACATGCCATAGATTTAAATCCAATAGGTCTGCATTTTCATAGCAACACTTGAAACCACTGAATATTTTAATGTTATTTGGCATAGATGATAAATCAGAAAAAACAATTTACCACATAGGGAAATAAAGGATCTCTTCTGAGAATATATATCTAAAAATGTATTACTGAAGAGGAATAAAAAGGACAAAAAGGTCATTGAGGAATTTTTCAGAAGTGTTGCTAAAGGAATAGAAAGAGTAAAGAAGCATCAAGGAAAAGTGAGAAAGGCTGGAAACAGCAAATATTTAATGCAAGAGCTTGACTAAAAAAGCAGGTGATATGGGGAAGGTTAAAGAGAACTTAATGCATGATTGTTTTTTACCATGGGTGAAGGCATAGCCAGAATAGTTAAAGACAAGGAAGCTATCAAAACCAGAAGTGATATTAAGAAGAAAATGAATCAAAAACATAAGTGGCATCTCAGGTAGTAAAAAATCATGCAGGCATAGGTCTACTAAAATGAAAACCTTTGAAAATCAAGAAAATTAGTAGAAATGTAAGGTTTAGAACATGAGCTTTTGTTTCTTAGATAAATGCTAAAACATGCTTGAAACTTCCAGGCTGTGAGAAAAAGTTATGGGTGTGAGACAATCCAACAGAGTTGCTTAAGGAAAAGTATGGGAAAAGGATTTGTCATAGTCCTGACAACTTAGATCTACCCCATTCTAGCCCTAAATGTTTCCCTTTGCATTATGTTCCTTATTTTTATTCTGGCTTGAATCCCATTCTACACATGCCCAGCCTTTCTGCTAAACATTCTTACATGAAGTTTATCTTCTTTACAGAAATAGCTCCATTACCTGAGTTGTCTTTCAGAATATATTTCCTTAAAATAGAAGTCTATCTTGTCAGAAAGAGATTGAAGCAACATGCCCACAGAAAATGCTCAAGTGCTTGTCAAGAGTTAGATCTGAAGAGAAAGTGCCTGGGGGAGTCTGAAGAGTCTCAGTTTGGAAAATCATTAGCTTCCTGTGATTAGGAACTATCAGTCCAGACCACCTGTAATTATCTAATGATATCCTCTATATTGTTTCTCTGAGGGGTCTTAAGCTGATATAAACAGTTATATTTTAGCTGAGGCAAACTGTGACATGGCTTGATCCACATTTTTAGAAAACTGCATCTCATGGAAAACTATTCTGCTGTGAATCCTTTGACAGGTTCAACTTCAAACTCTGCAGATTAAGCATAGCAGAGATCTTGGAATATACTTTCCAATGGCTCATATTTGGATTGTATTCAAACATTTCAAGAAGGAAATTAAAAAAAACAAACAGTCAATCATAAAAAAAGTCAGAAAAGGTTTGGTGAGTTTACTTTCAGTCACTTTTTTAGGACAACTGCCATGTCCAAACAAACTAGTGTGATATTTTCACTTTCTGCAATACAAAATTGAGTAGCAGATTGTAAAGAAGTCAAATAGTTTTTTAAATTTTTTTGGCAGTGAATTCCATCTTGAGATACAATAAATGATTAAATATGAATTGGAGGATAAGACATGTAAAACCATTAATTCTGTCTGGCTAAAAGCTGTCTTTCAAGCTCTCTGTATAATTATATATATAAACAACAGGAGCTGTTTGGTGGACTGCAGAACTAACAGTTCCATAAACTCATGTATTCCCTGTAACTTCTGAGCCTGCTTGTTCTTATATCCAGTCTGCATGAGCTCCAGATCCCTCACAAACTATCAGGGACATGAGAGGAGAGAATAGACAGCCACACAGCAAATTTAAAAGGCCTTATTTTCTTGTGAAAGTGGTTAAAGAGCATCACTGACAATGGAGATACTCCCAGAAAGGGAAAAGGAACAACTGGAGTGAGGAAAAAAATATCTGTGGAGAAATTTAGTATAAGGAAAGACTAAACTAAAGATTGCTCCAATGGAAAACAAAATATACCAGTAGTCCTTTTTAGTAGTGCATTAGTAAGCCTGTTCACTTAGAATCAAAAGAAAGACATGAAATTAAAATATTATGTATGTCATAGCAGCATTACTTAAAGACATATAGTACAATTTTTATGGAATGTAAGTAGTATATCAAATCATGTGTCATCAGAAAAACCACAGCAAAATGCAGGTATGGTGGTATAGTGAAACAAGACTGTATTTAGAGTCCAAGGCATGTCAGAAATGAGTTCTGGTATCTCTAATATCTCCTGGGCTCAGAGGACTGTTGCTCAACTTCCATTTAAAAAGAGAGTGAAACACTTCTACCCACAGTATCTGAAAATGAAAAGATTGAACAAATTGTGTGCTGTTGTGCCTAGTCCTAGGCTGGACCTACATGAAATTAGAATTAATTAAGCAGCAGCTTGGATCTGGAGGCAGTGTGAAAGAGCCCCAGTGGCAACAGGCCTTGCAGGAGCCAAGGGCACACAGGTGGGCACCTGCTGAAACCTTGAACATCTCCCTGTGGCACTCTGAGCACTCCCTGCTCTTAGACAAGATTGGGCTTCATGCAAACAGAGATCCTCAGGTGCCTTCACAATAACTGCAGCCTAAAGTTGCCATGACTTTCATTAACTCAGCACCATGAAAATGGTGCTACAAGCTTTATATGGGTTTTCAGCTGAGGTTGACAGGGTAATACATTTACCCTCACAACCCTGTGTAGGCTGGGACAGCAGCACTTGGAGCCCATCTGTGACACGGCATAATCATAAAGCAAACATAACCATCAGCCCAGCAGAAAAGGACCTGGGGGTGCTGGTGACAGCAGCTGAGCATGAGCCAGCTGTGCCCAGGTGGCCAAAAAGGCCAGTGGCATCCTGGCCTGTGTCAGCAACAGTGTGGCCAGCAGCAGCAGGGCAGGGATTGTCCCCTGTGCTCAGGCTGCAGTTTGAATTCTGTGAGTTCAAGCCCCTCACCCTGAGAAGGACATTGAGGTGCTGGGTGAGGATCTGCAGGAGTGGCTGAGGGAGCTGGAGTAGTTCAGCCTGGAGAAAAGGAGTCTCCAGCATCCTAAATTAATTTTTCTCTCTCTTGTGATAGTAATATTCCTATCCTTATCTTGGTTCCTGCTAGAGCCTTTTCCCTTTCCAATGTCAAATATAATCATCATCACTGAACAGCAAATTATTCTTTCAGTTTAAGAGCCATACCCAGCTGTCATGTCTACATAGCAATTAAAACCATTCATTAGTGACTTTCTTCTCCATTACTTCAATATTTCTAAAATTATATATATATATATATAAAATGTATATTTTAAAAGAGAAGAGCACACTTTTATTTAAAAGGAAAAGCTTAACTTTTGGAAAATTTTCAAATTTTACTATACCCATACCTGTTTTTGTATGGACATATATGTCAAAAAAATATATTTTCAACAGCTAGTGATAAGACTAAGCAAACAAGTTTCTGTCAATATACATGTCCAAACAATGAAATAACTAACAGAAATTATGAAAATAAAAATGTTAATTAATTATTTCTATTTTATTAAAAAAGGGTACTGAAAATAACTAAAATCTAACATTATTAAAACAGCCTAGGAAGGGAGACAGGTTTTTTTACTCTGCTGTATTTTCTACCTTTTGATGAGGTTATTTGATTTCTGGCTAAAAATAGATGAACAGTCATGGTGATTTTGTCACTCTCAACCTGCCCAGATGACCAACAAGTTAAGGTCAAAATTTCTGATGTGATCTCTGGCTCCAGGCTTTTGCAAAATACATACTTTGACCTATTAGTAAGCCACTCCTTAAATGTCACAAAAGGTGTCTCTTGCAAACCTTTAGACAGCTCTGAGTGAACCAGACCTCCTGTGCAAGATAGGACTATTTTTAATTCTTATTAGAGGTAAAGTAGAATCCAACTATCTTGCATGGTTCCTTTCCACTTGATCAATTTTCATCTCATTATTCCCAGCATTAGCTTGCAGGATTAACTGATAGTGGTGTGCAAGGCATGACATTGAAGTGAAAAAAAACCTTTCAATTTGATCTTGCAGTTATCTCCAGAGGACAACAACAAATTAATTCATCCCCTTATTAAAGATGTTATACAGGGCAAAGTTATCTGCATTTAACTACTGTCTCTCTATTTTGTGCATGAATATTGCCTATTAGTGCACCATATTTTAATGCCCTATTGGCCTAAAACCAGTATTTGGGGAATATATTGACAGTTCAGTTTTCCTTACTGTGTTCCTGTGAGAAACAGGAGAGAGAAACAGGAAGATTAAATTAATATGATATAATTCATTTTTCTGATTCTAATGCATGATTCTTTTATTCTACATATCCCAACTAATGAATGTCATCTTTAATTTGTTTTTGGGATTTGACACAAAAGCTTTCACAAATGATAGCATAACAGCACTGCCTGCAAACAAAATGTTTCCAGTATTATTTGAAAATGCAAGAAAGGAGAAAGATGTGACCAAAATGGTTGGACACATAGGAATGAATTATATAAGTACTCAATTAAAGTTTATTTTTACACAACACATTTTTAAGTAGTAAATTTATTAGGTGAGCTTCTCTGCATGAAAGACCTCAAAATCTGGCTACAGAACTAAGAGTGTCTGAGGCAAGGTTTAGATATGTGGAGCTAATGTGAATCTGAATTTATCTTTGTCTTCCTAAAATCCCATGAAGTACTATGATCTTTGTGGGTATGAAATTTTGGACCAAATTTTCTCGTTATGTTTTATTCAGAGTAATCAAGGTGGCCATTACTCCAGTTTTAAAATATTCAGTAGTCAATAATTTCACATATACAAGGCTATGAATACGTTTCCAGCATATTTTATTTTGGAGAAAAAGGAAACAAAATATCCTGAGGTTTATTCATTGACCACAAATATATATTCCAACAAGAAAAATATGGGGCAATTTATACTTGAATTAATGATCTAATGTATATTCTATTATCTTTCAGCCCTGTACACAATAATTCTTATAGCCTAATATAATTACATTTATGCACTGTGATTTGCAGTCAAATTGCATCCAAGAGTATCCACTGAAAAAAAAATGGATAATGTTAATTCAGCAAACCATTTACTCTCCCATTACTTGCCATTAAGTTTAACCATCCAAAGACACAGGGATGCAGAACTTGGAAAAATACTCTAGGTGATTTTGGGATTGCCATTATTGGACACTTTGGGTAAGTTTATTCTAAAATATTAAAAAGCAATAGAACTCAGACCAGCCCACTGAAATGCCCTAATAGTAATTGTCATCATTTTAAAATTACTGAATTGACTTGAGAGTTTTAAAAAAGAATGTGATGAAATCCAACTACTATAGAAGAGCACATGTGTACAAAAATTTGCAGAACTTAATATAGACTGCATATATTAAGAATTTACTTCACACACTCTGTGTGCAATGGTCAAACTTGTCCACATGTTCTGCTTCCTGCAAATAATTTCTGCGACAGTTATTGGTCCACGTTCCTGAATGCCTTTGCAAAAGTAAGGCTGAGCATTTAACCATGCTTTTCTGTAGCAATTAATCAGAAACGCTCCTGGGCAGGCAAAGAGATAATTATATAATGTTCAAAAATCATAGTAGAATTGAGTCAAAGTCTATATTATTTCTTACCAGTTCTGCTGGGAGTAACACAAGTAACACATCCATATAAATCACAGATAAGTACTTAGCTGTCCACATACATGCACTTAAAAAAACCTTTGACTTTAAACCTTTCTAAGTTTTCTTTTCTACAGTTTCCTTAGCAAATTTTAGACCGAATCTTTTACTATCTACTGATCTCTCTACTTCTTTCACTATGTACAGAAAAAAATTTACATTTAGAAATGTAGCCTCACTTGCTAATGAGTTTTTGAAGTGTGTGGGTTAGTATAAAAAACCAAATAACCCAGAAACACTGCTAAATGGAAAAATCAGGGACTGTTCAATTTAACTTGACCTATATATTCTGTAACAGCTCATAAAAAAATCAAACAACTGGTCTGATGCTATTGAACAATATTACATACATTGGACCTTAGAAAACACCTGAATATTCCAGTCTCTAGGGAAAATATATTTCTCAAGAATTCTACTATGGGATGCAAGTCATATATAAAAAACCACTGTATTTTATATTTCATGTCAAAGGCGTTTATGGGAGTTTTTTGACTAATTAGAACAAACTGGAGTCTATCAGTGTTTTAGTATCTATGAGTCATTAAATAGCCAGTAAATATACTACTATACAGATATTGTTATTTTAATCCAGATTTTTTTTTTTTTGAGAACACTTGATTTTAAAACAACTATTTGAACAACACCTACTTGAGGTCTTGGGAAGGTTCTGCTCTGATATGGGGTGTCTCCACAGAGTGCCCAAACACTGCCCCTTCCGTGCCTAAAATACATAAATAGAATACAGTATAATTACTTGGGAAAACAAAACCACATCAAATATATTAAAATATATGACCGCAAATTGACACTATTAGGAAAAAATGTCTGATTAAATCCTTTATTAATGATTATAAATGTTTCTTCATATTTACATCCTCATTTCTATATCAAAATCTAGACTAAAATCCTGTAAAACACTGGATTTTTGCTTTTTCACGTACAAATCTGAAACACTTACAGATCCAAATTTTTCAGAAATATTTTGTCTGAACACTTGTCTCCATATTTTGGAGATCAACTATTTTACAGAGAATGGAAATAATATCATAAATTTGTGTGGCAAAAACACAGTAGAGAAATATCTGCTGTATTTTACATTCTGCTTTATTATCTCTTAAATTGAGATGCCAAGCTTTTAGAAGTTTTGAGATAACTGTCCCTTGACTGAAGTTGCTGGCTCAATCTAGACATCTGGCAATTTCAGAGTTTGTTTTCATCAGATCTTTCTCATTGAAAAATTTTATTCTCATGGAATGTGCTTTGGGTTGTGTTAGTAATGGACACTCAAAGTATCTCCTACCAGTCATTTAAAATCCAGGCAAAGAAAATGGTAAAAATTTTCCAAATCTGAACTGCTTCTCTGCTGAATTTTGATTTATATTACTAGGTCCAAGTTGAATATGGTAATTCCACAGTTTTCATTAGACAATCAAGATTTTTCATTGAGAAACTCCTCTTCAATTAAAAAAAATAGAACTCCTAGTAAACATCCACTGAAGTTATTTGAAAAAAAGACAATTCTTTTATCAATTTTAAATGCATTTCTTGAAAGAAAATGAAAAAGAGAGGGAAAAAGACACAAAAATAGTTATCTTTGTTCTTTGTTAAATTAGCAGAAAACCCAAGGAATTTATATGTAGGGAACAACACTGTAAAATCAGCATTCTCTTCCCTCTTCCCTCTAAGGACTGAACACATAAAAGTTATTTATACCACTCACTTTACATTTAATAGATAGAAATAGCCTCCATATATTTTTAGGCATTTGAAGTTTACCTCCTCTTTTTCACTTGCTGAGCAATCATCATGCCTATCCTTGTTTACTGATTTATCCAACGTCATTGTTTTTGTCATCCACCTATATAAATTTTACTTTCCTTCTCTGAAGATGGTTTACTGGGCACTGTGTAAGGCAAATAGCCTAGAACTGAGGAGTGAGAGTCTTTCCAACAGAGAACCTCCAGCAAAGGTAAAAGAACTCAAAAAAATCTGTAAAACAGGTAATGCATTTATCTTCTATCAAAATAAGATCAAGGGAACTGTCTAGGATAACTATAGCTCATTACTAAATATTCTTGAATTAATTGCTATATTTCAAGCAGAAGGTTTCTTTTGTTCTGAGACTTGAATTCTGAGTAGACCTAAAAATATACCCACAATATCTCATAGTGGGTCTGCAAGAAGTGCTCAACAGAACATAAGCATCACTCTAATTGCTGCAAAATTTAAAATACAATAAAGTATTGTTTAAATATTTAAATATTTTTTAAACTTTTTTAGAGACTCAATGTTAAAGAAGATAGCTATTAGATACTTTTACAGTTAACCAATTATATTTAGTTTCAAACCCTTACCAGGATTTGAAAGCAGAATGAGGTCATAAATGTCAATTTTGTAACATTACTTTTTTATTCTTAAAGGGAAAATAGTCTGAGCAAGAGGCAAAAAACCACCAAGCTAAGCAGGCTTCAACCTGGTAATAATTTTCTAAACTCCAACTTCATTAAAATAAAAGAAAAATGAAAGGAACCAACTAGCCAACCAATACAACCCAAACAACCCTGCTCCACCCCCCAGAACCTTCATTGTAAAGTGGTCTACTAGCACGGAGTATTGAAGACAGGAAGAGTAATAAACTAAAATCCTAGTTTTTCTATCTCCAGAAATCTATTTTCTTTACAAATATTCTGGCAAAGAACACTGCAAACAACTGTATTACAACTGCTCTTTGAAGAACAAACAAAAAAACCTTAATAAAATCCACTTTCTATAACCAAGGTTTGCTGAGTGCAATGGAAAACCACAGGAGGAAAAAAACCCAGCATCTCTTTTTTCCTAGTATTATTCCTAAATGTGCTGTGCAGAATCTGTTTTTAAATCTGGCAATGACTTGAGGTTCTCTTTCCTTGAAAAGACTGGAATAGCATCTCTGTATAGCCAGGCCTTTTGTCACTCAAAATAAAGTTTATCCCCATCTATAATGAACCTATCTGGGAGCTAAATATCCAAAATCAAAGAGTGTGTTTCCAGATTCCATTCATCTTTTTCATTAGTAAAATGAAATGCTTTCAATGCCAAGAGTCCTTTGTATTTTTTTGAAGGTGTCAATGGGATATGAAAATGTAAATAAGTGAGCAGAATTCAGAGTTGCCAGTCTTTACTTAGGAGAAGACCATGCCTGCAATATTTGAAAGGGCATTATCAATGCAAAGATGCACAAAATTCACTCTAGTATGAGTTTGACATTAAATCAATCAGAAGTGCCAAAGGTAATATCAGGCATAATAAAAGTTAAATGTCAGATGGCTATAACCCAGCTTTAGTATTTCCTACTTTCAGCATCATTTTTTTTAAAAGATGAGAAGGCATTTTTTTTTTAAAGAAAATAGAAATTTGAAAGAAAGACCAAGTTCTTTAAGCAGACTCACAATCCAGGCAGGTAGAATTAAAGAAAAATTGATATAATTAAATAAAATATATTTAAAGCCAAAACTAAACCACATATGCTCCTTTTCCTATTTGAAAATGCAATCATAATGTTTTTTTCTTCTCATACAGCCTCAAAAGCAGAAGTATAATAGCTCTTGTCATAAATGCTTTATTCTTAAAAAAACCCCAACTTTCCACAAGTTAAAGAATATTTCCAATTCCCTTTATTACATATTGGAATAAAAGCAGACACTTTCAATTATCTTGGTTTCAGTAAGAAAGGTGAGAAAGATCAACCAACCACAATTTACTGATATGTTTCCAGCAGTTAAACAGCAGGATCAAGAAAATAGAAAATGATCAGCATTACTAAAAAATACTAAAGAAAAACTATATTATCCTTTTTTTTCCCCATTTACTATATGGAAATCTGTAGTAATTTGATGAGAAGTTGGACCATGTAGTTCAGTATTCTTAAGAAATGCTACTATGAACATACCTTGTAATTATAGAACTAAAAAAATATAACTATAAAATCAAATTCAAATTCCATAGGATATTTTTTTCTAAATAAAATAAATATACTTTATGTATTTGATTAAGTTAGAATGTTAAAATACTTATTTTGACAGAAATAAGAGGATGTTCTAATAGCTGCATCCCCAGACTTACAGAATTATAGCCAAGAACCTACTTTGACATGAGTGAAATTCTAGTGAGAGATTAATGCATAGAAAAAGGGAATTTAAAAAAAAAGGCTAGAACCTTAAGGCCCTTTCAAGTACAGCACTAAAGGAGGTAGTTAGGGAACTGAATTCAAAGGAACATGAGTTAGAAAGGATAACTATAAAATGCAATCCTTTTAGAGGAAATATAATCACAAGGGCACGGAGTAGGTGCAAAGGATCTAAAATCAAAACTGTAAGTTTGAGCAAAATTACTCACATCTTCAGCTTCCAGCTAAAGAAAATGATTTAAGTAGACTTCACTAAGAAAGAAACATCTGTGCAGCCAAATTACAGATCAAAGAATACCAGTTGTTATATATGCTGATAGAGGAAACTCTGTAAACAGCACAAGTCAAGTAAAAGGCCAAAAGTTCAATTTATAGAGAAACCTTTCCATGCATAACTGATTTATAAACACCAGACCTTTAAGAAACTTCTTTGACACAGAGCAATTCAAAATTACCCTTTTGCTACAAGCAAAAACAGTCACACATTCCTGCTGAAATGGAACATTCAGAATTCAGAAAGACCAGTGTACACTAGTAATTTCTTCTCAATTTACTGGTTTCTGAAATTCAGCCTTTGAGAAATGACAAGTGTCATAAAAAATGTAAGTGCAATATTGGCATTTGCTTCTGGATTATATTTGTTTATGTATGTTCATGCTGAGGGCAGTTTTTTCATTTATTCAACCAGCAAATAATCCCTTCGTACTTTTTGAATAGTTAGCATACATAACAAAATGGTACCTTTCAGTGGCTTTGTAAGTGACTAGGATGAAAAGTTCGAGCTGGGTTTTTTTTTTTAGTTTTGGGCTGGTTTTTAGGGAGGTCTTGTTGGAGTGTGTTTTTTGTTTTGTTTTGTGAAAATAATGCTGTCTGTAGAGTTGATAAGGCAAGAACTAAAAACTAATAAAGTATTTTGCTGTGGAAAATGACCCACATATTACCATTATCCCACTCCTTCACAGCATTCATGTGAGCAAATCACCTGACAATGGAATTATGAACCATTTTGATGTGTATAAACTACATGCCATTGCAACTCCATGAACACAGCTCAATTTTACCACCTTGATCTTTCACTAGGTTTTTCAGAAACATCAAGTAAGTATTACTGAGATTAGGCAAGTACTAGATTGGAATGCCAGTTTGTCCACCAAGTTACAGACTTTAAAGAGGGGTATGTAAAATATTTATTTTTGAAGCTTGCAATTTTATTTCTCCCACATTAATTAGTTAAATTAAAGCATTGACAGATTTCACAGAGGGATAGATAATCAAATTTTTTTTTCCATTGAAGAGACCTTAAAAACACAGACTATGTGTTTTATGTTTGGAACTTTTATGTTCTAAAAATTTGATTGCAATTAGAAACAAAATTCCAAATTCCTTTACCGTGTGTATCTAGATAAAAAGTGTTTTTGAGAACTTTGAAAGCTGTTGTTCAACATAAGGCCTTGGAAGAACTAATCACTGCCAGACTGGAAAAAAACCCCAGAAATATTCAACTATGTAAACCAATGATCATTAAAAGATGAATAAAATTTGGTTCCTTCTTTTGTAAAAGTCCGGATATTATAGCTCATTTTGGGATGAATAGGAATGCAGCTTCTGGCCTTCATCTTGGTTGTGCATCTCTTCAAGACTTCCAGTTTTTTAAGTTACTTGAAGTGTAATTTAGCTAGGTGCTTGAATTAAAAAAGTAAGATTTCAACTATTTCTGCTATGGAGGTGTACACGACTAAAATGAAAGTAAGTTATTTTCAGGAAATATGATTGATGTGATTGCTGGCATTTCAATCTTGCAGACTCCCTCAGAAGGAAAACTGGCTGATGTTATGTGAGGAAGGTTTGAGATATGACACTGATGTGGCCATATATGAGGTATATTATAGGTAGGAGGTTGTAGTACATCCTGACAAGATGCAGTTGTTTACTTACAAACTAAATAATGCGCATTGAAATCTTCAGTGGTAAGTTGCTATTAAAAAGAAAATTCTAAAGGGAGTGATTTAGATTTATTACTCAAAGCCCTTGAATATGATTAATTTGTGATGCATATTTTCTTTAGTGAAGCAGCCTTACTAAAGCAAAACTTCTACTAAGCCTTTCATTTAAATAAGAAGAACAAGTTCCCCAATAAATTAAAATTCAGCATCTTCAGTGAGCTAAATTTTGATCAAAGCAAATTGCAACTTCAGGAAATACTTGTAAAATTGCAACAGTCGGTATTTATCTTCTTAAATAGCATCTTAACTTATTAAGTACAAACATTTGAAACAGATTCCTAATGGTGGGCAGTTGAGACATCTCTTGTCTTGCAGTGCAAATGAAACTCTCTGTTCAGTTTCTTATCCATAGCATTTTTTGATGGCTCACATCCAAAAACTAGGTTTGGCTACCACTTGATTTACTTTTCTGAAAAAAGTAAATCTATTTAAATAAAATCTAGACTGGCAATAGCAGTAACATAATTCAATTAATAATTGGAAATGGCTATTCTAAATGCTCCCTCTGAGATGAGAAAGCCAATAAATGTAAATGAAACTGCCAAGAACTCACATTAAATTTGATTAGTTCCTCAAAATGAATATAACATTCAAAACACGAATGAAATTTATATATGTATATAGGGGGTTTAGAGAATAGAGGTTTTAAAAACATAATAATTTTTGTAATCTCTTTTAGTTTTCCCCCCTATTACGTATGGCAGAGATACACATGACAATAAAAACGATGAAATACAATCATTTTCTGCTTGAATTGATCCAGTCCCCTTGAAACTTTACAACAGCTAGATATATGAATAGACCTAAAGCTTGTATTGAGATTTCACAGTAAATAATTTCTAATACTCTCCCCCTCAAAATTAATAATATTTTCATAAAAATCATAATCTGAAATTTTACTTTTTTAAAATTATGTAAATGATTTTGGGTCCATCATAGTCCATCAGACACAAAAAGTGTCCCTGTCTACATTCAAAAGATGGCATTTTAATGGGATTATTTTCATATTTAATAAGTAAAAAAGATCACATTTTCACTTTGTTGTAGTGGATAATCTTAGATTTTGGAACTCAGACTTATGCTCTAATGAATAGTTAATGAATTTCAAAGCAGAATTATTGTTTCCCTGATGAAAAACAAATGAATACATGAATAAGAAGACTATCAAACAGCAGACAATAACTTCATAACCAGGGGACTCCCCTGGAATGTAAAGGAATGGTACATAAACTTGGCTATCCTATGGGAGAATGAGAAAATTTTTTCTCACACAGTTTCAAGAACAAATAGCAATAATTTCCCATTTTGAAGCTTTCTGGAAAATACATCTGCACAGCCACAAAACCTAGCCAGGAACATCTATCCAATTTCATAGAATCATACAATCATTAAGGTTGGAAAAGACCTCCAAGATAATCAAGCTCAGTCCTTCAAAAAGCTCTAAAATAAAACAATTTATGATTAGCTTTTGATAAAAGTAAAGGGCATTTTTCCTTCAGTGATGACATTTCATAAATAAATAGTTTGATTTTGAAACGTTAAAAGATTAGAGGAATTTATCAGGAATTTCTCCATTAAGTTGAGCCATCACACTAGTTGTCTAAATTAGGAACATAGATTACTTATACTTTATCTGTAGCCAAAATGGAGAAATTGGCATCTTTAGAACTGCTTCATAGGGTACCACATTTACCTTTTAAAGGCAAATTCTCTGTGCCACATGGAAATGTGCATTTATTTCTGTTCTCTTTGCCATTACTGTAACATACTGAAGAATTGCTATGAGTATGTGATAATTACTGCTGCATTCATCCATTTTAGTAAATTGTTTTATTTATCTTAAGGAAGTCACAAAGAAGCAGGACAATTATCCAGATTTTTTAAATAGCTAAACTATAGTATCTTTTACTCTATTGGAATTAGCATGCCATTGATAAATTATAATCAGGTATATATATATGTATATGATATATATTCAGATGAGTGCATTTGTGCACCCTGTAGAAGCTCATCATATGCAAATACATAGTATCTATTTAGAAACTTTTTAAATGCTTCCAAATACTTCTAAATAAATGTAAAATTTAAAGTCTGTGACAGAATCCTCTCATGTATTTTTACAATGCAAAACCAGGGATATTTGGTTTGTAATACATTTCGGTGCTTATTAGACCAAAATTTAACTCAAATTATTGAAAGTCTTAATTTTTCAGATACAAGAAATAAAATGAAGCTATAATATTAATTCCTTACAAGGTTGTTAAAAGGTTTCTATTTGATATCAGAAGTAGTGATTATAACCTGTTATGAGTTCCTATTCCTGCTCTTTATTAATGCTTTGGTTTTCTCTCTAGAAGTAAATTACATAGATGAATACAGCACATTTAAACCTGGAATTAGGTAACTCTTTATTGCAGCTTTAAATGGAAATTCTGCAGCTGTGAGTAGAAGTATGAATGTGGAACAGTAATTTTGTTACTTAATATTCTCACCTTCAAGTCTGCATAACCATGAAGCTATGCTGTTAATTTAGCAACAAAATGGAAGCAGGTGTATTTCAAATCAGTGCAAATTTACTGCAGTGACTCTAAACCACCAATGGCTGTATTAACAAACACGTGCCTATTTGTAATGGGTACTAATCTTTTCTTCAGTACAGCCTTTTCTGCAGGAAAGGACAAGATACTAAAGCATGGTGTAACCACAAGAGATGGGCCACATACCTTGCAGATGCTGTAGGAAGAGGGTTTATGGCAGTAATTTACTGCTAGATCTACTACTCCATTTTCAAGATGGGACTGAGCTGGTCACAGAGTAATTTATCATTTCCAGCCTCAATAGTTCCTTCTATATCACCAAGGAGCAGTATCCAGGACTCAGAGTATGACCACAATTCAGATTACTTGGCAAATCTTACAACAGCCCAGCTCTGCTGTAAGCCTTGTGGCAAAACCTTTGTCTAGTCTTTGCTCTTTTACTGTTTGTGAGTCAGGAGAGACTCAAAAATCACACTCTCATCACTGCTGCAATACAACTGTCATAAATTCACCTTTCACGTACCTATCATAAATTCAGACTTTTAAGATTTAAACATTTTCCTTTGCCTTGCTATATACCAAGGCATGTCTAGCTAAAACTAGCAAAGCAGGCTTTACTGCTGCATGAAAATTTGGTATGATCAGCTGCCAGAGAAAGCTATTATTCGCATCTTCTTAAATACATTATGTTCAGGCAATTTCAGAACAGAAAACTGAGTCCTGGGTACCAGGACAGTAATGCCTAGGGAACAGAATGTCATAAAATTTGACTATCATCATGAAACTAGTAATTTTTCTTTATAATTTTTAAGTTAAAAACGCAGAAAAAATACATTTCTTTTGTCCAACTATCAACAAAAGCCCTTTCTAGTTTCAGAGACAGGCAATAAGAGGCAATAAGAAAATATTTTTTATTTTGCGTTTTCTTCAGATCAACTGTAAGAGGTATTTCTCTATTATCCACTTAATAAACTGTCATGATGCTCACCACTCCAGCTTTCAGCTTACACTGAAGAGAACGTGACTGGGAAAACCTCTATTCTGTTATTCTTAGACCTTCCAAAGGAATATACTTCTTTTAGATTTAATCTTCCTTGTCCTTTAGTCTCCCTCTGGCCTCTAGACATCACTGTAAGCAATGTACTCTGTTTTTTTCAGTAACATACTCCCTGTACTCCTTTTCTTGTTTTACAGTAAAATTTCCTTTAGTATCTATATAATTTTTGCATTTTTTTTTGTCTAAATGAAATTGTTCTGAGTTACCGTTAGATTTGCTGTCAAGAAGGAAAAAAAAATGTTTTCATTAAAACCTCAAATTCAGAAATTCTAATTGTCTTTTCCTTTCTTTGTAAATCTAAATATAAACCAGGCAGGAAAGGCCAAGAATGACAGTGACAAGAAAAAAAATTGAACTATAAAAAGCCTGAAACCAGTTCTGACAGCTAAAATATGAAACAAACTTGTTGATAGATACTCTTTCTGCACAGTATGCTTTATCTATTGCATTTTCTCTGCTCTACACTGAGAGTGTAAAAACAGATCTAAAAAGTAGTCCATCATTTGGTAATGCTGCTAGGATAAAAAACCAAAAATAATACAATTGGCTTGCTTGATATGAAAATAAATACTTTTCAAAAAGCTATCTCTGTTTGATATTTGATGAGAAAAGACTTTCAGATGCAACTACCAGTCACACCTCATTTCAGCCATAAGTTGGGACAGGAATTTTTCAAGTGAACCTAGTATTTGGCTACTTCCAGTATCTTTGTTGAGCTTGGAACCATCTAGGGTCGTGCCATGATATCCAAGTACTTTTAAACTTTTCCATGCTGCTGGTTTCTACACCTCTGACCAACACAACACACTTTGCAGACAGTGATGTAGATAAAGGACAGGAAAATGCCTCATTATGCTGTGATTAGTGTAACCTATAGTACTTACAGTCATTTTGATCACCCTTTATGAATCAAATTGGTTTAAAATGATGATACTTAAGGGAAAAGGCCTAAATAACATTTTGACATTTGTGAAGTGATAAGGCTGCCTGCAAGGACTGGAAGGTATTTGAGCATGATTATGCATATGTGTCTGTCTGTGCTCAGATCTACTCTCTAGCAATGCTTGCATACTCACAAAAGAAGGTTCAAATGTTTTACAAACCCTATAGCTTCAATGAAAACCAAGATATGTGCTAGAGAACAGTTATCATAAAACAGAATTCTAATGCTTTCTAAGGAGGAAGAGGTAGATCATCATATCCCACTATACCCATTACTGATATTAGTGTTGTCAGGATCAGTACAAGTGTTCTTCATATATTAAACCAGTAAAATTTATGCTATTCGTATTCAGTTCAGTTTAGCAATGAATCTAATGTCTAACATCAGGAATCATGGACATGTAGGTTTTAGTGCAGGCTACCAGCTACAGTGCAGATGAGTTTCTGAAGAGAGGACCCTTCCTCTGATTGCTTTGCCTTGCTAAGCTCATTCATTCTATCCCTTCTTGTAGCAAAGTGTGCTTATTTATGCAGCTTTCTTATCTTTCCCTCACTGTACCAAATTTTAGTCAAAAGTGAAGTTGACAATACATCCCAAAAGCAATTAACCTAGGTGCAAATCATGTACTGATCTCCAATTTTTTGGTCCTGCTGCCCACATTTCATTCCAACCAATGTGTTATAGCTTAAAAAACCCCTTAAAGATTATAAATAAAACTACAATGGAAAGGACTGTATCTAATATGTTAGTAAGAACTAAGATTAGAAAGAAAAAGATGTATTGAATTTATATTAGATGACTTGTGACTAGACATAAAAAGGAAATATCTGAACTCTTCTAAGGCTTATTCCTCTCTGTGATCATTAAGTTCAAAACCAAATCAAGATCAACAAGTTCCTCTTTGACAGATGATATAATTAGCTCTGAAATAAAAATGAAGGAAATTCTACATTTTCTACAGTTAAATTATTTCCCTATTCCTCTATTCCTTTACTTAAAAGATTAGTGTATTTTTTGTTGATTAGTTGGTGTGAGGTGTTTCAAGGGGCTTTTGTTTTTTTGGGTTTTTTTAATTAGTTGGGGGTGGGGGCTTTTTTTGTTTAGTTTAGGTGCTATTTTTGGTTTTTGGTTTTTAACTGATAGATAGCATCCCTTGTTTTTCAACAGGTTGCTTCTCAGGGCCTCAAGACTGATATGAAATTCTCTTTGAGATTTTTTTCTTCAAGCTACACAGCACCAACTTCTTTCTTCCTCAGAAATAACTCTTCTGGATATCTAATCAGCCTCATGGATGTAGATTCTATCCAGTTGTTTACTGAACAATGGCACATCAAACAGGACTAAGCTCTTTGAAGATCACCTTGCCAGTGTGGAATAGGTGAAAAAATCTGCAGGGCCTACTCCCATTTACACATTCTAGCTGCATATTTGATTTTCTTGTTTCACAAGACTCTCTTGACCTTTGATCAAAATGCTTTCTAACTCTTTTTCTGGGGATACCTTTAAGTATTACTTTTAATTTCTTAGAGGTTTGAAAATTGACCCCTAGAAGTCAATTTGATTTTGCATTGCTGTTGTCTTTCCTTATAACTTTGGAACATGGAATGTTTTCATTTAAAATAATTTTAAGATTTCTTTTCACCTTCACATTCTAAGTTCTTCCCCACTGATTAGCAACATTTCTCACATTACTTTTTCAACACTGTGTCATCCTTACAATCTCTTTGTCTTTTGTGCAATCTTGATATTCTCTCTTTTTTCCCCTAATAGATGTCTGTCTCTGTAGTTAAAAGTCTTTTGAACTTGAAAGGAACAAGAGGCCCCCAAATATTCCAAAATGTTGTCACTAGGCCCTGTGCATTAGATGATTCATTTTCTTTATCAAAAGCCTAATCTGTTTTAATTTTTTGGTTTGGTGGTGAACATTGCCACAAATGTTGTTTGCCCTTTCTTAAATACCCATGAAATACAAATAATATTATATTTGGAATATCAGAGTAGTTATATATCTTTCAGATGTATCCATTTCTGCCTGTATATTGAGGTTTTTTTCTTCATTCTATTTTTGTGAGTTAATTTTTACCACAGATAATTTCATGTCTTTCATAGAATATGTTTTGATTTCTACCACTCTTACTTCTGGAATTTACATTATGTATTCTGAATTTTTAAGCATTTCTATCTATACTTCTTAAACTTCATAACACAGACATACTTACATACTTTCTGAACTTTGAGCAAAGCCACATTGTTATACAGAATTCAAATAAAAGTCCTATATATACTGATGATATTTTTCTACAGCCAGAATGATGGCTTCTTATGTTTGTGTCTTGGTTTGCTGAATTTAATGCTGTCAGACACTGTGAAATTTAAACTCATCATTAGCCACAATGAGGATAGGAATTTAAATTCACAATGTAGGCTGAAAGCTGCAGGCCATATTCTTTTGGTTGAAATATTTTTTTTCTGGAGTTGCTTCCTGTGTGCGAAACTATTCCTAGCTTATAGAAGTCTGCTATGAATAAGATTTGAAATGTATTGCAGAGAAGACATTATTGGAATCTGTTTTTCACAGCTTTGCCTGCATACCTGCTTTATGAACAAGTCTAGGGAAAATAGTGAAGTCCAAGATGTTAACTACCAAGATGATAACTTTTCCTCTGACTAAAGCTTTGTATCAAACTGTGACTGCCATGGACTCAAACAGCACCTTCATGAGAGGCCTTCTGCTACTTTCCACCTAAATTTAGGGTCAGTTCATGCAAGTTTGTAAAGTATGATGTATGTCATAACAAATGCCTGTGTAATCTCACCATGCAGTTTCTGTTACTAAATACAGTAGCTTGTGCATAAAGTCAGGATAAAAGTTTGCCTAAGGTTGGATGAAAAAATAAAAAAGCCACTTTTTAGGAGTTTCTAATATAATTCAGAGAAAATGAAGTGCAGCTCTGACATGTATTACATGTCTTACAGTAAGAGGTACATCGGTATATTTGTAGTGAAAAGTCAGATGCCTACAGTATCTCCCAAAAATGTAACAGTATTTCTCCTATTCTGAAAGCTTTACAAATTGAAACCCAAATTATTTCATCTTCTAGCACCCAATGAGAATACTGCTCCAGGACAAAGAAAAATATTTTTGGCCTGTAGTGTCACCATTATAGCATGAGTATTTGGAACCAAGTGCCCTTTTTTATTGAACTGAAATCCTGTAGTGTTCTGCAGCCTGACCCTTATCTCCAACAACAGATTTTGTTTTTTACAGACATAAATAAACCACAAGCAAGTTCTTTAAGGCAAAAAAGAATAAAGGAAAATAGGAACGTTGGAGCTGTTTTATGATTCACCTTTCCCTCCTGTGAATAGCTATATCTTAAAAATAGAAATGGGTCTGGCTGCTGCAATTTAAATGTGCATTTTCAAAATTACAAAGCCTGAGGGCATGTGAGTGTCAGACTTAGCTCAGGTTTAACAGTTAGAATGTTGCAGCAAAAGCTGAACCCAATTAATACCTGGTTCTTGCATTAAAACCTTGTGAATGTTTAGTGTGTGTTTTCCAAAGAAGTTGTTTTGGTTTGATTTAAGAATTAGCTTACTAAAAGTGGGGCAACTTTCCACTGAGCTTTGACCCTTCCCTAGGTCATGTGGATTTGCCTGGTATCATGCAATTCAGATGCCTCAAACCAGAACTATTTTAAATTGCATCTGTAGACTTTACACAGCCCTTCAACAGGAAGAGTAAAGTATGATTAGGAATATGATGCCAAATCATTGGCAGTTTTTCCTAAAAGTGTTAATTCTTACATTGGCCACAAATATCCAGTAGCTTAGTCTTGGGTGTTCAAGGCTTAACCTGAAATCAGATTCACTTGGTAAGTTTGGACCAGCCTCTGGATTGATGCTGCTCTGTACCAGAACAGGGAAAACTATCTCCACTAACCTTGAAAAAGTGCTGGCTGCATTCTGCAAGGGAACAGCTCAGACAAGAACAGAATCAGCTTTAAAAAAATAAAGCCTATTTAATAGATTTAAATAGATTACAGCCCAGAAGGAGAGGAAAGCATTAAAATAGGTCTTCCCTTGTAACTGATGCTATCATGAAAAAAAGGGGAAAAAAAAGTAGATTATTTAAGGAAAGTTATTCAGCAAGTATGGATTATAAGGTTGACTGTCTAGGTAGGAGATGATTTTCTTCTATCTCTATTTTGAAGGAGTGTTATTTAGCTGTTTGGGATTTTCTTCTTTTTCCTTTTCTTTTCCTTTCTTCTGCCTGACTATATGCTGGCTCCTTCTATGTCTCAGCCTACAGAACGGCCCAGATTAATATTTTTCACTGAAATGGTTGTAGAGGAATTGGACACATTTTCCTGCTCCTACAGAACTGTTTGCACATTTGTCTGCTTTTTGGTTAATTCCCTTTTCAGAAAACATTCTTTCACCAAGACTTATTTCACTTTACATATGTTTCTGAGACCAATTCTTCTTTTCCTTCCACAAATTTTTAAATAAAAAAATTTTTCTTTTGCCAATAAATTGGTATTATCCTTAGGTTAATGTATTCCTCCAGCAATCTACACAGTCACCTTCAGGCTGGTGTAAGTACACACTGCTTGATATCTGAGCTGGTTGGATGCATTCTACCCTATAATAGAAGATATATTTAGTCAATGTCCTGGATAAGAAATGTATGTATTTATTTAAATAGTTAGTTCTTGACTTTTTCTCACCATTTGTAGCTTGCCCATAAAGCTTTCAGTTCATAGACAGGTTGGAGTCATATATATATATATATATATATATATCTTTTGATTGTAATCAGCTCTGTAGTTGTACCTCCAGAGTCATGCCCTGACAGGTTGTTTTGTCAAAGTGGTTAGACTACCACAATAATATCTTTCAGTCAGAGCTCCCTTAAAGGCAAGAATAGACATTAAGTGCTTTCTTGAGACCTAAATAAACTTATCAGAAACCTTATTCATCACTGGAGCACATACTAATGCAGTCATTACTCAGGAAACACAGAAATCTTGTGTGTGTGATGCATTTTTGTTACTGAGAGATAATGATAAAAGAATTTGGGTTCATTCAGTGTTCAGGATACCAAGAATTTGTCATATCTGCTTAAAGGCTTAAATTTTAGTGCAACATCAAATACAGTAGTTTTACTGTGGTCAGATAATTTGGTTCCACAAGCCACCTTAAAAATGATTAAGTGCTTCCCGTTCATCTTATGCCACTTCACTCTCCAAACTCTATCTGTCCTGAAGGACAATCCACCCACTGAACATGACAAATACAAGATCTTCTTTCCCATTCATAGTAAAATTCCTATTCAGTCTCTCAATGCACTAGATATAACCTACTGTAATAATCACGTACATCAAATAATAAGCTTTTTTCTACATTTCAGTACTACTTATAAATATTTTATTTCTACTTCTCCAACCTAATTTGCAATTCACATATATTTCCTCATAATTCTGTCATATATCCTTTTTATAGCCATAAGCCATTTTTCTATTTTATCATTTCCTTTTAACTACCCTGGAAGACCTTTCTATATTTCAATTACCTGCAGACTCCCAGTCCTGCAGCATAATCTTAAAATCAAAACTGAAGTATTGATGCACTCCTCTACATATTAATTCTGATTGTTGTTAGAATATTATGAGAATATAACTATGCTGGAACCTTCTGAAGCTTCCTTGAAACATCAAGGCTCTCATCTTTCATCTGGTGAAGTCAATGACTGATCAAAAGCCTGACTGAACCCAATGTAAGCATATACTTCAGTGCAATGAAAAAGACTCTTGCAGCCCTTCACATTTTTTCCTGACACTGTTTTGGTGTCAAAGTAGTTTTGCCCTATATACATCCTGCTATTAATCTGAGAAAGTTACCAAAGCATGTATTCTACTGTCCTTTTTCAACTTCCATTTTTCTATATGATTCTGCTATTTGACAAAGAAGGGTCTTAGGAAGTCCCAATGACCACCAAATTTTTTTTGTGCCTCTTTGTTTCTCCTGGTACTGTTAGCAACAATGTCCAAACCTTTGTACAACTATAATTCCTCCAGTGAGAACTATTTTTATGTTTGAAATATGGGAAAAAAGTGATCTTCAACCAATTACATCAGATCATACAAAACAGATGTGGGACTTCATGTACCTGAAAAATTTTTCCAAAAATTATGAAGCAGTTGAACTCTACAGAACTGAAATCTCGGTAAAACTATGACTGACAAGTTTTTAAATAGCTCCTTATTTCTTTTTAAAGAAAAAGGTATTACTGTTGTCATGTTAATTATCATAATAAAAAAAAAATCAGTTCTATCTATAAAGGAATTCAGGTGCTGTGCTAAAGCAGACTATACCACCCAGATATGCAGCAGTGGGAAAGAAAATAATCCAGCAATTAAGAAAGTAGTAGAAAACAAGATTATTTAGATTTCCTTAAAGGTGATATTTTCCAAACAATTTAGACTGGGTTATTTAGAAAAAATTATATAGATGATTTCCTGCATGTAGAAAACATAATTGGATTTGACTTCAGTACAGTAATGGCTTCTGATTGACAACCTATCTCATTTAATTTGCAAATCTAGTTTTGCATTGCCTTTTTAAAGCATGATTAATAAACATAAAAAGCCACACATGCAAGTATAAACTTATTTAGAAGCTATGTAAACCTGCAACAAAAAAAATTAGAGTATAGTTTTTATGGGTCTTAGAAGAAGGGTCAGAGATAAAATCACGTTTAAATAAAGAATGTTATAGGAAAGTGCAGGAATTTTATGGATCAAAGGAACATGTAGGAAACAAAATTAGAGTAAAATTACTGTCTTGTCCTCTTTGAAATCATAGGGAGAGAAATACTCTTTTCAAAAAGAAAAGATGTTTGTAAAATTTGGATAGAAAAGTACAAGTTGAATGGGAAAGAAGTGAATTTCTGATAATGTGGATTTAGCCTTAAGCAAGAAAGCCACCTCACAAGACCAAGGGGAAAAAAATCTCATTTACATTGTCAAAAAAAGTAGGTGCAGTTTGACTAAAACAAGGTGAGTTCCAGGTTCCTTCATCCTTCTTACACAGCTACTAACTATGAGTTTGCTTTAAGAAAAAAAAACCAAAACCCCAAACTATACCAACAGAGCCATCCAGTGAAGGCTTTTATGCAACTTTATTTCACAGCATTGTCTCAGAAAAATGTACACTGACCTAAGGGATTCTTAATCTTTCTCAAAAGTGCTCTGGCAGGATAAAGCTGCCTCATGATATGTGCTTGTACTCTCATGAACAAAGTACAGTACAGTTCAGCTACAAGAGTTATCTTACAGAGATTGTATTCCAGTTAAAAGAAAAAATAAAATAAAGGGTAGAAAATTTTGAATTAAGATTTAAATAAGAGCAGTAAAAATCAAACAGATACCCTTGTTCTGTAGCTGCAGAGAGACAGAAGACTCTGTGATGCTATAGGTGCTATCCATTGGAACAGCAGGGTGATTATAAAACATGGAGAAAGGTTTAACCATGTGCAGGAAGGAACCTGTGAGCCCACCAGAAAATGTGTTTCTTGTTATTGCTTGTTTCCCCAGTTCTTTAACAATATGCTCACTTCATCAAGCTTTTCTCTTTCCTCCCTCCACAGCTCTATGAAACGTTTTAGACTTGGTGCCAGGAGGCATCTCTGTGCAAAAGGACAATAGACAGCTGCAGTTCCAGCAGCTCTCTCCAACAAAATTTGAATCCCTTTTTCTTTCCTTGAGTAATAAAGCAGACAAGAGCTAATGCAGTTAAAAGAAAAAAGCAAAATTAGCAATGTAAGGAAGAATAAGAAATTTAAACTAAACCAGCCAATTGCCTAATTTTAAAGTGAGAGATTCTTAATATACAAATATATAACTGCGATATCTCTAAACAAAAAGTACTACTTCTGATTCTATATTTTTCTTATCTGGGAAATAAATTGATATCTGGATTACTACCCTGTTTCTACTGTACCCTTCTTCTTGGAATAGGCTGCCTATATAGAAATTTACAAATAAAAATGTTACAAAAAGTAATCAGCGAGAAGCTGTCAACTCAATCTTTCAAGTTTTCATTAATCAAGAACTTCTTAGACTGACTTATGATAGATTGCTTTTAAAAGCCGAGCATTAAAAACATCTTCTGAATGGGGGAAAAATAATATACAAAAAATCCCACATTGTTGTGGTAGTTTACAAATGCCCATGGGCATACTTTGAAAATTAATTACCAAAATAAATCATTTATTGGACATATTTTCAGTGAAGTGCTTCCAAAGAGACAATACTGATTGCTACAGAAAAAAAGAAAATAATTTCATTGTAGTTCCATCCTTAAATAAATACATGTGAGAGCTTTATCTCCAAATAAGCACATCCCATTTTCCCTTTTTTGCATTCAACTTCTGTTTTATTTCTTTTTCCATAATTCCTTTCCTTTATCCACCCCAAGGCACCATGGAAATAAAAAACAGAAGCTTGAGAAAAATAAACTAAAGAAAAAAAGTTCTGGTTGATGTTTGACATTATGATTTCCTGCCAGGTTTCATCAGTCATATCATGCCATGTGGAGTAATACAGTCTGATTGATGCTGCTCACAGGGACTCATCACCTCTCATGTGTTTGCTGAAGAATTTAAAGGTATCACACAATCTTTGGATAAAATTAATTCTTATGGCACCAAATGTTTGATTAAAAAATAATGCTCGGGACATCTAAAATTTATGAATGCATTTCTCAGTGTCAGGAATCTAATTCATAGCACCATTTGTAAGATGTTTTATTATTTAACTTATGATGGATGCTTTGAATTCTCCTGTGTCAATTGTGCATTAAATAAGTTTTCTCGGTCTGTAGTACTATGACCAAGTTTTAGCCTTAGCAGGATTCAGCATGACTCTCTTTTTCCATGTTATTCATGATGGATCCCTGTTTTCCTGCAGATTGCTGAACACCCCACTGCCCATGGAAAGCAGTGAATTAATTCCTTGTTTTGCTTTTTTTGTGTGTATGACTTTTGCTTTACCTAATGAACTGTCTTTATCTCCACCCATGAGTTTTTTTTTTTTATTTTCACTCTTCCAATACTCTCCCCCATCCACACTGGTGGAGGAGTGGTTGTGTAAGATTCAATTGCTGGCTGTGGTGAAATCATAACAGCAACCTTTATTTAATTATAAACTAATACAGCCAAATCAAGGCAAGGTTTTTCTGCTGAGCCTCATGAAATCTTAATTCATATGGAAGTTAGACTTGATATTTTGTATACAGAAAAAAAAAGGTCCCCATATAGAATATTTTTTATCATTTCCAAGGAGCATTACCTAAACAGATGGCAAACACATCAAAAAACAATGCTTAGTGGTAACAAATAAAAGCCAAAACAGAGTGGTAAGTGTGTGTACCACAGTTGGTCCTGCAGAGTTTAGATTCAAAGTCTACCCTTAGAAGAATTGATATTTAGATAATGCAGTATCTTCTGGCTGGTTAAACAGTCACTGATAATGAGAAGACATTTTCTTCTCCGGTGGATTACAATTTTGTAGAAGATTGATAGTTTAATTACTACTAGAGATATTTAAAAATATATGTTTGCATCCATTTAGAGTCTTAATTATTAGCATACCTGTTACTTTCAGTCTGTCTGCTCCGATGACAATCTCATCTTCATCTGCAGAAAACAAAACTTTTCCACTGTCACTTGCTCTCACTTCAAATCTCTTACACTGAGCTTCCACAGCATCAGCTCCTGAAATCAAGGAAGTGAACATCACATCTAAGGTATTTTGTAAGAAGTAATCATTGGTATAAAATGGAATATCCAAAACATATCGAATACATGACACTTTACTAAGATATTTGGCTTCCTGTAAGCCTGAAAGATAATTTGCATTATAAAACACAGGTAAAATAGTTTACAGAAATAACTGAAAACCATCTATTTCATCATTATGTGGAAACCAACACTAAAATTTAGAATGTACTTAAATACCGAGATCTTGAAATGCCAATTCAGACAGAGCTTTCTGGGGTTTGTTCAGTTTAAATTGCAGTTTCTTGTCAATGAAAAAATAAAGATAACACATGACCCTATTCCATCAAGACATACAAATCAACACAGCAGAAAAGGGTATTTTTTCACTCAGTTCTACTGTAAACTTAGACAACAGAATAAGCAAAAAAACCACAACAAAACAGCAAAACAAACAAAAAAAATGAACTAAGATATCAAAACTTTTTTTATGAAACAATATTCTCAAATGTCTCAAAACTCAAAAAACTCTAAAATAATTCTTAAATGGGACAGATGTATGGAATTGATCTAACTTCAATGAAGAAAGCTTGCAGGTATTGAGACTTTTAAATTTACTGTGCTTTTCAATTTACAGGTCTGATTCTTACTCTCCAGTGTTTCGTGTACTAAATTCTTTCTGAAAGTTTTATTTTATTAATAAATGAGAGCAAACATCACTTCTAAAAATGCTGTTGAAAAGGTCAACTGAATGTGGCACAACAAGATATAAAGCAAGATACATTATTTCAGGGAATAATCATCAGAAATTTTTGCTGTCCCTAATTAGACTTGAAATGCATTCCTGAAATAAATCTATATGCATAAAAATTATGTGGAAGGCATTATGGACAAAGAAATTTATATATATTATTTCAGTTTAATAATCTGGTTTAAAAGTTTGTAAAAAACTCCTACCTCCACAATATGTAAGTTTTTAGTTTAACATGCAACAGATGAACTTATGTTTGTACTGTAAAAAATTCTGGCGATTTCTGATTCACAAAGAAAAAAGAAAATGAAAATGAATTATCAAAATAATTGTGATGATGTACTTTGTTGAATTTAGATATGTTTTTCCTGTAAATGTGTAAAATGGTATTTTATTCCCCTTCCCCCCCGCTGAAGTTTTTTTAATATATTTTTATTTAGGTTGTTGACTTTGTTTTGAAAAAAATAAAAAATCTTTGTAAAAACAGATGGGGCAGGTTTCATATTTCAGAGTAGATGTTTGGGGACCCCCTTGTCCTGCAACCATACTTATGGTTCAGGAAACCAAAGGATAATTACAAATAACTTAATACTAAATAGTTTCATCATTTTTTAAGAGCTGATGATAGCTTAGCCACCTAGAAGTGAGTGTCATTACAAGTACTGTGATGTTACTAATTTACACCCATCAAAGTTGTTAGCTCTGTAAGGAAAAGAAATTAAAAGAAAACGTGTCAGAAATCAAGAAGAGAAAAGACCTGCCACATTCTTACTCATTATATATCAGTGTAAGTGACAGCCCATGTTTCAATAATGGCTTTTAAAAACTTTTGATGTATTTAGTGTAATATAGGATTTAATGAAAAATGACTTAAATAACAATGATCTGGAACTCTGACTAAGAAATGCATATATTTCAGATGTTATTTGTACTGCTTCAGAATCACATTATATAAAAGTACACCTAGAATTCAAGTAGTCCGAAATATCATTACAGGAAGTAAATAAATTTTAATGTTAAATAAATGGGCTTTTACTTCATGTTTCATTGAGGACTTAATAGTGTATTACTTGGTATTACTTACTTGTTGCTGAAATGGTAGTTAGTGTGTTCAAGGCACTTGAGAGATTACTAAAAAACATATTAATGGTAAATGTTTTTGACATATAACCAGGTGTGAATGTTATAAAACTGGTTTTGAAAAGTTAAACTGCCTATGGAGTAATCAGTGCTATCAAAATGGAATTCTGTTTCATTGCATTTTCATTTCCCAGTTGAAATAGGAACAAGCAGTTACATTTGCAATGTATTAGGGTATTATCTTCTTAGCTGTAAAGCAAATTGCTGTGTTCCAAAAACACTCTACAAACATGCACATCTCACAAAATGTCTGAATCTTTAATAGTACTACTAATAAAAACGATGCATCAAGTCTCAGAATACTATGCATGAACAAAGGAAATATTTTGAAATTCTAATCTCAAACTTGTAGAGCAGTCACTATTTTCAGCAAATCATATCTGCTTCGAATAATGCATACTTCAGTCCAGAGAATCATGTATGAAAATGTATCTTCTAAATTCTGTTTGGGAAGGTAATTTCCATCAAACACATGGCTACCTGAAAAGCTGTTTGGCTTTGCTACTTTTTTTTATATTGCTACTCTACTTCATACTAGACATGGTGTTGGCTCCATAATAGCTTTAATCAGGTTCAAGAGATGTCTATGACAAACTCTTTTCTCAAGTTCAGGAAAACTATGTATTTGTCAATTCAGTTTCATAATTCTCAAATTATTATGTTTTTGTGAAATTCCTTTCATTTAATGTATACAGATGAAAAATACGTCTCATCTTCATATGCACATGGTATATAATGATGGTTTATAAAACATGCCTGTTGCACAGCAGTTGTATAATTGAAACTGTCATTAAACCAACTACATTTAGATGGTACAAAGCCTAAAGTTGTTCATTTTGTATTGAAGATGCATTAAATGAAAACGTTGGGCGATACATGCAGTAAAAATACAGAAAATTATGGTTCTGTAATCCCGATTAACAGTAATAGAGATTAAATTTCAGGATAAAAATTATCTGCTTTGTATTTGTAGAGAGTTTGGCTTACTAATTAAGAAATAAAATAATAGCAAAATGAAGAATGCCTGTTCTAACATTTTGCATTTAAAAGTCAATGATTACTTACAGTACTTCATCATAATTCAGAAAAACTGATTAGGACCATTATTTCTGTGATAATAAATAGTTACAAGAACTCTCCAGTCTTACAAGATTTAGATATGATTACAAACACTCGCATGTGTTTGTAAAAACACAACATCAGTTGTGTCTGATTTCTCGATCACCTTCCACATCCACTCCACAAACAACAAATTTGGACACAGAAAAAGATTTTAAAAAATCAACAACCTTAGTTTAAATATAGGGAGTAGAATTCAAATGGAACTACCACCAATTACCTTGTAAATAGGAAACATAATAAAGTTCAATATACTTCTGGTTCTTCTATGAAAAATGGGCTATTTAAACATTTATTAAATGAAGAGTTTTATGCAGAGTCTTCATGACAAAAAAGTTACTTTTATGAGAATGTGTTCATGCTTCTGAGATTGGAGATTAAAGATGTAAAACATTTTTAATTAATATTCAACACTCATCTGGGTCTATGATGAAATTTTGAGAAGTATACACCTAGATATTTTTTCAAATATTCATAGTAAAGTTAGACATTATGGTATTTTGGCCAACAGAGATCTTAAAATTTTTTCATTGAATGCAAGAGCAATTGTGCAAATGAAGAGAAAAGTTGATCTTCAAGGTCTCCTACTTTGAATAAGATAGAAGCTGGAGCAGATGCTAGATGAGAAGCAACAAAGCACACATTTGTTACCTTTTCTGAAAGTGAACAATAACAGCTGTCAACATAAATTATCAGCATAGGAATAAGCCACACATTATTATGAGAGGAAACTCAGAAGAACCATCTGAATCAGGCAGGACATGTCCTTCATCAGGACCTACAGACCCAGTAATACCCATGAATGATTAGTGATATTACATGTTTAGGACTTTGTCAGATGAAATCTGACAGAAAAGTTCTGCACTCTCAGGCAGATTTTACTTCTAGGAACTTTGTAGAATCATGGAATCATTGTGGTTGTAAAAGAACTCTAAGATCATTGCATCCAACATTAACTGGGCTCTGTCAAGTCCACCATTGACACAGTATATAAGTTTCACTGAAAAACACAGCTGAAATACTGTCTGTCACCTCTGCAATAGATAGAATATATCCCTCCTGCAGTCTGTGCTCCTGGTGCATCTTGGCAGTGGAACCCCAGCCATGAAAATAAAATGTGCAAGTAGCATGCAAGTTGCAGCAGGCAGCACTCTCCATCCTACTTCTATATGAGGCCACAACAACTCAAGAGCAATTCTGTGCTTTCCTGCCAGCTATCCCTAACATATGGTAATTTCCATGACACTCAGAAATTACGTGGCTGAACAGACCTTGGGTCTGATCAGGTACAGCTGTTCGTAATTCCATCATCTGTGAACAATACACATGGGTGAATGAAAGTAAAATGTGATTCCTTGCTTCTTGAAGGTTGTTTTGAGCTTTAAATCAACACATTTATCTTGTTTCTGTAATGGTTAAAATTACGTGTATTATCTGTCATTTTAGCTACAATATCTTAATTGCTTATATGGGTCCTTAGATAAGAAATCCAAGCATGACACAGGAAGTTATGTCAGGCACCAAAATTTAGGTGTAAGACTTCACACTGTATGTTTAGCTCTACTAATAATCCCATTAAGTTTAATTTACTCAAAACATGATCTATATTCTTGAACAAGGCTTGCAGCAAGTAAAATGACTTTTGTATTAGACTGTTTTTTCTCAAAATACTAAAAATGTGTTATAAGCATAAAAAAATATAATAAACATGTATGAATAGCAAATTAATATGCATGGCTTATGTAAAAAGATAATTTTAAAATTAGATTGTTGCATAAATTACTTAAAATATAAAATAAATAATATTTTAAATTATAAAGAAAAATATATTATATATACGTTATTTTTCTATGAATTACATTATCTTTCCCGACACTTTTCTGTTATTGCACAGGAATTCTTCCTTGTGATATCAGTAAAGAGCCACAATATGTTAGCTTATTTTTATAGCTGCATTTATCAACTTAGCTTTCATTGACAAGCTGAAAAGTCCAGCTCATGCAACTGCATTATTTATAACTCTAACATATTTTGTGCACACAAAATGTGAATGGGAGTAGAAAGCTTATCAGTTTTTCTTATTCATGATGAATGCAACCTGAATACTACTAAATCCAAAGAGAATTTCCCAAGTGTTCAGTCTTATCTTTAGCCCTGTAATTTTTAGCTTTCTGTGATGTGATTCGTTTTTACGATATAAATAATTTACAAAGCCAAACATGCACCTTTTGGAGGTGCTTACTGAAGCAGTCTGGGCACTACTTTTCCATATAAAATTAGTGGGAATATTTCCATTGTCTCTGTTAGCTGAGGTAGGCTGCAAGGTTATAATTTTGCTGTTTGATCACTATGGTTTATGAAAATACTGAGTTGTTTCTAAGTAGCTGCACATTCCACTGACGAGAAAAGTGAGTTAAAAACAGGCAGAACAATTAATAGTGAGATATTTGATTACCTGCTGTACTTGATGAACACCACATTTAAATGAAATAGCAAGAGCACACAGAAATTATAAGGGGAGTTGTGAAATGTCTTCATTACGTAGATGAAACCCAAAGACAAAACAAGACTATTGAATTTTTGCTTGGGAAATATAACATCTTACAGATCATAAGGTCAATCATTCCTTGCTAAACCTGTTACTATTTATCATTATATATTTCCTTTATGTCAGATTTCTAGTCAGCCTACTCTATTGAATGTTCTACCATTTTACCAGAAATTCTACTGAAAATTCACTGATATATAAATCTCTGCATCTCTGCTTTATTCTTTTCTTAAAAACAAATCCAATGTTTGACTTATTTGCATCTTTGGAGGCCTAATCTCTCATCTGCATGCTGTCTAAAATACCTGCTAGTAGTACAAGGACCTTTATGCATCTTGCTTTATCGCTCTGAGGTAACTGGACTGCAAATTAAACTGGATGAAGTGAAATACAATCATTTAATCCAATGGCTCCTTACAATTCCTCTTACTCATTTATCCTGTGACATTTTGAAAATAACTGTTATGGCTCTTACTTTGTGAGGATTTAAAAAGAAAAGCATTTCAGTTTTGTCTTTCTTACTCTCTGTAAGCATTAGGTAGTTATTTTGAGACTTTTTTATACTCTGCAGGCATTTGGAACATTTTTTGGTGCTTTATTAACGTAAATTAAAAGCCTGCATATATTTTTTGCTCATATTCACAGAATCACAGAATCATGCAGGTTGGAAAGACCTCCAAAATCATGGAATCCAACCTTTGACCAATCTCCATCTTGTCAATGTATTCTCTATGTCCCTTTGTTATCAAGAGGTTTTTGGCTTTGCATCTTCCTTCCCCACCCCCCCCGCCGAATTTATGAAAAAGATACAAATTGTTCTTCCAGATGCTTTTGGCAATTTCCCATAGACTTTAAATAAAATCTGTTGTGACTCAAAAATATTGTATAATATTACTCACAAGGTAGTGAATTAGACCATTATAATTCCTCTGAGTGCAAATCAAAGTTTTTTGAGATAAAGAACTGAATTAATCACATTTTGAGAGAGAAGACCTAAACAAAGGACACAAGCTACCAGAGTACTTGGAAACCTTCTTGAAAAAAGAAATGTCAAAAACCCCTATTTTACATTTTTATAATATTAATTCAATACCAAAAGCAACTATATAAGGAAGACTAAAAATGTCTAATTTTTACAAACTGACTATTTTCTAATTATCTGCTTTAGCTTGAGAGCACAAATATCCTGAAGCTATCTGTGTAAACTGTCTTAACATTTCATATAATCAGACTTTATCTGAGAAAGATTTAATGAAAGAATGTACAAAACACTAAAAGATAAATGACTCATCCACCAAAAGTAGTACCACTGGTAATAAACAAGAGAAAAAAATATAGCCTGATGACCAGAAAATGATAATTCTAAACCCTTCTGCTACTTGGTAGATCAGAGAAATGCATTTGCAAATTTCTGTGCAACTAACATGATGATGGCATAAGATGATGAGGGCGTAACCCAGCTCTCAGGATTTATGCATTATCCATTTAGGAAATTACTTACCTCCTTGCCCTTGACAGTGGGACAAGGGCCAGAAAGCTGCAGAAGCAGGACAAAAGCATATTTGATCTCAGCTTCTGGAAGTGTCTCTTTTGATTAATGTTCTCAGTGGAGTTCATTGTTGACTTCTAACACATAAGATGCAATTCAATTCACCAGTGAAGACATCTACATCATCCAGTTACCCTGCTGACACTGAAATTCTGTGTCTTTGTGATTTGAACCACTGCCAGATTGTCTAACTCTGAAATACTCCACTTATGGAGCACTTCACTGATGAGAAATCTGAAGTGTCCTTAAAAGAGTGCACGATATTGTATCTGGAAAGAAACATAACCTAGATGCAGATGGATGTGCAAATTCAGAGACAAGACCTGCATGACAGGTGGAATTTTTATCTGGACTAGCTGAAATTTTTCCCATCAGAAATATGGCAAGCCAACCAGAATCACTCAACTAGAGAAAAAGAAATGTGCTAAATTAGCACCTGGCTCCTTCTTCTGCACCAGCAACAAAATGGGTAGAAATCTTTAAGTATGTGAAAACTTTGAGGTTGAAACAAGTCCATATGCCTTGGGAATATATATGATAAAAGAGCAACAAAACAACTTCTGCAAGCAAAATATCTGTGCAGAATAATGCATGAGCAAAATAATGAAGTTTTGGAACCCTAATGTTGTAATATTTGGAACCCTAACTTATTTTAAAGGCAAGGTAGTCCTTAATTTTGATTTGGAAAAAATGCTCACTCTGTATTATTTTGATGTCTAAGTCATGTTAGGGATTCAGTGAATGATAACTATTCCGAGTGACTAATTAATTTCAGATTTATGGAATGCTTTTCTTCACAGGAAGAAATCTAGTTAAATTTAAAAATATTCAGCTGATCATTAATTCAATGCCATCTGTTCATAATTCAGTTACAACTACAATATTTATCACTCTAAGAATAGCCTAAGGAAAAATGAGTTATTTTCAGAGACATATTTATGTATTAAAGAAATTTTGAAAAGTATAATAAATATACCTTTAACTATACTGTACATGCTTGAGACAAATTACATCAAGACAGCCCTGCCCATCTACAAATAGCACAATTAAACATGTCTAGTGTTGGCATAGTATAAAACTTTAAACTTAATCCTGGTCTAAATGGAGATAAAAAAAAGGCAAATAAAAAATTTCATTTATAAATAAGGAAAGAAAAGCAGTAGTGTTCTAGCTGCAGTTATTAATTGCTATTCTCCAATGTATTTTTAAAGTAAATGTACACTGTTACATTTAAATTTGTTTTGGAACTATATTTTTAAAAGGACTTGGAGCAGTGCAATAAATAGAAATTAAATTTCAATATTGATGTTTTTAGAAAACAATATTAACTGCAACATAACATTAAGATTAAATTTCTGATAGTCTGAAGATATATGAGGGTAAATTCCATAAAACTGAAATATTTTAATGACTTATTTTTTTAATACTAGTCATCTAATTTATATGAACCAGAACTTGCTATCTAGGAGGTTTACAAACTTGTATGGACAAATGATTTTCATGGGCAAACACAAATATTTCCATGCCTGACTGTTCACTTGCAAGAATCTCTTTTATGAATAGAAACAGGCTAATTTCCCATAAATGCTTCAATAATAGAACTGTTAGAACTCAGACTTTTTAAAGATAACTTAGCTGAAGAAAGAATCTAAGTCTACAATCAAATTACTTCTCACTCCTGTTTGACAAATCTCTTTGCTGTTATTTCAACACCATTAAGAACATCAGCCTGCTGTTGAATTTCTACCTCCATGTGTTCTCTGCAACTCTGAAATAAGGAACACCAGAAAGATCTCACTGCTCTTCTCTTTAAATTATGTTTTTGCATTTAATTAACTTAAAATAGGCTTCTAATTTTTTGCCCCTATTTTGTCCTTCACCCCTTAGAATAATATATTCCTGACAATATTAGTGAGCTGTGTGAACATCAGGGAGAAAAGAGGTAAAAATAAAATCTTAATGTCCTGTCAGAGACTTGTTAAAGGTCCAGATGTTGTAGGTAATTTAATAATACTTAGCACCCAGCAGCAGCCTTGTGAATGTCACAGCGCATGCACAGCAGCTGTTTTTGGAGTTAAATGAAGTATTAGCTTCAGATAAAGTTAAGGACAAAGAATTAGAGCCATCTTTAGATGATGTATGCTTCATCCTTCATCCTTCAAACCCGCTCTTATATCTCTAAAACCTACTTATATACCTCTAAATAAGCCCCTTTCTTTGACTCTTGGGATGTCTCTCCTACAGATGGAAATCACTTCTCCTTCCCTGCTCTGAACATTTGGGCAGTAGTTACACTGTCTGTACTGGCCAACAGCACGTGGGTAACAGCAGATGGCAATGGATTAATGTTTAAACACTAACACTTTTGCACCACCATGGAAGCACTAATTACCTCTTCCCACTAATACTCTGCTTCTACAGTTAAATCAATCAACTGCTCAGAGTTCCAGGTCCTCTGGTGTCTTATGGGGTCAGGTTGGGTGGGATGGGAGGAGGATAAAATATTTGAGAATTACAACAGAATAACTTTTTCTCCCATTTTTCAGTATCAATTTTCCAGAAATATTGGAAAGGTCCAGACTTGTATTTAAAATACAATGAAGTAAAATAAAAAGCTTATAAAGCACCAAAGCAGAGGACTGCAGTGCCACTGCCAAATAGCTACTGATAATTAAAATCTACTTCAGTATGTGTCTAGACTCGTTACAGATGCTCTGGAGTCAAAGTTAGCATTGAGATGAAATACTAAAGGCAGCAAGCTAAGGCTCATACCAAGTGGATTGGACACATCTCTGCACAGTCATTTCTGCTCCCCCTCCATAATCCCTGCCTGGAAAACACTGATTTAGTGTTCACTTTCACCATTTTCATATCACCTCTAAAGTGACAGTGGGTATAGACCATTGTGCTTTCATGAGAAAAAGAGGCTTGTGGTGCCTCCTTTTTGAAGGCTGCCTCAGGAAGCCAGCACCTCACCAGTCCTTAGCATGCCAGGTGTTCCTGACAGCAGAGGATCAAAAATAAGGTACTGGACCTTAAAATTTCCTCCAAATTTAAATCATAAACAAACAAGGAAAGAAAATAAGCTGCATGTGTTTTGTCTATGGTACAAAACCAAAAAATATCAGACTATTTATAAAATTACAAAGTATGGGGGTTTTTTTGTCTGTCAGCTACAGACCGAAAATATGCTTTCCACTTTAGATCCATACAATTTCAGGTATGAACTAACGTGAGCTGTACCTTGTATCTGAGGTAGAAATAGTATTCCTCATCTCAGACTGAGGGAAAGAGAAAGAGAAGAAGAAAAGTTGGATCAAGACTCAAAAACTTTCAGTGTCTGAAGAAGGTAGAAAGAAGAAAGAAAATACACTGAATGCAGAAATGTGGGAGGTCTTAAGACCTCAGCTCAGTTATTCATTTTAAGATTCAAAAAATGATTATGCATAATACACTACTGAGGATGTTAAAGCAAAGAATTATATCCACTGCATAGACATTTTGGATAAGCTGTTTAATACTAACAATGTATAAGCACTTTCTCTCCCCTGAAATAACCATGCTGAAATTGCACAGAATTCAATTACTGTCCTACTGCTGCTTGCAGTTTATTCATAGAGAATTTTTAATTCTTGACATCTAAACTGATGTGATATGCCCTTGTATTTCAGGAAGAGAGGTATCAGGCTAAATAATGGCCATATCTACAAGAAAGAATGACCACTTGGTCCTAATAACTGACAGAGAGATATCTTACTACTCTATTTTTTCAGCACAGTTTTCATGTAACTATTCATATGGCAATGAGAGAGACTTAAGATAAATTTTACACCACAGAGTATTTCAAATATTAACCAGTAATGTAGTGTTATGTCTGCACATAACATATAATAACAACATCACAATGATATGAAAGGTATTGCTTAAAAACTGAAAATATACCTAATTTTATCAAATGCAATCAGAACTACAGTGCAAAGCATTTCTCTCTTTAAAAGAGATCTTGTTAAACATGCACAAACTGGATTGAAAATGACTGATGTGGTATATTTAACAGCTTTATGAATTAATTGTATAATGGATGTGTAAAAATGTATTATTTTTCAATCCAGTTAATGCAAGGGCTTGTCACAAGAGCATATTTTCCATAGCTGAATTTCAAATGCACATATGAAGATTAACACAAAAAATGATGCAACTAATTTACAAGTGAAATAGAAACAAAAATTAGAAAGGAGCTGTCAGCCTTTTGATGCTGAATCAAAACAAACAAACCCTGATGCTTTCTATTATTTGTAAATTACTTAAACAGAGAATTGCAAGAGAAATATGGATGGATTTCAAATAAATTATGATGTTAATTTTTTCAGGATTAGTTTGGCAGACCCATCAAAGTGCTGGCAAATAGGTGAAAGTTTGGACCAGTTTTCAGAGATTTTTATATTTTCTTAATACTTCACTTAATATGGCACTTCAGAATAATTAATTAATGGGAGTGGATTCACATGATAGTTTAGCCAAAGTCATTAAGAGTATATATTAGGTGAACTCCCATCACAAAATCTGCTACAGCACAGATGGTTTGTAAAAGGACTCTTCCATGGACTAGACAGACAGAAATGGAGGCAACGTCACGTTGCACTGTAAATTATGAGGAGGGATGAGACTCAGACTCCAGCTGGACATTTCAACTGTTATGAGCAGCATGGCTCACTCTCTGACTGCCTCCTGGCTCATCTCACGTGCTTTGCCAGGAGGAGACACAGAGCCATATGGCCTTCCAGGCACTGCTCCATCATTCCTTCTGCAGTGACTCCTGAAGCTGAAAGAAATCCTTTAACCCTGCAGTTAAGTACAAGGCAAACCAACCTACCTAAAAGACCAAGTTTTCTCCAATTTAGCTCCATTTAAAAGACCTGACAATGGATTTGTACCAGTAGCACATGAGACGTATTTTCACCTCCTGATAAACAGTTTATATTCCTACATCTGGGAAGAGTGCTTAACTGGCCATAAAAGTTTAAGAAACCTCATACTTTAAAAATAGTACACTCAGAATAGATAAGATTTTGCTATGTAAATTATCCAAATATTCTCTGAATGACAAGTACCTAATCAAAAGGTAAAAGGGAAAACATCTGACAACCAAGTGACGGTCAACAGAAAATTCCACTTAATGTGCAAAAAATTTTGAAAAAATGCAAGCACTACAAGTAATTTAGCCCAGAAATTCTAGGTTCTGTGTTCATTTATTTTTGTATCAGAAAATTAAGAGGAAATGAAATAACTATAACTTAAAAACTTTTGCTACAATGAGAATAACTTGATAAATGACAAAATGTCCTAAAGTAAGATTTTAAGCTATTCAGTCTGAATTTCAATGTGAAATATTCCTCTTTGTATATAACTGCAAAAACTGGACTAGTAATTCATCCAGGTACAGTAAAATGAATTGCCTATATTTCTTATCTGGATACATTAAAGTGGTATTAGGGACCAAAATTTGTGTTTATTCAGTCTGTATTTCTGTTAAGGAATAGAAATTGAGAGAATGCTGAGGACTGGATAACTCATTTATCTGACTTTGTTTTGCCATATCTTCTTAACAACAATAATTATCCTACTGTACCACAGTTGTTACAAGAGCAATTGTTTTAATATGGAAATTAGCAGAATGTTTAATGTATTTCAGATTTCAGAAATCTCACTGTAGTTTGGAATGACAGGGAGGCAAACTTCTTTGTAAGCAGAAGGAGAAGGTCTTTATTTCACATGTTCCTGAAAAGTTCTAATCCATGTTTTCCCAGCTGAAGGGCAGAAACAGATAATGAGGGATTGTAAACCAACAATTGTAAATCAGACCAAACTCTTCCCTCCCAGCACCCTAGTTCAGATGATACAAGAACAATTATGCAGATAAGTGAGAAGAGCTGAGACCATTTTTTCCCTTTTCCTACAATGAGGAAAGGGTGTATGTGTATGATCATTCTAAAACCACCCTCTTCTTGCAACACTTAGGAGAAAAGACCTTACAGTTGAGGGCACAGTGTATGCAAACAATATTCAAAACCAGAAACATTTCTTGTATCATTAAGCATGTTATTAATGGATACTTAGTTCAAGCCCATAAAAATCCTAAGTAAATGTCTGACAATAATACCAAAGATTTAGAGCAACATGTATACACATATTATTACATGTACTTTATTATTACTGTTACTACTCCATACAGTAAGAATATATTATACATTCTGTTACTCCCACAGGTGATTCTGAAAGCAAGAATACATGAAATTTTGTATTTTGCTTCAGATTTTCATTGATATCTAAAGTTGCAAAGAGAAAATCAGAAGTGGCATTTAGGTGATGAGTTATTTGAACCCCTCAGAAGTGAAGGGGTAGAAGGATGTGTTACCTGTTAAGGTATCACTTGATATAAGCACAGGAAACTGCCATATATGATATAGGTATGAATGATGAAGGAAAATCCCACAGAGTTACATACCCGAAGTTTTTAAGGTCCAAGAGTTTCTGCACAACAACATAAGTACTCTTGATGGAACACCAATCAAGCACATTTTAAAGATGATCTCAGAATAGAATACAAGACAAGTTTTGTGGTAAATGTATGGGATGGATCTCCAAGTTTGAAAAGTTATTTGAATATATCTTTCAGCAATGTTATCAGTCTTTAGCAGTGATGTAATTGAAAATCATACATCTGCCTGCTATTTTCAAAATGTAACTGCAAAAATGTGATATAACTTTGATATTAAAATATTCTTTTCTGAATTTGCATGGCTCTGGAGATCTCAGTGACTAGAGAGAGAGGTTAGGAGCTCACTAAAGCTGTGACTTGTACAGGTCTGGATGTCTGTGACAGTTATGATTCTGTCTGAGGGCTCAAAGCTTAGAAGAAATGGAATGCACTTTTTTTGTGCATTTCAGATATCCCTAGAGTTCTTTATGAACAGAAAAGGGTCAAACAGTAGCAGAAATACCTGTCAGAAACAATTATTGCAGAAAGGAAAAAAACACCAAAAAAAAAAAGTTGAAATAATAGTTCAACCTGAAGACAAACTTACATCAAATACAAATGTGCATTTCAGTTCCAAATGTCACATTACATTTTTTTAATGATTGCAAGCCTAATTTGCTCTGCTCAAAGGCAGGCAGAGATATATAAGATATGTGCAGACAGCATGGAGAAAAAAGACTTGAGGCTCAAGATGAGCAACTAATTTCTGAGATTGGTAGAGAAAAAAAGTAGATAATTTTCCATATAAACTATGTAAACATTGTTTAAACATAGAAAAAAGTTAGTGTAAAGGTAATTCAGTGAAATGCACCATGCAGAAGTATTAGTAAGTAAGAGTTGGGAGGGAAGAGATGTGACAACTTTTCCAGCAGAGTTCAATGGATTGTCATCTTTTCATCTTTATTTTGTAGATACAATTCATGTCTGTGCTACATCTGCTCCATTGGTCTTAAATGGCATGTCTAAAAACTGAAGGCTGTGGAGTCCTCATGGAGATCCAGACACAAACTTGGCAGATTCGAGACCATATGTCATGAATAGACTGGAGTACAAACCAACATCTCTTGCTCTGTTGGTACAGTTCCCAACAGAAAGCATTGCTGCAGCTGTGACTTTCTCTCTGCACAGTTTTTAGTGCCAGTATAAAAATACTGTACTGCAATAATGGGTGTACCCTTGTTAATGTATAACCTGAAGCATAAATTGAATTTATACCATTTAAACATGCAAACACTCAATCATCCAATACACTTGGTTACTTTTATTTACCAAAAACTATTTCTTCACTCTTCCTAGGTTAGGCTGCTTCCCAAGATATCTTAATGATGCACTTTAATGACATAGTTTGTCATCCATAGTCACTTACAGAATTGAATACCCATTAAGATATACCCACTGGATTTTTTCCATCTCCCTTAGTGAACATACAGCCTTCTTCCTCCCAGCCCCAATACCACTTTTATACATCAATCCATCTTCCCATTACAGTTCCAGTTATATGCTTTTAAGGCTGTTTTAGTCTTACATGGCACCGTTTCAAACACCACAAAAAGAATTTTTAGTTGTCCTAAAATTTGGCATGAGCAGCAATTTGGTTGCCAAACACAGGATGAGACCAGCCTATTTGCTGGTTTGTAGGATCACTTCAGTCGTGTGAAGTGTGGATAAAATGCCAACGATGTCACATGTATAAAAGTGCTTTATCATCCTTTTGAATGCATTGGCATCCTTCTTTCTTTGTAGAATGTTCCTGCCATGCATATTAACTTGCAGTCTATTTTTTTAAATGATTATTCAACTCTTTAAAGACTGAACAGAAAACATTTCAAAGTTTTAATAAGAAGATTTTTCTCCCCAAGACATGATAATTTGATTTTCTGTTGCTTAAAATGTTTTTCCTCACTGTTTATTTTCATTCCTTCTACTAGGCAACCACACAAACAGCTGCTTCAGCAAACAGCATTAGTGAATGGACAGAGAGCATTTTGAAAGACAGGGACTTTCTGGAGTGCATTTACAACTAATAGAAAAAAAAAATTTTCTTATGTCAGCAAACTCTGTATAGAAAAGTCCCGTCCTACTCTTTCAGCAAATTTGGCCATGCTTTTGCCTAAGGCAAAAGTAAAAACTTGTCTCTGTTCTTTCACAATAAAAAAAATTTAGAAGCAGTTTATTAATAATATACTTTTGCTTTTAGGTTCCTGTTAATTTCTTTGATTTCTTAATAGTAGTACATCCAGGTTTTACTGATTCTACTGGCAGTTGTGACTGTCTTTACTAATTAAGAAGTATGTAATTAGAGGTAAAGAATATTTTAACATGCATACAGTACTGTACAGAGGATTTACAAAACAATATTTTTATACTGATATAAGAAATAATAAAGGCTATATACAAAATAAAGGGGAAGAAAGATTAAGAAATAATGTAAATACAATATTGCAATTTAATAAGCTTCTATTCTCCAGAGACAGCACCAGCTGCACACCAAGAAGCTTAAGGTGTTCATCCTAATGATGGTAACATAAAAACACATGTTTTTTTCAGGCCTTCATGTTTTTAGAATATTAACCTCTAGTGTGCTGCCTTTAAGTAGGTCAGTCTCAATACAATCACACTCATTTTCAGTGCTGGATTCACTCAGCCAGAATAGTGTCAATGATAAAAATATTATATCTATTTCAGCCAACGTGAATGCCTGCCACGGGCAACTCACCTTTCTGCAATTACCCACTAAAGTAGAGGTTTTAACAAGAGAGCTACCAGATGATAGAGAACTGCATTTCATAATTGCACTGGGCAAGTACAATATGGCCAGAACAGGTGTTAGCTTAATTTTCCTCATCTGTACCTGCTAGCAAGCCTGGTTACCTTTGCACACGCACTGGACGTGGTCGTTCAGGGAAATCAGTGCAGATGGTGCCACTGCATGCCCTTGGCACAGCTTTCACAGCTAGAACCACTGCCTCCAGCCAGGATGAAAACTTAGCACAGATTACAGCTAGAGTTAACTTAAAGTTATTCGTGGGCATAACCTCAGCACACGAGGGAAAAAAAAATGAGTAAAACACATCTTAACCCAGAAGAAGAATGAGAAAAATGAAAACACATAAAATCTAAGGGGAGTATCCTTGAATTTTATATACTAAGGTCTTATGCATGTATGTTGTAATTTTTATCCCATTCTCAGCCAATATATATTATTTTGTACCAGGACTTATTAATAAGTAAAAAAAATGTACCATAACTTATTAATGAATTTTTTTGGCCAATATTCTTAGAAATAAATTAATATCAGTACTCTTCTAGTTCTGAAAATATAAAAAATATTACTCCATATTTATTAACACAAGAAGTATGATTCCTACTAAAACCAAAATATAACACAATAGACTTCATAAAATGGAGGAAAATACATGGAAAGTGAAACTGATAAGTAGAGGAATTTTTTTATTTCCACTTCATTTGGAACTGCTGTATCTCATACTTTGTATCATATCAGTTTTAATGAATGACTGGAAGTGTGTTTGCTTTTCATTTAAACATTGTTGTGACAAAATTTAGGAAAGCATTTTGTTTTTTGTTTTTTTTTCCTGATTTTTAACATTCTGTTACTCCAACTACTTTGACTATGTGCTGATACAAAGGCCTTACAAAAGTGACAGAGCCAAAGCAATTGCCACTGAAGTAATGGAAGACTGAGAGAAAGTGTAAGAAAATCATTGTTATTTTCCCACTGAAATTTTTGTTGAAATATATTTTTCTGAGGCTTTTTCAGTTTGTTTTGTTTCAATGGTCTCAAAAATAATGTCTTTTCATTAAACTCTTTTCATTTTAGCTATTTTGAGGCGTTTCTAGCTTTTCTTCCTTGAGCTAATGCTGAATCATGCTCTTAAGATTCATTGTATGGAATGGTTTTTGAGTATGGTGACAAGTTCCTGACTTTTCAGTAATATTTTATATGTGATAGTAATTTATAAAACCTATTAATAAAGCTAAACTGATAAACATAACATTCAATAAAGAACACTCACCTACTGTCAGTTGTCCAGTTAACTGTCCCATGTGATTTCTTGCATTCACTGTTACATTTCTGTCAGACTGTAAGACCAGTGGGCTATCCTGGGAAACATGCATGAGACAATAAATGAGAGAACAAAAAATTGAGGTAAAATTAGGTTAGAACTTAATATAAACATGCATGCTGAGAGGGAAGTTGTGTCAAGTATAATAGCCCTTTTTAATAATTTCATTAAATATTTTACAAGTCAAATTTTTATATTAAAGAATACCAAGAATAATATTTTAAACCTGAAATATTTGTGCATACAATCCCTGCTTCAGAAATCAGATTTGAACTAGATTCATTTAATTTGGGTTTTAATTTCCAGTTAATATGACTAGGTTACAAATTCAAAAAACCTTAACACAAACCTGTTTCACTAGCTTTTCCCATATATTGTTAACCTACACTTTTTAAACTACCTAACAAACACTATATAGTATTATTCTGTTAACCTGCACAATCTATAATATCTGCATTGCACTTACTAAAACCTTACAAACACAGACATGCATTTCTTTGATGATAAAGACAATTGTTAGTCTCAAAAAAACAATGAGAGCACTGGAGGTGAGATCTTTGTATAACAGAGAATCCTGATCCACTGCCAATGTATCTTACAGGTGCTATTGGAGATCAAACTGATACAGCAAGGAGACAAAGAACTTTATGTTAAATATAGTCTTCACAATTTTGGAGTCAGCTGGCAGGATGACTACCTGGCTCTCAGCATCCAACTAGGTTTCAAAATGTTTCAAAAATCTTTTGAAAAAATGTTTGCATATTCAGGTGCAAGATTATCCTGTGTTCAGAGCCAGCATAAGCAATCTCAGAAAGAACTGAAATTTGCTTCTTGAAGAATGAGGAGTCAGATGCACTCCTCTAGGGGAAGTGCAGATGCACAGGAAAGGGGAAGAGTTTCAACAGAAAGCCAAGAGAAACAGTCTAAAAAAAAGAGGGAGCTCACCAATCATGCTCTCACTAGAGTGGGGTGAGTGCATGAGAGAGGAAAAAAAGTAGGATTGTGACTGCAGAGAGTCACTTTTCTCCCTGGAATCACTCGATACCACACTGCTCTTTCCCTGAAGCTTGCAGAGAGACCATGGATACTTTAATGCTGCTGGGGAAACAGCTGACTGAAGCAGCTGGGGATGTGCCTTAGGTAGGAATGGCTGAAAGGTGGGAAGATATTTTGGAAATTTATTACATACTTGTTATTTTCTTAGATTCTTCCCAAGGCATCCATTATTGGTCATACCTGGATTGAACATACAACGTTAAAGAGACCTTGTGTATTGTCTCTTAATGTATTGGTTCTTGCTGTTCTTGAAAGTTTTTTAGATGAGAAGGACTTAAGGAGACAGAGATAAAAATTTATTTTTATCCGAATGATGCATTAGGTTTTCACTAAAATTTCCATAGTTTACAGTCCTTTCCTTTGAATCTCAAGCTTTCCTGTACAAGAAACACTCTTCCCAGTTGTTTTCACTATGATTATTAACTTTAAATGATAATGGGTTCCCTGGGAAGTCTGAAATGACACTGAGCTAATTTCAAGGAGTTCAGGTGTATTTAATCTCTCACTGGACTATGCTATGACCTCTCTAACATCCTGCCAATTAGCTCTGCTTCACAGAGTCTGGCAGATGAAAGTGCCTGTTTGGCTTGTCCATCTTTCTAGATAAAAAGATATAATTATCAGTGAGACACTGTGCTCAATTTTAGTAGTTTGAGCTAAGCATGTGATGCAATCAAGGGAGCTTCTGGCAACAAAAGCAGCTGTTAAGGACCTTTTTCTCACCACTCGATTTCCACTTTCCTTATGGTCCTTTGAAAATCATTAGCCCAGGCAACTTGTGCTCTGGGAAAAGCAGTTGTCCTAATAGGCATCTTCAAGGCCAAAAGCTTTTAAGAAGCCCTTTTCACTTTTGTTTAGTCACTTTTTGGTGAAAAGTCTTCTCAATTAAAATAATCTTATCCTTAGCAAGGGAGGATATCACCATGCCTATTTTTGCCAGTTCAACAAAGGTTTGGGAACTTATGCTCACAAAGACTGACCACAGTCTGATCTGAAGATTTCTTTCCTTTCGCTGTAGAAAAATAGTTAACTCAAACCTCAGGCTAAAATCTGCCTCTCAGGTTCTAATTTTAAAAAATAACCTTGGAGATCAAATTCTGAAATGCAGGATAATGAAAAATTAGGTGAGCCAAGCCTTCTTTCTTCTCCTTTCCTTGTCTTATATAAAAGATATAAAGAGAGCTGAAAAAGTTAAGAACTTAAATTTATATTCCTCACTTTCTGGATGAAAAAATATAGAGCAGCAAGCTTAAATTCCGGACCAAGGAAAATGCTGTGGAAAAACTCCTATCAATTTAAGCAGTCCAGCATTTAATCTGCATTGTTTACCTGTGCTTCATTTTATGCAGGAAGTGCCTAAAGACAGAGATTCAAGGAATTAAAAAACAGTCTACTTAGGGGAGCTAGACATCAAGAGAAGACTTAGCTGAAATCAGTGTAATTGTTGATATGCAAGATGAGTATAAAGTGCAATGAATATCACTCATAGGAATACAAACATATCTAAAGCAGGAAAATACTGGATAATTTTCTCTCTGCATGACCAGACCTGTTACTGTCTTGATGCAAACTTCAGCTTATAATGATTTGTGATGCCATTTCAAAAATTATGCTGTAGATAACAAAACCCAACAATGCAAGAACATTCTTACAGTTACACAGAGCTTTAATAATGTCAATATGCTAATAAGTACAGAATAGTTATAAAATAGTTAAAATATTACAGGGTTATAGTTAAAATAGTAAAGAAGGAAGGTCAGGGCCATGAGGGCTCTACCAGCCCTTACTGGCCCTACCCAACCTCCCTGGGGGGACCCATTTCAGTCCAGCCCCACCTGAACCCCCTCTGGTTCATTTGTGCTGCTTGTCTCCCCTCACTGTTTAAGGAGCATTCAGCCCTCACTGCTTCCTTGTTGGAACCCTGAAAACGGGGAATTTTGAGCTTTCTGTGCTGTCAGGCACTGACCCCCCAAAAAGAACACTTCTTTTGACCTGAGCTCTTAAACAAGGCTTCCAAAATTGAATGACTGAAACGGAATCACTGGTGCGTAGTTTGAATAGAAGTGTGTAATATCACCTGGGTGAAATGTTTGGAATTTGGGATTTTAGAATGTAGTAATAGGTATGGGACAAGATGGAGGTTTTAGGGTGGAGGTTCCTCTCTTCTTGTTCATCTTCTTCTTGTTGGGTTTAGGTGGTATTTGTTAATTGGATAGAAAATGCCACACTGCAGGTCACAGGTGTTTGGTCATTAGGTCAAAAGTAAAAGTAATTTAGGTGTTAGTTTTTAATTGGGCTGTTTGGCTTTAAAAGACATTGTAACCAGTGGGATACATTGCATTTTCTTCATTTTTAGCTGGAAGTGCTGTAGCACTCACTGTACTATAGACAAGAATTAATAAACAAAATGAAATTCCATCTCTTGTGCTTTTAATCCCAGCTCTGACTGAAGAGGAAAAAAGAAGATAAAAAACTAATACTTCCTGACAGATATGATGACCTCAGGAATTAGCTGATGTTCATGATACTGTGTGAGATGACTCTTGTTATAAGCCCCAAAGTATTACAACTTCAAGATTAAAGGTGAATCAGGTTAAAATGTCACAATAGTTACTTCTTATGTGAAATAGATTTACAGCTAGGATTCATAAAAATGGAAACTAATTTAGGGGATATTTTCAGAAAGCTTTCTGAAATTGTAATCCAGTAATAAATACAATGAAAAGTTTGAGGGGAAAAAAGGTTTGATTTTAAATTCTTGTATTTGTTTGCTTTGAGATTTTTTGAGTGAGAATCACAGTTCAGTAATAAATATCAACTTTGGTTTTTAGAATTAGAATTTAGATTTAGAATTAGATGAGCAATTATTGTAAGTGTATGAAAGACTGATAGATTGCTTTATAAAATCATTTAATCAAAAAGTATTCTGCATGAGCATTCATAGCAAAACATTTTTTTTAGAGCTGGTTCAATTATTTTTAACATATTTTGGACAAATTTAATGCATTTTGTGCAGCATTCAAATAAGCAATCCCAGCTAATTAGCTCAGTTTTGAAGAGTCTTTCCAAAATGAACATTTTAAATTAGAAGAACTTTAAACGGAGCAATTTAATTCCAGTTAGTTTAATAGAACACTGGTTTACTTTAGGTAAGATGGCACACTGAATATTTAAATATAATCCCAGACTTATGCTCAGAACACAGATAACTATGATGATATCACCAAGTTTGACACTCAGGAACAGTAGCAATATGTCTACACCGTTATAGTGCACACAGTGGCTCTTTTATGATTTGATTTCTGTGCTTAGCCAAGTGTAACACCTCAAGTCTCTGGACTTCTACACGGTGTCATACAGATCTAAAAAGTAATCTAATAAGCAGACAGGACTCGAGATCTCCCATGCTATCTGCTGGCAGCTTGTAAGAGGATGTAGTGCAATACTTTCTTTTACTTGAGCCTACCCCCAATTTTTTATTTTTATTATTACTGGGGATTTTATTATCCCCAGTATGGGCAGCTAAAATAATTATGGCAGAACCATTCTTTACAGGACAATTCTCAAACATAACCTGATACAGTAATAGCTCAGAATGACCATTTCATTACCAGGGTACACACAAGGTTTGAAACTGATTATTTTTTTCTTTTTACAAGAAAAAAAAAAAAAAAAGAATCAGTATTAAACTTTACTTTGCTTTGCTGAGAAACTCCCCATTACCAGATTGTAAGAAATACAGAGAATATGATTCCTCACTGCTGCAGAGAACCACAGTTTGTCTGTTGCTTTAGAGATTCACGCTGTGGGTGCCACTGAACAAGTTGATTGCCTGCATCTGGTCAATGACTCTGACAGAAGAATGAAAAATGTGTGAGTTATTTGACCACACCACAGGAACAAAATGAGAACTGAAAGAAATAGAAAGTACTTAGTACCCTGGTCAGTGCAGCAGACCAAGAGAGTCAAAGGACAGATGAGTAGGTGTGCACTAACTACAGGGGCAACTGCAGTTAAGGCAGATGAGGGATAACAAGTGTGAAGAATATATTGGAGGAATTAAGTGCAAAAAAGTTTAGAAGAAAAGATATGAAAGACACAGTGTCAGTCAAGAAGGGCAAAAAGCAGAGCAAATAAGATGTGAGGGGATGGAAAAAACATTCCTCAGAGGTTATCATCATCCAGAACCAGAACATCAACATGTTTTAGCAACATTCCTTGCAAATCAGGAGAGATGGAAGATAAAACTCCAGAGACTAAAAACCACACATCTTTAGGACTTGGAGTCTCAGAAATAGACTTTCTATCATTAAGGTTATTACTAACCCTAAGCAAACATGACAAAACCCTAAACAAACATGACGAAATTTGCATTAGGAAAGATATGAAAAAATAGACCTTCAAATGAAGGCAGATGCTGAGTTTTTGTGTTCATCAATTAAAAAATGGAAGGCTCCATTAAAACATTTGGAAGTTTTGTATGACTTTGGAACTGTTAAAACACAAATTAAAAAAATACTATTCTTCATCAGAATATTCCCATTATATTTTTTTCCAAGAATATTTCCAATATTCCATTATATCAATATTTACCAATGTTCAGTATTTCCAAGAATATTTTCAAAACATTCCTAGGAGTCTTCCCAAGATGTCAGCAGGACAGCAGGGACTACAACACAAGTGTTTTCAAATAGGGAGAAATGAATATAATTTGTTTTTTTACTTGTTTCTGGGCAGTTCTGAGTTGAAGAGTTAACAGGAGTTTTGGTCCAACTTAATTGGATGCTTTTACCTATTTCCTATATCCCCGTTTTCCCAAAACAAAGTTTCACATCACATTTTAGTGTTCTTACTGCCTAACTGTCCTTTCAAACCTGAAAGTTCCAATTTAATTGCTACTAATTACACTTAAAATCACACACCTGGTTGAAAATTTTCAGTAAACACATTTGGACCTCTGCTTTAGGGAAACAGTCTAGATATCTTAACATGTTGACCAAATGTTATTAAAAGTCAGTATTTCTTCACATGAGATTTACACACTGAAGGGATTTGGAAAAGTATTCAGGTAAACTAATAATTGCCCTCAAGTCAGAGTGCAATATACCTCACCTAACTGACTCACCAAAGAAATGAAGGATGTGGAAGAAAGGTAAATAAAGCACAAGCTAATAGTTTGAAACAAACAAATTAAACACTCTAGCTGATACTTGAGGTTATTGATAAATTTTTAAGAAATGTACTTTCTAGACAATTCTTTTTTCATCAAAGGATGTTCCCTTGATTCCCATCCTTTGCTCTGTGTCCATGTCACCCTTGTTATATACAGGCAATCAGATATCGACCAGATTCCTGACACACCAAATCTCCACCCAAACATAGCTACACCTACCAAAATAATACAGATGTAGCCACCAAGAATTATACACAGAGCTCCAAGGAGCCACATGAACAGTGATCAAAGCTATAACCTCCAGACTGAAATAGCCTGTTTGTTTTACTTCCTTGTATAATGCACCAGGGAATTTTTGTTATGGAGGAATTCAACCATGCATAGAAAAACCTAATGATAAAGCAGAAGTAGATATTTTAAATAGGAGATAAAATACATGGCTTTTGTGGAATTGATTTAAGCATCAAATTAAATTTAAAATGGGATTTAGATATAAACATCCCAACTAAAAATAAAGCAACACTACAAATGTACTTGGGGGAAGCTTTTTAAATGCCCAAAGCTCACTACTTAGTCATTAAACTTGTAACACAACAAGTAAAACTGTACATAACTGAGACCCCAAAACCTTAACAGAGACAAATGTAAAAAAACAATGTAAGTCTTCAAATCTGAAGCAAAAAACATTAAAGGGTGGAATCATTGTACTTCACTCCTTTCAAACCTGTCAAAGTTCTTCACGTGCATAAGTTATTAAAAGGATTTTTGTCATTTAAGTTATGCTCAGTGGTAACCAACAATTCATAATGCTATTTTCAGTCTCTGAAAGGAGCCTTTCAGTTCTTGTTTGTATGCAAGTGTTGACCACGCTGCACCATAAAATGAAACAGGACTCTCTTTCCCATGCTGCTTTAACTTAAACTGCTACAACATGAAATGTAGCAATAAATAACACCTGGAAGAGGATGAAGATATTACAGGAAAATTTATAGAAATCAAAGTATACTCATGCTTTTAAAAGCTATTACCCACCATTCCCTAATGAGGGAGAATTTCTCTATTTTAGATTAAGTAGCTGAGAGAAGGAAAAACAAAACCACCAAAAATCCCCTGACAATGTGCTGTAGTGAGTGATCTGATAAGCTGGATATTTGTGAATCTTTTACAGGATTTCATGTTTGTGATGCTTGTGACAGAGGAAAGTGAGTCAACACCTGTTCATGTATGTCAAGAACTATACATCAGTTTTACTTGGCAATAAATGGTAACACTGATAAAATTTAAAGAAATTTTCAAAATAATTTTTTCCACTATATTTATCAAATTTCTATGGAAAATCTGAAATAAAAGTTCTGAAAAATGTGAACTCTTCACCACTTTAGTGGTGCCTTGCAGACATATAGCAAAAGGACTGCATGAAAATAATATTTCCATCAGCAGTTTTTATTTCACTATGATTTCTTTGATAGATTTTTTTCAAATTCTAAAGCTGAAGAAGAATAAACAAATTCTAAAGAAAGTTTTGGGAAGAAAGTAAAATTTTAGAAATGCATAAATTGCAGCAGAAATCTGGAATGAAGCTTATAGCTCAGACAAAGCAGAAAATAAAGGCTTGCTGTTAAACAAAAAGTATTAGAAAGTCTGTTTAATGAATATGTTAAATAAAAATGTAAAACAAAAAAAAAGATGAGTCATTAAACCTTTAGTTAGAAGGTTTATTTTAAGTGAATATTATACCTATTATTTTAGAGAATTATTTTATGGGTGGCAACTTATATGACTAAATGATAGCACTAGTATTAGCAGCAGCCTTTACATAAAGAAACAGTTACCTCAATTTTTTATTTCTCCATGTAGCTATCTTAGTTTCTAAATATAGGTTGAAATATGTAGAATATTTTCTGCAATATGTTTATATTTTCTGATAAGCCTTCCTTCAAGCAGAATCACTCACTGCTGGATCCTAATTGCCTTGGCAAATCCTTTTGCATTGCTAGCTCTCTCTACAGTTCCAGTATTAAATAACTAGAAGCAAACACACCTGAAATGAACTTTGAAACATGTAGGGAACAGAGGGGATATTATTATTATTATTATTATTATTATTATTATTATTATTATTATTATTATTATTATTATTATTATTATTATTATTATTATTACTATTATCATTATTGTTACTTTATCAGGTGTTCCCCTGCACACACCCATTGTCTATTACAATTATTAGGTGTTTTCAGGGCTGCATTATTTATTGCACTACACTGAGACAAGAACTATCAATTAGGTGGATGTTTAGCATGAGGTACAACAAGGCTTTGATCAAGGCATCAAAAGGAATGAGTAAGAATGGCAGTTACAGGAATCACAGATAATTCACCGATTTTTCTGTTTCTAACCAGAAAAGGAAGGTCAAAGAAGGTGTAACTCCTCCTAATAAAGAATGTGGAAAACTGCTAATAATGGATGAGGAGAAGGCTGAGAAGTCCCGAGGGAACTGGGTTATGTTCCCAATGATATTTAAAAAGCCAAGGCAGTCAGGGGAAGGCACAGGTGACTGCAAAAAGGGACACATACCTATTTTTGAAAAGGGTAGAAATGAGGACCCTGGGAACTATTGACCTGTCAGCCTCACATCTGTGCCTGGGAAGATCATGGAAAAGATTCTCACAGACGCTGTGCTAAGGCTCATGGAGAACAGGGAGGTGATGAGATACAACCAGCACAACTTCAAAGGCAAATTCTGCTTGACCAAACTAGTGGCCTCTGATGGAGTGATTACAAGGGTCAAGAGTGACAAGGGAAGGGCCACAGATGTCATTTATCTGTAATTCTGTAAAGCCTTTGACATGGTCCCTCAAAACATCTTTCTAAGTTGGAGAAAGATGGAGTTGATGGGTAGACTGTTCAGTGGATAAGGAATTTGTTGGATGATTACATCCAAAGGGTGGTGGTCAATAGTTTCTGATGGACATCAGTGATATGTTGTATCATTTTGGGGTCTGTATTGGGACCAGCACTGTTTAATGCCTTCATCAATGACAAAGAGGCTGCTGAGTGCAGCCTCAGCAAAATTACAGATGAAGCCAAGCTGAGTGGTGTGGTTGACACAACTAGAGGATTGGATGCCATTCAGAGTGACCTGGACATGCTTGAAAAGGGGCTCCATGGGAATCCCACACAATTTAACATGACCAAGTACAAGATGCTGCACCTGGGTCACTGCAACCTCCAGGTATCAAAGTATGCCTTTTTAACACCATAGGGTATGAACAACCAATAGAAAATGCTACATTATCTTAGAAACTGCAAGTAGAAGAGAGTATTTTAAGATTAAAAACTCCAAATATCTCCTACATATCATGTATTCACCCTTAATCCTTACATATCAACATCTAGAATGTGACCTTGAAAGGTATTATCTCAGGTTTTGCTGTTCAATATTCTTTAACCTTGCAAAATATCTAATAAGTAGCTTTGATATTAGTATGGCACAATCTTGGCCAACATGTGAGCTCAGAATTTGTTTCTTGTCTCCTCTAAAACTCGTCATCTTTGGAAAGGAGATATTCATCCCCACATTTATTGTAGGGTATATCTTGGTGGCTCAATAAATTGCCTTTCTGTTAGGAAATTTGCCTTGAGACTTGCCAATCACAGGCTGAAACAAGTCACTGGACCTGTTCTGAAGGTCAAAATTGAGGAAAATAAAGTTCTGTAGAAAGGATTATGCTTCAGGGGAGGATGTGGCACATGCCCCTTCAGGGAAGCATATTATTTCCCAGTGGAAACTGCTCTATTGTCAACTTTGCCATTGAGATAATTGCCACCTTTTAATAACACAGATCTTTTCCAAAAGATATAATTAACAATCTGACTTTCATTTAAACTCTGTAGCTATTCAGAATTTATTTTTGTTTCAGTAACTGGGTAATTTTTTCCACATCAAACACTTTTCATTGCAGATTTTAAAATACTGAGGAAAGCTTCTCTCCATTGACTAAGACTACATCAAATAGAGCTTCACAACTCCCCTTTTTCACAGGTAACATTTAGAGTGAAGCAACAAGAAAAATGCCGTGGACCTGGATCACTTCTGCAACCTGCAGAATTAATCAATAGAGTCCTAAAGACTGAATTCCTTTTAAATTCAACATGACAGAACAATATGAGAAATTAAAAATGGCTGTATTTCCTTAGCACAAGTGTTAAAACTGCCCAAAAGATCTCATTCTGGCTAGCATTAGTGTTTGAATATTTCTCATGCTTCTGCGTACACAATGCAGTGCACACATCAAGCCAAAAAACTGAGAATGCATTCTACTATTTTTTCTTCATTGCTGGCACAACAGTAGTTTTAATATTTCATGTTGTGCCTCAGGCAGCTAGTCAAGCTGTTCTAAATGTAAAGAGATCAAACACTTCCAGGTGATTCTTTATCAGAATTTTACAGTAATTGCCAGTACAAACCATTATACTTAAATTTCCATTGTAATCTTGTAATCCCCTGCATTTATCCTAAGAGGTAGTGAAAAAAATTCTGGTTTGTGTTTTCAGCTCTGATTTTTGAGCAAAGGTAATGAAAAAAATTTCTAACAACTAAACTTGGTTAGTACATCTCATAGAATGATTCCTTTAAAGTGTAAAGCCTTTGGTTTAGAACTTCCAAAGTGTTTAAATATATGAAAATTATGTCCAAGTTGTCCAAATGTACTCTAAAAGCTGTATATGTAAAATTTTCATAATAAATTAAAAAATAAATTATCAGTGAACTTTTAAAGGAAATTATTGAGGACCCTAAGAAATCTGTCTAACAATTTCTTTCTTCCCTGAATAATTTTGTCAGGCCTTCTAGGATTCTGGAGTTTTATGCACATTTAAAACCACTGTGACTTTAAATATTTTACCCTTAAACTCAGTCCTGCAGTTCAAATAAAACTAAGAAAATTTGTCGTAGGAATTTAGTTTGTATTGACCTAAGCAAAGATATTGTTCAGTCTACTAATCAACATTTGAATAAATATTAAAATTTAGAAAATTCATACTCTTACTATTATAATTAAATCAATGTCTTCCTATCTGCTTCTAAGTGGCAATGAAAATAATCTACTAGTTTGTCCTATAATCAAGTTTAATTTTGGAAACCCCTTTTTAGCACTAAAAACAAACACATCTATCAGCTGATCTCTATATTTAGAGCTAATTCTACCAAGCTTCCTCAGACAAAATCTTGCCTGTGAGTAACAAACTTTAATAGACTGTTTGGTGTAGAGAAGTGACCCCTTTCAACAAATATTATTGATTGCAAATGACCAGTCATTCTTCAGAAATTTAAATATGTACTTATGTACTTAAAGGAAGGTGCTATAGAGATAATAATTAAGATTAGAGAAGTCGTCTGAAGTTTAAAGATAATTAAAAACAGATACTGAACATCTCCTTTCAATGATGTAAGCCTGAATTTTCAGATTCTTACAGACCAAATAAGAATAATGAAAGAAATATTGGTTTACCTTCTCTCAGTATGGTTTTGTTTTTTCCTTCTCAGCTAAGGAGAAGCATTCATCCCATCACTCAAATGAACAGGTTTACCAAAGAATGCAAACACACAATAGCAAAAAATAGAATTTAGATTGTTTATTAAGACAATCTAAAACCACATCTCAACTGAAACCATTGATCTGACAGAGGTAAGAGGGAAGTTCTGCAGTAGTGGATAAGCTTCACCAACCAGGAGTAGCAAAGAGCAGAGACTTTTTAAACCATATTTGAGCACAGAGACATATTTCTCTGACAAAGGACCGAATGTGCAATTGTGCTAGAGTCTTCCAATATTTATATAATTTCAATCCAAATGATTTATGGCCAAGTGAGAGAACCTACATCAGAACTTTTGCAAAATGTGACCATGCTTTCATTGTCACGTTCATTAAAAATTTAAACCAGCTTCAGACAGTAAGTATTTAAAGTTGAAGAGACCAACAAGAATTGATTTGAAGTATTCCAGTTTCCCTTCAGATAAAAACATACAACATTAATTCTCCCAGTGATAATTCCTTGCTTTTCTACAAGGTTGGCATTTATAGTTAAGTCATTATAGACTCTAAAAAAAACAATTTTGTTTAAAAATAAATATTTTACCTAATGAATTGCAATAACTTTTGTGCTAAATTGCAGCACATTCTTTACAAGACAAACTGCCCCATCAGTGAACCTGGGACCTCTGGGACTCTAACATATTTCTAAATGACCTTAACTGGTAACTGACTGCACGATGACTCCTCTCCTGAAGAGGACATTTCTTTTTTTTTACTTTATCCATTTTGCCATGGGAATTATGTAGATGATTGGCACACTGAGTACAGGAGATTGCCAGCCAAAAATGTGGAAAGTCATTTCAAGTCTAGTTTTGCAGCTAATTCTCACTCTCACTGTTAAATATTCTTCCCTGTAAAAAGAAATTATGAAACATCTACTTGGAAGAACAGGTTTGCTATCATTGGCAAACTTAAAACTTTTTGAAGAGGATCCTAGCTAACTTATGTAGTACTTCAATTGAGTATTTCAAATTTTTTTTCCTTTAATCAGTCTTGCTCTTCCATTTGTCAATGCCATGGAGGTGGGGGAGGAAGGTTAAGTGCATTATTTCAAGAACACAAGAAAATATTATCTGATTAAAGGTCAATCAAAATCAGCTAATTTTAGATGTATTTGTGCTAACCTATAACCTTTATATAAGAAAATCTGAATTATTAAATTTTAATCCTCTGAAAATGCTATATTTATATTATATTTGAAAATCATTAACCTTTAACCCAGTGTGGTAACTTTTCAGCAAGTAATGGAAGATATGCTGGGTTTATAGATGATATAATGGATGAATTAACTTGCACCAGGCGACCTTTGAATAAAATAATGAATGTATAATCATGCATGTATCTTGAAAATTGTTTTGGTTCCTCTAATAATATGACCATAATTCTACATGACATACTCAAATATCAGCATGATACCCTGAAAAAACTATTTTCTTTTCAATTATCTTGTTCAATGATTTCATTTCATTAAAATCAAATTTAATCAAACACTTTTTGAATTTTTGTTTCAGTCAGTGAATCTCAAGCCGCCATGACTGAAGGAAAGACCAGGGGTGAGATCGTGCAGTAGAGGGGCTCCCCAAGCTTCAGGAGCCTCATCATGACCCTTGGTAGCCAACCAGGCAAGGAGGGCCAGTGCTCCAAACAACCAAGGGAGATTTAAAGGTATTTAAAGATTTCAAGGTATGTAGGCAAGTAGGAGCACAGAAAGGAGGAGTTAGGGAAACACAGGTGTGGCACATCAGTAAGGGCACGGCACAGCATTTTGCATGGCAGTTCATCCTTCTATGGCCCTGTGCTCTTAAATATCTTCATAACTGACTTGGACACAGGACTCAAATGGATTCTAAGTTTGCAGACAATATAAAACTGGGAGGAGTTGTTGACTCCCTTGAGGGCAGGGAGGTCCTGCAGAGAGACCTCGACAAATTAGAGTATCGGGCAATCCCCAACCATATGAAGTTCAACAAAGAAAGGATTCTGCACCCGGGATGGGTAATCCTGGATGTACAGACAGGGGAATGAGATGCTGGAGAGCAGAGCTGTGAAAACAGACCTGGGTGTCCTTGTTGGTGGCAAGTTGAACATGAGGCAGCAGTGCCCTGGCAGCCAGGAGGACCAGCCCTGTCCTGAGGACATCAGGCACAGCACCACAGCCAGGCAAGGGGGGATTGTCCTGCTCTGCTCTGAGCTGGGGCAGCCTCACCTCCAGTGCTGGGGGCAGCTTTGAGTAGCACAATATAAAAAAGACATTAAACTATTGGAGATGGTCCAAAGGACAACCAGGATGGAGAAGGGTCTTGAAGAGAAGCCATGTGAGGAACAGCTGAGGGCACTTGTTCTGTTCAGCCTGGAGAAGACTGCGGGGGACATTCCAGTCTTTGACTTCCTCTAGAGGAGAAGAGGAGGGGCAGGCACTGATCTCTCTGTGGTCACAGTGACAGGACCTGAGGGAATGGCCTGAAGCTCTGTCAGGGCATGTTTAGGCTGGATATCAGAAAATATTATCCAGAGGGTGTTTGAGCACTGGAACAGGCTCCCCAGGGAAGTGGTCACATCATGAAGCCTGACAGAGTTCAAGAAGTGTTTGGAAAATACTTTTGGGTACGTGATGTGAATCCTGTGGATGGTTCTGTGCAGGGTCAGGAATTGGACTTGATGATCCTTATGGGTCCCTTCAAACTCAGCATATTCTGTGATTCTGTGATTAATTGTGCTAAGAATTATGAAATGCAATGCTTTCATTTATCTATAACAATAAACCCCCTAAAAAGTAGAACTATACATCAAATGGGGGAAAATTCGCAACAGAGTTAGTTTTACTTCAGCATACTAATATTAGCTAGTGGATTTTTTCCAACCAATAAAATTACAAAAGCCATAATGAAACACAGTTGCATTTCCCAATTTCCTGAGCTTGAATTTCATCATTTTTTTCCTGCACAGACATCAGCAAATAGACCTATGTCAGCCAAAGGCTGTGAATGTTAGTCATCTATCAGTTTCTTTTTTGAGACTCAAGCATAAAACAGTATTTTAGCAGTGTGCTCTTTCTAGGTCAGCACTTCTGAAGTATCAAAGATCCTGAGGGAAAAGAAGAATTTTAGTTTGGAAAAAATCTACCCTGAGTCAGCGTCTGTGTAGTTAATAGTGTGAAAAGCTCAGGCAAAATTTTTATAAGAGAATGTAAAAGACAAGAAAAATGTAGCCATAACCTATATTATCATCCATATTTTTATGTCTCATAAGTTATATAAAAGGAATTATAGCAATAGAAGAAGAGTAGTTCAAATTTATATAAAAGAAAATGAAGATTGTCAAAATCTATGATATTTCCACTGTGTCACAGGGACAGAGTTCTATACCAGCTTAATTTTAATACAAAATCAGGAAGGAGACATTCGGTTTCATTATCTTTATCTGAATGTATTTCTATATACCAAATTGATAAAAAAATATTTTGTATTCCTTCCAAAATCAGGAAATCTGTATTTTCAAAACAGCATTTTGCCAACAAAATAGAAACATTTTTTCCAATATAAAATTCCCAGCAGTAAAAATAAAAAGCAGACTAATAAAACACTCTTCTATATAATTGTCTCCCCTGTTGCTTTGATATGATGCTCCTTCAAAATGCCCTAGCTAATTCCTCAACAAGCAGTTAGGGACAGAGCTGCAGCTTTTAAACTTTCATACCTTTAGAAGTAAACAAAGTATATTCCTTTTTATGTCATGTATACAAAATAAGACAGGTGCCTTATTGAGACCTCATAGCCCTGACTCCCCTTCCAAGGAATCATTAAAAGCAACCACTTCTTCCCTTGCTCAGGCAACTGCATTTCCTATTGCTGAAGGGTAAGGAGGGACAGACGCTGTTTGTCTGACTTTTATGCCAGGGTGAACTCAAGAACAGAGAAGACCAAAGCCCAAGACCTGGGAACTGAATCCCACAACACATTTCTCCGTCGTCTTTTTCTCCTGACAAGTTGAACTACAAGGTTGCACCACGTGTTTCAAGAACTGGTTGTCAAACTTGTTCCAGATTCCCATGGAATTTCTTCCCAATTTGACTGCAGAGCAAGCATATGATTTATACAACTTGGCACCTTTTCCACAGGGGCTTTAAAAATACCACATTATGTCAAATAGTCTGTCCATTTTTACACCCTTAATCTTTCTTTTATGAGACTAAGCTACCAAATCTTGCCAAAAAACTGCTATAGTAAAGAAGACTTCATGGTATGGAAAGTCCCTTTTTACTTAGCCAAAAAGTATTTATTTTCTAAGATGATTTTCTCCACTTCATTCAGTTTTTAAAACAATGTTCAATACTTCCAGTTCAATATTAACACTTTAGAATGTTATTTTCACTAAGGGTAAAGAAAAAAATGAATTCATGCACACAATGAAGTTCATGGCAAGAGAGTCAGAACAGAGTAGGGAATCTCAAACGCTATCCATAAAACAAATATATTTCCCAGGTTTTTTTGCGCTTTGGTTTTTTACACAAAGGTTGAAGTTTTTTGTTTTCTCTATGCTTTATACCTTTCAGACATAATTTTCATGTTTTTTCACCATCTGAGGTCCTACACTCAAAATAATCCACTCCCAGCACTGTCAGGACATAATACAGATTTTAGTAGATATTAATGCAACAGGCTGAATCTGAGATGATTTTAAAACAGATTTCTACAGAAGAGGATTGATATTTGTCTGTGTGGGCAATTTACCTTCTTCTGTAAAACTGTCTTGCATTAACAGTTTCAGCCTTTGCTTTAACTTTGTAAGAAGATGAAACAAATCAGCCACTTTTTAAGGCTGAAATGTATCTTTTATTGTGTCATATCTTATTTTCCCTAATATATTGTACAATACATCTATCAGTTCTCTTTTATTAATAGAGAATCATTTGGAGTATGCTCCGTGCTTCCAGTAATTCATTATATCTGCAGGTTCTTCTAAAGCCCAAAATGAGAGGAATGATTGAATTAGGGATAAACTTTCTTCAAGTGTTGTAGGAGAATTATAAACACAATGGAAATTTCACAGAATTTAAAAGTAAAATCAAGTTCTGCACAGTGTGATTAATTTTGAGGATACCCTCCAGAAAATGTAAGTAATCAATTTCTTACTGTTAATGACAATGGATTACAAAAGTTTAATTTAATTTTCAATTTTAGATAGTTTGAATGACAAGTCCAGTCACAAGTGGTAGACTACTAATAGCAAAAAAGGGTTTTGAAAGTCTTTCATCCAGTTCTTTGACATAGATTAGATCACAATGTGTTTTATTATCTCTGGAAGTGGAAGGAGAGATGCTGGCTTTGCTTTGCTGTGAGAGAATAAAGGCACACACATCAGTCAGTCACTAGTTGGCTTTGTGATGTGGATGCTTTATCAACCAAAGGGTCTTTTGTGCTCAAGTATTACACAGGAATTCTAGGAGGTGTAAATAGCTAATAGCAGCTGTAGAAAGACAGGTGCTGGAGGTGATATTAATATCTTTATGCTGCTTCAGATACAGCGACCTTGTGTGTACATAGAGTTCACTGTGCCACTTATTTCTGATGTCTCTGCTTACTACAAAATGGTATTTCAGTATCTGTATGTGGCAATGATATATCTGTACTGTCTATACTTTGCTGCCATCTAAAAAGAGGAAATATTTTTCATACAAAACTGCAATTAAAAGATAGATTGTAAAATCTGAATCTTTTAAACTTTCCAAAACAAAGTAAAGCAAAACAGAAAAAACAGCAATATTTTCTTTTCCACTTTGCCACAATATTATCACAGAACCAAAGCCCAGTGCTCTCACAAAGCTGGTGAGAAACTTGGTGAAATTTATCTAGTTGAACTGTGGGCAGGATATGTGACTCTCCCATACCACTAATTGATTTTTGGAGAAGGACAGAATTTACAATATAAATATGTGTTCTTTATAATTTATTGCCTGAAAACATTAAATTACCTTACAGTTCTTCATCTGCTAGTTCAGAAAAGTTGCACTATTATTTTTAGTTTATTACTGAGATTAAAAAAACCCAGGTTTGCTTTAGATAATAGTAAGTAAAAATCAGTAGGGAATACTGGTGTATCATTAGGAACCAACCTGTGAAACAGTGATTTGGGGGGAAGAAACCTAGATTCATAATAATTGGAAACAACAAAAGAGTTGAAACTGCAAGCAAATATTAACTCAGTGAATGACCAACACTTTAACAAATTAGCCAATGGCCAGATTTAAGCTCATTTACAACTTTCAAGCAACAATAAGGAGAAAATAGCTAATAGTGCTTAAAACAGAGGAGTCTTGTATTTTAGCAAAATGGTAGAGAGAATAAGGTTATAGACTCACATACATGGATTTAAGTGAAATGAAGAAATATCCCAGAACTTCTGGCAACTTCTACCACAGCCTTTTTGGCTTCATCTATGCTGCCTTTAGGAGCCATTCCAAAGAGGGCACATAAATGTGTCCATCTATTCTGTCAGTGTTTCAGGCTCTTACTATTCCCATGGGCTTCACAGTGCACAGGACCCCTTTTGGAACTCACCAAGGCAAGCTCGTCCTCCATTTGCCTAGATGCACGTGGAACATAATGGTCAAATACAAGGAACTCTGCCTCACACCTCGCTTACTGAAGATTTCTAACAATTGCTGTCATTTTGGTGAGTGTCAGGGCTTCCAGAAATGCCTCTGAACTACTAAAATAATTTTACTAAGAGTGGCATAACAAAGGATTGTATTTCAGACCAGTGTCCCTGAAGTGACACTGCTCCACCTGCCCTGTATGCCCACTTGTCCTCGGCTTTCAAAACGTTAAGACGAAATTACATGACAAAAATACAACATATAGTTGTTCTAATTTCTACATTATAGTAGAAAAAATACTTCAGCCAATATATCTCTTTCAAGCTTTCTTTCTTGAAACAAAACCAGGCTCTGTCACAAGGCCAGCTGTTTGTTCTTTAAAGTTACAAACTTTGAATGTGTGAAAACCTGAATTTCATCATTAGTCTGAGTTTTTTAGAAGAGTAACATGAGTTTATCTGTCAAACATAGAAAACAAAAATAATAATGAATGCTTCAACTCATGGCAGTGGGGTTGGGACTAGATTATCTTTATGGTCTCCTCCAACCCTTAATATTCTTTGAGTCTTTGAACTATGATTTCTATCCATTTTCTCTTTCAAGAACTCAGTTCATTCTACACCTACTGAAATGAAACGCATATGTTCCACATCTGTAACAATCTGGGATTGTCTAATTTGGGAGTGAAAATGATGTTTCTATATAATGAAATATTATCAGAAACAATAGATTATATAAAAATTTGATCTCTTTGTCAGCTTAGCAGAGGAAGCAGTTTTCTCTATGGCTGATCTGTTAAAAAATTTATTTTAAATGTTCTTTCCTGATTCTCCTGCCTCAGTTCTCTTCCCTTAAAAAAAGACCATAAACCCTCTAAGATAGACAAACTGTTACTTTCTGTGCTAGTGGTATTTTGAATCCACACTACCTGCTTAATTTTCAAATCACTGAGCCTAAAAGTTATAACTGCCTAATATGTCACAATCATTTCAAAGGCGTTCAATGCTCATATAGCTCGTATGTACCATAGTTTGAATGCTTCTTTGTGTTCTCTCTGAGTTATAAATATATAAACTGAAATATTATGAATTCCTCATATTTTTTAAATTGTGTGACACTGTTCCAGAGAGATTTTAAAAAAACTCAAATTTGAAAAAAATTCTTAAAATTTCAGTACCTGAAAAATCTTACTCATTTTTCATTTGTGTTGTTTCTTTTTAAGAGGGACTCTTGAGCTTTTTCTTGGTGCTCAAATCTCTAATGTATAACTAGCTAAATGTAGTTTTCTCCTTTTTTCTTAATTTATTATTTGCAAGATCTCCCGTCATGCTCAGACCTTCCCAGAATATTTCTGGCATTTATGATGTCCATGCTGAATTGAATTTCCTCTACAGGGTCCTGAAACCACAAGAACAGATTGCAGCTTCCCTTACTCTTTTCCTTGAGGAACATGTTGCATTAATTTAAAATTGGTTTACTCTTATCTTCTGATAAATAAATGGTATTGTTGTAAACCTATGAAATTCTAAATAAACTGGAGAGCAAAACTAAATATTACATAGTGCAGACTCTCTTCCTGTATGTCACAACAGCAGCTCATAAAACCAAGGATATCCAAGAACAATGATGTATCTGTAAGTCAAAAGGTACTAAGCAGGGGAAGTAATTTCTCTCAACAGTCTGAGTCCAATGCAATTTATGAAATTATCTCACTGCTTTAACAAAAGGCAAAAAATTTGATGTGCTATATACATGTTTTTTCAAGTCAGAACAATTAATTAATCTTTCATTACAATCTAGACCACAGAACCATAAGCAAATAACTCCTGAAATGGTCTCTCTCCCACATCCCTTAGGCAAACTATGTTCTTTCCCAACTAATGAAAATGAATTATATGTATCAAAATATCAATTCAGGCCAAAATCTGTAAAATAACTAATTTCAAGTATAGGAAAATAAAATATAGACAGAGGTGAAATATGGACGATTTCTTCATGAAGAACAACCTTAATCACATGAGTTACAGCATGTAACATTTTTCTCTACAAGAATTTGTAAATTAGTGAGAACTCAAAGAGGCAAACTTTGGTGAGAAAATCCACCAAAGGTATTGAGTATCTCTACCATAAACAGCTTGATGGTAAAATTCTCAAATAAGAATTTTGCATTTAACAAGATTACTTTATGCAGAGAAAGGGAGAAAGGGTGTAAGTTCTTCAGTTTTACAGTTCAAATTAATTCTTGATATAACTTAAAGTTTCAATATAGTAATTGCATGTACCACATATGAGCATAATTTTTTATGTCTTTTGGAAGAGAACACATTTCAGGAAATATAGTACTTAAAGTACCAAAGTACTGCAGAGACAAAAAACAATCTACATCCTTTCCTGGCTCAGGGAAGATACTTAGAGGGAATGTACTTATTAAAGAGCTTTAAAAGTTCGTGCAGCAGATGATATTGCCTTAGTTAAGGTTTTACTATATGTATTAACATTTAAAGAACTATCAAACTCCAAGTATTACCATTATTATTATTTCTTGAGGAAAGAGCATACACTGATTTTTACTGCTAAGGCAGTTGCCTTCCCTGTCATTCTAGTCTCCTGAATTGCACAAAAACATTCAATCTGTTAAATGACTCCATTTTATATCAGAGATTTGATGAACCCTACAAGGACAGGGTCTGGTTGCTTTCCAAAGAAACTTGAATATCCTTTCAGAAAAACACATGGACAGATGGCCTTCTTCCCTGCTGATGTTACATTGGAAATGTGCTTGGAGGGAAATTCTGTCAACTTCCCTGAGTCATATTTTTGCCTTATTTAGTTTGAAATATTACATAATGTGATAAAGTTCATTAATACATATTCTATTAGTGTGGTAAAGTTCATTAATACATGTTACATTACTGTTCAGTGTAATTTTATTGATACAAAATGTTTTCTCTTTCTCTTTTTTGCAGGGAAAAATAGCATGCAACAATCTACCAAAGTAAAAAACTTAGAGGAATAGTATTTTATAGACAATTCTTAAATTACTTTCTTCAATTTAGTTCACCTAAAATAAGCACTGACATCCCAAGTACATAGATGGCACTGAAAACATGCACTCTCAAAATTATTTTAGCAACTGTGAATTGATGAGGGAGATCTGGAGTAGTCAGAATGGATTCACGAGTAAGAAATATCTGAAAAAACTCATGGCCTTTTACAATGAAATTACTAACTTCAGTGGATGAGGAAAGAACAGTAGATGCTGTTTATCTTAAGGTTTTGACCCTGCCTCCCATGGTATCCTCATAGACAAAATGATGGTTTACATAAAATGACAATTAAGTGGACTAAAAACTACCTATTGCACAGCTGTGTTCAAAGTGTTGTGATCAGTGGCACAAAGCCCAGCTGGAAGGGAATCCACCAGGAGTGTACCTTAGGGATCTATACCAGGACCAACAGTATTTAACTCCTCCATTAATGACCTGGACAAGAGCATAGAGTGCATCCTCAGAAACTTCATATGACATAGTACAGGAGGAGTGGTTGATACATCTAATGGTTACGCTGCCATTCCGAGGGACCTCACCAGGTTAAGGTCAAAAAGCCTCCTGAGCTTCATTAGGAAGAATATCACCAACAGGTCTACGTAGCCTTGCAAGAGCCATCTGAACTTCTAGAACCAGTTCTGGGCTCATCTACTGAAGCAGAGCCTCAAAAATGGTGAAAGAATCTTAGCATTTGTCATAGGAAAAGATGCTGAGAGAGCTGCACTGCTCAGCCCGGAGAAGAGAAGTCTCGAAGCAAAGGGTCTTAGTAATGTCCATAAACACCTGATAAAAAGGGAGGAGGAAAACTGAGCCAGAGCCCTCTTTCTTATGCCTAGTGACAGGAAAAGAGGCAATTGTTGCAAACTGAGGTATAAGAAATTCCATCTAAATATAATAAAAAAAAAATAGTCTGAGTGTGTTAAAGAAGCCCTGCAAGAGGTAGCCCAGAGATCTTTTGGAGTCTCCATCCTTACAAATATTCAAAACTTGACTGAGCAGTCTGCTCTAGCTGAGCCTGTTTAGAGCAGGGGAATTGGACCAGATGACCACCAGAGGTACATTCCACCTGCAGCAAATATTGGCATGGTTTTATCCAAGTACTTTTACTTCAGAAATATCTATCTATAACATAATGAAATTATGGAATTATGCAAAAACTGCAGTGATTCCATGAATATAAACAAGTATGGAGTAGTACTTAGTCTTGTTCCTTAGGTCCCCCACACGACTCCAAATAAGATGACAACAGTTTGTATTTTCAGAAATATATTGATAAACGTTGTGATAAATTCAGCCTGGATCAAGGTGAATTTATGGATTTTTTTTCATGTATTTGTTCTTGTATATAGACCTGCCTTTTCTTGAAAACTGATGTCTCATCACACCTGCATTAGAGACTCTTAGGTGGTATTTATCAGTGAAAAAAATAGCTATGGATTAGACTGACATTGACAACTGCACCCAAAAAGAACATTCAGGTTGTTCTTAAATTGTATAACCTTCACAGAAACAATCACTATCTTATTTGGCACATTTATTACTTAAAAACATTAAAAAAGTCCTTTGACAAAACTTAATTCTCCTTTTCTGAAGAATACAACAGTTTGATATTTCAGAATTGTATCATCTATAGCATCATGCTGTCATCTAAATCAATTTACAAGTGTATTGTATTTATTATTGCTAATAAATTAACTAATATTAAAATTATTAGTTTGCAGTCACAATAATTTGTTACAAAAGCCTCTGCTTTTTAAATGTATACCTTAATACTACATCTGGTTCTTCCTGGAGAAGTTTATTTATTTACCAAAGACTCCTCTGAGATACCGAATACTCATATTTTGTCACCAGCTAATATTAAGAAAATATTGCTCTCTCAAGAACAAGGAAACAGTGAGACTCAACTGAAGTGTAAATCAATTTTTTCTTTTATTTATCAAAATACCTTTGTGCCTTAGTCCCTTTCTTTCTGCAGGCTACAGTCTTGCATCAAATACAATAGTTCTACACACTGGCTGAGGAAATCCATTACTGCTCTCACTAAGTGTGTTGCCAAGATGTACCAAAGGAAACTTCTGTGAACAATTGTCCAGAGGCGTGGGAACTTCTACACACTAAGGCAAACTACTTTGTAATTTTTTTTCATAAATTTCCTTATGGTATAGATAGAGACACATTTCTGAAGTAAAAGTCCTTGGATAAAACTATGCCAAATTAGTCCTGGCAGGAAAACCAATTAGGAAAATTGAGTAAATAAGTGCCTCTCTAAATGAGTACTGAGCTACCAGATCTTTACAGGCTATTATCAAAATCAGTGATGTGCTAAGAGAGCTCCAACACGTTTGTACCTATTATATATTTTCAGTGGAGATATAAAGCACAGGATTGCCTTATACATAATTTTCAAAAATATATTTTAGAACTAGGATAACAAAAATGCATTGTCGTTATATAAACATACCCTGCTACTATAACATATGAAATCCAAGCCATATTAAATGAACTTTGTCTTTGCAAAAATGCTTACAGAGGCATTTGATGCAAATATATTTCCAGTGGGGAATCTGCAATAGATATTTATATGGACTTTTATTCTTTCTGAGAAATCTATGATTTTTAAATACAAGAAAGGAAAGAGACAAAAACACTGGAACTGAAGCTGATATCAAGAGGAGTGAGGAAAGACAGCAGGGTCTGAAAGGCTGGCTATGTTGAGATACAAAATATATATCATGTATAAAGAAATGTAGGGATCCTCTTTCCCTTCTGTTCTAACATGCTAACATGAGATTGCTAAGAAAGCACAAGGTCAATAGATTTAAAACTATTAAGTTGTGGTTTGGGGTTTTTTTGGCGGGGGTTGTTGGGGAGGGAGGAGGCCATGTGTGTGTGGAGGTGGGTGAGAAGAATGCTTCAAGTTGATTTTTGGGGAAGGGGTTTATAAATCAAATAATTGACCTAAGAGACTTAATAGGGATACACAGCACTCAACATAGTTTAAGAAAGGATTAGAGATTATCACAAGGAAGCAGAACCTACTGCTACAATAGATATGGCTGCAAGAAAAGAAGAAAACAAGCTACCTAAATCTTCATGTTGCAAGGTCGGAATCAGTCATTAAATGACAGAAACTGGGAAGGCTGAAGGAGCATAATAAACATCACACACATTTCTGTGATCCATTCTTGAGGTTCTCTGGAAAATTCCAGAGAAACAAAACTAGAACAGCAAATCAGTTACTAAGATAAAATAAAATAAAATGGTAATTGTTGTGCTCAAGGACATGCTGTTTTTTTGGTATCTCCCATCTGGTATTTTAAGTCTGAAAAAAGGTTTTAACAAATAATTTATTTAATTTAAAATGAATTAGTTTAAAAATTAATTTAACCTAGTCTTACATTTACAGAAAATTATCAATTTTTATTTACAAAATGAAATCGAGAAACAATCCTGATCTACTATGGACGTAAATCAAAATTTTAGTAGTTAAGAGCATTTGCATTTTGGTCAAAATCTGAGTCATATTCATAATTTCTTTTGTCATCCACAGAGGCTTCCTTATCCTAAAATCGATGAGAAATGAGTTAGCAAATGTAAAAAAAGGAATGCCTTAACTACTTCCAAAACCAAAAAAAACCCATAAGCAAACAGAAAAACTCCACAAATTCCTAGTGAGCACAACGGGTAGTTCGGTTTTTGGTTTGGGTTTTTTTCAATATTATTCTATTTTTCATTGCAAACTGAAAACCAGATATGACTGAATAAAAATCAAATACTTTGAAGATAAACTGCAAATAATCTTGTCTAATTCCTTTCTTCTTGAACATGCAAACATAGTCACAATTAACTTCTGTGAACTCTTACTAGTTGGAAAATTTAGCTGATCTTGTTAGCAAAATAAAACCCTTAGTAGCAATAAATTAATTAAATAAATCCAGAGAAATAAATAAATTTCTCTGAAGTCTTAAAACAATAGTATTTGCATCTGTCAAGATTTGTGTTGGGAACCAAACAACACTGAAATATTTTCACTTTACGTATTTAAACTGGATCCTTATTTTATTCGAGTCAAATGAAACTCCCAGAAATTTTAATAAAAGCATGATTAGTTATTTCAGTCAAATTAGAAAAAAAAGCAAGTCTTTATTTGACAAGATTTTCAATGTGCTTATCTGCCCCATTGACAATAAGACCTCAGGCTTGGTACACATTTTCTAAGCCATTGCTATTCAAATTAGGTCCATTTGCTGGGCTATTTAAATTCAATTAATGGCTCTCAGCTGGTGTAAAATTAATATCTGAAGGTTGGCATATGATTTCCTTTTCATTTTAATTCCTTTTCAGTGCATCCTAATGGGGGAGGTAAGGGAGACATGAACAATAACTAGAATTTCCTGTAAGACTATAAAGGCAGGAGCTTCTGAAAAGATAAAATTTACACAAGAGGACAGTAGGAGTGAGAGATACCTGAATTATGAGAAATGACCTCTCAGTACTGTGGCTGTTCATAATTAAGTATCTCATCATGTTAACCCTATGGAAAATCTGTAATTTTTTTCTGTGAACTAACAACTCGGCTTCCTAACCTGAACCACAAAAGTAACTCACAAATCAATAAATAAATTTAGATTGATAATTTCATTTCGCTGACACTACACGTACTCTGAGGAATAATTCTGTCATGAAATGAGTCTTCAAATTTTAAAATACAAATGATATTAGAAATTTTGTGCCCAACATTGTACCTGATGGAAATGACACAGGTATTGTTTCAGTTGCATTGGCCTGCATGCCGATATATTATGCTTTTTGCTGAGAAGAAAAATGGGAAGAAAAAATTTCTCAGACCCTACCTTCTCTCCTGGCTAAGGAACAATTTGTATACCCACATAAAAAATTGGATCATTTTCTAAAAAACTAAAAAATTTCCAGCACTTAAAAAATTCTAATGGTGGTGGTCCATTCTTCACTCCACATTTGCCTGAAGGATGAGAGGAAAAGAGACTAACTCATTTAACAAACTTTGTCTTTCAAAGCATGACCTGAAGCTACATCAGAAAGCAATATTAGTCAACAATTACAAAACGCAAAATAAAATTCAAAATATTTTTCACTGTACAGAATTTCTTCCTCAATCTCACACCATCCATCCATTGCCAGGCAAGCCAGTCAAAGTTCCAACACTCTGTAATTATTATTTCTTAGCCACCCAAACTGGTTGGGAAAGTTCTTTCAAAAGCAGGAGAGCTAGGTAGGACTTCCTTACTTATTCTGGAAATTCAAGAGGTGCCTGGAGTCAAAGTAGTTATGAATTGTTACATGAAACAAGATAAGTTTTTGAAATGGAGTTTAAAAAAAAAATAGTGAAAACCAGAAAAAAAAAGCATCACCTTGGAGATCACCTATCTTAAGTCACCTTTACCAAGATCAGAATATTGAGCTTGTACAACTCTATGTCTGTGATGAGGATCCATTTCTCCCACTTTTGCACACATGCACAAGAGAATCATGAATATTTAGATTTATTTTTGCAGAGGATCACGATTAATTATCGTGAAGGATACAGAAAAAAACAAACCAAAACCAAACCAAACCAAAATCAAACTTTTCATAGAGAGAGGAAGGCAAGTCACAGTGCCTGGCTCCAGAAAGTCAGCAACATCTTCAGTTCCTCAGAGCATGGTACACTTTGCATACTTGTCTTTATGACCAAACTTTATTCACTTTTCCAAGAAAAAAATGCAAGTCCTGGGAAAGTATTATAGAATGTGATGCTGCATTCCTAATGCATTTTTTTGCAACAAATATGATATTATGATGCTATAAATACCTTTGCTGAGAGTCAGAGCTTACTTGCATTATTTTGGAAAGAAATACTTGAGACAAGAAGGACGAATCAAATCTTTCCTAGTTTTCTATCTTTGACAGAGCTACTGCCTACTTTCATATTTCTAGTGTTAGTGGTCCTGCCTGCAAAACATCTCAAAGGATGAAGATACTTGCTAGAAACAATTCACAATAAAACTGCTTATCCTACTTCCCAATCAGGAGAAATATCATCATGAGTTTAATCTTTCAATGGGGACATTGTATTAGTAGCCTCATTAGTAAAACTGTTTAGCAAAGCAATGAAATAATGCCAGGCTCTACCCTTTACAGCTTCTGATTAGAAAACCCATTACATCTCATGAGCAATTTATAGCTCATCAGTCTCAAAACACAAAGGAAACAAATTATAAGAGAAGGATGAGCTTAGAACGATGCCTACAAGCCTGATCTTCAAGACAGGAAACAAATAATATTTGTAATAATAACAGAGGGCACTGAAAATTAATGGGTGATATCAGTATGCTTGATATAGAATACTCCACACAAATAAGAATCAGCAGTACTTCTGTACTTTATATTAATATCCCCATTGCCTGGTGTTCTTATAACAGCACACACAATAATTTAAAGCATGCAGCTGAGGATGTTCTGTGAGATAGGGATGTGCTGTTAGCCCTGTTTTGCAGACAAGAAATTGAGGCGCAGAAACCATGTTGCGTGAAATGCTGGAGAGAGCTCTGGACCTTTAGAAATAAATATAGATCCATTTCTCCTTCTCCTAACCTTTCTACTCCATCATCATACAAACCACAAATGGCATAAAGGTAATAAAACTAAATTCTAAGCATTCATGAATTGTCTAGAAAGGGTGCCTTCTGGTCTCAAAATCAGTATGAAACATGAAGGCACTAGAGGGCAAGGCATTCTTTATAGATATATTTTATCTTTAAAGGCTTATGTCAGTCTAAAAAAGGTTAATTTATTTACTGTTAGAGAGTCTTATCAACTTTACCCTTCATTCTTGTGTTAAAGTGGAAAACTAAAACATATAAAAAGTGAAGCAGATTGTTAGTTTTCCAGCTTTCTACAATAATGATTTAGTTTTTTAATAACACATTTTTTATTTTGACAATATCACAACCAGTTTAGAATGGCTTTTTTTTCTTTAAATAAAGCAAAGAAGTAAAACTTTGAATCACCAAAGATTATTGCAAGATACAGAAAGAAGACTGATTAAAGCTAGAGACTTAATAAACATGTAAGTAGGCACATATAGCAAATTCTCAAGGCACTGTGATCCTAAGACATTACAGCAATTTGTAAAAAAAATTTGTAAACACATTTCCTAAACTTACACTAGATACCTGAAGACTCAAAAGTGACTGAAAAAATATAAAAAAAGATTAAATCTTTTAGTGAGGAAAAGATGAAACGCAAAGGTACTTGTGAAATTTTCGAAAACTTTATGCATATGTACAGAGAAATGTGGATTTTAATTCTATAAAGATTCCCTGCCTGCTAAAACTTAGTTAAAATAGTTTCTTTTTTGTAGGGGAAAGCCCAATAGCATCACAAGTAAGAAGACTAGATATTCAAGGTCTAATATAATTAAGATATATAAGAAACTAATGAGCTTCTAAAGAGCAAAACTAAAAAATAAAAAAGGAGTTTTATTCATTCTCGGGATAATGATTTCTCAGTTACATTTCTGACTTAGAACTTTCAGCCTTTAGAGATTTTTCAATTTTACTTTATTTGAATCGTAGGGATCTATCCAAATTGTCTGTGAGAGAGTGCATTTTCCAGATCACAGCTGAAGACATTAATTAAGCCTTCTGCTTAAACCCCCAAAGGAGCAGGGCCCTTGGCTTCATTTTAAGGAAGGGAAGCAAAAGTGAATAGGTTGATGAGCAGAAGTGAGAAATTGGTTATACATACAGCAGAGTGATCCAATTACAACAGACTTTTACAATTAAACTTGCAATGCTGAGGACATAGCATTAGCAAATAGCATTAATATTATTTGTGTTTTACACTGCTGCATATTCCAGCTTAGCTTTGCAGACTAAATCCAGTTTGCATGCTGCAAGACCAAACCATAACACGTACCAAAGGACAGTATTTGGAAAGGATTAGGACAGGCATTACGGAAGTGCTCTTTTGATGAAAACTGAAATGCTAAATATTATGATATGGATCAGAGAAGATTCTGTTTAAGAGAGCTAGATTCTCTTTTGAAAGGGGCTACAAGATGAGGGACTATGCCCAGCAATTGGAAAGTAAGTCCTTCCCCTGCAATTTGTCTTCAAGAACAAATGTTAAACTGATCTATAAAAAACCAAAAACTGAATGAATAAATAAAATGCTGGAGGGGGGGGGGGTAAATTTTAAAATTATTTTAAAATTACTATTCAAAAACTACCAAAATAAAAAAAAATGTGCAGAACATCAAAAAATAACTATTAAAAATGTCTAAGGGCTTTTCTATAGTTAAACACTTCTAGTCATAATATTTTCAATTATTTGATCCAAGAGTAGTTCATTTTAAGGGATAAGTGATTCAATAACAAAATTTTGTGAATGAAGTGAAAATTGACCCATACATGCAATTAAATATGTCTCATCAATTCACACTGAAATTCACATAGAAAATCTCAGATGGTGTGAAGCAAGTGTCTCTATGTACCTCATAAAATATTTCATTACTGTGTTAGGAGAACTGAAGGTCTTTGAATTCTTTTGCCAGGGCAGGGGTGTCATTTCAGCCTAAAACTGAGGCACGTGTAAGATACTAGTATCCACAGTTAAGTTTAAATTTTGTTTATTTACTCTACTTGCTTGTAGAAATTTGCAAGAAATTTCTTTATAGAGTGCCTCATAAATACTGATTTATACTACTGGAATCACACATAAAGCATCTGTGCCATGCTCATCAGATGCTTCCAGTATTTTGATTGGCAATTACATTTAATTGCTGAGATCTACAGATAAAAACTCAGACCAATAAACACCCGCAAAACTTAGAAAGGTGCAGAATAGCCCTAAAGACACAAATCCTAACACCAATTATATCTTTAGTTTAAAACAGTATTTTTAATACTCTTCTGACTTCAAAGAGAAATTGATAAATGCTTTAAAATGCAAAGAGCAAATTATGGAGTTAAGAAAAAATGTGGTCTTCAACAGGGAGAATATAACTCTAACTTCTTGCATAGAATACTGACAATATTTCAGCTAACAATTTTAGTGGTTTTTGTGTGGCAACTTTAGAATCATTTCAAGATATTGTTCTTCATCTAACATGAGAAAAAAAAAAAAAAGAGGAAATAAAAATTAAACAATTATCAAATAATTTATGTCAGAAGGGACCTTAAAGATGATCTGGTTTACAACTCCCATGGGCAGAAGCACCATCCACTATCCCAAGTTGCTCAAAGCCTCATCCAACCTGGCCCTGAACACTTCCAGGGCTGGGGCATTCTACAGCTTCTCTGGGCAACCTGTTCCACTGCCTCATCCCCCCCACAGTAAAGAACTTCTTTCTAATGTATGATCTAAATCACCTTCTGTCTGTTTAAAGCCATTAGCGTTGACCTGTCTCCTAGCCTGAAGGAGCTGTAAGCACCACGGATATGTATACTCATGATTCCTTCCCTTGCCACAACATTCTTGTTTTTTCTGTAAACTTGACTGTATTTATTACAAGTATTCAATCACCATCCTTTATAAAATATAAAGAGAGACCACTTCATTCTTGTATTGACTGCTTTAAGGTAATCCAAACACCTTATCTGAGCTGTATGAGTCCCATCAATTATTATGCTAATGTATAATTTTCCTCACTTTCAGAATAACAAAATTTTATTGTCTTTATTCATGCTGACCAACCAGTGAAGTTACTCCAAAGTTAGTATATGATTCAATATGACACTTTCAAAATAATCCTGCATCCTAGTAGAGAATATTTTATAAGAGAAGCAGCACCTGCATCTTAACAGAACATTCAGTCATATTCCTGATCTAAATAGTTATAATAATATTTTTACTACGATATTTTAAAAACTAATTTGCTGCTTGTAGAATATAAAGTAGTTTCTCCTGCAAAAAGCCAAACTGCTTTCTGCATTTTCTGAGGCAGTGTTTTGGCTCAGCTTGTCAGGAGAGTTAATTGACATTCCAAAATGACTGTACTTTATCAAAATTACAACACAAGTATGGAGCACTTTCCTTCTGGGATTTTGTAGTATACTCAGAAAGACAGACCACAAATCTATAGGAAGATTCCAATCTGGTGGATGCCAGTGGAGAAACTCAGAGACAAAAGTAAACTTTGTCCAAACCTTGTAATTTATATGCTGATCTAGCTACAGAAAAAAAAATCTAGCCATTTTGTATTCTCACTGCAAACTTCAATTTTTCTTTCTACTAAGAAGCTTCTTTAATGCAAATCACCATTAGAGTGCCAAGTTTAGTATCAATACAGATTTCACTTTTACTAATCAGAATTATGTATAACTTTGTATTTTTAAAAATAATTTCAACTTCAGACCAAAAGAAAATTCAGCATTAACCTTCAGCCAACTACTGCAATTACCACTTACACTTGCAAAGAGTTCAGCAAGAGTCTGTACTATAGTAACTGTTGTAGAATTATGCATGACAGATTGCCACTCTAAATTAACAAATTTTGTGAACTACAGTAACTTCGTTTTGCAGAACAACAGATTTAAATTCAGCAAAAGATACAAATGAGCCTCTGGCTGAAGCCCAAGAGCCAACTTTACTGTAAACCTCCAGCTGTTATTCTACAATCATAATGCTGAAGCCGTAATTACCAATTCCAATATAGGATGCTAACTTGTTCAGCTGCTTCCGTGATAAGATTTCTACTTGAGAATTTTCTTTGTTCTAATCTCACCCATGGATTTCACCATCTATATGTTGAAGTTCTTGCTAGTGTTTATTTACTACTGAATTTCTAAGAAAAAAATAATTCCTTTACTTTGTGTCTATGAGATAGAAATAATACACCACACAGCAATGGGCTAGTTTGCTGTTTTAAGGCTTGCCATTTTAATGTGAGGTCTTTGCATAACGTGGAGGTTTAGCCTTGAAAAACCTACTCACTTAGTTACTACCTTAAAAAAAATTGAAATTCAATTTTAAGACTTTAAAAAATATATCACAATCCAGTGAATTAGCAGAGTCTAATCAAAACTGAATTTTAAAAACTAACTTCATGTAACTTGTTAAATATGAGAAGTTAGGTAATTTTTTGGAGTAACAATACTAGCAAAGGCTCAAGAATATAATCCAGAAAACGATTTTACATCTAAAAAGAATGTTTGTTCTACCTGCCTATTTTTAGAGATTAATTGAATTAAACATATATTGAATATCTATAAACAAAAAAAGAAAAAAATAAGTAACATGTTATGCTGGTTTTGCATGAAAGTCACCTAAAAGGAGGAGTACAGAGCACAGACACACACACAGGGCTTTTTTTTTTCTTTCTCTATGAGAACTTCCTCTGTGAGTTCCTGGGACCGATCGGAAAGCTGATTTAATAATTGACAGCCTGGGAAACCTATTATATATACCTATTCTCCTCCATGAATCACATTGGTAAAAGTGAAACTTGGTCTTTTGTCTTCTGGTTTGCAGTGAGGTTAAGGACAGCCCGGCTCAGCCTGGCCCCGCTCCCCATGCGGCCTGGCCGGGCAGGGGTGGGGGAACCACCAAGGCCCCCTGTTTTCAACTAGGGGCCCCGATGGCCAGGGGAAAGGGAAACCTTTGCTGAGATCCTAGTTCCCTCAACTCCCCCTCAGCGTGGCCATGGCTTGGCCGGGGCCCTGCCGCTGTCTCGGAGCAGCCATGGGGAGGTGAATCCCCGGCTCCCCACGCACCGTGTGGAAATGCAGCTGGGCTCTGTCCCAGCCAAGCCCCCCAAGCATTCTCCTGCTGGGCTCTGCAGTTTTCATTCCACCCTCCCTCACGCAGCCTGCATGGCCTGGCACATCTCCAGCAGGGCCTGGCCCAGCTCCCTTCACCTTCTCTGTGCAACTTAAACTCTTCCCATGCTCGGATAAGACTGCAGATCTCCTGATCTCCCTCGAATGAGAGGAATAAAGCAGACAGTATACTAAAGTTAGTGAAGTAAAAGCAAGGTTTCTAGGTGGGAAGAGATTGAGGAGATGCTGTGAAATAATTGGCTGAAAAGAACCTTTTTGTAAGCTATGGGGGTGGACTGGACTACACTGAGAACTCATATAAATTGTGGAGAAATACATGGGGAGGGGTTGAAGTGTTTGAGAAAAAGGATCCTTTGCCCCGAGGGAATGGGGGTCTCTGTTTTGGAGAATGGAAAGATGAACAGAGACGTTTGATGGAAAAAAGAGATGAAGAGAACTTTTGGCTTTGAACAGCTTGCCCTTAAAAGTAACACCCCATGTGTTTGACATAACCCATAACACAGCTCTGGAAAGACTGTGAAGACGGGAGCAGTTTTGTGATTTGCAGATTTTCCCGGGTGGATGTAAATTGGGAAAGTGTGGACACAAGAGAACTTTATTCTTCTCTTGGAACAGAACCCTATGGCCAGAACAAGAAGGAACTTCTCTCTCTAGGGTGAGCTGAAATGATTATTTAAGTGAAAGACTGACTGAAGTGTGTCCGTATGTTGTGGTTAAGACATATGGAAGTGGAGGGGAGTGATCTGGAAATCTTATTCTGGAAATCTTATTTTCTCTGTGTTATTAACAATTTTCTTCTTTATACCCTTGTAAGTTTTGGACCTGCCTTGTTTTTGCTCCTAAATCCTATCTCAAAGAGAAATAGAGTATATTGAAATTGGCAATCCTAAATTAAACTAACACACATCTATTACTTGCACTGCTTAAAAAGAGAAAAAGGATTTTTTAAATTCTAAAATGTTTTAGTAAATTGTACTATTTCAGTAAAATACTTGTAGCTCTCCCTGCATCTCTTTACTTTACCATATTTTAATTTAGCACTTCCCCAATATGTGTCATGCTGTGGCCATATTGCTTCCTAAAACTGATGGAAGTTCAGCAGGTTCCTGAGAAATTGATCTGACAGTACAAAAACCCATGAAGTTTTAGTCACTGAAGGAGGGATTTCAGAACTATATAAAAGAGATGGAAGTTTAAGTCATAACACCAGATGGACAGGGAACTCCTTCAGGAAATGGTAAAAAAAACCAACAAAATCACTGTAAAGACATTTTCAAAGCAGAAAATTTCATTGTTGGAGTCAAGTTTTTCTGAAACTAGAGGTTATAACATGACGAATTTATTATGACAACAAATGCTGCAAAGTACTTAACCAGAAGTAATGCTTGCTATCTGGAATAAAACTCTCCAGCTCTTAAGCCTGCCCAAGCTGGTCATACATATATCTTCATACAAAAAACCACTTATTATGAAGCAGTAAAATTCAACTTCGTTTTTTCTAAAAACGAGAAAATACAAAGCTCATTTCAAATGGGAGAAGGACAATATTTTAAATCATTATGTTTGCTTGTAGTGGCTATCAGAAGCTGTGATGGAACAAGCAACTTTTCCCTCTAGAGGGCAATGACAATGTCCTAATAAGACACTGTCATGATAATTATTCCATAACTTACTTTTTGAATTTCACTCCAGCTAGTCGAGATTAATTCTTATTTTTTTCATCATAAACTTTGAAATATTCATTAATTTTCTCTATTGTGATGTCAGAAACAATATTGTGTGCAATATCCCAAAATGTAGAGTATTTCTTAACAGTTAGAAGGCAATTTTCTTTCATTGCTCAGGGACTTTTATTCTTTCTGATAGAGTAGACAAATACTGAGAATACCAATAGGAAAAACAAAACAAAGCAAAGCAAAACCTCCACCCAACAACTGGTTCTAACACAATACAGTCCTGACCAATTGCATTAATAGGTAGAAGAATTATTTTTTCCAAATTGTCTCATGAAGCTCTAGGAGTAAGCTTCTATGACTTTGTCACAGATATCATCAAAACCAAGAATGGTTCAGAACCTCTCACCTCTGATCTGTAACAAGCAGTCTTTAGGTTTCAGGAATTTGGGGAGTTTTACTTTATTTATTTTTGTAGATTATGAATGACTTTACAACTTTATATGGTTTCATTACAAATGCTTTTAAAGCAAGAAGCATCATGCCAGACAAAAAGTATTCTGAAAACAAAACTGACCAAATAAAACAAGATTGTAACAATTCTGTTTTATTTCAAGACAAAAAAATTTTCTATCTATAATGGGTAAAATTTATTTTGTAAGTTAACTTGTATTTCTGGAATTTACACATTCAAGTTTTAGGACACCAACTTCTGTTTCAGAACAAATACCTTTAGAGTCTTTCTTATATTTATTTTGAAAGTGTTTGAAGTTGTGATTTGATCATTACCCTCAATACTTTTGAGATTAATCTGATGTGAAACAGGAAAAGACAAAACAGTGTTATTACTAATGAGCTGAGAATAACTGAAATTTTAAACAGTTAAAAATGCAATGCTTCCATTATTTTTCTTGTTCTTTTTTGCTTCTAAAAATTACTTGTTTGTACACTCTTCCTCCTAGTTATATCTTATATGCAATCTTGCTGAGACACTTTGTTGTAGAAGACAATCAGCTTGGGCAGGCATGATTTCCCCTTCTGAAATCTATTCTGACAACTTCCAACATCATTAGACATATAATTTTATTTCATGAATATTCTTAGCTTTTGATACATGGAGTCTTTGGATATGAAGTATTTCCTTCTAATTTAAGACATGTTTTTTTGAAAATATGTCTTTTACCTACTAAAGGCCTCAGAGTGAGAATAATACACTCCCAAACTTGTAAGAAATACATTAAAAATTATCTCAACAGCCCTCGAGCCAGGGCTAAAAAACTACCAGTATTTTGGGGAGATAAAATTATGTTAATGAATACTGTTTGTGCTTCATGTCTTCTGTGGATATTTTTCTGCCACAATGACTCACATTTTTGCCTCTTAGTTTTACCTGTGCATTCATAGTCCTAAGGTTTACACAGAGGAGCAAAAACTAAGGTGTTCCTCAAGATTATAAAATGTCATGCAAAGGATAAATGTTCTCCAAAAAGAAATATAAGCAAATTCATGCAAAAAGAGATAAAGGCTGACAGAGATTTTTCCCCTTTTCAAGTCACTTTCAAGTCATCTTCTTTTACTTCATTGTGTTGGATCAGAATTTCTATCAAAATATTAATAACTTTCTTTAAACATATAGTATTTATTTAATTGCTTAGCTTGTGTAAACTGCAACTAAATTATTTCAAAGTTGTTCAGGAAATAAAAGGTCATTCCTCAGTGTAAGATGCCCATACAGTTAAAACAGCTCAATCTAAATACACTCTACATGAGAACCAGGTACAAAACATTATGACCATCAAACTGAGTTGTCACATGATTTCATTGAAATTTTCCCCACTAGAACACAGATGTATTACATGAAGGGAGTACTTGGAAAACTGAAAATGCAATTGAAGCTTAAAACAACAATAACTAACCCCCAGAAAAACAGTTCCAACTTAAAGAACTTTCCCACATCTGTCTGAAGGAGTATTCACAAATAAAATTCAGAGTATCAGGCTGGTATAAAATTGGGTGGATATAGGCCACTCATTACTTGAATCATGAACCATAATCAACCAAAGAAAAAGGTTTGGGTAATATTAACTCAGATTTTTCAGTGTAAAAAGCAGAGATCTTCCTTGACAGAGCAACAAGTCTCACCAGTAATAACAGATATAGACACTGACATGAAAAAGTGATGTTCAAAAGATAAAGTTGTTCAACTGAATGATCCCCAGACAGATTCCATTGAAGTATAGCAAATCAAGAATAAAATAATGAATCAGGGAAGTTCTTATCAGCTGTCAGCAAAGAGAGAGCATAGTCAAATCAATTTCAGAGTGGTAGTCCCTCCAGAGACTACCAACAAAAAATAGGAATGACTTGTCCTTTGGCAAAGTTTGTGATTAAGAAAACCTTATATCTTGTTCATACCAATAAAAGTGAACTGTTGGAATGACATTGTGTTGAGAGCCAAAATGACTTAAGGAGTGCTTTATGACTGTCCTAGTTCTGGAAACCAGGACAATGCCATAATAGTGACTTTATCCTTAGTGACAGGTGAGTTGTCCCAAAGGGCAAGGCTTGAAGATCATGTATCAGAAAAATTAACTGGGAAGCATTTCAAGTTTTATATGAGTGGATTGTGACATGTAGCTACAGAAACAAGTATTGCATTTCATCCTGTGCAATAGCAGTGCAAGATTCATTGGGTATCTTTGTGATTTTTTTGATATTACAAAAAAAGTGTGCAACGTCATCTCCTAAATGGAGTTTCATCTGATACATTAGTAGTGGTACGACTGCATGATTCTTGAACTAGTTCTGACTGCATAGCAGAGGGGTATCTCACATAGCAGGAAGAGAGTAGTTATAGCAAATCTGGCCTTGAAATTTTGGGGGAACTTGCTGGAGTGGGATGTGGGGGAATATGCTCCTCCTACCCAGTCGCAAAATCAACAAAACCCCATCCTGGCACGTCCTTACTAGAGAGAATGAGCATCTTGCAAGGAGGGGAGACTTTGGAAACTAGAGCCCGGTCAGTCTCGCATCAGTTCATAGCAAGATTATGTGGAAGAGGCCCCTGAAAATTACTGCAGCGTAGATATGAAAAAAGGCAGCTGGGACGAAACGAGCATGGGGTTAGTAAAGGCAGGGTGCACTGGCTTGTGGTCTTGCGAAAAGAAAAGCCTGTCTCAATGCACATGAAGATTGTATGTTCTTCCTCAACTTCATGAAGACTTTTGATGTGATCCCCTATGCTGCATCCTAATAATTCGATCAGAAAGAGAACCTCAACAAAGAGTTGCCTCAGATAAAGAATTCGATGTTGTCACAAATCCACCTAAGGCCCAAACATAAACCTGAATATATGCAATGATTTGGCTGAAATTAGCAAAGGGTAATTCTGTTTTGATGATTACACATGCTCATAGAAGCAGTGATGAAAGGAATATATTCTAGATTTGCTTTCGTGAAGATTGATCCAGGTTTGAAAATAAAACAATGTAAAATAAAGCTCCCTAAATATTGACAATATTTATTCAGTCTCTTGAGTAAAAATCTGGAGGAAAAACTATCTGAAAGAAATTCTGCTTTGAACACCACCTACATTTTCTTAATTCACGTAGAATCACATTTTTTAAAACACAAGATATACACAAGTTTTCAGTTTCCTGTGTTCAGTAGGAAGTTCATGTACATTCACTATTTCTTTTATTTCTTGACATTTTCCCTGAAGAATTTTATCTCGATTATTAAATTCTATTTTCTCTAAGGATATCTCTGAAAAACACATGCTAATTTCAGAGAATACAGTTTTAACCTTATTAATTGTGAAAAAGAAAAAAACCAAAAAACAAAGTGATCCTGTCTACTTTAAGGGACAATGGGTTACTTCTTTTTATGTAAGAGAAAAAATTTAACAAGGAGAAAACTGGATTTTTTTCACCTCTTAAGAACTGTTTGTGCAAACGAAAAAGATTAATAAACCCAGGAACACATTCTAAAGAAAACACCATGTACTGCTTTTGTTTGTTATATGACAAGCTAAGAAAACTGTACCTTGATTGTTTCTATTCAAAAGTACACTAGTATGGATGCAGTAGCATGAGAATAAGAACATTTAATTCAAAAGAACTGAAATATTGAAATAATTCAGGATGTTGCATTTTGTGTTATTTGATTTTATACCTCTTTTAACAATACACTATAAAGAATGAACGTTTCATCTAATCAATGCAAATGATATAAATCTGGAAAATATAACCTGGTCTGGATGAAACTTACTGGTTTCAGGCTAGCAATTTGATCAAAAGTATACAGCTAGACCATTCATAGCCAATATGCAATTCTCTGAAAAGATTTATTTCATGGAGTATGCATGCCCTAGTTTTGGGGACATAAAGGTGTCAATTCAGGATCAAATGAGTCCTTATCTGCTCAGGCTTTGATTCATCATTTTAAATTCTGACATGCAGTGAAGCCTGTATAAACATAGAATTTGAGGTAGGAACCCATAGTTCTGCAGACACCACTAACTAGGTATGGTAAAAATGGCAAAGCAAAAGGAGCAGGGCAAAGGAAACAGCACACTTTGAGTAGCCTTCTCATTTACACAACTTCTACACAAAAGAAAATATTCATTTTAGTCAAGGCCTGGCTTTCTCACTACTACCTTTGGAAAGAAAATTTTATACTGTCAGAAGCAAAAGTCACTAGAAGTTTTCTTTTGTTTTTAAGAATTCACAAACATTTGTTTTCCAACTGAATTTAAATCTAAGTATTTTAGCATTTACTTTGAATATTTTGGGTTTCAATGAAGCAATCATAAGATAAAAGGCAGTTTCAACCTATATACAAGGCTCAATACCATTCTCTTGATAAAGGCAGTTAAAGGTCTGAATTTAACCATGCATAAATTATCTTACTTGGGCTTCCAGATATGCAGCAGGCAAGTGGTCATCAGTAAGCATATGTGAGCTTTACACTAGCAAATCTAGCCACTCTTACATTTAAATTGCAGCAGCAGAGAGCTCAGCTCTGCCTATCTACTCAACAGACTGCTGGGCACTCTTATCATCAGTAATTCCCTATCAGAATCAGGGGTGAATGCTGCACTCCCAATGAGCATTTTTATCTCTTTCAGATCGAGCTCATGAAAAGATGGCACCAGTGAACGTGTGAGAATTCCAGTCATGCCTCAGCCACAGCACAGCACACCTGCTGCTGTACCTCACTGCTGATAACACTGGCCTTCCCACCTCACTCTGCCCTGTGCTGCTATGGGAGAACAGTGAAACCTCACCTCCTGAGCTGAGAGCATCCATGGGGGTCCCTCAGGGGCCATTCCACAAACCATGTTCTGCAGTGCAGAGGGAATACACCAGTCCTGCAAAGTTGCTACTGAATGTCTTACAAGTTGTCTCAGGAGTTAAGCAAACAAAGTCACTTTAATGGATGTGTTCTTTTAGAGGGGAATGAGTGTAGGTTTAAAGAATGAGATCTCCTTCTAGAAAATAAAAAAATGAGTTGTTGATTTCACAGAATATTTTAACTCCAGTATACGTCAAACCTAAACCATTATTACTTCCATGGAACAGGCAGACAAAAGCATTGCTATCTCTATTGCCCAAAGTAAACACTGATAGCCAGTGAGCAGGATAACTGCTCAGAATCTGCTGTCAGTATTGACTAGGTCACTATTGACTGTGACAAGAGCTCAGAAAACCTAGCTTACTTTTAAGATTTCAACAGCACTATGGTCACTTTTGTAAGTGCCAAAACAGCTCATGTCACATGCAGATACCATACATCTGTAGAAATACCTTAAAGAGACAAAACCCTACTGCTAAGCTGGATACAGCCCCAGAGGTTTCTTTTATCATTCCCTTGTGGCATTCCCATTTGCATGCACACTGAACTTCAGTACAACTACTGAGCAAGTTGGCATAAGACTGGAAAGTGGACCTAGTTCAAAAGTGCTGCAAGATGAGAATAAATCCTGTCTATATACCACTTTTTTAATCTAGGTGACAAGTGTCTTAAAGTTAATACTTCTAAGCATACCTGGAATTCCAAAAATATTTCACTTGAATTATTTTGTCAGGTTAATGATCAACTCTATTTTCTGCTGGTTTGAGAATATTTACTGACAAAAATTGTTTTTTCATGAGCCTCACAGGACTAGTGAGACCTTATGTTAGGCATCTGGCAGATTCTGCATCCCTTTCCTTTACAATAACTATGCATGAAATATTCATAAAATGCATTCGTGTGCATTTTTTTCTGAGTTTTTTAACAGCTAAATGAAATTAAGACCCTACTCAAGTTTCTATTACTATCACTTGAAACAAAAGTTTTCATTTTCTCTTTTAACAGAACAAATGTTCTGCAATATGAAGCACTGGGCAAGAAAATATTCCAAATCATTGCTTTCACGTACAGTAACAGGACATGGAACAATAATAGACATTGTCCACGCACAAAAAAAAAATGGAAAAAATGCACACATCATCAGTAATGTTCTGCAGCCTTGAATGAAAAGTATGCTTCGTGCAAGGTTGTTTAAATATTATAAAAGTTTTCATTACTAGAACAACACTGCTACTCGATTAAACGTTGAAAGATCTTGGCTTTACAAAAAAGGAGGAAGAAGAGAATGTCTCAAGGATTTATTAACACAAGAGTGAACTAATTAAGAGAAATCAGAAACTGTCATCTCATTTATGAACGTACTCAAGACTTTTCTTATATACATAGAAGACAGATTTCAACAGATAAAATTTTCCACAAAGGAATTTAGGGTCAACATACTTGTGATTCCTGTCAAATGTTGGAGTATGCACATTAAAATTCTTTTCAGATGTTTGACTGAAAACCAACATAACATTCTACTCTGATCATAAGTAATCGCTCTCATGTTTTTTCCAGCATTACAGTAACTGTTTTAATTCATTGACAATGTTAATATAAATGGCATAACTGAATCAAAACAGAAGAGTTAAAATGACCTACACTGAATTTCATAGAACAAAATTTCTTGTTTTTCTTTTTTCCTCTGTAGTAGTTTGATGTTATATGATAATTACATTTAAATAACATTTAAAATGGCTTGCTTTGAAAAATTAAATCCTAGAGTCATTACAGAATATAGCAGGATTTCCTCTACCTAATGAAAAAAAAAAAAATTAAAAAAAAAAAAAAAAAGAAAGAAAAAATCATGATAGCTAGTGATTAAAAGAACAAAACTATTCCTTATTTCACTGCATTTTGAACTTATCACCACTCTTGTTTTTCTGGACTTTACATCAAATGAGAGTCAAATGTTCCATTCCCAGTGCTGAGGTAATTTGAAGCATAAAATATACATGCTTTGAATCTCCTTTCTTTAGGATAAAACATTTCTTTTAAGAAGGAAGCAAGGCTTCAGGAAAAAGAAAATAATTTTTTGACATGAAGAAAGCTTTCACTGCTAAAGATATTCTCAAAACAAACCTCTACTGACTGCTAATCTAGGAGGTGTAAGAATTAAACTTTGTAGTTTGAGACTGAAGAGATCAATTTATATTAGCTGCAAATTAAGAAATAAAGATGAAAAATACCTACCTTTCGGGAATGGATTTCTTTCACATATAGTGGAAGTAGAAATTCAGATATTCCTTCAAGTCGTATTCCTTTTTTAGTGACTCTCAAATTTCCCATTCCATCCTACAATCAATAATATATATATATATTCACTTTAGGAAATGACCTTGTCCAGAACAACCTAAAAAGAAGACAGTAGTTGGCTTAACCCCTAAAAATGATGAGTGATTTCCCACTGTCCCCAGCTCTCTTCATGATCTTGGGCAGGAGGCAGATGGGCACATTTATAGCCAGAGCTTCACCTAGGGCTGAGGTATTTAACTGTGCAGCCTGATGGTGACCTGCACACTTCATTTCTTGGCTGCACCTAATGCCAGGGTGCAGCTGTGAATCATCATTATTCCCTGTGTAGGGTGAAAATATATCCTGAATTTTACAATTGCTCAATAAAAAAACTAGATAATTTTCTCTCTATATATGTAAGATTTGGTAAAACAATTTATTAATTGTTATGTCTTGAATCCAGTGTTTTTGCTTTTCCCTGTCATTAAAATACATAGGAAAATATCATGTAGGATGAAAATGGTTTTTAGTGGTTGCTCATCACTACTATAAGGCCATGTTTCTGACTACTAAGAGTATGTTGCTGATAAGCAACTTCAAAAATGCTAATTTTGATTGTTTGTGTTCATTTTTCAGAATAGAAATAGGAAAGGCGCCATTGTAAAAGTCTGGATGAGACAAGTAAACCCCATAATTCAATGTTCAATAAAATATAAGCATAGAAAAGTGGCATAATAAGGCTTCAGCTGCACTCTTACAGGAAAAAAACCAATGAAACATGCTTGATACTCAAGAGATAAAATTCTTTTGCACAGCAATAGAAATTCAACAATTTTTATCCCAAGAATCTTGTTATTATATTCCTGACAGAAAAGTAATTTTTCACTATACAGCCAGTGGAATTTAATTTGATCCACTTAAAGTGAAAAATAAGCGCATTTAATCTAATTCTAATTACATATTTCAAAGCCATTGTTGACTCTGGTGTACTGGAACAATGAGAACTTGCACTTTGCTCTGCTGGCTGAACCATGAAGCAAATAACCTCTGCCTACTGGGTAAACAGCTGGGTAACAGTCCTCAACTGCTGTAATTGTATATAACTGCTATAATTGTCAAATAATGCTTCTTAAGAAAGTGATGGTATATGTTAAAGCTTTTTATCTTAAATAACATTTTATACAAATATTTTCCCATAGAAAAATTCAAGTATGTGTAGGCTTTCTATCAAATAAAACAGTGATGTCTTTTTTTGAAAAGGAAATAGGATAAAGAAATTAGAGCTTGTTGTGGAATGTGCAATCTGCATTAACAAAAATTAAGTCTCAATTTGATCAATCCTATAGTAATAGAATATAAAATGTTAATAGAAAGGATAACCTGGGAAAATGCAACAAGCATGCTGTAGTTTTTATCTGTGAATAAATAGTCAACAAGACTTAGGTATTTTATTGATTTATAGATTTAGATATAACTATGTTTTCTAACTGAAAAGGAAAACTCTAACTGAAAGGAAAAAAATATTTTGTTTTACCTACTTCTGTGGAATGTTTGTAACTGACACACATAAAATATATTCACAAAATAAGGAATGAGGGAAAAGGAGGAAGTGAAAAATAAACACAAAATATACTAAAAATGTAAAGTCAAGCTTTCAGAAAACTAGAAATGCTAAAATTAAAGTTGCCTAAGAAGCATCCATCTGCTCTATCTTGCAAGTACATTTAGGATATGAATTCAATATTTATATGTGATATTTACCCTCCTGAATCTCAGATTACTCCACACAAATTTGGCACAAACCTTACTCAGCAGCTACTCACTATTTTGCTTTCACGTCATTATTCTCTTTGCTCCCCATTTCTTGTACTTGGTTAAAACTCTGCTTTGAGGGCAGTGCTGTCAGTTTTCTTCTAGACTCATAAGTGTTTATTGCTGAAGCTATATAGTTCCTCATGACCATTAATTGATTAATTTTCAAAATACTTTCAGTAACTTTATATGGTGGTACTGTTCTGATGTTACTGACAGAGACCTAAAGCACAAAATCAATATGTTCATTACCTTTTGATACTTATCATATTTCCTCTGTTTATTTTCAGCAGTGGGAAGTTAATTTGTATAGCAAGATTAAACTGTCAGAGTCTCAGAAACAAGGTAATGATAGAGCCTACTGCATCCATAAGGGCTTTCATTTTTCTGAGTGACCTTTCTAAGTACTCATTCTTTAGTCCTTCAGCAGAAAGATATCCTTTCAGCAGAATCCAACAGATTGAATGCAGACAAACTCTGCACAGACAGAAGTACTTGAGCTTCAGTAAAATTACGTGATTTAACACAAAAAGACAAAGTCACAAAAGGTGTTATTAAACTGGAATAGGGTGACTGCAACTTCAATTCTTTGATAAACACAATAATCTTCCAGACAATAATTTCCTGAAGTGTGTAATGACTGACATGAAATAAGGCTGAATAGTAAAATACAGAAAATAGTCAGACGTGTACTGACTGCTACAACATGCTTAACAAAGATGACCCCACTCAAAGAATTACTTTCCAGTATGTTTTTCTCATCAATAACCCCCCATCATGTTTAAAAAAGGATTGGAATAAGAGGGAGTTTTAGAATTATGCTATTACAGAAAAACTTTTCAGGGGTTTTCACAACAAACACAACTTGGTTAAAAAGTTATTAATATTAAAAAGATTAATCAGAGGAAGGTCTTTCTATTTATTTCCAAAATAAACTCCATAAAGTGTATGTTTTCCAGGCAAATAAAACTCAGATTATCCTTTTGTTGTGATTTGATTTTATTCAAGTGCAAAAATAGACTTGGATGATCTATGCCAGTACTTAAAATAAGTGTCAAGTCAGGTAGTGGGACTGACTAGGATGGAGATTTTCTTTTGTCATAGCAGCTGGTATGATGGTGTGGAGTTTTGGCTAAAACAGTGCTCATAACACACCACTGCTTTGGCTATTGTTGAGCTGAGCTTCCACAATGTCAAGCCTTTCTCATTTTTTCTCCCCTCTCTGCCCCCAATAAGTAGAGTGGGGATGGCCAAGGAGTTGAGAGGGAGCACAGCTATGCCAAATGAACCCCAAGTGGCCAAAGGCAGATTTCATACCTGTAACTATGCTCAGCAAGAAAAAGTGGTGGTAGAGGAAGAAGGGGGCAGGAGGTGTGGAGGGCTGGAGAGAAAAAGGATTGGTTTTCAAAGTGGCCACTGCTTAAATACAGAGTGAACAGCAGTCTGTGCTTGGTTATGAGTGATTGTAATAAATAATAATAAATAAATAAAAAAAAATAATAGTAATAAACAACTATTTACTATTATTCTGTATGTTATACCATTTAAAACTTTCCAAATATGAATATGAAATAAACTAATAGTGACTCTGCCCTCACATTGTTCTTTTCCCTCAGACACTAAGAAAAATAATCCCTTTATATCCATAAACATGTCATATAGAGATGGTAAAAAAATCAAACATCACTATCAATATTTTATGTTCTTCTTAGTCTACATCACATTTCAGTTATTAAAACCAAGAAATTAAAATAAGAAGCTATTAAAATATGAAAAACAAGTATTTGTTTTATGCTGTTTGTTTTACAGCTGCAGCAACCTAAGGAAGAGTTTTACTGGCTTTGAACACTACATTAAAGACAATAAACTCCCTAAACTATACTTACTATAAATCTGTGATAATGAGAGCATAACTTTGAATCAGAGCATAAAAGAACTCCCTAGAAAAATTTTCTGGGAGGCAAACATCAACAATTCTGACATTCAGAGCTTTTTCAAGCTTTTGACCTGCTTATAAACAGGCAGAGATTTATGTTCTTCGATGATCCTGTAAATGGTATATAAGAAAACCAGAGATTAATTCACACTGTCTTTAAACAGGCAGGATGATCTTTTAAAAGATTAAGTTATTTCTTCACAATGTGCTGAGAATTCTACAAGGGTGTATTACTTATACATCCTGTATTATTTCTGCCCAATAAACTCTTACAGCAGCGTGCTTTTATGATAACTACAAATATGAAGGATATGCTAGAACCATGAATACTCCTCAACAAGTCAGGAAGTTGGCTAAAACTGCAACCTGCAGCCTATCTACAATCTAAACTACTGCAACTAGTCCTGGACCACACATACTTCTTATGAAATATGTGGTGGTGTGCTTTCTTTTATTGTTCTCTCTCTTGTTTTTCCTTCCTTCTTTCTTTCTTTTGTTTAAACACTAAGGCATTCTAAGAAAAAAAGAAGAAGATAAGGAATTCTACACAAATTGCTGATAAACTAGAAGTGTGCCAAGAGCAAGTTTAGCTGTCTAAACAATAGAGACAGTCCTCTGTGACATAGATGATCACAACTGGAAACCTAGGGCAGGATTCACTAGGCTGGCTTAGATCTTTAAGCTACAAAAGGGCAGTGTTGTAGCCAAGCTGTGGATTATTTCAATTAGAAATAACATTTTGGAAATCAGTAACTATTTCTTATAAACTCACTCCAACTAGATAAAATAACACCTCCTTGCATGAGATCAAGCCCAGACCTTTAATGTTACAAAATTCTGCAAATATATCAACAGCATTGGTATATGAAAGACATCAAAGGGGAAAAAAAACATCTGCAATTCCTGCCTAAGACCACAGAATTCAAAATTCCTTGGACTGGAGAAAAGAAGTTGGAAGGTGTGATTCCCCAGGTCAGGAATGAAAACTCCCATTATGTGGGATGAGAACAGAGTTCTGATAGATCTTCCAATAATTTGTCATGCATCTCATGGAGTGGGCAGTGAGAAGGCAGTAAAGGACTCTGCTAACAAAAATGTAGGCTTTTTCCTTAGGATCATGAACTTTCATGCAGTAGCACAATGAAAAGCAAACCGTTGATGATTCTGAATTGACTAAAACATTAATAAATAGTATTTTATATTTCAAGTTTGCATGGTATTTTTTCTGATTTCCTTAATAATAACGACATTCACCAAATATGTGTTTCCTACTTTACAGCAGGAACAATGAAGTAGTTGGTGGGTCAGGAAATACATTCTTATCAATAATATTCAAGGTTTTCAAAAGTTCTGATGTTAGATGTGATATCATGTTTTCTGAGTATATATTGAAGCCCAAACTCTGTCTCCAAAAGCTCACATTCTGAAGAAGGAATCATTACACAAAAGAGGGGGGGGGTGGGAAATTATAATAATGGAAAAGTAGGGTTTAAACAAAGTGCCTACATCTGATGTCATATAAATTAATAAGCATTCAATGCCTATTGCCTTGTAGGCATCATAGAGAAGCTAAACATGGGAAGGAATTTGGATGATGTGGTTCCACTGATATTAAAAAGCACAGATGAACTTTCTAAGCATACAAACATGTCATGCCAAAAGAAAAAAAAAAAGAGGGTATGATATCAGAAGAGATGTGACTGAACCTATGTATAAGTAGTGAATTATAGTGAAGATGGAAAAAGAATACTACTGAACAAAAAAGCACAAAAAGCAGGTAATGTAGAGGGACAGAGATGGGGATCATTAGGAAGATGAAATATATTAGCAGCTATGTTGTTGATAAAATGGAAGATGTACACGAAAGATTGGAAGGAAGATGACAAAGGAAATTATTTGTATTGTATTCCCACATGCAAAAACCTGGATTTCATAAACAGAGCTGGAAAATAATTCCAGTTGGAGAAAAATGCTACTGGGACCTGATTATGGATGTACAATTGAAGGAAAAATTGTAGGCAGCAAAAGTCTTGCATGAACAAAATGGATAGTGGTATAAGCAACATAACAAGAGAGTATTTTCCTGTATTACTAGGAAAGATAACTGAATTTCAATAGCCAAAAACAAAGGTAAAATGATAGCAAGCTATTCACTGAAATGGCAAAAATCTGGATTGATGGAAACACCTGCCTTCGTCCATCTGCTGACAATAACAGCTGACACTTTGTAAATATCAGGGTAAAGCTAGGGAAGAAATTACTGTAGTACAGTGCAGCAATGTTTAAAGAGAAACAAACTAAGGAAAAGAAAATGAAAAAACATTGAAAAGAAAGAAAAGTCAGACTACTATCCAAACTTACTTGAACTAAAATTCCCTGAATATATGTTACTTTAGAGTGGTTTTTGAAAGTGTGGAGCATGACCTAGTTCTTCAGTTATAAAATACCTATATTAATATAAAATATATACCTATCATGACAATAAAATGAGGACAAACCCCTATTTCATGTTTAAAATTTTGATTTATTATAAGGGGAGTTGTGCTATTTTTCATTAAGACATAGATGTGTCCTTTAATGTCACCATTGTGAAGCTGCTCACTATCATCTTTGAAAGGTTGTGGGCAATCAGGAGAGGTACCTAAGAACTGAAACAAAGCAAATCTCACCCCAGTCTTCAAAGAGGGCAAGAAAAAGGACCTAAAGAGCTACTGGCAGTCAGCCTCATCTCAGTCCCTGGAGAGGTGATGGAATGTCTCATTCTGGAGCCCATCTCTATCCATGTGGGTGATGAGAAGGTGATCAGGAGCATGGATTCACTAAGGGCAAATCATCCTTGGCCAACCTGATTGCCTTTTACGATGAAACAACTGCCTGGAGGAATGAGGGGAGAGCAGAGGGAATTGTTTAACCTCAACTTAAACAAGACTTTCAACACAGTCTCTCACAACATCCTTGTAGGCAAACTCAGGAAGTGTGGTCTGGATGAATGGATGGTGAGGTGGATTGGGAACTGGCTGACCCCAGAGAGTCACTGTCAGTGACACGGGGTCTGGTTGGAGGCCTGACACTAGTGGTGTCCCCCACCATTCAGTATTGGGAATTGTTTAACTTATTCATTAGTGCTTGGATGAAGGGGCATTGACATCCTCAGCAGGTTCACTGATGACACAAAGCTGGAGGAGCAGCCAATACCCCAGAGTGCTGTGCAGCCCTTCAGAAGGGACTCAGCAGACTGCAGAGATGGGCAGAAAGGAAATGCAATGAAGGCAACAGGTGCAGGGTCCTGCAGCTGGGAATGAGTAACCCCCTGCACCAGCACAGGCTGGGACTGACCTGCTGGACAGCAGCTCTGTGGAAAAGGACCTCAGAGTCCTGGTGAAAACAAGCTGTCCAGGAGGCAGCAGTATTGAGTGTGGGTGTGCTTATTTTGTCCACATAAATTTTGCAGTTTATTTAATCCATTTCCCTGTGTTTGAGTCCCAGTTGTAATTTCAGCACAAAATCTTGGAATATAATTTGGTAATGCTGAAAATTTAATCATACATTATTCTTTTATTTTTCAAATAAGTGATTGCCTGACTTCAGGAACAAAAATTTAAAACTGATATAATGGGACAATAAACAAATATGCTCCTGTACAGTAGACTGTAATGTTGACTACAACATTGTTGTTAAACCTGTAAAAAATACTTACCTATAAGAAAAAAGAATGTACAGCCCCACTGGTTTGTTGTGTATACATATGATAATTAAAATAGAGAAGTGGTTCTGACATTTTTCTAGGAATTTCTACAGTTATTAGGATCTACCTTTATTGTTTATTCCAGTGAACTACACTGAACTAATGTAGTATTGTCTAGATTTTGAGAAGTAAAAGGATTACTTGGGTTGCAATGCCTTGCAATTCATTCAGTCACATGCATGAATTAGCTTGTGTTGATGCAATTATGTGTTTTGTGCTTTTCATGTTTGCACCTTGCTCCTTCAATAAGCCTGACACAACCAAAACTTCAGCTCTTGTGACACTAATCTCTAAGTGGGGCAGCAGAAAAAACAAGTGCTAAACAAGCATTAGTAACTCTTTTGACAGGATTTATACCTATTCAAAAATTTTAAAGCATGTCTTGAATTGAGCAGTGAGCTTAGTGGAGATGTTCTGTAAAGAATATTATTCTCTTCCACTGTTATGAATTCAGTTCTACCTAAACTACAATGGACACAATGGTTTGTTTTTCTCTTGTTCTTTCCCTTAAAGGCAGATTCTATATTTTCTTTAGGCAAGTTACTATATTGTCTTTACTTCTTTAAAAGTATTTTCTTCATACATAGCCTGAAACTCCAGTGCCATAATGCATTTACTTTTGTTTGGCCTTCAGATAGATTATTGCTTAGACTAAATAATCACAATTTTCTTTGTGTGTTATTTTGCATCTTAATGCTTCATGTTGCTTTTAGTCTGCCTTTATCACCCACATCTCTCTAAGGAGAATTAAAAAAACAGAACAAGCACAGCTTGTGAACACTTACCATGGCTAAGCAGAGAAAATTATCTCACTTGCTGATTTCAGCATGTCTGGTATTCCTGCAATATTGTTCTGATTCTGATTGATATGCTAAAAATCAGATACTGTCATCATAACAAATTAATTTAAATATTGGATTCCACAAACTGGCTAGACAATAGCTTCTCTTTTGTGTACTTATTAGAGTACTTAACCTGTCTATAAAAGGGACAACTTTTTTTTTACCTCATTAGCTTATGATGACTAGTCTATTGATATAATAGACTATATATAGACTATAATAGACAACATTACTCTAATGGTTGCTCTTTTCTATGTAACCATCCAGTTCATACAAGTAATAAAAAGCTTATTGGGAAAAAATGAAGCAATTTGCCTTCAAAATCCTTAATGTCAACATTCTTTGTTCCCAAAGACTTTTTTTAATAATAAAATCCATGCTGCTCCATCACAAAAGACTGAGAGCAATTTTAAGACAAGTTTCACAAGCTCAGACCCTTACCTGCAGGCCTGAGTTCTATATTTAAGATACTCCCTGATACAGATTTCAGCATCTAAAGATATTTGATTCTTAATTTTTACTTTCTTATATTAAGGCACGTGTGCCTTACTAAGTATTTTGCTATAATATGACTTTGTATTCATTATAAAGACTTAACTTACAATAACCTCATGAGCCATACCATGGAGGTACTGAGGTACTCACAGCCAAGCACATCCTTCAGTAGTTCCCTGGGCTGGCACTTGTATTTAACAAAGTGTGCTTTTCTTACAACAAAACAAGTATCATGAAGTAGGACCTATTACACTGCTTCCTTGATCACACTGTAGCATTAAAGAGCATTAAAGAAATCAATTTTCAAAGCAGTCCAGTCTAAGGATCCTTTTACTGCAAAAAGAAAAAATTATTTTCATTTGTGTAAAAAGTGTTGTATCAAACAATTTTACTATTCAAGAAGTGTGACTACATAACACTGAAGTCTTAATATTATCTAAGTTCAGACAGTTACTTTGTATTACAGAACAAACACTGCATGCTTTCCAAAAGAACTTCTACACATCTTTCAATAAACAAAACCTTACTCCATTGATAGAATCAATAAAATAAATGGGACAAAGAGTAAAGTAGTTTGCTATAGAGATCCATCTTGGGGTATCAGGGCAAAGAAAATGAAAGTGTAAGAAATGCCACAAAGTTGCTTGAAAATAGCTCCTTTTTTATCTAACAGCCTGCTCGATAGAACACTCATCTCCTAAATTACAGCTTCCAGTTCCTTCTCTGCAGTGCAAAAGGAGTAAAAATACTAACCTTCAGTTTTTTCAAGGAGTGTTAAAACAACAGTGGAAAAAGGACCTGCCTAATCTCTGCATATAGCTCAGCATAGCAAAAATCATTAAGAAGTTATCAGTTATGTTGGCAAATGGGAGAAACCTTGTAAAGGGGATAATTTCACAAGAAAATATGGAAAAAATGCACTGCATCATTTCGAGGGATGATAGTGTGTTCTCAGACATCATAAATTTCCTATGGTGTGTCTAAACTGATCACAGAAGCACAATGCAAGATATGGATTTGTGAATCAACACTTCAATGACTTGCTGACTTTCATAATAGGGAAACTTAAGGAACTTCAGAAAAAAGTTTAGTATCACAATTCAGCCCCTTAAAAGCATCAGAATCACCTTTGTCATCAGATCATTTTCAGTTTACAGCTCTGAGGATGCAGGCTGGACACAGAGCAGCTACCTGTTGTTGTGGTCACAAAGGAACTGATGAGGAAAATTCTTCAGTACAGGTTCTGTGCTGAAACCAGGGAACACAGGCCCATATCTTCCAAAAGCAGAAATTAGGAATGAAAGAGTCCCTGCACATATACTTTAGGAAACTGGCAGAAGACCTATAAACAAAGTGGTGAAACAGAGAAGCCTATATGATATAAAAGGATATCAATAACATTAGGCATGAGAAAGTGAAAAAGTGATTGACCAGCTGGAAAGGAATGCAGGAGTACCAGACATGGAGGTTGAAATGGACACCCTCCAAAGCAGCTGATTAAGGAAGCAAATAGTCCAATCCCCAACAGCAAATGTAGAACCCATCTCAGTTCTAGTGGAATCAAAGTTACAGGTCACTTCACCAAGAATCATGAGTTAGACTGGATTTGAGATGCACCAGCCACCTGATTATTACCTCATACAGTTGTAATGATAGCAATAATATAACAATCTAAGGAGAGAAGGAGGTTGAAGAATTCAAATTCACATAGTACATCTTGTTGAGGAGGAACAGTAAGGCAGCATGGATGAATCCACTTGTTTTGAGGTTGAGACCAAAAAGGAGAAAGAACTGTGACTGCCAAGGACATGTACAAACTTAAAGAAGAAAAACAAAACAAACCCCAAACAACATTACAACTTTGGGATTTCCCTCAAAGACCAGAAGGATCTTCTGGTTAGATAGATAGATAGATAATGTACTTGTGAAGAGTGAACCAAAGCACAGACCTCAGTGATAATATAGGTGACTGGCTAACATCTTTTATGCATACAGCAGGAGACAGGATGAAGAGGAAGCTCCTGAAATGCTTTTGTGAGGAGCAATAGGGGTGAATAGGCACTGCTTCCCTTTTGGCTCCAATCAGCAGAGAATAAAGAGTGAATGGGAAGATTAAGTGGCAATGTAGTTCACATTGGTCACAAAAGGACAAAATTCTTGGAAGTTAGATTAGAAGGAAAATAATTAAAAGTAAAAGCAGTGCTTCTCAAGAAGGCAAACTCCAGTGAAAGGACTCTTAGTTAAAATTTCCTGGGAGACTTGCCGAAGGTGAAAAAGAAATTAGAGTGAAGTGGTAGCTCTTTAACAAACTAATTTACCCAAAGGAGAAGAGAGGCTTCTGATAGATACTGAAGAATATTGGCATTTCTTATGCTTTTTTTTCTGCTTCCTAAATTTTTTCTTTAGTTGAAAGGTCAAAATAAATTTGTTTTCTGTTTTAATTGGTGCACCAGTGATAAAGGATTAAGATCCTGCAAGGAAGGTATGTGTGCATTTATGAATAGTTGTATAATCTAGGTATTTTCAAGCTCACTGAGTGAAATGACCTTCATCTTGAGGTATGCAAAATCAGCAAATGATAAAATATTAGCTAAAAGGTGTCTACAACAGTGACATAGCTCAGAGCAGTAGAGTGCAGCAATCCCTCATTTCCCCACTTACTCCATGTTGGCTCACATTGTGGGGCAGTTTTTCTGCATGTGAAGGGGGATTCCTTTTGGATGAAATTAAATCAGAAGGTCTGTTCAAAGTGCAGCAACAGTCTCTAAAAGGAACAGAAAGGTCTGAATCAATGTGTGATCTGCAGCACAAGCAAGTCCCACAGCAAGTACCAAGTGCACATGCACCAACAGAATGCTCTCAAATCACAGAGACCTCCTGTGTCCTTCTGCTTCTTGTACCACTTAAAAAGCTAAAGGTCTCAAGGTCAGTAACCAGTTCACACAGATGCCCTCAAGCTAAAGGTGTTCTTTTATATTATATCAAGACCTCCTATGGTTGAATATATTTTCTTCTTGCTTCAGATGCTGTATCCCTCTCCAGCAGTTTTCTGATTTGTCTCACCTGCCTGCCTTTTTTACTTTTTTCTTTTTTTTTTTTTTTTTTAAATTTAAATTAACAATGATTTCCCTTTTCCATCCCTCCTTTCCCATCAACTTCTTCAGTCTCACAGAAGATTCAGTACATTGCAGTCATAGTACCAGTTATGTTCAAGGGTCTAAGCTATGTCACTTTGTGTCCATAAGTTCTGCATATACTCTCAGTTGTCCCCAAGATTTTGAAATTCCATCGGACCAAACACAAAACTGCACATCCTCTCTCATTTATCCTGTCTTTTCCTCGTACAAAGGAACAACTGAGACATTGAAAGTCACAATTTCATGGTGTCTACTTGATCATTTGCCTCCATCACAAGACTTAAGATAACATCTCTTCCATTCTAGCCAATACCCAAACACAAAGTTAGGAAGCAATAGGCACTATGTGTTGCATTTAAGTGAACAACAACTGAAATAAGACTTGCTTTGATGGAAAAAGGCATGAAAAGACCCATGTGTTCCTGTCACCTCCCCTAAACAGGTGAAAGTATGGTCTGGCACTTGCTGAAGCAACAGCAGGAAACCTGGACAGCTGAAAGCAACAGTCTGAAAAATAGCTTTCCTTTGGCTGTCTTTGAGCAGCATGTACAACAAGGATTTTTTTTTTTTCCAGGGCACCAGAGTAATCTTAAAGTAAATAAATATGCACACCTATACTCTAGCTTTTGAGTCCTTGGTACAAACTGTTTTTTCTTCTGATCTGTTCATATTGCACCACAGTAGTTTTTTGCTGTGTGGCTCATAATTATACAGCCTATGAGTACAAAGTCTGTGAGAACTCATAAAGGATGGATGAGAGCAAACTGTAAAGGTGAAAACTAGAAGGCAGAATTGGCATTTATCTTTTAAAAGGCAAAAGAGTGGCAGTAAAGATCAACTTACCTCGAATCCTTTGAAAAATATCATGAACTCTACCAGAAGAGAAACCAAACAAGCTATTTGTAGGAAGCTGGAAGATGCCCATAAGATCTATGAGATGGAAAAGCAATGAAAAACTAAAGCAGGATAAGGATGACACAAGGGACAATGCAAATAAACGTTAAATAATAAAGGGTGTGAGGGGGGAAAGTAAGAGAGACATACAAAGAAGGGTTAAAATTGATGACACTGTTCAAGCTGGTGAAGAGAAAGTAAGCACACGATAATAAAATACAAAAACACGTGATTCATGCCTGCTGATAATAAAACAATAAACAGTGAACTTCGAATGAAGGAACTGAGAATCAAGTGGGTGTCAGTAGAATATAGAAACTGAACCAGAAAGATCTTGCAAAAGTTGTGCAATACTCATTTGAAAAGATTTTTTGTATAACTTTTTGGACAGACATATCAGGAATGGTGCACAGTTTAAGCTATGTTGCAACAAAGGGTGGAGCAGCTGACTTTTGAAAACCTTTTCCTGACATTCTCTTTATAATTATTTTCAAATTTCCATGCAGAAACTATTACACACAGCATGTATCTTTGCAAGCTACCTCAACTTCTTTGAGGAAATCCTTGTATAAAATGCATTTAAATCTCTTTTAAGCCCACTCTATAACACTGCACATATCTAAGCCACACAGTTAAAGAAAAATCAAAAGATGGTAGAATACATTAAAATTTACACTTTACTGATTTTTTGCAGAATATATTTTTACCATGTTTACTGTATCTACGGTACTTTACTGAGTCCATGGGCAGACAAATGGAAATAAGAACGTTGTTTTCATACAAAATCTTACAGATATCCAAATGCAGCATATCTGCATATCTTTGTAAGCATTTTTAATATTAAAAAATATAAAAACAAAATAAAAACAAAAAAGAAAGAAAGAATTATAAGAGATGAATTATAAAATATATCTGAATTGTCAGTGATTGCCCTTTTGGTTGTTATAGGCATCATAATTTGTTCTAATATTGCCCTTGAATACAAACAGAAACATATTTAACACATAAATTTCAACACTTATTGTTGCCTTCATTATTCAGCAAAATGTATGTACACTTAGTTGATTTAAAAACTATATTTGCCTTGACTTTCAGGATTATGATAAAATTTACTGTAGTGATCACCAATAACTGACAGTTTTATTGTACTGCAAGAAAACAAAGTACCCTTTTTATGTCTAAATAGCTGATATAATCTGTATGTGTGGGGTGTTTTTTGTGGAAGAAGTAGTAGAAAAATGGAACAAACAATTTCTTACTGCGCAGACAGTAAGGCAGTTTCAAGAATACCTACATAAGTTATTCTGTAGTGTAATTATATATGCAGTAAATTATTCACATACTTATATTCCTCAACACTCACAGGAGAAAGGTGAGCAGGGTCCTTTTTTAGATAGAGAATGGAAAACAAAAGAAGAAAGGCCCTGAAAATTGGGCTGACAATAGACTGAGAGCAATCTGTTTGATTATGTTCTTTTAACAGAAAACTGAAGTGAAACCTCAGAAATCTAGTTGTGAGTAGTGTACCACTGTGCACACTGCAAAATAAAGATATCCATATGCCATAGTCAGACCTAAGTGCAGATGTCAAATAATAAAGCAAGAATTACTCAGATAAAAGAGCATCAAGCTTTCAAAGACAATTTATATAATATTTGATCTGCCTGGTAGGTAAACCTAGCAGCTCATCTTACCTGAGAACATACCTGAAAAACAGGTCTAAAACCATAGAAATTTAGAAGTGTGCCTTGGATTACAGGAAATAATTTCCTACAGTATCAGTAGTGGTGCACATATTCCTTGAGTCAATTAAAATCAGCAATAGAAGCACAGAACCATTGCAACTGGGCTGCACCTCTGGTGTTTGACTCATCCTGCCTGAGTGTTCACAGCAGCCACAGCAGCTTGCTCAGGACATTGTCCACTTTGAACCTGGACTGCTTCCAAGGACTGGGACCCCACTATCTCCTTGGGCAACTTCTTTCAGTGCCTGATCCACCTTACAGAAAAGAGCAGATCCTTTGGGTGTGCTTTACTTAGCTTTGAAAGATAAGGATTTTATCTCAGTTTTTTGCATTATAAAAACATATTGTCAAGGCTCAAACCTGGAATATGATGAACTAACATGAACCTCATACAGCGAAATGAAGAGGTTTCTAGTCCCTGCTGCAAGAGATATCACGAGTCAGGTGAAGGCACTGAGATTTCTGCTGCCCATTTCTTGTCAGTATTTCAGGAAATACATGCAATGTAATTTTCAGCATCTAGTTTTAATATCTTGACAAAGTTTTTAAAAATAATATAAACGTGACAAATCTAGTGCTTTGTCTTTTTATTCTTTTCCCTGGGAAAATCAATCCTATTATGACAACCTGGTCAAATATAAAGTTTATTTCAAATTCCTATAATAAAGACCAAGAGTTATCATAATAGTCACACAGAAATGGAGACCATAAGCAACCTGAGTTGATTCCTTCAGCAATTCAATTTTACTTACTTATCCTTACACTGAGGCTGCCCAGAGCTTTGAAATTTTTCTCTCAGATAGGTACTGATTTTTGATACCATGATGCAAAGTCATAATTTAGGTTGGTATTACCTTCCATGCATCAGGTCTAATAAATACTATATGCAGACTGAAAAGCATTCTAACTCTACATTTCTGACCTTATCTTTGTAAATCCAAAATTTGCAAACATTCAGAGCCATGTTAGTCCCTATCTTCACCATAAACAACTCACATAATAATGGAAAAAGTAGAATGGAAAAGTGTTGTTAACCTCAGTTCCCACAGTCAAAGTATTCTGTCTCCAAGCTCCTAGTTGTCAATGTCATAAAGAGCTTTAAAAAACTCAATTATATCAAGAACTTAGACATTTTACAGAAAGGTGCCTTTTCCAGAGTGGTTTTTCAGATTCTAATTGCATTTTTCCTTGCATCACACTGATAGATATGACCACATAATGCTGAGTATCTACACTATTATACAGCACTCTAGGAAGATAGATTGCATTGGCTGAAGCATTCTGCATTAGAAACAAGCTTTCTTGATATCTAGGACTCCACAGTACATTTCAAGAATGTGTTTAACAGCTGCATAATGAATTAAAGCTGCCACTGCATGATTTTAGAAGGAGGAAAAAGACTCCAAACTAACCAGCAAAACAAAAATGAGCACAGAGTAAATAAAGCACTACACTAAAATAAGCAACATGGTACCAGAATCCTAAATGCTCTTATGTGCACTGTTTTAGCACATTTCTCAAAAAAATCTTTTACCTTATCTCTACATATTCTGAGATAAAACACATGCAGTACCATTCTGAGATTAGAGTCTAAGTTTACATGTGTAAGAAATTAGATTGAATCAAGACTAATAGAAGACAATGTTAATAGGCACACTTTATATGCCATTTTTTTTTCTTCTGCATATGTATATCACACAGATTTCAGTTTTAAAAAACAAAAAATTGTTGGCAGGTCCATCTGTTTTGTTATTCCCTTTGGAACAGGCTAAATATAACACAGAGGTCTGGAATAGATTATGTGTTGTTTTATTAGGTTAATTTGATCTTGTATTGACATTAGTATATGTCAAAATTAATGGTTTTTTAATGACAGTACATGCTACTGATTAATTAGAAGTACTGAGAAAGGGTGAAGGCCTAGATTTAAAAATTATTAATATGACAAGTTTTTCAATATTGCTATGCATGAAACTGAGGACATGTGGAAAAAAAAAGAAAGAGAAGAAAACTTAAACCAGTTTCCCTCTTTCTTCCATTCTGGGAATAAAAGTAGAACAGTAAACTACAGAAATAATATTTGCTGATATCAAGTCTCTAAGTATTCTCTCAAAATCCCCTTTCCTCAAAGTTTTTTTTCCAGAAAATTAAAAAAAAACTGCAAAAAAAGAGAGAATACCAGATCAGTATGATAATTTATCTACAAAAATAAAAAAATCACGACACAATTGTCATTTTGATGCAAGTTTATGAAAATAAATTATAGTTGCAAAGCAGAAAAAGAACTTTACATTCCCCTACGCACACTATTTAAAAACATGAAGAAAATTAGTTAGAAACAAATTTTAAAATGGTAAAAATATTTTCAAATGGGAAGTCCTTAAGACATTTTCTTCAGGAGTTACAAAAATAAATTTGAGTGAAAATGTATTGAGATAAAACCATTCAGGGAGGGAGAAAGGTCTTTATTTGTCAAGATACTTAGAATAATGGGATTCAAAGGAGTCTTTCCCAGACCTCTGCTAATATCTAAAATGAGTAATATATGTTTTACTTATATACAAACATTTAATGTTATGTAGCAATGATATTGTTTCACGAATTGAAATATAATATTTCTCCTATAATGTGTGATCATGAAATGGCTGATATTAAAAAAAAAGCAAATAAACAAACTCCCCATAAATCCTTAGTTATTAAAAACTAAATTAACTAACCAAATTAAAAAATTGTGGATTTTGATGTGTTAATTGTTAATTTCTCACCCTTAATTACCTCATTTATCTCTATGATTTTCTGCTTCTACTCTATGCTCCTTTAATCCTGATGTTTCATTCCTGGAAGTCTCTTTCCATTGACCTGTAACTTAGGAAACCCGTTGCTTGTTACTTGCTACTTGTTGCTGCATATTTGATCTGCTTTTCATTCCTCATTTCTGTTTAGCAAGGACCTTGGTATCAACTAAACTTGCTGAGTTCAAAAAGCTCTCAGTGGGTTATCTTTGGCTATATTTGAGGCCTTTAGTGCAGATTTTGTTTTTTTTGATGGGTTTGTTTGTTGCCTGGTTTTGTGTTTGGCTGCTTTGTTTTTTGTTTTTGTTTTGTGTGAAATCACCTTTATTTCTATGTGTACTAGATAATGTTCCTTTCAAATACAGTAATTAACAACCTCTACACATTTCACAGTACTTTCTCTATGAAGTCTATCATAACATTTTTCTTCCATATTATTGCATGTTTTGAAAATTTTGTCAAAGGTAGATTATTTTTGATTGATGCTTAATAGCAGCCTAAGATATAGACCATTCTAGAACAATTATATAACTTGCAGAGCATTCTATAACAATTAACATGAACACTGAGCTATATTTAATTTTCAAAACACTTCAGTCACTTTATGCAGACAATAATTCCAGTCTGACTATGACATTTCTGAGTCATATATGCTTGAAGAAATGTTGAAGTAAATTCAACAGCCTGCATACACTTTGCCTAGTCAGCAAGAGATTTTTGTATGGAAATTTATATGTATGCAGACAGTGACAAACACTACTTTAGAAAGGGCTTTTGACACAGCCAGACATGTTCTTCTGTGGAATCTGAGGAACTGAGAATTGACGCAAGAGCAAACCACTAGGTAAACCACTGGGTAAAAAAGGAAGAAAAGAGACCAACATAGTTGAGAGCTGATGATCAAAATAATGGGCAAGAAGTAAATACAGGCAGTAGAAGTAATGACAGATATCCTATGAAGAGTAGAGGAATGCTGCCTGGCTGTTTAGGAACGTGGTTAGGAGGGCCAAGGTGCTGCTGGAGTTTAACTGGACAATGGATGTGAAGAGTGAGGGCTTCTACAAGTATATCTGTCAGAAAAGGCAGGTGAAAGAAGGCATGTCCCCATTATAAACAAGAGTGATAATCCAGTAACAATGGGTGATATTTGAAGTCTTGTTGCCCAGAGAGGTGGTGAATGCCCATCCCTTGAAAACATTCCAGGATGTCAGCCATGATAGGTCTTTGAGCCTTGCCTAGATGAATATGTCCCTACTCATTGCAATGAAGTTGAACTGACATTTTTAGAGGTCCCTTCCAACTCAAACTACTCTATAACTAGTCCTACACTGTAAAATTTTAAGACTTGGATGAGTTTTAAAATGGATATGGATACATGGATATGGAACATACCCCCTCCTCCCACCAAGAAATCCATAGATGGTTTCTATAAATGAAGAGCTGATAATGCTGAATAGCAGAGCTCCAGAGAAGGGCAACAAAAACGTAACACACAAGGGAAGAATAATGGCATGAATGTAAACAGGCTGGTCAGCAATTATCTGAGTACCAATCCTGCTGAAATACATTTAAGGCTCACAGCACATGCCAAGTTAAATATGAGACTAAAGGAAAGTTCTGTCTCCCTCTACTTGGTCTTTGATGAGGTCACATCTGGAATACATGGCCAGTTCTGCATCAGCCTCATCCCAGCTCAAGAGTGACTTAAAACCAAAGCTCTGTGCAGGGCTGCTAAGATGGTCAGGATCCCAGAGAACATGACTTACAAGATGATGCTGGGGGAGCTGGAGCTGTTTAGTCTGGTGAAGATGTGGATGGGGAGGATAGAACAAAAATTTTAACTACATGGGGAGCAGTTACAAAGATGTGGAGCCTCAGTTGTGACAATATAACAAAGGTGCATGACCACAAATTGCTCACTGCTAGTCTGAAGCTGCACATGAGGAAAATCCATTTTTAGGAGAGGACAGTGTTTGAGCACAATGCTAAGAAACACTCCATACTTTAAGATTTTCAGGACACCAGCTCTGGTGTTCATGGCACTTGACACAGGAGGCTGGGACAGAGGATGTCCAGAGGTTCTGTCTGTCAATATTCCCATGAATATTTGTGTGCAAAAGAATTAATTGGAAGAATCTCTGTACAGATTTGCTGCTATAAAAGAGCTTTTGAAAAATGCTGCTTCCTGGAAAATTAAGCAATGTAAAAATGGAACAAAAATGTGACTAAAGAAATTAAAGCTTTGCATATAAAAAACAAAGTTTAAAAAAGGAAATAATTTAATTTAGAGGTAGTATGAAGGTGTTACAGAAGAAAGACAAAACGCAGCAAGAGGCAGAGCAGACAAAAAGTGAGTGCCATGGAGAGTTGTCACATGAAAATGAAAGAGAGGAGCAAAAGCAAATTAAAACTTGGAAAAAAATACTCTAGCTATGTAACTAATTTGTAGAACTCCATGCCACATTTCAGCACTAAATCCCTGTGATTCAAAATATAAGCCCAGGATTAAGTAATAGAAATTTGAAGCAGGAAAGAAAGCCATTTTGTTAGGATTTCAGTAACCAAACATGCACTAACAGATTTTCTGAAATATTTCCTGCAATCTGTGCTGGCCTCTGCCAGAATGCAGGGCAAGACAGTTCACTGGGGTCCCTGGAAAAGGCTTGGAGGGCGGAAAGCCTCACATACACAAAACACAAATTCAACACAGCCTCTACCTTTTAAAAGGTTGACAGCACTTAAGTACCCATGTGACAAGACCCAGGAGTTTGATCTTTCCATTTTTCTATAATTATAAATCAAGTGGTGATACAATTTTTTGTACTATACCTTTTTGAAATCCGGCTGGTAGAATTATGTCCTGTTAGCATAAAAACAATACATTATTACTGCCAAGTGCTATTTATCATTTCAGATGTTAAATTCTTAGTGGCATTAATTATTTATAGGGCAAAGCCAACTCAACTATTAAAATGTAAAATAAGGATGCAAAGTGTCCTTTGATGTATATCCTTTGAAATATAGAAGTGTCATAAATCTTCCAGCTGGGTATTTTTCCAGTTAAACCCCATCAATTTATACGAACTTATCAGAAGTGTTTTGTGCTGTTCAGTTTAAGTAAGGCTCCTGTTCACTAGGTAATACAACGTGCTTTGCAACAAGATCAGATAGTTGCAATTCACAGAAAGCATCCTGTATGGGCAGACTTTGGAGTCCTAGTTTTGGAGCTCCCTTTGCAGCAGATAGGAATAGCTGCCAACTGAGGCACAAGCTTCTGCAGGGGAGAACACACTGTACTTGCAAGTATAGCAAACAAACACACAAAAAGCATTTTTCATCAAGATGACAAAACATCAAAGTTTCCTTCATAGATAGAGGAATGGCAGTGCTTTAATTAGAAACTGCTGGTTTCATGAAGTATTTGATGGAAACTATAAAAAATGAGAAGCAGTCTGGTTTGTATTTTAAGCCAGGTGTCTTGTTAAAGTTTAAATAATTCTAGATGGTGTTCCCCTCTTAAATGAGCACAAATATAATCAGGAAAAAAAAAATCTTTCTAGACATTAATATTTAGCTTTAGCAGCACTTATAATCTAGAATAACATTTTTAAAACTAGAAACTGGGGAGGGGGGAAGGAGAGTCACAGAAGAACCCTGAATTTATGCAGAGGCTGGGAAAATTATTACTTTATTATTTTATATATAATTAATTTTATTATTACATTATACTTCTGTATGTTTAGATGATAATATTTTTTTAATTAACTTTCAAATGCCCTTTTATTTTCTGGTTAGAAGTAACTACAGCATCAAAATATGTGAATTGACTCTAGACCAGGGGTGAATAAAAGTTCCTTAGAATCCTAACAAAATCTTGTGCATACTGTAACTCAGCAGGTTTCATGGAAATAAACATATCAGTAAATAGGTTGATCATGAGCTACCTTTTCCTATTAAGAATGTTATTTCAGAGATTTAGGTAAATTTAGAAAGAGTAGAGCAAGACTTCAGTTGTGCAGTCATTAAAACACGATGTCTGTATATTCCCTTGATGTAAAGTGTGATTTTTCTGTATTAGACAATTTACAAAGCCAAGTTATGCAAAGCAGATCCTCATATTATGTCACTTAACAGATGACAACAACACTGCAAGGAGTTTGTAGCTATGATTTCAGCTTAAAAGTGGCACCAACAGTTGAGTTTGGAAAAAATGTATTTCTTTTTATCTGAAGGCAGGGAATAAAATTTTCTCAGACTGATGCCACAGGGTGGGAGGGTTTTGTGTGGGTTTTTTGAGTTGGTTGTTTGTTTTTTTTAATCATGTCCATGGTTATGAGACAATTGAGGCAAAAACAAACACAGACAATAAATGTTTTCACAAGAAAAGATTTCAACATAATACTGAGAGCTCAGGGAATTCAAATTGCTAAATCCTGGGGTAAAAAAAGTAAGATTTTTCAGAGATTGCATAGGCAGTGTATCTACAGAGCTATATGTTTTCCTTGCCAAAAGAACACAACAGCATTGCATAAAAATTTCCAATGGCATTCACCTTTTTGATAAGATGATGAGTTATCTCATAGCCTTCAATAGGTGAGACAGTATATCTAAAGAACAAATAACTGCCCCCCCTTATTATGTGAAATAAATTGAGATCCTCAAACATTTTATTTTAAAACTCATTTTCAAACCACTGCATATGTACACAGTTGATCCTTAAAGTCCTTTTTATTTAATTGCTATTCCTTTGGGAATAAAAATACAAGAAACACCCTAGTATTTCCACTGGGGCATTAACCCCAAATTAAATTCAAAATCATTGAGGGTTTTTAAACAGATAAATACATCTCTTATTATTTCATTTTATATTAAATAAGAAAGAGTAATAAAGAATTGTATCAAAATCCCTAAATTGCATTGATCACAACTGTTTTATCAAGCAGAATGCAACACTGCATTTTACATAATCTCTGTTATAAATGCTGCATGGTTGGCCTGAGAATAGCTGCAGTAATGCTTTCCTCAAGTCTCATTTGGGTTTTTCTTGCAGCACCAGGACCACCCTCAAAAGAGGAATTCTTTGCTCAACTGAGTGCAGGGATCATTAGATGATGCTAGCAAGACAGAAACTTTCTAACACATATCTGAGAATGTGTATAGCATGAGTCTCTTATAATGGAAAAATAAAGGTCTCTATTTATGTACTGAAGTACCTTTAAGAAACTAACACAGTATTTACACTTCTATTTTTTCTTCTCAGCAGGAGAAGAAAAAAGTTCAACAATATTTGCTACGGGAAGAATTTGAGAAATGGAAAGGGATTTTAATTAAAATTTTTGCTGTTCTCTTCCAATGCTTTGAGAAAGTGATATCCTTTAAAACACTAGATTAATTATTTTTGAACTGGAAACCAAATACATTATGTTCTGTTTGTACTCTATCACTGTAACTTGCCTGAAGCATGCAAAATGTGAACTCTGATCACTTACACAAGTTTCCAACGTACTTGTTTTTTTATGTGTATGTTGTTTCAAAACAAGATGAAGGAGCAAACTCCAAAAAGTATGATATACATACATGCAAAACATATTTTAAAAATATATATACACACACATATATGTATACAGATGGGAAGACAGAGAGAGCTGAATGGAAACCAGAAACCCTTACCTAACAGAACAGGAATATGATATTTTGGGATGCAACCATTTAGATATTTTACAGGTTTTTCCAATATTTTTTGGCACATTACTATTATTATTTATTAATTTTATTTTCCCACACCAGGAACTAAAATGAAAGGTCACATTATTCTCAAATATCTTGTATTTTTGTTTGTGAGAGACCTATCAGTAACATTTACTATGAGATATCCTAGATGATAATGTTCTAACATTATCTCAGACTCCAATGGATAAAATATTTCATAAAAGCAAGGCCAAAAATGTAATCTCTGTGTGGTCCACTAATCTTCAATACTTACATCTGAGTAGCCCATACAACTTGTTGCAAGTGCAGAGAAGGGTTGAACACAAAAACAAGAAAGATTTGGGGAAATCCCCCCAAAACTGTACATATTAGGAGCAGACTATTGTGAGCAGAGTAATTTGTCCAGCTCACCACTTCATTCTGAAATGTCTGTGAACAAACTGGTCACTAGCAAGCCCCACAGGCTAGACCAAATCCTACTCTGATCAGATCCTAATATATCAGTCAAAAAACTTTTATCAGAAAAGTGAAAATAAATATACCAACAATTCAAAACGAAAAACATTTCTGAATAAAAATGTCAAAAATAACACACTTAGTTTTGGGTGTAAGAGGGCTTTCTTAAAAAAATATTTGTTCATCAAAACAAAATTTAAAAATCCCTCCAAGAGTTCCAAAACTGCTCTAAAAAAAAATCCAATGCATAATGACAGAATTAAGATTTAATATTCTTTGAAGAAATGTTCAAGATCTCAGGTACTGCCATACTAACTCAGACCCCAGGTCTGTCCAGCAATACACCCTGTCCTGACAGATGTCAGCAGTATTTTATTAGAAAAGTAATAAAACAGGACCAGTGCAGAATGATACTTGCCCAGCTATAAAGGCTCTGAGCCTTAACTCCTGTGTTTAATAACACTGCTGAATGTATCTTCTATTAGTTGGTCTAAGCTTTTTCTTCAAAACCTATTTATACAATTGCCCAGCTGTGATCTTCACAGTTCAGATGTGCATAGAACTCATTTGAAGTAATGTGTTTAATGTTTCCACTTCTAATTTTATAGCTCCTTGTCTATTCTTCCATGTTTGCCTTTATAAGGCATAACTTTCCATTCTAAGTTGCACTTCTCCAATATTTTATTTTCAAGATGCAATGAGAAGAGTTTCATGGTATATTTGCAGTGAGAATTTAGGTATGGATGGGTGGAGTAGGATAATAGCATACTTTAGGTGTTCAGGACTTCTCTGATAAATTCCAATCCATAGTTTGGCGTCCAACTAAGCCACTGGCCTCAAGTTTCAGAAGTTCTAAAGTTCGTGTCTCTTATTAGAGATGTAGATGGTGTACTACCTTCATCAAAATAACAGTGAGTGGGAAAAAAAAAAAAAGACCATCTGCTGTAGATGAACAAAATGTTTTCATCTACAAAGAAAAATTTACTCAGATAATGGAAGTTCGGTTATGGAGGATTATTTTATGACTTACTGTTAATTTCTGCAGCTAAAAAATCCAAAACTTTAGTACATATAAAGATGGGTTTGGATCTTTTCCCAGTCCTTTTTATAGTAGAAAACATTTAAAGGTGTGAAGGACATAAATATCTTCCTTGTTTTTCTACTTATGTGGAGCTTGTGAATCTTTTTTCCTTTATCTGATGTTGAAGAGTAAATAAAAGTTTGAAACTTTAAGTGTACCTATATAAAATCCTCTATCCTGTAAATAAATATTCTCACACATACAGTGTTTAGTTTTCAAATATGTCATGACACTGGGGAGACACTTCATAAAAACAACAACAAAAATTTAGTCAAGAAATTGAAATAAATTTCACATCAATAATTCTGCTTACAATTACAAAACTAATTCATCCTACTCTGTTTAATTTTCTCATTAAATAACATATTAAAAATAATTAAAACTCCAGTTTCCCTAGCAGGGAACAGACCTCTGCAGAGCACAATTAAATTATTTTTGCAGACAGGGACAAAAACTGGCACTCCTATCTGTAAAATACTTCAAAGATGAAATATTTTCTATTTCTGAGTTAAACTAATAATCTCCAGGAAAATATTAGTCACTGTGACTGAAAGAGCATATTTAAAAAGAAAGAAATAATGTGTAACTGACATATGGTTGTAAATTCTTGAATGCTAGTAACACTTAAAAGAGGTTGCCACTGTTTTCTCATTATTTAAAATTAAATTACATTGTTTAGCTGATTTATTATCAAGTCTATGTAGTTAGGGAAAATAATCTCAAAGAAAAAAAAAAAAATCAGCAGACTCAGGCTAATATCCTTGAGCTCCTGCATGCCACAGGCAGACACAGTCAGACATAGGGACTGTTGTCATCATCTCACACAATCTCACAAAAAACAACTGGAGTTTTGTCCAAATGACACTTAACATCTGTTTTCACATTACCTTCACAGAAAGCACAGAAAAATACAGGCAAATAGAAGAATAATCTGTCTGATTACTAAAATGGTTTGGATGGCAGAGAGAGAAACAACAGGATGATAATGGTGCTTTCTGAGCTAATGGAGATACTGTTCTGTTAAATGATCCCTGACAGTTTTTTCTATGAATTTCTTATAGTCTTTTTGCAAATCTGTACCTGAAATACATCAGTTATGATAAAACAACAAAAAAATTAAAATCAAAACAAACGAACTCCCAAATAAAGCAAAAAACATTAAAACCCAAAAAAACCCCCAAACTAAACCCCCCCCACTAAAATCCCAAACCATCAAACCAAAATCCACACGAGATATTTGTCCACATTGTCAGAAAATGCATCACACTCCAGGTTTTGGATTTGGAATTGCAAAATCTATCCCAACCAAGACTTTATAATTCTCCATAAAACATTCCTGGATATGTGTTCTCTATTGCACTGTGACCACCAAAGCAACTAAGGATTACAATAATCCTTGTAAAATGATGAGGCAACACAGTAAGGAGATTAAATAATGCAGAAATAATTCAGAAAGGAAAAAAAATATATAAAAATCAAGATCTCCCTTGTGGTTTTATGAAAATATTTTTTTCAAACACAAAACAGAGAGTATAGTTTCATCATGCCTATGGATTTATTTTCACTCTGCAGAGCACCCAACTGTCTCAACTGTGCAGAGCTAAAAATGTGGACCCCCCATCTCTTGAAATAAACCCATGAAGTCACACTCCACATTGTACATAAACTATCAATGTATTGATTTTTGTTATTTTTACTGAAATGGTTCTATTTCCCAAGAAAATATTTACTATTTATAGTTTTAAAAATAAATACATACATATATGTGCCTTCAAATACCAATTAAAATAATTTGAGTAATTATATCAGTATTCTGAGAGTAGACAAATATGTGTCTAAGCATGGACTGTTGCAAACAGATTATTTGCATAAATACTTCAAAACTAATTTTACTTATGCCATGACTGCATTGATATAATACATTTGATTTATTGCTTGTGTTACAGTTTACTTGGTAAAAATCCAGCTGTGCTTACCATTGTATAAAGAGAAGATAGAACTTGCTGCTATCTATAACATAAACCTCATAATCTGATAAATCACAGGCATTGAATAATGAATGTGACTGCAAGAAGCAAGTAATGGAAAATTATGTGAGCATTAGTAAGAACTTGAATTTACATATATAGTAGAATTATTCATACACAGTTGTAAGTATACAAATTTAAATATGGAAATAAACAGAATTAGTAAGCATACTTTAACAGCAACCCTGAAATTTCTATGCTATTTAGCACTGGCCAGTTCCATGGGGGAAAGCAGGCTCTGCCACAAGGTCTTGCAGGAAGAGAATCCCAGGGAAGTGGGGAATGCACACAGATTTGTGTTAGCAGGGCTGAAAAACCTGGCAGGTGTTAATGCACAACCTCATTTAAAAATGTGATAATGTTCCAAATAAAATTCAAATTAATTACTTGAAAGCTAGTTTTACTGCCACTGAAATCAAATTACACTACTCTTAGATTCACAGCCAGGCACATAACTGGAAGCAAGGTGATAAACTGAGAGCACTTACACTAGAAGGGTGATTTACTCAGGACTACAAAAGGACTAGAACTGTATATTTGATGGATGAAGAAAGGATCCAATAGCAAAAAAAAAATCCTGGGTGGGATATCCAGATCACAGTAGGTATGATTTCAATGGATATGAAGCTTTTTGGTAGAGGCACAGAGCCTGAAGCTCCAAGTTTGAGAAATGAGATGTGTTCCAACCCAGCATTTTATGAATGGCTTAAATGGTATGGAGTAACTGCCCTGGTTTGGGCCAGGACAGTGTTAATTGTTTGCAGTAACCAGAGGGGGTGTGGCTACTAGGAGACAGAGGTTTTTCTATACCTCCTCAGGCCATTGCTGAGGATGGGAAGAAAGGGACTGCTTCAGAGGAGAAGGTTCCTGCAGGCTGAGAAAATGTGTGTAGGAGGAGATGTCCAGTATTGTTTATTGTTGTGTGTTTTCCTTGTGAATAATTTCTTTTCTCATGCCTTTTGTCATTAATATTTTTTTCTGTTACTGTTCATTCTCTTAACTCATTGCTGTTTCCAGTAAATTTCACTTTTCTCAACCCATGAATTTTGCCTTTTTTGCCTCCAAATGAAGAAGGGAGAGAAAAATCTGCCTGAGGCTTTAGAGGGAACACTAAGTATAACAATACCATTCCTAATCCACCGAAATAACAAACTTCAGAAAACATTGGAATGTGTTTCTTCACTGGAATGTGAGGAAATGCAAAGCATTAACAGAAGCCATACAGAAACAGAGCACAGTTTAAGGGAATGTCACAGATCTTTGGATAAAGAGAGACAGATGTGAAACAGAGATGCTGATTTTGCAGGATTTCTTCTATCCTTTCTTGGAGTCAGTGGAACTTTACTGCATTTTGGGAGAAAGTCTGCATGCACTTGGCTTGCTCTGCAGAAGCATATCTAGGTCATGGAATTCCCACTTAATACATCAGAGATATGTGAAAGAAGAACAGAATCACTCCTGCTGTTGTAATCTAGAGCTAACACGGCCTTGTCAGAGAGACATGGCTTTTCTCTGAACTATTTCTGCTCAGGATTTTAACCTCTACATACTTCTTAGAGAGCCAATTGCAATTTATACAAATTACTGTAGGCTACAGTTCCAGTCTCTCATATGTCTGTGCCTCCATCTATTATTCCTGCAACTTCATTATTAACTATAAACTATTTATTAACCTTCTTTAACATTTATCACCTTAAAAACTTCTACTCACATATCCAAACCCCTCAGTGAAGCACAGTGCTCTGAAGCATTACTTTGACTTTCTTCAGTGACTCAGCTACTTGATAATTAGCAAAGTCCCTAGCAAGATTGATCACCTAGAGTCTAATTAAATACTCAGTGTGAACATTTCCTGATTAAATTCAATTGCATTATGCAAAATTAACTCCAAGCCCAGACACCTATTCTTTGCTTGAAGAATCTGTGCCAGCAGTACTCTGTTTTATACCTTTATTTCATCACAGCTTCAGTTTTCAAGGATTTTTTATTGTAAAAATATTCCTATTTTTCATAACTATAATACTTAAAATATAGAAATGCTATTCTTCTGCAGGGTAAAATAACAAAAAAGAAAGAATAACAGCTGAGCACGAAACATTCCCTCCTCCAAAATCAGTGAGACTTTGCAGGATCACTTGAAGATTTCCTTCCAATTCATGGGGACACCAGACTGTCACTCTCAACTACTTAAAGCACAGACTGCTGCATAAAGTGATATTCCACACAACTGAATTAATATAAAAGGAGAAAAGCCAACACACACTGATTTTGTTGTATCATTGCACAACAGTACTCTTCATTGTGGCCATGAAGCCATAAAAAGTACCACTAAATCCAGAATTCAATTTATTTTTCCAAAAAGCCTAATAAAATTATATCCTCTCTTCAGAAAGTAATAACTTTTGAAATTTGGAGATACTGTCCTAGTGAACTATGTCACAACAATGTCCTTGTGAAATATGCAGATATAATGCTTTGAAAAATAAAGAGTAAAGACAAAAAGACCTAAAAACACAAAGAAAAATAAAGGCTAGAAAGCTCACAGTTCATACAATTCATACAGAGGAAAAAACAGAAACAGAAAAGGAGTCATGTAGATTTTGTCTTTTTTTTGCAGTTCTAAACAAATAAGATTACAGTAATAGTTTTACTGAAATTCAATTACATTGTGGAGATAGCTCTCTTCTGTTTCTTTGGGGTAGGTGTTTGGTTTTTGTTTTCTTTTTTTGTTTATTTGGGTTTTGTTCATTTTTAGTTTCTGGCTTTAGAGTCAGAGGCACTTATTTTAGGACCTAGAAAATAAGGCATTGCTTCCTCCAGAATCAAACTGGCATCCTCCACAACCTTCCTTCCAAATTCAGTTCACACCACTCGTCCTAGGGCCACAGGATCCCTACACATCCTGAAACAATCTTCACCTCCAGCTTAATTTTGTTGGCATAAAAGAGAAATTAATGTTTGAACACCGCATGGCATCTAGATATCTTTACACTGAAAACATCTTAATTTATAGTTTGGGAACATTTCATTGAGTTTTGTAAAAATGCTCCTGAAAGTTAAAAAAAAAAAAAAAAGAAAAAATAAATGCAAAAACTACAAACTGACAAAGGGAATCAATCCCAAATAAGGTAAAAACGGCACAAAACTTTTGTTGCTCTTAAGTAATTGTTCTACCTAAATAATGCAAGCAGAGTGGTGTATTATAATGGTGAGCATAGGAAAAGAATGCATTTCACATCTTGATTGAAAGAAACAATCTTATACAAATGTTCTATAAGCTGGAAAACTAAATTTAGAGAATATCTGAGTAACAGCTAAATTAATTGTTGTTGCAAATGACCATTAAAAATCCTTTGACAACACTGTTAAATAGGTTTTCACTGTGTATCTTACTGTAAAGCAAAAGATTAATTTGAAAGGTCTTTTTAATTTGGTAAACAAAAAATTTCATAATTTAATCTCTGGATAAACTAGAGCAAAGAAAGTTTCCTATCTATAAATACAACTATACTAAAAATCTTCCTTCATTCTAACTTTGCAACACAATTATAACGTAGCAAACAGATCATTAAAAGGATAAGTAGTCACAAGTAATGGTAACTTCACCACCAACCATCTAAAAAAGATGGCAAATAGCAAAAAGAAATATCAAGGATTTAATCATCATCATAAGATTTGTGACACCATGAACAGTGGACATCAACACCAGCTAGGTCTGCTAAGTTGTCCTAGTTACAGAGAGAGCTGGGGGAGTTTTTTAGCACTGGGTGGGGTCACCACAAGCTTTATTCAATACAACCAATATCATTGCTGGGATAATGATTTCAGCAGGAAACACCAGGTGCTGGAAACCAGAGGCTTGCCATCTCTGCCAGAGCAGATCACACACTCCCCTTAAAACCCTGCTGAACTTCTGCTGCCCACCAGCTCCCAGCTTCCCTTTTGCACACTTTTTCTATTGGTACTGCTGTTGTTAGCACGTTTTCCTAAAATGTTATTTCAACTCATAATCTAATTTATTGTCCCTTCCTTACCAAAAGGGGCAGAGGAAAGGGAGTGGTGTACTTGGAGTTTAATTTCCTAATGGTGTTAAAACCAACACAAATGTTAATGGTTTTAGGTTTGCATACTACCCAAACTAATTTAATTATTTTTAACTTGAAGTTGACTGCTCTTTTCTGTTTTACAGTGTATCAGATGAAATGTTATTTTCCCATTCATGAAAGTTAGCAAATAATTTATAGCAAATCAATCTGACCAAAAGGAAAACTGTATACCTGCTCACAACTGCAAAACCAGTATTTTAAGAAAATACCATTAAAAAAACCTTAATATCAAGATGGCGAATTTACCTTATTTGACTAACAGAATATTCAGAGCAGCTCAATAAAAGGCATAATTTCAAGAATGCCTATCAGTGGTTTCTGCACAAAATTTTGTGCTTGTCAAGGAAAACAGAACCTTTCAGCTACATTTATGCTTGCTTAGATCCCAAGGGCATTTTTAGACCTCCCTAATTAAGGCAATGCTTTACCAGTTCTCCTGCAGTTGCAGGTAATTGGCAATCACTAACAGCAGGGTTCTGATGAGGGTTTACTTTGTTAAACTAGGAAAAAAAAATACAAACAAAAACTACAAAAAGAAAAAGAAGAGAAATCCGTTTTCTTCTTTTATTTATCTAAGCCTACAAACAATGGCAATGAATTTCAATTTAGCTTAGATTCTACTAGGTGAGTTATTTTATCAGACCCAAGCCATCAAAACAGGGATCTCTCATAGCTGCAAAATGCTGAATTTTAATAGTAAACATCAAATTTTAAACAGAAGGATTATGGGTCTTTTACAAATACTGATAATACAGGGATGGTGGGGAGACCACAGGAGTTCATTTATTTTCCCTGAAAACACACAGATGTATTAAACATTACATAAGAGGTAATAATTGCTACATATAATGTGATGTGGCATAGTCCTTCAAGTAACTGCTGCACAAAGTGGGGATCCCATCCTCACCACCTGAGCGTTCCAAGCCTCTCTTCTGAGAAACAGGGCAAAGAGGTGAGTTACCAGCAGTGGATGAGGACTGCAGCAAGGACTAACTGGGAGAATTCAACTCATACAAGTCAGTGGAACCCAATGAGGATGCTGAGAAAACTGCTGATGCACCTGCAAGGCCCTTCACTGTCATCTGAGAAAAGTCATGGAGATCAGGGAAGGTCCACAGCAACTGGAGAAAGACAACAGTTCCACCCACCTTCAAAAGAGGGCAAAGGGCAATACATGGATGTGGACAGGTGGATAAGTATGTGAGTAAAAGAGTGCTGGACAATTAGGCATTCAGGATGGTGATTAATGCTCATCCCCTATCTGGAGACTGGTGACAAGTGGTGCCCCACAGGGGCCTCTTGTTTCAGTGTCTTCATCCAAGGGCTTGGAAAAGTCAAAAAAGGTGGCCTGTCAAGACATTTCACTGAGATAATATTAGGCAGATAGAGTTGCAAATTTGGACAAGTGCTCAAATTTTCTGTTTATAATCTGTATGTAGATATATGTATGTCTTTCTGTATACAGACATAAATAATAGTTACCTCTAGAACAAACTACCTAATGAAAAGCTTAATCATGTTGAGGAACTGAGAAATGTAAGAATGTTCTTTTGTACAACTCTTAAAAGAATAAACCTATAAACTGGTAGAATATCACTCTTTGTTGTTACAAAAAGAAAAAACCTCATTAAAAGGTATTTGTTGCAGTCTTTTTATCGAGGTTCTTGCACATTTCTACATATATGAACATATTATTCTATATTTGATTCTATGAATCATACCCTCTTCTCCTTTAAGTTTTACCTATGTTAAGTGGAGGAACCATTCACTCAGTGAACATAAATATCTTATGTGGCCTTTTTGAGTGATCAATACTAATAAATCTAGTTTTAATATCAAGTGATATCATTTCATCTGTATATTTGGCAAACATTTCTATGGTCATTAAAATGTCTTGAACATTAAATAAGCAAAGCAAGCACAAGATGAATGATACAGAATTAAAATACTTCTGAAAATGTATCTATTCATAAATAAAGGTAAAAAAAAAGAGAGAAAGATTATTGAATGAAGTATTTTCTGGAAATAATTATCCTTGCTTTGCTTGGTAAAAAAAAAATATACTTTATACAAAAATATGCACACTATCAGAAGGGCACCTAGGTTCTGTATCCACATTTAACTACAAACATTACTCTTTTAACAGCTTAGGACAATGAGGATGATTATTGTGCTGCATCAAATAACAGGTCAAAAAGCAATAGATATTAAAATAAATGAAATCTGTCTTCTGAGACTTAAATTTACTCCGGAATTCTCTACCTTTTCCCTCTGCGGTGGTGCAGAGTGGAAGGGAATGGGGACAATGGTCAGTTCATCACATGTTGGCTCTACCACCACTACTCACACTCTTACTACTCACTCTTCAGTGTGCATCTTTTCAGATAAGCCTCTCCTGGAGACCCCTGTCACCTCCTCTACCCCATTATCAAAACCTTGCCACGCAAACCCAACACAGCATTAAAAATACTTAAAGATGGGAGACTTGTTTCTGAAGAAAGTTCTTCTAAAAAGTGGAAACTTTCTTCTGAATCTTCATGGTGAAACAGACAGATAGGCACCTGCCAAGTTTTAGGAGTTTTGGTTCTTTCATTTTTATATGAAATTCAAAGGTCAAGAGAAAATCAAGAATTACATTGATAAATTGAGGAGAAAGTTAAGGGATGAGATGAACTTTTATATGACTAGGAAAAATGTTGCAAATATACTTTACTTTGAAAGACACATGGAGCTCCATCTTTAAAGTTATGGACAGGAGTCAAAGTTAAGGAACTACAATCAAAAAACCCACTCATTATGTGAAAGAAAAATTCTGTAACGATCTTGATACAGTACCTAGGAGCTAAATATAAAAGCAAGGTACCATACAGACTGTGCTCTCACATGAATGGACTTTCTTGTTAATATTACATAGGAAGCTTGATGAATTTGCCACAGTAGATCTTTTACCAGCTATGTGATAAATTAATTCCCCCTCCTGTCTTCTTTTTCTTTTAAATTAAATTGCAGTACTGCTAAGACAAGCTAATCACATTAGAGTGGTTATGATAGCTGCTACACAGACATAAAAAGCAACGTTATTTTTGATGTTTGCAAATTAACAGGAAAGAGATTGCAATGAAATATCTCTCTACCAACAGGTTAAAAAGATATATGGCTGAGGGCCACATATCACAACCATAGCTTTCTAAGCAATAACACTGTTCTGAGTAGGTTTGTGGAAAGAGTGCTGTAACAGCCAAAATCACAGAATACTGGGTATAATTGAACCTCTCCAAGAGAGATGCTGAAGAATATGTGAACAAAAGAGGCACTGTTGATTAGATCTTGCTGACCAGAATGGAGTTTTATGTGGTCTGAACTTAGCAATTCTGATCTTTTAAAAATAGAGCACAGATAAGACACTGTAAAAGAAATGCAGTAATTCTGTTACTTATTGTGAGAGATTGTCACCTTATCTAAAGATTTTAATAACTGGATCATAACACTTAAAAAGAAGGGAATGTGTGTAACTCTTTCCCTATGCTCACTGCTTAAGCTGAAACTCCTTGTTCTGGACACTTGTTTAATGAACATAATTTCTATAGCAATGATGCTCTGGCAAAAAATATCTTATAGCCTTCCAGTACTTAAAGGGAGCTTATGAAAAGGAGTGTGACAATTTACACATGTAGATAGTGATAGGACAGTAGGGATCAGTTTTAAACTAAAAGAGGTGAGATTTAGACTAGATGCTAGGGAAAAAAAAAATCTTACTGTGAGAATGGTGAAGCACTGGAAAACATTGCTCAGGGACAATCCCTGGAAGTGTTCAAGGTTGGATGGGGCCCTGAGCAAACAGATCTAGTGAGCAGTATCCTTGCCAGTCTGAAGGTGTTGGAATTAGATGATCTTTAAGGTCCCTTCCAACCCAAGCCTTTCTACTGTTCTATGAAAATCAGTCAGTATACTCTCCTATAAGTTCAGGGTATCCTGAAAAGGTATCATAGGTAATTTTCAAGCAGCACCTAAACTTACAAAATACAAATTCACAATATCCATCCAATGTGCATACACTAATACAGTTTGTTATTTTACAAATGACACTTTTGTAAATCCCAGGTATAGGTACTCTGATGCTCTGAATTGCTAACATAGCATCCCCAAAAACACACAGCTAGTAGTCCTAACAGAAAAGTCTATCAGAAACCAGAGTGACAGCTTATTGTACTTGAATTTTTATGAACTTAATTTAAGCATTACTAGATAAATCCTATTGCAACTAACAAAAAGACCTTTGGAAGGCATTTTAAGTACCAGTGGCTATGGCTACTCCTTTGAAAATGATTCCATGAACACTCAAGAATTTTAAGCAGTGGAGTTTTGTTTGGATATGCATTATTCAACTATCAAAAAAGCCCCCAAAAGACTACAAACATCAATTGAAAACCAAAATCAATAGTAATATGGTACTTATGATAATCTACTCATTATCCAGAGAAGATGAAGCACTAAGACTAACCTCATGACTAATTGCATTTTTGCACTGCACAATGCTTTTTTGCCAAATCTCCCCTTACCACGGTTAAACTGGACAATTGGAATGCAAATTGAATTATCAGCTTACAGAAGCTGTACAAGGAAGCTCTGCACAAAGCAAATCAATATGACTGAAATGAGAGAAAACATCTTCATTCCTGAGGAAGAGCCATCCTAAAGTAGAAGAAGAAGGTGGAGTAGTGTAGAGTCATAGCTGCTATTGTTGCCTATTGGTTGTCAAATCCTCTGAGTAAATTAGCATGTTTAGATACAGTCTGGTCTCCTCAGTTTAGCCTCAATCCCATTAAGGCCAGAGAAATGACAAGCACTGCTGCATGACAGGACTGGGATATGAATGGGATCAGAGCTATCTGTGGAAGTCTACAGCCTTTGTTGTGATCATTTGGAGAACAATATCTTAAATACTCTTACCTTCATTATCCAAAGCCATGGATCTATTACTAAATAAACAGTTCTTTAATGCAAGAGAGTATTTTAAAATACTAGTGGCCATAAATCACAATCTGCTTTTACATAATTGTAATTATATTCTAACTTTCAGAGCCTGTGAAGCATTTAGCACCTTTAGTATCAATGTATGCAGGCCATATGTATTCATTTTCAATACAGTTAGAAAACTCCCACGGCTCTACAATACAGTAGAGCTTTTTTAAAGCAAATACTAGAGCCAGTGCAACACAGAGAATAAATGACAGATAAATGTACTGTGAAGTCAAATACTTCTATGAATTATATTTGTGTTGCTTCTGTCATGTATAATTACATAAACCAACAATGAGCAAACATTTGGGTAAGACCAAGACGATTTAACATGTTTGTTAACAGAAAAGGTTTACTGGTTTTCAGAGAGCAATTATAAAAGAAAATACTTTTCAAACCAATCACAGATGAAATGTGTGAGATTTTGCTGTAAAAATGAAGCTGTAACAGTAGATATCACTTTGGATGTATTACAAATAATTATATTTATGCTTGGCTATTTTCTTTGAGTTCTTATAGAGTAACATCTAAAATATCTCTAGCAACCAAACAGTTCTTTCTGTGAAATGGAGGCATAGGAAATCCTACTCTTAAGTTGAATTTGGTCCTTGACTTGGGAGTTCTATAACTGGGATCTGAGTACTTTGACTTGTCAAACTCCTTTTTGGGATTTTTAATTGTTGGGAAAAAAACCCCATAAATAAACCATTCATTCTATTAAAGTTAATAGCAAGTCTTTAATCTCATTCTGTGATTCTATGATTTAAGAATTTCATCTGCAAACACAAAAGTAGATTATTTTTTTAACTTGATAATAAGATACCACACTTGCTTTAATAAATAAAGAAATTTGAATTTCCTGCATACATGGCATCACTTTTGCCCATGACAATTTTTATTCAAGCATGAGTAAATGCAGTCTGTCAATGAAAGTCTTCAGAGGTGGAAAATACGTATCTCCAGTCCTCTTTGCATAGGCTTGCTCCATCTCTGGAAGTTGCATTATCTGTTTCCCATATATTCTCACTCTACACTTGTATCTAAATAGCATTAATTGCATGATTTATCTTAGAAGAGCTCTGATATGGTGTGTACAGACAATTGTAAACAGCCTTTGCTTGGATTGCTAGAGTGGATGTTCTCAGCATATTCAAAATATCCAATAACCAATAACTGAAGAGCAAGGACTGACTAATATTATTTTTCCACTATTTGTAGCACTGTCAAATAAAAAAACCCTCCAGATTCTATGCTTTTTCCCTATAACAAAACAAAAACAAACAAAAAAAAAAACCAAACAAAACGAAATGACAGATCAAATTTTCACTCTGATATGGAAAGGTGACTAACAGCTTCCTCTTAACACAGAAAAAACATCTTTATTTTCATCTAGATCAAGCTCTTGATAGAACAGGACAAACTTGGTAAGTGTTCTTCATGCAAAATTCCTCCACCTCAAATTTTACTGCAGAACACTTGTACTTTACAGCCCTTTCTGAGCTTGAGCCTCATTTTATGAACTTCTTGAAGACCTGCACTAGCCTTGGGAATAACTCCAAGAATTAATTTAAATTTACAGTTTTAGTTCAGGTGTGAATCTGCTGAAGATTATCTCCAGATCATTCTCACTTATGCTGCTTAATTCTCTAAAGATGTGAAAACCTGAGTATTTTCTAATGAAACTAGATGGCCTCAAAATTACTAAAGGGTGTTCAGTCCATGGAGTACACAATTCAGGACAATAAAAGCATACCTCCTATTTTACTATTTTCACCCCAAAACTTTTAACTTTCTGAAGCAATCAGAAAGATTAATCACTTTTCATTAACAAGGAAATGCACCCTAAAGAGAGCCTTTCTCACAAGTATTTTGATATCTACGATGGTATGAAACAGGGAAATGAGCCAAGTAGGTTGAACAGAAAACAAGAAAGGCAGCCACATGCCCAGATTCTACTGCTGCTGCAGAAAAGCAGGGTTTTTTATTCACCATCTGGAGTCTACTGCTGCCAAGCACATCTTGTGAGTAGTCAATGGTACTGAACCCATTGCTGAGGCACAGTACCTAAGATGGCACAGGATTACACAAAGATGCTTCTCCAGTACCAGCAAGAAAGACTAAATGAAATTACGTGTGTCAATTCAGCCTGGAGAAAACAGTCAAAAAGGAGCTTTCCATATGCAAAATTGCAGCTTTAAAGTCTGGGCAAAGCTTTTAAAAAAATGAAATAATAATACTTGGATGAACAATAGAATCATTTTGTCAGCATTGTTTTGTATGTTTTTCTTGTGGAATATTTGCTTTCTTTTCGAGTATGTTCCATGTACCTTATTGATACACAGCTTTGATATGTGGTCACATACCAGATGCAAATATTTTAAACTATAAAGGGATACAAATAAAACAACAGAGGAAAATTAAACCATAGTGTCTATATTCCATTCTCTTTCACTGTTGCAATTCTAGTTTATGTGAACACTAATCTGTATGAATTGAGCCAATCATCAAAAGCAATTAAAATAATACATAATTCATGCAGTCACCAGGTTGTTCCATTAGTTGTAATTCTACTAAGCTGAAGATCATATTCATAAAAATCTTAGACGTCTCAAACATAATCAGTATGAAAATAATTTAGATGTGACTATCAGAGGACTGTAAATGGCTGCTTTGTAAGCCTTAAGACATTATCTGCAGAGAGACACATGCAAACAGTAAGATTCTGTTTCAATTCTATTTTATTTTCTTACACTATATATTTTTTCAGTTGCAGGATTAAAGAACTAGAAGAGATATCCCTACTCATAAAGCTGAGTCCCTTGACCTTCACTGAACAGCAAGGTTCCCTCAGTAAGGTCTCTGATTTTATCATCCTCTCAATTGCAGGCACTGGCTTTATCCAAGAACATCCAGAAAAATGTAGCATCATGAATATTCACACACATGCTATTGATAGAAAGGCACAGTGGAAAATCACATCTACACCACAGATTAGTTAGCAAGTAAGTATGTAAATAAATAAATAATGTTCTTGGCAGTAGAAACTGTTAATATTTGTCTAAATTGTAAATGACAAGTTCCTTGTCATAAGGGACAGTGTGTGTTTATTCCTTCTAAGGACAGACAGATTTTGATTTAGACAGGAATTGATTGCTAGATTCTGTGAAGAATCAAGACTGCTTCTCCAGATAATCTGGACTGCAAAACATTGGTTATGGGATGTAATAGGAACATCCCACTTTTACATTGTGGCTGCCCCACTTTCTGCTGGTCCTGGACACCTGATTGCATCACCATGTCTTGTCAGATATGAGCAGTGGGTGAATGCCAAGCCTCCACCCACCCTCTTCCCCAGTTCCTGTCTGATCACATGAAAGAAACACATACAGATAATCTTGTGGGTCTCCAGCTCAGATTCATTTAGTACCTCTCATGAATGGTGATCTGTAGCCAAGCCCTTGCCAAACAATAAAGGCTTTCTACAAGTGCAGGTCTGTGCATTGGTGGGATATGGCTAATGTATTTAGATTTTTATTTTCTGTAGCGGATTTTGATGTTTCAATGCTGTTAAATATGTACATTAAACAAAATTTAGCAGTCCAGCATACACACTGAAACAGTGATGAGAATTAACTTTATTGCCAAATGTTACTTGGATTTCAAGCAGCTTTTAGTTTTCTAGACTATATTTTAATTCATTGCAACACCATTTACCACCAAAGTATCAATATTCTCTTTAAATTTTCATTTTCAGAGATGATTCCTTCTTCAGAACAAGTTCTGAAAATTAAGGTAGTGGTTATGTTAGTTGGGAAACATGCCACTTACAGGATCAAAGCATATTTTATATATAAAAACCTGCATCAGACCAACATGATCACATCTATTTTCAATAGCTTGTGTCACAAAGAACCTTTACAGCATTTTCATATGTTTTGTCACAATGAACTGGTTTTATCAATCAGTGCACAACAAAAGGAGCTTACATATGGGAACTGCTTGCCAGGTTTCCAAGTTTTTTTCTCCTTTTGATACTACCAGTAGTCTTTTATTTCTGTGTAACATAATTTTGAGTGCCACTGTACTTTCTATAATCTCTGGATTTCATCATAAATTCAAACCCTTTTATTTTCACTGATGAAAATAATGTTCTGAATATAAGGCACCAGAAAAATCTTAATTTGGTATATTAGTATTATTACTATTTAGTCACTTCAAATATTTTTGTGTGTTATTTTATTAAATACTTTATTAACTTGTGAAGTATAAAAACAGTTGTGTTTTGATGAGAAATTAATCACATTTGCTTCATTCTCACATTTCAAAATGTCTTCTAATCTAAATATGATTTCTAATCTAATGTTTGAATGTGATTTCTGTCTTGAAGATTTAAGAAGCATATTGCAGCTAACACTGCAGCTTGACTCCCTCCCCTTTCTTTTTGACATATATATATATTAGAAAGATAGATAGATAGATAGATAGATAGATAGATAGATAGATAGATAGATAGATAGATAGATAGATTCAGAAATATATTTCTGATCCAAAATAAGGTTTCTCCTGTAAATAGGTCCCAGTAATGGCTTTTCACTAAACTTTCTGTGCATATTCTGTCTGTGAATCACTAATGATGTGCCATACTAGGTTGCAGACTATTTTTAAGAAAAAAGTTTCTCTCTAAATTGCAGCATTGTGAACCTTATCCAGAAAAGAAGTATAAATTTCTGTAAAGAAACAAAATGGAAAGAAACTTCTGCCTAAGAAACTAACAAATAACTATCTTTTTTACTTAAGTGCTTGAAGAAGAGGAAGGTGAGGACCAAAGAGATTCATCAGCTATATATTAATGAAAAATTACATCAGCCTTTATTTCTTATATTTTGAATCTCAGCTAAGTGTTTAATTTCCAGTTTGTTTTTTGGCTTTTTTTTTTTTTTTTTTTTTTTTAATTCAGAATGGATATATTTGAGTGGTCTACAAATGATTCAGAACTGATGCTGTCATGTATCACGAGAGAATGAGGGGTCAGCACCATCAGTGATGACACTAGAGCACACTTGCACTGAGGAGATCTTGGTAAGATATTGCTACTGATGTAACCTACTAGAGAATTAACCTATTATGCAAAACTTCTAATTGTTAATTTAGAAAACAAAATCAACATTTTCTAAGACATTCAGTACTCCCAGATTGAATGAAAATATGTATTTCCATACTCTATTATCATAACATAATTTTCAAAATAAGCTTAGAATATTCATATCTTCTACCTTTCTGTTAAAGATAACTCTACACCAGATTAACCTGCAGTGATTTAAACATATTTATTTATTTCAATAAGATTGGCAGTGCTTTGTTACAAATAAAGCTATGAAGCCAAAGCTCATTATAGTCCTTGATAAAATTTGTCTGTGCTAGGAAGGATGGAACTTGGCTTTTTCTTGCATGTCAGTATCAGTTATCAGTGCCATTCAGGAAGGAAAGGACACAGCATTGTATGAAGGTTATTAGACCAGAACCTGAGCAAGTTTTCTGTTATTTGTGAGACTTCTTAAAATAAGCACCATTATTCATTTCAAAGAATGCAAAAATGAGAGGTTTACTTTATTCAAACAGATTTCTTCCTAGCTGTAAAAATCTATATTGTATTTCTTCAGGAAAAGATCTTCTAATGAATGCTACACAGATCATTATAACACATTTGTACACTGCAAGTTGGGGGAAATTGATTTTTTGATAGTTCATTGTTTAGGCTGCTTTCTCCTGACATGTCTTCTAGTGAGTTTTATACAGAAAGCACAGGAAAGTCCAACTTTATATGTGAATCCAGAACCAGAATATCAGAATTTTATTGCCTTTTGTAAGCTCCCTAAAAGAAGACTTCAAAAGGTTCTTTTTTGTCTTCACAGCTCTGCAATTGTAAGCATGTTGATGGTGAGGATTATGAAGAGGTCAAATTCAGAAAATGAGTCATAGGCTTTACACTAAGATACTCAGAAATTATGTCTTGCAGAATATCTGCTTTTTTCCTGATATGTCATTGTGAATCCCCATTTAGATGACAGCTAAAAAATATTCTTGGGGAGATGCTGGTTTCAACTTAGTCAAAGGAAATATCTAACAAAGAGCCAAAATAAATTATTTGATCTCAGTCTACAAGGCAGCAGCATGTATCAGCTTGTTACTAAAGGACAGAGGATGCTGTGCTCTGTTGCAAATAGCTTAGAATTTTTGAGACAATTTATTTACACTTAAAACCAAATAGACTGCTCAGTTAATTCTTTGCTCTTAAATAAGCTCCTTTCTGAAGGGTCATATATGGCCATAGACAAACACATGTATTAGATTTGGATTTTTTTTCTATGATAAAATTAAGGAATGACCTGCTAGCACTAGGGAACAGAATCAGTGCCATGGTGTACTAAGGTGAATGAACATTAAAGATTGACATTCAGCTAAAATAAATATTTTGGGATTAATGGCACAATTATTGTAAATACAGCCATAGAACCTGATAAACTTCCACTTCATGAAAGTAACAGAATAGAACTGACCGTATGCATTCTTCATATGTATCTTGTCACATATAATTTGAAAGACAATGGATGCATTGGCTGATTCAGGTGGACTTCTGGGATTCCCTATGGAGGAACATGAGATAGGACTGCAGTGTAATTCTGTCAAGACTGCATCACAAGGAAAAAATTCACCCACACACTGTCAGACTCTCTAGGATGAATAAAGAAAATATTAAAAAAAAAGGTCTTGCAAACAAAAAACCCCAATGGACAGATAACGGTTTCAGATTACAGCTTGGAAGTGTGGTGTGGAGACTTATCATAGGGAGAAAAATAGTAAATCCAGATATTTCAGGGGCTTTCATACCAGAAGTGTAAGTGTGGACAATTTCACTGAAGAAATTTTTATTTAACCTGCGCTGAGCTCTCTCCACTCTTGGATAACATCAGTGAGGCAGAAAAAGCATGTCGAGCAGCACTGAGCTTGAACTTCTGATTATTGAGCAAGATTTTGTGTTTTTCTTGCTCTGTACTGTCTGATTTGAGGAGACAGTGGTGTATTCTTCTAGCCCTGACATAGTTAGCTTTCTTGGTCTTCATTTCCATGTGGAGAAGAAAAGGAAGGTAAGGCTGAACAGAATGGAGTAAGATGACCTTTAGTACCTGACTGAAGCAAGACTAAAGGATTTTAGTTTCCATGCTCCTATGTATCCACTTAGTAAAGCAAAAAAGGCATTGCTCTGAAATAAACATTTTAGATTCTAGATTGAACACAACAAATTTGTTTGTTACCCACACTGCATGCATTGGTCTAAATTCATCAAAGGCTACCTTAAAAGGGAAAGCAACTACATGTAATTAAAATCAGTCAATTGCACAATTGCCAGAAATGGGGAGAAAAAAAAAAAAAAAAAACCAAAAAAACTCCCACAAGCAATGAAATCTACTAAACTGAGGATCCAGATACAGGATATAGGAGACACTCTTTTGAGAATTTTTTTCCTATTACCTTTCCCTACCTAGTCATTACCTAAACTAATTTCAAATTTTTCAAATAATTTACCTTGAAAGATATCATCTTTAGAGATAATAGCCAGCACTTTATTAAGTAGGATTTTTATTCACTTATTTAGAAGTCTGCAGAGTCTAAAGAAAGTGTTAATGACAAAGAACAATTTTGTGTTCATCTTTCCAGTGTTATTTTGATCCTTGCAATTTATAGACTAGGTTAAATACATATCCTAGCATATACATGATTCTATGGCATCCATTTTGATAAGAAATATAAAACTAGGTATAAATAATCTCAGCATGCAGCACATTTCTAATTCACAACATTAAAATGAACAAATATGAAAGACTGCACCAAATTAATTTGATTTCCAGCTCTGTATGTAATAAACTACCAGAAAGCAGGTTGTGTAAATATTCTACATTAGCATAAAATTGAATTATGTACAAGTGTTGTGAAGTGGACTAAATGGAAACCTAACTTTTGCAAACTTTGCCTATTCAACATTGAATAGAGATCCACAAGCAGCAACCAAATTTGTTACAGTCAAGTGAAATATAGGCCAATTTTATGCAGTTTTCCCAGGCATTGAGTAAAAATTATTAATCTACACCATCTGATGTCACCAACATAATCAGGAATTTCTGCACACTCCTTGTTGTCTGTTTGACATGGCAGCATTGCTGGTGCCACACAGATCCTTGCTCCACATCCCAGCACCTGGAAACTCTGGGATGATGGTTCAGCAGTCCCAGGTGAGTCCTCTCTGCTGCTTTATTGGGCAATTTTAGATGGCCAACTTAGGACCCTTTGATTCCATCTAGAAATTTAGTATTTAGAAATTCAAGCCAGAATTTTTGCAAGAAATTCAAGCAGGAAATTTTCAGAATTAATGCATTTCTTGAAAAAGATTTTATACATACACAAAAAAAAAAAAAATCTTGATGAAATCTAGAAGATACAAAAACTTAATATTCTGAAAAAGCTTCATTCAGAATTTTTGAAACAGTTGAATAATACCAGTGCTAACTTGAAATGCTGTAGGGAATTTCTACTTAAGGCAACAGTAGAATGTATATTCTCCTTATGAATACTGAATAGTCAGCATTTAAAGAATATTTCTAAGTAACTGATACATTTGCCTAATTTCAACATCTAAGACTACTTATTTTTAGTGATATAGAAAACATTCATCCTATATGAATCTTTAGTTCCATCTAAGTGTGCATAGAGACTGAAAAATTTATATTTTTCCATTCATTTCTATAAAATGCCATAGGAAGTAGTTTTTGCCATAAGTTGTATATGACATCATCTTGCTGCATTTGTTCAGTTAAATGACTAATATTTTATGGGCACCAAATATTTTGTCTTATCTTTTATGATCATTTAATAGACTTATGGATCTGTAGGGTGATACTACAGATTGTTTGGTGTAATCAAGATTTGTTTGGTGGAAAAAACCTAAGGGTCATTCACTCAAGACTGTTTTTTATATTCATTTGTTCTCCTCTGATCTGACCACAGGAACTTTTATTCTACCTAAAATCCAAGCCAGATCTTTTTCTGCATTTTGGTTTTAATATTCCTCTTACTGTTTGATGCAGCAATTGCATCAGCAACTAATATAGTCTCCTATATAAAAACACACACATACAACATTATTTCTTTCATGATTTTAACAAGAGTGACTTACCTAGGAGTAATGAAGCAAATTTCACTGGCATTAAAATTTTTTTATTGCAGTTACACTAATGATCTAAACTGCAGAGCTGAAAAAATCCAGACCATCTGTTTCCTGCTAAAGCAACTTTAATATCAACACTTTCATATCACACAATCTCTACTAAATTCTTTGATTGGCAATCTGGATAACAATAACTTACATCACTACAGGAAAAACACTGTTTTATAACCATTTATATTCCCACTTTACCTATTTGTACTGATGTCATCTGAGTAACTATCATAAAACTTCCATAACAGATGGATTAAATGTGAAGGTGGTTTCTAGTGATGGATCACACTTTCTGTGTTCTGGTCAGGGTCACTAGCACTTGCTGCAGGATTTATTTGTCATTCAAATAGCACTGCAGTTTAACCTGAGTTTCATTTTTGGGATTAGAAACAGACAAAGCTGCAAGGAAAATTATCACAGAGCCATGTGTTTTCATAACAGTACTAACTAGAAATGCAACTTGATTTTCCAATTCTAGTTGGAAAAGAAATCTATGTTCTAACCCTTTTGTGATGGACAGGGACATCTCCAAATATAACAGGTTGCTCAAAGCCCCATCCAACCCTGTCTTTAGGGTCCCTTCAACTCAAACTACTCTCAGATTCCACGACGAATATTTTAAATATATGGTGTCAAACTCATTTGTAGCTGACACTATTTAATATTCCAGCTACAGAACAAAGAGGCAATTTAGCAAATCACACTTGAGTAAAGTAATTGTTTCTAAAATCAAATGAACACTTCTGTAGATGGAAGGGAAAGTAGATAATGTAATTTATCTTGATTTTTACAAATATTTTAGACCTTGGTGGTGAAAAAAGTACATATGGACTGGATTAGTGAACTGTAAAATTAGTGGAAAATTAGCCAAGTTATCAGTACCATCAGAACATTTGAGGGGGAAACTTAAGAAACACTGATAAGCAATCTCATATGACTAAGCAGCATATCCACAGGGAATTAAAATCAATCAATCAATCCCAAACTTTTTGTCTAGTGGCCATTACACTGAAAATCTAATATGCTGCTATTTTTCACATAGACAGAATGATGTGTCAGTAATAAACTGGACTCTCTGAACACTGTGAGGAGATTCTGCACTTGCTCTTTAATGAGATCTAGATTGTGCTAATGTACTTTCAGAGTTGTGCAGGGAGACTATTAATTTGGACAACATAATCAAGCCTTCTATGTTAGTAATTTAAATCTATATAAATAAGTGGCTGAATGTATATAAAGTAATGACATATATTTCTGAAAGGAAAATACACATGAAAATTGCCATTGACCAAAGAAAACCCACCTTTTTCAAATGTACAGCATATAAATATAATACTTGGATTTTAATGGAATAATAGCAGCCACCTTACCTAGTTGGATTTTACATCCTGCTAGAGTTTGACTAATATTTTTGAGCACTTTGTGAATGTTCAGAAAAATTAATCAATACATCATCAAGGATGTTGATTGAGGAAGTCTGCTGAGAGCTCAGAGAGGTGTTCATAAACTTGAAAAGTTTCAATGGCCTGCAAATAACAGCAAACACTTCCTAGTTTTTACATGTAATCCTTTCCTATCATGGTTTAAATGTAAACAGAGAAAGGGTCAACCACAGTAAAGAAAAATAATTGTATCAAATACTCATCATAATCACTTAGCAAATAACATTTAATATTTTTGAATCAGTTGCTGTCTAGGCACAGAATAACACTCTAATTGCAAATTCATCCCATTTAAATAAGATGTTAATTTTTAGGGATTTTAGGTGTATAGTTTTCAATGCATCAAGCTGAACATTTCTAAGTGGATATGAACATGGTCTGTCAAGTTGTTGAAAAGCACTGAAAAAGGCAGATATTTCTGTTTCAGAAGTAATAATCACACAGGGAAATACTACTTCTCTGTAAGACACTTAATGTTTTACTGTGCCTAGGGCATCACTATGACTGTTTATGACTGTTTAATTGGAAGTAATTCTCCAACATTATTAGGCAATTGCTGCATAAATTGCATATGCTGATAAACTCTTACAGCAAAATCAGTAAAAAAAAAAGAAACTCTCAAATCTTAGGGTATCCTCTTCCCTTATCTAAGCTATTAAAAAAATTTAGGATTAAATAATATGATTCTTTTTAGTGTTTACTGAAAGCAAAGTTGACACTTAATATAATAAAAGAATTTTTATTAAAACGTTTAGGTTAAAGTCCCTTCTTTTTGATCTTCCAACATCACTTAAATTTAGAACTTAGTTATAGTACTGAATTCTAACATTATAAAAGCAGAAATTATGATGATGGAAAATTTGGAGTAAATTACAGATATCACAGAAGTTTTAGAATCTGTTCATTAATTCAGTGTAGATTTTTGTAGAGCTTACAGAAAGCATTAGAGTTCCATAAATCCACGTGAAGGTAACAGTGGAGTACTCAAAGAAATACATTCAATTACAACCATGTATAAAAAAAATCACTAATCTGTTGTTCAATATTACAAATATTCAATATTACAAATGTCTGTGGGGAAAAATTTCCTAAACCATAGGGAAATGCAATGTTTCATCAAAAATCTTATGGTAAATAAATGTCAACCAATGCTATAGGCACTGAATTATTTTTAGCTTCTAAAGAAATTAAAATAATTTCCTGATCATGTATTGTGTCTATCAATCATATGCTGAAAAATGCATATTCCATTGCTTTGCACAGAATACATTTCTTATACTACTGAACTTGTACAGACTTTTAAAATACAATCATGTTCTCTTACACAAAATTACAGATGCCACTTCAGAGATTCCATTTCAGGGTAGTGTCAAAGCACACTAAAAAGCAGCACCTCTGAAGAGCCACAGATTTGCTCCCTCTGCAGTCAGAATCCATTGCTGTTCACAGGGATGCAGAGCTCTCCTAATCTCTTCATAAAGGGTTAATCTCAAGTGCATCACTGGCTCTGAGTGGATAGAATGATTCTGATAGAGCAGAATGAAGAGATTTCTCCATCCTAAAACCTCTAGAAGAGACTATTGCTGCTTCTGAAGCAGAATTGGTATCCCAAAATAGTTTTTCAGAGTTGCAAATCATTCCAACTTCACAATATAGAAGGGGAAAAAAGAGGAAACTATGGAGTAGGAAGATGGCAGCTTTGAAATCTTACTCCTTGTAGAGAACAGTAACCTATTTGTTTTTTCCTCTTTGTTGCAAAGCTTCCATTTGGTGTGCAATATCTTGAAAAAGCTTTAAAAATATGCATAAAGAATGGCATAAATTGCCCACCATAGTGGCTGCAATTGCCACTGACTGTAATCAATGAGAATTTTTGTGTGATAGCCAAGGACAAACCCTGTCATCTATCCAGAATTCTGTATTTTCACTTGAATCAGGGAGCACAAAGCACATATCAAGGTCTCTGTCAGACTCTACCAAATCAAATGGCAGAGAGTGGAAGAGGAATGCTTGAGACCTGGAAGATATTTGTAGTAGCAGCCAGCCTGGGCACCAGTGGCTGCATGCAGCACTGACACTGGCTCGAGATGCAGTCCCACAAAATGAAATCTCCTGCACCAGTTGCTGCTCTAATTCTTTCTATTTTTTAGTCCCAGACCTCTACAATTGGGAAAATGAACTGAGTTTAAAAAAGAAAAAATATAGGATTATACCACATAAAAAATGAAAATAAAATTAAAATAGTCAAATTTCCTGATATTTTCTTACTCTTTCTGACTCTATGCCCAAATGCTCAAATAAAAAGAAAAGAAAACAAAGTAAAGCAACACCCACCAAACAAGCAAACAAATAAGGAAAAAAGTATTAACATCAGAACACAGCTAGTCTGCTGTGTTCAACGAACAGGAATGAGTAGTGGAAGAAAGAAGAGACTCTTGGAAAAGAGGCTGCTTAAGATCTCCTGTCCTGGCAACCAGGGTACAATGCAGAAGCTACATTACCCTTTCCAACAAAATCAAGAGAACAGAGGTTTAAAAATGTCTAAGAAATTGTGACTCCACCAGCTTCAGGCTGCAGTCCTGAGAGAAGAGTGACCTGATCAAACAGTCCATGGCAGCAGAAAGGCAGCTCTGACACTGTCCCCATCCCAGCCCAAGTGCCATCCTGATGCTATGACAAGGACTCATTACTCTGGTTAAGAGAATGGGAGAGAACAGTTGAAGTGTTTTTGGTTTTTTGCAGAACTGTGTTCACATATCCATATTACTTACTTACTTAGACGTGGTTAGTGCAGTCTCTTCAGCTATATACCAGTTCAAAAACACTTAAGTCTGGATATGCCTTCCCAGCAAACAGAAAAAGTATTTTAGCTGTGCCTGTAGTTTGCTACTGTGAAAGAAAAGGTGAGTTGGGTTTAAGATGTATTTGGGACAGTGTTTTTTGTGTGAGAGCCACAGCTCTCACAGCTACCAGAATAGCTTATATATAGACAACTCACAAAGCAGCAAGTAAAAATTGCAAGCAATACAACATCAAGAATATATCATTAAAAAAAAATATTCAGAATCAGACATAATTTTAAATCCTGAGGAGGCACTATAGTAAGTTTTTCTGTTGATGAAACATAATAAAAATAATGACAAATTCTCACAAAGAAAATTGTGGAGTGGAATTATATGTTCCATTGATGCAATCCCAAGAAGTACACCCAATTAAGTCAGATACATTTTTTGTTGTTATTCAGGTAACTGCAAAATTTTCAAGTGATAAACTTTTCCAAAGAAAATACTGTTTTTTAAGATTGCTACAAAATATTTTAGAAATGTGCTGACTTCTAATTTAGAAAGAAATCTTCAGAAGTACTGGAATGCATGATCAAACGCCATAAAGCTGCTGTATCATCTCCTTTGAACTTTGTCTTCTACCCCATAATTGCAATTTCACTGCCAGACTACTGGATTGCTCTTAAAAATGGTGAAAAGTTTATTTTTGTTTCAGTGGGAAATGAAAAGTTTATAAAATTGGAAAATATTTTTTCTCCAATTTTCCTCATTTACTGAAATTATTTTATTTCTCTAGATATTTTCAGTATTTCAAAGGAAGTTTCATATTGTATTTCACAGGTATTTTCCTGCTTGTAATCACTTCAGTGCACTGACTCTATGACTACACAGAAAACAGTTTCCATAGCAGCAGAGATATGCCCATGACTTGGTGAAGTTTCTATTCAACAATATAATTTAATAGATCTTTATTCCTACATTCCTTGCTGACACCTTCAAATTGCTCTTCTAGTCTTCTGATCACCTCAGCTTCCCATTCTTTTACTGTAATCTCATTACTCTTTGTTTTTTCTTTCCTTAAACTTAATGCCTGCTCAGTGAAGTTGCATAGTCTTGGTCTTGAGGAATCACAAAAGAACAAGCTAAGTTACAGTACAGTGTTAAAAACAACACACACAAATTGAAAAATGTAATATAAGCTATTAATTTGATTGAATTATTTTTCATATAATAAGTCTGAGAATGAAACAACTTTTGTTTAAGTCATGCAACATATGGTTGTTTTTTCATGTAGTGAGATAGAGAAGCAACAGCAAGGGAACTTCTGTGACCAAATGATGTGAAATCCAAGTAAAAAGCATAAATCCGTTCTTACAAAATTCATGCTGCTTTCACAAATTTGTTTTTTCCTGGATATTACTGTAAGTAATCCCCAGGGGATAGCTGGTTGATTGTAACCTGGCAAGAACCAGGTTCACAACAATACAGGCAGCCTGAAGGAGTAACTTTGCTGAGTCCCTCTATCAGCTGTACTCAGCAAACTGTGCTCTTTTTTAACAGGTTATTTCATTCCTCTAGTGATGCAAAAATTCAACTCAAATACTCAAAATGGTGATGATTACTAAGTTTGTACAGGAATTTCACAACCAGTATTGCTACTAATATCTCTGATCTTGTGGCTCTTCCCTCTATTTACATTCTGATAATTTTGCAGTATCAATGAAGATTTACAGAGATCACATACAAGTGTTGATCATCTTCTCACCACCTTTCCTGCAAGAGATATTAAAAACACTGAAAGTAACTATCTGGAAATTAGGATGCAAAGAAACAAGACAAAGTAATATCACTTATTAGCCCACCTGGTATAGTTTGAGGGATAAATTCACACATTGAAGCAAACCCACTGAAACAAAAGAAAACCCAAACTACTTTGTCTCTAACTTAATTAAATTAATTGGCTAGGTAATGTGAGAGATAAGTGTGGTTGGCACCCATGTAGAGGAGAAGTTATTAGCAAAGTAATAACTTGGAGAAGCAGTAAGAGAGAGAAAGTCAGTAATTACCTATGGAATATTAATGGTCATCTGAGAGACGTGAGAAAAATTATAATGGGTCACAGTACCTTAATTGACTTCATTTATTTACTGAAGATATTTTGCAAGTTTCCATTGAGAATTAGGGAAGAAAAAAATTTTGGGAAAAATATTTTCCCACTGATACTTTCTGTTCATTATTGTACATATGAATTTCTTTTGAAACACTGAGTATCAGAGCATCTGATCTGATATACAAAATTTCCCTGATAACTGAACAATGTGTTTTATATTCCCTAGGGCTTGTGTAAGAATGACACTTATTATACAATATATTCTATATTCTCCCTGTACCATGGGAGAGTATATTTTTCTTATTGATTTTTTTCATTAGAAAAATTAACAAATATTTTGCAATATAACTTTAGCCAACTGACAGTAGAAGATATGTCATAAACCCTAGACTATAATGTCAAATTAAGATTTAACCACTGAAAGTACCTGTTACTGTCTCACTTCAGCATTAAGAAGGTGGAGCACATAAAGAGCAAACACAGCAGAGTGCCTCAAATTGCCTGATTTTCAATGTCCTCAAATCCCAGACATAACCATTTGGGAAAAAAAAAAATTTAAAAAACCCTGTCCTGTGTAAACATGCTTAATATGCATCAATTTTCTTGTAACTAGAAAGGATTTTTCATCACCATGCTCATGCATGCCCATAAAGTGTTAATGAAGTACACAGTCAAAAGTGCCAAACTACTTCCATTAACAAGATACTCTCCTAAGATGCTGGAAATTTGAAAGGAAAAAAGCAATAGTCCTTTCCTGAGGATGCATGCTGCATTTATTTGGATCATTGCAAAGGCTATTGAAATACATTTTGCAAATTTTGAGAAAGTAGTTTTTTATCTTTCCCAGGAAATACTCAATGTATGTACAAAACAGTAATACTGCAATACAATTTTAAAAATAATTATCATAAACTAAATCATCAGGCATGAAATTAGCCATCTATGATAAAAAATTAATATTAAACAGGAGTTAGCTTTTTGTGCCATTCCATTATATTTACTGTCTTGGATTATATACTAAATAGTAAAAATTTTGTTGTTCTGTGTGAATCCTTTTTATTACCTCATTAGCTTCTTTATTTATAAATCTGCCAGTGTAAACAAATAAACCTCTCAAACAATTAATGCTTGTCACCACATCCAGGTTTTTAACCTAAGACAGAGGATGACTGAATCCTTTACAAAAGGTAAGAGTCCTTTCCTACATGATGATGTCCCCAGCCCTGAATAAATTTTCGTTTCCACTCATGCCAGGCATTCCTGTAGCTTGTTTCAAGAAAATCAATCACAAAATTTCTATCAGGTCTATTCAGATTGCATTGATTATTATATTTATCTTTATTGTTTATTAAATTTTGCTTCTATTGAAAACACATTCAGAAGACATATTTATTGACTCAGGTGGAACACACTTTCAACAGATTATTTCTCAAAGGACCAAGAAAAATCCTATTGCTTAGTCTGAGCAGCTCAGTTTGTACATGTTTGTTACACACTATACATGTGAAATAATATCTAAAATTGTGACACTCCACACTCTAGTGTTTTTAACTCACCTGCAGTTTCTCATAATCTCCCATCATTCTTAACTGAGGTGACACTGAAATTATCATCTACTGACTAATTTTCTCTAGCAAAAGTGCATGAAATAAAGTAGCTAGAGACAAATGTCTCTGTTGACAGCTAGATTCCAAAGTGGGTTTCGTTAAATAACAGTATTTAAATGTTAAAAATCAGCATGTAGATTATTGGGACAAGGAGAACAGTTATTTAAGTTTTAAATGAAAATTGGGACATTATTTGGATGTATCATCATTTTTCCTGTGCAATTAAAAATAATATAGTATGTCAAGTAATAAATATAATAATTCTAGCTAATAGTTTCCTTTCCTAAACTGTGAATTACAAGTTGCTTTGTTGAAATGAATTTTCAGTAGTGAGAATAATTTTCGACAATATATTCTACCCCTCAAATGAAGAGAATAAAAATAGATCAGGAATAAATAACAGCATTATATAATACATTTTTAACAGCTGCAAAATCCTACAACAAATAGCATTTCAGGCATTCTCTGCTGAGCCTTAGATTTTATTTATACCCATGATTCTCAGATATTTGCTGAAAGGCCAAACACACACCTGATTGGAGCTGTCAACCTCCATGTCCACAGTCCCTGTTCACTGAAATTTCAGAAATCCTCTGACCTCCTACAGAATGCCAAGGGTCAGTTTGCACAAGCAGCATGAATCAGATGTGCCATATTGCTCAGCATCTGTTCCTTACTTTACACCAGTGTTTCCTGGAAAACACAGGGCTGTCAGCATCAATAATTCTATGCTAATCCATCATCTTTTGCCTATATTCTATCTCACCAATTATACTCCTTAAAGCTTATTTAACTATCTGCACCCAGCTAACGAGTCTCAGAACAACAATCAGAAGCTGCCAACATAATTTGCATTGAAGATATGTCTTTTTTTTCCTTCCTCTCTCCTTCCTTCCTATTCTTCCTTCCTCTACTCTCATTTTCAAGACTCAGCCTGTATTGCTCTGCCTTAGTATGAGCCTGAAACCACTTCTTCCTAAACATGTTTCTTTCCTGGTACTGTAATTTTTACAGTATCATTATCGAGTTAAGAGGCAGTTTTATTGTAAGTAATAAATATTTCTAAAAGAATTCCAGCATCCAGCAATTGTGTTTATTTAATGTCAATAGCACATCACAGAAGATCATAACTGTTAGAGGCCAAAAGCATTTCTAAATTAATATAGAATTTATAGCCCTCCATTAATTGGACAAAGTAATAAACAGGCAACTAATGAGTACCTACCAGATATTTCAAACACTTTTAACATACTTAAATATTTCAAGATACATTTAAACCTATAAATCAGATAAAAATGAATGTGCCATGTACTTCGTGCTCACTGCTATAACACACTGACTGCATCTGTTGCAGCAATGTTAAAACTCACATCTGAATAAATGACACCTTGCTGGTGTTGCTAAATATGCTAGAATTTATTTTGCACTGATGTGAAGGGGAATCATAATCTTTAAGAACATATTTGTAGTTCTCCTAGCAAAGATTTTAAGAGAAAATAAACCAAGTGCCTATTTCCACTGAAAGGTAATAAAGTATATTCAGTATAGTTCCACATGAGTAAAATGCTCTAAGAACCTAGTTTTTGGCATATTTCAGTATATTTCTGTCCTTATAAAATTTGCATAGTCCTGCATTAGACAGTTAAAAAAATTAATGAGCCCAGTTGTTGGGTTTGTCATTGATTATAATGTCTTTTTTTCTCTTTTCTTTCTTTTTTTTCTGTTGCTTCCTCTATCCATAATTTTTACTTGATTCTAATATCCTTTTTCTTACCTTTCCAGAACTTTATATTAAAAAAGCTGGTTGCCATAATTAGGCTGATTACTATCAGAAAAGCTTTTCTTAGTAACAGTGTTTATTTAAAGATAGTCTATTACAAGGAAGAATGATAAAAACCAGGAACTTTTCTTAAAAAGTCCTTTTTATAAAGGTGAGTAGAGGGGTAGAAGCAACTCCCTCGAACTGCTGGCCTTATTTGTTTCCATGAAGCTCAGGATATTGTTGGCTCTCTGAGCTGCACCCTGATGGGTCATGTCAACCTTCTCATCCACCAGAATCCCCATACCCTTCTCAGGACTGCTCTCATTCAAGTTGGTTTTCCAACAACTTTCATTTAGAAGTAATAAATCATTAACATTCTCAGCTAGGCAACTGCAAAGAGTGTTAAAAATCTGATTTTCAGAGGCCTTGTTCAATGATTTATTCAGAAGACTAGAATACTTCTTTGCAATATATCATATCTGCTGGTGCTACCATCACTTTAATTTTAGTGATCTAAAAATTATTTATTGTTTTTCATTTTTAAAACATTGCTGCCTGTGGCTAATACATCTATTGGCTAAGAAACCTCTTTAATATGAAACATAAATGGGTTTTTTCTTCTTTATTTCAATTTTTCTATCTCATAATCCTTTTTTAATCCCATAATTTTACCATATTTGATTAGTCTTTTCTCCTGCCTCTTATCTTCTTCCCTTGTCTATTCATCCTTTCCTGTACACCTTTAAGCTTTTACTTTGCAGCATGAGGAGATTCAAATATATACAACCAATTCTGAAGTATAGCTATATGAATAATTCCACTCACATAAAATTGGAGTAGTTAAAGCATTTTATTGCTTGGGATTTCTGTCCTCATGCTCATCACTTCAGTATGACTACATTAAAGTAACATGCAAGAAATATCAGTTACACTGAGATAACCACATGGGGTGATTTGATAACCACGAGTGGTAGTGATGAATACAATGGATTGGGGAAAAATAGGAACAGAGTTAGCATTTGGTCCAGAGGAGGGGCACCAAGTTGATCAGAGGGATGAGCACCTCTCCTAAGAGGAAAGGCTGAGAGAATTGGGATTGCTCAGCCTGGAAAAGGGAAGTCTTCAGGGTGACCTAAATGCATCCTTCAGGTATCTGAAGGGAATTTATAGGAAAGATGGAGAGAAACAATTTCTGAAAGTGTGTGGGGAAAGAGCAAAGGGAAATAGGTTCAAATTGAAGGAGAGTAGATTTAGATTAGATATTAGGGGAAAAACTCTTTACTGTGAGGGTTTTGAGGCAGTGGAACAGGTTGCCCAGAGAAACTGCAAATGCCTCATCCTTGTTCAAGGCTGGGATAGATGGGGCTTTGAGCACCTGATCTAGCTGAATGTGCTCCTGCCCACGGCAGTGGGGCTGGAACTAGATGATCAAGGTCCCCTTCCAACCCAAAAAACTCTATGATGATTCTATGATTCACTTGCATGAGTGAAAAACAGGAAACACAGGGTTTTTATTATTTATTTACCTGAAGAGCCATAAAGTTTTTGCTGACTTATGTATTTTTAAGGACTTTATACACCTCAGAAGGCTGCTTTTATATTGGCATATAGATTTCTTTTGCTTTCCAAGGAGATCTAATGAGAAACAGGAGAATGTTGGAGCACTTAATATAAAGACAATTTTTGTCAAATAATAAAAAAGAACTTACTGTAAATATGCAAGGTTTTCCTGCTTTCACTTTACATTAAATTTAAATTGGAAAGGTTGCTTTGCCTCTTACATTGAGTGTTTTTTAGTTTCTAGGCAGTTTTAGAAAATTACCACCTCAGATGTCAGTAATTCTGCCACGATACCTCTAACCTGCTGTGTGTCAATCAGGGATTATGACACTTTTCATTTCCTTCATCTGAAAGTCAACTAAACTGCCTTTCTGTTAAAAATTTAATTGGAGATGCACTTTTCTTCAAATGTTTTTAGTTTCAAAACTAACTACGGAAAATATTCTAGCATTCTGTGATGATACTCCATTTCAAAGAGATTAATCATCCCCAGTCACATGGGCAAACTCAACTAAAGCACTCATTGTATGATCTCTCTGTAGCTAGATCCTAAAGCCTATTCAAATTTGAGAATATGGACAAGCTTCTGGCAATCTTTGTAAATTGACTTGATTAAGGTCAGAGGGCAAACAACAGATGAATATTAAAATACAGCCAGCATAAGAAAGGCTGTCTATGATTCATATGGGTAGCTGTACACACGTGGGTTTTGTACACACATGTGGGAAACACAAGGCATACACTAGAAAGGAATAGACCCATAATGAGTTCTAGGAAGATAAAGATAGTTTAAGCATGTTTTTGCTTCTCTAAATTGTTGTCATAAACAGCAATTAAGAAATAATAAAAAAAAAGTAAATCTAAATTATCTCAGCTATGCATATACTGGTCTCTATGTAGATTTTTCAGAGGAAAAGAGAGAGAGATCTAAGAAAAATCACAGAAAGCAATTAGGCATATGGATTAATTTTTTAGCAATTTGGGGTGTTTCATTCATTCTAGCATACTGAAAAAAATATTTGTAAAAGAACATCTATAACATTTTGTTTTGCACATTTATACAAGTGCAACACTGTGTTGCCTAAGGTATTATCTGAAGCCATGGGCAAAAACTGAAACAACTGATCAATGTTTTCTATTCAAGACATTCTGATGGGGATTTCTTCAGAATTTATACAACCAATACAAATGTAGTTATATTTATAAATGTGAAGGAAAAAAACTCTTTGACATTCTAGCCTGGAAAATATCCTAGATATATTCATAAACTATTATTTCAATAGCTTGCATAGCTCTTTTTACCATCTCTTCAGAATTTCTCTTAAACTGTTTGCAAAATTATGTAAAAGCAGACATTGCTTGGAAATAGTTTAGTTAACTAAGCCTTATTTTTATGACAGAGAGCAATAACTTACAGATCCAAATACAGAATTCAGTTTGACAAAATACCAGTTTAGTTTTGTTGTGCTATGCTACAACACTGCTAGTCAGCCTACCCCTTTGTATTCTTATCCATTTATGGGAGGAAATAAAGATTTTAAACAATTTCTAATTTCCTGGGATTAGGACTAAACCACTTAGCTCTATTGATTTAATGTGATCCTTAAATTCTTAGCTTGACTGCACACTGTGATGCATTGAAATACAAAATACAAATACAAATACAATACAAACCACTGGTTTATCAATATAATGAATAAACTGAGAATCATGTCCTCAGCCCTGCTTCTATAAAATCATAAGAATGCCCATTCTGGGTGAGACCAAAAGTTAACCCAAATATCTCATTTCCAATTGCAGAAGACACACAAATATTAAAATAGGATATTCAGATCCAGGTTTGTTTTGTTTCTGATACATTTTTCTTCCATGCATTTACCCATCCAATTCTAAAATATCCATCAATTTTTTAACATCATGGGGTGAAGTTCTCCACAGATTAAGTACAGATGCTGTCAGAGTAACTCTTTTGCTCAAATTTAACAACTCCTCTCCATCCAAGTGGCTAGCCACCACAGAATGGTCCTCTGTGGACAGCTGTCATTTTTTCTGTAGCTCTTGTCCAGTTGGCTTCCCCAACAGTGGACAGCTTTTCCTAACTGCCTTATTTTCCTGAACTCGCCGTGGAATTGTTATTTCTAATCATCAGTAAAAAAAAAAACCAAAAAACTGAAGGTGAAAGACTTGCATGTCTCACATACACCTCTAAAGTACAATTCTTGATCTTCACTATCCTGCCCAGCCACAGAAATTCATTGTTTGCACACTTTACTGCTCCACCTTCATGAGAATCATCACTTCCAGCACCGTACATTGAGGTTTTAGAGCCTGCATGAGCATACTGCTCTTTAACACCCTTTACAGCCTTATATTTTTGTTTATTTAGCTGTTATTTCCCAGAGTCCACCCAGCACACTGAGAGTAAGTACAACACACAAAAAATACTGTGCTTGATAAGGAAACATTTCCCATATAATGGATTTGGAGGGCATTTTACAAAACCAACAGGCATAAAGTTGTGCAGGATGGTATTTTTCAAATAACCTATGTGGTGTCAAGGTTGACTTCCAATTACTCTTGAAAACCCAGTCATTAACTAGACACTTGAATTTTTTAGATTGCATGTATAAAAATAATACAAAGTGTTAAAGCACACAAAAAAACCCAACCACCCAGAAGTGTGAAAAAGTTTATAGAAATACTTCTAATCACATTCAATGGAGTGAACTATCAGGTAGTGAGAGGTTTAAATACCCAGTAAACTAAAAGCTGCCACATGAGTTTTTGGAAAAGTTCTCTGTAAAACAGAAAGATTACTCAATGTAAAATGATTATTTAGGAATATCTTTTTCGTGTGTGTGCAAATTTATACACTGTAAGCCTATTGAATATTCAGTAATACTCTACTAATAAAGTTCAGTTAACTAGAAAAGAGTATTGTGAAATATTTATATGACTGGACTAGTTAGATGGGCTCCTCAGATCTTCTGTCAACAAATAGTAGTAATATGCAGAATATGTCAGCAGAGCTTATATCTTTGAGAACCTGTGATTATATTGTATTCTATTGCAAAATCTATACTTATTTTCATTTTGATTGAGGCAGTGGTTTAAGTGTGTTCAGAATTTTTAATAACAGTTAAGAATTATCAGGTGTTTTATTATACTTTTACTTTACATGTGACTCAGGTTTCACCTTAACCTTAGGGTTTCTGGAGTAATTTTATTCACACACACGGTGAATATTAATATTTCCCTTCAGACTACAAAAACTATTTCTTTATTTGTACAGTAATCAGTTCCCTTATCTGCCATTGAATTTTATTTTCTTGAATGTAAATGTGTTAACCTTCAGCAAGCTCCAGGTTACAGCTTTATTAAACCTTAAAACAGAAGTATAAGAGTCCTTTGACAGATGAAAGCTCAGATAAAAATTCATAACAGGATATTTATTTTTCCACAGTTCATATTAAGAACTGCAGACCATAACACTCCTGCTTAATATCAAAAGTGATGTGAGAGTTTATAGCAAGCATATTCCCCCAAAGTTTTATATTTTCCAGAGACTTTGTGTTTGCCATACTCTTTGCCCTTTATTCCTGTATGACAGGTCCTCCTTAGGTACCACAAAAGACTGTAGTACCTTTTTCCAATCATGACAAAAGGATTTCCATAGTAGAATCTTGCAGATAGGATTTAATTTAAATCATTTTGCACATAATGAAGTTTAAAAGTGAGAGCTAGATAATGTAGATTGAAGCTTAAAAATCAGCCATCCCGCTTTATAGTTAACATTTTAATTATCAAAGAAACAAAAGTAACTGTGATAACCATCAGGAAATTCAAATGAAAATAGTTTACATCCCTCCTAAAAAAAAAAAGTTTGGACTGCTATATACATATAAGCTGATTTCAATCAGTCTGAGGAGCAAATCCACAGGCAAGATGTTGGCATCATACATTTTTGTTTTAAATTGATTAGTGCAAAAATTGAACACGTTTTTAATAATGATTATCATCTTTTGGTAAATAAATAAAAATGTTAGAGTATGTGACAAAAACTATTTAAAATAAGTGTCTTTCATATTGCTCGTTCACCAATAAAGCTAATACAGATATTTGTCTCTTCTGCTACTTCTATGCAGCATGAGCAGACCCCAAAAGATGACTGATATGAACTGTATATTCCTAAACAGAATGAAGGAAATGAGAAAGCTCCATCTCTAAAAGATGGAAGAATGATTTGAAGATGACCAAGTATATATTTTTTAATTTATATTTTAACACCTGCTTTTCATCTACCTTTACTATTAAAACATCTCAACTGAGCAGAGTATTTCATTTCATAAAAAGGATTACTTTTAATTTTTTGACTTATGCCATCCCAGTATATGAGAAAAAAGAGGCGTTAAAATTTGAACTAGTCAAATATATAATATAAATTAATTCCTATTGCAGTTTTTTAATGCTTATTCCAACTTTAGATTTTTGTTGATGTGGAGAGAAATTTATTACCCTCTGGTACATCCTTGCTGTTATAAACCTGAGCCTTGAAGATAATAAGAAAAGTAAACACAGCAATTAGAAATTTCTCTTTGGGAAAACATGCCTTGATGTTGCTGTACTGGATAAATAGCTGTCAATGAAGTGAGAGGAAAGGAAGATCTATAATTAAAACAATTGTATAGATTGTGCTTTTGCATCACAAAAATTCTGATTTCATTATTACAAACATTAAAATATGTATCTAAGATTTTTGGGGTTTTGTTTTGTAACAAGCAGTAAGACCTTACACTCAATATCTTACACGAGGCTGTGCACAATTTGTTGAACTCAACTGAGTGTCACAGTAAAATGGTGAGGACTACATTATTGATGGACACTGATGTGACAGTCAGGGTATGTATCATCCTGCCTGAAAAACAAATCATTGGACAAGCTCTGATGCACCAGGCTTTCTCCAGAAAATGCAGCCAAATTTAGATTATGATTACAAGGTTTAGGACTGTGTATTAACAGTGACTTCTATTTTGTGGCATTTCCACTACTTCTGCCTTGTCTCTGGCAATACTATTTATAATCTTCTTTTATTGGATTTCTTGATTTTCATTTCTTGATTCTACCTAGCAGTTGTAAAATATGTTTGTCAGGCACAGAAATGATACCTCATGTTCTATATTTTGGATAAAGTCTTGAAAATTTTTCTACTTGTTTGCTGCAGGACAGAAAAATGCCTTATTCACAATTTTAATTAAAAAAAAGTCCTTGCTTCTGCATCAGTGAAACATTTGATTCATCATTTAATCCTGTCTGGGATTCCAACCACACATTTAATATCCTGACTTATAAGAAAGAAAAGGAAATACTCTGCCATGTAAGACATTTATCACTACGTATTCTATCTTATCTTCCTGTTCCTTTTTTATTATAATTCCTAAATGTGCTAGGTCTAGTTTAGGCCAGATTTACATAAGTACATTCTGCTCTTGTACTTAATACAGAGACTTGTATGGAAGATTTGTGCAAATAAAAGCAGAATTCCAAGCAGAGAATGTAATTTTTTATTGCACTCTTTACTCAGATAAGTCATGCCAATAATAGAAAGGAAATAAGAATGACACATTTCATTATTCATACAGACTGTTGGTACTTTTAAGTAACTAAAGTTTGTTCAAATGGTTTGATATCTCTCTGATCACTGCTAAATATACTTACAAAGTTTTACTGCTTGGTCTGACCTATAAAATTAACTCTGATTTAGTTGCACTTGAGACAACCATGCTGATCCATAAACCTTCTTTTGCTTCCATGACTTTCTGTTGATTATTTTCATGAACCCTGGTATACAAAATTATTTTTTTCCTCCTTTTTCCCCCTCATGAAAAATAACTGCACATCAAAAATCTTCTTCAAATGTCTCCTATTCAAGTTAGGCACTTGGACAAATATAAGTGTCAGAACTATCTTACTTGATTAATCTTGAAGAATTCAAAATTATATTTATATAATATTCCCTTGAAAGTCTCATTTTCTATAAACACTAATGTCATGCTAGAATACACGCAGAAAGGAAACAGAGAACATTTAATGGAAATTAAGTTAATTCCATTTTCATGAAAGCAAATATTTGAAAAAAAATTCTGAGATACTTGTTCCAGCCTATTTACACACTGAATGATTAAGAATAAGCTGCCTAGTAAATACTGTTCCCTCAGCTTGAGCACATGATTATTTCAGAGAAGGTAAATATTCACATACTGAATACATACATATATACTTACATATCAATATATGTATATACATATTTTTGGCTAACCTATTACATGAATTTAAGCTGTTGCTGCTCTCTTCTGTTCATTCTATACCCATGCTCTGTGTCTTTTTTGGAATGTTAAGGCCCTCAGAGGAGGTTGCACCAGTCATGGTTTAGTGCACAGTCAGAACCACTCCAGTGGAGACTAAGCCATCAACATTTTGACACATGGGGCAAGCTACCTTTGAAATGCTGGTCAGGTCACATGGCATAAAGGTGCAAGTTAGAACCAGCTTAAGGGACACAGATATAAGTCAGTCCTGACACTTAATGAAACAAATCTAAAGCAATGAGAAAAATGCACAAGAAGTGGCCTTGGAAAGGCAAATGCCTCTTCATGTTCTCAACGTGTGACTACAAACTAAACATTTTTTATAAGCAGTTTTCCCTAGGAAGCCAAGACCTAGATACTAGAGTACAATTTTCCAAAGCCACTGTAAGGTCAAGTTGAAATTGTTTAAACAATTGGGTAAATAGATTAAATTTTTCTTCAGTTAATTAAGTCACATTTTTAAAGACTGTTTAAGGGGCAATGTATTTACTTCTTTTTTCTCTTGGGAACTCTACTAGTACTCTGCCATTAAATCTGAATGGCCAAACAAATCTGATAAAGAGAAATTAATTTTATCCCATTCTTTCTTCATCAGAGATAATTTTTTAAAAAATCCCAAAATGTACCCCAAACCATCTCAGAAATAAAATAAATAATTTAAGATCCGCATTCAGGCACACAGAATCAAAAACATAACCTGCACATTAAGCAAGGGAGTTCATGTTTGCTGAGAAATGCTATTAAATAGGATTGTTTTAAACAATACTTTCCTACTTTTGACTGAATTATATCTTTCCATGAAATGTCCAGTACTATAAAATAGATAACAAAATATGCTTAACAATGGCTTGACTGTTCATGCAAGCTCTTGCCTTATGTATCACAAGTTTGACATCAGATTAGTCACCTTTCCATTTGGACACATGAGATTTTATATTAATAACTGTACAGTCAAGTAAACCTATACCACACTTACACTGACACTGATTTTTTTTCCTCCCCATAAGGACTAGGAAAAAGGTATACAATTCAGGAGGTACACATACAAGATGAGACAAAAACATGGTTTAGAGGAGTGGGACTAGAAATATTTAAAATTAGTTTTTCATTGTGCCCATGACAACAAATATGTGAAATGCTCAAAAGAGAGTAAGAATAAATCAGCTCATTCTTGCCTAAGGCACTGAAAATGAAAGAGGACCTAAGTAGTACAAAATACCCTGCAACTCTCTAAAGTTATGCTTTTACATGAATGTTACAAAATGGGATAAAAAAGTCCAAGCAACACTAACTGATAGCAAGATTAATTTGTGGACATTCTATGAGTAAGTTGTTGATTTATTCATGGAGCTGACAGGTTCATTCAAGAATCTGAAATTTCTGATTTACAGGGCACCATAAGGACACGAGAACATATCTGTTCTATAAATAAGACTTTGTGTATACATGTACAAATGTCCATGTGCAGACATCTGGTTTCTAATACTCATTTTAGCTGGCTGAAGATTTTCTAAATATTTTTTCAAATCATTTAAAAGTCAGATTTTCAAAAGAATTATAAATCTGTGCAGAAAATATTCTGGAGGAAGGCAGACATTTTATTGGAATTTTCAATAAAATTTCTTTCAAGGTTTATATGTAATGTTTAATAAATAGTAATAAATTAATAAATAGTAAGACAGATGTCATCTATCTATTAAAAAGAAATATCAGAAATCAGAAGGACTAATAACCTATGGGTAAAACACTTACTGGAACATGATCTACATTGCATTTGAATCTTGGTCTCTCATATCTTGACTGAGTTTCATAATCATTAAAAATTAATTATATTGCCTGGTCTGAAATGAGACTTTGTCATTATAAAAACGAAACAAAAAGGAGACAAGAGCTTTCTTGCATTAATCCCAAAGGATGCAAAAAATAGCAAGGAATGCAATTTCAAGATGCAAAGCATCTTGGAAGCTAAAATACTGATGGATAAAGAAATAATTTCCTACCTAGTTAATACATTAAAAGTTTGAAAAATGAGACAATTTGCAGTTAAAGAAAATATTGACAATAAATTGTTGTCATTGAAGTAAATTAAACCTGCAGATGTGACAAAATATATTTTTTAAATTTACATCAACTGCTTTTATTTATATTTATATAAAACAGATTAAGAAACTGCTGCCTTTGTCAAATGAAAGAAGTTTTCTCTTTGCCAAAAGAAAAAATTATTTTTGAGATAAGAACAATTACAAACATTCATCATTTCAAAATGATGCTACAAATTGGACATATCTCAAAGATTGTCTAAGAAATGGAAAAGACCCTTGTCCTAGTTCTACTTGAAATTGTATTAGTTATTATGTGAAAATGCTATCATGGCTCAGCAGAACCAACTGAACTGATAATCAAATATTGTTTTGATCATTAAATAAAGACATATGGGGGGCCAAAGAATATTAGAAATTGAACTATTCATATCACTGTCATGCTTGTTGAGAAATTGATAATTTCTATTGCAGTATAGTTTCACAAACAGATTTTGTTTTTATTCAGTATGCCAAGACAGTTTTATCTACAGCGAGATAAAAGCATTGAACAGAGCTGGTTTAGTTCCACTAAAAATTTTGGCATCAAATTATAACTTTAATGGAGAAATTGTACTTTTAAAAAATTTATGAATGTTGTCCCCATATTAGATATTAAGATCAGAAGCATGTGTGTGTCCCAACACAGAGAGTTAAGTATTTGAAAGATTTCCACATTCTTGCACATTAACCAAAACTCAGGAAAATATATCTTGTTTACCGGTCTCAATAAGTAATTTTAATATAGTTTTATAATTCAGATTTAAATTTTTGAAGACCTGAAAGCTTCCACTTGTAAAACTGAAACTTGTAAAGGAATATAGGGATAATCTGTAATGATGCAAGGAGGTGGGAATTAATGGTTTCATATTTCTACCTTATTATATATGCTGTGACGTAAGAAAGAAATCATGTTTACTTGGCTTGTGTGTACTCAGGCAGACATTCCAGCTGCAAACTAGCTGCTGTCCATACAACCTGGATTCAGAGCTAGGCAGCCAGCAAGGAGAGTATGCTCAGCTGGGGCATGAAGCACATGTGCTCTAGTCAGGAAATTCAAACTGCTCTTCACACTCTGCTTATGTCTGAAGCTAAAGCGCTGTTCAAAGGCCCTGGAGAAAAAACTCTACACAGGTGATAAGTTGTCTAGTTCCTGATCTTGAAAGGAATTCCCATGGAAACACTGGCAAGAGGAGTTTAACATGGATCAATACAGACAACATCGTGTCATGACAGCAGTCAAAACTGACTGCAACACTGCAACCACAGCAAGAGAAAACAGCCAAAGCAGGTGGCTGCATTCTTACAGGGGATGGAAAAATGCCTTTTAATACATGGACAGATTCCTAGGGGTAGTCACAGTATGAAGACACAACCAAAATCAGTAAAATAACAGTGATATCTGGCTGCCACAGGCCACAAAAAGAGATAAAGGCATTCTCACTTTCATTTTTTCTAACATTATAATCTTTTTAGCTTTAGAAAACTCCAGACACCAATGTCATATAATAAACAAAGGAACAACATAATATTAAATAAGTGTGGATATCAATGCCAATTGCTCACATATTAGAAAATGTATAAATGAACTGGCATTAAATGCCTCCTCCAACAAGAGCTGGACCTACACATCCATGCTGATTGCTCCATGCTATTTCCCAATGTCACATCCCAACAATAAGAGCAATGCTTTGAATTCCCTTTTTTAAAGCTAATATGAAATACATGTAGAAAACTTGCAGTCATGTATTGCTACAAAGGTATTTGGTTAGTAACAAAAATATACAGCAATCTCTTTTGCAAAGTAATTAATCAGATTGACAGAGTGTCAATATGCTTTATTCATTAACAGCTATTTGAAGAATAAATTATACCAAATTATAATCCTGTTGAGGCTGGAATAATTTAAAGATGATACAAAATAAAAATTTCAGCAGAGAATAATGCTAAAGTGATTAGATCTTAAAAAAATCCCCAAACCCATCAGCTAATTATTTATGCTGTGGTCCATTCGACAAGAATGCAGGCACAGTAAAAAAAACAATTAATTTCCTCACAAGCCTTTAAAATTCACCTATATTACATATGCAAAATAATCAGGATTTTCTAAACACAAAACCATTAATATTTTGTGCTTTGGCTTTGGTACAAGTCATGACTTGAGTGTTCATCCTTCCTGAAATCCCCAGTATAGTAACTATACAGATAGAAAAAAAGTGACCAATAGCTTTGAGTTTCATTAAACTGACATAACATATGGAAAGTGAATGACATACATTTCCCTGGGGTAGCCTGTGAACCATGCCAAGGTTAGTACAAGGAAAGGAAACCACAAGTGTTCCATGAAACCCAAGTCCCCTAAGATTATTATTTTGTATGCTGACAAAAGTTACAGATTTTAGTTCCTGGTTTGGTTTTTCCTAGATATTTTGGTTTTTCCTAGATATTTTGCATATGTCTCCTTGAAAATCAGACCTTCAAGGTCATCCAGTCCAACCATCTCCCTGTACAATCAGAACCATCCCTAAACCGTATCCCCAAGTGCCACATACAGATGCCCTTTGAACACTTCCAGAGTTGATGACTTCTCACCTTGCCTGGGCAAGTTATTTCAGTGTCTAACTACTTTTCCAGTGAAAAAGAAAAAAAAAAATCAAATATTTAATCTGAACCTTCCCTGACACAGCTAAAGGCAATTTCTTCTCATTCTTTCTTTTGAGACCTGGCAGAAAACAATCCCCATCTCCCTACACCCTCTCACCCTCCTTTCAGGCAGTTGTAGACAACAATGGGGTCCCCCTGAGCCTCTTCTTCTCCAGGCTAAACACCCCCTCAGCCATTCCTCAGAAGGTTTTCTAGACCATTTGCCTGTCTCTGGACATGCTCCAGCACCCAATGTCCTTTTGGAAGCGAAGGGCCCAGAAGTGAACACAGCCCTTGAGGTGTGCCCTCACCAGCACCAAGTACAAAGGGATGATAATTTCCCAAGTCCTGCTGGCCACACTGTTCTTGACACAGGCCAAGATGCCATTTGCCTCCTTGGCCACATCTTTCTACAAAGATAACTGAACAATGAGGTGACGAAGCTCAACTAGATATTAAAGGACAGTAGTAAGACTAAGCTACCAGTAGGAAAATATCTTTCCAAAAATTATTACTACATCTGTGACTCCTCCATCTAATATTCATGCTACACAGATGTTAATTACTTTTAGTTTTGCTCATCTGATAAAAAGAGACTTCCACACCTTGCCTATACTGTTTTTACACAATTTTAAAGAAACATTTTTTTAAAATATTTCTTTGATAAGCTATTCAACATTTGCCCTTAAGAAAAACTCACATTAGTTGCCTACCTTACTATGAGATGAATGCTTTACAGAAGACCCTATTTCTACACTGAGTATAAAAAGAGCATGGGATAACTAGCTCAGATTCAGAATGTGACTTTTATGTGCAAGGTCAGTATACCCTAAAAACTTTTCCAACTAGAAACTCGATTGCAGAAAGGCTTTTATCACGCCAAATTGTCAGTGGCTGAAGCTTTACAGTTAAAAATAGAAAGTCAACAGCTAATACAAATTAACAGTGTTGCAATTCTCAGACAGCGATGGTAGAGCATGACCTGGCTCTTCATGACCCCTTGAAATGCTGCAATTACTATTGTCTTTATAGAAAGCTCAACACTGGCTTATGCTAAAACAGGAAACAATTTAAAATCTTGTCAAAATGTCAAAGCAGTCCATTTTCAACAATTATTTTTATCATGGCTATATTCCTCTTTTGAGCAAACACTCTTGAGGTTTCTAGCTGCACTTCTGATTTCCTATCACTTTCCAGTTACACAAATAAATTTTTTTAGTTTGTATCTATCTGTACACATATACATGCACATGGAATATATATATATATATATATATATATATATATATATATATTTCACGGCCATTTCCTTTTTAAATACACAAACTTTAGGTTCATAAACAAAACTATTTTGCTGTCAAACACCTGCCCCTAAGAATGTGACTCTTTCACACTTAATACAAATTTCCCACTCATGCTCAAATGTGCATGCAAGGACACGAGCATGAAGATGTTACTCGACTTTTAACAGGACAATCTTCTAGCAATCTTCTAGCATACAGAGATTCCAATGTGAATAGTAACTCCTCAAAGTACAAGGCTACCTAGCATTCCATGAGTGTGAAGAATTAAATTAATTCTTCAGCAGATAATTTAAAAAATGTATTTGAATATGATCAAGGAAAAAGTGCTTTATTGTAAGAGCTGCGACAATCTGTTTGTTCTCTTCACTAGATTCCTGCACTGATTTAGTAATTCACCATAAACTTTTAACTTTCCAACAAACTTTGACATGCAGGAAAGAAAAGTATTTTCAAATTTCTCTTTTTTTTTTTTTAAACTGCATGATAAAATTTAAAAAAAAGATTTATACTAGATAGTGTTTGGATAGTGCTATAATAGCTTGTAATGTGGAAGGTCAAACAATCCCTAGACATGGAAACAGTACTTTCAAATATTCTATTGGAATTCTCTAGAGAGAGAAAAATTCTGTATTTAAAAAAAAATCTTTATATTAAAATTGCTTAAAGAGCTATGCCTAAATATGTTTCGAGTACAAATGAATAATTATTCTAATAAGCACAAACATATATGGATGTCCTATTTTGAAAGCACATTGCGCTAAAAAATGAGAAAAGGAAAAAACAGAACAAAAACATGAATAAAGTCCTCTCTGAAAAAAGGGAACCCTCAAAAGATTTTCACAAACTTTTCTATACATGAATATTAAAGTTATATTGTCAAAATTGACAAACTGGTAATATGAAAAATGGTTATATTGTCAAAATACGAATTCAACATGTTCATCCACTAGTGGAAAACTCAGAATAATAGATGTATTTGAACAGTATGTCTCACTGGACAACAGTTTCAGATAATCCAATGCCTTACAGATCATAAACAGACCTAGAACAATCTTAGACACAAGTTCTTGGCTAGCTTTGCTGGCTATTTTTTTTTTTCAAGTAAACTAATGGAGAAGTGAAATGTGCTGTGACATAGGAATTGGTACATCCAAATATGGATTATGAAGGTTAAATTCCAGAGAGGAAGACTAATCCCAGCAAAAACACTGCTATTTTAAACTGTGTAGAGTTCTGTCTTTTCTTTTGATATACAAAAAATCACTACTGTGCTGCTAGCTAGTACACACTCCTACCAGTTTCCATTGAACACAGATGTTCTTCCAAGTGTACATCTGAAGTACTTTGCTGATATAAAGGATTCCAGCCAGAGACTGACTCCTTAAAGCATCTGTCTTTTAGACTCACCTATCCCCTTATCAGCACCAAAACAGCTACTCCAAGTTCTAGGTGACACGGTCCAAATTGCCAGCAGACTTTAAAAAATTACAAAGAACAAATGAAAAAACCTATAAAAGGAATCATAAATTGATGTGATCAGCCCAGTTTCCTCCTAAGAGAGATACTATACAGAACAGATATAGTAAACTACTCTTGTTTGTCATTTAGTGGTGAAAAGAAAACCAAAAGATGCTTGGGACAGTCATCATGATACTTTTGGGCTGAAAAAAAATCTAAGACCCAGATATAATTTGAGAAGATATGATTAACCAAAAACCTCAGAATAGGTAGGGCAACAGCCCGGCTCAGTGCAGAATATATATAAAAAGAATAAATATCTGGACTAACATTCAAAGAAGTACATATGATTTTACCTCCAAAATAATAAAATTTTTATATAACATGGTAAAGGAAAAAGGAAAAAACTAGAAGTTAGTACTTGTAGAAATGAGGTACGTAAAGTTACTGTAATACTTACCACTGTGAAATTCATAACCTTCAAAATCCATATTGTCATTGCTAAATTAACAATCATGGTAACCAACAGCAGAAGGACAAAGAAGTATAAGCACCTCTTTCGCCATCCATAAATCCCTACTGGGTAAAACTGAGGATGTTCAGTCCTTGGAAGGCTGTTCTGTTGTGTTGCTAATATGTACTGCTCTCGTGTCATCTGTAAGAGAAAGATGTAACTATAAGTAAATGAGAGGTCTGTTTTTCACTTGTAATATTACATGAAAATTATCTCAATGAATAGAAAATCAGTTTCTATGGGCACAGAAAATACGCATTCATCTAGCATTAACCACATCAATGTTATTTTTACTAGGCATCTAGTATGAATTTCATGCATTTTATGAATTTAAAGTAAACCTTTAGTTTCTATTTCAAATTGGATTTGCATTTCAAATTTATCAGCAAGAAACTATTAAAAATATAATCTTACACTCTAATTCAGAATATTGTTTTATTGTTCTTTATGAGATCTCTTTTAGCAAAATTTTATTCTGGAGAAAGAGAACCTTTTCATGTACCTTTTCTTTTGCACTGGTTTTGCTGGGGTAAAGGTAATTTTCTTCATATAGCTTGTAGCCAGTACACTCCCTCACAGTACACTCTCTCATACAAATAGAAGGAAAAAAATCTCACCTTTCTAAAATACAGCTTTCATGAATTAAGGTTTCACTCTTTTATTATACTTAGCAAATTAAATTAATAATTGATGCTATTATACATGCCTCTTTGTTTTACAAAAAAATAAAAAAATCCAACAAAAACAAACCCAAAACATCATTTTGCCCTTTAAGAGATGGATGCAATTATAATCTGTTGAATTCCTGAACTAGTTTAAATTCTTCTCACATACAAGCAAGCAGTAACTGTTGGCAAACTGCTTAAAGAACTTACTATTAATACTTCTCTAGAAAAAAGTATTTATGCCATTTAATAGGAAACTATTTAAATGTTTGTCCTCCTTAACGTTCTTTTACAGATATTTATATTCATATTAAGCTGTCACACTGCCTTTAAATTGGAAGGTATTAAATTTTTTCTGCGACTTAAAAATTAAATTAAAGCAGTCTCATTCTGCTTATGTAAGAGTTCTTTCTGCAATATGTCCATCAGAAATGTTGTTTTAATAGGCTTTGTGCTCAGGAGGAAAAAGAAAACACAAAACAAAACAAAAAAATCCAAAACGAAACAGACACAAACTCAACAAACTTATAAAACAGATAAAACAACCTATTTTGCAGCTAAAAGCTGTCTTTCTTTTGACTAAAAAAAAAATAAAAAAATAAAAAATTTGCACAAAAATGAGTCAGTTGATTCAATGAGAAATAAAAATCAGATTACATTCATCTGAAGAATCAAAGACATGTTGATTTCATAAGATTTTTAAAATGTGAAGCTAAAAAATGTCACTGTAATTATCTGTGTTGCTAGATTATTATCCAAATCAATGCTCTTTAGGTTTCACCATTCTTCTAGTGAATGAGATATTAATGGAATAAATTAATTTACACAGAATAATTAGAGCCATAAATCATAGAACACACATCCATATTGTGACAGTATATATATCACTGAAATAAGTCAAAACAAAAATAAAAAATTTAAAAAGCAGATTTTAAATAAGTTAGCAAACAGGCATTTTGCAATTTTTTTTTTCAATCATCATTTCTTCTCTTCATCCTCAATTTCAATTAAATGCAATGTTTAGAGTTTATTAATGTAGTAAATTTTGAAAATAAAATTTCCCTCAAAGACATTCTCAATTCTCCCAAAACAAAGTATGACCAGGTTTTAAGACCTTGGATCATCTTCTTACCATATCCTGGCAGGTTTTATCCTAGTTGAGTGAGAATGCCTTATAAATCCAAAAGCTGAGTACATAAATAAGTGAATCAACTTTCTCCTTATAATAAGTTTCTATAAGTTTATTTAGCCAACCATTGTAACAAAAATGCAATGTATGATTAAATTTTGAGATTTAAAGTAACTGGTTAATTTTACACCACTTCCATTTTGTTGTGATTTAACTTTATCTATTACCTATGAAAAAAAATTCTTTTCATTAAAAGTAGTTGAAAAGTCAACTTTCAGATCATGACAATATCAGAAGTAAGACTGGTCCTAAAACTGTGAGAATAGCCCCATGGAACAGACTCTTTGCAACAGAGTCATTAAATACAATGACATTATTGCATCACCATGGCCAGCCTTCACCCTCTGTATCCTGTTCTGAGCTTCAGATACAGAAGAACAATACTAGCAGGGAAAATTCATCATACCATCATTTAGAGGAAAAAAAAAAAAAATCAAAAAAGCAATCTGGACATGACTGGCCACAGCCCAAACACCATAGAGATGATTCACCTGAACCAGCTAGCTCTCCCCACTCACCCTAAAAGTAACACTGTCTCTTGGCCATCAGGAAATGCTGTGGAGAGCTCTCTTTTTGTATCACACTACAGCAGACCATTCATTTTGCTTCCCCTCACACAGTATGTGGCATTAAGTTTACAGCAGAAAAGAATGCTACTCTTTTCTTTACAGACTTTAGGTAAAAGTTTACCCTACATAGTGAAAAGTGCACCACACAGAGCAGGAAGAGCTTTAAGAGCCACAGCACTTCTTGTGCTTAGCATGTTACATCCCAACCTTGGCTTTAAAAATCAAGACTTGGGATGAAATCAAGCTCATTATCAAAACAAATATGAAGATGGCAATCAAGTGGGTTGTATCTTTTGAAAAAGCCTGATGCATAAATGGATGAATTTTCTTAGAAAGAATTTAAAATGCCAAGCACCTATACATGAAGCTCTTTCTGTCACTTCCAGTATGTGTTGAAGCAGATGAGTCATTCCTCCTCTTTTCAAGTGTTTAGTAAACTAGAATACTTCCAAAATTAACAGAAAAATATTGCATTATCTTGATTTGCTTTGGGATTATATCAACTATGAGTATATTGACAAGGTAGTAGAGCTGCATTCTTAGAGAATTAAATATTGGAGGGTGAGAGCAGCTACCTCTGAAATTTTTTATGTGGGCTGACACCTGCTAAGATTTTCCTTATGGTATTAGCCCTTCAAGCCCTTCAAAGGCAGCAAAACTGTGTCAGCAGCTGACTCTACTGCAAACAGTCATTGGGCCAGAAATCATTTGCCAGGTAAGGGAAAAGCCTCATTGCTCTATTGTACATCTCATGCAAAAAAACATAAATCCTTATTGCCCTCGTGGGAAATTCTGTATTTGTTGGATTTTACTTATTTTTTTCTTTAGTATAATTGGGATCATTACCAAAACTGCTTTGGTAGCTCAAAACTATTTGGAGAGTGTGGTTCTTTGGATCTGTACTACAACATGTCATGGAATTACAGAATGGAGTTCAAAAAGGGGATCTGTTCCAACCCCAAGGATGGAGACTAAACAAACTGCCTCACAACAGAATAAAAGAAATATTTATCATAGACTACTTCTGTCATGTAGGCATCAAATCACAGGGATTTCAATATTCTAATCTGAGAGTTTGATACTTTTTTGTTTCACTGAGGATTTTTCTTCTTCTAACTTCCAGAAATGAGGGCAGAATTGTACACAGCACTCCAAAACTGTGTCTTCTAATGAAGACATCTGGAAAATCCTTTGCACCCTTAAAAATCTAAAGAAAAAAAATGTGCAAACAACTTCACTATCAAGCTGTACATAAAGTCAGTCGATTGCAAAATTTACATGATTTGGAGTTTAATAATTTGGAAGAATCTGCTTCTTTACTTGGCCACAAAGTAGAGTTTTTCATCAGTGTCAACAAGGCTTAAGTCAGTATGCTTTTAATGACAATTTGCTGGGCTTTATGTTGATAATTATAATTTAATTTTTTTCCTAACTCAACACAGTTAGATTACTACAGAGACTTCATTACAGCCACAGGCAGGACAGCAGCTGAGGTAAACAATTTTCTCCCTGTGATGCCAGTGCTCACTAAACACTTATTGAAACAATGGTCTATAAAAGGACAATAAATGTTTGCATCTTGGATATTGTTCTCCAATAAAATTATCACTTCACAAAAATGAATATCAGTGACCTGATACTATTACCATCATTACTCAGTGTGAGCATTTATGGCTGTTCTGTTCAACATGTTTAATTGTTATTTTCTCTGCACAATGAAGTTCACAGCATGTTAAAATAATAAATAATCATGTAATGAAGAGAATCATATTTTTACCAGTGTTCTGTGACTTGAAATATTTCTAATAATAATAATAATATGCTATGCTGAATTTTCAAGGAAGCTGGATTCAAATACATCTCTGGTTTGATGTTTCTCAAAAAATATGCCTTTCTAAGCTACATCTTCAAAACTGAACCACATTTCAGAACATTTTCAGGGTATTTTTGAAAGATTATTTCACTTCAAAATCTTACTATTTCATTGTATTTTGCTTTATAATCATCTAACTTTGCGTGTGGTGTTTGAGAATAAATTTTTGAGGTGTATTTAACTACACTGACTGTTAAGGATAACCCTTAATCAAACTAGGTGGGTAATAGCAACACAAGATTCCATATAGCTGAGTTGTCTTAGAAGAAAGTGGATGCCTCAGGAGACAATTAGACTGCTGAAAGATACAGCAGCATTCTGCCCTACCACCTGTGATAGGTCTCTATCTCAAATATTCCTTCTGCTAGACAAAGAGATAAATTTTGTCTTACTGAATGAATTCTAAAAGAATTTAAAATTCAAATAGAAACAGAGTCAGAAAAACTACAGCAAACCATTGGATCTTGGTTTAAAAAACCCACCACTCTTCTATTGAACCTGGTGGGCCCCCATCTCTGTTGCTTTACATATCCCAGTAAGGCATAACACATTCACAAGTGCTAGGTACAGCACTCTACATCTGCTCAGCTCCTTCTCTCAAGGCCACTGAGAAGATAGGATGAATAATGTCTTTGCTAAGGATATTTCATTGGGAGAAAACTTGGCAACCACATCAATGGAAGATGGCAGGACCAATATTTCAGTAGCTCCACAAAAACTGGCACTAATTTTCCTCTGTGAATGATACAAAGTTGTTAAATCAGTCTCAGTAGATGGTGGCAAAAGTGTAATCTTCAAGCATCAGGAAAGATATTTTAAGAGTGGCAGATTCATTAAACTCAGCTGGACTAGAAGTAGCAGGTGGAATGAACACTTTATGAGGAAATGCCTTCTTTAAATAGTTAAATTCTGTCTGTAATTTGATGTCTAAATTTCATGTGGTAGGGTAATAATGTAGTCCGCAATGAAAGAAGAGGAAAGATTGGAAATAGGAATGAAAACCTGAAATTCTAGAAAGATGGAAAATAAGCTTCTAAATACTGTTCTTTTTCCTCTTATTTACATATATGTGTAGCACAACTCTGTCATATGGCTAGAAAATCAATACTTGCTCTTCTGGCCTAAAATATATAACTCTATTAATTCATATTAAAAATAACATAGACCAGATATCAGAGTACAGAAAAAGCTACACTGAGTAAGTGTTATGATATGAAGAACAGGAGTATTTTTTATAAAGAGACTGATTACATTTTGAGTTTTACTTGTATTTGTTAAGCTTTTCCAGTAATGTACACAGGCAAATTGATCCTTTTTTTAATCAGTTTTACCTTAATAGGAATTTAATGTCCTCATATTCAATATTAATAGATTATCCATCCCTTCAGGATATTTTTAATTAATAGTAATCACAATCATATCGATAAGTAATCATAATTATAGTAATATGCAAACTAAAGTATTGGTGTTACAGAAACACAAGCATGGTTCAGATCTTTCTACTATCCAAAGTCCTAAAAATATAAGCTATATTTCACCTGTCTGCCTGATAAAAGTATAGGCAGAAAAGAGCTGAATTCATCCTAATGAAAGAACACAGAGCCCGCTGTGTGAATTTGGTTTAAAAAAGCATATATGTAAGTCTAGATAGATGATATAGATATAGAGATAGATAGATAGACACACATACAGTAATCTCTAATTTTATAGCACCTACCAATACAGGCTCCTGCTCCAGTCTAAAAGAATAATATTTTTTAAGTATAACAAGCGAGGTGCTTGACATGGGGATAAATATTAACATTCTGGTCAGCACTGTTTTACTGAGATAACACTCACAAAAGACTCAATTCTTAAAATACTCTCAGAATAGAGATTTAAGTCATTAATCTATAATTTCACCATGTATTTCAAATGATAAAGCTATGGAGAACACCTAAGTAGTTGGTGCAGAGACAAGGAATGTAAGATGAAATAACACCTCCATTTCTTAAGCTTACATGTTTTTAATTTCATGTAATATAGAGAACCAAGACTCTAATTTGTTTCCCTTTTTGTCTTCAGCATTTCCTTTCTTTAATTAGCTTCTTCATCTTCCTTGTTACTAATGGATGCAACCCCGATCAGCAGTTTTATAATTTATAAATACGGTTTCACTGTGATGGCTTCTTTCTGTGCCTGCCTCTTTACAAACCATCTTCATGGCATCCTAGTACTGTTAAAAAAGACTGCCCATCTTTCTAGCACTCACATGACCAGTGACATCTCACCAAAAAAAAACCAATACCAAGAGATGTTGAATATGAAGAGCAATTTGTAAAACTTCCAAATGAAAGGAGCCTTCAGAACCATCTTCATCAATGATCTAAAGGCAGCATTAAAAGGACATCAGTGGACCAGTAAGTTCTTTTCTATTACATGATATTTGAAATTATTGCTCACTGCACTTTTAAAACTATATTCAATAACCAGACAATTTAGTTTAGTCTTTTAAAGTGCAAAATAATTTTGACTTTCTTTTCAGGTGTTAGTTGATATTTTGGAAAGAAACAAAACAATTTTGGTTGCAAGGTCACAAATCCCTGAAGATCCCTAAATGAAAAAGATTTTAGCAATATTTTCCAAACCTATTTGAAACCAGGTTTAATAGCATTAAAGGTGTAGTATTAATTACGAAAGGGAGATCTAAACTCCTAAATCACCCTGGCAATATTTTTCACCAAAAATGGAATGACACGCTTTATTATTTAAATAATTTCCACATTTTCATTTTCTCCATTCTACTTCTGTTTGCATTTTTTTATTCCCAAAAATGTATGCAGAAGTACATTCATTGATGAACAGTCAACTTGTTCATATTCAGGAAGATGCAAATCACTGAGGAAGGAAGCTCAACCACAGAAGAGATGTTTCCTTATTGAAGAGGTGTTTCAAGAACTTACAAATAATGAAGATATTTAATATGCAATGATTGAGTCATACATTTCTTCCATATTCACTAGCTAAGTTGGTAGTACTGAGAAAGTCCATTTTACTTTATTTTTTTTTCTTTTAAGTAATTAATAGGATACTACCACATCATGGGTTAATAGAAGTGAAACTCAACTTCCAGGTGAAAAATATCCAATCCTTTCAGGTACTGTGGGAAACATAGAGAGATACAGATGGTCATCTATATCTCATCTTTACTGCATTCAACTACCCTCAGTTCTTTACTGGAAGGAACTGGGCTAAATCATTTGATAGTCTAATGCAGGGAGAGATTTTTCCTAACTTTCCTCAAATGATTAATGAAAATTATATGAGACTCACCCTATGGAAAATGTGCTCACTGCTTTGAAAAGCAAAAAAGGAATCAATACAGCTTGATGAAGAGACAACTGATTGGAATTGAACAAATGAATCCTTCTTTTCATACTAAGAAGAGACCGAAGGAAGGGGGAGCCAGTGCCAATGCCATTTTAGCTTCTAAGATAAACATAAAGCACAGTTGGAAGAAAAAAAATAACTGCTCTTCACTGGAACTCTACTGAGCCAGCTTTATCAATAGACAGTGTGCAGCTGCCTGTCCCTGCAAGAAGCCGTGGTCAGCAAAATGGAAAAGTGATAAATATCAAAACACTTGATTTATTGGAGACTCTTACTCAAAAGTCATTACTCAGTCTAATCCTTCGGAACAGTATATTCAAGGGAGGTAAGTACAGAAAAGAGAGAGAGAGAAATATCTGGAAGACAAAAAGACTGGAAAGCAATCTTTGAAGGTGTTAGTGTGAAGACAGCTATAAAAACACAGAAAAGTTAGTAGGTGTCCTCCAGAAGTCCATTTCAACTCTGCAAGTGATTAGTTCTGGAATTTATAATGAGTTAGATATCTGTGGGTAAGGAGAAAGCCTAATAAATGAGCTTTGAGAAAGACTGGCATGATTCAATCAGTATGCTTATAAAAAGCTTTGGGCAAAGAAAATAAACCCCTCCCACCCCCCCCACCCCCCCCAAAAAAAACCACCAAAAAACAAAACTACAACAAAACAGTAAGACGAACATAGCAGTGGCTCAAGAAACAAAAAAAAATTTGCAGTAAACAATGAACTGGGAAAGAAGCCAAGAATTCACTCTTCAAATTGGCAAAAGTAAGCTAATTCTCTGGGTATTTTGGGAAGGCAGCTACCACATCAGCAGAAAACACCTTTGCATATCCTAGAAACTATCTGTGACTGTCAAATAGCAAGAAGTAACTCTTATTGAGAACAATCCAGGAAATTAATGAAATTTCTAGTCAGTAAAAATCCTCAGCAACACAAAAAAACAACAAAAAAGGGGAAAATATTATTTCTTCAATAGTTTTCTTTTACCACCCTACCACTTTTGTCTCATAAACAAATAAGAGCCTCCAGAGTTTCCTTTGGATAAAATCTGTCAGATTAATATTCCATGTTTGTTATTCTTCACTGCTAATTTGGCAACTGTAAACTCACCAGTAATGAAGTCATTCCTAACAACTCTCACCAGGATCTCAATATGAATGATAAACTTTTTTGACAGAGACAAATTGCAGAAAGTAGGGAGGAGCTGGAATCTCCCATTTGACCAACTACTCACTGACTTTTGGACCAATGAATCAAGCCTTCTGATCAGAAATATTCAGAGTAATCTTGTCTAAAGTTAAGGTTTACAAAAATCCAAATCAGCATACCGCAAAATTCATCCTTTATATTACTTATAAGGAATATTTTTTACGAAGGATCCTTAGATTTCATATTTCTGTTCAATCAACCCACTGATAGCTGACAGTAAAGCCTAGTTTCTAACGTTTATGGAAAACTCCTCATGCATTCATGCATTTTTCTTCAGCAATAGCCATTTTTAGTAGACATATCCTATATCTTGGATATTTTTTCTTTTTTATTTTTGGCTTTCTGATATCAATGGACTTAGGGCCTTGATTTAAGATTCCAGAGGCTTTACACGCTCTGTGGAAAGCTAATTCCTCACTAGGTTCAGCCTATTATTCAGGTAAAGTTATAAAGCCATTCCTTTGGAGAAAATGACCTCATCATTGCCCTAAGACCTACCATTCCTGGTTAACCTCTCCCCAGTCTGCTAAAGCAACAGGGAACCTGGCATTTTTAGGGTTTCAAAGCTTTCCATTCCTTGCAACATAATTAGTGCATTGACAATAATAAATGCATATAATTATCTTCTTGAATCATCTTCCTTAGTCATCTGAACTAGAGGAAACACAAATCAAGCAGAGGAAATGCACATATTGGGAATTAGCTATCACATATACTGAGCTTTTGATGACCAACAGTGTAGTAGTAGGCCTATGAAAATAAGTAGCATCAATTAAATATTTCATTAATTTAGGGGGTATTGCTTAGTAGAAGTTGGTCAACAAATCAGGATCCCTTCACAAAGTATTCATTAATAGAGGAAAAAGAAGATAAATGTAAACACATATCTGTTTGAATTCTGTCTCAAAGAATAATTACTTTATAATAAAATTCAAAATGGAAAATAAAAACTTGGTTTCATAAAACCTTTGTACCAGTCCACCTAAACTTTTTGCAAAACAAATTTTCAGTGGATTAGCTATCATATCAACTAATGATATTTTTTCTGAAATGATTAATGTATTATCAGATTGAATGCAGTAATTATGAGCCTCTTTTTGTTCAATATTTTCATTAAAATCTTCAGAGAATTGTTATACAGAATCATTTGTTCACAAAAGCACCACTGAAGATTAAGGAATGGTATTCACAGAATTTTAAGATTCATGGTATTATGAATACTAAAATAATAATAGAGCTGTTTTTTATTTCAAAATATGCAAGCTGATTCTCCGAATGAAACAGAATATAAAGTCTGTGGGAAAAAATATTTTAGCGATCTTCAAAGGAACAAGGAAACACGAGGTTGGTGATGGACAGGAAAATAAGTTAGCAAAGCCAAGTGTCTAGCTCAGACAAAAGCTGGGACCATTTTCAGAATTCACTGTCAAAAGCATCACAGTGCAAAGGAAGGCAGCACCACTATTTCTATGCCTCAGGGAAGACAGAACTTCAAACACCGCATTTCTAGCACTTCACAGAGAATAATGAAAAATAAAAACTACCGGGCAGACAAAAAAATAGTTATCTCTGGCTTTTTAAAATGAGTATTGAGACTCTACCACTCATGCTCACATATTTTATCTAGTGACTATAGCAATTGCCCTACTCTCTTTTTAAATTCCCTAGGACTTCACCTTACATGCTCCTCGCTAGAAACTGCTACTGGAGTAGCAAGGCACTGCACAGCTGCTTGTTAGGCAGTCTGATGAAGCAGGATTCCTCATCAGACCTTCCCAGTTCACCACCATCAGCACTTTCCTTTTGTTTTCACTAGGCCTTCTTGGGAAAACACAAGAAAGCATTTACACTAAGCACTACAAACATACAGAGGACAAAGAGAAATGTTGGACCCAAAGCACTGCTTTTTCCTGAACCTACAATGCCATTCACTATGAGAAAGGCAATACTGTACTGTAAATGTGAAAAAGTATGCATACAACCAGGATGGAAATGTCCACATCTTCAGAATTCTGTGATTGGGTAAGGGATTTTTTTATTTATTCAAAACTATCAGAAAAGAGTGGGCAATCATACCCTTTTTGGAATTATAAGTCCCAAATTGGAATTAATGTGTCTAAATGATCTAAAGATTTTTTTTTTTAAGTCAAGGATTCTGCCTTTTTTGTTTTAGAGCAATAGACATGGCTTTTGCAGTCATTAAACATTTCAATACAAAATTTTAGTGATGTTATGATCTTCTAAATTAAGTAAAATCTATGCATGCTTTATTATGCTAGTCTCGATATATCTAGATTGAAATCAAGCATTTATAATGGATAAATCAATGTAGCAGATTAAAAAAAAATCAGAGTAACCACTATCATTCATAATAAGTTTCCCTTGGAGAGCTTAGATTGATCTTGTTTATGTACAAAACATCTCATTTTATCATACAAACTTTTAAATTTCAAACAGACCAAAAAAATTGAAACTGTTATATTCCCCTGAGCCCTCCTGTACAGAAAGATATTTCACCTAATGAATACAAAAATCTTTCAGGTGGTTCTTCATTCTTTGCTAGTTTTTGCTGGGGTAGAGTTAACTTTCTCAGCAGTAGGTTGTATGGGGGTATGTTTCACATTTGTGCCAAAAACAGAGTTGATAATTAAAGCATGCTTTTTTTTCATTGCTGAACAGCTCTTGCACAGAGCCAAGGTGTTTTCTGCTTTTCATAACATTCCACCAGCAAGGATACAGGGGGTGCAAAAGGCAGTGGGAGGGGGAAAGCCAGTTCAGCTGGCCCCAGCTGAGCCAAGGGATGTTGCACACCATGTGGCATCATGCTCAGTATATGAATTGGGGAGAAGAAGGAAGAGGAGAGACGTTCAGGGATGGCAATTGTCTGTCCAAGTCACTGCTTCATGGGGCTCTGCTCTGGTGGAGATGGCTGAACACTGCCTGCCCATGGGAAGGCAGTGAATGAACTCCTTGCTTTGCTTGTTTGTGCAGGTTTTGCTTTATCTATCAAAATGTTTTTGTCTGAACCAACATTCTTTTTTACTTTCATATTGCTGGTTCTCACCCCCTTCCAGTGGGTGGAAGAGTGAGAAAGAGGTTGTGAGGGGTTTAGTTGCTGGCTGGGGTTATACCATGACAGAGGGGAATTCTCTGTGTTAATTTTAGTGTAGGAGAATGGGAAGTATTGCAGTTTAAGCTTATATTCATTTAATGATGAGCAGTATTTTTGCTGAGCAAGGCTAACTGCTCTGACTTAATATTAATAAAAATTTGAAAGACGAAAAGGTTTAAAAAATTTGTGCTTAAAGCAGACATTTATTTCATCCTTTAATTATGAATAGCTTGGATTATGAAGAACCTATTGCCAAAAGAAAATTAGTTCTGTTTCACCTTATTAGAAAATCCTACTGAAATACTACTTCTGAAGCACTGACAAAATTGGTTAGGAAGTAACTTCTATCTCTGCTTTGTATCATATGCATTCAGCCCATAGAGAGTGAGTCATTCTTGCCTTAAAAGTCAAGTTTCTGAGACATCATCTCATGAGATGCACAGAAAGTGTTTTCAAGGTGATCTGGCACATATACAGCTAAAACTGGGGCCTCTATCCTAGAAAGGGAATTAATTTAATATTGCAGTTTAATTTTCTAGGTCAGGTGTATCAGCATACTGTTTATTAGACTCCTTGGAAACTCAGTTCTGTGTAAAGATAAAGACAAAATATTTATATGAGAAATTCCTTATTTTGAGTGTGAATTGTTTTTCTTCTCTTTTCAAAATGAAGGAGATTCTTCCAGACGTAAAAATTATTATCTACAAAAATATATTTAGAGTTACCTTATATTTGTTGGCAAAGATTTCCTGCTGCAACATTATTCAGTATGCTATTCATTTGAATAATTTATCCCATTACTTTTACAAGACTGGTAATAGAATCTTGCCATGGAAAAGAACTGGAAGGTACTAAAGGCATCTACAGCTTATTATGATTTGGAATAAACAGAAGAATCAAGACCACCACCATATCATTATTTCACTTAAGCAAAGATCTTTGTCCCCTGTCCCTTTTCTAAAAGTTATTTCAGAACCAGGAGGAAAAAATGTAGATGCCAATGGGTGTTGAGGATATATCCTAAAATATGCACACAAACTCAGCTAATACTGAAAGCATCAGGCCACTGTGAAGTCCTAGACAAATGACATATTTCACTCAGTTATTCAAGTTCAACAACATGAAGAACAACAATTAAGAAAATTAAATATATGATCAGACATCATTATGGATACAATCCTTGTAGGCATTTATGGGGTTCCTGCCAATCCAAAGAGAGAAATGTTTCTCAGTAGAAAAGTGGGGAACCACAGTTGGTTTCTGCCAAACTGCCTAATTCTACCTACAGCATCACACATAGGAAAACCCTATGTAACAATGTATTTTCTACACTCCACAATGTAAAATATACTTAAGTTGTATTTCAGTATTGTACATCAAATTAGTTACACAAGCTATAAAAGTTATAACACTGAACATAAAGAAAGAGGAAAAAAACCACACATAATAGCAGCATACCAAGGAATATGATTTACAACAAATAGGAAACACTATAACTAAGAAAAGAAGCAAGCTCTTTCTGTGCAAGAGCCACAGACTATGAAGAGATGCCTGAATTTGAAATCAATATTCAAGAGTGTTCTGCTTTCATCCTCTTCAGTCAACAGTGTACTCATAACACACTGACAATTGTTTTCTGACCTGTTTGTGTGCTGTTGGTGTTCCTGCTTTTCTTCCTGTGTGTCATTGCATTTCAGTAAAATATACTTTTATATACCTGTCTGTGTAAACATTTAGAAAGCATAAATATGGTATACATTCAGAAGCCTCTAATAGCAGTATTTCAGTATAAAATATAGCTTTTGTGTGTTTATGATTCAGGAGTATAATAAAGCGAATAGATGTATTCACAAGGGATCTCTTAAGCATAAAAGTTAGTTTTCATATGTTATCGGTGGCCTTAATCAAATCAAATAAAATCAAATCATTCAAATCAAAATTTCTGAAGTAAATTAGCTTAAAATCTATGGATTTTCTCTTCGTACAAATTTCAAATGGGCATAAAAATCTCAAAATCATGGCTACAGTAGTGTAACTGTTGTAGGATTTTTTTCTGAGCATTGTGCTAATGAGTTGTTGCCATTTGAAAAGTAGCAAAAAAATTATCAATATTTTGTACAATAAATATTCTAACACCCTAAAATACTACACAGTTTTGCAGGAAGTATTTAGCTTTGTCTTTTAATACATATGACCTGAGAATAAATTTTTTAAAGTATCTAAATGCATCACCTGAAATTATAACCTACACTGATAAAAAAGCTGCATTTTTCTTCACTGTCAAAGATTGGTGCAACAGCTTCCAGGTTAAACTAAATTTTTCCTGCTGATGCAGGAATAATTAGAAATAATTTAGCTGGACAGGGCTAGGATCAGTCTCAATACATATTTCTAGCAGGAGGACAGAAAGATCCTTAAAATCCTAAATACATCATGCCCACTCCAAATCCTCCTCATATAATTGTTCTGATCACTGACAAGAATTTCCACTTATTTTCAGAAAAACAAGGACACAGTGAAAACTAGGATGCAAGGAGAAGGATAGAAGAGAACAATGTGCCTAAAATTAATTAATTAGTTGTCACATCTGATTTAGAATATATCTAACCCTAATAAGGTCTGCCAGCCATGAATATAATTTAAAATGGTTTGGAAATGAAAATCTAATCTCCATCTGCAGCCTTATTTCAGAGACATCAACATCACTGTTTTGCATGAAAACTTCCAAATTTAATGACTTAGCCTCTCCAAAGTGTTTTCACGTGTTTTAGTAAATTTACTCAAAACAAACAAAGAAACAAACAACAAAAAAGTGTTTCAAGTACGAGTTAATTAAATAAAACTATTTGTTTCTTTTGTCATATAGGAATGTACTCACCAGAAAATATATTTACCTCCCTATACAGAGCTAAATCCTGATAATATCTTTACTAAGACAAAATTGATCCCATTATTACTTGATCTGTTTCCAAAATGCACATTATATCAGAATTATCCTGAATATAAAGAAAATAAGTAATTTTTTGTAAAGCACAACAGTGTTGTGATAATTTTCACTTTATCTACTCTTCAATATTAAAAGCTACACCATCAATCCATTGCAGAAAAAAATGGATAAAAAAATGGATACTAGTAGACAAGCTTTTAAAAAGCAATTCATTAAACCAATTTTTGTTTATGCAATATTCTAGTCTAGAGAGATTTTGATAACACCTTGCTAAAAGAGAGCAAGAGTGCTTAACACTGACTGAAATAAGTGAAGGGAGGAGGAGGGAAGAGGAGAATAAAAAGGGAATTCGATGCTAATCCTACATGTGCTGTTGCAATAATAGCCTCTGCTCCTTATTTAATGGAGAAATCTGTTGACAACTTTTTATTCTTTGGGTAAACCCTTCACCAGCAAGCACAGTCATCCCTATGAAGCTCAGTGGAAGAGACTGTCACATATTTTGAAAGTCATTTTGGACAATCTGGGACAGCTTTCTTCCATTAAGCTATTTCTTTAAAGAAGCAAAGTTTGCAATTTAATGTCTGATGTTCAACTCTGTAAGATTGCAAAGCAGGAAGTTTTTTTACTTTTAAATTAAACTGCATCATTGTCTAAAATAAATGTGCAAATAGGCACCTAGCACCTGAAGCCACTAATGAATAGAAAGCTACTTTTAGCCACACAGATTGCTGATGCCATGGGTTTTTTGGTTTTTTGAGGGGTTTTTTGGTGTTGCTTTTTTTTTTTTTTTTTTTTTTTTTTTTAAATAATTATTTGGAAACTTAATAAAGTGGATTAGGAAATAGGTGCTTATTTTCAACTGAAACATTAGCCAGAATGAGATTGTTTTTCATATAATGGTCTGATTAAGGAACTTCAGAATTTCAAGCAGTACTTTATGAAGAGCACTACTCATTTTCTTGTTATGCAGTGCTCAATGCATCCTAAATGTTTCTTCTTCCCATATAAGTCTCTGCAAGAAAACTTCAGAGAGACTTGAAAGCCAGTGCATTTCTTTCTAGCTGTATTACTATTTCTTCAGTTGAATTATTGTGCTTCTTTGCATCTGACAGCCTAATTACCTGTCATTAGTTATGACAAACCCTTTTAATTTATGCTCCATTTTCATTCTGCTAATATTTCAGACAGATGTACAAAATTTTATGATGCTATACATGAGGTGCTGCATAATGGAAAATGAAGCAATCTTTTTTTCTTCCACCTTGTTTTTTTGTACAACTTGTAGCTCCAAAGAGAAATATGAAATGGTATTTAGAATAATTTTACTCCACAATGTCCTATATCTACTTTCTCCTTCAATATGATCACAGTTTAAAAATAATCATTGCATGGCTCTGGTTTTCTACAAGTGATCTATACAGTCCCACAAAACTGCACTTGTCAATGGGAGTGTCTAGGCAGTTATCACATATATCAACATATTAAATGCTTAAAGAGGGACATATTACTCCTTCTTGCAAAATCTCAAGAACTTGCCATAGGCAGAACCACAGATTTTGTGCAGGGTATCCCTTTAAACATTAGGCTAGCATGAAAAGCTTTAAAATGTCTGCATCTATTTAAAGAGCTTCTGAAAGTTATCAAAGATTAAAATCCTCTTTATTTAACAACTATTAATTTTGCCACCATCAATTTCAGCAATTCCACTGTCTAATTACCAACCACTAATCTTAAAAAGCTTTGAAACTTAAATGCCATGTAGAATTACAATTAATTAATCACCACAATGAAAAATCATGTTATCTGCATTTTTTTCCTTGATTAAACAACCACTTTAAGGAAACAAAGTTTAAAATTTAACATCTGCAGTTCAATTTTCACTTAAGATCACTGAAGTGGCTTGGCACTTTCTGATAACTAATCATTCATTTCCTTCTACTTTGCAAATAACCAATACTCATTAAAATTCACTTGATGAACTAGAAACACAACACACAAAAATTGGAATTAAACAGATTAACATACAAAACTTTTACTTATGAAAAAGGCAGGAAGCTATATGCAGACTGACATATTTAGCCAAGAGGAAAGTACATTAAACACCTCTTTTTCTGACTTTAAAATGGCAAATATGACAAAGAAATTTTCCTGAGCAATAGTTCAATTTGAAGCTAATAAGTACTGGAGCATTACTCAAAATAACTTATTCCATCAACCTAGGTTGTCCATCTGACAAAGAGGAGTTTTACAATGCCAAAAAGATTAATAAGACAGGAGCACAACTGGCTATGGGAGAATTCTTGGCTTATCATAAAACAGTGGATAGAAAATCCAAGTCTAGTACATTCATATTTGTGTAGATTCACACATATTTTATCATAACATATCTGGTATGGAAATTGTTTTCAAATTAATGATGCCTAATTGATGGTCTGGAAGATAATTAAGCATATATAATTCTAAAACAGAGGAAAACTTTGGTGGGAAAAACAAAAAGACTATCAGAGATTCAAAGGATAGTCTCGTAAAAGTCTTCACAATTCAATTTATACTGTTTTCTAGCTCATATCTTTTATATATTTAAGATTGGGTCTTGTATCTAACTGTTGTTAGAATTTTTCCTCTAACTTTTTCATCTTTTCATCTCATAAGGTTATGTTCTCATCGCATATCAGTTTTATCTGATTTTCTCAATTAATTTCCTATTTGAAAACATCTAAGGATGTTTTTGGCATTTTGAATAAAACAAAAACAAATACAAAACACTAACCAGTAACTGTTCAGACTCTTGGCAATCAAATAAAAAAATTAAATAGGGAAAATAGTGAACTAGTCTGTTCTCTATCACCTCCCCTTCAAAAAGAAGTGTTCAAAAATTTAACAGTGTCTATGCAGATTATTGGATCAATAGGTAAATTAGGTGCTTGCAAATCACTTGATCTGTGTAGCATGCACCCCAAAATACCAACTGGACCTGCAGACGTGCTGGCAAAGCTCTGCAATATCTCTGCAAAAATCTGAGGCAGCAGGACAGCCTCAGGTTTTCAGTGCAGCATCCTTCTGCAAAGGGGACTAATTTCTTTCCAAAGTGATTCGAGGAACTACAGGCCACTGATCCTGATTTTCCATTTCTGGCAATCACTTAAGGCTGTAATACAATGTAATGTCACTGGGTCCACTGACAAGCATGGTCCATTGGAAAGAGCCAGCACAACTCCTGCAGAGGGGAGCTGGCCAAATCAAAGGAGCGTGATGATCTTCAGAGCTGACAATTGCCAGGCAGTGTAGCTGTAGAAATAATCTAAGCCATGCCTACATAACCATGAACTCAGATTTAGGAGAAAAAAAAAAAAGGAAGGAAAGGAATCTAGGGATCATTAGTAATGTCTCTCTGACATTATCAGCTCAGTGAATAATAACAGACAGAGTAAGGCAACAAAATGCTGGGAATGATTTAGGAAGGACATTGGAAAGGTGATGTTGACACTTCAGAAAACCTTCATTTGTGTTTCTCTCCAGCCTGCTATTTGCCTAGGATTTGCTGCATAAATTTAAAACAACAGTTGTTTCAAAGCAATCATGAGATATGTCCACACTAGGTTATTTAAGCTGACTTCAGAAATGGAATAATAAATTCAAAAATCCACATTCATCACAGCAGTAAAAAAAAGGTCAGCTCTAAAATGCATAGCTGTTCTGAAGAATACCTCTACTGTTTCCTTTAAAGTAACTTTCTTCTTACTATTAATATTACTCAGCTTTACATTAAAAAAAAAAAAAAAAAAAAAGGAGGGAAATTTTCCATATTTTGGTAGTGGATATTTTAACTAATACAAAATTGCAAGCATTACAGTGTCAGATGTCTTCAGGGCAAAATAACTGTGACTTGATTTAACATGCCCAAAGAAATAATTTCCATTAGTAAAAAGATGAAGTAAAATATCATAACTGCTATCTAATTTTCTGAACTATCTAAGAAGTCATTTAAGGAAAGAACTACTGTGATAAGTGAGATGAGTGCTGCTATTCTGAGGAGAAAGAGATAAAAACCTGTGCATATGGAATAAGACTATTGAATATAGTGAATAAGTTACTACCTGATGAAAGAAGTTAAAAAACAACTCTCACTAACAACCAATATATGTAATATTTTTAAAATTTTTTATTGCAGTCATTATTTAATTTTACACAGATTTCTAGAGGTCAAATATTGGTGTCCAAAATTGATGATGAGGACACAAAAATTTGCAAAGGAATATGGCACAGGACAGACAGATACATACCCAGATATTACATTAATACTGGAATATTTTATGGGAAGATTTTCTCAGCTAATATTGAAAGTTTAGCTTTTTCATCTGCAACTAAAAATTGCTCATGTCATTTAATATAACCTCAACCTGACACTTTACTTTTATCATATTCCAGCACACCACTTATATAACAGTCCTGTACTCTTTAAAGAATGCAATAGTATCTGCAAAAACAGACTCCTGTTAAAGATTTGCAAACAGTCTTAACATTTGTTTTTCTGTACTTTCTTTTCAATGTATATGTAAAGAACCAATGCTCAAATCACTAGAACTAAATTTTTAAATTATTGCCATTAATATATTATATCCCTTTGTTTTGTTTTCTAAATGAGAGTTCCTTCTCATTCTATAGGTAATAATTTATTCCCATTTCTTCTTCTGACAATATTATTGTTGCATGAATTATGGATATCCAAGTCAATTAAGAGCTACCAACGAATTCTCCCTTATCCATGCACTCAGAGAAATAGAAAATTCTAGTGGACTCTATCCATAGAGTCTTTTTTTACAAATATTACAGTTTTCCCTGAACTGGTTTTTTTTCATTATGCCACTAATTATATTATTTATTGTAATTCTTCTAATGCATTTAACGTTCTAAAGAAAATTATTTAAAATCTAATTACTCCAATAGTCATAAATTCCTGTAAGCAGATTACCAGAACTTTGCTATTTTCTACCCCAGTTCTTGCTGAGGGTTAGAACTCCATATCCATTTAAAAGATCTGCATGACATCTGTCACTTTCTCATCCCCAATGCAAAGACAACTTCAAGGCAGAGGTTATCTGTGATGCTTAGTACCACCTCCATCCATTGCTATAAGAATTCTTATGTAAAGAGTTAGTAGTTTGCTACAGATTATTCTGTTCGATTTTGTCTTCTTTCAACAGGTAACAGGTTTTCTAGCATGATGTGATTAAAGGCAGATTGACAAAGATGGATGCAAAATATTTCTTCATCTTTCTTGCACAGTGTTATCTCACAGAGGCTTTGCCTTCTTGACTGTACATTGCTCCTACGGGGTCTGAAAAATGTTTTACTTCTGATACCATCAGAAAACCAAAGGCATTTATCATCACCTTTTATTATATCTCTTTCACCACCAGTTCCCCTACACTAAACTTTCCCTTAGCCTCTGTACTTTGGCATTACAATTCTCTTCACTCTTCATCACACTTAACTCCTATCAGTTCAGTCATTATCCTCAGAAAAAGACACCATTCCTCTTCCCTCTGATTTTGTCAATTCAACTGAAACAGTTTTGTCTCTTTCTTTTCTCTCTGTCACCAGCCTGATTGGGACTTTCATCCTCCTGGCTGCTCCTTGTCATTTCAAAGTTTAAATTTTGTCACTGCCTATCCATTGGTTTAAGAAAGATAACTTACATATGGTTTCATGTTTAAAATGTTCCCCTCAGCCTCCTGTTGTTTCATATGTATTCTTTCCTACTGCATTTGTTAAGAAGCCCTATAAATGACCATATAAATTAATCTAAATGTAATTTAGGTCCATTCACTTAAGAAATAAGCCTCTTTCCTTTGCCTTTGATGATTCTCATCACTTTGGGAGCTCCTGAAGCTTCAGAAATTGCATCAATGTTTATTGATGTGAACTTCTTGGTCCTGCACTTTCCTGCCAGCCACCCACTAAGGCCTTGCCACTCCATCCCCTATTCTGAGCATTTTCAGACAGCCACCACCAGTCAATCTGCATCTGCCACTTCATTCCCAGACTTTTCCTCTAGAACTGCTCCTCACCTTTTCTCGAGTCCAGACATTGCATGGTCCTTGATCTCCTCATAATTTTGTAACAAGTTACCTTTTAAGGAACCTTTTGAAGCCTTATATAACATAGAGTAAGCAGTTTCATCCCATTCTGTATGTTGCAATGTTTGTCTGAACCATTTAACAAAGTCAAAATACGCAAATTAAAAGCTATAAAAGTATTAGAGTTTAAACTTCCCAAAACTGGTAATTTTTTAACCCAATACAATATGTACAATGTATTTCTAAATTCAATATTAACTAAAATAACACCATAAAATACAACAAATTAAAAACCTTAAAAGAATGTATATTTTTGAGAATTTGGTAAGGTGTCTCCAGAATGAACATAATTTTGGAACATGCCAGATTTCAGAAATAACTTTCTGGATTCTCCTTTCCAGAAATGTTTTTGTATTATTCATTTATTATACCCAGTAAAACTTCCAGAGCACTCTTCTTGCAGCCTCTCATATTCCAGGAAATTCCATGCAGATCTCTAGATATATGTATGAATCCTACCCTAATAAAAGTCCCACTTCTGAAATAACACATATCTATGAAGATACTTCTGATTGAATAGCAATATATCTCCCAGCTTCAACAGAACTTTTCACACTGGCCTGAAATGAAATGCCTGTGTAGAAATCATTAAATTTTGATAGAATTAAATTGATGCATAGGTTGATCTTTGGCTTCTCTCTTGCACCAGCAGACATTATAACCTGTATCAGATTTTAGTTTGTTTGGTTCTTTTTTACTTTTCCCTCCTTCTTGGATGGAATGTAGAGAGGTAACAAATAAATTATCAAGTTCCATTGCATCTGATATATTTCAAGTGTGTTTGCTTCGTAGGCAAAGAAGTCCAAATAAAGATTTTTTTTTCTTAACGACGAGTACATACAGTATTTCAAATCACAAAATCCCAAAATTTAAAAAACTATGTTTGAAGTAGGTTCTTCAGTATCAAGTTTTACCTCAATGCACATTATATCTGGAATTATTAATCCTTCAAAATTCAAAATGAAGTAGGGAAAAAACCTCAAAAACTTATGTAACAATTTGTTATGTGAATGCTGCTGAAATAGTAAAAATAATAATAACAATAATCAAATAATACAAGAAAAAGAAGCTAACAATTCAACAATTTTTGCAAATTCAAGAAATCTCTGTGCTTTTAGCTTCTCTGTATTTTATAAACTGTTCAGCCAGATAAAAAAATATATACTAAATAATACATAAATTTCTAATTTTTTTAAAACAGCACAACCACTTCATGGAGTTTCTTAGTCAAGAATTAATCTTGGCTGACTAATGAAGAACAAAGGATTCAGCTTTGTCAATACCAGTTTCTTGAGGTGGGACCAAGTAGTTATGAAAGCTTTAGTGGTTATAACAAATAACAAATAATTAACATATGCAGTGTGAAAATATTTTGACTTAAATAATTTGGTGGCTATTTTATTTCAATCTTTTAGATGGCAACATTTTCTAGAATAACTTTATTCCAATTAGATGGTGAATATTGCAAAGATGCTAAAAAGAAAGAAATTAAAAAAAAAGAAAATAAAGTGGAACATCAGTTTAACAATTCCTAAGTTATGGAAAACATTTTAAGGCTCCTCAAACACCTGATGAAGAGTTGGACATGAAACTGGGAAAAGGATGCTGGCAAATTACAGGAATATGTTTGTTATAAAGCAGTGGCAAGTAACTTATCCACAACCATGAAATAAACCTCTACTCTGACAGTGAATTTGGAAGAAATTTGAGAGAAGTCAATCAGAATTCTGCTGGGATACATTAATGAGCCTTGTACTTAGTTTTGATCTTATAGTTGTACTCCTTAGCATTACTTTTATCCTTGACCTGCAAGAGAAATATCAATCAAAGAGGATGATTGCCTGAATTCTGAGGTCTGGGTTATATTGAAATATCAAGATAGTTCAAGCTAGTTGAATTACCAGAAAACTCCAACTGACTGAACATATAAACAAAAAAAACCTCTCAAATCTAACAGAGACCACATCCCCCAAAAAACTCACCCTGACACAGCAAAACATACACAAGCTACCTAGGATTTTTAAATTAGGAAATATGTTGACTTGTTTATATCTGCAGCTGGTAACTAACAGAAAATTCTACCATACTGTAACTAACAGAAGATTTTACCATACTGTAAGGTACATTAATAACATTTTGACATAAAAACTATGCAGCACAGAAATGGAATTTTTTTCACTCTTGTCACCAACCAACTACAACATCTAGAATTTTTTAATTTTTACATTTCTCCACCATAAGCCTTTGAAAAGAACAGTTAACTTTAAATAAACAACATCCCTTTTAGATGCAGTTGTGACTTTATTTTGCATGTATGAAAAAAATTCCCTAAAGCCAAGCTGCATATGCATATTGACAGAAACAGTGAAGTTGTGATGATAAGATTGTGCATAATTGAAAGTCCTGTGTGGAAATGTGGGGGTTTTTTCCCAGTGGTTTCTGTGTGTGATTTTTCTTTTTAAAATATCATTCACAGATACTTTTAATTGGGTTTTGGTCTTCAAGCTAAGGAGATTTTAAAAATGACATTATTTCTCTTCGTTTTCATAAAAAGCATGCACTTCTGCTTAAAGGAGAAATTGGTGAATCCTAAATTAATAGATGCAAACAGAAACTGTTCAAGCTATCTTCCAACTATCCACAGCTTTGATAGGCAGCACACCAAATATCCTGTAATAATACCCTTCTACAGTAAAATAATTACATATTCTATTATATTTTACCCTTTTAACCTAGAAACCTTTGCTTTTTTCCCACTAACTATTCCAGCTTCCTATCTTTATTTTTACCTTGTAAAACACATAGTTGCTAGAAGAAACATTTTTCTATCTTAGAGTCTTTCTACATTGCAAAGGCTGACTAAAGTCACTCATTTCCCAGTCTCTAAATTAATAATCTCCAACTAGAATTGAAAGAGATAGAATTACATTCATCTATAGTTCTAAATTTATTTCTTGTGACTGAGCATTTTTTTTAATTCAACAAAAAACTATCATATTTACAGCCTCTTCCACATACATTTCTTTATCCCATACATCAACAAGATAATGAGCAGAATATATCAATGCTATGTTAGCCTTCCTCTAGACAGCAGCAATGAATAAGGAAAATAAGCATGTTGGTGATGATTAATCCTGCAGGAAAAGCATGGAAAACTCTCAATATTTGGTGTGAATATGCCCATGTTGTTTTTCAAATATGAAGGCAGAAGAAATAATTTTACAGCTAGTTTGTTTTTTTTTCCAACCTTAGAATTTTGTATCTTGGAATTTATGAGAATAAATGATAATGACAATCAAAGCTGAAATTGAAAAATTATCAGCATTTGGGACAGTGAAGTATGTTATTTCTTCATGGGTACAAGAACTAGCAGCACAGCCAATTCCTTCTTCCAATCACAAGACTCAATTTCCTTGCCCAGATCTTCATGCAAGCATGAATTTCACTACTGGATTGCATTGATAGCCACTATTTATCTATACCTGCCAGGTCTTTAGTATTGGGGAACACATGTAGTGTGCCTCTGAGTATTGGTATAGCATAAATTGACTTTTAGACTTGGAAAGTCAAGAGTTCTCTCTCACTCAGAAATTGAAAGCTCAGTCAAGCTGGGGAGTGATGGACAATGTTTTTTCATCTAATTCCCAGCTCTTTCCCTGGTTAGGAAAGAATATTCACTGCTACTGTACAAACTTCTAAATGCATTTTATTCATCATTTATCCTTCTGTCATATTTCTATTTTTCAGGGCTTTTAATTCCTTGGTTTTTTCCCATTGAATTTTAAAAATATACTTCTTATTGCTAGCACTGGTGAAGCTCAGATGCATTTTCAGGGTGATGTGAAGGTACTATAAATTAGCCAGCTCTTTCATTACTATTTACTCATTGAGCCAGTGCCACAGCACTAAGTCCTTTGCCAGCAAGAGTGGCACTAGGCTGTAAAACTAACATGAGACAAAAAAAAAAAGGAGCTAGAGAGAGACCATGAAAAGTAGACCACTTGGGAAGAGTCATAGCTTAGATATTCAACTAGACCCTTCAGCAGAATGAGAATAAAAAATATTCACACATAAAAAATTAATAAAACATTTAATAAAAACAATATTAAACATCAAGAGAAATAGATAATTGCTATTTCTCAGGTATTATATTGCTGTATAACAGAATCCCCTACAAGAAGTATATTGGCTGTAATATTTCAGTTCTACAGCCTTGATCCATTGCACATTACATGGAGCCTCTTAAGACTGCTGATACTTCTGTTCAATCTCATTAGCTGCAAATATCTACAGAAAAGAAGTTATACAAATCCAGTTTCATTTGTTTAAAACACAATTGTGGAGATAGATTTGCAATTCTAAGCACAAAAAGATTACTAAATAATTCTTCTGCGGTGGTGCTCATTTGCATAATTAAAAGCTGGCAACTCTTCATTCAGTGTTCATTTCTTTTACCTACTTGCAATATTCAGTTTTCTCAGAGTACATAATTAAAAGGCAAATTTACTACTTCTAAATAAATAATACTAATCACCAAGTATCTAATTGAAAATACATTAATTACTACTGAATTTTCTGTTGCTTTGCTTTGCAGTTAGCTGCATTTCCATCTACACAGAAACAACCAAAGTTCAAAGTTCTAACAGGTAAAGGTTATATATTTTTCATGACTAAAATGCGAGGTAGTTCTGCTCCTGATTTTTGTTAATCAGCCAGTGCAAATATACTACAAAATATGTAAAATATACCATAAACAGACCACTACATGATGACCCAGACCTTTACAGTATGTCTCCTCGGGGTAAAAAATCCAAATCCACGAAGAGAGAAAAAAAGCACTCAAGACCCACACATACACACACACCAGCTCTACTCACATCTATCTCATCTAGCTCTCTCTATTACAGTAGCAAAAAATATCTACCTTAACACGGTAAACCAGCTCTAAGGTGGGATGTATTGAACTCTGGATGTGTCACTCAACATCCAGCAACAATATATGAACAGTCCAGAGAAATTAAGCTTCTCTCAGAACATCATTCTGTAACAAATGCCTATAAGCATAAGTAAAATTACAATTGTACTAAAGAAGTTCAGTGCTGGAGCAGGAAAAAGACATTAGAAGCCCTAATATACCTCAAAACATACTTATTTAAAAAAATCTTCAGTTCTGAAGGAAAATACAAATAAAATTTGTACTAAGATAACAGTTTGCATATAAATATACTGTATGCACAGTATACTGTAAAAATAAATGTATAGAAACAATATAGAGAATATAGGCATAAATAAGAAACACTGATATATGGATTTGAGTTTGAATTCATATTTACCATCTGCTTTTTACTTGAATCTTATCTGATGTCTTTCATTTTCCATAGTTTGCAAGCTTTCAATAGAAGGATAAAATAACTTCAGGCAGAGCAATAAAAGAGGAGTGTTTTCTCATCACTGCCCCACATCTTTGCAGCTGTCATCAATGCTTTAAGATTCAATGACACCAGAACATGTTCCCATATGCTCTTGGATATTTTCTTGGTTTTTCTTCTAAACCTATCTAAACCTATTTATTTTCACACTTTTATAGAAATCTCTAAGGAACCATCCTTACTCTCTAAGACTTTATCAAATGGTCTTTATCCGTAATGATTATTGTAGTGGACATCTTCCTACCATGACTCCCTTTTGCTTTCTTTTCCAATACCATTTTTGAGTACTCCTCCTTCTGTAAGCTTCATTTTCTTTACTACATGCAATTTTTCAATCCCTGTTTTAGGTTTCCATTTTTATTATTTGGAGCTCTCACTGACCAAAAGCTATCTTGCAGTTAAGCCTCATTCAAGCTTTTCTTGATAACACACCCTTATTGAATCATCCATCAATCAAGTCAGTATTAATTGAACATTGAAGGTTTTTAGCACCCTAAATACATTATAAGTTTTCTTGTTTTGAGTGATGTGACCTTATTGGTTTCTTAACAATGGCAGCATGATTAAAATCAAGAAGTCTTGCCAAGTCCTTCTGGCAGGTGTGTACTTGGTGGAAACTGATATTTCTTTACCAGGTCAACAATTCTGCTTTCCAAAAACAGGTGAAAGCCAACAGAAATGCAGCACTTGTAATTCATCAACAGAAGTTTGGCAACTGTTGCAGCTTAAATGGATTATAAAAAATAAAAAAAAAAAAAAAAAAAAAGAGAAAGAGGAAAAAGCAGTTCTAGATAAGGCATTTTACTGTAAAAGCACCCTTAGGTGCGTAAGCAAATGAATCTCTTTAAACAGAGGTTTATCCAAAAGACTTTCTGCAAGATTATCTTTAGACATCTGAATAGAACCTAAAGTGCTTGAGGTTTTCCTGATACAGTGAAAAATATTTGGTTCCTAGGCTTTGAGGAATGAGAACAGAATTATATTATTGCAATTGTAAAAGGCAGAGGCGAGCTGCCATTTGTTACTCTGCTGATATGGAGTCCTCCTGTCTCATCTTTGTAAAGCTAAAGAATAATGTCTGAACAAAAGAACACAAGATAAAAAACTAAATCAAAAGCACATACCCTTCATCATAAGCTACACATATAATGTCCATCAAATATAAGAATGAGAATCATAAAATGAAATATGATTCATAGAAGTCAGGTAATCTCATTATAATGTACACTACTTTTTCCATAACCTTTTCTAAAGGTATTTCATTATTCTTCCCTTGTATAAATTATGTTATTTCCCAGAACTCAATTCAGAATATAATTTCAAACTATTGTAGCCATTTTATAATTTCCTTAATTAGATAAAAATGGAGGAAAGGTGGAACTGATCACGGAAACATAAACTGCAATCTGCTTTTTAGAGACAAGCAATCATGTCTTGTATCTCCTGCCTAAGCACAAGTGAAGAGAAAGATTTTCTAGTCCAAGCAATTAACACTTATATATTTATATGCCATTATGGAGAGAACCACACAGACACTCAATTTGACCACATAAGCTAAAATCCGTACAAACATAACTTAAAAATATTATAGCCATCTTCTCTGAAATGACACTGGAAGCATAAAATCATTAATTATGATTTAGAACAGCCAAAATATTTAAGAAATATCCACATGGCATAAATATTCACATGGTAAAAGGATATTAATCTCAGGATCATTTGCAAATTTTGTATGAATTACTGACACTTCACTGTTAAGTGAAACGTGAAAGTTTTAATGGGCATTGATACTGTTTAGGGAAAAGTAATCAAAAAGATTGTAAGAAAATTCAAAACATTAATACAGATCTTGAGTAATTTTGATAATTCAGATGTGAAAGATTGGTTATTCTGGAAGACTGGGGGAAAAAAACCTAAAGATTAAAAAAAAAATGATATGAGCAGATTGCATTGACATTAATGTGAGACAAATTGTGGGAAAGCAGCTGTCAGAGTAATCATGAAATCATTAAAGTGTAATGTAACATAAACACACAATTTGTTACAACAAACAGCTGATATTTTATTCTGATGAAATTTAATTCATCATATAAACAGAATTAAAATTAAATATATCTAGGCTGTCTCACAGTTAGTTATTTGGCACTCTCACAAAAACTTAGAAATGTAGCTGTTATGTCTATCCCACATCATGCTCAGTGCCTAGCAGTGAACAGCCCCAGATCTCACATCACCCACACCTTGGTTCCAGCCCAAGGTTCCTTCCTCTCCTCTTGCTGTTGGGACACAGCAGGTAAACCCTGGGTTTGATTTCCAAGGTCAGTGGGAAAACTATTTGCATTATAGCACCTAACTGCAGGGCAAATGTTCAGCACACGGCACAGTAATTGAAAGAAAAGTCAGTATATTCCAGCAGTAGATCAATTGATTTCAAAGCTAGTACTAGTATTTACATCACCTGTACTGAGCACAAATTTCCCTTCTTTTCATGTTCGTTTGCTAAAGAATGAGCAAAAAGTGGGCTGAATTTACACTTTGATGAACAAAACTCCTGTCAGACATTTACAGTGTCTACTAAACTCAGAAATAAACTGAGAACCATAGAATCATTAAAAAAATTTCTATGGGTAATCCAGAGAGAACATGAAGTATCCATTTCTGTGTAATAATTATTGTCTTCCTCTCGTGTATTTTGATGACAAAATTCTCTATTCAAAGTACTCTAAGAGTCACATTGATCTGCTTTTAATTATACATAGATTTCCACCAAGAAAACTGAAGTACTGAAGTGGCATTCAGCAACTTAATTTTATCTGTTTTATTCAGTCTGTGATTAGGCTGCAACTCTTCATTAAAAGAAAGTTCTTGTAAAGCATAGAGAGAAGAAAGAAAAATATGTTATAAACTCTCTTGCATGTTAGGAAATTCAAGTGCCATATATCTAACTTTTGGGCTAGACTAACAAAATACTGAATCACACAATACTACCTAATATCCTTTCCTTCTCTAAGATCAAAACTTTGAAGAAAAATTTCATACCTATCCAAGGACAGAAATAGGTTTCATAACTGATTAAACTGAAAGGAAAACTTTAAGTTTACAAAATAGTATTAAAATTGAATATTTAATGTTAGCCATTAGTTACTGAGGAAAGTATGAATCATAACTAAGATTATGGCTAGAGATTTGCTTCTATGCAAAACATTCAACAGCCTTCATTAATCATACCCATGAATATTAGCACTTGCATATTCTTCCTAACAAAAATATTTAAAAACTAAAAAAATAAATAACATAGGGTATCTCTGAAACTTTTATAATAAAAAAATAAAGTTACAAAACTCTAATTAAAACTCTGCCACTTTTTTGACCACAAACACCCTTGCTTCACTTTGTCCTTACCTACCACCCCAAAAGGTAGGATTTTTGATTAGAGAATCAGTGCCAGATATTACCTCAAGTCACCCTATAATGATCCTAACATTAAATCCAATACAGAAAATTAGAGTAAAATCCTGTGTTAATTTTTTTCTTTACTCAAGTGAGTTATATCAGAGTTCAGTTCACAAGGAGGAGTAAATAGTAAATCATGAGAATGAAGCTTTCAGTGGTGAATCATAAAAGCAGAACTAATCAGCAATACCTTTCAGTAGCCTAAGCAATTTTAAAATTGTTGTACAGGGTATAAACCAGGAATATTCTTCAAACTTAAGCAGATATGCTGCCAAAATTAAAGTTGATTGTATGGTAGGAATTGTCAGGAGTTATTTGCTGATAACTCCTGTGTTTTGTATAAAAAATATATGAGAATCATAGTATGGCTAGTAATTCAACAGAAAAATCAGGTGGAAGACATTAACAAGATAAATTAGAATTATAAATAAAAATAATTATCTGTTCAAATATGTCAACATTTCTTATATTATCTTTATTAAAATATAAAAAAATATAAAATAACATGGTCTTCTCTGTTTACTTGTTCATTTCTTCTCTGCCCACCTGTGTATTTTACTGAATTTATTATCAGAATTCTGCATGTTTTCATTAACCTTTAACATCTCCACTTGGCCTCTTCCAAGACATTCTGTACAACTCCTGATCTAATTTAATATGTTAAAAAAAAAAATTAAAAAAAACCCACAAACGAGATTCAAAAAGATGACAACACTGTATAAACTCATACAGTGTTAGGCTAATGTTGAGGCTTGTATCACACAGTAACAAAAAGCACATGCCACAGTGTAGAAACTGAATTAGGTCATTTTAGTGCATAAAATAAAGACTAGAGACGTATTTCCTTTAATAAATTCGTGCAGGAAGAAGAATGTGCAACTTCCTAGAAACAAATATGAAATAGGAAAAAACAGAACATCCAAAAATGCTGCATAAAAATCGAGGGTAAAACATTGTCATAGAGAACCTTCTTTCCTAAACAGACAGTAATTCTTTTTGCTTTATGTTTTTCAGGTGTTCAAAATTCCCACAGATTTCTACAGCCTTTGTAAAGTTTAATGGTTGGTTGGTTTTAAATGGAACATATTGTCTGCAATTGTTTTACATGAGAAAACAAAATTTAAGGACTAAAAGTAAAATCAGTGACTCCACGGTGAACATTTTCTTAGCCACTAATGCCTACTAATTCTACAACACTGCCAAAAAAAACAGGATTGCAGTTTGAGGGTGATATTAATTATAGGCAAGAGCAGACCTAAAATCAAAGGGTCTAGTGCTTAGGTATTCAGGGACAATGCAAAATTCTTTTAAAACTGTAAGGAAATTAAGGACAAACCTCTTTGTACCAAGAAGTAACGTCTACAAAATCAGAAAAAATGGGGATTCTGTGACAAACCAGGCAAAAATACTCTGCCTGGCATCCTGGGCTGGGCAACTCCAAAGCAAAAAATTTAAAAAAATCATCTAAGACCACTAGAGATTCTGAGACTGTCTCATCCAGTCACTAGTGCATTTCTGTCTTCCCATATTTTATAATTAAAAAAAACACTTCTAATGTTTTTTTCAAGAAAATACAGATGTCTGTATGGACCAAGTATAATTATCTTACATGCAAAGTTTCTGCAGCATCATGAAGTGGGAGCTCTTGGTCTTCTGAGGTTGCAAAAGTCCCTTCCTGTGTTCAGTTCAACAGAATTGTTCCAACTTTTGATTTCTAAGGATATATTTTCCATTCTTTCCTACAGTGAAGGTCACTCTTCAGGATGTAAAAAAACTGAAGCCTTATAAGATTTCAAGCAGAGTGATTTTTACAGTTATTTTGATATAAAGTTTTGAAAACACCATATGGTGTTTTGATTACAAATGTGGTGTTCTGTATGTTCCAGTCTACAATGCTTAAGCATTGCTAAACTCAGTTATGATCATAAAATTCCTGCTATGATTTTATAAAAGAATTGATTTTGAGTAATCTACTATAAAACACATCCATGTAAGTGTTAAAAAAAATAAAAAAGAGGAGTCTTCTATTGAGTAGGTTAAAAATGGCCAAAGGATATTAAAATTCTTGATGTGACTTAGGCCAAAGGAAAGTAGTACCATACACTTGAAATTACATGAACATTTAGAAGGAAGTAAACATGCCCAATATAAAGAAATATAGGCATTGATGTATTTGAGAAGTTAACTTCATTAGTACCCCTAATTTTTGAATGAATAATTCTACATATTTCAGCAGGTTATTAACATATAAAACTTCTAATGATAATTTCTAAATTACAATGGATTTACTGGCCTACCTAATTGGAAAAATTAAGTCTCTTTCTCCAAGTATTTATTTTAATAATGCATTATTCATTTATAAAATGAGTGAAGACTTTAGTAGATGACAGTATCCTGTTGTAGCTTAGTGTTAACTAAAGAGAAATCATTCACAGATATTAACATCATGTACTTTTTGTACATATTTCTTGAAATAGCTAGTATTTCCCTTTCCATGTGCTCTTTAAGAAACTGGTAAATATACGAACCACAGTAAGAAAAATATCTTCCTGGAACTCAGCCAAAATTCTGCTCCAAAATTTACAAGGAAAAAGAGGCACAAACCAATGAGAAAAACATGAATCTTTTTGCATGAAGTTTTTCCTCTTTCCATGCCACTTTTTGGACATTTCAGATAGAGAAGATAGAAGGTTCACACAACAAACATGATGTCTTATTCTTTTTGACATAATTTGGGTCCATATCTTTCTTATTGCCTGCAAAATCACAATCATAAGACTTCTCTGAAAAGCCTGGATGGTGTGGTCAAAAGATGGATTATATTATCATTGCAAATTCTTAGGTTTTCTTTTTAATTACACATATCTAAGGGGTTTTTTAACTTGCTGAAAATAAAAAGCAAACAACTAATAACAACCAAACAAAAAAGCTGCATGCTAGTATGTCTAATTCTTGGTATTATTTGTCTCCAACATGTAACTCTCCTATATATTTTGAGTCAGAAAATTTTGCTTACAATTTTCAAAGCCATATTAAAAACAATCCAGTCACAAAATGATTTTTAAAAAAAACAAACCAAGACCCAACCCTTTGCATAAAAAAATTTCTGAATTCCAATTCTGGAAAAAATAAAAATTAAAAAAAATTTACAATATTTTTTTGAGACTCCAGGTAACTAAGGTAAAAACCAAAATGGCATGTTTCAGAGACATCAAATTTTTTTAGAAAAACAATCCTTGCTGGTGTAGTTAAGATACACATTATAAATTCAGGAACAGTAACAGATATCATCATGTACCACTGACTTTATTGGAGCTTTAAAATCTGTGACTGTTTAAATGAAAAGGCTATCAGAAGCTACTAGACTGGTGCTAATGAGCAAGAGGGCTTATAAGGTAAGGTTAAATAAATGAGCTGGAGGATATAAAACATATTTGCACTCTTTTCCTTTTTTTCAATTTTCCTTTCAGAAAGTACTTTTACTGGATATCTTCCTGTTCATAACTCCAGCACTGCTCATGCAAAGATTTGCACAGTTGGAGAGCTGGATCTTTATTCTAGCAGGACTAACAGTTTGCAAAAATATTCTTTTTTCTGTATTCCATTACATTTCTAAACTCTTTCAACAACATTGCACTGAAAAATGTCATCTCTCTTCAAATTCTCTTGAATTTGAAAACCTCACTCTTTCTGCTGCTGGACCAAATATTAGTGCATGCTCATTGCTTAAGGATTTTTTAGAAATTTTAGATCATTGCACTAAATTTATTACTTTTAATATTATTAAGAAATATTGCAAAAATAAAAAAATATAGTTGAAAGTTATTTTAAATGGTCAGGCATATCTTTATCCAATAAAAATTCATGCAGATATACAGTGTTACTTGTATGCTTTCTAGATGGACTTGCAACCCAATAATCTGGAATTAGACAAAGTTCAAGAGGTTAGCTGAATAATTTTAAACATATCTTCGAGTCAATCTTTCAATTTTTCCATTCAGAAAATATTTACCTCCTTAAAAAAAAAAAATCCAGAAAATCCACTTATAACCTGCTAACTAGAACCTTCAGTGTTATTTAAAGAATCAAATATATTTTAATCCAGATGAAAGATACTATCACAGTTATCCAATAGAAATTGGAAAACAAAACTGGATACATGTATGAAAATTTAAAACTATATAAACTGTAGAAGCTTTTATCCTGAATGAATGGAATCTAAAAAGAGATAAATAATCTATATTATAGTCTGTAAATATCAAACTGATTAATCAAAGACTATTTGAGATTTTACAGTATTTTCATAGAAGTCCATGAGGAACCTTCTGTTTGATGATACCTTAGAAATAGAGATGATATGTAGAAAATTTCCTTCCACCAAGTGACTTGCAATCTGCCTACTAAGAGTCAAAAAGCTAAGTGCTTTCAGTGACACTATTTATTTGGGGTGAAAGTAAATATGACTATTAAATCAGGTAAGTGAAAAGCTGTTTTGATTTTATTTCCTTATAATGTCTCATTCTGTAAGAGAATGTGGGTTTATGTCACCATATTACTATAATGCCAATATGGGGAGTAGGCTAAAGTATCTCAGACCCATAACCCCCATTCCACTCCAAAGCCTCCCTGTACATTCTAACCCAAGATTATCAGGCCCTCTCATTAACAGTTTGGTATTTGTTACCTGTGTGAATGGTATTCATCCTAATAATGAAATTTAAACTTTATTCCATTTTCACAATTAATGACTAAAACCTTAAAGTACATATTAAATAATGCTTCCAGTTTTTACAGATCTAGAATAATGCACTGCCTAATGCTGAAAGCATCTCCCCAACATCTGTCTCCATCATTTCAATAAAGCAATATACATTGCTTATGACACTTCTATTCTATTTCAAATTTATTAATCTACTTTAAGTTTCTAGCTTTATTATTTCATAATATTTACTGACTCCAATAAATTATTTCACTCAGTGCCTTGTTTAACAAGCAAGGCATTTTTATTAGTATTTTGGGCACAGCCTCTTCACAAGCTCTGTGTGTCTTACATGTGTTGCCAAAAATCTGTTGAGAGTTCTTTGCAAGAACAAACTATTTTTAGTCCCATTTCATGATAGAAAATTGGTGTCCATTATTATCTTGACTACAACTGTCTGAAATTTCACTTACAGTGATAAACAAAATCTGTATATTCTAAAGGATTTGCAAACCAACAACAACAAAAAAATACAATGTACTTGGGACACATAAGGTATTGAGCTCATTATTATCTAATGTATTTTGGAAAAAAATGAAATGGGTAAACTTTTTAAACAAGAACTTGCATAGCAATGAGCCAAAACAACATTCTGTATGCCAGAAAAAGAATTTTTTAAAAAATCAACAACCAAACCAAAACAGTCACAAACTGAATTTGGAGCGCCCAAACTGGTATTACTAGGATGTGAAGGTAGAAGACAAGTATAAAGGTTGATGACTAGATGAAACTAAACAGTATTTCATTCTGTATGCATTTGCTGCACAAACAAATGAGAGACAATAAAAAAGGGTGGTATGGAAAAGTCTGTAGAATGCATAAATTAATTATTTATTGTGAAGAAAAAGCAGCCTGTTGCTACATGGTAGGAAGAATAACATAACTCAGGGGTGAAATCATGACTGTTAATGGGCTGTTAAAACAAAAAAAGATGATGAAATTTTTGCCAAACATTTGCGGAGGGAAGAGATGGGAGAAAAAAATATTAAGTGTAGCATAATTTAGATAATCTCTGCAGGGCAGAGATACTAAAAAAGAAACTTTGACTTACATGGCATCTATTGCTGGGACAAATAACTCTCTCAAACTTCACCTGAACAAGATTTTAACATCCTATCAAAAGCTGCAGCAGTTTATTACTATGACCAAGCAGACATTTTCCAAAAAGGTTTAAGAAACCTTAGTTGCACCTTTACTAATGCACATTAATATGAGCAATTAAATTTGGTTATGCTACAAAAGTTCAGTGCTTCTATACGTAGTTACTTCAAATCAATTCTCTTTCTTTCTCTGAATAAGGATTCTAGGCTTCAGATGCTAGGCAATTATATATGCAGTACATGACTAGAAGGAGACAGTTTTCAGTGAGGAAAAATGATAATGAGTATGCAAAAAATTATGAAAAATTATACACAAATTGCTGTCAAATGAAAGTTGGAAAAGAGAACAGTTCTAACAATTTCTCAACTTTCAGTTATAGCATCCAGAATACATTTGCACTAAAACCATATGTAACTCTTTTTGATAGAAATGACTTCTAAGTATATAGAAACAATTTAAAGTGCATTCTCAGTTCATTCATTTGTGCAAGTGTGATAACTTAAGAATTATAAGAATTTTCAAAATATGCACCATTTAGGTTTCTTCCTAACTGATGGAAGTTTTTATCCATGTGCACTTATAGCTGAGGTTAGCTGATACCTGCAAGCCATTTCCAAGTTTATAAGTGTATTCATAATATCTAAAGTTTTCAGTTTCCATTAAGCTGTGTGTTACATTCAAAGCAGTGGCAGGAACACAGTAAAAGCAATAATGTAATGTCAATATATGAGTCATATATTTTAGATACAATATTAATAATTAATATCTCATGGCCATTCTAATTTATATTTCCAATGTTCTTTCTCTGATCTTCCAAGTTTCCTATGAAAATATAACTTACTAATTAAAACAAAAAAAAGTAAGAAAATTCATGTCTCTTAAAGACCATGAATATGTTTATGTTCCCACTCTGAATTTCATACATTAGAGTGGTCATCTTATTAAGATTGTACTTGTAATTTCAGAGGACCACTTGGTGTGTAAATTGCCTTGAATTGGTCCAATCTATGCACTACCTCTTAGAAGATTCCTAATCCTCCAATGCCTTAATTAAGATTAATATGAAACTATAGTGATTTACACTCCCACAGAAAAAGACACTTACAAAGTTTTAAAGATTAATGGCGCTGGGATGAATGCCAAGACAGGATATGCTGAAATGAGAAGGCATGCAGGTTGTGTAAGTCCACTTTACTGCTCTTCAGGAGGACACAAAGAAGGAGCAGCTAAAACAGCCACAATAGTAGATACAATGCAATACTTCAAAACATCTCAGCAATTGCTTTTTATTAAAAAAGACAAAAAATTACAATAAAAAATGTTTGAAGACAGCTGATATAGGCATTGAGACAAGTCACATTACACAGGGCAATATATCAGAAGTTATTATGTAAAAATAGTGTTTTTTAAATGTGTGCTGTTTCTGAGGCTTATCTGACTTGTTTAATTTCCTTTCTGTAGAAATTATTTCGTCTATCCTAAGCAGGAGTGATCTTAACTTATACTGACAAGTTCATCTTTACTTTCCCTCTAGCACTTACGGTCTAAGATGAAGCTTATATTTCAAAACAGTTTGAAGAACTCACATTTCATCACAGTAGCACTCAGCTATCATTGCCTAATCATAGTAGAATGCTCTCTCTACCCACATGAAGATATGAAACAAAATAAAATAAAAAGAAGCAAAAAAAAATATTTAGCAAAATATGAATCCACAAGAGATCACAAATTTAAGACAACACTACAAGCATAGGTGTTCATGAATGTATACACACAGAACACAAATGCATGCAAGAACTGCAGAATTCTCCTTTTCCTGGAACCAATCCCTTTGTAAACTTTCTGGTCACTTTTGAATTCCCTCCTTTCTTTAATCTTCCAATTTATGATTCCATTAACCTTCACAAAAGCTGCTAAATTTATTGCTGATTTTCCCTGAAGAAGGACTGGCTAATGACTGACAGAATTTTTAGTGCAGAAAGTTCTCTGAATATTTGTATAACTCAATTATATTATCATAAAATAATGAATTAATTTACTTAAAAAATCAAACATGAAAAAAAAATTAGTTTCTTCAATTTTAAGGAAAAAAAATATTGACAGTTTTAATTCACAGACTTTAGACACCAAAACCACAATACAGGATTTCCAAGACTTTGAAATTACACAAAGTACATTTTTCATTTTTTAATTAAGTCAGTAATTAAACTCAAAATTTCATCCGAAGACTCAAAAAAAACCCCAGTCAAAATAAGGAATGGTTCATCTTTTCCATAAGGAAAACAATGAATTTAGACTGGAAGGTTAATTTCTAATTAGAAGCAGTGTGTTCCAAAATTCCTAGTTTTCCTGGATAACATGAATTGCCAGTTGTCATTACTTGTTTTTCATTACTTAGGATATGCTCCTATCACACATTTTCATGATGTTTCCACTTCTTAACTAAGATTTGATGAAGATTGAATATCAGTATTTCTCCAAATAGCCTGCATACTGCAAACTACTGGAGAATGTTCTACACTCATTCACCAGTTATTAAAGGCACAAAATATGATAGTGAAGCTGTAGAACTGTAGAATTGCCTGCTATTGCAAAACAATTTTTTAAAAAAGTAAATTAGAAGAAAACAGCTTTGTAATTTACTAAAAGAGTATAATTTTTGTAATTGCCTGTCATGCAGCAGCATGTTGGATCAATGCTAATCAAAGGTGGGGACAGACCAAAGTTAGAAGATAATTTAGAAAACGGTCAATGAAAAAAAAGCAATTTTAAAAAAACTAAATAAGTGTTCTTGTACGACAGCCAATCACAAACTATACCAGAATGAGAAAAAAAAATGTCTTTATAGACATTAATTCAGGTTTTACCTGAGCTTATACTTCTTCAGTAATGTCACTACTAATTAATACTAAGTACCATAGTAATACTAAGTACCATAGTAATACTAATAAGACCATAGTTTTCCAGAAATCAGTCCCAAGTGAACTCCTATTTCCATTTCACTGCAGCCAGAATCTCCTCTAGGAAATATTTCCCCAAGGCACCATGCTCAAAATTTTTCTGTGCTATCATTTCACAATATTTCACAGTCTGCTTGCAACTATTTTAATCTACAGGTAAGTTATAGTACCACACATCATGAAAACGTATTTTATCTTCTATCTTATTTGGAGACAAGGGAAGATCTTAGACTTGGTTCAAATTTGGTTCTTTAGCTCTTTTTCAGCAGTCCTGAGGAGACATACTATAGACCTCTCTTGCAGTCAGCTCTCCCCTTGTGATCCATGTAAACATAATTCCCTTCACGTTCCACTGTCTCCTCCAAGATTACAGCTCAATTTTCTTTGCCATCTCCAAACACCAATTGCTGCATAAATCCTGTTTAAAATTGGCTTACAATAATTTTATTGTCAATTTACAATTTCAGACTGAAGGAAAAGTAAACACACAGATGACTAAACAACCACAATTTTCACTAGAATGCACATAAAAGCAGACTGAAGAACCAAAGATATAATTTTGAAAGAAGACAGAAAAATGAAAAGAAGCATGTAAAAGCCTTTACTTATGTGTTTCCTTTTCCTTTAACCCAACCCCAGCACAGAGATACAAAATCCTAGCAGAAGAGATTTTGTCTTTTGATAAGTTAAGGCTGAAACCATCAGTTATGGATAGCCATTTCTTCATTTGTACCAGGTTAACAGGTTTAAATCTCAAAAAGCATGTGTCTCATCATCACACTATGACTCTGCCAGACTACAAATAAATCAAAAATAGCTGTAAGCATTGTCTCTGTGATACTAAATAGTTCAAATCAAATCTGTGTGACTATTCTAGTTCTGCTTCTTGAGTAAGCTTGTATTTTGAGATACAATAATTAGGCTTCTTTTTGCACAAACTGCCTAAAAAAACCTTATGCACACTTGTAGCAGTGTGATGCAATACAGTCAGCTTTCCTCCTTATTTCTATACCTATACATACACCTTAAACTCAGCTCACCTCATTGATCTCTCTTATTTCTGTATTTTCCGCACAGAGATGGGCTGCATGTTTTCAAAATATGTTATTTTGCAGAGAAAACAGGATTTTTTTTTTTTTTGTGGTGTATTGACATTAAAAGGAAAAAGACTCCAACTTGCATTCTAACTGAATTAAATGTGCCTTTTATTCAATAGGAAGTGTTATTACTTCCATTCATAGCCATGTCAGATAAAAAAATAACGCTGTCAGATAAAAGTGCTTTTCTGCCATCTACCAGTGCATCAGTTAGGAAAAAGATGCCATCATAAAACACCAGATCTGTTAAATTTTATAGGCCACCTCTTCAGACATCAGCCATCTTTGTGGTATCATTAAAGTCAAAAATGAAGATTCATTTTACTCATTTTAGGGCAGGTAAGGAGCACTAACCAATTCCACACACTAGTGACACCATGATTATCCCTTGATCTCATGTCATAGTCAAGTCTTTTATATTTCAAGAGTTTTCAATATGCATTCTTAGATTACTGCAGAGGTTCAGCCAGGACTAAGGTATCCTATTTACTCCCCATTAATAAACAAAAACTCTTTTGCATATATTAACAACACTGACTTTTTAGATACTTTCTTGACTTGTTTATTAGTCTTTTGGGCTCATCAGGATATGCACCATCATAACAGTATCTGGCAAAAACTGGCACCTACCTCCTTTGTGGTTTCAAATAATGAATGCCCCCTGATGTGTACACAGACGTATTCTCAACACAGACAGCAAGAACAGGAGGATGACTCCACAGTAAAAAAAAGTCAAACAAACTAGTAAAAAGATCCAATATTGCATTTAATTCCTTTTTAGTGCCAAATGTACTGGGAGGTATTAATCTTTAGTATAGAAAATATTAATCTCACCAGTAATGTATCCACAACATTTTCTAAGATAAAGGATAAATTTGAAATATATGTTTCCCCTGACTAGTGGCAACCAGAGAGAAGCACAAAAACAAAACAAAACAAAACAACAAACAAACAAACAAACAAAAACCCACAATATTTTTTCTGGTATCCCAGGTCCTGTAGGACATTCAGTTGCAACAGAAGGAATGGGGAGGCAGGGACACAATCTGAAGATGTGTTTATATACATTGTGATTAAAAATAAGGCTGAATTCTCCAATGACAGTCCATCACCAGAATTTTGTAGAACTGGGGCCTGCTAATTAAATTTTCCTATTCTTGAAGCAATCTCAGAGGTAAGCCTGAAAAATATTGATTGCCTTGTAAGTTTGATACATATTTGGACTGACAGTATTGAAGTTATGCTACACTTCAGAACCCTTCCTTTTGATTTGTGTGACTTTCAAAAAAAAAAAAGGTTAAATGCTACTCACATCTGACCCACTTTTTTAATCTACAACAGACACCTTTTACTAACTGTCTCTGTGTAATCTAATAAACTTTTTAACTTGGCATTTTAATTAGAAGATAATGAAATAGCAAAGCTGGGTACTTCCAAGATACACAAAAAGATTGTTTTATCAATAATAAAAAGATTCTCAGCTCATTTTAATGACACTGGGACTGGGAATACCAATTTGAGGCAAAATGAATACTGCTTAAAAACAAGCTGCATAGCACAGCTCTCAACCAAAGAAAAGTGAATATGTTATTCATACCTTAAATAAGAACCTGCTTTGGATTTGCAGGGTAAAATGCACACATCACCAATGTGTCTCTCTTGAAGAGATTCATTATTTCTTTTATTTGCTTGTACTCACAGTTATCAGGATAGTTCCTAATTTTTTGCATTTAAAGATATTTCTTTCCCTGTGTCTCCATATATATATTTATATATCTTGCTACTTGTAAATTCAGGGCTTATATGCTAAGTACTAGAAATGCTTCTACAATAACCTGGACCTATCATCTAAAATGAGGAAGCAAGTATACCTGCATTCCATAGCCCATATTTATTCTGCAACTTCTAACATGACATTTTAAAAGGACACAGGTATAAGGTCTAATGACCAATTCACTTCCATTTATATTTTATATTTTAGATCATAGTGAATAAGAAATGGTCCATTTACAATGTTTAAAGTTACAAAAGTTTATCTAGAAAACTCTGGAAACAGATTCTGACAGGAAAGGTAAGGAGTACTAGAAGAAATTTTCATTTTGACCTCACTACATAATTGGTGCACACTGACTTACATCTGGAGCTTTATACCCCATGGCTCAATCAGTAGCAGTGATATCTGCTCTTGTGTTAGATTTTGCTGCCTCCTGACCATTTGCCAAATTCTAATTGTGTGATTTCTCATCTATCTTTGCACAACTACATATTCCCAGGACCGAGCATCCTTTGGCTTTCTTTATGGATCCCTACTCAATTTAAATTTTACCTGTTGCTTCTTTGCCTTTCAACTTAACATTAGGGAAAATAATGTATTTCATCAAAATATTTAGGCACAACTTTGGTCTGGTAAAACTGAAATTTATTTTAAGAATTACAAGTATTACCTGGACACTGTTACCTATATTATTGTCACAGCACTTGGAAAGTTTAGTCAGAAGATAAGACAAATAGGCTCAAATAGTTTCTGTGTTCAAGCATACACCATAATTTAAGACAGAACTCTGGGGAAATGTGCTCCCATATAAGCATTTCTATGCTTTTATTCAGATACTATATTTACAGTCAATAAACTTTCATGTTTTGAAAAACAGATTCCCTGCTTTTCATTAGTCACTCTTCTTGACAGATATTTTGTGGCTATTCTTTTCATTAGGTATTCTTGCTGGTCTGAATTGATCTAGAGTGAAATACATTGCAGTAGGCTTTTTGAAAACCAAATTTATGTTTTTATATTTTAATCAGAAAAGGCTGAGTCTCAGCTGTTGGTTATATGACATTCAAAATTATCTTTCATCATACTTTGGGCTAAATTTCCTCTAAAGGAGGAAACACTCCAGAACTCTACTGCCCTTGTATCTGATTAGAGCAGAGGATGAAATTTGACCTTTAGAGTTCACTTCCAAGCACATTAATGGTCCACAGTTTCATTACAAGTACTGAAAGAAATTACAATTTGCCATGAAACCCACTGCAGACAGAAGTGCTGACAACTTTCTTTGCACGTTCTCTTTTCTTTTTGCAGGTGAAGCAAAAAAAAAAGGTGTTTCATGGCTAGAAGTCTCTAAAATCCCCAACAAAACCCCAAACAAACAAACCTAAACCAAAGAACTATATATAAAACCTTCTAGCATCTCTTATAATCATTATGACATCTGATAAGTGTTGTGAATGGTTATATGAACACATGTACTACAAGCCTCTATTTCAGAGATTGGCACTTTACACAAATCAAGGTAGCAAGACAATTCCCTTCATTTTGTGACATACATGCTATTTTTGGTTGCACACAATGTGTGTATCCTACTAACAGAATTTTGCCCTTATGGATAATAATGTTGGGTAAGCAAGCATCTGCCTTTCCACCTGCAGTGCCAGCAAACTGCAGCAGGTCAGTGGAGATGGTGCTCGTTATGTCTGGGGTAGAGTTAATTTTCTTCATACCCACTGATGTGGGGCTGCACTTCAGATTTGTGCTGCTGATAACACAGAGATGTTTCCATTGTTACTCAGCAGCACTTAGAGTTGGGAGGACACTGGGGATGCTCAAGGATCTGTGAGGGGACACAGCCAGAGCTGTTGACTGTCACTAACCAAAGGGATATTCCAGATCATTTGGCATCATGCTCAGCACCTAGAGCTGGAGAAAGAAGGAGGAAGGGGGATTTTTGGAGTGACTGCATTTGAATTCCCAAGTCACCATTATGCATGATGAGGCACTGCTCTCCTGGAGATGGATGAACACCTGCCTCTCCATGAGAAGCAGTGAATGATTCCTTGTTTTGCTTTGCATATCTGCACAACTTTGCTTTGTTTATTGAGCTATCTTTATCTCAATTCACAAGTTGGGTTGTTTTTTTTTTCTTTTAGTCTTCTGATTCTTCCTGATCCCACCTATGGAAGACTGAGTCAGTGGTTCCACGGGACTGAGTTGTCAGCTGGGGTGAAACCACAGAAAGAGGGTGCCTCAGCTGCTGGCTCATTGGTATCCCTTGACAGTAGACAAAAATAAGATACTCTACCATTCTTGTAGTAACTGCCCCTTCTTTCCTACCATCTTTGTAAGATAGTAACCTATTAAGCGCCAAATGATTTTTTTTCTCTCATAAATACCTATTGATACAAGGTTTCCTTAAAAATTACTATTGTGCTAAGCTGTAAGCAGATGGAGTCCCTGGGCTCTCTCAAGGAATCTATTTGGAGAAAAGGAAAACAAAACTTCACTTTTCTTTGACGCATTTTCTGGACCATGTGAGATGAATTAAAAGCTGTGCTTTGTTTTCTTTTCCTTTGTTTCACTTGCTATAAATTCAGGCCTTGCATCACACTTTACAAAGGTGGGTGTTCTGTCCCAATGTTTTTATTCAGAATAAGCAGACCAACTAGGAATGAATAATACCATAAGAATGAATTTGAAAGAAACTTCTAAAGGTAGCATCAAAAGGATCATGACAAGACTAAGCACATAGGATAAATTACTATAGTAAGATCATAAGGCTCTTTAAAGGCTTTTATGGGAAAAGAAAAAGAAAAAAATGTAAAAAAATGAAAGGCTAAATCAGTGGTTCTAAATCAATATTTCTACTCCAGACACTGCTACCATATACAAAAGTGGTTCATGAATATATCTTGTGGTGAATTTTTGAGCAAAAAAAGCTGAAAAAGAAAGTGGCTGATATTAAAAAAAAAGAAGGCTAGATCTAAAAATCTAATGAACTTGATAATCCCCCAAGTACTGTATAAATAGAATAGAATATTTCAATTGGAACAGGCTTCTAATGATCATTTGGTTCAGCTGCTTGGCTGCTTTAGCAATGATGAAAAGTTTAAGTTTGTTATTGAGAGCATTGCTCACATGCCCCTATAACACTGACAGGATTGGGGTACCAACCACTTCTCTAGGAAACCTGTTCTAGTATTTGCCCAACCTCTTGGTAAGGAAATGCTTCCTAATGTCAAGTCTGAATCTCCCCCAATACTAATCAGAAATTTAAGATTCTCTCAGATTATGTCAAAATCCCACTTATTTAATTTTAAACAAAAATCTCTATTAAGAAAATATTTGAAAATTACTATGAGAAAACAAATGTCACAATCTACTTGATGATATCACTCTTAAATAATGAATTTGCTACTGAAGTCACAGAATGATTGATTTTAGAAGGGACCTTAAAAATCATCGAGTTCCAATCCCTGTCCACAGACAGGGCCTCCTCCCATTACAGCAGGATGCCCTATCCCATGTGTCTTGAACACTTCCAGGAATGCAGACACTTCCAGAAGACTGCCATCCCCAGTCTTCTCTGGGCAACCTATTCCTGTGACTCACCACCCTGGCAGTAAAGAACTTATTCCTATTATCTAATCTTAAAACTTTCTTAAAGCCATTTCTCATTTTCCTATTACTACATATCCTCACAAAAAGTTCTTCAAAACTACAAAACCTTGTAGCATGCAGGTGCTGGAAGGCTGCTGTCAGGTCTCTCTAGAACCTTTTGCAGACTGAACAACCCCAAGTCTTCTATTTTAAACAATGAAACACTAAAGAAGTCAGAATGGCCACACAGATAAAAGGTTGCTGGAAATTTGCTAACTGGTCAAATGAAAAACACAATGAAACCAAACTGAAAAAAAAAACCAACTCAAAACAAACACCATCATCATAGCTATCTTTCCTTTTTCTACATCACAGATTGAAAACTATGCTGTTGACTAATTTGATCTGTAAATATTTGAATTAAGTGGCATAAACAATCCTAAATGACTAGAGATGATTCTAAACTTAAAATGAGATGATTCAACCTAAAATCATCCTTTCCTTGTATCCTATCAGCCCCAAAACGCAGTGGGTCCTGCAGAGGCAATCTGGCAGAAAATATCCCATTTTTATGCCTTTGTCACCATAAATTGCCATCTCCAGCTCTCTTTGAACTTCACCCACATGCTGTGGAATGGTGAGGACTGCCTGAATTCCATTAAGGCATGGACTTAAACGTTGCAAACCATCTTTCTGAACAATGTAACTTTAATAGATAGAAAAGATTTCTTCTAAAAGTGATCTCAGTCACACTAAAGTTTAGGTTAATTTTGTCTGAAACAGTCATGCCCTGTTTATAATCTTTCAAGAATACTCGTGTGACAGACCAGTTAGTACACCAAGATCAACACATTTTCCATGAAGGATGAAATTGCAACTATGTAAAAATGCTGACCACATGGGAAAGGAAATCCTTCAAGGGTTAACTGCTCCACAGTAATCATATCTATCCCTAAAAAGTCATAATACAAATTAGCTAGACTCATTATTATACACAGGCATTCATGTTACTACAGGTGTTTTAACTAGTCACTTAGCAATAGTTGAACTCATATTAAAGAATTGTGTTAAACAAATAAATGGAACTTGACAGAGCAATGCTCAGAGCTGTGTTTAGCAGTTCCCATTATGGAATACCATCTATGAAGAACATGGTTTCACCTATTGGTATTTTCTTTAACGTAAAAATGAAAAAAAAAAAAAAAGCCTGTGATGTTAAAAACTGACAGATGATGCTGGGAACCTTCAGACACATGCCAACACAGACAAAAATCAATCTGAGATGTAGGAAAGTGCTATTACTTCATGAAATGATACTCTGCTTCTCTGAAAACAACACAAAGAGGAATGACAGTAGAAGCAGGAAACATGAAGAGACTATGTCTGCCACCCCAAAAGAACATCTGCAACCAGTCAATGATGCAAAACTTGGATAAGCACAAAAGTGTCACTTGCTTTGCTCTCAGATCTCATATCAGTGAAAAGAGATCACAGAGAGAAGAGCACTACAAGTGGTAAGATATGACACACAAACTAGTGGAAGTGCTAACATCTGACAAAGAAAAAAAGACTAAACGAACCAAACAGCACCAATCCTACACCACCCAAAGAGCATACTCTTAGGACTTCCAGCCATTGAGGACATTTATTATATCTTGGAGAAGAGTTGATATTTTGCTACCTTTTTTTTTCCTCCCCAGAATGCCTGCAATGACTCCTAAAACTTCTTCAGGTCATCTGCCTTTCTTTGTCTGGTGTAGTCCTACAGAACAGCCACAGTGGGTCAATAAATTTACCTGCTGTCTTAGGCACAGAGGTATTACTGTGGAATGTGTTCAGAAATTGTGCCATTAGAGGACACATTCAGAGTATCACAAGGTACCACAGATCAGTCCTCCTATCACTCTTACAGCATTATGCATAAAAGCACAGTGCAATGGATACAAAAACCTTTATTTATTAACAGGACTGTTTAAAGACCACGTAGCATGGCTACATCTTATACTGGTAGGTCTCCAAATATTTGTATTGTGGGCAAATGTCTCACACCAAAATGCTTTTATTTAGTTCTTAAAGACAAAATATACTTTGTTCCTGATAAGGAACATATTCTCAACTGATAAAAAATATTAAAGTGGTGCTTCACCCATCCCAAACATCGTACCTTGATAACCTGCTGGAAGAGCCCTTGCTCTGCCCTGGAACTGGTTTTTAAATCACTCCTCAAAGAGTTAAGAACCTTGTCCTGTGATATGCAAAATCAAAACAAGACCAAAGTCTTTATTACAGAAGATCTATGGCTAAAGTGTTCATCCAAGATGGGTTTGGTTCCTTCTGTTCTAAAGCAGGATCCAAATTTTCCAAGAAATTATCTTGACATCAAATCACAGCTGTCCTTTCTTCTCATTAGGAATTAAAAATCACACGCATGTACCATTATACAGACAAACTCAACAGCTTTAACAGCAGGAAACACATACACCTTATCAGCTGAACAAAGTGGAGAAGGAAAGGGAATTGCAGAAATCCTGAAAGTGTGTATCTATTGCTCTAATTTATTGTGTATAAACTTTAAAATTAGAGTGAAGAGCACACCCTTTGACCTGAAAAGCTTAAAACATATTTTTAAACGTGACAAGACACCTCTTGGGTTTGTGGCCACTCATTTCTAAGAGCTTAAGACCTTCACTAATTTCCATAAATTAATGTATGCCAACACATGATGACAAAAAAAATGAGAAAATGAAAACAAAAAAAGGAACTCCAGGAACTTAAAGAAACTTTCATATTACAACAACCTATGAGAATAAAAAGTTCACAAGATTCAAGTGTATAATTTTAACCTTTTGGTTTAAATATTTCAGGGAACACTACAATCAAACATGCCAAGGAAAGATTTATTTTTTCTGCAATAAAGAGTACAAAAAGTAGAGAACTCACTGTCTGCTTTCTTACCTTCAGACAGTATGAAGCAAAAAAAGATAGAAAGAGAAGTCAGTCTGATAATCTACTGCTGAATATTGCAGCCATTTTTAAAGTAACTGGCTCCTGCTATATTTGACATTTTAAAAAAAATCATTTTGTTCTACTGCTATTCTGTAAAGAACAATTTCTATATTTTTTTAAAGGACTGTAAAGTGAACTTAATTAACTAGCATGCTTTCCTATTTTATTGGATGAAGATGCTATTGCCTGTTCAGAGAAAGACAGGCAGGGCTCTATAGAATCTGGCACTAGTAACTCAGATACAATTCCTGTCTTCCTTTTCTCACCTGCACAAATGTACTACACTTAATAAAACAGGTCTTAAGTTTGAATGCACAATATGAATTGCAGTTCCAGTTCTCACCATCAATTCAATCTTTGCTTCAAAAGAGGCTATATTATAATTTTAATTGCATTATCAGGCAGTTTAACTCTAAATTTACCAGTCTGAATTTTCCATGCCTTCAAACAATTTCCTTTGAACACTGGGTGCCAACTTTCCTTACCCTAAGTATATAAAGCATCCTCCTAAGTGTGAAATGGGGAGAAATAATCCTTTTTTTTTATTATTTTTATAAATCTTGGTCATGTTTACACCTTCCTTTGGAATATTTTTGAGTCTTTTATCCTCATTTTTGTAAAAAGAAAGTAGAAACAGATATGTGCTCTTAGGAGTATTGCCCAGAGGCTTTACAAAAATTTTTGTCATCAGAATTGCAGGTCATTGGAACAAAAGGAAACACCAAGATGGTCCTCACAAAATTAATATTTTGTAGAGTGATACTCTTGTCTTTTGGCTAAGTGCAGCTGAGAAAGTTTTGCTACACCTAAAATTCTAATTTCTACTAGTTTTGAGCTTTGTTGTAAAAAGAGACTTTTCAAGGAATAACTGTAAGGTGAACTCAGATACGTTTTTACTCTATTTTTCCTGCAAAAAATTTCTTAGACTTATTTATATGGCAAGTATATACAATTAGGAAGCATAACAGTTCTAGCCAGTTCTTCAAAAAATTAAAGCCAAAGAACCCCACACAGTTGAAATGCAATTTTCTTCAACACAGTTGCAGCTAAAGACCACATGAAAATAGCTATCCTTTAAAGTGTAGAAAAACCTTTTAAGTAATACATTCAAAACTCAAGAATGGTATCTTTCACTGTATGAAAGTCGACTACAATTTCTTTTTTTTTCTTTTATTATGGGGGGAGGTGGTGAGCAGACGGTATAATTTGACAAATATGACACAAATCCTACTTATGACCAAGAACTGCTAGACCAATTAGGCTTATTAATATTTCTCTAGCAAAATAATATTGTGAGGAAGAAAAGGTTTCCTCAATTTTTACCAGAGAAATCATATTGATGGGTGTGGCTCTTGCAGCAGTAGTAAGTATAACTTTGGCATGTTCCAAGTTCAGCAGCTTCATTGACTTTTCTAGGTTGAAAATTTAAAAATGCTTTCTAGAGTCTCATCTCAGAAATAGCATCAGCATGGCTTTGCTAAACACAGACAAATTTGACTGGTATATCAGCTCATTTTCTGAGGGGAAATAGCACATACAGCTCCAAAACAGGCTAAAAGACTTAACTCATAAGTGGAAAAGTCAAGATTTCAACAAATTATTTTAGAAAGTCTCAGTCACTGATGTCTCTGTTTGGTATTCTTTACAGGCCCTCAGTTTACTTTTTTCTAAAAAGTAATTAAGTAAGTACAATAGAATGGGTTTCAGCCTATTAAGCTATTTTCATGGGAATTTAAATAAACCAGTTATAATTAGATCTAAATGAAATCTCTAAGAGTGATGGGTTTAAGTGCAGAAATTATTATGTTGACTGGGACTACTACAGTATGAGAGTATATTCAAAATGTACTTTACATGTGAGCTCCCAAATTAACATAAAGATCTAAAAGAAAGTTCCATATTTACTTTCTGTTGCCATCCATTGCTCTTTTACATTATTAAAATGAGTAACAAAAAGATCAAAACAAAGTAAAAACTATTAAGAAAAGAAAGGTAGTAATATTAATTTTTGGAGAAAAAAAAAGAGGATAATTGGTTCAAGAAAGTATCATTTAAGTTTAATTCCTATAGAGACTGGAATATTAAGTCAACAGATCTTTTTGCAGTACTTCTAAGGGGTTCAGTAATAGTATTAAATGCAAGAAATATGGAAATAAATTAAAAGCCTTGCTTGCAGTAAGGGAACAATCAGAAGACAGCCAACATTTTTGACAAAGTGAACACCTCCAAAAAGCCAGAAGAACAAGGCAAGGAAATGAAGTTCGAGTTTAGAATAAAAACTCCATCTTATATCAAAAGTACAAATCTCCAAGCCTCACTCTTAAAAGATCCTAGAGCTACTAGAAGAGTTAACAGATCACTTAATGACTGCAGTTACTATTTATTGTAGCAATTGCAAAAAAAAAGAAGTATATAAAGACTTTTCTTTCATTCTGAAGTACCTTTGTTTGTTAAGGGATTTATTCATTTAAGTACACAGGCTTAATGTGTAGATTTATACTGAGTAGAATAAAGGGGAGACAATGATAAAAACTTAATCCTTTTTTCTCTTCTTGTTCATTTTCTAATTTCACAGTTCTCACTCTTCTTACTATCAAGTTCTTACAATCCACAATTCTTTTGCCCCTCAGATGTTCCAAAACCAGCACATATAGTGCTGCCTGAGAGTGTGTGGTATCTTCCTGGAATTCACCTCTGCATTGTTCATGGCTTATTATTATTCAGCCAGAGAGAATGTCAAAACAGATTTCAGTTTTTCACAAATTTCACTGTTATTATTTTTGTTATCTGAGTAGGTATCACTCCTCTTATTTCTCAATCCAACCACTTTCTTACCACTAATCATTATCCTTACTGCTCCTCAGGATCCTTTGTGTTACCCCTCAGCTGAGAATGCCTAGAGAATCATTTGCACAGTCAACTCTTGGTGAATGGCTATAAGTCTAAATTCACTTCTTTTCCTTCTTGGAAAGACTACTCCCTTTCTGGTAGTGTTTTGCATTACTAAGCCTATCTTCCTATTAGCATCCTCATCAGAAGTCTATCCTCTGTGAGAGACCCTCCTGCACTGGAAGGGCTATTTCAATATATTCAACATGTCACTGCTTTGTTACATTACAAATAGGCAAGTTCCTCAGCTACCTTTGTGACAAAAGATTTCAGACCACTGAACACGTTGAGGAGGATCAGCACACCTAGGCTGAATATCCTGAGAGCTATTTTGCTTACCAGAAATTTCACTTCATTGTTTTCTGCAGTCAGAAATTATCAACAGATTTTATTCACCCCATTATGTTCCTCGTGTATGACTTTTTAGCCCAAAAAAGGACAAGTTTAATTTTCCAGAAATAGTGCATACTTTTTTAGGCATAAAATATAGCAGGAAAAGTGGAACAGGGTTTTGTTGCAGTGGGGAATAGTGGATGCTTATCCTCATGTTTACAACCCGCTGGTGTATCACAAATAAAAGTCAATTCCAAATAGATGTTTGTCTTTAACACCATAGAGGGACTTGCTTTTTCATTGACTAGAGGAAAAGCCTAAGCAGACTATGTTTAAAAAAATTGACAAACACCATAACAGTGATAACAAAGAATTGTCTTTGTGTAGATTCAAGACAAAGAAAATATTAATTAGTAGAGAGAAGTTAGAAGTCAGCAGATCCAAGAAATTTTATTCTGGGGTTTTTGATATGAAGAAAAAATTTCTACACCACAGCTGTGTAAGTTTTCTGTAGAATCACCAATTTCCACTATTTTCTTATCAGTCCCTCTTGTATTTACAAAGATTATTTCAGAATTGGCTCAGCATTTAATATATGATTAGGAAATGTATCAGGAGATAAAAACAATCAGGAAATGCTCACAAGCAAAAAAACCCACAAAACTCCAAGAGTTCAGAAACATTACAATGGCCTTTTTTCTCCACTTGTTTTATTTTCTTACTCAGTGGGTCCATCTGCCTAAGTGACAGCTTGTTCAAAATCCCCACTGGTCCTTTTTTAATGCAACATTTGAAAAGAGTATACAAAGTCTAATCCATAATCATCAATCCTCTCAGGATATCAGCCACTAGTAAAGAAAAAAAAAGCCTAATTAAATTATCCTAAGATTAATAGGGATTTTGATATAAATATGGCAGCCAAACCAACATGAAAAAAAGACATAATGGAAAAGGAGAAATAAATAGCATCTTCTCAAACCCCCAGAAGCACTTGCATTTCTTCAGCTGAAGTCTATATTTCAATCCCTCAATGATCTAATCACAAAATTAGATTTCTAAATTGCAACACAATCCTTTCAAAGCAATAGAACAGACTTTAAGTTTGCCTATGAAGTGCTAAAAGAGCAAATAAAGCCCTTGAGCAAATTGAGAAGAAAAAAAAAGAACTGTAACATGCAAACCCCGGCAATTTGGTTACCCACTATTTATGTTCAGGAATCACTAAAACCAGCTGATATTTTAAGCAATGTGGTAGCTGTTAATTCCACAATTATCCTTTGACCACCATAAAGGAAAAACATCAAACAGAAATATTTAAACAAAAAATGGATGATTAAGCCCAAACAGAACCTAAGTGTACTCAGAATGTGTTAATCAATTACCAATAGATCACCTAATTAATGTAGTTTCAAAGTCTCACTCAGAAGGGATCCAGTCTAAAGGTAACTAATCCTTACAGCATTTGCTAGCATCCTTCCTTTAGAAGAAGAAAATTAACAGAAGAAAAAAAATCTTCACATTTTTACAATTGTCTCTTTGTTACATGATCTTACATTACTCCCTCTTTCCCTGTTTTTTTTTTCCCTCTATAAATTTAAAGGCAGACATTTGATTTTACAATGTCTGTGAGAGGGAGTTCCTGCATAACTATCATTCATCTGAGACAGAAAAGTCTATAATATGTCAAAGAAGCAAGGTAGCTACTCTAGAGAACATTGACTAGATACACATTTTATATTCTGTATAATGATGCAAAACATCTTCAGAGTAATACTGTAGTTTAACAGTATGTGGAAAGCTCTGAGGATTTCATAGTCCCTAAAGGAAACATTCCAAAGCAGCAGTGTTAAATCATTGCTTTCATATGCAGAGATGTGACATTACAGCTTAAAGGAAACATGCTAATTCCTAAGTGTTGAAGTTCTAAGTAGAAAATATTTTTTTTTTGTTAGTTTTGGCAGTTGTGTATTAGGCTTCAACTACAAGAAAGAAAAAAGGACCAACTCCCTCTCTGAATAATTTGACACTTCATGCAGAAATTCTCGCTCAACATGTTGCACCCAAGAAATCAGTCTAACCATGTCAGAAAGACTAGTTTAGTTTCCAGCCCTCAAATATAACTAAGTCAGCTTTTTTAATTTGCAAAACACCAATAAAGGGTATGTTGAGTGACAATGAAGTTTCCCTAGCTATCAATAAGTTTACATGACTATTAATACCTTTAAAATGTTCCAGGTAGTTAAAATGAAAAATTGAAAAATCTAACTTCAAAGCTGTGCTTGTACATCATCCCTGCACAATGAAAACCATCACTCTTCAGTGAAAAAACAGTAAGATAGATACCCAATCTTCCACCTTACACTGCGAGGAGTAGCTGAGGTTTGTTTATCATCTGGGGTTGGTTAGACTGGGAAAAGTAGGATCAGGAGGGTCTTTATCTCTCTCTACACTACCCAAAAGGAGAGGGGGTCAGTCTCTTCTCCCGGGTAACAAGTGGCAGAATGAAAGTAAAAGGATTCAAGTTCTTCCAGGGCAGATTTAGATTAGATACTAGGGAAAAGAGAATTGGAAAAGGTTTAAAAGCATTGGACCAGACTGTCTGGGAAGTGGTGGACTCCCCATCCCTGGCAGTGTGAAAATAACATGGATATAGCACTTGAGGATGAGGTTTAGTGATGATGGTGGTGGTGCTAGGCTGACAGTTGTGCTTGATGATTTTACAGGTTTTTCCAAACCTTAGTGATTCTATGATTATGAATCATAGGATCCTGTAAAGGAAATACTGTCTAAATAATTATTGTTTGCATAAGAATTATGACCCTTGTGTCTCTAAATTATAATATTAATGAAAGTCATTTACCTGGTCAGCTTTGAAATTGTTTTTGTTGAAATTATTCTAATTCACTCAGTCATTTATAGATTAAAAATAGGTTATCTTTGTAGTATACCTTCAAAACTAGGCACTACAGTCTTGCACAACAGGGCTTCAGATAATAGCATCTACAAAAGTGTTCTTAAATGTTTTGCACCTACCAAATAAAGGTATAGTCCATCTAATAAACAGTACAAAAATATTCTTCGATGTTAGCAGAAAAAAAATGTTTAAATGCTTTCAAAATCACCAAATATGAAAATATTTGCTAGGAGCAAATTTTTTTAAAACAAAAATTCTAATACATTGCTTGTGTAACAGGTATCTGTATTTTAAAACTGGGATTATTTGCAGATACATTTATTAGGGTATGAATTAAAAGTGAAAGCTGTATTTTAAAACAAAAAATAAGCTAAAATCATGAACTAAACATTTAGACAGCTTCCACAGCTACCAGAATGCTCTGCTTTCCAAAATATTTAAGCTGCATATGACTATTTCGAAAGAATACCTAAGACAAAAACTATTCTCTCAGGAACAACACTGTGTTTCATTAATTAAAATAACTGTAACATTTCTAAAATTCATTGTCTTGAAACTGAGGCTTGTGAATGCCATTAAGGAATTCAGGCCAGTGTATTAAAGTAGGGTAGTTCATCTCATTAACTTCCACAAATTTTGCTTTAAAAATATTTATTCATATTGGCACCTTTCCAAACACTCCATTGGGCCTCAGAGCAATGCAATTGGCCTCAGTAATTCTGTAATAAGTGCTAAACAAATATGTTAATCCAAATAATTTCAAAATAAAACACAAAGTTATTTGTGTAATTACAAGAATAAGTAAATACAGACAAACAATCTAGAAACATAACAAAAAAATGGTAAGTGGAAAGCAATTTCTGTAGAGAATTATTTTTATTACATGTTTTCTATTATTTACAGAACTGTACCAGTATCAAAATGAATCAGACAAACTTAAAAACATCATATTCACGGACTGATAAAAGAGATCCTTATAATTAATTTTCAGAACTAAGAATCCATTAATTATCACTTCAAAAATTTGCAGTTTTGCAGAGTTATGTGCATACAATTAGATGCAATTTTAAGTAAAATATATTTTAAGTAAAATATAATTTTAAAAAATCAGTCGACAGCCTCACTTGGCTAAAGTTAGTCACTAGACTTCAATGGTTTTGACATGTAGAATATTAGTTGAAAATTAACAGTCTTGCCTTTCAAGACAGGTAGTGCTTTAAGCTGAACAGACATCTTGTCTGGCTCTCTCTCCACTAATGTAGGACATGTTTTCCCTGAAGGCATTTTTGCAATTCATTAATCATTCTAACTGGAACATTTCAAAGTTAGAGCTTTATGTTTATGTAGATCTAGGTATTAATATTGCTCTCAACTACTTAGAAATATACCTGGAGTAGTTTCCAGTGACTTCCAAGACTTAAGAGCCTGACTCAAAGGCAACAGAAACCATTGCAGGTTCTCATTGACCTCATATCCTACAAATCATGGATTATAAACCTTTCTCATTCTGAAAATAAAATCTGACTTAAAATGTCATAGTCTATAAGAACTGACTGTATTTTACATTCTTCAAAATAGACTTAAAATTTCCTGTTTATTTTAAATACTGATGTTTCTTTAGCTTCCAAAGAGTCTCTGGGATAACAATAATAACAATAATTTATCACAGTTAAATTATACTTGGGTATAGGTAATTTCATAAATGAAAGAAAAATGCTTATGGCAGAACTTCCATTTTACCAGCAGGAAAATAACTGGAATACACAGGGGTTATCAAAGTGGCTGGTATCGTTGCATGACATAAATGCTCCTGTTTCCATTATGCAAAAATCAAATTTAATGATTCCTTTTAAAATTTATAAATCAAACTGGTTTATCTATGTCCTTTTTGTGCCTTCATGTCAAAATGGAACTAAAAATCTACCTAACGAGCAGAATGGAAATCATTCAATTACCTTCTTCCAAGAAAACTGTTTTTCAATTTTAAAGACTTCTTTTGCTGAAAATTTCTAATGGTCATTGAGAAGATAGAGATTCTTGGCGCTTTCTCAAAATTAGTTCTGTAGAGAGAATAAATTTTTATGTGGGTAGGCAGAACTTGCACAGCCCAAATTCAAGCAAATATTCTAGAATTTACCTAATAGCTCCTAGGAAATCATGGATTTAAGGCAAATTTTATGGCAAAAAATCCTTAAGTATTTTATGATGTTTGCAACTTCAGAACACAAAGTACTTTCTAGGTTCTGGGATTCGTGCAGCCAGTGCTGACTGAAATTTCACATAATACAGAACACAATTTAAAACAGAAATTGATAAACAATCACGAGGAAAAAAGGGTTTTCATGCTCTCATTTCTGTCATTAGGGCAAAAAAATAAGGGGCTTGCTTTTCTTGACCACTAAAGGAAAAAAAAAAAAAAGAAATCAAAGTGAACGTCAGTCAGTAACTGTGAAACCAAAGAAACAGATTCTGGATCAGATACATTTTTGAGAAAACAGGTATTCTATTGAGGTATTATATTGAGAAAATAGGCATATTGATATTAGACTTTCAATTACATTAAAACTGCCTAGATGGGATATTAAAGATTTTTTTGCCTGACCTGTATTCATTCCTGTTCCAAATGCATGTTACCTGAAAATACAAAATAATGAGAAAAAAATTGTTAATTATAATATTTAGCTAGTTAGAACCTCTACAGATTTCTTTTAAAAAAATTAAACATGACCAGTAAAGTTGGTAGAATAAAGAGGATGAGAAGAACTGCTGTGACTTTGAACTTATTTCTGTCATAGTGAAAATTTACATATCAATTAATTCATACCAGTGCTGTAATCTATTCACAGCTTTTATAACCATTGAGACTTTTTTTCCTTTGACATTTTGTATTGAAATAACTTGATTAACTCCAAATTCTACAATTACTTTACATAAAAGTCTTTGCATTAGTACTGCATAAATAAAAGGCTAGCAAAATCAGTATGATAACATCAATGACAGAATATGTGCTTTTTATTTATACTTCAAAGGAGAGATTTTAATAAATTAAATGCATGTCAGAATTTGTAAAAAATCTCTGCATCAAAATGACTGTACTTTTACTTCTCTTCCTTCCTTTCTCCCTCCAAAAGGATGCTTCTATTTCTTTCCTGATTGACAAATTCTTTTTATTATAATGTTAATGCATTAAATCAGAGTTGATAGTATATGCATGGAGAGGAAAGATAAGTGATGTATCTTGGTACCTTTTCCTGTGAAATTACATTTGCCTTCTGGGATACAGGATAGGATGAAGCTGCAGATTCGAAGATCATTACACTGCTTATAACCCTTTGTATTTATCCTCAGTGCTGCTAAAACTTTACAGAAAATCTAATTTCTCTGAGGCTACATTAATGTCAAACCACCACTTTTTGTATGCCAAACTTCATTCCAGCTGGCAGGTAACTCATAAAAGGATCTAGTATCAATCACAGGGAATTATAAAAAAGCTAAAGATTTGGCATATTTGGCAAAGAATTCAACCAGTGCTCTACTTCTAAATTACTATGGCATATTTGCTCTCCTATTCAGTTTGTGTTTTATTAAGCAGAAAGATGAAGTGATGGGCAATGCAGTCAAGGTTGTACTTAATTTTTCCTCCCCCCCCAGGAGGTCTTTTATGACAAATATAGGCAACTTTTTCAACCTCAGAAACAATCACTTTACAGAAAATGTACAGGGCATGCCTAAAGGAAGAAAAAAAATCCAAGGACTAGCTAATATTCCAGTCAAAACAAAGCAGAAAATAGAACCTCACTCCATTCACACACCACTTTAAAACTGAAACAAAATCCCACAGAAACAGTGCAGTGAATGAAAACTATCTTCTCATTATCTATTCCAGTGACTGACTACTATGTCAATATTAAGCTTAAGATTTCAATTATAAACATAAAAAATGTACATATTTGTATTATATAAAAGTAACAAAGACGGTCCATATCATTCAGAATGGTTTCCATTTTTTTCACAGGGTTACTTAGAAACAATATGAAATTTCATAAGAATTTTGCTTTTTTTATTTTCATATTTTTCTCCTGATGATAGCAAATAAATGCAGGTCTTAAGATTCTCTTCTGAAGAGAGTAATACTCAAGTGGTGTTTTATTCCCTGTGCCAAAAAAGAGGAATCCCAGCTTTCAATCAAATCAAGAGGCTGTTATCATTACCAGGTGTCTTTAATAGAAAGAACACTGCAAAGTGCAACAAGAACAACAACAGAAATCATAGAATGGTTTGGGCAGGAAGGGACCTTTAACAATCACCTAGTCCACAGGCCCTGCTCCAGACTGGGATGTCCTTCACTGGACCAGGTTGATCAAAGTCCCATTCACTTTGAGCACCTCCAGGGATAGGGCACCCACTCTGGACAATCTGTTCCAGTGCCTCAACACCATTATTATAAAAAAGGTCTTCCTTAAATTCAATCTAAATCAACCCTCTTGTACTTCCAGGCCCTTATTCCTGGTCTAACCACTACAGAGTCTTCATCTGTCTTACAAGAAACCTTTAGTACTGAAAAGCTGAAATTACATCTTTTTGCTGGGTTTTCTTCTCCAGCTTGAAGAACTCCAACTCTATTAATCTTTCCTCATAGGAGAGGTGCTCTATCCCTCTGAGCTGCTAATTATTTTTGACCAAAGTTTTATCCATCCAAGCTGGCTATTTTTTATCTGTTACTCACATGATGATAATGATGAGCCAATTTTGTTGAACTGATAAGGTTTTCTTCATAAGGACACTTTCAGCATAGAGTTTTAATTTCTCTTATTAATGCTTGAATACCTTCTTTCTTGGAGCAAGAGATATCTTTAACTGATGAAACTTGACCTATTGCATGAACATGTATATATGTAAGCTACTCTAAGCTAACCTTGCAGTAAAAGAAAGGCATTCAAGTTATTAAAGACAAAGCAGAGTTCATCTATTGTAGGTTTGTGAAGCAGTGAAGAGGAAGCATGTACATGTGGCACTTAGGGACATGATTAATGGTGAGCTTTTGGAGCCTATGACCTAAGGTGCCACTTCTATCACAAAGGGTTCTATGATTCTAGAACTTCTGGTATCCCTTTGTTGGATTCAAGCCCAGTTTGAACTCACTAGTTCTCAGATGTTCACAGAGCTAAGTCAAGGGATTACAGATGTAAAATACAAAGACAGGAAAATCTGTCAAGATGTAATAAGAAAAAAATATGACATGAGAATAGTCAAACAGTGGAGATATAAAGAATTTTTCTTAAAACATTTGAGATTTTGTGTGGGCTAGACCTAGAGAGTCAGATCTAACAGGAACTGCTACCAGCAGGGGGTTGGATGAGTGGACCTGCCTCCCAATCTGCATAAGTCTAGGATTCAATTTGTAATGCAAATTACAGGAGAAGCTAGTACAAGCATTAGCTGGCAACATTTCTCACAGGCCTGAATATACATCAAAGCAGAACTTCAAAACAAAGATCAAGGAATATTAAGTAGTTCTGTGACTGTTTCTTTCCAAGTGCTGGGTTATTTCCTTTCAAGTCAAATGACTCATCTATGATTGATATGTGTATGTCATGTCACCTAAATCAAGCACTGAAAAAGCTCAAGTCTCTTCATTAGCCTACTTTTAAAACTGAATTTTTCAATTTAACATGCAAAATATACACACATAAAACCACATACAGAAAACTGATAAATTTAATTTCTTGGAAGAATTGGTTACTTTAGTTACAATAGAGCCAGTTTAAAACTTTCTGTACTGCACTAAATATTGAATTTTTTGTTTCTATACTTTCTTTTACTTCAAACAAACCAAAAAGTACAAAAATAATCAAACCAAAGTACTCTAGTGAATGTACAAGTTAAATGTTTGGGGTGCCAGACATTAATATTGGTATCTTTCCACAAACAAAACAAGGGAGTTTGAATTAGACCAAGGGATCTAATGTATGGAAAAGCTCAGAGCTTCTACCTGGAACTAAAGCCAAGGCAGCTGAGCTTGAGCATACTGAAATTACATACTGATAACATTCTCTAAATATCCACTGTTCCACTGTTCCAAAACGAATATTTATCTTTGGGTGATACTTCGGACTTTAAATCCCACTACTCACACTTTGCCATGTGTAATGAAAGTAAGGATAGAAATGGGAATTTCACCTTCCTTAATACTATAAAAATAAATTTAGGACTGTGAAGCATTTGGGAATCATAAAGATAATTGTTATTAGAGTAGGGCAAAATAAGAATTCTATATTTAGAGCACAACACAATACTTAAAAATGAATGTGGAATCAGCCATGTACAGAAAACAACAACAAAAAAATTAGCACTTACTCTCTGAACTTTGTTGGATCCTATAAAGTGAGAATTCCAAAAAAATAAAAACCTGCACAAGTCGTCTATAGAAATACTACATAAAGAGTAACATATTAAACACAAGGGAGAAAGATGCAATATAAGGTGACATACAGCTGGAATTATCTCTGATATTTCCTAACTCTGAAATACTTAATTATATTATTTTGTTATTGGGGTGATTAAAAGGCTTTATTATATTATTTTAATTCACTAATACCACTTACCTAGAAAAATATATTCCATAACATGACATTTCATCACCACCAATTTTGTTTAACTTTAAGCACTGATTCTCTACTGAGATTCTTTTTATTGTGAGAACCCAAAAATAATTACTGTGCAGGCTGTAGACAGAACTTATATTAATATTGCTTCTCATCTTCCTACAATTGCTGACTAATATTATCCTTCTGCTTTTCAATCCTCACAGTTGGAATTAATACTAATTAAAAACTGGACTTTATTCACAAATATTTAAGGACTCAGATCAAAGCCTTGAATTCTCACTGATAAAAAATTCAATAATTCTCTGCAATATCTTCCACAAACTTGTGAATAGAAGACAGCATCCTTTACCTTTTCCTATATAGTTTTCCTATAACTCATTTGAAGAACAATCTAGAGGTGGTTCAACTGAGCATTTAGAAAAATTTTAATTCTAATGTCTTCAATATGCAACTTTGCTTTCTAAATCAACTTGTTAAAACTTTTAGATTAACCAAAATATTTATATTTTCTACAATATTACTTTGTCAATTTTACAAAAATAATTTACTTTGGCTCTAAACTGTTTTCAATTCTAAACATTTTTTTTATAAATTATTAACCATAGCATATATTAGAATACTAACTATTTATACCAAAAAAACAAAAAAGATTTTGATGATTCTTTAAAGCATTATGCTTCTAAAAAAGATATTTATGATAGATAGTAATAACTTAAAATTAATTATCTATCATGGACAGTTTCATTCATAAAAAAGTATAATCCTTCTAAAGCAGATTACAACCCTGTCATATATATTTTCTTAAAAAACCTCTAGAAACACCAGGATGTTGAGCAATAGAAGGCTCTAAGCCTCAAAAATATCTCTACAGTAGATACAGAAAAGTAATAAAATATCACAGAGGAAATATCTGCCAGAATAGGTAAGAAACAGAAAAGGCAACAAAGACACTTTTTGAAACTATTTTAATCTACAGAAATACTGTATTATCACAACAGTGATAACTGTGCTAGAGAATAGCAAAAAAAAAATTAGTCTGAGGTTGGTTGACTATCTTAATAATTGCTTCAGCTAAATATATTCAAATGTCACCTTTAATCATAACAATTAATTTTCCTTGACAGTTAGCTTGACATCTCTTTAAAACCTCTTTATCCTATATTGCTAATACCATATCAACTCAGCTTTCATTTTCATACAGTTAAATTTTGACAATATAAAAACCCACAAATATTCGCTCACAAATGTAAACTTCAGATTAATCATACAATTACCCAAATACCAAAGGTTGCTTTATGTAATCCAGATTATTTTCAGAGGTTTTCCTTTTCCAATTTCAATTATTTTTTTCTGAGTCCTATCCACATGGATCTGTTATTTTCTAAATGTGACAATGCACTTTTATCCCTCAAATCTTGCTTCCAAAACACTGGGATCAAGCATTTGGGAGGAAAAAGGGAAAGAAGTTGGAGAGATAAGGGAAATATAGACCTTGGCAGGGAAATAAATGGCCTACACACGTAACTGGCAGTTGCAAACTGCAAACAAGTGGCAGGCAATTCCAGTAAAGATTGGGAAAAAGTCCACTGCAGTTCATACAATATTGTGTGCAAATAAAAATAGCTTACAATATCTCTTTATTAAACATACAAAATAAAAGCCAAAGTTCCAAGATAGATTGGCTAGAAAGTATTGGTTCTGCACTGATATTTCAGGGATTGTCAAGTGTAAAACAAAAGTTCTTGCATGATAATTAGTTATGTGTGCAATGGTTTAATAAACTATCTGAATACTAATACATGATCCCACTGTAGGAATATTAGACAGGGAGTATATAGGTAAAACATCTGTCCAAAGAATACATTTAGAAGTTATAAATCTTTTGAGAATCATACCTATGTACAATCACTTTTTGCTTTCATTATTAAGGTTCCAAAAAGACAGTCTTTTTGCCCAGAGATGCATGAGAAATAAAAATTACAATGCAAGATAGAGATTTTAGAATTTTGCCTTATAAAATTTATAGACCCTCTCCTTGGTGGTGTGCTTTCTTTTAAAAGATCTAAAGCCTTTATTAAGTTGACTAAATTATTCCTAAAGGATCATTTGTTTTACCAAAAGTACACAGAACTCTGTAAAAACTAAAGACACTGAATGAAATCTGCTATTTATGTAAATCTTGAAGAAAAATATTTATTATGCATTCCCTGAAGAAAGAGACCACAGAGCTTCAAAATTAAAGGAAAATCTTGTAAAAGAAATAATGAAACAGCTGGAATCCCATTCTCACGCATAATGAAGCAGGTACAATTTTCTATTAATGGCAGCTTATTTTTACATCAAATAAAAAATCCTTAAAATAGATTCTACTCAAACAAATATAATAAACAGTTTTTTACTAATTTTTTAAGAATTCCTAGTCAAAAAAATATTTGCTAAATTATATTTTCAAGTCAACCAAATAAAATTGTAATTAAGTAGTTGAGGAAGATAAATGTCTGAAATTTTTACTGTTTTATTGCTGTATATGTTGAAAAGAGGGTGATGTAGATTCAGCTAATTTTCAGCACTACTCAAATCCTCTAACTCCGTGTTCATACATGTGACTTACAGAGGAATGCTGAAATAATCCATTGATATCTACTTCTGGAGAATATTGTTTAGGATTGAAACAAAATCATAGGCCATGTTCAAACAACAATTTCCATGTTTTGTTAAACCAGAAGTCCCATTTCCAAATATAATTTTTTGCAAATGATGTCTTGTCTTACTGATTTATCATTCCTTTTATTTAATTGCCAAGTATAATTTGAACTGAACTGTAATAAGATTCTACACTGTGCAAGGAATCTTCTCAGGTTTTACCTACAGTCCTAGCAAAGCCCATCTGGAACATCACAGGACTCCTCCACACAAACTGAAGAGGAACATCCCTCGTGCACTGCAATCAGAGGAAAATTTACAGCTTTTGCCACTAGTTGCTTCTGATCAAGTAAAGTGCATTAAAGTCAGAATGGTAGCCCTAAAAGCAATGAATTGCAATTATCTAAATCAATGTTACCACTTTTGCAGAACATCCCCCTGTGATGGTCTCTAACCTACTCCTCCCAGGAGCTGAAAGCCACAGAACGAACAATAGGTCACTGCAGGTTGTGAAAGTGGTTTGAGTAGAATATTGTGATGTTTGGATAGACAGGCAGGGTGCCTCTGCCTGATGCAAATCCATGAAACATACTTTCATGGGAAGCAAACAGAAGCTATTTTACAAAAGCAATTTATGAAATGAGGTAAGATGGCATATTATGGAACTTTAATTACTTTTCTGCTAAGTAGCCTAGATTAACATTATTTTTTCAGAGGCTATTTTATAAATTACATGCTTCCATTCTTATTCTGAGGAATTCTACTGCTCCTCATTCAACACAGTGCATTTCTGAGCAAGCATTTCTGTTCTCAGTTTTATGAATTTGCATGGAAGTATTCACAGCTTACTGGTTAGGTTTTAAAAGGGGGAATTACAAACAGTGCTGAACATCTGAAATCATTGTTCCTTGGACAGCCTGAAGGGCTCTCTCTCAACTGATACTGCTCACAATGAATAGCTTGTCAGGGAGAAGTGTTGATTAAACCAAATATAATTTTTAAAGAAGAAATTCTGCAAAAATAATCCATCCAAAATTTTTGGCCCTCTGAAGAAGTAGGAGGACACACCTTTCAATTCAACTAAGAATTTACCAAGGCTTTCATACTAATCTTTTTAATGAACTTTACTTTTTAATACTTAAATGATTGTAAGTGAGAAGACAGTACACCACTTTTGTAAGATTGTTTCTTTAGGTCTTTCCTCCCATATCTTTGTTCCTAAACTCCAGCCAGAATACCTTTAATCCCCTAGCACTCTACCATAAGAAACCTGCTCCAGGAAAAAAACCCAAACAAACAAAAAATGCAAACAAAACAAAAACCCAACTATATTCTATGGTTTGGAAGTGAGTGCTTACAATACAACTGTCTGTCCTTCTCCATTCATTAAAATCACACCTAGAATGCACACAGGTTTCCTTTATACTGAGACATGCACACATTCAAGGATTCTGGACAGAGGTCCCTTTCTTACTTTTCCACATTCCACATTTTTCTACCTGTCTTTGAAATTTCAGGAGGGGTATGGAAAAGGGACAAATACCACAATGCTGATACAATTCAACTTAACTTTTTAATACTAAAACGAATTTTTATTTGATGACCTATTAACAGGCCAAAATATTCAAAAGTAGGAAAACACCCTTCAGAAAAATAATGCTCAAAGAATTAATACAATTTCTTCTATATAAAATATACAATCTTTTTACTGACTAGTGAAAGTCAAGTAAAATGTTTTTACTACTTTATTATCATATACACACTTTTAAACTCTTTTAACAAAAACAGAACTCAAAAATTTTTGTGACAGGCAGCACTTCAAGTTCATCTTTAATGCACTTTGTAGTATTTAATGCAGCTTTGTAGTACTTTAACATAGGTTTGTTTCTTTCAATCTAGAAAAAACCTTGCATATAGGTACAATACACTGTTTTCTTGTAAGTGCCTACTCACATTCATTATTTGCTAATGAATAAATGTTCCCCTGCCTCCCTCTACTTTGACACATGAATAGAACGCTTTATTCTTAATTGAAAACCACAGCCAGAAAAGAAATCAAACTAGCTTGTTTAATAGCAGGAGCTTCTCCTAAAACATTATAAACTAAATGGCATTTTTCTTAAATATGAAACCTGCTGTTGTTACCCTGTGCAAGCTGTTCCTCAAATTGGCTTAAGAAACAGAAATAAAAGTCAACTTAAACGTGTTTTTGTTGCAGAGGTCTTTACACGTAAATATCAGATCTAAAGGCATACATTTGAGATCTAGTATTGTTATAACTTTTATTTCCCTCATTAAATCATGAATACAAGCCTGAGAGAAAACAATACTAAACAGATTTCCTCTATTCTCTCGAAGTGTATTTTCACTGAGGGGAAACTAATAGCAACTATCTTAATGAATTAACTTGCATTGAATTTAGGGTTCTTTATACAAGCATCATGCAAAAAAACCCTTACTTTTCTACAAAGATAAAAATTATAGTCCATGTTTATTTCACGTTTCATAAAACAAGCTGAAACAGAGACAATATAATTTGCCATATTTAGGAGGAGAAAATATCTTGGGATGAGCTACATATCTAAAATATTATGCAACAATAATCTTTCATAATATATTTTAAGTTTACAGTACTTCTACCGTCATAGCACCTAGATCAAAATCAAAATATTTCAGCATCATGTTCTGTTATATTAAGTGCTTGACTAAGTTCAACATAAAGCCAAGAAGTATTCTGAAATATTATAAATAAAGATCTGTCTCTAAAGATAAATCTCTCTTCTTCTTCTTGTGCAAACTTTTTAATGTAAAAAAATTAGTCATATAACTGCTTTGATGCTATGTTAGATTTAGCATGCCCCAGAAGAAAGCTCAACAGTTTCAACAGCACAATCAGTGTTGCTTCCTCTTCAGTGCCCAGCACTCCACACATCTCCTGAAGAAAATCTGGACCCTCGAACTCTTGTTATTTAGCAAATATGAGTGCTGAAGGTTAACATTTATTTTAAATTGTGAGACTGACTAAATTTAACTCTGAGTATAATCTATAGTAAAATTTAACGTTCAATATAGAAGAAATAAATTGCTGCATCTTGCCATGCAGATGTAATTGTCAAAAAAATCTGTGACCTCTTAACATGGAAGCAGCTGCAAACTTTTGTTTTTGGGCGTCATCCAAAAGCCAGAGCAGTGCAATAAGAACTGATCTGAGAATAAATTCACTTTCTTCACTGAAAGGACGCAAAACAGGAAAATATTACATGGTATTATATAGTACATAATTAATGACTTACTGTCCTTAAAGAGAGTGATAGAGAATGGATGGGTATCTGAAAGAGATGCAGAGGATTTAAATATCCTTTCTTCTAGACATTAGTGTTAGCAAAAATAAAAGGCTCTCCTTCTTTAGAAAAGGAGAGGGGGAAAAAACAACACATTATCTTTTATGGTTATTCTCCCAGCTAGAACATCATCTTCCATTGACCATCTTTCAAATATTTGGTCATTTTGAAAACTCAAAACCACACACAAAAATTATTATGTAAGATAGACTTCACAAAGTGACAAACATTATATATCCAGCATACATTGGAAAACATTACAATTTCAGTGCAAAATTATCAAAGAATGTACTCTGCAACAGTTGATAGAGTAAGTTATGAATAATGCTTATTGACTAGAGAAGGCTTGCATTTCATAAATTTTTAAAATAAAATTTGTGTTAGCAAATGAGACCAGCACAGAACCTATCATCATTGCTCATTTACACTCAGTTGCAGAAGACTTAACTTATGGATCAAAGATGAAATAGGAAGCTGTTGTTGAAGCCCAAATTGTACCAATTACAAAAGTGTATGAAAGGCACTGACAATATAGGGGCATTGTGATCTTCTACAGCTCTTTTTAAAAGATAAAGTGTGGTCACAACCTGAAATTTGAGAGGGAGTGACCCAGCAGCCAGAGATCAAAAGACTTTTAATATGCTCAAGGTTCATGCTTGTGATTAGTAACTGAAAGAGCAATTTTCATACAGTTCTTCCTAATGAGGAATATCACTGGGACAATCTTGCATCTCTTTTTTCTACAATACTTTTGCTTCTCTGAATATTTCTACAAAGTCTGACATACAGGTTCTTAAGAGAATGTTAAAGTTTTTTTTACTGAAGTACAGAATACCAAGAAAATACCATATAGAGTGATGATGAAATGTTCATCCCACATCCTTATGCCTATACATTACTTTGTAAACATTTGTGGTTTTCTCTTTAGATTATTGACTATTTTTGTACCATAGTTTGTGTCATTACATCTAATTCCATTATCAGTGTGAATTCAAGTAGCCACTAAATGAGAATATTTAATTACCTAAGACTTATTGAGTCACAAAGCATGACAGACTCTAGCTGAGAAACAGGCTCATGCATCTTGTTCAGGAAACTTTCCTGACCATCCAGGAGCCACTCCAGGAGTCACACTCCCAACATCTGAAACTTTGACTGCTGAGACTGAAGCCCCATTGCAGGGGGACAGCTCCAGTGAAGCAAAGGGGGGCTCCACTTGAGTCCCTACATATCCCCCCACTCAGTCTCAGACCTTTTCCTTAACAGTCTGGAACATATCTGACAAAAGTCTTTTCTTTTCTGAAAGTAGGAAGTCTGAAAATAAGGTAGTAGTGAAATATTAGTGCAGTAGTGAAGATGTAGAAAGGAAATAGATTTCTACAACAGAAGAAGGGGAGATGTACAAAACAGGAGAATGAATAGCTTTGTCTCTACTGTCTTTATAGATTTCTATGGGAAAAAATACCTAGACAGATTTAAAATAAAATTAAATCAAAACAAAACCAAAGTAAACAAACAAAACAACAAGAAGAAACTTCCCCAAAAGACCAACAACAAAAAACTCCACCAAAAACCAAAGAAGACACTCTATAAATTCCTAAATATATTGAATGAGGAACAAGTACCCCCCCATGCCCGAAGCTTATTCCATCTCAAGCTTTATTATTGCTCCTTCATAACTTCTTTTCTTCCCCAACCTTCCAAAACCAGCTTCCTGTCATTCATTCCAGATTTTCATGCTCAGTTCAGTCACAGTTGGAGCACAAAAAAAAAAAAAAAAAAACCAAACAAACAAAAAAAAAAAAAAAAACAAAACAAAAACAAAAAAAAACCAAATAAGCCAAACAAAAACAAATCAAGAAACCCCTTACAAATATTTTTGTTTTAATAGAAGCATGAATGCAATTTCTATTCCCTTCAGAGAGCTCTCCTACATAAAGACACATTAGAGAACTGCATTTTCACCCATAAAAGCATAATGTTAAGAACTGAGGAACATTATTCTTTATATATGTTATTCATGGTGGGTTTTGAATCTCAAGAGAAATTTGAGTGCAGCAATCGCTAAAGACTCAGATATTTCTGAAGAATTAACTCTTTACTTATTTCTGAGTATTAAGTCACAGTGCTTCATTTCATTATGTGCTGCCCTCCTACAAGACAAAAATAAAACTGTGGAAGGTCAGATTTATTATACATATGTGTATTTTTGCTATAGCTTACCCTGACATGAGCTTCTCTTTGGCTGAAGATTAGCTCAGTCAAGCTCAGGTGTTAACCTGAATGACTAAGCACAGTATGCAGTGCCACTGATGGGTTTTTTTCCCACCTTATAAAACAAGCCTTTTCTGATAATTAGGCTAGCCTACCTTGTTTGAAGAGCTCTTAAAACAATGACACAACTAGCTACTTTGTTTGCCAGACTCAAAATCAATCACATTTTTTTATTTTCAAACTTCTATCTATATTTAAATGTTCTTCTGCTACACTATTTACAATTCCATTCAATCATTTTCCTGGTTCTCGGTTTTGTGAATGTCAAAAATCAGACATCAAATTGTCATATTTTTCAGTCCTAAATCAAGACAAATTCAAAATATTAATCTAGAGAGAGACAACTGTAGTTGTTCCTAATAGTTTTGTGCAATTCATTCCTCTCTAGAGGAGCCAAAGGGTGAATTTTCCTTATATTGCATCAGTCAAGTGTAGTTAAATGCACAGTTACCTACATTTCAACAATTCTGAAGAAAAAAAAAATAATATTGAGATATATAATACAGTTTCCCAACATTTAAATTAATACTGAGTAGCTTTGCTTCAGTAACATGATATAGTCATAGAAACATAGAATCATTTAGGTCATTTGAAAGATCCAGTCTTTCAAACTATTCATAACAAGATTATATATTGTCAGCCTGAATTTCAAGAAAGAATTGACATATAAAACTACACGTTCTTGGGAACAAAAGAACAGCTTGCACTATAGGAAATATTACAGAGAATCTGATTTCTTAATTTAATTACAAATAGATTATATTTAAATTTAGGTACCTTGTACCAAATAACTTGTTATTAATGTATGTTGTCCAGTTCAACAAAAAGTTCTTGACAACATATTTTCCTGGTTGTTGTTAATACTTGTGGGGAAGAAAGAGTTAAAACTGGAAGACTGGGGAGGGGAAAGACTTGTTTTCAGAATTGTTTTTACTCAAGATGACCTTGCAGCTGGGGGAATGCTAAGAATACTCAGTCTGGGAAAATTCACTGCTTCTGTCCATCTTGAGAAGCCACGTAGCAGAATGCTGTAAAAGACCTAAAGAGCATTGTTCACAGGCCTGGTAAGGGGGGAGGGAGATAAGCTTGGAGATCATAAACACAGCCTTGTGGAGAACTGTGCTCATACCAGACCTTTCTGATTTGTGAGCCAGGAAACAGCCTGAGTGCTTTTTGCCCCTGCTAAGAAAACATAAGCTCAGCCCTGCACGTGTCCCTGTTTTGCCAGAAAAATAATGGAATAAATCTTTTCTTCACACTTCAGCTGTGGACCATGGCCATCTTGGTGCTAACTGTATGTATCTGGTTCACAAAGTACATCCCAGTCAAAACCAAAAATGTATCAGCTCAGAGTTCAAATAAAACATTAAAAGATTAGATTCTGAAAAACTATCACAGTACAATAATGCAGTTCTGTCACTTAATTGTTTTCATATTACCAACAATGAAGTCCACTCAAATGTGAATTTATTTACCTTCCTAATTCTCTAAACAAAGGTGTGAAAGTAAATCTGCTGATGAAAAGGAATTTCAAATCTTAATAAATCAGTTAGGAGAAGAAGAAAAAAAATCTGATTCAGGGTATGTTTCTTTATTTTATCAAAAATGTACACAAATTAAAGCTTTTATACCTCTAGCATTATTTATGTTTTGTTATAATTTAATTGATAGCGTTATACCACATTTAATATCACATCTTATATTATTACCTTTATATCATTTTTTTAGACTCTAGTTATTGACAGCCTACCAAATAAAATTAAACACTCCACCATTTCCCCTCAACTTGCCATTAAACAGTTTTGGTCTTTTTATGTATAAGTTCATATATACCAAACATTAACATATTCAAAGAGAGAAAGATTCAAGATTACCTGAATCTGAAAGGCCTAGATTTTGGCATTTGTTGAAAACTGATGGCTTTACTTGATGAAATGAAGCAAAATATTTTTCATCATTACAAAAAAGCAACAGCAAAAGGCAGTTATAACCTACACATATTAATGAAATAATTCATAAACATTGAAATACACTTAGTCAAAAAAACCTACTGCAAAGACATACACATTGTGTTATATTTATGTGAGTTATGATTAAGACACTGACATTATTTTATGCTCTATTATATTCAATACATGTTAGGACAAAGATTTTACCTTATGCACACTGAGTTTTTAAACTAATCAAAAGACAGATGTACTTGTCAAACTACAAACTATTAATAGAGCCATGAGGTTCTTCAAAAAGACTATATAATTTTAACACTATTTTAGAGGGTCAGGCAGTACAGATGAAAAGGTAGTAGAGAAGAGTATGCATAAAAAGATACAAAAAATACAGACATATTTATGTGTAACGATTTCAGTACACACATATGTGGATGTCATTGCAAACTAGAGATGTGTGCATCAGCAATCAAACACACACACCCAGATTTCTCGGGTTCTCACAATAAACATTCAGCTTTGCAAGTTAGTAGAAAATGGTAAAACATGAACAGTTGAGTTGACTCAGTTCTTATAGACACACAGAAACAAAATTTTAAAAAAAAATTTGAGGAATATTAGGCATAAACATTTACCTTTGTGGTAGAACTATGAAAACAGGAAAAATGAAGAAAAAACAAAACAGATTTTGCTTTCAATCTGGGCATACATTCATGTGTAGCAATACAGCACATAGCTTTGGCAGCAGAGGAAAGTACAAAGTAAAAAATATGAGTCACGAAGGCTCACAAGTCAAGATTAAAGCTTCTTTTATGAAGTAGAGAATATTGCTCCAGATAAAACTCATTACAAGATGCAGAGGTTCTTCAAGATCTGTGACCAAAGATGTCTGGGCAAAATGCTGCTAAGTTTCTATTATTTCTTTTGTCTCTATTATTCACAGTTACTTCACCTTTGGATATTTTTCAATTGTGACAATGACAATTCATAATAGTATTAAGTTACTAAAATATTCACTTCAGTATTAATAGTTGATAAGAAACAAAAATCACTTTTATAAAACTCATGTTGGACATAAATTACAATTTTTGGTGAACAAAATTTTAATCAAGAAGTATATAAATATATCGTGGAGAGAATTAAAACTAAAGCAGAGACTAAAGTCTAGTGTTATGAGAACCTAAATTTAAGAATTGAATATACAAAATGGGTTGGAGGACTGTTATTCTCCAACCCATTTTTTTCTGGACTCTCTTTTTTATCATCAATAATTGTTTGCAATTTATTAGTAATATTATCAGCCAGGGACAAATAAGTCCTTGGCAAAAGCTGTGGCAAGTAACTCAAGATGATGAGGAATACTGCATTTCATAAATGAAACACCATGCACCATGTGTTAGTAAGGAAAGGATACTGTCCAGTGATCAAGTCCTCAGTCTTAAAAGCAAAAAATTCACTGATTACAATCTTTCAAAAAATACATGTTTAACATAAAGTTTATCTAGAGCATGAGAAAGAGTATTAACAGAAATAACAGCACAAAAGATATCATGGTGATATGGCCTTCAACCAGCCAGACAGCTAAAAACACAGTTGTTATCATGTTTTGAATTACATAACACTTTACCTTATTACTATTACTAATTGCTAAGATGTGTGACATATCTTCATTTGCTGGCTACACCTCCCCAAAAACTTCAGCAAGCAATAATAATATTCTTGGACTAGAAAAGGTATGGTGAAGATGAATAAAACAAACCCAAGGAATTGATAAAAGTGGTGAGGATGGAAAGAGAAAGAAGTGGTGGATGAAAGAATAAAAGACAGGTCTTGTAATTGATTACAGATAAATGTAAAGAAGCCCAAAATTCTTACTGCCACAAGAATTTACAATTTTTCAAGTACAATAATGGCTATGAAATATGTAAGATACAAAATAAAACTGCTTTGTCTCATTTATGGGATATATTAAATGTCAGCCTTAAGATAAACATCATTATGCTGTTTTCACAATCCAATTACTGCATACACATTTATGCAGTTAAAAACACAGTGCCATGCTTAACATTTAATTCATTAATCTATTCTTTGAACTTGCAACTGCTGGTGTTTTGTGGTGGGTTTTTAAAATTTTCTTCTCCTTAGTAGTTCTATTTTATACTGGCATATAAGGACTGGACAGTAAAAAACGATTGTAAAAAGTGTGATTTCCAGAATGATAAATATTGATATAATTATCCATAATTGCATTTTCTGCACAAAACTTATTCCTAAGTCTTATGCAGAAATGTACATACTCACTGACCGAAAATTCAAAGTGATATTGGATGGATCTGTTCAATCAAAATTATAGTTTTACGCTGCTTTTTATGTTTCCCCAATTCTAATGATTAGCAGCCTTTCCTGCTGTCATACATAAGTTTGAGCAACTGAGGATAAACACCAGAACACCTGATTTACCACAAAGCTGAATGAGCTGTCTCTTAACCATAGTTGTGTAGACCACAGGCGTGCACAAAACACAAAGGGTGTTCCAGCCACGCTATTCCCAAAGCAAGCTAACAATGTTCAAAACCAAATGTTAGCAGCTGTTCAAAATTTATTTAATAATGAAATTTTACTTAAGGGTTTTGTGATATCTATGAGAAATAATTTCTAATGATACTTAAGAAGCATATAAAATCTGGCAAAACACTGCCTTAATACAGCTTGGTTGTTACATATAAACTACAAGAATTCAGCTCCCTGGTGGCAATATTGTTTTGTTTTACAACCTTCATAAATCAATTTCTCATAAAAATCTGAACTGCTAGTTAAAAAACAGTTTGTGTATATTTAAGTATTCCTGAATTTATCCATTGCCTCTATAAAAATGCCAAGTAAGAGTATACCAAGGGACTTCAGTTTTTCCTAAATATATACAATGTTTTCTAGACAAAAGAAATGAGATTTTTCATTTGACAACATACATAACACAGCTTTGTACTCATGACTTCTTCAGAAAACAGGAAAGAAAAAAGTAAATAATGCAATTTCAATCTGGAAAATAAAATATTGCAGTATGCTTTGTGCTATAAAAGAGTGAAGTCGGCAATCAATAGAAAAAGCAAGCTGTTCTAGATGCCCAGATGGTTCTACACAGCTCCTGGATTTGGAGGAATAGTTTTATCACTGCTTTAAAGTGGGAGAGGAGGAAGAGTGAGAGAGAAATTTTATGTTTGCTGGCCAGCTAGGACACAAAGAAAGAGGAAGAGGACTAGTAGAATCCCTAATTATATATTTTACCATTAAAATAATTAAAATCACTATGAATTTTAAAAATTATCCTGGTGCAACTTGAACTTTAAACCAGAATTATTACCTCTATATTCAGGAGACCTGAAATGAGTGAAGGCTTACAGAACTAATTAAACCTTCTTGTTGGTGAAACCAAAATTAATTAAATGCCATGAAATTCGTAAACCACTCCTTACAAAATGCAAATAAAAATCTCAGAAGTTTGAGCAATTCTCCACCAAGTAAGCCAGGAAAATACAGCAACTATGCAAAATACTATCTGTCAGTAACATGGGATATTTTTAGTATGGTAACACACATGGGTGTTTATATTGACCATATAAAATGAAGAAGCAAATATCCATCATTATTACAAAACTTTCACACAGAAATTTTACAGAGTTTATCTTTGCAACAACAACAAGAGGTGTGGGCAGGCTGGGAATGGACTACAGGTTTTTTCTCATGAAAGGAGGAGTTTTGGGGCTGGTGAGTACCTGAGTTGACAGAGTAGAATCTCACAGTGAAGGACTCACCCCTGCAAGGACACGGGGAGCAAGGCAAAAAGGGTTTGCAAACGGGTTTATTTTTATTCCATCTTACCCAGCAGATCTGAGGTTTTCCTATTTTACAGGTCACCTAGGTCTAATAAAAATCAGATTTAAAAATTATAAAGCCTTGGAGTTTTGGAAAGGAGTAGGGCTTGGGTACTGTGTCTGTGAGGTGATTGCAAGCCCTACTTCCTGTATCAGTTTACTTAGCAAAATGGATTTGGGCAGAAAATCAATAAAGCAGCAACAACTTTCAAAATTACTCAGTCTGATCTGAAAAAACATGGACTCCCAGAAGGGACAAGCCCCAAAACATTATGTGCAATGTATTGTTCTAGGAATCAAAGCAAGCATAGAAAAAAGAAAATCAATAGTCTTTCAGGCACATGTAATTTTGTAGTATCAAATATGTACAAATATTTGTGGCAAACGCTACTGTTTTCATAGCAGATTGGTCAGTTCAGTGTTTGGAGCTGGTGGACTGGAAAGTTTGCTGTTTTTTGCTGTGGGCCATTGCCTCATTTTACAGGCACTACTACTACTACTACTTTAAAATCGCTTTCTTCCTCGAGCTACATTAGAGAGCAGGTGAGTTTTTTGGAAGCTTAGATGGTGTCTGTATGCAAATGTAAAATACTCAGAGGAGAGAAGCCCTTGGAGAAGGGTCCCAGATTTCTCATCATCACAGAAATCTCAACATTTTGTTCCAGTCTCACTAATTCTGATCTTTACTCCTTTTATCATGCCTGAAAGGAGCAGGTGATCAGAGAATACTATCAGAAAGGCTAGAAAATATGTTCAGAAGCTATGGACCCATTAACAAAGACTGATTTTTAAATGGATCACAGAGAAAGCAGTAAAGAAAAAAATTATTATTTGAGTAAAAGGATACTTCATGGATAACATTATCTTTGTAATGAAAAAGGAAGCAAATCTACTATGTTTTACTAGCTTAAAAAAAAAAAAGGCAAATTGACAGCAGGGGAGCCTCACAAGAGAGCTACAGCCTATGAAATTGCCAGCATTATTTAAGGGTGGGAAGAGTTGAGGCAGACATGTCAAAGTATAATTGTATTTCCCTACAGAGATGAGACAGAGAAATAAACTCTTCTGAGTGAAAGGAAGACTGCCTTTAAATGAGAGAAAAAATAAAGGGAAATTTTTTCTCTTTACCTCAAGAAGTCATTAGAAGTGCTAACACTGAAGCTGTGTAATACCACAATGTTATAAAGAGGGCTGGGACAGGAGACTGAGTTGATTATTTTTCTGTTTCTTTGGGGAGTTTTGTTTGTCTTTAACAAACTTCAAAAGTACTTGGAAGCAATAGGGAAGCTAAAATAGGGTTTCCATATTCCTTACAGAGAGATAATTAAACTACTTCAGTACTGACCCATGAAATCTCTAGAACTGCTCTTGAACATGAGAAATGAAATATGGTCAGAAATATTATAAATTGTGATGAACATTTTGTTATCAGTCTTGGCTTTTTTCAGAGGAGGCCACATGAAACAGGAAGATGTAGTACACACAAATTTTATTATTTTCACTGGGATTCAATAGTTGCTTTCCTGGATATGTCTCTCAGCTTGTTTAGAAGAAGCAGATAAAAGAAAGATTCAGATTCCTAGCACAGTAATATTTTATTTTGTAAGCACTCACCTATTCCTCTTTCTCTTTCTTACTAATACTCTAGGCTCCTGAGCCTTAGGCTCCCCATATGAATATTGCTGTGTCTCACAACTGGGTTCTTTTGGTCTATTCTGCAGCAGCTTTTTATCTTTGTGGGTTCAAACACAGAGAAAGAGCATTAAAATGTGCTGTCTCTGTTAGAAACTGATGCTCTTACCTGTATCTAAACGAGTTTGTTGAGGTGTGGAGAGTGTGCTGTGAGATTTGGTTTCTTGCATTTCAGCCATAATAAATTCCAGTGGCTTTCAGAGCTCTAAGTTCCTGCTTACCTTAAAAATTACTGTAAACAGAGTTATCTAGAGGTGAAAGCCTTGGGTACTAGACAGTACAGCTGATCTGAATGCAAATCATTATATTTTGGTAGTCAGTTTCAATAATGATTTCCAAGAGCTCCTATCATAACTAGAATGAAAATAAACAGCAACACAGTTTAATCAATTAAATATTTTTAAGGTATGTGGGGGTTTTTTTTGGTGGGTTTTAGCTAACAGGAGCAAATATTAACATGAAATAACAGCTTGATATTGTTCCTTTCTCCTTACATCTGATTAAAATAAGTCTTAGTGGACTCCAGCCAAGCTTTTGAAAGCACATTGCTTTGGCACTGGTGATTTGTACTGGGTTTGACAAAAAAGATATTTTGTTCTCACTTTCGGCAGACATATCCAGTTGCCTTTCTCTTCCAAGGAAGTGCTGATGCCAGATGCTTAGATGTGGCTAAGAGTTTCCATTTCCAAAAATGCATTGCTGAATTTTGTACAGAATTTCTGGTTTTTCCCTAAGAAATCCACTGAAATATTTTGGTTAATGTTAGAATTAATCCTGTGATCTACTCTGCTAAGTATTGTGGACATTCAGGGCATTGGGTCTTCTTCCCAGTTTCCTGATTCAGACAGTGTATTGCCTAGATTTCCTTATTTTAGCATTAGTCTATTTCCCTCTGTTTATTAACTAGTAAGGAATCTGTAGTCAGCAGGAAGAAATGGTATAAAAAAGAGGGTCCTTCTAGCTACCTTTTAGCCAGTATGTTATGCTCTCAAGTATATATTCTTTTAAAATTTGGGTGAAACAGTGATGAAACTTGGAAAAAGATAACAGTCATGGGGCTTTTCCTATTTGATTTATCACCACTGGTAAGATCTCAAATTTTATACACTTTTTTGCTGATTATAGGGGAGATACACACGCTCCTTATACTTGAAAACCTTGGTCTTCAGTGTCTGCAGTAGAGAATGTCTTTTCAACTTAAGACACCATCTGTTGAGCAGTGTTAAACTGAAACATCAGAATAATATGAACTCAAGCTAAAGTGGTTTTGGTTTTTGTTTTTTTTTTAATATTTATAGTGTCATTCCATGTTTCCCTTGCATCTGTAATTAATGTGTATGCAGAGAACTGGAAACACAGCAGCACTATTTAAAACAGTACATCTATTAAACAATAATAATATTTAAAAATAAAAATCTGTGCTTTTTAAATCCCAGAGTAAAGGTCTTCACACAGACATGACAGACTTCAAACAGACTAATGACCTTGGAAAGTAGTGCAGCCATCAGTACGATTATTTTCATGACTGAAAAAACATAGTATACAACAGCTGATACCAATGCTATGAAATACATGTAACCAGTTCTAAAAGATTGGTGGAAGGGAATGAAGGGGATCCTTCATTTGACTCTCACTTGCTTCCTAAACTTCCAATTCTGTTCTTGGTTTTAAACTCTGTTCAAGCACAATTCAGCTGAATATGAGTGCACAGCCTTTTCCAGTCAGAGGTATGACTGATTCACACAAACTCTTGTGTGCCACAAGGTGATGCACAACTTTTTACATATTTTTCATAGGTACACCATAGTTTGTCACTTCACTGTTCTTAAGATATTACTGCTGGAACTAGCTAGGAAGAAGGCTACCAACATGGAACGTTCTCCAGGGCCACATATATCTATCAGAGTATTAGTAACATTAGTATCTCCCTGTCTCAGATGATACAGGAAACATTACTTATTTCAAAATTTTTGTTTGGACTGGCTAAAAATTAAATTCTGCTCAAACATCCTATATCAAAGTCCTCATTTCACAGAAACTGACATAGACTTATGTTTTCAAAAAACTCTAAACTATGAAATCAAATTACTTGAAAATATATTTGATCAATTATCTGCTGTGAATAGCTGACCTGAATGAAACAAGAACAGAGGGAACTTCCTTGTCCTAACAGCTGAACTTACAATAGTGTTTTGGCTTGTTTTAAAAAAGAAAAACAAAACCACTCTGAATGCAATTCTCAAAAAGAGATAAAAGTTGCCCACCATAAAAAAGTTTACCTCAGATTGTCCTTACTATGCTGTTTAAAATATTTAAAACTCACTAATTTATAGCAGATGACATTTGGCTATTTTAGGTATTTTGGTTTTCTTCATAGAAGTCCCACATGGAACATTCATGCATTTTATTTTAAATTGAGACTAAGTTTATATTTTAATCTTATAATAGTCTTGGGTATATGTATCCCTGTTGTAGTTCTGCTAATGAAGAAGCATACAGATTGGACACAAGCATCAGAAGGTTCATTTCCCTTACTTCATATAATTTGTCATATCAACAGGGCAGAGGAAAAATAAGAGACAACAACCATACAACCCCACACACAGTTTTATCTGGTGAGAATCATTCAGCAAACACCAACTATCTCCACCACAAGTCATCAGAGCCTGAGCCTTGAACAGTTTGGTGCCCATTCATGTCATCATCCTCTGCACCAGCCAGACAGTTTAGTTTTACAGCCAGACCACAGTTTCCAGTACTCCTGGGCAGAATCTCAACTGCACTGAAGTCAAGCTCACTGTGCATGTAGTGACAGACAGATGGCCACTGAATACATTCTGAAGCTTTCTAAAATCTCTATGGCACTCTGTCTTAGGGAATTCATTCTTGGCACTTGCAAATGCATAGGACCAGTAATGTAGGGCATACAAAATTATTTGAAAGCCCTAAAAATGACCAAGAGGCTATTATTCAATATAGAGCATAATAGAAAAATCTACTTTGAAAAGTACACTTTTATAATGTGAATAAGAAAGTGTAAAAAACAGTGAAAAACAAGTTACTTAAACTGAAGCATAAGAACATAAATGAGGCAGCCACTTTTCCCCCAAAGCACTGTGATTAGAGCTCATCTTCCTCTTTCTTTGTTCAGGAACTAAATATGTGTATTTGATCATTCTAAATGAGACAAGAGGAGCCTATTTTCTGTAAACAAGAGGAAAAGTGAAGTAAATGCTGTAGTTACCAAGGATAAGAGTGAAGATTTATGCTATCAAAAACATCCCATCAGTAAAAAGTAAATTTTCTTGGATACCAAGGCTATCCTGTAACAAATATGACAAATAAAAGATTAATGGGGTGAATCTGACACACATATTCAGGCTACCTCTAATTTCTTGGCTCAGATCCTTGTGGCAACAAACAGTAATTTTAGCATGGACTGTAAAATCTAAAGTAATTCTCAGTAGACAGATCTCTTTCATTAAGATTACATCAGACTGGTGGAACCTGAGCTAGGTAAAGGTAAGTCTGCAAAAGTACAGTGGTGAATCCACATTCTTCAGAATACAATTACAGAGAAATAAAGGTATCACTCCATCTTGAGACCAGCTTCAGTTACTCATGCAAACAGGCATTGGCAATGTCCTGAGAGCAAATGAATTCCAAAACAAGGATTAGAGATTTCTGTTAATCACAATATGTATTTTGTGTAAAATATTCCAAGTTCTTGATTTAGGTGGAGAAGTTAGATGTGAAAATGTGTCAGCTTGAGTCACATTGGAAACCTTACCAGGCAAAGTATAAAAAGCCTTCAGAAGTTTGAGATTACTCTCAGTTTTAATAAGAAGTTTTTGAGGACTAAAAGAGGTTACAGTTCTGACATAGCTTTTTTAAGTAAAGGCAATGTTAATGAAAACCAAAGGCAAGTTATAATGACTAGTTCCCAGGTTTTTGTTCTAATATTTAGAATTTGCAAACACTGTACGAATAATTTTGTAGGTCAGTATCTTTTTTATAGTTATCTTCTCTTCTATGAAAGCAACACACCTACACATCTTTCTAGATTCTTATAAAAGACTTTCAAATAATAAAATATGTTTTGAAAATTCTCTTGTGTCTTTTCCTATTTCTGTATTCCTTAAAATTTCTCTAAATGTCTTTTAAACATTTATAAGAGCAAACAGAAGGTACTTGTCACAGAAATAAGTGTATCTAAGTCATATGCTTATATTAGTGAAAAGGGGATTTGAAATATTCTAAACAATTGAAATACTTCAAATCAAATATTAATATACATTTTAAGTATCTTGATAGCCATATAAGCTCAATTCTTCATGCAAATTAACCAAAATTCTGAATAGTTATTTTCACAAAATATTTCTCATCTTTGAAACACTATCTTAATGACTGTTTATGATAATTCTTACTGCATTCTAAGACTTTGTAAGACCCACTGAAATACCCAACCTAATATTATTACATACTAATATTACATATTAGTATGTAATAATTAGGAAAGTATTCAAAAATCAAACCCATTGATATTTCTTTTAGTCCTGGTTTGTCTAATTAATGACTGAAATCAGGTTTTTGTCATTCACTTACAGCTTCATGCTAAACAAGTTTTGGCTTACATGTGAGCCCATTGAAGTTAGTACTCTAAACCTAGTCAAATATGTAAGATGATCTCTACAACATTACTATCATATCTACAGAAATCTAGTATAAATTATGGATTGCTATGTCAGAAAAGTGAACTTAAACACAAATCAATATTAGTTAGCAAGCAAAAATTGATGCAATGGAATGTAGAAATAATAGAACTCTTCTTTGCTTGCATTGTGTTTTAAAGAATACCCAAATGGTTATGGTATTTTCAGTTAACTAAACACTTCATAAATATAAATTCATGCCATGCATTGTCATAGACAACTCTTCCAAAACACTTATACAAAAAAAAAATTAAGTATTTAAGAATTCAGCTACACTTGGAGTTAGTGAGAGCAGCTTACCACTGTTAAATTAACATAGCATAGGTGCATAATCAAACTGAGCAGACACAGCATACATGTGTATTTAGGGATACATTTTATTCTATTCAGATTTTCTCTTTCACTGCAGCTAATTGGAAGGAATTATTTTCCTGGTCTATTGCTGCATTTATGCTGAACATAATGCTGTATTTTCTCCACGAAATACTAGCCAGGAATTACTGGTTAAGAACTTGTCTTCTCTTTTTCCTGTAGCTTGCTACTGCTTGTATTTAGAACAAACAAGTATATTTCTTGGATTGGTTTCCCAAGAAAGTGAAATGCCAAGACCTTTCTCTAGCTGCTCTTGGGCTGTTTTCAAGAAAAAAGAAAATCCTGCCATTTTTGAAGTCATTGTCCATATATAACCAAATTTGACAATGGTAAGAAACTCTAGACTCAATGAATTTTCACTTATGTAATTGGAACAGCAGTAAAACAGATTCAAGTGACCCTGTTATTGCCCCTGCTGAAGGAACATCTAAAGCAGAGACAACAGTTACTGAACAGCAGACCACTCTTGGAGAGAGCCAGTATGTTAACCAGGGTGGGATCTTAAGTCTTCATTTTTCAGTTTGTTTATTCAGAGGGAGCTCTGTTTTCTCCAGAACATATGTGCTTCACAGTATTGACACATGTAACTTCATCAAGTAAAATACATCATTATCTGAACCTATTTGCAGTGTTACTGATGAGCTGTACTTGCACCCTTTATACAGTATGCTGTTTCACTGCTGCTTAACAGCAGGGACACATCTGCATCACAAAATAAATGACTCAGTGGACTAGGCAGGCCCAATATTTAGTGAGATATTTAACTAAGACTACATTTTTTGTACAGTTGTTGTCTGAAGATCCAAACAATGGCCCTATAGCCTAGACAGGCCATACAATTTAATCATATTCTAAATTTATTCATTTACAGTCTTACTGCCCTCAGATACTCTTGAAGAGTATTTTCATGCAGTGCAATCACAATGATCTTTAGGATCTAATTACAGTATGAAGCAGATATGGCACACATTTTTATTCCATCAAGAATATAGCATTGCTCTTCCAAAGCACTATTCATTCTTACTCTTTCAAAGCATTCATATAATTCTTTATTTCTGTAGGAGAAATTAAATAGATTTCAGCTCCATAAAAGCTTATTGTGTTCACATTTAAGAAGAAACTAGATTACAATATTCCCTACTGAGCATGACTTTTAACTGCAAAACTGATTAGAGGTATAACATCAAGAAAATAATTTTCTGTCATAGAGCAAACTACAAGAAATGACAGCTGTCACAGAGGCTGGCATTTTATCCCTCACCTGGATTATAGATACTCTTCTCCAGGATCTTCTGAAGAGAGCTCAGGATTAATGATACAGATTATATGGAAAGGCAGTTTGCAATGTGGTGTCCACAGGGAAGCAACAGCATTCTCTTCTGGATGTCAAACATTAGCACTTCAGGAGGACCAAGATCTTCAAGATGTAAAAGGCTAGTACACTTGCTCTTTCTGACCAGGCAGTGCTGTGGCTGCTTAATATTTACTCAAAGCCACAATCACCTTCTGATCTGAGGAGCAGGTGACTTGGAAACTCTGCTCCATCCTGATTGCTATGCAGAGACAGTCATGAAAAGGAAGAGTATAAAAGATTAAGCAGATTCTAGTAACCCAGACAGTTTACTTTGCCCTTTTGAGAATTCGTCCAATGCGTCATCATCTATCATAAATGGATTATATTGTGACAGTGCTGGATCTTTAAGGTTACCTCTGTTCCAGTGCTAAATAAAAAAAAAAAAAAAAAAAAAGAAGATAAATCTGCAGAAACACTTAGAGTAATTGTAGTCAATGGTAAAGGGTTGATTTCCTTTCCTAATAGGCATCCAAGCCTCAAGTCCAACAGTTCAAATTAATCTTGTGTTTCAGAGTGTGAAATATCTGTCCTGAGGTACTAAGAGCAGACCTACAAATGGACACTGTGCAAATGTAATTTTCAAATATATAGGCACTGCCTGCTGCTGAAATAAAGTTAACAGACAAAAATTCACATTTTGATCAGGCATCTCATTGTACATTTAAAAATTGATAAGGTGCCATCTTACTTTTGCATATTTCTGTTAAAGCAACTTCTTTATTTTCCAGCATCCAGCACATTGTAACATAAAAGATTAAACCAAACTATAAAGTCGGGATGTTTCTAATAACTTAGATTAAAATAGCAAAGAATGTCAGCTTTGTTTCTGTTCTAAGACAGAAGATACTGGCTTATATACCCTTTAAAAATAGATATCATTAAAGAGCAGCTACCATACTCTGTTTAGCATCTGCTATAAAAATATTGACAGAAATACTGAATAAATTTAGCTGCTTATACTGAATGAATCTAGCTGGGTTCTTTTTTATGAGTCTACATTGTAAAATTATATTCCAGACTGACAAAATCAAACTAAGAAATAAATACCTTCTTATCAGATTTATTAATTACTATTTTCATCAGTACACAATTGTCTTCCTCCTAGGAGTACAAGCATTTTCTAATCAAGACTCAAATTTAAATAAACCCTCACAGTAGAGGTATCTCCTGACCTATCAATCCTAAGATAAACCTGGTAATCTAAAAGTCTTTTTATCAGTGCAGAAAAACTACCCAATGCTGAAACTTTATCAAAAATACTAAAAGGAAACACATGGTTGAGGTTGTAGGGGCAGCTCAGGAACTCTTCTCAGCTTTTGGAGATAAGAATATATGTACACACACACACATTCACACATATATATGCACACACACACATATATATATATATAGTAATGAAATACTGCAAAAGAAATTAATCAATTAAAGAGGCTGGCCAAATTAACAGAGCCCTTGATATACATGGAGGCCAATTTCTCAGTGGTAGCAACAATTTGAAATGCAAAAATGTATGCAATCACATTGAATGTATAACAGCAATATATCCCTTCATAGCAATTTAAAGTGCTGGACAATTACTACGTGCGAAAATAATTATGGCAACAGAGCATTTGTGGGGAATAAAACCCCTTGAAGTGACAGCAAGCCATCAAAGCAAAGTAAGATGCAGAAAAGCTTAAAAGGTAAGCTAGCAATTTGAAATATATAACTGTTTTGTAAAAAAGTAGGACTTTTAAATGTTTTGGGTTTTTTTTTTTTAACTTTTCCTTCAAAATCTAGGTTTTTTTCAGGTTGAATTATGAACTTTAATTGAATGCAGACCTTTGATACATTACTCTTGATATAACAATTCAAATCAGTGAGATTCAGTGTATGATATCACACTGTCTTCACTGAGGCTAGGGGATGGATATAGGCCCAGGTGACCATCTATCAAGAAATTCACCACTAATTACTATATTTCTAAATAAATAATAAATATTACCTACACCATCAAAAAAAAGAATATAAATCTGATGGAAGTATTTTAATACCACCTTTCCCGTGCTACTGCAATTAGAGGAACCTTTCTCAGGGCAAAATGCCCATTTACTGAGCATTTATTTATCCAAATACAAGTTGATAATGAGTATAGAACTGGACACTAAAAAATTTACACCATGATCACTTTTGTAGCATATAAATTACGTTTCTACTGAGTTATACAGTGTTGAATATTTGACTGGCAGTAGCATTCTGCTGTTTCCAAAAGTACATGGATGCTGACACAAATGGTATTGAAGTGCCTAGAAGTTAGCTGCTGGACTCAAATAAATTCAAAGTCAAGCACTTTTTTCTTTTCACTGTTATTGAAGGCTAAAATACATGCCTGTCAGGGAAAGCCTCCCAGGAAGCACATGCTGTGACTACCATTTGGGAATAACTGCTGCTGTTTCTGAAATTCATTCCACCCAGCTTAAGAACCTGACTCAAAAGTTAGACACCTATGATAAAATGAATCAATCATCTATATGTCTAACTCTATCTGAAGTCCAGCACAACAAACTTTTACTTTTGAAGATACAGGGTGAACGGAGAAGTCACCACTCTCTTTTGCTTTGAAATCAAGTGGTTAAATTATTCAGTGAGTGGGAGACCAATGTGCCTTGCTTTTCAGAGGAAACTCCAGTCTGTTTTTCCTTCACCTCAAACAACCCTAGTCCTAGAGATGAAAGCTGAGTGGTTTAAGAAAAGATTTTGTAGAGTGAATCATAGAGAACAATAAATACTATGGAGAACCAATTAAATGGGAAATGGAAGAACGGTTTGGAAACAAGTAAAGATATACCATGAACAGAGGGACCTTGAATTAGGTACTAGACGCTGCATTTGGAAATGCACCATAAGTTTTATTCAAGTTGGCTAAATCAGCTAAAAACTTGTCTTTTAGATGAACTTTGCTCATCAAAATGTGAAAAACACACCTCTAAATCTTAGGCTACCCTCCTGCATATAATGTTCTCTACCCACTGAACATGCAGACCAAATTTAAGATTGTACCTTTAAATCAAAGTGAGCAAAAGATTGTCCAATAGTTATTAAGTAGGCATATATTAAAAATTAGGTAAGCCTGTACTAATGTATCTTGAAACTATAAATATACTGCTTGGCTGTTACTGGGAGTGTTAGCTTTGTGCATTTACCTCCTAGCACTCATCTCTGCACAGACATGAAAAAATAAACAAATACCTCACCTCATTCTGTGGCTCATCTTGTTGGACACCAGGAGAAAGAACACATTTTTTGGTACAATATGCCTGTAGGCTACTTTGTGGAAAAAGAAAAGCTATCCTGTCACTAAACAAGAGAGAAATGTGACTGCAATCTACCTGTTAGGGCATTGTTTTAAGGAACAGGGGGACCAGGCTCTGGTTCTTCTCCCTGCTCTCTCCCCAACCCCTCTGACTCTTTGAAAGGTCATGAAATGCAGGTCATGGAAAGGTAATAAACACTAATTGTTTCATTATCTATAAATCCATGGTATGGAAAAGGACTTTAATAGAGAGATGAGACACCTTCAAATTTCTGCTCCTGGTTGTAGAACATAGTCATGTCACTGTCTGATTTAACAAAATTGTTGTGGAGAACAATTTGGTAAAAATGAGAGCAATATGATTAAGCTTTCTGAAAGGTAATTTATAGGCTTAGTGTGAAAGCTCTCAGCTTCAGTTGAAGTATGCAGTCTGGCCATTCAAAGTTTCAAGGCACTTTTCTTTAGTTACTGGCAGCAGAGTTTTCTGTGGCATTTTTAATCAGTTGCTATAGAAATGCTTACATGCATAGCTCTGCACCCCAGCTGTGAAGACAATCTCAAAGCAGTATCCCTGTTGCCTTATGTTATTGTTTAGCTGAATGCCAAGATTTACTTGTTCCTGTAAGTTCAGAAGCTACCTCACCAATTATATTTTGCATTATAACAGAAAAGTTTCATAGAAGTGCCTGTGGACTTTTCCACACTCTAGTATGAGTAAGCTCATTTAATTTATAGAGAAAAACTGCATTAAATACTTGGAAAAACAAGTGTGCATGTTCATATTCTTAATCTTTTGTCCCCAGTATCTTTCACTGATTGGAATTTATTTCTCCAAAGGACAGATCAATAATGAAATTATGATTGTATGTTTTAAACAGGAAAGGAAATACTCTGATTCTAATTCAGGGAATGAGATGAAATACATTCTCATGGAACAGATTTGGAGCACTACTGCATACTTGGCATGGTATGAGTAAAAATATTAATATTGATAAATAGAAGTGGCTTTAGAACAAGCTCATGCATCAGAACTGCAATAATCTCTTTTAAAAACAAGCCAAATCCAAAATCCCATCATTAAAAGCACCAATTTTCAACAGAAAGTGGAAGATCACAAAGAAAGCACAAGCTATGCTCACATCAGTTCTGATAGAGTGAACATCCAAGCTAATATTAAAGCATTTAAGCTATTTAACAAGCTCAGTGCTGCAGTGTGTTTTGTTATTGAGCTAAGAGTGACCAAAGTTTCAGCTTTAATTTTTACTAATATATAACTATTTTTAAGTAGTTCCTTGATGAAAATGTTGCTTTGACCCAACCAAAACAAAATAGGAGATGATAATAGTGCTTGAAAATTTCATTAACAAAGATTTTCTAGTCTAAGCTGCTTTTACATTGTAAAATTCAAATTCCCACAATTAAGTAGAATAAAAACAAAAAGTAGACAAACACAAAGTAAAATGTCGTATTTCACCTTACCCAGAGCAATATCACACAATATTAATATTTTTAAAAGTAATAAAATAACTCCTTCATTTTTTAGAGTCAATAGAAAGACATAACAGAAGTTGAGAATTTGAGAAGTAAATTATGAAAACATCAGCAAATTTGCCCTCTGAGGATAGATAATTTCATGCAACTGGCACCTGATATCTCTCTATTATCTATATGAATGTGTGTGTATATTTATAGTGCTTTTGATATATGATAGATTATGTTTTGAAAAGAAAATTTGACTAAAAATCACAGTAATTTTATAGGTGAAAAAGATAGGATATCCTTTAATGATAATTGTCTGATATATTTAAATTAATAAATATTATGTACAAAAAAACTCAAAAAACCAAACCTAAATTCTTTTCAGTTTGCATATTGAGATTATTCTAGCTCTCCACGTGCCATTTTATTAGGATGTTCTCATTCCATGTCCTTGTTGCAGAAGGGTATGGAACGATGTCATATGACTTTTTTGACCTAAAAATTAAGGACAAGACATTATCATTTTCAAGGCATGAGCAATTTATTTTTCACATTCTTCTGCAGCTTATATTGAGGAGTCTGATTCTCTTGAGCAAAAGGTATTGAGGAAAACTGAAGAGTTTGAATTCAAAGTTTCTTGAAAATCCATGGCAATTTTTAAGACAGAATCTGCCAAACTTTTACTTTACAATCCAGTATTTTTGTTATCAGACCAAAAAATGTGCACGTGGAAACATGCATCATATCCTCACTTAGCAATTACTCCTTTTGCCTATTACTGCAGGTCATTTATTTTTTACCCAATTCTGACAATATCTTTGGCTCCACATTGTTTGGGGTTTTCCCTGCATTTTCTTACTTCATCTGTTTATATGAACACATGAAAGATGGTGATATTTTTTCACATGGTCATGTTTTGTGGCTCCTAAATCTTAAAAATTATTTTTTGTGCTCCAGAAAAGATTTATTCTTACTAGACTTCTGTGATCAGTAGAATATCTGCTAAGAAGTTCATTGTAAAATGCATTTTTGCAGCAGCATCTAAAATCATCATTTCCTTTTACTGGTTTTGGTTAGAGATGCACAAATTTGAAATTAAATATTTTATTGAAACTTGTCAATTAATCAGTGCAGATCTTTGCTTTGCTATTACACCACAGTCCCCTTGGGGAGCTGCAAATGTACATAAGCACAATGTCTGTCTACTGCACAAGCAGGAAAAATATTATGTTCTGCATCACATAGTCAGAATTAATTGGTTTCCTCAATTCCTAAAACATTTATGTGGAAGGCCTCTGGGCTGTCTTTGCTGGCTGGCCCAGTAGGCTCTAAGGGAATAGTGTCTGTCAAATGGTAGGAGTCCTGGTTACCTCAGCTACCAAGGTCACATTTTGAAAAACTTTGCTTGAAAAAGCAAACTAAAGCACTGAGATTTACTAAGATTTTGAAATGAAATAATTTCTGAGGATCTCATGACAGATGAGAGTTCCTATTTATAAATACTGCCAAACACAGATGCTTTAAACCAAAAGGGATCTCTGGTAAGAAAATACACTGTTCATTTTATGATTCATATTTCTCAAGTCTTTCTGTGAGTTTGCAGATGAAAATAAAATTTCTTTTTACTTCCACCTACATGCAATATAGAAGGAAATATTTTCATTTGTTTCAGAGGCAGAATTAAATATAACTCCACTTGAAATTAAGTGGTGACCAAAAGCACAGGAAATTTCATATTCTTAAAAGAATTGGTGTGAACAACCTAGACAAATCAAAACATACAGGTGAAGAGTACAAAGGAATCAAGAGATCAAATCTGTCTAAGTTTACTTAGAAGAAATTAAAACCAAAAGTAAACAGAGAAGAAAAAGAGGAAAATCAAATGGTAAGAAGTTCCTCTAGGATGTGGCTGTCTACTCTGTAGTCCCCATTCTACCCACCTAAAAGAGTCTGTGTGGCTTTCACAGACTCAGCAACATCTCACTTATGAAAAATAGCTCTTTAATAAAGGAAAATCAAACAAGCTTGTCAAAATATACTTTTTTTTCCCCTAAAATACTTTTGCCAAAGCAGAATCCTGCATAAGAAATCAGTACATAAGATGGACACTAAATGAAAATCAAAATATTCTGTGATTTCTTTGCAGATAACGTTTCTTAAATAGAAAAGCAATGAATAATGCAATAATTCACTTTCATTTCTAGTTCAAATATTATATTTCAATAAATACAGAACAATTTCAGAGCTTTGATGTTATAACAATGCTACCACATTTTCTAATCATACATGGAAATTTCTTTACATGTCCAGTCTCCCATATGAACACACAGTCAGAAAGATGCTATAGAGAATTAGCAAGATAAAATTCCTGCAGCAGGCAGGCTGATTAGATTTACACCTCCCTCAACTGTTTCTCCAGCAGAAACACATAAGGTGTTAATTCCAATGAGAAATTCCAAGCCTGATTTAATTACTTAAACCAAGCCAAAGTTATCTGTTGCACACCCCTCATGAACTGCCCTGTCTATTTAACATACAAAGACACTAATCATAGCGTTTTTCAGTCATGCTAGATGGCTCTCAAAGGCCACGCTACCTTGTATCTATCAATATAAAGAAGAAATCTGTACTTGAAGACATTTAACCAAGCTGAGATGCCACGCCTCTTAGCTGTAGTCTGTGTGACCACCTGAAGCTAGATGCAGTTTAATTAAGTTTTTCTGTTACATGCACCAAAGAGATATGGAGCAACACTAAAAGTGTTACCATGCTGAAGGCAAAGGGAAGCACATGGATTTGCCACTCAAGATTAAAGCAAAGGATAAGTTAGGATGGTAACAATTCATCTTCATATATTTTATTCCAAACAGGCATGGGTTTACCTTGCATAACTGATTACCGAATTAAAGAAGAATAAGTTTAAGCAGAAACACTGATCAGCAGTTTTTCAGTGATTCTGTCTGTATTTGTCCTTGTGTTTCTGTAATCTTTTTCTCTCTGCTAACAGCCCCCAAAATCATTGTTAAGATGGTATGCATAGGTGAACTGGCCATCTGATGCTCATACATTCTTTTCCATCACTAAATTTTTCAATAGGTCACATGCATTAAAAGCAGGTTAGATAAACGAGAGTACAAACCATTTGAATATATTTCATTTTCATTTAAATAAATTACTTTAATCTCTTTCCAGGTCAGGTATTTTTCATACTCTCTTCAACATTACCAAATAAACAATCACATACTTCAGTGCATAGAGACTTAAAATGGTCCTGTGCAATGATACAATATAAGTATTATTACAGAGCCTTGTTTGAGTGCATGCAGTGTGTCTGTGGGAAGATGACTGCAGGCAAAACTAGAAAAATGGGGACTATTATATTCCCATTCTAACATCTAACATGGCTATGGAAATGATAGGCTGAAGTACAGCTGCTACTTCCTGCATGGAATGCAGTTGACATGCACAAAATCTATTCTGTGATGATTCCCCACATACATTCCCCTACAGCCTGCAGCCTGAAGCACATGCTGAGGGATGAAAGGAAGGATGGAGCAGAGCAGAACACCACAGCCAGGCTCTGCTGTAACCCTTGCAGGGCTGGGACAGTGATGGTTCCATGTGTCTGATACAGCACAGAGCAGCTGTCAGCCCAGGGGATGTCCTGCTGCTCAACCAGCAACTGTGGGGATATCACCCTCTTCAGATGAACTCAGTTCATTAGTATCTAATTGAAATACCAACTCACACCTCCAGCCCAAAATTACCTGCCCCCATGGTGTCACCACCTCTCACCAGGTATGCACTCTACATTTTATTGACTATATCTTTTAAGAGCAAAGCAAGGGAATTTTATGCCAATCAGCTACAAAAGTGTATGTCACTCAAGCCTAATGAAAGTGTACAAAGGTGAGTTAAGAATGGGGACTGCAGGCTATATTTTTTATTCTGGTTCTATATCTCTAAGGTGCTCTACTTGTCCAGACTGTAACAACATGCATTGCTTTATATAAACCATGGAGCAACAGCATACTTTGGATAAGTGTGCACCTCTGTGCATGAGGTAAATATGAAATAAATTTGGGGGCTATTATGCATATAACATTTTAGAAAAATAAATATTTGCAAAGTGAAAATAACAAAATTAGGATGATACCAGTTTGTTGAGATTTTAGGGGGTTTTTTTTAAGAGAAGTAATTTGAAAAGGAATGAAGTTTGCTTTGAGGTAGTGAAATTTTCCTAAATGAACAGAATCAAAGTTATTAGAAGAAAGGAGCTATTCACACTCATAAAAAGGAGATGTGAGAAATTCACACTGTTCATCACATACCCATGGTTTTTTTTCAACCTTCTTCCTCCACTTCTCATAAAGTTCAGATATACTTCAGTTTCAAAGAGAAATAACTGCAGGAGTTTATTCATTAAAAAAGTATTGACCACTGCAATGAAGTGAATTCCTCTCATCACTTTCATTAGACATCTTTTGAAGCACATATTTAAGTATATGCTTTCATTTTCTTAAAATTAATTCCTATTCTGAAAAGAAAATATTGACTGTCAATGCTGTCACCTAAAAGGAAGAATCAGATTCTCATTTTTCTTTACAGTGAAAATAAAGAAAAAAACCCCACAACAACAACAACAACAACAAAAAACCCAACAGATTTTGTTCTTCTAGTTAGCTTTAGAAAGAAATAAGTAGTGATTAATGAAAGTGCAAACACCCAGAGCCTTGACTTAGTCAGGCTGAAGGACCACACGTGCATGTGAATAAATCAATGAGTAGATCTGGAGAAGGATAGAGCAGAAGACCTGAGGTACACCAGTGTTATACAAACTTCCATGCTATTTGTGCACTGATATATTTACTCCTAATGTGGTTCAGGCTGAGGACAAGATGCATAGTTTCTTAATTATTCATGTGTACAGGAAGATTAATGATACACCAGCATTTAAAAATTAATGTAGTCAACAGGAGAGGTAGTGTTGGAGGGGCATATAAATTCCTTTTTAATTGCCTTCCATCACAAGGGTCTGTCCCAAATAAACTAATCCCATCCCTTTCCAGGATCAATTGATTGCTGTTTGTACTAGTATACTAGTATCTTGAACCTTCTCAGAGCAAGATTAATCTATCTACCTATTTATTGCTAGATATATATATATATAGATAGATAGATAGATATAGAGAGAGAGAGAAAGATAGATAGATAGATATGAAAAAGATGTCAAGAGCTTATTGTTAGATATAAAAAACTAACTCAGATTTACAGAAAATGAAATGTCTAACTTCTGACAGTTGATTAAATAGAATAACCTGCCTGTTAAGTTCAGAACAAAATCACCCTTCTGGCTCAGTGCAAAGATTATGTCAGAATACAGGGAAAAAATTGGAAAAGAGGTTATTATTAGAAAATATCTCTCCATCCCACACTTACTCCCCCAAGAAGAAAAATTGTGTGAACATTCAAAATTTATTGAAACATTTTTGAAATTTGCATATTATGCCTGACAAATACAAATGAGTAGGTTTGATACGAATTTAGTCTGGGGCTTTTTTCTGCTTGTTAATATTTAGGTAGGTGCACACAGTGAATTTTTTAGAGTGTAACAGTTACATTGCTGTAGTTAGGAGCACAGTAAATCCAAATCATAAGAAAAACAATAAGAAATACCTTTAACTACCTGTGACTTCCCTCTAGAAAGCCCATGTGATGGACTGATCCATTCCTACATACATGCAGCTTTGGCTTTTCAAGAAAGAGTCTACAGGATGGATGCAGATCTAGATAATGTGAACTTTGAGTTTAACACTGAATGCTCCAAGGAAAAGGGATAAAAATGTATTTATTTTAGTATGGAATAAGAATAACTACTTCTGACTAAAGAAGAATCATCTCTTAGTTTGTCACATTTTCCCAACCAGCCTTTCCATAGAAAATCATTAGCAATTTCACTTGAACTGTATTACTTTATGTTCAGTAAGCAGAGTCACCATAGGAGAGATAATAGTTCTGATTCAAATTTCGGTAATAGAAAAGGTAAGAATGGAATTCTACCTTGGATGATAGCCCTGACATTTCTTTCATTTCTCTTTGCTGTGAGAACTACATAATTTGTTCCAGTCAAAAGGGAAATTTGTTGCATGGAAGTGGAAGAAATATCATTGCTCCTAAACCAGAAGCTTCAGCTCAATTTCATTTGAAAGAGCTTTGGGGCTGTACCAGTGCCCCTGGTAACAACAGAGAAGAAGATAACAGAATTTGATTCTGTTTTGATTCTGCCACGCTAGGCAACCTGCTAAATCTCCTCCAGTCTCACAGCTGCAAAGACTATGGAGAGCTCAGGCACAGGGATATGGTACTGGCTTGAATGGAAAGGTTTTTAGTGGGGTTGGGGTGGAACAGAGACTACAGGGGTGTCTTCTGTGACGAATTTCCTCCATGTCCAAATGAGTCAATGCCAGGCAGCTTCAAGTTGGACCTGACACTGGACAAGGCCAAGCCCATCAGCAATGGTGGCAGCACTTCTGGGATAACATCCTTAATAAGGGGGGGGAAAACCCCAAACACCTTTCACAGCAGCAAGTGGAGAGCGGAGCAAAACTTCCCCAGAGGAAGAAACAACAAAAACTGACTGCAATACCCATTCCCTTTTTTTTTTTTTTTTTTCCTGTATTCTCTCCTTGTCCAGCCAAGGAATGGAGTATTACAATGGCTTCGGTGGGCACCTGGCATCCAGCCAGGGTCAGACTACCAGAGTGAGATAGCAGGGCACAGCCTACTTTCAGAGAGTGCTCCATCAAAGCAGTTTCTTCTTTTTATTACCACTGTTTTGCTAATAAATTATTTTCTCAGCACCCTAACTGATTATGATGATGGACCCGAGAGGATACAACATAGAAAATGTTATTCAGGAAACAGAAAATGAGAAAGAACAAGGGATATTTCTAGCATTTCCTCTTCTTACCATACACTAGATGGGTCACTTTACTTTCAATTAATATGGTAGCAGTGTAATTTTTATTAAAACTAAGTAAATAAGAAGATAGAAGCAGCCAGAATCCTAAAGACTAAAATGATACCAAGGAGCACAATGAAAACTTAAGGAGAAGAAGCCACTAAGGGAAATTTTATTGAGGCAAACACCTTGTTTTTCCTACAAACATATGTTTAGATAACTACTGTTAAGTCAGACAGATTTAGGAAGAGGTGTGTTGTCCGTTCTGGAAAATGACAAGTGACACCTTTCCTTCTTTGCTAACTTTAAACTGATTACCCAAATGGTTGTTGCATTTGCTAGACAGTTGTGCAGCAGTTATCAGTGCACTTACAGATAGTTAGAAAGGAGCAAAATAACCTGGTCAAACACAAGCTCATTTTTCTCACTTGTTTGGGTGTGCGTTTTTTTAGTGACCACCCACAGATACCAAACTGAATGTACTGGCCTTTTCAAATAAGTACTAAGCCAAATTACAAATGCATACAGGAATTAGATTTACAGAGAGGTGTCAAGAATATTAAGTTTCTGCCCATATAGGAAGAAAAAGGAGCTTTAAATTTATATTCAAGCATTGCAAAATAAAAACGACAAACAGAAATCAGAGAAAAGCCTATTAGTATAACATCATAAAAAACATTCTATAGTATTTTTTTCCTTTCTCCCTTCCCACTAAAAGCAGCTCTTCCCACCATGATACGAATATATTTCCATGAAATTGGTACAATCCCTCCTAAGGCAAATTCACAAATATTATTTTTTCCAGACTCTGACCAGCATACATAAGTCTGTTAATATAATTTTTATCTTGCAAAAAACTAAGGAGGTTGTGCTTGATAGGAAGGTATGAGCTCCACAGAAACATCAGCACATGTTCTGTTATGATATGGTTATTTGCAATAACATTCCCATCAGATTGATTTATGCCAGGAAATTGAAGATATTTTTGTCCCATCTTAGGGCACAACCACAGAGGATTTTCAAAATGTCTCTAGGTAACAATCTGAGAAGATCAATGCTGTAGGAAAAAATGCACCACAACAGCTTGCTGTCAGCTCGTAACTAACTCAGAACTTCTGTGCAAACCTTTTGGTTCAATAAATACATGGAATATAAGAAGCTGATATTTATGAGAAAAAGCAAGAGTCTCATCTTCAATTTTCACTCCTATTGCTCTTTAAAACTAACAGCAGAACTAATATATTCAGCTCAGATGCTACCTAGCAGGGCACTAGGAATCCATGAGGATGGAACAATAGTATATTGAGTGCTCCTTTTGCTCTTTGTCACAGCTCACAGGAATCAAGAGCTGACTGGGAGATGAGGACAGGCACCATGATGAGAGTCTCTGTCTGGACAGCTTGGAAATGAAGGGATATCTGACATAGGATCACACAAGAGTCTTCAAACACAGAGAAACCTACTATGAGAAACCAAATCTTGTTAGTGTTTGATTACACCATTAAAGAAAGGGGTAGTATTTGAACTGAGGTTAAGCATTATGGAAGTATTTTTAAAGAAGAGATAAAGAACTAAGAGAATAGATTGCACAGATGGATTGCAGAATCTCTATCTTTGCAGGGTTTGTCTTTGCTTTTTTTTTTTTTTTTGGTGTTTTGTTTCTTAAATAAAGGGTAGTTTCTCAGAAAAATACAAAGCTGGTCCTTATTTGGGCACGTGTTCAAATATACAATATTATAAACTTCTTCGTCTGATTTTCAAATGTTCACTTTAATCTATAAATCTACATATGCAGTTACTTTGTTAATGTTGAATATTTGAAATACAGAGTAACAGCAAGAGAGCAAGCTCATAGCAAGAGTTAGCAGTGCTTCATTAAATTTATAGAACTAAACGTTCTAACTAAAAAAAGTACTGTTTGCCACTGTTTAATGGTATTAATTATTCCTCTGGACACACATGGTATTTTGCAACTCTATGAAATTGTGTTAATCTCTTTGGAAAAGGCCCCAATATGAAGGTCTGTTTCCTTCTTTCTGACAGAATGTAAAAGAAACAGAATAACTGCATTCAAATTAATACAGAGATAGAAGATAAATGCAATCTAACTTTGGTTTTGCCCATCCCTAGCAAAGTTTTTTACTTTGTATGTAACCAGAGGTGATCTCACCTTAAAAGGGATTGTCAGATTTCCTCAGGCACAGAAATATCTAAGAGTGAAGTACATCACCAGAATTGCAGGCAATGGAGGATTCACAGCTCAGGAAAAACTAGGAAATACTATTCTTGGAGGTGCCAAGAGTTTCTGAGCAGAGAACACACTTCAAACAAGAGCTGAACCTCATCTGCTAGCAACAGACAGACCTGGAAAGATTTTTTTTCTTGGCAAGCAGCCAGAAGAATTTCTTAAGCCATTTGTTTCTACATTCTTAGCTGTGGAATACAGTTTTTTCTGGATTTTTAAAATACTTTTTGCAAAGATGCAAAACAAGCAAACTGAAGTAATTTATGTAGCATTTTTTCTGGACCTCAGAATTATGATAGATGGAAATAACTCACCCATTGTGCTCCTAGTCTGCATGAGACTTTTGTCTAGCTGTCTCTGTCAGAATCTGACTACACTGCCTTATGCTGTATTTTTTCTAAACTGGTTTGCTATATATTTTTCCCTAAAGTGTTCTGGCCCCATTATCAGCACTAGGAAACACCTATAACTTGTGCTGACTTTACTAGGATCAGTGGATATTTTGTACCTACAGAAATCATCCAGCTTCAAATTCAAATAAAGGATAACAAGTGAATTATTGTCTCTGCAGATTCATTGATTAAATATCCCTATAATAAGCTAACTCAGGGAAAAAGGAAAAGCTCTGACATTGGTGAGTGTGGTGTGTTTTCCTCTTTATGAGATATGGCTTCACTTCAATAGCAAATTAGATAAATTTAGAATTTTCTGTTTTCTTGTCAATGCCCTTTAAATCCTGCTGAGCAAAAGCAGCTCTCTGCTTGAATATTTTTAATGGATTTAAGATATCTCAGGCAGACAGTTCTGTTTCACAGGGAGTTTCAGACTGCATCTTTCCAAACAGAAACCAAGACCATGCTGTGAGACAGAAGAAATAAAAAAGTTAGAGTCAGCATGCTCTTTCTTTTGGTAATTCAATTATTTTTTTTTTTTAATCCTGTCATCTTGTTGGGTAGAAGCTGCAGTAAGTGAAATTAGTTTAATACATCACTCTTTTAAATGTTATTGTTTCTTATTCAGATTTAATGCTTATTGTTTAGCTGTGGAATAAACTCATACTTGCTGAAAATCATTCAGCAGATTTGCCATGGAGATGGCAATGAAAGTACTTCAGTGATGTTTAAGGTGCTTTTTTTCAAATTCTTTTTTTTACCAAAATCTCTGCAAGGTGAAACCAAGCGTCAGTATAACATTAAAAAGGAAAACTGTGAATAAACTGAATGCAATGGGAAAAGAAAAAGAATATTTCTAATTCCTGTGTAAAAATTCTGCATATGGAGTTAGACTCTACTAGGATAGGTATCTATCTTTCTGTATTAAAAGAGTAAAAATTACTTTTAACTAATAGAAATACATTTAGAAGCAGTCAAAACTCCATTCCTAACCCTTTTTAAGAACACAGCATAAAATGAAAGAGCAAACTATTTTTACTTTGAAAAATTGCTCCTCCATGGTTTTGTCATTTTAATACTTTCATCTTACATAGAGAGCAAAAAAAAAGGTAAACCTACTCTCACTTTTTGTTAGCCTCCTCAGGAGCCAGAACCATGGAAGAAGCTTTTATCATGGTAGTTTAACCCAATTTGCACACACAATTCTAAAGTTTGTGGTCTTAGCTTTCCCTGTTTTTAAATTAATAGTGTCTTAGCTGATACCACCATGAATACTTGACACAGTAAGTTGTGAGAAGTGGAAAATAAAAGTCAGAGAAGAACTGAGTATTTTGTCACTAAAAAAGGTCATGAAATACTGTCAAAGTCTTCACTCTGAGTTGGAACCTGTTCATTGCTTCATATCTGCCTTTGAACTCATGAGGCAAATTTATCAAACAAAGGAAAATTAGTTTTAAAACTTGTGACCACAAAAAAAAGCAGTAAGTGGCAAGTATTTCAGAGTGGCCCTTTTCTTACAACTTTATTTTAAAATTTATTCAAGTTGGGGGTTTATTTGTTGTTTGGCAGACTTTTTAATTTTTTTTAACACAGTAGTTTACTCCTTTCTGTTTGTAAAAGCTGTTTGTTATAATCATCAATTGTTACTGAGATAGGAACTAGGGGAAAACTGTGCATCCAGTTCTTAATCAAAATACACGTGTTCATATTTAACTGTTTGGTGATGGGTTTTTATATTTATTTATTTTTACCTCAGACTAAAAAGTAGATAAATCCAGCTTCATACCTGTAAATTTAAACAGCAATATCATACCACAAGGATGCCAGAAGACATTCGAGTCCTGGTGGGATACCTCAGCTGCTAGGGCATTTACAATTATATAAACTAAAATACAGTGATAGCAATCTGAATTTAGGACTTACAAGTTTGCACATAGCATTTTGATTCACTATCACCTATGTCAGCTGCAAGATCAAATTTCCAGCAGGAATGAAAAAACAAACAAGAAAAACTCTATGTTGAGCAAAAGCTAAGAAGAAAAAAATCTAATAAAGTGACATATAGTGTGAGAAAATTGGGCTGGAGATGATAAATGAAGTTTATATCCAAAAAAACATTATATTTCCAAACTAGGACAAGTTAGGAAGGGAAAAAAAGCCTTCTTGCTTAAAATTGTACTACTAGGCTTAGTTTCTACTAACCTATTAGATATACTTTGAGTAGAGACTGAAATATTATAAAAAATTACTGTTCTGCCAGCGTAACTGAGATTTCAAGAACTAATATCATCCTGATTAACATATTGCATGGAAGTATTTCAATTCCTACAGAAGGGGATTCAAGCTGCAATGGGGCTAAAATACAAATTTCCTTGGCTATAATGTAAAAAAAAAAATTATAAGCAACTAAAAATGAAATTAATAAACTCCATAGAGAAAACTGAAGACTGAAACTGTGCACATATTACACCAGCCAAGAATAGGACAGCTCTAAGCTCTGTTTTTCACTAATGAGATATTTATCTTCAGTAAAGTGGGAAAATGTTGATACTTCTCCATTTTTGTCACTGCAGTTTCCACAGCCATTTATGAAGGAAAATAGAGAATCATAAGCACACATACCTTTAAAAATAGACAGTTTCATATTTTTTTTTAAAAAAAAAAGCATTTCTTAAAATCTACTAGCATCTATTTCTCACTGTGGAACGATAAAAATTCTACTTAACCAGTTTCTGCTATGAAGCAGTCTTTAAGGAAAAGCTTTACAAAAATGCTCTCAATAGAAGGTTTATCTATGGAGATATATTACTAAATTTTCAAGTCCTTAAAAGCTTTTGCAGGCACAATCACTGAATGAGGTATTATATTGCACTAGAAAAATGTCTGAACCGAGTACTTAGAAAGAATTTCTGAGTGAAAAAAAGAAAAAAAATCAGCCAAAACAAATTCTTTGTGTAAACATGTGTACACAACTCCTCTATTCTTTCTAGTCATCTGTGCTACAGTTTCAGCCAAATGTTCTATATTTCTCTGCAAGCAGTTGACAATATATCATAATTTAACTCTTTTTTCCTACCAGTGCAAATCCCATAGAAATGTACATTTATCAGGTGAAATTGTAGCACATACAAGTGTAAAAAAAGTTTGCACATAGGTAAGTAACATATTGTTCAAAATATATACGTATATTGCACTTTGGGTTTTATAAACTAATAAACCACTTGCAGACCTCTACATGGCTATCATTCTACTTTTCTGCGTGGTTGTACTTGCCACAGAGACCATACAGAAGGAAAAAAACTATTCAATTTTGCAGCACAGGTGTGAAGAGGAAAGAATCTGAACATAATATAGACTTTTGAAAGGTCAGACTTGTAGGTGTTACAGCCCTTAGAAGAATATCTGTCACTATCCTCAAAAATAGAAATGCTGGTGTACAGAGCTGGGTTATAGAGAAACAGACCAGAAAGAAGACTGATGCAAGTTGGACAATAGAAATGACCAGGTTGAAAAGGAGAAGAGAAAGGCAGCTAGAACTGTTGAAAGAAGAATGAAGAAGACAAAAAATGAGGGGTAAAACGTGTAAGAAACACTGAAGGCACTCAAGACTGCATGGGCTGCCTGACTGCTACAAGCCCTCAATCCTGAGCTGCCATCATCTGGAAAGAGTGCTACAAACATGTAACAACTCAATAGCCTATACTCTAGAAACAGACTATTTTTATAGTGTAAAGTTTCATGGTCTGAAGACCATGAAAGGTTGGACTGATGCAGGATTATCTGCAGATACAGCAGTACAAGCTGGTGGTTGAGTAACTGAAACTCAAGCAAATTGGAACAGTTTAAGGAATTAACAGCATGTCACTTAAATATGTGAGTTTCCAAGTTCCTGTATTATTATTTCATACAGAAGGTCACAAATATTGTCTATTTATTAGTTTAAATTAAAAAAAAACTCTTATAAGTTTAGTATTTGAAACAGTAGTTATTAAGTTGAATTGTGAGTTAATCTTAGCAGTTGATCTTCCTTGATTGGACTGTCAGAATGTCTATCAGATCCATTAGTTAAGAGATGTGCTGGTTTATTCCAGGATGACAGGAGGACAAATTGGTCAATCAAGAATGCTATGAAGCAAATCTTGCTTCTTCCAAATCATCATTCATCAGCTTCATGGGAAAAGCTAAAAGATGTATAGGCAAACTAGAACCCAAGATTACTTAGAAACGTCTGCAATGTTGCTGTTTGGGGTACTGGTTATCATCCACTCTCATGAGCTATTGACTTCCCTAATCTCACTTTCTGCAGTGTCTTGGCTATTGTCACTAGAATCTTAATTATTCTAACTTGGTATCTGTGCCTGGTGAGTCTGTTGCAGACAATCAGAGAAGTACCAAGGTCTGGCCACATGCTCCAGACCTATGTGACCACAGCAATTTTAAAATGTGCCAACACTCAGTTTTGATCATCGTGATTTCATCCCTAAAAACATTCTCTATTTTGATTTATGAGACTTAGCTCTGAGACTTCTTAGGATAGCAGGTTTTTGCACATCACCACAAAACAAAACTCGTTCACTGACACAATGTGCAGCTGATAAGGGTTAATTAAACGTTTCTATCTCAAGACAAAAATTTGAGACCTAACCACTGAATGAGGTTTTATATTTTCTTCCCCTGTAACTCATTATCTCTAAGAGTATTGCAAACATTCTTTTTACCTTTAATGACTGATTTACAATAAACAGTGACAGCTGGTGTCACTGAAATAAGTGATCTAGTAAAATTAGTTGCACCTGTGCCCAAATGTTTGCTTGTAACTAACAGACATTGTCCCAGGGCAAGGGATGAAAGATGAAAAACTGAAAGGAGTATATAAAAAGAAAAATACAAAGAAATTCTTTTTGGGAAAGCAAAGAAATATATAAAAAATGTAGTTCTTCTGTACCAGCATTCTCTCCACAGAATCACTGGGGTGGGTTTTTTTTCCCTTTCCAGTCTGAAAGCAAGTTAATGACACCAGTTAAAATTTCTTTAGTGCTGCTATCAGCCACTAAAGATGAGGTTAACACTTTTGCTGGGAATACTCTTCAATATTTGCTCATTCTGAATATGTTATATTATTCTAGTGTTAAGAGCACAAGCAATCTTTTATCCAAGATTCCTCAGTGCAGATTAGATTATTATTATTTAGATGTTCAAATACAAATTTTGACTTTGGTTGGACTGTCAAGATGCTTTTCCAGAAAACATATAAATATGATATATATATATAACATATTGTTTTGTTTTCTAAACATACCTGGTTTTTGGTCCATCTTATAAGAAACTTAAGGTTCGAATACTTAACTTAAAAACAAATAAACAAAAATCCCACCAGAAGTATCCATATGATTTCAAAGACAGAAACACTTAAACAAAATACACATATAGGTTCTCAAGGTTAAGAAACAGGAATAAGTTGCTTGGGCAGTAAGCCCAAGATCTCCCCAGATGTTCTTGGTGTGTTGGCCAGGAACTATGACCTGTCACTACAAAAACAGCAGAGAGACCATGACTGAGCTGCTGACTTCAAGTGATGCCTGGAGAGGCTACCTGGAATAGAGGCTAGACAGTGTTAAAGAAATTAAGTAAGTATTTATTAAAAGGATTTCAAAGGATGCACCTTGGGCAGTACAAGAACCCAGTTGTGGCTACACCCAAGATGGACCCAAGATGGATGGCATGTCAGGAGTTTTCACACTTTTATAAGTTTTGGTCCATTTACATATTGGGTTTAATTGTTCAATTACAGCTTCAGGTCATGAAGTCCCATCCTCTTGGATTGCTTAGCCATTGTTTAAACTTTTTGGGCCCAAAGCTGCAACGGTGTCCTTGGTTGCCAGACTGGAAAAGGATTGTTTTATCTAACTAAACTGTCAAGAGAACTTGCTAACACTTTATATGAAGCTCAGAGCTACACACTAAGGAAGTACAGAATCTGAAAAATATGAAAGCTAAAACTTAAGACATCATTTGGCACCTTTATCACATACACTTCTTTCTATATGTGCTGGATAGGCTTGGGAAACAACCACAAAAACAACTAGATATTTCACCTACCATAATCTAGTCATGTGATTCAAAACCCATCCCTATAAATTAAAAAAAAAAAGGAAAAATCACTGTAGATTAAAACACATATATCTCTGACAACTTTCTTTCCACACCTATATTTTTCCAAACCCATCTGTCTTGAAATATACCCTGAGAAACAGCAAGTCAGCTGGAGAAACTACATAAAATCGAAGAAAAACTCGACAGCTTCTTGGTTGTTTCTTGAAGTCAAAGGACATCAAAAGGAAAAGGAATAATTGAAGAGCAGCATTTTTGCTTCCTCAGCATGGTGTCCATCCTGATACTCAGGAAAAAAAAACCAACAGCATCTACTACAGCCGGTGAAGATACAAGAGACATGAAATGCAGATTAGCAATAAGGCAATGGCTTCACTGAAACATAGCATATTTTTATGTTTTCTAAAACATCATCTTGGATATCAGCTGTATCTCAGATTAGGCAGAAAGCAGGAGAACTTGCTTGCTTCATTTTCCAGCTGTCATCATAGAATTACAGCAAATGCAACAGCCAAGAAACAGCCAGCCCACAGCAGAGGGTTTTATTTTTGGGGTGCAATTCTTGCTGATAGGTGTGACTTCACTGAGATAATAAAGAAATTACAAATTTTTTTAATATTAGTAGTTAGCTTCCCTCTCTCTCTAAGTTCCTTTACAAGTGGCCATTATAGGTTATCAATTTTCTTCATCATCAGTAGGTGACAATCAGAGTTGGGAGATCTTGGTCGTTTAGAAGCAAAGTTAACACACACACAAGAACCTCAAGCACAGAAAGGTGGCAGCACAAAAACAACATCTGGTAGCTTGTAATAGATCACAGTGTGTTTGGATTAAAGCCTGGAACTAACCCTAAATAGAATAAAATTTCCTACCAGAAGCAATTTCACTTGAAAATATCATCAATGTTACATTATAACCTGTGATGTCCTTGTCTTTATAGTTTACATCTGTGATTAGAATTATTTGGATTTCAATGAGTTTTTCTACTAGCAAATTAGAAAGGGCCTGTGTTTGAGCATACAGAAAAGGGCCATCCAATTTCCAAAAACTGATGAGCAATATTGCACACTTCTGGTTCTCTGTGTTCATGGTCAGGATTAAACAACAGGGAAATAGTGTGAGAGAGGTAATCTATTTTTACAGTACATTCTGGTTTTATCTTTTTTCCTCTAGAGAAACAATTGTAAAGTTAAAGACTGGTATCTCAGAAAATTAGCTTTTCTCCAGATTATTCATCTTCTTGCCAAGTACCCTTTTCTGTGCTCTCCCAAGTACAAAAACTTGATCTGCAGAGACACACTAGCTCTGTGTAATTGGAAGGATTTCACAAGAAAATTGTGTATATCCTGGATATAAAGTCTTAGAAGATGTGAAAGATGAATCAGAGGTAAAAGCAAAATTCCAAAATCTTGAGTAGAGCAGACTCTCCCTTCACTGCATCTACCTGAGTCTTCAAAATGATGCTTGTCCATTTGACTTCTCTATGTCCTGCAAGGTCTAATTAGATAATTTCCTCTCATGTACAGAATGTATTTTTATAAAAATATATAAACATCCATACATCTTTGCATGGTACAGTGAATAAATCTACCCAGTAACATCCCAGAAACACACACTTTGCTTAATGCTGCCAGTTTCATGTGACTTTCTAATATTTACATTTGTATTTACTAAACTGTGGTTTGTATCTATTGGCTTCTTTTTCTCTCGCTCCTTTCACCAGTGAGCTTGCCATTACAACATGAAATCAAGTTAAAAAGGAAAATACTTCAGTCTTCTCAATCTTTTTCCAGCTTTCACTCAAAGAGAACTCTGCTTGCCTTCAATCTTTTGGGAACTGGCTAAACTATAGATAAGCAGATCCTCACCTGGGAACACCACTGAAATGAGAAAGCTGGTATTCCTTCAACATATTCTCCTTTAGCAGAATAAACCAAGACTATTAGTTTTGCATATTTAGTTTATAGAACATCCACTGATCCCATGCACTGTTATTATTAAAAAGTTGTTTTCATATTTTAAAATTATGAAGCAAATATTGTGCTTTTGAGCCTAATTGATATTTTCATCTGAAAGAAATGTCAGCCAAAATTGATGGCTAACTAAGAACAATGAACTCTAAAAATTCAATTTTCAGGGTATTTCAGGAGTGGTTCAGGTATGAAATTTAGGTGGATGAACATTAGCAGACAGAACAGTGTGAGCAATCCAGTCTTTTGTAAACTTAGCAAGAGAAACTAGTTAACAGGTCCATGCCAACTTACACAATTTGTACTGTACTCTAGACACTCATTCTCTTCCTACCACGAATTTTCTTAGTTATCTTACTCAAGTACAATTATCAAATGTTTACAAAATCGAAAGATATGCTGTACTTGAAATTCACCATGATGAATGCAAAAGAAGACATGATCTGTGGAGCATTGTTCAATCTTAATTATATAACTTTATAATGCATATCTTTGGCTAGATAAATCTGTTGGAATGAAGACTCTCCCTGTGTATTCTAAATAAATATAGACTACTACATAATTTCTCAAAAGAAAACTTTTAGTCATACAGGTAATTACTATGGAATTTTCAAAAAGGATCATTTGTTGTCCAGCAAAAAAATGTAAAACTGAAAATGACTGGTTACAGTTTCACCTACTGAAAAAAAAATAGTATAATATGTATGGCATTCTTTAATACCTTCCTATTCTTAAGATTCCTATTCATTATTAAAATGATGTATGTGATTTAGTCCTCAAATGGTGTGTATGCATTTACAGTAATAAATAACAAGTTAGCATTCAGTCTGCAGATTTAGACCTGAGAGGAAGTCAGTTTAAAACTTATTTGGTTACAATTATTCCCAAGAGGTTTGCAGTCGATATGTGATTCCTTTTTTGAAACCACCATACAAGGCTTGGAGAAACTGGAATCTGATCAATGCTTCAGATGTATCTTAACATCTTCTTTGAGCTATGGATATGTCCAGCATTTGTATTTCCTTTAGTATAGCTTAATAACAGATAGAAATATGAACCAGGTTATTTCCTGAGGTTTTTCATCTCTTTTTTCTCTAACTCTCAGTCATACTGATGTTAAAAACACAGGCCTGAAATTGTTCCAATATCTTTTAACCTTTCTTTGGAAGATCATCATGGCAAGATCACCAAAGAATCTATTCTATTTTATGCTCTGATTCAGATGTCTTTTCTTCTCAGCAGACTTTACCCTTGTAATGTGGACAATTTATTAATTATAAAAACTGTGTGGCAGGGATCACAGTGGAAAGTAATCTGGGCTATTTAAAAGTTCTGTTGAGTCCTCCACACTTCTAAAAAGAGAATGAAGGGAAAAATGAGAAAAATGTGGTTTTTTTCTTATTCTTTATCTTATTCCTTTCCTTTTTTTTTTTTTCTTTTGTTTGTTTGTTTTGTTTTTTCTTACTTTGATTCTGCAGCCAAAGCCTTCGACAATTATTTTGACCAAAACCATTCCATGACATCCCAGAAGGCAACACATGCTGCAGAAGATCTTTTGCCTTTTACAAGGACATGACACAATCAAAAGTTCAATAACTTGTTGGGGATTTAACAGAAACCAGAGATTGCTGAAACAACTGAGCTATCAATAACAGGCACAGCAAGATTAGAGAATTTCTGAAGCCAAAGAACTTGTGTTTCTCTGGGCTCTGATTTAGCCTATAGCTAAACCATGGTTGTCACAGCTGGGCAGCAAAATGACAAGACCATCATTAACTACAGCCTTCTGCATATCTTGCAAAAAGAAGAAAAGTTCTGTTTGTATCAAATACTGCAGAGTAAAGTCGGTGTTGCATAGGCTTAGTCATAGAGAAGAAATGTCCTATTTCAGGCCAACTCTCATAACAGCAGAACTACACAGACCCCAAAGAAACAATGCAAAACATCACACAGAGTGTCATAGAACTGTAGCATAGCACCAGGATAGTTGCAACCACCAAAAGGAACTACTTTACTCTGTCCCTTAAGGTAGAAGAAAATTCAGTGATAATTTGTACAAGAGAAAACTAATGTACTTCTTGTTCATCATTTGAAGCATTCAACATGGGTAAATCGATCCAAAACTTTTCCCAGGAGTGTTCTTGTGCTGGTAATAGCTAGTAATAAAATGTGCATTGCTACATTTTAGTCCAGTCAGAATTAATAATTCCAGAGGAACAGGGGAGCAGGTCTTTCCATAATAGTATTGCAGTGTGAAAAAGTGGCTCCCTCTCCTCTCTGTACTTTTCACCAGCACTGCATCTGTGTTTTCCATGCAAGTATCTCATAACCCTTGCAACTTTCAGCTGTCAAGTCAGTTAATTAGCAAGTTAAAGCCTGCACTTTGGACGTGTCTCCCATATTCCTAAGAAGTATGTTTAAAAGATACTTGTCTTGAAGACAGAAGTAGAGCACAAGAAAGAATATAAATCAAACATGTTAAAAATCTGAACAAGGACAAGCTCCTTAAATCTATGTCATTGTGGAACCTGGAGGAAGATAAGGGATTTTTTTTCTCCTCAAAGAAATTTTCATTTAATCAGTCCTGATTTATTTCCTACCTTTCCAAACATCACAGTATACAGTCACTTCATCTAATTCATACTGCAGATAATCCCTAAGCCTCACTTCCAATCCCCCAAAGCTCCTCTCCTTTATCTGTCTTCTCAACTATTTCTTGTAGGTGTGTCAGTGCACACATACATCACAGAAAAAAACAGATTTGAAGTCACAGAAGAAAACGGTTCCATTTCTTATGGCCTGGTATAATGTTTCTTACACACATTTCTTAGATGCTTACGTTGGTCTTTATTTAAACATTTTATACAAAAAAATTATAATAGCACTACAGTAAATAGTAACATGAATATATTTTTTGTTCTACTTTTATTTAAAAAAAGTAAATTCCCCAATTATTCAATTTTAGCTACCTTATGCAATTCCTGAGGACAAAGTAGCAATTGCTGAGGCCTGACATGATTCTTAATTCTGAACTCTTTATTCAATATTGTTGCACAATTCTTAATTCATAAAGGGCTTCTGGCTAATTGCTGCAAATAAAGACTACCTTGTTTCTATATACTGTAGTCATCTGTTTTGCCTTTTGGTACAGTTAAGGATGCTTCCTGAATAATAAGTTGTAGCTTCTCAGAGACATTTGCATTGACACTGAAAGAGGTACTGAGTGTTAGGGATTTAAAAAAAAAATGGAAATGTAATTATGGGTCAAATTAATCTAGATTTTGTTAATGAATTAAAACTACATGTGCCAAAAGTTATCACATTAATCTGTAAATAAGGAACAAATTTGCTCATATGGAAAATAAAAATAAATTATGCCAACTCCATTAAGACTATCTCTAATCCACACTTGTATATGTGCATGACTTTTGTGTAGCATCTGTTAAAAGTGTGAGAGTTTTCAGAAAATTAGACCCCTTTCATATTAATTGATGAGATATAGTCTAGAAAATGCTACAGTCCTTGCTTAAGTAAACAGATCTTTAATTAAAAACCTATTTTATTTTTTTTTCCTAGTATAAGCAGATTTTTCAAATCATTTAGGATTGAGATTTTTTTAATTGGGCAATGGACACATTGCAATTCTTGCACTTCAACAGCAGAAGCACTTTCCTGCAGGATTCTTCTATATCACAGAGAACAAAACCAATATCAAATCAGCATTGCTATAAAGAATAAACCTTAAAGAAATGCTTTTTTTAGAAAATATGTGAGGAATTAGACTTAGTGCATTCATTTAAAAATACAATACCTATGCCATAATAATAAAAAGCTTCTTGTTTTTTATCCAGGAAGTTCTGATATTTTTTGGTACTGCTTCTAAATATATCATATATGTCTGAAAAAAGCAGTACTACTAAGAGATCACACATTCACTAGCATTGCAGATGAGGAAAAAGTCTGAATTAATGCTGAATTGAAAAATATTACTTTGATTTTCATTCCTTAAATATTGAATCCAGAAGTTCTGAGAACAAAACCAGTTTCTTAGATGTCTTTTTTTGTTTTGTCCGGGATAGAGTTAATATTCTTTGTAGTAGCTGGTACTGTGTTTTGGATTTAGGGTGAGAACAATGTCAAAATCACACTGATGCTTTAGTTACTGCTAAGTCCAAGAGATTTCAGCTCCTCAGCCAACCCCACCCCATTGCAGAGGAGGCTGGGTGTTCCCAAGAGGTTGGAAGGGCACACAGCTGGGACAGCTGACCCTCACTGGCCACAGGAAAATTCCATACCCTGTGTCACTGTGCTGAACAATAAAACTGGGAGGAGTTGGCCAAGGGATGTTTGCCTAGTGCTTGGGGGTGTGCTGGGGATTGGTCAGCAGATAGTGAGCAATTGCATTGTGCATCACTTGCTTTGAATACTCTTTTATTACTACTATTATTATTATTATTACTATTTTCTCTTTCTTTTCCGTCCTTTTAAACTGTCTTTATCTCAGCCCACAGATGTTTACCTTTTTTTTCCAAGTCTTTCACCCATCCCACTGGGGAGTGGGTGGCTGTGTGGTGTTCAGTTGCCTGCCAGATACCTTACCTGAAACAACACCTTTTCTCCTTTCAGGTGCATTTAACATCTTTTATCTGATTTACTATTCCTTATGGAAGAACTTCAACAATTAATTTATTTTTTTTAATTTTGCAGGGCCTTGTTGATATCAGTATTGGTAAAAGTTTCCTGTGGATAAAAACGCTTCTTGAAAATCTTCTATTGCATCACTCTGGAAGAGGTTTACTTATCACAGAGGACACTTTCACATTAATCAGAACCCAACGAGTCATCAAGCTGAAGAACTTTAAGAAAGTTCTCTTTTGTAGGTTTCCTTCAGCATCTAAATTGTAGATACCTCTAACTAACAAGTTAACATCATGTTATGAATTATACATACAATAAATATCTTAATATATCGATGCCTTCCTGACCAGAGGTCAATCAGAACCTAAATTGAGTACAGTTGCTGCCTTTCTTAGCATAGTTTGTCTATCTTCTTAAGTTTATTTTTAATTTGTGACATAATTCTGTCTATACAGATTTAATCTTTTGGAAAAAAGAAGCACTGATTTCTGAATGAATCTGTGTTAAAGCATATTTACAGAGAAAAAATTATAAGAAAAACTTGGCATATTCAGAGTTTCTTCTACTCTTTAAATATCAAAGGCATTTTGTTTAACATATAAATCTGAAATTATTCAACATGTTGTTATTAGTTTTTATATTTCAGCAATTATTTGTGATACAGCAGGTAGTATTTCTCTTCTAGTGATTCCCTACAGGAGATTTTAGAGGAATATTTTATTCAGCTGAAAGCTTTGATAATATTTCTCCTTTGTAACTGAATGAATGGACAAATCCACATGAGCAAACATACATTTAAAATTTAATTGCACAACTATTCACAGCAGAAGTTAGCTTTGAAATCTGATTCCTAACCTTAACTCAGAGAGAATTTTAAGTACAAGGAATAAATAGTGTGTTTCACCTCTCAAAACACTTTTACCAATAGAAACTCCTCATTGCTTAACCAATTCTCACAGCAGATATTTCATGGACAAATTTAACTTTGAAGACAAGTGACTGTGGAGCATATCTCAGCAGTTAGATGTCAGGTACGACACAAAGTGTCATCAGAAAATAACTCTTTTGGATGCTGAGTTTGGCTCAGTTGGTTAGAGCATGGTGCTGAAAACACCAAGGTCCTTGGTTCAACCCTGGATAGGTCCTTCACTCTTAATTGCATTACCTCCATTATCCTCCCAACTCAGAATGTCCTGTGGTCTGGAAATACTGCCTTTCCAAGCAAAAGGAAGGTTGGTCCTGGGAGAATTCAATCTTTCATTCTAGAATAAAGTCGTGGGGGAAGTCACAGACATTATTCCCATGTTTTTTATATACATATTACCTATCATTTCAGATCTTGTGCCATGGGTTTCAAAGCATGTCACTTCAGTCTGCCAGAGCTCCCCAGGCTATGTTAACTGTCTTTTATGGTGAAGAGAATGCACAAAAGCAAATTTTCACAGAAGAGCCCTGTGACTTCCATGTCTTTCATCTGTACCTCTGTTTTTTGCTTAGGATTGAGGTGTTACCACACTGCCTGTAGGTAGAGTTCAATACACATTTTATGACCACTGCTTCCCACTCTGAAATTCCTTACCTTCCCCACTCCCTTTGGCCCAACTAAATTGCTGGAAACTTAGGTCTGCATTAATTCAACCTCCAGCCCAGGCTCCCAGGAATGCTCTGCAGTCCATCCTAAGCCAGTTCTTGACCTGTTTCTATGAAAGCTGATGAATGATTCAACACCAGATTTTATAGTACTCTGGAATCAGCACAAACTCACTTGTCCCTTTGGCAACAAACGTCACATATTCATCTCAGGCAGAAGTTCAGACTAGATATATTTATTGTACAGGTTGATAGAAAGCAGAAAGCATCAGAGAAGATACTTTACATTGGAAGAATACTCTCTACTCAATACTGCAGAGAGAAAAAAATTGCATTACCTTTTAAGCAAAGCTGCAAGGGTTCAGTGGCTGGTCAGTGAGGTATCTGAGGTGACATGTGCCAATATAGGAGCTGAATAGCTGAGTGCACAGCAGCATCACACTGGTGGGACAAGGAAACTGAGGCTTGGGAAGCTGGCAGGGAAAGAACAGAGTCCAGACAGGAGCTCAGGGGTTCCATTTTGAAGATGGCTCTGGTGGCACGTTTTGAGCCCTGTGAATCAGCATCTACAGATGAAATGCTCACCGGAACATTTCAAGCCAGCTGTGGTAATGGGATTTTCGTGGAGTCATTAATCACCATTATCACACAGCCCTGCAGCAGTCCTGTGGACCAAACCAAGACTGTGATAGTGCCCCGAGGAAAAACAGCACTTATCTCCACAAGTTTTCAGTTAGAGTAGATAATTCTGATTATGGATACAGGAAACAGACACAGAATGCAAGACCAGATTAATAAGTTTCACAGGCATTGCCAGAGACTTTGTCAGGAAGGGTACAGACTAGCATAAGGCAAGAGCCATGAAAACTCTTGAAATCAAGATGAGGTGTCAAAGAGACGAGTGGTGAGGGAGGGATGCACAACACAGGACCCAAAAATCCATCAGAAACTCCAAACCTGAGTATCCCTGCAGGGATATGATTTCAACAAAGCAAAGTGGGATGAGGGAAAAGCTTTCTCCTTTCTAAACTGACACTTTATAAAGCAATGTTCTGCAAGAGAAAACAATTAGGCTCTTAAATGAAAATTTTATTATTTCTAACTGTTGTCATTACTCTGTTGTTTCCCTAAAGATACTTTTATATCTTACAGCTATAGAAATAAACCATTTTTACATTACATCAATGCATATTTTACCTGGATTTATTGCAAGCACATCACTAGGAGAAAAGGATACAATTTTTTCATGAATGCCTATCAAATGTAAGCAGATACTTATCTGATAGATCTGGTAAGGACTAATTATTTGAGGGGAGGCTGTTTGACTAAAATGATCAAATATTCTTCCACAGACATGGCAATGGAACAGGGCAAAAAGTTTTGAACTGAATAATTTGGTCTCTAAGATATTATTAAAAGCTTAGTAATTCCTCAGTTTAATTGTGTAAGAAAATTGTGAGTTGGATACTGCATTAAACTGCCAGTCTCCAATTTAGAGAGGTGTTGAATCAGATCCTGGTTTGGCACAGACAGATTACATAAACAAGAAAATAATCTCTCATTACTGTGCTTGATTAGCTATTGTTGTTCATACATCTTAAGATCTTTCTCCTGTCTTTCATGCAGAGGTCAGAGTTACTAAGCCTGAGGCAGAGCTAATGGAGAACAGAACTTTTCAGAAAACAGCAAGAAAATTACTTACAGAATTATCTAAATCATGCTTTCGTGAACAAAGAGAAACTGATTAAATCAAAAGCAACTTCTAATATAGATCTATGATATTTTCAGAAATAACAAATGCAATTTGGAACATATCTTGAGGAAGTTTCTAGGAATAAATCAGTGTCCACTTAGACCAACTACGATTTTGGCACTCCAGTATGCAAGTGAACTGTATGCAGTAAGAGCTGCAAATGAAAATATGGTCCCTCAATCTTGCCTATATTCTCCCTAGAAGGGAAAACTTCTACTCTCCATTTCAGCTCTAGCATTACTTGTATTAATACAAGCCTTGGGTTTGGATTTTTTACCAATTCCAAATTGTCAATGCAGACAGATACATGTAAATAAGGAGAATTATTAGACTTTTCTCATTAACTCTCCACTCAGCATTTTAAAAAATTGTGAAGAGATAAACCCCTCCCAGTTCCCAGCAATAGCTGGGCTTCAAGACTGGGGATCACAAATATCAGCTACTAGAAACAAAATACTGTGACACCATAGACCAGGACTTTAATAGTGAGAAAACAACTTTTGTGTAGGTTTCAACAAGAAAGTTTAGGCTGGAGTTCAGAGTATGTAGTATACTGTAGCTGGCTTCAGAGTAATATTTAGCCTGTTAAATGCAATGCCTTGCATGGAAGAAATCTATCAGAGTGCAATACTTTCAGAGATTAAAAAAAGCAAGCACACAAAAACTAAATAACAGGATATTAGTGACAGAGGCTCTAAAAACCTAGGGGGAATGAGTATGTTGAAAAAAAACATTAAGAAACTCTATTAATAAACTTTCTCTGTCATCAAGTTATTCTATAATAATGTCTGTGAGGTACTTGTACCTTCTTTTTGTACATCTTCTACTGTCAGCCACTGCAGATTGGAATCAACACATCTCTGGGCTTGCTTCTCAGGTCAGCTATTATCTGATCAGCACGAAGTACAGATAATGAATAAAATAAAATACAACCACTAAGAGCTAAGAATGTATCAGAATCTACTCACTGCATTCACCTACTCCTCACGTAGAAGGGAATGTCAGGGCAGAATTAGGAATTAGAATATTTTGGCTATAACACTGCGTGGTATGAAAATATGTCATAGATCCACAGAAGCATTCATTTAAAAAAAGAACTTTTTAATGGAAGAGAAAATCAGGACATCCCTCAGAGGTTTTAAACTGGTGTTTATATTCTTCTATCCTCAAACTAATTTACAGTGATTTTTTTCTAAAAATAGATTAGTTTTTGCTTTTATTTAGTTTTTCTACAGGAAACAAACAGTTAATTGAATGCTAATGACTAACCTGTGTATGGTGCCAAGACATTTTGATATTAACCTGAAGATATATTTAAATTCAGTTACATTTCTCATATGAATAAGCATTAGTCTAATCAATTAATACATTCAAATTAATTAATAAATAAATATGTAGGTTATAAATGTCCTATATTGTTTAGAGGTGATGAATAGACTTTTGTTTTGTTTTCCTTAGTAAAAACATTTCATGTGCAACAAGAAAAACTAATAAGTCTCCCTCCCCCACCTTCCATTAGTATCAAAAATGGAATTTTTGAACAGTCCTGCCTATGACAATAACGTATAGTGCCTGTCAATTTGCATTATTTGTTACAAGACCTACCACTATGTACCATTCTCAGCATCTTAAAATCCTTTTGAAAAATTTAATGGAATTCATTACTGGAAGACTGCTTGACTTAATAAAAAATAATTTTTAAAAAAGTGTTTTCTCATCAGCATCCAAAAAAAGGAAACAAACTTAATAATCTACAATACCAGCATTTCCAGCATTTCTCCTGTCAGCTGTGACTCAAGATGACATCTTTTAAATGACACCTTTTCTGGCAGAATCAGAAAGTTTGTATTTTGTTTCTTCAGCAATTGAACAAAGTATTTGAAGTGTCATGTCCCTCAGTGTATTCTTTGAGGACTTTAAAATATCTATCACTAAGTATAAACATGCAAAGTGATCATTTCACAAGTTCTTAGAATAGTATTACTCTTTGCACAGATACCTCTTCCAGATAAGTTAGGATTTTACCAAATCACAAAATTACTCACTCCATAATTAGGTAATACTGCAGTAATACCCAGGAATTACTGCCATCTTGTCTGTACAGTTGCTCATATCATATACTAACATTAAGGGAGAAAAGATTGTGAAATGACAGTTTCCCTATGGATTCAATTACTTCTTCTTGGTAAAGGTATTCACATTCACTTTTTTTAATTAGTATAATCTGCAAGCTCAATCAACACATCTCAAAATAGTTGCAAGATAATTAAGCTGATGCAACATTTTTTATTAATTCCATCTGCAGCAAAATCAATACATTTACCCATTTTCAGTTACAGTGTATTTGTGGAGCTGTAGGTATTTTGCTCAGTAAGCTAAGTTTCACAGAATGAAAAAAAAAAGAAAAAACAAAAAACCAAAAGGGAGCTATGCACTTGCAACTAATATTAGGTAATGAGCTAGATACTTCTCTATCTGCTGGAAAATTCCTTTACATTGTTTTGAAGAACAACATGATAGCTACTTGCATTATTTAGGTAGGCATGATCATAAATATTTCTCTCAAACTACAAAAAATGAACAGTTAAAAGTCCCATAATTTTCTTTTAAAATTCTTGTCTTTTCATCATTCCAGTTAGCATGAAACATGAAAATGCAAGAAGATTATAATAATAATGACAGCTCTGGTATTGTAGGAAACTTCATAAGTTGTTTAGTTGTTATGATTAGGATTGATTTACTCAATAAGTGTTTGTCTACAGAAAATATGTATACATCTTACCTTGCTTAGAAATCAGTTAGAATTGGAGCAATTAGGTGGATTGTTTAGATTTTTCTTCAAGTGGAATGAAGATTAGTCATTCAGCTGATTAGAATAATAGCAATCATTTGGAAACCAATTAAAGACATCAAACACCTACATTTCTATATTGCTTAAGACTTGAGAAATCTGACAAAAGAAATTCATTCAAAAAATGTAATTAAGAACTACTTCTTTGCAAGTGCAAAAAGGAAAATATTGAACAAAGGGATATGAACTAGGGAGAAAACAATAATTGAGAAAGACTCATTGAATACAAAATATGATCACTTCTTCACAGAAACTACATCTAAGATTGTGTTGAATGTGTCATAAGAAAAAAGAGACTTAAGTGGAAATTAAAAGATGGCAGGTAATAAAACCTGTTGCATTTTCTTTAAAACTCTCTACTATGCACCCCAAAATAAATCAGAACAATAGTATACATTTTATCTTAAAGTAGCAAAACAATAAATCAGTAACAGAATTCCACATTCTTCACACCTGCGAAGAGCTTGCTATCAGATTTTTATTGTGATTTGAAAAATTGTTAAATGTTTGCATCTTCTTACATGGAAGGATCGCATGAGGAGAACAGATTTTGAAATGTGCAGGCGAATAAAACACTGCATTTATTGCTAGAAACAAGAAAAGACAGGACAATAAACTGAAGCAATGAAGCATCATCCAAAGATGTTGATGAAAGTGTAAAGCAAATAGCAGCTTTTGGTTTATCTTTAACAGAAAAATAATAAGTGATTAATTCCATTTGCTTACAATAAGAGTAGAGATGTTTACTGGTGGCAGAAACTCAGTTATTGAATAGGAAATCAAACTAAGTATAATGTGTATAGTGACCAGATCCTCTTCTTGATTATGCTTCCAATCACAGAAATCAAGAGACTGGTTTTAATTAAGGACAATTCTAAAGCTGAGAACATAAACAACATTGATGTGACAGAGATTGAAGCTAAGAAGTTTGCAGAGAATCTTAATTTTTGCTTTCTGTGGCATGTGCTCTTTGTGTTGACTTCTTTGTTGCCAAAATATATAGTTCTCTGAGATAAAGCAAAATAAAATCTTAGAACCCTCAACCAAACAAAAGAGAGAAGCTCGTTTCTCAGTGTAATAGTATAAGGTAAGAAATGGTAGCAAAGAGAAAATATGACTGTGAAATGGCAATTGAAAGGAAAAATATTTATTGATAAACAGAAAAATAAGTATGAAAGACAACACATATTTTAAGAGAAGTTAGAAATAATTTTATATTCTTAACCTGGAATTAAATATGAAGCTTGTGTGCCAATTCAGGAGTTTTACCCCTATTTTTATAAGAATCTGAATTAAAATTCCTTCAAATATCAGTTGTTATTGAAAAATCCAAGTTCTAGACTGATTTGACTTTGCAAATACAGCAAATTATCTGTGAACAACACTGATATTCTCAAATGAGTTTTGTGTCTACCAATGCCTGACTCAACCTCATAAGAATACAGGGTGTTTTGTGGTGGAGATTAGGAGGCAGCATTTCATTAAAGGGACAAGACAAAGGAGTTTGGACAGTAGGATATATTTTAGGGAATCAATGAAAAGCTTCTGAACGGATAAAGAGAGAGGGTTTAAATTTCCATCAGCTTTCATTACTGGTTTTCCTACCCTTGACAGCAAGAGGAGGAAACATCAGGGCTGTCACTAATGCCTCCTCCCTCTCTTTGCCTTATCTGACTTACTGACTCATGCAATCGAGGACAGGCAACAAGGAGGAGAGGGGAAAAAACATGAACTTTATTGAGTTCAAAGACAGAAAGTCCTTCACCTGCAATAGATTAACCTGTACCATACTACAGAATTAGCTTGTTCACTAGCATCTCTGAAAAAAACAAAAAACCCCTGAAAGACTAAAACCTGCCAAGCCAACCAACCAAAACCAAACAAAAAAAAAACGAACCCCACAACTTGAACCTCAGTCAACAGTGGAGAGGGGGTGTGGAGATGTGTGCCATTCTGTTTGCTAAGTTTCTTGTCACTCCAGCACAGAAACACACAGAGCTTGCTAGGGAAGGTAATCATCCCTCAAAACTGCAGGAAGAATTTGCATACTGGTGACACATCACCAGCTCACATCAGGACCCAAAAAGCAATTCCTGAATTCACACTTAGAATACATCTGGCACAGACAACAGGGCTGTAAGATTTTCTGGGGCTACTACGCTTCCTGATGAGAGTGATGGAGTTTCTACTAAATATACTTGGAGAAAATGATTTTAAAATTCATCTTTCATTAAAAAAAAAAAAAAAGGGAGAGGGCTTCTAAACTTTGGAAAGTAAATACTGCATGAGCAACTAATTATCTCCTTTAATCTGCTCAAGCACTGCTGGTCTTGTGAGCAATAATGAGATGCAGAACAAAGTATATGATTCTACTCTTGAAATATATAGACTGTCAGATCCCCCTGTGTGTGAGGACCCTCAAAACCTTAGAAAAATAAGGTCAACACTTTTCATCTCTGTCTAGAAAACTTCTGATCAAGAAGCCTTTGTTAAGCTGATAAATGTCAAGAAAAAAATACTATTCTGTTGAGTAGCCTTAAGAAGTATTTATTAGCCTTCTCACAAGATGATATTATATTCCCTTACTATATTCTGTTCCAGATCTACTTATAGCTCTTTAATGAGTTTCTTGTCCTTAATGGGAAAATCTTTTACATTCCTCTTTGATCTTCAAGTAATTTCAGGTAAAATACATGAATGCCATTTTATGTTATTCCTGTTAAGAAATGAAGAGTGTAAGAATCTTAAACTTGAAGCATCTATTTCTAATAAGAATCAATCCAAGTTAAAGAATCTGCTCATACTTTATATGGAAAAAAAAATACACACTGTTTCTTCAACTTCTGCCAGAATAATTGCCTATTTTGACACAAATAAATTTTAATAGATATAAATATGCATCATGGTTCTTTAGAATGGAAAGTGTTTTTGAAAATTCTACATTTAAGAAATTAAAGTCGAGTTTCACACTTGATTTTTGAATATTTTAAACCTTATTTGCTTTTTTGCTATATTTTCTGTTGAAAACTGTCTTGTAAGTCTGTCAAGCTTCAAGATGGATTAAAAATTTGTGTATGTCCCTTTTTTCTGCTTAGAACAGCAGCTTCCTTAGAAACATCTTTTCCTTCTGTCAGTATAGGTAGGCATCATTTTTATACTCAGCACTGTTTGAGAACCAATTTTACTTTCCTTTTTTTTTCTCAGTACTTAATACAGTAGAGATTCCATAGAATATTACCCACTACCAAAAGTGTCCAGTTTTGACTGTACCAAAAAGTGCAGATGGTAATTTTTCAAATGTCCAGAGAAAAATTAAGTATGGCAATGGTAGTTAATTCATTTTCATATATAGTCTAAATTTTGAGAGGTGCTTGAGCTAAAAATATACACATTTAACTGTTATCAGTTCCAACATACTCCTCTTCCTTATAAATGGCGAGAAAATGCAAGTGAGATGAGCAGTAACATTTCCAGCTGGGACCTGGATTTCTCCAACAAGGATGCACAGTGAACCCCCCCAGGGAGGGAAGGCAGCTTGAGCTGGGCCTCATCTTCCTTAGGAGAGCTTGAGCACCCTGTTCCAAGATCCTAGATGGTGAAAAGCAGGTACCTGACATTTTAAATATCACCTGGTGCCCACTTCCCACCTCAGAAGGGTATAGGTACAAGATACATCACATCTGAACTCAGAGCTGCAACATAGACAGAGGCCTGACCTTCCCCAGCTCTCAGGAACTTTCTCAAGAAGACAAAGATGACAGCTAAATGCATCAGAATGCTTAGACAAACAAGAATTTGCAAGAATGATTTGATAAGAAAAACAAAATAATTGCCAAGTATTTCCCATGATAAATAATTTCATCTCCTTTGTACTAAAAACAGTCTGTAGAAACCCAAATGCAGTCATGCAAATGTTTTCTTCTAGAAGTAAAAGTGTATTCATGAAAAGAAGAAAAATCCCTGATGATTAGAATGCTCATTAGAGACACTATCTACATCTAAACTGAGTACAGCTACAAGACAAAGTTTCGTGGGAGGTTTTTTCCTCCTCCACCTGGGTCAACCACAAAAGACATTTCTTATTATTATACTGGTTTTAACTCTAAGCTAAGGAATTGACAACTTATGGGGATCTTTATTTTTTCTTCACTCCCTCTTCCATGAAATAAAAGGTATATTTTGAAAAGAAAATAAGGTGAAGTTATGTCTCTTTTTTAGGTCAGTGCACTATTTTTATTTTCTTATTTTAATGGTCATATCATCTGATTTTTTTTTTTTTTTGAGTGGGGTAGTGGTATATAACGGGGGGTATTACAGCTAAAATGATCACCATTAACACTTCATCAAAAAATTTCTAATAGGTAAGAATGAATACATTACTTATTTTCCCATAGGAGAAAATGGCTATAGAGTGTTTTCACTGATAGAAGACAAGCAAAACTGCACCACTTCCTTTCAGCAAATACAAGAATTCAAAGCCTAGTTTGTAATTTCTGCCATTTTATGGGGTAATTTAAATAAATTTAAAGCAAATGCAAAACAAACTATGATGAAATGTGAATTGTGTTTAATACCCAACTGATTATTTTGAATACTTATGCACAAGGTCTGGACAGCAATAAAGTAGATATTCAAATTCAGTAACATCAAAATTAGACACATGCTGTAGAGTTTTAGAGGACACCTCATTTCTTTAAAAGAATTTCTGGAGCTGTTATAAGATTCTTTTTCAAAGTAAAGACATGCAGAAATTTCTGAAATATCACAGGGTTCACAACCACATGCCCATGAGGGCACTCTGAGTCATACCTGAAGACTCCACACACACCCACTGCTCCTTGTCATTCTCACCTCAGACACAGGCTGTCATCTCACAGTCACAAAACACAATTCTCCCTTGTTCCTTTCTTCCCCCTTCCACTAGCAGCAGGACTTTGAAGTGTTCCTCTGTCACAGCAATGCTACTCTATAATAGAATGGCACACAATTCCATAATAGAATGGTTTTAGGCAGGAAAAAATGGAGCTCTTAGCAGGACAACAATTGATTGCCCCATATTCCTTCAAGGAAACATTGCCTATAACCAACAGGCCGATTAACAAAATTGTAGCCACGAGGCAACCCAGACTGTCAAGTATAGAACTCATGTCACTAATTCGATTAATTTTATTTCCTTTCTTGTCAAATGCAATAATTTTCATTTTTATTTGTTACAAATATCAAAAATTACAGTTTTGCAAGGCCTTTAATCCCACTATGCAGAAACTGTAAGCAAGTTTTTAGGCTTCTGAAGTCTTCTTGTACAACGTACTCCAGACTATTTTTCGAATAAAAATGCGTTTGTTTACTTCTTGTCTATTCAGAAATTAATGCATAGCTTGAATTGTGAAACTGTCTTATCCAGAGATTACAAATTAGTGTTGGATTACAGAATGAAGAAATTGTTAAAATCACTGTTCAAAGTCCCTGCATATATCTATTGAGTGGCTGCTAAAGAACCAAGAGGGGAGCATACAATTAGATCAAGCAGAAGATAAGTTATATCTGCTGGTATGATTTGATGTCAGTATGGCCTCAGATATGTTGAAGAAAAGTCCTTTATTTACAGCCCACTTTTCCCTGCTGCCTCCCAGGATTGCCCAGCTCAGTACCAAATCCTGATCATTCTACTTGGAGCAAGAGTCCACCTGGGATCAGCTTCCTTCAGCAGCTGCATGCATTGATTAACATCAACATCCAAGTAACCTGCTCCAAGCCAACATTTCCAAATTTCTTAGAGATCTCGTTCACCAGATCTCTCAACTCTGGTCAAATATGTTTAGACAATGGCTGGGAATGCCTGACTTCTCCCAGGTGCTGTCTTTGTTAAGCACTGATTAATGAAGAATAAACTTGTCTCCAAACTGAAGAAGCAGAGCTGCACCAGAAAACTCTCCTGACAAGAAGTTTCAAAATTGGCCTTTCTCAAAAAAGACATGTTACAGGAATTCAAATTCGTTCAAGTCTGGGCACAGAAAGGGAGAAGTTCAATGCATTTTTTGGCTTAAATGTTAGTTGTCAGTTTTGTGTATTCCCATGTCATTTACAAAAATTGGTTCTTCATCAAAGACACACTGCAGCTTCAGTGCCTCACTTTATAAAAGTTCAGCTTCAGTTCAAATATCAGACCTATAAACTCAACAAAACGTACAGCAAACAACTGAGTTTGTTATGAGGTTATAAAATGTTTCTGAACTTGTCTGAAGCTTCTTAATATGATATTACTCATATCTAGACGCTGCAGTAGTCTCTGCTAGAGATATGTTACAGTTTTATGCATTACATTAATAAACACTGATTAGTTCACAGTAATTTCAGCACTTTTTAAAAAAATTATTTTCTTAAATGCAGATAAGCTATTTAAAAAATAGTTTTAATTAAAGAATTTATTCTTTATCAGAACTCCCTCTCCATATTCTACCTTGAGAAATAACGAGTGCCCTTCAGTGGTTAAGTGATTGCCCTCTTTTCCTGTTTCCCATGTCTGTACTGCCTGTTTATATGCAGTAATACAGAAATAAACATTAAGGAGCCACAAGAGGCAGTCCACTTGGACAGGATGAGTATGAGCACAGCCAAGAATTCTTTTTGGTTTTGCCACTCTGAGAACAACACTGCACATGTCCTACTTCAATGCTTGGAAAAAAAAAAAAGCTTAAGGATTTTTACAGCACCAGACATTTTACTGCATCTTGCTTTTTTTTGCAGCTGTGACAGCACACCTACATCAGTTTACCCTGGTTGCAAACGAACATCTAGTTTCACTTAGTGCCAAGAATAGTGGTGCTCAGCAGCCGTGTATGCTCCCAAGATGTCTCCAAAATCCCGGATATAATGTCTGTATAATAGCACACTGCTATTATTTTCCATGTGTTATTTCCAGGGGAGCACAAAGCAGAGTCTTTTTGATGTCAAGATTTTCTCTGTTACCCACATCAGAGCACTAATATTGGTAACAGACTGCAGACTTTCAACCTTAACAGAAAGACCCCTGAATATTTGGCTAACACAGCTCACATTCAGATCCATAACTAGATCAGACAAGGACAGTGAAAAATGCTGGCAGGTCAGAGTTCTCTGTCTTCCAAGGCACTGGCTAATATTAAGTGCATCTCATGTGTGAAAGTGTACTATTCTATCTAAGAAGCCATGAATCTCAAGAGGATGATTTATCAGTATTTTCAGGAAGTTGACACAGAAATATGATGTTCTGTACACTTTTTCTGCTATGAAGCTAGTGTCTGTGCTCACACTATAGGATTCAATTACACTCATGTGTTGCTTCCCTTACAGCAAGTTCCATCAGTATTTCCTCAAGTTGTTTGTTGCTCTTACTTCCAGAATTACTTTTTTTTTTTGCTCCTATGAATATGGTAACATAATTATATTCATCATCTGGTAATTTTGGGAGGAACAAGGCTTTCTGATAAAAATAGAATAGAATAGAATAGAATATATTTTCTGTTAGAGAAGTATTTTAAAAAGCAATATTAGCTAAGCAACAATCAATGTCAAAATAAATTTGCTTATATGCTTATTCAGATCCAAAGATATCCACATGCAAGATTTCTGAATGACAATGCATGCACATTAGAATAAGCCAAATACTAAATCTGATCAGTTATGGAGCTCTGGTTTGGATTAGCAGCACGCATCTATGAATTGATCATAAATCACACAATATAAAATCATGAAATATGTTGAGTTGGAAGGGAGTAGCTCAAATCAGAGCAGGACAATCCCTCCCTTGCCTGGCTATGATGCTGTGCCTGCTGTCCCCCAGGGCAGTGTTGTCTCTCCTGGCTGCCAGGGCACTGCTGGCTCGTGTTCAGCTTGCCACCAAGCAGGATCCCCAGGTCTCTTTGCTCAGCTCTGCTCTTCAGCATCTCATTCCCTGATCTATACACACAACCAGGGTTACCCTGCCACAGGAGCACTATTTTGTTTATAGGCTAGAAGAAATGAGCCTGTTAGTGACCAACTCAAAGGTCATTCAGTGTGGGAGCTACAAGCAAAACTGAGTGATTTGTCTTATATTCTGACCAGAGGAAAATATCCTGCTTCAAGGAGGGAGAAAAAAATAAGTTTCAGAAGTTCCATCAGCTGCCTATCTCTTTGCAGAATCTGAGCATATTTCGTCAACATTCATCTCATTTAGCAACTATTTAACCACTGTTGAAAAATACTGAACATAGTGGAAGAAAGCCTGCTTTTATAATGAAATGGTATTATATTAAAATAGTCTTTAGTACTAGATAGTACATTATCTTATTCTTGGTCTATTTTATCTTCAATATATTAAATCCTTGCAAGAGACACAGAGACAAGAAACAATTGTCCCTTGTGAACTACTACAATCTAATAAAAAATTTCATGAAGTACCATCACAATGACCATTGAGTACCAGACAAGTCAGTCATCTTGTTCTTTTGGTTAAATTAAAAATGTCATTAGGTATTGAGTTTAAAAATCATGTTTAAAAAATCACTGGTAAGACAGAGGTGAACAGACTTGTCTCTGCTGCTGTGGAAGGTAAAAATCAAGGCTAACATGAAGCACAAGGCAGTTACAGCCACTGCATGTAGTTGGACAGAAACATTACATGGGGCAATCAGAGTGACAGTGAGAAGATGAGTCTTCCCAGTGTGACACATCTGATATACATTTCATCATATTCGTAATATATAAATGCAGAGTAGGGTTGGTTTGCTTTTATGATAGAGTTATCCAGTTGGTGTTCACTTACAAATCAATAGGTTTTCAGATTCATTTGCCCCCAATTTGATTATTTCAACCTCCCCTAGCTGGGTGATATGATAAAAAGTCTTGATTACTAGAAATCTCGTTTCTGATTTTTGTTTCAACGTTGCTATTGAGTCACCTTGATAGTTTCTCCTGAAGTAACTTTCCCTCAGCTTTGTTCAGAATGTAGGAAATTTCAGGTGCACTCCTAATAGAGCTAGTTATCTTTCAGTAGTTTGATCATTTGACATATTTTACCTCTTTTGCCAAATATTCATTTGATTAATTGTCTGTTCTTTAGAATCTATTCATATATCTTTACTATCTAGCTAACCTCTCCGGTAAGAGACATTTAATGAAATAAAAAATAATGAGCAGAGACAGGGAAAGATAATGTCTTAGGTTCATTATGCATGTCCTCCAGCAGATTTACAGTCAGTCATGGATACGAGTGTCACATACCGTGATGTTTATTAGCAAATCTGTAGAAAAAAATTTAAAAGATTAGCCATTCATAATTCTAAAGCTTTTCCAAGAAAAGGCACTGTGTCCAGTGAAGATTCTACTGGAAAAGTATGCTTCTTTGCATAGTAGATTTCTGATCATAATCATATCCCTCTGCAGCCCTTTTGTCTAGACTGTGGGAATCACAGAAAAATTATATTTGGGCCTAAATTATCCCACATCACCTCTATCCCTTGTTAATGTTCAAGTAATGGGGAAGACACTGGGTTTTGCTCTACTATAATGACCAAATTTTACAAAATCATGAGAAGACATTCAGTAAGGCTGTTTGTGATAAAAATGTCATAGTATAGAGGAGACTGAATCCAAGACCTTGATATCAATAAACTAGCAAGTTTTTTTTCTTTTTTCTTCTCAGTCTTGAATGTGTGTTGACTGTCACCATGATATTTAACAAAATATATTCTAAGGTGTCTTATATACGAAAAAAACTAAAGGGCTTGACATCAAAATCAAACTGAAGTTTTACAAAGCTGAAAAAAAATAAGGGATGGGGAAACTGCTACTTGATCTACAATAGGAGGTAGAGATCCCTCTTCACATATTTTACCCTGATCGAGAATTTACTCTTTTTTTGCCAGGGGAGTCCAGTGCAAGTAAGGCCAGCAATGTTTAGAGAAAAGCCTTTGTGTCTAGCTCCTGTTTTCAATTTCTATAGTTTGGGTGCCCAGAATGCACTTTCATCTTTTGACAAGCTTTCACTAGTCACATTTCACCCAAGCCACTCAAACATCCTTCAGTTTCTTTAGGTTTTGGCTGGTTTTTTGTTTCTTTGGATGATTTTTTGTGTGGGTGATTTTTTTTTAATGAGCTGTGATTGGGATTTGCATTTCGAAGCTTTCTATTCAATACTATATACTGAAACATATCAAAGCTTTTATTTCCACTTAACACCAAATAGATATGAAAGTAAATACACAAGCAATAAGCAAGCTCCTTTTTAGTAGGAGTACACTGCAGATAGAATGCAGAATTGATGAGTACACAGCATCAGCAATGAAAAATTCTATTTCATGTTTAGCACAACAAAACTGAGGAAGATCTTTTATCTAACTGGTGTTCTCACTGACACCTGCAATATAATTGTATAGATATCTGTCCCTATTATGCTTTCTATTTACATTCCCTTTACCTTTCCTACTGCTCTGCTTTGTTATTTATATTAAATAGTTATGAGTAACACAAAAATGATAATATATAAATTCACCATTTTTCAGTTTCCCTTCCCATTCCCTCCCAGCATTGTTTTTCACTTCAATACAACAGGAACTATGCAATAAAAACAGTCAGCTCAATCCTAATAGGGGTCAAAAATCAGACTTAAATGAAAAATCTCTACTATTTCAATCGTTTGATCACAGCATTTGTCTTTTTCCATTCCAATGATCACTAGATGACAATGAAAGAAATATTTATTTTGTACATCAATCTGAGCATTAATAGCTTTCAAGTAATAGTTGGTCCCCTCTGCCCCACAGCTCCTAAAGATCACATCTTAAATAAGCATGATTGATCTGCATATTCAAAGTTTTTCCTAATCATTATTTAGATGCCATGGTCTGCTTTTCAGCAGTTTTTGTTTCATGCCTCTTATTCTGACAGTGTTCAAAGAGCCACTCCTCCACCTTGACAGTTTCTTTATACTGAGGTTTGGCTTGCTGGCTTTTCCTGCTTACTGTTGATCTCTTTACTCATCTCCCCTCACAGCAGGAGGTGTTTATTGATGAGGACGGTCAGTTTCCAACCAATCTTAAAGCATCCACCCTTGAAGAAGTTTACTTGCTTGTGGCCAGTGCACTAAGCATATGTATCTGTAGTAATCTTTTCCACTACTGAGTTAAGAGCCTACGAAGGGCAAGTCTGTGTCAATTATACCAGCCACACCCACTGACCTGAGACACAAACTGGAAATAGGAAATACACATCTCATCTCCTATCCACTGGAGATACAGTTCTTAGGGTGCATTCCGCACAAGAGGTGTATTATTGAGAGGATGCTATTGGAGCATCACAGAAATATGAACAGAGATGCCTGTTTAGAATGGAAAGCCCAAAGAAAATCCACCCCATGGTAAAGCACCAGACACAATCCACTTAGGAGGACCAAACATTGAAGTCCATCTACCCAATATAAATAGGCCAGCTGGAAATGCTGTGGGGTCTTTACTACTGATTGCAAGGAAGATCTTAGACAGAGATCTGACTTCCTTTAAGTATTTTGCATTTTCTAAAACATTAATGAATTTGAAAAAAGATTTATGCATTATTGTTTGAAAGCTTTATTCTCTGTCTCTGTACAACTGTATTTAAATAGACAAGAAGAAGTATGAAAAGCAGCTCCAGTGAAAGCTAGTTATGAAAACATGTCACAGAAGAGTGGTTTCCCAATAGACTACATTGATATCCACAAGTCAAACAAGTCAAACACTGTAGAGGATAGAATGTTTCATACTTGGAATATTCATGAGTTCATTCACATAAATTCATCATCTTGATATTTACAAACAATCCTTGAAAATTAATTGGAAAAATTAGTTGGGAGTTGTTTTGGGGTTTTTTTTTTAAGAAAAGCACAAATTTATCAACTCAAGAGAAAAATCTTACACAGAGTTTATACACAATATATTTCAAGCTTAGAACACTGAGTACATAATAATCTCATGAATGGTCTAAAAGGTTTTTGTTTACTGTTTTTAAAAGCTTGGGATTTATTGTTTGGTTCGTTTTGCTGTGAGGTTTTTTGTTATCATTTTGGGGGTCAGGATTTTTATATTATAGATGAAATCCCTTCAGTTAAAACCAAATTGTAAAGCCTTTTTGATGAACAACAGGAGGGTCATACTCAAAGCTTGTCCCAGAATATTTCCTCTTTCCCACCCCAACTTCTTTTTGCTATTTACTCAAACAAAACAGTAATATTTAGGGCACTAATTCACAAGTCCTCTACCTCCAGTCTCTCTTTTTCTACAGACATCTACCAGCCCTATATAGCTGTGCAAACTTAGACAACACAGATGATATAGCACCCTTGTGGATAATATGTTTTTTTAAAATAAATCAAATTTAGCTTTGTTTGTACACACAATATTCATAGTAAAACACCACATAAAATCAGAGCAGGGGCAGAGAGAGAGAATGTGTGTGTTTTTGTGTACCAGCAGTGGTGGAAATTAGTCAGTTATGTGCAATGGGATTCAAACATTCATGCAGTTTGAAATCCAGCAAAGATGTTGCCATTTCCATGGATAAGCAGATCTACACTTCCAGATTTGTTTTGCTGAATGCTTATTCCAGAAAGCAAGCAGTTCAACCTTTCTGCAACAGTAAAGTTTTTCATTCATTCTGAACCTGGGAGATGTAAATAGTCTGTGCATAAAGCTTACATTAGAAAGGAGAACTCCCACCTTCGGATGGGTATTATTCAGCAGCAATTTTTCCTTCTGCAGCCCCATGTTGAGTCTCCAGGCAGCAAGCATGTAAACAACAGTTGCTATTTACATTCCACCAGGAGATGCAGAAATTGCATTTGTTATTTATAATATTTATGAAATTAAAGCAACAAGTTCAGAGTGTATATATAAATGTCTGCAGTAAATTGATTTTCTAGCACTTCCATTTTAAAAGTGGCACCTGCTATCTTTCCTTTGTGTACATTAGCTCTCTTTCAATTACAAGCACTGAAAACATTTTTACTCCTCAATTTGCACAAGACTTATGAACATTGAGATAAAGTTCAGTGTGCCCATTGATTAAATTAGAGCACTCTACTTGATGTATAAAATTCACAGTCTAAAAGAATCACAGATGAAATGTTGTGACAGCTACTAATGAAAACAATCAGTCCTTCCATTATTTGCTGTAAGTACTTAGGCTACATTAATATTTTTCAAGCCTTCAAAATAGTCAGGTTTTGAGATGACTGTAAGACAATTTTGAAAAATAAATTAGGCAAAATTCAAATAAATATATAGCAAGAATACTGATATTAATAACATAACACCAGTTTATGCATAAAACAAAAGTTCTTGGTGCTTATGATGACTGAGAATTAGTATTTTTTTTTCTTCAATTTCAGATGACTATTGAAATTTTTATTACATTTTAGAGCATTAGCAGAACTTGAGCTCCCTTTGTTACACTTTTATGCAAAGCTACAGGACACAAAATTTTCAGCAAGAGTACCAATCAGCATAAATAATCTATTTTACAGAAACTCATTATATGGGGAGAAGAGCATAATGAATCCTTTTAGTTGTTCAGTATATCAAACTCAGTCATGTCTCCATAAAAATATACCAGTTAAGAAACCACTTTACTGACATAACCAGCAGTTTCATTAACCTAAGATGATCATTTAATCTGAAGTCTGCTAACAAGTCCAGAAAAAAGTGCCTAAATATTTGCTGCAGTGATCAGTACAGAGTAATGCAAATTCAGATACATTATCTGCAAAATCTTGAAAGTATCACGTATTTTACTTTCCTAGGGCTTTTCTTCTAATTTGAGAATAAATTAATAGAAATTTATATAAAATATATTATTGAACAACACTGCCTGTTTAATATTTTTCTTTATCTAAATATGTCAAATTACTCTATGCTAATATCATATGTAGCACACAGAAACCATAAAAAAAATTCTATCTAGTTACTTTCAGTAATTCAAATGCCTGTGAAAATGTTGTGGTTTAACCCACTAGGTAGATTAAAAAAAAAAAAAAAAAAAAGAATCAGCCACTTGCTCACTTCCCCCTTATCAGGATTGGGGAAGGAATTGGAAAAAAAAATAATTCAAATGTATGGGTTGAGCTAAAGACAGTTTAACAAGACAGAAAGTGAGAAGAAAATAATAATGAAGATATAAGAACTAGAATATAAAAAACAAGTGATGCACAATACAATAGCTCACCACCCCCCAACTGATGCCCAGTTGGTTCCTGAGCAGTGTTGGTTCCCCAGCCAGTTTTCCTGCTATAAACTGAGAGTTATGTCTCACGATGTGGAATACCCACTGGGCCAGCTGGGGTCCTGGCTGTGTCCCCTCCCATCCCTTTGTGCACACCCAGCCTCCCCACAGGTGGGGTGAGCACCAGCAAAGTCCATGACCTAGTGCAAGCTCTGCTCAGCGACAGCCAAAAATCAAAGGTTGGACTCCACGACCTTGGAGGTCTTTTCCAACCTTAATGATTTCATGATTCTAAAACAACACTGTGTTATCAACATCATTCTCATTCTAAATCTAAAACATGGCACTGCACTGTCCCTTAGGAAGGGCTTTAACTGTATCCCAGCCAATGCCAGGACAGAAATCCAACTCAGAAATAGAAAAAAGTTTTCAGGCGTATATAAACAACCCCCCTACGTTGTTTTATAGTCTGTTTACTCTGAACTTGAGAGATTTCCTCTGCTCAGTTACACACAGAATTCCTGGTGCTATCCAGTAGTGGTTATACAGCTGTAGGCAGGCCAATCTAACTGCTCATACAATATTTATGGTTCCAATGGCTGGTCAAAGATGAATGTTACCACACTGCTCTTTTTGAGCACATCTAAATGTATCTCCTGGTGCCTCAGCTTCTTATGCTTGCCCATTGGAATTTCCAAATGAAACATAATGAAGGGAAGGTGTTGCAATGAATTAAGATATCAATGAACCCAGAATGCCATGGATTGTTTTGTCAAATAGCTTATGTTCATAAATAATTATGAAAGTAAATATTAATTTTTATTCTAATTAATTTTTTTGTTTTGAGAATAAGAATTACATTTACTTGCGTAGAATCTCAATTTAATTCAATTAAATCTACTATTAAAGTATTGAGCTATCAGGTAAAATAAATTAAATATAGAGCATGAATTAGCACTGATAAAATTTGAATAGTGCTACAGTACTTTCCCTTGTTTGTCTTCATAAGTGGATTGTTAAAAATCAGCTATATCTCAAGGACATTTTACAGTTGATAAAGCCAGTGCAATTGAAAAATTACTACAGTTATATCCATTATCATTACACAGTTATTATACTTTAGTTAAGAATTTCAGGAATGCAAATGCCTTGATAAGGGTTTTCAAAAACTAATTTCATAGAATATGCTGAGTTTAAAGGGAGCCCTCAGGATCATTCAGGCCACATCCTAGCCCTGCACAGGACACCCAAAGAATCACACCATGTGCCTGAGAGTGGTGTCCATTTGCTTCTTGAACTCTGCCAGGCTTGGTGCTGTGGGAGCCTGTTCCAGGGCCCAAACATCCTCTAGGTGAAGAACATTTTCCTGATATCTACCCTAAACCTCCCCTGACTCAGCTTCATGGCATTTCAATGAGTCCTGACACTGGTTAGGGTGAAAAAATGGATGCCTGATCCTCTCACTTCTCTTTGTGAAGACAGAATGAGGTATCCCTTCAGTCTTCTCCAGGCTGAACAAATCAAATTACCTCAGCCACTGCTCACAAGGCTTCTCCTCCAGGCTTTTCACCACCCTGGTGGCCCTCCTTTGGACTGGTTTCTGGCATTGTGGCACCAAAGCTGCCCCCAGCACTGGAGGTGAGGCTGCCCCAGCTCAGAGCAGAGCAGGACAATCCCTCCCTTGCCTGGCTGTGGTGCTGTGCCTGATGCCCCCAGGACAGGGCTGGCCCTCCTGGCTGCCAGGGCACTGCTGGATCATGCTCAACTTGCCACCAACCAGGATCTCCAGGCCTCTTTTTACAGCTCTGCTCTCCAACACCTCATTCCTCAGTGTGTACATCCAGGATTACCCCTCCCAGGTGCAGAGTCTGGCATTTTGAACTTCCTATAGGTGGCGATTGTCCAGCTCTCTAATTAGTTTCATTCTCTCTGCAGAGTCTCTGCCTTCAAAGGAATCAAGAACTCCTCCCAGTTTTGTGTTTTCTGCAAACTCTCTCAGTATCCCTTCCAGCCCTGTGTCCAAGTCATTTATGACAACGTTGAAAACACAGGTTCTAAGATGGAGTTCTGCAGAACCCACTAGTGACAGGTCCCCAGTCTGACATCACCCCATTCACTATGACCCCTTTGCCTAACCCAGAGATGCTCACACGTCACATTTATCCAACTGGACATTTTCTTCACAAGGACACTGTTGAGCTTTACTGAAATCCAGAAAGATTACATTACAGGTTTCCCTGGATCAACTCGTGGGTTACCTTATAATAAAAGGAAATCAGTTTTGACAAATAGGACTTTCCTGCCGTGAGGCCATGTTGATTGTGACCAATGACTGCATTGTCTATCAGGTATTTTTCAATACATCCCAGAATAATCTTTTCCATAACTTTGACAGGCACTGAAATGAGACTGGCAGGCCTGTAGCTTCTGGGGTCCTCCTTCTTGCCCTTCTGGAAAATTGGGGCAACATCCACCAGCTTCCAGTCAGATGGGATTTCTCCAGGTTTCCAAGACCACTCAGAATTCAAGAGAGGTTTTGCAATGACATCAGCTAGCTCCTTGATGATCCTTAGATAAATCCCATCAGATCCCATAGATTTGTAGGGATCCAGCTGCAACAACAAAACCCACACAGTTTCAGGGTCAGCTGCAAGTTGATCATTCTTGCAGCTGTGATCTTCCAGAGTTCAGGGTACTGAGCCCCCCTTGGTCCATCATTCACATTGAAGATGGAGGCAAAGAACAAGTTAAACCCCTGTGCCCTGTCTCTGTTTGTGAAGTGATTATCTGCATCCTGTAATGGCTCAATGCTATTTTTATGAGGCTGTTTGACATTAATGTATTTGAAAAAACTGTCATTGTTTTCCCCCACATTTCTGGGCAGTTTTGATTCCAGTTGAGCTTTGGGAATTTTCTCCCTACAGTGGCAAGCAGCACCTCTTATTCTTCCAGTGTCATCTGACCTTGCTTCCAATGGACATACACCTCCCTTTTTTGCCTTATTTCTATAAGAACATCCCTGTTCAGCCTAGTTAGCCTTCTGCCTCTTCTGCTTGAGTTGGGACATTTGGAAATTGCCTGCTCCTGTGCCCTTAGAAGGTGATGTTTAAAAGCTGACCAGCAGTGATGGACCCTAGCATCTGCAGAAACTTTTTCCCAGAGGACTTTACTCAAAAGTTCCCTGAGCAGCCCAAAGTCTTCTCTCCTCATATCCAGAGTTGAGGTTTTGCTGGCAATTTTCTTCCCATCAATAGAGATTTTAATCTCTATCACTTCATGGCTGCTGTGGTGAAGACAGCCACCAATCTCCAATTTGCTCAAAAATCCTTTCTATTGACAAGCAGCAGAACAAGAAGGACACTTTTTCAGCTCCCTTATGACATGTTCCATAAAGTTGTCATCCAGGTTTTTAGAAATCTTCTGGCCCCAGTTTTACCAGCTGTGTGATGCTACCAGCTGTTTACTGGCAAGTTGAAGTCCCCCATAAGGACAAGGGCAGTTGATTTGGAAGTGTCCCTTAGTTCCTCAAAGGATAATTTGTCAATATCACTGTCCTGGCTAGGAGGCTGTAGCACACTCTCATATGAGATCTGCAGTACTTTTTTGCCCCTTGATTCTTACCCAGAGGCTCTCAATTGTGCAACTGACAATTGACTTCCACATATTCTAACCCTTCCATTATATGCAGTTCATTATAATCCTCTGCCTCTCCTGCCCTTCCAATCCCTCCTCTAAAGAGCCTGCAATGATCCAACAGGCCACTCCAGTCACAGGAGTCATCCCACCACATTTCACTTATGCCAATGATGTCAGATTTTCCCCCATGCTGTCTCTTTATGGAGTATGCTATTTTACCCAAGTTTTGTGGATAAAGACAGGCATACTAGGACAGCACCAGGAGAAAGCTATGATGCTGCAGCCAAGGCTGGAATCCATTATATCATAAAAGAACAGCATTGATCTCATAAGAAAATACTCTGAAAACAATTGTTTTATCCTGAAGTTACTTTCATTTTTCACCCCTATAAGGAGAAGCTTACATCTACATTCTGTAGTCCTAACTGTGATGGGGCTGAGGAAACACAGAATTGGCAAATCTTGTACTGCTAAATAGTGACTACATTAATAAAGATGCACATATACCATAAATCAATCCTTGCCATGACATGAAAACATAGAGAAGTCCTCAAAACTTAATGTTATTAAAGGGTATGACCAATGGGGGCTCAGGAATACTCTGAAATCCATGTCACAGAACTCACTCAATGAGGCTGCTCAGAGCACGATTCAACCTGGCCTTGAACACTTCCAGGGATGTGACATCCACTTCTTTAGGCAACCTGTTCCAGCGTCTCACCACTCTCACAGTAAAGAATTTATTATTTAATCTAAACATACATAATTGGCACATTGGGCCCTCTGTTCCCCTTAGAAGGCAATCTCCAACAACTATAATCCTACTGTTTTATTACAGCTTTGTAATCCAAAGACATACCAATAGTCATAATCCTGATTGACAGATGAACTAGGGGCCACCTCAGCTGAGTGGAGACCTGCAGCTGTTGGAAGAACAAGGCACACAGCTGGCATTTCCTTTTCTCAGTTACTAATGGGCCCCTAACAACATTCTCCTTCTACCAATGTCTGCACTCCCACCATTCTCATGCACGTTCTTGGCACTGCCAGTACAAACCAACCACATTTATTACACTTGGACTTCCACAAATTTCCAGTACAAGAGACAGGATTTATAGAGGAGCCTGGCTAACACTATTGTCATGCAAGTGAACTTTGTACCAGTTAAGACAACAAATTTAGGGTTTCCCCTGCTCCAGGAGTGGCGATTCCTTGGTGATACCTTGGCAGGTAAGGGAAGGAACATATTGACTTTTTCATCTGCTGCACAGATAAAAGGCTATAGTGTTCTTGTTTTAGTATCTGAGATATTGTATAATTTTTTCCTGTCATTTTTTCTTCAGAAAATCTCTGTAGGATGACTTTTCTCCTCTCATGTACCCTTTCTATCTAACCCTTACTTTTTTAAAATTTTCATCAACTATTCTGTGCTTTTCTTAATCTTTAAAATGCTGCCTATAAGAACTGAAAAACCATGTTACTATAGTAAAATGGTACTATGTTGCAATGATTGATTTGACCACCTTTAAAACCTTAGGAGAAAAAAATTTAAAATACACAAGAATGAAAAAAGCATCCTAAAATATTCCATCAACAGCACAGTGCTATTCTTGCCAGCAGAAGGTTTTTCATTTTATCCCTAGAAGATTGAGAAAAATTCCAACTTGAAATTAGAGGGTGAAAAAAATGGAATTACCTCCATCAAGACAAATGATAGCCAATTCCAAACCCAATAGTTTTAACATACCAAGAAGTTTCAGGGTGGAGTTTGACAGACTGGCTCACTATACATTGTGTTAGCAGCCCTATCTGTAATAATTTCTATTACAACTAGAGCTCACAAGTACTCAGGGGGCACATTCACTTGTACAGTGTCCTGGTTATTTCATAAGACACTATCTGGTAGAAACGTCTACAGGACACACTACAAAAATATCAAAACCAAGATTGTTTATGGCTCTTATGTGCCAAGAAGTGGAAAACAAATCATACACAATCAATATTATTTCCTAAATCTGCAGCATAACTCCTAAATAGCTGCATTGCACTGCTAAAATTAGTGTTTTACAACAAGGAACTTTTAAATAAGAGACAGAATGAGATGAGTAATTTAGATGATGGTGCTTTATAATGAAACTATACAGAGCTCTAGATTATTCAGTTTTGTTTTCAGAAAATTTAGATTCAATCAGATTTAAAAAAGAACAAAGCCCATTCTACTGATCTGCATGAACCCTTAGCCTCAAAATATTACAGAGCTGACTTCTGTAAAAAATAAAATGTTTATTTTACTGTTAAATCATCTGATAATATTGCTTGCATTATGTTATCAGAATATTACAGAAAGCAAGCATGCATCTTGGCCAATCTCAGCTACTGCTGAGAAAGTAAAGGGCACATTAAGATTCAAGAGGTGTTCTACAATGCAGACATCTATACAGAGACTACAGAAGCCAGCTGAAAAGTCTCCAGTTAAAATTACTTGTATCATTAATGGATATCCAACACTAGGCCTGTGTTATTTTCTCAGCTACTGAGATACTCACTACAAAAATGGTCACACTAATATATTTCAAAAATGGTTCTTAAATTCACTTTGGACATTTTTTTGCTAGATCAACTTACAACTGTAACTTCAGGATACAGGCCATTGCCAAGCAGGTGGACTTCCACAGCTGTACAGTACACAGCATCAGCAGAATGTCAAACATATACATATGGTGGCATACAAATAATTTATGCTGCTTGAAAACAGTTTTCTAGCTCCTGAGTGAAATAATGATGGGAGAGTTAGTATCCTGTCTTCCATTTAATAGGCTTTTTTTTTATTTTGCCTTCATCCTTTCAATTAAAACTAAAACCTATTATAAAAACATCCTTTTAAAAAAAATTATCCTTCACGACAGTCCCCAAGCATAAGCAGCAGAGGATCTCATTTGATGTTCTTTCAGCTGTTTTTTTCTCCTTTCCTGAACCTGCCATGTGCACTTTACTGCTTTTCAACAATAAAATTACACCATAGCATACAACACACACAAATTTCAGATACATGAGTCTGTTCATGCAGATACTTCTAACTGCAAGCCTTCTTCTTTGTTTCTTTCAATATTGCCAAGTCATTGTTTTCCTAAAACAATGAGCAAGTCTGAAAGACAGCATTGGAGTTTTTGTTTCAGTAGAACTGCTTTTAGCTTAGTTCTACTGATATGTACTGCTGTATAAAAGCTTTTGCTAGTCTATCATCTGTAGGTAAAAATGTGACTGCAGAGATCCATAAGTGGGTCCTTTTAAATGGAGCAGCCAAAGTGGTCTTCCATTAGAGAGACAAACATCTACTTCTGAGCAACTAGATAGCACTCACTCTCCACAGCTAACTTTAAGGAAATTGTCCTTGAATATTTACTGCTGTTTGGGGAAAAGAAAAAGAAAATTGCATAGTGGACATGTTATGTTCAGTAAAATAAAATAAAGGCACAGGGAAATCTCGATTACTTAGTCTAATTTCCCTTTGTTGTTTTCAGCTTTTGTTTTCCAGGCTAATACCTTATGAGTAAAGTACAAGATCAAGCTTTAATGATAATGGCAGACTAGTTTAAATTTTCTTCCACTTTGACCTGAAGCTATATTAAAGCTTGGATATATTTTAGTACCCAAGTCAAAATCTATTGAGAGCTGTAAGTGACCTGTTTACTGAAGTACATTAATACTTTGAGATGCTGGGCTGGACCATGGCTGCTTCTCAGTTGCCAGACTGTCCAGGGTATGACACAGGTTCAGAGCAGTGGTAAAAGGATTAAAACAGTCTGATATAGAACAAATATTTTTAGCTTGCAGGAAATTATGCAGCAGCAGAAACTATAGTAGCAAAGGGACATACTCAAAGGGGCAAAGGTGCTTGATTACTGAGTCTGATCTACTCCACAAGCTAGTACCCATAAGACTGTGAAAAGAGTTTAGCAAAGTGCATAAGCCTCCTCAAGCAGCACACTGGAACCCCCTGAACATCACCTGGCTGCGTGGACAGGAAAACATATCAGCTAGGTTGTTGCATTAAATGTTATTGATACAAAACAGTTGAGCCTTGTCCCTGACATCACAATGAGAAATAGGTTGAAATAGAGGAAAACTGAAAGGTGTGAAACTCATAACTGTAAGGAAAAAAAGCTTTCCAAAACTGCAGAGTCTCAGTTCAGCATACAGTATAAAACATCCTTCTTTACAGGTGAACAGCTGCTGCACACTTCCCTGTGGTACAAAAGCACAGCTATTAAGTAAATGTAATTTGGCAGAGGAATCCACTGAGGCTCCCACCAGTTTGCACATACTGAGACAGTCAAATCATTTGTGTTTCACTGGAAGGCTTTTAAGCTGGTTTTGGCATTCACATGGAGTTACAGTCACAGCAACCCTATTCTGGACAGCACAGGCAGCATGTGAAAGGTCAGCAGTGGATTTTCAGTATGAGCAGCAGTGAGGCTGGTATTCTGAAACAGTACACTCATCAGTAAGGCTCTCCAGGTGCTCAGAGGAGGATAAGAATGTCAGGTAAACACTTTGTTACAAATATGTCATTATTTGGTACCCTCAGGTTTGATCAAAACACAAACAAAAAATAAATGTTGAAACAAATGTATGTCTTAGCAGGCTCCTTAAGTCAATCACTGCTGCAGAAAAGGTTTTTTCAGCCAGAAAGAGTCACCCAAATGGTAGGTATGTAATTAAAGGTGCAGATGTCAAGACAAGGTGGTCCTCATTCTCTTTCACCTCCACATCACTTAAACGTACAAAACCTATTTTATAAAGAAGTAAAACTCAAAGAAAAATTACTTTTTCTTTATTGAAAGTTTGATTGTACTTGGAAAAGAGAAATGTTCTTCTATTAATTCTAGAGAGATGAACTTCCTATGGATGAGTTGACCCAAGATAACTTAACAACCAATTACTGGTTAGAGATGGAATAGCATCTACAGTGCATGACAGAGGTTGTTAATAAGTTACATGCCTGAAGAAAGAATTTATGCCAGACGCTCACAAAACACTATTTTTATTATAAGGACTTATGGATTTTTAAAGCGCTCTTCTTTACATTCCTTACTGCTTGCTTTTAAGTTACAAGGTTTAATTTTTGTTTTACAACTCAGGAAAGAAAAAACATTCTTATTTCCCTTGCTAATTATTTTGTGATGTCATAGACTGTATCAGTCAGAGCAAAGTCAGTAGTAAAGGAACATTTGATGACATGTATGACCTCTGAATGCACACGGTCCTGTAAATAGATGGTGAGGCATAAAAGTACTTAATAAGTTGGGGGGGGGAAAGAAAGAAAGAAAGAAAGAAAGAAACCAGAGTAGCTGTTACAATAGTACCTCAAATTCAAAGAAGTATTTACATTTGCTTTCAATGAGCATCATTTGTTAAAGATGCCTTATTTCATCTATTTTTTAACCTAGGTACAAACAAAGCAAAATTTCCCCTAGTGGGAAAAAACACAGAGGAAACAAGTTTGGAAAGATTTTCTTCAAATCAGGTTGAATAAGTCTTTGTTTAATCACTTCTCAAAATTATGAGCTATTCAATGAGTGTGATTGTTATTACAAACATCTATGCTTCCTTCATTTCTAAAAGGATTCAAAGCTCCCAACCAGCTAATCTCTTAGGTTATGTGGGAGATCACAGGGCATGGGAAGAAAAGGACTGGGGGAGAGAATACTTAATTGGAAATATTCAGAATATTTCAATTTCAAAACTTCAGAGCTTCAGCTTGATGTGAATCCAATTATTCCTCAGTATCAAACAACTTTTTAGTAACTAATTAAGGGGAAGATACTATTGTGTACCACATTCAGAGAAATATTTCTCCTCATCTTCCTTATAAGAAAACTGCATAATGACAGGAATTATTATAAGGAAAATAAAATAAGAACAAAGAAATAAAGAGTAAAGAAAAATAAATTTTTAAGTTAAAATATAAGTCAGCTTTGAATGAAAGAAAATTAAATGGCTTTGGATGAAATTATAAAATTTAAATTTCAAAATTCAGTGTAAATTATCTTTTTGAATGAGGGAGACAGTAGAAGGAGTGTAAGGAAAGAGGAGCAGACAACCAGCTCAATAATTAACTGCATTTCCTATTAGGCATTCGAACACATGCAGATTTCTTGGAGAAGATCAATAGCTGACATGGATTGAGCATTAGTACTAGATACAATATATGGATTTTCAGCATTTCTTTGCTCAGCTGTGGTGTTTTGTGTTTTCTGAATCTGAACGTTTAATGTCAAAGCACTGTTAAAAATACATACATCAATCATCTGAAAGAAGCACAGTGCTGTTAGCCTCACCTATCATTGCTAAGATGACTGTGAGCTTTATTAGAGTCTCCTTTACTCCTCTTTCTACACCTAAAAAAACCAGAAGTCTTAGAATGCATTTAATTATGACATAAGTTAATTATGGCAATTAACATGAGGATACACTTGACTGTGAAGACCTGTAGCCTCCAGTCTGACAGAAACTAGTATCAGTTCCATTCACCCACTAAAAATGACATCCTTGGGAAAAATAGAACAGGCTAGATCATCATAAAAATCCCACTTCTGTTTCAATCACTGGTGGTATATTTCCATACATCCATTCCAGATGCACATGTGTGGAGACATAGATATCTATGTACATACATATTAATGCATACAGACATTCATATTTACATATTCTGAGCAAGGATAACTTGTCCTTTGTAGAAGGTTGTAAGTTTTTGCATTCTCTAAGTTTAAGTCTTGTAATATTTTTATGATGACATTCAAGAACGGCCCATGTTAGGAATCAATAACAAAAATATTTTTTGCACTCACTCAGAGTCAATGCAAGCTCACTAGCATGCTCCAGTTAGCTGGCCCCTTATCTCCAAAAGGGACAATGAAACTGGGCAAATGTTGTTTGGCAGATGTAATGAAACATTTTTAACACATTTTGGTTTGGGTTTTGGTGGGGTTTTCTTTGTTGTTTTTTGTTTGTTTGTTTTGTTTGTTTGTTTTTTTGGTGGGGAATATTTGTTGTTGCTGGTTAGGGTTTTTTTTCCAATTATGATAACTCCTGTAGAAAGCGCTGGCCTCGTTTCATTTGCTGTTTATTTTCAAATGAAAAGTTAGATGATTGATAAATAACCCATTGTAAGTCAAAGTGCATATGAGATCTCTATTTTCCTACCTGGTCCTAGAAGAAAAATTTAGTAATGTTTCCAATATCATAGTAATAGAGCCATTATCACAATTTTTTAAAATAAACCCTGCAGTTTTGAAAGTCTTTCCAAGTACTTTTCAGAGGGCTACTCATACAGTTTTCTTCTTAGTAACACAGTCACTCAAGTGCTTCTGTGAAATGTCAGTCCACAACTTTAGTACATGTTTATATCACCAAATAAGGTATTTCCAAATGGGAAGTGTTGCCTGTCAGTTGGACAAGCTGTTTTGTTAGCTTGAGTCCCAGGAGCCTAAGACAATGAACCATCCATTTTAATGACAACCCATGAAATTCTAGCACATACAATTATAGGATTCTTTCTAACCAGCCCCTAGGACACCAAAGCAACCATTAGTAATTTGCCAGATTTCAAACTATTACTGTAGAACTGTAGCATGTAACAGGTATAAGCACAAAGTCAGGCCACTGCTGGGATGAAATTCTGCCTTTCAGGTTCCAAGAACATTTTGCATCACAGATCTGCTGCTGGATGCCAGGTGGATGTTTTGACCTGAATGCACTGCCATACATAGAGGCCTTTGGTTAAAACAAAAATTACCCTGCACCACACATTTTGTGCTTCATATGCACGACTCTTGTTGGTTCATTGCACAAAGAACTCAATTGGCTCAATACCAGCTTTATTTGACATACTAAGTCACATTTCACTTGAGGGATAAGATGATTTTTTCTGAGAAGAAAAACCAGCAAAATCACTGGCCAGACTGCATCACAGTAGTTTATAGCCTAGAATATATCTAGAGTAAACAAACCCACTGGAACAAAAGTGAGCTGGCTTCATTATAACCTTCATGTATATATCATTGCACAAATCAGGTCTGGAGTAGACACCACTGCAACAGCAGTAATCCCTTCTACATGCTATGTGTAGCACTATGTGAAACTGGAGGCAGATTTAAGGTTATACTGACAGCTAGAACTAAGATTTCCCTCACTGTAGATGGTCTAAGACACCCACATTAATTTAAAATACTTGGTTTATGCAGAGTACATGTGTTGTGTAGTGTGCATACACATAAAAGCAAATGGGAGTTTATACTTTGAGAGAAAATATCTATGAGATAATTTTTTGCTCACTCTTTCTTTGATGATTCTTATATGAAGATATTTCATGATTAAATAATCTGCATCTTTTGTTCAAAATGTTGATTTGCCTATGATTCCAAAAAAACAGCGTGGTAGCATTTTCCAAGTACCTTCTTAAAATTCTTCTGACAAATTTCTTCCCTGAAGTGTATGATTTATCTGATCAAGTGGGCAGTGAAACTAGTAGCTGTAGGATAAAGGACATTAGTCCCATTAGCAAAAAGATCCCACTATAATAACTGGGGGAGGGGGAAGGGGGGGAAGATATAGCTCTAAGCTGCCCTCATCCATAAAATAAGGAAGTAGAATAGGTGTACTCTTTTCCATTAAAATGTAAACTAACACCACATAGTAATTACACTGGAGGCTTGCAATGAGATAGCTGAGTTTTAAATAAAATGTGAAGATTACGAATAAATTTTACAGTAGTATAATAGAACAACAACTGAATAGCTACAGTTCAACTATACAAACCACCCACTGGCCTCCAAGGAGGACAAAATTAACTATAGCAACTATAGCCTGTGAAAAGGGAGCCTTGATTATCCAAGGACACACTGGCCATCTGATTTTGGATGCTGGCAATATGTAGTGCAATTATTTGGATAATTATAATATTGGTTGCTCCCATATGTTTCATTAAACAAACCTGTGGCTGGTCAGCAAGCTGTAAGCAGACCTGTCAGAGCTGAAATGGAGATACCTGAACATTTAAAAGGGGTGACAAAGCTTAATGAAAAAGAATTAATGGCAACATATAAGGCCAAATACCAGCTAAATCACAAGGGCCTCTGATAGCTTAGTCTCCAGAAGACACAAGGTGATGTCAAACCAATGTAGGCAATTCAGCAAAGTAGCATCTTTTGAAATACAGCAGTGGACAAAATGTTTTTTTAAAATAAAATAGTATAACATTTATGAAATACAACAAGTTTCCTTCTTATGAAGCCTTCCTTAAGAAGGAAAAACTCAAGGACATTTAGAATTATGTGTGTTGTCTCAAACTGAGTTAATTAATTAAATATCTCAGGTAATAGAGTGTTTAAGCAAAATTCTCAGCAGAATGGGCTGTTCATGTTATCTTCACTCAGCTGTATTTAGTGTTGGTGGCAATTACTGATTTCATTGAGCAGAGAAGATGTTACTTCAGTGAAAGTATCTCTCACTGTTTCTTTTTCTTTGTAGAGGTACCATTTACATATTTTAGTAAACAGGTTTTAAGTAGACATTTTGCATATGGACTAAAAGATTCACCTGTCCCTTCCCTCCTACTCTGGAAATAGTGTGTAAATTAAAATAGTAGAACCTGTGTGATTTAGTCAGTCTCTAAATTCTGGATTGTCTTGTTTTCCTGCAACAGAGTTGCTGTATCCCCCAAATAATTTTACCAAGTTTGGGCACAAAGAGATGTTTCTCTGGACTCTCCACTAACAAAATTTTATTCTATAGTTCTCAAATTAAATTGTTTGGAATATTTATGCAGAGAAGCTATTTTCCTATATTAGCCCAGTTTCTTTGAGACACTATTCCCACAATAAAAACAGCTTATCTGCAATTCTGCTAAGAAAAAAAAATTAAAACCTAGAAGTGATTAAATACATTATTGAATTAGTGCCTTTATAAAGTATTGATAGCACTGCCAACAAGTGTAATGTATGTGTAGAAGTAATTTCTTGTGGATAATGAAAAATGTGCATAATCCTTCAAATATGCTGGGATTCATTTTAGATGAGTACAAATCTTCAGAAATAAAAAGCATAGTCTAATTTTGCTGAATGGATTGTAAATAAAAATTGAAAGAAATATAGCATTTTTGCATGGTTAAACAGTTTGTTGTGGCAACCTGAAATATTTTGACATTTTTAGGTCATGGTTCTAGAATTGCTTTATCATCAGAGGAGGTACAGCTGCAAATTCAGAGGGATCTACCACTGCATCAGCCATTATGGACTCCAGCCATATGCTCATGTGCCAAATTGGTGCTCAAACACTCCCTACTGGCTGGATATGACAGTTTCCACTCCATCCAAATGATCTTTAATTGTCACGTTGCAGCACATTGATCATGCAAAACTTGGTGGAGTGCTCTAACTTGTCATTGTGTTTGGCATAAAGCACTGTTATTATAGCTTGTTACTATTCAAATATGTTATCAGGTGTCATTTTTATTTTCTTCCAAGAAGCTGATGAGCCTGGGCACCAGCATGGCCTGCTGCACAGACCATCAGCATCTGCTCCTATCCCAGTGTCCTATAACACAGAGGATTTCCACAAGTTAATAATCTTTGCAAACCTTTGTTTTCTTTCAGATTTCAGTAAAGAGCAGCTAAGCTGTTTGCCCTTATGTGAAAGTCTAATATCATTGTGACAAAATAAACAAGTATTAATTTTTATGACTCAAATGCCTGAAAAATTTTCTTCCTGTGCCTAATGGGGGGAATATATCAAGCAAGTATCGAGAAGAGCTGTTGCTCAAGACTCCCTTACCATTACAGGCAGGTTTGCCCTGGTGCCCTAGATTTTGTCACTTTTGATTCTGGGTTTACCAATGAAACCACAAAATTTTAGCAGCTTTGCATCATCAAGCCTTCAGTGTGAAAAGAGCAGTTAAATAGCTCTAATACTCCATGTTACAATTACCAGCATGTTTTAAAACCTCACCCTTATAAAATACATAGATCTTTTTAAAATATAACAGTTCATTAATAGCTGTTTGAAAAATGACTAGTCAAAACACTTGTTTTTCAGTTAGGTGGTTGAAACTAGTAACATCATACAACTCATAATAGTTATATCAAAACATTACAAATTTTAACTGAAATATCATCCCAACCATCCTGCATTCTAATGCATCTCTTGACGACTTCCTTATCCCTACCACTTGTCAATAAGCAGTTAACTATTTTATTATTTCAAAAACAAGTGCTCCACAATTCAGAAAGTTGCAATCTTACACCAAGTATGAAAAAAGAACCTTCCTTACAAAGATACTATTTGAATTAGCATTTCAAACTGAGTTTCCAATGTCTCACTATTAATATTTCACATAAGGGTGTCTAAAAAGCATAAAGTCAGAAGGCCAGAAGTCAAGTACTGCTGTTAGCTGGATCCAGAAAAGTCTCTAAATATAGCACTTAGAATTCACTTAGCACCTCCTGTCATGTCACCAGCCCTTTATGCTGGAAATTACTATTCTATGGAGCAATGTTTGCCAAATAATCACTTATTTTAAAAAGAAAAAAAAAGCTCTTACTATTATTTCACACAAAAATCCTATGTTTTTTCATTTAAGATCACACATTTAGCTACAATTTACTAAACTCCCTGTAAAGGGTACAGGCTTACATGAACATTAAATTGAAACCCACTTTTTTCTGTCACACATTGCTGAAGGAATGGCAAGTGCCTGCAGAACTTTAGGATTAGGGCTATTTCATTTGGACCACTAAGGGGCCATTTGTTCTTCCTCCTACTCCTCTTTCTTACACATCTCCTCCTCACCCCTTTCTCCTGCTGCTGTTACTCCTCCAGGAGTGCTGGGTCAGACAGAGCTATGGCAGCCCTGTGGGCAAAGAAAGTGAGAGTAAAGCCCCATCATCTGTGAGAGAAAAGTGGTTCCTTGCCTTAAATATGCTGACTGACACTCTCTGATCCAAGACTTAAAAATAAAAATCAGCTTTTCAGCAACTGCAGTAATAATAAGTGCTACACAAGAGTGCAGATAGCCCTTATCAAATCAAGATAACAGTGAAACTCCCCTGGTCACAGAGAATTGGAGGGGATGTTCATGGGTGAAGACACTCTTGAGCAGTACAATAAAAATAAAATCTGATTTGACAGTTATGTCTGCTTTTCACTGAACTGCTAAAACACTCTAAGATAAAAGACTTTCCCTGAATGACTGTTTGCATCTAAAGCTGCTGAAGTAAAATCTTAAACAAAAAAACTCACCTCACACACACAAACTTCTTACCCAAAAGCAGCAGGAAGAAAATGCACTCTAACAGGCAGAGTTTAGACTCCACTGACTGCTGTAATTCCCATAAAAGCTTATCTAGCTACCACCTTTTTTTTTCTAAAGACACTCAATAAAAGCAGAAGTAAAAAGCATCAGAGAAAACTTGTACTGTTTTGTCAGCACCCAAGCTTAAATAAAAAAGCAGTTTATCATATTAATGAATTTTTTTGGTTTCCCCCCAACTTCCTAACACACCCTAAGGTCACAGAGAGGAGGCAAAACAAAAATGAGAGCTGCATAATCTTGCAACAGAGAACAAATGCCTCCAATCAATAGCATTGAGCAGCTGCTCGACCCCCTGTGATTCAAAAGAAATCATTCCAGCAGACAAGAACTTCAAGTTAGAGATGTTACTCACCTCTTTGTGGGTTTTGCTGATTAAGCCAGGTCACGCCTTTCTCTAAATACAGACATTTACATAAGGAGGCCAACAGAGAACTATGTGTTTTCTTTGTGTTGTTCAAGGATTTTTGATATACTGACTTTTCCCCTAAAAATTAAGACTAAATCTAGAAGTAACTAAATCTTAACTGCAAAATTATTCAGAGTGACACAGAAAAGTCATCCTCAGAGAAAGAGTGTAACTAAAACAAGTGAGAAAACACAAACCCTCTCCACTATTATTAAAAATTGGCATTTTCTCCGCTATCAAGTGCTGACACCATTATGGAAAAATCAAAAGCAAAAACTGATAACTCTGAAGCTTTATAGGGAATTTTGGCTTACTTGAAGACCCCCAGCTGACAGCTTACCAAACAAGCCTGTGCACAGTAGATGCTGTAACAGAAGCTGGTGCATTTTAATATTAACAGCAAATGATCTAATATTCCCCCCCATATGCTAAAGCTTTACCTTCAGGCAGATTCAAACACTGCTAAAACACCAGAAGTTACAAACACTTAGCCTTTCACAGCTCTCAGTAGAAGTCTAAAGCTCATATCTTACCCAGCTGTTTAATCCTCAGAAGACTGAAGGCAGCTGCAAGGTAGAGTCAGACACTCTGAAGATCACTAGAGAGAAAGAGGTAACTATCACTGCTCCTGCTTTGGGCAGGAGTCTAAAGCCAACATGTTTCTTGCAACAGAGATGTAAAGAGATTTTCGGGTATTTGCAGCCTCACTTGTACTGGAGAGTCCTGCATCAACAAGCATAAATCATCTGCACAATCACTAAAACTCCAGTATTTCAGCTCAATCACATAGGCAGCAATTCTAAGAAAGACTCAGCTGCTGCATCTGCATAGCTCAATTATACACGAGTTGAACAGACAGCAGGCTTCACAGTGGCTGAGTGCCACAGAGCTGCTTGGGGGAAGGGGGAACATACCATGTAATACTGAGAAAAAAAAATATTTCAAGTACAAGGAAGTCTAGGATTGTGTTGGTAAATAACACTCAGATTTCAGGGACATAGCTATAAAATTGATTCAGGTTGGGAAAGAGGACAGGTTACTTATATCACTTAAGGTATTTAGACCCCATACACAAATTAAGAGTACTTTAAATTGCTTACCAGAAGCTTGTATTTCATAGTTTGTGAAACTGTTGAACTACTTGTCATTTAAAAAAAAAAAACAAAACCACAAAAACTCATTAAAACTTTAGCTGTTTTTAACACAGTAACTTGATTTCAACTACTAAACTAGCTCCTCGTTTTGCTCTCTAACACTCTCCAAGAGCCTCTCTCCCCTAAACAGCTTTTAAATAACACACCAACTCACCATTTCACCTTCATTTGCAACTGGTGAAATTAATCATTAGAGTCAAGGAGGTTAATTACAATCAGATGCTGAAATTTTATCTTTGGGCTTGTCATCACAAGAACGTAAGAGTGAAGTCATATTTGTAAAAGAAAAATTCGATCTGATCGGTATCTCACCTAATGTTTCCTCTACTCATATGTAACTAAAGAATGGAAAGCTTGAAAATAAAAAATCTTGGGAAAAAAATGGTCCTGCTGGATAACAAGTTGTCCCTGAGTCAGCAACATGCCCCTCTTGCAATATGAGGCTCAAGTTGACAGAGCTTGGAGTGCTCAGCCTGGAGAAGGCTCAGGGGGATCTCATCATGTATATAAAAACTCTGATGGGGAAAGGTAAAAAAATATAAAACTGGACTCTTTTCAGCATTCTCCAGTGATAGGACAAGAGGCAACAGGCACAAATTAAAATGCAGAAAATTAATTTTAAATATAATAAAATATTTTTCTTTTGAAGGAGGTCAAATGTCAGCACAGGTCACCCAGGGAACTTGAGGATATTCAAACCCTAACTAGGCATGGGTCCTAACCTACTTTAACTGACCCTTGCTTTGAGCAGGGGAAGTTAATTAGATGATGTTATGAGGTCCTAGCCAATCTCCCATGTTTGTGATAACTCTGTAATGTGGTTTGGTAACTTTGAAAAAACTCCTTCTGCAAAAAACATAATAAATGTGAAATATTCCAAATATAACAGATCTTTATAGCTGCCAGGAAAAAATATGTTACTGCACAGAGAGAACTGCTCTTTGAAGTATTTTTGTACCTTTTAAGATAGAGAAGTCAAACAAGCATAATTTTAAAGGAAATGACAGAAGAATGTCTATTTTCAATCATGTAAGGGAATATTAAATTAGTAGTCATATAATGAAACAAAGCTGTTTAACTAATCTTCTTTCAGTGTTGCAAACCAAGTTTACTCTTCCATAAAATTCAACTCTGCAAGGATTGTTCAATGTGAAAATTCATTTAAACTTGCAAAGCAAATATTCCTAAATATTTCTTTGAAAGGTTCTCTCAAGGAATTTTCTGTGCTTGGGTTCCAATCTCTCCTGTATTCTATATTCTGTATAACCCAATTGTATTAATTACAGCTGTATGTTTAACCAGAGAAAAAGGAAGGACTTTAAGAAACAATCATGTTCAATATGACAACTAGATTGCAAGATTGTGAGATGTGGTTGAAGTTATTCTGGTTTTCACTTCATGGTATCCATTAAAAGTGGGACCATCTTGGGAAGTTGTGTCTTCTCAGAAATGTAGAAATAATGCACCCTGTACTACTATTGCTGTTCAATATTGTTGTTTGGAAAAATAGTTTACTTCAGGAGAACAATTCATAGTGCTCAAGACTCTAAGATACAATCTAGTTAAGTTTTCTTATTGAAGATACATTCTGAATATTTGAAAATAGACTGTAAAATAAGAAGAGGGTGAAGCTACCTATTCATAGACTTGTCAAGCTTTCATGTGTTTCAGCAGCAGAGAATAAATGACTTATTCCTGTCTCTATTGAGGCTACTGGCAAATTTCCCATTACCTTCAATGAAGGCAGGGACTGCCACTGTGGGTCTCTGAGGATGGGTTATTCATAACAATAAAGCAATGTGGATCACTGTGCAAAAAGACCAAAGGAGTTGCATCAAGAACACACAGCAAGACACACTGTTGTTCATTTCTCTCTGAAACCCTGTGTTGTTCAATGTCCCTTTTCCCTGGAAGCTAGTCTTCTTCAAAGTCTGACTGCCAGAATGATACCTCACAGGCACACAGCCCAAGATTCAAACATTTTGAGGAGATGTCTAATGTCTTTCTTCTTTCCCTTTTGAAAATAAATTAGCCAGATCCAAATCAATAGTATTTGCTTATGGCCTCTAATGAAATTCATGGTGCACAATAACCCTGTTGCCATGATGTACATGTTGTACATTACCTTCCTACAGCCATCCTCCCAAAAACATTGCTGTGCATGGTGAGAAAGCAGAGAGTGGCTCAACTAATTGCAGTCCTAGTTTTACAGTTACTGAGGCAGTGCAGTTTGCTCTTTTGGAGAGCTGAGAAGCCTGTGTTCCACCAACATTTCTGATGTTTGCTTCTGTCCAGGAAGATAAAATGCTTCCTTCTAGTGCTGTTAGTCCAACAGCTTCACAAAATCTAGGAACCTGACACAATGCCAGCATCATAAACTGCTATAAGGCATTTACAACAGAAGCAGACACGTGTGCTCTAGAGTTTTTTATTGCTATCCACATCAATTGTTTATGTTGAAATGTCAATGAAAGCCTGTGTATGCTAGCTTCTAAAAGTACCCTGGTAAATACTTACATCCACTGTTTAAAGAAGGGCATAAACTCAAAATGCATTAACTGGCAACACTTCTGTTTGCTTGTTTGATTTGAGAAAATGACATAGAATTTCAAGTAGTATCTCCTTGAAGATAATTTGAGGTTATTCTAAAATTTAAATCACAAAGGGAGAAAATAAATTCAGACTGCTATTTGTTTGCTTTTTTTTTTTCTTTTATGTAGAGTTCAAATATGCAGGGTCAATAAAAAAAATTAAAAATTACATGTCAGGTTCTTTCCTGTGTTGTATATCACATCAGCACCAAAATTTGTTCAGGCACTTCTTGGAAATGTTATTTTATGAAGGCTTACTCCTGAAATTTTCTAAAAGGTGTTTCTTGGGGAGGAAAAAAGGATGACCAAAATCAAGAGAGAGCCCTAGAAGCGATCCATGATGGTGTGGCAGGGTCAAGCACAGGGTTGTACCTGCACAAGGCAGACACAACCCAAGAGCACTTTTGGTCAGGGCAGGTTCTCCAGCTGATTCCCATCATCAGTGTGAAAGAGGGTGATTTCTTCATCACTCATCCTGACCAAGAAACACTTCACCTTTTCTTCAGGGCAGCTGTTCTACAGATGTGCACCACACAACCGTGCTAGTAAAAATAAAGGTAGCTGCTGTGCAAAAGCTATTTTGGAGCTTAAATAGGAATATTTAGGCCTATCATTACTTAGAAAGTATCTTTGCTGAGGAAATGCTTAGTAGCAATTCAGATACTACCACAGCAGAAATAGAGAGTTTCATTTGTTTCTCTATGGCATTCAGTAATTAGCTTTTAAATCTTTCAAGGCTAAAATTTTCTTATTGCAATGCAATTACTATAGTTGGTATGATATCCTCATTATAATAGAATTTCTTTTAAAATATCATCTAAAGCACAAATTGTCTCACCACTTAAAGGTCAGTTACTTTCAAATTTGCCTATTCCATATTAAAAAAGAATAATTTGAGGCCTGTTGCAATTCCAGTTTTTAAAGTACCTTAAGGTTGTAGGAAACTTATTTAATGAACAATTGGTTATTTGCTTTGTGTAGATGAACTGAACAACACTGAATAACACTTTTACTGAACAACAGTAAGAGAAAATTTAATAGAAAATAGTTGATTTATGTTTACTGCAGTTTATATTTGGCATGTTTGTAAGCATAGTCTATACCTGAAGAAGACAGGACTGAACCAGAATATTAAGAAGCATATTTATATGATTAACATGCATTAGCATTAAATAGATATAGCAACTATATCTGTTAGTGGAAAAACTGAACTGTGAAGTCTTGTTTTTCTTTCCAGCTACCTTATTTTGTTTTTTTTTTCAAGTCCTGAAGATAGAAAATTCAAGATAAATTTCAAGATAACCTTCTTCACAAAGAAGTTCATATATCTTTTAAAATTTTTTAAATTGCTATGAAAATACATCATGGTATGATTTTCTGAATCTTAGTTTCTTTCCCCCCCCCCCCCATACTTCATTCTAACTTTTATCTACCTTTGTTTTGCCCATGACAGAACGAAGCTCATGCAGGCAAGTCTCAGAAGATTAAAAGGCAGAAGATTTTCTCCAAGCTTTCAGAACTCTTTTTTTACTATTGTTATTCGATTCCTTGTAACTTATGAAATTTAGTTTCATTCTGAACAACTTATCAGCATACTGAAATGTAAAAGAATATCTGTTAAATTAAAAGGCCAAATATCCATTTATTTACTATCTGATAAAGAATTAGAAATGTAATTAATTTCACAGAGATATGCAGGAGTGCATTATACTCCCTTAATAGCTTGAGGGGCCTTTAGAAAAGATTTTAAACAACTGGTGACTGAAAGAACCAAGAATGTGGTCATTGTATACTGAAAAGAAAGCTTGGGGAAAAAAAAAACATTAAGTAGGCCCAAAAATATTTTTAAAAGGTGAATCACTTGGTTTCTTTTTTTCCTTTAAAACTGCCTGTATGAGAAGTAGACTTTCCAACCAAAGGAAATTTCCAGAATATCTAGAAGCCAAAATATTTTGTTCCCAGAGTTCTGGAGGAGTATGAAACCAAGCAACTTACTGAAACAAACACAAATTTGATAAATATATTGTGTTAATAAATAATCTTTTTGCAAAAAAAAAAAATATTGCCAGTGTTCTGCAAATATAATTTTACTTGTTAGTTCCATTGAACATAAGAATTTGTATCACTAGTTGTCTGCTGTGCAGTGTTATTTGAAGCTGTAAGGACAAGCATATTGCACTCCTTCCAAAAAATTTAAATTAATGTAGACCTAATGCCTTTATTAACTTGGCAACTCATCCTGAATTATTTTTGATTACCTTTAATCTGTGAGCAATAACTAGCACATAGACCAGTTTCAAAAACTGGCAAAGTGAGAATTGCATTACATTTATCTTAATGTTTTCTCTTAGAAGTGTTGCAAAAACAATTTGCAAGAAACGGAACCATTACTGAAAACTGCATTTCATTATTCTTCTTCCCTCAGCCTGGTTCTTTGCTTTGAGGACAACCTTTGAAATTAATTGAATAAATGCATATGCTCAAAAATTATTAATAAAATTTCACATTATTTCTCCAAAGCCACAAGGATTGGTGGAAATGCTAATATGCCATAATATATGTCATTGCTATATTTGATTCTCCATAGAAATCAATTACCTGATGTGAGAGGTTGTCACATTATTTTGTTGTTGTTATTATTGTTGTTGTTGTTGTTTTTGTGAAAACAGCAACAATACTTGTAACAGAAGTAGATATACCAGTCAGTAATGTCAGTATCAGTCCCTTTTTTTATAGAATGTCCTAAAAGATGGACACAGCATCTTTGAAGGAATATAACAGCAAAAAAAATTCTTTTTGTTAATTAACTCCTATTTCATATCAGTATAACATAATATCCAAATATGGAAGTGGTCTTTAGGCATTTTGCAGCCCAGAGCATATTTTTTAGAGATTTTCTTCTAAATAATGAGCTGTATGTAGCTAAGACTTGTTGTTTGCTGTTAACAATCCTACTGTTCCTGTTAAAGGGGGAGGAAATAAGGATGAGGCAGGGTGAGAAGCAGAAAGGTTTGTAGGGTCCTTCAAGGTAGTAATTCCTATTCTTCTGCATGAGAGGCAAGCAAGCTGTAGGAATAGCTCCAGAGAGTGAAGCAAGAGCAATGGAGTCAAAACGTGGTTTCTCTCAGTGAACATTTCCTATATTAAACACAGGAGATATTGTTTCTCTTTTCTTGTGACTGAAGATTATGTTTGCTCCATAACCTCCAAGGTGTTATTACAAATTGGCAATACCCTTCTCCTGTTCCATAGATCTCTTTCTGTTACAATTGAAATAACTCAAATAATTTGAGTGCTTTTATGCACAAAATCAATGAATTTCAGTGCATAATTTTTGGAAATTTTCTGCTGTATTTTGAAACCCTATTTTTGCTTTAATGGAATCAATTTCATTATATAAAGTCTTACACTATTAACTTGAACCTTCATAAACTTTCAACACTGCTCCTATGATTGTCTTGAAAATCTGGCACAGTAGAAGAGAAGTTGGTCTCGTTCAGCCTAGGTTTTAGGAGACAGAACTGTGACTTTATTAGTTTGAAATGGTGAATGGGAAAAAAACATAATCTCCACATCTGTCTCATACCTTTGTCTGCAGAGAGTGCCTGAAGAGACTGCAGCACTGCTCTTCAAACACCTAAAGGCTCACCATTTACTCCACTGTGTGTTTCAGCACAAAGTCAGGGAGAGCAGAAAGTTTGTTTTAACTACTCAGACACAAACTCCTAAACTCTGAATGGGTGTCAGTAGCAGGCAGTGGTTGGAGCAGAAGGTGCCTGCAGAGGGTACATCATATATGCCCAGAGGCAGAAACATTCAGTGTTATCAAAATTACATGTCCCCAAAATTGAAAGAAAATATTCACTGGTTACCAGCTGTCCTCAACCCCACACTGAGAAAATTTGCTCAGTATAAATTGTCAGATGACAAAATGCAGCAAGTGCTGTTTCTTTCCATATTTGTTCACTGAAAATGCAGTTAAATGCAAGAGCCTAAAAGGGTTAAGGACTCAGTTTGAGTGCAAAGCAGTGTTTTCCCTAGGGTTTGCAGTTTCAGACATTTGTCCATCAGAATTAAATAAACTTCTTACAGCTTGATTTGATAAGAAATTTGCATTTTTTAAAGGATCTGGTTTAAGTTTTGAGGCCAGCTTTAACGATGCACCAAGTACTCTCTGTACAATATTTTCAAATAAGCAATAAAGCAGAAAGCACACCTAATGCTACTGAATGAAATGTAGGAAAATCATACCTGTAAACTTAGGACAATAACAAAGTTGCATTCTGAAAAGAAGTAATTTGTAATGTGCATCCATTCATGTCTATATCTATCATGCCCATATTCTTAATTGCAATATAATGCAATATAAAGTAAGTCCCAAAATCTACATACATTCACATTTTTCGTAGTATTTTTTGGTAATTGAAAGTAAAAGTGGTTTAGCTTTTTATCTTACTAACATAGCTGTAATCCAGTTTAATTTAACCACATAGAACCAGATTGATGAAAAAAAGTATGCTAAGGAAGAATTTGATTCTGTATTGTGTGACTTTCACAATAAAATACTTTTTTATAATAAATTTTCTTAACACTTTAAAAAAATGCCCTCTCTGTTTTGGCAATATAAGAAAATGAAATTGATAGAATTCTAGTTTAATTATTTCAGCTCATAATTGTTTGGTTTTTCATTATTTCATTAGCTTTAGTTCCAGACTTAAAATAAATGGAGAAAAGGAAGAAACTTCTAACACCTTTCTTGATCACTACATTTTTGCAAGAACAGTTTTTTCACCTACCAGTTTACATGTAGTTCCATATTGTAAGATCAAGCAAAAAATTACAAGATGTAATTCTTCTTTTATATTCAAATACAGCAGTGAGGACTCTTTCCTATAAATTATTTCAAAGTATGCTATGACAGGGCATATTGTACTTAAAGTCTTGAAAGGCAATTATAACATTCATACTTTCTGTAAAGTAATAAAATCTCATAAGATTTAAGTTCAGGTTTCCTTCCTTACAAAACTGTCTCCTCTGCTTTTTAAAGAATCTATTACTTTTCCATCAAAAATAGGAATCATGAAAGCACAATATTTGTTATTTATGTTAAACTAAAATTGTACAGCTATCACTAAGCAACATACTTAGCACTTAAGCATTAGCATGTCTTTTTTTTTTTATTTTTAGAATTTATGGCTTGATTTATATGTAATTCCTGTCTTTTCAATAATACTCTAGAGCTTTTATGGTTTCTACTAGCTGTACATGTTATTTCTCTTGCTGCTAGAGACAATTATTTTATGCCAAGCATAGCTGACCTTTTATGGTTTTCTTTGTTTTATTGCTTTCATCTTATAACATTATCATTGCATTCACTCCTAATTTAAATTCAAAATCCATTTTTGGACAACATGAGTAAAAAATATTCAAGTTTTCAAATGCCAGAGTGTGTAAATAATCACTACAGAATTTTAAGGGATGTTTTTTGCTAGAGGAATGCATGCTCCTTTCATTTTCTATTCTCTTTCATCCTTGTAGCTTTTGCTTTGAAAATCCATGTTTCCAGGCAATAACAAGGGCATAAAGTTATTTTCTGCAAATTGTGCAGTTCTAGCAATCTTTGTTTCTCTTAAGCATCTCTGCCAAAATGGTTGCATAAGCATTTTCCAATTACACATTGAAATGTTAAGCAGTTCTAATACATGCAAAGGCCAGAATGCTGGTACCCTTGTGATAGGTGTTCTCCATCACCTTCTCATTCGACCCACACACTTTTATCATAGTTAGAAGAAGAGCAAGATGCTTTCTTAGTAGTAAACAGTAGGTATAAAACAGAGAAAAAAAAACAGCCAAAAAATGGGAGAAAAGGAAGCATTTTAGCTTTTAAGAAAGACATACAGCTGTTTATAATAAGCCCGTAGTTCTGCTCTCTGTTGAGTACAGCTCTTACAGCTGCTGGAGTAAAAGGCTACATTTCCCTCTCTCACTTTTCCTGCCTTCAAGTAGGCTTCCCACAATTCTCCCAAGCCTCAGTGCCCAAAAAAGATGAGATCTCTATGTAAATGGACTTCTAATATTTTTGAAAATTCCCCTTCCTTCTCCAGCCTCCATTTCTCATGTCCTCACAAAGACAACTTGGTTTTTCAATGATATCTGCAGGATAAACTGCGTAAGGTTTTTGGGTTGCATTTCCTCTTCTGTTTGATCAAAGGAGGGAGGAAAGGTAGTTGTGGGTCAGGTTTAGCTGTGACCAAAGCAGTTCCTTTAGAGGCAGTTGCTGGAGCTTCTTGGAGCCAACTTGGAAAAGAATCAGCAGCCACTTCAGCTGTGCCCCAAGAGCCATCTCACAACTTTCCCATGCAGAAAAGGATTTTACCTTTTACCCATTTGGTGCAGCATGTGTGGACAGAATAGCTAGTGTCTTCACTGCACAGCTGGTGAATTAGGATCATATTCCTATAACTAGGCACACCAAAACAGTCTTCCAAAAGGGCAAGTGCAGCCAGATTGCATGCTAAAACATGATATCATGTAAGTAAAATCAATGCAATACATCAGTACATAGATTATCCTACTCTCTCACTGTACTTGCTTAGCAAATGGAAAATTTTTGTGAGAAAAATCAGTTAAAACATTCATTAGTTTACACATTCCTAAGCAAGTTGTGTAATCATCAATTTAGAAACTACTGCTCTTAACCAACAAGTTTCTTTTTCTGAAAATGATGAAAGAGAAAAGAAGATAAACGAATAGGTTGAGCTGTAGAAATATGTGATACTGGTTGTTTTCTTTTCAACCTTTAAATGATTATCTGTAACTCTTCATATTTTAACTACAGCACTCTACTTTCCCACTTTTAAGGTTGCCTTTCATGTCCTTGGAGAAAATCTCATCACTCTCTCAGCTGAAGCCAATGACAACCAGACTGATTTCCTTGCCAAACGATAAGCCTGTCAGCTTTACTAGATATTTCAGAATTTATAGCATAGATTGCATCTTCCTAAATTAAGAATTCAAAAATGCATTTGTATATTTTCAGATCAGCTGATGACCTTCCATTTTGTTTATCTTCAGTCTGTTGCAGGGAGTACAGTCAGGGAAAGCTGCTGAATTGATGTTCTTGATTTTAAGTTCTACATCTCTGCTAGTTTTTGCTAGGGTACAGCTAAGCTTGTTTTTTTAAGTAGCTGGTATGCAGTGATGTTTTGGTTTTGTGCTGAAAACAGTGCTGATAACTTCTGTTATTTCTGAGCAGTTCTTACACAGAGTTAATGCCTTTTCTGTCCCTCACCCCACCTGTGAGGGGGCCTGGGGGCTGCACAACGAGTTGGGAGGGGAAAACAGCCAGGACAGCTGACCCCAACTGACCTGAGGGATATTCCAGACCACAGGATACCACACTGAGTATGTAATCAATATAATGTATATAATGTATATAATGCATATCATGTATATCATGTATATCATGTATATAATGTGGGGGAAGAAGAACAAAGGTGAGGAGGGCATTTGGAGCCATGTCATTTGTCTTCCCAAGTCACCCTCATGTGTGATGGAGCCCTTCTTCCCTGGAGATGGCTGCCCTTTGGAAGGGGTAGTTGAATTCCTTGTTTTCCTTTGCTTGGGTACACACTTTTTTGCCTTTCCTGTTAGGCTGTCTCTATCTCAACCTATGAGTTTTCTTATTCTTTCCCTTCTAATTCTTTCCCCCATCCCATCAGGGATCTGTGGTGCTCAGTTGCAGGCTGGGGTTAAACCAGGACAGCATAAATAAATTCACAATGAAGGAAAAGATTTGCAGAGCAAATATTTGCAGAGTGAGTATTTCACAGCAGATATACAAGATAAACAGAGCAAGCACAGAAATCAGAAAATGACTTTCAGTCCAACAAGAAGAACAAGGTTCTGAGCCCATACCATTTTGTGAAAAACAGAAGTAGCTATAAGTATAATTTTGCAGACATAAATTTATCAGGGGTCTGAGGAACAAGACAGTCCCAGTCACCTGACACATAATGCAAATACATTTCCTCACATCTATCTTCTTCCTTTTAAAAAGTGGGGTTTTTCATTTAACTAGAACCATATTTTAATTGATAAAATATTCTTTAATCTTTGGTTAGCTATGGACACATAACCATTGTACATATCTAAATCTCAGTGATACAATGACATCAAGTTTAAATAAATTATAATAAATAAAGTGGAATATTTTTATAAATGCTGTATTTAATAATATTTTTCTAATTGTTTAACGCTTTGTGTTATGTGTTTCACAAAATTAGGACCTATAAGAAAATTAATGTTATAAGAAAATGTTTCAAACAAAATGTAACAACAGTTAAAGGAATCTGATAAAGCATCATTTGATTTTGCTCTTTCTTGTATTAGTTGCTTGTTTTCTCTTTTCCTTTTGACATTTATGTTTTCAGTATAGTGTTTTTGTCTTTCTTCTTGTGTGTTACCATTTTCTTCCCTCAGTCTTTTCTCTTATTGCTTCCTGCATTTTTCTGTCCTACTATTTTTAGTTAATTTGCTCCTGTGCATTTTTCAACCATCATTTGGGCTCAGCAAGAGAGCAAAACTATTTCACACAAGGAAAGAGCTGCATAGAAAAGAGCAAAGTTTTTTCTCAGTCTTTCCTAATGAATCTGTGGCTTTTTCAAGTGAAAATACTTGAAGAAATGATTTGCTGAAATTCACCAGTTTGATAGAGAAAAGTTGCATCTGTCTGCAATTTAAGTAGTAATGTGCTTTAAAAATAATTCAGTCAGGCAGCACAATTATGGTGGCCACACTTATGAAAGTGATATTGAAATTGTAATTTATGGCAATCTCTGGTTTATAACTGGCAGACAGAGACTAACTCTGGCTTGCTAAAATTTTTTTTTATTCTTTCTTGGGTGCATATTCTTATTGCTTCCCAGAGTTGTGAATTCCAAAGGACATATACATGAATGCAAAAAGTTAATAAATTCTTTTTGACCACCACATACATGTGGGGCTAAACCAGTGACAATACATTGTTGTAGAAATATTACCTATAAAAAATAGGATTAAATTTTAAGAGATATTACATGTTATCATGAATTAATTACATGCCCTGATATTTATGTGCTGTATAGTTTAAAATAAAAATATTTTGGTATAGAAAAAGTTCTCTTAGACCAACTTAACCTCAAAAGAGGTTCAAAATGTTACAAGTGGAGATTATATGTTGCTCCAGTTTGGATAATATTAAGAAAACAAAATCCCCTTTATCTACTCCAAAACTGTGCTTTGAACATAACCTTTCAGCTTTCTAAGAAAAAGTAGTTCTAAGAAAATCAAGAAGCAAATATTTTCTAAGAAAATCAAGCAGTAAATATTTACAAAAGTTTATTTTTAATAATTTTATTGCCTTTAATAAAATAGTTTCTGCCCTCAGTGGAAGATAGAGCACTTGGGGGAAAAAAAGTCTCTGGAGAGGACAGGAGATAAAGCAGGGAGAAGTACAGTATCTTTAGCATATCCTAATTTAACAACTTGCAATAATCTTCAAGCAACATTGACAGTTAAGTTTCCACGTTTATAAACACTCATTGCTTATACAATTCAGTATCAGCACATGCTTGGAGAAATGTAAAATCATGCATTATTTTAAACAGGATCTCTTTCCCACAGTCTGGAAAAGGATTGCAATTTCATAGTCTTTAACATGGCAAAGTAATTATCATTTTAAAGAGTTCTTAATGCTGGTATTTCAGTATTCAATAAGGTGTATGGGATCCGTGGAATAACCATATTACATATAAAGTTTCTCTGTGAAATTCAGAAATAATGAAAAAAAATAATTCCAAAGGAAATAAATGCAGGAAGTATTTTCTGTTCTATTTCACCAAAGAAGCTATTTGATCCTTAAGACATTTATAAAATAATCTACTCTCATTTTTATCTCTGCATATTTCTGAGCTGATTGGTGGGGTTGACACACCTCAGAGGCAGGATACCATCCTGAGGGACTTGGACACGCATGAGAAGTGGGCACATGGGATTCTCCTGAGGTTTAACAAGGTGCTGCACCTGGGTTGGAGCAATCCCCAGTATCAACTCAGGCTGGGGATGAACAGATCCAGAGCAGCCCTGCCAAGAAGGACTTGGGGGTGCTGTGAGAGGCTGGACATGACCCAGCCATGTGCACTCACAGCCCAGAAAGCCAAATGTGTCCTGGGCTGCATCCAAAGCAGTGTGGGCAGTAGGGGAGGGAGGAGATTCTGCCCCTCTGCTCTGCTCTGGTGAGACCCCAGCTGGAACACTGCATCCAGCTCTGGGGAACCCAACACAGGAAGGACATGGACCTGCTGGAATGAGTCCAGAGCAGGCCACAAAGACAATCAGAGGGATGGAGCACCTCTACTATGAGGAAAACCTGATTGACTTGGGTTTGTTCAACATGGAGAGGAGAAGGCTCTTGGAAGACCTTCCAGTACTCACAGGGGCTTATACAAAACATGGAAATAGACTTTTTAGTAGGCCTTGTTGTGGTAATACATGGGGTAATGGCTTTAAAATAAAAGAAAGTAGAATCAGACTGCAGGGAAGAAGTTGTTTACTGTGAGGGTGGTGAGACATCGGAGCAGGCTGCCCAGAGAGGTGGCAGATCCTCAACCAATGGAAACACTCATAGGACTTTTAGCAACCCAATCTAATTCAAGATGTCCCTGCCCATTGCAGGGGGATTGGATCAGATGACCCTTCCAACCCAAACCACTCTATGATTTTAACAAACTCCAACATTTCACAAATTAAATAAAAGATAAAATTGCTTATAATTACATATGTTCAAATGCATGGTCCATTTCTAGACTTCTGAGAGGCGTCATCAAGTCCATTTCAGTGGTAATTTAATGGAATAATTTTAATTGTGAACTATATGGTACACTTCTATGTATTAGGTAACTGAACTCAGTGTATTCAGAAAAGTACATGTCCAAGCACCTCTCTTTCCCTTGCTGGCTTACTTCACTATTTGAGGATGAAGGTACCTGCTACCTGGTTAAGTTAAATGAGACCTCTGAATCCCAGTATATCCAAGATATTGAAAATAAGTCATCAAAAATGCTGGAAAACAAAAAATCTGGAAAAATTAAATCATAGGTCCACCTAATATCTTGACACAGAAGGTAGTCCCCAGATATTTTTTGCTTCTGTGATCTATGGAGTAGCCAATTACAGTACTTAGTATTCTAAATTCATTATCTGATTTCATGAAAGAGCTTCCTGAGTTCTAAAATCAGTTCATATGAGCACATATACTACAACCCAAACAGTTCAGAGAATTTGATAAAGTAAAACCCCTATTTTTTTACATTACCATAAGTAGTGGTTGTTCCTCTCAACATAGTTTAAGAAGAATTTCAACTACCTATCACATTTTTTTTTTCCAAATGAAAAGTTTTCTAGCTTAATTTATCTCTAAGTAATGTCCTGCTAAAACTTAAGTTTCTTTTTTATGTAGCTAATTCTGGAAGAATCACATGAATCATCTTGAGTACTCTCAACTGCAGAAGTGGGACTTTAGCTGTTTGTGTTCAGTGGTTTTGCCATGACTGAGATGCAGTTCTAATCAGGACACAGCAGTTGTAAGTGAGCACAATTCTTTGTCTAGCACATGATCTTGGTCATGCTAAAGCTGGTCCCTAGCACAGGAGGCAGTTAGCACACACCTCCACATCTCCTTCCCTCTTTGATAAGCATACCTCTGACAAAGATAACTGCAGCAGCACTGTCATTTATTCAAAATCAAAGGACTCTGCAGATTTGATTTGGCATACATATTTTCCCAATATGTAAAGCTGATCAGCTTCACTAAAACAATTACAGAGAACACTGTTAGTTTTAAAATAGCCTGTCAATAGTTTGTCAATATTTCTTTAGACAATTATGGCATTCTTTGATTTCACTGTTTCTACTTCATCTGGGTATTGCTGTGGTTCCCCTCCTCAGATGTTTCTGCAGGAGGGCTGTGACTGGCTTCTACATCACCAGCAATTATATTGCCTCTCTTTGACCAGAAGTCATAGCAACAGTCATTTAGAGAGCATCAAGTACACTGGTATGTGACCTAAAAGTGTGTAGGGAATTTCTCCTTAAGAAGTTAGGATTATGACCCTTGGGATAAAAAAAAACAAAAAAAAACAAAACAGGAAAGCAAAATTCAGACTTTACAGTCCTAGGAACTTGCCTGTGACTTCAGTCACAGGAAAGTATACTGATACAGTATTTGTTCCATATTGTTCAGATACTGAACAGTGTTTGTTCCATAAAAACAAATTTTCATCTTTAACCTCCAGGACGCATCTATTATTCAAGTTTAATTAGGAAAAAATATCAGTATGTTGTTACAGCCATATGGAAATTATAATCAAACATTTACTCTTTTGGTGTGTATATAATGTTGGCTTCTCAAAAGACCAATCTTTCATTTTCTCACAGACATACATTGGAGGGAATATTTTCCAGTTTTCATAGTCTATTTATAGATGGAATTTGTATTTTCATTTTCCTCGTCCACAGAGAAAGGAATATTATTCCAACAAAATGCAAACTATCTGCATTTCAGGTACTGAAACTATCTGCCTTTCAGCAATAACAATGGAATAAGCAGAAGCCAAAAATCTGACGTTGTTGCAATGCTGTCAGCCTGGTCACTGCAAAAGCAAAGAAGGTGTTTCTTTTGATTATGTCATGATCTAAGCCCAAATGCCAACTAAGCACCATGCAGCCCTCACTACTCCCCTCATTAAATGCAATGGGAGGAGGACCTAGAAGCAAAGCCTGTAAGAAAAGAAAAGTTTAATAATTGCAACAAAGTAAAATGCAATAGTAATAACAATAATAACAATAATAATAAATAAAACCCAAGAAAGAAAGTGATGCAAATCACAGCTGCTAATCACTCATTGACCAATGCCAAAGCCCATCCCTCTTTCAGGTAACTTCCCTGTTTATATACTGGGCATGATGATGTATGTTATGGAATATCCCTTTGGCCAGTTCAGGTCACCTGTCCTTGTTATGTTCCCCTCCTCCCAGGATTTTTGTGCACGTCTTCAATGGTAGAACAAAATGACAGGAAAAAAGGTAGTCCTTGGCTTAGGGCAAATACTACTTAGCCACAACCAAAACATCCATGTGTTGTCAACATTATTCTCATAATGAATCCAAAATGCAGCACTGTACCAGCTACTGTGAAGAAATTAACTCTATCCCAGCCAAAAACAGGACAATTTTCTTATAACTAATGAATTAATTTCTTAAAATTAATGAATTAAAGAACCACAGTGTCTTCTTGTTTAATCGGTTTATTTTCTTTATTCAGATAAGACCTGCCAGTTTTAGTGGTGTATGCATCTTGAGTTAAATCTGAACACAACTTATTAGTCAAAGACTTTTCCCAGTTGACAGAACTGTGAAAAATGCAATTACAAAAAGCTGATAGATTATTTCTTCTAAGAAGCAGAAACTGTCACATTTATTCAACCTGCATGTAGAAGCTTGCTCACAATTATGTCAAAATGTGAAGATATCATGGACAGCAATTGGAGGAAATATTTTCAGGTTTTTAATATGTTCAGATTCTGCCTATATAAACAATAGAGATTAGAAAGCACTACCAAAAAAAATGCAATAAAACAGAATATATTCTCTTCTTAAAAAGGACTGTAATTAAGTTTCTCTCTCTGCCTGATTGATGTTACTTTTAAGTGCTATCTTTACAGTCTCATCTCTCTCTTCCCTCAACAAAAGATGCTAACACATACACTGAGAAGACTAAAAAGGAAGTATGGGGAAGATGGGATGACCCACATAAAGAAGTTGATAAGAGTTTAAGTCTCTGCAAAATCTCTTCTTTTTTCCCTTCTCCACTTCCACCAGGTGCAACACAAAGGAGAGAGCATGACCTTTACAAACCAAGTGACCTCTTAACTGCTATAGCTCTTTAAAAAGAAACAAGTTCTCTCTTATCATGAAAGTGTCCCACAGAAAGATGAAACACTTGACTACTCACAGGACAGAGTAGGGCATCTTTCCAGCCACAGAGTAAACTGAACTTCCAGTCTCTGGGTTTGAAAACCTGGACCTGAAAATAGGAATGAACAGTCTCATAATGTCCCAGGAGAATATGACTTATTCTTCTGGCAGGTGACTCTCTCCTAATTTATCTCAAAAAACAGCCTCTATGTAATTAAAAGCAAAAAAAAAAAAAATCCCTCACTTATAATTTAATGTAATAGAAGATGCTGTAATGATAAAATTGTAAATTCATTTATACATGCATATATACAAGGCGAATATATTTTAATGTAAATTTTAAAAAATGACTTTTAAGATGGAAAATACAACATAGAGGTGCATTTCTTTCTGCAATTAAAGCCATGCTAAAGCCATGCTAAACTGCTAAAAGAAACATTATGCAAAATAACTTTTCATGATTCTGGATTTGCTTTGGACATCTTAATCTTAGGTTAGATTTGCAGCCTGGAGGGTGGGAGTAAATGTTTGCTTGTTTTGTTTGCAGAGGTAAATAAATTTGGAACTATGTAATTAATATTTGTACCAAAAAAACAAGGCAAATATAGTTTAAAAGTATACAACTGCAGAAAGTTTAGCCTGAAAACTCAAGACCTGAACCTGAATATTTCTCCAGAGCTCTTAGTGTAACATTCTGGTTAATATCCCTGCCAGTTAGATGGAGAAGTAGACATACTTAACATGCAGTTAATAGAAAGTCTTTAACTGCTGTCATAGAGAAGACCTCAGAGAGAAAAAAAATTGCACATTTCCCCTTTTGGTGACTAAAAAGTTTCAGTGGTGGCAGAATGATTCCACTGTAACAGGTGGAGATTATCTAAAACCCAATAAAGTGGCTCGGTTTGCTCATTAAATAGAAGTTTTAATGTGCAATGCAGACACGTGCTGGCCAGATCCATGCACAGACATGTTTTTAAAGTGCCAGAGGCCTCATATGGAAGCTTCCTGAGCTACCAGATTAAAATTTTGGTATAACTTGTCACTTTGGTGAGAGCCTACGACAATAAACAAACCCAAAAGATGTAGTTGCTTACTGGATACCTTAGGCCTTAGATTTTTTTAAAAATATATTTATTTTTAAAAGGCACAGACAGTTGGAGTAGCATGAGAATCCAAATGAAATTCCAGCAAACTACCATTAACTTCAACCAAGCAAGAGTTTCACATATTGATACTGACACAGGCTAACACACAAAACCTTTGACAAAGGGTAAGCTTGCAAAACCAGCTGCTTAAGTCATGAAAGATGCCAAAAAATAACATTATCAGATGGATAAAATTTGCCCAGTTTTCCACTCAGAAATTAAAATAACATTCCATCTATAGCATTTTTGAGATGCCTGAAGAGCTTGGCACCAGAACTGAAGCATTAAAATCTATTTCAAGGTTGTTGCATGAGTATAGAGAGGATTCTCTGGAACAGCAAGATACCATCACAGACTAGCACAGGATTTGAAAGAAGCAGCATTCCTTCAAACTTCAAAAACAGCCTCCAAAGAACAGAGAAGTATTAGCTGTCAAACTACCTACTGGCAGTGCTATCCAGAGCAGTCAGAATCAGGCTCCCCATTTCTTCCTCATTTTTTCCCAGGCTGGGCTCAACACCTCACAGCTCTCTGGAGTACACAAAACCTCCTCACAGTTCCCTCAGCGTGCCTCAGCTTTTCTAAGCAAGACTGTCACCATTTCTCTCTCTCACCTCATCTCTCTCTCAAACTCTGCCATATTATTTCTTCTTGACATCATCCAAATTTGTCTCATAAGGCTTTTCTTTGCCCTTGCCTGCCTCAGTTCCCTGAAGTCTATGTCTATGTGAGAAAGTAGAAGATTCATAGGGTGACTCAGACCTGGAAGTCCATGTTTTTTTCCAAATTTCATATCTAGTTTCACCACGGAGGCAAATATGCAACTACAAATTAAGTCAGGTACCTCCTGATGTGAAATCTGTAATCTTCTCTCCACTTGGGTTTTTATGCTGTAAAGCAATATTTTACCATGAAGTGCTTTCAGCTAGAGAGCACACCACTAGCAAGTTATGCAGAAATTATGTCCTATTGCATTCTTTTTGAGATGCATTTTACTATTTGGGGAGGGGTGTTCTTTCTTAGAAGCACAATAAGATGTTTGCTATTCCCAAAGCTGAAAACTGCCTGGAGAAAAACACCAGTTGTGACTTTATGAGCCTTTTAATGTGGGAAAAAGGTCTAAGGTAATAAATTATTTAAATAAAAAACAGTAAATGTTTTTAAAAGTGACAGAGAAAATGCCACTGTATTTTCACACAGAATATTTACACACATAAAAAAGTAGGTTAGTGTTGGCTTATGATTCTAGCTGTATTTCATTCTTAAATGTCTTTCACTGGAAACATGTCTCTTTTTTTGCCCCTGTCAGACCTTTCCCATTTCTTCCTTACAGAAATAAAACCTACAAAAACCAACAAACAAACAAACAACAACAACAACAAAACATCTCATTTCCCACTCTTCTGTTTAATCATTTTTTCCTCCCCATCTATTTCAATCTCCTTGCTCACTCTCCAGTAGCCTTCATATCTCCACAGCAATACTGTTCTTTCCTTTTCTATGCAAGCTCTGAAAAATAAAAGATTATGAAGAAAAATAAGTGAATTACAGATTAAAGTTATTATCACTGTTATCTCTGACTGTTATGTTTAAGAAAATTTATAACAAAGAAAGCACAAATCTTACATCCCCTCCTCCCTACACCATGAGAGAGATTCACATGCAAAGTTTTAAGGAAGTCTGGATTGTAATTTTCATATCTCATTTGATATGTGTATAATTTGAAACCTGATATTCTCAAACACCTGTAAGGCTTTGTATTTGATATTTCAAATAACACTACTGACTGTTTGAAATGTTCGGATTCTAAGCCTAACTAGAGTGAGATAAGATTGATGCTGTATTTTGTTTACTAAATATACATTTTTCTCCTGAAAATCAACACATCTGCAGAAATACATGAATGGACCTAAATTTGAATGATCTGTCCATCCTATCTTAAGATGTGTTGTGGTTATATACCTATTACATTGCTCCAAAATCATTGTATTTTCAAGAAGATGATCTGAAAATTATACTAATTTTCTCCAACACATGGTCTTTTCCTACTTTTTTTTTTTTGTATACCTGTGTAAATAAACAAATCATGCATTACATATGCACTATTAATTTCCATGAAGTTTGGAAGAGATGTTTATGTCAACTTGCAACACCTATAAAGAAGATGAGGCCCTTTCATCCTGTCTTGCAAAAATATAGTTTTCAGTTAATGTTTCTGCAAATTTTCACAGAAAACTATGCATTATGTTTGTGTTTTATAAAGGCTGGCACATTTATTTATATATTTTCCAGAGAATAAAAAAAATAATCCATTTCCAGTTTTGAAATTCGAGCAACTTATCAACTCAAGTTTTCGAGAACCTAGTAGAGTGTTCAAATGGGAAAAAATAAACAAAAAAACACCACAACCTCAAAAAATCAAAACCAACAAAAGCAAAAAACCCCCTAAACCTAGATGCAACTATCTAAGCATTCAACCTGTTCTTCCATTACAGATTGCTGAGGAAAGGAAAGGTGAAAAGGATATTGGATGAGAGCTTAGAGTAGAAATCCCTGGTTTTTCTGTAAATTCTGGTGACAAAACATGACACTCAGACCTCCAGAAGATTTTGAAAGAGGGTGTTTCACTGCTGCTCAGTTACTCTGTACTTTCTATATGTACAGCTACATATTCACATGTACATATACATGCACTCACACCTTTATTCACACCTTTCTCCCACATGTTTAAAACAACCTCACATTGCAAATCCACTGAGAAGAACTTAAAGACAACTTCAAAGTTATACAGTTACACATTCAAGAGTCAGGGATACAAGCTAAATTTTTAGATTTATAGCAGTAGCTGTCTCTGTATTGTTCTTTGTGGTCCCATACAGATACAACAGAACTTATACCTTTCAGTACTTCAGAGTCAAAGGAATAATTAACTATTTCTAAATCCACTTCATCTTGAAATCCTAGTATAATAAAACCAAGATAATCAACAGTTTGCCAAGAAATTCAAGATCAGTGTTATCCAAGGTACCTAAATGAACTGCATGAGGAAAAAAAAGGTGAGGAAAAAAAAGATGGGAAAAAAAAGAAGGGAAAAAAGATTTTTTTTCTTTCACAAATAATAACTCTATATAAATTGACTGTGATGAATGCTGGTACTGAAGTGAGTGAGATTTAAATGCTACTCTCAGCAATTAAACTAAAACCAGTTAAATAGCTGTTCTAAAGTTACTGAAGCATAACTCAAGTAAGTAATTAGGCTAGGCATAAAAATGCTATTTCAAATTTATTATATACACAACTCACATCTAAAGAAATATGTTCTTTTGGGATCCTTTTTTCCCAGTTCTGTTTCTTGGACAAGGATGAGCATAAGAAAAATTAATTATATTTTGCTTCTTTGCTCCGCAGTGACAAACCAGACTGTCAACAGCACATTGCATCATTTGTTCAGGAATCTGCAGGATTTGGGGTCCTAACACTGCCTTTCCTTCCATCCCATCTGTTCTGGAAGTAAATGCAGAAGGGTTTCTCCTAATATTTTAAAAGAGTGCTTTAAGGAGGCAGGTGTTACTTTAATGGAGGAGGTGGGATGGTTTTTTATGGGTTAAGTTTTGTCTTGACTCAACTGCATCTCATCTTTTTCCTGTTTTTGTGTTAGCTAAAGTATCTTCGACACAATCAGGTTAGAAGTTCTGAATATTTATGCCTATAAGCTGTAGGTATAAAAAAAGAGGCATGGGCTATTAAAACCAAAATGCTCTACAGACAGTTCAAGATTTTCCAGTTTTGTTATTGATTTAATCAGCACTATGGTCTCCAAAGGAGTAAGAATACAGAAGATCACAGAAGGAAACATATAGTAAAGCTGAAGCCATGGCATAACATATTGCCATGTACTCATTGGTATGAACACTACTATAAAAAAATTCAAAACATTTATCTCCTCCTGCAGTAGCTGCCTGTAGATTTACTAACCTGGTGCCTCAACAGCTCAGGCACATCAAATGGAGGGAGTCAAAGGAGACTGGAAGGTCTCCTTTGGATGATCTCCAAAGCCCAGGAGTATGGTCAGGAAGTAATTTATTAAGCATACTTATTTGGCCTGAAGGAGATTTATTAAAATTTATTGTTTCCTCTGAGAAACACAAAACCAAATTTAAGTACTGACTGAGGTGCTATCTTCAAAATCATTCTTTATAAAACCTCAGTGGTCTTCAGTTACTCCACAACTATTTCCTAAAGGCAAAGAGAATTTATTGGCAACAGAAGTAACTCAGAAGAAAACTGGTGAAAAAAGAAGTTGCCAAAACAACAGTAATAAAGCATATAAATCAAGAACATTCATAAGAAAAAGTCAATTCTTAAGCTTCAGAAGAAAAGGCAGAGCACATTTTATTTGAAGCAAAAAGGATAAAACATACTCAGAACTGTGAAACAAACGAAACTGAAACTGTGTGACATGCTAGACATTCAGACTACTTTGATATAAGGAGTCAGACAGTCTAAGAGCAATGGGCATGTTATTTTCTGTAGCTCTCAAAGCCAAAGCTTTCCATGGGATTCTTGGAAGAGAAGTGCTAAGATGAAAATGAACTCCTATTAAATATAATTTGGAGTTGTTATGCTGCTTTATGATAACTTTTGTTGGCACTATTTTTCACCTGCCACCTCTGTAATCAAAGATTTCTTTCATTTTATTAGAAACTTGCTGAGTTGAAACATTAGTCTTGCCTAGTTTTAAAAGTGGCTCCAGATGAAGTTAACTAATAAGGACAGAAAGGATTTTTTTAATGTAATTTTGTAAATTTTATTAAACTGTGTGTACATGAACCTGAGACAGATTTGTAAGACCAAGGTATTGGGGTAAGCCTCTTTTAAATTTCACATGTCAGCATGAAGCCATAGATTTTGGGGAAAAGCCCTTCCTGTGTGGCAGGAAAGACAAGCAACTCTCAGGCAAGAAGCAGATGGCAGCATACAGCTGAATGCTCTGCATATTTCACCAAGACCATCACTCAGATCAGAAAGGGAAGCACAGAATAGACAAACTAAGGGATGGAAGTAACTCTTAATACTCAGATTTGCCTCAAGACACAAATTTAAAAAACTGAAGTGGAGAAAAACACTACCTCATCACAAATTGCTTCAAAATTGTCTTGCTTCTGTCACAGAAGCAAGTTTACCTACGCTGGGAAGTGTGGCAACTATAAAAAATAAAGTCTCACTTCTTAGCTCTGTTCTTGGGGCAGGTAGGATTAATCACTCAAATCTTTAAAAACTGATCAAGAAGAAAGACTAAGTAGGATTAAGAGAAACTGGGAAGGAAATAATTAATGCAAAAGGAAATTTCTAGCTTTATTTTGAGCTTAAAAACAAATCAAACTAATAGCATTTCAGACTGAAAGAGGGAGATATGAGGATATCCTGGCCTACATAATTTCACTATTCAAGCAGATTACCTTTCCTCCTTCATATTTCTAAACTGAATATGAACACAGATCAGCCCTAAGAAACCCTTGAATAGAACTCAGTTTTCAGTTCTGAAGGCTGTATTTAAACAGGCAGATATAGGAAACAGAATCTTAGTCACACAACAATACTAATACAATGGCAGTTCCCATCTATTTCCACAGGGATACAGAACTGGGAGTTGCACAGCACTTGGACTGAGCACATCCCATTGTGAATGGTTGCAGTTACAGATTGCAAATGTTATTTTAGTTATGACTGGTCAATTTACAGGCAATTTTATCTGCTGTGGCAAAATTCAAGCATACATTATTCTCACATATTGCTCCAGGGTCTTGATTTAATTCTTATTCTGAGAGGTACTTTGGCACCTCAATCAGTATTGACTTCAAGAGTTACCTGTAATATGAATTTAGAAATGGGAGAATTTGTGATTCAACATTTGAAAATGCAGCTATCATATTATTCACTTTGGTGTGAACTAAACAATTGGTGAATGCCCAAAATAATGCACATACTTGATACAAAAGCAACAATGTGGTTCAGATTTCCTGGTGTTTTGTGAAAAAACACATTGAATTATTATCCAGTCAGGGCAGCTTTATATTATTTTACTTTTAATGTGTTAATGATGGGCTGAGAAATTTTTCATATGTAAACTTCTTTCTAAATCTAAGAATATTTTTTTATTTAATTTCCCAGACAAAAATAATTTTCTTGAGCGGCAAATTTCAGTTCAAGTATAAAGTTTCTTTCTAGTAATGAAGAATATTAGATTCCAAGGAAAAGACCCCTGGACAATAGAACAGCACAAACTCTCAGCAGCAACATCCTAAAAGGTAAAAACACTTAAACAGCCAAACATTGAGACTGGTTTCTCAGAGAGGATATACAATTTGTGTTCTTGGATATATTCAAAACTCAGTGAACTAACTGAGATGATTGGGCCAGCTTTCAGCATGGTGTGGGAATAAGGGAGCTGCAGAGGCCCCTTGCAACCTCCAACATTCTGCACTTGCATGATTCTATTTTTGCTAACTCTGTGCAAGTAATTTTCTACAAATCACTCTATTAAGTGAAGATAGACAAAATAATTGAAGAATTGAGAAGAGAAGCACAGGAGGAATGAACTAGTTGCTCAGAGGTAATTGCTGAATTATTATCAGAACCAGAACCACCACATAAGAAGTGCTGACAGTAAATTGGGCTGTTTATTCATTAGTATTTCTAGTGTGCACTTACTACTATGTTCTTGTTAGAATTGAGTCTAAAGCCAGCTTGAAAGGCAAATAATGAAATTCACAGCAGCAAAGCAAGAAGCGCTGAAAGGGAATAAATACAGGGAGAGACATATGGAGTAATTAAGATTCAAAGTTCTCAGATTATAGGAAATCACTATGTGTTTTGTATTAAGAGAGACAAGTAGAGAGAACAAAGCTAGTGGGAAGAGCCTGAAGTCAAATTAAGAGAGGAAGCAGTATGGTACTGGTGGAAGAAGGAAACCTACAGTGAGTGCCTGGGGTGGATATGTGATGGAAGAATAAATTTATTGGAGATGGCAGTGTAGAGTGACAGACTGCAAAAGAGATAAAACCAACAAAGACCTCCTTATGCACATCAGTTTTGCTGCTACAGTAGATCATATTCATGGAATCAATATGCCGAAGGGATACTAAAGAATAAATAAAACCCGTTAGAGTTGAGAGGATACAGTTTGCACCAGTTAAGAAAACATTTACTTAACTGAATAGGTTACAGCATGTTATTACAGCTCTATAATAAAATTGTTTCTCTGCATCTTGGAGTACCTGGATACTTGTTTTGTGAATGAAACATTTTCTGCATACTTTAGAGATAAGGACTCATCTGGCTACAAAAATTCTTCTTCCCATCCCATACCTTCCAGCATCCTCTAGTAGAATTAAATGCCTATCAGTTGGCAGGAGAATTTGAAAAAGTTTTAGAGAATGAGGCAGGTCATTGTAAAAAAATGATGATTAATGTTTTTGAGCAATTGACAGTGATCTAGGTGATATGTTGTGTGTGCATGTTTTGGATGCAATAATAGAGTTTGATTAGTGAAATTATCTGTTCTCTCATCAGGCAGCCTGAAGTAATTTTCTGAGTTCCTTACTACTACACGTGACTTTGAATGAATCTCATATGTTGCCTATTAGACCCTTCATTAAGTATGTTTCTACTGTCTTTACAATCTTTAAAAATGCTCATCCAGAGCCCTCAAAAACATACAAATACTTAATTTTGCTATCTTTAGCAACACCCAAGTGTCTGTGCAGGAAAAAATTCAGAGAACATTCCAAGAGAAAAAAATAGTTCCAGCAAGCTGAAGAAAATATAGCTGTGGGGCATATTAATTAGTACCAGCTCTGTTCATCATATATACATTATAGACCAAGGACAGATTCGTGCTTATTCCAGATTCAGTCAGGAGTCCACCAATAATTAATACCTCTGAAAACATGGAGAAAAATAAATTATACCTTGGTAAGAGCCATACTTGCTATCCAAAGTATGCTAACACTTTCTATTTTTCCTGTTTTCTTCCTTGTAATGACAAAAGAACTTGAAACATTTACACCAATTACAGCTGGAGTCTTGGTATTTGACATGCAGTGGAAAAATTTGATACCTTTCTAACCTACACCATGGATACATAACCAATATTGTAATAGTCCTCTGACCATTCTTTATAATGTGTTCCTGGACCTATAGACACCAATCAAGAGCAATCCTGTTGTCTTTAACACAAGAAAATTACCTAAGTGCATGATAATGGGCATCTACCTGGCACTTTAAAAAGCATGAAATTTTTTTATTTTTTTTTTTAAGGCAGGTACAAGTCTGGGCTTTCATGAGTTTTCACAACTGTAACACATTCTAATATGCACGGACATCTACCCCACCCCCTCACACTCTTTGCTCCTGCATCCTTTCCATACAGCCTTTATTTACTTGTTTATTTATTTATTTATTCATTCAATTTTGGTGTGTACTCTTCAGTACACAGATTTGAATTCGGGAATGACAAACCTTATCTGATGTACTACATCATAGTTCTGCCCCCTCAAATGGAGTAGACATTTACATCAGTCATTACATTCCAGGTCTCTCATTTCCTGAGAATGCAGGCAGCTATTTTATTTTCATTACCTATTTTTCAGTCAGCAGTAATAATATGACAGTCTAAATTTAGGATCATCTCAGCCACAGGTACTGTACAGATATGTTAATAAAAAATGCCATTTTTCTTTTTTCATTCATGCCAACCTGAATAGATTTGCAACACAGTCTTTGGAAGGGCAGAAATTAGGGGATTAGTTTTGTAATCCTTTGTAGAATATTGTTGCTGAGCAGCTTCTTTATGAATCAGGAAGGTGACCCTGCAATCATCACAGCTCATCAAATTTCACTTAATAAGAACTCAAGAGGGCACTGGTGAGAAACACAGTGTAGAGGGATAAGTGGAATGAATTTAATGATACTGCTTTACAAATTGTATGTAGTACTATTCAATTAGTTTGAGGTGTTGAAATCTCAGCAGAAAAACTAAACAAGGCACAATTTATAGGAAAAAAATATTTCCTCAACTAATATTGCTCAATACAAAAAACAAACTTTTAGGTCAAAAGAATTATGTCAGATAGCTTCTCCCTTTCATTCAAACCACATCAGCTGGTCTCACAATCTCTTCCCAAAAGCCTTTACTCACACATCACGACAGCTGCAGCATTGCTATAGCAACAGGAGGGAGAGTTGCTAAAAATGTATACAATTCAATCATTCAGCAAGACTAATTTGCAAAACGTACCAAATAAAAAAAAAGCAAACAGATGCCACTGCTACACATCCCTCCACATCCTCCCAACAGAGAGAGCACACACACACACACACACACACACACTCTCACTCACCTGACACTCTCCACCTTCAGCAAAAATGCAAAGTTTTACTGATGTAATTGTAAAAGACATTCATTTATTGAAAACTAAATGGTGTCAATACATGCTGGAATGATTGTTTTCTACCTCTCAAGATTTGTCACTACACCTACTCCACTCAAATTTAACAAAATATGTGAAACAAACATATTTTTGGCATTGCCATTAGTTTTTAGAAATGTTTTTCTCAAGCCCAGGAGACCATTAAACTCTAGCCTTCAGAATGCTGCATATGACACGTGACACAAGTTCACATATCTCAGAAGTCAGTGCTGTTAGCTCCAGCAGAACAGTGGAGGAAAATATGGCTAGAAAGCTTCAGCACCCCTTGGAAGAGGGGTTTACTGAAGATCAGGGTTTTGCACAGCAACACATGGTCTCCTTCAGTTCACAAAGTTCATCGGGACTTTCCCAAATGAAAAAAAAAAAGTATTTAACTTTTAAAATAATTTATTAACATTTAAAAATAATTTAATTTTTGTACTAAATACTATGACTTTTTGCAACATAGACACATTCAAAATATTTTTTCTGCTATCAAATGTGCCTATATGGGGGAAAAGCTAGATTAGGTTTTATTCCTCTAACTTCATACACATTGATAATCCCCCCAAGAAGTTATAACATTTTACATCTCATCCATTAGACATAGAAGTTGAAGTGTCTCAGTCTTCCTGACTTGACTCTTCAAAAGCAAATTTGACTGCTTTGTTCATATACTAGAATTTAGATGTCATGGTTTCAGTGCTATTTGATCAATAAACATCACCTCCATCTATCATACTCAAACACCTACTTTGGTTTCGAAGACATAATTAGCTGGAGTTTAAAAACTTTAAGAGTCAAATTAATTTTTTGTAGCATATTTTCCATGTGAGACCTCAAATACTGAATTATACTGCATCAAGTACAACATTCCATCAACGTTTTATTCTTTTTCTTTCCTCTACAACAAATGCAGAAATAGGAGTTCTCTTGCCCTCAAACGCCCAGTGTCACTGTCTAAACACTTACCAAGTCTAATAGGTTGGACTGAACTTTTAGCAGAAAATGCTTTTAGTCCTTTTGGTACAAGGGTGGCTTTCTGCAGCTATCAGCTGCAGCTCTGAAAGCACTTGAATGGTGTTGTTCTTTTTTGATAGCAGCCTGTGAGATAAATATGCCCACTGATAGCAGAAGCCTGCAAGCAAACCTTCCAACTGATGCCACGCATAACCCAAAATTGCTTATTAGCACTTCAGCTCGTTTCAGATGAGAGTCTCTCCAGAGTTTTCCCCCAGTCTCAAGAAGTTTGTAGTGCAGGCAATGTTTTGGGTTGAGCAGACAGACTGGAGAGCCACAAGTGCCCTCTTCTGGGTATGGGATGCTACTCCAATTTATTCATGGACCAGCACGGAGGGCGGATTCGGGACCAGATGTCTCAAATGCTCTCTGCTGAGGTGTTTTACATTCTCTATCCCTTGTCTAAAAAGTGAAAAGATTTCTTGAAATGCAAGCTTTTTAGTGCTTAAAGAGCATCAGTCAAATAGCTTAATAAAAAAATACCTAGCTGTGTAATTTAGGAAAGATTGTTTTCCCATCATTTACGGGCAATGTCTCCATCAATATGTTTCTTAACTGAGTACAGAAAATGGATCTTTAATCCTATCATTTTCAAGAATCTTTAGATTAAGAATGGTCCTCCTTCTCCTTATAATATCAGTAAGGATAATCTATGTATGAAGAAAAACATTAGAATGTTGAAACTCAAATATTAGTGTATCTTATGCCTAGTTACCAATCCTCAGTGAGGTAGATAAAGGTTTCTCAATTCCCATCTGTGCTGGGAGTGTTCAGAGTTCTGAAATGCAACAAACAACATCCATAAATCAGTGTGTGGCTAAATAGAGATTTAATATATTTCCTACAGGTTTAGATATCTGCACTTGACAATCCAGGCATATGCAGTCACATACATTAAAGATTAAAATGAATGTTGTGAATGACAACACAATTTACACATTAAATGATTGCAAAGCTACTGAAGGGAACACTGTAGACATGGGTTTATTCCATAACCAGCAATATTTGGAAAGTTATGAACAAAATTGAAGTGAAATTGAGAAAGTTTTAATTAAAAGATTGCTTATATTACACTCCAGCTCTCTAAGAAAGTTATCATTTTGACATATAACAACAACCAGGAAGGTCACTGTGTCCAAGTTGCTCTCATGCTCCATCTGACTTCTGTATAAGGGATATGGGGAAAAACAGGTTATGAGACCCAGTAATTCTGTATTCTTTGTTTAGAGTAAGTACATACTACTGAGACCCAGCACATACAGCACAGAAACCCTTCTGAGATCCACTCTCATGTGAGAAAAACCTGTCGTGTTTCCAGTGTATAGAATAAAGGCAAATTTTAACCTTCTCAGTTTAAGCATGGAAAATCCAAAGTCAAAAAGAAAGAGTGGAAATAAAATGTTGAATTTGCAAGAGCTCCAGACAAGTGGAGTGTTGTCATCAATTATTGTCATCACTTGTTTTGCATTTCTTCTTCTTAGCTAATATCATCACGTCATTCTTCAAGGTGAGTCTGGAAATCAACATACAAACAGAAAAGTTCTCTCCATCATGACTGCTAAGTGATGTGGGAGAAACCACCCAGCTCAACTGTGCTCAGGCTCACAGTTCACTGCCTTGAAATTTCAAATGTTGAAACTCCATTACACTCTTAAGGATGTATATATACATATTCTTTTCTTAGTACTGCTACCTATATTTTATTTCCTCACTTTCTGCATAGCATCTTCTGTAGCTATCAGATCCACTGCTAATCTAAGTCACTATGGGTTCAAAGGTGGGAAACTAAGGAGAAAATGGAAAGATCCAGTCAGCCAAAAGGAAAGATCCAGTCAGCCAAAAGGTAACTTTCAGATCACTCTACAAACTTTTCTAGAAAATCCTGGCCCCCAGCACAAAGCATGGCATTAAGTAGTCATGCCATGCAAAAAGGAAACAAAAGTTGCAGCAGAAGTCACATGAAAAACATACTGGCCATTTGTTGCAGGCTGGACTTGGAACATTAATCAAAATTAATCAGATAACCAGCAAAGGAACTAAATAGTAAAGCAAAAATTTCAAAGCAGCATTGAAACTCTACATCCCAGATGTGCATTGCAGTTTTATTTTTTGTTATGAAAAGTTGCTGATAAATGTGAATTTCTTATTTACTCCTTGGAGAAGTATCTCTTGTCTGAACCAGAAAACCCACACAAATGAAGTCAAATAAGAGATCATTATTTTAATTTATTTTGCTCTGCTCATATTGGTTATACCAGTTTAAGTTGCTGTCTGTAGGTGACTGGAAAATAAAACACAGATGATGCCAGATAGCAAAGAAGAACTAGCCCTTGTGGATATGGTAGCAGCTGTGGAAATGCCAACCTACTTTTTGTGTAAACACCAAAGAAGGGAAACCAAGGCATTTGCCATCTTCCTGTTGCCTGGCACATAGATCTATTTGTGGATGTATAGAATCTATTTATCAGGATTTGCACACGGTTATTTTCTTGTTATCCCAACAATAGGTGTGCTAATAATACCAAAAAAACCACCCTCCATTATCTAGGTCTTAAAGATTTTTCACAACATCTTCAGTTCTGTGGACTCTTGGATCAAATGGCTTCATCATGTTTTTTAACCTCTCTAGATCTCTGAACTAACTTAATTTGTCTGTGCTGCTTTTTAGTACATCTTTATCTGAAGAAACTCATTAACATGCTGGCTATATCATTTGCTAATCACTAATGAAAATGTTAAATTAGATCAGACATAAAATTGATCTCTGTGACATCTCACTACACACTTCTTGCCCTTCACATCCCAGCTCAATATACTGTTGCTTATCATTATCTTCTATTTACGTTCAGTCTTTTGGATAGTTTTCCACTCTGTTTTATTCAAGTCAATTTTTCAATGAGACTTTGGAAATCACTATGTTATTAATTTTTACTATTACAAATATTTCATTAGATTTTATGTACATTAAGCTTCTTATATCCCTATTTTTCCTCTGTCTGTAATTTACTAGAAGATTTAGAAGTGACTTGTGCCTGATTCTTCTTTCCTTATTCTATAACTCAGTATGCTTTGAGAACTTGCAAAAGCAGCATTTGTTTCCATATACTACCAAGACCTAAAGTTAGTAGTCTGGCACAGTGCTGTAATTTTTAGGAACATGCTTTCTATCAGCAATATATTTATCCCATCTCAGTGGCAGCTTCCCAGTTCTCCACAACTCTCATAAATCATTACAGGTGGTGTGGTCACCACCCTATAGATCCTGGGATGCACATCTCAGAATAGCTAATCTATGCTTTTTCCTCCCAACCTTCTGGCCCTATCCCTGTAATTATTTTTTTTTAATCAGTTCTGATTTGCTTCCTTCATACAACCTTCCTTAGACAAAAAGGCAATAGCCTTTACTTATACTGGAATATGCTAAGCCCTTTCATTTCCACTTTTTTTTTCCCACTGTTTTTATGCTGCAGTTATAAGGAATAGTAATACAATTCCTTCCTTTCTACAGAAAAAAACAAAACAAAACAAAATGTATTGGATGCACTTATGGGTGCTTAAACATCATTTCAAAATCCACTGATGCTTGCCACTAACCATGTGGCACAATTCTGAAGAGAAGGCTTTGGTCTGGACCATTTTCAAAACAAAGGCTATCAACATTTCCAAAATTTTTCTGATTAACTAGAGGGTTTTTCATAAATCTTTTAAGAAATCTTAATTGAACATCTGAGGAGACAGCTATTTAACTGTTTAATAATCACCAAATAGATAACCAACACTTTAATACCAAGCTTACGTTATTTGTTATTTTGGAATTGGTCAGAACGGTTAAATTGTTGGTGTGTGGGAAAAGCAATTACTGTGCAACAAAGATCATATACATCCTTAAGTAAAAATTCAATTAAATCTAGGTCTAATTTTATTTATGAGCTTTCAGGGAATAGTATTAAGTTCCTGACACCATAGAACTGATTCATCAAATAATAGCAAGAAAAATTGCAGTAAATATGCCTTTGGAAGGCAAAAGTCTTTTATTTATCTAGGTATGCAGAACATGTCATGTCAAAAAGAACTTGTATCTTCTCATGGGTTATAATTGTCATTTAGTAATTTATAAAATGGTACTAACTGTAGGATTTAAAACACATCCAAACAAAAAAACTTCATTGATGATATGTGTTGTAGCTACACAAGACAAAAAGCACAAAGACATTTTGTTTCCTGTATACAGCAAAACAAAGAATAAAAAAGCCTGAAACTGCAAGAATTATTCTCAAAATAATGTTATTTAACTAACTTTATTTAAATTAATTCTTAGCTCTCTAGTAAAGAGAGAATTATGACAGGTGCCCAAATTCCAGCAGCCTTTTCAGCTCTTTGTAAAAAGCTGTCACCCCTGACAGGGGACACCAGAAAAGTCTGCACCCTCCTGTACAGAGCCATACTAGGAGCTCCAGGATGTGAGAATGGCAAGAGACCTTTGTGTAACAGAAACAGACAACAGAGGGTGAGAGCAAACTAGATGCTTTTGCTTTAGATGGCTACAGACAAAGTGAAAATAATTTAATTCCAGGAAAATTACTTCATATAAGCAAAACTGAAGAGGAATTTAACATTAGTTTGAAGACAAATGCAGAAATAGTGGGAATGTAATTTTCAATGTGAAGGTCTATGGAAATTCGTATAATGTGAAGAGTATTTTTGCATGGAAGTCTGTGTTTAGGATGCTTAAAAGCAGCTTAAAAACCACCCTTTGACAACATGCTTCCAAAGAACTAAAATAGAGCAAGCTGTCTTGGATAAAAGTCTGGTCTAATTCTAGAAGTTTCCTCCAGTCTTTTGAGGCCAGTTTAGATTTAGAAATTTAGTTTGAACTTAGTGATCATTTGAAACTAGTAAAAGAAAATTATTTCTTTGAATGCATGTTTTTAATAAAGAACTTTTTCTCTGGAGGGAAGCTTGTACATGAGTAGAGAAGTTACCATTATATTGATGGAATATAAATTTTATCTATTTAAATTTCCAAATTCTTTTTTGTTATGTTTTTATTAAATTCTTTTTCCCCATGTTTTGTTTTCCTCATGACACACAGCTTATTTTAATTTTAAGCTGTTTATAGTATACCCCCAACTTTCATCTGTTATTTGCACTTCTAGTAATCTCTTTGGAGAAAGGAACAAATATTCCCATCTTTACAAGCAGCAGGAGTATTGTGGGAACTACCAAAGTAAGCACTAATAATGACAAGAGTAATAATTTTGACTGTTTTCTCTTATCTGCTCTGTCAGAATCAGTTCACCCATGCAACATTAGCACTTCACTACCATCCACTGATGATCTGCCAAAATATTTAACTTTAAAACTGACAAACATATCTTGGCTGCAGACACACTGAAGTACTAAAACCTGGAAAGCAAGCTGTATGCTGCCTATGTGGGTTTTATTTATACACAGGCATGGAGCCTCATTATGAGCTTCATCATCAGCCTAAAAGCATTTCTCACACGCAATAAGGTTTTGGCCAGGAAAATCAGTATCACATAAAAGCAGTCTATTTGGAGAGACAAGATTTCAAACAAAGGACTGCATCAAAAGACCTAAAACTTGCAGTCAAAAACAAGCTACAAAAATTTTGTGAAACCAAGCATGCTGAAAGACAAACGCTGAAGCTAAGAACTCAATAAAGCCAGCAAGAGACTACATTAAAGCAGATAAAATAAAAATACCATAAAGAGACAATAGTGCTCTTTATAACTAATGTTGCTTTATCTCAAGATTGTGGAGGTAAATTGTACCAGTAAATTTAAAAATACACTACAAAAACCAAACAATCAAAAAAAAAACAACCCCAAAATTATCCACATCAAATCAAAACAAAACAAACAAACAAAAAATACAAACTCTCACAGGGCACAGAAAGAGAAGTTTAAAGGCAAGAAAGACTTTACCTGCCAATGTCCCTGAAAATGCAGTTCTAGGACACCAAAAAACCCACAAACAAACAAACCCACAAAAAACCCCAAAAAACCAAAACAAAACCAAAAAAAAAATATTCCCCAAATAGCATTTTTCCTTATTCTCAGCTGAAGAACATTAAGTTGGATGGTCAACTGCTGTGACTCAGCTGGGCCTTCTTATGCTGTAATTTGCTTTACCTTTTATCCCAGGCAATTCTATTATTTTGTTACAAGTATGAAAATGCAATTATTAATAAAGCAAATGTATATTTATTGGAAAGCCAGTTAACTAAGATAATATAGCACTTCAAAATAAAATGCCAGAATTTACTTACTACAAGGAATAAAACAGAAAACACACCACCTCCCAAAGCATTTTTCACTGAATAGCCTGGAAGGATTGAAGGAGTGAGTGCACCCTATTTAATGACACAACTATACACCTACAAAAAGTCAGTCACAACTATAGGGACATCATATTAAGGACAATGAAGTAACTGAAGCTGGTGAGGTTTTTCTTTTAAAAAAAGAAAATCAGTATCTATACTTGTGAAGAGCAATATAGAAATATTATATTCAGATATAAATTCTAGTCTCTTGTCTGGAGTAAAAAATCACAAGCAATCAAATTTTGCCCAAATCACCACCTGTTTTTCAGGTCACAAATATGACCTTTATTGTTTTCTGCACTCACCTCTTGCTCAGGGTATTCTCTCTTGGTTCTTCTGTTAAAACAAGCCAAACATAAAAAAGAATAACAGCACCAAAGCTCTATTAAAGAATTAAGTATTTGATGGTAAACTTTTGACTTCTTATCTATGTTGCTCAATCTCTTAGAAAGTATTTTTGCTTATAGACACTAGCTTGAATCCACTTCAGCTCCAGTGGCTTTTGACTGTTGAAACTAGAGTCATTCACTATCTTTTTGCATCTAAAGTCATTAAAATTGCAAAACAGTAAACTCTGTGTCAACACCCAGTTCTTGCAGATTGCTGGTTGATATGGTGTTCTCTATTGCAAACAGTTTCATTCACTTTTACTGGGATCTATACATATTCAAACTCACTAAACTATTTTACTTCTAAGTACTAAACCTAGTAGAAGTTTCAGGTCCAGATGTCTGGTAGAAATATTCAAACTGAAGTCTCCTTTAGAGGTGGTGAAACAAAGTCCTTGCAGTCAGACACTTGGAAAGTCAGAGTACACAAAGGAGGAGTGCTAAAGTCGAAAGAGCCAAGTGATGTTATTTCTTCCAAAAAGAAGCCTAAAAGGACAAAGCCCAAATGTTGTGGTTTGATATGAAATTAAAGCTAAGAAAGGTCCATTAAATATTCATCGATTCATAAGTGAAGGTGGGATCTTAAATTGACTAATTCTAGTTATGTGTGCATAGGAGATTTTACTTCAATCACTCAGATATCCTGACAAATTCTGTAGGTCATGAATTCTAACGTGTAGTAATTGCACTATGTCATGGACATAAAACCACACATTAAATACTAATTGAAATTAGTAATTAGGTTGAGACAAGAAATTTCTAGAAAAACAGGTTCTGTCACTGAGCTTAACACAGAAAATTGCGCTTTTTCACACCAGTATAGCACGCTAAGGAAATTGTTCTTTAGCTTTATTTTTGATTTAAATAAGATCCAGATATCACATAATACAGAGAAAAACTGGGATTATACTGTATGATTCTGGAATTTCTAAATTTCAAATGAAAAATTAAAAGAGCAAGCCATTTGAGAATGCTTTCTTTAATACGCAGTCCTATGCCACTGATTAGAATTTGGCAGTTAGATCATCAGAAATTTCTGAGCCAGCATATAATTAGGATGAAAATGAAGCTATGCATAATGCCCATAATTAGACCTTTGAAAGCTGAAACAAGCAAAACCACGAAATCAGTCAATGTTTAAATCAGATGGTCAGTGCAGCTACTCACTAAGCTGTCTGCACTTGGTTTCTGAGGTCCATAGGTGAGCTGCAGCTCGTACACACTGTGCAGGCACTTTGCAGGATGCCACGCTTCCTTATCTCCTACACTGACTCCAGATTGTCACCTGCCATGTTCCAATACTGCAGCACTGTGCACTGCAAGGACAGCACAGCACACTGGCCAGGCAGTAGCCTTTTGAACAAACAGAAATTACATAGCCCAAGTTTACAAAAATACAGCCAATTAGTGCATGTGGTCTACTATGTTTTTAATGTCCTGAGTGTTTGTTGCAGTGAGTTGACTTTGTATACCCTTAGCAATTATTCATTTTATTCCCATGTTCTGGGTTATTTTGTGTGCTTCCTTGCTTCAGTAATAATTTTTAAATTCAATGACCAACACAGATCACCTATGCAATTGCCCTTTCACAACAAGCACAAGACATTATCTCCAATGCAGTTGGAAAATTTCATTAGAGAAGATCCAGAGGTTTTTGTCTGAAGCTTTTCTACACGCATGTAGAAAAGAAGTTCTCTAAACATACCGATTTGTGTCAAAAACCACTTCCAAATTCTGGCAAAGTTTTAAAAATAGGTTATTCACAACACAATAAGGACTTTACTTCTGCTATTTCTTCCATGGGGAAACCTGATTATTCAGCAGACTTGTGGCATTTTAAACACAAGGATTTGCAGAATAGTGTCCTGCATACTGAAGTCCCAGGACTCTGAATTCTGACATTAAACTGCATTCTTACCTACTTCTTGCTCAAAAACAATACTTGACAAAAAAGTTTTAAGTACATGGACTGAGTAACACACACTGAAAAACAACAGAACATCCAAAGCCTATCTAATTGGATATATAAAAAAAACTTTTTTCACTGTGAGGACAGTCTCTGCCTGTCACATTTCCACCAACTCTTCAATATAAAGTTAATATATTTATTATTTGAGCCCTTTTGGGAGTGAAGGGAAACATTGTTTACAGCTCAGCCACAGATATCAGCACAGATACTAGACTATGCAGCATATTCCATAGCTCCTGTGTTGTCCCAACAAAATCAGACCAATTCCTTTGGAGGAAATCTGTTTGTCTGCTTTATGCCAAAAATCAGGAGGCAGACTGTAATACTGAAATTAAACTAGCAGGAACATAGAGTCCTTCTCACATGGTAAAAAAGCATAGGAATTATGCCTGTGGCTATCCATCTGGTATTTAATCCAAGTAGTCTAAGTTGATTGTTCTTTCACAGTTTCTGTAAATCTACCTCTATATGTCCCAAAAAAAATGTTAATGCAGCACCCACTGGACACAGACAGACAGTACTTCATTAATTTCAATGTGTTTAATGTGTTTTAATGTGTTAGCCCTGCAGCACTGGTATTCAGTTAGGAAAGATTCACTCACTTAATGCCTTACACATTTTCTCAGCTCATAAGGAGCTGCACAGTACTGCAGAGAGCATACTGTAGAGTTATTAAATGCTATGATTAAATATGTCATATTATTGCTGAAATCTTTACAAGGAAAGAAAACAGAGAACCCTTAATATTTGAACATTAAATATTATACAGTATTTCAGTAGCTACATTTTCACTTCATAATTCCAAAAGGTCTCCATAGCTAGAATATAATCACAACCCAAGTTGAATATATTACAGTAAATGTGACAAGATAGATGATAGCTGGTGTTATGGCTGAAGGATTTATAGTCATGATGTGAATGCATTATGCACAGTGATGGTTTTCATAATTTATTCATAATTTTAGGAATACTATGAAAAATATAGAGGCACTTTAAAAAATCAGATCAATGATATGTGCATTGCTGAGTAGTTGAAACTCATATTTACCATGTGTTCCCATGTTCTTTTGTGCATTATTTTGCTGAGAACCAGATTCCAAAGTAGTAGCAGTTTTCTTGCTGCTTATGTCATTTTACTGAAGCACTCATAAAAGTTTGAATTCTGTAAGATCTTTTTGTACCATCTTCCAGTAACAATCCAGTAACAATTTACTGAGTTTGTGAATTAAGAAGCTCCCCATGGAAGTAAAAACTGAAAAAAAAATAGGTTTATATTAATTATTAGAGAAGTCAAGTCATTGGTACTTCCCATCCTCACTGTTGTCAAGACTTGGTACCACACTAGAAGATGCCATGTCAGTTTCCTGGCCTGCATGACCAAGGAAAAAGCTCATAATAATATATAATATAATATAATATAATTAATATAATATAATATAATATAATATAATATAATATAATATAATATAATATAATATAATATAATATAATATAATATAATATAATATAATATAATATAATAATTTTAAAAATCATAATAATATATACTCCGAGGTAGACTTTGCAGTGTATCATTAAAGTTCATCAGAGAGATCTCAATAGTTGAGTGCTCCTTTCTCAAAATGGATTCTGAAGGAGTAGGAAATATAATGAAAGGTAAACACAAATAAAATTTTAGTACCTAAGAATCTATTTTACAATTAAAGATTTAAAGAGCTCAAGCTGTTTCTTTTAACAAAAAGTACAAGGAACAACTTGATTACTCTATGAAAGTATCTTCACAGAGTGAAAAAACTAGGTAGTAAAGAACTCTTTAATCTAGCTGAGAAAATGAAACAAGAAGCAAAGGTTAGAAGCTAAAGTGACACATATTACAGTTAGAAATTAGGCACTCATTTCTACCACAACCAATTAGCAAGTACATTTGTAAGTTATTTTCCTACTGGAGCCTTTGAAGAGCTCTTTTGTAATCTGAAAAGAAACAATTTTATGTGAAGTTTTGATCACACTTCCTGCTGTTTCTCTTCAGATTAAAATGTAACAGCTGATTTTATAAAATGAATTGCCAGCTAGGATAAAAGGGACAGGGAGGAGAAATGGCCTTTTTTCCTGCCTGTGACAGAAGAACTAGAACTTGGTAAAATACAAACTTACATAAGTTTCACCACACATACTATAGTTGAAAGGATTCAACCAATTTATCAGCATTGTTCCCATAGAAAGAAGTTCACTGAGAAAAAGGTTAAAGCTTTAGAAGTTCAGTGCCTTAGGACTTGGGGTATTGCAGTCATAGAATTTTTAGTTCTAAGTGAACATCCAGTAAGTTTTTTATATTTTTGGACTCACTTTCAAAAACAGAAGTACAAGCTCTTAACGTCTTTTATTAAAAAGTTCTGCCATTTCATGTCAGTCATTTTCAGTTCTGAACCTAACAAAAGACACCATAATGAAATGTCTCACCAGTGACTGAACAAACTGAAATAACCACAGCTGAGCTTTCAGTAACATTAGGCAGGCAACATTAACAGATTACATTCTATGCTGAAAACTGTAACAAGAATAATAATTGAAGTCAATTGCCAAATCAACAGTAATGTAAAACATGCAAGTAAGTCTAGCTAAAAGGTTTCTAGTCATTTTTCCAAGTTCACTTACAGGCTTAGAATAAGCTGATGAAGTTAAAGCACCTTTAAAGAACAGAGGAGTAGAGAATTTTGATTAACTGGCCATTTAATACATGCTAAACATGAAAATATGGATGCTAAGGAATTCACACTATTCTGCAGTTTCCTAATTTTGTCATTGAAGAGTCTAATGCAGAGCAAGCTGGTTTAATCATTTTATTTGTTGCAAATTTTTTTTGCTAATTTTAATGCAAATATCATTGACTAAATTTTTATTCTGGATAAGATAATCTTATTCTACCATCAGTAGTGGGGAAAACAGCCTTTTTGAACTCCTTCCACAAAAAAACATATTATGTATATATTTCAAGTCATTTAATTTTGTCTCTTTTCTTGTGTCTTTTCCCTACAAATTATGCATTAGATTAATTAATATTTGACTATACAACTAAACAAAAGGTAATTTTTTTTCTAAGTTTGGTAAAATAAATTTTCTCAAGATCAATGTGTAGAGTAATCTTTAGAAGTGATTCTATTTCTGGAAGTCATTTTAACTCTAAAATTTGCTGTCTTTTCACATTTATTCCAATACATGTGAATTTTACACTTTTACAAAGTTTTGACTCCGTGGTTACTCAGGCACATATTCCACTTGGTTTCTTGAGTTATACAGTCAATGAACTGTTTGACACTGAAGTCAAACTGTTCTCTGTTGCTCAAGTGTGCCTGCCCTGCAGCTGCCTGGTCGTGTGGAGCTTCTGCTGCTCCAGATATACCAATAAGCCAAGAGTGAATGTCAGTCAACAGCTCTGCCTCAGCAAAAAGATGTATATATATTCTTCTACAGTGAAAAATAACTTCAAAAGCGTAGCTCTTTCAGTGTGTCTTTCTCAATGATCAATCTAGGGTCTAAGAATGGGGAAAACAGCAAAACAGAAAACAGCAAGAGAAGCAAGGAGCACCATTTGTGATCTTTGTAATTTGTCTAGTGTTACTGAATTAAATGAAAATATTCAAGAAGAAACATAAAATATGATAGACTGAGAATAATTTCAAAAACTTTGACATAGGCTCATGGTGAGAAATGTGTGTGTTGAATGTGAGGAATTACACTTGGGTTTTAAAAATCCTTGGTGGAAGAATGCAGGGCACTCTAGAGTTTGCTTTGTTTTGATTCATCTTGTTCCAAAAACCTCACCAGAAACAGCAACATTATCAAACATTCTGATTTTTAAATTGCCTCAATAAAGAATTTACCACAATCATATCTTGCAAGTTATTTCAATATAGATTGAACAGAGTGAAACAAAGGCACGCTATCTCTTTAAGAGAGTTGCTCTATTGATTAGTGCTACAGCGTCAGTAGTGATGCCTCAATCAAACTCAACAAATTTGGGGTGTGGGGTACCACCTGCATGCCAGGTGCCCATCAAAGCTGCTCCTCCAGAGATGGACAGGGGAGAGGATATAATGAAAGGCTCATGGGTGAGGATAAATGCAGGGAGAGATCACTCAGCGACTGCCATCACGGGCAAAACAGATTTAGGGAAATTAGTTTAATTTATCATGAACCAAAAAAAGAGTAGGGTAATGAGAAATAAAGACTAAATTTTAAAACAGCTTTCATCTCATCCTTCTTCCTGGGCTTAACTTCCCACACAAATTTTCTCCTCCTTCCCCCCGTACAGGGCAGGGGATGGGGAGTGGGAGTACAGTCACTTCATGCATGTTGCTCCTTCCTCCTCAGGGGAGAACTCCTCACCTTCCTCCTTCTCCAAGTCTGTCCCACAGAAGACAGTCCTCCACAAACCTCTCCACAGGCTTCAATCCTTCAGGCACTGACTAACGTGGGCCCTGCGAGGCCACAAGTCCTGAGAGCAAGCCTGCTCCTGCACAGGCATCCCAAGGGCTCACAGCCTCCTTCAGGCAGCCACCAGCTGCAGCTGGGCTCCTGCATGGGCTGCACAGGGGTCTCTGCCCCACTGTGCCCCCCAGGAGCTGCAGGGCACAGCAGCCTGTGCATGGCTGCACCAGGGGCTGCAGGGAACCTCTGCTCCTGCAGCACCTCCTGCCTCTCCTGCACTGACCCTGCTGCCTGCACAGCTGCCCCAGGCTCTCACGCCTCTCTCTGCCTCCTGCTGCTGCTGCACAGCTTTTCCCTTCCTAAATACATTATCCCAGAGGTGCCACTGCTGTGACTGCTGGGCTTGGCCTTGGCAGCAGTGGGTTCATCGTGGAGCCAGCTGCAATCCACCAGATAGTGAGGAAGTTTCTACCAGCTTCTCACAGAAGCCACCCCTGTAGATCCCATCCTACCAAAACCTTGCCACACAAAGCCAGGAGCCAGGGTGATGCTTTTGTCTCTGACAAGCTTGGAGACAAAATTATAAAGCTGTAGGCTCTTTTCCAATAGAGGAGAAAAAATATTTTTAATGGGCTGGGAATTGGGGTTTTTTTTAACTTGGGTACATGCCCCAAAAATTTATTTCAGTATCTGTGACTTTGAAAACAAATATGTCAGTCTGTTTAAAAAAATAAAAAATAAAAAGTTTTAAAAAGTCCAACAACATAAAACTAAATAAATTCCTAGCAGATGATCAAGTTTTCAACCAGCTGGTGAATTACACTTAGTTAGTGAAAGGGGAAAGATAGTTTGTGGTAATGGGCCTGCTGATTAGTTCCCCTTTACAGAAAGAACTTAGTAAGTAAGGCTTGATGCTCTATCAGAAACATTCTCCAGTCTCTCATTCTTTCTGTATGTATGAAATGGAAGTCCAATATTTATTTCCAGTTAAAGCAGTCTCCAAAGTCAAAGAAAGGTATGTCCATGATGACATAATCTTCTTCTGTACTAGGAAAGAATACATTTGGAGCAACACTGACCCAATGTGCTGCTGATAACTACTGTGGAGTGAATAATCTCATGGACAGAGTAAGATATACAAAGTTGTCATAAAGAAATGTGCTCCAGGCTCATGACTCACAGCAATGGTTCTTACAGCACCAGGCCTTCTGTCTTCCTCACTTATAATTATCCACTTTTCATCCATCTGTGGAAAACAGAGGCCATGAATGAGAAATTCAGTCTTGTGGAATAATTTTTTCATGACGTCCATAAAAAAAAGGAACTGTGTTACAAAAAAGGCTCCTCTCCCTTTCCTTCTCTTGATACCATACTCCCACTGCCTAGGGAAGTAAAACATTTTTGATTTTGTTGCTAAAGACATTAAACATGTGTGATATAACACAGAAGTCCTACTCTACGTCAGCAACCCTGTGACCCATTTTTTTCATAACACCTCTCCACCTTTACTTCCAGAAATGTTTTTCTAAAACTCATGTTCCATATAGGCTTGCTGGATAAGTATATTTCCTCTGCTTAAAGATTTATCACAGCTGAATGGAAGTTGTACCTGGGACAAAAAATATGTGAAGAGCAAGCATGGAAGATGCTGAGATGCATCAAAGACAGTTTTGGGCTTAATTCTAGGACCTCATTTCCTAGCACATGGGGTCATAAATGGTGTACAAAACACGGAAAATGTGAGGTGGGTGTGGCTTTGAATGGCAGGCACAGAACTGGGCTGCATTCCTGTTCCAAAGATGTTGCAGTGTAAGGAAAGAACTACAGAGAGAGAAAGAACAAAATAAAGAACCACGGAGGGTTATTTAGATGCCAGTGGTAAATCAGACTAGTTGACAAATGGAAAATCCTTTCATTTGTTTCATTTCTCTAGAATTTTCCCAACAGAAAATTATAGGCAATTTAAAATGTAAACACTATTTGAGTCTATTGTAGTAAAGTATATGAAAATGTAATTTCCCAAGGTAATCTTGTAAAAGAAACAGTTTTCTTTCTAAAGTGGCAAAAAAACCTAAGAAGGTTAAAAACATGGCCAATGAAGAATAAAATGAAGAAATAATGCAGTCTGCAAGAGGCTGTAAGATTAGAAAACTTTCCCTATGTTCAGTGTTTCTATTTTACACCACTTTTTTTGAAGGCTACTCAGCTTCACTTTATGCTTTCAATGCATTTTGACTAGAAACATAAATCAGATGACAGAAACAAAATCAAGTGAGCTGAGACTTGGATTTTATAGCAATATTGATAAAAGCTAGTGGGCATTCCTGCCAGAACATTGGCATTTGGCCTGAGAGAGTATTTTGAGAGATTTTTCAGATTCTTGATGCACCTAAGGACATACTGTTGAGCTGCAAGTAATAAATGAAGGGTGAGGGGTGGGGGAGAAGGGTTCTCTCCATGGAAACGACAAAATAACAATTTTTCTAAGAAGGTTCAAGGATGTAACTTACTGAAGACTGGGTAAGTTTCAGAGCCTGGATAAGTTTTAAGCAGAAATGCAGGGAAAAATAAAGTTATACTTTTATAGATTTCTTTGGTTAGTTCCTATCATGCAGAAGAGAATGTGCAGGAAAAACATGCAGTAACTTTTTATGTCAGTTTACCTGGCAAGGCATAAACTGAATTAGAGTGAAAGGTGAAGCTAGTCAAGGAGAGTTATATTAAAAAAAAAATCCTAAACTGAAAACATGCAAATAATTCACAGTAGCAGGGGGGGTTTTGTTGGGTTTTTTTTTTGTTGTTGTTGTTGGGTTTTTTTGTTTTGTTTGGTTTAGTTTGTTTTTTGGTTTTTTTTTTTAAGATTACTCTTTCTTTTATGTAATTCCATGCTGGAATACCCACATTTGCTAACCACTCAAAACTGAGCTGGAATTATATCTCATAGGATCATTGTCTGTTTCTTCCTCCTATGTCAGAATCAACTGTGCCAAAATCACCCTCACAGGCTTTTGTGTAGGCCATTCAATAAAAACATCTACTGCTGAATACTCCACAACAGCACTCCTCACTCTGCCCCAGATCTTTGAAAATAATGTCCATAAACCCCTTGTTCCAATACCAACTCATTCCTCCATGTCACTGGATGAAGGAAACAGATTATTTCCTTCATCCCCAGGTCATGCTTTCCAGACCTGATCATTCTCCATGCTTTTCTCTGCAATCTCTTTAGCTGGCCAATGTTTCATTTTAAGTGCAATAACCAAACCAAGATACCAGCTGCTGGGCTTGGTTGGGTTTTTTCCTCCTACAACAATAAGAATTTGACTAACTGGTGCTGCCTTCAATAAAACATGTCTCTTTTTTTCCTCACATTTGGCTTGCTAGGCAGCTTCTATCTTTCATTGCTCAGCTGATTATTTTTACTGAAGTGCAATAATTTCCATTTGTCCTGCTTGAAGTGCATCCTGCTTTAGAGACCAAGTCACCAATTACCAAGATTGTTTTACATCTTAAACATCTCCTCCAAAGTGCTTGCAGACGTGCCTCCCTCCATTTTCACTTGATATAAATGAATACATCATCTTAAACCATTTTGAGATGATTCTCCCTGGCTTCCCTTTGTTTAATTAGAATTATGCATTTTGGGGAGCTTAATGTAGGTGAAATTGCAATTATTTTGTGTGTTTTGGCAGTTAGGATAAGGAACAACATCAAACTTTCAATCAATAACTATTAACTGTTCTGTTAGAAAAATCCAAAATACACACAAGTTCATATTTGAAAGTAACAACATTTTCTTAAAATTTACAACCAAAATAAAAGTTGGGTTTTCCTTGTATCAATTAAAACATACATCTGGATTTTCAAGCAGCAAAGTTACAGAGCAGAAAGAAAAAATGTAAAAGACAAAATTTATTAAATAATATATCAGGTATATTTTGAAAGAGAAAGAGAACAAGAACATAACAAAGCCTTGTTCTAATTGACTAATATAAACATTTACATTTTTCATAAGGATTAATGGATTAAACTGCTTTATCACGAAGGGAAAAAATTGCTGTTTATGACCTAGTGTTAGACAACAATAAACGGCTTAATCTGATTTTCTCTGAAGGTAAAGCTGTATGTAGTAATGGATTTAAGAGATATGTACATAAGTTTCTTATTTAACTCGATTAGCATGCAAACCATAAAAAGTTTTAGTAAATGCACCTTTTACAACCAGCATTTCTATTCCAGTATTGCATAGGCTTACTACTTTTTTTTTCAAGGAAAGGAAAAGTACTCTGTGCCAACCGAAATATGGTGAGATAATCTTCCTAAAATTGTTCTTGAGTGGAGTAACTGGAATTCTAATGGCAAAGGATGATTTGTGAACACCAATCAATATGAATTATTGAATATCAATATGAATCAATGTGAATTAGGAAACTCATGCTGAGAAAAACCAAAGTGCTTAGAGGCCATAACCATACACTGGGCTCCAGGCTGTCTTCTCTCTGTATCATATTACTTCTTTGAGAGACAGCACTCAGCAAATAAAAAGGCAATGTAATTTCTGTGTTGTGTTCAAGAGAAAATTTAGAAATGCTGTGTAATATTCTAGATATATTCTGTGGTCTAAAAGATAATTATTGAAGTACAAAAGCTCAGAATTTTATGATAAATAAATAAGTTTTGTCAGCAGAGTGGAACACTGAGTTTACCTTTGAGCTTTGTCTACATAATCCTTACATTTTATATTGCATTTGTTGAATAAAATGCCATGCCATGAGTTAAACAATCTGGAAGAATTAGTTTGGAACATGAATTGTTTTCAGATAGACAAAATCAAAATTAGAACTCAACTACATAGACATCACTATTTATTTCATTATATTATAAAAATAATGATTTTTTTTGTAGCATAGATCAATGAAGTAGTAAAGTAAAAAAATATTACCCATGGTACAACAAAAACATACAGTAAAATGCACAGAAATTTTTGCAATACAAATAATGTGATTTTCCAAAAGTGGTCTGAGAGGATACACATGGTCGATGTTTTGTTCTAATTCCAGTAAAGGAGGTTCAGAATCTGGAAATCTAAAAAAAGGAAAGGTGATAACTCAATTGTCACTGCAGCATTGCTCAGTTCAAGGGTTCAGGTTTTAGTTTTCCAAAAAATTTGTCCTGAATCTCCAGTGCTACTCTGTACACTTTTACTAAGAAACTAAAAATGGACTGCATGTTTTACTACGTAAAGAGATTTTTTACTTCTTGATTTCAAGGTTTTGAAGAGCAGGGATAAGAAAGATTGAAAAGATGTGTATTCAAAAAGCCACAAAAATTCAAAACCCATGACCTGGTTGAATGCTGAAAAATTTAAAGCAGGCCTAATAAAATTTAGAAGAAATAAACTTTTGCTCTTTATAGTTTAGTGCTATTGAAATATAGATAGCATCTGAAAGTTCAGAAGAGCAGGACAGTAGCATTGGCAGGCATAGATGCTTAAAGAAAGAACTGACCAACATCATGAATCATACATAACACAATTGAAAATTAGGACAAATTGTTACAAATCATATAGTGGATTTCAAATACTATATATTCTATACTGAATTATATGCACCAGTGTATTCTGTCATTCATTTAGAAGATTGTGTCAATTTATGACTTTGAGAATTATAAATTTATGACTGGAGACCTGGAGACTCCATCTGGGTCTATTGCTTCAGCCAAATCTTGGTAGCCTGAATCTGCAACAGCTTGACTCCACTTGTCACTGACGTGGACAAAACCTTATAATATGTGTGAGATAAAAGCCTATGCTTGTCAATTTGGTGCAACAAGAAAATAACTAGAGAGAGCAACTGATTCTGATTTTTAAGCTTTATGTCTTTGAATTTCTTTTAAATTATTGAAAATTTCTCACAGTTACGGATTGTTAAATTTTATACATTATTTTCCAATCTCCTGCTCTTTTTTTTTCCTTCTCAATCTCCTATTTATTTACATTTATGATATGTTACGCATATACAAAACACAAAGGTCACAAAATAATCCTGAATGTTCTTTCAGACAAGAAATATAACCATTATTTATCTAAAATCTAACAATAATTGTGTAGCAACTTATGAAAAGTCCTTCTTTTTTGCACAAAAATTGTTGTCTCTTTTGCTGGTGTTGGACAGCTGGAAAAAATAGAAAGGAAACCTCTTCACTTGTGCCCCTGATAATGCTGCTTTTTCTTCAGATTAGTTCAATGGTCCAGATAATAAATGAATAATAAAATTACTAGTGTGCATGATATTTTTAATTAGGCAATATATTACAACTCCTACATTATAGTCTCAGGCAGCAAATATAATGCACTGGATTTCTGCCTAGAATATAATTACCATTTGAAGATACTTTCTAGTAGATTCTAGAAGGATAAGAGGGTTGATTTTCCAAACAAAACATGATGCTAAAACTTTTTGATTATAAATCTATTTTTTACATCTTTGTACAGCTAAATTCTTCTGAAAAAGTCAGGCAGAAGTTGATCTTTGCAAGAAATGCAATCAGATTCAAGCCATGACTGCCATTTGGATAATATACATACACAGCTCTCAAAGGTGCTGTAGCACATACATGCAACCCCTCTTGGCATGGCTACACTACCTTCAGAAATGCAGCACATCTTTTTCACAAAACCTGGGTCAAAATAAAAAGTGAGAAAATTAATCTCTGCATGTACATACAAAAAACTCCACAGCCCATCTGAAAATGTGCTTATGGCACTAGCAAACATTGCTTCATTTTGTTAATGATTTGGTCAGAGACTTTGAGATTACTCCATTCTTCCAGATACTTAATGTCTTAAGGAACAATTGGATTAGTCTCAATGTCACAGGTTTATTTCACCCATTTACCTTATTTACTCTTATTAAGCTGGTAAAATAAATTAGACTAAAGCATAATTTATGACTGCCTTAGGCATATCATCTTGAAAGGCATTCAGTCGCAACCTGTAAACATCAACAGACTGACAATTCATCTCTTTCCTGGTAAATTTACTCCAGCAGCTAATCATGCTCCCTTTTATAAATTTGTTTCCTGATGGGGATATACACATGCCCTGTGCAACTATTATGCCCTTCTCCACTACAATGAAGCCCTTTAATATGCTGAAGTTGCCCTGCATTCTATCAAGTCTCTTTTGTTTGTTTATTTGTTAAATTAAATTAAACAGTCCAAGCTGATTCAGACTTTTGGGGAGTGGGTGGTATTTTTGATGACATTACTGTTTCAAGGTACTCACGCAGGCACTGGAAGCAAAGTTGTTTGTTTATTTATGACCACAAGAACAGCTGCAGCAGATAAGACAAATAATGAGTCATTGTAGGAGGATACTTGGAGACACCATATAGACAGGATAAGTATTTAGGGATATTTCCATTCCTGGAGAAGAATATACATCCTGTCTTTTATTCAGTTGCTGCCTATGAGAGTTTTTTTATTCTTAAAGGTTTTAAGAACCTTTGCTAAAGGATCTCATTAAAAGTATTTCAAATGGGCACGAGGTCTTTGAGAGCTGCCTCTGGCTGCCTTACCCAGCACTGTTCCTCTCCAGAAAAACAGACCTTGAACAGCAATCCTCCCCATGCTCAGGATCTCCTCCAGAGCACCCTGTGGCCCAGCACTCCTGCAAATGTGGGACCTTGTGCAGCAAACAGTGTCTTCTCTCCTGCACCAACACTGGATCACCCAACCTATGGAGCTGCTTGGGCTGGGGAAGCATTTCAAGTAAAGATAATTTCTCTTGAAATATATGGAAGGTGAAAACACTGTGATAAATTACAATGGAATAAAACATGAATTTGCACGTGGTTAGAAATATTTATGTAGGTTACTAATGATACTGCTGTCACCCAATAGTATGGCTATTACAGAGCTGTTCAAAAACTTCCATAGAATATTCCAGCACAGTTATTTGAACAAGGGTGAATTACAATACATAAATGATCTTTTTATACGTGAATAAAGACTTAGAGCTAGATAGATTATTTGGTTCCAACGTGGTTAAAATATAATTATTTCACTCACAGAAGGATTCCTATTGTGTTTCCCATAATGATGTGATACATTCTTAATGCCCTACTGTGGCATCTGCATGCAGAGCACTTCTAAACAGCAATTATTGGTATAATTCTCACACACAGCCTGTATGTGTATCACAAGCGTGAGTGGATTCACTTGCTGAAGCAGAGCACTTGTTTTCCTTGCTGGAAACTGAGGGGGAAAAGGAAACAAAATCTCTTTTCAGTGTATTACACACTGCAGTGGCTCAGTGCAAAGAAAGGAAAGAATATTTTTGATTACATGGCTGCAAAAGCTGTAATGCTGCCCCTTATTTTGATGACTAGCTTAGGTTTTATTCCATCCACTAACTACTTACAAGGTGTAAAATGTATGCCTGGGCTTGACTTTCTGAGTTGAAGCTGAGCTGAAGCTTAGCCTTCTGAGAAGGAAAATGCTTCGTGGGACTCAAGCCAAATGAAAGACAGTAACAGGGACTGCTTTTGTTTACAGATACCATGAAGGAAACTAGTATGGCCTGAGATCTCACTGTCTTTTCAGCAGAGCTGCTTTTCCAAGGGAGAAGGGAAGTGTCTCCCAGCAAAGCAGGCTGAAGAAACATCAGCCCTGCAGCATGGGGAGAGGTGGATTCAGCAGAGCCAGGACTGCCCTCCAACACCTCCCCTGGAGCACGGGTCAGTCAGCCTGTCCCTGGCGTGCTGCAGAGCAGGAGGTGGGCTGGTAGCCAAGCCCCCTGCCTCTGCAGGAAGGTACTGGCTGAGAAAAAAATCACATCAAAATGCACTCACTGGGATTATTGGGCTGTGGCAGTTACTAAAAACTGAGGTGCCCTTGCCCATTATTTTTGAGACCTCTGAATTTTGGTGCCTACTGTCTCATTGTCCCCTCAGCTACAAAATGCCCATTGTCACATACACACACAGTGCTGCAGCAATTAGACCCACACACTGCCCTGGTTCCATCAGCTGTTCTGCTGCCATCAGTGAGTATGTAAGAAAGCCTCTAGACAGCAACAAGGTCCATGAGCATGTATCTAGTACCAATTTCACCCCTCATGATATGGTAAAATTGTTCCCACCTGTTTCTGCTACTATTTCTTCTATTAAAAACATGACAATACAGGGCACATCTTTTTAAGTCTTGAAAATCTCAGCAAATATTTCCTCTTTTTACTGAAATTAATGAGAGTGTTCTGGTGAGAGCTTATGAAATCAGATGCAAACCAAAAGAGTCTATAACTACAATAGCACACCTCTTATGGCACTTTTGACAAAAAGTTTTAAAACTTTAAATGAGAGAAAATGAAAAACTGCAGTCCTGTAAAAGCTGTACACACATGTGGCTCTATATGTGCAAATAGACACTTTTTAATACACACACTATTTAGAAGAGGATTGAATTTTTATACTTAGAGGAAAACAGAATTAAAAAAGAACAATGGCTTTGGCTCAGCTAACATAGTACCTTAAATCAAAAAATCTTTTATTTAGGGAAGTTTTTCAGAAAACTACTGAAGGGCCACAAAGCTAAATCAGAAGAGATAAGCTTAAAAAAAAAGCAATGGAAAATAAAAATAAACAGAATCAAAACCCCGTAGTATACAAATTATGTTTTTTCTTCTTTATCCATATAAACTACAAGCTGTTGAAGATAAGTATTTTCCTGTTTCTGTATCTTGAAAACAGAACATGCTATTCCCTTTAATTGTGCAGATAAAGCAAATATCTCAAGCAGATCTTGCCTTTTTAAACAAGAGAGGAAGCAAAAGTCTTTCCCAGAAGCAAATTTTAAATTTCTTAAAAACATGATGCAATATATTAATTTTAACATCAATTCCTGTCCCTCACACCTCAGCAGTGGAGGGACTTAGGTAGAAAGCAGGCAAGGCAGTCCCTGACTCAGGGGTGCATCTCTTTACTGTAACCTCTTCCACAGCTGAGGCACAGTCTAGCTGATGAGCACTTCAGATGCATCTGCCTATCCCATAGTTCCTCTTCAGGTGTGTGCACACATATCCATGGGTGAAAGGACTGGAGGAAGAGCTCGTACAGGCATCTCGTGGGTATGAGCTGGCCATGTGCTCTCCCAGCCTGGAGCACCATCATACCCTGGGCTGCACCAGAAGCAGCATGGCCAGCAGGGCCTCTCCTCCTCTGTCAGGAGACCCAGCAGTGCTGCATCCAGATCTGGGGTCCTTGGCACAGGAAGGACTCAGGCATGCTGGAGCTGGTCATGGAAATGATCAAAGGGCTGGAGCATGTCTCTGATGAGGACAGTCTGAGACAGCTGGGTTTGCTCAGCCTGGAGAAGAGAAGCTCTGGAGGAGACTTACTGTGATCTTTCAGTAATCAAAAGGGGCTTATAGGAAGGATGGATGAGTGATAGAGATTCAGACTGGGTATGTGGAAGAAGGATTTTACAAAGAGGATGGTGAAACACAGGAACAGATTGTCCACAGAGGTGGTAGCTGCCCCATCTCTGGACACAGGCAAGGTGGTTTCAATGGGGCCCAGAACAACCTAGTCTGGTTGAAGATGTTCTTTGCAGAGGGGTTGGACTAGATAAGTTTTAAAAGCCGCTTTAAAATCTGAACTATTCTATGATTCTTTAAGGTCGTTTTTGTCACCAACTATTTTTTTCACTGACACTTTGCTGCAGTATTAATTATCTGGCCTAGCTAGTGACAACCTTTCAAAACAACTGTTCAGAAAAGTTTAGAGACCAACGCCCTTCATAAAAGTGTAATTTTCCTGTATTCATTAAGTTCTAAATCATATCTAAGATCAGGTTTGCTCTGTTTCTCTCCAGGAGTCAATGGGCAGCTATACTTTCATCCATAAATCATATCCTTACATGTGACTTAAAAGGACAAGAGTTATTTTCTTTCTGAGGTTGACAGTCAAAATAGACGTCTAGGAAATAATACTTTTTGTATTTAACCTGTGATCATGAACAGATCCTTCTCTACCAGCCAATGTGAATATTTACATAATAAATCTAATCAGAGCACATTCCAAGTACTAGGTGTAACAAAGAGTATCAAGTGAAAATGGAATCCTACCTGCACCATGAAACGCAAAAATACACCTGGAGCTCATAAAAGACATTTTTATTAAAAATGTTAAATTCCATAGATTTTTTTTTGGCCCTTGATACAGCCTTGCCAAAATTGTTGGCATTTGGTCAGAACAAGAAACATCCATTTAGTCATGAGCCAGGACATTGCTCCCAAAAGCACTGAGTTAGCTTTACTGACATCTCAGTATTTTGATTTCCACTGTGCCCTTAGCCACTTAAAATGCTACAGGCTATCGGTTCTGATGCTGCAAAATGTAAAAATGGGAAATGGGCCCACCTTCTAACCTCTCAGGCCACAGTCAATGGACATTGGCTGAGCTGACATTTACACTTCCAGATCAGCAACATCCTCCTATTCCCAGACAGACAGTCTTGTGAGAAAGATGTTTTAACACTAGGACAAAAAGCACTGAATTTTGAGTAGAAGACTATTTCTCAGTGTCTTGCACTTCCCCTGGAAATTCTCTACCCATTAACCACTCACAAGCAGACCCATACCCTACAAAGTAATGCACCTGTGCCTGCATTCCTGTATAAGCAAACAAAAGAATTCAAGATTTCACAAGTTGGAAAGAAAACACTGGCCTCTAATGTATGCAAACTGCATCCTTCAATGCATATTTTCATATATACTGATACATTCATATATACAATATAGTGATTGACGTGTCTCAGTGCTTAAAACTAAGTTGACTTTAGGCAGCCAGGATTTTTTCAAGAGCCCCTGATGATGATATTATCAACCTTTAGTATTGAAATTTTGTTAGTAGCACCTGATTTATCCCAGTAAACAGCACAACCATTTCATCCAGCTTTGAGGTTTCCATTTGTTTTGTTTATTCAAAAGGTGCCAATAGAAGCAAACTACCCATCAAACTGATATGGATACAGATTGTTGCATGAGGGATGCTTTACAATTTCACCTTTTTGAAAGGTATATTTTTTAAATGTAGATTTTTTTATTAGCTATTTTAATTGGCTCTAGGTTCAAAGAGAATAAATTGAGCAGACAAACAATTATTCCTCCTCCTTGGAAGGTTCACAGAACGTATTTTTTCAATAAAAAGCTGAGATTTTATCTGTCATTAAGATTTAATTGTGATACAACTTATATTGATATAAGGATTAGTTTTATTCAGATGTAATAATTACAAAGATATCCATGTTAATCTTAGTTCAACATTGGATATGGGCATGCCTTGGCTTTCCATGAGATAAACAACTGAATCCTGTGTATTTTGGCTGAGGCAGTTCAGAAGGTCAATAAGCAGGATTTCTTTGTCATTTAGGAATATAACATTTCCTTTGTTCAATTTACATTGTTGTAACTACTTCTGAGCAGGTGTTTAGAACACAAACCTTATAGACACTAAAATAAGGAGATGTTTGGTCCTTGAAATGTGTGGTCTGGTTTACTAGCAGTTGACAAGGCATTTTACAAGAACACATCTGACTTTTTACAAGTTTCCAATAGCAGTAAACTGTATTCCTGCTGACAGCAGAAGCAATTGCTGTGTTCAGAATAAAATTGATTGGTTTAACTCCGTTTTCTTGTTTCATGTTTTATGCTCAAAGGTTACATTTAAATATGTTTCAGATAATCATTTTGTAAAAAACAATTCTTCGTATGTTACTGGGGGAAAAACATATGAGCACCAAATCATTGCAAGGTAAGGGAAAGTAGAGTTTATTTGAACTGGAAATAAGCATTTAACTTCCTCATGTAGAAAACAGTTTTTTCATAGTGAAACTTTCGCATTATTTTTTTTTTTTTTCAGTTTATAAGATCAGAAGAAAAAAATTAAGGCAAATAATAAAAAAATCAAGAAATAAAACTGCCATCATAACCATCTGTTTATTGTGATCCAAACATCTGCCTTCATGCCATGATTCTTAAGTCATATTTTGGAATAACATTAGTGGCAACTCAGGATATACAAGTTTGGAAAATATCATACACAGAATGGGCACTTAACACTTTTACAGCCATTTTGCTTTGTTCAATTTCCCAGCCTCCACTGCCAGCCCCCACAACAGAGCTTACTATCTCTGCACCACTGCTGAGTCATCTGTATTTTGTTTGAAAGTGTTTGGGTCCCCTGAAAGTAAAATTTATGGCATTTTATTTCTGCTAGAAAAATTGCACAGTCAGTCTGTGCAACTGGCTGGCAGGTCAAACAAGGGTGAGAGGAGAGCACACAAGTGACTTCAGTAGGACAGTGGAAGGCACCTTCATTTGGCTCACATGGTCCTATTGGCTTCTTTCAGTAGATTTGCATCTTGTAATCTCTCCTGTTCCCTTCTTCATGCTCCTGGCTTTGTCTGGGAGGAGTCACAGGATGCATTAAGTGCATATCAATGCTATGGGATATTTTGGCATTGTTATCAATTATTAAAGAAATCCATAATTTAAAATGTAAATGAGTCCACGCACAAAGATGCCTTGTCAACTGCAAGTTAACCATAAAACACATTGCATGCCAATTAAGTGGTGACATTCCACTGGGACAGTAATTCCATCTGCTTTCATAGGTTCTGAGATTTTCTGGCCCAATCACCTCCTGTGAACCTGAATAAATCATTTGACTTTTCTAGCATCTCAACAAATAAATTTCACTCATTTTTTTTCCTCATTCTTTAAATTATGCATATACCACAGACACATTACTTTCTAAATAGTAACATTAGCACAAAATACAGGGTTCTGCTTTATCTTACAAATTGCAAAATATAGTAATGATATGTGAATAATTAAGATATGTCCATGAGGCATCAGCATCAGCAACAGTGCAGAGTTATACAGCCCTTTTGATTCAGTTTGTCACCACCTCAGCACACCATCACTATGCTGTCACTTGTTATTGCACCCCTCAGCCTTCCCTTTCAGCTTCAAATCTTTGCATTCCACTTGGCTATTCTAAAACTGCATTGGCAAGCTCTGCATGCCTAACACAAAAGAATGGCATTGTAGTCTGATGCAGCAGCATACTCCTAAAACCAAAATGAATTTTACTCAATATAATCTATAATTCTTGACAAATCAGGTGGTAGGCTCCAGCACAGCTTCCCTAGTGATTCCTGCTTGCTCTGCTCATCATGCTGCAATTTTCTGCCTACTAGGTACATTCATTGATTGATCAAGGCTTGCAAAAGTCTGAGTTCAATAGGATAGACAGGACCCCAGCAAAGGGTGCCTTCTGTTTCATGCCTGTCAACACTGCCATGGAAATTCTATCATGAGACACAGAGACTACTCATTATCTCACAATTTTGTTAAACAATAGCATGAGTGGTCTTGCTAGACTGGGTAGATGACATTTGCATGAACAGTGAATGTTATCTACCTCATCTAAAATAATACTGAACAAAACAGGGAGCTTAACTAGAGAGAGGTCTCTGAATAAACAGATCATTTTCCAATCACATACTCACTTGCACCTAGTGAGTTGGGGGAGAAACAAAGAAAGGTATGAGATCAATTCTAAAAATAGTAACTCACTCTCCTGAAAACAAGATATACTTCCAGAAATTGCATTGTCAGTGCCAGTATTGGGGAAATAGCACACGCCAAGTAACTTGTTAGTCTCTGAAGAATTATATACTTCTGCCAGCTTTTTCAGGAAAGTCTAATAAAACATTGATGAAATAAAGAATAATTTTCTCTGCATGAAGATTAAGTGGGAACAAGAGTCTATACAATGGACAGTTTTTGCATTCATCTCAAGTCTGCTCAACTGCAGAAATCATTGGGAAATGGCACACAGGAATATTCCTAAACTGATGTGCATCTGAAATAGTAGATGTCAACTTGAGTCCTACAGGAAGTGACAGTCAGCACCAGCTTGTTGCCAGCTATTTCTGCAACAACCTGTAAAGCTTGACACAGCCAGGTAGTCTTGTGCTAGGACTAAATCCTATTGTTTCAGAACTAATAAAAGGGAAGACAATTATAACTAAGCTGCATCAAAATACATAATAATTACAATCAAGCCCGTGTGCTGGTACCTGTCAGAACCTTCAGAGGGAGCTGAGGTTCTGACAAAGAGCATTAGAGGTTAGGAGTAGGGGTAGATGCCTTAAGAACCCCATAAACTAGAGTAATCAGCTAAGTGATTTCTACAGAGTATTTACCATCTGTTGGTGATGACTCAATCTAAAAAAAACACAGATGGATCTTGATCCCAAATTTTTTTTTTTTTTTTTTTTTCTGAACTGTTCTAAACTTCTGAGAGGTTTAAGATTTTGTGTCATGGATTTTTATAGTGAGTGTCTCCTAGTTTGTACCTATTCAGAGCTAATTTTCAAGCTATTATAGTAGTAAATGATGCCGTGAGTTTCAGCTTTAGGGCTAAGCAATCTTCTTGGAAAAACTTTCAGTCTTTTTGTAATGCATTCTGAAATTCCCTCTGCCATTTATTGAGGCATAGATTATTCAAGTTCCTTCCTCACACATATATTACATGGTGAATGGGATTTGCAACAGCCAGCTCAGCAACCCTGCTCAGCAGGGAGACTCCTGAATTAGCCAAGACAAATTACCAAAAAAAAAAAACAAAAAAAAAAAAAAAAAAAAAAATAAAAAGGCACAGACTGAATTCTTATGTATCTCCTGAAGCCTTACAACCTTGTCAGAATTTTCTGTACGGAATGTAATTCACATCCTGAAACCTTCTACAGGCCTGTGATGACCAAGCAATCACTTTGAATACAGAAAACTGGCTCAATCTTTTCTTCAATATAGAAACAACCCCTCCAAGTTGAGTTACAGTCTCCTTTTATTGTTTAAGATATATGTAGTTTAAGCTAATAGTAAAAAAAAATCACATTAAAAGAAAGACCCAGGCATTTTTTATCTCATTTTTCCACTTACCCCTTTTGAGGTCACTTTTGTGTGCTAAACTGAGGTTAGCAAAGAAATCACCTTTGAGCACCTTAATTGGGGTGCCCAGGAGAATTCAGTATATCTGGGAGATGGATATCAGTGGCTTTAAAGCATGATAAATCATAAAATACTCTCTATCCCGATGGCAAATTTGCAAGTGAATGTGTTATTAGTGTGATCTGTCTGAGCAGCATGACCAGGGAAAACTGAAGCACTTTGTGTCCTGTGGGTGAAGTGGGGTCTTTGTGGATTCCTTTACAGGACAGAGCCTCTGTTGCACTGTAGGAAACTTCCCTGTAGCAGTTCCTAAGGGAAACAATGAATGTTCCAGGAAAACAGTGTACCTAATAATAGCTTGACTACTTCCAAAGCTACCTACAACCAAGCCATGTTTTTGCCCAAGCCTGGGGTGCAATCAGGAAAGACAGAGTGGAGAGGGGACTGCCCAGCCCTGACCCCCCCAGCAGAGAGCAGACAGGCTGGATGGGTGGCAGCTAAGCACCTTCCTGAGATCAGGTTTAACACCCTTTCCAATATAAGGCTTTAAAGTGAGGGTGACATACAACCCAGATTCTGAGGCTTAATTCAACTAGCTTTCTTCCCTTTTATTATAGGTAGCTTGTGAAGTTTTAGACTGCCTCTCAATCTTTGTCATCTGTTGATCTATACTAGCTTATAAAGGCAGCAAAGGTTCTATTGATTCTTTACTTTTAGTTGGGTTTCACATATGCTGGAAATTTGTTAAATGGAAGTTTAAGTTGAGCAAACATGAAACCTTCTAACAGTTCATTTACTTGTCTTCAATGAGTTAAAGGGCAGATTTTTACAGAGTGCTTTGTGCATGTGGACTAGCTTTAACTAGAAATAACAAGATTTAGTATTGATAATTAACTTCATGTGGAAATAATGCTTTCCTGTAATTTCAGTGGTTTATAGCATTACTTTCTCAACTACAGCTCCCAGCATACCTGGGAAATTGCACTGCTTGTTTTCAATAGGAAGTGAGGAAATTTTCCCCCTTTCCTGAATCCCACTCAAAATAACTAATGAACAATTTTGTGTAGAAGACGACTTACATAACTGAGAAGCTGAAGTATCATCAACCTCCATCCTGAAGAGTGAAAATAACAAAAATGCCTTTGTGGATCTGATCCAACAATCTGTACTTTCCACTCTTATAATGGTACAAAGAACAATGCATTTAGAAAGCACAAATTAAAATTAATTCAGTTTTCACTTTATGTGCTACCATTAAATGTACTATTACCTTAAAACAAGCTGGAAGGGATGTGATTTTTCAGCAGTGGCAACCTCTGTTTACTAACATAATTTGTTCAAGAGTTGTAGGAGCAGGAAGGCAGAACCTATAAATTCCAGACCATGCTGCCCACATGAACTGAAGAGAACTGCTAAAACAGAGATATATGGCTGAAGGCCAGATCTTTATGGCTGAGGCTTTCTACTGCTTGTGGCACCAATTTTTAGGCATATCACTGATGTGCTTCTGCAGATATGACTTCAGTGATTCAACAAAGTACTGCTAATTTTAAATTGCAGAAAAAGATGATACTCTGTCCTCATTTATTACTTTTCAACTGCAAATGCACAGAGTTTATATCACACAATCCTCCTTAATGTGTTAGCTGGAGGTATAAGAAGGTAGGTACAGAAAGAGCACTTTTTTTATTAAAGTTGCTGAACACCAGAAGCTTGCTTTGACTTACTCAGTACCTCTGTAAATCTGGCCTTGTGTGATTAGCTGCAGTAATACTGCTGAGAATAAAGCCTCACATTTTGTGTCTCTCACTGTTGTGGCTTAGCCAACAGTCATTCCTTCCTGTGACAAGGAACAAAACCCAGTGCTCGTGGATAGCAACCTCACAACATCTTTCTTCACAAAGAAGGTTTTGTTGTGGATCAAAGAGTTAACTGTAATATCTAAGAATTAGCAAAGGATCAGATGGCTTAGTAGATAAATGTGTCTTCCTTCTTGGACTAAATAGTTCTGGCTTTATAATGCATTATACATGGCTGCAGTCAAAAGTACAACGGGGCGTTAAGAACATCTCTGTAAGCTCTTTAAATGTACAAAGTGTTTCAAAATAAAGGAAACAGTACAACTTCTAAGCCAGGTTTCTTTTGAAGGAGAGAAGAAAATGACAGAAAATTTCCCTATGAGGAACTTCCATGTCAAAGTAAGAAAAGCATCTATTCATAACCCAGAGTAATATTTTTATTATTATTATTTGAATCCTTATCTTTGTCCTGGACATAGAATGGATTTACAAAATTTATGTAAAATACCACAAGGTGAATAAGGTGAAGGAAATGTCTCTTGTGGCATTCTTGCCATAACACTTTAGTTTAAGTAAAGCAATCTTAGTCCTGGCTTTATCAGGAAGATGGGAAAACAGTATCAATCTCCAAAAGGTTAAGGAACCTAGTACAAAAGCATGACTTGGACTCACAAATGTGTCTTCACATTACAGATTTATCTCTGAAAGGCTCTAGCATGAGTCATACATGGTTTTACATTCAGACCTATAGAAACAACCCAGCTTACAGTAGCATCACACACTAACTTCTTCCAGTTCAGGAAGAAAAAAAATGCATTGCTAACCTTTATGTAAATCTCTTTCATCCTTTTTTTTTTTTTTTTTTTTTAGTGCAAAATACAATGGTAGAGGAAAACACAGTATTTTTTTCCCAAAACTGAGAAAAACAGGAAGACAAAGTGGTTTTTTCCCTTTAACCAAGCTTGCAAATTTTGATGCATTTTTCCATTTAAAGAGTGTTGAGCTTAGCAAAGCTGTAATGTACAATGTCAAAAAGCTCTGCCACAGGTTATATGGATTCTCTGCAGTCACAGTACTGGAATGATTTCTAAAGTGTATAGTGAGAGCACTGCCATTGTCTTGACCTTTTTTCTATGTCTGCTGAACAACTATATCTTATGCATATAATTCTCTCCAGCTTCCTGAAGTATATCTAGTCTTTATACATATTGAGAGATGGAGAGGAAATCCCACAATAGGAACACAGAGAAAAGAAATTTGCATGTATATTACTTTAAAACCATTTCAGCTTGACCTTCCATGAAGAATGGTTTAAAGGATGAATGCTTTGACTGTGAATGCAAAGGTTAATTGTCTTTATTGAGTATTGCTGAAAGGACCCTAGTAAACCATGAAGGTTTCTCAGAGGGACATACTAAAGAAGGATAGGAGAGAAGGTTTTGCATTAAAAAGACAAATCCCTTAATATCCACACTAAGATGGTCCATGTCCCAAGCAGAAGAGTTTAATAAATGAAACAGACTTTCTTAAGAGGCTGTTGAGTGTTATAGAGTACTGAACTTTCTATTACAGAGTGACTGACTTCAAACAGAGATAAAACCACCTACCTAAACTCATCAAAAGTCCTCCCACACCACACCAAGCACATGAACTTCTCTGACTCCTTCTTTTTAAACATAAATAAATAAATAAATAAATATAGAATTCCTCAGAGTATTAGTTCTCCTGTTAACTAAAGCACTGAAATGATTTACATTTACAAGTACCCCTTGTTTAAATTGTTGTGGTTTCCTTGTTTGAATTTATCAGATATTTTTCAAATTAGATAAACTGCGTTGGAAGACTATTGTTGTAAAAACCTCTTCTTGTTTCATGCTATGTTATGTCATATCACCAGGAAATGCAAAACTGTACACAGACTATAAACATTCTTCCATGAGCTGAATAATAAAATTCAGCTAATATTTACAAGATGATTCAGAAATGAAGTGTTTAATTATTTTGCATATTAAAAGTGGCAATTTCAAGACACTTAAGCACACTATTAATCAAACATCTTGGAATTGTAATGAAGAATTCTCACTGAACCAGTACCTTCAAGTAATAAACAGCTTCCAGGATTTTTTTAATCCACCATATTAATAATCTCACTGTTATCATACATTCAATTACAAACCAACTTTCTTCCAGAGAAGTATCAGTGGTTTACACACTACAAGGAATACTATCTCTCTCAAAGACTGTACACAAATTGTGGTTGCTAAACAAACATAAGCCAAACAGTCATGATACACAATAGAGGAATTACATGTCAAATGAAGGAGCAAATGTGAAGGACAAAATCTGTAATAATCTCTCCAATGTCAATGCAAATCACAAGTCAACAGGGTCCAGCAAACAAAAATGCCTCCTAACTCTTCTCTGCAAATGACACTCAGACAAGTTCAAGCAATAACATGACTCAACATAGTTTTTAAATGCACTAAATGCAAAATAAGTTAATTCATCCCTCTTTTAAATACATATGCAAACTACAGAGTCCTATAAAATGCATAATACTCATATAATCACACAATTTAATGTGTTTATAATGTAGGTGTAGACTTGCACATACATTAGGTAACAGGAAGCCCTTCCCAACACTAAACCCAAGACTACAGTGCAACAATGACAGAAATATTTAGTTTATGTACTACTCCTCCAAAACAAAAACCCCCACAGGCTTGTGAGTTGAAAAGTCAGAGGGAAGTTCTTATATGCATCTGAGAGAGATGAGACAGATCAAAGGAAAGCCAGAACAGCTCAAAATCTCTGGAAGAGCAGTCTCTGCTTTCCTACTGATTCCTTTCTCCAGGGTTTTATTCACGGACTAGTAAAGGGAAGAACACCTACCTTCATTAGCAGGTGTTGCACACATGGTACTTGAGCTTTTCACAAAACCCCCTTTCAAAATGTCTATTATCAACATAAATAATTCAGAATCCATTACAATCATTGCACTAAATAAACAGATTTCGAATTTGTATTTATGGCTGATTTAAGGTGCATCAAAGTTTTATCTATAACACAGTATACATTTTCAGCAATACTATTATTATTTTCTTTAGAGACCACACAATTGATTTTTATTGGTAGGGAAGCTGTCACCATTTTTTGGATGTTTACTGGCATTATTTGTCATAGCGGAGGAAACCCAGTAATCAAGAAAGAAGAGTGTCTAACCTGTTTGCAAAACTCTTGGGAGCTCTGCTGCAACAAGCTACTACCGCATTTGACATTCCTGACATGAGTCGTCCATGCACAGACTGATGACATCTGTGTGCCCCGACTGCCTCTTTGGCCTGCACCACCCTCTGCCGGCCGAGCATCCCGCTCCGCTCCCCGATCCCAATCCCCATCCCGATCCCTCCCAGCCGCGTCCTGCCGGCGCCTGGGATCGCTCCGAGCGGCCGCGCATCGATAAACACCCGGGAGAGTGCAAGTGCGCCGTGCCAAAGAGGCTGGCCCCAAAGCGCTGCCCAAACCCCAACAGCATCCGCGGAAATGCCTCCTTGGGAAGCCCTTCTCATCCGTATGAACGGAAGAGGTAGGGAGGAAACGATGAAAGTGCCGATGCTTACTTCTCAGCTGCTTCTTTGCTCAAGGTCGCTCAGCCTGTACACGCTGCCACACGAGTCCTGATTGCAGCGCAGACAGCTGCGGGATAACTGGAAACCCCCTGCCCTTCAGCCTAGGCTGGATGCCCTGCTCACAGCTGGACGTGCCTCCTGCTTTACCGACAATTCACGCGAAGTGCTGCCCTCTTGCAGCTTAACATAGTTTCTTTAAAGACCCTTTAAAAAAAACCCGGTACAATAAAACTTTTCGCCCCCTTAATCGGAAGACCCGTCTTTTGCCTCTCCCGCACCAGCGGGATGCTGTGAATCCTGCTAAGGCTGAGGCAGGAGCTGGATGCACTCCCCGGCAGCCCAGGCAAGCCGCGTTTGCGGCGGGGAAGCCCTGGAACTGCCGTGAGGATCAGCGGCTCGCAAGCAAATCGTTTTATGGTCTTTCCTCTCCTGCGCTGCCGTCACCTCAAATACTCAAACAGCGCTACAGTCCTGGGGTGCCTTTCCCTGGGGAGATTAGTAGGAGTTCCGAGCAGACTGGGGGAGTGAATGTATTTATTCAGTACTTTCAGATCTGGTTTATTGGAGAAGTAAAGGAGGCCCCAGCAGCGCTCCGGCGCTCGCCAGCTCGCCTTCCCAGAGGTAGGCTCTTCCCCGCGGGGAGCTGCGGGTGTCCCGCGGGTGGCCATGCGTGGGGCGGCCAAGGCAGGTGATCTTCCTTCTGCTTCCCTGCCCTCTCATCGCTCCTTAGGGCTGCGCCCGCCGCCACCGCGGCGAGGTGAGTGTGTGTGCGTCTGTCTGTGTGTCTGTGTGTCCCACCCCTCCGGCTCAGCGGCCCCGCTGAGCTCGCCCCATTCTCCCGCTCCCTCTCTGCTGCCTTCCTGAGCCAGCCACCCTCTTGACCGCGTATGGACTGATAGATACGTTTATATTATTATCCTTAGTATGATGACGAGACGATGATGATGATTTGAGCCAAATTCCGCTCAGGGCCGGGGGTGGGGGGTTGGCAGCAGGTGTAGGAAGGCTCTATCTCCGCAAAGGAGCATGCTCAGCGCTCTCAGGCATGCTCCTTCAGAGGAGGGAGCCAGAGCTGGGCTGGGGGGGAGCAGAATCCTCCCAGTCGCACCGTCCTAATGCAAAGTTTGATCGCACCTGCGGCCCCCGGCCGCGGCCCGGCACCTCACGGCCGCTGCCTCAGCATGCTCGGCTGGGGGACCCGGACGCGATGGGGGCGAGCCGGCAGGGGGGGTGGAGGGGTGGAGAAGGGTTTCCCCGTCGCTCCCGGCGGCAAGGGGAGGAGAAAGAGGAAGAAGAGGAGATGCCCAGGCCAGAATGGCTCCAGAGCCAACTTCTGCCGGCAAAGCCGCGGGTCAGTCGCCGCTTCGTCCCGGCTGTCCCCGGCGCTGTCCCCAGCGCTCATGCCAAGCCGAGAGCACCCGGGCAGTGCCAGCAGCACTACCATCACCACCACTATTATTATTAATACTATCATGACGATGCAGGCAGAGGGGCAGCCGCCCTGCCGCGCTTCTCCCTGTGCCTCGGGGCTGCCGCGCCCGGCTCCGCGCTCCCTGCCCGGCTCCGCGCTCCCTGCCCGGCTCCGCGCTCCCTGCCCGGCTCCTGCCCGGCTCCGAGCCCCCCTTGCGGCCCCCGGCCCCGCGGCACAGCGGGGACACAGCCCCGCACGCAGCCACGGCGCCCGGCCGGTCGCCTACCTTGAGCTCCTCCGTGTCCAGGTTTGCTGATCTGTCCATAGAGCGAAACTGCGCGGAGCGGACTGGAAACTACGGAAGTTGTGCCAAAAAAATAAAGAAGAATAAAGGGGGGGGGAAGGGGGAAATCTAGTCTCTCAGTTTCCAGCCTAAACTCAGCCTTGTCCTCCAAACCCTGGCAGCTCCCCTCAGTCTCATTCTCCGCGATCACGCCTCCACCGGTTAAAATAAATAAATAAAAATAAATAAATAAATAAAATATTTCACTTTTTTTAAAAAAAATAACTCCCTTAAGGATTAAAGCGACAGGTGATCCTTCCCTGGTGAAAGAGGTTCGCGTCCTCGGCAATGAAAGGAGACAGGAAAAAAAAAAATCCACTCAGTTTAAAGATTATTTTTTTTCTTCTGCAATAAGCTCAGAAACCGGCGAATCACTGTATCCCGAGGAAAAAAAAAAAAAAAAATCCTTCTTCCCTGGACAGCATCATGCAGCAAATTTCAAGCAAATGTGTTCAAACTGAAGAGAACAGTCTAAGATAAAAGCCTATCTCCGTCACGCTACCAGAGTAGTCTGGTAGCTAATTTAGCACCCTGTGAGCGCCAGACATTAGCGATGAGCAATTTCGCTGGCAAGATAAAAAAATCCCCCAAGTCCTGCATAGGCTCAAAAATTGTTTTGCAGCTAAAGATAGTCTATCAGTAATAATAATAGTAACCTATATGCACACACATAAAAAATAAAAGAAAGTCTGTAGGGTATGGTCTTCTTTGAAGGTTATGCTGGAAGAGTTGGGAGGAAAACAGGAGGTGGATCTCTTGCAGAAGAGAAGGGAGAGAGAGGCAGAGATTTCCCTCTCCGTCCCTGTTTTACTGTCCTTCACCGCCAGGTGACTGCCTTCCCTCCTCTGGCTGGCGCGGGGGGATTTCTCCGGCTCGGGAGCAGCAGCGTTTCCTCCCGAGCAGCCCGGTTCGCCAGCGCCGCCCTCCCGCTCCATCCCGGGGGCTCCTCGCTCTCCCCGGGCTTTGCACAGCAGACAGCGCCCGGCTAAAACCCCAGACACAGCTGCTTCCTATCCGGTGTGTAACTGCGCTGTGTGGCACATGATACTCGCGTATCATTCCGTATAAAAGCGGGAATATATATATATTCACATCTGCAGGTGTGTCTAAATTAATAAGGTGGTGTGGAACTTCTCAATCTGTGGCTTGTTGCGCGCAGTTCTGTGCAGCTGTTGAGTGCATCATTGATGGGCTGCAGCTGTGATGTGAGCAGCCTTTCTGATGGCACGTGGATTAAGTCTCAGACTCTCAGGGTGTTACCCTTTTCCAAAGATTCACTGTCTTCTAGTTTTCAGATCACTCCAAAGAAAATAAAAATTAAATTTAAAAATTCATATTCCTCCCCGCCAAGATTTTATCACGGTCCTTTTTTGTAAATCTGTCACTTGCAGTTATGGAGTAGATTTTTGTGATTTTTGGTTTCCTGCTGTCAGTTTTTTGGGTACCTTACTTATGAAATTCATTAATGGCAAATTCAGAATTATCATTTTCTGGTACTATCCCCTGCTTTACCCACTGCTTTAAATAGGATTAATATTCCTGATAATTCGACTTAAGTAGACAGACCTAATAGCTCAAAGTGCACACTCTATTTCCAGTTCAATATAGATTTATTTGCAGCTTCTACCACTTCAAGGTTGTTATAAGATTAAGCCCTGGGTGATGGCCAGTGATAGGTATTTCTGAAGACTGCCCCCATTTTTTGGACTACTACAGATGCGAGGCAGATGCAGGCAAATGACATTTCTCCTCTTTGCAAAAATTGTATATGACTTCCAGGTTCATTGTGAATGCATTGTAAATATTGTTATTATCATAAATCTAGAACTGCAATTTGTAAGGATTGAACACTTGGCCTGGCATTCCCATGTAAACCAAAATGCTCATGCCCAAATAAAAGACTGCCAGTGTGGAGACTAAAGCTGCTGTAGGACCCATATAAATTTTAAGAGTGTTTTCAATTAAAAGAAAAATACCACTGTATCCATCCACCCATCCAGATAAAAAACCTGGAGACACGTCTGTAAGAGACCATGCTGGAGAAAGACATCTCTCAGAAGGCACTTGAAAGTCTCTCAAAATGTGTCAATAAGCAGGATGGGTGTAGGAAAGGACTCTCCCAGTGTGTGAAACCAGCCAGGGGACACATCACAAGAGCACCTTGGTGCCCTGGCTGATGCCACTGGGTAACCAGAAAACCCCTGAGCCTCTCCCTAAATCCAGGCCTGTTTGCACAGCACTTAATAAACCAACAGTAGCTGCACAAAATGCAACTTTATAAAAACAGAAGACCAAACACCACAGCATCTTGAGCTTCTGCTGACTTATTTCTCCTACACTAAGGAATTTCTTGGATCTGGCACTCCTCAATTGTTTTGATATTGACACAAAATCTGTGGCAATGTGTTACATTAGGGAATCCTCTGCTGAATTTGGCTGAGGTTGGTCAAGAGTTCAGGGAAGAGACAAGGAAAATTGACAGGGCACTCATGTAAGCCTAACTTCTTTAGCAAACAAGACAAAAGAAATTGATTTTGACAGTCCCTTGAATAATACTTTAAACTATGTTTCACTCTTCATAGTTAATGTAGCCTAACTAGTGACTTTAAAAGTTTGGGTTATTGCTGCTAAGGCAGGCACACCAAACTTGATTAATACCAAACTTCTTAGTTTTTTATGTTGTGTACAATCTGTAAGGCATTTCTTTTCTTGTGGCAGGGATCTAATTCACAAGACAGGGCTGGCATTTTCGACCTCCCTATTCAAGCATGGCCCTATGTCTTAGTTGTTGCACATGGTGTGGAATTATTATTTACATTAAAGAATGCTTTTGTTTCATTCAACACTGCTAACAAGTGTGTTTCGGCATAAGTGTCAACACAAAATTGTACAAACTTAATATAGGGAAAAAACTGAAACCAAGCCAAAAGGCTAGATCCAAAAAGGAGTCAGAAAATCTTTAAGCAAGTCAGAACCTGAGCTCTGAAAATGAACCTGGTGCAGAGGAGTGTCTGGAAACAAAAACCTCAAAGAAAGCAGCAGTGTGCAAACTCACCAAGCAGTGACTTTGACCCTTGATTCAGCAGGTCACCATGTAGACCAGTGAAGGAATTATGTTGTTTCTGTAAATCCAGCTACTTAGCTACTATTTCACTTCTATTCCTGCATTCATCTGATAATTTTTCCAGTTTGGGGGTTTTTTTTCTGCTAGGAAGTCACTGTGAAAATGTCATTCACTGCCTAGTTCTATGTCTTTCCTGTCCCTCATCCTTCCTGGTGAGGAAGGCATTCCTGGTAAGCATAATTAAATATTGTAAATCCAATGTAATTAAAGATTGTGGTGTCTGGGTATAATTAAAGGGTATATGGCAGAAGAATCCTTGAAGAATGAGCATCCTTAAAAACTGAGTGTTTAACTTTGAAGTACTAGACTTAGATTAAGGTCAACTGTAGGTTATTTTTTGGTGTTAGCCTTCTAGACTGGTATTTTTTTCTTTTAATTAGGCTAGAAAGACTTGCTTTCTCTGAATTGGCATTGCACATTTTTTAGCAGAGCCGATCTGAAATACGAGAGCAGTATAGAGAACAAATGGAGGACTTCACAATGGTCACTCAGATCAGAGCAGCATTTTACCCAACAAGGAGAAGTTGCCTCCTGAACTTAAAAGAATTAAATTCTGCAGTCATTTAAGACTGCACGCAAACAACAGGGGAGCATATTTTCCTAAATATGCAAAAGCATTTTTATAATCATAAGGTATTAGCAAGCTAATGTAGAGATTGCAGCCAACTCTCCCTGTGGTACATCCAAACACTGAGCAAGCGCAGTTCAAATCTGCACAGGGAACAGCACGAAGCTACAGCTTTTCAGCAAGGACTCATGCTTTTTTAAACAGGCACAGAAGTTTCACTGCTAGATATCATCACGATTTCTTTCTCTTTCCAGAGATGGAGAGTTGAGCGCCGTGATGACCCAAACAACATGGCTCAGAGTGGTTTATCTTCTCATCAGCACATCTCTCTCATCACTGGGAGACACTTTTTCTCAAATTGAGGATTTTCCAGGACAGGGTGGTCTCCTGTGGGTTTGTCTTCCCTAGGTATGGTTAATGTACTGGGTTTCTTTAAGCTCTCGGATAACCCATGCAGGAAGATAAACACCACTTCTTTTGAAAAGGGGTGAATCATCTTGGGAGGTGACTGTTTCCTTCTGACTGCACCAGAATCCCTTAGATGACTGAATCTGGGACCACATACTCAGGAACTTAAAACAAATACTAATGATCTAAAGCCAGAGGTACACATACACATATTAAGGGTGTTGTAAATCATGGAAACCATGGTAAATTATGGAACTATCATAGTGAAACCACAGGTGTTGGTCTTTCTCATTTCTCATTTCTCATTTCTCATCCTTTTAAAACAGAGAGGATAATTTTTCTAATGTACTGTTAGTAAGAATGGAACACTAATTCAAAACCCAATACAACTCTTTTGATACATTTCATAGGTATTTTCCATTTTAAAGAAACCAAAACCCACCAAAACTCCTAAACTCACAAACCCTCCATTTCAGGCTAGGGATATAGATTTGGCATCACGATATAAGAACAGATGAGTAGTAACATAGTTCTTAAACATAATGACTAAATTTATCCCAAGTTATAAGGGAAATCTGTATACCATGAAAATGCTTTTTTGTGCTATTCCATAACTTATACCTTTTTAAATAGTGAATGTCAAGCTAGCACAGGTATATGTGTGTTACATTGTAGTTCCCTCTCAGGAAGAGTATTTGGAGTAACATAAAACAATTGGGCTGAAGGTACCAAACCGTCTTCTATGCTACAGGACTCATCTCAAGCCACAAGGAATAACTTTCTCTGGCCTAGCAAAGGCTGCAGGGGGGCCTGTAAATCATTGCTATGCCCTAGGGCCTAAGACAGATAAGAATAAAGAGGAACTCTAACACTAGATTAAGTAAAAAAGAGCAGAGAGCAAATAAATATTTCCCATTAGCTGTTATGGTTAGCATTATCATGTCAGCAAATAAATATATTGGTAACAAAAAAGGTCTAAGACCTTTTTCTTCCATTCACTGCAGAAATACTTTAATATTGAGCAAAAAATGATATATTTAAAGATACACTCTGATTGATGGTCAGTTTGCATTGAATTGGAATTGTTATGATCATGGACACTAAATGAATATAGTAGCAGCATTATGCAGTGTGTTGCTCTATAACTTGAGGGTTATGTAACTTTTTCAAGGCCTCTCTTCTTCATCACCCCAGAACAGCTTGCAGATCTTTGAAATGCAGGAATGAGAGCTGAAGGCAAATAGGAAAGATGGCAAAATAAAAACAATATTTAGATCAAATTAATAACAAAAAATTTTAGGAGATGAAGTCATTTGACTCGAATTAGGGCTGGGAAAGGTCAAGTGTTTCCTTCCCAAAACATTTGTGCTTGCCTTTCGTCACCATTCCACACAATCCAAATAACTCTTCTCTTTTTTCCTCCATCCCTGTGCTGTCTCTTTCTCATCTTCCAAAGTCTCCACCACTAACTTCACATGTGAAACAAAGTTATGTGTGAAGACTCCAGTATAAGGCCTTTTTATAGGCTGATACAGGGGAACTTAACTTTTTAATATGACTATTTTAGATTATGTTCACTCTTAGGAGCTGATATTCAAATGCTGTCTATCAAACTTACAGTTCCCTGATGTGTTAGAAATTGTACAGAAATGATAGTACTTGTTGGAAGGATTCATTATCATACCTAGTTTGCCAATTAAATTAGCAGGCAATAAGCAATGTGATGTTCAGAGAAAATATAAGATGATGACATTAAGTTTTTTTCTATTTTTAATAAGGACAAAAATGAGGTAATCTTTTTCATTAAAAGGTGCATTTTCTACCAAATTGCTCCAAGAGATCAAATTTATGCATAGAATAATCCAGCTGAGAGATGACATAGAAGAACTGCTTTGGTTCTGCCAGTGACCTGCTCTGTGACCTTGTACAATTCAATAACTCATGTTCCTTATTGCATCCATTTCCACAATTGTTAGATTAAGGAATTTATATTTATCCATTTGTGTAAATTTATGAATTAAAGAGTCTGCAAAGTGTTATCACAAAGTAACCCAAATTGCAGCACAACACTTCGGGTATTCAAAAAAGAATGCTCACACTTCCAGAACAACAAAACACAATATTTCTGCATCTCAGATTATTTCAGATATTCTAATAATGGATGATCCATATGCATATTTTTAAAGCATACAGATTCCCAAAAAGCTAAACTTTCCTAGCAAAATTATTCTCTGACCTCTAGCAAGCAAATGTAATCAATAAATATCCAAATATATAATTAGGTTGGAAAATCTGTAAATCTTTAGATATAATGAAAATAAATGTTGTGAATCAGGAAAAAAATCCCAATTCATGTAGGAAAAAGCACTGATATCCTAGAGCACTGCTTAGAGAGGCTGGACATTTCCATTGGAAAGAAATAGTTTCAGAGTAGGTTCAGTTTCATCAGGAGGCAAGTGCTTTTTACAACAATGGTATTTAGACTGTAAGCTCTTGAGGACAGAGACCTTTTCTTTTTAATATCTGAAAAGTGCCATGCAAAGATACCTGTATACATTAATATTTAATACACAAATATTAATAATATTTCTGAGTGAAGAGCATACTTCCACAAAATCATGTTACTTTACAGCTCTGAATGTGAACACAACAGTGCTATGATGTTAACTAGAGCTATTTCAGAGTAACACCAAATATGACCCGGGTGCTGTGTGTTGGCAATCTGTGCATATTTGTAAGTCAAATTTCTGAGGGTGAGGGACTTGTGGGGTTTGAGATGCTGCATGTTTATATGTGTGTATGGACACCTCTCTGAGCCCCATTAGCAACACTTCAGTGTAATGACCGACTCCAAATTGCATTAATTGAAGTCTTAAATAGATCCTCCTACCTATTCCTAAAAGCAAACCGACTTCAAACAGGAGAACTGTCACTGTGAGACAACTGCAGGGTGAAGTCAGTGTACTTTAGGAGGCGTCCAGAAATCTGCAGGAAAACAGTAAGAAGCTTTTTGCATAAACATGCAGCTATCAGACATGAGAGCAGGCCCTACTCAGTCAAACTTATTTCCCCTTGCTGATCCTCTCATATATAACAGGGAGCTACCTGACAAAACCCTTTATTTGCAGTTTCCTTTATCTCCTCACTGGATTCTCTGCTGTCTAGTTAGGGGTGAGCTCATCCTGCTCACCTTTGACAAATTCAGTTAAAATGTCTGACAAATCCCAAGGAAAACAGGCTTTGTTAGGAGCAGTTCTCAGATAACTTCTTGCTACACAAAATTTTTATATTATATTTATATAATTACTAAATTAATCACAATTTTTATATTATATTTATATAATTACTACATTAATATATATTAATATACTACATTAATATATTACATTATTGCTATATTCTTTATACACATATATGCAATTATATCTATTTTAATACTTTCAAGTGGCAATACAGCTTGTAAACAATAGCATGTCAATTGTGTTAAGAAATGTATGAATCTGGTTCTGTTTCTTATTACAAAAAAAAAAAAAAAAGAAAATAATCTCTGTTGCTGAACTGAATGCAGCTGGCCATATCCTGTAGTCCTGTCAGAGGGCAAACACAGCCTGGAGTTCCCATATATGTCTTTTGAGGCAGTACAACATTTATTTCTTAAATATATTAAGTTATTGGTCTGAATTATTACTGGATGTGTATTCCAGCATACTGCTGAAACTCAGTGCATGAATTTTGGGGCTTGCTGAAATGGTGTTGTCAGAGAACTACATCCAAAAATCTTGGATTTTTGTACCTCTTCAAGTACAAAATAAGGTGCATAACAACAAAAAGTGTTCTATCCATCTAAGACAGCACTTAGGAAAAAATAAATGTAGAAACACAACATTAATCTGGTCAAATTTATCCTGCATTTAGAGAAATATTTAGGTGCAGAAGCAACCGTGCATAACTGGCACAATGCACCATTTCTTGGAAGACAGTATCTCTAAGGAACAACAGTTCACCATGGAGGCTGCAGCCAGCCCTTTCAATGCATAAATTATTTCTCTTCTCAGTGCTGTGCATATCTGAGGGCATAATCAAGTCTTAGTGCTGGAGGGAAAATACTTTTTGTTCTAAGAAATGAAGTCTGGAAAGAAACCATTTTGCTTAATCTCTGTGAGGCATTGCTCTTAAGTTCCATGAGGAAATGCTCTGCAGTCTCACCACTCCTCCCAAGCTCATCCACACACTGAGAATTTCTTGAACACTTTAGGACAGATGAAGGCTGCCATACCCATCTCCATTGCTACTTAATGTTTAATAAAGCTGCAACAAAAATGGCTGAGTTGTTCTAAGGGATTTTTTAGTCCACCATGGGCTCTGTTTCCTCAAACCCAGTCCTTATCAATGACTACTGATGACTGCTGAGAGCAGCATGTGGCACATACCTCTGGACTAATAAGCACAAAGCAGCTGCAGAACTGAACATTAGCACCTGCTAGCACCAAACATCTAACTGCATGGGAGAGGATGCTCCCCCAGCAGAGCAACACACACGAGTTAGGATTGAGTAGCACAGTTTATGTGCTGAAGTCTAAAGACTTTCCTCCTTTTTGTACTTAAATTATTTGAAACCTTAATGATTTTAGAGATAAACTAAACGTAAATAAGATGCCAGGACAGTTCAAGAACACTTAATGTCTAGCAACTCTAATAAGAGTCTGAATTTTTTTCACAGCACACAGTAATTTTAGAGGCACAGTATTTGAACAGGTTGAAATAAGAGGTGGAAATAAAGAATTTTGAGATGGCAGAAAAAGCTTAATTACAGCACCTTTGTACATGTAAGAGCTTTTACCATAATTGCCAAGACATCATTTTCCATAAATGGAGAAAGGCTCAATTTTTAGGTTATTTGTAATACTTACAGTGTGTTCTTTCCCATCCCATAAAAAGAAAGCAGATAGTCAATATTGCTGATTATAAAAATAGGGGGTTTATGACTGAAGATGAAATGTGACAGGTTAACCTTTTCAAAAAGGCTCTATTTAAATAAATTATTAGCATCTGTTCTTTTATCTGATTTTTATGAGTCATTCATTCAGGTCCTAATATATAGAGTGTGTGCATGGGGTTATCTCTGACAGCAAAGATTGATCATAGTAGTCATCCATTTTTAAAAGAAAATAGCACAAAGCTTGATATGGAAAGTTAAATCCAGAAATGACAGAGTATTAACTGTGCTACTAACTTCTATACAACTGCTAATATTTTTCCATAATCCTAGCCTACTTTTTCTCACTTCTTTTCCAAGGGGATTAATCCTGCCTTGTCTGAAGAGTATTGGCAGGGGTTAGGAGTTGAGGGGAACAAAATTGTAAGACATTTCCAAAGTAAAGTCTTGTGCTAAGGAGCAAGACTTTTAAAAAAACCAAGTGCCAAAGAAAACTCAATGCAAAATGTGCATTTGTCTAAACTGTGTATTCTATTGACCTGTTTAGAGACTTTTTGCATCCTGCTCTGCTATTTTCCTTTTTTTTTTTTTTTTGCTACTCCTTTTCATTGCATCTTATTTAAATTTAGTGCTCTAAATCCACTTTTCTGTTTTATAAAAACGACTAAATAAACTAATAATAGTACTAGTAATACATATGTGTTCTGAAATACTCTCTGACTTTATGCAAGTCTACAAACTGAAATGTGGTATGAACAAATATGAAATTATCCTCTTTGATGTTTCTGTAACACAAATGCAAAGCACCTTCAGGAGTTCCTCCATCTGAAGCACTAGCTGGAAACACTTGAAGTGGTTCTGCCACGGTGGTCAGTGATTGTAGCAGGTTTGCTGTGGAACACTGAGCCTCTTAGGTGGCTGTAAGAGCAGCTTCCAGCCTGTCTTTTGTCTGCTTCCCACCCAGTGTCCAACCAGCAGTGCCTGAGTGACCTAACATATTGATTTTCCTGCTTGCACCAGTAGAACATCCTGTTTGGTAAGCCCAGTTGAAAATAAATGTTAATCATCTGAAGATAACCCATATGAAGATCATTTGATAATCTTTTTTTCATATAACTACAGATGGAACAAAAATGTCGGAAGAAGTTGTTTTTATGTGTAAATATGCTTGTGTCTTCTGAGGCAATGCCTGTGAACACATGATCTCACACATAGCCAGGAATCCTGGGCACAAACTGATAATGAAAACATGATCTCTGCTCATAACTATATATCCCCATCCTATTGACTCTTAACTTTAAAACAAATGGCTAAAAACATTGACATTATGATTATTATAATTTTTACTTTTTGCTTTATCTCTTTCAATAGATTTAAATTGTTATTATATGAGATGTAACTGAAATGTTGGAGAACATTTTTTTTCGGGATGTCTTTTTTTATTTCTAGGTGGAAATAAAAATATTATTTTTGTATCACTACTATTTTTCAATATTTGAAGCAGTATTTCTTACAATTGTCAGATATCAGATGAAAATCCAAACCTTCATCTCAGAAAAACACAAGAGCATTTTATTTATGCTCTGTTACACTTCATTCCTCTTCACAGATTTCAATATTTTTGCAAATGTATCTCTATGTTTGATGACTAAGCTATTAAGTTACTCATAACAATTCACAGTGAGTCAGCATATGTGATTTCCAACCTGTTCTATCTTTTATAACTTGGAATTAAGATTTAAGCTCACACAGGACAAAAAGTGGAATACAGCAGATTGAATTGCACTGCTCTTTTCTGAGATGTTAAATCTATTTGGCTGTTTTCATCATACACAGGTAAGATGATACCTTCTGAACACAAGTAGCATTTACTACCAGAACTCCCTTTATACTGTTGCTACACCATCTTTCAGCTATTTCTAGCTGTTCTCACATTGGAAACCTGGCAGCAGACTTCTAGGGTAGAAATCCAGCTTTACAATTAAGTGAAAGAACAAGAAATGTTCCGACCAGTATCTTGTTTCATCCTTGCAGAAAGTGGGAATATTTCCAATTTTCAGGGTCTTTTCACAAGATGAAGGGAAGAGAGCAGCAGAAGCGTAGCAGTGCCAAATTACAGAGAACTGGCTGTACAGGCAATCCCATCCTTCATTCCCTCTCTGCAGCTGAGAGGTTGTGCCATCTGCCCTTTCAGCCTACTGAGTGCTGTGTCACTCACGAAGACGCAAATTTGGACTCATATTTTGTCAGAGAGGGTGCAAAGCATCTCCTATATATAGGAGAAAATGTGCTGTGGGGGAAAATGTGTTAACCTCCAATATTTGTGACATTCCAGGATCAAAAGCAGTCCCTCTTTTATGGAATATGTGGTTTAAAAAATTTTCCTCTGAAAAAAAAAAGAAATTAAGTACAACTTTTTTGCTAGGTCACTAGTGGATTGTGTGACCATGACTGCCATGCCAAATGGAGTAGTCCATCATGTCTTTAATGAAAACAACCATTTTAATATGAAGCTGGTAGAGAGAGCATTGTCCTTGTGGTTCTGCATCTGAATCCCACTTCATCCTCAGGCCTCCTCTATGATCTCAGAAGTTCCCTGATAAGCCTTGGCCAAAGCAGCTAAGCAGTAAATCATCCCTTGGCCACACTAGTTGCTCTGAGAGGCCAATGTACCAGGAGTTTGCATGCTAAAGGTGGTAGCAATCAGAAATATCAGTTGCCCAACCTAGGTGGAAAACAAAGGATAAGCAATTATCATTTGTAGCTTTGGTAAACCATTTTCCTGAATCATATAACCTGGATGGAGTGGCACTATTGGGAATTGCACTTTGAGGGGAACCCGTATCATTGTCACTGCAATTTGGGGAAAAAAAAGTGCATAACTTGGGTTATGGCCAGCATGGAAACTTCCTGATGACCAGAGTTAATCATCTTGCAACCCTATAGACAGCAGAGCTTTTCTTTGAGCTTTTCTGGGCTGCAGCAGGCTGAATGAGCACCTCTTTCTCTGACTGGGATGCCTCTTGGAGCTCACAAACCCTCAAGTTTGCAATATTCAACACACTGGGCTGATATCCCTACCACATCTTCATGCTCCCTGAGTTGCAATCCGTTGTCTGTTGGGAAATGCTAAGGACTTTGGCATGAGAATTTCATTAAAACCGAGGGGGAATCTTTTCTGGGGTACATTTGCACAAAAAAAAAAAAAAAAAAAAAAAAAAAAAAAAAAAAAAAGTGCACATATCACTTTAACTGTATGAGTGTGATTTGATTATGATTTAAATGTTACTATCTCAAATCTGTAGTTAAGTCATTGTTATAATTGTAGTGCACCCTATCAAATTGCTTTGTGAATGTTACTCAATGATTAAGTGCTGCTAAACCCTTTTCCATCCTTATCTTTACACCCATATTCTTTGCACCCTTATCCCCTTTTGCATTCCCAGCTTCCATGCAAATCATTCCAAATTGCTTCTAAATTGATCCTCCTTTAAATGCTTTGATCTGGGTAGTACATAATATAGTGAACCTTGCCACCAAACTCTGTAAAGTGTCATTTTCACAAATTCATGTGAAATGGTGTTTTTGCCAAAATTTCCACAGTGTTTCTTTAAGCAGCCAGACCACTCATTCATGACAGACTTGAATGGGGTGGTATGAAATGGCAGCAATGCATTTTGTACACAAGGCCCTGCCAGCATATAAGGCTTCTCTAAAATAGCATGGAAGGTTTTGTAGTTATACCTGACCAACAAAGTTGTATCATTTTCATTGCAGTAAACACTGATTAAAAGCCTGACACCGCATTAAGAAAATAAGGATATTTCAAAGGGCTCCATTTATACTGTATGCTGAATATTAAAGAAGTTGCTGTAAGAGCTGTGAGGGGGAGGAAAATTTGGTCTAGCTTTAAAATGGTATGTGCAAAACTTAATGATTGTCAAAGGGATACCTTGGTAAGCTTTTGTAGCAATAAGCCATATGTGTGGCTGAGCCCAAGATGCTTATTTAATTGCTTCCTCTGGATACCCTCTCCACTGCAGCAGATATTTGCCAAGAGGGATGCATACCATCTCCCATACCTCCAGCTGGCAGAGGGGTGTGGACCCTCTGTGCTGCATTTTGGTATTCCAGGAGATGTAGTGTAGCAGTGAAATGGCCACTTTGCATCTGCTCTGCTTGTTTGTAAATAACTGAATTTAAAGTAAGAGATGCTCAGAATAAGGGTGATGCCTGCATTGCATGTTAAGTCCAAGAATTAACAAACAAAGAGCCTTTAGATGAGATGCTCTAAAGAAAGCTCCTTTTATAAGATGGAGGGTGCTAGAAAGTGTGTGTCACTGCCACTATCAACTAATAGAGGTTATGCACTGATGGAAGGAACAAGGGAGTTGGCAGAAGCCTGTCTCTTGCTGTCAGTTCCAGGCTGCAGGCTTTTATGTTCATTTGTATTGCAATCAATAAGGAATAGCTTAAATTGGGCCCTGGAAGCTTGATTTTATAGTTTGCTAAATTTCTCTTTTAAATTTGTTTAAAATAAAAGAGAAGTTTCTATGGAAACCTTCCCTTTTATTCAAGAGAAATATCACCCAGTCTTCGTCTCCTTCTCACAGAACCAGGGCTGGCTGGATCTGTGCCAAGATCCAGCTGTGCTCTCCCAAACCTCCACTCCAGCTCAGTGCTGGGCAGCCAGGCAAACACTTGCTACTGCCCCCATCGTGCAATTGATGCTGCCTCTTCCCTCACCTGTAGGTGATGCTTCCTATTCATGCTCTTCCAGCTCCCAAAACTGTTGGCAGCAGGAGACATTCCCCAGCCTGGGAAGCCCTGGCAGCAGTGGCAGCATGTGCTGGATGTGTCCTCACTGTCCTGCAGCACTGCCCAGGGGATTGGACAGCCAGGCAGAGTGAGCAGGAGTGTGTGGTTCTTGGAAGTGGGAAATGCTGGCCACCTTGGTCTTCCTAGGAGGCTAAGTGGCCTTCCAGGGCTCAGTTGTTTGTTCTGATAAAGTTTTGTGTGTGGAAAGGAAAAGGAAAAACTAAACAACTCCCTCAGATAATATCTGATTCTGAGTTACAAAGCCTTAGGGCTTCTTTCCCAAATAATGAAAAAATATCTGCTGATATCAAAGGAATAAGATGATGGAATTGCTTGGGTTTAAGATACTTTTACCCATTATTGTCATTACCATCAGCTGATGGATATGATTAGTTTTCCTAAACACAAAGAGTTTAAGACAGTTGATCTGCTTAAAATTCCTAAGTCCCTTTCCAAAGGGCACTCTTAGCCCTCTCTCCTCTCCTCTCTCAGTTTGTGATAATTTGAAAAATTGTTTTGCCAATTGATGCAAACTGCTGCTACACTGGAGATCTTCCCTCAGCTTCCACTTCCACTACTCTGCCTCTGGCCAGCCTGACCCAACCTAGGATCTGGGTTTGAAATGTCTGATAGAAATCAGATTTTAACAGTTTTTAATATGTATCTTGAACTCCCTTCAACTGCTTTACTCACCAGCCTCACCCATCATTCATTCAGCCTGAGCTACAGCATACATATGAGAGAAAAAAAAACCCTATAAAATATGTTCAGAAAGGATACATATCAGTTTTTATCTCAAAATACAGTAGTACATTTGTAGAAACACAAGATAACAATCAGATGTAAGTCTGGCTTCTCATAACTTTGATAAAAATTCCTTAAAGATAACAAGCTTTATAAATTCATAGATTATTTTATATCTGTGCTGCATTTAGTTCTGTATAATTAATTTTCAGTGCAGCACTTCATTAGATGAGCTATTGAATAAAGAAAATAACTCAGTTTTGAACCCCTTTTATTTTTAAAGTCAGGAGTAAGATGTGCTAGACTAGAGGCAGGTATACAACAAATAGTAGTTTAAAATAGAAATGGAAAATTAAAATAAAATTATTGCAAGCTTTCTTCAGATGGAAGAAATTTATATAAAAGAGATCCCAATGAAGAAAATATGTGCATTAATATCTTGCTATTTTTCTAGACTTTAATCCCCTAGAAAAAAAAAAAAAGAAGTGATGGCTCAATAAAATACATCCTTTACCTACCCTGGCTGGTCATTCCTCACCTCTTAGGGAAATGTTGTCAAGAGAAAAGCTCCCATGCCTGTTTCTTATGCCCTGCTGTGCAAGTCAGTAGTCCTAAATTAACAAAATAGAATTTATTTACATGTGGAAAGGACTTTTTTTTTTAAATTTCAGTTTTAGTTTTTTACATAATAATGCTTGTATCAAAAATCTCAGAAAATATATGACTACTTGAGGAATTTTTTCTCTATCTCTCAGATGAGTAGGTAACTCTGCACTCTTACTGATGCTCACTGTAACTTAGCTAGCCTAAGGGTGATATAAAACAGGACTCTTCAACTTCTTTGACAACTATAGCCAGATTTTATTACAGTGTGTTGCTCATGGACCAGAGAACAAACAAACTTTGTAACATGATGAATCACCTGGGGAATAGATTCAATCTGCATGCCAGGAGCTGGGCAGCAGCAGTGCAATGCAGTAATGGCTCCATCATATTGCAGATGCCATATGAAAAAGAACTAGAAGTTGATGCATTTATTTATGCTGTTAGCAAAACGATGTAGTAGTTCTTTCTGCATAAACACACAAAATTAAGCAAAAAAGGGTCAACATTAAATAATTATTACTAGCACATAGTCTATTATTTCAACTGTATTATTCATGGAAGATGGTCTCATGGCTTTCTGATTAAAGCTGCCTGAAATTATGTTCTTTAACCTCACTGTCATCAAGAATCATTCAAATGGTGGCATTTTTAATTAAAGATCATTCTATTTTTTTTTAGTAAGAGAAAAAAAATCACATTAGATAATGGTCAGAAGCAAAAAAGAAATTGTTCTGCTTGTCAGTCTCACATCACTCTTATGCTTAATTAGTTCTTGTTGTTTGGAGTCCCTAGGTGGAAAATGAAAACAATTTCCTAGCCAAGATATAACTCTGGGATTTGCCATGATAAGGAAACTAGTTGAGGATACATGTATGATGATGCAGAGAACTCCTTATCACCTGAACACAAGAAATTTCAGAATGCTCTTTATCTCATTCAAATGTCCTTATGGCTTTCTGTTCACTCTAAACAATAGAAACCCATGAAGACTCCATGGAATACTATATCACAGGACTTGTGATAACTCCTCTGTTCCTCATGTATAGTAGCACTTTTCTTTGGTCCCCCTTATCACTGAGAGAATAAAACTGAGATGAGAAAGGAAACCTCTTTGTACCTCTTTTACCTACAGTACATGTCAAACCCATTCAGAAAGGCTGCAGCATCTTTGTGTAGGAGAAAACGTGCAAAATGTAGGCTCTGTTTCCTTGGCTTTTTCCTTCAGGTCCTGCTTGGGGTCTTCTGACTGCCAGTCCTCTGTTGGTACAGAAATGAAGAATATGAAGATAGATTAAGATTGTAAAATATTTCAAGTGAATTTGGATACTATAAAGACAAGACCTGATGGACTCAGACTTTGAAAAGTGTTGGTGACATAAAAAGAAGATGCAGTCCCTCATAACCAGTGAAAAGGCTTCACTTTGCTCTCATTTGTCATTTTGTTGAGAAGGCAAGTTATGAAAAACACAGAGGAATGACAATATGTAGTCCCTATTGCAGGAAAAGGCCTGGAGGTGGACACTTCTCTATGTTACAGCTACTCTTTTCTCAGTTTCCTCTCAGGCTTTTTTCAGACTGTGTTTGCTTAGGAGGCTCTTCCGTTGCCTTGATCAATTCCTGCAGGTTTTCCCTGCCTAAAGAATCCATCAGCTTTTCCTACCTTATTTTACAGGCATCCTCCCAGCACACGACTCACCTTTTGGACCTTCAGAATAATTTCTGTGCTGCCCTTCTGGTCTTTGCAAATTGCTGCCTCTGTTTGATTAGACAACACTTGTTAGAGGAAATATAATTTCTCAGCTGCAGGCCCATTGTAAGGGCATTTTACAAAAGAGATGACTTTTTATGTGAGTACAGTTAATGGATAATGGCCCATTATCAAGAAACTGTGACTTTGCTCATAGGTTTTCTTTCAGCAGTGGAAGTCTTTACTGTTGTTAGCACACAAATTTCTGGAACATTTACACAGAAGCAATTAAGGCCATATTCAGATGGGCTATTATTCTACCTAATGGGTACATAATAGGTACTTAATAGATATTTAGGCACCTATTATGCTTACCGGTTCAAAAGAGCAAAATTATCATCCTCTTTTCCGAGGCTAAACAGAAATTGTCATGAAGAGGAGGACTAACAGATATCAGGATGTACTATATTATGGGTTCAAATTCATTGTTCTGGGCAAAAGCACAGAGGATTTCTCCTATGCTTCCTCTGAAGGTGTTTTTCTTTTCAAAGCAGAGCTGCAGGAATTTGTGCAGCATCACAGACTTGGTGCTTGTTTGAAAAGACCTGATGCAAGGATCAGGAGACACTTTATCATAAAATGCCACAAGCTTCCATGAGTACAGGTTCTGTAGTTTAAAACCAGATTTTTTTTCTTTCATTTAAACTATAAAATGTTGTATGGAAGTTATTGAAGCATCTCTTTTTAATTTAAATATTTTTTATAATTAAAAATATGAAAAGAAAAATATAAAAGGTGTTATATGAAGAGTTGTAAAATATTTTCATGTAACATTTTTCTGTAATATGCAATGGACCACAAGTAGTAACTTCTATGATAGCTTGTAGAAAATAAGCTCTTTTTGGTTTGTTGCAGAAGTATATTAAGAGATGAACTAGTTATATTCCAAATTATTCATGCCTAAAACATGCCTAAAAATTGAATAGACTTTACCTTTGAAAGAGCACATTGGGCTCTTCACTCCTTCTCATCCTCCCAACTTTTCTGGTCATACAGATTTAAAGTAGCTGACAGGAAGCAGGCTGCCATTTAGCAAGCTAAACAGAAGCCACTGCCATGGAGAGTACAAACTCTCATATAAATTATAATCAAGCTCAGTCACTTTAAATTTACAGGTGGAAATCCAGCCTCTCCTCTCTCCATGCTTCCCCTGTCTGGTGCTTCCTGATGCTTCTGAGTAGCAGTGCCTACCTTCTTACTCTGCCTAGGCTGGAATTAGGAAACAACTATGAGATTTCTCTTGGAAAAAGCACTGAATTTATCCCAGATGTGGGATCAGTCACATTATGAAAAGAATGGAAGCAATCTTTTGCTTAAGCTGTCATTAAAACAACGTCTATGTAGTTGTTGAGCACATCATCCTTACATAAAATGATCGTTCTGATGATAAAATATTTAAACCTGGCTCTCAGAGGATCTCTAATTCTGCCTGTGGATCCCCACAGAAGTTCTTTAGGCATTTCAAATATTCTGTTAGGACTCCATAGAGCTGTTTTTACTGTATTTTGGTGATGAAAATCTACACCCATGGTTTCCTGATGCAAGCTGAATCCCAGCAGCAGAGTGTATGATTTTAAACCCAAAGGCGAAGAAGAAATCTGAGTTTCTAATGTTCTACTCGCTCTGTTTTGGGAGCTTGCAAACCAAATGCTGCAAGGTGAGAAAGAAGTAAATCAGATCAAAACAATTCCAACGACCCAAACAAAAAGCAGGAATAACGCACATTTCCTTCTGAATTCCTTCTGGTTTTCCTTCTGGCCTCCTCCTCTCAGAAAAGAGGTGCACAAACCCTCTGACATTGGCAGACTCCATCTCCCAGTGTAGCCCTGGAATCCACAGCTGTTGGATGCTGGCTGCACTGCCTGATGGTGCTAGGGCATGGATTTAAGAAAACTAATTTTCCAAAGCTGAAAAATTAATGGCTTTTAACCCATACATCATAGCAGTGAGGAAAGAAAATTTCATATACTTTCAGATTTGAAAATATTTTTCCTTCTTCAGTTCCTCAAAAAAAGTATCTGACCAAAAGATTGAACGTCACTGGCCTCAAAAACCCGCTGAGCTGTCTCAGAGAGAAGTCAAGAGCTTAAAAAGCAGTCTTCTTTAACATAATCTTTCTATGTCATTTCTAATGGACCCAAAATTGCAGTGGTCAAAATGATCACATATTTTGATGTTAATAAAAGATGTGTTAAGAGGTCTTTCAGGGGTAATTCTATTAAACTGTCTCAATTTTTCATGTTATTAAACTCTATTCATCTACATGCACGGAGTATATAGCAGTCTTAACTGAATATGCTGCAATCATTAGATCAAACATCTTTCATTTAAGGCCAATCATTTACCCAGGATTATGCAAATAAATAAATAAATAGAAATTTAATCCTACCAAATCACCCAGCCTTATTGCCTTAGCAGAAACTTCAGAACGTTTCTCTCACTGATTTTTAAAAAAAAAATGCTGTTCATAAAAGATGGAACTGTGTAGACACAGAGATCTTGGTATCTACATCTGTATATTTGTTAGAGAAATGCTTTGGAAGTAGAGGCTGGTGTCTGAGGGTCTGAAGCATAAAAGGAGGCAACACATGAGTTAAAAATGTAATTCACAAATATGTGCAGAAAGTCAAAAGATAAACACAAAGATCTTTGTTTAGGAAATCCAAGACCCACAATGCTTAGAGTCTGGAGGTATCACTACATGCTACTCCTGCTCTTTTGGGGTTTTTCTCCATGCATGATGCATTAGGTTCTGCTGCAGTTTGGAAAACTAGAGGTATGAGAAGGAGCAGCTAGAAGAGTAAAATGCTTATGACAGAGTGAAGACTACTTAGCACTACACATTATCCTGCACTTTGCTTATCAATATTCTCCTTCAAGTTGGAAATAAATAATCAAAAAAGGTACCTACTTTACTAAAACAGCAAAGTAAAAGAAGGTCTTAGGAAAAAAAAAACAAACAAAAGGACTTTCACAAAAATGAAAGCCTAAAAGAAGAAGAAAAATATGGAATAACATAGAAACTTTAATCCATTAATATGAAATTGTTTTTCTAAATATAAGCCCCTAGCAATAAAGGCAAAAAAAATTTCAAGTAACAAGCTGGTAGTTGCATAAAAATGAAAACTCCTAGTTTTATTCAAATGTATCAGAAGCAGGAATCCAACCAGAAATAAAGTTTAATAGACAACTGAAATATACTGACTGATCTTGAGAAAGACAAAGCCATAGCATAATATTTAAATTCCTTTTTTTTCACTAATACAAAAAGAATGAGGAGAAGGAGGGAGCAACTGTCTTGCATTAAAGTGTCAGATGTCAGAATAGTTCAATAGAATATCTTGTAGCAAGACATCAGTACAATTTCTTAACTAAGGAAATTCAAATATCAAATTGCTGAAATACTGACTGTCAGTCAAATTAGCCTCTCTGAAGGGCAGCAAGAGGTATCCAGCTATTTCTAGGTGCTTGATTTCAAAACTGACTATAAATAAATGCTGTGGGAAAGATAGGTTTATTAGATAGTGAAGTAACTATAATATATTGGAAAAGGTCAATGCACTTTATGTAAAGGGAATGGGATTTGCAACATAATTTTTGTTTCTCAGATCTGCTGGAGTCCTTTGACAGAGTCAGTGGTGTGAGTAAAAGATATGTTTAGAATAGTGAGTTAAAATCTACAGCTAGCTGTGAAGACCTGCAGGAATATCTTGTGATATTAGCTTTGGAAATGGGAATGAAATGGCAGATAAAATTCAATGCCAATGAATGCAAAATAATGCATTTGGTGGGAGAAACACAATAACCCTACTACAGATGCACAATAATGAGCTCTGAAAGATCTTGTAGTCATTATAAGTAGATTTCTAAAAGCACCAGCTGAATGTTCAGAGGCAGTTAAAGTGGTAAATAGAATTTAGGAAATATTATGAAAGTAATAAAGAACAGAAATTGTCGTTATGACAATATGTCTGGTGAGTCTGTGTCTTGTGTATGTAATTCTGATCATCCTTGTTAAAAAAAAAAGCAGCAGAAGTAGGGCAGAGGTAGAAGATAGATCAGAAATATGGAGATTAAAAATACTCTTCACTTTGGAAACAAGATGGCTGATAGGAGGAATGTATAAAAGATTATGTAAAGTCTCAAACAGTACAAATACTATAACCAAGTAAAGTTTGCCTTGTAGCAAAATTGTTAAGGAAAAAGCTTAAAATAAATTAAAGAGAAGGTCTTATTATAAAATACAACATATTCACAGTTTTCATGGCATGATAAAGCTCAATAATAGTGCTAAAGAAGAATTAGGAAATTAATGTATGATAAGTTTCTCAAACATCAGTAGAAGGAAAGGTCCAGAGAAAAATCTCAAGATCAAAAAGTCCTTAACTGCTGGTTACCAACAAGTCAGTGACTGTAGCAAGAGAGGCACAACTTCCTTTGTACTTACACTCCTTTTAACCTTTCACTTGAATCATCCTCTGTACAGCATTTCTGAGACCTGGTGAGGATTGCTGGGTTGGATACCAGAGAGCATCTTGCCAGCATTTGCATTCTCTTTTGCTGACCTTAGTCCAAAACCACACCTCTGGTGAGCTCACTCCTGTAAATAAATGGTACTCATCATGTTGAAGATGTGTCAATAGACAGGAAATTTCAAAAGGCATGTAGTAATTAACCCCAAGGCTTCTGCCTGCCTTAAAATTTAAGAATCATCAGTATCTTTCCTACAGCTAGTCAGAAGACTGAGTTGTAAGTTTTCTTACTCTACAAAGCATCCAATTCGGATTATATTTTAAAAAAATTATTTGATACAGAAAACTTTGTAATTCTTTTAAGTAGGGCTTTTGTGAAGCATCTGAAGGAGAATCTGTTTTGATAGATAATTTACTGATCATATTATCTAAAGCCTATCATATTCCTCACTGAGTTTTGTTTTAAATATGAGGAGAAATAAGCCACTGAAAACTCACATCCTGTATTTGACCTATTGAACTTTCTAAATAAATAAGAATATATTGAAAATTTAACTAACCTAGTAAGATTTCATTCATTAAAAAAAAAAATAGAGGCAAGAAAGCAACATGCATGTTAATGAAAGGAAGAATATGTTTGGAATTTTCTTTCCCTAGATATTATTTTGTCTAGTATTAGATTGAGTAACTAAATGGCTATAACACTCTGCCTTAGAAATAGCTTTTTTTCAGCCATGAGCAGGGAATTTTTTTACTTGGATTATGCTTGGATTCCAAAGCACAGATGTATGCATCCGCATTGGAAGAAAGGGAGGTCCTTTATGAAACCTGTTCTTGTTATCTCCATGTTTAAATTGCCAATAATTTCAAGGAAACATAAAAATATGGCAAATGCAACTTAAAGGTTCCTCACAAAAATTGGAGAACAATAAATTTCATTGATGATGACAAGCAATTGGAGAAATAGCTGATCATATGCTCTCAACTAATCATTAAAAATGTATTTTAATCCTACCAAACATGTGGTTGCATATCAGGCACAGAGGAGCAAAATAGCTCTTTGCAGAGCAGTGACTCTAACCTAGGAAGCAGGAAAAGAAAAAGTTTTGGAATATAGGAAGAAGGAGGGAGGAGCAAGATTTCTTACATTTTCTGAAATATAAACTGACTCATGCTCATATTCCCCACAAAGGTCAAGGTGATTTTTCATTATAGAAATAGGAGAGTTTCCAAACTAGAGACACTTTTAAGCTACTGTAACATTTATTGGAAAAATTCACAGTGTATTTTAGTAACATCTTTAATGGTAAACAAAGATCTACATTTTTAATCTTTGTGAAGATAACTATTGAGACTGGATGTTGTAGAATTGTGCAGTCTCAGCCAGAAACAAATTATGGGCAGGAACAATTGTTTATTTTGATAAATTCATAGCTTACATATATTTACATATATTATAATTTATAGAGATCATATTCATGGAATCCTTCTAAAGAGGTTAGGTCGATATGGATATTTTTACAGAATTGTAAAAATACATTATCTCCTCTTGCGTTTATGATATGTATTTCTTTTTTAGATTATTTTTACCATGCTATGAAATAATATTACTGAAACATAAATACACATATTTCTGGGAGCATGAATATTCAAAAAGCAAATCCATAGTATTAAAAGAATGGGTCAGAAATTATATATTAATTTAATAACATGAAAACAATTTTTCCTAATTTCCATTTTTTGCTATTGCACTGCCTTACATGTCTATGTATTTTGTCATTTCAGCATCAGTCAACACCAAAACTTATTGATATTGATGAAGTAAATACTCTGCTGCAAACTTTCCTCTGAGGGAGTTTCATCAGTGACAGTTGTTGATTGAGAAGCGTGTGCTGTGACAATCCCAGCAGTATCACACAGCAATGTTTCTTTTGTTTTGCTTTTTGCTTGAGCTCAACTGTTCTTCAAACCAGCTGTTTTACCTTACCTGTAAGAATTTTAATTTTATCTGGAACAAAAGTAGCAATTCAACCAATTTTTCTGCAGTCTTCTAAACTAGCCTCATCTCCTCATTGCCTTTGGATAATGAAAGCTTCCAGATACAATATCTACAATCATGTGAAAAAATGAAATTCTTAAGTTATTGGTACCACTCTAGATTATGACAATATAATAAAAAATATAATAAAAAAGCATGAATTTAGCAACTGAATATCATAAATCACAGCTACTTAAAGTATCAGTGTGTTTGAGACTTTATTTGCTGAAGATCTGAGAGCTGATTCTGCTAAGCTGGGTAAAATAGACAATAAAGAGATTCATAGGATAATCATTGTAATGCAGGAAAAAACTGTTCATTACCATTTTTATGTATATATGAACAATCACAAGCTCAACTTGTTCTAAATGAACTACATTCTTGGTTTGATAAAAAGGAAGAATTGAAAAGAATGTAAAAATATGTCTTCTCCAATTTGTATTACCACGTTATTTACCAAAACCAAATCATGTGCATTTTTGTTTGCTGCTGTCCATTAAGGCAGCAATGCTGAGTCAGAATCAGCAGAATCTTACTGATGTTATTGTTTTTTAAGTCTTTGGAAAAGGTGATCTACCAGCAGCTGAGGTCTATATGCTGATCTATATACAGCCTAATAGTTGTTCTGTTCTCATTTATTCCCCTGTGCCCACTCCATGGCTCTTACTAATTAAAATGCAATTCTGGAAAAAATAGCACATCAAAAGACTACAGGACTTTCTACAGCTAGAAATTAATCATATTTTGCTCATTATGCTGAATATATTTTCCAAAAACAAATTCAAATTCCAAGAACAAACCAAGATCTCATTCTGAGACCTTCAATGTTTACTAATGTAATATTAAGGGTACAAGAATATGAAAATAGTTTAAGATAGATCCTTTGTGTCATGCAGTTCCCAGGACTGATTTTGTGGCTTTCCTAGAATAATTGAACCAGTGAAGATGATGCTTTTGAAGTTCTTTGTGGATATTTCCACAACAGATTAGACATAAATGTAAATAATAATAATAACAATGCTAGTGCTTGGATTACCACTCACAATTAATTGTTAAATAAATAAAAAAAATTAAAAGCACTTTTAAATGCAATTACAATGTCAGCAAGCAGTGAGAAGCTGGCTGAAGCTATTATGTTTCAATACAGATAAAGTAAGGAAATATTTGCATTTTGTATGTTGATAGTTCATTGAATATTTATCTAATGTTAAGTACAAAAGGTGAGGTTTCTGGGTTGCCTGGATACACTGTGATTTTTCTCAGTGATGATCCAATGGGTTTCAGATCATTATTTAAAAAAAAAATCAGGAAATTATATGTTTCATTTTTGAAATATTGGTCACACAAACATACCCCTGCTTTCCTCCAGTAGATCCAGGCTTAAAGAAAACAGATTATTTGCTTCCTTTTCAATGCTACTTTTATTATTTTTTTTTCCTGCTTGTCTTTTTTTTTTTTTTTATTTGCAGTCAGTAAAGCTTGACCTCAAATACTTTAAAGTTTCTGTTACACACTTACCTATCTCAATTTGAGGTTTTGATGACCTCAAACATGTATATGTTTGAATATATGACAGATTCAATGCATGTTCCTAATGCAGTTCAAGTGAACTAATTCCAACCCCCATTGCAATGGTTCAAGAAAATCATATTTTCAGGAAAAAATGCCACCAACAAATTCCTCATTCCTGCTCTTTATTGGGAATGTGTGTAGCATATAAATGGCTGTATGACCAAAGGTAAGGAGGTGGCACAACACCTCCTGCCTGCTTGGGGCAGTGGTCTGCTACAGGCCACAGGAAGAACCTGCCCATTAGCTGGAAAACCTCCCAGACCAATTTTGCAGGAAATTTTCAGGGCCTGATTCTCAGGATCTGATCACAAAACATATGCCTAAATTTTGTGAACAGCCAGATTTGGCAGGTATTCTCAAGTGTAAGTACAGCGGGCACCAAATAGTACACAACGTGGCTGTACAGAAGACTTCATTAAGGTGCACAGTGGGTTTTCTCTCAGGAAATAGCAGCCAGACAGAGCACCACTGATACTATCACTGTTTTATTTAATTACATCACTGGCCCAAGCAGAGAAGGCCACAATTCATTCCCTTCAACTGTCAGGAGGGATTAAAGTTTACACCTAATAACACTTCTACAGGTGCTTCTTCATTACTTTTTTATTTCAGATTGGGGGTTTACTTTTGAAAAGCCTTCCTTGTGTCTCCATATAGAGCCCTCTGAACAATGGGAGCAGTACTATCATTCCAGTTGGCTCCTTTGAAAGTCCTGAAGTGTTTTTTCTCTTGCCCCTTTGGGAGGTGAGAAACTAGAAATGTATTCTAAGAGTACCTGTCTTCCCTCTAATTACTGGTGGGCATTCAATCCTTCAGGGCCAGGCTACAATTAGACTGAAATAAACTTCTGAAAAGCATGTACTGTGCCTGTCAGTCCTCAGCATTGCTCCCATCCCCTGCTGCTGGGCTGTACTATATAGTGCTGCCATAGCCTGAGAGGATGCCAGGCACCTCATTGCACATGACCTGAAATTGTTTAGTGTCACAGTGAAAAACTGAGAACTTACTTTAATGGAGACACACAAGTGTGTGCACACAAATCTGTAAGGTAATGCTTAGTGTACTTCAAAGGAGGCTGTGATCTGAGTACCCGCTCCTTTTTAAGAAAATTTTCTAATTTTATAGTGTCAATTTAACTGCAGAGTGTGGGTAAACTTCTGAACACTTTCTGGTCTGGCAGAAACTGTCATGCCCATGGACTTTCATGTAGACTATTGTTTTGTATTGTTTGAGCTCTCTTTGTATCAGATAAACAACAACAGAATTAATATCTCCAATAATGTCTCTTTAAGAGAGAGATGGCTATTAAATACAATAAACGACAAACCAGTATTAAAATTGTTGCAATGATCTTGGGGCAATTATAAGAAGCATTTACATAAAACTACAATATAGACTATTTCCAGAAATATGCAGAGATAGTACTTAATTTCCAATGCAGCAGAATAGTTTGGATTTTTTTTTCAAATTTTCTCTGCTTTGAAATCCAGAGTATCCCTTTCTAAATGTAAAACATAATTAGGAGAGGAAAGATATAAAATATGAGTAAGACCTTTCTTCACACCAGAATAAAATACTTTGTGATTTCACTGGATAGAATAGAATAGAATAGAATAGAATAGAATAGAATAGAATAGAATAGAATAGAATAGAATAGAATAGAATAGAATAGAATAGAATAGAATAGAATAGAATAGGATAGGATAGGATAGGATAGGATAGGATAGGATAGGATAGGATAGGATAGGATAGGATAGGATAGGATAGGATAGGATAGGATAGGATAGGATAGGATAGGATAGGATAGGATAGGATAGGATAGGATAGGATAGGATAGGATAGGATAGGATAGGATAGGATAGGATAGGATAGGATAGGATAGGATAGGATAGGATAGGATAGGATAGGATAGGATAGGATAGGATAGGATAGGATAGGATAGGATAGGATAGGATAGGATAGGATAGGATAGGATAGGATAGGATAGGATAGGATAGGATAGGATAGGATAGGATAGGATAGGATAGGATAGGATAGGATAGGATAGGATAGGATAGGATAGGATAGGATAGGATAGGATAGGATAGAATAGAATAGAATAGAATAGAATAGAATAGAATAGAATAGAATAGAATAGAATAGAATAGAAGGGATCTACAAAGATCAGGTCTGACCAGAAGATAAAGCATATTGTTAAGTGTGCTATCCAAATACCTCTTAAACATTGACAGTGTTGGGACATAGCCACCTCTCTAGAAAGCCTGTTCTGGTGTTTGAACACCTTCTTGGTAAAGAAATACTTCCTTATGTCCCGCGTAAACCTCCACTGGTGTAACTTTGAACCTTTGATCCATTCCCATACTGGATATCACTGGATGCCAGAGAGAAGAGCTCAGCCCTTTCCCCTGCACCAGATCCCTTCCTCAGGAAGCTGTAGGGAGCCATGAGGTCACCCCTCAGCCTCCTTTTCTCAGAACTTGACAAGTCCAAAGTCCTCAGCCTTTCCTCACAGCACAGGCCTTCCAGCCATTTCACCAGGCTGCACCAGTGATGAATATAGTGGGATAATCATCCCTATATTGTGATTTTAGGAGATGAAAATTTCTCAGACCATTTTCTTCATCATGGAACTTACTTGCCCTGACCTGTTCCAGTGAGAAATAAAATATGCAGAATAAGTAATTCTATAGAGGTTATCGATAATAATGAAGAGGAAATTGGAAAAAAAGTATGATGGGTAAGAAATAGGGCAGATGCACACATGTCAATCTGTTAAACTTATGTGCTGTTGTGTAAGCCCTCAGCATGCAATAAATATTTCTGTTCACTGATCAAAAAAATAAAAATTTGATTCATAATATCATTCTACCTCAAGAAAGTACTACCACTCAGAATGGCTTTTTGATTTAATTACAGTCAGATCAGTGAAGAATAGATTGAAAATCACAGGCATAGGTATAAAAGTTTTTTTGCCATGTTTACTCTCTGCAGTACAGAGAGTTATGGCTTAGGTTTAACTGATGATTAATTGATGAATCAATATTTCATCCAGTCTGCTTTTGCATCTTTATGGTGACAGGAATAATGAAGTTCTGATACAGCAATTGGAAAGTCCAATCACTGTGCATTTCATAGCATTGGGTCAAACATTACTTGCCTAGTCATACTACTATGGTAAGTGAGAGACAGTAATGAGTATTAATAATTAAAATATAATATCCAACTGTTCTACTTACATTCCTGCAAGTGGAGGATCAGATCAGAGTCTGACTTGAAAAGAATTACCCAGCTGAAGTGGGAATGGCAGGAACACTTACTATTTGACACCTTGTTCTCTGAAAGTACATTGACATCAACTGATGTGATCTAAATCACATCCAGCTTGTATGTGGTCTCCATGGCTGAACAAGCCAGCAAACCTCCTTCCTACAGCCTACTTTGACAGAAAAAGAGTCACTTCTGGGATTGTTTTCTGACATGCAAAATCACTCTCAATACTGCAATCCCTTAGGTAAAAGCTTTTATCCTGTCTGAGTCTTCCATTCCAGCCTTAAAAGTAGATTTTTCATCCATTAATACATATGTATCTACATCATCTTATCAGAGAAGCAAGACCTCCTATTCACAGAATATGCAAATATTAAAATTAAATGTATTATCAAAACAAAATATTATGTTAACAGTATTTTTTATTGTTGTACCTATTAATTGATTAAACATTTAATCTTCATAAAAGTCAGTGAGAAACATACTGTCACTTTCTCCAGTAAAGTAAACAATTGAAAATGTAAGACTTTTCAATTGAATTTACGATTTTCAAAGAAACATCCTTTTTTAGACCATGACAAGAAAACAGTGACTGATCAAACTATACTACATTAATGTGTACAGTTCAATGAAGATGCAGATGTCCTCTAAGTTAAAAATACTGATTTTTCTTGTAGCTGAAGCCTCCCTGACCATCCCCCATAACATCCTCTAAAAGAAATGCCAATTAAAAAATTATGTAACAAGGCAGTAATATTTTCATTGGCTATTTTATTACTATCACAATTGGGATAAGTAAAGGAGAAAAGAGAGAAGCCAGTGTCATTTCATCTGTGTAATGCTAGGGAAGTCCAAGTGATGGAGACCTAGTTAATTATTGCATTATATTTTACATCTGGAAAAATTCTCTATCAACAGACCATTAATGGTCTAACTAAAGTCTAATATCCAACTGTTAGAAAATAGAAGCAGTTTTCTGCTTATGCACCAATCTGATAATTATTCCATGCACTTGAGGTAAGAGAAAATTTGAAATACCTTGAATGTTTAAAAAAAAATGCAAATACTTCTCCTTAATAAGACACGGTGCTTGACTTAAGTCTGTGAAACTACCTAGAAGGTAAGAGATGTAGAACAGCACATAACTGATGAAAATCAATGGGAAACAAAATTCAGATATGCAAATTAAAAGTGCACCCTCTAAAGCACAAAAAAATGGTCCAAACCACAGGTGCTCAGAAGATGAAAGCACATCAGTTCTCACATCTCTAATTGCAGTGTGTGATACATTGCTAATGGTCTTTCTAATGGTCACACTGCCAATCAAACCAAAATCATGGACTTGATCAGGGTGGACTTGCAAGTGAAACAAGCCTATTTTAAACTGCAGATAAACTAAATGGTTATAAAGTTCACTTCTGGTCCTGAAACCCACGAATCTTTTGTCATGTCACAGATTTTAAAAAGTGCGAGAATCTGTCTGTTTGGATACCCTAGTTTGCCTAAAATTATGATTTTTGGACATCTAATGTTCTCAAACAACTTTTGAATCTCATGACAAATAATGGTTTGTGTATAGTATTTCATGAGGATAATTTTAAGAAGTGGAGCATTCGCTGCCTTTCCCCTATCCCTTCATTCTCTTTGTTTTCATTACTCCCTTTGTTTTCTTATTCTCCTCTTCATTTTTCTCACCTTCATTCGGAGAAGTGACACGAGAAGTAAGCCAAGGAAGTGCATTTTTTTGCAGGTAGGTTTGTGTTCATCCTAATGTCCCTTGGTAATGAGTTGCCAAGCCTGGGTGCTGCTGCTGAACCAGGCATCTTCAGCTCCTACAGCCTTCACTCTCAGGATTGACAGCTTTTCACTCCTAAGGAAAGCAGCTGTCAGGGCACAGCTTTGTAGCAAAAAATACCAATAAGACAAATAAAACTGTATAAAACTTTCTAGTATGTCTGAAGGTAGAACCTCAGATAGCTCTAAGTTAACACATATTCACACAGAATAAAAGCCATGCCTGCCCTTATAGCACCTTTTTCTTGGAACATTTATGATGGAAATAAATGGGAATCTTTTTGTGAGACTTTTTTTAAATTTTTTTTTATATTATTTAAATTCATCATTATGAGCTGGAAGAGATTTCTACTTCTATGGGCCAAATCCTTGACTATGACAGTGCTATTTTCACACCTTCATTTCCTGAGTGCTGCTGCACCTATAAGCCAACAGCAGGAAACCTGTAAAACAAAGTCTACTGTTCAGTTCTTAAATTCACATTTTAGACCCTAATGAAGAGCCACTTGGGGGGTTTGTTTGAAACTTTGAGTAGGTGGAAATGTTATACTTTTGTGACTCAGAATAATCCTTCAGGCATCTGAATTTGGGCATGAGCATCCTTCCTCAGAACTTTTGTTTGGCTATGCATACAATTTCATCAAAGAAGTTGCTTTAGTTTATCACTAGGTAAAGTGATTAGGTACAACTAGGTAAGATTTAGTATCTGTTTGTTTATTGGCATGTTACAGCCAAAATAATTAGGATTGAACAGAGCAAACTCCCCCTCCCAACCTTTACTGCTGCAAATAGCTAAGGAATCCACTTGACACGCTCAGTTTTTTATAACTTCTATTATTTCAAACAAATCAACACAGTGCTTTCAGGGCCATTTGTCTTTGTTTAATCATTTTTGTAGTGTTTTGTAACAGAAATTTTTAATGCTCAATTCCCAGTTGCACATCCCTCGCCATTTCAAACAAGTATTTCAAGGCTTTGCATGGCAGTGGCGGGCTCCAGCTGCTGAGCTGTGGAAAGCATTTTCTCCAGCAGCAGCAGCAGCAGCAGCAGCAGCAGCTGCAGCAGCTGCTGGCTCCTTGGCAGGCTGGGCAGGCAGCTGCAGGGCCAGGGCTGCCAGCACCACTGGGGCACGATGCAGCAGCAGTGCTGATCAGGCTGATGCTGCCACAGATACCCCTCCAGTTCTTCTGCAGGGGGCTCTGCACACTTGTCTCTGCTTCAGTGCAAGAGGCTGCAACAACACATTAGAAGATCTTCTTTTCCAGCTGGGGCAATAAAAATGAGGTCACTGACAGGTCATCATAATCTCCTCCCAGAGTCCCAGCCTTAAGGGCTTGCCCTCCTTGAAAGTTAAACTTTCTTTGCTCAGTAGGCAGGCAAGGAAACAAAAAATGTTGTTTTTGCACACTCTCACACATGACCTGTATATTTGTGACTAGGTTTTCAGCCATGCCCCAAGGAGCCGTGATGCCAGCGATTCACTGCCACCTGGAGGAGTCAAGTAAACCTGGAAGAGTCTCTACCTCCAGCATTTTAACTCTTCAGAATGGCTTTCAGATTAATTTGGCACTGCTGTCAGAGAAATTAGACTGGAAGCTAGGCCTAAATATAAATAAAATTGTATGTGTGTGCATGTGTGTTTTTAAATCATGATTTATTAAAGAAACAGAGAATTGATATAAATGAAATATGACTTCTCAGTAAACCATGTCCACATTGCCTTACTACCTTTAATCATGAATGCAAACACAGCTGGAATTTTTTATTTCTCCACTTTCTTAATTTTAAAATGGGCCTATTTATTTATTTATTATTAAAAATAATATTCACTGGATATATATAAACAGGTAATATTTTATAAACCGGGCCATATTTTTGTTTACTTAGTGATTTTTAAATTCAATCAACTTCAGTGAGAGCTAAAGCTGTGTTGTGCTCTTGAACATTCAGATTTCAATATAAAACCTCAGGCTGCCTAATATTGGGAAAAAATTCATAGTGTATTCTAGGAAGATGACAGTCTAATAAAAATATTTCCTCAGCATTTTAGAGATATTGAAAGTAGTGGGTCCCATCTAAAAAAAATGTCTTCCTAGTTTCTCTGATATTTGCTAATTAAATGTGCTTTCTGTTCTGATATTATAAGGTTGTGTATACACTACTAAAGTGTTTGTTAAAGATTACATTTACTTAGTAAATATTACTGAGTTCCAAGAGCAGTTTATTATTCAAATCATGGACTGGATCCACATTGATTCTTAGTTTTAAAATAAGATTTTAAACATATAGTGTTAATTATTCAGCTTTAATAGTAAGAAATGGTTTATATGGGAAAGTGCAGCTGCCTCCAGCCAAGCCCACTGGAAGGCAGCTCAGATGAGCTGTGCAGAGATTTGGTCAAAATCCATCTGAGGTCTGTGCACCTCTCCAAATAAACCTTTTAAATGGCACAGCATAAAAAGCCTGTCTCTGGCTTATCTCCCTTTTCACATGCAAGGTGCTGGTGGGAAGGAAGGTAGGAATTAATTTTGATGCACACCTATAGGTGCTGTCTGAGCTGCAGCCTGGGGCAGGTCCCTGTGCCCCGAAGGTTCTCCAAGGTGCAGCCACAGGCTGGGTCAGCCTGGTGCACCCACACACTGCTGCCTCCAGCACACACCCCAGGGCACACAGGGCTTTTCAGAGCTGCTGTGGAGCTACACAACTTGCAGGATTATGCCACACCAGTCTCTAAGTTTGCAAAATCGAGCTCTGACTCATATAGGAGCAAACAGTAGCATCTCCCGCACTTCTTCTGACTGCAGTAGATAAATCTGTTACAGGAACTATGTGTTTGAATTGGATGGTGCTTTTAGGCATTTTGTCCATAAATAGTCAGCAAATGAAGCACTGAAGAAGATACTTCTCAAGGCTAAAAAGGGTTTATTTGACGTAAGACAGAAATTAAAAACACTCACCATTTTCTCACTTTAAAAAACCCCAAAAAACCCTGTCTTGCAAAACAAAGTTTACATGAAAGTAAGATAAATGGGTTTTGCTGTTACATTTTTTAATTGAATTAATCAATAGGCCTTTTAAAAAATATTAACATTTTATTTTAAATCCCTCTGGCTTAATCTACCTTAATATTTTATTTTAGAACAATATGGTCTGAAAAATTTTTATTTTGCCTATAAGAAGCAGAATTGTTTAAGCATGACTATTACTATTGTGTTCTTCATCATGGCACCTAACTTCCAACTTGACTGGAAAGTTTAAACCGAGTTGACAGAAAAAACATTTTCAAGATTCAGTGGACTAAAATGTCCTTAAGGATTTCTAAAAATTGAATAAAGAATGTTGAGTTCCAAAATTCTTCTTGAACAACTAAATTTATAATCTGGATTGAAAAATTGCTGAGAACACTCTCAGTTCAGAAGAAAGCTTTTTGAAAATATACCCTGATAAATGAAAGCTATCCTCCAATTTCCTGCTGTATTTTCTGTTAAGATTTTAACAGACATCACTGAAATCTTTATGACTGGGAGGACAACTCTAATCTCTTCACAGAAATAGGCTTTCTTGCTTGACTTGTCACCTAAAATAATTCCTCTCAAGATCTTTCCTTCTTTACTGATCAACTATCACTCCATATATTTTTGTCATATTTTGGCAAGATTTTTCTTTTAATTTTGCATATTATGAGCTTTCTCATCCTCTTTCCTCACTGAAAAGGGTATTTTTCTCCTTTACTCTAAGCTTCTGAATTTATTGTTTGTTTCATACATTTTTAATATCTTATTGGATTCACTTCTCCACTCCTTTTCATACATTTTCATGTCTTTACTTTTTACCCATATTAATGTTGCTTCTCATTCTCTGAAGCTGTCCCTACTTGTTATCATTTGGCTTTAATTTGGGGGATTGTGAAGCCTTGCAATTTGCCATTAGGTGGTGTGTCACGAGGGGAGAAAGAGTGGAGTTGCACTGAAGGTTAGTTGAATAAATTCTATTTAATGGTGATGAATAGAGAGTGCAATCAGTGATCATCTGGATCTGGGGGGCTGACCCTGCTCCATTTCTACCCCTGGAAACCGTGTTTTAAACAGATACCCCCATCTTGAGTCACAGGTGAAGAAAGTTGTAATGCCTTCACACAAATATAAGGTGCAAAAGACAAAATAAAAGCTGTAGTGAAGGAGCCTCCAATCAATTCCCTCTGCTCGCTTGCTAATAAAGATATTTTGCATCAGACAGACGAAAACATGAAGGGACTGGTGAGTTTCTTGAGGTCAGACTTTCTACAAGTACATTTGATAACTTTAGGAACTGAGGGGATAAGAGGTGAGATTTTTTGTTTTACTTCTTTTGACACAGAATAAAAAGCATGTAGAAAATGTTATTACCTAAGTAGAATTTTGTCATGTAAAGCTGAATTTAGAAAAATGCTAGGCTTAATTACTCTTTTGAAAATTTCTAAGGGAGCTTAGATAACAACAGGCAGTTCAGGTTTACTGAACAGTACGTGAGAAATTGCAGAACAGAAATTGTTTGACATAACAAATAAAAAAGGGAGAATCTAAAAAAAAGGTACAGAACTTGAGGAGTGGCTAGCTGGCTAGCTTTTACCAGCTATTAGGGTGAAGCTCTGTGAAAAATGGCAAGTCTGCAGATAATTAGAGAGGAGCATTGGGAATCATCTGGGGAGTAGGACCTTGTGTTGCCAGCAGTACCTGGGTGAGCTGAAGGACCAGTTACTGCCTGTAAAGTAGGGAATCCCTGTCTGCTGCATTTTCAGATTTAGCTAAATGCAGCATAGCTGGGTCTTTCCTTTATATTTAAATCATTTTAATATTTAAAAATATATTATATTTAAATATTTAAAAATATTTAAATATTTAAATTTATATGTCATAAATAATAAACTCCTCTTTACTCAGCAGGTTTGTACTCTCAAATTCTAGTTAATTTGTGTTTCTTGAAAGTTAATCACACTGATATAAAAAAAAAAAATGTAAGCAAAATATTGGATGCCTAGATGCCTGTAGCTCTCATGTATTGAAATGTTCATAAACTGGAGTTTGTGGCATCAAAGATGTTCTTCTTGGGCTTGGTGTAATATTGGGCCAGAAAGTAAGATTTGCCAGGAAGATAAATCTAACTTAAAATCGAGAAAGTTATCAATAGCAGTTTACAAATGTCAATATTTTTATATATTATGAATGTTCTAGTGCAAGGTGTCCCTCCTGTCCCATAGAAGAGGGGCTGTAACTAGGTGATTTTTAAGGTGCCTTCCAACATGAGCAAACCTATGATTATATAATTTTATGAATCTAGCACATTTTTAGATTTATTCATGTGTTCTTGTAACTGGTTAGGTACTTCAAAGTTGCTGATTTACAGGATCTCTCCCTGGAGCAGAGCTCAGCTCCAGGAATGGAGCTATTGCAAAGTCACTACATGGCCTTTGTTTCACATAAGGTCTACCTGAGGTCACAATAAATCAGCAGTAATTAAACTTTTATAGCCTTAATTTATGCAAATTCTTATCTGGACCTTCTGAATTATATGGGTTTTTTATGACTGCAACTGTTTAGTTAGTTTGTGGAATCCAGTCAGCTTTAATACAACTCTGCACTCTTGAGTGCATCCAACAGCATCGATTCATTTAAGATAAGACCACTTGATCATAATACATTCCATGGCTACAGAAAATGTCAAGATTTTTTTTTCCTTAATCTTCATTCAAAAGTCAGATGTTATCTGAAGAGTGTTTGTATTTTATTTCCTAGGCTTCTAATTAGCCTGATGTTAAAGCACAGCAAAATTCTTGAACACACCTCATTAAGAATAAAGGTACAGTTATTAAAATTTTTAAAAGTTATGAGTATATCTGAATTGGAAGCAGATGTAGATACTGGGGAAATATATACAAACTCATTTGTTGAACATCTCTGTGTTTCTTATTAACTCAGTATTTCACCTTTGTGAAATGTGTGTACATACAGGAACATGCTCACATTTCTTCACGTGAATATGGATGTGTACAGGTATAAGAATAAAGATATTCCTTTATGTACTAATTACTGGATCAAGGTTAAATTATTCAAACAACAGTAAGCTTTAGAATCTTCTGACTGATTATAAGATCACAAACATGCAACATCATCTTATGTTGTCATTGGAAACTGAACGTTATTCCAGTTTCCTAAAAATCAGCATAAAGATAATAAAGTGTCTTTAAGACTAACCACTGGTAGAGAAGCACCATCACACATATGGCTTACCCAGGTACTTTCTTTTGAATTTTTCTCTGAGACTTATACTAACAAACATTGTTTTATTTAACTTTTCTATTACTCATTTTCTTAACATATGAAGAATCTTGATTTGTAACAGCTGTGTTAGTGCTTGACCTGGGTGGGCTGGGTGTAAAGCATGTAGACAACTTTAAGATTTGAGAGTAGAAATACAGCCAGTGATCTCATTCAACTGCTTTGTGATATTCTTTTCACAGTGAAAAACCATTACAAAATGTAACACATTATTTATGACTGCTAGTCTCTGGTTAGAAAAGGTTCAGGGCTGGGATCAGAACAAGTGATGAAGGTCAGGACTGAAATACATTCATTTTTAAGAATGCAATAGGAAGCTTGAACATCAGTTACTAAGGAGTATGGGTCACTGACTTTGCCCGTTCAGGACACAGATAACCAGCATGTGTCAAAGAGATTGCAGTGCAAGGCATGAAAATAGAATCTGCTTTATATCTAAGGGTACAAAGCATTTCCAAGAACACTGAATTAATTCAAACAATGAGGAAAGCAGAGAATAAACAAGCATGCTTTTCAGATCTATTTAATTTTCTCTCAGCCCTAGTACTCATATCAGCATCACCTAGGATACCCATGAAAGATGCATCTGCTCACAGTTCTAAGTCAGCCCAGGTGGGAAAACTTGCAGAAGTTTGGAAGCAGGGGTTGTCTTCCACAGTAAGAGCAGATGGGATTTTGTTTTGTTTTGTTTTGTTTTGGTGTTTTGTTTCTTTCACTATCATTTACTTTGTTCACTTATCTTTTGACCAGGGGATTGGATTTAAAAGAGGAAGGTGACAGCATGTACTGAAGTACTGCTCTATCAGTACAGTCACATGTGACTCCTCCCTAAGGAAATGACTGCAAAGAACTCAAGCAAATTATGTGGGCTCGAATATACAGAATATGCTCAAAGTTCACTGTCATTGAAACTTGATGGTTTTTTTTTGTTGTTTTGTTTTGTTTTGTTTTGTTTTTTTTAAGAAAGACTTTAAATGCTAGGAGAGGCCTCTGAAGTATTTATCTTAGCACGGTATTAGTGTTTATTTCTTTAAGCCCCCTGTCTTATTCCTTGCTTCAGTGAACTGAATGCTATCAGGCAAGTTATTGTGAACAGCAAAATACTCTTTCTGTCTTACCTTCCCTAATTAGAATGACAGACAACATGGTTTTATGGAGGTGACTTCGTTCTAGATTTCAAGATATTTGAGCCTCACTGCCATTTATGATCACAAGGGTTCAAAGAGGTGAACCACTATATATCTAAATAATCAATATTTCTAAGAAACTCTAACTTCCTCAGTTTCTACAGAATAGCAAATGCCCCAGTATTTTCAGAAGAGGAATATAAATAAACTTTGCTGTTCATTTTTGGGGGTTTTCTTTGGCTGATCAAATTTTAAGTGAACAGCTTGGAGTCCACTAAGTTTAAAACTTAAGCCTGCTCCTACACTTTCGCTTTAAAAAAAAAACAAACCAACAACAAAAAACAGAACGACATGTTAATATAAAGTATGTTAAAAATCAGAAATAAGGAAAGAAATGTGGCAAAACCCATGACTCTAAACGATATTCAAGCCAACCAAATGAATGTATTACATGTAGTAATTCATCCAAAGCATCACAGTCAATACTGAAGAGATCCAAATATGTGGCAGATATCTTTTTTTGGTCACAATTTTTTTTCAAATGTTCCTTTATTTTGATAGTATGCCTTATGTTACTAATATGCTCATAGGATCTACTATGAATGTTTTGTGTGTTATAACCCTTATTTTGATTCGAGCAATAAATTTCTTTTGGTGCTTAATAATGTCTTGAACTAAAGGAAACTATCTTGAACTAAAGGAAAAAGTTTCATATAATATAACTGAAAAATTTCTAAATCTGGTTGTTTCAAGAACAGGTTATGCTTACATGCCACTTAAAAAATTATATATGTCTTAGTGTTCTTTGAACCCTGCTAGTTCTTAAATATCATCCTCCTTCTATTCCAAATAAAGTTACACCCTGACTGTAACATTGTCCCTGAAAGGACAAACTTACAGCCTAAACATTCACCATTTCTAGGTTAGAGGTATATTGTACAGCAAATTCACTCAAATAACAACCCCACTTACTCTGAACTGACTGAATAATGGTTTTCACTCTGATAAGTGGTGAAGACTTGCTAAACTCATGTGGGAGTAAGTCCTGAAAAGGCCAGATTTTTAACTACTGGTAGTGAGATTTTTGGTGGAGGTGGTGCTGGTTTGGGTTATTTCTGTCTTCATTTGCTAGTAGACTATTATGCAAATGCAATCAAAATATATAAAAATATATTAAAAAAACCCATAGATATACATAAAAGTATGTAAAATATATAGACTAAGATAATTCAATACAATGGTAAATTTCAAACTTTATAGGGACCATTAAAATAGCTCCTGTCTTCACATTTCTCAGCTACAAGCTTGGAATTTTTAATTGTGCAACAACTAAAGTCTTGGAAATATACATACAACAGCTTTAGTGAGATAAGTAAGCCAATCTATTATCATGGAACTCACTGAGGGCATGAAATTACTTGTCTGTATAAAAAAGTATATATTTTATGAAGATATTCAGTTTTACACCTGTAAGAGAATGGTTTTTTTCAGACTTTCACAGAGGTTAGAGGCTTTATGGTCAGGAACTAAAGCAACAATTCTGACCATAAGTTAACAAACTCCTGCTCAGTGGAGAAACACTGAGGGAAGAAAAAGATGGAAAACTCTCAGGAGGGATAACTTGTCAGAAAGATCTCCAAAGCAAAAAGATAGAGCTGTGTGAAAAACAGGATTCATGCTCCATGAAGAATTCTTTGGAAATACTTGATTCATCTTGAAATATAAGAATTTTGACATGCCAAAAATTATGCTAGAAGGAGTTCACTGAAAACAGTGAAATGCTTTGTTTCTAAAAATTGATACCAATAAAACATTTTCAAAATGTCACAGTGTTTACATTTCAGAATGCTATTTTGTTGTAATTTTTCACATAGAATATCAAAATTTTTAGCTGAAAAGTAAAGTGCAGTTTCAACATTAAAAAAGGAAAGGAAATCAATTATTTTGTCAGAAAAAAAATAATGAGGATAAAAAATTCAGAATAACTGTAGAGATTCATCTGTACTTTGAAAAAATCCAAGACAATTTTATATTCTGTGAAAGATATAACCATTCCAAATACCTTGCAGTTGTTGTGGAGAGACAAGCAAATAATACATTGTGTTGACACAGACCCTGACAATCAAATTGTGTGTATTTTGTGTACAGGAGGTTTACATGTGATAGCAACCATGGTGTTCATGTCCTGCTATTCTTCAGTGCATGCTTACACTGAGTTTTTGGAGAAAATTTTTCCCAGAAGTTCATTCTACATGCTAGCACTGAGAGCCAGAACAGTGATTCTCTCCTGATTGAATCAGCAGAATGTGGCCAGTGGAGGTGCCTGGTCTGGGTTTCAAACAGTTGGTATTAAAGTATGAATAGTAATCAGTCATATGAACGTCAAAGAAAAATAATTTCTCAAAAATTGACACCTATTATTAAGTTCAAAGAAATTGCTGTGAACTAGCTCTCTGGCACACAGGGAACATCTAACCTTGTCTACCAGTAATAACCTTGTCAAATGAGTAGATCCTCACATATACATTGAGAAACAGACATATCTTGCTCTATGACCCCAACAGAAAGAGAAAACACTCTAGGAGAATGTGATTATTTGTACTTTTATCTGTCTTCTTTGTCTTCCTGGTAAAATTGCTGGTGAAAGCACACTTGGATAATGTAATCAATCTAGTAGTTATTTAATGAGTTATTTATTTAAAGTGATATCTCATGATCCATGTATGGATTGCATAGTGTTAGTTATTGATATTATTATAACATAAAATAAATAGCCATTTAACCAAATGTACCAAAAGGCCAGTATCTTACCCACAGAGTCTCTAAGAAGATAATAAAATAAAAACGAAAATGAAAATGAAAATGATAATGAAAATAAAAATGAAAATAAAAATAAAAATAAAAATAAAAATAAAAATAAAAATAATGATGATAGTCATACCCCAAGCATTTTATTCTGCTTTCTAGTTGAAAAAAATTGGAGCCTTTAGTATTCTTCTCTCACTACATTTTGTGGTATTGCTTGCTGATAATAACATATTTAATCCATCAACAATCACATTTCACTGAAGATTGTGGCATGCCAGATCAACTCTCTTTGAGGTTAAATGAAGGAACAATTAAATATTCTTATTTGGAGGTAGCCAAAAGAATAGAATCTTCTGAAGGACTCAGTCCTTTCATAAAGAGGCTGAAACAAAATTCTGGAAAAACCAAGCTGTTTCTGGAATAGATAACAAATGCTACAGCAAAGGAATTTCCAATCTATATGGAACTTCTCAGGAGTAAAGGACTAAAAAGATAGGAAAAAGTGAATTTAGCTGAAGAAGGAAACAATGAGAAAGATGCTTTTTGACAAATATTTAGCTAAAAACACTTAATGAACTTCTGAATAATGAAATCTGTCTTTTGTTGTTTATTCCATCTCTATCCAGGGAGATATGAAATATTTGGGAAAAAAATACCCAAAATATGTTACTGAATGTATAAATCGATTTCACCTCTGATTTGAAACAGGTTTTAATAAGCTAATCAATCACAATATAGGCAGCTCTTTTACATTTGTTGAGGGAGAGTGGTTTCTTGCCTTGCACTGTGTTCTAGAGCACATCAGAGAGATAACAGATGATTACTTTGTAGTTTCCAAGCACTTAGCAGTACACACAGGTGGCTCTGGAAAAAGGCATAATATTTCAAATAGGCAGGAATTTTGGAGGTGCCAATATGCATTGTTTTATACACACTCAAATTCCACTGACAGCTGGGTTTCACTGGCAGAAAGGTCATCATGTGTGTCTGGTAAAAGTTCAAAGGTAGGCAGACTAAAAATACTTTGTAATAAGAGTGGTGGAGAAATGGATGGGATCACTGGAAATTGAAACAAGAGAGGAAAAACACTAACATTCCCTTTCCCTAACTGTTCTCAACAGAGGAATAGAGAGCACGAGTGGAACATTCCTGCTGACTGAAAAGTGACATTGTCCATGCTCAGTGGATGTGTCGAGACCATGGGAGATTAAAACTACCCCTGATGAAAATCAGTGGTGCTGTGGTTTGGCTATAATTGCATGTTGTAGCTGCACCACAGCCAGTGGTCATCACAAACATGATTTCTCTCTGACATGATCTTTAGACAAAGTAAGCACACCAGAGTAAAGGGTGTTGGACATCCAAAAACCCTGTGAGTGCAAAGGAGTCCAAAGAACACATGCTGCCATGACAATACCTCACGGATATCTGCTTTCCCAGCAGCACAATTAGTGCTGTAACATAGCAGAAAAAAAATCTTTAATTACCATTGTCCAGCAGAAAACACATACTTATGCAATGTTGTCAACAGCTGTTTAATCAGGATGCCAGTTTGTGTCAGCTTTGATAGATTCTTAGTATAGAACCAAATTTCCTGGTGTTATGAATTGATTACTGGCTCAGCTGGGTCAGCTCCACTCCTGTCCTCTGTGTCTTGCTCCAAGGGCAGGGGATAGACTTCCCCCTTGGTGATTTCAGAGTTCAGATTTCACTCCTGTCATGGGAAATCAGATTACTAAATATGCCAAGACAGACTATCCTTGCTTGCCATCCCATTTAGGGGGATTGATTCTTTCTGTCTTTGGTGTCTTCTTCAACCATGAATCTACTGGCTTCGCTGGATCCTGCCTTTTCATTTCTGCTTTTACATGTGGTCTCTGATAAAGTTCCTTTTAAAAAAAAGGGAAAAAAAAATTGTCAATTTAATTTTTTAAATGTTCAAATTTTTCTGAGTTTTGTGGGGTTGAAGAAACATTATCTACACTGAGTCTAGTCTTCAGTTGAAGACCAGTGAAATGAACAAGCTAAATATTAGTGCTCTGTGAAACAGATCCAAGGTGTAATACCCCAAGGGAAAAGTTAACATGAAAAAACCCAAGCACAGGAATCTTCAAAATTTGTGCTGTTTAATATTATTTAAAAGGGATAACATGCAGAAGTTTAGGTGACATTCCAAATGTAACTTTAATTTGATTAAATTGTTGTTTCAAGTAAGTGGATTATCTATTCCCTTTTGAAAAAGAGAACCATGCCAAGATATACCTAAAAGTTTGAAGGAAGAAGTCTTTAAGAAAGATGATAATTTCTGAAAGTGATCCCAATGCTCATATTTTCAAGGTTAAATATATTATCTGAATCAGAGATAACAGAGTAGGACCAGACTTCTAAGCCTGATTTCTGACCAACTATGTCTTAGTATTTACATTAATGTCATAAGAGAGTCCTGTAGCAAAGAAGGCAATGTCTTCATGAGGCATGATCTAATATAGTCTGTCCTTCTGGGAAGTTTTGTTTGTGTCTAACAATGTGTAGATTAGATTATTTTTAAATCAATAAGATAGAATGTAAAACTTCATTGCCTTTCTGAACAAATATTCTCTTTATTTACATAACAAAAATATATAAAACACCTTTTTCTTTTTGTAAAGCAGAAGCATAATCCATCAGCTGCTTGCTCATATTGGTTCTAAGCAATCCCAATTAAATGAAGTAGCATTATTCCCATGAGCAAGATTTAGTCCTGTTATCATAAGACTAAATCCATAGTTATTTAAATATATTAACAAAATGGGGTGATTTTCCCACTAAATCTGGCTTTACTTTATACCCTGCTTTCTGTTGCTTCAAAATACCTTCTGACAATTTTTGCCATTGATTTTGTATACATATCAATATGCATTAATTTAAACACTTCTTGCAACTACTTTCTGGCTAGCTCCATTATCTCAGCCATTGGGCATAAACTGCAAGGAATATAAACTAGATCATAGAAAAGTAATGAAAACAAAAATACAGAGGGGAACAGAACAGCATTCTGCCTTACAAAATTACCTGGAGGGGTTGGGGTTTTGTTTGTACTGAAGTAATTTTTTTATTTATTAGACCTGTTCATAATGTTTCGGTGAAAGTTGAAATATAAGACCTGGGAATACATAATTTATTCTATTTATATCTGCATGGATATTTTAAAAAATGTCATTTCCTATACTTGGCTGACTATTGACATTGTTCTTGGAAGGAAATGGAAATTATCTTTTGCTTATGCAGGCAAAGCAAATCAGTTTTGATTTTCTATCAAAGATGTTTTCAAACACCACATGTAAAATTTCAAATACAATGGTCTTAATTGGTGTTTCATCAGTTTATGAAAAAGTCCAAGTACAAAAATTTTGTTTCTGTATTCTTAAAATATCCCAAATTCATGAAGTGAGAGCTCTTCATAATGTTTATTAGTATTTTTTGCTCAGTTTTTTAGTAGGCAAATATATTTTTTGTTTGCCTTCATCCTGCTCCTCAGAAAGAGTTTCTGTAGAATTGAGCACAATAAAGGATCCCAGCTCAGCAGTATGCCCTTGAGTGCCTAGCTTCACTTTTCAAGTAGTCCTATTGATTTCAGTAAGTGATATGAATATATAAAATTATTCTCAATCTTAAATACCTGTAAAAACTGTGATCTAGGGGAAGCAGCTGGTTTAAGGACTTTTTCTACATTGTCTTTGCAATTAAATTTTCTGTATAGTTTATCATATTTTACTAGTATAGCTCATCTAGTTTAGTCAACTAGTTTCTCTAACATATCTAGTAATAATACAGATACCAACAGAGAGCTTAAATATATAGTACATTATAGTATCATGGCATAACTCAGGTGAGAGATCAGTCCAGATTACTGTGTTTTACCAAGTCTGGTCTGAAACACTCCACACCTGCCTGACCTCTTTGGGTGACCTGAGAGCCTTTTCTCATGGGGAAAGCATTTCTCTTTACATCCAATCTGAACATATCTCTTTGTTTTATACCCACTGTCGCTTGTCCATGCACCACTGTGAAAACCCTGGCTCCATCATCTCAATGAACATGCTGGGGACTACTCTTAAGTCCCACACACACAGGGAAAAATTCTCCAGGCTGAACAGGCTCTGGTCATCCAGTCTCTGTTTAGAGGCTTAGGGATCCAATCCCTCCCAGCTTGGTCACTATCCTCTAGATTTCCACTTTTGTTGTACAGGGTGGCCCAAGGCTGAGCAAAATGTCCTGAAGATGATCCAAATGCTCTGTGTGGTATAGATAATCCTTTCCTTTAACTGCCTGACTGTGTCCCTGCTAATGCACACAAGGAGGGCAGCTGTCCTCTCTGCTGCTTGGGTGCTGTCCCAGCATCTCCAGAGCCTCTCCCAGAGAGCTGCTCCAGCCTGGCATACCCAGGCTGTGCCATGGCAGGGGCTGGCTTCTCTACAGACACAGGACTTTGCCTTCACTGAGTTCTGTAAGGGTCCCCTTGGCCCAGTCCTGCAGCCTGTCTGGGTGCCTCTGGATGGCAGTCCTGCACGTGAACATACTAGCTGGTGTCCCCAGCATGTGTCATCAGCATTGCCTTAGAGTCATAGGATAATTTAACTTGGAAAAGACCTTTACAATCATCAAGTTGAAATATAAATTTAATGCTACCGAGTCCACCACTGAGCCATATCCCCAGCTGCCACATCTACAGCCTTTTAAATACCTCCCAATGTGCATGTATTTGTGTGTGCATGTGTACATACATACCTATATTTATACTTACTGAAATTATAGCTTATCCACCAGTCTATCAGGCATACCCTGTACATAGTATTTAAAAAAAATTGTACATTTTTCTGCTCTGATTAAGGCGTATTAAACTTCTGCTGAAGTGTAGTGGTGCTAAATTAAACTAGAACTGAAGGTGAGTAAGACTCGTGCTCTCAAAATTCACGTGTAAGTTCATCTTATTAATAGTCTTGTCTAAATGTTTTCCTTTTCTCTCCACACCTTGTATGGAATGCTACTTTGAAAAATGGTGGTTTTGTCAGAGTTGGTGGAATGATAATTATCTTATCATTAATGAGGGGAATATTTAAAGCTGTGAAACAATAAGGCACAATCAGGTCTACCAGAGATAAGTAGGAGGCCTTTTATCTCCAGGAGTCTTGATAAGTTGATTCAAATTTTTTTTCTGAGAGTTGATATACCCCTCTAGTTTTAACCCACAAGCAGTCATTAAAGTTCAGTGGGATACCAATGTCTCACTAGGAGAAAATTTTACAGCACATTCCCAAATTGAGTTTCTGTGGGGAATCTTGAAATATGTAGTGCCTTGTAGATGGAAAATTGCACCTGCAGGTTTTCACTGTTCTTAGATGATCTTTAGGTGTACAGTAAAAAAAAATCCCACTTTAAAGAGCTGCCAGCAGAGTAGAGCTTCCCATATTAGCTGACAAATGCACTGATTTAGAGAAACATTGCTTACAATTTGTCCCTGAATGATTTACAACCTTCCAAGACCCCTAAGAAGTTATTATATCAGGGATTTAGTCATCCTACAGATTTTCTCGTGTAAACAGGTGCAATAATTACACTGACCCTTTTTATTTATCTTCTATAAGTAGTTTTTTCATATTTGATCAAATTCTGAGGTCTCCTTTTCTTCACTTATCTGCAAAAATTTTAAGAAAGGAAAAGATTTCTGGTTGAACGCTGTAAAGCTGGAATTGTATCTGATACAAAATTGTCTGAAGGCTTCTAATCATCAGATGATAATCTCGATTTTCAGTGCCTTTGCACAATATTTTCTTCCACCAAGGAACTGCTTGTTTTCTTTTCATAGTATCCTTGCACAACCCTGAGTAGAGCACAAAATTATATATTTAATTTCCTCATTCTCTTTCCCCTTAGCTAAACTGTCAAATGATGGGTCATATCCTTTACATTCCAGTTTTTGACTTTGTACAATCCACAAGAAAAGAATAGAGGAGAGTGGGGGTTTTTTTTCCTCAAGTTTGCAAGCAGGATCAGTACAATAAAAACAAATTCAGACATAGAGTTAAGAAGAAAGGTTATAAATGTGGTCAACGATTACAACGTAAAACTAACAAATGGGCAAAGCAGCATTTAGAGATTTGCCAATTAATGAAGGAGGGTCTGCCAGTTTTACCATGAGTGGATAAGAAGCAGTCAGCTGCTGACCAAAGACATGTTCCACCAGCTGTGGAACAGGCAGACATCAGGCAGTGAGATCAGGCACTCTGCCCACTGGCAAGACCATGAGCATTTTAAAAATGAATGTGATTAAGTCATACATTTCAATCTGCAAGAGGTGTGGGTGGGGTACAGCATGTTAGGATCAAGCTAAGGAGCCTTAGCAAACAAACTTTGAATACACATCAAAAGACCACGTGTACATATGTGCAAACTGTGTATTTTATGTTCTGGTAGAAATATATTTATTATGAAGAGCTACAAGGTACAATAGATGTTATGACAAGTACCAGTTGATCTACCAATGGCTTCTCTTTAAAATAGACTGAAAATAATCTAAACTGCATGCATACATTTTTTCTCTGTTTCTTGCTATTATTTTATAATTGATCAAAAGGAGCACATGATATTCGATCTTTGATGAATATGAGAACCTCGGGCATCAGCACATCAAACACAGGAATGCAAAAATTCCAGAAAACAACCTGTACTGAGCCTCTATTTCAGTAAAGAGTTAAACATTGCAAAAGAAGACAGAACTAAAAGATTATAGCTGTTATATTTTTTAGTGTCTCCATACTGCATTTATAATGTACATCCAGTGACTTCATATTTTAACACTTTCCCACATCTCTACTTACATTTTGAACTCTTCATTTTTTAACATTTTTTTTCTTTTAAGAAGTTTTCTTCATTTTTCCATGTTCTTTCCAGATTTTTTCTTCAAGGTTTTATATCAAACTGCAGTTTCTGGAATACTTGATTTGCTTTCCAAGTCTTTTACTTTGCTTTTTAGTTCTTCTTCATGACTTCATTCTTTGTGCCTATTCAGTCTATCAGACTGTCTTAGGTATTTTTAGACAGCTGGTATCTAGGCACCTTATTACTATTAAAAATATCAGAAAGTGCTGTAAAATAACTCTATAAAAAGAATTACTCATCAGGAGGAGTCGTGCTGCAGAGATACAACAAATGCTGACAAAGGACTGGTCATTCCAGCTCCAGTGCATTACAAACCTTCAGGACAAACAACCTCAGAATTAAATGAATCATGCATAATTCCATTTTTTATGTGGCATGTCTTTGGTACCTTTGGGTCCACACAGGCTCAGATAGGTACAGACAGAGCAGACACTGGGAAAGTATACAGAGAATCCTGTTGAGGAATACACTCAGTGCTGGTAGCTCCCATGAGCAGCTGCAGTGCCAGCTCCTGGTTCAGCTCAGCCCCAGACAAGAGGCTGTGAACTGGAACCAACATCTGCACAACAAAAGGCACAGGGACCTGTGGTGCCAGCCAGGGAACTGGACACTCAGAGACACTGAGGCAGGAGCTGAGGACTCAGCTGGAAGACGCCAGACTTCCCTGAGGGTATAAAAAAGCCCAGGGGTTCCTTTGCTCAAGGTCCCTTCCCAGAGGCACCAGCCCAATTGTTACTCTGTTGTTGCACCATGATTAAATTACTGAAAGGATCTCGAGGTCTGAGACTGATATGGAAAGCCTGGATTTGAGCTGGTAAGGAAACCTGGTGTGACTGAGTGTGGGGTAAGTCAACTGGGGCACCCAAAGGGTCACTAGAGCTGTTGGAAATTATATAACTTTCCTAAATGTTTTTTTCTAATTAATGGTTTTAAATAACTTTTTAACTGATTGTTGGTCATAGGTGATGTCTACTTTGCCATCAAGCTGGATTTCTTTTCACACTGACTATTATCACTGGTTTTGAGTTCTGCTGGACTAGACCTGATAAGCTGCACTAAACAAAGCCTGAGGGAGTTGAAGATTGATATCTGGGATCTTATATTTATTGCCCTTCAAGGAGATGTTGTAGTAACAAGATACAGAGGACATTAATAAAGACATTACAGCATGAGAGTTAAGGCTCCCCACGTGAGAAAGGACAAGAAGAGCACAAAAGAGTGTGGACCAAATTGGCATGAACTGCAAAAATCAGTAGCCAATAGGCAGTAGAATACAAATGAATGAAGATAATTATATAACTTAAAACCAATGAATGTTAATTTCTTTGTTTGCTAAAAATGTATAAATGAGTGAAAAGTCTTAAAAGGTGTAGCTGGAATGATTCACTACATACCCTGTTCAGAATAAAGTAATGCCTGGCTCACTAAGACTCAAAAGATGGTGCTGGAGGGTTTCATGTCTTCCCAATTATTTCAATGGCAGAGCCTCCTGCTGCAAAGGGGCCTCAGCTGCTGGGAGTGACTGAGAGTGGCTCCTCAAGGAACAGACAGGAGAGTTTCCTTAACAGTCTGACCATTTTAAGAAATGGAATTATGAAGTTGGTCAGTGAGTAATGAGACACAGCCTCTTTGCACCTGTGCTATGTCTGGATTTAGGAGGAATCTTTTGCCACATCCTGCTCATATGACCACACAGTAACATCCTTGCCAGTATGGAGAAAGATGAGTAGAGCCTGAGAATTCACACTTAGGTATACACAATGCTGTCATAGCTCCAAGAAAAGTGATAGTATTGTACTACATGGAGAAACTCTCACTCCCATATCATCATTATTATCAACAGTTTTTCTGCGTGAAGTGGTAAAATGTATTTATAATTTGTCATCAAAGAAATGGACTGCTTCACACAAAATCAATTGTGATCCTTCCTTTCCTTTTGCTACCAGAACTCAAGCTGCAAAACTCCCTAATAATCTTTCTGGTTTCATAGATCTCAGGGAGGATATTTTTTCTTTCAGATTTTTGCTACTTTAACGTATTTCACAATAATAACACTATTCATTCTCCTTTGCTTTAGTCTCTGAGATGAACTAAGAGCTCTCAGAAGCTTTTGTGGTGGTTCTGGACAGATTTCTTTTCTAAACTTGAGGCAACTACTGCTTCTCATCAGCAGTTTTCCACCTTATAGAAGGGAAGAAGAAATGGAAAAAGGCATCATGGGTTTGAGGTGATATCAGTGAGTATTTGTTACCTGATAAAATAGAACTCAACAGCCTGCCAGTGATGTTTGGAAGCAAAGAGAGAATCTGGCAGCCCTTTTGGCCAGGAAAACCCTGTGGCTGCTCCCCATATATGTTTTTACACTGGTGATGCTGCTAAAAGTTGCCATCCAAGTATAAAATCAGACCCAAAAATTCTTAGTTACTCAATGAACTAAAGAAGCCCTGTAGAACTACCAAAAACCATTGATTCATCCAGTAAAAAATCACAAGGAGGATAATATCTGACAGGAATAGGTTCCCAACACCATGTCAAATTATATTTTGGCCACACACTCACACACACAAAAATTGATTCATACCGTTTAAGGCAAATGTTACTGAGAGTTCCTTTAAGGTTTCAGAAGTGTCTGAAATCTCAGTATCACATATCTTGTTATAGTCTGACTGAAACAGAGAAAAAAGCTCTTCCTGATATTATTTGATTTTCTAGCTTTGAAAGTTGTTATTGAATCAAATTAGCTGGAAACTGAACCAGAGAATTTATTCTTCCTATATATGCAGAAGAAGAATTAAGCTAGTGACTCCTACTTCACTTTCATTTGCATTTAGAGCAAATTATTACTGCTTGTTCTATTTTATTTAAAAAAATAATTAAATTAATCTAAGTTCATACTATTTAGAATTTTACATGCCTCCCATTTTTATTTTTAATATCTATTGAATTTCACTTGCTTATATATTCATTAGCTCTTCCTTGGTCCCATTCTACATATTTCTGGTTTTTGCTGTTTTTTGATTGGGAGTTTGGTTTCTAATTTGTTTTGAGGCTATACTTCCCAATTGCTGTTTCCTGGTTTGCTTTGCTGTGGCACATTGCTGGAGTTAATCTTGAAAATTTTAATCTAAATTTTCCCTTTTAAATAAAAGAGGACAGTGGATTATTGTCAGGTCTTGTGTGCAAGGGGTTTTAAGTGGCTGAATTTAATGGTACATTAAATATTTTCCTGTCCTTCCAGAGGCTCCATGTGATCCTCCTATGCTCCTAAAGGAGAATTACCATCTGTTGAGTCTGGGGTGGGTGTTTTCAGTCCAGAGGGCATGATATGAATGTGACAGCTGAATGTTGCAGCATGACAGAGTGAAGTTTACCTACCCCATAGATTTTGTGGAGTGCAGTGGAAGGTTATGTGGGAGACTTGAGGCTGCAGAGTCTTCTGGGATAGTACAGAAGATTCTCTAACAGGAAAGAAATATTCTTCTGTCTTCACCATAACTTCTTTTGGGAATTATTGTCTTGAAGTCAGGCAGTACATTAACAACTAAAAAGAGAGAATAGCCAGCAATCCCATGGTTATTTTGTTCTCTGAGCTTGCTTTATACAGCAATATTAAATGTAACTATCCTGAACAAGAATATGCTCTGAAATAATGCTCTTTTAGTGAAGTACAGTCATAGCAGGAAAGATTCCCAGTGACTTCCTGATTTTTGGCCTTCTTGCACAGATACATTTGGATAGGCTGTGACTGACATGTTCCTAGTATTGACATAATTTGCTTGATCTGGCAACCTTGGAACAGCTAACACTGTGAGTCTGGGGTGGTTCTCACTGTAAGCCCTTGGAATTCTCCTGTCCCAAATACAATTGCCCCATTCAGCAGTCAAAATATCTGCTTTCTTTCTGGTTTTGGTAGATACTTTCTAGATTTGGGATGGGCTGTTAACAAACGTTATTCATGTTGCACCAAAACAAAATATTGCTCCTTGCCATGTCTCATGCTGGGCATGCAGTGTTTCAAGTGTCTGGTACACAAGTTGAGAATTGCCTGGTTGGGAGCCTGCTTCAACTCAAAATGTGCACAAAGTTCATACAAGCCTTTTCCTGTTCAAATGTGGGATTCAAGCAATCCATGCCTTGTCAAATGTCTCATTGAAATTTGGATCTACTCTTGCTTGTACTCTAGAGTTTGTTTATTTAAGTCTCTGACTCACTGTGATTTCACAGTCTGAAACATTCCACATACTGGTTTTAAGCTGTGTTTAAGCTGATACAGAAATTGGTCTATCACCTGGCAATTCTGTACTTGACTAAGGATAAAGGCAAATGCAGCAAACCATCCATATACACTCTTTTTTTTGTGATGAGGTCACACTTAACATAGGATATGCCTGAACTGTCAATGCTTCAGGTCCCTCTCATCTAATGGAAGTTACACAAGCTGCCCTTTCCTGCTTCTTTCATGGCCTACTTCTTGCAAATCAAAACACTCTAATTTTTGCTCTTTGATACTTTCCAGTTGGTTTTAAGGCATATAAATTTTGAAGGTCTAATATAAAACTGTTCCCATCCAAAATGTGTGCTCACTTTGTTCTGATCTCAATGAAGTAATGAACTGCACAAACATGTTCTACTTAGATTTTTGCATCAGGAAAATCAATCAGTGCACAGGAAGATGTAGAATAAACTGAATGGAAACATGAACGATGATGGCAAGGGGAATACTGGTTCCAGGGATGCAGAAGGGAAAAGTGCTCAATCTACATAAAAGCCTTGGAGGCTACATACAAATTAAATATTTATGCAACGCAGCAGGAAAAGGATAAAAAACAACCATACAATATTGGCAAATCTTCATATGTCAGCTGGAAAAGCACTCTTTTTTTTTTCCTTCATGTGCATATTACATAGCAATAACCTCTAAAAAATGTCTGGAAGCACCTTTTACAACCACCACTGAAAAGAGCAGGAGAGTGAGATGTACATCCTAGTGGCAACCAGGAAAGTGCTAAGGAAGCTGAGTCCTCAGCTCCTGCCCTGTCTCTGAGTGTCCAGTTCCCTGGCTGGCACCACAGGTCCCTGTGCCTTTTGTTGTGCAAAGGTTGGTTCCAGTTCACAGCCTCTTGTCTGGGGCTCTCAGCACCACTGAGTGTGTTCCTCAAAAAAAGCTCTCTGATATGATGCAAACCCATATTCATTATTTAGTAATCTCTATTAGATATAAACAACATGATTTGTGAGATTACTGTAAAAGGCTGTGGTTGCAATGAAACATTTTTTTCCTCATCCACTGAGAAAGTCTGATCAGCGAATATTAAATTTCCCTTTGTGCTGTTTCAATTACACTCCATTTTGATTTCTCATTTCTCGGCAAACTTTCAAATTAGGGCTATATTAGCTTGCTCTTCATCTAACTGGTGGTAATTAAATATGTTTTGAAACTGGATTCCTCTCTTAAAGCATTTGTTTTCTGCCTTGCAGGGGTTTTTTTGTGAACAACTACTTTGATCAATCACAACCTTGTTTATATCTTCACTTTTCTCCCAAAGAGCAACCAAGAAAGTACACCAGAATTTTGGTAGGCATGACTGAAATACCAAGGTGTTAAAAACTGTTTGTAAATACAGGTTGGCCAAAGCAGGAGGGAGAAGAATTAGGCTAGGTCCTGAACACCTAACCTCAAAATCATGATCCGTGTCTTGAGGCACAGGAGCCAAAGAAAAAAAAAAAAAAAAAAAAGTTCTCTTCCTAATATCTCAAGTGGTTCTTACATCAAGGCATTAAGGCAGAAACACTGAATTTCAGATGTGCTGAGTATGTTTGTGAGTTTTTCTCATTATAATGGAAATTGAGTTTGGGACTGTCAGAAGGATTGAGTTCCTTGGTTGGCCCAGATGCTTTTTAGCTGAGCTTCTGTGGTTGAAAGTTTTTTATGAAGATAGTGGATGACTGCAGACTTGAATGCAATCTTAAAGGTTGAAGGCTTTCAATATATGTGCTAGGTGTTTGGCTAGTAAATTCTTTCCATCATTTTACTCTTTCATGCATAGCCCACAGCAGAAATTGAAGTTTCTTATTTTGAATGTTCATTTTCATCCATTTGTATAATTCTGGAATTGCTGGAATATCTTTATCTTTGTATTATTAAAAGCTGGATATTAAAGGAAGCCAGATATCAACCTACATTGTAAATATTTTGCCATGATCATATATATTTCTGCTTAGTCTTTTAAGACAATATTAATACGTTTATGTCATATGATTGTTAATGGTGCTCCATTACATTTTTTATTTACTTTTTTCCTAAATTCTGTTAGAAGCTTTCTTTTTGCTCATTTATGACATCAACAGGCCCATTTGCTTAAATTTGCATTTGTGTATAAAGGACTGTAGATAAATGTATCATCCCACAGAGAATGACCCTGGACATGCTCACCCACGGATGGATGCAAGTATGTGCTTATTGCCTTGATAAATACTGTACCCACTAATGTCACAGAAACTTCAGCTTTAGAACTTGATGTGCTGAGTTCTTCAATAGTAATAATATGTATTCAGATTTACTACTACAAAATAATTCATAAACTTAAGCCAAGAGTTCATGGTCTAAGTTTAATTTAGAATAAGTTAAAATATGAATACCTACATTTCCATTTCCTCTTTGATGTACTTAATGCATCAATTTCAAGAAAAAAATTACTTCTATTTCATTAATGCTTCTGACTATATGCTTCTTTTCAAGACACCCAAGAATCTCAGAAATTACAGGAAAATGAGTATAGAACAACCTTTAAAAAATCTTAGAAAACAGAATACTCTATTGTCTCTGCAAGTCCTCACAGATGGGAGAGGAGTTGTATTTTAAGGTTTTGCTGATCGTGTCTCTCCTGGAATACACCATGAGTAATAGTCATGACAATTAAGTAAATCTTTATTAAAAGTAACAAAAAATTAACAGAAACAACAGCCAACAGTAAATCTGAAAAGTACAAAAAAAAAAAAAAAAAAGAGTCCCTATGATTGAGCATTCTTGTGAATTTAATAGGAAAGCAGATAATAAATAATTACTTTTAGATTGTTGGCTTGTTATTCCTAATCACAAAACAATTGTCCGGGCTGCAACAGTCTCCTCCCAAGACAACACCTTGGAATAGTTGCTACAGCATTATCTTCCAACACCCATTACTCCATTCCCCAAAAGTTTTAATCATTTGGAAGAGCAACTAAAATCTGATGGAGCCATAGAGAAATTACACTGCATGCCAACAGTCTCCCCATTTCAACTTATTCAGTGCAATTTTAATGCATTGCTCTCTGTTATCAACTGTTCCAGTGAAATTTCTGTGTGAATCCACTGCTAATAGATAAACTCTCATTATTTGTTACAATAGTGTTAGTTGCCATCTCTGAGACTAGAATGCTACAAATGCCTCTAATTAAATGAGTTCTGCTCTTGGAAGGTTATGACCTAAATAGAATAGATGGGAAAACAGCAGAAGAAAGAAGTATTGTTAAGTACTTATTAAAGATGAGCAGCTGAGGCACAGAGTCAGGAGAAGTGTGAATAATAATTTCTGAGGAAGGACTGAAAAAAAACTTCCCAAAGCCACATGGACTGAAAACAAACTTCTTTTTCATCAAAAATTTAAAACTATATATTTTATATAGGGAAGTTTGTTTTGTTAAACACACAAAAAATATTTTTTGAGGAAAACCATGGAAAGCACTAAATTTACAAGATGTCTCTCCATTTCTAAGAACTATGTCTTGCTTCTTTCTAAGGAAGAGGTCTTGCTCTTTTCTACACCTCATCTTACAGAAGTCTCCTAGAATGAATTTTCCCTCTTATCTTCACATCTTACCAATCGAGTTCCTAATCACAGTAGCCTGTGGAGTACTTCCTACAGTAAGAGGGAAAGAACTGAGATCATTTTCATTTTTTCATGCTGACTTAAATTCTACTTTATATAGATATCTAAGACATAAAACTCTGCTGGTTTTGGTCATTATTGAAGTTATTATCTCTCTTTTTCAATGCAAAGGTAAGTATTCCATAAAAGATGGAATGGCTCTGGCAGACAGTAGTGAAAGCAATCCACATCAAGATGTTACGCAATACCTTCAAAGGATAAAAAATAAGTTCTGAGGATGAGGGGAGAATTGAGAGAGGTTCTATTAATTTCCAGGAAATTCTATGTTAAATAAATGATGGAATTTGTTTTCTAATGGATCATTCTCTTATTGCCAATAAAAAGTTTTCAGAGTTGCCAGCACAAGCTGTTCTGATGTTTCCAAAAATTTCAAACCATTCAACCTCCTCCAAATGAAACGCTTGGTTAAAAGGATTCAAAATTTTTTTATGAGAAGGTAATTTGCTCAAGTAACAAATGAAATTTATATTAGAGACATGAATAGATTGAGTTTTTGTGCCCTAGTCCATATCTGTTGTCCATTGATTATTGAATTCAAGGAAGCAAAAAATGTTGCAGATAAGTTAAAAAAAAAAAAAAGAAATTAAATGTGGCATATAACAAAAAAAAATAAAATGTGCAATTTCATGAAGTTTCACCTAATTCAGATTTCTCACAGATGTCAGCTTTCATTTTCATTATCTAATTTTCTCTTCCATTTGGATTTTTCATGTCATATCAAAGAGATCATGTTTGACTCCAGAACCAAAATGCTGCATGACTAAGGAGTAAGAATTCATTTTATCTTTGAAGTCTTGAATGGCATGAAATTTTGTTTCCAAGGAAACTGCAGATTTTACTTTGGTAGAGGCCACATGACAAAAAAGGTGTAAAAGCCATCTTATAAATTGTCTCTACAGATGTAAAAGCCCTGTATAAAATTCTTTGGTTTAACATTCCCCTCCTTCCTACCATGAAACACAGGTGGAGCCCATTTTGCTCCTTCCATATATATGAACTGACCAATGCAGTAGTTCCCTAGTGTGAAAATACAACAAAATTCAAGCAACAGCAATGTAATGTAAGAGAATTCAAGTCCTATTGCTTATCCACAAAAGATAAAACTAAAAACTAGAGAGATAAAACTAAAACCAGAAAATATTTCTAGAAATCACAGTGAGGCCCATTCCCCTCTATTGTAACAATGACAAGCTAGGATATCTCCACCCTCGTGAGTGGGATTACATTCTTGACTTTACAGACAGATTTTTACGTGCTAGAAGGAGCCATCACCAGTAAAAACCCATGTAAATCCACTAAAGTTTAGTGTTATACTAATTTAAATTGGCTGAAATCTTAATATCTAGACTGTAGTCTTCAGTATTTTTCAAAATAGGCCAGCTTTATAACATATCACTAAATACCACTACAGCCAAATTCCTAAATGTAAAGCAATGTGATGTTCACATTTTCTGTCATCTGTTGCCAATAATAGACCTTTCTTCTTGGAATACTTTTTTGCTTTCATAACCTTTCATCATTACTTATGCCCGTTGCTTGAACTCCTGTTGATTATTCCCCAGCTGATTCCTAAAGCCAAATTAATTTAGCATGATATTACAGAAGTCATTACGAAATGATGAGTCAGAACTTTCATTTGCAGTGCATGGTGAGATCATAGAGTACACTTTTCTCTTATTGCTGTTTTTCCTTAACCTCTATTGTGTCCTTCAATTTACTAATACCTCAGATTTGGTGAACCAAACTCTTGGATGGAAATTCTCCCTGTCTCAAAGGAGCAGCAATGAAGACTTACACTGTTGCTGGAATCAGCTCTAGAATCCCAATCAGATAAGCTTGCTTGGATTCCTCTAAATTTAAAGTGACCTGTGTATCTTTTTTTCCACAGAAAAACTAAAACTATTTCACAAATCATTCTATTTCTGAAGAATCAGCCACTGGATACAAATTTCACCTAGTGATGGTTCCCTTACCATCAGCCCATTATTCCCTCTTCATTCTGTTAACTGCTTGTCACAGTTGCATGTAAGCTTTATTTCTAGTATTGATGTTAACTATCAATTTGATTAACTCAGAACAGGGAATGACAGTCCATAACGGGATTTAACCTTGTGAACAAGCAGTAACTAATGAGTGAAGGTCTTCAGAAACACATGTCCTTACAGCTAACATCTGCCCTCTAAGCTGCTGACATTCTAGTGACCCACTCATCATTCAAGCCAAGAACCTTTATCATCAGTAGCACTGGGAATAAACATCCATCATGCAGGTTTTATTGTCTGCAAGGGCTGCTTTTATGTGCTTAGTTTTAGAGCTCCCTTTAAAACAATTTGCCTTGCATTGCAAAGAGGGAAAAAGCATTACTTTTCCTATTAGATGACAAGAGATATATTTTGAAATCTGGCATCTAGACCATACCACTCATAGGTTTCACTGATAAACTTTTGAAAGCAATGAGTACCTGAGACTGAGAGTAGAATAGACCACAAAGCAAAGAGCAATAACAATTTGAGTTGTTGGCTTGATTATGTTTGGAATACATGTAGTTCCCTGAATACCTTAGGGAAAGACCTCTTGGACCTTTGCCCTTCTCACTGGAATACACTCAGACAATAAAATCCATTTTCTTTTATAGAGTCTTTTTTCTTTTGTTCTTTATCTTAAATGATTCTTTGTGATAAATATGAAAATGCATCTATTCTCCTAAGTAGTCTGATTAAATGATCCAGATTTAGATCACTACTTCAAAAATTGCTGATTGGGACCATAAGCATCAGTCTCATATTAGCTGCTGCTTGTCTCTTCTAGCATGGCAATCCATTTTATGAAATTTCTGAAAAGAAACATCACACATGAAATACCACCTTCAATAGGTGAAAGCACATTTTGATTGGAAATAATGACCCTAAGCCACTGCTGCTGTCTGTGCTCCTCTTGGTCCTGCCAAAAGGTTCCATCACGTTGTATTGTTATTATAACCTTTTACTTTTTCTATAAAAAGTTTCCAATTCAGTTAACAGAATAATCAAAAAGCAAAAACAAAGCTTCAAGGCCTTGCAAATTTTGAATCCTTATTTAAAGGGAACAGCTTCCACCTGATGCTCCATTAAGGTCCTTAAGAAATGGCCCATAAGGTGCAATATATACATAGGATGCAATACATACCCTAAAAAAAGTCATCACGTGACAGACTATTCATTCCAAAAGATTAATTTATTTGGTGATCTCCTTGTTCCTTTCTTGATTAGCTCAGTGCATCTCTCAATCTTGGCACTGCATAAAATAGACAATGTTTTAAAGTTTTTGTACAAGGGTCTGGCTGACTTGGCTCAATCAGCAGCACAGGTGGGACCTAATTTCAGGCAATACAGTGGCCTCATATAACCCAGAAGCCACAATCTTATGAGAATAAAAGTTCCAATAAAGCACTCCTGTGAACACTGTTTTTTGCTATAATTTTAATTCTTTAAAAAAAAAGTCCTACCATTCATATTAACTTTATTGACATTTGCTGTAGCTATAAATGAAACAGTTAAAGAGCTGTAGGTGTTCTGAAATAATTGTCAGCTGAGGAGACTATGGCAAAGCTTGTAAAACTGTTCCCTTTAGCAATTTCAAGACCTGATTCTGAGACAATGAAGTGTATCTTGTCCTATGCAAAGTGGGGAATAATTTCTGTGGAAAATGCTTTGAGAGGAGATGTGTGTCATGATGGGTAGAATATGATTCAATAATTGAGTAGTTGTGTAGAGGTAAAATATATATGAGCGAAATGGGAAGAGCAGATAAAAAATTATATTAATCTTTTGCAGAATTCTTGTAAAACAAAAAAGTCAGATCTTCACCCAAGTGAAAAGTCCCTCCTGAGGCAGCTAGAAGGAGGTTAACCAATGTATAATCATACTATTTCAGAGCTTGCTGAGGACAATTTACATGATAAAAATGGCTTCAGCAGGTCAGAATTACTGTATTTTATTCTAAACAACAAACACCTCACTTCAGTTGTTCTCAAAGGAGTCAGAGTAGAGACATCAGGCAATGTTCTTGTCTCATGTATGTTATTTTAGTATAATGCAACCCACTCCCAGGCTGGGAGACAGTCTGAGCTGCCACACTTCATTCCCCATCAGGCTGTCTGTAGTTGGCTGTGGAGAGTGGCTCTGAACTCCCTGAATTTTTAGAAGTGTGTTTATGGGCCAGCAAGGCCACAGACCAATACTGTTAATTAAGAAGCTGCAGTATTGCACACACAGCAGCATATACAGCTCACAACTTGAGATCACCATAAAAAGAAGCTCTCCAGTCATGCAATAAGGTCCACCTACAAGGTAAGTCAAAATGTCAAAATGTATGAGACTTCTAATATATTATTTGTCATAATTAATATTATAGGGCAGTTGGCTTTTCTATTCAGACCTTTAAATTTTTTTAGATGCACTATAATACTTATCCCTTCTTTCTCCTCAAAAAAATAACCTTTCTGAGAAATTTAATCCTGAGGGGTTTATGAGAAATCTTCCACCTTTCATTTTAGAGGTCAGAAACCAAATGGTACAATGTTTGCAAGCCAGGGGGAAAAAAGGCATGTGCTAATCTTATCACTTCAGCTTTCTACCTTACTGCTGGAACAGATTCAGGGAATAAAGTACCTAAAGTATGCCTAGAAGTGATCCTTAAAAAAAAAAAAGAGAGAGAGCAAAAAAAAAAGAGGCAGTATTTCAGGTTTGCTCTTGGGAAATTTCATCAGTTAACATTTCACCTGTTTGGCAATGCCCTTATTGAATTGGCACCATGCCTTCCCTGAAAGCACTTTCAAGTTCCTGAGCAGAAAAATAGTCAGCAATAGTATTTTTAAATATGTACATTATATATATACATGTGTGTGAGCATGTATAGGTATTCATATGTGTATGTGTGTGCATATATATATGTATATGTATAACATTATATACACGTGTGTGAGCATGCATATGTATTCTCGTGTGTGTATGTGTGTGTGTGTTATATATATATATACACATGTATATGTATATATGTTTCTGGGTTCTATTCTGGTGATGGTAAGTACAGAAATATTTTAAGGGTTAGCTTATATGTGTTTTAGGGTTTTTTGCTAAGTAAGGTTTACTATAACATTTGTTTAAATTTGTTACGAAAAGTTCATCATTTAAAGCAGAATACATTAATGGAATCAATGCAGACCTTTTTCATAAGAAATACTTTATTTTTTTTTGTGGATGCAGTTGGAGGTTCGTTGTTGTTGTTGTTGTTTGATGTTGTATTAACATATAAGGAGAGACTGAAAATCAGACCAAAATTTACTTATCTCTCTATGTCCGTTTTCAGTTATGAATTGAAAGGGAGTGATAATAATTGTTACCTATCTTCTCTCTTCAACCAATACAATTAGTATTATATTATAACATTATTTTAGAAGACAATAAACTGATCAAACATGATTTATGAAGAATGAAATTTATTAATATTTTGTATGAAGCTGTTTTTCCCAGATATTTATAATCATATAGCTTGATGAAAACTAAGGTAAATTGTTTGCAAAAGTAAGAACCCATATTTGAAAAAGAGCGAATTGCAACATTTTTTCTGAATATGTTTGTAAATTATGGAATTGATTTTTTTTTCTCTCATAATATTTGAAGAGTTTTCAGCAAGGACAATTCAAATATGTCATTTCCTGACATTTCTAGATTTAGGAAAAATGTCCAAATGGAAAGATGCTTGCTTTAAATGAATATTACTAAGCAACAGGGATTGAATTAAAAAAAAAATCTTTATGAAAGCAACTATATGTATATGCAAAGGTTGCAGTACATGGAGTAAGAAGGTTGAAAGACAGAATACTATCAAGATAAGAGGAAATTAGCTCCTGAAAGATCCAATAGTTCTCTGTCTGCTCTTGCCAAAATTTGGTTCTGACAAAATTAATCAAATTAAATCTTAAAAGGGTCTATGTCCTGTATAACTAGAAAAAAATCCATGATATCCATGACATCCAAAATTCTCATAATGATAACAGCAAGGATGCTTAGAGTTTATGCTACAAGTATGCTATAAAAGATGATAGAGGAGAGATAATTTAATAATTTCAGAAACCTAAATGGATGAATCTCTCCTTCTGATACAAGACTGTGCAAACAACATAAACACACTGCTGGGTGCATAAATGCAGAGCCTGGGTACAGGTCCTGTACCAGAGGTAATATAACCTCATTCCTGCTTAACCCTTCCCATCTCCAGAAAAGAAGTCTGCTATTTTCTAGTGAAACCTAAGTAGGATATTAAAGCTTGCAGCTGTGGTGCTGTACCTGACTACAGTTAATGCATCCTCTCTGCTCCATTGCCTTTCCAATGGTCCCCAGTATCATATTTCTTCATATAGACCCAGAAATATTTATTTAAAGACTGCAGATCCCTGTCTTCCAATTTCTCTCTCTAGTTTTTTTTAAATTTCTTTACACCAAATCCCCGATTTTCCTATCTAGTGTCAAAGTTTTATACAATAAAAAATTAACTATAATCCAGTGTAACTAGTCACACTGTCTGTAAAAGTCTGGTTTCACTGTACATTTATTGACACTGCTGATCTCTTACAACATCAGTTTTCCCACAGGATATTTTCCTGCTTTACAGTTTGTTTCACTGTTATTCCTATTTTTTTTTCCTGTATGAAAAGCCCACGTAAAAAATATGCATAAGGAGGAGAGAGGGGTGATGCACTGAAAGATTTGTGGTTGCTCATGTCTGAGATTTATATTCAACAGAACAGTGCCTTTACCATAAAGTACATCTGCATTGCCCTTGAGTAAATCACCTGCTGTGTGTTGGTATACTTGGAATGCTTACTATGCTGCTATTAATTTAATTAATGAAAGAGCCAGGCACACTTTAGGATCAGGCCTTGGGGGTATTTCTGAATTTTCCATGCAAAATAATTCTCTGTTATCTGTGATCATTATTCCTACCCTTGCCCTCAGTGTAGTCTCTCCCCTTTGTGACCAGGAACTCTTCTTGTGCCAGATGTGAAGAGTTTTCAGAACAGCAATTGTTCACATGCCCCCACGGATATTACACTGAATTATACATCAGCCCTCTAATTTAAACTTAGCCCACTGATATTTTTCCCTCTTGTAATCTCTATAAACATTTGGCCTGTACCTGGCTGAGCTGTTGTTGCTAAAATTGCTGTTGCTGCTGAGCTAGCATTGCTGTTTGCTCTCACATAAATATGTTCTCCTTTGAAGCTTCTCAGTGAGACTGTGTCTTGTTTTGATTTTTGTGTCTTTCATATCTTCTTTGAAATACTTTGACTTTTTAAAAAAATTGGTGGATATTCATCTACTCTGCCCATTTTCCACACTTTCAAAACACCACTTCCTTGTCCATTTCCCTTCACTGTTGCTTTGTGGCTTTTGTGATATGCAAGAGCTACTTAAAACTATGGATGAAATTTTTACTTCTATTCAATTATAAACAGAACATGAGTTTAAATTATTTCAGAAATATTTACTATCCCCAGTAAATAAAACTCAACAATAATTCTTTGACATCAGAGATTTTATTTCAAATTTTATCCCGGTTCAAGTGCTTTCATATACACTATAAATACAGGTGTCAAAGTTTTAATTTTATCATTAAGCTCAGATATTCTGACATCTTCCATATAGTTACAGAAATGCATGACACAGGCACTTTTGGTTTTCACACTGACACTAACTTTTATCTCTTTGATTCGGCACATCATACTAAATTTTATCCTTTTCTACAATAACATCAGGTCAGTAACAAAATCCATGCATGTGTACTTGGATTTCTTGAGGTGATCTACATGCAAAATGAGTGATTTCTACTTCCTTGAAAGATATGTGCCCCAATGGTTTATTCCTGAAGTCAGGCTTTAACAGACTTGGGTTACTTCAGCATTTTTGAAAGAAGACAGTGTCATGCTTCAAAATTTTTATTTGGATACTAAAATAAGTTAGGTACAATGTCGATTAATTTATCTTTAGATTTTTATCTCATTTTTCATTATAAGAAAAAGGAATATAGATATTTCATTTCCTCCTGCTTTTCATTTCATTTTCCATTTGAACTAAAATTTTTAAAAAGAAGGTCTGACAGAGAATACAAGTAGGTCAATGACTTAAATGTTAAGCTAAGATAGATGGTACCTCCTAATAATAGTGCTGGGAGAAATCTGGGAAAATCACCTTAGAAAATAAGTTTCCTAACAGTAAGTTCTTATCATTCCCTCTAGCACACTTGTTAATGAGCTACACCACAGCTGGAGCACAAAGCACAATGCTAACCTATGGCATTTACTATTTTTGGCTCCTTAAATCAAAATAAGATCTATCTCATTAATATGTGGGAAATTTTTCCTTCTGCAAATAGGTTTTGCAAAAGAACCTTACAAAGGAAAAAGACACAAATGTGTCTCATTTCCCTTGGCTTTAACTTTTAAGCAAAGCTAACAGATTAAGCAGCCACAGAAAAACCTCCCTGCTTCTGTTTGTGCATGACAGAGCAGACAGACTTATACTAAAGGCAGAAGGTTTGAGTAAGATGTAAAAAAGGCACTGGGATGGCAACATTGGTTAATATCAGGCAGAAATTCTTTAGAACAATTGTGCTGGAAAGAATGATCATGCTCCTCACTGGCCTCAACTCTGCCTCACCCACATCAGAGGATCCAAACCAAACAGGCAGCAACTGAACCCTCCACTGGGTCTTTGACAATAATTTCTTGCAAAGAAATACAAACTTATGTAATAACCCTCTTCATTTTTTTGCCTGTCTATGAGATGTGCCATTGCCTTTTAACTTTGCAGTGACAAAAAGGAAAATCTTTTTGTACTTTTGTTGAAAGAACAGAAATAATGAATATTTATAACAGATTGAGTCTACAGGGCATAAATTGCCATTTGGTTAAACTATACCTAAATGCATTCAGGTTCTTTTTTTTAAATACTTCTTGTTTAAAATAATAAATTTAAAATAATTGCATGCATTACTTTCATTTCCTTAGTCTTGATACTTATGCCAAGCACTTTTTTTATTATATAAAGCATATCTAGATACTTATGCTTTTAATTTTACTAGAGTAGATGCTTGGAGATCATTCTTAATTTAAAGCATAAGTCTACTAAAATTTAATGAGAGTTAAATTCTAACTATCACAGGAACAAAACGCTTTCATGAGTCTGTTCATGAGAAAATTATGCATGCTGCATGCTTTCCCTGAGCCCTGGCTACAGCCAAAACTTCTTTTTTCCTTGTGATATGCAATAAATTAACTTTCATCATGTTTTTGTTAAAGAAGAGAATGAAGATTACTCTATCATTCATGCTTAGCGTTAATAAATTTAAAGCAGATTTGTGATTTTTTAGAGAAATATTAAAATGGTATCTAGTTATAACAAAGAGATTTTGAAGGTGCACACACTATTTTTTGACTTTATATACCCATCTTGTGTATGGCATATGGGCTTGCTTTTCATATGGATTCCCCAGTAGTATAAATGGAAAATATTAATAAATACTCAGAAATATAACAACATACCCAGGTGATGTGGAGAACAAGGTGATTGCTTTTGCATTTTTACACTATAGAGAATAAGTTGCAACAAAGGAAAACAATTTATTCAAACTCAGGGGTTTTTATAAATGTTATTTGTTGATGTCTGCTAAAGGAAATCAGAAACCTTGACTGGAAGACAATGAAAATGAATGAGTCTCTGTGTGTTGTAAAAAGTAAACACATCAGCCATAGAATTGAAGACTTTTATAGTTCAATTAGAACTCAAATAAGAACATCCATTACAATGACATTAAATGAGAATGTTTGAGCTTTAATATTTAAAAATATGAATCCAGTACACATCATTTCAGAAATCCTGAAAAACTATTTTTAATTAGAAGGTAGAATAAAAGTTATTTTCCTGACATTTTTCTTAGTGGGAACAATGGAATAGTTAAACAAAAATGCCTTTTTAACGATGATTTGTGAAGGAATGCACAGTAGTTGTTCAAGTCCTCACTGGCCTGCACAAAGAAATGTTCATGGAATTAAGAGATTGATCCATTTGAACCTGATAAATAACTGTTCACATTTTGAAGTGTCAGCTTGCTGTTCTTTCCCATGAAAAACATAACTTTGAAAATGCAGAGTAACCTAAACTGGCAGCGTGGACTGAAAACAAATTATTACCTCACTATAAAATTAAAAATAATTTTCCTGCTCTTGCACTAATAATCTTATCTTTCAGGAATGACATTCATGAGCTATGAATCCCTTTTCTATGTTTTTGTGTTCAAAATCTTATTTCAACTCTACTAATTGCCACGAAGGCATAGAGACTTCACAGAAATTAAAATGTGAATCAGCCAAACATCTGTTTCCTGGGGAGGTGGGAGGGGATGGGGTGTTGGTCTTTATTTTTTCTTCTTTTTTTTTCCTTTCTGGAGTTTAGTCTTATAAGAAGTCATAGCAGATTGTTGTGAGATTCCTCACTCTTCCAGGAAAAAAAAAAAGCCAAGGGATATTTGATACTAATACCTTAGTATCACTGCTTCCAACCATCCTAGAGCCTCTCAAAGACATTTAGAACTTGACATTATATAACAAGCTTCTACACCTTCTAAAAGGGTGAACTAAAAGATGTGATCCTCCTTGCTTTAAACATGACAAAACAAATTAGTCTTTCTCACAAATCTACTCTTCAAATCTATTAATTTTTGGTACTTGACTTAAGAATTTTTATATGACTGAGGTATAGAATGATCTTTTAATTTTTTCCCTTGGCTTCTAACTGCCTAGTTTGACATAAGGAGAAATATACAGGACAAAGAGTGGCTAGCTGTTAAATTGTGACATTAGGTATAGAAATCTATATTCAAGATAAAGTCAGAAATTCTTTCCAGTTTGAAGACGAATACAAAAGTGGCAGTTTGAAATATTGCAAGTTTCACTACTATAATTGCATTGCTGAGACAGAAAAGACATCTTACTTGACCTAGAAATGAGTGGTATAGGGAGGGACAGTGGGTGTCTCAGCAGTGTTCATGGTGCCCTAGCCTTCAGCTGCATTCTGGTGTCCCTAAGATGTTGGCTAAAAGCTTAATTTCTTTTGGATAAGACAAAATAGAGAGAAGAGATTGCATATGTTTTTGAACTCAGGAGTCTGTGAATGAGTCACTAAATTTCTTTCTCAAGACAAAGAGAAGGAGGGCTGGAGAAGCAAAAGATTATGTGGAAAGAGTGCAACAAAAAGGATGGAGGGAAAAAAGATCAAAAACAAATTAAGAAGAGCAAAAAGAAAGCAAAATGATTATTTGATGAAAATGAGTAGAAGACAATTAGATTACATAGGAAATATCACGTGAGTAGTGTTATGGAGGAGATGATTCATTGACTAGGAAGTCAACTGCAGATGTTGGTGAGTTTCAAAGATGGTGAAGAAGAAGCAAGGAACACAATTCAGATTCCACATTGCAAGATTTATAGCCATCTATTGAATGTAGGTAATGTAAAGTACTTCCAGATCCCTTATTAATAAAAACTGATAATCTAAGGAGGCTATAGTGGACAGAAGGATGCAGAATAAAGGTATCAAGGTGTAGCACAGAAGCTGAGGAAGGGACTGGCAGCCCCTGCAGGGGCTGGGATACAGGCCTGGGGGAGTGAGGAATGCAGACCAGAGCATCACCTTGCCAGAGCAAGACCCAACCTTCCCTTTCCCCTCACACTCAGCTGAAATGTTTCAAGCCAGCAGCTTCCTCCAGTCTCACACCTTCTGAAGCAGGTTGAAGAATGCAGACAAGTAACACAACAAGGTTTGAGATAAAATAAGGTTATATCTTACAATAATAGCAAGACAATCCAGGAAGTTCATTTTACTCTTATACTGTGTTTCTGTGCCAGGACCATTTTATATTCTTTTTCTTATAAACTTATTCTTTACAACTAAATAATTAATGCAATTCATACCACGCCCAAAATATTTACCTGTTTAAAATATGTACCAAATCCTAGCCTTATGTCTTTATTTCTGTGATATACCTGTTGTCTCTTTCAATTAAAATTCACTATTCAATGAAGTAATTAAAAATAAACTTGTTAAAATAAAAGAGGTGGCAGTTACTGGAGCTACACTAACACACTGTTCTGTCTTCTACCATAAAACCTAAAGATAAGAGAAAGCACAAGACCTTGTGGAAACCCATTAGACTTCTTCAGATTCTATCTTAAAACTATGTAGAAAAACTTTGGAGGCTATATACAAAACTACTAAGTTTTTTTGTTATGTTGCCAGATGAGTTTTTCTGTGCTATCTATATTTATTGCAGTCTTTCACTGCATGCAGAAAGAGCTAATGCACATTTACTGGCCTATCTGTGGAAAAAGTTCCCTGTTATATTGCTTACTTATTTAAATGTCTAGTGACAACATAAGGCAATATTAAGATTAACAATCTACTGATTAATACCAGAGAGCACATTTGCAATCAAATGGTCTATATCAAAGAGGCATATGGAGAACATTTTGTACATGAGTTCAGCAGTTCATGGACTAGTGCCATTACTCACATAAAACCACCCGTTATCCACCTCATGAGCTGGTGTTAGTGCTCCACAAAGCTTGATCTTATATAAAACACTATTTCTCATGTTTTGAAAGAGATGCTTTTAAAATGGGTTAGAATTTCCACATTGGCAGTCACATTTGACCACCCCATGAACCAGAGTGCAATGCAATGCAATATTTGCTCCATGATTACAGGCTGAGAACTGCAGAAAAAGGTCAGTGGACATTTTGCTCATTATTCAGATGAAAAAATGAACAACTGCTGTGTTGGTGTGGAAATGAAAATCACTGTTAATATAGTACAACACAGCAGAGGTTCTGCTACTTCTAAATTTCTGATTTCATCTTTGGGGAAAAGTATTTCTTACTGTTTTTAGGCCAGAATTTGTGTCACATGTTGCTTTGAAAAGCAATCTAATTAACTTTTTTATGAACAGAGACGGTTCTATTCTTTTTTATTTTAATATGCAAAGTTTTGAAAGTTGATGTTTATTTTTTAATTATTAATTGGATAATATGCTTAGCTTTAATCTCACACTCATACCTCATACAAGGCAGATTTTAGGAAAAGAATTATTTTAAAAGAGGCATTCATGATCTCAGTTGCTGCAACTTTTCTTTTCTATATGTGTGAGAAACAGAGTTACTAGGAAGCCTGTTAAAAACAAAAATTGCCTGTGTGTACATGAACAAGTAGGTACTAAAGCAGTGACCATGTCTATAGCAGTGAGGAATATAGGTCATTGTTGCTGAGGTTTACAAAACTTACTGTGCCAGCTTTTTGCCTGCAGATCTTCTCAAGGATGTCTGGTGAAACCCTCTCCCTGTTGCCATGTGCTCTCCCTGTTGCAGGGGTTTACTTGTGTGGAAATGAAGGATTCAGAGTACAGCCCACATGCCTTAGATGTTGCCTTGATTTATGCTGTGGACAAAGAGCCACGAGACAGCCTGTAGAGACAAAGTAAAAGTTACAGAAATAGGATTGCTGAGGCAGGATCATTAATAAAGCAAGAGGAAAACCAGCAAGGAATGGTTTAAAGTCCAAAAGAGAAACAGGGCAGCTAATTAGTTTTGCTGGGGGTCATTGGGTTGAGTGGTCAGAGCTGTCAGCTGATGGGAGACAGCAGGTCAGCAGCATCCAGGAGCAGCCACCTGTGTGCTGTGGTGTATGGTCTAGGTGTGCTGCATCAGGAAGATGAGCATGACAATGTTTGGTCAAATAGCTCCCTAAAACTTCTTTACACTTTAAAGTTGTGTATGCACCATTTGCAGATCTCTGTGCTCCGGGCTAAAGGTGTCTGGACTGTCCCAAATGGGAGGCTGTAACATCAGGAAGAATTCCTTGTGCTTCATCATGGATCATGGAGGCTACATGGCAACACCTGGTAGGGCTCCACAGAAAACATGGCTTACTATCTGTCAAGCAGGATCTCAGTCAAAGAAAATTGATAGATGTTTTCTCATTGTGCCTTAATAAAGTGCAGAGTCAAAAGGACACTTTTATATTCATGACCCAGCTGGTGCCACTCTGCAGCTCTTCTGTTAACCACTCACACTCTTCTTTGCCTGAGCTCAGCCATAAGAACACCACCAATGTTATGTTTCAAATGTCATGAAAATGGGTTTCAGCAGTGAGCATGTAAAACTGTTTCTCGTTTAGAAATAAAGGATGACTGTAGAAAAATGTAATTTCAGTTAGGATACTGACAATAAATGCTGTGACTTTCTGCAGAAGCTTTAAATTAAAAAAAATGAAAGACACATTTACAGATTTTTGAGCAATAATGGTTGAACACTGGATATATTTTTGAACTATATAGAAATGGGGATAGGTAAAGAAATTATTGTAGTAGGATAAACTGACAACTGGATGTGGAATTACAGTGAAGGTTTGGGAACCTGGACTAATTGTGACTGAAATTTTTCCTTGTTTGTTACCAAATTCTGCAGCCTTCTCTAAAGCAGCATAGACGTGGCACAGTTTAATGCATATGCACTTGTGTGAAGTGATGTTGGCCTTACATTTGGCATTTGGCTTTAGCACTCTATTTCTTTTCCTTGTTTCATTAATGATGAAGTTTCTCCTTCTTTGTGATTATCATTAGTAAATGAATGCACACCTTGAAGAAGAATACCTGTTTTAGCTTGGGGGGTTTTTTGGACACTGAGTGGGCTGGAGTCTTTATTTTTTGTCCATTTGATCAGTGCAATTACAACATTTATAAATCTGGTCATTAACATAACAAATGATCTACTTTGTTGCCATATTTGAATATGTCAATTTCCAATTCAATCACAAGATCCTTCCACTATAATTATTATAGATATATCTTTGTGAACACATATAATTAATCTAAACTGTCATAGTAAGCAAAACTGCTTCCACTGGTGTGTCTTCTCTTTGGTGGCATGATACATTCTCTGCTGCCTCATTTACCTTTGTAATATACATTCCCATAAAGAAAAAGAATAAAAATACAGTACTCAGTTATGTGCTTGAAAAGATATTTGTTTATTCCTTAACTTTTACACAGACCAAATAAACAGAGTACTGAAGTTCTTCATCTGAAAAATATAAGCATTATAAATTTTTATGGTGATTAATAAATAATATTTTTCTGATAGAACTTGTCACTTAGAAATAAGTCTCTATTTGTCCAGATAAAATTTTTAAGACAAAGTGATGATATGATGTAAAATCCTTGTGATTATAGCTGCTTTGTACAGATAGAGCTAAAACATTACAGATTAGGGCACACAACCTGGTTAATGATTAGGATTTGGTCATGGCACAAGAAATCTGACTCTTTCAGGGTAGAAATCTGAATACAGGTGCAGCAGGAGAAGTCCATATTCTGTTTGCATCATAGGAAAGAAAACTTTTTTTTTCTTAATATGTGATTGCTCTCAAGGGCCACAGCAACATACCTTTGGAATCACAAGTCAAATTTTGGTTTTTTTAAAACAGATGTAAGATATAAGATATCAAAAACCACAGAATATGCTGAGCTGGAAGGGACCCACAAGGATCACTGAGTCCAACTCCTTACCATGCACAGGACTATCCCCAAGAGTCACAACATGTTCCTGAAAATATTGTCCAAACACTTGAACTCTCTGAGGATTGATGCTGTGACAACTTTCCTGGAGAGCCTGTTCCAGCTTCCAAACACCCTCTGGGTGAAGAAACCTTTTGTGATATCCAACCTAAACCTCCTTGATACAAGTTCAGGCCACTCCCTCGGCCCCTGTCACTGTCACCACAGAGAGGAGACCAGTGCCTGCCCTCCTGTTCCCCTCACAAGGAAGCTGAAAACTGCGATGTCTCCTGCCGGTCTCCTCCAGGCTGGACAGACCAAGTGCCCTCAGCAACTCCTCACACGACTTCCCTCAAAGCCCCTCACCATCCTCACTACCCTGCTTTGGATACTCTCCAATAGCTTCATTCTTTTTTATATTCTGGTTCCCAGGGCTGTCCCCAGCACTGGAGGTGAGGCTGCCCCAGCTCAGAGCAGAGCAGGACAATCCCCCCTTGCCTGGCTGTGATGCTGTGCCTGATGTCTCAGGACACATTCACCCTCCTGGCTCCAGGGCACTGCTGGCTCATGTTCAACTTGCCACCAACCAGAACACCCAGGTCCCTTTCCATGGCACTGCTTTCCAGCCTCTCATTCCCAGTCTGTCTGTGCATCCAGGATTTCCCCATCCCAGGTGCAGAATCCAGCAGTTTCCCTTACTGAGCTTCATATGGTTGGGGACTGCCCAACCCTCTTATTTATCAAAGGGCTCTCTGCCCTTGAGGGAGCCAAGCTCCTCCCAGTTTTGTGTTGTCTGCAAACAGTCTGTATCCCTTCCAGTCCTGCATCACTCCATTTATGAAGTTATGAAGATGTTGAAGAGCACAGGCCTAAGACACAGCCCTGCAGAACCCCACTAGTGACACATAAATATACACATACATAGGGTCTGGTCAATTGCTTTGCCGAGACAAAGTTTCTTTTTCAGAATTTTAGATATAAGAAAAACGCATGAAAAAACCAAGAACACAGTAGTGGTTTCCTTCTTTTGATTATTTTATGTTATTATTATGAATCCTTAAGTTTTACTTCTTTTTTTTTTTTTAATAGTGGTTTCTAGTTCTTCAAATTTCCTTTTATTCCCTTTCCAATTGGTATAATTTTTAGGTCAGAATATCCCAATTAAGTATTTTGTCCTAAAAATACTTTGAAAACTGTGAGTGTCTGAGCTTTTACTGCCTGTTTTACAATGAAATTATATTCCTATTTATATTTGGAAAGCTGTTGTCGATTTGGCTCTTTTAAAGCAGAATTTAAAATATCTATTTCCTGTGTTGCTTTACTTGCTTGGGATGCATAACTAAACTGGTACTCTGAGAGCAGCACTTCCTAAATGAAATTTACTATTATTGGTGGTTTTTTTCCACAGTAAAAGCTATTGTTAGTGACAACTGAATTGCATACTTAAAGCTCCCTGTCCAATATTATAATGTTCCAATCTTCTGTTTGGGCTCAAAGGTCTTGTGCTTAGGTCAAGCTAAAAAATTTTGGTTGACTGGTTGGCTGAAGTTGGTTCAGCTTTTTTTAGTGGGAAAAGCATATTTTACAAGAATCTGTATACAAACAAAACAGGATGAGTTTTAAACACTCATTTACATTAGAACACAAAAAAATGGAAGAAGTTGAAATATGAAGGTCAGAAATTTTGCTGCTGTAAATATTGTGTTTCATTCATTTAAATGAAGCTTTGTCTGCTCATAAATATTCGTCCTCAAATGTCTTCTACTGGTGTGTGTCAATGAAGAGATATCACTCACAATGTGCTGATCTTAGTGTGAGTGGGAGTCAGAGCATATGTGTAATGGTGATAGATGCCACTTGAAACTTAAGTCATCTCTTTCATGACTTAAGTAATTAAATTAAACTTTTGAGAAGTTTGCTAGATGTCTCATTGCAACTAAATCATAACTTCAGACTGGAAGTTTTAAAATGGTATTTTGTTCTAATTTCATTATTACTTAATATCACAGAGCAAGAAATTAAAATGTTTCACTGTAATATGAATTCTATGCAAAACCATTTAGTGCATTAATACCTAATCTTTAAATTAATGGTTATTTCTTAATGAAGTAGCATTATTATTTTATGGCTGAGATTATCTGGCAGACTGTTAACTTTGTGAGTCCTGTGTGATTTACTGTGTTACAATGGTGTATTGCTGTATGCTGGCTGAATGGTTAAAAGGAGTTTATGAATACTGTTAAGGTTGAAAGACAGGGTAACAAGCTGATACAAGTGAGCCTTAAGTGTCCTATTTCATAAAATTTCATAACAGGTGGAAAAACTTTTCAGGGAGAAGCCACTTAACTGCCTATATTCAGTGTAAGAGCTTTGGTGTAACACAGGAAATGTTTTCCTTCTTGATAAAATAGTCATTTAAAAATAGTCCAGTTCACTTAAAATCATTTGATAGGTTCCTCTAAAAAAAAAAATAAAAAATAGGAAAGAGTAGATTAATAAAGCTTGGAAGAAAGTGATGCAGATCCTGTTTGTTTCTCTTCCTGCCTGGTTAGGGCATTCATCTTGGTTGATGGAGGCACAAAATCAATTTCTCTCCTGCTTGAACAGTATTAATCCCATATTGTAACAAGGACTCCTTCTTACAACACTATGATGTATTTTGGGGTGGTTACTCTCAGAATCTCCCCTTGACTGTGACCCTGTAAGTATTGGATATGTATCAAGAAGACCAGTTCTGGAAGCTGATGTCTTTAACAGTATTTCATTCATTCCCCCAGGTATGACAGACTTTGTCTCCTGAGCCCAGTGGCCTGTATTAACTGCAGATACCAAACAAATGCTGCCTTTTAAACATCTTTCAGACAGATGTTTTGCATGAAAATCTTATTCAGAACAAGAATTTCAATTAAATATGCCTCACAGTTAAGTTGATGTGCTGTTGTCTCTCTCAACCTTTGAATATTTAAGTAGAAAAGCACCACCAGGTGAAACTGAAACCCCCAGAGTTTTGTATTATAAGGTGCTTAGCATAGTCTGGAGGTACAGAAGATCTGCTAAGTCAGAGGATAACTGAATTAGGGTCAGGCACCCCTGGGGTGCAGGCACAGAGGGATATACAGAACATGGGGTCTGAATTATATGAGAGAATGGCTGTCATCCACATCACCATCCTTCAGTTCAATGAACGGTCTTTAATCTGGGTCTTTGTAATTTTTTTCCCCACAAATATTTTCAACATAGAAATAAACTTATTGCTTCCTACCACAAAAGTATGCAATCCTATCTACAGTTATTTTCTTTTGCTTTAGAAGTTGTATGTATATCAATATATCTCATTTTGCATATGTCCAAAATATATGTATATATACATATATATTTACATGAACATCTAGATGTATGAAATCAGATTTTTTTTAAATCATTTTTAGGACCATGATACTTGGCATTTACTTTTTCTGTTTGTTGTGTCTGATACCTTTAAGTAAGAAATGCTTGGATTAGGGATATAAAATGAAATTAATAAAATTTCCTGAATAAAAAGGGAATTTTTTAGTCATTTGTGCTATTCCCTGCCCTGGCAGACAGCTGGTGCTTGCTGAATTTCCTGGGAAGGGAAGTTTCCCCAGGGCAGGGTGGGTGTTGTAAACACTGAGAAATGATGAGACAAGTAAAGGGTGGCACAAAGGCAACTCTGGGAGGTGATGGGGGGAAGAAGTGGTGCTCCTGGAAGCAGATAACATGCTGTGGATGTGCATGTGGATGTCCACAGCACAGGAAGTCTCTGAAGGGGCTCCAGGCTGAGGGAAAACCTAGAAGAGTCTGCCCTTTAGGGTGCATGTTTGGGGTGCCTTTCATTCTGTCTCAACTACTCAAAAGTTGCTCTGTTTTAAAGAATGTTTTTAACACTGTTTGGTTTTGCACAAGTAAAAGCAGGATTCTGATCTTTAAAGTCCTGGTAGCTTTTTGGAGGTGGCAGGCTGCACGATTAGATCCATTAAAAGCAGTGGCAAGATAATGTGTCATCCTAAGGGAACAAGAAAGTGCTTATTATCTGCTGCATCCCAGTTTTATTAGTCTCAAGGGTATATTAAAGAACACACAAAGAACCGTGCACAATCCAAACACCTTTACTTTTCCTTAGGAGAAGGAACAGGGGTTGAAAGGCTGCTAGAACAGTGAAGTGATAAGTGCTTTGGGATGACTCTGTCAGAGTGGAAGCTGGCTAAGCAACATTAAAAGGTCTAAATAATACAGGTGCATCACCAATCAGCCCTCTTTATCCTGAATGTTTGATACCTTTGGGGAATCAACAGAACATGCTGTGTGTGGCAAAAGCTCTGTTAGTTTTTTCTTCAGTCAACTTTTGCCACGGACTTCCAGCAGGAAGCCCTTCAAGGGAAGGAAACCTTAAGCCCCTACATTAATTCAAATTTCTACCCAAGTGTTACTCAGGCCTTTGTCTCAGTGATACCCAGCAAAGAAGAGGTCCTGAAAGAGGGCTTATAGCTTGGTAACAAGAACAATAACTTTCCCAAATACTTCCTGCTAGTGAAGAGTCTGCTTGGTATTTTTTTCCAGTGTATTCTGTGGGTATCACCAGTGCTTTCAGAAATGGAGGAACTGAAGAGGAGCTTAGCCCCTGAGCAGAAATCAAGGTGCTTTTACACGTGGCATGGGGCCAAGAGGAAGAGAAAGAAAGGGCTGTGGCATGGGAAAGAGGAGAAAGGTTGTCTAACTCCTCTCTTAAACTAAATCACAAAAGACAGATCACAGGGATACAGACTGAACATAATCAGTTCTCACAGGTGTACAAAGGCATGCAAGCTTCTGGGGACAGAGGTCTCTTGCATTATTACTTTAAATATCAATCAGCAGTATATTCAGAAGCTGTGATCAAAGTCAGTCCACCCTAGGGTTGATAAGCATTTGTCTGACACATCATCCAAAGTGTTTTAATTACAAATTAGAAATCTTGTTCCTCCTGAGGGATAATGGGGGAGACTAGATGTAGGCTGCACGTGGAAATAAATCTGAAAGATCAACAGGGCACCCTTGGAGATGGGTAATGGAATCCTGGTCCTTGGCTTCAGGAGGAAAGGCTGGTGAAAACTCAGGTCCCAACACCCTTCAGGTTGTGCTTGGACCGCAGGGCTCCCCCATTCCTTCCCTCCTGGGAGATGCTGCCTCAGCAGGGCTGGGGCTCAGAGCCTGGTGGCTGTGCAGGATGAGCAGAGAGCTGGAGTCCTGCAGCAGCCTGGGGTCCTTGCATGCAAGGGAAAGCTCTCTCCAGCTGTGTGCCCAAGGCAGCTCCTCAGCACGACACCCAGGCACCACTCTGGTGTTCCTGCTCCCAGCCTGCAGAGCCAAAACACTGCCTGCAGCTCGATCTGCCAGTGGCTCACCCACACGGGAAGGTGTGTCACCTTTTAATCAGTGATATGTGAATAAAAATCCAATGAAATGTCAGTTTTCACAGACATTTCTTTCTGATACGTGCTGCCAGCTGTTTCAACAGCTGCAGAAAGAAGCCAGTCCTTTTCCAAGCTTCTGCAACTATCTAGTGTATCAACCTTCTGTAGCTGTTTTAAGCTAATTGCCAGTTGCAATGTTCATATATAAATATATATATATATTTATTTATAAAAGAGTATATGGTCCAGAAGGCTAACTTTACTTTAAAAATATTAGCAGACAAAACGGGAAATACCATGTCAATTATCATAATTATACTACGTATCTTTATATTCAAATAAAGATTCCAAGTTTGATGGTGGGTGAAAAATTACAAGGCAAAAGAAAACTGACTGTTAATGGTACAATGGAAGAGATAATGGGCACCAAAGAGGGTTCTTGATGTGGCAGGTGATTGCAAGCAATGAGCAATATTTCCACAATATTTGAGAGAGAAGTGGATGTGCTCCTTTCACTTCTTATGTTTGTTTTTTCCATTTGAACAGATGCTGTTGTCACTTGGCAAAGTATCCCTTCATAAGGTCAATTCCAAAACATGAGGATTGCTCCTCTTGATTTATGCTCTCATTGTTTTCTGTATGAAAAAAGCTATGGCCTCTTCCTTCCAGTTAATGTTCTGCTAGCTTAATTAATTTTGAAAGTGGAAGAGAGTGCAGGAGACAGACAGCTGATATTAATGAGTTGTACTAACAACATTAGGAACTGACTGGAACTATTCATTAAAAATAAGAGGATTTTTATATGCTTTGGAATAACTAAAGTAAGTAAATCCAGACTAAAACTAGAATTTGATGTTATGTGCCTATCTGCATATAGCTACTGTACCCCAGGAAAAAAAATCTGCTCTGAACCTGCTCTGTGTTTAATTCCATACTTTAAAAAAATTGATAAAACTAAAACTCCTGCCTACAAATGACTTGTCCATCTTGAAAACTGACATGTGGCTCATAGCCAAGAGAGACTTTTTAGTTAAAATTCTGCAGTTTGATGGATCTACACTTCAGGGATTACATTGCCTGTGGATAAGTCTATTTCCTTTCTCTATTTTTATATCACTAGTCCCCAAGTGTCCCAGTTAAGTAGCCATTGTGCTAGGTATCAACAAGAGTAAAATGTTGTTAAGATGAGAAGAAAATAATGAATCTAAAGAACAGCTAATAGTAAGGGAAAACAAAACCCCAACAAATTCACAGTATTCCAACTCACTTGATGGGAAGCAACCTTGACATCTCCAAAATAAGGAAACTAGGGCAACCATACAATCATGCATCTAAATACATGTCTAAATCCTGATTATGACATTTATTTATTTCTGCTTTAATATTCTGTGATTTGGAAAGATAGCCTACTACCTTGTTAACTTTCATTTTGAGCTGATGCTGTTCTTAATTAATTGCATTCTTGAATTTCCTTATGACTTTCTTCTATTTGTTATTCTGCTCCATTTGGGATCAAGAAGTATTTTTTTTTTTAATCTTGGGTTATAATGATTTCCCTCAAGGTTCTTAGCTTTGGCCCAAAGTGATATTCCTCCCTATGACCCTCAGATAGATACCATGTTAGTTTGGGCCTATTTCTTCCAAAAAGGTATGAACCTTGTTTATCAGGTGTCAGGAAATATTTGTTCAAATGACCATGAACAGGCTTTCAAGTGTTTTCAAAGAATCTAGGAAGGGGGCTAAGGTCACCATTATCCTGAACACAACAGAAAAGGAGAGATCAACATAATTCAATTTGTTTCAGTGCTGTGATTCCAGAGCATTTGCAGTGCAAACAAGAGCAGTGTCTGACCAAGTCTTTCTACCCATGGACATATTCACACCTGCAGTTGTAATAGTATATATATAAAACATTTAATAGTACATATATAATAGTTTTATAGTACAGTGCTAATATCTGATGGAAGAGTCCATTTTACTCTTTGACACAAAATTTTCACAGACATCAACAAGTGAAATTGTTTATCATTTTAACTCTTATGCAGCAAAAGGAAAGAGATCTGAGTTCCAGGGTGGAGGCAAGGAAGAGACACCCAACTACTCAGTCCTGACAGTGTAGAAGAATCTTTAACCTTGCTTGGAAGGGTGAATAAACCTCAGTGGACATAAATTAATCAAAGCTTACATAGAATTAATGCTGAAATCCCCTTTCTCTAATGCTACATATATATTGTTTTGATAGTTACAGCATATATTAGGTATTATAAAGTTAGATTTTACATAGAAAAATCATAGCCTTCTCTGCACCTCTAGAAATAATTTTTCAATTGGTAATTAATTCCCTTAGTGTTTTCATTTACACAGGATTAATTATAGGATGAAAATCATATTTTCCACACTGTTCTAAATGATTAGTAAATTTAGCATGTAATCAAATATTCAAATGTGTTTTCATGTGAAGTGGTATTCCAGACCTTAGGATATATTGATATTTATTCCAACTGAATACCTCTTCATTTTGAAGCAGTGATAAAATGTTTTGCTCTTTAAATTAACAGCTAAGTAGGACTGATGTGTATCCAGATCCCATGAACAAGGTAAGCTAAATTTTCCTTTCTATGGAGATGGTAACTTATCACAAGCCAGGATTAGTATGAAACACAAGTATGCTTGCCATGACTTTGGAGAAGAAGGCATCAGAGAAACATCTTCAGCTGACAGTGTGAAAATCAATTTACAAGTAGATTTTAAAGCCTCAAACTAGGTTATAAGCAGAATTAAGCTGTTACAACACAGCTTCAGAAAGCTCTTGAGTGAAGTGCTTATCCACAGAGAGAAAAGGTAATATACTTACACCATAACAAAAATGAGATAATAAAAGTAAGTGATCAACACATGGGTTTCTGTCTGCTGTAAATATAGACCTGCACAGTAAAGTCAAAGAAAGCCTGGGTTGACTCAGGCACATGTGTGCAAAAGAGAAGATCAACTTTTATTTAGCAAATGAAATAACAACAACAACTGAAATTACTGCTGGGTGCCAGCAGTAATTCTGTGTGTTATGCAAGTAATTCAGATATCTCCTTTTCCAAGCAGTAAAAATTGTTATGTTCATTTGATGACCTCAAGGTCACTTCCAGTTAAGAAAGGAAAAAGAAATTAATTACAGATTAGAAATCCCTGACCATGCTAGGAGTCCTCACCATGACATTTCTCTCCTGTTTTTTGTCATCCAACCAGACAATAACAGCTAAGCAATAATAGTAGACATACTTAATCTTCTTTCAGTGCTGGACCAACATCTTTCCCTTGGGCCTGAAAAAATAATTGGAAAAAAAAAGAAAGAAAATCTAGAATTGTTCCTTACTTGGAACATACCTGCTATCTTTACTCTAACATTCACAGCTAAAAGTTACCACATAGTTACAATTTTAACATCTACAAAAATATATCATTACCAAGATGTTTTTTTTAAATTTCAGCAGGTCAGAAACACAACATTCCAAGTGCTAAATTAAGCTTGTAGGCTATCATATTTTTATTTACCCTTACATATTCTGTGACATATGATACCTGAACTAAGGTAATCATATCATCTAAAACATGTGATCTTCATATAGGGAAAAAAAAAAAAAGAATAACCTATGAAATGTATTTTAGAGCTCTGTTTGCCAGTATCTCTGAAATGGAAATAATTCTAATAAAGTAGAAATAGTCAAAATATATGAGAAATAATTTTTATATAAAGAGTGTTGTTACATTACTTATCACTGATATTTTAACAGTAGCACTACCATCTAAAAATGGAAATATTTCAGCACCAAATTTTCTTTTCTGATATAAATCTAGGCATTTTCTGAGCGAATTATAATAGAGCCAGCCCATGCTATTTAGACCTCTCTATTGCTGTTCCAATTTATATATGAACTGCTGGAAGCATCAATATGACCTTTATTTTACAGTCCTAGCCAGGCACTCTTGTGATTTTTGGAATTCCAATGTTTGGCAGAGATTATTTTTGTGAAGACTTCTGTTGATGGTGAAATTGTAAATTACTGTAAGTAAGAATTCAATATTGCTACATACAATATGGTGCACAGTTATTAGAGTATCACCTGCAGATAGTTTTTTATAGTTTTAGTTCCTTTTGGTTTCAAACATGCCTACTAATTTCAATACTCTCTGTACTTATGCTGAATTTTAATATGTCATTAAATTAATAATTTCCATTTGTTTTAATATATTTTTGTATGACAGGACCCAGAGAAAGTTGATCTTAGCACCTTGTGTGGTGACTGTAAACTGATATATCATTCACAGCACCAGCAATGCAAATCCCCATGAATATGGAATAAGAATCTGTTTTCACCAAGATGGGGAATTTTTCTGAAACTCAAGACATTCACCAAGGCTTGAAAAAGCAGAAATGGTATGAATGTTGTCTGGCTTCATTTTAAAGGTCATAAAATACATTTATCATCCCTCATATTTTTTACTTTTCTGCAATTAAATTATATTGTTCGTGTGTTTTTCAGGCAGTCCTTGTATGAAACCCAGGGAGGTGTAATGAATACTATTTATAGGGGTCAGAATGACAAGATTATTGGAATGAATGCTGTACAAACTCTACAGCTTAAGTGAGTGAATAAAATTTTCCACCAATGATATTCATAATTATTACAGCCTTTGCTACTTTAGGAAAGAGTGAACTACTGAAGTATGTTTTAGTTTTGACTCTGCCAAATGTATTGACTGGGGTAAGTAGGAGTGCAATAATTATGTCTGCTCAGCTGAATGCACTGGGCATAGCCAGAAAGTGGAGTTGTCAGAATCTCTGTGGCACCCTTGCTCCCTGTTCTGGTCCAAACTGCAGCAGCCCAGGGACAAGAGCAACTTTTACCAAATGGTATTGCACTCAGGACTGAGTGGCCAGTCCTACTTCCAATCCCTTCCACATCCACTCTTCCACGAGTCCCTGGAAGAGAGAAACAACAACCTGGCTTTGTTTTTGTTGTATGTTTCATAGAAGGTTCTGTAGGAGGATATTGTTGGTGAGGAAGTCCCAAAATACTATATAGAAAATGTTCTTACATCCCTAAACTAAAATCAGTTGATGAAGTCCACATCAAGAAACTAACAGTATTCTGATTCTGTTTAATGTTTCCCTTTCTGACACACATGAAGGAGCAAAAGATGTTACTTCTGAAGTACAGGATTTTGATTTTACACTACCCTAATTTGAGTGATGTTCTGTGTGTGGGGTAAAATTGAAAACTGCAATAGTCTAGCCAGCACACCTAGCAGCTACCAGAGTTCTGAGTTTGTTTATGAATAAGCTGAGGGCTCCTGCATAGAGAATTTTGCAATTTTATCAGTCACATGGTTAGAATTCTTTTTCAAAGTTACTCTTCTCTTGTTAAAACATATTTGTTCTTTCAAATTTATTATGTTTTGAATGTGAATTTTCTCTCCCTGTATTTGTATTTTGTGTGTACTTGCTGAGAACAATGCAATGCCTTTTCAAGCTCTGTATTTTGCTAGACTAAACAAGCTCAGTTCTCCCTTCAGCATTTCCATAGTCCTCAGCAGCTGTGCTGGTACAAATTAATCTTTCCTGAATATAGGTGATCAGATTTATATATGGTATTCCAGATGGAGCTTCAGCAGGAACTTGTACAATAACCATAATATTTTGTAATATCCAATAGAACTATCTTACTATTTATAGTCTTTATACCTGCTTCATGGTGTAAGGTAAAATATGTTCATATATATTAGTTGGATACATATTAGTCATCCTATAAATTGGTATAATTTCCATCTTGTTCAATGAAGAACTACAGCAGTCACCACATCTCAGAATACCCAGACTGCATTAATAGTCTTTGGTTTCCAGTGCCTATTTGGACAAAACATTTTGCATTGTGAGAAATGAACTGGTAGGATATATTTATCTAGAAACAAGATACCAAAAGAGTAAATGTAATAGAAAACAGATCTTTTTTTTTTTTTTTCTATCATGTGCCATGAGGCAAATTCTGTGGAGAGAAAAAGAGTCTAAGAACATTGTCTTAATATTATCAACTCCACAACAATAAATAGGCAAGAGTAATTGCAGGCATAACAAAGTGAACATTTTTTGTGTAAAAAGGAATAATGCATCTTTAACTGCTGTTCCTGTTAAATATACATTCTTTCTGAAAAGAATAATGATAATATTTTGGATGGAAGGTACACATTAGAATTACAGAAAACTATTGCCCATTTTGCTGTCAAAAGTTGTAGTTTTCCAAGACCACGATGCTTCAATGGAAGTATTCCAGTTTCTGACCAACTCTATTACAAATACAGACTTGGGCATCTGAGGAGTCCAAACTTTGCACACACTAACCAGCAACATTCTCCAAAGATTTACATGTGAGTGGAATATCTTACAGGGTTGGCTCCTAAAGGAGCTATATATCCCTCTGTAACATGTACAGAATAAAATTCCAGTGCTGAATTGGTCTCTGGGCTGACAGAAATGAGTGAAGAGGCTCTGTCAGTGTAAGGATACAAGATGGACACTGTCTTATGAATCCACAATCCAGAAGAATAGTCAGACCTGCACTGTTATATTTATGGCTTGGGTGGTCAACATCCCTTAGTCTGATAAAATAGGTAAGTACAAGAACCCACAATTTCACCAGTCAAGACAAATTGTGCACAGTCTTCTTGGAACTTCCTCTTAAACACTATGGAAAAATAAAAGAGCTATCCTGAAAGAAAAAGTGAAAATGCATACAAAATATTTTCTACTAAGTAATACTAGTCACAATTTTTTTTGTTGTCTTCATTAAATTGAGAAAAAAAAGTAAGATCCAGTTATATGCATCTGAAAAATTAAACTGGGATTAACACTTTAAGCAAAGAAAATTAATAAAAATTACTAATGATGAGAAGATGGTGCCATCTTGAAAATATTTCAATATAAATCTTCCCTTTGATTATTCAAATGCTTTCAAGACATTCTATAAACCAAGCAAGTAGTTGTTTTCTGGAGTGGTAGATAAACACAATATAATTTCTAAAATTGTATGACACATGCTGGCTTTTAAATAATGACTTTTGTAAAAGCTAAAATTTGTATAATTACACTGTGATTTAGTAGAGTCTTTTTCATGAGTTATTCTTTTTTGGTCAGATGGATAATGGTCAGATTATAAGCCATTTATTGGCATTCATATTCAGTAATTGACATGTTTCATCCCACCTAAAGATTTCAGATCTGCAGCTCTGTGTCAGTTTTGCTGCAAGTGCAATATGGAAGTAATCTATAAAAGGACTGACATAAAAATCTGATTTAGAATGGTGTGGCTGATAGTTCTGAACAATTTAGAGCCTGAGATAAAGCACACTAAGTCCAAGGTGGTATTTCTGGCAGCTGCATTGAGTACTTTTTGTAGGATGTGTGAACAGCCCAGATCTCTTGAATCACTACTGCATGCTACCCTGACAGATCACAGTTGTGCTGAGTGAGCATAGTCTACACACAAAGGCAACTCAATTCATTCCACAGCTCTGTAGTCCAGATCAATATAAACACTGATATATCTCCACCACATTCTCAACACTTGTGTGTGACAAAAACAGTCTCCTAAAATCCTGTGATAAGGAAACACCTATCAATGGGATGAATCAAGCTCAAATGTGATAAATTCCAATTTTCTTACATTTGTTAACTGTTTAATCAGCACTCGTTTAATAGTAATAAAATAAATTAATTAGAGAAATGGAAGTCTTCCTTTTTTCCACCTCCCACCAAATTCAGGCTGTTACCTAACAAAGTGGATTATCATTGCTGTGCAGTGCATAACTGATGAAAACGATCAGATTACAGAGTTTAACAATGCATAGTGAAGGATGTTTCATTTTATTTTATTTTAGAATGGCTTTTATGATAGCATGTTCTGGCAGATCATGTTGATTAAACAACTGATAATGCCATGTTGTAAAACACTGAGATTCTTGGTACTTTTTGCAAAATTAGCACTAAAAACTGAACTGGACTTATCCTTTCTGAAAGTAGTCTAACTGAAAAAACATCAGTCAGAGTGCCATTATTCTGTATTATTTATTATTGATATTTATTTATTTATTTATTATTATTTATTCTTTTGGATAACTGCACAGTATGCTGTACCTAACTTTGCAGAGAGACAAAACAGTGAACCTAGTCTCTAGCTTTCATAAAAATCATAGAGATTTTTTTAATGTATTTTTTAAAATTCTGATGTCATGTATGAGTTCACTATACTGAAAAATGCATTTATGTTGCTTCAGTTCATTACTCTATACCGATCTTACCACAAGAATGTTACTTTTTTTATAATTAATATTGATTGTATGTTAGTCTGTGAGCAAGTAAAATGACCCTCAGTTACACTCTGTAGAAAAGCTACTCAGAAATTTAATTGATATTTCTTTTCACATCTTTTAACTTGCTTAATGGTGCATCTCTCTTGCCCAAAGCACTTCTTATTGTAGTTAGAAGGTGATGAGTAAAGGAGGCAACTAGTTTAACCATTGTCCATCCACAGTTTTAATACTTCTAGCATTTTTAATGCTTCCAGCTGAATCTTTCCAAGGTGCTTTCCTAAGAAAAAAACACAGCTTGAAAAAATTTTAAAAATGTGAATGTATCTCTTGAAGGCCCAAATGATAATTTTACATTTGTTGTTTGATTATTTATATTTGTTCCTTTCAGTGTTCTGTCAAATCTACCATAGTTTAATAATGAGAGCCCAATCAATATTCTTGCTTTTCAGGAATGTCTGAATAAGGCCACATTTGGAAATAAAAATAAAAAATTATTTTGACTCAAAATAAAGAAAACTCTGAAAAAAGATACCAGAGTCGAAGATTCCTGAATTTTAATATAATGTCTCTGACTCCTAATTTTACATCTCAATTCCATCATGACACTGTTGAAAAGTGTATAACTCATCATAAAAGACAAATATCTGAAGAAAAGGTAAACTTATAAATGAGATTATTTTACATAAAAGACAGGAAAAAAGGAGGATAAAATGTAAAATAAGTAAGCAACAAAAATGCAGATTAAATATTATGAAGGCATAAAGTGATTAGTACTGAAGAAATGCTTAATTTATCCCTTCATTATCCCTTAAAAGTTTTATATTTCTTAAGCAGAAAATCATCCCACTACAAACAATAAAAATCCAAGGTGTGCATCTAATGGGCTCAAAATAAGAGATCAGGAGTCTGATAAAGACCAAAACCCAAGCCTTTGAAAATGGAGAATAAGAAGGTCCTAAAATGATGTCTGTCTTGCTCAGCATAGATTTGAAACACAATCCTAGAAGACTGTGTCACTTCATTTAAATGTCAGGATGGTAGTCAGCTATTAAACTGAGCCAATGTTTTCCCTAGGGAAAAAAATCTACATTATATTTCCATAGAAAATAGACATCCAATGAAAAAAGTACTAATTAATAGAAAATACAATTTAGCAATTGTGTTTACCACAGATGAATATTTCCTCAAAGGAACACCATATTTTTACAAATGTATTCTATAGGAACATATTTATTGAAGAAATCTAGTGGGAACCCTGCAGATTTGGGGTGACATTCACACCTCTAACACTGGAACGTGCCTGCAGTGTTAAACATGACTAAGATGCTTTTTTCCTTTGACATCATGGTTGTTCCAGACAAATAATGATCAGCTGAGGCCAAAGGCTACATTAGCATCTAGCTAGGCAGAAAAACACCCTGATGAAAAGCAGAATAGATGACTGAGGTAGAGGAAAAATGATACAGCAGCATATAGCACAGATATACTTGTGGGTTTTTTTGGAGTAGGTAGCAGTGATAGATAGGCTCTGGAACACCTGACTGGCCAAGTTCCCTGGGGGCACACTGCAAATAGCTGACCTAATTGCAGGTGCTGGGATTGCTGTTAAAGTCAGCAATTGCCAGCAGTTTCCAGAGAGTAATACCAAAGGAATTTTTTTCATTCCTAATTGTGGGAGTGTGGATTCAAACATTGTCATCAGCGGAAATTATTTATGTTCCCTTTACTAATGCTAGGAGCATGCTATTCTCTTTTACTCTGCCAGCAAATTGACTAATTTCCCAACAGAAAAATTCACATGTGGTAGGAAAGAAAAAATAGGAGCTGCCTCTCAGCTGGTGTCATGTGATAGCAAAAATCACTGCAAGTCTAAAGTCACAACAGATGACAAGTCACCCTCCAACTCTTTCTGTCTTGGTCATGGTCTTCCAAAGGACATAAAAAGTACAGAACTGAAAGTCTCAGGTGAGGAGCACCATGCTTTTATGAAAATGAGTTCCATATCAAACTGAAGAAATGAATATAATTTCTCAAGAAATGTATTTTTCTACATTCACCCATAGATTTTATGGCTACAGGGGTCACTAAGAACATTCATTCTGTGTTAGTGAATACCAGAAAATACTGGGGAGTTGTTATCTGAAACCCATTGTCTGGAACAGTTAACACTGTTTAGAAAAATAGCAAATTATCTTGACTTATGTTCTGCATGGAGTTGAGGGTACACATACTCTATAGGAAAAAAACTTCAGAGAGTATTTATTCTTACTCTTAGAATACATGTCTTTTTTCTGGTCTTGGTTTGTATAATGTTAGGTTGGTTCTTGATATATCCACTTGTAATATAAACAGACAGCAAACAGCCAGACCCTCTTCCAAGCCCTTCATACCCAAATATCCCTCTGTCTTGGAAAGGAACATTTCTGTTAAATAGATTTACTAATAAACAACTGATTTGTGAATCTATCCTTTGAAAATTCCATCCTTTGGAAAAACATATCTAATACCATTTGCAAAAACAACAGAAAAATAACAGAAATTATACATGGAGGTTTGGAGATCAGAATATTCCTACAAGAACCCCAGGTTGTAGAAGAGATATTTTTCATTAAATGAATGCCAAACATTCCTCCTGGTATTAGATAATCCTAAATAGTGTAAGCACATCATGCCTGTGATGGGTACACTTTTATTCTAGACAGTTCAAGACAATTGTGGGACTGAGATGGAATGAATGATGTTTTGATAATAGGATGGTGAATCTATTAGGAAGCTGCCCTTTATCCTAAAGGAAGAAGAATTGGCAGGCTATGGTTGGAGTATCAGAGATTAAATGTTTTTCCATTTCTTACTTTCATGTTTTCACCTTATGTTGTATCTGTTTCTGTAGCTGCTCCTCTTGCCATCCACAAATTTGCCCTCTGAATCCCAATACAGAGGAATGCATCAGATTACCTCTGTCTATTGATGTGGTTGCATGAACACCCACTAGTACTGCAAGCTGTGAGACTAGAAACTTTTCTCTTTAAAAACTTGAAAGCATATTGAATGAAATATGATGAAGTGGGAGTTCCTAAAAACTGGTCTTCATAGTATAGCTTTTTTTTTTGTGCAGAAGGGTTGAAGTACTAATGCTGAAGTCCATGAGCCCAAAATAATCCAGTGTGACAGGAAAACCGTAGCTTTTAAAAGTAAATAGAGATTGAAGAATGGATACTGAGTAAGATGAGAAACTTTTGATGCAGGATTATGTGCACTTAGATGCCTATAACCTGCTGAGAGAACTGAGACAGAGAAGTTCTAAAGGAACAACCACAACCGAATTTGCAGAGGAAAAATGCACTGCATTCTTTCATTATTTGCACTTGAATTGATAAAACCATTCTCAAGATGAGTGGTTGTAGTTGTTAAAGAGTATGGGAATTTCAACTGCTTGAATTTAGTGCAATGTAGGACTTAAGAAAGCATGGAAATACAAAAATTTGTCAGACAACAACAGTATTTTTATCCCACTATCTGCATATTCAGGCATCCTCAGAGAACAAGTTTATCCTGAGAAGTAGAAGATAAAGCTGTGAATCAGCTGCTAATTTTTGTAGCCAATGAAAATATTGACTGAGCCATCACTCTTGGATTTTATACTCCAAATAAACTTGCATCCCAAATCAACTCCTATTAAGTAAAAAGCTTACTGTACTCAGAGGTAAACAAAGGAATCTGCTCAGCATAGACATCTTTGGAATATATAGGCTCACAGGAGGATTAGTAAAATACCATAATTTCATCATCATCTTATGCCATGGAAGAAGTTATCATTTTTTAATTCATAGTTATCTATTTCCTTCCATCTCAAATAGAATAGTTTTCTGTCAGTTGTTTAAGCTGTTATGAAGTTATTTACAGCATTTTACTAAGTAATACTATAGATATCAGTGCCTGTAACAATTAAACCCAAATTCTTTCCCAACTGGAATAGCTTTTGCTGTCTGAATCAGGGTGCCTTATCTACCCTAATTTAGGATTTTTTTAAACACCAGTCTGATATAAAATTGAGCACTGAATTCTAGCACTGCCTCACCGACATGTTGAATGCTGAAATTAGCACTAGTCTTCCCATCAAGAACTGTAAATCTACTGTCACGTGTGGTCTTTGGAAAGTTGATTGCTGGCTCAAGTGTCTTATCATAAAACAGTTTTCAATTCAGTATGCTGACATTTTAATTTCTCTATTCTTTACTGCTCAGAATTAAGGAAGGGGCATCATTCCAAGCTATTTCTCCAATATCATTAGGAAGCAACATGTCTTTTGACCTCTGAATTAAACTGCAAATCTTTTTATATACACAGTATTTTGCAGTGCTGAGTTACTCCTTACATTAAATCTCCAGCTGGTTTACTTTCCCACTGAGAAAATGCAACCACTTGTTCAGCAAAAAGGAGATTACCATGAAATAAATTACTGTTTTTTCAGGGAAATTAAAGGTTTATGGAACACCTTGATTCAATGTAGAACTTCATTGCTATTCTAGAACCCCTTGTCGGCTCAGCACAAAACATCTTAATTTATTTTTATTTATATACATAACAAGGAATATCAAGGTCAAAGTTTCTTTCAGGAATTAAATTATGTGAAATTGCTTGGAGTTTATTTACTTCTCACAGTCATGTTGAACACAAGCTATTAAGACTACCATATGTGCAACCATTAAGCATCTGACCAAAGACTTTTCAAAATGTCTTCATTTCTATTAACTCTGGACTTAGAACAGACGTGTATTTTTTACCAAAAAAAAAGCGCTAAGTGTGCTCAAGGGCACATGGGTAATGATCAAATGGGTGTAATCCAAAGTCATGATGGAGTGAATAGAACTCACAAAAAAAAACAGAGTGGGAAAAGTTTGGATGCAGAAAAAAAGGGGGCATCTAATTGGAACTCCCAACACCAAAGAATTTTTTTATCCTTACAGAAATATTATGCCTCTTTAATGGGTAATATTGCAATATTGATTTGGTCTCGCTCATATCAGAGTTAATTCAAAAGTTGCAGTTAATTTTCAAGCAGGTATGAAGAAATACATGTATTATTTCTCTAAATAACTTGTTGACAGAGTAATCACAGCCATTACTTGTGTTATTTCTACATGCTTGAGATAGACCTGTGTCCCTGTATTGTCTCTCCCATAGGGAGAGCTCCATTCCTTTTCTCTGCCTTTTTGTCATTCAGGAGTTAGATGGTGTCAAGCTGCTTAGAGCTCATTTAACCTCTCATGGCCACATGTAAGCCAGTCAAACTTACCTTCTTTAATGTCTAAACATTGGTCTGGTAGCAAGAGCATTGATTGGGAACCAGATCTGTCCCAGATTTTATACACATAAATTAAGAAAATAAAGGTATTTGTTATGTTACCTGCATGGGGCTGTAGTCCCATAAACAAGCTCTGCACAGGTGACAAGGAAATGGATTGCAGTGCCTGTTCTGTGGTTACCATCAGTGTGTGTTGCTAATCTATGTTAAATGGACCTGCTTTCAGCTAAGTAGGGAATGTAACAGAGTAGCTGTGGTCCACTTTAAAAGCTGATTCCCTCTATCCTACTTTTTGTTCTGCTGTGCACAGATTCTTTCAATCCTTTACTCCAACCTAGTGTTATTTATGTCTAGTTCCAAGAGATTGCCCACAGGGGAACTCAATATGAATATTTTGTCACCTGTTAAGTTCTAAAAACCTTTTTTAAAAAAATCCATTCATCTATAAAGAGCAGCAGTCTCTATTAATGAAACCACAGATAGGAAAAAAAAATGAAAGGGATTTCTTAGGTGCAGTGTAGAGCCAATTCAACCCTGAACAAATTGACTGAGTTCAAAGGTTTGATGGAGACAACATCCATTGCAAAGTCTGGCAGAGACGTGCAAGAATCTATGTTGTCTCAGAGATGTTAGAATCAAATGCAATAACATTTTTTGCTTATGAAAGCAATGCTAGCTATGGCTTGGCCCTGCATTAATGCAGTTATACAGCTGTTGTTTTGTTTGAAAAGATGCATGAACTGATTTTCCATTTTCCTGCGTATTTACACACGTAAACTGCATCTGGTCCTGACCTGGTGAAATCCACATGCTGCTTTTCTGCTGTGTCACACACTATAACTGTCTCTGGTTTGCATTTTCAAATATGACTGCTGTATAGAAGTAATATACACATCCAGGAACTTATCTGCAGCCACAGGATGTTAAGAGGGCTTTGGTTTTGTGGTTTTGATAATGTGACATTTAATCAACGTCTCTCTGCTAGGGTCATACCTGTAGGTATCACACAGGCAGAAAGGAGCTTTTCTTATGCACAATTTTCTAGTATCTTAATTTCAGTCACTTAAGAGACTTTGGGCAGGTGGTATTTAAGGTCTTAATCGTCCTCTGTCTGAGCAGTCAATGCCTATCACCTGGTAATGGTATTCCATGGAAGAGAAAGAAGATCAAGGAATGGATCTGAACACCTTTAGCTCTGAGGGTCCAATAAAAGTCTTCACACACAAAAAGAAGGTATTAAAAAAAATTCATTATTCTCTCACCTACTGCTCTCACACAAGATTTTGACTATACCATATGGAATGCACTGTTCTAGAACAAACCTACCAAGGCAAAAAACATCTGTAACTTGTCAATACTCATATAAAGAGAAAAAAAAATATTTTGCTTACTGGTAATAATGGGGCACCCTGCAGAAGCCCTTTCTTCATCAGTCTGTCACTGGCCAGTGACTATGCACCACACAGCCACTTGCTCACTCTCCCTCCTGCAAGAGAAGGAAGAAAAATGTACTCAAGAAAGGTCATACAAAGGCATTCACTCACTGCTTCCTACAAGAACACTAATGTCCAGCTAGCTTCCATGCAATGGATAACTCCCCCAAAATATCCTCTCCATACTGTTTATACATTCCTTTGGTCAGTATGACTGTGTCCTGCTTGTGTCTCCTTCAAGCTCCTTGCCAACCTCCAGCCTACTTGCTATGGGTGGCAGGATTGGGAAACACAGAAAGCTCTTTGTGCAAATGTTGTTTAGCAATAAACCAAACAAATAAGACTTTTCTAATCACATATCCAAAACACGGTGGGCATAGGGGCTGATACAAGAGAAACTTACTCATTTCCAGTGAAACACAGCACACAGTCTTATTCCTTCCCTTTTAAAAAATATATTTCCCTTGTATTTCACCATGCACCCATTTTGTCATTTAGCCATGTTAACAGGGCAACATGAGCATCCTAAAAGCTTCCAGGGGTATTTGCACCTTTTGCAGGTGTTCCATCTATATCTAGATAAGTGAGTGATATAGATCACTGCATCAAAGTGTGCATCACTGTTTAAAATAAATAATTTTTTCTCTATCAGTCTTGAAAATGCTGCTGGAGTTTACTGTAAATAAAGTGGAATTTTAAAACTAACACTCCTCATGGAGTATAGAAAAGGAAATTGTCTTATAGAATCTGGGAATGTAAAAGCATCTGCAAATATCACTTGTTAAGTCTAGTGTAGTTACATATTGGCCATCACTCAAGCCTAGTAGCATTCCATTAATCTGAGGTATTGGATGTACATCTGAACCAGATATTGCATTTAGCTTCCAGAAATCAATACAGAAATCAGATATGCTGATAAGGTTCCGGAACTAATGTAATTAGGCTGCAGCATTCTCTATGAAATGCTGTAATGGCTAACTGTAGCATCTCCCATAATATGCATTTTACTGTATTCCATAACTGTTCAAGACCTGAGTCATTTGTAAAACTCTTCCAGGTTCAGACGTTTCTGTTATAGAAGTAATCACTTCCAAAAGCTTTTAATTATCTAACTTCTCCATTCTAACCTCAAATGATATTTTCCTTTCATCAGATTTCTGAGGTTACAGCAGCTTCTGATATATGGCTACTTGCTATATATCTTCTGTCTACCACTGTTACAGGAAGAAACATGATAAATCTGAGCTCTTCACTGTTTTCTCACTAGCAAATTCCTTTGCTAAATATTCTAACCCCATAATATCAGAAGACTTGGGGCCAAGATGAATATCTTCTGCAGGGGAAAACAACAATACCTGATGGCCCATTTCTGTATCAATAATAAGGATAATAGTAGTAAAAGTTTGTTCTGTGTGCTGCTGCTAACTGCAGATTTTTCCCAGTGAAAGGATAGAAAAAAATTTCGTACCTTCTTCTATTCTAGTTGCACACATTCTGATTTGTAGTAGTCCCTTGTTTCTTCCAGGATTCCTGTAGGTGGGGCAGTGGTCCCTGCAGGTTGTTCTCCAATGAGTACCGTAAAGGGTGACAACCCATGAAATCTTCCAAACTTTTGAAGATTTTACTAATTCTGGCATCTACCAATTATTTGCTTATGATTTGGTTTTTTTCATTTAAAACACACAGGCCCAGTATCACAAGGAGAAAAAAAAAAAAAGAAAAAAAGCAAAAAAGCTTAAAGTGTAAGGACAGAGTAAATATCCAAAACTGAAACACACACAGACTAGAGCAGCCTCATGTAAAAGTTGAAGGGGTGTCAGAATAGTCTTTGCAGTGGTGTTGCAAGTACTTGGAGCCTCAATTACCCCAGGTCTGGCACTTGGCTAATGTAGCAAGCACATCCCTGAGACTGTCTGCTCACACCAAGGGAGCACCTTCTCTCTATAGCAAGTCCCATGGGCTCCAGGTGAGAATAACCTGGAGTCTAAATCTTTCTGCTAAAGCCATTTATGGGGTATTAGAAATAGGATGTGTCGGAACTGAGTTTTGTAAATCTGAGATCCAGCTTGTAGGCATCTCATTCTCCTAATGTACATACTTTCTTGTCTGTTTCTTGTCTGTTAAGTACCCTAATAATTACATTTGTTACTGCTATCTTAACATGCAACATATCAAGAAATATATTAAGCAAATTCAAAATTAGTTTATCTTTTTCTAGAGCTGAAATATCTTCACAAAAGGGAAAAGAGGGAAAATAGATGCATAGCTATAAATTCATAATCACTCATAATATGAATTGTATGTATGTCCATGGGGACAAGATTTAAACAGCAAAGATGCAGTTTGTTAACCTGCACAGTTAAACACTCCAAAATTATTCTGTATAATTGTCCTCTCCTAGTGCTGTATAAAGCTGGACATTGTAGTTCGTGGAATCTGGACACTTTGAATGGTTTCATTTATATGATTTTCCACCCTTTTAACTGGTAAAGCATTTGTGTAACAATGACATCTTCTTCCAAGGCTTTTTATTCAAGGGTTTTCAGGTTTCCATCATACTTTTTCAAGGGGAAAAAAACCATTATTACTCTCTACACCTGGTACCATTAGAGAGATGCAACAGTAACAGGACTGACACAAATAAGCGAGGGAGGGGTTTCCATCTCATATGTCTTCAACAGTAGTGTTAACTAAATTCCAATAATGGCCTAAAATTCTACCTTCAATTATATCTGTGCAATCTAATAGAGTAGAAAGTGCAAAGAGACTTCAGGGTTGTAGATGCTTTATTTACCAGGGAATAAAGGACAGCCTTAAAGGATATCGGTGTCTGAAATCTCAGGGTGAGGATGCAGGTGCAGGGCTGCAGATTTTGATTTTATTTTACCTAGAACCTGAGCAAATGTGATACAGAGTGACTAATCGTAAAAATATCCTATCACATTGCTGTTGCACTGACAGAAGAGAAGACTGTTCAACAACTCAGGAAATAGACACAGCTTTATTGTAATGTGGGCATTGTACTCCATCTTAAGTCATATAATTTATGTGTCATGAACCTGGCTCACATCTCAAAGTCTACATTTGCTGAACTATAACATTATCACTTCAAAATTGGCTTGTTAGATGAGAGCGGAATAAAACTTGCTGTTTCTAAGAAATAGCAAGCAGTAGCCTGAATATATTTTGTAGTTCTCCCCCTGCCCTGAAATATGTCTGAAGAGTATATTTTAGAAACTCACATAGAAAATAAATACTGCTGTGCCATTAAATGAGAAACTATACTGTAAATCTGTGATACTGTTTTCATTATCAAGGAGAAATTTCTTGAAGATGCTTGAAGACTGAAAACAGACACTTACCTGCTGAATCAGGCCTAAAAAGGAAAAATTACTCCTGGAGTATATGGATAATCATTTGCTATCACGCATTGCTGGAATATTTCACTTAAAAACTTGTCTAGAGAAAATATTCGTGAAGTTGTTAACATTCTTATGGAACTCCCATGACAGCACTGCAGAAAAGTTTTGATGCAGTTGCTGTATCTTTCCATAGAGACCTGCACTGTGGATTTCAATGATTTTATAATACTTTTAGCATTCACTTAAAATATAGAAAACACATTTTATCAACTTCTGTTTATGGTTGCAAGATGTCACTGCAGAGATCTTTTAAATATAATCTCCAAGTGTTCAAAATACAATAGAAAAGGATTTCCATACATTATTACTTTCAGGAGAATATGACTTTTAAAGATGTAGATTTGGGAGCACTGAGTAAACAGAAGTATTCTATTTCCTGGAAAGCAGTTTTATTTTACAGAAACATTTGTACATATTGATACCAATTCCATGTAGAAACAGCTAACTAGGGACAACAACAGTATCAAAGAGAAAACCAACATGTGGAATATAAAAAAAAGAATTTTAATAAATGTAGAATTGAATTTGAAATGCAAGCTCAAAGGCACTCCACAGGAATAACATAAGTATATAGACAAGTATTTCCAAGTGAATCACACACCACAGCCAAGGAAAAGTGCATGTGAAGAGCAGCACACTCAGGAGCACCTGAGAAGCCACCTGAGCACACTGACAGGCAATCCCACCTCTGCTCTTCCCCCCATGGGACTGTGTGCCTACTGAAGGTCACCTGTGGTGTGTGCCAGCCCCACAGAAGGCAGCTGTAGCAGCAGTTAAGGTGTGAAAAAGAGCTGCATGAGCCTCCACCCACACTCCCTCTTTTCATTGTTCTGGCAGCTGCATTTACTCTCATGCCAGGGCTCTTCTTTTTTACTTGGTTCATTCCAGGCACGTGTGTGCCCAACTTTCCGCATTGCTAATTCCTGCTTCTCCTCACCTTGGCTGATTTGACTTCTTGCCTTGACCTCAGACCTGTCTTGTTGCTACAGGTTTTTCCAACAGTCTCTGAACTGTGGGTAGCCCCAATTACTGCTCTGGGACCTGCTCTGCTAAAGTGCCTAAAGAGTGTGTTGTTTTCCAGTGAACCTGCCTGTCCATCATCCTTAGCCCATGGCTTGTCCTCTGTTCAGGAGCAACTCAACCCTGGATGCTACCTCCCACCTTCCCAACAAATCTTTCAGATGTATAGAAACAGCAATCTTTACAGACCCTACTGAATTGGGAGGACCCCAACAAGCTTCAAAATTACTAGGAAAGTGCCAAAGGTTTAGTTCTGTAGTACAACTTACTGTGGAAGTAGAAGCTCTTCTGAGTGTCAAGCTGTAATTAATATGTCAACAAGTGAGGTCTTCAGTGTCCAAAAGATGTGCTGCAAGATGGAAAATGAGAAGCATTAACACCTAAATGGGATTTTCCTTACCTCTTTGCTCCCTTAAAAACATAATTATACAACAAAATAGCTTGGAAAATTACTATAATTAGTCAAAGGTGATACCATAAAGGTCAATTCACAACATGTTTATTTTATAGGTGTAGTTATATAGATCTATATAACTACATAGGCCTCCAAGGGCTATACTTAGACATAACAGCTAAAGGATTTATATGAGTGTTTGTCATAATATACCTAAATGTTTAAGGGCACTTCAGAATTTTTGCATATAATGCTGATATCTGGAAAGAAATAAACTTTTATGTAGAATCCTTAAATGCTGATATTAGCATTATAGTATATATCTCAAAGGAGAGAGACTTTCTGTAAGTATTAGAACATTCTAAATGATTGACATAATTATTTCCTGTAGTTTTTTCCTGCAATGGCTGGAAATATTCTAAGCATTGGAGGAAGAGTGTGGTCATCTGCTGACAGGCTTTTAATTGTAACATTTGTGGCTTATAATAAAGACTACAGCAATAAGTACTCAGTAAAGTTAGAAGCTAGATTCTGCTTAGCTAGTTATCAACATATTCCTGAAAATCCTCTTTTTCTAAGTGAAAAAGACATCCAGATCTAGGATGCATCTTGTATCTGCTGGAGTTGTCACTTAACAGTAAGTTTATTAAAGACTAAATAAGATCATATAATCAGCTGTTTATACTAGCAGTAAATGGGCAGGAAGATTAAAAGGAAACAGAAATCTGAACAAGCCATGTACAGTCTCTGCACACAGTCTTGAGTTATACTTCAGCTGAATTTTCCTTCTTAACTTAACTATAGGGATCAGTCATCATTAAAACTGCAGAAAGCCAGCTGAGCAAGCCATTGCAGTATTAGCCTAAACTCACCCAGCTGAAACCACAGCACTCGCTGCTGACATTTCTTTTCATTCATCTGTGCCTCTGTTACTATTCAATAGGCCACCCACTGTTTCCTTGCATATTGCTGTACATGCACACTGGAGATTATGCATCATCATGCTCTATTTCTCCAAATTTTTCTTTAAATAAAGCACCCCTAGGGCTTTCTAGATGCATGGCTTTCAAGCAGTATAAAGCTTGGATTAATGGGGCCTATAAACTCTTCTCTGATAGGTGTTTTTCAGTTTAGCATGTGCGTAGTGGCTAAAATGGCAGGTTCACCACCTGATGTTTTCATCAAGTAGTACTGGTGTTGTTTGCATAAGTGTTGCTTGCATATCAGAAAGACTCAGACCTCAAGAATATTAAGAATGTGTTGAAAGTCAAAAATACTGAGTGGATCAGACAATATTCCTTTAATTTTTTGGTTTTGCCATGAAGAAACTATTAGCCTGGAGCAAGTATAGAAAATAGGCTATACTGCATCCATTAGTCTGACAAAATCACCATGTTTTCAGGAGATGAGCAGTTAAGTATGACTGGTATTATGCTACTACTCATCCTAATTAGGCTTAAAAAAAAGAAAAACCAAAACAACTAGTGCTGTAAAACACCTTTTTATCATTATTTTATGTTGCACATTGCACTGATCCTTAACGTCAATTTACAAATGCAACTTTGCAAGCCTATTGCAAAATTCTACAGAAGTTATAGCATAAAGTGATACAGCTCTTCTGGAGATTTTTCTCCTGATTAAAACATGACTAGCATATAAAGAGTAATAGAATATCTGAAAATGTAGAGATTGGAAGAATTTGCCCCCTGGCTCCCTTCCCCTTAATCTGTTTCAGCCATTCGATATGACTCAAAAAGTGTGCAGAAGGAAAGAAATTCATTAATGATTTCTGTGGGATACTTCATAAAATATTTAGGGCATTTCCATTATTCTAGCAAATTTCCTCCTCCTAATATAAAAGTGAGTAAGATTTATCAGGTAAGCTACTACTAGCTAATGCTCTTTCTTTCATTTTCAAAAATTGTGTAATATTTATCTATGTGTTGATTTCTAAGTGCCTAATTAATAGGATTCTTAATGTTTTAATATTATTTAGGAAGAACTAAAGATTTCTGTCCATTAAGAGAACCATAGTAGCTAAATCACTGAAAGTTCAAGTTTACAAGTTATTTTTTTCATCATAAACATGTCTTAACACTCTTGGAGCTTAGTATTTTCTATAGAATTTCACTTTTTTTCTTCCCTTTCGTGAGACTTTCTAATCTCTGGTACAGGATTTTTAAATTTTTTTTAATCTTATAATAAGTAAGAACTCAACTCCATGTTCTTTTGTTGATTTTTCACTTACTGTTCTAGACAGAGAGAGGCTTACTGATAATGCTAGAAAATAACTGAGAAATAATAACCATTCCCAAAGAAAAGAGCAAAAGAGGAAAGGGAATAGGTGAAGGGCTTAGGATCAGAGGCTTGGAAAGGAAAATAACAATCAGGTAAGACTAAAGTTATGTAAGGCAGTCTTTAGGATTGGGAGGACATGGATGAAAAAGGGAGCTACAGGTTCAGGGGAAATCTTATAGGATTGGGGGTTGTGAAAATGTGAAAACTAACAAGGAGTTTGGAGTATTCCCTTACACATCAAGAGCAAAATCGGGGAGTAGAGCCTAAGAGCAGATGAAGGAAGCATGAAAGAAGCCCAGCCTTCAGAAGACAAGAGGCTTTCAGGAAATTTTGGGATGAAAGACTTGTTTACACCTGCTCTGTGAGCCTGCAATCCTTCCAGACTTTAAACCACTGAGATATATTTCTAGCTAAAAGTGCTGCAACCTGGTGATCAGACACAAAGAGAAACCTGAAACAAAGCCATGATCCTACCCTAAGTTTGCATAATCCTGCTGTTTGATGATACTCTAAAAAAACAAGTCATTGAGCTGATCAATATGATCAGTGACAATATGCTTGATGTGTTTTGTCTGGTAAAATATAGTATAGACAACTTGTGCAAACACATCTTGTCTTTCAGGGATCAGAGATATTTCCATGTCAGTTATATTCTGTGAAATGTTGGAAGGAACAAAGCTTTCAAGAGGAAGACTTGAACTCAGATCTCTGTCATATTGAAGGCTTAGCTTATTGAGTAAATTGTCTTTGATTTTTCATTTAAATTAAGATACATATAAAAATTATTTGACAATGATTTTGATACAACTATTCATATATTCAGCATAAAATTTTGAAAAAAAAATTTTATGAGTATATATTGTGCTGAGACTGTCCTGCACATTTCACAGAGGCTTCTAACAATTATAATAGTCTAGCCAAATGGGACTTATCAAACTCATGTTATGATATGAAGAAAGGAAGAATGATGATATATAATGCACTGCAATGCTTTTTATCCAACTCTCACTGTTTTGAAGCACAAAGTTGTTCAATTTTTTATTGAAAATAAGAAGAGGAACAAGAGCTGAATCTTAATCTATTTATTGGGTAATTACACAAATAATTCCTGTCCCACTTCCTACATTTTTCCCCCTAAAAATCCTTGCTAAAGTAGAAGATGCAAGGTATAAAATCCTCTTACACACTGATTTCTAAACCTAGACATTTTTTCTCGTTGCAGTGTGTGTCTAATTAGAGAGGAAATGAAGACATTGTACAAGTCTGAAGTAAGCTGTTGGGTATCAAAGAATAGTAGACTTTTTTCCTATAACTATGGATATTAAAATTAATTCAATATAAAAATATTTTCTGAAACAAGTTTTATCAAATCTGTCAAATAGCACATTTTTAAAAGTCTTTTGCTTGTTTATTCTATACCTTAATCTGACAAACTGAATTAATTTCGGATGATTAATTTCTCAAGGAAAATTGTTAATATTTCTGTTAGCACAACCTGGTCTGAATTTTTTTTTAATTTAAATGTGTATTCATATTTGTTTCTCAGCTTCATATATGAAGTGATATGAACTCCAAATAAGTTGAAGATTTTCTTTTCAGTTAAACACTTATTCCAGTTTCTTTCCTGTAGATATGTAGGATTTCAAACATTCACTACCACCAGTTAATTAAGATCAAATGTTAGTGATTGAGACCTCAAAAGAATTTGTGTACAGGTCTACAAAACACTTTGGTGTAGTACAGAATGTAGTCTTAGCAGGACTGGTGGCAGTAGTCAGTCCATGGCCATGCTTAAATGACTATAATGAAGAACAAGAACTTCAAAGATGTGGAGAAATTATGTGCTGAAAGTCTATCCTCATAATAGCACTCGAGAACCCAAATTTCCACGAGTTGTTGTGAAAGTTTAATGTTTGATCTCCATTGTACCCTGCTATTCTCCAAGTCAGGGTGATGATATAGATGTGCTTGAAACACATTTATGCAAATCCCACTGATGTGAATGACTTTACAAAGGATAGAATTTCAGTCCAGGTTCACAATTCTGCTCTCATTAGAAACAGTTCAATTTGGATTTAAGGAAGATGTTTAAAAACTCAGCCCTTGAAGGCAAAGTCTGTGCTCTAATTCTTTGTGACCAGCAAGGGAGGTACATAGAGATATATTAATTGTGCTGTGCTAAGAACTGGGTGAGATGTAGTAGTGTTTAATAGTGAATAGGAGTTAAAATTTTAAGGGCCTTTTTGTAATGTAAATCAGCAAAGGAGGGAGAAAAAGTGTTTTATAATTCTTTCCTTCAAGGACTTCCATCTTTTTGTAGGAAGAACCACATAGGACTATTGTGCTGTAAAATCCATGAACATCAATTCACTTCCTGAAAGTCCCTTTGCTGCTTAGGAACAATGATCAGACTGTCTTGCAGTGCCAAGCACCAATTCCCGCACCAGATTCCTTTATGGAAGCTCATTTCCCTCCTGTTCCCAGAATCTGGCTCTCTTTCCCCACCTCCCCCTCTCAGCTGGAGCCACTCAATAGACTGAAGAAATTCTTGCTGCTTCCTGTTTTGGAAAATAGCAGATAAAAGATGGAATTAGCACCCACCACAATTCTGAAGAACTCCAACACCACAGGTCGTGTGGTGTGAAGCAGAGTTTCCTAGCCTTTGGATTTCTGCTCTTCTATGTTGAGAGTATTTATCTTTTTTCCTTTGAGAGAGAACTGTGCCAAGATAACACTTATTTTAGGCACCCAAGTGGATCTATATGACTAGAACCTTCTCCAGCTGAGTTAAAAGGTATTGTTGTCATTGTGTGTGAGAAAATTATGGTCACCTCCCCTGCAAAATGTGGGGTAGCCTCAGTACTCTGTACTCTCTCCTCAGTACTCTACTGACACTAAACTCATAGCTACAGGACTCTTCAAATTCCCTCTGATCCCAGATCTTAGATCTGTGACACCAAAAGCTGTTGGGAACCATCCTCCCACTCTACCAAATATCCTGGTGATCCCAGCTTTAGCTCAGAACCAAATAAAACCTGGAGACAACACCCACTATCTTTATTTCTGTAGGAGAAATCAAAGTAAGTTAAGACTTGGCTCAATGAGGAACAAAGTACAACCTGAAATGACCTGAATACAGATAAAGACAGAAAGATTATCTCATATCACATCACTGAATATTAGAATATGAATAGTAGTTTGGTAAGTTTTATTGTTTTTAATTTGGGAGGACTAAAAAAGAATTACGTAAATACTAAATGTTATGCCAAAGTCAGTCCCAAGAAGAAGATTTGTATAAAATGGTTATTAACAACCTTGTAAAACTGAAGGCTTTAACAGTGCTGTAGGAAAGGACTGGAGGAGAGAATGTTTGAGAAGAAGAGTAAGGGGGTGGATAAAAAGGAAAAGGAAGAACTTCAACCAAGAAACTCCAAAGTCTCACTTGCCATTTCAAAGTGTTATTTCCTGCCAGCATACTTTTACGAAGCATCAAATGGATTTCTATATATAGATCTTCCTTCACTGATTTGTGTGGTACTTAGCCAGGAGCCTTGAGTAACTGTTTTATATCTTGTTGCACAATTTCAGTGCTAGACACATGTTTAGTGGTGATATAGCCTATTGATTGCAGAGAACACATCACACTTCTGCCATTATATTTCTGTCCCATAAAACTGGAACTTCAGTAACTTTTTTTAAGAAATGATATCCTTAATATAGAACAATGAATCCTAGGTGGAGAAATTTTACTTGGATGAAATAAGTTGTTTAGGATGCTGTTTCATAATATTTTGTTTCTTTCATATCCCATACTTTCAGCAAATGCTGACAGGTACTTTCGGGTCTCCAGTGATTATCTTGAAACATTCCCAAGAGTCTGGCAGCTAAGCACTTCCTATAGATCTCTGCTGCTCTCTGAATGTGCCATTTTCAGCTGTCTACTTGGGAAGCTTCATTTCCATATGCTCCAAATTCTAGGATTCCAAATATACTTTCTCTGCTAAAATGAAAAATCATTTCATCTCAAAAGTTTCACACATAAACATGATTATTCTGAAGAAAAAAAAATCCTAAGAAGACTGAAAAAACCTCCCTCCCTATTTTTAAAAAACATTTTAAACCATTGCACTTCATTTAGTTGCAAATGCCCTCTGTAACAGGTTGATTTCAAACCAAAATTATTTTTCCTGAATTAAAAGTTCCTACTTTTTCTCCTTCAGCTTGAGATACTGGGAAATGGAGGTGGAGTTGCAACAATCCATATTATTGAAAACTACCACAATGTTTGTTAGCACATGGACATAGCAAGTTTCATTCCTATATCTTACAAATGCAAACGAGTTTCATCTTAAATTTCAGCTTCCTGGGCAAGAAGCACAGAAGAAAGGAGAAATTTCACTCTTGAGATCAAAGAGATAAAATCCATACAGCTGAAAATCCTGGAATTTCCAGAAGCTGAATATAGGTCCTTAGTGAGTGCATTAATTAAATGTTACTGGCAAAGCTGCAAATGAATTTCTGAGACTCTCTATTCAAGCCAGCATCTCTCCACAGCATAATGTACATGGACACTTTTTTTCCTTGTTAACTTTGGCTTGGTACTGAGAGTGGAGCACCACAAACAGGGCAGCTGATTACCACCAAAAAGTTTACTGTGCACTGTAGATGTGTCTGCATGCTTAAACCACTAGAACTTAAGCCAGTGTTAGCCTGCTACCCCATTGAGAGAAGTACCACACATCTGGGCCCTACCATGTGGGTTCTCCTATGCAGGAGTGAAGTGTGTGCTTGGGATTTCCAGATGTATTTAGCTCAAAGTGCTCAGGCAGCTTCTGTGAATTCATGGAACCCTGCACACGTTCACCATGTGTGTCTGAGGGCACATACACCACACAGGCAAGGCTCTGGAGAGCACTGACCCTGCCTGCAACACTGCAGAAGAGTGGCTGACCCAGTTAAGCAGACACAGCAAGGGTCAGAAGAGTGGAAGGAAACCCAGATGTGCTGCACATGTGCAGTGAGATTACAGTCTGAAGCCCTGACCTGACTGCACTATGGATAATGGCAATATGTACTGGCAAAAGTGAGAGGGGGTTAAACCATTTTTGGCATATAAAGGCTACCACAGAGGAGAAAGAATGAACTGTTCTTCGTGTCTGTGGTAAACAGGATGAAAAGGAATGGCCTTAAGGGGCAGCAGAAGGTTTTCAGTCAGACACTGGTTATGTTTTCTTATGTATCAGTTCTGCACAGCACTGAAAAGTGTGTCATAGGGAGACTGGAATCTTCATTACAAGTTAAACAGGCACCTGTCAGGAAATAGATCCTGCTTTACAAATGACACTAGGTTAGATGATCTCCGCAGGTTCCTCCTAGTTTTATTTTCTTATGATTGTATGCACAATAATTCTGACATATCCCAAAGGTTTCCAATTACAGTGCATGAACAGACCATCTGTGCAAAACAATCTCAGTAAGCCTGATGCTTCCTGGAAGCATTTTACTTACTGAAACAGAAGCATAACAGTGACATCCATTTATACAAATGTCTGTCCAGAGTAAATGGGCAAAAATTCTGATAGAAATACTAATCAAAAAAATGTTTTCTTTATTTATTTAGCATCTCCTGTTGAATTTAAATAATGCCTGAGTCTCCCAAGAACAGTATATGTTGAAGATGCCTAACATGCTTTAAGTGTTAAGGTTAGCCATTTTCTTGAAAACTACCATAGGATCCCATCCCATGCAATCATAAAGGAAAATATTCACCTTAATTAAACCTGTAAAGCACATGGACATAGCAAGTTTTATTCCTATATCTTACAAAAAAATAAATATCTTACAGTAAAGCAGTATTTTAATGAGTTTTTAGGATCAAGTCCATAACAATATTAGATATGTACTGTACTGAAGCAGTTAGTCCTCTTTAGGAAATGTAATAAATCAATTTCGTTAAACATTTCCTCATAGAAGGAAAGAACAAATCTAAAACTGAATTGCAATACTAATAGATGGTATTTTCCAAGCTGTCTTTAATTGCAGTTTTAACATGATAGGTAGTCATTTGCAAACAGCTGAATTCAATGGTGGGACATGGAATCAAAGCATTTTACTGTTTTGAAATTCCTCAGCTTCAAAAACATGAGGTTAAAGGGAAAATTGTTCCTGGAAACCACTTATAATGGAAGGCTATATGGGCAAAGACAGTGCTATTATGGACATTTAAGAGCCAGTGAGTCAAATATTAAATCACTCAAGACCAATTTTGAAACTTTCTCGAAGTGATAATCATGCCTCTGTTTATATTATTTCTTCAGAATTGCATTATTCTTATAGCCATTCATATTAAAATAATTTTGGGGTTCATACAGCATGCATGAAGAATGCTTATCAATATATATCAAATAAAAATCTTTAAAGCCTATTTGCTAAAATTTTAATATATAGTTAACATAGCCACCTGTCTAGTTAAAGAGTGGAATTTGGTAAAACAGCTCAATCTTCTTAGCACGAAGAACTGAAGAAAGTTTATGAAAATCTCTCACTGTCTTTTTCCCTTGTTTGTTGCTATTGCTGCTGTTCTTTCTTGATAGTAGTTGGTGGTACTGATTAGGTGTGGGATAAGTTCAGAGACACAAAAAAAATGTGTCCTGTCTGGTGTTTATGCTGCAATGAATTTGGCAGTCTTGGAATGTCTTTCTTTGTAAATGAGAATAACTGTGATAATGTAAGTTAGGAATTGGGGAGAGTTTAGAGTAGATTTTGAGCTGAAAAGAATGAGCCAAAAAAAGGTGAATGATACATAGAGAAAGAATTGGCAGGGGAAAGTTTGCCTAAGCCATCTGACATTGGTTTTGTTTTATAGTTACAACTCATCTTGTTATAAAGGTCCACATTGTAAATTGGGCTCTGATGAATCAGCATCCACAGAAAGAAAGCTAGCAAAATTCCAAAATAATATCTGAGTTTCATTAAAAGCCTAAAGGACATCAGATTTATCCTTCAGCCCTTAGGGGATGCAGAGTTCTATTCACAAAAATATGCTGAGAATCAAGTTTTCTAAACTAAATGTTTAGTGTAAACTTTTGATGCATAGATATGTTCCAAAGTTTTATTTAATAAGCTAGAACTATTTTTTTAAATTCAGCACCATTTTAAAATGTGCTGCTTTTAAACAATTAACATTTTAAGTAACATAATGACAAATTTTAAATGTCTGTTCCCTCTACAAAAGAAGACAGAGAAAGATCAAAAGGTTGAGATATGGATGGGAAATTCTGGGTGCAAATGAAGTAAAGGAAGGGTAAAAGACTAAAATTGGCACGGGTTAATAGCATCTTTTTGAGAAGGTCAAGAATATGATCATACATCTACATTCAGCTTCGAAGACACCTAGATGAGAAAAGAAAGACTGCCTAAAAAAAAAGAAAAAAGCAGATGCACAGAAGAAAGTGAGGGACAGATGGATCCAAACAATAGATTGAAGCCAGTAAGAGATCCTGGAAAAAACATAAGGAACAAGTTGGAGCCATTAGACACCACGATCAAGAGACAAAAGGTGGTGAGTACAAGTCCTGCTCATCTAGCAGAAATGCTTAGTGACTCATGCACTTAAGGCTGGAGACAGAAGATTACAGTCAGGGACAGCTCCTAAGGGGTGCAAAACCAGCATATTGTCCTCAGTTGAAAAAGAAATTGGGAAAGCTGGCGAGGACTTGTAATAAGCTAACACTTTTTTTCCTTTTGCATCGGGAGACTTTCATCTGGCATCTAAAGCACTCCTGGGAAAGTGGCTCTGGTCCCTGCAGTGGATAAAAGCTGAAACTTAATATTTTTCTTCCAGGGACTGTTAGGAGAGGGAGTAGAAGCCTCTCCAGTGACACAGGCATTGGGGAAATGGAGGTGAAAAACACCACTCTGGTCAAATCAGTGCAGGGGAGGAGGAAGGGCAGGAATCTTTTTTAGGGGATTGAGGTGATGGATAGAGTGTTGCCTGAGGGAAATCGAAGAACAGTTCTTGTGCTTGGTATCTCTTATTAACTCAGTGGATTTCTATTCAGCTTGCTGGGTAGCCATATCCCATCCCAGGGCACTGAATTGCCTCAGGCTCTGTGTTGAAATTTAAGCTCTCTAAAACAGGTACTGAGGTTAATAAGAACACTTGCAACTGTTTCATTGAGAAAAGACCTTTTATTTTTCTCGATCCCCAGCTAAAATTTAGAGGCATTACCTAAGGTATATTTGGAGTGGGGTTTTTTGGTTGTTGTTGTTTTGGTTTTGTTTTGTTTTTGGTTTTATTTTCTTTGTTTGGTTTTTTAAAAAATCTGTTTTGGCTTTGCTTTAATTGGTGAAGTGACGTCATTTACTTAATTATGAGAACAGCTGAACATTTTTGACTTATATGAAGTTTCTATACCTTCCAATTTAGAGCAAGGATGGCAAAAAAATATTTTAACTGTCCCTGTAGACCAAAAATACCTGGCCAAAAGACATGACACAAAGGATGGTGATAAGAACAGAATCTAATCTTAGGCAGAATTAATTTACAATCTCAGGGGCCAGTTCTCAGACTCTATGAATCTGTCTAGTGTCACTAAATAAGACTTTTATCCTATCACAGAATGGGTCTGACATTGTCTTCAGTAATAGTTCCACGACTTCATAGAAAGAACATTACTTGAATGTTCAGTGGTAGGATAATTCTTTAATATAATCTCTTTTAGATAACTCAGTTTGGATAAAGGAGAAGAGAAATTTATATCCATTGAATGGTACTGAGCTCTGTATCCTGTGTTGTCCTAAGTTACAGAGTGCACTGATTCCTCTAATGTAGTGTAAATACTGAGACTCTTTGTTCAATATACTGAATGTTGATGAATTACTAATTAACCACTGGTCTTAGTGTGATATATATATATGTGTATATATATATATATATATATATATATATATATATATATATATATATACATATACATATAGGTTAGATATAGATATATAGATATAGATATAGATATATAGATATAGATATAGATATAGATATATAGATATAGATATAGATATAGATATAGATATAGATATAGATATAGATATAGATATAGATATAGATATAGATATAGATAGATACAGATGATATAGATATAGATTAGATATAGATATAGATATAGATAGATATAGATTAGATATAGGTATAGATATAGATATAGATATAGATATAGATATAGATATAGATATAGATATAGATATAGATATAGATATAGATATAGATATAGATATAGATAGATATTTTTCAATTGTGAAATAAAAATTTAGGGTTTTTTTGTTGGCTTTAAGTGGTATTATGTTGGGGTTTTTGGGGTTCTTTGTTTTTTGGTTTTTGGGGTTTTTTTGGTTGGTTGGGTTCTTTTTTTGGTTTTTGTTGGTTGTTGCTGTTGTTGTTTTTGCTGCTGCTGCTGCTGCTGTTGGTTTTGTACTGGCAAGCCAAAATGGAAAATTAGGTAGTTGCAGTTAATAAACTTATAATAGCCAGATGAAAAAGCTGTATCACTCCTATGTATGATTGAAGTATTTGGTCTGTTCAGGAACTGCTTATTTTAGGATGACATTAGTTACTGCAAATTGGTAATCAAGCTAGACAAATCTGGAGGAATAAAAAGAAAAATTAAGGATGTAGTGAACAATATGTATGTCTCTGCTAGTCATAACAGCTGTTACAAATGTCTGTTAGATGCTTTCATCAGCTTTGCTTTCATCCTGTTATTCTGTGATAGCTGAAAAGAAATGATGGGACTTTTTAATTTTCTTTTAAAATTTATTTCATAGGATGAGTTACTTTAGACAAGAGATGGACCAAAGGGCATGTAAGAAGTATGTTGAATAAAAAAGAAAATGGAGATATAAATTGTATAGTTAAACCCTCATTCATAAAAAAACATCAAAAGAATCTGGAAGACAATACATTGTAAATGAAGTATATTTCCAGGAGAAGGCTAAGCACTACAGATGGCATGGACGTGATCCCTTACTGAAAATATCACAAAGTTTCTCGTTGGCTTTAATGAGCTTCAGTCTCTTGTGGTATGAATTTGAAAGCTGAAAGTGGGAATATGAAAGAGACTTGTGCCTAGTGAGGGAGAGCACACCTTGTTCCACCAGAGCTTATTTTTACTGTATTTCTGCCAATGTAAGGCTTTGCATTTTCTCAGCTGAGAGTTGGAGAGAAACTCCCTCTCTTCAAATATAACAGTGAAGGGAGAGAGATTTCTAGATTCCTACCAAAACACAGGTCTGTTTGTCACCAGCTTGAATGCTAAGATTAGATAGAAGACACAGCACCAGATTTTTTTTGAAAATCCAGCAGATTTCAGAAAATAATGCTTTTTAGAACTTGCCTGATCAGATGGAAAATGTCCATTGGGTAAGGCAGGGAAGATAGTTAAAGCAGGAAACTTTCTATCTTCAGTGAAATTTTTTTGACCTGTGAGAGCAAAGGGAAATGCAACAAATGGCTCAAACATTAATAAATCTCCAAGGAAGTTAGAAGGAAGCTTAAAAATTTGGAAGTGTGACTGGAGAAGGTATTGTTTACCTCATAGCCTAAAGAAATAATATTATTTGGGTTGAGCTTGGTCCATACTGGCAAAAAAAGCTTAAAAATTTAAGAATGTTGAGAAGTATGTATGTAACTTTACATATGACCATAAAACATGCAGAGAAGAGCAGATAAATAAAGCTATGGCAGCAAGTAAAACAGGATTAGACATCTGAAAGGTGTGTAGTAACAGGTGAGAACTGCAGGTAAGTAATGCAAATAGTGAAAGCTTGGATGGAACACCAAAAGAGCAAGCGGTACTTGAATGGTTTGTGCTCTGTTCAGGGCTTCAGATATCAAATAGTGCCACCAGAATTATCGAAAGCAGTTATTAATGTGGCAATCATGACCTAGCATAGCTACTGCCTGACACAAATCATTGTGGAAAGACAGAGTAAAGGAGTAAAGATGATGAATACTACTGCAAGTGTTTTGGTATCAGATGCAAAGGAATTAAGTGATAGCCAAGAAAAAACTAAAATCTGCTTCAAGAAAAATAATTTAGGAACGGTTTACAAACCAGGATGTTTGTATAGTACTGTAATAGAAACCGTGGATTGAATTTGGATAGGAAAAAAATATGCAGAAATAAAGCAGGAGAATACAATACATCAGTACGACGACCTTAATCTCCCAATGATAGACTTGACAGTGCCAGGTCTCTGCATTCTGGAATATGTAAAACAGGTCTCTATATTCTGGAGCATCATAGCTGATGAAGTTTTTCATCAGCTGATGAATCATGAAAAACAATGCCAGAAGTAATTTCAGTGAGATCTTAAAATGTGGTCAAAAATGGTGATCATGGCATGAAAGAGGGATGGGGGGAAAGCGGTCTCAACTATCAAAACTTTATTTCTGTGTCTCGGTTTGAAGGACAGGTGTCTGCCCATAAAGGCAGAAGTTTTCTTTTGAAATAGAGGCTTTAATTCCACTCCCCCCAAGTACTATAAATGTTTGAATCGAGGACTCTGAGGCAGAGATAAGGGGGTAGGAATAACAGCTCTTTTACTCGCTGGAAACACGAGCCCAGCTCCCACCTTCCCCTTTTGTCCAGAGTCGTCAAAAGTCCTGGGTGTGACCCGGCCAGCTCCATTGGCATGAAAATGGGAAAAATTCTTTAAATTGACACAGTAACAGAAAAACACTCAACCCCCCAACATTCTGTTAAATAGGAGAATGTTAGAGTTCTGTGATAAATTTTGGAATTTCAGATGCACACATTTCATCAGTGAAGAGAGCTGGTTATTAAATATACAGGAAATAAGGCCTTAAGAACTTGAATTTAGAAGTAGTTCAGAATTTCTTGAAATCAAAGAAATCTGATGTCTTTGCAAAGTAAAAATGCTACCTGAAATTTAAAGAGATTCCAGATTCTTCTTCAGGGCATGACACGATTAAAGAATAAATGTAGAAAAAGAAGGATGAAGAGCTTCATTTTTAAAGAAAAAGTTGAATGTTATAGATCAAAAACTGCAGAGAGAAAATAAACATAGCCTAAAGTAGAACTGATTGTACAATATTAAAATCAAGAGTAAACATTAAACACTCTACATACAAAAAACAAACTACAGAAATAAAAGCAGAATAGGGAAAAAGTGGTCATTATACTGATACAGTCCAAAACACAAAATAAAACCCTTATCTCCTTTTATCCTAACAAGGGAAAATGGTGAATAAACTGGAGTACCAGACCATTAGAAATGAGGATAGAGATATTTCCATTGCCAATTCATGTCGAAATAATCCTCCAAGAATTTGAGGGCCAACTAACCCTTACCAGGAAATTCAGTGAAGAAAACCCCACAAAAATAATGAGCAAATGACATGTCTGATTTGGTAGTAAGGATTTTTAATAGGTCACCATGTTCTGGGAGGGAGAACTGTTTGAACTAAATGATGATGCTCGTGGATCATCATTTAGAACTGATCACAACAAAATTTGTCTAAAATTAGGAGGTTTAAGTACTGCTGGAGTGGTGGTCTGAATGAATGAGGCCACCAACTGGAGTATAAAGAGCCATCAAAACTGGTGCAAGTCAGTCTGAAAAGAGCTATACTGAGCTGTCATATCCCAAGAGGCCCCTTCTAATTTCTGATTATTGCAGCAACTACTTCTAATTTTTTCAATCATTTTTCTTACACAATTCTTCCCTCCATTCTTCTACTCCATGGTATTTCAGTGTTGATGTCAAAATGAATTATGCAATGGAGTTCTCAGTTGCTCCCTTAATTTTGACAGACTTCAGTCTTTTATCCTAGATATAATTTTCCTTGCAAAATTACACTTTATTAAAATTATTTTCATATTTTATTAAAATTTTATTATTTTAAATACAATTATTCAAACACTCAAAGCAAAAATCAGGAGAAACTGGAAACAGAAAAATTTATCTGAATTTGACGTATAGCTTAAATGTATTAAAATCCAAGTTACAGAGTTTATTCAGTTTTTTTCCCATAATTTTCAGGATATATTACTTGAAATTTTTGCAGAAACATATAGAGCCACTCAAGCCATCAGTACAGTAAAAACAAAGCAAAAATCCTAACAAAAAGAAGAACAGAAGCTGCATAACATGAAGACTAAATTCTCTGCCCTAGCAATGAGTTTTGTTTCAAAACATCCTTAGTTCCTGCTGTGCATCTTTAGCAAAAATGTTAGTGCCTTGGTGTCTGCCTGGCCTTTGCTGTAATTAGTGCTAAAGTTCTGTTCAAAGCACCTCTGAACACGTTGTCATCCTTCATTGCAGCTTTCAGCAAAGCTAAGCTTCTCTTCAAAGTATGAAACATCAAACGAGTCTCAGCATTTTCAGAAACAAATTTTAGTTTGATGCTCCCTGTGTCTTCCTGCCCACAACCTAAGCACTCTTGTGGTTAAGCTAAAACTAATTCCTTCCTCTGGGAACTCCTACCAAGGACTGGGAATATTGCATGGTTTTGATTTTTTTTATGCTGCAGAAGCCATAAAATTTCAAAGACCCTCCAGCTAGTTTTATTAAGTAAAATGACATCACTCAGCAGTCCTGAAATTCTAGTTCAGTGCACATAGGGGAGAAAAAAGAGCTAAAGAAATCCAATAAAATCTCTCTCAAAGTATTTTAATTATTTAAGTTTTGAATCTCAGGAAGAGTATAGAAGTAAAGTTTTTCTGCCTCTAAGTTATAATTTGGTTTTTTTTGGTTTTTTTTTTTTTAACCTATCTTTCTTAGACTTAGGAAACTTCAGCAGCAGGGATGAAAAATTAAATTAATTTGCTAAGAAATATCTGTGCTCACATATGGGTTTTTATACCCATATGCTGACATGTAACTATACATCACTACAAACTACCAGATGAAACATTTGTTAGACAATCCCTAAGCCAGTAAGATTTCTTTTGGCTTACATAAGATCCTTCACCAGTCAGATGAGATCAGTGCAATTCATTAAAGATAGCATTTTATTTTTTTTAATCTTTAACCAAATGACATTGTCTGGCAGTATATTCAACATATCTTGCACTGAAACTTAGATGTTGATTGTTTGGAATATTTTACTTTGCATGTCCCCTATATTGTTCAACATATTTTCCTCCAAATTTGGATTTTTGTTCACACATTTATGCCCTTAATTTAGTTTTAGCACTTTTCAAAAAACTTGCTACTTACCAATGGCAGCTCTTTATAACCTGGCCTTTTTAAGATTATGCCAGGTTTTAAACACATTTCTCTAAAGAAGTAACTCAGGGTTGTTAAGTCTCTTTCAGGACAAGTAGCCTATGACATTGGTGGTAGAAATCACAGCAGATTATGTTCGTAGGAAAACCTACAGGAAGCTGATACTATGCAAACTTTTTCTCCCCAATCATTACAGAACCTGTTTTCCTTGACTTAATTATGGTCCTAGATGAGCAACAGCCTGACTTGCACAGATTTTCATGGTTTTTAAAATCGTCTCTTTAGATTTAGAGCTAAGAAGATCCATATATTTTATAAGCAAAATAAGCCATATAAGAAGCCACACACAAAATCATTGTATGACATTTATGGGTTGGACAATCAGTGCAAATTTGAGAAAAATGCAAGAACAATGTGGTATTTTTCAATAAAAAAACCTATTTTTAGAAGCTTTTTTTCAGTTCTCCTCAGTCAGTCCTTGCACGTCCTGAAGCTTGAAAATATCAATGGGTTATTTTAATTTTCTCTAAAGTAATTGTAGAAAATTTTATAGTGAATTCTTAAGTTGCTTGTAAAATCCTTACTTTTTTTTTAAAGTGTAGATTCTACAATGGTTTAAATACATTCTCAGGTAAATAAATAATGTCCTTTACCAACTTTTAATTGGCTGTCTTGTAACTGGAGCATGGCTGATTTTGGATGAAAAGATGAGGCTACTTTAATTTTAGTTACTTTTAAAATCAGATGCTCTCAATGAAATTGTTTTTATCCTTCTTTTCATTTCTTAATATGTGTATCTTTAAGTGGCAGGAAGTTTTTCTCCTGGGCCATAACACTTGATTCTCATTTTGTCATTCACATCTTATGATATGAAAATATTTTTTTTAGTTTTGGATGAATGACTCTGGTGGCAATGCTGATTCCAAAAGCTCCAGTCACCCTTCAAACCCTCACTGTGCCTGCTCTTGTTATTTCTCCTGCAACTTGGTAGGTTGTCAGCTTTGTTTCAAACCAAATGACTGCATGGCCAAGTTCAACCTGGACCAAAATACTCTCTTTAAACACTGGTGCCTCTTCCTCCCTCCCTTCCATTTTTTGTCTCTGTACTCTTATATTTTAAGCTGCCCTCAGTCCACAGGGGAATCCAGCAAATAGCTGAAGAGAGGACAGTGAGCAGTGACAGCTTGCCAAGGTAGGAACTTTTTAAGCCATACTGTTCCCACAAACCCTTCATCTTCAAATTGAGGCTTCTGTCTGTTAGAGAAGCTATTTACAAGACTGGATTTTTCCAGAGAGACAGGAAAAAAGTTTCATTGCTTATATATAATGATCTGACAGGCATTGTGATATGTCCCTGCTCAGGGAAAGGCTCAGCAGCTCTTATTTCTCTTCTGCTGATAGAGGTTACACTTAAAGGTTGCACTTTAGTTAGCTGTAAATACTGTTTTAACTTGTTTGAGAAGGTGTAAACTGATAGTTTTGCCTCATACAGCTCAACAGCTTCCCAGTTCATATCACATGCAGATCATTTTTTTTTATTTATTAAAGCCTTTCAAATATAGTGTGCAATTTTCATTTTAAATTAGTCAGATAAGTTGGTTGTGTGCAGTCATTTCCTAGTTTTATGTAGAGCAGTCAAGAACCCAGATTGCATTAAGGGATGCAGTAGGTATTTGTCTGACAACAAGGACTAATTTGCATCTATTTATCTGCTCAGACATTCATGAGCTTTGTGTTTTACTCCACATTCTTAGAGCTGTTCTTAAGGCTTTGCAGATGAAGAAGCAGAGACCTGCTACTGGAAAAGCTTTCCATCTTACCAAGGTTGAACAACAGTTGAAGCCTTCTGTTCCAAGGAGAACAAATAAAACAATTTTACCAGCATCTTAGTTCCTCTAGATAAGCTCTTTGTTCATGTTTTTCTACATTTTTTGTCTGAGATCTCAGGCAGTTTTCAGGCCATTATTTATATCCAGAATATACTATTTCTGCCTCAATTCCAGTGCAGCTTATCCTCATCTGTTGCTGAATTCTGTTTCTTCCCAAAAGTTGTAAGCACTTAAATACAACCTATGGAAGCTGTAGATCATGCTCAGAAGTCATCTTGGGTTTATAACTGCATAGAGCAAGGATTCTTCATCAAACTGTGGCTCCAAATATGTTGAGTTTATAGCAGCCCTGCCCACATAAAATAGATGACTTTAACAGTGATTTCTTTTTTAAAACTAAGAACACTACATTTTTCTAGCAATTTAATTTTGTTTTATGACCTTTTTAGGCTGAAGCTGTATTACTAGAGGTGAGAGTCAGCCAGTAGGGAAATGAACTTGATCTGGAATCTGGAAATCAGATTTCTTCGGTTTTAGTGCTCAAACTTGACACCTGAACTTTCAATTTTAGTATGGGACAAGGAGGGGATGTGAAGCACTGACACATGGGTTTTTCTGCTATTGCATTTGCAGACACCTGATCATGTCTATGGAATACAACCAGCTTAGTCACACAGTGGAACAGCAAGGCCAATGTTGCACAGGCTGCGTGGGTGTTGCACAAATGATTTCACTTGCTCAGGGTGGGAGCATGGGATATAAATTCTCTCTCTATTTGCAGTTAATGCCTAGTCCGACTCTAAGAGGAAGTATGAGTGACTGCACACATACTAAACAGCACCTGTGTGCATACCCCTACTCAGAAGGGTCCAGGCCAGAAATAAGAAAGCTTTTCCTTGGCAATTAGCTGGCATGTATATCAAAAAAGACTTGATATGGACTATAAAGTCAGCATGTAATTAGTGTCATTTTCCCTGTAAGCTATAATGCCAGAGTTAGCTGTACCTGAAATTACTATTACTCTGGAAAAATTTTTTTGGGTGCAGGGGACAGAATTCAATTAATAAACAAAAGAAGGAAACATATCTAAAACATGGTTTGGGGCTTAAATTTCAGCACTATAAGTCATCTTGTTCAGAATTGGTAAAGGCAAAGATATTTTTAGAAATAACTCAGTCATTATTTAATTGATTGGTTAATCTATTGTAGAATACATGTTAAGAAATTGTTAAACTGTGAACAAAATTTCTGGTTTCATATCATGGTTATTTGGTGAATCAGACATTTCTCTTCTGGTTACATTGAGGTGCACATTTAAGGGCTGAAAATAGTATTGATGTAGATGATAAAAAATAAAGCTTAATTGTCCATTAAAAAAGGTGCTACAAATTATTTATAAGCATTATACTTTAAAAATGTAGATGTGGTCACAGCAACAATGAGGAACATTTACTTTCTACAGGGACAAATTTATTTGTTTTTGGAAGAAGGTTAAAAGACCAGGAAGGAGGAGAGGGATGCCTGATCAGAGATTTTCTGTAGTTAAATAATTTAAAAAGACAACAAACAGTTTCAAATCCATTCTCTTCCATCAAATCCTGAGTGTTGTCAACCAATTTAGCAACCTCATTGGCACTTTGTATAGTTTTACCAAGTAAAGGTAAACAAAACTTCTTGTTTTCAAGAAAACACAGTAATGTAACATCTGGTATCTTTTATCCCCTGCACTCGTCTCTAAATTCCTGTAATGCCTGGTATATAGGGGATCCACATGGACTTCTTAAGTTTTGTTAGAAATGCTCACTACTAGTGATGAGGATATTCTACAGTTTTTCATCTTTCTTCATAAAATGAAAGTATTTTTAAAAATAATACTCATTTCACTTGCAATCATAGCACATGATTACTTTTTACATGGTTTGTTGGGAGCATTTAGACTAGTCAAAAACTCTTCACATGAACAATCATCTGCTTAGAATGCTCTCTACAGGGCTGTTTGCAGTTTCATAGAAATGGAAGAAACAAAGTTTGGCATTTTCTCATTACCCATGAGAAATTTGCAGTCTTTATAAGTTGCTTAGAAATGTCAGCCAGATAACTAACACAGGTTTTGTAAACAGTTCAAGGTATGCCTGTGCTCTAACTTCCAGCAGGCTAACAGATGCACCATAGTAGGAGGAAAAGACTTACAAGAAATGTGATGACCTGGACAGAGCTGGCTTTGGTGTCCAGGAACATGACACAGCACATCACCTCCCCTGTCCCAAATGACCACCAGAACACATGGAGACCCAAGCCACGGGCTAAAAGGGCTCAGTGGGCATGTTTCAGGAGTGGCTCAAAGACAAAGTGATTGATATCTACAGAAATCAAAGGATGGCAAGGGGTTTGATGGTTCATGAAAACTTACAGAATAGAGTGGGGCCTGTGAATGACCTAAAAGGTGTGGAATAAGAAGTAGAGTTTATACTGGTTTTGTCTGAAATAGAGTTAATTTTCTAAATAGTTGCTGGTATAGTGCTCTGTTTTGGATCAGTGATCAAAACAGTTTTGGTAACACAGAGACATTTAATTGATGGCTGAATGGGGATGAAAAGTGCCAAAGCCTTTTCTGCTTCTCAGGGTGCTTGGCCAGGCAGCAGGCTGGGAGTGCTCAAGAAGTTGAACCCAGATGATGAAAGGGGTATCCTGTGCCCCAGGATACCATGTTCAGCAAAAAAAAAAGTTGGGGGAAGATGGAGGAAGGCGAGATGTAACTTGGAGTTACGGTATTTGTACTGTCAAGTGACTGTAACGTGATAAAGTGCTGTTTTCATAGAAATGAATAAATATCTGCCTGGTGAAGTGCATTAATTCCTTATTTTACTTTTCTCAGCACACAGCTTTTGCTTTACTTATTAAACTGTCTCTATCTCAACCCACAGCTTTTCTCACTTTTACACTTCTGATTCTCTCTCCCATCTCACTGGGATGGGGAAGCTGAGCAAGCAGCTGTGTGGTACTAAGTTGCCTATGGGGGCTAACCCCAAAAAATACAAGTTAGAGAAATAATGACAACAGCAGCATTAAGTAGGAACAGCGCTGTGAATGGCTTAAAAAATAATTATTTTTAAGAATATAGTAATCCATTTTAAGTAGCAAACAAGCTGTATTATATATACATTTAAAATAATATGTACTTGACATAATTAGATACCTGTGTCAGTGGGGTTGTTTAGATGAAACAGACGTAGTTTGTATTTCTGTAAATTTGAAGAAACCTTTTCTTGGTAGCACCATGCTGTCATAGGGCTGAGTGGGAAAATCAAAGCCTGGAGTGCAGAGAAACCTCTGATCATCTTACCTAGAAATGCAAAAACTATGGACAAAAATGGAAGAGAGAAAAAGCAGAAAAAAAAATAGGGCTTAAGTCTAGGAGGAATCGCTTGTTGCTGTAAAAGTTTTGAAACTTGCCAAAAAAGTCAGGCAAAGCAGATCAAAGTCTACTTGAGACTGAAACTTTGTCACCTCCATGGAAGCTCTTATGTTGTTTCAAGAATATTAAGGATTTATTGGGCAATGGTGTGTAACAGAAGAAGGTGCTCAGCAGACTGGCGACCTATCCTTGTAGAGAAAGAGTTTTCCCCACTCATTTGAGCTATCAAAGCTGTTATTGAACGAGTATCCATGTACTGACCTCAAAGGTGAAGGTATTTGTGTTCTTTTCTGTTCTGCCACTAACAACTCTGGTCGCTGCAAAGTCCTGTCTAAAGACATTTTAAACAAAACAGCAGCTGAACACATTTTCGCCCTAGCAGTCATATTAAAAGATTTATCAAAGCTTGCCTGCACGTAGGTGTTAGTACACAGTATTCAGGGCTGTGATTTACAGCACTAGCTGCTTGATACTACTTCCACACATTGGCACTCATAACGACCATTAGTTACTGACAAGCTTGTAGAGATTCAAAGTTTCCCTGCCCTAGGTGTATAAGCCAGCAGGTGAAGGCAGACAGCTCTGGCTATGCTGTCTGAAAGCAGAAGAGCAAGGTAATAGAGCCACTCCACTTGAAAGGCTCATCTCTGGATGCAGTGGTCAGGCTTGTTTTAGTTTTTCTACTTAATGCAACAGATTGGTAAACTACACTTCACCTAGACATGAGCTAATACCCTGTGGCCTTAGTACTCTAGGCATCTCTTGCTCAGATCACTTCTCTAATTCATGTTATGATATTTATCTGCCTTCAATATATATTCTGGGTATGCAGCCTAGGCACAAATAATAATGATTTTGCTAGAAGAACTTTAAACTCACAACCTATAATTAACTTCATATTAATCTTAAAAGGATTACCTTGTCATATTTGGAGATGTAAGCTAAAAAGATCTTTTTTATTTTCTCTTTAGTAGGGCTTGCTTTAGAAAATTAGAGAAGTATTTGTATGACCAGTAAGCCATTAAAAGCACTGCTTTCCCTATCACTGATCCTTGCAAGAAAGATAAAAATTTTTCATTTTATCATCAACCAATTATAGTATCTACCACAGTAATCATAAAAAAAAGGAGCTAAAGAAAGTCTCATTTAATTACATAAACATGATTACACTTTTATTAAGACAGAATTACATCAAAATGATTATTATTTCTATTGTGCCTACATAAAGGGAAAATTCAATATAGTGCTAAAGTTTGGGCACTTAGACAACAGTAGTAAACAGCTGTAAAGCAAAACCTGCATCTTTAGATGTCTTTCAGGATTATTTTTGTCTCATTCAGTTGCACTTGACGTGCCTTTTGTAGAGTGCATTCAAAGAGATCAATCCATTGGTTTTAGAGGAGAAAACAAGTGATTTCCATGTTAACTTCTCTAATACAGCAACAATTGAACCATCACAGTATGTGTGCTTTGTTCACAAGCAATGTTGTAATGTCCTGAGTCAGAAGTATCTTTATTAAGGTAGAAATAGGGATTATACAACTTTACAGTGAAGGCTTGACAATCCAGAATCAGTCTTGTTAGGGGCTCAGCATGCTCACTGGTAATTACAGTGATCACTCCGAACATTCTTTAAGAGCTACAACTCCTTTTGCCACTGGCAAGTACCTTCAATGATGCTGCTAGGCCAGGAAGGATGGCTTTCTTGCAAAAAAAGATGTATATTATCTCACAAGGGGCCATACTGTACCCAGAAATTATGCAGATGTATGCAGAGAGAAAAGGGAATCAACTTTTTCTCTTCATCCATATCCAGTGAGGCTTGTAGCCTTTGGACTTGGTGGATCACAGGGATTTCTCCTTTTCTATATTTCAAGAATTCTGAGACTGCTCAAAAACTAAGTGAGAAAAGAATGCTTCTTGCAAGCTGCTTATGTCAACTTGAAATATGTAGAGGAGAGAACATAGGTGATGCACTTTGGAGATCAATTACCCAAGCAGCATTCAAGTGCCTTGGCTTTATGGTTAAATACAATTAAGAAGGTACCTTGTATGCAAATTATCAAAACAGACTTGATTTACTCATTTGCCCTTGAGGCATTGCTGAGAAAAACCCCAAGTTAATAGTAATTACCTCTAGAAACAAACTAAGTAATGTCTCAAGTTATTTCCAAGGGCAAATTCCTTCCATCAGTTTCTGAACTGTAAAGTCTTTAAGCTTAGCCATTAACATGTAATTTAGATATTGATTATGAGCCCTTTAATTCTGGTCATGAAGTGTCTCATCAAAATCTACTTACGAAATCTTGTGCTTCCTTCTGATATCAAAATGTTCTGGACCTCACCATACAGACATAGGAATACCCTATGGTATTTATTAGGAATTTATTCTCTGTACTTTCAAATAATTCCTCTAAAAATTGTGCTCAGCTTGTGCTTTAAACTTGCACACATCAAATACTTCAATGAAATGCTTTAAAAGTCATTCAAATAAACTCAATTCCTATTAAAGCATTATGTAACATACACTTCTAATAAGGAATACTATGTTCTTGCCTTCATGTTTTGTTTTGGAGATACTGACACCAGGATTTTTTTAAATTTCTTTTTTCTGTACAGGATTTCTTAACTAGATGGTTACCAGCTCTATTCTTCATTCAGGATTACTTTGATGTAGCAATAAATAGTTGCCAAAAATAGTCCTGTTAATTTCACAGGGATTAAAACCTATTACAACCACTAGCAAGATATTTTTGTGGGCCTGGAGGATCCAACTTTAAATCAGACAAATCTATTAATGAAAAATCTTTTTCTAGATATTAGGACTTAAGACCACCTGAGGTTTTAGGCTTGCCCATAGAGAAAAATATTACCATATGAATTTTGACTTTGTTAATTTGTTGCACTAATTCTTTCATCTGCAAAGTATAGTGCATTCTATTCATCAAATTAACCTTTATTCGTTAAGAAAATATGTAAAAAGCTTAAGATTGTTTTGCATTAATTACAATTGGAATCAAACCCACCTCAGTTTTCTTACAGTTGCCAAATATTTCCTAGTCTATATGTACTAGTATTATAGGATAGTATGAGGTACAATACCCAGTCAAGGTTTTATTGTCTACTACTAAAATAAATAAATAAATAAACGAAAAAGTTTTGCTAAGGATTTTGATTTTCTTATGGTTTATATGACTAAATACAACTACAAAAGTAGTTGGACCAATTCTTACATTTTAACACATTAATGAAAATTAGAGGCAAAAGAACAGCACAGAGTTGATTTATCTAAGCAAGAAGAAAGACTGAAATTAATATGCAGCCCTTAAACTTAGATTTGGGACTGCTTAGACTGATTACCATTGATTAGTTTGGCATGATCTTGTGGTGAAGGGTACCTAATGTGGTGGGTTAGGTGGGAGCCAGGCATTGCTGATGCCAGCCTCCTCCTGATGCAGATCTGTCCACACTGCATTACAGTCACTCATAATCTGTTAAGTATTTCTGGGCCCTCAAATAACTTCATGAAGTTCCTTTTCAAAGGACTTTACATACACTAGATTCTCCTAGTGAAAAAAGTGTTTTAGCAGGTGGGATGGGCATAAGGAGTAGAAGAAACCATATGCCTAGACAGAACATGAATGCTAAAACCTCAACTGCTGGTTAGGTTATCTGCTTGGACACTTGATGAAGGATGCAAGTGAATTGCCCAGAAGCAGAACTAGATTTTCCTCTTGCTGCTCAGATTTTGTCCTTACTACATCAAGACTCCAACCTAATATGTACACCATTGTTTGAGTTGATTATACTACATGAATTGAGTAGCTTTGTTTGCAATAATGCTCTACTCAGACATCTGATTGTAGAGTTCAACTCTCAAATATATTGTTAGCATCTACTAATGAAACTAATTATTAGTGTCTACCCTGAAACACACTAGTGAATGCAAATGTGGTTCTGCTTTGTAGTTCTGATACTTAATATTCATACAGGCATTTTTCACTTGTGTTTAAGGCCCAGAAGGGAGCATTATGTCATCTACTGTGATCTTATGTATGGTATCTGCCACTGCATTTCAGCCAGTTGACAACAATTGTTTATATTTTAAAAGGACATTTGGTTTGTACCAAAAATCAGCTTTTAGATTCTGTCTCTTTCCATCCATTTGAGTCAGTGCAAAAACACCCTTCTTTTAAAAAATTCATGTCCTCTTTTTACCTTGACTGTGTCTGGATTCTAGTTATTATGGTTTATTAAAGCTTTTCTTTGCTAAAATGGAAAGATCTTTAATGCCAGGTATCTGCTCCTCAAGGAAATACTTATGCATTGTGTCAAGCCATCCTTCAATCTTCTTTTTGACATGCTAAACAGATTAAGTTTTTAAGTCTCTTCCTCTAAGGCATTTTCTCAGCACTCAGTGATTTTTGATTCTTTTCTCTGCCTTCTCCAATTTGTTAAACATGAACAGCAGTAGAATATGCAGTATTCCAGCAATGCAGTCAGCCACATCACCCTGAGAGATTAAGTCCCCACTTCTTTGTTTACAGCCAAGGATCATGTTATGCTGAGGTTACTGTGAATTGTTTTTCTCTTGTAAATCCTTCTCAGGATTCCCCTGTCCATGACCAATGACTGAACCTATTTTTTGTAGATGTATAAAACATTGTGTTCTTGAATATCTTAAGCCTGCTATGTGATCTAAGCGATTCAACAAGACTGGTGATGATAACAGACAGCAATAAAACAGTCTCCAAGTTTTGTCAGCAGTATGTCTAAGGAGTTTTTTGTGCTAGAACAGTAACAAAAAAAATGTTCAATAGTAGCATTCAGCTGCTCTCAGCAGAGCACCACTGGAAGCATTCCAATTTGATTACTCTCTATTATTCTGATACATGAGATGTAGCTGTTCTAGATCTAGATCTAAAGCTACTTAAATTGTAAAACATGCAGTTGTATAAAAAGAAACTGTCAAAAGACCAATTTTTTTTTGATTTACAATTAACCTTTATTCACCTAAAATAATTTCATCAAAAGCTGAATATAATCAATGTAGATACATAATATCACAAATAATTAAAAACTACAAACATTTGTATCATTTTGATGAATTTTGGAATTGCTGTCATTGTCACTTACCTTGATGTCACTAGAACATCTATAATTTTAAGGTTGTCATTCCAGATGTTTTTAATGTGGGTTTTTTTTTATCTTTGGGATGAAAATTGCCTATTTTTCTTTCTTTATACCTTCTTATCAATAGTTACTGAACACAGAAAAATACACAGTGCTGCCTTTTTCTCCTGTATTATGCTCTGAATTGCAATATTTGTAACAGAGAATTTCAGTAATCAGGAGAAAAAATTTAAAAACTTATCAACAAAACCAATGTGCAAATGTAGCATGTGTGTGCCTGTATAACCACAAGTTTTAGTCAAATGTGTTGAAGAAGTAACTAAATAGATTTAGAAAGCAGCTGGTTGTACTTTCATATTTTTTTGCATTTTTAATGTGAAACACTCAAATAACATATCAAGAGATTGCAAATTGAAGCAAGCATAGAAATTGGGAAATACCAGCAGAAAGGCCTCATGCTTGCAGAATCCCAGCACACTGAGATTTAGATTGCATAGCAAGAAATTGTATTAAACGTCTATAGCAAAGACATCTTTCACCATCAGCATCTCAGTCATGCCCAAATCCTGTTCAGTTATCACACAGGTAATGAAGAACCAAACCCACATCATGAAGCAAGGGTAGATTAAGATATGTATCTATGTGGATGATAATAGATACACACCTTAAATATGTTGCCTTGCCAATGTGTTATTTTTGAGTAATGAGGTACCTCTGACTTTCTCAAAGCAGAGGTGGCAGTGGTCTCAGGAGAAACTGTCAGTGCCACCAATGAATTAAAACGCCTGCACTGCTCTGTGTACCTGGAACTGTACCATTACTTGATCTGGTGAGCTCAGGCTGTACCACTTCTGGTGGACAATCCTAGAAGCATTTGCACCACAAGAAGAATCAGTGGGAGTCATTGTAAATCCCAGAGTATTGGAAATCCCCTGGAATCACCTGGATAAATTATAAATGGTCACAGAGGAATGGATGAAGAGCTGATCTCATAACAATGTGTTACCTCTCTTGGAAGAACTGCTAACATAAAATAGATCAAGATACTTCTACCATGAATATAACAAGTAGAGTGGATGAACTGCCCAGTTCATGATTTGGCAGAAGAGATTAGTTCTGCACAACCTCTGTGAGCGTCTGACACGATAGGATGCTGGTGGTGAAGCAGTGGAAATGGTCCTGGCCTGACATTACCAAGGAGAAGGATGAGGACCCAAGGTGCAACACAACTAGAAAGCAGACTACCGTGGGCACCAGGTAAACTCTCAACCACTGCTTTGCATGTAGATAATGCACATGGTGTGAGCCCAAGTGCTACGGTGCTGTTACTGTTAGTATTGTTACCCTCGGTTGGCGTGGTAGCATTTGCAATTCAAGGTATCACAGAAAGCTGGAAGAGCAATTCTTCCTCACTTTAATTTTTACTAACCAAGCAGGCAAAGCATCCATGCAGCTGCTTGGCTGTGGTGGTTTAACCAGGACGCTGACCTGGGTGACAGCAATCATCAGCTGATGTGCAACATGAATCACAGGAAAAACCCCAAAAGCTGGGAAAATAAAAATAGCTCCATTGTTAGCAACATAACTAACAGGTGAAGAACATATTTGCAGAGGCCACAGAAGTTTGCCTTTTTTCTGATCCTTTATAACTTCCTAAGGCATCTAAATGGGCTTTGCTCTCTGAAAACAAGAAATTAACAACCAGGGAAGAAATCTAAACATAGCAATCAGGAGTTGAAAACTAAGCTAAAGTAAGTGGGGAGAAAACCTCCCAGAGCATAAGTTTTACACTATCTAAGAGTCTGACCTCAGGGGTCAGGAAATAGTGCTATATTTGTTGCCAGTAACTGGTGAGCATCATGCACAGATTACCATCTAACACAAAGATTTAAACTCCATTGTTATGTGTGGTAAAACAAATAAACTGAAAACCAAATCCAACAAACAAAATAAACAATAAACAAACAAACAAAAATCACTTGCTTTCAATCACCTGAAAGGAAAAAAAAAATAAGCATAGTAAAAACACTTCCTAAATCCATTATGTGTAGTTAGTCAACTGAGATCATGTGTATGTAGGGGATTTATATCAAGCATTGCTAATATCTAAAAGAGCTGCCCCTCTTGAAGACACTAGTAAGCATTGTCCAAGTTGCCACTAGAAAGAAGCACTCATACATGTTCCTTTTTTCTTGCATATACATTTGGACTTGTTAAAGGTCAGAATTTTTACTTCAAACTGATTTGAGAGTAATTTAAGAGAATATTACTCTGCCTAAAGTAAAAGAAAAACATGCAGCATTCAATCTGGTAAAGTCTTTAGGATCAGTATTTTTATCTTGCTCCACACACTAGCAAGCATGAGAATGACATTTTTAAAGGCAAATTCTGAATCTGGCCATCCAACTGCTTGTATTGCAGTAAGTTACTGAGACTTAGTAAGTAGTATGTCAAAGTTAGTTGTCAAAAGTAGTAAGACCATAAGTGCCTCTGTTCTTTCCCAAGAAGGAATCTAAACTACCCAGTTGAACCTGAACGTTCAGGCAGAAATTATAGTCTTTCCAACACAAGTGCTTATTGCATTTTTAGTAATGAAAGAAAAATTGTGAGTCTGTTACAAACATTGTGTAGGTGGAAGAACTTTCCAGAACATACAATCAGTGGCATTATTGACTCTATCTTTCAGGAGTGTCATGGAGGAGGGCAAAAAGGTGGGAGGAAGATGAATGTGAACACTCAGAACATAACATGCAAAGTACTCACAGCTTTATTTAAGTCAAGACAATTTAGTAGCATATAGGAGACTTCAAACTCTGAAAATAGACTGAAATCTTCACTAACCATATGTTAAGGGAATTAAAAAGCCAAATCTTCAGCTTTCTCTTAAATATTTGCTGTTTCCTGGTATTGCTGATACCGTATTCTGTGACTATCGTGGTAGAGGTTTGCACCTGTAGCAGATACATCATAGTTATACTGAAGGAGTGATTTTGGTATCGGAGACTTAATTGCCATCAGCCTGAAACTGTTTTCTCAGAATCTTAGGAGACTCTCAGTAAAGCCTACAATATTAAGATGCTTACATCCAACAGAACTGCCATAAGGACAGTTGCAGCAACTTCATATGTCCCACAGGAAATTCAATGTAATTTTTTTTTAATTAAAGATTATATTTTTATATGTTAAAGGTAGTAATGCAGTTCAAAAGTTGCAAGTATTATTTTGTGTTTTAGCAGTAATAAGCACAGAATTCTGGGCAAAATATGCAGTCATGCTTGTCTTGAAGGCTATAGCAGCAGAGGGGAAGATAGGTTGAAAAACAGATCCATCTCCTCCTTAACCTGCATCATTCAGGTGTTACACTACCACAAATACACTCTTCAGCTTAAAGCAGGCATAATAATGCTAGGGTTTCAAGAATGAAAGGTTTGAGACTGACTTACCCAAAAGTGATGTGCAATATGCATGTAACAAATATTATGTCAGCATAATTAAATTGGAAAATTTAATTAATCTGGCATCTCAAGTAAATCTGAGTGGATAATTTTAATTTACACCTGTCCAATTTCAATGTAACAACAGCCTACTAAATAGGAATTGTAAACTATTTGCCTTTCACATTGGTTTAAAGGTCTTTGGACAGATTACTCAGAGATTTACTTCAATATCCTTTAATGCTGCTGCTAATTCATCTGTAACAGGTATAATTCATTGAAATATTTGTGAAGAGCAATTGCTTCAAGGATGATTTAGTCCAGATGATCAGAGATGTGTACATGAACTTTGCTGAATGGGATACAGCATGGTGCTCTACCTTCTTTGTCTGTAGTCTAAAGACAAGCCCGGGATCAAGACCTTGAAATTTAAATACTTAAAGTGTTTAAAAATGTATGTGCCTTTCATTACACATATCAAGTAAGTTAATTCCTCATACAGCTAAGAACAAAATAGTTGGTTTAGACAGAAATGAATATGTAAAATGTTTCATATGTATCCACTATGGTAGGGACGGGCTGTAACAAATTAGGATATTAATAATTTTTTTATTATGCTTTAGGTATACTCCCAGCTACACAAGGAGTTGGCTTCCTAATTCATTTGCTAGTGTATGGAAGTATTTCTTGCAGTCTTTAACTTTCTAAAGGACTGCAGTTTTATTGTTGGTTAGGAAAGGACCTGAAGTTCACTGTAATTATTTTTTGGTTCCCTTATGTGTCATAACTTTCCTGTTACTTCCAGAACATAAACCATGTAATTATTGACAGTTAAAATTTTAGAAAGCAGCCCAAATCAACAACTCAATAGAAATCCAGAGCAGGTAAGAGTATGAGAGTTAGGTTGGGTATGTCTGATATTCTCAAAACCAATGAATTCCAAGCTTCTTTTCAGGAAGCTGTCTGTTGCCCAGTCTGTGGAACAAAGTTAATGAAAAGCAAATGTTTTCTCCCATTGAAGCAAAACATAGAGTTGAAGCATTTAACTTACAAAAAAAACCTTAATAATGACTTCAGGTGAGACCCCATCTGAACTGAACTCAGCTTTCTCAGTCTTTTCAAACTTGCCATGCAGATAGTACAGTTTACCATACTGAGATGGGGTTTTTTAGGAGGGACCTAATTATGATATAAACACACTAAAATAGGACTGAATATTGTGAAATGACCAATGCAGTTTTGCTATTCTGTGGATAAAATAAACTTTGGGAGCTATTTTCCACATTTCAGGACAACTTTCAATTGCACTAGTACAATTTCCAGTATTCCCTAGGACATCACTGCTTTACCATTTTATTTATATGGTCTGTTATTTCTACAACCCTTCTAACTTCTTGTACTTAGTTCCTTTCTCAACAGTATAACCTCCTTTTAAGTGATGTGTCATTTAGGTTTGCACCTATGTATGTGTATGTGTGTTTGTGTGTGTGTTGGAAACAGAAGCAGAATTAGCCAAGCAGCCAAAGTCTCTGCCCTACTGTCCTTATATTTTCTAAGGCAAACAAATTTTACCTATTTACAATGGGAGTCCAGGAATCTCTGCACAGAAACATGCTTGAATCTCAGCTGCTGAATGGGTGAGACTCTGAAATTAAATTAAAGTACCTTGTTTTAAAAAGCACCCTTGAATTGCACCTGAAGGTAGAAGGTCTAGTGTGAAGTGCATGTTCAGGCCTGTGCTCAGAAATATAGTGCCATGTATTCACTGCAGGAGCAGTTTAGTAATTTTACCCTGAATGTTTTTCTTCATAGGTTCTTATTCTCATCTTTTTTGTTACAATTTTGTTCATGATGATAAACTAGTAAGCTCTTCTGAAAGGTAATCCCTTGTTAGCTTTGCAGCTTCTATGCTAATCTCTTGTTAGCTTTGCTGCTGGTATTCCTGAAGCTGATTTGCATTTCCTAATCCAGAGCTGAATCTCTTTGCTCTGGGTACTTACATTTATATGGATATGTATTAAATAATTAGCTGAAAGATTGTCCCCATAGAACCTAACACAGATTGAAGACATTTTGTGTAAGCTGATATTTAAATGGCTTTCAAATCAAATATGACTTTTTTTTTCTGATTTATCTTTTCATCTGGGAACAGACAAACCATGGTAAGACAGCTGTACCTCCGCAGCCCATGGAAACCCACAGTGGAGCAGAGACCCACCTGCAGCCCCTTGCCAGAGCAGGTGGATGCCCAAAGGAGCAAGATCCTGGCAGCACCTCTGGATCCATGGGGAGAGGAGCCTGCAGCTGAGCAGGTTTGCTACCAGGAATTTGTGACCACATGGGAGGGACCCACCCTGGAGCAGTTTGTGAATAACTGCAGCCTGTGGGAAGGATTCAGGCTGGAGCAGTTGGTGGAAGATGGTCTCCTACGGGAGAGTCCCCATGGTGAAGCAGGGGAATAGTGAGAGGTTCTCTCCCAGGAGAGGAAGGAGCAGCAGAGACAGCATGGGAGGATCTGACTGCAGCCCCCATTCCCTGTCCCCCTGCGACACTGCAGGGAAGAGGCAGAGAATTCAGGAGTGAAGCTGAGCCCAGGAAGAAGGGAGGGATGGCAGGGAAGTGTTTCTAAGAGTTGGTTTTATTTGTCATTACTGTACTCTGATTGGATTGGTAATAAATTGAACTAATTTCCCTAAGTCTAGACTGTTTTGCCTATGACAGCAACTGGTAAATGATCTCTTCCTGCTCTTATTTTGACCCCTGAGCCATTTGCTATAGCTGTGGAGGGCAATAACAGTGGCATCTAGCCAAGGTCAACCCAGCAAAAGCTTAAAATGTTTTAAATTTTCAGCCTGGATATGTTCTTACACTACAATGCTGATTTGGCTATCATAAGTGTCTTTTCAAAAAAAATTGTCCAAAAAGGTCAATAGACACTAACACACCTCTTGATACTTGAGGCAGTAACACCACAGTGACATAGAAAGCAGATTGTTTATTAGACTAGCTATTAATTACACTTCTTATATTTCTATGTGTACTAGAAAATATAGTACTGATTGAGAATATAATTTGTGATGATTAGATTAATTAGACTGCTGGGATTAATTTTTCAAGATATTCTATCCTTTTCATGCTTATAAATCCTAATTTGTGATTAAGTGATCATATTAACACAGAGCTAAAGAACACTTGCATTTCAAAATTTTGAATACCCCCTAATTTAGAGAGCTGATTTAATCTAAAATTCCCATTAAAGCGCTTAATAAAGAGTGCAAATTTTTTTCATTTGCTGTGATAATGGTAAAAGCATGAAATGATAGGTACCTTAAGTATACACCCACGTAAAGGTTTAAATCTTTAAATGCAATATATATCCTAAGAAAATTCTTGGTTATGCTTAGATTGCTGTTTTAGTTTCCCTGAATATATGGATTATTCTATTCTGTATGTGTCTGTTTATCCAAGATAGCATGCAATGCATTCATCATAATATTCTGAAATTCATTTATGAACAAAGCAAAAGGAAAACATACAAACAAACAAGCAAACAAAAAAATCTAATGTATGATGTGTTGGTGTAGATGTAAATTATTTCATGTTGAACATTCAATTCCAACTATTAATTCCTTGTATAATATTTCTTGGAATCTTTATTAAAGTCAATGAAATAGGATGATAGAAATATATACACAAATAAGAAGTTTACTAAAACTAAATGTAATGGAAAATACCAAAGCAATGTTGCCAAAAGCTTTTCTAGTCAATCTGGCTTCATAGTACTTATCTTTTATATGAGGGGTATAAAGAATGCTATTAAATTTATTTGCAAAATAAACACAGTGTGTTCTGTTGCAAATACTACAGCTGTATTCCCAAGGAAGAGATTGGTGTGTCTTTTTCAAGAACAAAATATTACGAAAAAAATTTGCTCTCTGGCTTCAATTTAGGATGGTATTTCTAAGTATTACCAGCCTGGGCAACTGTTGCCTTTCTCTTGGTTCTACTTACCTTTTTGTCTTGGCTTGCAATACAGGATGTGGCCAGAATTGTGTATTTTATCACCACCTGTTGAAGCAGATTGTTGGGGCAGTGATCCTTATCTCTGTGGCACATGCCATCTGCTAATGGGCCTCCTTAAAACCAGGTGGGGCAATCATCTTTATCTCTTCCACAATCCATCCTCCCTCCAGGAAGATATCATCTGCTGCTGGACCATTGAGTCCCACTGCATGACTGATAAAATTACATCACCCCACTGGGTGATGCTCCAGCCAGGGGAGGAGCCAAGCCTTTCCTACCTAGATAAAATCTGAGATTTTGGACAACAAGACACCTTCTTTACACTGGATTCCAGAGGAAAGCTGTGCCTTTCCACATCATCCCTGAACCTTCAGAGGAAAGCTGCACCCTTCTATAGGAGCACTGCTCCAGCTGAACCACATCTGCCACTGCAGGAGGACTGGAGCCACCATTTAATGGTTCTGCTACCAACACCCTGGCTGATGGGGTGTCAGGTTGTATTCTGACTCTGTCAGGGTTGGGATTGGTCTTTGTAATACTGCACTTATATTTTAATTTTCCTAGCAAATAACTGTTATTCCTAATTCCCATATCTTTGCCTGAGAGCCCCTTAATTTCAAAATTATAATAATTTGGAGGGAGGGGGTTTACATTCTCTTTTACATTTAAAAGAGAAGCCTCTGCCTTTATTAGCAGACACCTGTCCTTCAAACTAGGACATTTTTTTTTCTTTCTCCTGTTTCCTTTTCTCTTTTCTCCTTTTTCTCTTTTTTCTTCTTTTTCTTCCCTTCCCACTTCCCCCACCCCCCAAAAAAAAACCCCAAAAAAACCAAAAAAACCCAAACAAAACGGAGGGTTGAAATACGTCACACCATAAACTGATAAGCTGGGATGGCTGACACGTTTTATCTTATTTATTGAGAGCAAACAAAGTTCAGAACAGAAATCAGCAATTGCTACACTACTGCCAACCATATGCATGAGCAGGTCTTTTTCCAATGGTATGCATCAAGATCTGTGCAATACCAAAACCCTAGAGCCTCAGTATCTTGAAAAGCACATCTTTGAGAAGTAATAGTCCTATTAACGACAGCAATTGATTAATGGCAACTTGTCTCTCTGGGAGGCAGCTTCTCTCAGCAACTCTTAAGTTTTGTTTTGCACGCTTCATCTTCAACAGCAGAAAGAGAATATATAACTCAGTACACCACCCTTCAGACCTGAATTGGATGTGATGTGGCTCATTGGGTAGGGAGAGATCAATGGGGCTTGAATGAAAAAGGGCTCTCTGAAGGTTGACGGCTGAAAGCCAAAAGAGGATATCTTTACATTTTATTGTAAGAGTAAATCCGTTTTTCAACATTAAAGTTTGCAACTTCTGACTTGTGACTGTTAAATGACCATATAAAAGTAGTAAAAGATTTTCCTTAAGAAACTGTGTTTGCCCAGTAGTTTGCAATATGTTCTCCTGACGAAGCCCTTACTACCACCTCTTACACTTCATCTGTATCATCACCTACACCCACTCATATCGCCTTAGGAACAGGATTATACTAACTTGATGCACTTTGCAAGCCTATTATCTCTACAAATTTCAGATGCAGGGATTAGAACAGAAGTCTGAATTTCTTGCAGAAAGTCCTGACATTATTTTGATCCCAGGTCACAATGAAATTCATCATTTCTCTTTCCACATCTTTGCAGTCTTAATGCAAATCATAAAAACATTTTAGCATTGTTAGTTTTAAGGAAACACATAAGCATTCCCAGAGCTAATATGGCTCATCATAGTTCAGCAAAATGATCAAATTGTATCATTTCATGTCAGTTAAATGTTAACTTGTACTTGACAAATGCAAATCTTCTTTCCATGAAGCTGCAGCATATAAGTTTAATGTGACATTTCTCTCATTGGGTCAGGCTGCTACTGTAAGTAAATACTCCATAGGTGGGCTTCATAAAAATCAAAATGTCTGAATAAGTTTGATGTTTTGGAGCTTGTAATGCTGTATTGGTGCAGAAATTATTTGTAGGGTTGTGGAAATTTTTCCAATTACATTTGTAAAATGATGACACCTGACAATCAGAGCAGTAACTTTTTTTAATATGTCTGAATATGGCTAACTCTAATTCCTTTAAATCTTCCTTCGGAATTGATCGGCTATAACAAAGGTCAGAATTAAATTTAAGGAAAGTACTTTAAAAGGAAAAAAAAAATGCTAGCTTGAGTTCCACCTATAAACCTTTGGATCTTTATATTAGACTTTCCAGTTCTGTGAGAGCTGATTGTCTTGACTCATTAATCAATAAATATTCTTATTAAAAAAAAATTATACATCCAAGATAAGAATAACTCATTTTCAATGCCTTACTAAAATGCTTTTAAACAGTTCATGTTTTTTATTTTTTTCTCCTAGGGAAGTGTTAGGCTAATATTTCCCCTTCATGCAGCTATCTTCAGTCTTTAAAATTTTTTAAATGTTTCTGGATTGCAAGGTCTGATCTGAGTTAGTTACCTGTTGACTTGTCATGTTCAAGTTAGCTGCTTCTCATTTCATTCTCCCTAGCCAAGCTTCACAACACTCCTTGTCTCCAGAGCCACATGTCGAGCACCTGATTACTACTGAACCTTTTCATTTGCTGTTGTTTCAGGTACCCTCACTCCATTGCCTGCTTCTTCATTCAGCCCCTCTCTACTATCTGAGCCTCACATTTCTTTTGTTTTTGCTCTGATAACCCCTCTAGGCAATCCCCACAGCTCTTCTCTGGTTGTCCTATCACATTTTAAGAGGGCTGTGTGATACTAAGAAGTTTTCCACCTCACAGGAGGCTTTTAAACAGTTTTATTAAACACATCTCAGAGGAAAATTTAAGTTCACAAGACATGTGTAGGCCACATTTTTTCTTTATTAAGCCTTTAGAAGATTTTTACTCAAACTGTACTTTCTTTGCTTTCCCAATGTCATTTGCATTTCAGCACCCAAAAATGTTCTCTTTTCTAAGGTAAGAACGCCCATTCCCCTCATTTCTCTGTTAACAGAGCTAATTCTCAAAACCAATAACACAGCAAATGTAAAGCAGTCAGGTTTCATGTAATCCTTCACATTAATCTCACCTTCTCTAGCACTGTACCTCTTTCCAAGCTTATACTCCTTCCTCTGTCATTCCTTGAGGTAAGAATAGAGAGATATCTTCCTTTCACTAAAGGCCTGCCTTGCCAGGTCCATGTTCATACACACCATGCTGCACAGCTGAGCTGCACACAGAATCTGTGAGGTTCATTCTACTGCCATAAACTCCAGGCAGCCCCAGAGTACCACACATGTGGGAAAACACTTTGCAGTTACAGGTTACCTGGGTCACTTTTGGTATCCAAGTGCATCCTGGTTACTGCATCAATTGTGTGAAGTCTTCTTTATCCAGTGAGCTAGACAGAAACAGCCAGGCTATGAAAGTTCTGCTCTATATGAAACTCTGAGCAGAAAAGAAATAAAACAAAAATGTCCATGTTGCTGCACCCTGCTTAAGGTATGGACTTCAGGTGATTGAAAATTGAGATTATTGATTGAAAATAAATATAAGAAATTTGGCAGTTACAGTTGTGTCAAATGAGTTATTTAGTCTTTTCATGGAATTAAGAGCTCCGAGTCGTTTTCATGTTCTCAGTAGTTTTAACGCTCTTTTCATAGTGACAATGTGAAAGGTCCATAGTTTATTAGTGAAATCACCTTCTGGATTTAGCAAGAGTGGTCTGAGATTTTCTAATGAAATATCATTTTTTTAGTGCACTAATTAACATATGTCTCTCTTGTTCCAGTGCAAAGCTTCCATCGAAATTTTATCTCCTACCTAAATAAAGACAAGGAAAAAAGTGTTTTTCAAACACACGGGGCTGATCAATACATACATGCTGTCTCTTTAGAGCAGAGGTCTTAGAAATCTCTGTAATCCAATGTCATGGTTGTATTCAATTTTATGGTTGTTACTATGGCCCAACAATAGTCAGAATCTGATGGATGTGGACAATAAATGGTCTGAACTCTCTTGAACTTATTAAGGGTTTGGTAGATTATTTGAATATGTTCAATTATTATAAAACGCATAAAACTTTCTCGTGATACAGCAAGATCTCTAAATAAATGAATAGTTCTGCTTTCTGAATCTTCAGCACAGCTGTGAGTAAATAACTGCTGAAGCATAGAGAGTGTACTTGGAATTCTAGGGAAAAAAGAAGTATGTACTCATTAATTTAACATCACCTATCCTGTGCACTGCAGTGTGCACTTTCAGGAAATACACAATCACTTATTTGAGGATTGTATCATGAATCAGACCATCAATTTAGAGCTGCACAGTTAATGCTCTGGGAATTAAACAGGAAATAATTGTATCAGCATATCGCATTAATATTATTTTCTGCAAAGATGACTTAGTGTCTCCACAATTAAATCCGAAGAGTGTGTGCGCATAAACCTGTAAGGAAAAAACCTTTATAGTTTGGGTCGGTTTTGGTGGGGTATTTTGGTGTTTTGTCCGGATTCAGGATTGCACTGTGCGCTGCAGGCAGCCGGGGAGCTGGGAGCAGCAGTGCAGTGTGAGCCCGGGACGAGCAGAACCCCCCGGGCGGGCCGAACCGAGCCGGGCCGGGCAGAACCGAGCCGGGCCGAACCGAGCCGAACCGAGCCGGGCCGGCCGCCATCGCTGCCCGCAGCACCCGCGCGGAGCCGAGCGCGACCCTGCCCGCAGAACTACATTTCCCAGGCGGCGCCGCGCCGCGGGGCGCTGCGATTGGCCGGGCGCGGGCCGGCTCGGCGTGGCGGTGCGGCAGGTGCCGCCGGCGGGGGCGGAACATGGCGCTGGGTGCCGGGACGGCGCGGCGGCTGCCGCACCTGCCGGCCGGGGGCTGCCTCCCCCTGCTGCTGCTGCTGCTGCTCCTCCTCTGCGGACAGCTCGGGGGAGGACAGAAAAAGAAGGAGGTAGAGACGTTCGCTTCTTTCGCCATCGCGGCCGGCCGAGGGTGCCCTGTCGCGCTGCCTCCCTCCCCGGAGTCCCCGTGTCCCCGCCCGGCGCCCCCCGCCCGGCCTCCCTCCTCCGCCGCCCCCTCTCCCTCCCAGGCCCCGGGCGGGGCGCCGGTGGGGCGGGAGGCGCCGGGCTGCTCGTGCCCCTGCCCTGCCCGGGAGGCGATGGCCGCGGCGGCGTGTCCCGGGCAGCGGCGGCGTCGCGCTCCGGCGCTGTCCCTGCCCAGGCCGTGCCGTGCGCTGTCCTGGGCCTTGGAATCACCGGCTGCGAGCGCCGGGGGCACGGGCCGCCCTCCCGCGCCGGGCACGGCTGCGCTGGGCTGCGCTGGGCTGGGCTGCCGGGGGCCTGGCGGACAGACGGGGCCAGCAGCCCGCGGGAGGTCGAAGTTAAACCCGGTGTTTGTGGTGCCGAGGGAACGAAATGCCCAGAGTTAATAATAGCATCCAAGCGATGGCAGCAGGTGTGTGTGAGTGCAGGTGAGGGTGATGGTCCTCTCTTCGAGGTGTCCTCTGGGTAAGAGAGGAAGGAGCAGTTTTAATTCAGATTCATGTCTATCAACAGCTTATCTTCACCAACTTTTGTATTTAAATAGGGAAATGTGCAAAAATGTGTAGTGCACATACTTGCCTTTTCCAGATTTCAATGCTACTAGAGCTGGCTACACTTCTCTTCCTAGGTTGCCCTAGACTTCAGGCCAGGCTTCTGCATACCAAGTGCTAGGACACCCAGTAGTGTCTCTTCACCGTTTCACTCTAACTTTGTTTACGGGATGGAGTTAGCTTTTAACCAAGTTGTAGAGTTTTGTCTTTTTTTTTTCTTTTTTTTTAATTTATTTTTATTTATTTATTTGTTTGTTGGGTTTTTGGTTTTTTTTCCATATCTTAGTGTTTTGGGGAGGACTTGGTTTTGTGGTGGTGGAGGAGGAGAAAGGAGCAGTTTATATACCTGATTCTTTCTCTGAACTAGCAGCTCAGGCAAAGAGAAGGATGGGCAAACTTCTTGGGTTTTGCTTGTTTTGTTTTTCTTTAAAGAACTATGTAGGTTATTAAGGCTTATAGTCCAAAAATGGAAAACAATAGGGATGTCTTCCCACTGGTGTCCAGTGACAAGAATGGAAGGAATGGCTTAAATCTACTTCAGGGGGAGTTTAGATGTGGTATTAGGAAAGAGATCCTGACTGACAGACTGCTTGGGCACACAGCGAGGTACCCAGGGAAAGAGTTCATTGCTCCCAAGCCTGGAGGTGTTCAGGAGATGGATGGACAACATTTTTGTGTATATGGTTTGATTTTTAGATGGCTCCTGTGTGGAGGAGGGAGTTGGACTCAATGTCCCTTCCAAATCACTATGTCCTTTCCAACTCACAGTATTTATTCTATGATTTTACAAGGCCAAAGTTAGTATGTAAAATTCTTATTTAAGTATCTAAGTAATGGTCTGACTGTGATCTTACCAAAATAAGTAATCTGATCATTGAAATAAATCCCTTGGGCATCATTGTGGAAAATGAACACCTTCTCTCTAGGCATTCATTGCCTTTTCCACTCTTTCTGGAATGAGTAAGCAGTAAATGTGTTGCCCTTCCTTCTGCTGCTGTATTTTAACTTCTTTTCAAAACTTTAACTTATTAGGTTTTCTTAATAAAATGAGTTTAATCTTTGACACTTGATTCTCTCTTGCTGTGATGTGCTGGCACTGCAACTTTTGTTGACACATTCATGTGGAGTGCCAGCTGTGCTACCAAGATAGCTGAAATCTTTCTTTTAAGTGAAATCCTTTTCCTAACAAGTAAATAATTAAAATGGACATGTACAACTGCTTTTTATAAAGTTTCCCAGTTTTGCTGTAGAGGTGGTACATAAAAGGATGGAAATGTTTTTTTTTTCCCAGGGTTTTGTATGTTGTTTGTGTTTGTGTTGTCTATGTTAGAGCTAAAGTCTGACTCTTCTCGCCTATAACCTTCATGTTAAAAGCTGTAGTAGCTTACCCAATATATATATAATGAGGAAAACATCTCTATGTGAAAAATGAAACATGTACTTACAGTAAGAGGTTTGGAAATAACATTTTAAAACTGTTCTGAGGAAAATTATGTGAATTGAAAGAGTGCATCAGAAAATTGGTATTCACACCACTGTGCAGAAAGTGGTAACAGGTAAAGGTGATGGAAGTTAAATGTGTAAAGTGAACTGAAGATTTTCTATACAAAGACTGGTAAGATTGACATATTTTTTTGAAAGTTGGAAAAATGGTTGAACACACAGAGAATTGTTTCAAAGTGAACAGTGCAAGAGAAAAGCTAATGTAGTAGGGTTGAAATGTATATCTCATGAGATAAAACCAACTCACGTCTCAGTTTTCTCTTTTCTCTGTGCTTTGTTGTCTCTGTTGACATGGTTGTGCAGAAGGAGGGGTAAAAGACTAGAGAGAAGAAAGTGCTTTCCCAATGAATTTTATTTTAAAAAACTTGGTTAATTGAAAAGTGCTTCAAAATTGCAAGAACTTGAGATGTTGAAATCTTAAGGAAATAAAGTATTCTTGGTGAAGACAATGGTTTGATTTTTTTATTAATTTATCTTTTTAAGTGTGACTACATAGAAAAGTATACATAAAGTCTGAAGGATTGGAGATGTCTGGATCAGTTGTATGAGCCTGGAAGAGGTGGAGATGACTTTGCAGGAAAGAGAGGACTGACTTAAGATATTAGATGTTTCTGAAGGACTTGAGGCTAGCAGAGAAAATAACCAGGGAAACTGGAAAAGTTACAAATTTCTGTGTTGGTTGTGAAATACTATATTAAAGCTATATTTTGAAAGTATGCATGTTTTTAAATTGCTAAAGTGCATAGTCCTATATAGTAAAATATTCTTAATGGTAACTAAAGAAACTGTCTTCTCTAGCACATTACTGAGAAGTGCTAAGGTTGGTTTTAAATTTGATTAAATCTGCAAGAATTTAAAGAGCTATTTGAACATAGATTTGAATTAGTAGATTATTAGTCATCTGATGTCATGGAAGCTATTTTTAGAATGACTTCATGAATTTATGAACACACAAACAATCCTATTGCTTTGCTTTAATCTTGCAGTACCTTTTCCATATGATGGACATCCATGACAGCCTTCACAAATGGGGAGATAAATAGGAAACATTGGAATGTCTCATTTGAAAATGAGATGAAGAGCAACACTGCAACTTTCCCGCATAGCTCACACTTAGAAGCTAACTAGATTTGAAAAGCCTGTTTTTATGATTTTAGTTCTGGTGCTGAAGAGTGCCTTTAAGTGAAGTTAAAAAAAGTTCTCAACTGTGAAGTAGCAACAAGAGACTGGAGAAGGTCTATTCTTTTGGAAACTGTATGCATAGTAAGAGAAAATAATAATTGACTCTTTCCATAGTATTTGAGATAATATAATAGTAGTAACACACATGCATTTTCTGTTCCCAGCCCTTTCAGTGCTTTTTATATATCTTATACAAATTTGAGGTGGGTTAAAATAGTAAAAAAATAAAAGGAAATAGAGTAATTCACTTTGAAAGATACTGCTTGGCTTTCTATTATAGACTTTTTGTGACTGAAACACATAGAAAGAGAACATTTGGTTTGCAATGTTAAAAGCATTTGTCATAGAGGTTAATGTTTATATTTGAGTTTTCGGGTGGGTGGCTCAGAAGCTTAGTTAAACCACTGATATGCAACTGGAGTAACTTTTTCTGTAGGTAGTTTGTCATTATTGCTAAATCTGACACAGGAAAGGTATCTGTTTAGATCAACATAGAAGCTTTCCTCAGGTGGAAGTATTTTGTTGAGCTTGAGTCTACTAAAAGTTATGCAGAATACATATAAAAATATTGTAGTAATTTTACTCTTCTGTAAAGCAAGGTTCTGTGATGTCTTAGTTTGCCCTGATTATTTTTAAAGGATTTCAAGGCTCATATAACGGCTCTTTACTTTTTTCTCCCTGTCTCATTTCCTCAGCTGAGTGTAGAAGTTATGGCAGTTGTGAGAAATTGTGGGAGATAGAGTTGGAAGGACAGTCTAATTGATAGTTTATCCCAAAGCTTAGCCATTCTTTTATTATTCCTGACAAATATTTTTGTGACGTGCCTGCAGAAGTCTTTAGTGGTGGTGACTCTACAACTTCTGGCTTTTTCTTTCCCCCTAAAGATCTAACCTAAATTCCTGTGTGTTCAAGGCCTACATTTTTGAACCTGTTATTTCTTGTCCTCATCATGACCATAAGGAAGAGGTTATTGGTTGGTTGGGTGGTTTTAAAAAAATAAATAGAAGCAATTGTGCATTTTTCAAGGCTTAAAGTATGAAATATGATGATTTTTCTGAGAGAATATTCAGAGTCTGACTATACTTTTCTGTTTTGTTTGAAATTAACTGGGATAGATTGGCACTATCCCATTGTTTCTGCACCATGTGTTTTTGTTTTCCTTTAGGTTTTCACAGTGAGCCTATTGTGTTTATTCACAGTTGCTATTACCATGTTGCAGCCAGAATGGCATCTTCCACTTTAAAATATCTTTCCCATCTAATTTCTGGTAGTGGTTCACCATAAAGGTAGCAATTCTAACCCATTTAGAGCTAGAGCCAGCCAAAACCTGCTGTCCTTGGTCTTGCTTCAAGATTAAAAGAATAGTACTTAGTTTCTTGCTTTATCTCTTGGTGCTGTTTTCAATGATCTGTAACATTCTTTTCTTCTGATCAATGTTCTGCATGCATATTTAATCAAAAGAAATATTAAGAAACATGGTAGAGCGAGCAGAGAAAAAGAAAAGAGGAAGAAAGATTTGTGATGAATGGGAAGTGTTTAGCATATATTCAATTTCTCATACAGCTTAAGAAAAAAAGTCTTCCTTTTTCAGGATCCCTGATACTATTTAGAAAACATAATGATAATTAAAAATTAAGTTTCTTCTCTTGGTCTACTAAAATTCTGTTTAACATTAAACTTGAATATAAAGCCTTCTTGGTCTTGTAATTGTGAAAATTTTGGGTTCTCCAGACCATGGAGCACTGCACGTTTTTGCTTTTGACACAAGATGCAGGAAAGCAGTTGGCAGTTATACCAGTTACAGACTCCTCTTTAAAAACTTTATTAAAAATTGAGATGTGGCAAAGGTTGAATCTGTGGAGGGAGACTCAGGCCTGACTGTAGATTTGCTTTCAAGCAATTTTAAAGATATATTTTAAATGTAGATTTGATATGCCTTTTTGTAATTGGACATTCTAACTGTTGTTACAGTAGAGAGAGGTTCTTTCGAGTAATGCTTAAAGCTTTAAAATAAGTGTTCTAGATTTGAGATGAAATAACAGTTCTAAGCCATGCCTGAAAATGTAAAATTTGTTAAATGCAATTCTAAATGCTTTTCTCTACTTTGTCCTAAAAAGAATGGGGACACTGTAGAGGAAAAAAATATTGCAAGAATTCCTCATTTCCTGCTGTTTTCTTACAACCCCAGAAAACATCCATATCTCTCTCTCTCCTTTATTTCTAATTAAGTAAAGTTTTTACAAAAATTTGGCAAAATTGACAAGGAGTTCTGGCTTTAACCAATCTGTATAAAAAACTGTAGTAACTACATACAATAAATGAAATAAAGGATGCTTATTGTGGCCTGAGAGCATTTTGTGATTAGATTCCTGAACTTTTCTGTCCCAGATGTCTCTGTTTGGCATCCTTGCTGTCATAAGACAGATCAGTGACATAATTGATCTTTCCCCCGTTCTGTTCTATAACCATTTATACAGCACATCCTGTGCAACCACATGGAAAATACAGATTGTATCTGCTTGAGTTCTACATTCTCTGGTCAAATCAGTCAGTAAAATTGGAATGGGAAGAATGGGTTTTTTGGATATTGGTTTGGGTCTTCAGATTTATTTTCTTAATTTTTGAAAGTGTTTTCAAGGTCACATTTTATTGGCAAAGATAATGGTCAAAACTAAAGGTCCTTTTGCCTGGTATTTGGTTTAGGCCTCGTTCTCCTGCCCTAATAAATCTGAGAGCAGGTAAAATTACAAAAAAAACCTCAGTGTTTTCTTTTTGTCTAATGCTATGAGGTTTTATTAAAAATATATAATAATATCTTCTTCATTTTTTGTACACATGAAATGTAATATCTTTCTTTTGTTATAACTTTTAATAATGAGGGCTTGCCATTAACCAAATGGAAAGATATTTTATACTGAACCTGAAAGCTACACTTCAGACAGGGAAACTCATATTTTTATGTGTGATTATCACAAGTCCTTCATATTCTAAAGTAGATAAATAAATTCCTGCATGCATTGAGTGGATTGCTTCTGACAAAATTAAAACAAAGGCCTGGCAATAATTTGGTTACAGAAAATAGTTCTGTGACATGGTAAAGGTTTGTACCCTTGCCATTGCAGGCTTCTTCATGAAAACACTCTTCTTCCTGATTGCTAAAGCAGTGGCACGACTTGAAGCATTTCTCTGGGACAGACTGTTCTCCCACCTAATAGGGTTTGCTATTAGGATTTCATTTCTTATGGTTGTATCTGATAATACCATTCTGGAATACCCCAACTTCATAATCTCTTCTTAAGCAGTTGCAGTCCTTAGTCTAACTATGCCATTCTGTTACTTTTTGTCATTTTTTGCTGCGGAATCTAAGGCAACTAGCTTTTGAATTTCAGATGAACTGGTCATTAAAGCTTAGCAGAGTTTGGCTGTATGGCACAGAACATTTTGTATATCAAGTTCATAACATAAGTGGTAATTACAGTTATGCAGTCCCTCCAGAATGACATTTTGAGTTCACAGAGCTGCTCAAGGTTACAGGCTGTAGCATCTGCTGGTTGAAGGATAGAAACCATTTTCTACTCTGCTTTTACTTTGGCTTTTTCATCGTTTCAAATCACTATTGCTGTCTACTATTACAAAATTAGCTTGTTCAGCTGCTTTCATTATTCAATTGCCATAAAAAGGCCAATTATGACAGTCTACTGAATCTTGGATATGGACATTTCTGTTTAGCTTTTTGAGATTTCACTGTGTATGTGAAACATACATGTGTTCATGTCTGAACAGTGTAAATATATCTTCAATGTAGATTTTTAAGCTTATCAAGTAAAAGTTTAGGTAATACTGGAAAAATCCCATTTTTAGTTTAAGATTCATTTCTGGGTCTTTTTAAAAATAATTTATACTAAGTATTTTTGTCAACTTGATTTTTTTGGGAAGTCGTTTGATACTTAGCCTGTTTTTAATGAAAAGTAATTGAGAGTTGTTCAGGTAATTAATTAGCTAATTCTCTTTATATTTTTCTATTTTCAGGCGATACATACACATTCAGGCTTTTTCACACATTTTGTTTCTCAGATCTTGTCAGTGGCTGGGGTGCATTCTGAATTTAAAGTTAGGCCTTTAAGTCAAAACTTTGCTGTCCTGCAAGAGTCTGTTTAGTATAATAAATTGTTATATTGCAATGGTTTTTCTGCACTAAGCCGAGGAATATGGTTATTTTAACTATAAATTAGGTAAGGTGTTTATGGTTAATACTTCTAAACTTTCCTTGGTAATTGTAGTTGCTTTGTTTACTTCAGTGATTCAAATTGTATCTTAAAATATTTTGTTCCTTTTACTTCTCTTATTTATTGATACATCTTTAGTGGGCAGTTTGTTAGAAGAAAAGATAAAGTTATTGATACCTGCTGGACAGATTCTAGATATTATAATTGTTTTTTATTTCCTTTATGCTTTTTTTGGTTTTGGGGTGATACTGAAATCAGCCAGAGAATAATGTTTCTAGCACAATTTGAAGTATTAGAAAGCAGGCATTTTTTATTACAGTGCTGCCCACATTCGGAGGATTTTTCCTGTTATTGAATGTGTATCATGGAATTTTACAATGGAGTATTTATTGCATCATAACCATACATAGACACTACAACATACTTCCAAGCTAATACATAAACATGATTTTTCCTAAGATGAATTTACATGTCTCTGCCCCTTACTGGAAGTCGTTTTATGGTCTTAGAGGGTCATCTAAAGGTGGTTGTATTTGCTGAAAGCCTCCAAAATTGTAAGTGACCTTGCCTTGGCTTGGGTTCCTCATTATCTGTTTATCCACTCGTTCCAGCTACATTTACAATCTATTGTCTACTTTTACATTCTTTTAACCTAATTTCCTAGTTGCTTTTTAAGCTCTATTTTGCAACTTCAATTTTCTCTCTATAGTCTGTCAGGGGCATTGCTAATAATTTTCTATTTCAAATGTATCGTAAGCTTTTTTCATTTTTTTTGTTTTTGTAAGCTGAATAAATCAGTCAGTGGAGATGTGTGTGTATATATATATGTATATGCACACACATATATGTACACACATTGGTTTGCCCTGGTCTAGATGAAATAGCATGTGACTTGGTGTTGACATCTGCGGGTTTTTGTCCTGTAACTCTTGTGCTATAAATTATCAAAGTACTTTAACCAGATTTCATGGACAATGTAGCTTTCAGAGTAAAACTTTTAACTAAAATGCCCTCGTGTAACTGCATATTGGTTCATGCTAACATAATGCAATTTCTTTAAAAGTAATAATTACCTGAAGTTCTACTTGAGTACATAGAGAAGGACAGTCCTCATCTGATTTGACATCTTGTATTTTAGCCCATCCTGTGCACAAAAACTAAGCTTCCTTAAGTCATTGTATGCTAGGAACATGTAACATTCACAACAAGAGTTAAATTTTCAATTAAATGTGACATCTCAGCCTTTTCTACAGTAGAATTATGGTTAAAGCATGTCTGGGAAACTGATACAATGGGAGCAATTGATATTAATTTGGTTTCTGGGAAATTTTATGCTGCTTCACGTAAAGCACCCTGAACACTTGTCTGTCTGTTCCTTTGGGTGCTTGGATCCTCTTAAGATGATGTTCATTACTGTATTAATTCAAAAAGTTCCTTCTCTGAAGTGTATCTGTTGTTTTCCCCCTCTAGAGTATTGTTTGCACTCTGAATTGTCCTCTTACACCCACACAGATTTGGAGAATGTTGCAGAATTCACTGGGCCACAGAGGAGTGACAAGAGGGAACATAATTTTCTAGCTGAATGATGATAATTTGAAAGAGGAAAGTCCTGGGTTCCCACAGCTATTTATACATTTAATCCAATAAGTGTTCAGTGCAAAACATTGTAATACAATCTGTTCAAATAGGTTTACTTGTCCACCATCTGGACATGATACTGCCTGCCAAACCATTTGGGAGGGCAGTGAAAGAGATCAAGGTTACTTTAAAGTAGTGAGGGGTTCTCAGGATATCCTCTGTACACTTGCTTTCTCCATTTAAGCAGCTGTCACCTTCTCAATTGTAACTTTCTGTGACAGCAGAGGTGGCTGAAGGAGCTAAGTACAGAGTGCACTACGCCCAGCACTCAAAGAGCCAGCCCTGAAAAATTTGAAGGTAAGAGATCGTGGTGGGAACATAAAAGTTCTCAAATCTGCATTTTTCTTTCAGTATTCCAGACCATTTGGATATTACGAGAATGTAATACCCAAGCAAGGGGAGATTACACAAAATCTATGTATGTTTTGTAAGTACCTGATGGCAGACAGGAAGAGCTTGTTCAGCTTTAAAACTACCCACTCTGGTTTCTATTTGTTTGCTGTAGATCCAAATTTCCTCGATTACCTGCCCTGTGTGGATTAATCTAAGTACCTCATTACTTCTACAGATACCAAGCAAAAGAGAGTATAGCACAAGATTATAATGTTTTCATCTATAAGTGGTTGAATACAAATGAGGAGAGGCACTAAAGCTGATTAATTTTAGTGCAAAATTTTTTTATACTGTAGAAAACATATTAGCAAGTGAGCAACACCAGAAAGCAATGAAGCCTAAAGTCATCCCAGTCTAGAATTCTGTTATGTTAGTGTTGGAGCTTTAGCCACCTGTAGGGCCATCAGTAGCAGTACTGATGAAGATGGTCCCACCTGTGTAAGAACTGAATATTTCCCTCCTAATCCCCTTCATAAAGTTCGGATGGGTCACACCTTAGGTGTGTTCAGTTTACAAGAGCCTCAAGGTATGTTAGGTTGTAAATTCAAGTACACATTGCACATTCAGATGACATGTAGAATCATAACAAATAGAACTTCAATCTTTCATTGCATTTTTTGTTGTACCACCATATTAAAGTGATATAGCTATGGTTATGTTAATGTATTTCTCTATTGGCATGTGTCTTAAGTGATTGAAAAATCTAGCTGAGGCTCTTCAGTTATAATGACATCATGGTTTTTGAGCAATGAATGCATTGTGCTGTCATGCAGAGCTCATTCTTGCTTGTCTGTGAAGGACAAAATTATGAGTTAATTAGCTGATACAGCAGCTTTGTTTTCAAAAGTAATTCGATGTCTGTACTTCTCCCAAGTGAAAATGGAACTTTCCCTGCATCTAACAAATTGTTTTGATAGTAAAAATGTTCTGGAGGAAACACATTTTTACTCAAGTCTTTACACTGAATCTTGACTCTACTAAAAATTTTAAAAATGTGCATTAAAATGGGCTTAGATAGACACTTTTATCTGGTTTCCCTTATTTGAACTATAGTCACTTTTTCTAGGAAAGAAAAATGCATATAATTAGAAATTTGATTTCTTGTGGATTTTAGAAGCTAATTTCAGAAGGTAAAAATTTAGACTTCATGATATTATGAGCATGAAATGTAATTTTGGTAAGCGCGTCATATTTTTATTTTTCTAACATAGCCATCAATTCCACCTCCAATTTCCTCAATGTGTGTTATTGAGTTATTCACTGTAAGGTACCTGAATTTTTAATATTCATCTTAGAAAAGAATGCTGAGTATTAGTGTTCAAATAGCACTTTCTTAACATATTTAAACCATTAGGTTTTGCATTAAAGCTCCCTGGCTGTTTGTACTGACATGATTTAATATTCCACAATGAACTTCTGCTTTAGTCTTACTAATCACATTTTTTTTTTATTTAGATAAAAATTATGTTCTGGTATCTTTGAATAGTTTTTTTCCTTAAACTACTCGGAAACAGATCTAAATTGCAACGTAATTATTTTATATTAAAAGGATTAAGTTCTTTATCTGCCACTGGAGATTGTCTACCTCCTGTTGAACCACTGAATCCATTTATTAACTTAGCACCATGCTATGTCCTTTCTCTTCTAATGAACTTACTGGGAAGGTGGTATTCTGATTAAAGGAATTCCTGCTCAGGAAGCTGTGGTACTTCTGTTTCTTTATGTATGGGTAAGTGGCAAGTGTGCCAGTGTGCAAGTGTTTGAAAAAGCTGAGGTTCTAGGCACGAGGAAAAATGCTAGACCTAGTCTTTCTGTCATATTTATTTGTGTATTTTTGCCTCCTGAGAAACAGAATTTGCTAGGGAACTCTGATAATAAAGTGCCAGGAGAATGAATGTCCGAGGTGGCAAAGAATTTATGAATAATCATTAGCAATCAAATGACAGTGATATAATGTGAGAGTAGATGAAGATTTCTCTCACATGAGTCGTGATGAAAAGTTTGAAGAAAGTATTAGGAGACATAGTAAATAGGTGTAATGGCTGTAATATACAAATTACCTAGTTTTTAAAAGTGAAGCTGACACTCAATTAATTGTGATGCCTTCAAAAGTTTCTCTACTGCCTACTTTTCTAACTTTTAAAAATTTCTTGTAAAATCTCTTTACTGAAATGCTTTATCATAAGAAAAAGAAAGAAAATGGATGGTTTTGCATATCCTGAAAAGAAAGAAGGAAAAATCAACGGTTTGAGCTTGTATCCAAATTTTAGTGATTAAATACTTGTGTCATAAGAGCATTTCTGTGTTACAATTTGTCATTTCTGGCAAGAAGAGAAAATGTGAATTTTCCTTAATATGAAGTAGGATTTTTATTAGTTTCCACACTTTGCTTTGGACTTTTCTGGTGTGATAGGAGGTTGTCCATTAAACTGACTGGATCATGTTGCTACTGCTAACCATGTAAAATGCTGTATATATTTTTGTTTGTCTTTGTCCTTGATAACTACTGTTAATATCCTAAAATTGTATCTCTCTTTAGAGAGGTAGATTGACTGATATTTGGAAAAAAAAAAATCCAAATAATTTCTTCATCCTGGAAGAGTTGACCTTGAAACCAAAGTGGACTTTCATTAATTTCATGTAAAGCAATGAAACAAGGTAGTACTTTGTGAAATCCTTGTGGAAGAAATAAATTTGCTGTCTTACCTTATCAGTTTGAGAGACACAGACATTGGTAGGACTGCCCCTAATGCTAAAGTCATCTGCAGACTTCAGGAATTTGAATTCAGTTGTTAGGTATATAACTGGTTTCCTGTGTATCTTTGGTTGCTTGTGCATTTTATAAACTGTAAAGGTTGGTACATCCCTTTTTTCTTGCTTTTTCCATTTCATAGGAAAGAAAGGGTTATATATTGCTTTTTTTCTCTCTCTTTTCCTTGCTGTTATTTTTGGGGTATGGCAGCATAAATTCTTTTCAATTCTTCTTGGAAAAAGTCTTTATGTGCTCTGTGCTTGTGTTAATAGCAAATAATGTGTCAAATTTAGTAAGCTTAATTTTGGAAAAAAATTGCTGTATGTACTCATGATAGGTTTTGTCAATCTGCAAAAATCTGTTAGACTTAAAAGGATTTATGAAATTTAGTTCTGTGTGTTATGATATTTTCTGAAAGCAGAACAAACTGAATGTATAATAGAAATCCATCAAATATTTATGGTTGCACATGGTCAAAAAAACCCAGTTCCCCTGGTGTCTTTTGAAACTTTGACAATGCCAGCATCATATGGTCTTGAAAAAGTGTGGATGCAAGAGTGCATATTTTTCTAATTTTATGCAATTCTAGCCATAATACTCATAAAGTAAAAGCATAATAGTAGGCCTGTCTCTTACAGTCTTGTATCCTTCCTCTGATAGGGATTCTGCAAATTTTTGATGTTTGTAGTCATCTTCATACAGTTTTTCATTGCCTTTTCCACCTTTGTTTTTTTCTTTTGTTTTTCAAAGTATAACTTGTTTTCCAAACCCTCTGGATTTTTACAAAATGCAGATTCACCAGCTGCAAACTCAAGTTGGTACAGGAAAAGTTACTTTTTTTCTTCTTTTGACTACACTCATATTCTGTTTAACATAAAAGTCTCCTTATTTCCTTCCTGTATCCCAGATGGTGGGATTTTTTTGTTTGTGTGTTAATTGATTCTTATAATTTAGTTCCTATTATTTTAGTTTTTGTTATTATCTTAGCTTTTTCTGTTTTCTCTAGAAATGGAATATTCACATATATTGATTGATACTTAAAGCCTCTTCAACTCAGAGAGCAGACTTCATGCTGGAATATTTGTGGCTGCCCTGGGGAAAGTTATGAATGTATTTTCTGCCAAAAATAGTTCTCTAGTCTGTTCAAAGTCAAATTTCAGACTGCCTACATTCACTTCCTGTATTAGGTTGTATGTGTCTGGCCCTCAGTGTAATACTGCATTATTTTTCGCCCAATCTGTTTATTCATATTCTAACTCCCCGTGATTCCACTTTTTCTTCATATAATGGTTTTCCTTCATATGTTTTTTCATCATACTTCTTACATAGTGTCACACTTCTGTGATTATCTAGATATTTTTCCTTACAGCCTTTAGTTTCATCTTTTCTACAATATTTGCAACATTCTTCTCAAGAATTTTCGTATTTTTTACTTTTTCCTTCTTTTTGATATTCTACTCTTCTTGTATGTACAGATGGATTTTAAAAGTATTCCCACAATCTGTTTTATCTGTTGTTCTAAGATAGATTGTCATGTTTTGCTCTCCACTAAGGAGAGAGATGAATGAAATGCAAAAATAGGTTGAGTAAAATTTTGATCTCTCTGAAGAGATCTGTATTGTTTAGAAATTTTTCTTTTGTTCTTTCCTGTAAAACCCTCTGGATTTCTTTGGCGTGGGAGAGGAAAGCACACCTCTAATCATTATGATGTGTGGTGAAAAATGTGGAAAGGAATCAAGGGTTTGATTTCATTATTTGGTACTCATCTTTTCTCTTACCTTCTGATTGGTATGATTTATTCTAAATGCTGGTGTTTATACAAATATATCCTGTCAGGACTCAAATGGGCTCAGTTGACAGCGTTCAAGAAAGACTAGATCATACTATTTTCTTCTTCCTCCTAGTTGCCATCAGCCTATTTCAGCCATTATTTGAGTTCCTCTGCACTGCTAAGTTTACTGAATGCTGTATTCATTTTTAATTCAGTTATTTGCCTCATGTCAGCGTTCATTCCAGGTCTATAACCCTTGCAAGTAAAGATAGAAATTTAAGAATTCATTTTTTAATTTATTTTTCAGCTTTTAACATTTTAAACTTGCCCTCAAATCAATCATTCATTTGTTTCCACGTTGATAAATCATTGTTTTAGGAAGTTATCTTGCAGCTCACACTGTGGAAGGAAATACTCAGTTGATATTTCATGTGATTCAGGTTTTCTCTGTGAAAATTCCTACTGATATGGTTCTGATTGTTAGCATATACTTAAGTGTGATGTGCTCTCCTCGTGTTTCCAAACACTGCAAAGTTACAACGAGGATAAATTCTTCAGATACCCCAATTAATATTTCTAACCATAAGATACTAAAGGGCATTCAGTTCTACAGATATTCAACACAGATTGTTGTTCTATTGGACCTGACTTGTCTAATCGTGGCATAAAGTGTTGTAGTTCTGAGACTTAGCACAATTCTTCTTCTCTGTTACATCCTTTTGTCTTTGAGATTTAATAAGTTCCTTGCTTTTGGCTTGGAGGTCTTCATTGTGACTTGTATGTTTTGAGTTTGCATTTCTTCCCTGAAAATTCGAACTAGTCTGCATGAATTAGCTCTATAAACTCTCATACTTTGCTACACTTGGAGAAGAAAAATGGTGTGAAATGCTATCAAAACAAATATGAATCTCTTTTAAATGCTTTTATTTTTCCTGCTTCAGTCCTTATTGCAATTCCCTGAAATACATAAGGCTAGTAATGGATTCTGATCTCATCATGATCACTCTCTGCTCTAATCTATAAAAGGGATGATTCTCATTCATTAAGCTCTAATCATTGCCTCTCTTGTTATCCGCCTATTGACAGGAGCCCTCATGGAAGTGATTTCTGTCCTCTTGCTGTGTTCTGTTGTGTGAAAATGGTTCAGATGATATCTCTTCCCAGAACAGGAAACTGTGTGCGATATTATGACACGCAGAAGACATATTTTCTTTATTAATTCCTTTCTGAGCAGTGGTTTAAAAACTACTTTGTGCTTTGCATATTTTATGACATCAAATCATCTAGGATCTCAATATAAGATGGGTAAGAGTGGCTTAACTCATTTAGTCTGAGTTCACCTAATCCAGTGGGGTTTTTTTTCTAACAGCATCTGCAAACGGATACCCAGAGAGGGGAAACATTGTCTCCTCACCAGCCTGTAATCTTCCAACCTTCTACTGTTTTCAGCTTTGGTTTTCTTGAGCTGTTTTCCACTAATGGATCTCTCCATGAGGAATCCTCAGTTGTGAGTGGTTCATCAATCCTAGGTCTTGCACCCCTCCTTCCATACTTTACAGAATGATGCTGTTAAGGAATATACATCTGTAGTTACGACTGCATTGGGAGAGGATTGACAAGTCTTACAGCTCATGCTTTGTCATTTTATTAATCTTCTTTGCCATGTATTTTGCTGTCAAAGAAAGCAAGTGCTTTCTGTCTCTCCTACTATACAAAGTAGTATTGTCCATTTGACATACTTCTGCATTTACTGGGTAGAGTTACTGTTCAAAAGCTACCTTGCTTCATAGTTAATTTGTTCTTTTACAAGAGCTGCTTCTGGCCTGAAGTAGATTTTTTTTTTCTGTCTCTTAACCATGATTAGTGAATGAAGTGAAACTACCAAATCACTTATATTCAAACTTATTATGTCGTCAGACCTGTATTTTGCCATGCACAAATTGGATTACAATGATGATTTTACTGTCTCTGTTGAGGGGGTTTGTTTATTTTAACCAGTGTAGTATTGGAAGCATGTTCTTCACAGTGGGTCAGCATTCTTAAGAGTAACATTCTCATTTTCCCACTGTATACTGCACTAAGACTCTACCAAATCTTGGCCTCTGTTCTGCAGATGCTTAAGAGCCCATTCTCTTACTGTAGCACATACTTCTTTAATGATGATTGGGTTGATGTCTGGACCTTTTATTGATGATGGTCTTAGACTGTGGATGCAGTTTTAGCTTTCTGGGACTGAGAGTAATTAAGTAACATTGACCTAAGAGTGAATCAGTGATTGTTTGGCCTTTAAATTGGACATTAGCTGTTTGAGTTAGAAGAGACTGCAATTTGCTGAACTGGACTTGTATGTTACTATGATGATAAACACGTTTGGTTCTTTCTATGCACACAAATAGCTGATAATGGCATATCTGACTTGATCAGTTTTTCAGATCATATAATTTTTGTATTGTATGTGCTTTGAACAGAGATTCTTCCATTCTGTGGATAACTGTCACAGTTTCTGAATTGGCAAAAGATTGGAGCTCTTCATTTTTTCTTAAGTTTTCTAGTACTTTGCATAGTGAAATGACAGAGAGCTGGAAGGTGCAGGAAGAAGGAAATTTTCAGTGGTAATTAAACAGAAAAAATAATTAATCATGAAGAGAATGCCTATAGAAGTTGCAGAATCTCCATCCTTGTAGACTTTAAAAACTCTACTGGACAATGCCCTTAGCAGCCCAGTGGAACTCCTGAGTTTAACCAGGATTTGGATTGAATGGGATGACCTCTACAACATTTAAAATTGTAAAAACAATAACTATCAAGAATGTATGATTTTTAAAAACGTTTTAATTGAAACTACATTACATCTTGATAAAAGGAATGGTGCTGCAGTGACTAGTCATTAGATCTTGAAATAACTAATAAGAGATGCTCGTTTCACATGACTGTTTTGAATGAGATGATTCTAGAAGTCTTTTTTCAGTCTAATGTATTGGTCATCTTCCATCAGTCACTTGGAGAGAGACAAGTAGGTTTATGCATGACATGGGTTATTTCCTGTGATTAAAAACTAATGGTGCATTATTTCTCTATGTTGTACTCACCCACCTGATTGCTCTGTGTTCTTGGGAACAAAGTGTGAAGGTCACTTCTACAAGACCATCCTGGAATACTGCGATGAGAGGGGATGAGGGAAGAATGGCAGCCATTTAAAAATGAATGCCAATTCTAAGCTGATGAGGAGAGGGCAATTTTTGAACAAAGAAATGAGGAAATAATTAGCTGATTATGTTATTACTCATGCTTATAGTAGCACGGGATAGACCATCGATAGGTGATGGTAACCATTTCTTATATCACTGCTTAAGAGCAAAACATGCAGAGTGATAGACTAGATCTGCTATCTTGTTACTCATTGGGCTTTGGGTATTTGAAAGGTGGCTGGGTACTGTTTTTTAGAATATTAGCCAAATGTTTTATCAGAGTGCTCAGCACTGAAGGTTGGTGCTGAAGTTATAAATGCCACTTGTAGATCTCAGAATTAGACCAGATGAATAATGCAAGTCGTGCTTTCATAGCTGTTAAATTTTCCACAACCTGAGGAAATCAACAGTGTGCAGATGTCTAATCAATCAATTAATTTATAGGGTTTTCATCTCAAGCCTCAAAGTTGGAATTAAGATTAATTTTAATGGGTTTTTTTAGAGCTCATGTAATTTCTTCAAAACTAGTGCAGTTTTTCAATTCTTTGGAACAATTGAACATTGTTTTGTTCTCCTTGGTCCCCTGGATGACTTAAATATGTTAATATTATTTGAAAGTAGTATTTGTTCTTAGAATAACATTATTTGCATGCATACAGCCATTAGTATTCAGTTCAGTGATCTGTCATATCTATATTATGATCTTGCTTGTCAAAGAGGTCTAATGAGTTACCTGAAGTAACTGTATTGAATAAATATTTCCAGAAATTGCACTTATACTATCACCAGTTTCAACACAAGAATTCATATTTATATGGTAGTAGCACCACTAGAATGTCATTGATAATTTCCTCGATGATCTTAAGCTGCATTATATGCTACAGTTTGTGCAAGAATATGAAAATAAGGCTGTCCACTTGCTGAGGGTGGGTAGATTTCATGCTTAATTTCACACAATGATTAAAACAGCATTTTAATCAATTACCTGAGGAAATGATCAACTGTGGGGTTGATACCAAGTTCTGCAGACTATATTCATATTCAGATGCTCTGTAGTACCAAGGTCCCTGCCATGAGAACTAACAGATGGAATTATCGCAAGAAAAGAAATTGGTAGGTAAACTGAAATCAATTTTTTCCATACCATTAATTTGGGGAGAAATGCTTTAGGGTTTGAAGAAGTTTAATAAATATGCATAAGGTGATATTTTGTTTTCCACATCCTTTACATTTATACTAGCTTATTAAAGATTTAATTAAGTTTTCTGAAAAGGGAGAGGATGCAGTCTTGCAAAAAAATGTAGATGACAGTGTGGGTTCACAATAATTAGGGCTTCAGGGGATAAAATAAAGATTCTCTACAGTTAATGAATATTAAGGCAATGGCTGCTTTGAAAGCTTGCAAAAATGACAGTCTTTTACTTACCACATCTGTCTTCTATTTGTTTTCTAGCCCTAGTCCATCAATATATGTGACAGATTACGTATCATTTATTTCTGCAAATATGAATAGTAAAAAAAAGTTACAGAAGATGTTCTGCTTTTCTCTTTTTGTGTGTAAGCAGTTTTTTTACCAACTCTTTATTATCCTGCATCTTCTTTGTTGTCCCTTCATTTAAATCTTAAAAACAAGTATCTCTGGATTAACTTTATTAATATTTTCCTATTCAAACAGCACATACAACACACTGCAAAAACTGTTTTTTAAAAATCCCTCTTTGAGTCAATTTTGTTGTCAAGGTTCTAAAATATTGTCAGTCACTGGATAAAAAATGTGGTAAAGCAACTGTAGACCATATAAGTCCATGGTCTTCATTGATCTCTTGTATTCTGTGTGTTGAAATACATAAATAAGCAAATGACATGTTTTGTCTTCTTTGACTTGTAGCTTCCAAACTCTTGGGGACCACAGCTGTCTCTAATGTGCTTCTCCAGTAACATACGAATTGTGCTCCTTAATTAGGATTTCTTAGTGCTCCGATTACATAAATAACAAAATACCAAAAGCATAATACCTTTGCAAAACTAGTTCAGTGTAAATAAAACTATAATATTATACTTGAATGCTGAACAACGTAATTTGGCTTATAAATTCTATGTCAATGTAATATCAAGGAAATTCATTGGTCTGCAGCTCAAAGGTTGTATTCAATTGTGAGTTCAGTACAGTTGTCATGGATTCTGTAATAGGCTTTTGTTTAACACCTTGGAAGTAACTTCTTGCTTCTTTCAGCTTTGTAGCACATATTAGTGTTCAGCCATATGTTTATCCTTAAAACTCTCAGCCATTTTCCAGGCCTGCTTTCCTCCCCCTATCATTGTTGATCCTGTGCTCCTTTTAGAGTATCTCCTGGAAATCTTCCTAGAAGAAGAAATTTCAATTTCTTTTCCATTCTCTGTTCTCCTCTAAGTGTTCTGGTAGCCCAATCTGCCATCAGTAAGTCAATAGTACTTACCTCTCTTTCTTCTCATTAATATCTATGCGAAAAGCGGGTATTTTCCTGACAATGGGTAATGAAAAAGGATTTTCTATGTTTTATTGAGGAACTGAATTCTCTCTAGGATAATTTTCCTTTAAAACCAGCCTCTCTGAAAGCATTGCCTTTTTGCATTAATGTTTTAAAAATATACCCTTTCCTGAAACTTCTTGTATTCATTGAAATTTTGAGTTTTAATTGTCTGAAAACTGCTTTATTTGTGTATTGGTACTTCTCCCTAATGGTCTGTTTAAATGTCTTTTGGAAGTACCAGGAGAGTAAATTTTTCTCATTGGTTAGCTCTGTTCTAAATGGAAACTGTTAATGTGCCTCAAATAGGGTATTTTATTTTGTATAAATATGAAGTTTTACTTTAGTGTTACAAATTCTTGTAACTTATCCTGAAGACAGAGCTGTGTGTCTGCAAATTGACTTAGTCATGCTACAGATTATTTCTCCCAGCCCTTCTTACAAGCAGCTGGTAAAAGGCCATTTGGCTCACAAGCCATGTCTGTTCTATATTATGAAATCTGTAAGTACTTGCCTTTCTGCACTCTTATTTGTCTTTTGAACCATTCATTTACATAGTTTTTGACAAAGCAGTACTTTTTAAAGAAAACTATGGTCTCTTCTAACCTTGTACCCCAAAAATAAATTATTGGATATTTGGCCAAAGCCAGTGAGTCAAACTAATAGTAAGTCACTTAGGCAGTCAGATGATTTCAATTAAATTGGAGTGTGATTTTAACCAAGAACCCATTTGTGTTGTTGGTTAATAATCGTCCAGTTTCAGTCTTGCATATGTAACACCATATTACATAGTGCAGAATATTTAACTATGTTATTCTTATTTTTTTGTGTTTATTGTGTCCTATATACATTGTTTTGCAGAGTAAATTCAATTCAGTTTAGCTGCATTCTTGGAGTGGGAGATAAGGAGTTGTGTACTAGCAAAGTAAATTGGAAAGTAATGCCTCATACTTATTTTTAAATGTGGTTCAGACCTAAAACTTTATAGCAAATCACGTTGTGTTCTTGTAAAAGGATAGGTTTCTGTCAAATGGAGATAAAGTGTATTCTCAGTCTTTGTGTCTGTAGGGATTAGGGCAGTAATTGCATCTAATTTCTGGTGATGCTTTCTCCTCCCTGTGGTCACTGATGTATTATTCCTCTGAAAATGTTCAGGGAGGAATTGAAATGTCTGCAGTGGATTTCTTGAACCTGAATGTAATTCCTATTACTTTACTCATCTCTAGGCTTGTCAGAATGAGAGTTTTTCTTAACTGTTTGCTTCTAAATATAGAGGGGGCAAACTAATTGTGTAAGTTGAGAATTTTAGTTAGGGACATGCACATATTTATGCAGGGAAAAGGAAATTTTGGCAGTATGAATAGTACAGTTCTGTAGAAAATGTTTATTTTTTTTTTAATGTCCAGTTCTTGAACTGTGAAACCGTGACTCCCTTGAACAACATGGAGTGTAAATTGTGCCAGATAAAAACTGGAATGAGCTGATAAGTACTATCTCCTTTTCCTCTGGCATGTTTTTAAGACTGCAAGAAGTTTCTGTGATGAAAATCTAGACTGACTATATTTAAAGTGGTGCAACCAATGTCAATATTCCTGATCGGCATTTTTCCTTGTGATGAGGTGATTTACTGTTTGTTCTTGCATGTTCTGTGAATATTCACCAATTTTGTTGCTAAGCATATTGATGTGCTTTGCACTTACTTATCACTTATAATTGGTTTCAGGGCTATCTAATCTTCCTCTCTATAGCAACTATTTTTTATGTATCAGAAGATCCACCCTCTTATTGTACTTCAGGGAGCAGGAGGGGAATGAACTTATCAAAGATTTTTTCTCATTTGGTCTTTCAAGTTAACTCGCCTCTTAGGTTATCTCTGTAAATGATTTTGCCTTGTTAAATTGAGAAGTGAGCAGATCAGAACCATTCTGTGCTTTTGGGTCAGTTACTATTTCAGTTTTCCGAGATTTTCCTTCCAGTAGCACCTTCTTTAGCACAGACCATTCTGCTACTGTAAAAATACCAGTTTCAATGTATCCTGTTTTCTAACTGGAAAACTTCATTAGTTCTTTATTGTGGCTACTGTTGTAGCATTTGTAAAGGAACTAGGGAAGTGGCTGTCTTAGAGTTCCATGGGAGAAAGTGCAGTATTGAAGACCTTCACATTCAAAAAGGAAAACTTTTTGTAAGGAAACAATTTCTATTGATTCCTCAGGCAATAAATAAGCATTTCTGTGGTGCATTTTTTTATTTGCCGAACTGACTTCAAAATCTAGGTTGAATGTGAGTTGAAATGGGGGGTGCTGGAAGGTGGCATGCTTAACTAGTGTCTAATATTGACCTTAAAGAATGCAGATACCAAAACTAGAATATTTAAACATAGGATAATATATTGAACTAGCTATGTTGAATCTTTTTTCAGCTAGCTTCAAACCAAGACAGGACAAGAATGTGTGTAAATTTTATTCACATATGGATTGTTTGCCTTTTTTAGGTTATGTAGCCTTTAGCTTCAGTAATTGTTCAGTCTTAGTTCTTTGTGGAGTTATTTTAAATACAAAGATAGTTTTTTTTCTACTTCAGGATCTCCCTGAGATGCAAATGGTGAGGACTGGGAAGATATATACTAGTGTATCTCATATGTTTGCTTAGTTCCTGCAGCGTTCTGTAGGAATCCACTATTGCATGTAGACTAGGCTGACTTGTGGCCTGAGCTGGTACTGCCTCTGTTATGTTCTTACAATGGTGGACTTGGGATCTAAAGAGGACTTGAGAATATATCTGTATGCTTTTAGGTAATCAGGAGAAGTGATACTCAGGAAAATTAGGAGAAATGTCTCTTTTTCAACTGAGAAAAAAAATAGGGGAAGTGCTTCTCTGATTTATTCTTCTAATTGTTTTCAAAGCAAAGCTCTAGGATAGGTCTGTGGAATGTCAAATTTTATGGAGATGCTTCCTTTCCCCTTTAATATTTTTCATTATTCTATATCAACAGACTCCTTAAAATGAACCATAGAAAACAAGACGCCAAATAATTTTTTTCACTCTGTTTTTTCTCTGTCCTTGATCACCATACACTTTAAAAGTGCAAGTATTTTTGTTTACCTTTAAATGCAGAATTACCATAGGTTTCTACTTGATCTGTTACAAAATTGAAGCTTATTATTTATTGACTTGTTTAGGTCTTGAAATTATGTTTCTCTTTAGCAAAATAATAATCTAAGGGGTTTTTTTTTCTTTTTTTTTTTGGTTAGTGGAGTTTTTGTTGTTGTTTGTTTTGCTTTGTTATAAAGCTGCAGTTGTTTTTAACTGTGATAGGTCTTATATCAGCCATGTCTGGAGTTATCTTTTTGTTTTTTAAGTGAGAATAGTAATGATATTTTGCATAAGATTACTTTCTTTTCTGCCACAGGAGGTTTAATCCTGTGGGTACTTGGGTTAATGGGTAAAACGTAAAGAACATGTGGAATTTAAAGGAAGAAATGAAACTTGTATCTGTCGTAGGTAGTTATGTTTCAGTGCCTTTGGTAGTATAACAACATTTTCCACTCTAAAGATTAATTTTTTTAATTAAAATTTTTTTAATTCTTAAATTTTGCCCAGACTAGTTTGTACGTGGTTAGATATCTTATATCAGAAAGTACTTAAATGCCTTGTCACAAGATAGAAAGTGTTAATTACTTACCACCACGTCCTTCCTCTGACATTACTCTCTTGATACATTTGCTGTGAAGAGGCAAGTGAGAAATTAAATTATGGTTTTTTAGCTTACCAGCATACTAATCAGCAAGAGAACCTTTTGTATAGACATTGAGGTGCCAATAAGAAATAAGTAATTGAAAATTCTCTCAGTAATACCAAAAAGAGAAATTGTGTTGATTTTGGGGTTTGGACATTGTTGTTGTTTTTGTGGGGTTTTTTTGTTTTGTTTTGGTTTTTTTTGTTTTTGTTTGTTTGTTGGGTTTTTTTTGTTTTGTTTTGGTTTTTTGTTTTGTTTTGTTTTTTTTGTTTTGTTTTGGTTTTTTTGGTTTTTTTGTTTCGTTTGATTGTGAGGTTTGGTGGGTTTTTTGGGGGGGGTTTTGGTTGTTTTGTTTGGGTTTTTTTTCTTTTGTTTTGTTTTTTTGTTGGGTTTTTTTTTATGTTTTGGAAGATGAAGAAGCCAGAGTACTAACACCCAGAATATTTTTCAGCTAGATGCTCTATGAATTCTCTGTGAAGTTGACTAGTTGTTCTTTGCTTGTATTGAAAACTCTGCTGATTTGTTGATTTTGGTAAAGGTCATTTAGTTTCCTCTAAAATTCTATTATATTTTAAATGTCTATTCTATAAAAATAAAGAAAATTGAAGTACTCTTGTGTTCCTTGTCGGAGCAATTTTTAAAAAAACCAAGAGTTATTTTAAGGAAATGCTGTCAAAATTATTTCGACATGCTTGATTGAGGTCTCATTGCTTTCCTGTTCAAGTAGTTATACTGAACAGTGCTTATGTGCCTTGGAACAATTTAGTTTCTGCCCCTTCATTTGGGTATGTTTTCACTCACAGAACCAAATCTTCTCTGATTTCTTCAGTATTTACTCTACATTTTACATTTTAAATGGTTGTTGAATTGATTTGTTCTTAACTTTCTTTTAACAGTTGGTGCTACTACTCCTTTCCAGTCTGACTTATAATATAATTCACTTTAAATTCTTGATGCTTTCCCTAACTAGCCTTTCATAATTTTTTAAAATAAAATAAAATAAAATACAGCTACTGTATTTTAACCTGGTGTTTGGAATAATACAAAAAATTGAAGAAGAGGAAGAAAGCTTTTTTTTTAGCCATAGTTTGGTTGTCTGGGTAATTCTTCAATGTAGCACAGTGCTTAAGGGCTTTGAGGGATTACTCTCTATGTGGTGATTCCACAGAGAAGAGAGCTGAGTTATCAATGGCTTTGTAGGATGTCTCTCTAGAATGCTTGTTTACAGAGAGCAAATACAATCCAGATTCTATTTCAGTTTTTAATTTTTCAGGGAGAAAATCCAGTAACACTTTGAACTTTGGTTGCTCTTTTGGCTTTTTGACCCCTTTCAAACTATGATTCATTGGTAGCATTCCACCAAAGTCAAAGCAACCTGAAATTCTGAGGTTAATTACCTCTTTGTAAAGTTACTGTCGTCAGTACTTTAACAGCTTTCAACATAAAATCTTGTCATACCCTTAAATATGCAGAGAAATGGGCAGTAAGGGATAGAAAGGGAAAGATGATTGGCAGTATTTCAATTCAGCAATTCAGTTTGTGAATTACTTTATCATGAAACAGGGAACAAATGCAATTTGAACAAAGGAACAGTTTTGTTGGTGTCTGTCCAAATCACCTTTTCTCTAGATGCTACTTGCTCTGTAGAGCAGCACTTGCTATATAGGATGGAACCACTCTTCAGTAAAGTGATGCACATCCTTTAAATGTCATGCTTTCCACCTCATGTTCTGAAATTGAAAATATTCTGAGGAAGGATTGAGAGAGTTTGGGAATGTTTATCCTGGAAAAGCAAAGGTTCAGGAGGTGTTGTATCAATGTAAATAAATACCTGAAGGGTAAAGGGTAATGATGACAGCCAGAAGCGTTTGTGCCCAGGACTGGAGGCCCAAAATGAAACAGCAGAGGTTCCATCTGAGCATCAGTGAACACTTCTGTACTGTGAAGATGACTGAGCATTGTCAGGAGTTGGCCAGAGGTTAACAGTGGCTGGTTGTTTTGTTTGGGTTGTGTTGTTACTTGTTCTGGGGTTTTATTTGTTTTTTGTCTGGTTTTTATTTGGTTTTGTTTTGTTGTTTGTTTCCTTGTTTTCCCTAAGGAACATACTACATAAGTTGTTTGAATTTTTCCCAGGGCAGCATGTCCTCTTTTGGAGTATATGGGATACTAGAGCTATGTGCTCTGGTATGTACAAAACTAGTATATGAGCCACCTGATCCTGGATTACCAGGTTCTTATGGCTTATTTTGTAACATTTCCTTTTTTAACTGTTAAAAAGATTCACCTGGAAAAAATATTTTGCAGCAGAGTTGAGAGGCAACAGCTGGTTATGGCACTGTATGTAGAATGTTCATCTTCTCATATAGTGCTTGAGATAATTTTCAGATTTTCAAAGACACTAGTTTTAGAATGGACTAGTGGACTCTAATTTTAGAATGAAGAGAAAGGAGGAAGAATACCTTGTGTCTTCCTGTAGTGACAAACTTTTGCTTTTAGTAGAGAAATATGATTTCTTCAAGTGACCTACATTGAATAAGGCTGCCTGCCATTCAGTAAATGATGAAGAAGTGAAGAGTTACTTATTTTTAAATGTAAACACAATGTTAACAATGTGTTGAGAAGTCAGTAATCCTTGAAGCAAGGGAGAGGTACACAAAGTATATATTAGTTCCTGAATGGCATTCAGTAGTTAATTCATAATTCTATGCTGTAAATTGAACCAGGCTGCTGAATGCTCTGAGATGATTCTTGCAGAAAGCTGAACTTAACAAAAAACCTCTTGGGGTCCAGAAACTCAGAATAGCAATATAAATAGCAACTAGTTTAAAATGCTGGCTTAGCTAAGTTTAGTTTTACCTAAAAATCAGAAATATTTGAAAATGGCAGGCCAAATAAATTGATATTAAACATCTTGATAATCTGTGTCTTTGAGATGTGTTCCTGGATTTAGAAGGAGTTTTGATCTGTGGAATAATAATTGTGCATAGAGTTAACTTGAAGTATCTGCTTAAAATCATAAAGTTAGCACTCTGAAAGGTATGGCTGAATGAAATTCCAAGGAATCTGAAAGTTCTGAATATTGAAAACAATTATAGTAATTCAGAATTAAGAATTTGATCTTAATCAATTGAAATATATGTGCACAATTAGTTTTAACTTTTTTGTGCATAATTTTAATATTTAGCTAAAGGTTTATTTTCATCTTTAATCAAGGACTTCTGCAATATTTTTTGCTAGGTCACCCTGAATTGTTTTCCGCTGAGAGTAAATGGAGCTTTTTTAGCTTTTGTGTATAACAAGTACTCTTGGAATCATCCTGGATGTCCTATATTGTGCTCTCCTGAGACTAATATTCTTCCAGTATAAAGGTGACCTAAGCAAAATGTTCTTTGAGGTTTAGCTGGTGCTTTTGTTGTAGAATCTTTTCTCTTATTCATAATTCAATCTTTTGATATTTCTTATTATATAATTAATTACTTCCATGCTTACAAAGAAAAAAAGTAAAATAAAATAATAGAGGAAAAGCCTATAAAATGCATCTTACTTAGGCTTGTTTCTATAAAACTGAAATGGTTTAACTTGTGTTTATTTAATGCAATGCAGTAGGTATTCTCTTTCCTGAAATAAACTGTTTGTTTACACTCTTAATTCATATTGCTGATCTTACAGGCTTTATTTAAATCAGATGAACTTTATTTTTTAATGAATGCAAATTACTGTAAAGTTTGTGACAAATTGTGAAAATTTTGAAGAGTATTAAATACAAAACAGTTTTAATTTCTTGTATTTCAAAATCAATTGTCAATTTTTGATTTTATTCAATGGAAATTGACAATCTTTGTAAAACCATGTAAATCATTATGCAAGTTATTTTCAATGTTGTATTTTAAACAGTGTAAAAAAATGTTGTTAATACTTTTATAATGTTCAGAAAATGACAGCTACATGTAACAGGAAATCAACCAGATTTTTCTGGAGCTGCTAATAGAACAATTTAAGGGCTAAAATAAAATAAAAAAAAAAAAAAAAGGACCAAAACCACAAAAACAAAACAAACAAACAAAACAAGCCCCAAAAAGCAAAGTAGTTTTGGTTCTCTGTTCATTTATCTACTCAGCCTTAAGGGGATATTTTTAAGTATAATGCCAGAAAATGCAGACATTTTACATAAAGATGAAAATCTGTGTCTCATTCCAAAAAGCAAATCCTCAGTCACAGCTAAATGACTTTGAGTCAATGGAGCATAGTATTAAGTCAGTCATACTGTGCCAGCTTACATGGCTTCTCAATTATGTTCAGGCAATGGTTTTTTGGTAAATAAATAAATAATCGGAGAAGGAAAAAAAGTATCCAAACAGATTTCTGTATATCTTAGTGGTTAGTAGTATTTTCATTAACTCATGCTCCTCTTTTCTTGCAGAGGAGAAATCAGAGAAGAAGACATTTGCTGTACTGGTAGTCCTTCTCAAGAGAAGAATAATTTATGAGTGTATACCTGCAGAATAATATGTTGCTCACTGGAATATTCAGATACTTAATTCTGGAGCTCTCCATTAGACCTAGGGCTGTGAATCAAGAAATTACAGTTTATAATTTTGACATGACCCATAGTTTCTATTCCTGGGACTAAATATTTTTGATAAAGCTATTGGTGCTGCTTGCCTTAATTTGAAGAGGAATAAATTTTGATAAAAGTGAAATATATTTAAATTTTTTTTCTCCAGGTTTTAGAATAGCCTAGAAAATACTAGAGAGAAGAGTGAAGATGTAGACAGAACAAAGAAATTACCTTTCTTAGCACTTTCAAGTCCATGAACTGTTTGAAATCTTGTTTAGAAGACAGGCAGTGTCTTTTAGTGTGTAGAAAATATTATATGAAGTTACCCAAATATATGCTGTTACTATGTGCTGAGTTTTAAAAATTATAAAAATATTTTTATATGTTCAAGGATACTGATATGTTGGTAGCATAAATGACATTTTTATGCAGGCATCAGGTGACCAAAGGACAACAGAGGAATGAATGCCTGTAAGAACACTTTGAATATTGAATCCATCATCTTTCTGCCACCAGTTTAATGGGGTCAGTAATTGCATATTTGTGAATGTTTATCAGACACATTTTTAGAGAAGTTAACTGTTCTTACAACGTACTGCTGAAATGTGTTTATTAGTGCAATTAGTTTTCTGTACTGTTATTCTTAGTGTAATTAAAGACTAAAATGGAGACTGTTAAAATAAACTGGAATGTAAGCTACATGTTTTAGATGTATTTATGAGATACTTTACATGCAGTTTCAATGCAACCTTGTTTTGTGGTTTATTTTGGTTGTTTTGGTTGTTGTGGTTTTTTTGTTTTGGTTTGGTTTGGTTTTTAACAAGAGTGTTGTCCTGAAATAATTGTGCACAGAGCTAGCATTTCTTGGGGATTTGATGCACCTGAGTGGACAGAGCAAAATTTTCATCAAGGCTGGATTTGCAATCTGCCTTAGCTAGTGTTGGTAAAATGCACGTAAAGGAAACATGGAAGTCAAGCCATCTTATGTTTTTTAATTTGGAACATAATTTCAGAAATATGAACAAAATCTGTAGTTAACTCATCTCCAGTAGCAAATGTGGTATCAAATCATTAATTAGAAACTCTTTACTTTATTTTTTTCACCACAGAAACTGAAATTTGAGGTAATGGAGTGAATTTGAATTTTTTGATCAAGAAAGAGGAATGGCTCAGTAATAACCAATGCTTCCACCTTTTTAGTAAATTGAGTCCCTGGCTAATTTATACTTTTCCTAGTATAGGTATCTCATGTTGCTGCTTTTGACCCAGTCTTTCTAGAGCTGAGGTCTTAGTCTTCCAGGTTCACATATTGTCCAGTATTTGGGACCCTGTTACATCAGGAAGACCTGAAAACTCTTCTGAAACCTGAAAAATGCAAAGTGTTAGAGCTGGTGTGTTTCAAGTGGAAGAAATCTAGTTTGAGCACTGAATCATTGAGTAATATCATTGGGACTTAGTTCTTTGCTTTTTTGCAGTAGCCCCTTATGCATTAAGTTACTTGTGTCAGATTATTCTAATGGAAAACAAAGTAAATGAAAGGAAGTCTGAAGAAGAAGTCTTGAAAATACCAGGGACAGACAGAGCAAGCAGCACTTAGGAAAATATGTGTGGTGTTTTGTTTATTTGTTATTTGGTACCTCCTGCCCAAAACAGTCTTATTTGGGCCAAAGGAAATTTAGAAAATCTGGGCAAGAAAGATTAACAGTCACATGAGGCAACACATGTGTATACAAGGTAATTCTTGTTGTTTATGCTTTGTCTTGTAGGCACTGTGTCTTGGGAGAGTGAATAAATAAAGGTGTGCTTTCAGTAACTAATCTGCTAGTCACAGAGCATGAAAGGGAAGGCTTGTAGATGTCAAGCTCTATTGGGTTAAGAAGCAGAGAGGAGATATGGGGGATCACTGGCAAACAGTCCCTAATAGGGAATTGCTTCAGGTGCCAGAAGCTTGACCTACCAGCATCTTTAGTTTCATAACTTGTCACACTTTCCTTTTTGACAGATAGCTTGGTTGTTTCCATCACATCACTGGAAACCAGGATCTATAATAGATGAAATTTACCTTTTTTCTTTTGCTTTCTTCATGACTCAGTAATAGGGACAACTGCAAATGGAAAAATATTTTATTAGCTTTAGGGTTAAAAGAAATATTTTTTAGAATTGTTTTCTCAGGCAGGTGGTCACTTCTGAAGTAATCTTGTTTTCTAAAAAATGAGCAGCTTTACCTGTTGTGTAAGCAAATTCTTGGATTTTGGATGCTCAGATTTGTAAGGATTGCTTAGTTTTGTAAAAATGTTGATGTGCCATATATTTTCACTTGTTACAAAATAGTGTAGGAGCAGCAAGTAATGTTATAGTTCTGTTTGTTTACAGAAATTAGCATTCATTTGGTTTCCACACAGATCATATATGTTCTTATATTCTGCTTGGGGCATCAGCTAACGAAAATGAGTAAATGATACATGTCTGCTTCTTCATCCATTGATTTAATGTTCTCAGTGCTTTTACAGATTGTTCTCTGTTGATTCTTTCATAGTTATTTGCAACATCAAACCTGGAGTTATCTTTATGCAGGAAGAATTTATTTTCTCATATTTAGGGTTTGGTTGGGGGTGGTTTTTGTTTGTTAGTTTTTTGAGGTTTTTTCCCCTGGTGTTTCTACTAAAACCCTTTCAGGTATCAGCATAAGTTCAGGTAAATTCTCAGAGGAATTCTGTAAACAAATAGGTTTAAATGTATGTAGGGTCTTTAATTTTCTGCTCCTTTCCGCACAGTCTATAAGAAATCTGGAAAATGAGATGATGTCTCTTGTTTTCTGGATTTGAGTAACAGTTGTTGTGTCTCTGTCATCACAAGATGTGTTTTGTTAGATTTAGTCATTCTCTCCTACTTCCAGATTTTCTCTGTCAGAAGACTTTTCCCAGGGGATGGAAAGAGGCAAGTTAATAAAATTTGTGTAAGTGTCTAGAATCCTAATGGGAATTCACTTTGGCGACAGTTGTATATATGGATTGTATAGTTGGATGGTAATGGGTAAAAGAAAACATGCTCAGTTTTAGTATCTTCACAGGTACTTGGGATAGAACTTCGAGAATCTGGAATAGACCATTGTCTTTTCTAACAATGTTTTCTAGGATATTAGTTTCATTAGGGTAATATGAAAAATTTTGCCTTTTGGTTCTACATGTTTTTCTATCAATTTTTCTTCACTTTTTAATACTCTCCTTTTGCACAAGAAATTTTTTTTGACTGAGGTAGAACTGATGCTTTTATTCAACAGTATGTTTTTCTGTTTTCTACCCTTCTATCTTAAAAAAAAATTCTTACAAAAGTATCCAAATTAGATTCTGAATTATGAAATCCTTAAGACTAGTCTGGCTTCAGTATACTTAAAACACTTTCCCCTGCCCCCTGCCTGTTAACACACTGACCAGTTTTCTGAGTGTAGTATCTGTTAAATGGGTGCCTTTTTGATTCAAAGCTGAATTAGACATTTGGAATTTTGAAATGTGCCATATTTCCTTAAGACTCAGCTTTAAGTCAAATGGCTAAAATGGAAACTTTTATTTCTCAGATTTATTTCTTTAATTTATTATTAAATGAAATGAGGAGAAGGTTGCTAACATACTCAGGAGCATACATTGTGAAAATATTTTGTAAATGGAAAAACCAATATCATACCTTTTTCTGAAGACTTACAAGTCAGAAAAACTGCACTGTGAATTCTAGACATGTCAGTCCCAAGGTCTCTTCTATCAATTACTCTGCAAAAGAAGTCTTCTGAAATAAAATATACAAAAAATTTGGTAGAATATTGAAATGCAGTCAGTTACCTAAGAGAAGTGTAGCCTATAGCAGAATGTTTTATGATGCAAGCCACTATCTGCAGTCTATTTAATAACTTTCTATTTGAAAAGATTTCTTCAATGCAGTGAAACAAATGCATACATTGTACCTAATGACTGCACTCCTGAAATATTAACTTGGTTTTACTTGGCATAGTACATATACAAAGTTAGTTCACTTGTGCATATAGGAAAAACCAGCCAGCAACAAGTGATAAAAGTGGTTGAGAACATTATAGTGAATATTGCACAAGAGCTATGTAAAGGTGATGTTACTCATGGCTGAATCAAAAGGAATCAAGACTATTTTTTATTGGCAGCTAGCTTCCAAGTAAAACTAGAATTGGGACTTCTCTAAGTAAGATTCTTCCATATAACTGTATTTTATAGAAGCAAATTATGTAGCACTAATAGAGCTGGATTTTTTCCCTCTCCTTTTCTTTTTTTCTTCCTCTCAAGATCATGTTTTATGCTTTCATACCCTTAATGCTATTTCATGGGTTTCATTTTCTTTGAATAAGGCCTAATCTAAAAAGCATTTGTTTTTCTGTACCAAGTAGGATATTATGCATCATTCCTGTGCTAATATAAGTTACGTCTTTTTATTAGTTCTCTTTGGTTTATCTTTTTGCTTGAATAATTAAAGCTTTTGGATTACTAGTTATCATCCTGTTTAGCTCCTTGTATTTCATTCTGCATTATGGGCTAGAGTGCCTGATGTAAAACAAGTGAAAAGATTTAATCTTGGCACTGATAATTGAAGGAAATCTTACAAATGTGTAGGCTTCGTTTTTATGTAATCTGAATTCTTGAAGCAAAACCACCAGAAACATACATCTTTCAGAAGAAGAAAAATTATAGTTTTAATCAAATCATTGATATTCCCATGAAAAACAGAGTTGTAATTTCTCTTTTGCATTTATGATTACAAATACCAGCTAAACTCTTAAGAACAGGAACAAAAACATAAAGGATTTTTTTTTAATAGGGTCAAGTAAGTGCGGGTATTTCAGAACTGTTCATGATCCACATTCATCAAAGTTTCTTTTGGACTCAAGCCTTCTGATGACCTGTGCCGAAAGGGGCTCTGATAATTTTGAAGGTGGAAGTTCTGACAGGCAAAATATAATTTTTCTTTAACTTTGCAGTTCATTCCTTCCTTCCCCTCATATCTCTCTCTCTGCTCTCATTCATAGCATTACTGGTTTTTCAAAATGTAACTAGATGACCTAATTTTTCTACTTCATTCAGTTTTTTAAAAAACTCTCAGAAAAGCTACCTTGTCTCCTTGCTCGGTTGTTGTTGCACAGTGTTTGGTTTTTATCCTTGCTTTACTTGTCATCATGCTCTCTTTTCTGAGGGTGCCCCTATTTCAATATGTTTTTTAAGCCAGTTTGTTCTACCCTTCCACAGTGGAGCCTGACCAATTTGTAAACTCTTTCACTAATTTATGTGTATTTTAAAAGAGGTTTTGCATATTCAAGTTTTCTGAAGTTAGTTTCCTTTTGTTTGGTGTGCCTTCCTCAGCACTCAGCATCTGAGTTGTAATATTCCAGTTTTGTCCACTCTTTTTTCAGTTTTTATTTGATATAAGCAGCTTCCATAGGGCCAGTGAGCAGGGAGCTGAAGACTTAAACCAAGATAGATGCATTAATCCTGATAAGCTGTATGCAGCAATCCACATGGTCAGTACAACCTTGCTGAACCTAGGTAACTGGGAAACTAAACACTTTCTGCTGAGCATGTGTGGAATCAGGCTTACTTGATAAGAAACAAACCCTAAATAGGTTTTCATAGGAATATTTAGATAAAGAGGGCTGTCTTTTAGTATGTCTCATAGCTTGATTTTAAATCATTCTTGTGATGGAATGCTTTCAAGCAAAAGACAATACATAAGCAGATTTTTCTTATACAATAGTAGTTCAATCAAAATATTTTGAGCCTCTTAGTCTTGAGATCAGCTTGAAACTTTGGTCTCATAATGGAATGTACCTAGATGAGTTTATATGACAGTGCAGTCCTGTCTGTAGCAAAATACAAAACTTTCATGGATTTAAATTCAGTACGATACATTTGTAAGAAATTCTAAATCTAGTAACTATTTCTTTCTGTAGGTATATTTTTCTTTCATCTTTATACTCGAGTGACTGACAATATCCTACTGTGATTTTTTACTAAATAGAATATGTACAACATAAGGCTGCATTTTCTGAAACTTAATTTTTTTAAATGGAATAAATGATTGCTGTACTGGTAACTTGTATTTAGGCAGTGATTCTTACTCGATTCCTTTGCCTTTGGTAGTAACCTGTTTGATTTTATTTTATGTATTCTTTCTGTTGAAGACCACATTGAGTTATTCTTTCAAATACTTAAAATCTCATTGTCTGCTAGAAAGACTAAATTATTCTATAAGCTAAACTCTGTTACGTGTAGCTATATATAACTTCTGTCTTGAGTCCAGGGGATGTTTGGAGGTTGCAAACACAGAATATAGGTGCAAAGCACTTAAAATTTAAGTTTAAACATTCCTCATGCTTGTCCTCAATTATAGAATCTTTTGGCTGAGAAAGTGGAACAGCTGATGGAGTGGAGCTCAAGGCGTTCGGTCATCCGCATGAATGGAGATAAATTCCGAAGATTTGTGAAGGCTCCGCCTCGGAACTACTCTGTGCTGGTGATGTTCACTGCTCTCCAGCCACAGAGGCAGTGCTCTGTTTGCAGGTAATTTATACCTTAGTGACCTTTCTCATCTTCCTTACCTCACTTTTCAAGTGGATGTTGGAATCAATGTGCAATACACTGAGTAAGTAGGGTTGTTCTTTGCATGGGATAGATGCTCACTAGTCAACAGGCTGCTATGCATATTACAGCATCTTTTCAGCTGCATTTAATCTAAATGTCACATTTTAGAATTCTTCCAGGTTTTGTTTTTTTGTTAAATTGCATTTGAATAAAATGTACACAACTGAGGAAGACTTTCTCTATATCAGCTTTATTTTATTATCAGTTAACCATGGTCTCTCCAAAGACATTTTGTGACAAACGTGATTCATTGCCATTTAATAATATGAAACTTCACTGATTTCTTCAAATAAGAGATGCCCAATGTCCTCATGCAGATGTGACTTTCCCTCTGATTTCACAGCTTTGAGCAGATCTTACATGCAAGCACATTTTTCCATGAGGTCATAGGTTTTGTGGAATAATGTCTGTCACAGCAATTTGGTGTGTTCTGGTAGCTCCATTCTGAATATATATTAGAGTGCTTCTGGTAGTCTTCTAAGTTCAGGATCTCCCTCTGCAAGTTCCTAGTGCAATAAGTTAATCCAAAAATGAGTAATGATAGGGAAGTAGGGCCAAGGCACTGAAAGGTAGTCATGCACTTAATTACCTCACTAAATCAGAAACTGTGCTAATAAAGCTTTCTTCAGCCAAAATCTGCATTAGTAATTACTGTGTTTAGCAATAAAGGGGATTATTGAGGAGAGAGTTCTATACACTATTTAAATAGGCAGCAAAATTATTTTGTAGGACTATGAAAAATGTAGGCTGTATAGGAGGTAATACTATTTCTTGTTTTTAAATACGTGTATTTAAACTATTTATAAAGTTGGTAAACGTAGCAGCATGTTAGATTTCTAATGTGGTGGAATGTGACATTTACAACTGAAACTTTAATTTGGGTCTCTGCAATTGTATAAGGTTTTTATTAGGTTTTTGTTATTTTATATATTAATTTACTGACATTTTAAGTCAGTTGATCAGTTTTGAGGGAGAGTACATAAATTGTCTTTGCACTTTACCCTCCATGTAAGAACTGCGAAGCTGAAGAATTAGGTACAGAAGTTCTCCCACATTCTTAAGTGAAATTAATTTTAAGTTCAGCACATTCTTTGTTGTTGTTTCTTCTTTACGTTGCCAGAGTTCAGCTTTAGGAGATGATACAGGAGTTGAAAGTTTACTGTATTGTTTTATATCATTCCTTATTTACTGAATGGGTAAAGCAACAAGAGTTGCTCTGAGTTCAGCTTTATAAGGCTCATGGTATTTATCGTTAAAATGGCCATGGCAAATTCTTCTACCATTATATGTACAGGTCTTTTGTGGGGCAAGTTAAACAACATAAGTATTGCTGTTATTAAGGAAGTTAATTTTGCTTGCAACTGTATACTGTTTACTGTACTGAAAAAGAGCTTGTAAACTTCATCTTAGGAAAGATCAGACTAGATACCTTGTACAGAAGCAACTGAAAATCTTCAGGCATAAAATGAAGAAAAAATCAGTATACTACTTTCAGTTGGGTTTGTTTAAATAAATGTGAAGTTGCAATCCACTTGTTCATGAGAAATAAAAGGAATTTAATGAGGTTGATCATACCGCACATAAAACCATTTTCAGGAAAATTGACATTTTCAAATCAATGGTTAATTAATGGACAGGAGTGCTGAGAGGATATATAGAACTGAAATGCATGCATTACTATTCACTAGCTGCTTTGCCTAAGGAAAAAATAGATTTTTTAAACTTAATCTGTAATGTTCTGTGAGGATGCTCTTGTCCAAGGTTTAAGTTTACTGCTACTTGTCAAAATATTTTTTTAATAATTGCATAAAAAATTAATGTCATATTTCAAATATGAAAAATCATCTAGTCTGAAATCTGAAATCTTTGACTTTGAGTAACTTTGTCACAAGAATGAGAAATTTTTTTCCTCCTTAAAAATTGAGTGTAGTTGGTTTATGCACCAAAAGACTACTAAAAAAACTCATCTTTTCCTTTTGGTGTCTAGATTTGACACTTCTGTATTTTATCTTTCTATCATATATGTGGAAAGCTGGCCAAATTTGTCTCAGACAATTTAAGGATTTTCTGTGCAGCAAGGAGGATGTTACAACATCAGTCACACAAATCACGATTTATGAAAGTGTATGCATATCTTATCACTTTAGTGTTAAAATGCCACATACAAAGGAGTCCTTGGGACTCTAGATACTTAAACGTTTTGTATGTAAAAATAGCCTTTCAGTCAATCCTGTCTGAATCAATCTAGTCCTAACACATGAAGGCTTCTAAAAAAACAGCCGCTGTGTATACATATTAGTAGAGCCTCTAGTCATGCTTCCAGATTTTTTTTCAAAGAAATTTTGTCTTTATTCAAGAGCAGAATTTGGAGCTCTTTCATCTAGCTTTGTGGACAAACAAGTTCCAATTTTCTGATCTAAAAGAGTTTTGAAAGCCATCTGATGCCTTCACAACTATGTTAGTGGTAGCAAAAATGTCAGTTTTGCTGTTGTCCCAGTTATTTAAGTACAATATGACATAGCTGGTGTTGGGAAATGAAGTAAGAATAACTGATTAGATACTCAACGTGGTCTTGAGTGGGAATGGAATGTGTTTCTAATGGCTTAGGATGGCGTTTTTTCTATGCACGTTTGGAAATCTGTTTGATTAAACTGTTCTAGTTCCAGGAAATTAAACTTAGTAAGTTTTAATTGATTTACCTGTTACTGCTGTTGCTGGTGTGTATGTTCTTCAACAGCACATTGGAAGTAGATATGAAAAGGCCATTTGATGCACTGTGTTGATGAATCAGTTTGAATGAGCAGTCAGAAATAATCTCACTCTAAATAGTGACTCCTTGGGATGTAAGACTAGCTTCCTTTTTCCCTGTCCTCACTTAGCTAGGTAGCTTATCTCTGTAACCCACATCAATCACACCACTGAAAAAAATAACTAAGGTATGTAAAAAGGAGAAAAAACCACGGTGATGTCAATGGGAATATCATCACAGAGATCAGGGGACTGTTCCTCAACCTGTACTTTGTATTGCATACAGGCAAATGGTAACTACTGGACTAACTTGACTGCATTTTTGAGTAAAAATTTGCTGTCAGCTTCTGTGCCTTTCATTTTCTTGCATCTCACAATTTGTTCCCTCATGTTTATTATCACTACATTTTTCTAAAGTGGTCAGCACCTTTTTACCAGCCAGAATTCAGTGACCCCCCCACCTCACTTGATTATTAATGTTTTGATTTTCAGCTGCAAAAGGGCTTTAGCTCAAGCCTGCTGATGCTGACTGCTCCTCTGCATCTTCCATTGTTGTGATTAACTCCTTCTTTTTTGTTTGCTGCTGTACCATCTGGCCACTCCATAAACACATTATATGAAGTCTTTTAGTTTGCTTTCTAAGTTCTGCTTCTCTTATGTGACTGGCAGAAGCAACCATCTCTGCTTTGCATACATGTTCACATTTTTTGTCTGGTTCATTTTTCAAATTCATTCCTGGGATATTTTCATTTAGAAAGGGATATCTGGGTCAGAGGAATGAGACTGGTCACTTGAGGATTTCCCCAACAGCTGAAACCCATCAAAAGGTGCATATTTTGTGTTGATTTTTTCTTACTGTTCCTTGAAAAGATGAGAGCACTTTTAGAGGTTAAAGATGCTGAGTTTTAGTGGGTAGGCTCTATACGTTGACCTGTGCTACTAGTTCCTTATAAGATAATGGTTAAAACATGTAAATTAGACATATATGTCTCTGTGAATTTACAGCGACTTGAAACAAACAAGATTTATTAAGAAAAAGACAGAAGTGGCTGGTAATGGAGAGGAGTTTGGGTGGCCTGTAATTTTCATCAACCCTATGTTGATGAGACTATTGCATTTTTAAAAATGTCATAAGTTTTGTTATACTGAAACAAACACTGATAACCTGAAGTTTTGTATGTGTATAAATTCATGTGTGTGTATAAATGTATATGTAAGATATATAGAAAAAAATATATGTAAGACATCAGGGAGATGGGTTCATTTTTCAGGCATGGCACATGTTTTCTAAAGACTGCTTTGGTTTAATTTGAGTGACAAGACTGAACTCTGTTAGAAATTATTAATAACATCTTTCGGAACAAGCTTGTAGTTACTGCAGAAAGCATGCTGCAGAATGAGCTCAAAGTAAACTCTTTTTGAAGCTATTCCTCCTTGCAGGATTATCTATATAGTAATTTATAATACAACATTCAGTTTGTGTATTTTTTAGTTTTGAGCTTAGTGTTATAGTATGTTGTTTCTTAAAGGGCTGGGAATGTGACTTCTGTTGACTCTGCATAGAAGTAAATGGCAAAATACATAAGAAGAGATTCCAAATACTTTTATTAACATCTACCCAATCAATGAGACCTCAAAGAGGAGGTTTGTAAATTCTGAAAAAAGAGGAATTTTGTTTCCCTGCATAAAAAAAAAATCTCAGAAGAGAGATATTTTCAAGTAGCTGATGCAATAATTGGTCAATAGCAAAAAGAATTGTGACAGTCAAGGAGCATCGTCAGAAAGAAGAAACAGGATCCAATGTCTTTCAGTTTTTTGCTGGCTGGTAAAGAGCAGATAGTGAGAAAATTGTTGACTTGTAGTGAGAGGGAATTACCATTTGAACTTTTGTTAAAGAAGGAACAGGAAGTTTGGAATGAGCTGTTGAAAGTTCTGCAGTTGCTTTTCCTGTGCTCTTCAGGACCTTGATAGAAGCGTTGATGAGTCCTGCTTTAAAAGGCAGTAATTTTATACTTGGATCGTAAAGGACTCTTAATTCTTCCTGAGATCACTATTTTTTATTCTTTCACTTTGCAACCTTTACAAAAGAGGACCTCATAGCTTCTTTTCATCTGCAGAATATTGAAAATTTCATGGGATGCTGTAAATAGAATAGCATGGATTTTAGCTTGCTTTCCCCTTTTATAGATACCTAGGTTGCAAAACCTGTATGGTTTTCTATGAGTGCTTATACACACTGTTGAGTTTAGTGAATTTTCTGGATGCATTTGTAGATTTTTCAGTGCTTTTCATCAAGACATTATGACTCATCCTAAACAAAATCAAACAAGTTTTCTGAATTTATTGTCTTCTTGACTCTGAGAAGATGTCAAAATATGCATTTGGCCCCTTGTTCCTTTAGTTTTGGGAAACACTATTCCAAATAAAAGCCAAAAGTTGTATTGGAAGTAAGTTGCAGCATTGATCTCAGTTTACTTTAAACAGGTGTATAAGAATATATAAGTAACCTGGTAGTATGTTTTGTGACAACTGTACATTTTTAAGCATTGTATATAGTGTGTCAGAAAATAATGCTTTACTGCTTTATTTCTCAAATAATTCCACGCTCTTTTATTCTTTTCCTAATAGTCAGTTTGTGTTTTGCTTACTATAATGTAAGACCAATAGAATAAAATTAATCTCATTAAATATAGCTCAAGTTATACAAATCTGATTAACTGCTATAGACACACACACAATCTTTTTAAATAAAAGTTTTAATTTGAATGTTTCATGAGCACCTCTTGCATAATGGAAGAATTTCTGTAGAGCATTTGCTTAGCAGCTTACTTTCCAGTATATTGAATTTTCTGAGTAAATCTAATAGTAGCATTCCCTTTTGATCTGGCCACTATTTTCTGGCAGCTGGTCAATATTGCTGTTGTTGTTGCTAGCTCCTGTGTTGCTATTATGATGAAATTCTAAAGGTGACTGTAACAGCAGTAACATTCAAATCTTCTCCATCTATCAAAAAATCCTGTCAAGCAAATGAGCAGTGCTAACATTATATTCTCTTGAGTTCAGAAGTGTAGTTCTTTGCTTTTATGTCTATAGATTTTCACATAACTATTATAGTAATTTTGTATAATTAACATCCTAAAAACAAGCTGATGGAATGGGTGTGAACTAATGGTAGAGACTGGTAGATAAAAACTGGACAGTTGATATTGTCAAATTGATAATTGAAGACAATTTTTTCAGTCAAGTGCTTGTGATTTTTACTGTTATTGTGTCTGAAAAGGAATGAGCCAGTGCTAGAGTTACTAATGTTATCTATTAGAAATTTATCAATTGGAAATTGTAGTGTGTAGGATGATTTTCAGTTCTGTGTGTGTGGTAATCCTTTAACTTTGTATTCCTGCTGCTTCTTGTTTCATTCTTCTCCACACCCTTCCAGAGCTGCTGTGAGGATATATCATAAAATGGTTTGCTGTTTTCAGAGTGAGGATGCAATTGTGCTTTGAGCCTGTTACAAAAAATGCAGCCTTTTGCAAAATAATACTTTAAATCTTACCCATTAATCCAAAATAGTTTAAAGATGCAAAGTACATGGAGATCAATGGGAACAAGAGTCCTCTCAAATAGTGGGGCCATAAGTGGAGTCTCTGAATTTCCTAGAAATAGTTTCATGACAAGTGCAAGGTAAGTAAAGAAGAATGGTGGCATCAATATGAACTGATTTTCATCTTGTTCTTATAATAAAAATGGTTCAGCTTAAATATAGCAGGTTTAACAGAACAGTGCACTACGGATATTGCTTAAGATTTTACAGTATTCCTTTGATGTTGTCTGACTGCCCTCTTCAGGAAGACAATGAATATGTTGGTCTTCTTAGTGATGATATCTGTTTCTAGAAGTAACCAATCTAATGTCTCAATTGCTTTTTTTCTTCTTTTAATTGCAAACTGCCCATTGAGTAGGGTGTTAAGTAGCAAATTTTGCAGAGTCAGGTAATAAGGGTGAAAGTTGAGTTTTATTGAGGTTCATGTTATTTAATTCTTTGTGGGAGTAAGAGATCATCAATTTTCATTTTAACTCTTAGCATTTTAAGATTTTTTTAATTTTACTTAATACTCCACAACTGTGCTGAAGTTTATGTGAAATATATTTAATGTCTAAGATTGATCTCAGTTATGGAGAAATGGGGAAGGTCTTATGATATCTGTGATCCTGTAATGTTCTTCCCCTTCTTTGTTCTCCCTTAAATATGTTCAGTGCAGAGTTTCTCTTGCAGCAAACAGATTTTTGCATTTACAACTTTTAAATAATTCTGTACCGTGAAAAACATTGAACTGTTTTTTCTAGAAACACTGTTTTGAGAAAAGCAGCAGAACACATTTATTTATACTACTTCTGTATCTTACCATATGCAAAGATGAGTTGTCAAGTGGTAAAACCCTGGTTTGGACTCTGCAGTTGATGTGATTAAACAGTAGTACAGAAATAAGCAGAGGAGTCTGTCTAAATCAGTACTGCAAGCATTTCTTATTTTTTTTTTCCCCTGAATTTTTCTTGGTATAGATTTCTCCTGTGGAATAACCTATGGTTTTATGGCGTTCTGTTTAGATGGTATCTCTGCTAATATTATTCTCCTGGAATTCACTTTGTCTTTTACTTCGTTTTAATGAAGTAAGGGCAAAGTTGTTTGTTGTGGTTTGTGTTCTCTTTGGGTTTTTTGGTGGGTTTTTTGGTCTGTTGATTGATTGCTTTTTGTTTGTGTTTGTTATTTTATTTAGGAGGATATTTAATAGCAAAGCACCTTCAAGAAAAGATTATATGTTGTACAAAATTACCACATTTAAAACAACTTTTAGAGAAATAATTGGGAGTTTATTATACTGCTTACAAGCCTACTTTTTATTCAGTTAGGATCATTTCCCCAGTGCTTAGCAGTTTCTTTGGCTCTCCTATGGCTCTGCTATTTTAGGAACACACTACTTTCATAGTTGTGTGTTATTTGTCCCCTAGTTTCAGAATTCCCTATGCATAGCTGTTTCTAGCAAGTATATCCTGATAGCACACTCAAGGGCCACATAAGCATCTCCTTGCATGGATCTGTTAGCAGATTTATTTGATACTTGCCACTCAGACCAGTCCTGTTTGCTGAGACTTAAATATGGAAAACATCCCTTTTTCTTAATATCATCTTGAGATTTCTATTGTATAGTTTAGCTTAAAACATTTCTAATTTTGGAAACAACAAGTTTGAAGCAAAAACTTGCATAATGAGCTGAAACCTTTTAAATTGGTTATATGGATGTTGAGAATGATACTGCAAATGTAACTCATGTAACCATTGCAGCTGATTATAGGATTCTTTTTGCAAGTGAATGGCATATGGATATACGTTTGTTTCTTTTCCTTAACAGGCAAGCTAATGAGGAATATCAAGTGCTGGCTAATTCGTGGCGCTATTCATCTGCTTTTTCAAACAAACTGTTTTTCACAATAGTGGATTATGACGAAGGGGCAGATGTTTTTCAGCAGGTAAATGTTGAATACTGTAAAGCATTGTTAATCTTTAGAACTGCATGTCAGTTTGTCAAGTAATACAAGATAAATTTTTTTCTCTGTGTAGGTCTGTACCCCTGTTTTGTATACACTTTCTTTCTGGTTCAAAAAAGAGCAGTTTTTTTGTGACATCAGTGAGTAACCACTTTCAGTACTGTCCAAGTGTAGTTTATAAACTTTGTTTATAGATTGCATTATATATACATATATATATTTATTTATATATGTATTTGCAACTTTTTTTCTAAGCAATTGTTTAGGCCATTTTTTAGAATTAAACACATTGTAAGTAACATTTTCATTTAAAAATTTCTTTTATTTTCTCTTTAGAGAAAAAAGGGCTCTTTAGTAAAAGAGTCTTTTAATTGCATTTATGTAATAAAATATTCTTCAGCTTCAGTAATATTTAGTCTGAAAGAGCTTCAGGGAAAAGAGAAGCGACTGTTTTACATTTTATTTGTTGGCTATGAGGATTGAAAGTTGGAGAATAGTTTAAGGTCTGCTCTGAAATTGAGAAGTCAAGGAAAAAGGCATCCTTTTGAAAATGAATGCTAAATACTGACATGCTTATCTTTGATATTTATCCGTTGATTGTGGCTAAAAATGCAGATTAGGAGAAGAGAAAAACTTTGAAGTTATCTGTATATTTTAGATACCTTTTGGTGAAGTGTGTGATTTAAAATGTTCAGGGGAAAGAGATTATTTTGTCTTTTTAAAATACTTGCTTTCAAAAGATTAAATAGTGTGTTTAATAAACATTTTTACTTCCAGTTGAAATAACAGAATTCATTGTGTAAAAAATGGTTATTAATGGCTTAATATTTTGCTTTAAAATTAAAGATTTTTTGACATAACCATTAAAGGCTGTATAAACTATAGACTGTATAGATTGTAGAACATTATATATGTTGTAACCTACATGGTTATAATAATACAAAATATTTTGTTTGATCTTGCCTTAAACCAATCAACACATGTTAGAAGAGTCCAATTGAACTTATTCCTTGTGTAAAAAGCTTCAAATGGTATGCAGTTAAAGTCATGTTTACATTTAGACAAAATTAGGTATAAATATGTAAGAGATTTTTTAAGAGATAGAAGACTTTATAAGAATAAGTTATAAGTTATATATATAAGAATAGTATACTCTTATAGAGTAAGTTATACTAATGACTATTTTAAGGTGGATTTGAGGGAAATGCAGTTCTGATTTTACATTTTACATTCATGTAAGTCATGTAATACTGATGCCATAGCAAATCCCCTCAAAAGTAATGTGATTTTTATTTTGACAGTTTTTGCATGTTTATAGAGAAGTGATAAAGCAGTGCCAGATCAGCTGCCTCCAAACTCTACATCTGAATTATTATGTATCTTATAAAATATTTCATTTAACTATTTCACAATGTGTGTCTTAGCCAATCTTGGAATATTTTTTATTTCCAAATAATTTCAGTAAAGAAGAGGGCAAGTTTTTTGCTTAGATAAAAAATAATTTAATAGTTGGTAATTTCTATTGATAAATTCAGTTCTATACTTGATTCAATAAAAATTTTTTGCTAATGTGGTGCGAAATTCATTTTTCAGGAATTAAACATGCTTACTTCTTTATTTAAAGAGCTCCATATTGCATCACCTTTAAGTATTACCCTTGATTTTATTCATGTTAATTTTCATTTTTTGAAGTGCTTTATTGCATGAATTCGGAGATGGCCTGAATATAGAGGAATTTCCTATAGTGAAATCACATTTTCCTACACCACCTTGCAAAGCTGAAGTCAAAATTTCACGTAGCAAATGTATATGTAGATCTATTTGTTTAGCACTTTTGAGGATTTTTTAATATACTGTGAATAGTTCCAATGGCATAAAAACATAAATTAACAATAATTTCTAGGGCAAGTTACGTAGTTTAAGCTAATTATCCAGTCCTTTTTGGATTCAAAAAAACCTAGTCACTAGTGGTTAGGCTCTTGTAGTCAAACAATGTCAAGCTACTTTCCTCCCTTTAGAATTATAATTTAATACATTTTAATAGATTGGTTGTGTGCCAGAGTCTCTGTTTTACCAATTACAGGGAAGGTCTTACAGTGTATGAGAACTTTAAAGCATAAAGTACTCTTATATAGAAAAGCTTGTGGGAGAAACATTCTAAATAATTAAACATCCTGAAGAATCTACTAGAAGAAATACTCTGAGCACTCTTGGACGACTGTATATGTTTCAAAAAATGTAATCTATGGAGGCAAGTGATATTTTTATGCTAATTAGATTTGTGTTATTGAGGATATTGTGGTGTTATATTTTGTAGATAGAGTTACTAATTTTTTTCCTGCTGTTTTTCCTGGTTTTCTAGCTGAATATGAACTCTGCTCCGACTTTCATGCATTTTCCTCCGAAGGGCAAACCCAAGAGAGCTGACACATTTGACCTGCAGCGAATCGGATTTGCAGCTGAACAGCTAGCTAAATGGATAGCTGACAGAACAGATGTTCATGTAAGTCTTTCAGCAATTTTAAAAGTTGAAGGCAAATGTATCTCTGTGGTTTGAGACAGGTTGATGATAAATTCCATCTTTCCTTAATAATTTTCTTTGTCAAGTGAGGGATCTACAACGCATTAAAAAAATAACATTCCTGGTACTTGTGAGAACTTCTGCAGTCTGCAGATTATATTCCATTTTTGCTTTGTTAAACTTTATCTAGTGTAATTCTGGATAAAAACAAGCAGTAATAATTAGTTGTTAATAGATAAAATGTGCTTTACAAAACTATATACAAAACACACAGATTCGAAGGTAGCTGCTTTTAGTTCAGACACAACCTGCAAATCTGTCAAAGAAATGATGTTTCAGAGTTGCACAGTCCAAAATTAAGCATGAATTTTTTCATAGTATGTGCTAATTAAAGAAAGTACTATTTTTTCTTATCAAAGTATATTTAGAGACTAGTCTTGCTGACTCCAAAACCAGATTTCAGGTGCTCCATTATGTTTACATGGAAGATGTATGTAAGCATTTATTGCAATCTGTATTTTCATTTTTCCTTCCAGATTAGAGTGTTCAGGCCTCCTAACTATTCTGGTACAATTGCACTGGCTCTTCTGGTATCTCTTGTTGGTGGCTTGTTATATCTGCGAAGAAATAACCTGGAGTTCATCTATAACAAAACTGGCTGGGCCATGGCAGCTCTGGTATGCAGATTTTCCTTACTAATATGCTTTTTATTAATTTCTTAATCTTAGCATATATGTTTTCAGTATTTACATGGTAAATTAAAGACCATTGCAGTAGTACATTGTTCAGAATGAAATTGTCAGAAAAAGATTAATAATCCAGAGTTTGGGTCTAATTTTCATAAGGAATATCAGTTACTATGACTGACTCACTGAAATTTAGCAAATTCTTTGATAGCTGCAGTTTTTTATTTGAACTTTAATATGGAAATATTTCCAATAATTGTTACTAATGTTCATGGCTGTGGTTCAATTTGCCCTTTTTGATAAAATCCAAAATGTTGGTTTAGTGTAGATATTGATGTCAGTCTATACCACTGGAGTAATGAAAGGTTGAGACAAAAACAAAGGCTTATATGTTTGTAAGACAATGATAAAGATCTGAGAAACAAAGAAAAAGAGGGAATTGTTTCCAAAACTGGTTTCAGTAGTACTGACCTTAACGTTGTACTGTTAACCTAAATGAGAATAAGATAATCTTGTTGTTAGCTTTGAGGAAAGACTAGACAAAGCCAAGTCTGTTTGAAATTTTAGTCAACTAAATCCTCAAAACCATAAATAATGAATGAATCCTTAATTTGCTTTATAGTGTATTGCAATGTGTTTATTCACATTTGTTTTTCAAATTACTGAGTAGACTGATAGAAAACATGGGATGTGAAACTTAGCTGTCTCAGTTGTAAACAGGAAATAGTATTCAGGGATGGTAGATATTGTTATAGTGTATCAATGAACACTCATTTCTCTGACATCATTGTGACTGACAGAAGAGGAAAAATCTGAGGAGCAGCATCAAAGGCTTTATTTTCAGAGACATGGCATGAGAAGCATGGGTTTCAACATTAGAATAGTGTCTGTAATTATTGAGTCCAATCCATTGTTTTACTGCACTAGTAGTTATATTAATGTTAGAACAGTCCTTTTTAGAAATTTGTCTGTGGGGTTTTTACAAAATAAACAAAGCTTTTATTATTTTGCCATTTAAATGATTATTTATTCCCTTGATCATTTTAAAGGCTTTTCCTCAACTTGTAGCAATATGAATTAACCTTTCTTGAAAGGACATGGCTGGGATTGTAGATGGGATATGAATTTTGTTTGTACATCAGCATTCATATTTTATTTCTCATTTGGGCTTCCTTTCCCAAGAAAGCTTGCACCAGGTCGTCTTTTGAGGTCTCTTTCAACCTAGGCTATTTTATAGTTCTGTGTGTTTTAGTTCTGCTAGACTTAGGTTATCCTGAAACTGGTTTTTCCTTTTCAATTATCATATTACTGGTTTGCTATTCTGCTCTGATTCAACAATATGAGAAGATATCTTCTTTTTGTGGTACTGTCGGCTGATGGGCCTTTGGCAGCCTTTATCTTCTGACGGTCAAACATAAAATTATCTGGTATCTGGTGAGTTCTAATTTTTATACCTAGATATTTAGTAAGATCTTAAGGATTCTGAAACCTTTAATATTTGGCATTAATCTTGAATAATAGCTACTGATAATTCTGTTTTCTCTCATATGCTGTCAAAGCTTTTCCTGCTAGTGTAGGAGAACATCTTTTTTTAAGCAGTTTGTTTATCTACACTATACATTGAGGAAAGAATACAGAGCAAATTTTCAAATAAACCACCACTAAGACTAGATTTTAAGTAAAATGAAGTTGCCTTTTGATCTAGAGAGCCAGGATCAGAATGTCTTCTCTGATCCAAGATGTCATTTGGAATGTCCTGAGATTTAGCACAGAGTTTTGACATTTCTCTCCCAAAGTAATTCATTTTTAGTTTGATATATTTTTCTAGATTACCATTATTTTTCAATAATAATACTTTCTAAGGATGCTCTACCATCAGTGATCTCTTGTTTGATATGTATGTCACACTTTTTTTTTGATTTCTAATCTTTAGCAATAAGCTGACAAAAACAATAATTATCACACAAAAATAGATACTTGTGTCAAAAAATCAAATAAAGATATGTAATCAGTGGTATTTCCTTTGTTTAACCATGCACTCTATCTCTGGAGACAGCAATTTCATCTCAGTTTCATCTCTCAGACTTTTCAGATTAAAAGTTTGTGTTAATTGTTTTGTGGAATTGAGGTTTTTTTGTCTTGCAGAGGTTAAAAATGAGTTGTTCTTCAAATTGTAGAATCATTCTACTACAAGCTGCAATAAATAGTTAAAGATGTAATTAAACTCCTAATTAAATTGAGAAAATTAATACATTAATTTTTTCTTAGATGGTTGCTGTTCTTTTTAGCAGAAGCTCAACAGTTCCCATCTGAACATAACTGTAAATTGCTGTGTAGAAAACTTATAATGACATTCAACTGAACTCTTGAAGAAAGGTCCAAATATAATCAAATATTTTAAGAAATGTATTAATGTCATTCAGTAATTGTCATCTTGCTGATTGTATTGACAAGCAAGTAACTAAAATGGCATTAATGCCATATATTGTTGCTAATACTTTTTCCTGTAAAATTCTGTTACTTCAAAAATTAATAGCACTTAAAGGATGTTTTAGCAAATGGTCTTGTATCTGAAAGCATACCATAATTAATCATGGCATTGAGCCAATGCTTCACTATTTTAATTGTTATTGTTCTGACTTCACAATGTAGTAAAAGCCCCATACCCTGTAAAGTGATGGTTTAGCAAAGATCATACAGTTATCAGGAGTCCCTTTGGTTTTATTCAGACCTGCACAGACATAGAAGTTAATTTTATAACTTCTTTTAGGTGGAATCAGCAGGGACTCAGATTGTAGGCTTTTGGACAGATAACCTCAGTTAATGACTAACATTTGTTATGATTCATAAAAGAAAATGGACAATCACTAATATAATCATTCTATTTAATATTGTATAGTAATGATTCTCTCATGTAGTGCTTTTTTTCCTACCAATAAAACTTAGATCTTTTTTTAATAAAACCTCATTAAAAGGAAGAATTGATAAGATGGTGTCTAGTTAAGGACAGAAAGTAATGCCTAGGAAAATGCTTGTTATGAAGGGCATAAATAAGTAATAAATATTTAATACTTAATTATTATGTTTTCATGAATATTTTTTCCTTTTTTAACTTACAAAAACAAATTAAACAGAGAAATCCTGGCAAGATGTATAAAAGGTACAGAAAGCCCACTTTTTCAAAAGAAGTATTGACAATTATTTTGTTCCTTATTGACAGTTGTTTTTTCAGATGGTATAGAGCTGAGAAACTCAAAAGCACTTTTCTAAAAGCTGTAGGTTTGGAGTTTAAATGCTTTTTGGGTGTACTGCAAGGTAGCTAGTATTCATTAAACATACAAAAATAACATTTTTTAATTTCCACTGAGATTATGCCATTTGGTGGCTGAAAACTGTATCATTACAAACAGAGGACTCTCTTGTTTTCTTTTTCTTTTTTTTTTTTTTTTAGAACTTCTCTGTTTGCTTTTGAACAGTTTTTATGTTCCCAAATCTTAAAAAAAAAAAAAAAAAGAAAAAATAAGTTGGATACTTTTTATTTAAATTCAAAATGGATAGTGTCACTCAGCCTGATTGAATGATCTGTTGCTTAAAATTACAAGAAAATTCTCACCATAGAGAGTCTGTGCTGTTTTGACAGAGAATCCCAGAAATGCTATTTTGATAACTCCATTGATATCAAAATGCTGTGTCTCATAAACAATATTTCCAGTGGTGTTTTAGAAAAATATTTAGGAATGCAATTTTTAATGCTGCATCTAATAGTTTTGATAGACTTGCAGAAGCAAGACCACAGGTTTCATCTCACACTTTGATTCCAATGCCAGCTCACATAAGACCATTGAATTGGTTTTGCCCTCAGCATTAGATTGCACAACAGCAGTATTTGTGGTTTCATTCCCTCATTGAAGCACTGCAGGCTCTGGTAGTATCTTGTATGCCTTAGGCATTTTCACTTGCAACATTACCCAGAAGACTTTCAGGATGGCAAACCAGCATGACTGAGTCCCAGTACATAATATCCAAAAAGGTGTCTTTTGAAATCACATTCAAAATTTATCCCCTAGATTATCTTTGGCTTTAATTCCAATTGTGCTATTCATCTATGGATATTTTTCTCTCTGACATGCTAACACAAAGATGATGGACTTCAGTCCTTAGATATTTTCAGACTCCTGTCCTTTTATGCTGATAACAAGAAGCAATTCAGACTCTTCAGGACTCTTCATTTCTTAAGCAAAGAGAAGAGGAGGTCAGGTGGTATAAACTAGGCTAGGTTCTAACCATTTAGATAAGTCCTTCATTTTAGACAATAGTAAGTATGCTGAGAGTTTCTGTCTTTTGACAGCATTTTCTTTACTAGGCTGTTGTTTTCTGTTGTTTTCTGTTGTTTTCTGCGTGGAATTTTCAGTTTTACTTTATGTGTATATTTCAGATTTGCATATGTACCTGTGAAATCAGGAAAGACAAAATCTGTGCTGAGATTAGAAGTCAGCTGCCTAGGAGTTAACTCTATTGGGCAGAATACAGGTCACTTGAATGAGGAGACAAAATGTGTGTTTACTGTTTTCATAACAGCTAATGGGTATGAGAAGTGTGTGCTGTGTGGATACACCACATAGTACATTCATCAGCAGTTATTGGTCCAAAGGAGCTTGGAGGGTCTTACGGCTACTGCTGACTTTTTCACCCCTTTCTGGAAATGAGAATAAAAAAAAATTAATGTGCTTTATTCAATGATACACAGAAAAACCTAAGGTTTGTATGACTAGGTAGGCATCTCAAAAAGAACATCAATAAATTCTGGTTGTTAATTTCCTTTTCTTCCTATAGTTTGAGGTTTTAGAGATACACATTTAAAGATACAGAAATCCATTCTTTTTGCTTCTGTGTTGTACTCTTTCCTTTAATTCTATATCTCTTATTGGAGAGGCTGGTAAGTGATGCATTTAGAAATGGAGGACAGATCTCATTGCGTGAGAGCCTTCATCGAGTGCAAAAGCAAGGCTAAACTGGATAAGGATTACATTGTTTTAAAGCAATAATTCTGAAATTATTACAATTTACATATACAGAATATAGAAATAAAGCATAGAACTGGCTGTCATGTGTCCACTTTTTTATTGAACCTATGCTTGAATTTAACTATATTCATAAATTAATCTAAAATTATCTAAAATTTAATTATTTTTCTTACATTACAAAGTATTTTCCATGGTTTTGGATCTAAATTTGCAAAGAAATCTTGCTTTGTGTAGTATCTGCAAATAGGAAGTTTCTCTTCAAAATGCATACTAAATGACTTTTTAAGTGTCTTGCGGTTTTTGTTTAATGAACTAGCAGATAGTGTTAAACAAAACTTAGGCCTCTGAGAAGGGGATGTATTAAACCCAAATAAATAATTTGCTAAGTTTTCAAGGACCAAGAACAGTTGAGAAATTCTGCTTATATACCTGTGAAGTTGTGTCTTGTTCACAATTCAGTGTTCTGCTGGGACTCTTGGTTCTTAATTTATCTTATATCTATTCTTAGAAACCTTGTGATTTACACACAGATGCACCACAGGTGAGCTTAGAGCATTCTCCCCCTTAGTTTCACTAAGGATGGATGCCATCAAGGAAGCATCACTTGTAATTTGTTAACAAGGACCTGCAGGAGATCCATCTACACATAAAGTGTGGAGGACCCGTAATAGGGCTGGACTGAATTGCCACTGAAGAAATCCTGTGGGCATTTGGTCTTGGAACCATACTCAGTGGTAGCAAATCATTGTTCTTTCCCTTTGTACTAAACCATCCAGTACACCAGTATTTGGCTGCAGACCCAAATACTCTGCTTGCTTTTATCCTTTAGATGCAGAATAAGCTACCTAAATCTGGAAAGCTCTTAAAATACCTTAAACCCTGAAAAAACCCCTGAACTCCATTGATTAATCAGGTGGTATGCAGCAATTAGTGCTGTTCTTGGAGTCTGACAAGGGGAAAGACAGAGCAAATGGATGAAAGGTGTGTTTGTAGTATTCATCCCTGTAGAACTGCTGAAATACAGATTCTACCATGGAAAAAGTGGTATTGTGATCAGAGATAAGTACTCAACTTGAATCTTCTCCTTCACTCCAGTTTTATCCTTTGAACATTGACAAGATCCAAGAAAACTGCAGAAAGGTGCGATCTCTCTGCATATGAGAGTAAATATGAACTCATGAACAAATTGATCATTTGTAGAAAATTAACTTGGCAAAGTTTCTTACTGGGAAAAATCAGCTCACAGTAGTGGTTAGTTTAGAAACTTTTGGATCCCAAAGCGTGGCGTCCTATGGAAATGATGCCATTTGGAATGGTAAACATTGTGTATCAGTGTGATGAATTACAGATACATGCATCTGTTCTACAAATAATGGTGTGTATTTTACAAACAGTACAAGTCTGTCGTTTCCAACGTTGGTGTTTTTACACAGATGATTGCAGTTGGAGAATACAGAGCACAGCAAAATGAGCTTTAATGTCAAGCACTATATGCAGCATACTAAATTCTTGCATAAGGAATATGATGAAAATGCTCTGTTCTTAGGATACTTAAAATAGATGAAGATAGGAAAAGGACAAGGGAGAGCCTGGAAAATGTGTTTTGGCTGCTACAATAGTAATTTTGAAAGAACACCATAAAAAGGAACATGTTGGAAGGAAATCATGGCAGATCCAGTGTGTGGTAGACCAAATTAGTTTTTTTGCTCACTAACAGCCTGAACTGAAAGATTATGAAAAATGCCTTCAGGTTAAATAACCATATTGTTGAGTCCTTTCTTTTCAGTTATGTTTGTACTTGTCATTTTCTTCTCCCTGCTATTGTGTCTCCTAGTTAGTTTTTTATTATATATTATACTACCTCACGGTGTGGTATTTAAAGCATTAAAGATCTTCGGTAATTTGGGAGATTTATAATTTGTAAAATATATTACTATATATAAAATGGGGTAAAGTCTTTTTGATCTTTCCATATAGAAACAGATTTGGCCCTAGAGAATATAAATTACAAACAGTAATTTAAAAATGAGAAAAATTACCTCTCATGGAAAACCTACTTTCAGAGAGGCACAGTTTGTGTACTCTATGCATCCATTATCTTTCAATGTTTGACTTTTCAGCTAATTCTTTTGCCGTTCTAAATATCTTGGACCTTACTTTCCTTACCCATGTTTTCAATTTCTACACTTTAGTGCTTTCACATAAGCTGTCTATTATGTGATTCATCACCAAAATTGCAGTATAAATTTCCCTGCTAAAAGAATCTGCTAGGTATAGAAATTACTGTGTTACCCTTCTCCCAGTAATGTTGTGTATATACTGTTTTCATTTTGTTGCATATTATTAATTAAAACATGATCCATTTGCTAGCAATCACTACCAGTATGTCTTCAACTGTCATGTTAATTATTACACTGTTACATTCCATATCCTGTTAAAAGCAAAATTAAACACATTTTATATTAAAAATAAGAACCTCTTCTTATTATTGTTAAAATAAAAACACTAAAAGAAAGTTGTAATTAAACCATATTTGAAAATGTATCTTTTGTTTCTATTACAAGAGAAATCTCAGTAATAACACCATGATTAAATCACTCTGCATTCACTTCTTGATATCTTTGCCTTTCTCTTATTTCATGGTTACTCTTTCCACTGCTTCTGTCTGGATCTGGAGATCATTCTTTCACTTTGGGGTGATGTGGTATTGTGGTGAGTTGTCAGCACTCCACAGTCTTTGCTGGGAGGAGTATGATGCTACTGCTTTCTTCCTCCTTGGTTTAGGGCCCGCTTGGGGCTACTTTATGCTTTGTGCTTCTTCACCGATCTGCAACAAAGTTTTACATCAGAATTTACAGAGTAAATCAAAGTGGTCTTAAATATGTTGGATGCTTGTCCTTTGTTTTCTTTGTTAGCATTGAAACTGTTTTTGACAAGCTCCCATGTCTGTGTTTCTTTATTCACTATTGTACTATTTCTAGGCTTGGGATCTCCAGTGTAATCCTGTGCATCCTTTCTTGTCCTTCCATACTGACACATTGTAGCCTACGTTTACACTTTTGCTGCCTCTGCTGTCATCACCTCTGTATTACATCAATATGTTGGTCCTATCTATTTCATCCTAAACAGAATAGGGGGGAAAAATAATATGCCAATATAATGTAAGCTAGGTATGGTCTTTGGAAAAATTGCTGTTTCGACTAAATGGGTAAACCTCCCCCAACAACTACCAAACAGCACCAAAAAAACCCAACCAAACAAAAGAAAAAAATAAAAAAGCCCAGACCCCAATTGAAAACAAAACCCAAAGCAGGAGAGCCATGGCAGATTTGGATAAACCTTGACATAATTAAACAGTAGGGTCTTGTTCATCTCTCTAGAGTTGGTAGTGCTGCATTTACAGGGCTGTAGAGCTACACTCGCTTATATTTACTTCACAAACTTTTTACTTAACATTCTTTAAACACTCTAAATGATTTTAGTAAGTCCCAGTTTAGTTAGTTACTGTGGTATGAATTTTTGAATTCATAATCCATCTGCCTATATTTCTATGACTTTATGATGCTATTGGGAATATTGATGTACAGTAAAAATGAGCATGTGCTAACTGTACTTAAAACGTAGCTTTTGTAAGGATTATCTATACTGTCAAAAGACATATTTAGATGATACATGTTTCCTATTTGTCTCACTTGGTAATCAAAAATACTATATTTTCCTCTTTAAAATAATCTTAATGACTCTTGGTATGAGTGGTGCTTGTCATGTATATTCTACAGTATGAACTTCTGCAAGAATTAAGATCTGTTTTTACAGTTGTCACATACTCCTAATCTAACTTCACACTTTTTTCTGTAGGGGATTTTCAACGTTTCTAACGAATCAATCATTGTTTTTGTCATAGATAAAATGAATTGCAGTCATATAGGACACATTGTGATAATTTCATAAATAGGAAAAAAATTTTTTTTAATAGCTAGATTTTTTCTGTTACTTTATATATAATTTCAGACATATGAAAGCAAAAAGGTAAGCTAAATATTTGTGTAGGCTTTAGAGGCAGAAATATTTTCGTGGAAGGTTGTATGAGTCTTGAGTACAAGTTTCTAGAACATTTGCAATGAATGGCTTCTACTGCTGCAAGTACTTGTCACGTAGATGTGTAAATGTGGCACATAAATTTAGGATTATTTCAAGTAAGATTTGGAAAATCTGGCTTGAGCTAGCTCATTTTCAGATGGGTAGAAGTCATTAAGAATTTTATGAAAGCAATGCATCTGAAGATACTATCCTAAAACTCAAATAGAGGTAGATACTGTGTCTAATTAGTGAAAAAAAAATTACATATCTAAAGCAAGAAAAGCCAGCAGAATGGTCTTCTGTTCAGTCCCTCACAGTAAATTAATGAATATATTGTTTTTCTATTTTTTTTCTAGTGCGTTGTATTTGCTATGACATCTGGTCAGATGTGGAATCATATCCGTGGACCGCCGTATGCACATAAAAATCCACAGAATGGACAAGTGGTGAGTTGTTTTTTTTAATTTTATTTTGAGGGGAAACAATGTCTAGACAGTCACTGGCTAGAGTGAGCCTACAATTGCAAATAATTGCAGTTCCATAGGTCTTTATGAAAATCTGTCAGAGTCTTAAATCCAGTTGCAAGCAGAGTCTGGGAATTTCAGATCTTTAGAAGGTGCCACCATCTCTGGTTTGAGCAGTGAAATGGATGGTTGTGTTCAAACTTTGCTCTCTGCAGCTGTAGTGAATGTGTTAGAAATTGTTCCATATCACACAATTCCCACTGCCCAAAGATAAAAGCAGATATTGTGTCTTTCTGTCGGGATGTGCTTCCTCACATAGTGGAAGACAAATGTTTGGTTTCCTCCTTATAGGCTACACAAACCCTCTTTTACACAAACTTTTGTGGTTTGTAACCTCTTGCCTTCTCTCCCAGTCATTTTAGTTAGAAAAGAAAATGCCAAGTATGTTCATGTGCTTTGTACCATTTTCCATCATGTCTGTAACTCTTCCACTAAACTTTACAGAATGCTTTTTCCTGTATCTCTGTGATCCTTCAATTTAAACTCTTTATCAGCTTTACTAAGTAGTTACCATTGACTTGCCAAAATTGCTTTTATGTCCTGCTATTGCCTTTAAAAGATTACCTTATTTGCTTCTTCCTGCTCACAAGTTAGCAAATGTTCATCAGATCTCAGAAGATTAAACTCTCTTTGCCTATTAGGAAGGTAAAAATGACCTTGGCTAGTTCCTTATCACTTCTCGTTATTTACTACTTTTAAAGCAATTTCTTGAGGTGGAATCTACAAAACTTGAGATGACCAGGAAGCTTTTATTTTTATAACTCACAACCCATTAAGCTATTTGCAGTTTTGTCCATCGCTAGTTAAAGGAAACTGTATTACATCTTAAAGAAAAGACTTATTTTAAGCTCTCTTTATGTCATATCTTAATCAGAGTAGCAAAAAATGATGGTTTGAAATTAATTAATTTTCTGTGTTTTATCAGGGATGAAGCAGAATATTGATATCATAATATGACAGGATTTCGTCTGTGAACTTTTTTATTTATAAATAGATTTCGTGATACATAAATACTCTCAATAAAATGCTATTTATGAAAATTTGGAACTTTCCATTACTGCCTTACATTATTAAATTTATGACACTTTTCTATGGAGTGACAGAAGAAATACTGTATATGAAAAGCATTGTTTGTGACAAATTAGTTTTTACCTTACCCAATTTTATTCACATTGCCTGTCTTAAACCCCTGTTTTGGAAGTATACCCTACATTTAATAATTTTGAAATATTCCTGAATTTGTGCTGGCTTGTCTGAGTTTTCAGAGAGTGAACTCATAATCCTGTGTGTCTGAAATGCTTCTACTTTGGGAATGTTAGTACACACAACTAAGTAATGGAATTAATGGTAAAGATGGTTTTAAATTCTAGATACTAATCTACTGTACTGGTCAACATACATTCTTTTCTGCCTTTGATGCATTTTATGACTTCAGGTAAGTTGTTTGTGCCTCTGATTCACCTGTCTCTCCTTGTTCATGTATGTCAGTGCTCTGACCTCTTTGGAGCTTTGGATGTGACAGTAAGTAAAACCAGTTAGATTCTAAGAATTAAAAGAGGAATAAATGCAGGATTACCAAGATCCTGCTTTAATTAAGCTATGACTGACCAGTATAGCTGTTATTTAAAGCTCTAGCTTCAGAATTATTAGAAGCTTAATAAGTAGGCTATAAATCTTTGCCGATTTTACATTGTGGTTTGGGGTTTTTCCTTTAAATAACACTTGAATATTCTCCTATTTCATTTTTCTAACACTTATCTGTGTTTTTGTGAATTTGAATCAATAAATGTGCTTATCTAACCTTCTGTGAGATTTATTCAACCATGATAATTCGCTGTAACACTTCATGAATTGTCAGCAACTACTGTCTTTACATGTGGATGAAATTTAACTCATCACTCTCTTTCCAATGCCTAGCATTTAGTAACAATTCCAAATTTGCATGCAAGGATTATTTGTATGTATTACTCTAAAACTTTGTTGACAGTCTTACCATGGAAAGTTTTGGTTTTAAGAGTATGCATAGAATAGCTCACCAAGCTTAATATTTTTATTATTAAGTTCAAAATTATGGATTCTTAGTGTGTCTTATTTCACAGAATTTAGTGGTTCAATTCTATCCTAGCCAAGATATGCCAGCAGACTTTGAAAACGGTAATACTCTGTCTTCATAAACTGTTCTTTTCCTAAATAACTCCTATTATATGCTTTGTTCTTGCTGTAATTTTAGATGACACTTAATTTGTTCTTAAATTCCTGGGGATTTTTCAGAAGATGAAAGGACATCTGTTTCCTTTCCTTAGACAGCACTACTTACTCTTGTCAGTATCTTGTGCACATAACATCACCAGTTCTTAAAACTTTTGGCTTTTGCATTGTTTTATGATTACCTAAGCTACTTTAACTGCATGATTGCATTCTTTGAAGCTTTGAAACCATGTTTTTATATTTCTTTGTGGTCTATTCTATAAAGCTGATGCTGTCTCTTACTGTGGTTGTTGTAGGTAGTTCCTTTATTCCTTACTGTTATCAACTAATTTCAGGTTTTGGGTCCATATGGAAGAGCATCCATTTTTATGAAGAAAGCTGAGTTACACAGTAACTATGTTTGCTATTTCAGTTCGGGTTTAGGTTTGTGAAACTTTGTTAGTCTTCTGTCTTGACACATACTATATTTCTGTTTTGTTTCTACAGTTTCCATCTTTTGACAAATAATTTTGTTAGGATTGGGCCTTACTGGCTGTGTTATGCTAAAATCTGAACGTGTTTTACTGGGATTGAGAATGGCAATTAATCATTCTGTTGGTGTCTGTGGGTAAAGTCTTGTGAGACTTCTGATTTTTATTCAGAGCTTGATCTGTATAGAGCTGGTGGTGAGAGAAGTAGAAATGGAGAAAGCAATTACATGGGTTTGAGCCTTCTGTAGAGGTAGTTCTGCTGCTATTTAATTGACCTAATAGCAAACAATTCTCACTAGATCTTCATCAGCTTTTAAACATAGAGCAGCAGTGGCTAATAGAGCACTTAGGTGTATCTGTCCATGAGTTAGCTGCCTTTATTAGTATTATTATTATTATGCATACAAATTCTACAATTTTTATTGTGCAATATGCTCAAGACTGTGTCTTTTAAATGGTTGGAAGTTTTCTCTAAATGAGAACAGGGATTGATCGAAAATGCTGAATTAACACGGTTTCCCAAGCTCTTAATTTTCTTTTCTTCTCTTAAAAGAAAGTATTAGAAGTTAGAAAAGCTTTTGTGTGAAGAGAAAAATATGGTATTTTATTATCAGATATTAGGTGGTTTTCCTGTGTAAATTGATGCTTTGTGAAATGGACAATGGTATTATTTGCCACTATATTAATTGGAAATTTTTGTCTCGTATTTAAAAGGTTGTTAAAATTCCTTAAGTATAATATAAGTTGTGTCCTTAGGAAGCAGTTTGTGTATGAAAAGATCTTTTAGATAAACAAATATGTATATTTAATGTGATATTAGAAGGTGTTCTAAATGTAGAGCTTATTCACCCTGGGTTTTTTCCCCTACTTACATTTTTTAGTTTTTTTAACCATTGATCTTTACTCACTTTTCTTGCTGATACAGTTATGTACTAATCCGTATGTTTCTGAAGTTAAGTGAAGAATATGTTTGAGTGCTGGTATAATTTTTTCATTTATCAATACAAAACAAAGGTAGTCCGAAAAATTAATGCTAAGAATATTGGAATTTTTAATTTGCACCAATCCTTTACTGCTAAGCAAGATAAAATGTCACATACCGAGGTTAATTCTTCTGTGGTTTCTGATACAAATCTAATTAAAATATATGGAATTGTTTCTTGAAACATTTTAAAAGAAAAACTCACCCTTTCAAGCTCAGTAAGTCACATTAGATTCATTATCCATTGGCCTTCAGTGTAACTGGAAGCACGTTTGACATACAGTTTGCCAAGATTGTCTTTGCTGTGCCTGACTTTTCTGAGAGTATCCATATTGATGGTAGTAGTGCAATACATACAAAAGACACTTTACTGTTTGATATTTTATTATGTTTACTTTTGGATAACAAAAGAATTCATACAGGTTATTATCAGTACCTAACAAAATGTATCCAGATTGGTCTGACTTTCACCACGGCAATATTTTGGTGCATCTGTTGCCACTAATCACAGCCATAATACTGTTGAAAATACATCTTAATATTTTACTGGAATAGCCAATTAGTTATAAGGGCATTCTGGATTGAAATGAGTAGTTCATTACTTGTGAGTGTTTTTAATTAAATAGCTTTCCTGTGGTTATCAAAACAGTGAGTCTGTTCTGAAGCTACAAGAAGTAAAGGGTTTCTAAAGCTTTTAATTTAAATTTCTGTCATTATTTAGTCAAAAAAGTTATCATTTGACAGTGTAAGGTTTTGAGATCACAAGGGTGATTGTATCTGGCATTCTGTATAACCTGTTTCTACCTGGACATTAGAAATAGAAAACCTTACATGATATTTGGTGGGTTTTTTTTTTGTTGTGGGAAGATGATCAGGACAGAAGTGGTGCTGAGGTGAGGAAAGAGGATCTCTGTGTTCTTAAATGGTCAATTCTGGACACATATATACTGTAGAAGTTCACATAGTACCGTTCTACTGATGTTTTCTCTGAGTAAAGATGGAACACGTTCTCGTGAAATAAAGCCAGATTTCATAAAAGTAATCATGCAGTAAGTAATCCATCATGATAACGTTCAATAAAATAAAATAAAAGCTTAAAAAGCATGCCAGGTTTTAATTGCTTCTTGTAAGAACAGAAATTTTAATTGACAGATACCACTTTCAAGTACCACAATAAACAACCCTTGTCCTCAGTCTTTGCTGTCCTTTTGCTAGGTGTGAATGGGCTCCTAGAAGCCATTTACTTTCATTTGGAAGAACTATTTTCTGCAGAGCAGTTCTCATGTCAGAAGTCAGGAAGTGCTCAAATACATGAATTTTTGAGGTATCTGAAGATAGAATGATAATGCAGTACAGTAAAATATACTTTAAGGCAGAAAACCAGAATGGCACATGGGAATAACTGGTTCATGTTCTTCTGTTACTAATAGAACAAGAGCCATTTTTGTAAAGCCAGCTCAAATGCCAGGCAGGAATTTAGTTTTTTCTGTCTTCCTGGACTTTACTGGTTGTGGAGAAGTATATGGTAAGGGCCTTATCTATTAAAATAATTTTAGCTGGAAGATAACTTTGAAGATTGTGTAGTCCAGCTGCTTGCTCAAAGGTTGCTCAGGGCTTATCTGAGAGAATTTTGAATGTTGCCATGGATAGAGATTTCCCAACCTATTCCAGTGTTTAACCATCCACAAAATTCTTTTTAATTTTACCTTTTAATTTATTTGTATCTTTTGTTTTTAATTTCCCTCAGGAACAGTCAAGATAAATTTTATCCTTCTCTTCAGTAAAGCTGATTTAGCTGAGTTCTTAATTAGAATTTAACATTGACTTTAATAAAATTTGGATTTATACCAGTGGTATAGCTTTTCAGAACTTCTGACAGCATACATTTGCTTAAGTGACACTATGATATCACTGCAAAATCCACACTGAAAACAAGAAAATATTATACTACTGGAGTAGTCAGAGATTTTTCTCTGTATAGATTCTGCTCTCTCAATAGAGCCATGTGGATGTTCTTCTTGTACCTATTGAACAATTGTTTTCTTCTAAAATCCTACGGCTTGGAGACTGGGGAAGGCAGAGGAGAGGAAAGAAACATACTTTCCATATTGTGCAGCACCATCTTTCACTCTTTTTGATGGATTATTTTGTGAATCTTACCTATTCCCTGTAGAAACAGTCTATGGTACGAGGGTGCAGATGTTCTTTTTCCTGAAATAAAATTTCAGCAGTTGGGAATTGTCTCATGAACTACTAGGAAAGTCTCAAAATATTTCCTATCCAGCAGATCCTTCTTGAGCTAGTGTGCTTTTATGTTGGTGAACTCTTTCCTTTCCTTACAGTTATTTTGCTAGTTAGCTCTAATGCCATCATTTCAATGTAACAGATTCACTTCTTATGCCTGTGAACTATGTCAAGAGAAGGAGCATGTATTTGAGTATGTTAATGTAAATGAAGCAGCGTACTTCAGATAGTCCTTCATGGATTAACTCACCTATAATCTCTGGTTAAAAAAGATACCTTTTTATTGTCAATACTCATTTTTTTATGATTTTTTTTTAATTGGATGTAAGGAACTCTTGGTTGGATTTATGTTTAGTTTTTGGGGTTTTTTCTGCAAGGCAATAATTATTTGCTCTTTCATATTTTATTAAATATAAAATGCTTTTTGTATGTTTCGTGGAAACAAAAATTATCCTGACATTTTTTTTTGTCTAGCTCTGGTGCCAGCATTAATTCCTTTCTTTGGCTAACCTTTCATGTTAACTGACTGTTCCTGAAGGAAGATACAGTAGAAGAAGACATAAGGACTAAATTAAAAGGTAAACTAAAAGGTTTTCTTTTGCATGCAGTCTGTTCTTCTGAGCTTTCAAAGGCAGGTAGGGTGGTACTATATATCTCACCCATTAGATATCAAATATTTCTCAGTTCCTGGATATTAAGTGGCAGTTAATGTTTTTTGTTTTTCTGTTCTCTGAATAATTCATAAGATTTTTGCTTTTTTTTTTAGTTTATAGATGTTGCCACACGAATCTTATAGATATGTTATGGTCAGGCATAGACACACATACGTGCTTTTGTTCTTTTCCTTGCATATTCTTTTGAAGCATTATAAATATTCTCAAGGTTAATGATGCTGCAACTACTGGATTTTTTCCATTGGATTTGGGTCTTAAAAGAGTCCTGTTCCTGATAATTTCCCTTTTTTTCCCCCTCACTTTGTAGAAGCAAAACTGCATTAAGATTAAACGGTCTGAACCCTGGTAGCTGAGGAATCAATTTTGACTCAGCTGGTGTGCTCAGATAGGCAAAACCTATTCCTATACTAAAATTAAAATAGAATAAGCTGGTACTTGACAGGGTTATACATATGAACAGAATGTGAAAGTAGGTGCTCTGGTAAAGGCAGGAGTTGACTGTTGGGTTCAACTGTTTTTGTAGTTAGTTGGAGCAGAGGAGGAGTTGGTGGTGCTCGTGACTTTTATAGCAGTAGACCTATTCAAAGCAACTGTGAAAATCAACTTGAAGGAGGAACATGTGTGTATTCATTTTTCTTTTGGCACAGAAATGCTTAAGTAGCAGAATTTTTTTTCTAGCTTTAGAATAAACAATGAGAATCTTTCAATAAATTCAGGACCTCCTTTCCTTTTTTGCATTTCTCAGATTAATAATTTCTTTATCTAATGTTCATTAGTTGTTGTTTTGCGTCTGTTTATTGTGATGATTGTAAGTATAAAATAATTTGAATGTATACATACATACTTTTGTCTTCTCAGTAGTCACTGTAAAATATCCTGGAAATCTGAAAACTATTTTGCAGATTCTATTAAGCTCATATTATCAGAAATACAATACAACATGTGTTAATAATATTAAAGCTTTCTGCTCTTCTGTTATGTCCAAAGGACACATTCAAGCTAAACTTTTGGGCTTCTATTTTAAACTATTGGATGAAAAGTTTGATTCTAATTAGAGCTTGCTCAAGAACAGCTTATATGGCTGGTACATTATAAATGCTTATATTTAGAAACAGGCATTGCTAAGTCAATTGTCTTTTTATGTAAGCATTAAGCAGTGTTTCTCAAAAAAGTCACCAAAATGTTTGAAAGGGAAATATTGTTTCCAAACTGTTTTGTCCTTATTCTTGGAGTACGAGGAGGACATGATTTAACCTACCCTGATTTCTGGTCAGCATTCAAACTTTTTTAATGTCCACATTGTTGAGAAGCAAGTTCACAAAAGGAGCAGGCTTTACACAACCTTTACAACAAGGAATTATTTTTGTTTCACACTAGCCTTTAGACACATGCACTTCTGCCCGTTGCTTAAAATGACATTGCAGAATTATAGCCCCATCTTAGCAGAGTTTACTTGTGCATAACAGCTGTGATTCATCTGCTCTTCAAAGATTTTAAAGGCATCTTGTGTCAAGCTAATATTATGTACAGAAGTGGGTTGAGGAGCAAGTTATGTGCATCACCTACTCTTTGTATTCAGTACTCACAGAATCAATCTTTAATATTTATTTGAAATAGACAGTAGTTCTTCTGTATATGTTTGTACTGCAAAAAGGAGGTGTTTTTCACTGTTCTCCATAGAAGTCTATCATTAATATTTAAGCTAAAGCTGTTAAAGGCTGTGGTGCTTTAACTTCAGGTACAGTGCTAATTAAAAATAGCTCTTTACTGACAGTCTTGCAAGTCTAGCTTCTGAGCAGCAAACAAAATCATGAGATAATATATTTTGTGTTTACGGACCCGGGGGTCACTTAGCATAGCAAAATGCTTTACATTAAATAAAAATAGCATTACCATTTAAAAGAAGGAAGTTGTTGCATTTACCAGTCTCTCGCACTTCTAATATGGGTCAATGGAATGAAAGAAAAATTTGGTTCATGATTTTTTTTATAGTCAATGTCCTTAAAAACATTTCAAAGAAAAAAGAATATTGCATAGTTCATATTAACCAGGGTAATCCCTGTTAGATGTATAAAAGTAGGAATTTTTCCATAGTTTTCTGTGTGGCTAAATAGCAGAGTAATTGGGAAAAAAAATCAGAGTAGATCTATTATTGATATTTTATTTGTTTATAGACAGAGAACACTTCAATCAGTGTTATAATGACTTAATAAATGCTACCTGGTCTTGTTCAGTACTGTGATTTAAGATATTCTTAATGCTGGAAATGAGGAAATTACCAAAAGTTGGACAGGGAGGGAAGTGGCTTATTTGGAGTGTAATTCACCTGCTGGTGTTCAAACCAATAGAGCATGATAGTACCCACAGCCCTTTTGTATGGCCATGTAAAGAACTTGATGAATATTTAGCTAGAAGTATGCTACAGTAAACGGAGATAATGCAAGCACTGGATCAACTGCACAGTTTAATAATAGATTTTAAGAATCTATTTAAGATTAAAATTATGCTATTAGTCACTTAAAATCTCAATAATTATTCGCTTACATTATTATTAATTAGCTCTGGAAAATACAGAACCACAAAGCTATGATGTAAATGTATATGAAACTTCAGGTATTGCTCACCTGTGGTCTACTGCATTGCTCTTATGTTTAAAACCCACTGGATCAAATTCAAGGCTACAAATATTTTGCCAAACTTGAGTAACTGGAAAAATAAAAGCAATACAAAGACTTTAATTTGTATTTTTTCTCCTGTTTATTTGCAAATTTCCTATCTCTGCTGAAATATTGGAAAGTTTAATTTAGTGAAGAACAAACAATTGAAATCCCTCCACACAAGCTTCTTTAAAGTTGAGGAAACAAATTTTGAAGGAGCAGGTTAAAGACACGTTCAAACCACTCTTACTCAGTCTTGCTCAGTCTGTTGGACCAAAGAGGAACCTAGTGTGAAGTAGAATGATTTGAGATGTGTGTAGTATGTACATTGGGTTTGAAGAATGAATATGCACTACTTGGTAATTTAAACATAGTCTTTGGGTCCACAGCAGCTCAACATAAGCATCTTTATATAAGTAATTGTGGTGTTCTTCTAGTTAAATTTTGAAATCCATTCTGATATGAAGAGTGATTTTGTGCAAGAGGCTCTAGTTCCATGAAGATCATTTCAAGATTTGTATCAGATATGCCTGTTCCTAAGAAAAGTTGTGTCTTATATTTAAGCATATTCTGGTAAAAGATCATTAGATGAATATGATATTGTGTGTGATAAATATATGTCCATTTCTTGCTGATATATGTATATATGAACAAAAGCAAAGATACAGCTTTGAGTTCTGTCTGCTTTTATCTTAGTAGCACTGTACTGCTCTTTTCTCTATTTCTTGAAAAGACCAAATGTCTGCAGACTCCTCAGAATCTTGACTTAAATGCTTTGCTTTCCTAAGTTAAGGGCTTTGTTAGACTGTACATTGACATGAAATTATATTGTCTACTAAGGTTGAAGATCCTTTGTCTTCAGTCTTGTAATTTTTTACTGACAGTAAAAATACCTCCCTTATTCCACATTTGTAAAGTAATTTTGGTGTTGAGAAGAGAGTCTAAATGATGTGGTGGGAAATTGGGACAGTGTCTATGTGTTGCTAACTCAAATACACAATAATTTGAATGGATATTTAAGTTTAACATCTTGACTTACTTTAGGTCTTTTAGAGACAATTTTGATATAATTTTTGTTTAATTATAAAATTTAGTTTCTCATCTGAGAAACTATAAAGCTAACTTAAATGCTACTTATGCGTTATAATAATTTTAAAATATATTGTGTCCTTTGTATGTTAAAATATTTCACTGTGGATTATCTGTAATTTTTTGAAGTATAACAGTGGTTGAACCCTGGCCCCTTTGTCATATATTCATTTTTAATATACTATGAGAATAATTTGCTTTTTTAACATGCTACAAATACAATTTTTCTGTATTTAACAGGTCACATCATAGAAATAATTTTTTATCCTATTGCTCCTGACTTTCTGACACAATTTTCATTCCTTTAATGTTTTTATAGTTCTCTAAAACTCTATGGAAATGTGAGTGGAAATACATATTCAAATTGCTATTTAGACCCTATATATAATCAGTTTTAAAAGCTTAATCTTTTAACATAACTAGCAAACAAACATTTTGTGTGTGTATGTAGGCATATTTCCTAATCACAGTGCTACTTCTTTTAATTTTAAAGGTCAATTCTATTATTCCTGAAGTTTTTATTTTAATATGGAAAGTTAAAAAAAAAAGTGAGTAGAATACTTTCCATCATGCAGTAGTTGCCTTTTAATATCTACCCAAAAAGAGTGCATTTCCAAAGAAAGAGTTTCCCAGAAAAGGCTTGCTGGATGGTATTAAAAATGCCAGTTTCAAGGGAGACAAAAGAATGACCTTCAAACTTTTTCTGACTTTGTCTCTTATCAGTCATGCAAGTGTCAGAGTCATAATGTGAATACTCAAGAAGGCTTTGAATTGTCAATAGAGGGAAGCTTCTTCTTTGAGGTTATATTTGCTGGAACAGAAGAGATAACACTATTATCAGTGCTTTTGTAGTGTAGCCAATTTCTCATTGCATGTACTGAAATTCACTTTTTAATACAGTTTTGATATTAATGTAATGATAAATATGTCAAACTGTTAAAATAAATTCTGAATGTTTCTGTCAGTCCTGATACAGTATAAAATAACACTCTGGTGTCTTTCAGAGACTTTTATGAGCATTTCTGGGGGGAAAAAAAGTAATTTTCAAACACATTTCTAACCTCCTCTTTAGTAAATTGACATTAAATATGGGGTGTGTTGAATTAACAAACACTTGGAACTTCAAAATTTAGCTGTGGAATGTGAAATACAGAATAAAAACTATCACACTACGTAATATACAAATGCCATTACAGGCCATTTTTGATCACATAATAGGAATATTGTTTTTTTTTAAATTAGACATTCAAGCCCTGTCTTTGAGAATTGGTTTCAGCCACTCTTGATGGGCTTGTTACTTTTATTTCTTAAATATTATATTTTTTTAATGGGCTAGCTAGTGCACAAAATACCAGTGCATTCAAAAGTATTGTGCGAATTTTGCATGGTAATAAAATCATACTAAACTTTCATGTGGCCTACTTCAATACTCTTAGTATTTACACTAAAATTAATCAAGGCTTTAACCATTACTGATGTACTGTAGATAACTTTGAAGACTGTTTTCATTTCCATTGACTTATTGGTCATTGTTAGCAATATTTTACTTACTGAGATAATTTCTACAAGAGTGATGTGATGTCTCAAAAGATATAGGTAGTCTAATGAATAATTACTGGATTTAGATATTCTCAAGTAATATTGGAATTACTTAAATGAAATTCTGATCTTATGTATAGATTAGCAAATAAAGATCAACAGAACTCAAGGTTTCACTGGAAATCTCAAATATTTCAAGTGCATGAAAATAACTCTTAAGATTTACTAAGTAATTCTTAGAAAAACAAAAACTCATCAAATATGTTAAGTGCCTGGAAAATTCTGTGTAGGCAGAATTGTGGCTCTGCTGAAAGCTAGACCTTGTTAATATCACACAAAATTGACTATTTTGTGATGGTTGGAACTTTTATTACTGGAGATAGTTTTTCTTTTGGTGTGTTAGCAGTATTCCAAATCTTACAAACTTGCTTGTTTTCCCTGTTAGCATCACTCAACAGGCTGATAACAAACATTTTTTTTGACAGGAAGATTCCAAATTAATTCATACAATGGCCTTTAGATCAACTTTGGATGTTGTGCTAAGAACTCTGCAAGTTGGAAACTTCTGTCAGAGCATTAATGATTTTAGCAAGGTACATGATTGATAGTACATATTTCATACTACATGAAAGACTGGGCTATAATATTCATCCTACAGAATGCGGCTAAATTTGGGATTACTTTTGCTTTGCTTTTCTTAGTTACCTTATCTCTTCTGCCAATCTAGCTACCTTCAGGAAAGCAAAAATGGTTGAAGCAGTGATTAAGTGCATTCTTTCTCAATTTTCCTATTCCTGATGGAGTAGTTAATTGCCCTAAAAAAGATAGAAATATTTAATGTTAAAATCCTATACCTAAACTGATACTATTTTCAAATACGTATTTTCATATTTCTCTTCATTCTTTAACAGGTTGAATCTTAGTAGCTTTTGTAGTTCTAGAAGGTTCTAAAATGTAAAAAGAAAGTAAAGACAATTGAAAGAAATTAAAATGAGAGATGAAATGAAGATGAGATGAAAAATACTTCATTTATTATCCAACTTTTAATTATTTAGTTCCTATAATGATAAAGAACAGTATTCTTTGAAGAAGCTTCTGAAGACTCTCATCTACCAGAGTAATTCAGATAGCAATTGTTCAGTTAAGCTTTTCTGCTATAGAAGGTAGTTGTTCTGGTTTTGTTGTTTGGTTGTTTTTTGTTTTTTTTCCAGTGTGTATGCAAAAGACTCTTCAAAGTTCCAGGTACATAGGGAACTAAATAAATTTTATTCAAAATGCTCTGACAACACTACTTACTGATAATGTTTTAAGGCTTACTGGTAATGTTTTGCTTATGATAACATTGTCTAACTTTCAAAAATAAAGTGACCATGTCTTTAAGATAGCTAAATTGGCATCCGTATTTGAAGCTGTTCTTAGCTTTTTGTTAACCAGCTTTCCTGTTTCAAAGGACAGCCTAAATCATTTACATGATGTATATACTAATTCATCTTCTTTGGAGTTAGCAAAGTGTAAAGAGGAAGGGAAGAAGAGATGTGGACTTGTAGGGAGCAATACACGGCCACTGCAATGCGTGCCAGCTGTTCAGATGAACTTTTGAGGTAATACAGATCACTGGAGACAAATACTTAAAAGCAGAAAAGATGTCATTAATAGGGGGCTCTTAAACTGCTTAAGTAAAGACATAAATATGTACTTTCTAGTGCTGAAAATAGCTTATGTTTTGGAGTACTTTATCAAAGCAGATGCTGCATTCAATATCACTTGAAGACGTTTTAGGACATGTAAAAGATGCTGACATGGAATTGGCAGATACTTGCCTCCTGCTAGCAGGAGTTGAGAGATAGTAGTAGTACTTAGAGGACTGCGACTGTTTCCCTCCTGATGTGTGATCAAACCTTCCCTTCATAATCTTCGAGAAGGGTGAGCACATTACATACATTACATACAGAAGCTTCCAGCCATCACTTTTCCTTGTTGAGGTAGACACTGCCATAAAAGTCAGAGCTCCATCTGTTAGTTGCTTTTGGAGTAAGCAAATTATATTCATTCATGTTTAAAAGAAACCCAATTCTCATAACAAGCAGAGGAAAAAACCTCACCTCAGAGAAACTTCAACTGCTGAGTGTGTAATATCAGATTGAATGTGGAACATTAGGAGGATGGCATTAAACTTTTCTTGCATGTTTTCTCTTGTTCAGTTGCTCAATGTAAGTCATATTTTGGTTCACTAAATAATTAATCTCTAGGTCAATTTAGAAGGAACTTGAGAGAGAGGCATTTCTAACCACCAAAAATGTGGCTGACAGTTTACCTGCTGAATCTCTTGCCCAAGGTTATTTACAGGGCCTATTCTTCTATACTGAAAGCTTGATTTTTTTCTTGTGACAGCCAGTTTATCCTTCTGGAGCTAAATGTCATGTAGAAATAAATGTTATATTGAAATTCTTTAATATAGAGTAAATGGTTTTACTTTATAGTTTGTTCTATGCAATTAAGTGGCTTACTCAATATTATATATCTTTTTAAATATTAATGTTCTGAAATTCTATCAGCAGTAAACCATCAGAATGAAATATTGGCTCGTTGAAATCAATAGCAAAGTGCTTATTGACTTCTTTTGAATCTTTATTTCATCCAAATTATTTCAGGTACAAAGAAATTTCTTTGCTCTTTTACAAATACATGGGACTGGGAATCTGCTTAGGTCAAAGTCACCTTGAGCTTTTATAACTAGAGCTTCATACCTTGTATAAACTAAAGAGTTGTGTGTTGAAACATTTTTTTGTATTTTTGACATCAGCATGTTGCCTTTTTCTGGTTAATTAATATGCTGTTCTTATAACAAAGCCATCTTAAATTTTTTATTTTTCAACAACTTTGCCCAAATTGCAAGCCACGATCTGCTAAAGCCATGTAACTTCTCTTGCTGAAGAGAAAGAGAATGTTTATCATGAGGTATTGTTTTTGCTCTCAAAATTCTGCTTAGCATTTCAATATTAGTTAATGAAATTCATTATATAATCTTTGCCTTTAGCCTAAAAACTTATTTGTCCACAGTCATCCGTTTATTTGTTTTAAAACATTGTGTTGAAAAGTACAGCTTTGTTATTTTATGAATTGAGGCACAATAATTGAACATTAAATAACTCTGATATTTGTAGAATATGACTAAGCTTTTTCTCTCCTTTCTGATCTGGAAACATACTGCAGTATCACAATGAAATATTTGTAATATTCTCAACTGCCTTGCAAACTGTAGTCCAAGTATCAAAGTCTCACATGAATAAGCCCTTAAAATATCTTAAGATATTTTTAATTTTATATCAAATAATTCCTAGTTTTCCTCGTCCCAAATACACTGTTCAAGTAATTTTTTTTCTCCTTTTCTAGGTATTAATGTGTTAATGTTACTTCTTTAGTAAAACCAGCATTTAAAAAGTTTCAGTATAAGCTTGAATGTAATGATAATTTTGAATGTCTATAAAACTTGTGTTGCTTTTTGCAATCTTGGAGCTTTTCAGTGCTTGACTATTTGGGTGTTTTTCTTGGCAACAGTGGATGGAAGAAACTTGAAATGCAGCTTGCCTTGCTGACAGCAGTACTTGATTTGTATTCATTTCAGGCTGGAATGCTTGCTAAGGATAATACAGCGAATAGATCTGAGGTTTTGTGTCATAACATAAAACTTTTAGTTACTGATGTTTAATGTTATATTCAGTGATTGCCTGACATCATAAACAGAACTTTATAAAAGACATCATCACAAATGTGGTAGTTGCTGAAGTACAAGATGTTTAATGGCATGCACATGCTTTGAAAAAAAATGGTCTCACTCTTTATTCTAATAATTAGGAAGCATCTGCCAGTGCATTAAGCAATGACTTTAAATAATTGACTCTTATAACTGCCCTCATAAATCATGGACTTAGAGTTTGTTATTATGAAATTAAGGTGTGCCTGCTCTCAAACTTTATAATCTAAACATGGAGTGATTCCTGTATTCTCAATTTGTCCTGCTAAAGGCTTCATTTTACTTAGTTGCTATGTCATGTCAGCAGTACTTCTTCCAATTTGCTAACTAGACCTAATATACCATGCAAAAAATTGCTCTGGGCAACACTGAACATTTTTAAAATAATAACTCAGCTGTACAATTCAGATTAGTATAGGCTTATTTCAGCATACTGATAGAAATTTTAAGATAAAGTGCAGCAAAACTTATTAGGAATTTCGCTTTGACCCCTTTTTTTAGGCATTCAATACTATTTTGAATTTTTTTACAATCATGCTAAGGCTGTATTTTTCCTTAGTTCTTTTCTCCAAACGACTACTTCTTTGTGATTTTAAGAGTTAATTAGCAAAAACAAAGAGCAAATGAGAGAGATTGTACTGGGAAGAAGATAATAAGCTGTTAACATCCAGTTATTGAGAGATGCCTCTACTTCTAGAATTAAGGTGCAAATGACACCACGTGCCAAAGTCAATACTAGGGATTTTATTTACCAGTAAAATGAGAGTTAGAGAGATTAGAAAGAAATAGAAAAGTGATGAGAGCAGGAGAGAGGCCAGGAATTGGGGTTAACTGCTTTAGGGCAATCTTTGGTTTGGAGTGATCAAAAGGGGAAAATTGACAAGGAGCCCTACTAGTTAGGGATTTTGTAATTCGATACATTACTGGTAATAGTGTGCCTTCAACAAGACTGCTTATGCTTACAAAGTTTTCATACAAAATGCAAAAAAGTTCCCATGTAAGATGTTTTCATGCAAACACATCTTTAGATTGGACTTATACTATATTCTGCAGGATATCAAGTACAGTTCCATGTAATTTAATCCTGACACAAAACAGAAACTTTGGCTTTACTATTGTTGGGGTAATAAATGAAATTATTATCCTTTTTAAGTTTAGCTGTATTATACCAGTTTACCAGCTTGCTTTTTCTTTTTTTTTTTTTTTTTTTAGTTTCAGTGAGCAAATCATCTTGATCACATTTGTTTACAATTGCTGCCACAGAAAGTTGCACCTACAACTGAGAAACCTGTGTGGTGCAGAGTGTGCTGTAGTTGCCATATTGATTAACATAAATAAAAGAAGTGAGGTCAAGTTAAAATACCCTTCTGGAACACATGGTAGAAAACCCAGTAGTACATCAGGCATGTTCAAGTAGAAATACAACTCTGATATAGTTTAGAACATTGAATGATTGATAATGCATTTGGTTCCAAAAATGGTTACAAGTATAGTTGCTTGAGAGCTAGTTCCTGTATCTTATCCATGTCCCTCCCATTTGTAATCCGTCCCCTTCTGGTCAACCATTTTGTATGGAACATTTTGTTCTGTTACGTTTATTTAGTTCACTTGTTAATATCTCTGAAAAATTTAGTCAAACCATAATAAAACTAAAATCTTCCAAGAAAGAACTGGAAAGCTTAATGCATTTTCCTTGATTTCAAATATGAATTATTGTACCAGCTCCCAGGCTAAATTTGGTTGAGACAAAATTATACATCCATAACATAAACATAAAACTTCTTCCTCGCACCATTTTTTTCAGTAAAAAGACAAAGTTAGCAAAAATCAAACTAATAATACATAAAATGTGCAGTCCTACTAATATTTTTTGTCTTTCAGCAAAAGATGCTTGTGATGAAAGCCTAAATTACAATCACATTAATAAACTGAAAATACAGGCAGTTATGGTGTTAACTGAAAGTTTCATCCATTCAATCACAGATGGATTTCATCTCTTAGCAGGTTCCTGTAAAAGAGAAATGACCATTTGGCCTACTATAGACTGATTATTAAAAAAAGGAATGATCCTTCGACGTGTCTACCACAAAAGTAACCAAAAAGTTAAAAGGGCCTAAATAAAGGTGTTTATTGCATCATCTTGGCTGGTTTTTGTGAGCTCTGTCATGTAAATTGAAAGAATAGCAGTTCCCCAACTTGAAACTCGTTCCTTTGCTCTTCAGTGAGGGTGTTCTGGCTTTATTCCTGGAATAGGAGAACAGCAGAAGTCTCACAGGGGTTTGTCCCGATAGATTATCCTTCAATGTTTCAAGTTGTTTAACTGCCTGAACTTGATATCTCTCAGGGTGGAGTTATAACTTTTATTTCATTAGGTGCTTTCTGCACTGCTAGTATTGCATCTCCCATCTTTTCAGGAGGGTCTTCCTTCTTTAATTTCATGTCTGGAAGGAGTGAGATACCTTTTAAAAGTTGGGCAAGCACAGCTTGTGCAATCATGGGTGAATGCTTATACCTGTGCAGGAGCTATTAAAGGTGTATCGTCCTCCTTCCAGATAAGCACCAGTTGAGCCTTGTCGTGTTCCGCAGCATTGACATTAGAATTAGGAGAATGTGAAACCACCCCGAGTGCCTGTATTGTGGCTGTTAGGTTTCCTCTATTTGGTATTGAAGCTGTTAGTGGCCCCAAAACAGCTATGTAACTTCATACATTCATTTTGTGCTGCAGCAAAAGTACAGCACTGTGATACACCAGCAGTTCTTGAATTAGAGAGTGCAGGCGCTGCACAGAACGAGTGCACTTCAGTCACTGGATTTCTTCTAGGGTTAAGATGAGAAGACTTTTATTTCTTTCCCAGGAGTCACAAATTAACCTTAGCAGTTTGGCAGTAGCAATTCTTACTGCATTTACTCCAGCAATTTTTAACTCTTTGCAATCTGTATTGTATGCCCAGCTTCTCAACATCCCACTGCATTAATACTGGATGTTGTGCTCTCATATCTATTAGAAATTTTATTAATAGGTGACAAGACACAACTGGAATATGAGTGTATGGCTTGCATTGATAGGATTCACCTTGCTGGATTTCAGTCCCACCTGATTTGTGTGGCCAGATTTTGATATCTCTGTAGCTGTATACAGCACTGTTTTACTAACATTTTGCTGACCCTGACAATCATCTGTGGTTTCAGTTGTAGTTAAGGGCTGTAATATTATGTCCTTGTCATCAGATGTCAATGCAAATGTTAAGCTCTTTATTCACTGTCTCCCAATGTCTCCATCCACTGTTGTTAATTGGATTGTAGCTTTGAAGTAATTTGGCATTTACACCTGCTTTTGCTTCTGCTACAAACTAAAATTCTTTTTTGTTTGTGTTTTTCGCAGCCCTTTGATTTCAGCATACATTGGAACTAGTGTTACAGTAATCTGTCTTCATTTCTGCTTGCAGCACTTCAGTATTTAAGTGAAACTACCTTCTATTCCTCACAGCTTGAAATCCAATTGAAATAACATTTTGAAATTTCAAAAGAGAAAATATTGCAGGTCGTGACTAGGAAATTAAAAACATCTTTCGAGTCATAAATACTATGAAAAGATGTATGAGGTTATGCCAAAGGCTTTATCCAAAATGGCTGTAATTTCTTTGTCAAAAGAAAATATTATTACAGACCCAGGAAAATAGAAACTTAATGTGCAATTTTTTTTTCACTAGTCTTCAATTCTAAACCATAATTTAAATAACACCAACAACGTGCGCTTAGATGAATGGCTTTTTCAGCTCTTCCATCTCTATAGTTTGTAAGGAAACTTCTGTTCTTGTCACTGTCTGCAGTGTCTCCTTAGACCCAAGATCACCTCAGGAGGACATGCAGTGGTGGAAATTCTGTTTTTTCCCAAAGCTGCCGATGAGAGATTGCAGGAGGCTGTTTTCAAAGGCTTTGAGGATTGTTGATTGTTTCTTGTCTCAGGAACTCTTTGCCCGGCTCACAGCGGTCTTCCCAGCCGGGCATCCAGGATGGAATCTGCCTGGTGAAGGCAGGGCTTATCTTATATAGTCTAAATTATGTGCTAAATGTTTATAACAATTTTCCAATACAATGCAGTCTTGTTAAACAGTCCGGCTCTGACCCCATCCGATCTAAAAGTGCCAGCATGTCACCCAGCATGGATGACACGGAGAAGAAGGAGGAAGAGGTATCCACACCCCCAACTTCTCCATCTTGGCTACATGTCCCTTATCACAAACATTCCCAAAAGTCTATTTATCTATGTTCTAACAACCTAATTTACACTTTACTAATTTTGGTGGCTTGTTTCCATTCCCTCTGTGTTGGTAATTTCCCCCAGGGGTTTGAATTCAGCGCCTGAGACACCAGGGTCTCACTCAGGGGTCTTTGAGACCCTTGCCAGGGGGGTTTTGAGACCCCCAAGGAGGCCAGAGGATTACTCTGGACTCCCACATGTTCTACTATGTTGTAGCTCTTCTTCCTGTTTTGCCATGAACATTCTTTGTCAGAACATCCATTTTGTGAAGATCATCACACTTCCATGCTGTGGAATAGATATATAGCAGAATCTAGGTGCATACTGTGGGAAATAGAAAAGCTATAGAACTCTCAGTAAGCTGTGTGAAACAAATCTCAGGATGGAGAAATGCAAGAATGCTGAAGATGAAGATTTTTTCATTGTTTTAAGCTATTACAAGCAAGCATTGTTCAAAGCAAGATGTACATGTAGCTTTATTAATTGGCCTAAGCAAATGCTTGTCAGCTTTTAATATTATGCTATTGGCTAGAAAGTTGTTAAAAGACTGTAACAAAGAGAATTTCATCTGCTCTGCTAGCAGCTGAAACTGTTCCATCTCCCTTGTTTGGTTCTGTAAAATGAGACTGATGATTGTGATGGAATAAAGCTTTGAGACAGCTGCTCCAGCATTCCCGTCCTGTTGTTCGTGTACATAGACATATGTAAATATAAAAAAGAGAAAAATTATCCCAGGAAAACCCAACACATAGTGTGCCTTTAGCTATTTTTTTTTTGAGACCAAGGAGATTTATCCCATATTGTGCTCAGCATCAGAGGGCAAAAAGTAAAGAGATATTTGTGAGTTCAAAAAATATTTGTTATTACCCATATGTTTGTGATTTTAGAGAAATACTGTTCATGAAGAACATCTCAATTTATTTTGTTTCCTAATTAGAAGTATCATAGTTTGGTTTCCATGTGTCATGCAAGCAGTCCATATTCGAGAACAGCTATTAACAGTTGAACTTTAGTCACAGCTTTTCTCTCGGTAAAGTAACTGCTTTTGTTGTCCAGCTGTAAAGAAATGTGCAGGACCATCATCTTTTTTGCCGTTTTTCTTGAGGTGATTAAAAAGTAGTCAAGTTGTTAAGTAAGGCATCACAATTACAAAAAATTTTATTTCCTTAGGCAAGTAGGCTAAGCTGTGCCTCTCAAACTTCCCCAACCTACCAACATACTGTTTCAGAGGTCCTAGAAATCTTCATCTCTGTTGAAGTGTCTCACCTGGGTACTGTGTGTTGTATTGCACATTTAGAGGGAAAACATTTGTTGCATTTGTTCCATCCATTATGTAACATGGGAATTAAGGCTGTAAGGGTAGCAATGTTTTATCCCTAACCAGAGGTTTAAGTTTCGGGTTCTTTCTGAAATCCACAAAGTATGATTCTTTGAAGGCTTGCTGCATCTTTTGTTCTCTTATTATTTTGTGATTAGTAAATATGGAAAAAGTCCCTCAGAATTAATTCTTATTTAGCAAGTTATATCAAAGCCTCTCTATATCTGAGTGGAGTGTTTACATTTGTGAGATAATCTCTACTCCTTTGATAATACTTCTAGAAACCCTAAATAATGAAGTATAGCTACCCTTTCCAGCCTGCTAGTCTTCAAAAGTAAGGCAGCATTTCTCCACTTTATTTCTAGGGCTGGAAACCCAGATCATATTCTGTGCTTGGTGCCAGATGGACTTTGTGGAAGGCAGCCAGCCCAGGCTGTTTCAGCCAGCCAGTCCTATGAAAACTAGTTGCCATCTCTTGACTCAGTTTTGGTTTGAGCAATGGTGATAACAGAAATGAGCTGAGGCCTGGAAAATTCATTGAATTTTAAAAAGAGTCTGTATGAGATTGTTGTGTGTATCTGTATTACATAGATTCTTTTAAAAAGAATAACAGTAAATATTTCTTTTAAAGGGTTGATTTCATCCATAGTTATTAAACCCACCTATCAAAAGTGGCTGATATGATTTATGGTCATATTTAGTGAGTCTGAACACTTGCAGTAACTGCTACACCAGGGATGCTGAAAAAATAATAAACACATGGAGTTTTGTTTGAGGTCCAGTTGATTTTTTATCGTACTAATTTTTGGAGTAAGGTGCTTGAGTAAAAGGAATAAAATTACTGAAACTACATAAGTACATCTAATAATTCTGTCTATTCCTCACCATTTTGTATGTGCTAGTATATGCACTTTACTGTTTTGTTAGTCCTGGTCTTGCTGGTCTATAACTGAGCTAGCTGGCATTTCATGTAGAGACGTTGCTTAGAGAGATTGCTTGCTAGCATTATATAATACATGAAATTTTCACCAGGCTGGTGAGCTGTTGGCTTATATTTGAGTTAGAAATGCTTATAAAGCTAGTAACTATGTAAAAATAAATGGTTTATTTCAGGTGGGATAGTGTTAAAGTTTGTTGTTTCTGTTTATTATTAAATAAAAGGAAGATTTCTAGAAAAAAATATTGTCTCAAATTGCTGACTGCATATTTCTTATTGTCATATATGGTCTTCATTTTGCTAGAAATGAAAATGAATTTATTTAGTATTTCTGTTAGAAGTAAATGAGTTTAGATTTATTTTGTGTTTAATACTACATTAATTTTTGGAGCCATTAAGCATCATTTCTAAATGCTCTTTTTATATCTGGTTATCTGCAGTAAAAGCAATTGCCCTATTAAATACTGGGACATCTTCTTAACTATTGAATATTAATATGTGATTGGACTAGTCAGAGGTTTCTTTTAGTAAATTAACTAGCTTCAAGACTTCCTGTCTTTCTTTAGTTTTTGAGATGAGATTCATAAATTTATTTACTGAGTTTCAGTGTTAAGTTCTCTAAGATAAACCCATATTACATCCCTCTGTCCTAAAAAGAGTTTTATTATTAATTTGGCAAATCACATCCATATACTAACAGATGGCTTGTAGCCATTCTCACACACTTTGGCCCAAACCAGAATCACCTTGAGTTTTTCACATCATTGGTCGAAAGAAGAGCTATTGAGGGTTGGCTGCAACAGGGAGGCCACTGAACCTGTGCTATCCCCAGCAGATGATAGTATCTTCTGTGATGGAAAGAAAGCAGGGAATTAGATTAAGATTCTATTCAGAGATTTTCACAGACATGGCTAGGCCAATAACTTTGTAGAAACCCTATTGGGTTCGTAAGTTAGTTAAAACTGATTTGCCTGTATGAACTGAACAAATATTACTATGTAGTAGTTTAAAAAGCATTTTTGGAGTGCATGCTTCAAGGGAAGCTATGTAAAACTGTGCTGGTTTTAGAAAGCATAGTATTTAAATAGGTGGCTGCAGTAACAGAGTCACAAAGCTTGGGTTTTGAGCTGTATAAGATTTTATTCTTAATCTTGCTGGGTCATTTAAGCTGCTTTTGAAGTGTTCCATAGTTTGCTTAAAAGAAAACTTGTCTGGAAAAATGCAGCGTGATCATGAAATCACACTGTAAAACATTTATTTATATACCTTGATGTTTGGTTTCAAAGTGTTTACTTTACTGAATGAATCATTTGTCCTCCATAAAATGTTTAAGCTTTTCCTGCATTCATACTTAAAATGAAAAGGTCTTGAAATGGTATTGTGAGACAATGTTTTAGAACTTCTGCTCTTTAAACATTTAAATACTGCTGAAAGTCCTGCTATTCCTGGACTTGGAAAATATGTAAAATCTGAATTGATAGAGAATGTTGCACAGTTCTTTTTCCTCCAAATTAAGAGAAAATAACAACTGCTTGTATCTAATGCATGTTCTTGGCAAAATTGGTGGTCTTTAATTAAAATGCGCCATTCCAAAGGCTCAATCATAATTAAGTAATCCATGGCCTTCTGTAATGTTCCTTTCTCTGATGAATTTCACCCTGAATGTTAATGTAGGGAAAGAAGACAGATTAATAGTGCTTATCCTAATGGTGTGGAATTCATAACTCTCTCTTTGGGGCAGTTAACTACTCTGTTGCTTCATTGCTTTCTGCATATATTAGCTTGAACTTGGCCTGTTGTCTCCTTCGGGGCACAGTCTGCATCTAGGGATTTCTTCAACATACAATCCAAATTCAGCTCATCGTTTTCAAGAATAGTTGTTAGGAAAATTGTCTGCTTTTGATCAGTTTTCAATACACTTTTAAATTAGATGTGTGTCATATCTCAAACTCAAGATGAGTTGTTTCTCAGATATCCCAAATTAAACTTCGTGAAGTAGCTTTGTATTTTAGGCTATTACTAAATCCAGCTCAGTTTAATCAGCTAGATCCTTCCTGTACATACTAATGGAAAATAAAGATCATGATGTTTGTTTTTAGACAGATTACTGAAGCACCTGAGATCATGTTTTAATTTTGGGTAGTCCACAAATTCTTCTTGCCTTAAGAATTAGCATGTGACTCGCAGAGGCCTTATTTTTTCTTGCTTTGTTTATGGGTTTTTTTACATTGCATTAACAGAAAGGAATAAAAGAGCACAGACTATCCTTAAGTATATTACTGAACCATGACAACTATCACTCCTGAAGGGAAATCACAAACATATGGTGCATGTAGAGAAATTTAAAAGAGTATCACATTTCTGTTATCCTTGAGTATTCTGGTGTGGGATTATATATATATGTGTGTGTGTGTGTACCATCTGCAGTTCAATAACACTAAATATTTAATGAGTTTATGAATAGTAGATAAACATTTAACACAGTTTTGTAAAAATATGTATGCATTTAACAATTGTTTGTAACTGCCAAAGAAAATGGCCTGATTTAGGGATATGTTTATTTCAATTCAAAATTCAAGTAGCTTCTTTGAAATAAGACCTGAGATGGGAGAATGTTGGATTTGGAAAAGGACTGGTTGTTCAAAATGTGAGTTACTCAGTCTCTCGTTCTCCTATTAGTCCTACCGCCATGACATTTACTGTTATTTGTTGTGTGGCAGCTTCTGTCCAGTTTTCTGCTAAAGCTATGGTTGCCTCTCTTCTGAAAGACTTTATCTTTACATCTTACCTGGTCCTACCTCTTGCTGCCTTTAAAGTGAAAGAGAAAATCTGAGTTTATTAATGAATTTATTTAAAACATTTGCCTAAAGCATTTGCAGCCAGATAGACTTCAGAGTTTCCAAATATTAAGTAGATTCAGTGTCAAAAAGCAGAAAAGATAGCAAAACCAGAAATCATATTTCTCAGTGTTTTAATGGTCTGTGGCTTATAAAAAAATTTCATGAGAATGTATGCCTCACATGTGGGTCATTCAGCAATCTTCTTGTGGAAGGAAAGTAGTAGTATGAGAATAAAGAAACCTCACGTGACCAGTTCCTTAGTTTGAGAATTGATAAATAGGTAATTCTTCAATAGTCCTTTAAAAATGTTTCTTTAGATACATTCTATTTTAGGTAAGTATGAGCCACAGATGGCCATGAATTTCAAAACTTGATGAGTCAGTGGCCGTTGCAGTATACAGAACTGGTGGGAGGGGGGCTACATTTGCATAAATATGTATCAATACGCATATAACCATGCTTCAAGTGGCCTCAATGTATTGTCATATGCTTGTAGGGAAGGACACAAAGACAAATGCCATACAGTTCTCACCATTTGCTCTTCAAACTGTTTGCCATAATTTTTTACATTAAATACTGTTCTTCTGTCTTCTGAAAACTTTTGCTCTTTTTTTTTTCTTTGTCTCAGAAAGTAGGTCTGAAGGTTTATTGAGGAAAAAAAACACACCCTGTTTTACTTTTCTGATGTGGTTAATATATTCCTCATAAGAAATGGGATGAGGTACTATCATAAATTCAGATGATTCACAATGCATTGTTGAATACAAGTTATTTTAGTTAATCTTCATCCCTAGAATAGTCTGTCACTTTCTGTGCTTCAAGCATTGCTCCGGTTGACCCATAGCTATAGAGGAGGTGTGCCATGCTATTGTTTTGAGTACTTGGAGAGCAATGTGTTGGGGAAACAATTTGAGGACTCTATTGATCACACACAGACCTATTGATAGGTAACTGTTAAGAATAATCTACCTAAGAATGTTTGTAATAGAACAAAGAAATTGATAGTTAAAATTATGATTTGCTTTTTTTTTTTTTTAAGGCAATACTATACTGTAAACATCTGCCTTATTTAATACTTTAACAGAGTGGGTTTCAACTGCTGCTTTCAATTACTTCAACTCTCTCTGTTGACCTTAGGTCTCTTTCCCTCTCAAAGATGAAACTTCTCTTTTGTGTTCAAGGTGGATACTCCCTTTGCTTTTATCCATTTCTTCCCCCTCTCTGGGAAGGTAACAATTGTCTCCTATTAATTTTTAATATACACATAAGATTTTTAGAACTAAATCAAAGAACCTTGACTTCCTTGTAAGCAAGGCTATGCCTTTAGCAACTCACACTTACAGAAATACAGTTATAACATGGATCCCTATGAGGCATTTAGCCAGAAATTAATATTCTAGGTTTTTTGTCAGGTTGTTTTGTTGGGTTTTTTTTCAGATTTTTGTTTGGTTCATTCAAGTATCACATTTGTAAATACACTGTTATCTAGTTCATGTTTTTTTCTTTACACTGAATATCAGATGGCAGCTATGACTCTTATCTTTCACCTAATTAATATTGATAATGAGTATAGCTTTGTTTTCATGATTTTTTTCCTAAAGACTTTTACGTCTTGAGACATTTTTTGAATTCTGATATAAATATGGGTATTTTACATCATGTAGTAATACTTATTGTTCTGTTAATTTAACCAACAGGCAGGGAAAGATATTCTGCTCTAAATTCTTTGTTGTTATTTGGATAAAATCACAGTGGTTTACAGTGAATCAGAAGAGAAGGCTCTGAGGAGATCTAACTGCATTCTTTCAATACATAAAGGGATCTTTTAAGAAATATGGGGACAGTTGTTTTAGACCTGTTGCAGTAGGACAAGGGTAATACTTTTAAACTAAAAGAGGGTAGATTTAGACAAGATACAAATAAGAACTTTTTATCAGAGTAGTGAGACACTGGCATAGGTTGCCCAGCGAGGTGATAGATGTCCCATCTCTGAAAACATTCAGTCAGGTTGGACAGGAGCAACCTAATCTAGTTTATGGTCCTACTCACTGCAGAGGGATTGAGCTAGATGACCTCTAAAGGTCCCTTCCAACACAGACCATTCAATTATTCTGTTATTCTAATGAAAGATTTCTGAGAATGTCTTTCCAACATCTGCATCCTTATATTATTGTGATGCCAAGCCTGCTACTGTATTACATTAAACCACTATACCACTTCGTTAACATTCAAAAACTTGTCATAAAATTTTTAAAATCAGAATTTCTTCTAATTATTTTTCTTCTTTTTAAAATCAGAATGTTGTTTTAAAAGCAGTAACCATCTAATTAATTTTTTTAACTTTTAAGTATTTCCTTTGTGGTGTTCCAGCTTTGCATTGTAAGTAGTTCATATGGACAGTATTGCAAATTGGGTTTCCTGCAAACTGATCATCCTTAGATGATAATTTTTTAGTCAATTCTTCAAGTGTGAGTAGCCACTGAAAAAATATGTTTGAAATTTTCAGAGAGGAGAGCATATTTACTGACATTTTTAAAACCATCATTACTGTACAGGTTTGACAGCTCCATGGTTATGAAGCTGTCCTATTTCATTAATAAAATTCTGTGTAGTTATTTTAAATTCCCAAGTGAAACCAGAAGTCACACAGGCTTGAGTGATACTTTTAAATAAAGTTACTATGAGGGGCAATAAAGACCAGCACTAAAAATGTGATTCCTCCCCAGCGTGGAACAGGTTTTTGTCATCAGAAAGAGTAGCATAAAATTTTTGCAAGTGACTCTCTTCATTCCTATTAGGAGAAAAACTAAACAGTGTAATGTTGAAATAATGACAGAAGGTCTCTATTCACAAGACAATGATCACAACTGAATCAGAATGCACAATCTATCAAGTATTTTAACTTTGTCACTAATTTTTATTAATGTGACATTTTCTTATTTCCTTCCATTCTGTTATGTATATTTGTGCGTGTGTGTGTGTGTGTGTGTATATGCAGCCTTAGTGAAATTTACAAAAAAAAATACAGTTTGGCTCACTGTCATATCAAACTTCAATGAGATATATTTACGAGATCACTGATTTTTATCTCTTTAAAGAAAGAGAGAAATGGAAGCTTTAGCTATGTGAAGGTATCCCCTGGTTTAGATTTGAATTGGTTATTTGAGTGAGCATAATATGATTGAATTTTGAAAGCAATAAATAACAATATACTGAGTAAATATAAATTACATGATCTGACACAACATCAACCAGATTTTAACTAGTATGGGTGAAGGCATTCTTTTGTATGCTGAAGCATTCAGTTATTCAAATCCGAGTTGTTCTGAATCATGACAAGGATGTTATTAAGCCAGAATTATTCAAAATAAACTGAATTAAAGCAACACATGTGAGTTTAAAAAAAATAAACAAAATCCTGCATTCAGACTGAGAGCAAAAAGTTTTCTGTTTCTTTACCTTAGTTGTGGCCATTTTTCTTTACATTTAGTTAGGGTGAGAATTTTATCTATGCCTAAGAAGACTATATATAAATAATTCTTTCAGAACATGGATATATTTAATTTCACTTGGCATGCTATGAAAAACTGTACGCAGTGTTTATAGTTGATACAGGAGAGGAAGACAGAGAATCTCCCTCATTTTGTGCATGTTGACAGTCTTTCAGGTTATTGCTTCCTTTATTGCTGTCATAGGTGGTTAAAAATAAAAACTAACAGCTTTAATACACTACAGATTCTTAAAATAAATGTACAAAGGGAGCCCGTTAACAATAGTTATTTGGGATAGAGGGCAGTAGACTTAGTTTTAGTATTAATATTTATTTTACAACATTTCCATATAAATAAGATAGTTTATGCATTAGGAACTTTGATGGACACAATTGTACCTTACTGGAGAAAGATTCTTCACACAGAATCTATTTTGTCTGTGAAAGACTAAAGTAGAATGATTTGTTTAAGGCTTTGATTTTCACTTTTGTAAAAACCATGCTGTGGCATGCCCTTGATTTTATCACCTCCCATCTGAAAAATGGTATCACCTGAGTAAATAAATGCATGTTCTTATTCCACAGTAGCAGCAGTGTGAAAAAGAGCCCAGCACAATGCTTTCTTGTGTGAAACATTACATTTACTGTATATATGGGCTTTGCCTAAATTTCTAGCATTCCTTTTTACTAAAGCTACATACATAAACTGTGCTATTAATTTCTAGCTGTTGCTGTCTGCATTTTTCTGCAAAACAGGTTTTATTCTCACATATCTGCCTGGCCATTTTCAATGGACTTCTTAAAGAGGAATGTTTTTCATTTTTGTTTTACAGAGTTACATACATGGAAGCAGCCAAGCTCAGTTTGTGGCAGAGTCACATATTATTCTTCTGCTGAGTATCCTTCAGTCTGGTGATAAATATTAAAAAAGCCAAGATGAGGCACAGTGTGCAGTTAAATAAAATTGCTCTGTCAGTGAATATCATTGAACATTTAAGCAGGTATTATATTTTGGCTTAATTATTATATGTTGAAATAAATATTAATTGTTGTTGCTATTTACTGCCAAGTAACATTGGCATCGCTTTTCACCATGTGCACTTTGTTATCTCCTTTGTTAGTCTTGTGCCTGGTTACTATTCTTAATTTCTTTTTCTTTTCAGTGTTACCTTTCCAGTGGCAAAAAGTAATTTTCTTATTTTTAAAATTTTTCTTATAATAATTAAAAACTCAATGAAATAATAATTTTATTTCTTTTTACTTGCAAGAAAGGCTTAGAGAAATTTACCAGCTGTGCATGAAGATGATGTGTCCTCCAATAGTCCTTGGATTTTTTCTCCCCTCTTAATCTAAACAGTTTACTATTACTTGAAACAAATATTTCAATCACATTTGTTCTGACATCACCTCCTCACAGAAAGACTTTGAGACCTACTTTTACTCTTTCAATGTTAATGAGTCAGAGAAAGTTAAGTTTGGGTTTTCTGGGGGGTGAGGGTGTGGGTATTTTTCAATGAAGGTTTTAATAAACTTTCATTAAAAGAAAACTCATATTCTCTCTGGGTTTTTTAAACCCCGATTCTTATCAGCTTTATTTATTGAATGAGAACTCTAATCACCATTAACCATTTTTGAAGTTTAGTAGTTCTATCACAAATACCTTTCCCTGAGGGGAAGAAGTAAAAGAAAATAATATTTCCCAATCTGCAGTAATTGATGGATCCAAGATTTATGATCTTGGCTGCTCTCTTGTTCTCTTTCTGAAGTTATGTTGCCTTGAAAACTGCCCTTCCTCTAACTTCCCTATCTACCTTCATCTTTGGCATTTCCTATCCAAAGAAAATACCATCATTACACCTTCATTACATTCATTTGCCTAGCGTCCATTTTGTTACCTGTGAAACCTTGCATGCTTCATAAAAAGCCATTATTAATTTTGCAGAACAAATCTAATATTTGCAATTGGACTGGAATGCTGTTTCCAGTTCTCAGTCTCCCAGTACAGGAATACTGCAGACTTAATTGAGCGAGTCCCGTGAAGAGCCACAAAGAGGATTAGGGGATTATCCTGTGAGAAAGGGCTGGAAGAGCTGGAACTGTTTAACTTGGAGAAGACTCTCAGGGAGATCTCATCAATGTGTATAGATACCTGATTGGAGGGAATGAAGAGAAAGAAGACAGACTTTCTCAGTAGTGCCCTTTGAGAGGCAGTGGACTAAAACTGAAAACCAGGAAAATCAGTCTGAAGACAAGAAGATGCTTCTTACTGTAAGAGTGTGTAAATTGGAAGCAGGTTGCCTGGCGGGGCTAGTGTGTCCATCTGTGTAGAGTTTCCACTTGAAAACTGCCAAGTCAAAACCCAGTGATTATTGCTTTAAATGCCACATTTTTCAAAAAGTACACAGAGACAGCTATCAAATTTCATATTAAATATTTCTTATTTTTTAGATAGAGTATGCATCTTACTGATATCATCTTTATGCTTTCCTTTGTAGAGCTGCAATTTATGTTTTCATGGTTTTCTGGTTTTCATGAACTGCCACAATTTAAATCTGTTATCTAAAACAATCCCATTGACTGCTTGAGAATGAGAAAAGTGAACCTCAAAACTAGAGAATATTAAAAAAAAATTATTGATGACATATTTTCTCTGACTCAGGCATGAAAGTTATATCTTTTTGTTGGCAGATACTGTCTTTAAACCAGGAAGTTGGCTAGCTACATTAATGCAGCTGTCTCAAAGAATCCTTTCAGTGATATTGTTCATTACCACTTGCAGAAAGAATTCTCTAAGGTTTCATTTCATGGCTCAGTACTGTTGAGATGAGTTTTTGGTCACACACAAATTTCACAAAATGCTTCACATGAAATCTTGACAGAGTTTAACAGTTACTCATGAAAATTAATATTCCTTTATTCTTTCCATGTTGCTAGTAATTATGATCTCCTCAATTGCTTCATTTTTTTTTTAATTCAAAAAATGTTGTTAGAAAATGTGGGAAATAGAAAAAAATATGCCAGATTCATTTTATCCTCTAGAAGTTGCATTGATTTTTAAAAAGGACATCAGTATTCCAGTAATGAACGTCTTTCATTTGGTTGCTTCTTTTTACTTTGTAGTAGTAAACTTGTCACTTCTTGCCAGATGTTGAAATGCAATGTTGTATTTCTCTGTAAAGTAAATTTTTAATACCTAAGATGAAAAAACATGAATTTCCTTTTCATTTCTGTATTTTGTTTTAAATAGTGATTCTACCCCATCTGCTAGACAATTTCTATATAAAGATCTGGTTTTCTATGCTGTAGCTACATAATTAGGACTTGAGTAACAAGGACTTGTGAAGATGTCAGATAGCAAAATTAAATTCAGTAAAATCTCTGCAAATTTACTGATTACTTACCAAGTATATATATCCACGTACAGTGTACTCACCAAGGACTGGTAGTAGGGGTGAACTTCACTGGCACTAGGGATGGGCTGACCCTGGCTGGACAGAAGCCCACCAAGGCCACTCTTCAGCTGGTCAGGGGAGAGAAAATGTAGCAAAAGGCTCATGGGTCAAGATAAGGACAGGGAGAGACTCAGGGAAATTAATTGAGCTTACTACCAATCAAATCAGAGAAGGGTAAAGAGAAATAAAAAACCAATCTTAAAACAACTTTCACCCCACTCCTCCCTTCCTCCTAGGCTTAACTTTACTCCTGATTTATCTACCTGGTCTCCCACAGTGGTGCAAGTGGATGAAGAACAGAAGTTGTGTCCAGTTTATCACAATTGTCTCTGCCTCTCTTTCTTCCTCAGGATGAGGAGTCATCACATTCTTCTTCCCTTGCTTCCTCCTATGATAGAAAGTTCTCCACGAACTTCTCCAGTGTGAGCCTTTCCTGTGGGCTGCAGTTCTTCATAAGCATGTAGCAGAGAACAGGGAAAAGACATGGTTGGAAATCAGAGAATCATTAAGGTTGGAAAATACCTCCAAGATATCGTGGTGCTTGTATATTATATACTTCTGTGTCTTCCAGGCTATTACTTTGAGCAGTTTATGTTATACTGACAAAATGACTCTTACTCAGTTTTGTTCTTTGGCTCCTCTTTGTCTTGTAGAGTTAATTTCAGGAAATAATCATGGAAATCATGTAAGTGTTGGTTGACAGGGGTCTTGGAAGACCACATGCTACAATCTTCCTCTTAGTGAAGGATTATCACTAACACTGGAGCTTGTCTTTCTTGGTTTTGTCAGGTACAGTTTTTTAAAACTTCAGGGATGGAGATCACATAATGTCTCTAGGCAGTTTCAGATGTGAAGTTGTTTCTCATCCAGTCTGAACCTTCCAAACTACAGTTCATGGTGCATTCTGGTATGAGTTACAATCTTGTCTGACATAACATTTTGGCTTCCCTTTGGATTTCTTTTGCCAGCCTTACAGAATTGGTGGAATAGCTTTAGTGAAGCTTTCATTAAAAAATGAACAGAACACTGTGGAATAGAAGTATGAGATCCATTATATTTTAGCTTTTTATTACCTAGGAATAAAACAAAATCCAAGATTTTCTTTTATACATGCCACATTATATCTCATGGTTCGCCATAAATCATCAGATTCAAAAAAATTTTTAAAAATAAAATATTTTTATCATTATTTCCAGAGAAAAAGTAACATGGAATAAGAGTTAGGTATAAATTTAATTTGAGGTTATATCCATAAAAATATGCTGGTCTTTTCAATCTGCTTTCAGTTTTCTTTGAAATTGGCCAATTTTTATATCCTCCCCAGAAACAACAAAACCTTGCTATCATATGAAATTGAGAAGGAAGTTTTATGTAATAAATATCCCCACATCAGCTTGAAAATCAGTGCTTCAAGCAACTGGGTTCAATTAACATACATAATACTTTGGGGGGGTTGTAGAATTATTTCACTATAGAGACTTTCTGATGAAGTAGAAAATTTTATCAAAAAGTCATTACAGAAATAGAAGTATAACTGCTGTAGAATAAATATCGGCAGATGACACAAAGAACTTATTTAAATAAGAGCATGGAATAGATTTTTTCAGTGAATTTTTGTTTTGATAAATTATATAAAAGCAGTAACCTGTGTGGAGCTGTGAACATGGTAGGCATTGTGCAGTCTGTAATTCAAGGTTTTGCTTTTGAAGAGTTTGAGCATCTCCAAGGACCCTAGGAGATAAGACTACATAGTTTAGACAGAGAAATAACTGTTCACAGCTGCAATCCTGGTAAGGCAGTCTAATTGTGTGCTAGATATAATATTCTACCATGCAAAAAGAGCACATGTCTAAACACATTTTGATTTAGCAATAAAGTTTAGCATCTTCTCAAGTTATCATCAGTTTGCATCCACATGTATTAGTGCAGCAATGATTTTTAAGAACATAGGAAAAAACTGTGCAAAAGAAAATAACCGAATTAAATAAATGATTTGGGGATTTTTGAACCAGATTGGCCACAAAGAATGTTATAGCTTCTAGTCATCAACTAATAAATTGTTACTTCTTTTTAATCCTTTTTTTGAATTAAATATGGGATAATATTCTGTAGCAATGAATTTTCAATATAAACTTCATGTAGTATGCAGAATTTATTCCTTTAGGATATTTTTAGCCTATAATTTGCACAATAAATTTACTTGTGACTTTAGTATATAAGACATGGGAAATAGTCCATTCTCTCTCTTTTTTCCATTCTATTTGAAGCTTTATAGGGATCGCCAAAGATACTTCTCTTTTCTCCTGTCCAAGTTGAAAAACACTAATATTTCCCCATGCAGGAGACATTGCAGGCTTGTGGTGTCTATTCTTGCAATCCCTCTTCTGACAGAAATTGGGTCACAGATAAAAGGAGTCAGCAGAAATGATCGGGTACTAATAAAAATTTTTTAAATGCTGAGTAGTGTGACATTCTTGGAGAGACAAGAAAGAGGAACTAAAGACAAGGATATTGAAGTACTGCTGCTAGAGTTATTAAGAAGACATAAGGCATAAGAGAGATAACTTTGGAATGAAGAGCTGTCATTGCCTAAGAGAAATGACATGTGGTAAACTGCCCAATCAGTATTACTGTTGTAATTAACTACAGTTGAATACAGATAGTGTATTTGACTGTTAGAATCAAAAAGACATTGAAGTGTGCAGTGTTCAGCTGTAAATATTGCTCTGGGTGTCAAGATACAGCAAGTAAAAATAGGGAACAATATGTTGGATAAGCTGTGTATTTGAAAGATTTTTAAAATTCTTTTATTCCTCCTTTTTGTAGACACTACTCATTATTTCTTATGAATTTTCATCAAATTTTTATGTCATTCCCTGGAGAAATACAACTTCTTTGAATGTAATATGTCATAGCTTTATTCCTTTTTTAGTGATAGTGAATCCTTACTTTAAGGGGTAAATTTAAAAGTAAATATTTTCATTATTGAAGAAGTTTCAGTTATTAAGCAAGCTATTTATTTATATATTTATTCTGTCTCCTATACAGGAGATAAACCTAAACCATTATTATAGGAATTAGCATTAATTATGATTAACCTGGTACGTTTTCTCATTGTTACTATTAAACTTAGCATTGATGCTGATTAAAGACGTTCACATAAGAAAAAATGGAAATGTTTTTTTCGGTTTTCCTAATTTGAATTTCTGAGGCAAAGTTTAATGGGACAAATGCATAGGTGGATATGAGATAGTGATTGAAAGGGAAAGGGACAAACCTTTTTGGTAGCATTATTATGACACCTATTATGAAAGAGATTTCCGGTCCTTTGTGGTATGAGGAAACTTTTCCATAGGATGAATGTAAAGAGATGACTTCCTGTCTGTCAGAGTTACTGAGCATAAGAATCTTGAATTTTGAGTCAAAAGTCAGTAGAATACTCACTTAGCTCTCAGTAAGATTCTGTCACTTGTGCATCAATATGCACAATTAGTTGTGTGTTTCCCAGAAATTATATAGTAAAGTGAATGAGGTTGGTAACTAAAGCAGTGAGACAGGATTATTATATTCTTGATCTTAAGGATAAGAAAGAAAGAAGACCATGGTGGGTAAAGTTAGGACTAAAAGCACAGCACTACAGCATATTTAAGTATGCTTCCTAATTAACTTTGGAAATCAACATCCAAAGCAGCAGAACACCCAAAGCAGCAGAACATCTTGCACATTTTCTATTATTTACTTGCATTAGCCGTCAGCACTGCCTGTTAACCTTGTAGCTGTCTGATTCCTCCTAAATGTAATGAAGCATAAGGAGATCATAGCTAGAAAAATCAAGACAGTTTTATATAATCTAAGTCTCCTACTACTTGACCTTAAAACAATTCGTAACATGACCCTTTAGAAAAGACATTAAGGTCCCTTAAATGTGAGAGAGTTATGCAGAGATCTTAAATTTACAGTTGGTCGTTTGTTAACACAACATTGAACATAATTTATAATCTTTCATCAGCTAATTGCAGTACTCTGGAATTGGTGAAGCACTTTCACATATGGCATGTGTCCTCTGCATGAATTTCCCAACTCTGAATTTCAGTGATTTTCAGCCATTTTCAATTTCTGGTTAAAATTTTCCAATGGAAGTATGGACCTCTGCAAAACTAATTTAACTGTCAGCTGCTCTGGCAATTACCCCATTTTTATTTGCCTTTTGCAAATAGCTGACTACTAGTCCACACAGGAGGCATTCACTGACCACTAACCGAAGACCTTTTTAAGGGTTTCTTTAGGCTTCAGTTAATTATTTCAATGGTTAAGAAACATAATTTGCTTGAATGGCTAAAAGATGCAGAAATCTAGTCCAAAGTTAAATGGTTTACCTTTTGAATCCACAGATACCTTTTACTGGAGTAGTCCTCCAGTGCATTCAGCTAAGGAATAAATTATATTGTCTAGATCCTAGCAATGATGGAGAGTAAAACAACAGCCTAGACTCATATTGATGATGCCTTACGGTGTAGAAAAAGAATGTGTGATATTCTCAAAAATATTTACAGGTATTTAGGGAAAGCAAGAGAGATTGTGTCTCCATGCAAGTATCAAGTGCATGCTAACAAACAGATGAAACCTACTAGGTCTAGTGTTTGAAATAAAGTGCTTGAAAATAAGGTAGATGTTTGTAATACAATGTTAGAGTACTGAGAGAAAATTATATAGCCTCATAAATACTTTAAAATAGCTGAAATGAAGTTTGTTTTAGGAGCTGTAGCTGTGTTTAAAAGCTAAATTAAACTCTTAAGAAATTCCCTCATTAATTGTTTCTCTAGTATGCTTAACATTAATGAAAGTAAAGTACTGTTATACATCTACCTGTTCTGGAGGTTTTTATAGTTTTGTGATTTAAATATTTGTTTGAAATATATATTTGAAAATGTATAGAAATGGATTAAAAAATATAAGTAAAGCTAGAAAAAGATATCATGAGGCAAACCACACTATATAAAAATTTGCAAGATGGACAGGAGTAAACTTGAAATTTCATCTGATGTAATCTATACAACCAAAAAGGTAATAAATAATAAATGTAAAAGTCATTTCTCCAGCGTTAGTTTTAGCTGATCTTAAATGTGAATAATTAGGATGTAAATCAGGTTGAAAAACTGAATGTTTGATTAGTGATTTAACACAAACTTAATTAGGTATCTCTGTGCTTCATTTTGCGACTGAATTAAAACAGATCCCAAATATTTTTTTTCTTCTGAAGTTTTTATGTGGCCTTTCCATTCTCAGGTGTCTAAGAGCACCAGAAGAGCAATGGTTGCATCAGATTGTCTGTGGTTCATAAATTGAAGCTGAAACTAATAAAATTAATAATAAACTTTTTCACTATAAGAAATTCTGCATTAGTATGAAATCTATTCTCTGCTCTGTTAAAATTATGAAAAAGCATCAAAAAGGAAAGTGATATAGAATAATTGGTATTTCAGTTGGTTGAAATGCAAACTTTGAGCAATTTGATTGTTGTGAGATGCATATTTCAAGGAGTTGAGGAGAACTCTGGTGCTAAGACTTGTGTAATACTTCCTAAAATTCTTGAAAAAACAGTCAGTGTAGGTGAAGCCAGAAGGTTTTAAACAAAAACTGTATTCAGAGTTGTTGTTAGTATCACTACAACTGGATTTCCGACCATTAAAAATAGTTAAATATAGTTTGATTGTGTACAATTCATCCATAAATCCATATTCAAATAAATAATTTTCAGACTGTGCTCCACTTTTTCAGGTTCTGATGTAGGAATCATCCATCTTCAGTGAGATGATCAGCATAGTAGCCCTCTTGTAAGGACCCAGCAAAGAATTTCTAATCATCACCCCCAGCAAAAAACCAAACCAAACAAACAAAAAAAAAAAAATTAAAAACCCAAAACTAGAGGAAAAAAAAAAAAAGAAGACAATACCACTGTAGATCTTTTTGTTGATCATATTACTCCTTGACAACAAAGTATGTGCTTTTATTTGTTCCATGTCTGATAAATTGAACCAGCAATTTTTGAAGATTGCATGATAATCTATCCCCATTTTAGCTAACAGTAAACTGAGCACAGGCTCAAGTGAATGAATATTTTGTTCTGTAGTTTTTCTTGCTCATGTGTTATTAAGCAACTGCCTGACCTGCATTTTGAAAGGTAGTTGTTTCTTTATGTGTTTGTAATGCTAATGCCAGATTTTGCACCCTTGGCAGAAATACAACTGAATATGAATGAGACCACCAAACTTTTTTTCATGAAAGTAACCAAGCTATTTTTTCTCCTTCTTTCATTCCTCACTTACTACTAATTCTGAATAAATTTGTGATGTAAAGATATAAATTATGCATTACATTAATAAACTTTGGAATGATCAGGTTTTCTTCCTTTTGGGCATTCTGCGATTAAATTTTCAATTAAATTATGCTAATAATAAATATCCCAAATTTACTAGCAATTAGTTTCATTTTGTAGGATATCTATAATTTTGGATTTTATTGATCCAATATTTTTTGTTTTGTTTGGTTGGGTTTGAATTTGTTGGTCTATTTTTTTCCCTACTTCTGATAAAATATCTTGATTTTTTTTGGGGTGATTATTTTATTCTGTTACTGCTAATCATTTTCTGTATAAGCTTATGAATTATGATGATCACTGATTTTTTCATTCTACTTTAAAACTATTGTTTTTCCTGTATCATAATTCAGCACCTTTTCAAAAGCCCTATGTAAATAATATGTTTTCAGTTTTTATGAAAAGCATGTATCAGCTGGGAAAAGGAAAGGCAGAAGTTTGGTTTGTAAAACTGTAATAATTTGAGAAGGTATATAACAGGATTTACACCAAAAAAAAGTCAGTAGAGGTATACATTTATCAGAAAACATGAGCATCTGAATTTAAAACATTTGCTTGCCGTGGCTTATCTGAGTGCCACATTCCCCTCATCTTTTCAAAATAGTTTCATAATGCATAGTGAGGCAGATAAAGAGGAATTGGAAAGTAAGTACATCTTTTGATGCATCATTTTTTGCAAATGAAAAACTGTCCAAGTCACCACTTGTAAAATTTTACATTCTGCACTGTTAAAGAATTGTGATACTGTAAAAGATTATTTTCAGAGCTGGGACTGTTGCTTTATATTGTAAAATATTGAAGTAGTGCGAAGGAATAACATAGAATCTTAGAAATGAGTGAAAAATAGCAACAAGCTATATATTCTGTAGGAAAAAGCTAATTATTGTATCAAAATGACAACTCAGGTTGAATTTTTATTTTAGCATCAGAGAGCTGAGGCAAGTACCATGCAGTTTCAGAGTGAGGCTATGAAGCTGGTACCATTGAAGGTAAAAGGCAGCCAATGAGGCTGAAAGCTCAGCAATGATGACTAAAGTTAGAAAGCAGCAACTGAAGTAAAAATAATGACAGCGTGAGGGAAGCTTTAGGGGTAATGATGTGAAGCTCCAAAAGAGAGGGGGGAAAAAGCCCAGCACAATTCAGGTGGTTACAGATCTATAATTCTCAGTTGCAGAGCAAACAGCTTACTTTTGTGAGATTGTTGTTCCTGATGGTAAGAAAAGTGAATTAAAGTCATGGTCTGCTAAGAAAATAAGAACTATGTTACAGAAGGGATGTCTCCCAAATGACTTTTTAGTGCGTGGGTGGTTGGTTTGTTTCTCAGAAGCAGCCAGGTAAGGGAAATAGCAAAGAACCACATTATGTACTGATACTGCATGAGATAATCAAGCAAAAAAAAAAAAAAGAAAAAAAAAAAAGAAAAACCAAAAAATATTTACAAGTCGTTTCAAAACCTTTGCAAAAGGTAGCACTTCCCCAAGAGGATCTGGTGACTTACCTTTACACCTTGGGGCGGGTTTTTTTTCCCTATGACTGTTAAACTCAGGAGAAGAACATTACTGTAAGTCTAAATGAGGAATTGGTAAAATAAAGTTACTAGATAATGCTGCCTTAGGGCCTTTTCTTCAATAAATATATGTGGAAATTTTTTTCTCAGCCCTTTTTGTGAGAACTGTCTCAATTATTTCATCTTTATGCTTTTGTAGCATTTGAAAATAAAGAATTTACTGATTCTCGTTACATTCTCTCCAGTTCTTTTTCCCTCCTGGAAGCACAGAATTAGAACTGGGGATTCCCAGTCTTAACACGTAAAATATTTAGAAAGCAATTTTTGTATCATGGATTCCAATATTAATTTTTTCACAATAATTTGCTTTTTTTTTAGAATATTTTGTCAAGTGCAGTCGTCAGCTTTTGGAAGACTTGAACATGACCAATTATAGACTGGCTCTGTGCCTTGCAGCTTGTACATATGTGAGGAATTTAATTTGAACTACTAGCATGTTTTTAATTAGAGCTTAATATTGGACTGTAGGTAGATGTCTGCATCAAAGAGGTGATGTTAAAAATTATATTTCCCTCATATTGCCTATTTGCTTCTGCCATCTTTAACCATTGGTGTTTACTTTTTATAATCTTTTAATTTTTAGTTTGACTTTTCTCAGTTTGTGTATAGAAAATTTGGAAGTCAAACCTGAATCAGCTGCTCATCTCTGATGAAGTGCAATTGTGTTAGCATTGACAGTTCTAAACCCTTTTTCTCAAGCTCACCTTAATTAAAATTTTACAATGAAAATTTCAGATGTCTTTAGGCATTTTGTTCTAATTTTGAACATTCCTAAAATAAAAAGTATTAATATATTACAATTTGTATAAGTGTAATGTTACAAGATGCAGTTATTGCTTATGGATCTAACATGTTTGAAGTATTTTCTTGAATTGTGTGCATAAATAATAACATCCTATTCTGGAAATTTGTAGCCATCATGCCCTGGGTTAATACTGAAAACTCCAACCTTATTTGATCATCTGTAAAGTGTGTTGAAGTTTGTGTTTCCTGCTGTTGTGACCTATGGCTCTCATGATTCACTCCTGCCTCAGAGTGCTGTTCAGGCTTGCCTCTGCTTCAGAACAGATGTTATACACAGTAGTAACCTTCCTTTTTGTTTATATGGTTTCAAATAAACAATTAAGAGAATGGCTTAAGAGCTTGCTAGATTAGTGAAATTGTTTTATTGTTATGTACTTGTTCACATTTGTAACAGTTATAATGAGACAACAAAAGACTGAGAGTGACTAAGGACTTTGCCTCTGAGATGTTTCTCTGCTAAACTATTAAGCAATATGACACTAAAGAGGGAGTTAATGTCTTGTCTAGAGGCAGAGAAAGATAAACCAGTCCAACTGCTTCAGTTTGAGTCAAATAACTGGTGAATTGTGTGCAATTGCAGTGAATAATTTCTGGATCTTACCAGTTTTCATTTTTAAAAACCCTTTGCTACCAAGATACAGAATATTTTAAAATGCTGGGAATGGCTATTTCCATAACTGTCCAGAATTTGCATCCTACTTGATGACTTGTCCTTTAAAGTGTCTTGAATGTTCTTTCATTTTTTTAAAATCCAGAATGCAGGAAGAAAAATCCTACAGAATTTTGCCACAGGTGAGTGTATCAGCACATTATAGATTGTGATATGCAGATTTATGTGTCAATACCTTGTTTAGTTTTATGAACTTGAAGTTGTAGTTCATAGATGTACCTTTGTGGCTTTCTGAGGTATCCACACATCTGCTGCTTTCCTTGACAATGATAATACAGATGCTGCTATCACCATGGGAATGGTGCTCCTGAATGAAGCTGCTACCTCCAAAGGGGATGTTGGAAAAAGGAGAAGTAAGTTGTACTTTATAACTAAGCTAATGCTTAGACAGTTAGAAGACACTACAAAATTACAAGTGAATATATGATTTAATTTTCAGAAGGTCTCTACCTTAAACCAATGTTTACGTTTAGTTGTTTGGGAAAGAGGAAAACATAAAAGTTCTGTTGATAAAACTGCATTCACATGAAGCAGTAACTGCGAAAATATACTTTAAGTATTCTCAGCCAAGCTACAGCTTGACACAGTATTTCTGCTACATTGTATAAATGCTTTTTAGCTCTTGAATTTATCAGGAGTCAGTGATATAAAGAACAAGAGTTTCAAAACACTATTTTCAAAATGAATTTAGGCATTTAAGATGACAACATGCAAAAAAGTGTGAAAATTCTTTTAATTGGTACTCTTGCCAGTATTGTGTCTCCAGAGGAAGGTGCAAACCCATCAGTAGATATAATACAGAACATTGCCTAATCTGTAATGTCTAAAGATACTTAGCTTGAAGTACAATTATGTTTTTCTGAATTTTGTTCTTACTCAGAATATTTGTGAGATTTTCTTGTCAATTAATCACATAAACAGACAATATAAAAGTTTTTTATCCATAATCAAACTTCCTCCATGTTATATCAAACAAGGTTTTACTGAGTATGACACAGGTTGAAACAAATATGCCCATCTGCCTTTGCACCTTTTATATCCCCTAATATATTTTTCTCATATAAGCCATTGAAGGGTCTTTGGAAGATACCAGATTTCCAACACTATTTTCTTAAAAAGCATTCTAGAACTCTTCATCATAGCTGGTTATAAGGCTAGATCTCTGTAATCTATAGTGGTTTGAGGGTCTCCTTCCTTCCACAAGCTGTAGATGTGTCATTAATTCTGAATATCTTCCACAGTAACTAGCTTTAACAGTGGTGTCAAAGGATACAGTGATGTAAGTTTAATTGGAATATGATCTAGATCTGGGCCTGTGAATTCAGCACAGTGAAATATCAGTGGACTGCAGTAAAAATTCAGGCTCTTTGTGGCCATTATGTGAATGTTTTCTGTCTATCTGCCTTGTACTGTTCATGCTTCCAATTTATTCATCCATGCTTGGAAATCATATTTGTGAGTGGTGGTTTCTTTATAATGAAGTGTGTTTATTAGGTTTGTACATGGCTAGTTTTCTCAAAATAACTGTAGCAATTTTATATTCCAGTTGACATATGTCACTTTCCACATGGTCAGTTTTAATGAAAAAATGCATCATTGTCAGTTTCCTTGGCTTCACGTTTGCTCATCCTTCGCTCAAAGGCAGCACACTCTTGAAGCATGAATATTGCAATTAAATAGCAAAGGGTTGGCTAAAGTAGGAATAATATAAGAAGAGTTTTTAAAATCAGTGTAGCTCACTAGAATCAAAACATTATCTAATGTAGATGAGCTGCATCTCAGTTTGTAACGTCCCCCTTTTTAAAAAAATTATTTATGCAACAGAGTGGGCTATCACAATCAAGCAAGTTTTGTGCTTTTATTCCACAGGATGCCAAAAGATGTCCCAAATATTGTTTCTTAATTTTAGCATTTAGTTTGTTGGTTCATTCTTTGAAAAGATCACCTGGAAGACATCAAAAGATCTACATCGTTGTTTACCTTCAGAACCTGAAGTTTTATATTGCTAGTGAGGAAATATAAAAAGTAAAAAGTGATTTGGCTGCCAGCCTTGGAACTTAGAACAATTTTTAGTCATTAATAATTAATTAAAGTAGTTACTAAGCTGCCTTTACTGCTCCTTCAGCCATAGATGGATGGCTAGAGAAAACATGATTCCATTAGTCAAAGGACATTTTTCTAAATGTAATTTTTTTTTCCAAAATGAACAAGCAAATACCTGAAATAACATTATATTTGATATGTATAATTTAATGTTTTATTAAATCCATTATCAGCAGTAAGGTGTTTGCATCCACATACATTTGACTTTCAAATTTCTGCTTTTTTCTTGAAAATGCATTTACCCTGACAGGTTATTCTTTCCTAATACCCATAAATATTATTTCCATATCTGTTTGAAATCCTGTCAGAAGATAGTGGGCTTCATAGTCAAGGCAGTAACATTTTGTATTTAACTGTGTCAAAATTCTCTATAAATGATTGACATAAATAATATTCTTTGTAGGGATTGCAGTTTTAAATCTTTTATGTGCTAATAAACAAAGTTGTTTTTTTTTCCAGTAATATGTCTGGTAGGCCTTGGTCTTGTGGTCTTTTTCTTCAGCTTCCTGCTGTCAATATTTCGCTCCAAATACCATGGCTACCCATACAGGTAATCTGTCTTTAAATTCTCATCCTATAGACTGTAATAGATTTGTAGAAGTTTAAGAATTGCTTTCAGCTAAACAATCTTTAATCTTTACCACTGAAGTCAATGGAAGGTGGTAGAAGCAGAAAGAATGAAAGAAAGAAGCAAACCAAAAAGGTCTGGAATGCAACTGTGAGCATGGCTGTTAAACAGACCAGTTAAAAGGGTTTGAGCACAGATGCACGACATAAGCAGTGCCCCCTGAAAAATGCAAAAAGAAAACATGCTTTAGTTTGTAAGCCTTTACTGGATACTTATTTTTATATAACTAAGATTTACATAAGACAGGGCACAAAACAACAAAGCACTGTACAGTGCTAAGATTTGACTTCACTAAAAGTACCCTTTTCTTCTGCCAGCCACACCATGAAGGAGAGAAAGGATTATAGTTTTTCTGAACTATACATACACCTGTCAGTTAAACAGTTGCAATTTTTCTGACAAGTGAAAAAGTAGATTTCTCTGATTAAGCCACATGATTAATAAAACAGCCAGTTTTGTATTCTGTGTTATATTTCACTAAAAAAGATTCAGCCTTGCAAAACCAACTTAGATGTAACTTTTCAGCTATTACCTTACAATTTTTCTATTAGTTTTTGCTCTAAGACTTCAGAACTATTTTCATTTTTGCAGAGATTGGTCTCTTTAAGCTGTTTTATTGACATTTAGGTCACTTCAGATTAGTTTGATTATTTAATAACACTATACTGAAGACAAAGAAATTCTTCCTGTTGCAATATGTGCACGAGGTATGCTCCTGCTTTTTAGTAATTTCTGCTAAGAAAAGAGGTCTGTAAAGGGCCAAGTATCATCATAATGCAAAATTTGATCAGTATGAAATTAATAGTTTGCCATTTGGGATAGTCTGTCTTGCCTCTCAGCATCCTCTCTGGAGATTACTTCTAGCATGACTGACTTGAGGTGAAAGGGAGGATACAGTTTTCCTAAGGGTAAGGTATTCTTACCTTCCATTAACTGCTTAAGTCTTAAACTTTAAAGAAGCAGGATTTATGAGTATGATCTGCAGCTCAAAGCTCACTTGAGAAGCATTGCTAAAGATGGGTAACCCATGGTCTGAGCTCCCTTCCATTTCCTCATAACAAGTTTATTAAATGGAGAAGGAGGTGGTGAGGGCATGTTCCTTGCCTTGCAATTTATCAGTTGCTAAAGAGAACCTGACAGCTGTACTAGTTTCCTTTTTTTTTTCATCTGAGGAATGTTCATATCAGCTATTAACAACATGCTTATATATCTGTGCCAGGCCTTGCATTGCCTTTGTGAATGCTTGTAGTATATACCTAGGATGTCTGGTGCTGAACAGCATTGTGAGCATTTTTATGCTCTGTGGGTTTGCATGCCAACACAGTACCATTGGTGTTAGTGCAAGCTTAATCACTGAGTGTATCTTGTAGTATCAGGTATGATAAGTTTTGGGAATCTTAATTTAAATAATGTAAGGCTTTTCCCTCTTTTCTTACTAATCTGTTCACTGTAAATACTAGTTGGGGTGGATTTTATTTTATTCCCCCCTCAGTTAATCTACAATTTATTGAAATACCAGATTTCTTTTGATGGAAGTGTCTAGCAGAAGTTGGAGGCCTATGTAGATTTCATACTTCTCTTTTATTATGCAAGCTAAGAATGAAGGACAGCAAGATTTGGGGCTTGAGGCAGAATTCTATTAAAAGTTTAATTAAAAAAAAACAGTTTGATAGGTGATGCGTATGAAAAGTAAGTGTACCTGTTAGTATGCTAAAGCTGGTTTAAAAATAAATAAATTCAGGACAATGCTGAAAAGAATAATTCATCACAATCCTGATAAAATGAAGTAGTGCCACATCATATTGCTACTGTGAAGAAATTATTAGATCCATTAACAAAATTCTGTCTTACAGAGCTAAGTAAATTCAATACCACAACTTACAAATCAAAGTAAATTCATAAAAAAATGAACAGTGTGTATGCCTAAATACATAGGAAACATTTAATAGCTAGCTGTCTAAGTTTTTTGGTTGTTGGTTTGTTTTTTTAATATATATTACTGCTTCTGCATGATTAAGCAATATCTCTTGGGCTTAGTTGGTCTGCCCTAGATTATTCCAAGTTTTCGTGGTAATAAATTAATCATTCAATCTTAAATCCTCACTCAATGCAGAATTATTGGAAACCATCACTAGAGCTGATCCTTTTGCTCTGCTATTATCAAATTCCATTTACTAGTTTCACAGATGTGTAATTCACTTATTGGGTCCTTTCCAGTGTTAAATCTTTCATGTTTCTGTTGGTCTCTAGGGTAGCTCTGACCCATTTTCTGTTATTTTAAGTAAACATACTGTTGGATTCTTTGACACGTCAGTGGTCTCAGCATGTCATCTTCATCACAATCCCATAGAGTTTTTTAGAGAAACTTCTTTCTTTCTTGTGAATAGTTCTTATCAATTTTAATGAACATGCAAAACACTAAGGAGGATCAAGTATATAAACTGTTATTTTCTCTTTTCCCTTTTAATTTAGTATAGTGCATTTTGACTTCAGTCATATATGCTAAAATACATTAATCTTCTTGCCTGAATTCCCTAGGATCTTCCAAGAAGTTCCATGCCTCATCAATTGATCCCAGTGCAGATATGTCTTAAGATGTGAAATATGTCTATCCTTTTCCTTTCAGTGGTTGTAGATTTCACCTTGAAACAATCAGTCTTTATGTGATAAATTGTCCTCAGGCTAGTGAAGCTTTGCCTTTAACATTACTAACAACAATGCATACTAATGATCTGTCAGGAAAAAAGTAGCATTATGTTGGCCTGCCTAAAGCAAGAGTTAAAGAAAACTGAAATTACTTTAATGCTATATGAATGACCTCAAGCATCAACTTCAACTATCCTACTTAAAAAAAAATTCAAATGTTCTAAATTATTTCTATTCTCTGGCACTGAACAAGCAGTTCAGTCCTTTGTGAAATCATCATGCATTGGTAAAAAGTAAAATAGTAACACAACCTGCTGTGCATCTTCTTTTCTGCAGTGACCTCCATGTAGTGAAGATAAATCAAAGCAGAGGTGGATAAACAAAGCCAGAGTCAAAAACTGGAGAAAGACCATTATTTCTTTTTCTAATGTGGTCTATAATGTGCTCTTTAAGAGAGCATGTTTATAGGGAGGGACAGTAATTTTGACAGACTCTTTTTGATCCACTTCAGGCATTTCCAATTCTGATTTGATTCTTTCACAGGATTTTCTTCTTGAAGGCTAGCGTTGGGAAAAAAACTTGTTTGATTAATATGCTGTTAAAACACTTTTATAGAGTATAGCATTGACCTGGGAAAGGTGATGCAAAGTGGGGGTTATCATGAAGGTTATTCACTGAGTGAACACAATCATGATGGGTGAGCTCACTTGCAGCAAATCTCTCTGCAAGAGCCATTATTGCCATGGCAGGATTGTTTCATGGCTGTACTAATCCACCTTTTGTATGGGAACAAGATGAAATTTTTCATTTTTCTAAAACTTTCACTTTAATTGATATCATCAACTATTGAAAGATTATGTAATAATTTTATTTTATACTGTTGAGCATTTTCACTCTGTAATTCCTTCTGGATAAGACAAGTGTGTTAGTAGATCTTAGACAATTTTTTTTAAACCTTTTCACCTTAGTATTTAAAGTGAATAAATTATATATTAAATACCAGATATGCAGTAACTGAGCAGTAAAATGTCACTATATCAACACAGAATTTCATCTGTCAACTCATACACTTGGGAGTGACACAGAGACTATTCTTTACTATGAGCCAAAACCATGAACTCTAAGTTGACTTTGCTGGTCAGGAAAGAGCTTGGATCTCTGGAAACCACACCTTAGGCAGTTTCAGCCCAAAAAGCATACAGAATATGAAAAAGAATGAGAGAGGATGCTAAGAACAGAAGATATCAGTACACAAGCATACTATTGTATTACTGGGAATTTTAGGCATGTAAATATTTATAACACTGCTTTAAAAGGACACAGAGAAAAGTAAATATTATATAATTGTATAATTAATAAAATTAGCATAGTTTTATATTATATAATATAATTTTACTGATATTAAAAAATTTCTTTTTTTTTCTTTTTTAGCTTTGGATGCAACTGATTAAATGTCCTATATTGTTTTCTGCTTTGTTATCTGAATGAAACTTCTAGCACAATTTCATTACTCTTAACACTTTAAATTGTTCTTTCAAGCCTACATTTTATCTTTTGTTGTTTTAATCTTAATTTAAATGAAATGAATACCTGAAAATTCTGTTTTCATAATTTTTCATTAAGTAGCTTTTGAATTTTTTTTAGAATCTGCCCTGCAGTTGAGTGTTTCATCATCCAATTATCCTTCATAGCCCTTATATTTCAGTATCATTTACAAGAGTAATGTGATTTTTTTTTTAGTTAAATCATAAAAAATAATCAGCCTTCTGAACAATGTATTGATGGAATGGAAAATACATATTCTTTATTGGCTAGGTGAGAAAATGAACTAGGCTGTGCAAAGCATGATAAATAAAAGATGCCTTATTTTCATCAAAAACCCATAAATGTTAAGTCATACATAAAGTATTCATTTATTGCTTGGGGAAGGATAGTCAATGCAACAGGACACACAAATTGCAAGATGCCCCAGAGCTTGAAAAATCCTCACATTCACTGTATACACATCTACCCTTGTAATTCAATTAGTTTCTGTAAAGAAATTCTGTATAACATTGAAATTGAAATTAAACGCAAGTGAATAAAATAGAATAGTTATTTCTTGGAAATATACTGGAATAATATTAGTAGGTAGAACAAATAGTATTTACAGACATATAAAATTAAATTTATTAATAAACATGAACACTACTAACAGTTTTTTAGATATTTCATGCACAATTAAATTGATTCACCTTAAGTTTATGAATTGGTAAATCTACTTCTGATCAATACCAGGATTCACAATTGATCTATAGTGCCCAGCAAAATTGGCTACTTTCTTTAAAACAGGAGAAATCAGGATTATTTTAAAAGACAGGAAAACAATAATACACAGTTGTCAAAACAAAGCCCTTACATTTAATATTTTCTATACTACCACTATTCATGTGGCTAAACATTATGTTGTTCAGGAAAGAAACTGCCCATGGAAATGGAAGGCAACACAGCACAGTCTCCCTCTGTTCATCTAAACTATCTAAGAGCGTGCTGAATTCATGAAAATTCACAAACCTCCATATTCTTTATGGGAAATGTCAGCAGCAGTGCTGGTTTCCAGTCTTTTAAAACATGGGAGATCTGAATTCTAGATGTCTGGACCCAGAGCAGATCTCTTAGGAAGGATGTGCTTCGTATTGTGGCAAACAGTTTGAATGCTCTTCGCCAGTAGGAGCTTTCTTCCGTGGTTATCATCATTAAAAATTCCTCTTTTTGCATGTATGCCTTCCCTGTTAGCCTTACAGTGTGCCTTTTACCTGTTTCTATCCATTCTCATTTAGTTTATGTCTGGAGGGGCACAGTTTATCCAGGCTTTCCTGTTCTGCTTCACCCTGTTGTGCAAAAGATCTGTCTGCAGATCTATCCCAACACATGCTATCCAGTTTGTTACTCTTGATTTTTGAGAAACTGACCATCTCACATCTCCTTCTTTGTGGCTACTCTATGGTTTTTTCATGGTGTTTTGGCTTTTTGTAGTCTATAGAGTCAAAGAATGGTTGGGGTTGAAGTGACTCCTGGAGATGAATCACTCTTCTACAGTAGGTATAACAAGTTGAACAAGATCATTTCCAGGCAGGTTTTTTGATAGAAGAAGCCTCCACAACTCTCTGGCTAGCCTGTTCCACTGCTCTCTCACCCTTGAAATAAGAAAGTTTGTCCTCATATTCAGATGGAACTTGATTTGTTTCAGCTTTTTGCCCTTTTCTTTCTTTGCTTAAATTTTCTCTTTCTCACACTTGTGTTAGAACTTTCAGTGTTTCTCTTATCTATATTCTGTATTATGTCTCTTAACTGCTAAAGGTGCAGTTCCCCTACAGACAAAAAGTAAAGATCAACTGCTGTGGTAGTAGCATGTTGATCCAACTGCTATCTTGGTATTTCTTTGCTGTTACATCATTGAGTCTTTTTTGCCTCTTAAGCCAATCAATGATTATCTGATTATTGAAGTCTTCATCCTTTCCCACTCTTCTCTCCAAACTTTTTCACTACTATTAGTCCTCTCTCTTCTCTCAGATCCTTTCCTTGTACATCTAGAGCTGGGTTATGTTTTTAGTCACATGTGCTCAGCATTCTCTTACTTCCCCCTTCAGCCCTCTACAATTAATGTCTTCATGAAATTGTTCTTGCTAGCTTTCCCTGTTGTTAATCTCTTCACCCTCCAGCACCCAGCCTGTTGCCATCTGTTCTGCCTTGGTTTGGAAGTCTTGCCCAACGAGATTGTCAGCTTTTTGCAGCAGTGGACATCTTTATACTGATACAGTTTTTTAAGCTTGTGGCACTTGTATTTATGTTTTGTAATGATTAATTAATTAATGCCATGAATGGAAAAACTGGTGAAATTACTGCAACCTCTATGACAGTGCACACAGCATATCTAGGAGCTGAAGGACATACCAGGCAAAGCTAGAGGCAGTACTTCCATTCAGTCATTTCTTGCTTGTGTGTTTATAAAGTTAGTCCATAGTCATGCCCAAGTCTCTCTGTATTACCATTTCCCAGTCTATTTTACAGACAATATATATCTACGTTTTAGAAATACAAAGTTTCCTTTCAGGTGTAAAGAAACACCAGTATCATTGGAAACTCCTTAATTTATTAAAATACTAAGAATTTAAGAGTCTGCAACCCTACAGAGCCTTGCCAATTGCTCTATACTCTCCCAACTCTAGAGCCACTTCAGCAGTAAAAGATGGTTTTAAATAAACCTGAAACATCCCCTGGGACAGATTTCTCACTTCAAGTAGTAAAAGCAGATGCAGAACTTGATTAAAGAGAACAGATGCTTGAAGAGTGTTTTGCTTTTTAATTTTTTAAATAGGCAAATTTAAGTTTCAATCACTTATGCTTTATTTGATAACTTTCATGCTTGCTTAGTGATCACTAAATGGAATATAAAAACTTAAGAGATTGTTACATAAATGTCAAATGACTTTTCAAATTAATGTTTTGAGGTTCTTACTATTCTTTTCAAATAATTTTGCTGCTATGTTTTATATGCATTTTTCAGCATTTAATCACGTTTTCTTTTTTTTCAGCTTCTTAATTAAATGAATTCAAGCGGGATTCATTTAGAGCTGCTTACCATGAAGATAAGCTATGACTGCTATTTTCAGCCCACCAATGTTACATGTATTCAAGAATCTTTTGTTGGTTCATCTGTTTTTGTGATAATTTATATAGTATGGTGATAGAGAAATGAATGCAGTTTTATGCAATGAATGCGTAATTTGTAGAAATATATAGTAAATATCTCATTGGGAAGTGCTAAAATGTTATGAATATTGTGTACTCAAGAATTTAAATAAATTTCAGTATCATGGACTTCTGTTTAAGTCTTATTAAATGTACTACATGGATCCAAAGCGTATTTCTGAGATTTTTCACCTGAAGTTTGTTTTGAGATGTGTTTTTGAACAAAATAACATCACTTCTTTATCTGCTAATAGGAGATATACCCTGGTGGAAACTATCATTAAATGACTACACCTTACCCTCACTTTGCTTTCTAACAGAGCATTTGTATAGTCTCTGATAATCTCTGACACGCTGAGCCATTAACATAAAATTGTATTCTACACATTTTCATCCTGGAGTTCTATTCCTGACTCAGCAGTGTGTAGAATACATACATTACAAGTTCTTCTTTCTCTTATGTGGAATTCGTTGTGGAATCTGGAAGGCAAGAAGGCTTGTATCAGTCAGAATTCAGATCCTTTTAAGCTGAGTCTATGGTAATAAGATGGAAGGGTGAGGAGCAACAATATTTCGTAGCACAAAAAATACTTACTTTCTGAAGTAGCAGCAGGAGGAAGGTATTATCCTGATGATGCTTGTAACATGGTGCAGGTGAGTCTATTGGAACTGGAGTTACAGTAGTTTCCAGCTTTATGTGTCTACCAAGCTTTGCTAAAAGCTTATATAGGAATTAGTAATGCCTTTAAAAAATATCAATTTTTAGCTATTCACATCTCACATTATGTGAATTACTCATAAATCCTTGTATACCAACATAGTATATTGTCAGTGACTCAGGAAACAAGAATCATCACAAGATACTCTCCCTCAGTTCTGCTTCTTTTCCTCCTTACTGGTAATTTTCCAAATGGTGCTTTTCCAAGTACCAATTCACTGTCTGTAGCATTAAGAATTTCTTCATTTATAATACCAAAATGTCTCTAAATATGGGGAAAAGATTGTCTAGACTTGACAAAACTCACTTAATCTAATGCTTTTACCCATTCCTTCTGCAGAAATACTGGTATGCTAAGAGCTGGGAAACATTTTTGGACAAAAAAGAAAGAGGAAAGACAGCTTCTATCATACACAAAAACAGAGCAAGACCTACTAGTTGCCCTAGAAGGTTTTAGAGCAATATTAAAATTAGAAGCCAAGTAAAAACTGAAACTCAAAACACCTGGTTCACAGACTGATGTGGGCTGTGAAGGGGGTTGCAGCCTTTTCAGAGGTGCTTCAGCTGTCATTCAGGAAGGCAGATCTGCTTGCCCATGATTCCAGTTGACAGGCACCTGCCAGTGCAAGGAAGCCAGGATAGAATTTGCAAGAGCTTTATGTCAGTGCTAGAAGCTTGAGAAAGAGATGGAAAAAATAAATTGTATAGTATTGAACAACAGCCCTGGTGTAACAAGCATTCAACGACCCGGTAGGAAAATAAGCAAATCAGTAGGACAGTTATCAGGCTCATGACTTAGAGATGGCACAACCAGGTATGCAGGTGGCTGTATGGGAAAGATTAATTACATAGAGTGCAACAGCACAAACTTACAGGAAAAACAGTGACTGGAAAGTGAAAGAAGAAGAACTGCAAGTTTCACACTGGAAGTAATAATGAGAGATCTCAAGACCTCATGCTAATGAGGTTAAATATTTCTGTTTATGATGAGGTAAAGCATTCCAGTGACATATGACTGCTGTAACAACTAATAGATCTCAAATAGCATCCAAATCAAAAAGAGCAGCTTGAGTAGTGCATGGAAGATAACATAATATGTAAGAGGTATTCATGGAATATCTACTCCATAACAGCAACCACATTACAGTAGGGTAAATGTTGCAAGACAGGAAAATCAAAGTGAAATCTGAAATAAGTTGGAGTATATTAGAAATAAAGGCAGCTAATAACGCAGACAAACCTACACACTCCCCCCCAAACAACAACAAACAATAGGCAAAAAGCAAGACACCTACAAACACCCTGGTGGCTGCTTAATACTTCATTAGAAGCACTGACAAAAGATGTGCCACAATTCAAAAAGAAATAAAAACACAGCAGCACACAGGTCAAGTGTTAAACAACAGGCACAAAAAATTACGTGAATATGATGCTTATCATGGTAGCACAACTTCTTAAAGTAAACCCAAAGCAGGGAGCTAGCCTGAGAGTTGATGACAAAGATATAAGGAGAGGTACCCATTGATAAAGACTGACAGAGAAGCCAAATTCTCTGCAGCAGCTAAGCCAGAAGATTTAGGTCAACATGGTCTGGCACATTCTGTGTAATTCTTTTAAATAGATAAGCTGGGTGCTGGTAAGATCTTGAGACCAAATGGCATTTATCAAAGAGCTCTGAAAGAAATTGCATGTGAGATTGCAGAAGTGCTGAGCAAGGTGCCTTCACCTATCATTACAGATTGCCTCTATGTCAGAGGACTGACAGATTGCCAACACAGCTGTCACCTATAAAAAGGAGAGTCTAGAGGGAAAGCTAAGCTTACAGACCAGTGAACAATTTCCAATCCTGATAGGATGGTTGAGTTGGCAATAAAGAGTAAGCTTACTGAGAGAAAGGATAACCATAGTCATCTGAAAAAGGTGTAGGACTTATATAAAGGAGAATTTAAGCTTGTAGATGGCTAAAATAGTGTCTAAAAAGCCCAAGGATAAAAATCCCTTGGTAAGGATCTATTAGAGAACCTAAGATGGAATTGGAAGAGATGTCCTTCTCGTGACTTGAAAAATCAGTTAAAAGATACCAAGAGAAGGATACTGTTTAGTGGTCACTTTTTGCAGCAGTAAAGTCAGAAATACAACCTTCCTGAAAACTGGTGCTTAGGTCACATGAATACATCTTCATCAGTGATATGTAGAAAATACACGTGCAGTGCAACCTGCATTACAGATAAGCTTAGGGTACAAAGATAGGAGAAAAGTCCACTAAAACTTTGATGGGCAAGACTGGGATGTTTTAATGGGTAAAAACTTGGGAATACATCTAGAGAAAAAAGGAAATCATACCTTGTTCAGCAAGCAGGAAAAAGACATAGTGATAACTAAACCTGTTTTAGCAGAGTTGTCAGTGTGCACTAACAGCCAAAGAGAAGATGTTTGATGTCATCAGCTTGGGTAACAAGAGGGGACAGTACTACAACTACACAAAATCTCTGTGGTTTCCTGTTGAGTTCTGTACATAATTCTGATCTACACATCCCAAAGATGGAGCTATTCAAGGTACAGGTGTAGATAAGCAAGCAGAGCCTCTTGAAAGAACTTAGATTCTAAATAAGCAGGAGTATGGTACCAAAAAACTTAAAAGTTCTTTTCACTAGTTTGTGTTTGCAGCAGTGAACACCTAAAAACTTGTAATAGAAATCCCTACTTGAGGATCAAAGTGTAGGAGATTCATAGAAGCAAACCCTGCAGTTGAAATTGCAAAGAAAGCGAAAAAAATATTTAAAAAATTAGTATTCCTTTTGAATTAAATTTAACTCCAGATACTCTTCAGAAAAGCTGAATAAATCTCTCTCCACAGTGATGTTGAGTGACATTAGCAAAGTTCAGTGTCATGTTAAGGACCTAGAAATGACCTCCACCTGATGGCAGGTGTCTCATCAGGCAGAGTCACACACGAATTCAGGATCTCATTGTCAAATGATTTAAAATGTCCTTTGAGAAACTCTGGCAGTTATTTTTCCAGTTCTTTGTAATGCATGAACAACTGAGTATGATTTTGCTCTCTATGTTTGGTAGTACTGAGTAACTGTATTCAAGAGAAAAAAATGTAATATAGATGTATTCTCTAGTGTGACCTGAAGATTATATACTCTCGTTGGGGCTTTGGAGGTTTTATTTACTCCCCTATATTCCTGTCCTAGAGGATTTTGACCCCCATATCTTTCGTTTCCAGATGCACACACACGTACAAAGGAATGCCTCATTAGGAGTTCTTAAAGAAAAAACTTCCTGTTAGAACATCTCAAATCCAAGAGCAGACATTCCCCTACACTCCACGTATGAGCAGGTATGCTGTGTTTTTCTCTGAAGTGTGGATACACTGAGAGCTGTGCATCTTCAGAGCTTGTTGTCTGTCGTGTGGCAAACAGAATCGATCATTCATAAAGGTCAGTCGAGCATCTCAAGTCTGAGTTTCTTTGACATTGTCATATGGAGACACAGGAACAGAGCTTTATGGAGTTGTTTTCAATTTTATGTTACCTGTGCTACATTTTTATTTATGCATAAATTCCATGTCTTCCATTTACCCCAGTTAGCTATACTGCTGTGCACCAGATAGGTGACATGAGTAAACAACACCAAATTTCTTTCTTTTTGCAACACAATAAATGCTTCTAAAAAGAAGCATCATCCTGTATTTTCAAGGGATGTTTTTTCTGTGCATGAACACAGGTCTGTATATTTTGAGATTAGTAACTTTCATAACATTAGGCAGTGCTGGTCCCTCTAGAATGAAATAAGGAATATTTTTCTGGTTTGTGTTTAGTCTTTCTGCCTTGCATTTTAAGAATGCATCACAAGTATACAAAGTAATGAAGAAGCCTTAGAAGTTCCAAAGTTGGAAAGCTTTGTTTTATCTTCTAATAGTTACATTTTTGCTCCAAGAGTCTTACTCTAGAGAGAAAAAAAAGCCTCAAGGTAACTCATTACCAAGCAATGCTTCAGGCAAAAACAGTGCAAACTAAGAGTTTATACATGCTGGAGAGCACACACTACTGTAAGTATTTGTTTCCCCCTCCAGTAGCACTTGGTGCAGGAGTTTCATTCTTTGGTTTTAAGAATAGAGAACAGGAAGCTTTCCATTGTATTTAAAAAGCTGACAGAATCCTATTCAGTTTAAGCTTGTTTTGTTATAGTATATATTTTCATTAGCAAAGGAGTCATTTAGCAGAATGAAGGTAAACATTCCACTAAATGACTCCATTGCTAATGAAAATATTTACTTTTTTATTTATTTATCTAATTATCTAGATAAATAAATGTATTTTTTCCTGAAAATATTTTAATTGGTCAAAGGTAGTGAAAGGTATTGTTTGTATTAGAAGAGGGTTGTAGTCATGTTTTTGCCCTCAGGAGGGTTATATACCACCAGCACATCCAATAAATCACCTCAATTCTAATTTTAGATGCGACCATCTATCTGTGCCTTTAAAAAGTCTTCCCTAGTCAAGGCATTTGAAACTGGGAGTAAGGGCTGTGCTGAACAGCCTTTAGCTCTTCCTTTTCTCTAATTTTCTCACTCTCCTCAGCTGTATTTAACCAATTCTTTCCTCCACCTCCATCTTGGATAGAGCCATGGCAGGTTGATGGCCCACAATGGCACTTTAAATCCTCATCAGATCATTGCTGTTCAGATGCCCTGTTTTCTCCAGGCTTTTGAATCTCTGTCTCACCACTTTTAATCAAGAGCCACAGAGCCCAACTGGATTGTTCTGTGACTTCTCAGAGAATTCCATAAGGTGTCCAGCCCCAGGCCAAAGCTCCCTGTCCTCAGGCACACATGTCCCATGACTGCCCGACTCACACAACCTCTTTTCCTTACCAGCCTCCCTGCTGGGCTCCTTCTAAGGCTCTCAGAAAATGGCTGGGCTGGCCCAATCCCCCTGCACTTCAAAGCACAATGGTCTTTCCTTACCACAGCTTGCACATTATAAAATACCTAGTGGAAGAAAAGCCAAAAATCAGCCTCTGCTGTACAGTCCCATCAGTCCAGAGACCTTCCTGCAGTCAGCAGCCCATTTGTTTCTGGAGGACAGGCTTAAAGCACAACAGAATAATAGATACAGCTTGGCAAAAATAAAAATTCACAAACAGCATTTTTCATGTAAGCACTGCAACTACTTGCACTTAAGAGGTTTGATTAACATATAATGTGGCAAAAAACTTGGATACAGAGAATATGCAGAAAGAGCAGAGTAAGCATTTCTCCAGCACTTCTCATTCAGGGAGAGCAGGATATAGTCACAGTTCATTGCTTTATAATGATGCCTCTGTCCTGAAGCCATTGTAGGTTCATTTCAAACTTGCCCTCACAGCTCAAGGTTTTTAGGAATTTTTATAAATTCTGGGAATTTTAATGAGCATTTAAAATGCCTCAAGTTAAGACATCACTGACAGTAATGGCACAACTTCATCCTATAGCACTTCAACCACTATAAAGTATAATTAAGGCAGATGGAAAACACTGAAAAAATCTAGCTACTGCAGATCTAGAAACAGGGATTTTTCATGTTGTCAGGTGAGGCAATTCTTAAAAGGGTCAAGAAAATTAGTCTTAAATGGTTACATAGCTAAATATCATAAGGTCCTAAGACTTCTGTCCCCACAGAGACTCCTGTGAGGAGAAACCTGAATATAATACACCTAAAAATAACTTACACCTTTTTTTCCTATGTATTCAGGGACACCTTGACTGCCTCTAGAGCCTGTTTATTATGAACTTTAGTTTCATGAAAAACTGAAAAAACACATTTTGATCACTAAGAGCTCTTCAAAAGAGGTACATAGTACTACAAGGCACAGCAAAGATAAGCCAAGGAGTCCACTATCCCATTTTAAACCCGTCTTTCCTTAAAATCCCCTAATTTAATGATCTTTCAGCCTTCCTTTCTTGCCAAATCTTAGGTATATTAAAAAGTCCTCCAGATTTACTGTTCCTTCAAGAGACTACTGCTAGCAGTGCACAAGTGTCACCACTTGTCTTTCTGAAGTGATTTGATACTTTCAAGTGTCATTCACACTGAGGGATACCTTAAGAAGTGCATTAACAGACTTTGTTTTCACTTAGTTGTGCTTTCTGGGTCACACTTCCTTTAAACACCTCTTCTGTCTGATTCATTTCAGGAAAACATTAACATTTAATGTCATTACAGGCTTAAGCAGATATTTATCATCCTCCTGAGGGAAGGAATTTCCTTTTTGCAGGCTGCAGTTTTTGTGACATTAATATAAATCAGCAGTGAAAGGTGCTCTAGTGTGTCATGTATTAATAAAGACAAAAAACTAGGCAAGATAATAGAGATAAATGAAGATGTATAACAAAACAGCTTGAAACAGGCTAGCTTTCAGCACAATTTTGAGATGGGACAAGGCAAGAAGCAGTACTCCCAGGAATGTCAGAATTCTAAAAGCAAGAGTACTGCTCAGTATTTAGATTTATAATATTATTATACCAGTGGATTTATAGATAAATTACAGGTACAAAATGTACTCTTAATATACACCAGCTCTCAATTATCACATGCTAGCTGCAATTAAATAACAAGTATACCTATGCAAGCTTTTCTGGAGTCTGCTTGCCATGCTTCCCAAACCAATACTTGCATTATGAAGAAATAATGGAATTAGGTTTCACTCTCCCCATAAATATTATTTGCATTCAGATATTTTGTGTGTTGATAATCCTTTATTTAGACTTCCACAGGTTAGTTACAGACAACAGTATCTGGTATTCAGGTAAGTAACTGATAAGCCTACTCCTGAATAACATGAATAAAACAAGAAAGCTTTTATGTATGGTGTAAAGGACTGCTGGCATTCAGTGCTGAGTGCTAAAACATGCACAAGGAACCCAACTGTACTATATTTACAAGACAGAACACAAAATTAAGTTTTTACATAGTACTGATAATAGGAAATGTCTGGGAAGAGCTCATCATAGGAGTAATTTGGCTTGTGGATCTGACACGTAGCCTTCTATGTAATTAGGATTACAGCTTTATGAGATACAAAATAATGAATAATCCTGGCTTATAAAAGCAACAATTACATTTTACATTGATCTTTTCTTATGCAAAGTAGTTGTCTTCCTACTTAGGAATAATTGATTGGTTTCTAATTTGCTTAGTTTAGGAGACTGCTGGGCTGAGTTCTTCATGCATGCTACCAGCAGGCACACATTTGTGCTAATTATCAGTCTCATCTTCAAAGTCCTGATAAAAAGTATCATGGCAAGAACAAGAGCACTTAGTGCTTCTAATAAAGAAATTAGATCAAGCTTACCAGTCTCATAATAGAAAACAACTTCATATTTGCAAGTTATGTCTCCTATACTTTCCATTGCACTTACTAGTTTCAACATAGGACTATAATAGAAAAAGAGACCAGGCAACATGAAATATAAAAACATGGAAATTTCCAAGTATGAAAACATATTTGCAAGTAAATATGAGCTCCAGAGGATGGTAAGGGTAACTGGAATGTAAATAAATACAGCTGATCAAAGCAAAAAATATATAAAATATAAAAACCCCAATGCATCTATATACTGGTATACTGGTTTTTCCCTCCACCTGCACATAGTTTCATGTCATAGGTCTGATGGAAGGTACAGGCTGCTTTGCTCCCAGCCAGACACAACACCAGGAGTGAAGGATATGGCTCACTCTCCAAGAGTGCTGCACCTCTGCTGGCACAGCATCAGGCAGCAGCCTGAGGAAAGGCACAGAATGACATTTAAGGCACTCTTAAGCAGAAGAGAGAAGATACATACCCAAAACCCAGATACATCAGTTCCCAGGACAGCTCATCCTGTCCAAGGAGAGCACAAGAGACCATATAATTTAGTGGGATTTAAGAAAATCATCCACTGAGCAAGCATACAGTGGGAAAGATAACACTATGTTAAATGACTGGTGTTGGTCCATTTTCATTGCAGCTCCACATTCTTAGAGTACCTTCATAAAACTTAACCTTTAAAAACTGCATGGCCTTTGTAATCCTATCTTCAAGGAGAGAATAGAAACAATTCAACTTCAGCTATCTCTGATCAAGAAAATCAGTAATCTCAGATAGATGCAGCACTTGAAATGGCTTCACATGTCCTATACAGCAATTCTAACAAGGACACTTATATTTTGCCCTGTCTATTTTCAGCATAACACAAAAAGGTCTGAGTCAACAGGATACACAAGGAATGCTTTGATAAAGTTGACAAACACTTACATGCATGTTCATATACCCACAATTTTCAGAAAGCAGTGTACCAGTACCATTCCACCACTGGGCTGAGGTCCCACAGCTGCACCTGGGACAGCCTCTGCCCTCCAGAAAAGCCTCTCCAGCACTGAGGACAGCTTCTATCACACAACTATTGCACACAGACACCACACCATCCCCTTCTCTTAGGCTTCCTTGCTGTCTACAAAGCTTTAGGTGCCTCCTCCTGCTCTTTTATTGCCAGCAGCTGAGCCCGGTTCCTTCAGCTCTACTTTATTCATGAGCTTACCCCGGCCTTGCCCCCAGCATGTTTGTAAGTACTAGTGGTGCAAGTATAGGTGTTAATTGGAACCCTAACAGAAGCTGAACTTGCTGCATGTGTGAGTGTGGCTACCTTTTAGATAGCGAAATTAAAATTAGCATCAGCTGTTTTAATTTTAATGTACTTTCCCTAAAATATGTATATTCATTAATATACTATTGTATAATTAGATCTATTATCTTCCTAATTATATTAATTATATTATATTAATTAATATGCTTCTTTTTATATGGTTATATTTTGTTCAAATTAGAGAACAGTTCCAGAATTCAAAACACAGCAGCTGTGAAACTATCAATATGATCACAATAATGAAAGACACTGCTTGCACATCTTTTTTCCTTTTTTGATTGACATCATTGCACTTACTAATATATCTGAGCTATTGCCAGAATCTCCTGCAAAGGATGCATTCATTAAATTTTAAACCTCGGGTGTGCAGTGAGTGACTGCCTGTGAAATGAAAACTCTGTTCTAGTGAGATTCAAAGCTGAATACAAGCTCAAAGGAAAATTGCTTGTCTTGTCAAATCCTTCTTAAAACTTTGAGCAGATTTCCACTTAATCATCTTCAAATTCACTTGCCTCCAAAACTAGTAATACTTATTTGTAGCATGGCCAAGACTATTTTGTATTTATTGTTGAAGCTGTGCACTACTTCCAGGTTGCTTGCCAATAAGTGGATACCTTTATCTGAGGCAGTCCTGGAAGGGGTGTTTTATGACTTTAAAAAAAACTAAACAGATAATCTGCAGGACTCTAGCTATAAAGATGAGGCTCATCTTTTTCAGGCTCTAGCTACAAGTGTATGGTCAGATAACACTTTTCACATGCTTTTTCAGAAAGTATCATGCCAAGTACTTTAGCATAAATGTATTGGGCTTTTTCCTTCTTTGATCTAGCTCCCTTTGATCTAACAGCTAGTGTTTAATTAAGACTAATCTTCTAACGAAGAGGAAAAAAATTACAAAAGAGAAAATTAATGGTCATGCCGTCAAGCATAGGTCACCCTCTGACAAGGTCTGCAGCTTTTTCAATGTGAATCCTTTTGATGGACTTACTGCCTGCCATTACTGCTCCTGTCCAATGTCACAGGGGCACAGTCCATCAAAGTAACTGTTCATGAAGTATGTTGTACTGGTGCAAGCTGCCAGGATGAGAGATGTAGTTACACTGTTGAGCAGTACTGTGGCTGAATCCATTTCCTTCTTTTCCCTTTACGCTAACTGGGAAAATATTCAAGACAAAATATTTAAGAGAAAATGCTAATAACTTTAAAGACTGCTACTATCCCTGCAACTTCAAATGTTAAACCCCTGCATCTTTTTCTAATTGCAATGAAATGAAAAAATTTGTGAGAATAAAAATAAAATTATAAAAGCATACTAAATTCCCTATGGAGAAATTTATTTAAGTGCTTACTAAACTCCAAACATTTCATCTTAATGAAATAAATAAATAAATAATGCTAAAAAACCTTGTGATGTTTCCTGTATTGAACTCTTCAAAATTCGTTCATTCTATAACTTGAGAAAAGACAAGCTCTGAAGTTGTCTAAAACATTTCAACTCTTTCTGTGAACATCAAGAAAAATAAATGAAAAGTAGCAGCATCTATCCTAGAGAAATGTGCAAGTCACAGTTGTGGTTTGTCCATTTAACTTGTAAGATTTAAAATGGCCAAGGAAAATACAAGGTTTTAGATGCTAAAATCCGAGCCTACTAGGAACTATTGGACAGTTAAATCAATAAAATAAAGCAGAAAATAGAATAGAATAGAATAGAATAGAATAGAATAGAATAGAATAGAATAGAATAGAATAGAATAGAATAGAAATGACAATAAAATTAAATGAAGTGAAATAAAAGAAACAAGATAAACCAAACAGATGGAACCCCCTCCAAATGAAATGTCATTAGCTGCTAGTCTAATCAATATCTTAGAATTTTATCAAATCTACTGAATCCAGTAGCAGTGTTATTAATAAGCTGGAAGTGTGTCTAATAAGCTGTAATGATTGATAAAATTATCCACCGTTTGCAATTACACATAAATATTTTATGGGAAAAAATCACAGTTGCAAAATTTGACTGCTAGACAGAATTACTATTTGTGTACATATTTCAAGGAAATTAGCTGTAAATTGTAAATATATTTTGATCATTTATGTGTTTTTAATGTTTCCTTAAATGCTTGTTGATAACTTTTTCTGCTTAGTTAAGCTACACATTTATAAAATGCATATTACTGTTGAGAATAATCTTCCTTTTTCTATTCTGTGTGTTAATTTTGAGCAAAATTGCTGATCATTTCGTAAAGAAACTTGAACAATTTAAAGGTTCATAAAATCTGATTCTGAAAATCTCTTCACATGCTGATAGCATGTAGAATAGTGTCTGTGTTTGTTACCTTATCAATATATTTGTAATGTCATAATCTGCATAATTGCTTGTAGAGATTGATGTGGTAGAACTCTGTTACCAGGAGTCTTTGCCTTTAGATATTTCTCCCCTCTGATCACTGCACAGCCACAGCTTCTCTACTTTGCCTTGAGAAGTGTTTTTTCCCAAAAATATAATGAAATATTATTGACTATGGATTCCATTTCCCCAACAAAATATTTTGTTTCACATTTATTTTTACCTGTTACTGTTGTGGAACTTAGTCAGGATTGGCGACATGCAGTGTCTAAGTGCTTGCAGATACTGGGGAAATAGCTGCAATGTGCTTCTTTTCACCTCAGAGTGCCATAAATTCAGTGCATAGGGTGTGTGAGCACATTTTTATGTATTTGGAAGTATTTATGACTAGGTATTTGCAATAAAGTTCCAAGCATCTGGAATTTGCCATCCAGATTGCTCTGAAATAATAAAAAATACAATGAGCTCAACTACACTCTGTCCCTCATTTCACCCTTTGAACCTTTTAAAGTAAACAAAAACTTTGCAGATGTTTATTTTCTAAGCATGTAAATATTCTGACAGAACACACTGCACTTGCTTCACTTTGTCTGCACCCCATGAAATCATTACTTTGTCTTACAAAACTCTGCTAGATCCTGAAGGTCTGTGCTTGTTTGGCAGACACAGTAATGTCTACATGCATCACTGGTAAGGGACCTTGGGAACTTCCACACAAAAGAGCACTTGGTCCTATCTTTACCATACTTCCATGATTTTTGTGGTTTTTTTAACCACCGATATGATCAGAATTGTATCTCATTACTGCTTCTGTCAATGCCTCAAGAGGAGAAATCAGTTCTAATGTTTCCACTGATCCATTGAGGAACAGTAAAGCAATGGGGGAAAAGCTATGAATGTACTTGAAGAATGAAGATAAATTTCTCTTCTGATGGTGTTTTGAGATGTTTTGCTCCTGACTGCATCTACCTCTTAATTTGCATTCTTTTTATTCTGTAAAGAGAATGGGGCTACAATTCATAACTACCTTTATTTGCATCTCATCAAATTCCTTGCGATTTACCCATCAAAGAAAAAGGTTTGATTGCAATGTCAGGATTCATTTAATTGCCTTTTGACTTGAAATTGATTTCCTGGCATGAATGAAAAACACTTAAAAAATGATAGGTCCCTTTGGAGAATTATTTGAGTTCTTTTAACAATTACACTAATATTTCACAGCCGAAAAAGAAGCAAAAAAAAATCTAACTTTGTAAACACTTGGCACAAAAATTGATGTAAACAATAATATGAGCAAATATTTCTAGAATCTGAAAAGGAAGTAAGTGTTGCATAAGCAAGAGAAGAATAAAAGTCTTGAGAAGGGAAGGAATTGCCAAAATAAAATAAGCTACTGCTGTCAAAATCTTGGCAACAGAGAAAAAGTTCTCCCTGAGTCACCATGCTGTCACCAGCACTGGCTCTGCAGCCAGGATGGAGCAAGCAAGGTGACAAAATTCAGGAAGATCCCAGAAGAGCCAGGAAATGTCAGCAGCAAGGCATGGTAGGCGACTGCCCCCTCTGGTCTGCTTTCCTGACCGTGTTCTAAGAGAGATGTACTTATGGAGGTAACAGTAGTGAGTACACAGAAAGCCTCACCTGTCTCAAACACTAATTCTGTTTAATCTCTGTCAAACTGTTTTTCTTTATTCTTGTGCTAGACTGGTGGTAGGAAGAAGGAAATGGGTGGCCTCGGGTGGCCTCAAGGTATCCAGTGTGAAAATCCAGCTCATGGGTCTGATAGTACCTACATTCAAAAACCCTAGGTAGAGAAACTGATTTGTTATATTCTCCATTTAATCAGATTTCTGCACACATTATGTTCTCCAAAGTCTAATTAACCATCAGGCTATAGATATTCTTTTACATCTAGGATCATTATAATGATTCCCTTACATATTTAACATTTTTGGATACCCAGTGTACTGTACTTCCACTTTTAATCTTTTTCTTTCTTTTTTTTTTTTTTTTTTTTATTAAATCAAGCAATCAGAGAAACCTGGCTAGCTTTAGACACTTTGGTTATAGTTTTTGAACCAAGTCTTTGACTGTTCTTTCTGCTGATTTACAGGAGCTGACAGATGATTAAAGCTATATGTGTCCAATCACCAAGAAGCTATTTCCCTTTCTACATTCTGTGATTGACATGAAAGGTGAGAAATGAAAAGTTCAGACAGACAGTAGCAAATGAGATAATTTTAAATTTACCACTGTGAAGAGAAAGCAGCACTTTGCATTACCAAACAGACAAAAAATAGTGCCCCAAATGTCAAAAGTTTGACACTGTGAGACTTTTTATCCAATTATGGTTTTGACTTTCTTTTTGATAGCAGGAACTAAGACATCATTATATTGTATCCTAAGTTTAACAAAATGTATTGCATAAGTTTTTTATATGTGTCCTTTGGAGACTTAAATGTGTTTTAATGCTATGCAGAATTCAGAAAATCAATGGGGGAAAAAAAAGACGAGGGAAGGGAGGGGAGGGAGGGAGGGGAGGGGAGGGGAGGGGAGGGAAGGGAAGGGAAGGGAAGGGAAGGGAAGGGAAGGGAAGGGAAGGGAAGGGAAGGGAAGGGAAGGGAAGGGAAGGGAAGGGAAGGGAAGGGAAGGGAAGGGAAGGGAAGGGAAGGGAAGGGAAGGGAAGGGAAGGGAAGGGAAGGGAAGGGAAGGGAAGGGAAGGGAAGGGAAGGGAAGGGAAGGGAAGGGAAGGGAAGGGAAGGGAAGGGAAGGGAAGGGAAGGGAAGGGAAGGGAAGGGAAGGGAAGGGAAGGGAAGGGAAGGGAAGGGAAGGGAAGGGACTCAAGATAGCTGTAAAAATAATTTCAATTGAAAAAAAGATGACTAAAAGATGGAAAATATACAAAGAGTAGAATAAAATCAGAAGTAGGTGTACTTGCTCTTGTAACTTGTTGAGGGGCTGCTGAAGCAGGAACTGCAATTTAAGCCCTGGGAATACATTAGACAGGGAGACAGACAGATTCCTTGTAGAAATGGAGACTGCTGTAGCCAGTCTCTCATTGCTGCCAGTACTCAGAAGTTCCACGTGCACAGACTTCTGTTCTTTAATCTCTAGTGGTCCTGAATTACAAAATACTATATTGGGATTATGTGAGTCAATTTATTCCAAACTGAATACCTATCACACAAATGCCTGCATCATGTATAGATATGGACAAATATGCACACAACTGTGATGGAAATATAGGTGCCTTTGGAAAGAGTACACAGACTCATACTTCTTGATTATGCCTCTCATGAGACACTACCTGAACCATATCCCTTCCCAGTCATTATGCTGAAATTCTATTTTAGTGTAAACTAAGCTTATTAAATTTCCTCTTTCATAGCTAAAGTTAGCCAGCAGACAACAGCTTAGGTCAAATTTGGACTACTGTTCTTAAAATACTTTAACTCAGTATTTGAAATCATCATTGCCTAATCAAGTACTTCTAGTAATTTTAGAGTGCAGCATAGTTGGTCTTCTTATCATGACCAAACAGGTAACCAGTATTTTTAAGATGTTAATGTTTTTTGGTGTCACTGAAAGGATGTTTGCTGTATGTCAAATTCATTAAGCTGTGACATAACTAATACTAGAACTTTGTGCTTTGTCTGCAATATTATATGAATCTCTCAGAATATAAATTCCAGTGGTTATCTGTGTCTGCAGAAATAATTCATGCTATTGTGGCATTTATAGATCAGCAATAAAAACAAGGAACAAATCCTTGATGAGGGAGATGCAAGAAAATTGATTTTGTCTTCTGCTGTGTCTTAGAGCCTCAACAGGTTGCACAGCATCCACTCTCTTTCAGAAGTCTCTAGAGAAATCAGGATTCCATGAGATTACATTTCCTGCTTCAGTGAATATTTGGAATTTATTGACCCGCTTCATTTCATTTGGGTTTATTTTAAGACTAGGAAGAATGAGTGAAAGAGAAAAGTAATTAGCAGGCTACACCCAAACTTCACAGTGTTGTGATTCCCAAGCAGTGGCAAGCAACTAATAAGCCCTTGTAGAGAGAGTTATGTTCCTTTGTTACACATTCTCTGAAAACATTGGACCAGCTTCCCACTACAGAGGGACTCATAGTGATGCAGGGAAGGAATTCAATACCACCTCACTTTCAATGTCTCATAGTCTCAGAAATACACAGAGAGTTTCCCCAGGGAGCCTGTAATGGCTAATGTTGTGTTCTAGGTGCAATTTTACTCCATGTTTGCAACCCTGAGAATAATTCTTCTCAATGAATTCCCCCATGATTTTGGGTTCACCTGAAAATCCTAAAGTATTTGTTAGCAGAATAAGAAAGAACTTTAATTCTTTATAATTACAGAATTTTATTTCAGTCCCAATGTACTTTTATATTTCAAACTATTTGGCTCTTCATTTTTGAAGATAAATGTAATAAGATTAACCAAATTTTTATCCCAGCTATTTTAATTTCCATGTACACCATATGCAGTGTTGGATTTGGTCACGTTCCAGGCTCATAATTGCCTTACAGCAGGACCTTATTTGACAGTTTTGTGGGATCTAACCTTGAAATATTTCCCTAGTAAGACAGTAATTTTTTGTACTTTTCCCAAAGTTTAGCTACTTGGTCAGACTTTCTCTTTTTTGATGGCAGTTTTACATCTGCACAGCTCATGGTACTACTGAATTCACCTCATTTTCCCCATAACCCTGTTGGTGTGGTGGAATTTGAGCACATTGCATCCTCATGTCTGTAAAAAGTTTGAAAACAGCCTTATGTCTCAATATTCAAGTGATCAACTTAATATTTTTTCCTATTAAAAAAAAAAGTTTAAGATTATGAGGCTATAGGGATTTGTATGAGCTTTCCTTTAATATGTCAAATAATTCTTATTTCTAGCATTATCCATGAAAGACAAGAAATGTGAAACATAAGCTCTGTCCTCTGTGGGCAGATTGCCTCTGGCAGCTAAAACTGAAGGAATGGACTTCGTTACCCTACATCTCCAAAACAGCAATAGTTGCAAAAGTCACAATATTGCCTTAAGCTTATTTCTTATCTTACCAAATGCCTTGAGGGGACAGTCAATCTTTGTTCTCTCTCACACATTGAAATACAGATCACGTTCATTTTTTAAGGGAAAGAGAAGTAAGAATTTTTAACATTTTTTTTAAATTCTTTAGAATTATTTTTAGAGTAAATAGGAATAGCAGGTGTCTGGGTGTGGGCAGACAGAGAAGATGTCAAATATAATGGAAAAAATGTTATGTTTTTCTATAAACTGTGCAGTATATGAAATTCCAAAGTTAAAGCAATGATGAAACACATCTATATTTATATTTTATTTTTATTTATATTATTTATATGAAAAGCAAATGCTCTGGCCTAAGACAGAAGAGAGCCAAGAGATAATGTGTTATCATTGTAAAAGCATCTAAGGCACCACAAGGCTTTTACAATGGAAATCAAACCAAACCAGTGCCTATGCTTTGCAGTTTTATAGTCTAAAGGTCAAAGTTCCTCAACATCTTTTCTAAAATCATCCCAGTCCAAGACCACTGTCACGACTGAATGTCATGCTTGTATGGCAAATATAAAACATGTCAGTGATCTGATGATTTGCATTACACATTTAGTCATTTTGATTTAATATGGGGGTCAAGGTGGAGAGAGACTGCTAGAGAAAAGTAAAAAAGGTAGAAATGTGCAGTAGGATGGACTTTCCATCTTCAAGGACAGTCTAGTCAACAAGCTTTCTTAAAACTTGAGCTTTTAATCCTAAGGAAAAGAAAGTGGAGGAAATGCCTTTAAAGTCAATACCGTATCAGTTTCTGTATAGGTAAATGCCATTAGGAGGAAACAATTCAATTGAGAGTCAACAGAAGGTTGTGGGCACGCTGGAAATGTTCCTGGATAATCTCCAGCTAGCTCTGAGAGAAGTGAGAAATCAAACAATGAGCCACACTGAAAAAAATTAAAGGGATAATTTACCTTCTGAAAAAGTGGAGAGAACAAGAAGTACACTGAAAGCTGTTTTGTTAGAAATTTCATCATTTCTCAAGATGAAGTGTGCTGACTGTTGTGCCAGTATATGACCCAAGAAGGGAAAAGTATCTAATGTGTCCTGTTGTCTGCTTGGGATGTAGCTCTTTCATCTGTTCAGACATCCAAAAAAATTTCTTCCAAGTACTTTTTTCCTGCTTCCTTTTGTGATCTGCTTGAGTGAAGAAATATCTTCTTAAATGTAACTCAAGCTTTCAGAATGTTTTAAGTCCCAGTTCAGAAGACCCAGGCATAAAGTATCTTCCTTTATAGCAGAAAGAACCTGCCACCTTGACAGCTAAGGCATCCTTGTTCTTTGTGAGCTGGAGGGCTGACAGGAGCCAAGGAGAAAGTACCTTTCATAAAGGCTGTATCCTGCCTTTGCAAAAGTCTGTGACTTCCACTCTGCCATGAAGTGATCATAAGGAATACTGCCTCCCACAGAAGTAACATCCTGCACCTAGAGATAACTGCTCCTGTCTTTCTGCTTCTCTTGGATTCACATCTTTGTGAGTACAGGGATGCAGCTTTGGGGTGAGCCTAGACTGAGGTCCAAGATGGGTCTGAGACACTGCAGCTCATCAGGACTTTGCAAGTGGGAGAGGTGCTGCTCTGGAGCCAGGCTGCTCCACCTGGGGCTGGATTGGTACTGCTCCTGGCAGCAGACCAGAAAGAACCCCTGACTCCAGGATCAACCTAGAGACAGGAAAAGCACATCATCAGAAATATCATTCTCCCATATAGATCACCAGTCTTTCTCAACTAATTTTCTAGTAAGTCCCATATTTCTAGCCCTACCTTTATTTACATTCTATTTTGCAAAGCTAATCTTGGTCATGAGTAGAGCATGCTAGCACAAATGAGAGTACTTTTTGTGATAATGGCTGGAGTAAAGCTGGAGCTATGCATAGCGCTGTATAATTTATTTAATGTTTATCCAGATCACAGCAGTATTCATAATGACAGCCATTATGCAATTCTCATTTAAACTAAAAGAGCTAGTGTGCCCTGATATTTTTCAAGTAATGACTGACTTCCTTCATGATCCTGCTATAAGGAATGCCATCAGCATTTCTTTTACATGGCTGTTTCACCTAGGGTAACAGCCTATATGGGTAAATACAGGTCTTAATCTTATAAAAAAGATCATTATCTGTTTGAAGAACACAATGAAGATGATCAGTAAGTTTCACAGGAGATGACTGTTCCTGCTAATTGCAAATTCCTGGAAAAGGAAAATATGATAGTACCTATGAATTATATAAGCTATACTATACTAATGGTTCAGGATTTTTATGCTCCTTTTAATCTTTTGTTCTAAGAATATCACTTTGAATAAGGAAAAAAATAAATCAGAAAGTTTCCCAAAAGACAGAAATGCTATTACTAAGAGCATGGCTTTTCTTACAAGTGCCAACTGACATTGCCAATGATTATAGCTGCATACATTAAAAAGTAAAAGCATCTTGCAAAGAGTGTGGTGTTCAAATTGTTATGAATTTTAATCAGAAAAATATGGTAGGTGACTGTACAAAAATAGTTACTTCTATTTTCCTGTGTATATTAGCCTTGTGAATTCTGAGAGACAGTAATTATGTCAGTATCTAGGTATCAAGGCAACCAACCATGTTCTTCAGTTAGATATGATTAATTTTGGTGATGAATGTTGAAAATGAATAATCCAATGCATCTATTGTGACAAAAAACCCAAGTTGGCTAGATATGTACCTAGCACTGAGGCAGGAATTCTGCTGTGGATCCAGCCTTATTTTCAGTTTGGGGAAGATGTTTGTTGTATACAAACTTGACTGCATATTTAATGACATGGGAATCCCTTTGGATCAATTAGTTATTTTGTGTTTACATTTCCATTAGGTAAAGTTGTTTCCCAGTTTGGCTTTTCTTACCACAGTCACAGAGCCTATGCAGGATTTATGCTGCACATGTTTTCAGCAATGACAAATCTAACATATTCAGAGAGATTTTTCTCCACAAACCAAAACTATAGTATTATTTTTTAAGCTGCTACTTCTTACTGAGTATTAGGTCCAAACTTATGGTGTTCCTTCCACCAGCATTTATGGTTTGATGTTTTGAATGGAATTTGTATTAACTATCAACTTATTGATAATTTTGTGCTGACTTGAGTTTAGAAAGGGTATATGGGTTGTGAAAGGATATAGTGCTTTTTACTACCTCTAGGAAAAGTGGTGGGGGAGGTAGGGGGATAGAATTCCACAGTAGGACATAATCTTGCAAAAGAAATTACTTCCAATAAGAATGTTTACCTGCAATTTTTACTCCTCCCTGAATCATTTAAAGAAGGGAAAACACTACAACTTCCATTTTCTTACTGTGACACAAACTTTACAAAAATTTTCAAACTGCAGTGAGGTTTTTAATATTTTATTCATTTGGGGATGCAAGTTTAATTCGAGTGGTGACGTTGACACAGGTTAGAAGGCAGACACTGCAGATTTTGTATTTAATAAAATTAAAACAACATCTGGTTATTCACTCCTGACAAGGATTTTCCAAGTCTTCAGAAAAAGGAATTGCTGGAAGGAAAGGAGATGAAAAACTGGATGGGAATGACTCAGGCACTACTGCTTGGACAACTGAAACTGGCAATAAATACTGACCATGAATGAAATCTACATGCACAGGAAAAAAAAAAAAACATCTCCCAAGTGTAGGCAAATAGCATCCACTTTAGAGAGTTGTTATATATGATGGAAGAAACTTTGGTGAAATAATGGTAGGGGTTTGATTTGTTTATTTGTTTTCACCTGAATTGTTTTCTGTCCAAGGAAGTACAGTATGTGCTGGTATGAACCACCACTCTTTGGGAGTGGTATAGTTAATTTTTTTATTTGTATAAATACTTTAGTGAATGGTTAGGTAACAGTCTCATATAGTATTGTTTCAATATTGATCATAATTGCAGAGGTTTAGGTGTGCCATGAGATTAAAAAAAACATCCCACCTTTGAATAGAATTGCCAAAATGAAGCATTATCTTAACAAAGAAGTTCTAGATCCCTGGACTTGAAACTGGGTTTCAGAGAAACGTAAAGATCACACCAGCCATGTTCCATAAATCCCACCCTTTCAGTTTAATTAACTTTCATACTTTATTCAGCTTCAAAGGTTTTTAATCAGTTATGGCTTGAACATTGTACCTAGATTTTCTGGGATACAATAAATATCTAGTTCTACTTTTACTGTGATCTAGGGTCTACTTGCACTTACTCCAGAGGCAGCAGGATCATACCCAATAACAAATAATTCCCTGACAGGAAGGGACAAAGACTAGAATGAAATTTCAGGCCATAATGTTTTTACTCACATCTGGTGAGGATGGAGTTAACTTTCTTATAGCAGTATCACTGTGCTCCTGTGATTTGTGACTAAAATGCTGGTGTTGACACACTGATGTTGGAACTGTTGCTGAAGAGGACTTTGCCCAGTGTCAAGGCTTTCTCAGTTTTTCACTCTGCCCCCCACAACAAGGAGGCTGGGAGCAGGAGGCTGGGAGTGGACACGACCAGAGCAGCTGTCCTGAGTGGACCAAAGGGTTGTTCTTTGCCATCATATGCATAATTAGAAGCGAGGGGCAGACTTTCCAAGGTGGATGCTGTCCAGAGAGTGACTGGACACTGATCTGCTTCTGAGAGGAGCTGTGATTGCCTTTGTATCATTAGGTTTTTTTGGCCTTCCTTTCATTTATTAAACTGCTTTTATCTCAACCCACTTATCAAGTGAGATTTTCTCAGTTTTGCTCTGCCAGTTCTTCCTCCCCTCCCACCCCATGCTTCTGAAGATGGACTTTTGATCACACAGCTTTGCTTCTCTGTCAGTGACTGCATCACTGTTTTCCTGTGTATGACATGCTGCAGTGCTGTACAATGCCAACTGTGCCGAGAAAATTATTGCTCATAACTTGCAAATTCAAGGTGGCTTCTCATTTTATGCTAGAAGCATCAATAATAATGGGCAAAGGTTATAAGATTTTAGTTTTAGAATTTAATTGTCAAAGTGGCCCTAAATACCTCCCCTAAGTTCTGCCTCAGATTTCCTGTAACTAAACTTTGTCCAACTACAAATGCAATTTGCTCAAATGCAAATGTGCTTTAAAAAAATCACTCCATAGTCCATTCCATAATATTCTTCCTAGTTTTTGCTTGTACTCTACAATATTATGCTTAAAAATTGATGAGTGTTGTGGAAATATAGAAATCTATACACGGCTTAAAACTCAGCAGGCCTTTAGCACTTTATTTGCACATATTTTGCATTGTTTCAGACAAACAAAACAAAGCCACCTTTAATAATGTATGTTATGTGTATTTGATACTCTTATATTTCTAAATTCTTACCATATATACATAAACCTACATATCAGTTTCAAAATTACTGTTGAATCAATGCAGCATTTTAAAAGGTGTGATAAAAACCATAGAAACTCAAGGCATTTGTGTCCAAGTTGCTTTCCATTAAAGGTATTGTTTGATGTCATTCATCTTCACCAAGTTGTGTTTCCTTTGGGCTTCTATTACTATACCTGCTATGTCAGTCCCTTTGTAGCAATGACAATGATTTATCAAGCACATTAAATCTGCAGAATCTCTAGCTAGAAAAGCTAGTTTTTCAAAAATTAAATCTCAGATGTGTTGCATTTAACCTGCCCTGAACTCCTGAAACAACTCTGTGCTCCTCTTAAATGAAATCAAATTTGATTTTATTAGCAAACTTCTTGCCTCAGTGTAACATAAAACATCAGCTGCTGAAGTTAGATGTCTCACAGAAGCTTAAGAATTATTTACACAAGGAAAGCAAACTTATCCCAAAGAGTCTGTCCCTCTTAAGCTTATCTTTCCCTTTACTCTCTGATATGTCACTGTCTCCTTCAATTCTCTCTCGACATAAAATTGCCTGGCTGTCTCCTAAGATGATTTCTGCCATTTGCCTCACTGGGCACAGTGTGCCAGGCTGTGCAGGCTAGCTTGTGTTACTTTGTCAAACCAATTCCTGATTTAGAATATCTATCAGATCATCCTGAAGCCTTCCCTTTTTCTGTGAGCACTAATGTTGACACATCTAAGAGAGCACAGGGAGGAACATAAAAGACTACAAGAAGATGCTGAAGGAAAGATGAAAAGAGCAGAGCATATTTAGCTTTGTCAGATACAAATGAATAGATGTAAGATGACAGATACAAGTGTAAGGAGTTAGAAGAATTTTTCAGGTTGGTCAGAGGAAATAATCAGCATTCATGGAATAACTGTATATGATGGATGTTTTTAGAATGGTATATATAATGATGTCAAATGTTTTCTGAACACACTAGGAAAGAAAATTTTCTGTTTTGAAGAGCTTGAAAAGTAAGGTAGATATTTTCAGGAGTGGGGACAAGAGTGAATAACCAGCACCTTTATGCTTCCTTCTCCTGTATGTTGTGGGGAGTATCTGTCCTTCTGAAACTCTTTTCTCTCTCCTAACCCTTTTTATCTGCAATAGATTAAGAGCAATGAAGAGAAACACAGCAAAATGAATATTGACTGAACTAGATATACATAGAATTGCATTTTCAGAGGAATAATTCCCATTTTCTTTCACATACTGACAGATAGGTGTAAGAGATCCTCACTTCTTTTTTTTAGAGCTGATAAGACTTCTATTGGGGGAAGAGCTGATTTCTCCTTTGAAGGAAAGATATTAAGGTTATAATAACCTATCTACCTTTTGAAATTATTATAACATTTTCCAGTGGTGGAATCTCTAAACTACAGAGAGTAGTATAAAAGCTTTGTGCTGACTTGATACACATGGATGAGTTTCAGCATCTAATAATAAAAGATGTATTTACTATATCTCTGGTGTAGCTTTAAAACCTAAAGTCACTTTATCCTACTCATAAGTAATCTCACTCAGTGCCAAATCTCCATTTTATTTCAGTCAATTGAAAAACTCCTTTTACCTGCAATATAATAACACAGACCCAATAGATATAGCCTTTAGATAAGTTATCATCCACTCCTGTTAGGCATGGCTATCACTTTCAGTGTAAGATTGTATGCCAGTGGGCTGAACAACCAGCTGAGGAAGATGAATAATGTTCTCACCAGTGCCAGAGTTTCGGTCCCTGTCCTCAGGGCTTACTGTTATTGATTTATAAAACAAAATATTTCAAACAAAAAATCCAGCCAGAAACAGCCAGAAAATTTTCAGCTTCATCCTGACTACTTCTGCCCTTCAGGCAGGGTTGATAAGGTGAAAATTCTGGCTATTACCACCTTGCCTTAATAATTCTGCAAGAGTTTCTGTGTTACCTTCTCTGCATGTAGGGGATCAGGAAATTCTTTAATTTCTGTGTGAATACTTTCCACAAGGGTGAAATTATTATTAATTTCAAATGGAGCATAGAAAACAAACATATGATGAGATGGGGAAAGTATAGTCATGCTTTTAATCTTGCTTTATTTGTTGCTCATTTAAAAACACTGAATTGCTGTTTATAGTTATCTCGGGCAAATAGGGAGAATATTCAGCTGCTGGCTTTTTTCACTGTAGCACCTCAAGATCTTGGGAACAGTGTTGCATGTTTAGCTTTAAATCCATTCCCTGCAACTCTTCAATTACTATTGGAAGGTGGTGATGAAAAGCAAAATACTATGATTAACTTTCATGAATCTGTTTTCCCTGAACTCTGATATAAGTTAGGGCTCAGATAGGAAATGAAGGTGAGAAACCAGGCTAAAGAACTACTATTTTACAATCTCCAGTGGAAAACATACAGCATCATGCAACATCCCTGATTCACTTAAATTTCCCAATAATCCTATGCTTCTTACTTTTACTTTACAAATAGATAGCATTACATAAAAAGTCATTTTAGAGCATGCAGGTTCAGAGGTTCCTGAAGAGAAGGAGGTTTCCACCTTCATTAACCTGCCCCACCTTTGAGAATAATGCCTGGCATTTCAGGAGACTTAAAGGAGATGGTAGTTTGCATGAAGATCTAATTCCATATTCTTTTCATTCAGTGAGTAAAGTTTGTTTAATTAGATGAGAGCTGTACTCTCAGGTTCAGGACATCAGGACATTTAAAAATTGGAATGGCCCTTTCACCACTTCACTTTCTTGTGCCGTTCCAATTACACATTGGGATAAATTAATGTCTTACCCAACATATAATTTATGGCTGTTTTTCTAATTCTCCCATTGTACTAACCTATTAATGCATAAAATATTCAGAATAATTGATTGTTTTTACAAAAACACAAAAATAAAAATAAAATGGAGAGCAAAATTCAATGAGCAAAATTATGATCATTATAGTTAGTTAATTAAATCTTTCCATGAAGAGTGCCTTTTCCACCAGTATAATTCTCTCATGTTTGCAGTCTCTGCCAGAAACTTCATTTTAATTTGGGAAAGGAGCAGATCTGACTGACAGGAGCAGAACTAAGTTTGGGCTGAACCTGTCTTCTGATAACAAACCCCAAACCTCTTTGAACTCTGGCTCTACATAGGATTTGATTGGGTCAGCCTGTCCCACTATCTCCTCGAGTACAGCAATCAGACAGTTGTCAGCCAGGGAGAAAGGTTATGCAGCAAAAGCAATGCAAATTTCATAGCACAGAGTAACTGCTAAAACTTTTCTACTTAAGTGTAAGCAGCAGGGAGTTTGGCAGTGAGAATGCAACAGCCACATACACTTTGTGCTCCCTGAAGGAAAGGTTCTTGGGGGTTATGTGGGGACTGACATGAGTAGCTTCAAATGTGAATACATTTCCTCATCTCCTGGGTATCAGTGAGAGGAAATGTCTTGCTAAGAATAAACATTACTCTCTCATATTTTAAACTTGGCATACGCATAAGTTTTAATCTAATTAAAAAGTGGTTGTAAAAAATGACAAAAAGTAATTAGCAAGGTCAGATACAGAACTTGTGAATGATTCTTCACCTATTAAGCAAGGTATTTTCTCAAAAGTATGTAACAAACTTTTAATCTCCAGATATCATTGCCAAGTGCAGAGCTGGACCATCTCCTCTGGACTAAGGGTGGAGTGAATTGGTTTGCAATGAAGCCAGCAAAAAGTTGGCAAAGTAGACATTAATTATATGGAAGGGACTCAAGCATTGTGTTGAACTGAGATAGGCACTATGATTTGGTGTCAAGAGACAGTCTGAGAATTTCTGTGAATTTTTGGCATTCTTTGTTAGGCAAGTGTTCACCAGCTCTGTATGCACTTCAGAGAGAAATGTCTCTCTTATTTTTTTTATTGATCTTTTCTTCTTCATGCTGAATGCATTTATTTATTTTGTAATACTGCTTGATTTCATCCTCACATTTTCATTTTTTCACTAAGAACCTTAATAAAAAGTTCAAAATATTGAGCCCCAAATTTATCTTATAGAAACTCCACTAAAATCTCTCAGACAACAAACTCTTGTAGTGTTTTGTGAGTTTTTCATCCATCCTACAATTTCTTTGTTCTCTCTTCATCATCAATTATTTCTGTTAAGTCAAATGAATTTACTTATGGAAAAATCAAAGGCAGTTATTAAATTGGAGTGGCATGCTATTAATTTTTATAACTATTCTGCATTGTCTTCAATTTTTAATTTGTATCCAGGTTGCATTATATTCTTCTTCAAGCCTTTTTAAAGTTTTTCATAATTCTTGGTGTGGGGATACATGATGGGGAATCCCCAGGACATTTTTCCCTCCATTAATATAGCTTCTCTCTGCCTTTGCTTTTCTCTATGACTGTCCTTAAATGAATAGACTAGAGAAGGAGGGAGGGAGGGAGGGAAGGAGGGAGGGAGGGAGTCTTCAAGTCTGACACACTTTGCTGATCATCCTTCCACTTCCCCTCTTCTTTCAGATGCTATATATATCTGTCCCAAGGTGTTCATGCTGTAAGTGTAGGGTTTTTTCCTCCAAGGATTGCTCTGTCTTTTTCTGAGATTTAGATCCTGAGTATGTATCGTGCCTTCAATGAAATTAATTCTTTCCTGTTACACTTCTGTCCCTCAGCAGTTTGTTTCGTCTTCCCCAACTTTTTTCTGGTTTTTTTTTTCCTTTGTTGTGCCTTCACCCCACCCCCTACCCCCCACCCCCCAGGTCTGCCATTTAAAAATTAGGTACTTTATTATTTATACATATTTACCATTTAATTTACAATCTTGCAACTGTGGTTATTTTTAACACCATTTGACACCGTGTAAGTACTTACTGAAAGGAAGTTTAAAATATTTCCTCTTCTGAATGTTATTTTTTTGAGTTACTCTCTCAGCTGCCATGTCCATGATTGAATGATTCTGTAAATATTTGCTTCATTTATTTTTCTCAGTCTATCTCAGTAACTGGAGATTCTCATAGATATGTTACTACTGCCATTATTTTTCCCTCTAGAAACACCATGAAGCTCTCTCTGCTTATCTATCTGACCCAAGACTTCCCAGTGTCATGCTTGTAATTAATCTTTTATTATATGTCCCAACATGCCTTTGACAGAAGATTGCACTTTATGCCTCTCATTTCTTTTCTTATTTCCTAAAGTCTTTCTTAAAATCCTTAAAATAGGATCACCTCATGTCTTTATTTCTGTCAGTTCTGAGCAAAGCAGGTATTTTCATACCTGTTTTCCTGCCATGGCTGCTTTTCTAACATGCTTCTGCAACCTGGAGATTGTTATTTCTCAGATCCTGCACTAAGAGTTCTTGTTTTTCAGTTTTGCCACTGAGACTGCTGTCAATCAATAATCTGTAGGATTTCAATCCCTTTCTACTGACCAGAAACTAATTTCCTCAGCTGGATTAATCTTTCACTATCAGTTTCAGCTAAGTGGCTACAGCTCTCATCTGTATGAGTACCTTCTGCTTGCTATCCATTCTCCTGACCACTGATAATCTCTTATCCACTGCTGTGCCTTATCTATCTGATTTCTTCTTCCTTGTATATTAAAACTACAGAAAGATGTGTAGAAAGGTTAATAAAACAGAATATTAGCCCTCAGAAGTGGAAGCCAATATTTTTGCTTAGTGTAAAAAGTCATCACAAAATTTGCTTTTTAACACCATGGATTTGATCAAATTTGAGGGAAAGGAAGAAATGCTATGTAGTTATAAACTTAACTTCTTTTATCTCAAAAAATATGCATTAGTGCAAAATTATAAACTTTAGAAACTGTTGTTGATCCTCATCATCCCATTTCATTCTGTGTTCAGTCATCATGAATTGAATCTGAGCACAGTGACAACCAAAGAAGACTGTTTCCTTTCCTTCAAGCATTATGGAGGAAACTATTTTGATTTAAACTCCTTTCTGAAATGAATGTATACCAGGCATCTGTAGAACATATGACAGTCTGGTACAGAGATGCCTAAGAGGATATTTACAGGACTATAAATGACTGAGATACCATCACTTATTGAAATACCCCTTGTAAGTATTTTATTCAGATTTACTGCTGAGGTGCAGTAAATGTATACTATTTGTTCATTGCAAGTATAAGATAAAATGCACTAATTTATACAATCTGAAGACTGTTTAAAAATAAATAATTTGAAATTTCATTTAAACCAATGTCCTTCAAGTTTCTGTTTAGGGACTACGAAGTGATGGATGGCTATATTTTGCTTAGAGTAATAACCAAACAGTTTTAGAGCCAGCTAGCTTACAAGACAATAAAATTTTGTTTTTCTAGTGATGCTGTTTAACCCTTAACTGTCTTGATTTAACTTACAATGATTTAGTTCTAGTATTTTTAATTTCCTCTTTTCTTGTTTGCTATAAAATTGAAGTGACATTGAGTTACTATTGGTTAAATGAGCTAAATAGGTCAAGATCTGCATTAATCAGTCATTCAGATACTCCAAAACACTTCCTTATATATGCTTATTGATTTTCATTATCTAAATCCTCTTTTAAAGATTTTTTTTTCATCTTTCAATACAAATATTTGGTTCTTTAAAACAAAAAAACATTTTAAGACAAAAAGGATTTTTACAGTATGGCAGACATACTGCAAGTATTTATCTGGAAGAATCCACGGGTACCGAAGTTGCTCAGACTCTTCAAAATTAGGATTTTGCACAGGGTTTTGCAGAGAAGAACATTTCCAATGCCCAACCACCCTCTGGGTGAAGAACTTTTTTTTATAATATCCAACCTAATCCTCCCCTGACACAACTTCAGGCCATTCCTTCACACTGGTTGGTTCTGGCTCAGCATTAGACCACACAGATGCTGTGCTTTCACATGGCTTGATACTCATTTCACATGGCATGATACTCAGTGACTTCAGGTTGCAACTGGCTTCATCTATTTGAGAGGGGAAGTGGAAGAAAAATTAGTATTTGTGCAGAAACAGTAAAATCTGGCTTTGAGAGTTTCAGCCCAAGGCTGAGAAAAAAAGTAGGACAAAATAAATAACAGGTATCTGAAAATCTATCTCTCTGGGATAATAATTGTTAATTGACTATGGTTCCTTGTTCCTACAGTATTAACACATAGGAAATTACATTAAATAATAATTGTTTTTCTAAAAAGATTAAGTTCATTCAATGCTACAGTACATTAATACAGTAGCACACTGCATTAATATTTTAATTCAATTTTATAGAATTCTTTTATTGCAGAGATCTATAAAGGTACATAGTTTGGCTGTGCTAAGCTTTGTAGAAGCCTCTTCATTAGCTTCAATTTACATGAATATATGTCTCTTGTGGTGCACTTTAATTTGCAAATTCAAAGCTTTAAATAGCACCTGTGCTTCCCTTCAAAACATAAATTACATACACAAAATTAGATCCAAAGAATTGATAGCAGTACATAGCCAAAGTCCTATATACCAGCCTCTGTTTAATGCTAGAGATGCCTGAAAATTCCAGACACATCAGGTGCCAATACTAATTTTCACTGTCTCCCAAAGTCAGCTTTATGATAAGCCCTAAAGCCCTGACAGATAGTGCTGAACAGCTGGATACGTTGCTCACACCCAAACTCTGCCAGATGCCCTCAGTAAAGGCATTTCTCTTTTCTCAGAGGTCATGCCTTGCTAAGCTCACTCAGGTCCACATGAAGGGAGTGTCCTTTGTTCACAGTCCATAGCCCAGAGCACCATCCAGCCTGGGCAAGATGAAGAAAGCCCAAAAGGAGACCAAATGTTCAAGAGAACAGATTGTCAAAATAAAAATGTAAACACTGAGAGCATGGCCTCAGCTTACCTCCAATTTTCTAGTCAGCCTCTGTTTACTGCTATTTGCTGAATCACCATCTAAAGAATAAAGAAGATTTATCTGATAATAACATTCCACCTACTCTTCTGGACTATTGCCTTAGACCAAAAAATACTTGCCTGTTATGGAAATATTTGAGCATGTACATGATGAGGGTTTGGAGAGGAGGGAAAGAAGATGGAAAGGAAAATAGCATATCCTGTCTGGGTTTTTTTTGTCCTAACTGTGAAACAAAAATACTAGGTGTAACCTTCAGGAACACACAGTGCAGTCCTTTGATACCTCATTGCTGCACCATTGTGTGTGAAAGTCCTTCTCCACAGTTAATCCTGGAATTCAGTGCAAATTCATTTCTTTCCTGGCTCTATAGGATGAGTTAAATTGCTTGTCTGAAACAGGATTTTTAAAGAACTACTCTCTTTGGTGGTGTGAGAGAGGCAGAGACACACATGCACTCATGAGATCTTCAGTGCCTGAGGGCATTTCCTATTTCTTGTAGCAGTGAACTTATCTGTGCTCCTTCAGAGGGCAAAAAACAAGATGAAATAACTTCTACTTTATCACCAGCCTCGGAATGTTTCTGTGTTACCCTTTCCTGTCAACCAGCAAGGGCTGCATTCTCCCTAGTAGTCCCAGGTGATTAAATACTGATTTCTCTTAGACTTGAGAAAGCTGCTTTTGAGTTAGGAGTATTAAAAGCTAACCACAAGGAATAGTCCTACATGAGAAATCTTCAGCAATTTTCTGTCCTCATTATCAGTGGGATAATCAACTGAATTATAGAATCAGCTTTTTTCCAGACAATGAGCTCTCTGAGGTAAACAAAACAAGGCAAAGGCTGTTCACTTTCCTCAGTGATTCCTCTGGGCCACCTGAATTGCATTTATAGACCTAATTTTCCAAGAAGTCAGCACTCTCTCAAGTAACCTAAATGGCCTGGCCACAGTTTTCAGAATTGGTGGGATCTATTACCTTCCTGCATTTCCAGCTGTGCAGGGTGACTTTCTAACCCTGATCAAGAGAATCCAGCCAGAGTATGCATCTAGGTCACATAGAAACAGGCATTTGTGCTGGTATATTCATGTATTTTTCAAAGCTGTTAACCACTGTAAAACTCAAGGTCTTCTTGTACCTTGGTGAAGCAGGTTAGTATCATTCAACACTATACTACAAATAAGTTCTTTAATTTTTTTTCCATTCTAGTTCTCTGTGGATTCACTTCCCTAAGCAATTTCAGAGAATGTGTCCCATATCTGTGAGTGACTCAGATACATTTAACACATTAATTCCCACTGAAAATGAGAGGTATCTTGGCATATGAATTCCTTATAAGACTTTTGCAATGTGTAAATAACTAAATAACTTGCTAGAGGTCACAAAGGGATTATTATTTAATGAAATTAGGAATGTTGCTATTATTTCCAGCCATTTCATCTGGTATTCCTTCCACCTCCACAATTGTCAGCAATTCTAACATTGTTCAGAAAAACATAGTTCTATTGATACTTTACTAAAAACCACAGCTGTTTTCTGGTGTAGCTGCCTTTTGGCACAACTAAAATCTCTTTTGCAGAGAACTTAACCTTTAATGAGGGTTTTGTTAAGACAGAGAATTTTTTTTTTTAATGAATGCAGTGTTTGGAACAGTTGAGTAGTGCACAGAAATCACTTGTATTCTTCTTTCTTAATTTTAGCAGATACATGATGATTTCTGGTTATGGCTTAGAAGGCCCTCATACAACTGACCACTCCCTCCATGCACTTAAATATATTCTATTTCTTTTATCCTGTGATATGCTGGCTATTTATGAGATTGTTTAGGATATGTAGCAAGTGCAATAAGCATATGTTTTTCAATAATTCCAGATTTATATCATTCTAAGACTGTATATGAGCCCAAAGAGCAACACAGATCTAAAATTTTTGGAGAGGTGGTAGAAGGAAGGTGACTTAGATGTATAGCCCTAACTCCCAGGGAAACTAGAAAGAGTCTGTTGAGGTTTTGAACTGCAGTGACCTTATTGAGCTGCATTGAATTTAGAAAGAGTCAATCAAAATTCTAGACAAGCTCTAACACTGATGAGATTGGCACAGTTTAGTTAAAACCATACAATAGGAAAGATCATTTGGATTACAAATTATTTTTATTAACTGAGATGAAGATATGTCTAATGCTCTTAGAGAAGTTCCAGATTAAATGGCAATTGAGTGACCAGGCAATCAAGCAGCCCACAGCATCCCCAGGGTCTGAGGCAGCAGATGTCTGATGTGCAGCAATTCTTGGTTTTTGGAGGCCATGGTGTGTCTATGACACTGCAAGGTAACACACCCACACCTGTCCTTCAGAAAACCTGCACACCTGACAGCTTCTCATCAGTTTCATGCAGGGAGTAAATGTCATTGGTCCTTATGATGCTCCTTGCTATCTCGTTTGTGCTTTTTAGGTTGCCTGAGCGTGGTGAAACAGGAGAAACCAAATTGCACTTAGAGAGAAGAGGTCGTGCTGGGCAGCAATACTGGCTGTGGTCCTGGTGGAAAAGGCAGATTCTGGGTGGGTGTCTCAGTAAAAAAGAGAAATTGCTTTTTTCATGGGCTTTATTTTGTTTTGCAGACTTCTGTTACACCTCCTGGAAGCTGGCTTTATTCACAGTGCATTTTAAAATAGTTGTCTTCTTTCACAGTAAATGATGAAGTTCTCCATTGAACTGAATACCAGAATTTTATTTTGTGATATCACGTTTGTTGGATTTCCTAACCAACTGCATAATTTGATGAATATCTATAATGAAAATGAAGGTAAATACACAGCTTTATAATAGGATTTAAGTAGAACCCAATCCTGCTTTTCCCAAAATATCTCAGCTTTGGTTAGGTATTTTGCATTTTTCACAATAATACTACCTCAAATCATCCCCAAGAGAGAAAGACTTAATTCTGGCCCAATACTGCTACTCCTCAGAGTTAAACAAAAAAAATAATAAAAATTTAAAAAATATTTTATAGCTTTATTGTTATCTGAGAAAAGAACTATTTCAACCTTTAGTTTTAAAAGTTTAAGAGACATCAGAGCTGAAGACAGTCCTGTTCAAGTCACAATCACATTCTTTAACCACATTTAGTTTTCCTGATATGGTAAAGAATTTCCTTGTGGGTTTTTGTTTTGTTTTGTTTTATTTTGTTTTGTTTTGTTTTGTTTTTTTAATTTGGCTGGACTGGAGTTTTTTGTGGCACTAGGACCAATTTTCATTTTAGCTTAATTTCTGTGTCATTTGTAATTTGTTTTTTGTTTGCCCTAGGACTATGTGCATAAAACTTATCTGATTCCAAGTTACCCAAGAGCCCAACATCTCATTGAAATGTGAAGAAAGCAACAAGAGAAAACTCAGCAAGAAGGTATTACAGAAAAAACCCAGTAGGGCTCAGGTGCCTTTCAGATGTAAGAGCTCTTTGAAGAGTGTGAGGAGAGGTTGTTCCTGGCAGGGCAGCCTTAAATGTCTGGTTGTCCCCAAGACTCTCTGTGTTAGCCCTTTTGTACATGTACAAGAGCTCATCCCCACAAAGACATTTAAGTTTCTAAGGCCTGCTGACTGGAAACCAGTAGAATTTCACAGCTTAGTTTTAAACAAGAGAGCTCTCATTTTTCACTGCATAAAAGTCAAGTACTAGTTTTCCTTTGCTGGATATGAGCCAGCAGTCGAAAAACAGCTCTTAAGATTTATTTTAAAACAGGTCTTGATGATAAGTGCAGGGTCAAAATGACTGTAGAAAAACAGTACTTTTGACTCAGGGAATACAATAAGTCTGTTTGACCATCAACATCTCATCTGATTTATGTGAGCCCAGAAGTCACAACTGCAGAGGGCAACTAAAATATTTTATGTGACTGATAATGACCACACATTCACTTCCTGAGGTAGAAATGTCTCCTTTATATTCATTAGATGAAAAGTAACTCTTTCCCACTGAATTGTCCTTTCACCAGTGCAGTCTTCATATCCTAAAGGCAAAAGACATCTTGTTTTTTAAAAACAAAATGTTTTATGTTTATAAATATGCCAGCTCATACAATAAAATTAACATCAATCTTTTTCATTACAAAAAGCAAGTTTATCTTTAAGTATATTTCATGTACTAGTAGTATCTGGGTACTGGTATCTGGTGGCCTCAGCTCTACCAGAAGACAACAGAACACTTGCATATTCTGCTTACTTTATTTTTGCATGACTCACAAAAATAAGAAGAAACTGATGCTTAAAACCAATATCTGCAGTATTCCATTCATATTGCATTCTTTTCCATCAGATGGAAGAGAATACTTTGCATTTAGCTGTTACTGTCTCAGTTAAAAAGATTAAAATCTACAAATAATGACATAAGAATGTTTGCCAAAACCGACAGGGGCTGCTTGGCTTGATCTACGTTGGTTTACCTCCCATATGTAATGTGTCTCTCATATGTGCATCCCCAAATAATTATGATTCAACATTTGTACCTAAAATCCAGCTTCTGGTGTGCATTGCTTCTCATGGAGCTTATGTCTACGAGGTCTTCTAACACTAATGGCAAAGAAACTCTTCTGGTTTCCTGCAAACCTCTCTCTGGAACTCGTCATGATATCCAAATACTCCAGAGCACCTCATTCTCATGGTTATTTGGTCTCCTTCACCCCTATTTTTGTAAGGAACTGCGAGGTTCCCTATTTTTGCTTTCAGTTTTTGGTCATTATTTGCTGCAGCATTCAACCATCCTTGCTTTTACTGCTTTCTACAATATTGCTGAACTCACATTCTAAACATTCTAGGATGCTACCCTTCAAAAGCACTGTGCTTCTAGGTGATATTCCAGGAAAGTGAAATCACTTTGGGATTCTGAAATTTTATACTGCATTTGAATCACATTTCAAACTCTAAGTTGCAATTGTTATGTGCAGTGAGATTGCCAGGTAGAGTTGAAGGGCACATGGTCACTTGAGTTTCACATCTGAAAGTGACTGCATGTAAGCAGCATTTCCTCTCATTCAGCAGGAGGATAGAGACATTCTTCTTCATTTAATATATGTGCCATATACAGCTTACTGACATAAGTGACTAAAGCTTACCAATAAAAATCCTTTCAGAAAAATATGCCAAAACATTTATAAAATTTGAAAGCATCCTTAGGCTGAAAAAAAAAAGACCAGGGGATAATGAAAATTTTAAAATGCTTGATTCTACCATTTCAAATAAAAATGCTTTGATTTCTTCTCTAAAGATGAATTCCCTTCCACAATTTATTTTGATTTAATAGAACACAAGGACAGAAAACAGAATGAAAATTTCATATTTGATCAAATAATATATTTTCTCAAGCAGAAATTATTTGGGTGTTTCTTCAGTGTGTTATTTAATTTAATAGCAATTATAAAGGAATTAATTTCAGGTCGTCTCAGAAAAATATCTGCCAACATTTGTTTGTGCAACAATAATGAAAATAGCTTCTATATTTAGCCTCAATTTATTTCCCAGCACACTGATTTGGATTGCAGCTTGGACTGTGGATTTACTTGGTATACACTTAGTTTCATGTCAATTATCTAACCAAATACTCCTTGTAAACCCCCAGACACTATTACATAAACAATTGAGATTTTATCTTTATTGTTAAACTTCCATTATAATAGCAAATAAAAATTAATTGCTGAGCTAGAACACACTCTTCCAAATTCATGAAGGTTCTAAAGCAACCTGCTATTCTATAATCATCCTTCTCCCATCTCAGCCTCTGCCCACTCTTTGCAAAGATGGCTCAGGTGGCGAATCTTGAGCTGTTGAACTGAGGAAGGACTTCATAACCTTTCCTCTCAGGGCAGCCCAGACTCATCCCAGATGTGCTCCCGCACAGCAGTTCATCTGAAGCCAGTGTATTGGGATGTGACAGACTGGAATAGCATTAAGTAATAATTAAGAGGAAAAGAGAAAGAAAAGCTTTGTGTTCATACTGTGCAGGCTGGCCCCATCTTTTCTGAGCCCATTAAGAACAGAACAGATCCTTACTGAGACCTAGCTTTCTCTAGTTTGCAGTGTCAGGCCATTTTCTCAGTTTTGAACTCAGAGATAATCATGCATCCAGCCAGAAAAGGCAGCTCTTACCCCTGCCTGCAGTGATTGCTACAATTCCATCATATTCTGTTCACATTGGGCAATAACATTACTGGTGTCAGATATGAGGTAATTTCTCACAATTCTTCTCTTTGCAAGTTAATTTTATGTTATGATGAGTCTAATATACAGACAGACAGATAAAATTTAATTTTAAATACATATGCATATAGGTGATCAATCGGTTTGGGTTTGCTGGTTTTGCCAAACTCAGTGGTAAGAGCATTTGACAAAACCATTTGCTTACTTGCTAAAGCCTGTAGTCTCTTAGAGTGAGGGAAACTTTTCAGAACTGAAACTTGTCTTTGAAAGAAGTCTCAAGAGAGATCTGGAAGATCATAGAACAGAAGGAATCCTGCAGAATTTGTACTTTTTTGATAGACTCATCTAATATAAACATAAATCAAAGAAAGGCAGTCATTAATAAGAGTAAGCCTACTCAGAGTAACCAAATGTAGAATAATCAAATGTAAAAAAAATAAATCTAACTATCCACAGAAAATATTATAAATGTATACTTTAAATGCCCTTCCTCCTTCATTCCTAGTCCAAGATTGGTATTTAATGATGTTTCAAATAGTAAGGTCTCTTGTAGAGTTGTGTAGTATGCGTTTTTTTTAAACATGTAAAAGTTGTTAGTGAGACAGATGCATCAATAAAGTGAGCCTGTTTTAATATAACTTCTGTTGAATTCAAAAAAATAGATCAATAACTGTTTCATTTATTTTTGTGATATGCCATATGAGCAGGGTTTTGTTAATACATTGTCTTGGTTGGCAAAAATCACATTCAGTAATATTGAATAATTTCATTGATAAACTACTATTTTCAAAACTCTGGGGAAAGGTCACACAAGTTTAACTTTGTTTTCTAAATCTCTTGCAAAAAAAAATCCATACTGGAAGCAATTATTTTTTAAACAAAAAGTCCTTCTTAAAATAGAGTTAGGAAAAAATCTAGACTTTATTTTCACAGCTGCTAAAAGGTTTCATACCTTCAAGAATATTTTAACCCTCCCAACACCTTATAGTCTTGCTGATATTTTTCAGAATTTCTTTATATTTATCTGATCATTAAAAGTGGCAGAACATCAGAAATTAATAAATATTTTTGCCATCAGGGACGATCTATTGTTCTTCACCTTGCAGACTGTAACCATAGTAATTCAAACACTCCAAACCCCCCTGCTTAAACAAGGAAAGCAAACAGTAATAATCCTGAGATAGTGATTGGTCAGAAGTTCTAAAATATGGGATAGCTACGTGAAGAATAACATCTTCTGAGTCTGCTTAGGTTAGAAAAAATTGTCTGAATTGAATGTTTAACAATACAAGCCCCTTCAAAATACCTTGGATGTCAGTTTTCAGCTATTGTGCTAGAGAGCTAAAATTGGATCCTCGTCTATTGTAAAACTTTACTAAAATAGCCCAGTTAGTTATAGGTCCATAAACAAAGCCACCTAACTCAGTGGGGGGAATAAATATGGCAATATTATTGGAAATATGTTCTCAAGTAGTATACTGCTTTACTTATTAATTAATTAATTAATTAATTTGAGGTAACATACTATTATCCTAAATTTACAGTGCAGAAGTGGACACAATGAATTGATAATAAAAATGTACTTAGTGCCCTTCAGTTCAAATTATTTCTATTTCCTGAAGCCCAGTAATGCAGTACCTGGCATGTAAATGATCAGCAATATTCATAGTCAGTGACAAGAAACTTCCACTAATATCCGAATTGCCTCGTAGGGAATCTATCCCTATTTCTTGATTAGGACTTCAAATTAGAAATGGGAAGGTCAGAGCTGAAATTCCATCAAACTGTCCTTTTTTGAGAGAGGTTGAGGTACAGACACTCCCACTATGAGAGCTCTAAGTGTATCTTAATATCGAGGAAAAAATAAAACGCCATGTTGGTTCTTCAAATAAACCAATTTTATTAAACACAACTCAATGCTGACAGAATTTCATATTCATGAATATTGGATTAACAGCTTTTAAGGATGTTCAGACACACAATTTCTAAATATATCATTTTAAAAAATAGATTTCTGTTACATCAAGCAGAGATTATTTGAAATAAGCATGTTCATCTACACAATAAATTAGACAAATGTTTGAGCTATGTAATCAAAACAGTTTAAGACTACAGATATGTTAATGCTTTAATTAACCCTGTCTTTAATCCACAATCAGATTCTTGCTAGTCATTCAGGTATCTTATGTTCACAATTTTCTCCAGCACCCTTCTGCATATGAATTCTCATCTGGAAGAATCATACTTTCTATTTTGTTGTGCCTGTGAACAAAGTGTGCCTGGAGTCTGGTGGCTGACTGAAAATGGCTATCTAGACTTCTAGAGCATGATAAATTTTACATTAAACACATAAAGCTGGGATGATATAGAATCTGTCTGTAAAAGTCATCAATGTGTCTTTGTCAATTTAATATCAAATATCAATAGACCATTCTTTCAAACAAAAATATCCTGCAAGGCTGAGATGGCTGAAGGGTTCTACAATGATGTATCCTCAGTTCCTTTGTAAAACACTGAGATTTACATTCAAAATTTTAGAACACTAGAAATTCCTCATGAGTATGAAAATTTATCTAATACTCTTAAATAAACCCCCAGACTTTGACATTTTAAAATGGGAAATAAGGACTTGCTTTGAAGGTGAAACAGCAAGACTGTAAAGTCCAGTTTTAAAGAAAGTTGTTCATAACCATGCCATGGAGTATGCTGAATAGACCAGAAAAAAGAAAATTTCCAGGTGCTATTTCCCACCAAGAAAGGCTTGGTGGGATGTAAAAATTGAGTGAGTTTTCCACTCAACTTATCTGTAGCTGCTATTCAGATGTAGCTTCTCCCTACAGGGGCAGTGTTGTCATGAGGCAACAATGCAAATTGCTACCCTTCCTCAAAGACAACCCTCCCTCTCCAAACTTCCTTGTATTTAACTTATATAATGGCAATGACATGTGAGGCAGGGATGAGATTTTATTACTTTAGTGTTATAAGATGCTAAAATTACAGCACTGCACATTGCAAATTCCATTAGCTCTACATGGATGTTGATAACATCAGAAAGTATAACATACAAATTAAATAATATTAAACATATGAAAACTCTGTCACTAGACATGTATTACTATATCAAAACATTATTCAACTTTCCAGAACCCACTCTGGTAGTTATCAACTTCTAATGAGATATCTTTTGCTTTATTGCCAAAAAGTCCATTAATTTTTCTAGTTAGGCACAATTTCCACATCAGTTTTTCCAGCAAATACAACTATATTCTTTGTGTTTATTTGATGCAAAAGAAAACAAAGATGTTCATCCCAAAAGACGTTCATTCTAAAACGTTCTACCTGCATAATTATTTCTGATGTTTATTGGCAGGAGATTTTTAAATTATAAAATGAAGTTCAGATGATAGATTTGGCATGACAATTCATAAAGCTACATTACTTAAATATTGAAATTTTGGTTTGACAACAACTAAACTAAACTAAGAGAGCCAGACAGAAATGACAAGTTTTCAAAAGAAATCATATTGGAGAAGTTCATGGAAAACTGTCTATCATGGGAGGGACCCCGCCCTGGAGCAGGGGAGGAGTGTGAGCAGTCTGTGCACTGATGGGGAGAGCTGCAGAGACAACGTGTTCCCTGTTCCCCTGAGCTGCTGTAGGGAGAAGAGTCAGAGAATTCAGGAGTAAAGCCTGTGAGGAAAAGAGAGATGGGGGGAAGGTGTTTTTAAGATTTAGTTTTATTTCTCATTATCTTACTCTGAATTGATTTGTAATAAATTCAATTAATTTCCTTGAGCTGAGTCTGCTTTGCTCATGATGGTAATTGCTTAGTGATCTCTCCCTGTCCTTATCTCACCAGCCTTTCATTACATTTTCTCTCCCCTGTCCAGCTGACAAGGGGAGTGACAGAGCAGATCTGGTGGGCACCTGGCAAACAAGGTGAACCCACCACCCTCTCAGAGTGGGCACCACTGAGAGGTTCTCTCATGAGAGTTTCCAGTTGTATTTAATTGAAATTTGGAATGACACAGCAAAACAGCAAAACATATATTTACAATACAATTACTCATAAGTTCCCTACTATACATACTTTAAAAACCCCCAACCAGCCAAAACCCACAAATTTTACATTTAAAACACCTAAGTTTCAAATATAAGGTTACTCTATATTAGCATTCAGACAGCTTATCCATCCCTCTGAGCATGCTTATCACACAGTGGAAGGAAATACTGCTGGTTGGGGATGGCTGCACACCATGCAATGCAGAGGCAGAAATGCCCTGAGATGAACAGTGTGCTCAGAACACCTGGAAACACTTTAGAGACAGGCCAGTGAGAAACCTCTATGTGACATCTGGGGTTTGCCTATTGCACCATATCTATCAGTCAGCAAAATGGCCTTAATTAATTTTGGATAGATTATCTAGGGCTTCATTTTAACTTTTTCACATCAGTTTTTCCTTTTCTACTTCAAAAAAACATTTAATGTTGTCCACAGTCAGCAATGTTTTAAAACTTTTCTGTGGTAAGCAGAAATGAACTATTCTGCCAAAGACTAATTTCTAGCAAATTCAAAAGTTACTGTAAAGTGTGTTATTTCCAGCATACCTATTTTTGTTCCTTGATGAGCTACAAACATGTTTCTTAATTCAGGTGTAAGGAAATGAGTAGGTAAAAGTGAAGAAAATAAAATGAGAAAAGGAGTCATTGAAATGCTGAAAAGTTTGGTTTAGGAACATGACTTTAAAGACATAAGATCCTCTGGAGTGACATTTCAGGTGGTGGAGATAGATCACTCCTGACAGATCTGGAGCAGGGGTATTACTGCAGTAAGCATACTATCTTTCCTAATTGCTAGAAAGTCATCCTGCTGCCTGGCTTAATGAATAGAAATAGACTCTCAATATTTCTCAATATTTCTAATAATAGACATATTCTCTAACTGAAAGTCTGAAATCTCTACTCAGCTGGCTTTGATGCCCGAATACACAAGGCATTCCTTGGAGCTCAGTATGATTAAAACTTCCCTGCACCAGGCTACTTGCCTATTCTAAATGTCTTCATACACAGACTGACTGAGGCTTTGCTGCCTCAGTTATCATCCAGAGCTGAAATTTGTTCCCAGCTCCTTGGAAAATCAAGACTGATAGAATTAATTGCCAGGAATTGATCAGACCAAATTAATTAGCACTTCTGAAAATGTGTCCATTAGTTTTTCTTGATATTATTAACTTGTCATCTTTGTTGGAAAAGAAAAATTGAACTTTGACATCAAAGTAGAGGAAGTAGGAGTGTATTAAGATTGAGAGTTAAAAAGTAACTTTTCATTATATCTGGATGGAGAGTTTCTTGATTTACCCCTAATAATTGTTGTCCATACTTCAGAATTCACTGGGCTTTACCTAATTATGATTTATGAATCTTTCTAATAAATAGAGAATATAATAAAAATAGAATACTATTATAAAACAGTCTGTAGTAATGTCAGGAAAACTAATCTAAGGGGTTTTTTTAAAGTAAAATATGATACAACTGGGAATATTGTATGAGCAACTCAGTGAATCAGATACTTCAGAAGAAAAAACCATCACAAGCACAACTGGTTTTGATCTCTCAGAAGAGGGTTCTCCGAGAGTCAGGATTTTCTCAGCTCATGTAGAAACAGTCTCTATTGTTAACAACCTTGGCAGTGCAAGAAACAGAGCAGTGGGAATGGACACTTGAAAGGAGAAATCCTTTTCAAACCTTCCTACCCACGCAGACAGTGTGCAGTCTGACCCTAGCTGCTTTTTGAAAGGATTCCCATTTATCATGGGAAAGAGATAGCTCAAAATACTTGACAAAGGAGAAAAAAATTAGGCACACCTAAGAAAGAAAAAGAAAATATCTAGCTCTTTATCAAATCCTGCGTTGGAGGAGAGTAATTGGCTTTGATGCAATCCTTCAGCAATATATTTAGAAAGCTATTGGCTTCTTTATAGTACCTCAATCATAATTAAAAATACCACTAGGACAAAGCTAATGCATATGCAGCTAGAAGAAGGTAGAAATAACTTCAGAATCTCTCTGATTATGATTTCAGGAGAAAAAGTATTCTAATTGTCTAACAGGGTGGTGGAGGGTTTGCAGCACTTGAATAACAGAAAAAGTGAATATTTGAATGGTTTGCTTATATTATATATATATATACAAGTGTGGAACCCAGCCTATCTACAAAAGACCAAAATGAACCAATATTTTCCTTTTCTGTACTTTATGTTGTTTGAGAAGAGATCTACTGTTTTGTTTTGGCACACAGGCAGATATTCTCCTTACTAGGATGGTGAGAATGAGTTTATGCAGTCATCTCAAATGGGACATTTCAGAGCTATCAATGATGATAAATTCCAGACTTTCTGAAGTCCATTAAACAACTACTACTACTACTAGTGAATGTGCTCTCATTTTTCCAGGACTTTCATATCATATTTCATATGGGTCATTTTATTTCTTCCTATCCCATTTCTGAAGTCTGCCAAGGTTCTTCCATACCAGCATTCAACCAAGTACCTGACAGCTCACTACTGACTTTGATGGCTGCAGGCTTGAAACCTGTGCTGGTGTTTATCAGCAATATTATTAAAGGTAACCATAAAGCTCTCAGTTCTTTCAGTTCTAATATTCATCCTTATATCAGCTGCTGTGAAAATGTCTCCATTCAAAATAGCCTTGTGCATGACTGCCAAGCTTCCAGAAAGCTGAAATATTTGCATTTGTTCAGCAACATGTGTTTTTGAGGCATAAGTGTCCCAGACTACCTTTATCCTTAATCTGTTGTGCTAATCAAAGCTTTTTGGGTTTTTTTCTGGGACCAATTGTCTGAGACTAAAAGAAATTATTTTATATTATTTTCTTGGTATGAAGAAGATAGGTATTTTACTTACTTCAGGTTGGAGTTGAGAACTAGTGGCCTAGAGTATGGCTCATGCTCTCAGGCTGGGACAGAACTCTAAAAATTCTTCTCTCTCAACAGAGTTCTGTGTACTGGCCTTAAGTTGGACTTAGGAGGTTCTGGGAAAGAAAAATATCCAAGTAATCAAGAAACACCTTGGTTCAAACATTTTTGATCCTGCTGCTCATCCTACAGGTCACTCACTGACAGACTGTGTTTTAGCTCAGAAGTTTGAAGGGCAGCCACAGGGATGCAAGTCACTCTTACCATGCAACTAGAGAAAAATTTTACCTCTCTGACCCCTTGTTACATATTAGTTAGGAAAGGTCTGGTTGGTTACACATGCTCTCTGAAGGTGCAATCAGTCATCCTCTAAAGAAAAGAAACAGTTTTCAAATGCCATCTCTTCTGGATCTTCAAATGCTGTCATTTCAGAAAGATGCCATGAGACACGGGTAGGGTTTATTTTGTTCAAAAGAAACTCACAATGTGCTAACTGGTGTGCTGGAATAAGACTCCCTACCTCTTGCAATACATTGGATAATGCCAGAAACAGAAACATTCTGGTATTGAAGAAGCTTCTAGTTGTGCAAGGGTGGCATTTTTTATATGAGCATGCAACTCTGAGAGTCGTTAATGGTGCTCTTGGAGCTGTTTGAAACTGAAAAAAGCATTTTCCCTGGAAAATTAATACCTCACTTGAAACCATGCTATCACTGCAATGATTTCACTTTCTTTCTCTTACTTCATAAGTCAGAAGACTGAACTTCTGCAAAAAGTAACCCACATGACATATCTTATCAAATAAAGTATTTTATGAGCTGAAATACCTTACTGGATATGTCTCAGGTAGTGATATGGGGCAGTGGATGTTACTGAAAATTTAACACTGGTATTTAAAAGTTAATTTTTACAGTAGATAAAAGCTTATTGTGCATGATGGAATAGAGTAATATCTTGTATGCTGGCTGTATGGTCTTCTAAAGCCACTGTAAACATTGAAAAATGCTTGTTTTCAATTTGAAAATACTAAAGGAATTAAATGAAAAAAAATCACACTTTTTTTTTTTTCTCTCACATTATGTCTTTGAACAAATTATGTAGGCAAGAAAAAAATCTTGTTCTTCTCTGTTCCTAGTCAAAAACTTAAAAATCCCTATTACTGTAGCTGGGAGATTTGGTTGCTGATTTTTTAAAATGAAAATTGAGTCTGGGTACCACAGAATGGTCTGCATTCAGAGCATGCAGTTAACCACTGCTATTCACCACCAATAACACAGATGGATCTGATGATTTAAGTTGTGAAACATATGGCTTTAGTAAGGAAGAAATGACAGCTGAGCTAAGTATCTTTGACAGAGTAACTCTAGAAAAAGAATATAAAGTTAGCTGCTTTGAAAATTGCCTTGCTTTCTTCAAAGCCTACACTCTTCACTTCACCCTCTGTCACCTTAATATCCATGAGTCCTGTTTCATGTAAGAAGTTTTTTCATGTCTTTGTACCTTTCAAAATTATATGAGATACATAGCCAAGAGCAACTGCCAGAATAAGCATTACTGAGCACAAAACATGCTATTTCTTTCAAGTCTGAGAAACCAATTGCTTTTATTGCATTAAAAACTGACCATGGATTATATATCTCCTTCCATTACACTTAGCCTTTCTTTCAAAACTATTACTGGTGTATAATTTCATTAAATTCCAACTTGTCTCCTTAATAAAAAACTTTCAAATTCTTCTGATTAAAAAAAAAATAAATAAAAATTAAAAGCTTTGTAGGACATAATGTACTTCATTTCACCAGTCATGGAGGCTATAGTTCTGGGGTAATATTTCTGGCACATAAGTACAGAACTTTTAGAATCCCTAGTAAGTTTTGTTAGTCCTCTCATTCTGAAAATTAGGAGGAGATGCCAGATAATTAGCTTTATTCATTTTGTCAAATAATTTAATACAAATTATTTACATTTTGTTAATTGATATGGAGAAGATACTGTAGTTTTTCATGCTTCCACAGAGACTAAGCTCTGTTTCAGTTTTAGACTCAGGCAGTCATGGTTCACACTATCAATTATCATTTATAGAGTAGTAGCATTACTGAGGTTGCAAACTGTAAAAACAGGAAAGAGCTCTGCTGTTGGATATCAGGCATACATGAGGCTTTAAAGCTGCATCATGATTCTGGAATATGAAAACTAAGACCTAAGGGTTTTTTCATAATACACACTAAAGGACTTCTGAAAAAGTTCAGTAACACAAACATCTGGTCCTGTTTTCACACTCTCTCTTGCACAAGTTCCTTATACAAATCCTGCACTTCTAGCCTGTTGTATGTTGTTCAGGTTTTCTTCTTTAATGTGACAAGTAAAAATGCCTCCTTACTCTAAGCAGTATTACAAAATTCAACAACTCAGCAGAATTTTTTTTTGTCTAAGCCTGTACATATATGGATTTCAAATACAGCTATCTATGACTAAATATGGTAGGTATAAGGAATATTACTATAACCTTATTGCAAATGAAGGACGACTAGCAATTTATTTTTTTATTGGATCAGATTTTTATGGTCTTTTGGATAGGATATAGACATGTATGTCAGCAACCTTTTTTGAAGAAGAGACATTTATTTTTAAGATCCACAAAAAGCTTGTATTCAAGCCATAGAACCTTGAGCCTCAGCCAGCTATTAATTTGATGGAACTATTCTTCTAAAAAGTCATTATAATTTTCTCCTGGCATCCCTAGATAAAGGGTTGCTCATGGCATTCAGAGAGAATTTTGGGGGTCCCAGAGCTCTAAGTCTTTCAAGACAGGAAACTCAAAAAGGCACTTGGTGACATTTCTGTGTCTAATTTAGGAGTGTGAAACTTCTTGCTTCTGTTTGGTACTAAAATCTGAACAAGAACTTAGACTGAAACATTTCTTTTAAAATTTCCTACCGAAGTAGAAAATTTGGCTTATCTCAAGGGTGTGGCAACATGTTGCTGGTAACGACAGTGCTGTGAGAACATTAAAGCTGAGATGGAAAAACCCGTTTGTTTGCATGGTCTTTTTTTCACCTTCATTTCAGTTTCTTATTCATGAAGGGATAGCAACAATAAACTTCCCAAGAGCCATGAGTCCCACACTAACAACTCATGTTCAATGCTGGTCACTATAATGAAATTCTAGTATTAGAGGATTTAATGTTAGGAAGGAGAAAAATATTACACCAAAAAGGTTTTCTATTTCCTTTGCATTCTTAAATTTTGTTTACTCTCAACTGAATTTAAAATCGCTACAAATTTATTTTTGCTGTCCCTTGTCCTTATGTTGGGATATTATGCAGTGGTGGTTTTCATAAAACACATTGGACTTTGCCATGTAATTGGCATTGGCATAAATAAAATGTATTACCATAGGAATTTAGGTCATTATCTGTCATTACTACAAATAATTTATTTTCAGAAAAAAAATGATGTTGTGTTTATATACAACATATATCAAATGATATACAATGTGTATCATAGTTCCTTTTACAATGTGTGTATGTCTCAGGGGAAAAGAATTGCAGCAATAGGACTAGAACATTTTCTTCTGGACATGTAGCTCAGTGCAGCTTTTTCAGTCTTAACTGATTATTATTTACTAAGGTTGCTATATACAGAATGTTGGGATCTTAGATCTTGCAACATATTTTGTGCAAATTTTTCAGAAATGCTAAAATACCAAAAGTACATTTATTTCAAGAATGACTGAACTTTGCTGGCCATTTCCAAAGATATAAAAGCAAGCTTAAATTTGGTACACAAATATAAGTCTATTTGCTTAGCTCTTGTGGGAATCACAGTGCTTCTTGTTATAGCCAAACTTATTGTACACTAAGGACAAACAATTTTCCCAAATTGTTTGATGTATTAAATCAAAGACTCAGTCTATGTAGTCGTCAATGTGTACAATTATGTTACTCACATTTTTCACTTAGCTGTATCTACCACATGATTTTAGACATTTATTATAAACCTTTACTTGTGACTTTAAAAATTGTTTAACACAACTAATTAAATTGAAAAATCAAAACTGGACAAATAGCACAGATAAAACTTATAAAAGCATAAAAACACTAACAACAGTAATAGCTAAATAGAATCAAATGACACTATGCATGTAATATTTAGCATGTGCAATTCAAACTAAGAGAAAGGAGTGCATCTGGATTTTGCCAAGAAAAAAGGAAGAATAATTGGAAGTTCAATTATTTGGCAGACAAGAAATATTATACACAATGCTGGTCATTGTATGGAGTCAAACCTATATCATGTAAAACCAGATGCAAATCACAGCTCAAGAGAAATACTCAAAACTAGATAGAGAGTTATGAGAAGTAATTGATAAAAGCCTGATTGGAACTAGTCCTGAATGCTGCTTTTTCCTATCCTTCTCACATAAACTTTGTTTCAAGATGTTTTCCATTCTCACATGGAATAGTGGGTATTATTTAAGAATACTTCAGAATCTCTCACAAGATTTGCAACATCTAAGTTTCCAGTATTCTCTAGAAAACAGTTGACACTGTGGAAATCAGGCATGGAGACTCTCATCAATTTTAAGCCTTAAACATGCTAAGATCTTTTGAAATTTCCCCTAAATCTGTAGCAGATAGACAGCTGTTCCCAATGTCTTGTTAATGCTGCATCTGTCTCTATAAATGCTCTGTGCAAGATACATCTTCTATTTGACAATTAGTAAAAGTGAATGTTCCACGGAGGACAAATAATCAGACTCTGCAGACCATCTAATACAGCTAATGCCAGAAGGAGAAAACTATAACAGCACAAGACTCTTGAAAGCTTGATTAAATGTTTAGTGACACTCTAAAAATGCCTTTATTGATTATTGTAACGTTCCTGAACACGTGTCATTTGAGACCTATGATAAGTATTTCATGCATTTCTGAAAATTGAGCTGTAAATCTGAGGAAACAGCTGCCATTAAAACCAAGATGGCTGTATTACAAGCCAGCAAGATATAAAAGGATTACATTTAGGAGGTGAAATTCAATGTCATTCTTTTTTCAGTAATGAATTGTAAAATCCATTCTGTTGGCTAGAAACCAGAAGTAATTCCTTTGAAATATGTATTCAAGGGGGATGGGGGAAGGATGACAATTAGCTTTGGAAACAAGAATGTTATTTCTGATTGCAACTATAAAGATCCATGAAAGCTGTCCTTGACTATCACATAAAGCCAACGGTGTACGTTCTTGTCATAGTACACTTTGTTTCTGAGACACCACCTATTCTGAAAATTGCATTGATCTGCTAGCTCTCAGAGACTGTGAATGTGAGGAACAGCTTGTATATTTCTGTGAACCCCTCTATGGTTTGTGAATTTTTCTGGTGGGGGTCACAGAGAGTCAATATTGAGAAATATTTGCTTTAAATCGGCAATAAATGGAGTATATTTTTCATAGAGAAGGGCGAAACTGGGCTTGTTTCAGTCAAGAAAATGCAAGCTGTGATAAATATATCAAAGCAAAACCAGTAGTGGGATGAGGGGAAGCTCTTCAAGGTAGATGGCAAGTATTGACACAAGAAGAGGTGGTTATAAAGTGATTATGAAGAAATTTAGTTATAAATTGGAAAATTCCTTGTCTGAGTAACAAGAAGATAATCTAATTGCTTTTAAAATGGGTCACTTCATGAAGGAGTAATATGGGAGCAGCAAGGGGGCCATTCTGAATGCCCAGCATGTTGTTTGAATGATTTCCATGCCCTCACCCCACAGACCTATTTTTCTATATTTTTACTGATCTCTGTCGTTTTTGTGCCATGTCAATTTTGAAAGGATACAAAAAAGACAATTTTTACTTGCAGTCTGAAACTGAAACATTCCTTAAAGATATAACATTTAATATTTACTTAAAAATTAAATAGGTATTTAAGCACATTGTTAAGATGGAACTAATTGTGTTGAATCAATCATATTCCCACATTGGGATAAAATTAATTGTTCACGTGAAACAAGGTGTTCAGTTTATTCATTATCTAGCCATTATCTACACTACTATTTCTATCTTAAAGTGAAATAATTGTTGTTTCATTATTTACTCTTTGCTGCTCAATCAATGCTTATTTTTCTTCAGTAATAACACATGATTTTGGAAGGCAAAAGGCATGCACAGCCTTGACTGATCACAGCTACCATAATATTAATACAGTTTTCATTGTCGTGTATAGGACAAAAATCTTAAGTATACTAAAAGCAGGAAGAATCCAGGGCTGTTCCAGTGTGGTCTTATTCTTCCCACCAGGCATTCTGTAAACACTTACATTCCTGGCTGCAGAGGTGAGGAATGGGCTCAGACATAAAAAGATTGAAGTCCTAACCCTCCTGAAAGGTTGCAGCCTTTGTGTCAGTAATCACTCAGAGATTTCTGACTGAATCCTGGTTTCACAACTGTCCCTCAATGCAGCCTTTGGTAAGAGCTCCAAGAAAGGAGCTATATTTACAGCTCTCTATCATTTTCTAGAAGTTGAGCATCCTTCTCTCAATTCTATGATTATCCTGAATACCATTCCTGATGTCTGGTTCATATTTAACATCTACATTTTAGGCAGCCTGACATTGGCTCATACAATCTGGTCCCCTGGTGTTTTCTTTACTCTGGTTAGATCAAAATCTATATTTTGAAGTTTTTTCCACTTATTAAGATGGTTCCTAATGGGGAGAAAAAATTTGCTAAATATTTCTCCAAGAGAGTGATTGTGTAAGTATTTCAACCAAGGACAAAAAGTGCCGCTTGTTTATGAATAGAATTTAAAACATAAGTAGGAAGCATTTTAAACACCTTAGCAATGTAAGCAACTTAGAGAATACATAGAAAATGTCCACAAAGAACTGAGCCAGTAATAACAAGGCAAGTCAGGAGCTGGAGAAAACAAGGTCAGATTCTTCTTCTTCATTCATCTGTATTTCAAAAATCATAGGTGTGTTTGAATCAATGTTAAGGGTGGTACCTAGGAGGCAGATGATTCTGAAAACAGATGTGTCATCTTATTGGACTTCTAGAAAAGACCAGAATTTTTAATGGCTCTTGAATCTTTGACATCATATTAAAACATTATATTTTATAGGTTAGACAACAAAGTGTAAGAGTTTAATGGCATCTGGATCTCATTTCAAGCCATAGAAGAGGAGAAAAAAGTCAGGAATCTGATTTAGGTGTATGTGCTTAGCATAAGTAGAGCCATAAATGCTTGGGATATTATATTCAGGTAGACAGAATGGAGCAGAGCAGAATGTAGTGATATATTAAACAGTTACATTTCTATTGGATTATAAATGGTATTGGTTGTATCCCAAATATAATTTTGAAAAAGGCTTATATCAAATTTTCTTTTGTTACAGTCACTAGGGAATTAAAATGTGACAGCAAGTAAGTTCAGGCAGCAATGGTTTTATGACTAGCATACATTAAAAATGCTGATGCATACAATATTACTTCAGGTTGCAGTGTCAACAAAATACAGATTTATTCCAAGGAAAAAAGAATGTTTTCAGACAAGTTTGCTTATATATCTAGCATTCTTGTAAATTAGTTTAGGGCTTGTGAAAAATCCCAACCTAGAAAAGAGGAATTCTGGGACCATTTTTTAATTCCAGGTGAGGTATAAAATGGACAGGAGTGCAGCTTTTTCAGACTGGTTTACCAGCTTGTTTTTCTTGTGGCTGAGTAACCCAAATTGTGCCAGAAAGGAATAGTGGGCAATGCTAGCCAGGACATCACAGCTGTTTGTGTTGCAAATGTTAGCTTACACCCTAAACCTCAGTGCTTGGCTGAAACACACATCAAGGCTGCTTTGTCTTCCACATCTTTTCAGAAGCACTTTGCAGACTGATTTTAAAATAAAAACTTTAAGGGGTTTATGTATCTTTATCTCTCTGAATTTTGTCTCCATTCCTTCTGAGAAGGAATATATCCAACATTTCTGCTAAGCAGTTGATATTTGAACACAATTTCCATAACCTTCATAGAGTCTTTACAAAAATCTCCCTTCTAACTGTTCCTCTAAAGCCATAAAACACACTGTCATAAACTGCACATGAGACTGACTAGCAGAATGATGGCCAAATTTCTTGTATCTGTAATTTGAAGTAAAACACTAGTGTATGAACTCTTTAACACTCTCTTGTTGGTGGTTGTTTTCCTATTAGTATTCATTTTCTGCTGTGGTTGGATGTGATGTCAGGGGACTGATTAAGCCTTTCTGTAATCTGATTTTCTTCATGTCCTGATTGATGCTTTTCCACAACTTTCCAAACCCATTCAGTTTCTCAGAGGTAGCGTTTTGCATTAATGATTTACATTAATGAATGTCTTTAAAAAATGGGAAAGGGATTCAATCAGAAGAGACAGTGAGAGTGTTAAGAGAGATGGTTCACAAAGCAGACACACAAATTCTATGATCCTTTTAATCCTGGCCCTCCTCCTGCTTTCACTCTTTTATCTCATTAAATGCTAAATCACTAGCAGTGAAGGGAAAGAATAAATAAAAAACAAAAAGGACAAAAGATGGCAAATGTTACGAGGAGCAAACCATTGCTGTATGGATACTATTTGTGATATGCTCACATATATATATTGCTTTCTTTCTGTAGGAAGAGAAAATTTACCTCAAACAATATTTTTTAAATTTTTATTTAAAAAATGGGTGGGTGTGGGAAGGGAGCTCTTTCGAGCATTTCCAAGAAAGATAGAGAAGAAAAAGCAGCCTAAGATGTAGGATTTATCTTTGTGAATATGATATTTTTCAGTGAAAAAATATTGATGCATTATATTCATCTCCTTTTTAGAAGGGACTGTATTAGGGCTGTTGTGTACTTTTAAAAAAACCTCCATCCTAATATGTTTGTCTTTGCTTAAACATTTTATACTAACTAACCTTAAATAATCATTTTAATTATCGTGTTCTTGTTCTTTCCATTTATTATTTTGCTAGAAAAATGGGTTGTGATGATTAGATTAAATTATTCTTAAATTCCTGTTTTAATGGTACCTTGGCAAAATAGTAATGAAACAAGTCCCAAAAGCATAATTACTATATTGTGGTTTGAGAAGAAAAACGTTTCAAGTGTTGATGAAGAGAAGTACTAAAACTTGCTATAATAATTTTTCTGTAAGCAGTTATTTTGCCTTTATTTTAAAAATAGAAATTTTGTATATTACCATAATTATAATCCTAGATATATATTCCTGGTTTAATAAAAAATGAAAATCTCAAACTGTACCCATAAGAAGCATCTAAAGCTCTGAGGAGAAAGCTGGAGGGTTGCCAGTATTACAGTCATATGAATATTCAACAGAAAACTTAAATGCAGCACTATGGCAAAAATGCAATAATTTTAGAGCCTCGGAGTAAAAATAAAAATAAAGAGATTTTAACTTTTATTTACTATAATTACTACACCATATTTTGCATTTAGGACATATAGGTAATATATAAAAATATGTGGATGAATCAGAGACATTTTAAAAATGTCTCTGAAACAAAAATATTTTTTATATTTTACAGAAACCTCCAAGAGCATTGGTAGAAAAGAGCTAGCAATGATAATAAGTAATAGTTTAAAGTAATCAATTTACCTTTTGATTTCCATGGGAAGCAATGATAAATAATAAGTATTATAAGTATTAATAAAGAATTAATAGAATAATAAAGTATTTATAGTTTCTACTTCTATGCTTAAATTCAATTCGATTAATGAATACATAGCCCATAATTTTATTTTTTTTTTTCGAGTTTAAAAGAGTGAATATAATATTTCAGATCACAAAGGGGAGTAATTTGAGAGGTACCTCTGGTTGAGATGTACACTACACATACAGGTTTCTCAATGAAAAAAGCCACACCTCCCTCCCACCTCTGAAATCAGTCTGTGAAGTACCACTAAATGGCTATTGTTTTTGAGACAGTGGTAACTCATACCAAACAAAAGTATTTCCCTTTCCATCTGTCTTTAGATACAGCAATAATTAGTTTTAAGCTTTGTATTCAGACTTATGAGCATTAACTTTTTCTCTCATATCAGACTTAATCAGAGCAGTGTCTGCATTATGGACTAATATAGATTGATCCCACAAAAAGGGTACTTTTATATCTTTCCTCCAGTCCTGTTTTCTGTAAGAAAATGGGAATATCTGTCTTGCTTTTTATCTTCAAAGTATGTAAACTGTTCAGTCCTCACATTTCATATTCCATCCTTGTTATTTCTTCATATTTCAAACACTGTGAATACTCAAGCAAGTCATTTGTGCACCTTCAGCTTTGTAAATTCAATTCCTTTCAAGATAAACTCTTTGCTTTATGGAAATTAATCAGCAACCTAATTAATTAATCCATCATCTATTAAAATGCTTATGCCTGGAATGCATATTTTGCAACTCAGATATTTCTTTTTAATGTAACATGCATTTTTAACTCAAGGAATAAATTTAGTCTAGATAAAAGAGACGAGACACTGTTGGGTGCTATGGCATGGCATTAAAATTTGGTTGGTATCAATTTGTGAAGTCCATGAAGTTCACTGAGGAAAAGAGTGAGCAAGTACCCTACAGCCACTTCTGGGACAAATATCTGCCATTACATCATTAATGTTGCAACATTAATGTTCCTTCTGACAGTTACACAGCATGGCAAATGCTAGTACAGAATTACAGTAGTTGAATTGCCTTAGGAAGTTGAAAACAGAAACCAAAGATAAACTTGCAGAAAGTTAAATAAAAAAGAAAACCCCCCAAAAAATTTTGCATTCAAAACATCTGCCTGAGCAGTTGAGAAGCAGCAGACTTCAAGCTTCCCAAAGCAGAGGAGCAGAATTTGTCCTCAGTCCTCAATTCCTAAACTTTCAGTTATATACTCAGTTATAACCCTACGTCCTTGAAATAGCAAATATTGCCATTTTGCTATGTATAAAAAAAGAACAGTTCTGATTAACAGTTAAATTAAAGTAATCTTCAGCTCTACAAGGTGTCAAACAATTTATATGTCTTCACTGATTACAGTCATAACAATAAAAAGGGGAATAGTAGCTTATTCAGGACACTTTTTTAATTAAGACTTTGACCATTGGGAACTTACCTTTTATTAAGCACCCTGAATACCACACTAACCTCATTATACACTGCAGTAAAGTGTAAATGAATATCCTGAAAGTGGAATTCACTTGTCTGGACTTTGCTGCTCTTAAGCAAAGTGCTCTCATCATTTGTGAGGATGCTATTGGATGCTTTGTCTCACTTTTGCTGCTAATTCAACCTAAATTATTCACAAATTCATGTTCAATTTCTATTAAACTCTAATAAAGAAATTACTTTTATACTTTTTCAGCTCCTGCTGGGAAAATCTTCTATTTCATATCACTAATGAATTACATTCTTAACTTTATTGCTACATTTCTCGAACAATCAGAGTTTCTGGTTCATGAATCACATCATTATTATTTTATTATGATTTTATTTTTATTTGATACAGAGTAGTTCTGAATTATAGATGTTCTTTGTTTTCATTCTGTTGTCTGCCAAGAGGAATGCACTGCTTTTTTCCCCGTAGTCACAAATGCAAATCCTTAGAGTAGTATATGGAAGAGTTTACATTCCCCAGGAAAAAAAAAAAAAAAAAAAGTGGTAATATGTAGAAAAGCTTCAAATACTTTTTTGCAAGAAGAAAATCAGTTTGTTTCCATATTTATGTGTAGAAGCTCCCAGTATATAGACTGGCACACTGCCATTTAATTTCATAGAACTATGGAAAGCTAAATGTATTTAATCCTGCTGAGGTTCCAGCCTTTTTGCTTCCTGCAACAAATCAAAATTATTAAAAACTATCTCCACTCAAAGTTTCCATGACTGGAAAGTTGTTTAATATACTCCAGGCCAGAAGGAAACACAGGTGGAGGAAAAGTTACTAAAACTTGATCAGTGGAGATTGATAGAAGCCACATCAAAAGGTAGAGTGACTAATGCTAAAATTTAGAGGAAATTATTAGATAACAAAAATCTTTTTCAGAGGATCAGACTGGATAATGTAGCAGGACATATCTTTTATCTGAAAAATTATAATAGAACTTTTATAAAAGTTTAGGCTTTTGATATCACAGTGATAAAGGCAGTGATATGACTGGCAAAAAGTAACACTACTGATTTTAGAATGATCAGCTAATCTGTGATTATAAACATCATATGACACAAAATGCTACTTGTCAGAAGTATTGTAAAAACAAACTCACTTAAGTAATTTGGAATATTGTGGAATTTTCACCTTTCTCTTAAGTTCAAGTTACTGGGTTCCTTTCCCTATTTCATTAATATATCTATTAATTTTAGTACAGAAATACATGGTAACTTAAAGTAGTAGAAGATGATGCAATTGATTTTCTAGCAAAGTGATTTCATCTTTTCTATCATTGCTGTAATCTATTGAACATATGCATCTTTCATACACTGCCCATCAACCAAGGTATTCCTTGTAACTATTAATTTTTCTCATTCCTTTTGGGCTGTGCAGCTGCCAAAAATTTAAAGAGGTGAGGTAACTCTTGGCCTTAACACCACATTACCTATTTCAAGCAGAATTTTCAAAGGATGCCTTTTATAATTTTTGTCTACATGGCCAAATAAGCAACAAAACCAAAGCTATACAGGGTAGCAATTATGCTGAGTGCCTCTGGACTTCAGTCTGAGTAAGGAGCATTTTCAGCAGGCATCCCTGTCTCCCCTTCCATGTCTCTCCACCCATTATTTTCTGCCCTATGCTTTGTTCAGTCTCAGACTGCAAAGGTCCTACACAGCACACAAATTGCTTTGCACAGTAAAACTGCATTTTTTATCCACCTTATATATGGTGTTGCTCATTAGAGAAAGACTAGGCAAGATGCAGGGTAACACAGGATCAGACCTTGAATATTTGACATTAAAAAGTGATCCTTATTCTTGATTACTTATGATTCCTTCATGTATTTTGATCTGCTAATTTATCCTCTGCAGAAGTAGCTAATGATGCCACGTTGTGGAAGATCAGCAAAATATAATTGTTGATTGCAAAATGTCTTTCCATAAAAAGACTCAGTTTATCTTCCCTTTGTCTGTTTCTATTCTTTACTTTATTACAACATTTTAGTAAACTGCAATTTTTTTCCTATGCTGTTTTTTTTAAGCTAGAAGGTTTGGGATTTCCTAGTCACAGACACCTAAATATATATTTTCTGTTAGAATATTATCTGAGATTAAATGCCTTGTTCTGACCCCTCAATCTAAATATAGGCAAATATAAACCTAGCAGTTCTGTAAATTCTGTATTTCTTCTTAGCATTACCTTATCTTGCAGTATGCCCTTGTGCTTCATTTCCACACTTCGTTCCAAATCCTTTTGATAACTCCTAGAGCAAACATAAAGGCTATGCAGAAAGGAAGGTTAACCCTTCAATCTCAAAGGTAAAGTGACTTTGTCTGGATTAGTGGAGAAAACTAATGAGTGAGTAGGGAGGAAGACAGAGGGCACCATCATTTGAGTAAAGGAGATTAAATAAGCACACAGAAAAAATGCTGCATAAATACTATGCATTTATTGCTAGCTTGCTAGAGGAACATACATAATAGGCCATAATTTACATCAAAAATCTGTATTTTCAGGTTGTAAACAGGCTACAAATTGTTTAATATATTAAAAATACTGCCAGTAAAAGAAATATAGAAGAACCTAGCATCTAGTATGGTTTGCCTGGAGACAGAAAACATAAGAGGCAAATCCCTCCCCTTAATAATCTTGCTTAACTTCTGAAATTGGCTGGAAAATTACAATCATATAATCATCAGGGTTGGAAGAGACCTTTAAAATCATCCAGTCCAACTTCCAACCCAGCACCACCATCATAACTCAGAAGAAAAGAAATTATATGAGAGTTGTAAAGGTTCCAAAGTTCCTGAAGCCTCTGCTGCATGAAGTATGCTTAGCTCTAAAGACTAGTGGAATTGAATTCCTTACTCTAAGTCTACCCATGTAATGAACAAATACTAAATTCTATCTATTCTATTATTTGGATTTTTAAGTCTACCCACCTCTGTCTTTACACATCAAACAATTATAAAATTCTATTATAGAATTTTATTGTTTCTATTATAACCTAATTTAACTCTTTGGACACTATGGATGGTAGGTTTCTATAGAAAATCTTTTTTAATTTTGAGCTACATAAGATATCTATATGATGTTTCACTTGGTTATGCTAAAGCACACAATGTTTGCTGATATTCTGTGACATAATATACCCCTTTTTTATCAATCTCATTCCTTATGTCATCTGCCAACTTTGTCAGTACTGATTTTATTGGGGTTTTTCCCAATACTTATAATATTAAACAGAATGAGACCAAGAGTGAATCTTTGTGAGACCCAACTGGAATCGACCCCCTCAGTGACAATTACTGCTATGTTTTGGCTGCTGGTTAGTCAGCTTCAGTGAATGCATGTCATATTGACTTTGTATCATTCTACTTCCTTAATCAAAATGTCATGCAGAAAGAAGACAAATGCCTTACTGATAATTGCTTCTCATCAACTGTTTTATAATTTTACAGGCAAAATAAAAGGGTATCAGATTATCACTATTGACAGTATATATCTTCAAAAAAATCAATTTCGTTATCATTAACTACCTTACCTGATTTTAATTTTCTACTAGTCAAGTACCACCATATCAGTTCTTCTATTACTTTGCTGGAGTTGACACTTAGGCTGTACAGCTTTGTACAGTAGAAATTGCCATTCAGATCAAATAACTGACTGTTGTCTTTTGCTTAAAAAATAAGCAAAGCATTCATACCCTATGTTCATTTAGCCCCTTACAAAAGATGGACATTAGAAAGATATTTACCATTTAGGGAAAGTTGATGATGGTTTGGAATTGCACATCAAATATTCCTGCTATTTGCTTTGATACAAGACATGGAACATTCTCCTCCTTTCAGCCATAACACAGAATCTATTACTTATGGAAAGAACAGATTGAGCTACTCAGATGTAATTTTTTCTCTAGGATAGCCTACTCATATAATGTCACCTGTCTTTTCTTTCTTTCCCCCAGGTAAACCTGCTTTCTGGCTATGTTGTTAGACTGTTAGGATTCAAACCATTATCCATTTATATATAAATATATGTTTTATTAGGGTTGTGAAGGAGTATCTGCTAGACATGAACAACCATTATGTGAGTAAGCTCAAACACACACTGGTATTTCCAACCATTGCATCAGCTAGGGAGCTTGCTACTTACTGATGTTATCATAGCTATTTATTGTTCTTTCTTTTCTCTTCTTGAATCCTTTTCTTCATTAAAAGATAACATCCCTGGGCAGAATTCATTCTGCAATGTTATAGGTCATAAGCAAGCACACAGCATGTGTTGTGCCTTCATTCAAGAGGTCAGTTTGATATGGATGCCTTTTGCGGCTCACAAAAATACAGAAACACAGGGTAGTTAACAATAGCAGTTATGCAACTATTTTGTTCTTACTAACTCACTATCTACAGACATTTCACAGATGAAAACAGCCTCTGTTCCGAGCTGATGCAAAATAAATCTGTGAAGTCCCCCTGCTTTCATTATAGTGACCATAATTTGGTTTTAAATTTGTACTGCAGGAGAACATTTTGCACAGTAGAGACAGCCAGGCACTCATAAAACAATGCAGGTGACCAGTTTAAAGAATGGCACCTTAACACTGCAGTAGCAAAAACAGCCTTTGGAGTTAAAAATATAGTGAGCAAATCAGGTATCCTTTATTGTAACTGTGCATCTAACAGCAAATGCCAGGGAAAAAGAAAAAAAAAGGATTTATCAGTGAAATCTGAAGATTTTTTAGAAGATAGTTATGCCATGAAACATTTTGTGTTATGCTTATTGAATTTTTTAAAAAAGTTGATCTATTAAGTGCACTGGTTTCCAATGCCTAGACTTCCATTTGTTACCAAACATTCCTAAATGTACACACAATGTGTATACCACCTTTCTAAACCCTATGGGATTTTCAAAAATGTACATTCAACACCTAATGTACAAAGAGATATTTGAAAAATATATCCTAGAAAGAAACCGTTTTAAAGGAGCATCAAGAGAAGGTAGATACAATAGAAGGCAAAGAAACCCTCTTAACTGTTCACCTTTTTGCAGGGAGAATACTTTACAGTATATATTTTAAACTCCCAATTACTAGATTTCAAAATAACTAAAGTAGAAGAGCTCTCCTTTAAAAGACAGACATTTTGACAAAGCACTCACAAGTGAATACAATGTATTTTTACTCTTCTACCAATTCTTTCTATAGTAGAAAATAGAATAAATTAAAGAAAGTGGAAGGCAAGTAGTGCATTTATATTTTTTGCATCATAATTTCAAATAAAATTCCAACTTAACCAACTTGCAGGTTCCCATTCAACACCTGAATACATGTAATAAGGACAGAAGTAAACTCCAAAGGAAGAAGAATGACATTAAATCAAACTGTACTTCTCACAAACAACTTTTTAATCTTGTTTATATAGTCTGTGAATTAACTGCTTCAGGGTCACTCCTTAATATATTTTTACTGCATTTCATCTTAGCCCTTCTTATCCAAATTCCTTTAAAAAGTGCAGGTCAGAATTGCCCTCAGAAGGTCAGTCTGTGTCTAACTCAGAACTAGGCTCAACACTTGAGTTTTCTGACAAATTTGCATCTAAAATGAGTCTAAGTGATCAAGCCCTTTTAAAGTCCACTGGGAATGTTTTGCTTGGCAAGGGATAAACCCACAGACTGTAAAATAGTTCCAAGAATGAAAGAAGAGATAAGAGATACTGATAACTTTCCCTTGACTTATCCAACTTAGATTTTCATTCAGTGCTCCCTATGCCACACAATATCTGGTTGTATAATCTCTGTGTTCTCAGTGAAGCTCATGGTGCTATCCTGCAAATGAATATGGCTTGTTTCACTTCTCAAGGCTCAGCCAAATCCCTAAAATGTGTTTGGCTTTGATCATAAATGTAAAATATCTTCATCCAAATTATGTGCTCAAGTTCAAGGGTGAAAAATGACACAAATTAACTTTAAGTATTCAGATTTAAATTTAAGTATTAAGTAAAAGTTATGTTTTGTCTAAACCAGACATCTAGGCTGATTTTATAGTAGTTAGATTATAATATGTCTCCACAGATTGATTAATTGTCTCCAGAGATGGACCCTAATATAGGTGATGCTAACTGTCATCCAAAAATGTTTTCTTGTCTGCATTAATTATTGAGGAAACCTAGACAACAAGGTAGGGCAAGGAATTAGATGACTTTCAAGGAGAAAGTAGGCTCAAATATCTTCAGTGGGATTTAAATAACTCTAGCTGCTGTGCCTAACAACAGTGACAACATTTCTAGAGGATTATGCAGAAGATGAGGCAGGTTAATCACAGCTTTCTGACTCAGGAGTATTGCTGTTTTTAACTATTTAACCAGCCCTGGTATGAAAGTCCATACAGTGTCACAACCCAAAGTAGAATTTTCTAAAGTAAAACTTTTCTCTGTACTCTCTTCTTTCTGAGACTGAAATCTATATAATTTTCAGGGATCATAAAGTACTCTGAGCTCATTGTAACTAATCTGATGTTCAGCTTTTACCATTTTTTTGGAATGGATATTTAGTCCTGACTGCACTTAAGCTTTCTTTTAATTTCCAGTGACACAACAAAGAGAAAAGAGCAATCTTTCCAACCTGTTTTATGTGCTCCTTTTCTGCTCATTATGCTTCCACTGGGACCCTTTCACCACAATTTTTTCTTTACAGAAAGCTACTATTCACTCTTCACTTTGTTCCAAGCTATCACCATGGACATTTGTTACTGCATATATAATTTTATGCTTGAGGCTCCACCTATCAAAATTTGCTGCATCAACATCTTGCCCTCTGATCATAACATAATTATCACTTTCAGAGATAATGAACCTCATCAAGGTCTTCTCATTTTCATTTATGAATAAGTTTGGCTACTGCCAGGAGTTAATGAAACTAAAAGGGAAAGAGAGGAGACAACAGTCAGACTGATTGCTGAGAGAGACTTTGTTGAGAGTGTGACAGGATGGCTTTTAAAAGAAGATCACTGATACATATTTCCTGCCAAATATTCAACTAAACCCTAAATGGGACCAGGTGTCCTACTGTAAGATTTACACAATTTTATGAGTTATTTAAAAATGTATTAGACATTATAATAATGACTAAGAAGTTTTCTGATTTCAGAAAAAGAAATGATGTGGTTATACATTGAAAAATACAGTGATTTTCTACTAAAATTAATATTTTCAAATATTTCATGACAGAGAACATAATAATCCCTGATACAGCTAATAAAATCTAGCAATTCATACATTCCATTACGCTCTTTTTGCCAATAGTTGGCACCAAGTATTTGAGAGAAAGAGGAAAGAAACATAGTAATGAATTATTATTGAAGGAAGTTCTCCAAAATCCATAATCAGCTTATATAATGAGACAGGTGAGCCATTATTCTTTTCAATATTTTTCCTGTAACCCAAGCCAAGCAAATAACATTTTCTTTAATATAACTAAGAATAACCTTGTTCCTTGATGGTTCATTTTAACATAAACATTATTTTTATGTAGAATAAGAGAAGAAAATATTTAATACCATAAAATGTGCAATCAAAAGCACATGTTGTGGTTCCTTTTACTTAATGGATCAACCCTAGAAGAAAAATTTAGTAGACTAGATAGAATCACCGGGGAAAATGACAAAAACTGTCACTGAGGACTTGATATTTTGTGAAATTAATAGAAAAGCTCTTAAACACTTTTCAGAATACAAGCTTAAGTTCCTATCCTATTGTTAATGTTATATTGTCTTGGTAAAAAAAACCCACCAACTTTGATTCACAATAAGTAGATTTTTATACGCTTTTCTACTCAAGGGACTTTATTCACACAACTGTTATTCCAACATCTGGAATCACTAGTTTGAAATTTATATTTCTTATATCCATTTTTTAATATATAATGTAGGAAAAAAAAAAAGCAATACCAAACAAAACAAAAGGAAAAAAATCCACAAAGGCAAAGGAGAAACGAGCAATCAAGGAAAAGGCAAAAACACAGAAATGTAAAAAGAGGACTCATGTTTATTTAATAAGTGCTCCTGCTGGGGAAGAGAGCCAAAATAACCACTGACATTTTTGTGATTTTGACTTTTTAATTGCTTGTTTATTCCTTTGGGAAACCTGCTCAGGCATCCGTTAGATTTTTGCTAGCTAAATAAAGTGGTTGTTCATGTACTTCAGATTGCATTTGTAACTACTTTCATTTCTTATTTGTTTTTGAATTCACTTTGAGTTGCATGCTGATTTGAGTCATAATGCAACGTTTGTAAAAACTAAAGTAATTGTAAAATTTGCATATTCAATTAAACTATACAGAAACATGGTTGAAAAATAAATGCCATACTGTCTTAACTGAGTGGATATTTTATACAGCAATTTATATTTAAAAAGAGAAGAACTAAGAAGCTTGAGGAACTCAGTCAATCATTCTGCAGTTGGCAAAGGTATGGCATAATCAGTCCCCCTACATAGGTCACCTGCTCCTTTCTAATTTTTAGAGAATGATTTAGGCATAAAAACCATTAAAGACAGAATTTAACATCTAAAGATTTATTTATCACTAATTTGGAGAACTCTGACTTGGTCATCATATAAATACTCAATTCCTCTTTAAATCTCATTAAATTTAGCCTAAATAAACTCTTGAGAGCAGAAGTGTCACAGTTTAACTGCACTGTATGTGAAAAGATGCAGATATTCTTTCAGGTTTTTGCCTTTGAACTAAATTGAATATCTCCATGTTCTCATGTTATGGAACAAGATAAGTATGTTCACTCCATCTTGCCTACCATTGATCGTATTGTAGGTTTTCCTCATATTCTCTCTTACTCATTTCTTGTCTAAAGCAAATAATCCTACCCTTTTCAGCCTCTTTCCCCCCTACAGTTTCAGTATTTGCACCCTTGAGCTTCTTTCATTTTGAAGCATCTTTTTAAAAGCACAGTCACCAAAAGCCCAGATGAGATTTCACTATTGACTTGCAGATTTGTTTCCAATGTGATACTCACAACTCTTCATTTATGACGGGCATTTTTGAGAAGAAACATTTTAATTTCTCTTGCTATGCACTTTACATTTACCTTTTGATAATGTCACATGTTGCCTGCTTGTCACGTTGCCCATTGTCCCATTTGGTTATAGCTTTCAGGAGCTCTTCACAGCTCTTCCTGATCCTGATTAGCCTAGGTAATCTTCCCATTTGTTGTCTCTGTCCTCCCTTGCTTTCCAGGGACAGCTCTCGTATGAAAGACAACTATTAATCATTTCCCACAATAAAAATTTATTCTCTCTTGTCCTCTGGGTAGATTTTTATCCATAACAATACCTGGACTTGTCATTCATGTTTAATTCATTTCTCAGACTTCTCAAGCCTTTGACAAGACAATTAAAGTCTACCTAAACTACACTCACAGGAATTCACAAAACTGCATTCAAAGAATTCTGAAAGATTCAACTGTGTGTAATTCTTTTTTCCTTGGAAAATGAACATTCTTGGCAATGTCAAGACTAGAGGCCTTATTAATATGTCCACCACAGAAGTGTGTTGAAACCAGGGGGGAAGGGAGATGTGTTGTCAATATTTGAACCACAGGAGAAAGTCTTGACAGCTTACATCTTACTGGATATTTGAAAATCTACCTCTCCATGAAAATACATTTTTTATTGTGGCTTCTTTAAGGTCCAGTATAGCACAAGCTTCAGCTGGGGTAATTAGCTAAGATGAAAAATCAGGGACAAAAAAATCAAGCTTGATAGGCTCTGATGATCCTCAGGCTACCAGGTCAGATACCATTCTAATCTATCAGGTAGGTGTTTCCAGGTCTTTTTCACTTTTTTTTTTTTTTTTTTTCTTTAATTTTTGTTTTTATAAAGTTGGTGTCAATGTTCAGATATTTTTCTAAGCTTTACCTTTAGTTGCATTAGGGGTTTTCTGATGTGACCCTCCACTGATTAGTAAAATGTGCCACTTTTCTCAATATTAGTTTTCCCCTGTATTATTATTACTTATATTCTTTTTTGTTTTGAAAGTTTCGTTCTTGACTATTTGTGTATTACTTGGCTTTGAGTAACTTGATCAACTTAAATTCTCTTTCTTCAATATGCCATTTCTCTTTGCACAATAACAGGCCTGAAAGGACATATAAAGAATAAAAAAGAAATTACTGTAGTGAATAACAGTGGAATAGTAACACGAAGGAAATACTGAAGGAGTTTTTTTATTGGCTGACCAGGAAAACCTCTTGTTCAGCTTTTATGGCTATTTAGGATTAAGCTTTTACTGTAAGTATTTTGCCAGAGTGCTAGGGTAGAGGTCTGCAATCTGTCCCTCACACAGACAAATTCCTCATTTGTTGCTGGGATTCTTAAACTTAAAGGGTTTTTTTGCAACTAAAGACTCTGAATCACTTCTCAGTTAACAGGAAATTCAATGTCAGCTTTTATTTTTTTTATGGCAAAATACATATTTTTTTCCTGAGTTTTCATTGTGGAATTAGTAGAAGCTCCATAAACCGAGAATAAATAATAACCATTTCTACTTTAACAACCTTCTGTAAAGCCTGAGACTATCTTTCTCACAAATGAAACAGATGTTCTGCCTTTCTAGCACGTAGCTGCCAGTTAAAGTTTACAACCTCTTTCAAGAAAGGAATGGTGAATTTCAATATACCTTTTACATTTTTTTAAACATTATTAATATAGTGCATCATTTCTTCAATATATTTCTCTTGCATGGCCAGAGGGGTTTAGTTAAGCATCCAAAGCAGTTATGAAATTTTGTCTAGTTTTACTGTTTTTTACCTCTGATTTGAATACAGTGAAATACATGAATTATGTTACTGAAACTTAAAGGTGAGGTGCTTCCAATGAAATATGTAACAGAAATTGGTCATTTTCAAAGAATATCATTCAGCATAGCAGCAAATGAAGGAGATAAAGGGGTCTATTTCTCCTCCTGAACTGATGCCAAAGAGCCTTGACCAGCCCTGGAGGGACTGTGTGAAAGCATGGTTTGAGTAGAAAGCATTTCAGCTGCAAGGGAGAGTAAAAGTCTTGAGAAGATCGTGGTAAATGGAAAAAGATAGAAATTCTGGGTACAGCTGATTCCCCAGTACTGGTACCATTTATGTGAAAGAAACCATACAACTAACTACAAGATATTATGGTCAGAAAAAATAGAAGAATATCCAGGCACAGGGAATTGTTAAAGATTCTCATACATGAAGGATAGAGAGGATCCAGTTACACAAAACTCTCCAAATAAAGAATAAATCCTGATTTAAATAATTTAAATATAAGGAATTTTCTGAAGTCAGAAAAGATGGTAGAGTTGATTCTTTACTGAGGGCAGAGTAAAACTAGTGAAATTAGAATCACAATCTGGAGATTCAAACATCTCCCTTTTAGAAGCGATAAACTGAGCAACTGGAGAAATGTGTTTAAATAAACTGTAATTGTGAAAAACAAGATGACCCAGAGGCTTAGTGCAGAGCTATGCAGCAGGCATCCATATATTTCTAAGAATTGAATTGAATATGATCTAACTAAAATCCTGCTAAATGAGCAGCAAATTAGTTCAGAGTTAAAAAGAACTTTTTTTTTCAGATGTTGCAATCTAACACTTGGATTGAACAGCTATGCAATATTAATGCTTGATGTATTTGAAATGAAGCTAGGACACTGTCATCAGGATTTTTTTTTGCCCTTAGGGTGCTATTGTGCCAGTCTTTGTAGCCTTCTGACTTAGAAGCAAACAGTGGATCCTTTTTACAGAAAACACATTTATTTTGTTTAGATCACTGTTTTACATCACAGCCTGAATGATTCTGAACTTGTCACTTTCCCTTACAAGCAGAAGAATGTCATCAGAATGTAACTATTATCAGAACACTAAGTTTAAAACATACAAATGTCCAAATATGATTCTCCACTGACCATGTCAAACTTATTTATAGAGATATATGAAATTTAAGCATAAAAAATAATGTTATTTATTTATTTATTTTATTACTCCAAAAACACACATTCATATGTTATTTTCCACTTGTTTCCACTGAAATTAAGCAAAGCAACCTTTACATAACAACAAAGATAACAGCTCCACATAGTACCACACATGTGATGTAACTGTTAACAAGAGGATAAAAAAGTGAGTAGCAGCTGATATGGATTTCTAGAGAATTTTACTAATTTACATTGGGTTTTTTTGTAATGGTTTGGCAAGCATTGGCTAGTACTGTGTGTGTATGTATGTGTATATATATATATGTAATGTATAGTGCATATATATATATGCATTGTATTTATAGTATGTGGAATGTCCTACCTTGATGCAATCTATGCATTACATTAGTATAAATAGTAATATAGGACAGGTAAGGGTTATAACCATTTCTCTCCTTATACACCAGCAAGCTGATTTCTATAACTCTTCCCATTTCACTATGTTCCCTGGGTTTTTCTCTGCTTGTTTACTGTATTCCTAATAATCACATATAACTCACAGCAGCTTTTCTTTCTTAATTCACTTATCACTACTACATGCATTCCCTTGCAATCACAGAACCACAAGGTTGAAGAGACCTTCAAGATCATGGAGTCCAACCCTAACACCTCAACTAAACCATGGTAAGGAGTGCCACATCCAATCTTTTTTTAAACACATCCAGGGATGATGCCTCCACCACCTCCCCGGGCAGACAATTCCAGTACTTTATCACCCTTTCCATAAAAAACTATTTCCTAATATCCAACCTATATTTCCCTTGGCACAGCTTAAGACTGTGTCCACTCATTCTGTCAGTTGCTGCCTGGAGAAAAAGACCGACCCCACCTGACTACAAACACCTTTCAGGGAGCTGTAGAGAGTGATAAGGTCACCCCTGAGTCTCCTTTTCTCCAGGCTGAGCACCCCCAGCTCCCTCAGCCATTCCTCACAGGGTTTGTGTTCCAAGCCCCTCACCAGCCTTGTTCCCTCCTCTGGATGCTCTCAAGCATCTCAACATCCTTCCCAAACTGAGGGGCCAGAACTGGACACAGCACTCAAGTGTGGCCTCATCAGTGCTGAGTACAGGGGAAGAATGACCTCCCTGCTCCTGCTGGCCACAATTCCTGACACAGGCCTGGGGCCATTGGCCTCCTTGGGCACCTGGGCACACTGCTGCAGGTCCCTTTCTGCCTGGGCTCTGTCCAGCCACACTGTCCCCAGCCTGTAACACTGCGGGAGGTCATTGTAGCCAAAATGCAAGACTCAACACTTGGACTTATTAAACTTCATCCTATTGGACTCTGACCATCCATCCAATCATTCCAAGACGCTCTGCAGAGCCCTCCTCCCTTCCAAGAGATCGACACATTCTCCCAGCTTAATGTCATCTGCAAATTTACTAATGAAAAACTCAATACCCTCATCCATGTCATCAATAAAAATATTGAACAGAACTGGCCCCATCGCAGACCCCTGAGGGACACCAATCTGCAGCTTTCCTTAGTTTGTCAAATCTGTCAGCCCAGTGAAGAGGTAGTGGCAAAGAGGGAAAGATGCAATGTTCCAGAAAGAAAACAAAATATTAAACAAGCAGAAATAAGGTCTGAATTTAGACAGGTAAATTTAGCATTCTGAAAAATTCCAGTTTTGCTCAAAAAATCTGTCTAGAGAATCGTGCATGAACAATGGAGGACATTGTGGACAATGTGTGTGCACAATGAAGGGGAATTAGGGTATGACATTTTATGAGAACTAGGTATTCAAAAAGTTCAAAGGAAAATATATAGGACCTGTAATAAAGAATGACAAAACTGATACAAGAGATGAGAAGTGGTTAAAGTTTCTTTCCTCAAACAAAATTTGAAAGGATCCAAGTGTAAATGGGAGTCATCACCCTAATAGTGTGGTTCCTGATCCAATTTGTCTGTTTAACTGTTTTTTAATAACTGATACTTAGAATTGTGACAAGTAGAAAAGAAAATATGACAAATTCCATACAATAAACACCAATGAACCTCTCAAAGTCAAATGGCAGATAAATGGAAGAGAAACTGAAACACACAGAAATTTTGAGGTGTATTACAAGGGGGAGAAAGACCTAGAGAAGTACTGATCTTAATAAAGAGCAGAAGATATTTTGGCTTTGACCAGAAAGCAAGTGATAGAAACATGGGATCTCCTGAGTTGGAAGGGACCCACAAGACTTCAGGCAACTGAAAATGTTAATTAAAAGAGTAGCAAACTGAAAAGCTGAAAAAGTTTTAAGTGGCAACAAACACATCTGTTTCGAGACAATACAGCCACATGATCTGCACTGTAGAAAAAAGGCTGGTTATGATGATGCCTTCTCTAACTTTAACAGACACAGGTTCCAAATTTCTCTTGCAGTATATAAAATCCAGCCAGCAGATGATAGTCCTCAGAGGAGAAGGTAAAAGGGAAACTAGCTTTCCTTGAAAAGAGCAGTGAAATTTCTCAGACCTTTCAAACACTAAAGAGAGATGTGAAAAGTAGAAAAACATTAGTAAAGATTATACATCCTATGATGTATACATCACCATGGTGTGCAGGAGACAGGGCTTGTGATTGAACTAGATAACTCCAAACCAGGAAAGAAGAATGTAGTTTTGAGCACTGTAGTTAGGAGATGATGGGAAATGGGTGGGGGGGAATGGGAAAGAGGAAAAAAACTTAGTACACAAGATACAAATGTTCTAGTGCATGAGGAAAAGCTGATATGGAATATTAGTAAGACTTAGAATATTAGTACAGTTGTATAAATGCAAGAAAAAGATATAAAATGTCAGAGATCACTGCCTAGGGATCCTGATAGAATTCTTGCACAAAGTAAAAAGCTTAGCTGACTTTCAGTATGATAGTCTGATGCCTACAGTATCAGCATTTACAGCATTGCCACATTACCTTTTCATTAGGTGCCAAGGTAACAGTTGACATTCTATAAATAAGGGCACAAAACATAAAATAATTGCCTGGGGAACTAATGTTGATTTCCCATGTTAGAAAAAATAATTGAAACAAGTATTTCTAATACTCTCCAACTATAAATCAGACAATAAAACATTTAACTTTCCAGACGTTTTCTGTGGAAAAAAACCAGATCTAAAATAACATATGAATGACGTTTTGAAATTTTAATTTTATCATAAACACTGGAATCTAGGAAGTATTTGATTTATTTCAATTTTATAATATTCCACCTCTTCTCCATTTCTTTTGATAAACTAACATCCTGTTGTGTTGATAGTTGTAATCCAACTTGCATGCATCTGCCCTTTCTGCTTGTTCAGAGGTCCAGCCCATAGCTACACTCAGAGGACTTATCCATCCCTCTCACATGTGGGAGATTATTGAACAGTGGCAACAGCTAAGTGGAAACTTCTGCCAGTGAAATGTTCCTTTATAAAGGAGAAGCATCATTTGCAAGCATTTGAAAAAACACATTGGATGTTGGGGTGGTTTGACCCTGGCTGTAGAGCAGCTGTTTATCAAGGCCACTCTCTCACTCTCCTCCTTGAATTGGACAGAGGGAGAGAAAACACAACAAAATTCTTGTGAGTAAGGATGGGGAGAGATTACTCATCGATTAATATATAGGCACAAGAGATTTGACTTGGGGAAATTAGTTGAACTTTTTATCAGTCAAAATTAGAGCAGGACAATGTAAAACAAATCTTAAAAGCACCTTCCCCCAACCACTACCTTTTTCCAGGGCTTAACTTTATTCCCTACCACCAGTATGGGCCCCTTTCCCACAGGGCACAGCTCTGCAGGAGCAGCCTGCTCTGTGACTGTGAGTGATTCCTGTCCTTATCCTGAGCCTTTCATTATATTTTCTCTCCCCTACACGGTTTGGAAAGGGGAGTGATAGAGTGGCTTTGGTGGGCACTTGGCATTCAGACAGGGTCAAACCACCCCAGATGTCACCTCAAATATGTCTCTATGCACTGATAATGAAGATCAAGGAAATGGTGAATATATCAGCTCCTGCCAAAGCAGATGACAGTTCCTTTTTCCAAGGGCTGAATAAAGCCTGAGGATCAGATTGCAAAGGATCTCCTTCTTCCTGCTTTGGGAAATACTGAATAAAACTTATTTGAATGTGCAGACGTCTTTTATCTATAACTGTAGCAATTAATTACAGTCCTCAACAGCAAAATTGCAAATTTTCCTTTAAAACTGATGATCTTTCATTCTGCAGCAGCTCTTTTATGTGTTTGCTCTCGTTTTACACATTGTGATTCTTTCTCAGGATGAGTCTGAAGAGCAAGAAGGCTTCCATTTGTAATGTCCTGATTGCTGCACACTTTGTCAAACACAGCTTTCTAAAAGAAGCTGGAAGGAATTGACTCCTTTTTGGGAACAGTTGGAAATATTTAGAGGATAATACTTTAGAGTGCAAGTGGAAACAGGTCAAGGTACCTGTGCAGACCCTGAGAGTGAGAGTAAAGGCAAAGTTATCCTTGCAGGGCTTATTACAGCCCACATAAAGGCTGCTGGATGAAAACAACTCTAAATTAAAAGGTTACTTAGAGTTACTCACTGCTTAAGGACATGACTGGCAAAGAAAGTAAGATTTGTTTCCCAGTCTGCCCCTTTCACTCTTCACATTCTAATTTTTTTCTCCTTTTCTAAAAGAGTTTCTCTTTACAGTTAAATTTCTAATAAAAAGAGGTCTATAAAAGCTGCTTGGTCTTGTTGGAAAGCTTGTATAAAAGAAAAGACATAGGAAGAAGTGACTTAAAATCTCTAGCTGGTTTGGGGCTCTGTGCAAGAATTTCAGCTGTTATTCACTTGCTAATTAACATTAAAAATAGAAGGTGTCATTCTTCAATAGGTGCAGGGATGTGTTCAACTCCGAATTTCTATATTTCACTTTGAACTGTATCAGAATCATCCTGGGAAGAGCCAGAAAAAGTTTCCAAAATGTCAATAGCTGGAGGCATCATGCCCGTATAATGCAGGAGAGCTCTCTTGCTCCATTATTCCTGACATATCCCTTAGTTGCAATTATTCCACTGGATGCCTCCATTTGTGCAAAGGGAGAAAGTTAGTTGTAGGCCAGCCAAATTCTAGCACACAAAGCTAAAACTCTTTCTGGACGAGTTGCAGTGCTGTCAGCGTGTGCAGGATTCCCTCTTTTCCCCTTAGGTATTGCAGACTGCACAGGATGGAAGTCAGACAATGTGCAATGAAACAGCTGAAGGCAAAGCTTGCTTGAGAGAATTTGGAGCAGTGCTTTCTACAAATACCTTTGATAAAGAGGGTGCCTGCATCTGTTGCTGTCCCATCCCACCCCTACAACTGCACATGCTGAAAGCAAAGCCTTTGTTAGAGTCAGTTGTTTGCTGAGATGAGCAAGTGTTCTGCCCAGTCTGCAGCCCTCCTCCCTCACTGTGATTGATGAGGCAGAATACTTGCATTTGGAATTCAGCTTAGGATTTAAGTGACCTAATATTGTCCCAGAATTCAACTAGATATAATTTGATTTTCTATGTTGTTGGGTCTGAGTAATCTCTTTTTAATTAAATGTATCTTGGATTTAGTTTCATGCTCTTTGCACAAATATGTTCAGCATATCTTGGGCTATAGTTACTACACATGGGCATGTATTAGTATTCATTTATATTTTATAGTACATTTTGGTAACAAATAAACATTGCAATGAATCAAATTAATGGAGAGAAAATACTTACTGTTCCATATCCATTCTGTAGTATTTTGGTTCCACAAGGTTGCTGTATTTAAGAGCTGATTTTAAAAATGCAATATTTTTCACTGAATAACAGCCATCTGCTGTCACTGGATATACACACTGAAGTGGAAACTCTAAGTAGTTTCATATGTAAAAAAATTTATCAGTTGTGCCTCTTAAGTGGCCTGAATATTTTTGCAGTAATTAAAAAATAGCAATGAAATCATAGAAATAATACCAAAACTGTAAACAGCAGCAACAGCAGAGTTTAAATACATTTGAGGAATATTTGTATTTTCACTACCTACCACTTATAATTTTCAGGCCAAAAATGAGAATTATAGATAGTTATTCCTGTAGGGATTAGCCATTTTAATAACTTTTATAGAATTATGGGTCTTTAAGTTAAAAATATCAATTTTTCTCCTCAGTAAGTTGGGGTTTTTTTAATTAAACATTTATGTTCCTAATTATATATGCATCTATGATCTGCTTGTGTTGGCACATCAACACATTCTTCAGCATGGCTTGAAAATGTGAAGGTAAGAATATTAAACTATTCCCACGGTAATTAAACATATTCAAGGAAAAGGCTTTTTGAAAAGTTTTGTTCTGATATTCATAAGTTTGGGACAGTCTCTCTGTGAGGCAGGAAAGCTGGGATGCCTGCTGTAGTCTGATGAGGTGTTCGATGAAGCACAAAGGCAGAGCAAGTCCCAGATGGAGTTTTGCTGCCTTATATATGCAAAAATTTGAAGTTTTAGTGTATCCTCTCCATCTGTTACATCTTTAACTCATATGCTGTAGTCAGCAGCTATATCACATCTGACCAAATGAAATAAAATATACTGTCAGAAAGTTCATTGGCAAACATTTTACAGCCGGAAAGAACTAGACTTGCTTGACTACAAGCTTCCATCCAACCATGGAAACTGTAAGAACTGTTGTTATTTAAGAGTTTTGGAGTTTTATTCATCATACTCACTCTACCTACAGATATGCAGTTAGTGAGTGTGGTCTCAGCTACAGCATCTTACCCTTAACCTGCTTTGTGCAAACTCTTTTTGCTTAATACCTCTCTTCCTCAAAAACAATAAAGGACAAGTAGACTGTAGCCAGGTGCAAATTTATCACCAAAAAAAAAAAAAAAAAAAAAAAGGCATTGCTTACTGCCTTTATTCTTTTCATTAAGAAGACATCAGAAACTCTTCACTAACTGGAGAGGCTTAGTCAGGGAGCCAGTCTATGGATTTCAAAGCCCTGAAGACACTTCAGCCTCCACATAGTCAATGTAGCAGTGTCCATCAAACTGAAAAATAATTCCCCTTCTATAGTGTCCTGAAATATATTGCAACCAGGAAAATGGAAAGCATAAGCACACATGGAAGTCTGACATATCATCAGATGAACTTACCAGCCCTGATGGGTTCAAGCCATTTTTTTGACAAAAAAAAATCTGGAAGTAACAGCCCTCCTTATCTGTCCATTCTCCCTCATTTTAAAGGGACTAAAAGGAAAAAAATAATCACTCTGGAAATGTGTTGTGTTCAAGAATAAGGGGTGATTACACTTCTATCAATACAGCAGGAGTAATAAATAGTTGGTTTGGGATACTTCCTCTGTTTCAGAGCTGAGAGAAGAGCTCTTCTTTAAGAAGCTTATCATAGTGTGCAGTGGTGCAGATTCAAAAAGTGTGAATGCTTCAGCTAAACTTCATAGATCATGGGCCTGAGGGCTTCAAGGGTCAATCTGATTATAAAGTTGGAACACTTCTCACAGGTCATTATATATTTTACCCAATTGCATCTGAACTGAATTCAGTAACTTGCATTTCAGCTAAAGTGTATTCTTCAAGTGCAGAATTCAATTTTCATCTGAAAAGAAGGAAAAATTATTAATTCCCTTAAAAAAAAAAAGAAAAAGAGACCTTGGTAGATGAATCATAACAGTTTGAAGTTTCTTGATCAGTAATGTCTTACTAGCCAGCAGTGGGTCAGTGACCTGTATGAAATACAATAATGATCTCAAGTGCATCACAAAATCTATCTTCGCTCCAATTAATTGGCATCCCTGTTGGCAGTTTTGGAAGAAATTGTGAGAACTGATTGAGCACTGAAAATGAGCCACTCTCTCATTCCCACAAGGGAGTCTTTTCAGCTTAAATTGAAGGTGTTTTGGAAGACACATATAAAAATGTGCAGAACTAGTGGCTCTGTAGTAGATCTCTTGGAAGACACAGACCTTCTGTTTCCAGAATTCATGTTGTACCAATTCTGTGAGTGACCCAGTTATTTTTATTAATAAACTGGGAAAATTCAGAAAGTATGGAATAAACCAATTTGTTATACAAATATGCAGGCACAACTTGGTTGTAACTCCATAGCTGGATATTAGAGATGGTGGGACAGTTTTTTGCTTCTTCATATTTTCCCTAAGATGTAGAGTATTTAAAAGAAATTCTTCACCTACTGTTCTTATTACTTTAGGGAATACTAAACAGGCATGGCAGTCTTTTTACTTATTGTTGTCGACACCACTTAGTACTTTTTGTGTCAATGTACATTAATTTGTTATTTTATTATTGCTGCAGGGCATATACATGTCATTATGTTTTAGGGTAGAGGCTCATCCTTATGGTGATTATTCAAGAATGAGGTGTTGATAGCTTTAATGGGCCAATAATCCAGTAATGAAGGCTCTGTAATGGAATTCAGTGCTGTTGTGAAATTTTTCAGTACTCCATAGTGGTATGATTTGCAGAGCTGTAAAGCTGTACAAGTAGAATAATATGTTAATATAATTTTCTAAAGGTTTGCAGGTTTGCTATCTATGTGTTTGTTTAGAATACTGGCTTTCACAGATGAGCTATTTCCTTGAGCTACTGAGGACTTTTTTGATAGTGGTAATTTGTGCATTATTTTACTAGTTTTCTTCAACTAGATGTTTAGAAAACTTGATTGTTAATACAATAATCATAGGAAGATGACATTCTGTGATGGAAATAATTTGTTATACTTTGCAAAAGAATTTATAAAATGGAAATTCCTTGTACCTTTATGAAAATGAGAATAAATGAAATGAAATTATAAAAAAAATAACGTACCTTTTACTACATTAAATGTTTGGTGAATGGTCAGAATAGGTCAGTTGTAGTGTATATAAATTTTCATAACTAATGAGGTCTCTTTGTTCAAGTTGTATACAATGATAACACTCTGTGTACCCCCTGGCAGTACTACATGGGGGATCATGAGAGATTTTTGGATGTGCAATCCTAAGAAAACCTGACATAGTCTAGTGCTCAAATATGAGATCTAACTTTTTAAAAGTCTTTTTCACTATTTCATAAATTTCTTTATTCATTAAAGAAATTGAATGGTATTGTTTAGAGACTACAAGTTTAATGCATTATCTGTAACAATTTTTAACTAAGAACTCATCAGCTGTTTGTAAAGCATACATGATTCGGGTTGTACTGCCTCCACTGGGTACTAAATTTCAAAACCTGGATTTACTGTTGGGAAGGTGAAATAAAACCTAAATGTAAGCTGATAATAAGTGAAAGTCATTATATTATCTTCGTGCAGAAAATTAAAGACACTTCAGAATCAATCTGACAACATGAGAAACTTCATAGAAGTCACTGCTGAAAATAGTTAGGGTGAATACTGTAAAAATAATATGCACTCAGAAAAAGGATGTTGGTTTTGTGATAAACTGTGAATATACCACACACCATAGACTAAAAAAACCAAAACCTCTAATAATTGAAGATATAATCAGAAAAGCATTCAAAATAGGTCAGAAAGAGGTGCCTAGAGGACAGAGCAAAGGTATTTCTGAGTGAATGAGCAGTATCTGTGTGAAAGTAGAAAGGTCTTTGTGTCTCTAGGAAGGGTTTCTTTTTGTTTTTTCCTTCATGTGCAACAAGTAGAAGTATCTCTAATGAGGCAGAACCTGCACCTCAAACTCCTACACATCTTTGCACAAGTTGGTCAATCCAATCATCCAGATTCTAATAGAAGGCTCATGTCCTGAAATTAATTCAAAAGGCTGCCAGCTTTAGGAAGCTCTGTGGTTGGTGGAATGTACAGTATTTTCATGGAACTTGACTAAACAAGAACCTAATTCCAAATACTACTCTATTATCACTGTTTGTGTATGCCACTACTGACTTAGAAAACCTTATCTGTAAAAGGAAGTTCTTTCTTTTTTTCTTGCTAATTTTAGTGAATTTAGGTTGCCTTGTGCTCTATCGATTATAAAACCCAACAAAATAAACCATGTTTACAAAAAATGGTGAGCAATCAATGAGTAAAAGACAAGCTTTCACTGAATGAAAAACATTTCCTTAGTAAAAGGCCAGGAAAAAAACCCAAGAGTTTCTATTTGTTTAATCTATAATTCACTTTGATGAAGCATTGTACCAGAATAATCTAACTTGATCTCTTGGATACTGTAAGGAAATTTCTCTTTATAAGTGATTTAAAGAGATCAATCAATAATCTCTCTTGTTCAGTCTGTCAGAACAGAAAGGAATTCTAAGAATGTTCAATATAAAGTATCCATCAGACACCAAAACAAAGGAAATAGACGTTTGTAATTCAAACTCAAAGAATCACTTTTTGTATATCTGTGTGGGTACTTTTAGATGTAATTTATATTTGTGCACTTGAACGAGCTCCACAGGGAAGTGGTCACAGCACCAACGGAGTTCAAGAAACATTTGTAGAACACTCAGGCACTTGGTGGGATTCTCGAAGTTGTCCTGTGCAGGACCAGAATTCAGACTTGGATGGTTCTTGTGGGTCTCTTCCATCTCTGGGTATTGCATGATTCTGTCAATTGAACTTCCCTACATGCATTAACTTTCAGTAAGGTGATACAGAATGGCTACTGGGCTAGGAATGGGAATGATTTCTTTTTTTCCTATAAGTGCTGGTCCACATTTGTACAGAATTCACACCTAGACCAAAGTACAAAAGCCTAGAAACTCTGTCAGTAAATACCTATATCAGCTGGCATGACATCCATAACTAATAAAGATACTTCTGAAACCTGGTCCAAATCGGCAGCAAATCTTCAATATTAGGATGTTATATTAACTTGTCATTACCTTCTGATATCAGGTGGTCAGATAATTTTCATTCTCATCCCATATCACAGTTTAACTTTGGCAAGCAACTAGGCCCCACACAATATCATCAGGTGGTATAGGGGAGAGAATTGCAAGAGTAAAAGTGAGAAATCTCGTGGGTTGAGATAAAGGCAGTTTAATATGTAAAGTAAAAGCTGCACATGTAAGCAAAACAAAGCAAGGAATTCATTTATCCCTTCTCATGGGCAGGCAGGTTTTAAGTCATCTCCAACAGAGCAACCTTTAAGAGTGACTTGGAAGGGCAAGCACCATCCCTCCAAATGTCCCTTCTTCCTCCTTTCCCCCCAACTGTATGTGCTGAGCATGATGCCATAGAGTGGGAAATATCCCTTTGGTCAGTGAGGATTGGCTGTCCTGGCTCTGGCAGCTCACAGCTCTTTGTGCACTCTCAGCCTCCTCTCTGGCAAGGTGGGTGAGGATTTGTGCAAGAGCTGTTCAACAGTGTTGGAAACATCCCTGTGTTATTGACCTTGTTTTCTGCACAATCCAAAGCTGTATACCTACTGTAATAAAAATTGACTCTATCCCAGTCAAAACCAGAACTCACCACCATGAAAATTGAATTCTATGGCAAGATTGCAAGCCCTTAGCAGAATGTAGCTGCAAATGCAAAATTTTCTTCTTTTTCCCTTGTTGCCAAATATTTCAGCCATTACATTAAGGTTTTGCAGAAATTTCAATCATTTGTATTGTTTCTGGACTTGGTAATGCATAAGGTTATCCTTTTTCTTCTAACTGATTTTTGGTATTTTGCCAATTATTCACCTTCACCAATAGAGTATTTATGGGCCTGTGGGACAAGCAAACATCATTTTCACAGATTCTTCCTAAAAGACATAAAAAAACCCCATTTAACTGTTTCATTGGCTATTTGGGAATTAGAAAAAAAACAGTCAATGCCAAACACACTTAATGTTTTGTCTGAAACAAAGCACGATCCCCTCAATTAAGATAGGTAGAAAATACTTCCAGCCAAGTAATCATAAATAGTGCTAGTGTGCTGCTTGGCTTGTCTATGCACTTCACAAAAGCCTCAGGTAGTATGCCAAAGATGAAAGCTTGCAGAGTGTAGTACAGGGTGAGGGTGAATCTCTTGGAAAGGACAGTCTCATTTGGATGCAGCACACACTGTGTTGGGTGAGAATGCATCAGAGTCTTTATGACTTCCTGGGGTAGTAAATTTTCATCTTGCTGACAACAGGAGTAATTGCTGTGTGCAGAATAAAGTCTATTTTTATGAACTATGCTTCTTTATTTCTATCAAAGATCATAGTTGCTGTTATCACTGATCATTATAGTTATGTTTGTGCAGAAAGTATAGAAAATTTTGTGAATTAACATGTTACTATAAAGGACAGAGAAGTAACGTCATTTCCTTGGGTCTGAAAGTTGTATATTCCACATCATCCTTTGTATTAATTATGATGTTTTGAAACCCTTTTGGCACTATGGAGATGTCTTCATTGAACCTTCTGCAAAGAGGTTCAGGGGTCTCTTGTGAAATGATGTTATACAAGCTCTCCACTTCACTAAAAGTACACAAATTAAAGGAGTGCCTCAATTAATAAACAAACTCTATAGATATCAGACTATAGTGAATTTGTCGACAGATGTCTTTGCTTGTGCTATTGTGGTTTAAAAATAGAAACATGCACACATTGGGTAAGAAGAAAATTAAAAAGTGAGAAAGAGGGAGTAGGAAAAAAGCATTGCTGCTTACACAAGGAATATGATGGCTGCTCATAAAGAAAGGTTTCATCCATTACAAAGGCATTGAGTAAGAATACCAATGAATTGTTAATATCTCTCAAAGTGTAAAAGATACTAATTATATGATTCTATGCCTTTTTCACACAATATGACTTGTAGTGAGATATTTCAAATCTGTGTCACAAAATCACTTGTAATTACTTTTTCTCCCCAGAATTAAAGTTTAGCATATTGGAATTTCAACATTTTATTGACTTCACACATAATTTCACAAAATGTTACAGTCTCAAATAAATATTATGGGGATCTTTTTTTTTCAATAAAAATGCATTTTTTAAGAAGAATAAAGCTGAGAATATTTACATTTCTGTATTTATTTAGAAAATTATTTGGAGTATATAGGTGTATGTTTTTGAGATTTCAAAGCTCAGAAATGCTTCATCTAACTTATTACTCTCTTGCACATCTCATTCTTTCACATTTGCCAGTTTGTAGATGAGCTTATTCCTCTCCCACATTTCCCGTGATATTTCCTACTTTGAAGAAACAGAATTGAGGTCAGTTCTTTCACACAGGATTTATAGTTTATACTTCTGGTTTTAGCAATGCCTTTAGCATAGTCTGTTCTGACAAAAATCTTTTGTACCCCAGGAGAAGAGAGGTATGTTTCTTGCTCTGATTTTTCAGAGTGTTCATTTCACAACCAAATAGATCCTGTCAATCGCTTCTTGAAATTGGTTAAATATCCCTCTCTGCAGTCAACTATATGCAATTGAGAAAAGAAAAAAATTAAGCACAGTACCTAGTTGAACATTGTACATGTTTCTTCTTTTTTTTTCATAGAAGTGATTATGCTGGCGCTGTTTATGTATTTCACATGTCCAGTTATGAGCATGCAGGGTTTTCTCACTGAAAGGGTGGTGAAGCACTGGAATGGGCTGCCCAGGAAAGTGATGGGGTCACCATCCCTGGATGTGCTCAAGAAATGATTGGACATGGCACTTAGTGCTTTGATTTAGTTGACATGGTGGTGTTCAGTCAAAGGTTAGGTTGAATGATCTTGGAGTTCTTTTCCAACCTTAAAGATTCTATGACCCTATGAGAACTATAATAATAGAGTACTGTGTTTCTACATTATTCTTATTTTTTATTCTGCATATATAAAGGTACATTTCTGTGAAATTGGCCATTTTCTAAAGCATTTCCCTTCCAGCATTTGGATATAGAAACATTGCCAACTGAACCTGTAAAATAAATTCATGAAAGTATTTAGAGCAGTTTTAAATAATTTAATTGGTTCAAAATATAATCTCTATTGCTTGTGAGGAAGCAAAATCTTGAATCAACTGTTACTCACCCCTGAGATAGTATCCAAGTAAACTTTTTAATGTTTGCACAGATATGTGCCTTAATTGATAAAGGCAGGAGTCAGATAATAATAGAGTCAGATTTCCTTTGACTTTTCCTTTGGCTTCCTTTATGAAATTGGACAAATAAATCACCTGGTTTTGGAAAGAAGATGTTGTATAATATTCTTTCCAGATGAAACACTGTTATCAATCTAAGATTAGTAATGGGAACACTGAGTCTTAATGAAAAATTCCTTTACCAGATATTTTAGTTAGGACAAGTTCACAAAAAACAATTTCAGAAATATTTGGGTCAGCATACAGCACTCATAATAAATAGATTTTTATTATTTGTTAATCTATATGTTTCATTTATGCCTTGTATTTAATTCAAAAAATTATATTATTTAATTGCTTAAAACAGGCTTTTTTTTAGATACTGAAGAAGAAAAAATTATCTAACCCTGAAGTCTTCAAATGGAGATTTAGTTAATTTACATGGTGTTGTATTTCCAAACTACACAATCATCATCCAGAGATCACTTTTATTACATATTAAATAAGGCCATGGTGTTAAAACTAGAAAGGAGAACTCTTATCAGGTACTGATGAAGAAATTAAAAGACCCAATGACACACATAATGATTGTAGCATCTAATGTCCTTTCATCTTCCTCAATTTCTTCCATAAAGAGAAATTTAGTATCTCCACTTCGATTACTGGACCAAAAAGTTTTATCCTTTCTAAAATGAAGGAATTTTTGAAAATGAAACCCCATCTTAAATACAAAAGGTAACTCCAGACAGAATGGACAGAAACACAGACTGTTTCTATTCCCACTAGGTCAGGTGTCTAGATTTATTACCAAGAAAATAAGAAAATGGAACAAGAAGGAAAAATCTATTGCACAGCAAGAGAAAGTCCTATGCACAGCAACTTTCACCCCACTACAGGGCAGGGATGTGCAAACTCAGACCCAAGAACTACTGCAAAGTGTTGTATATAAGAATAATTTTAAATGGAGAGATATGCAAGTGCAATGCCATGGAAAAATAGGTGCACTTCGTGTGCAACATGCAGACAGACAATATTGGGAATCATGTTGGTACAAACACCTATTTGAATAGACACTTGGTAGCTTCTTTGTTAAGCTTATTTCACATGTTCACAATGCTGGGCTTATTTCTGAAAACAAAAAACAAATTTTCAAGACTCAACCAAGTTCACTTGCATCAATAAGCTTTATACTGAAATTGGCTCCCTTTTGTTCAAGCCATTGAAAAAGATATTTGTTTCACTGTTGGATAAATTATTGGAAAACTTTCCTCAGAAACACCTCAGAAGAATCCAGATTGTTTTCAGATCTATGTTCATTTTTTTTTTTATAAAGTGAAAATGTTGTACTCAGCTTATGCTTATGCTTTTTTTACTGCTTCTGAAAAACATAAGCTTCAGAGCTGCTGTGTCCAACAGGGTTGGACTCAGCAATATGCTCTTAAATAATTGCTGAGAAACCTTTTTGCTACATTATTGAAGTCAGATGAATTTTCCAGAAATTAGACCACTGAAAGTCTTTGTTACAGCAGACAAAAGAAGAGAAAAATGAGATAAGGTGTATTGTGGCATGCATTTTTTTTCCTTTAGTGGATTAACTTACTGCAGAAAGAAAAAGATTTTGTGTATTATACAAACAATACATGTTTACTGTCTCAGAAAATGTAGCTGGAAAAAGTAAAAAAACTGTGATCTTCTGCTCCTGCTGTTGCTGATAGTATCAGTTATTATTTTGTCTTGTTCTTTCCTCCATGTCTCTGTCAGATAGATTGTCATCACATATCTGGAAAGGGCATGTGTGAAATATATGACATGATTCATTTCACCAAAGGCCAAAATGAGATGAAGCTTTGTCTGACCCTACAAGAATAAGTCACCCACCATAATTGCAGCGTTTGCTGCTGAGAAAACAAGACTGCCAATGCACTGAAGGAGAAAACAGAAACCTCTGTGGAGATAATCCAAATACCCATAGCTGTCTCATCCATGCAGTGTGATGATGTAAGGGCAAAGACAGTAGCCAAGAGGCAAAGATGAAATGCACTTCAATGAAGCTGCCCCACAACCCTGGGAAAAGATGCAAAGGGAAATCAGATTTCTCTCTTTCCCTCAGCAGTTGTTTTAAGCAGGAAAGTTTTCCTTCTTCACAAGAAATTGCAGACACTTTGAAGATCAAAGTAAAACATTTCCCATCATCAGATTGATGAACCTAGTGGGTCCCTGACCACTCAGCATATTCTGTGATTCTGTGATCATGAATGAGGAAGCCAAGAAAAAATACCTGAGTCACATATCTTAAGCTTTCTTGTGTCTGGAAGAAAGAACAAAACCAAACCCCACACTCACATGTCACATGTCATTTGCCCTTGTCTCACTCTCCTCTTGGGAGACTGGAGCAAACCAGATGCTTTTAAGGTTCATCTGTGAACAGAAAACTTCATATCTAGATGTCAGTTTACACAAACACACCATCCCAAAACTGAGCTCAAATGTTGATAAGGAAAAGTGTGGAGAATTTGCTTTGTAGACAGGTCACTTAAAGGAACTAACTTGTCCTGGAGCATTAACCTATGTAAATATTTAGCTCACATAGGTGGATCAGAGAGCAATGACCCCAAATGTTTCTTTAAGGGGTGGATATGCACTACATTGTCAAATTAGAGCTCTCAGTGCTATCTCTGCATTATAATATATCTCAGTAAAAAAACAGTAATTTGGAAATGAAGTTGAGAGTTTGAAATCTCCTCAGGTCCTGTGTATTGCTTTGTATCCTGTGAATTTCTCAGTGACCAAGTCATAAAAACCTATGTGTCATGGAGCATTTGGGATTTTCCAGTTACATCATTTGGTCTAACAAATATTCTCCTTTGTGTCCCTCATGTTCTTGGACTATTATTCTTCCTACATTAATGACTACACACAACTGTACAGATATAATCAGGACTTGGTATTTTCTGTTTATTTTGTGTATTAAATTAGGACATTAGTTTGTTTTGGTCTAATTTCTTCTTATTCAGGCAAGGCATGATGAAGCGTTTATCATGATGTATTTCACTTCAGGCTAAGAATTAGGCCAGTCTTCATGTTGTGAAATTTTAGCTTCATTTAGACAAATTCCAATGTTGTACAGAATGGAGCACTTGGCAGGTAGGTGAAATAATCAGTTTGCCTTTTGTCACAGTTAGATCAGTTAGAGCAAATAGATATTGTTAACAGCTGCCTAACATTGCTACTTCTTTCACTTATGTAGAATGTCCTCACTCTTAAATAGCCATATATATCCTATATTCTTTTAACAAAAACAAATCATTCCAAGATTTATGCTTTGGTTAGATGCGCTATATGTGATGCAAAAATATCATTTGAAATCATATTTCATACTTGAGTTATATGAATGTTCTTCCTCCAATTTATAAATGTCTCAATACGTTTCTTTATTTGAAAACAGATGCCATGTTTTTTGAAAACTATTATCCTTTATTACTCTTTCCAGCCAGGAAGAGTGACATTGTCATTTGTTTATGCCAGGTGAAAGCTTTTAACTCAAAAACACAACCTCTCTCACTCACATAGTATCTAATTTATATAATCTGAAAAAAACCATAAAATTACAGCAACATTTGCTTTTTGATGTCATACAGAAAAAACCCTTCAAAGTTGGCCATGCATGAAGCAAATATACAGGAAGGGACCCTAAATCCTAGCTGCTGATAGATACTGAACCAAAACTGCCTTTTATGTATCTTGAAAAGAAAACTTTGTAATCATCTATGCCATCAGTAGTGACAGTACATTCACTGAAATCATTACACCAAAGTGCAAGGCTTGGGTTTATCTGAAAGAGATTGTTCATTTATTCATGAAGTAGAACTGAAAGGCTTCTCTGTAGTGTTGAGCCTTTCTTTAATTAGTAAGTCAGGGAAATAAGGCATTAGTTAAACTTTGCCTGAATAGTATGTTGATTGCTTAAAAGAAGAGAAGAAATTAAAATATATCTGACAAAAGAACAAACAGGTTAACCTCAGGTTTTTATTCTTAAAAGGTTGTCAAGAATTGTGCTACACCCAAGTGTATTGGGAAGACATTTGTTAAACAGATAAAACATAAACGATGTTGGATTCACACTAATAGTGATACTAGGCAAACCAATGACTACTCAAATTTAATTTTTTTCTAAAGCCCTGTAGGTAAGAATCGCTAATCTCCATCAGAGTTAAAACAGAAACATGTAGGAAAAGACTCAAGAGCATGTGTGTCTTGCTCAGACCCACCTTAGAAAGGCCAGCTTCTAGAACTGAGATTAATAGTTTTTAACATCCATTCAGTCAATAAAAAAAAAAATTTCCTGAGATGTCCTGCAGGTATCTGGTGCATATGCCTTAAAATCACTGTTCATCAAAGATAGTTTTCAGCTGTTTTGAAGCATAATTTAAAGAACCATGCCTCTTCCATTTCACTGATCATTTATCCCTCATGAAAAAAAATATTTGCACAGATTTTGCCCAAGGCTGCTTTGCATTCGTAATAACTTTTCTATATGTTAGGTTTGCATCAATGGCTAATTTACAAAACACTGGAGAATGGTGTACATTAGCATTCTTTATGAAGAATGCAATAAATTTTATTCAAAATACAAGTTTGAATAAACCTGAAGACATCTAAAGATTCAAATATTGACACTATAATTTTATATGCTCCTTGATTCCTAACTGATAGCTAGCATACTTTTGTGCTTTAACCCTAGAAGAAAGATCTATTTCTGAGGTTGTCAGTGCTGCTCCAAAATAGAAGCTCAGAGTACATTAGAGGTTTTCTGAGATACTTTTATTTGTAATAAACCTAGGAAAATTTTGGACATCAATAGCAATAGCCAAAAAACTCTACTTACACTAAGAGTTGTGACAATATCCAAGCAAGTTTATATTCTGGCAGGCCCTATTAGGAAATTTCACACTCCAGAGAACATTATCACATGCTGTCTCAACAACACAAGTGAGTACTGTGTACATTTCCTGAGGCCATTGTATTATCAAATATAGTGAAAGTTAGAATAGAAACGAGAGTAATGGGAGTACACCAATCAAATTAATTTCATTTTAAAGGCAGACAACTTAATGCTATAGCTCTTTCACAAGATAACTTAAAACATCATAAAAATATTTGCAGTCCTTGACAGGTTTTTAATCCTATTTAGAGAACATCCCATATAGCTTGTTACCATGATAAGCAAATTGTTGGTAGCTTCTAACTAAGCAATTGTGACCTTTAGATAACAGTTAAGACTTTTTAAAAATATTTAATAAATCTTGAAACAATTTCATAGTATTTCGATGTTAATTGTAGCATTAATTTAACAATAATCAATATCAAATATTTTTCATTCAGAGTGTTCTAGAATAACATTGACATTTGTAAATGATGTTGAATGCAATCAAATACAACACTCATAAAGCATTAAGTTTCAAGCAAATTCCAAGGGATAAATAGATCTGCATTAACACAGTCAAAACTAATTTTGACAATCATACTGTTCTTTTGACAGTTGCTACAAAAAACACCTGAAGAATGCATTATTATATGTATTGCTCTATTCTTAGATGTCCAAAACCTGTTTAGGATCTTGATCTTCCATTTGCTTTATAAAAGTTACAATTTTTTTATTTAGGATGCTCTATTAAATCATGCTCTACAAATGTTTGATGCTATAGATACTGTGCTCATTGTAGAATGAATTCCAAGAACAACTGTGGTACTAAGCAAAAATCCTTTACTGATAAAATTTGAAGTGGAACAAGATACAAAACTTAGGTGCAACAGAGAGTGGGAGGGATGGCTGAAGAATGACAATGTAGGGTCAGTACAGGGTTTCCCTAGACAAGGATAATTTTTCTAATGACTCCAATAAGAGATGTTAATAGTATAAGAAATCATAATGGGCTGTAAGTTCCATACAGGATAATGTCCTCCTTGATGTTTCCTTTTCCTTTCCTATCTCCATCTTATGAATTTCCCATTCCTGAGGTTTTATGAAAGATGTTTTTGCTTGTTGTTGCCAAGGATCTATTTTTCATGAATTTGACAAAGCTATTTCTGAACTCATTTGTAGTGCTCCCCCCTTCTCCCGCCCCCTCCAAGTTCCTCTGACTGTCAGATTCCCATTTATGTCCTGTGGTTGTATGGGAAAGTACTTCTTTTTATTTATACTAAGCTTACTGCTCATTATTATTTTTGAAGATCATTATGTTACTAGGAAAGTAAACCCATCATTCTTTAGTCATGTTTGTCATACCCTTTTATGCAGCATGGATTACATTTCAATAGATATGTCTTTCCTGAATGAGAAATTATGCAAAATCTTATAAAGTATAAAAGAAAAAACAATAAATCTTGTTTAAATTACATAAGAAACTCCTTGTCTTTCTGATAATTCTGTTCTGAATTTATTCCAGTTATAAGGTATTAATTTGAGGTTGGATGACAAGAATTTAACTTTTGTATAATTTGGATCAGTTAAGCATTTTGTATTTGACTTAGAATTATTTTCTTTTAGGACATTAAAAATATCTTCTATAGCCATAAATATTATTTCTATGTTTGCTCTTTTAAGTACAAGCACAGCAACAGATAAATTCATAAGTGAATTCAGGATGCATTTTAATCTTCAGACATGTGGTCCTCTCTATATTCCTGTAACTACATGAATTAGCCCACTATTTGAAAAATTGCAAGTCACATTATCTTTTTGTAATGCTTGATATATGTCAGCAAAAGGATTTCAATAATTCTTTCATTTCAGGATAAAAAATGCTTTAACATTTTAGTAACCAAGGGATATGACATACTTTTCTTATTTCTTTGAAGTGCACAATTGGCTTCTAAATGGAGGAATTGCACATTTGTATCTGCACTTTCATATACAGTCTGTGAATACACCAACTCAGTTCTTGGGGTAAAGTAATCCCTGGGGTAGTTAAAAGTGAACTTTTGAGAAGAAGTGCTATCAGTGGGATTTTACAGGGAAAGCCACTTAGGCTATAAAGAGATGTCAAAGAGAAAGAGATAGATAAATACAGGGTAAAAATGCATTTGTCAGCTCTGGTTAAAATATGAATTTCTGTTATAATGTCTTCTATGGAATGAGATGTTATTACTAAGTTGTGCATTGCTCCAACATAGCCATCCATTACAGTAAAGCAGAAACAGCACATTCCATTAATCACAGACACGAGGTTAAATAAAGATGTAAGCATATTGGGAAAGCAAAACTTCAAGTGTACAGCACCTTGATATATTAACCAAAGATCTTAGAAGGGGTTACAGGTCTGAGAGAATAATAGTAGTATTAATAAGCAAAGTTTCATTAGCCATGCTTAACTCAGTAATACACATTTATATTGCTGCAAAGCAATTGATTGTTTGTTGTAGAGTAAGCAACACGTGGTACATAACATTTTGAATCAGAGGGAATTTACTGAAAAAAAATGAGGAGTTTAAATTGAATCAATCCATTAGGTTTGATAAATATTCCTTTCAAATATTTTTTTTTCCTTACACTTTACTAAGCTGCTCCTTCTACATTACAGAGATGGATACACACAGAATCCCTGGTCAATTTATTCTCATGTCAGTGGTCATTCCACTCTGCACTTTTATAAAAAAAAGATGAGGCAGGATAACTTTGTGGGATATTACACTATGGCTGGCTGACTATTATATATTAGGGAAGGCTGTTTGGACAATAGCCATTCCCATTTTGTTCCATTGCAAATTTTCTGCTTTTTTCCCTTACTTTTTCATGCATCAATTCTGTTTGTTTTTTTTTCTTTTGAGCTGTTCTTTCTGCACCCTTTCTGTTCAACATCCATTTGCATTTTCTTTCCAGCAGGGTTCAAAAAGCATCATTGCTCTCAGTTATTATGGACCTTTATGGTGTTCTGCAAGAGTAAAATAAAACACTCAAATAACAAAGTCCATTCCAAAATCAGGCTGCAATCTAAAGGACCAGAAATGTAGTCATTGATGCCTAACTACATTTCTTGCTTGCATACCAGCTTTGAACTGATTTGGTCATGAGGTGAAATTTTTCCTTGGCATTATCAAGACATATTGTCCCTGCACAGGACTAGTTAACCCCCAGTTCAATTTGGGCACCTTATCAAGTTGACTTTTGTCATACATACCTGCTGTTAGTTTTTAGATATTTCATTGGCAAACATTCAACCCAAATGTTCTAAAAGATTGATGTTTGGTGTTTTTGTCATTCTCATCTGAAATTTATAACTAATACAGTCCATAGCCAACTTCTGTTGAACTATCCCAGTATTTTGAGTCAACAGAATTTCTGTAATGCTTTTTCCTCACAATATTTACTTCTAAAAGCCTTATAGTTGTTTTCTTTTTATGCTTTACTGCAATACAACTTCTGTGCTGGTGTGGCCTCACCTCAAGTCCTGTGTACGGCTTTGCATACCACAATATAAGATATAAAGCTTCTAGAGAGCATCCAGAGGAAGACAACAAGGATGGTGAATGGTCTAGAAGTGTTTATGTGTGAGGAATGAATAGTTTACTTGTTTAACCTTGGACACTGCTCACAGTTACCCATCCTGGGCATCACCAGCCAAGGTCCTGGGGCATCCTCTGCCATTCAGCTTCTCACATCCACCTCATCTTCAGGATCTGAACCCACTTCTGAGATATTTCCTCCAACATGTCTTTCAAAGACTGCTTCTTTTTGGGAACTCTTCTTTTGGTGCTAGCTCCTCTTTCTGGAAGAAAACCCCCTGCAGTTTTCCCAGCCTCTGTATGCTCTAAGCAACATATGTGCAGAAACAGCATGCATATTTAGGCATCTAATTCACCCTGCCACATGAGTCTGAATTAAATTGGATATGCCTATTTTCAAAATTTAAAACTAGCCATATAACTTGCATCTAGGAAGAGACAGGCTTCAAATTGAGAGGACAAAAGCTCAGATTTGGACAATCACATACACTCAATTCTTTACTGCCTGTTAGCATTCACAGAAATTATATTTTCACCAACACCTACTTATGTACCGTCATGATATTATCCAAAATAAGATTGTTGGATTGTTAAGTCATTCTCTAGTACTGTAGAAAAGAGGAGGAAATGTCCTTTGCACAGTTTAGTGTGACTTCTAATCCTTCTTAAGGACTCTGCTAGCATTGTCCTACAGGGGTAATCCTACATGCTCTGATCATGGGAAGGGCAATGTGAGGTATATTTTTGAAGGTGCTTTTAATGAAGTTTCACTTTCTACTTAAACTTGAATATATTGATGAGGAAAAATAGAAGGCAGAACTGACAAAAGATGCGAGAAAGAATAAATTAAATTATTCAAACTAAAAGTTTTTTACTGGGCACAGTTTCTTAAACCTTCACATTAAACATCTTATCAAAGAAGTTCAGCTTAGGATTTGCTTCTGTGTATGTGTGTATATCTAAGCCCTAGAGTTTTCTAGAATCTCTGGCAATTGGTGTGTTGCAATGTGACTTCCATATGTATGGGTAGCTATTTCTCAAAATGACTGCTTTACATGTAAAAACCTTAAACCTGTTTCTGAACAAGGTTCCAGATATTTTTTGTTTATTGGTCTAGTCAATTCCTAGCACTGATTTTCGTCCCCTGCTGGGCAACACAAGCAAAAATATCTTTGCAATGTTCTTCCAAATTTTACAATTTTATTTCAGGCTTCTCCCATTCTCATCAAGCTTTTTAATCTCTTAATATCATAATTTCTCCACAGCCCTTTTAACACATCTTTTGTTAGTCTTTAATTTCACCCACTTTGTACCTCATCTTCTCAGCCAAGCTTCAATTTTGTTATTTCAGAAAACATTTTTCTGACATGTGTGCTTGTTCCCATCAGTCTCCACCCTCCATTTCTGTTTGGTACCATCATCAGTGTTTATTAAAATTTTTATTTTTATATATGTTTATATTTTTGCTATTACTAAAGGATTTCACCTTTGAGAACAGTTTTAATAGCATAAATTGATGTCAAATTTTTTTGTTTGGCTGATGAGTTGGTCTCATCACTACTCTTCTCTATTTCAGTAATGACAGAAAAAACCCCAAACACAGTCATTAGGTAATTATAATAAGAAATCAGATAGAAAAAGTGAAAAAGGTCCTAAAAATTATCTAATCAAATTCTTGCTTCATGTGATTTTTCTCCTTAGGAGACTGAGTGCATCAGTAAAACATTTAACAGAAAATTCAAAGGAATTGAAAAATGCTATATTTCAGCTGCATGTCTCCCCACAGTGCTTGAGAAAAAACAGCAAATGTTCATTTACATAAGTGAAAGCAGAATGCTGATCTTTGGCACTTGGTTTTCTTTTTGTGTCATGTTCTTAGGTGCTCAAGACAGGATCTTGATGATGTGTGAGTCAGTTTCCCATGTATTTGAATTTCATATCTATATCTATATATCTATATATCTATATATCTATATATCTATATATCTATATATCTATATATCTATATATCTATATATTTATATATCTATATATCTATATATCTATATATTTATATATCTATATATCTATATATCTATATATCTATATATCTATATATCTATATCTATATCTATATCTATATCTATATCTAATCTATCTATATACGTATATATATAGTTATTCAGATCTGTCCTGTGGTCCATCTCTACTCATTTTGAAGGAGATTCCAGGCATTTGGAGTCCACTCAATGCCTTGAGAATTAGAAATGCTCCAGTGAAAGCTCACATAGAGTGTGTTTTTGTAACAGCTCCAGTTGTAAGGAAAATCTCCAGCAGCCTCTTATCTAAGTGCCTGATAGACCTCTTAGCCCTATTAATAGGGATTTAATATCAACCACACCTGGAGCACAAAATATAATGAGTGTAGAGGGAAGGAGATCATATGGAAAGGAGTCACAGCTCATATTTACTGGTTCAGGAACACTGCAAAACATTTGCATTTTATTGCAAACAAACAATTTTAAAACAGGTCATATCCCTCTTAGTCTCTAATTAGGGTAAAGGACAGGATGCTCTGAGAGCTTTTCACACATGTCAAAGAGCTAAGGGGAATATAAAGCCTTACAGAAGATCTAATTCCAGTGTCTCACTTAACTTTACAATCTCTATCACAGTAAGAGGGAAAGATTCAGCATTGCCTCTGGGGTTCTACTAAATCTGCAGCTTGTCTCTTTCAGAGCAAGAACTTTTCTTTCTCCCCAACCTGTAATGACAATGCAGTGGCAGGCACCATCAGTTATAAAAGTTGTGTTCAGGCCTCTTTGCTTCTTCCACTGATTTTGGTTGAGGAAGGAGAGGGAACAGCTGGGGTGAAGTAAATCTGAAATCTGCAGCACTGGCAAAGCAGCTGCCTTACAAAACACCTCTGCACACTGCATTGCAGAGTGCTGACAGGCCAGGGCCACAGCTACTTCACCAGCTTTGTGCTCCAAGGGGAAAAAAGGAGCAACCCACCAACCAACAGCAGCAGGGCTGATTTTCCTTGCTCATTGGGCAGCAGTGAAGACAGTAAAAACTGTGAGTTTGTGTAGTGCTTTCCCATCAGTGCCATAATGACTCCATACCAAGTATGGGTGGTCCAAGGCACCCAACTACCCAACACTGTCTATACTCCAGCATACCTGAAGAGTAAAGTGTTTTTTACAGACTCAGACTGGTATCAACCTCACTAATACTGTCCTTAACACTCTGAACCACAAAGCAGACATATCTATAAATTTGTTATTTTCAGCCATATTAAAAATATCAGTACCTTATGAAAGAAGGAAAAGGATAATAGAGAGTTCAGCATAAGGGCAATGATGCAGTGCATCAGCACTGGGGGCTAATCACCACCAACAGGGTCAACACCATCTCCAGCAGGTGTGACTCACAGCCACATTCCCTCAGGAAACATGCATGCCATGACAGTTGATTCTGGCAGATCATTCCTCTGGGATTTTCAGGGGATGAGTATGTAAATTCATGCTGATTTAGTGGTGTAAATCTGTCTCCCATTCTCCCATGTTAGGAAATTATGCTCTCTCTTAAAGTGTGGCTACAAAATAGCTGTACTTTCTCCACTTAATTTTTATTTTAGTTAGGTCTGAACTTTGCTTGAGCAGTTGGTTTGCATGTGGATTGCATTGCATGTGAACATTGCATGTCCATTTTCTGCATTTTCTTTCTGGGGTTAATCTCATTTCTTTGAACAAACTCTATTTCTCAATACTACCTATCAGTACTTATATGTTATCCTTTACTATCAAATATTTTGCTAATGGTGAATTTCTATTGCTTTAAAATTAAATAATAAGAAGAAATTTATCTGATCAAATTAAAACAGCCTGAAAAAAAGAATACTGTTTAGGTAAAAGTCAGCAAGGGAAAAGAAGCATTTCTGAAAAGGTCTGGTTAATGGATGTCACATAGTTATTAACAGATTATTAGTAAATGGGTTTAGAAGAGTTTTGTGCTAGTATAGCCTAGAAAAAAGACTTAAAAATTGCATCACAGGACGAACCTTAATATTCCATTAAACTTCATTGTGCCTAAAAAGACAAGACAGATAAAGCATTGCTGAAAGGAATTTTTTTTCCCCATATTTTCTCTTTCATCTCCATTTATTATGTTGCATGTTTGCAGACAGAAAACTGAGAGCCAAGAGGTGATATTTGGTATTATAACCATATTTAATAACCTTTTAAGACTTCTAGAATGCCCTTACTAAATATCCTACTTCTTAAAAAATGCCTCATCATAATTTTTCTACTTTATCTACAGCACAAATTTAATTTCTGCTTCTCTGACATTCTGCTCCAAAAGCTTTTCCATTATCACCCTCTTGTCTGTTGATCCTCCATGCCTGAAACTCATAGCACTTTGTAGGTTCAGCCTCTGTAAAGTGGATCAGGTCTCTGCAGACATGGTACCAACTCTCTTTTATATTATCTAGCTCATCAATCTCTCTCAAATCACTCCTTAATGTATTACCACCACCCCTTGCAAAAACATTTTAATTTTAACCTCTGTAAAGATTTTGACACTTTCTCAACACTTTGGTTATGTGCTGTCAGTCAGTTTTTAATGTTCCTAAGCTGGTTTGTTTGTGTCTGACCTACATTGCAAGGTCCTTGGGGTAAGCTCTGTGTCCTCTCACTTGTTTGTACAATGCTAAGAATACATTCACCACACAGTCAATAATATACTACATAATAAAATACCTATTTGAACACCACAGCTCTAAGCTTGAACTTTGGGGACAAGAGGATGTTAAAAGACAATTGGCAGTTTGGGATATTGCTGAATTTACAGCCTAAGGGTGGAAGAATTCAGTTTTCCCAGGGCAAGTGCTCTTTTTTCCTCCTTGTAAATCACTTATGCACAATAATGTTCTATGTAATATATTTGGAGTTACCCTCCAGTCTCAAGGAGATGGTAATGCAACTGTCTTTCATATTCTTTCAAACTTTCTTATACTCACATTAAAAAATAATTTGGCCCATTAGCTTCAGAGCTGTACTGAAGCCTTACAATTAACCCTGAAACTAGATAAATTAGCTTTATATTTTATTGTAACCTTAACACTTGACTCCATTTACTCATCTTCATTATTTTCCCATCTCTGTTTCTTGAGTAGCCAGAAAACCTCCCACCAAGATTATTAAGGACAATTTTGTGTTAATGAAAACATATTTTTCTTTCCACAATTTCAAACCAAAATGACCCAGCATGTTGTTGGTCTATTCACTCTTCTCTTCTAACCTTCAGCCAGAGATGTAAGGTTTTGACCAGTGTTAATATGGTAACAATAACCTCTTGGAACAAGTCTTTGACTTTAGGAGCAGACACTTTACCACATACATTTCTTGTATGAAGTTTTAGGAACCATATTACTTCTTTTTTACACAGGCATTACCTAAACATGCTACTATGCAATCAATTTACTCCAAATTTAAATACACCAGAGAGGCCAAGAGCAGATGACTGTTCAGTATAACTAAAGCAACTAAAACTGGAAAGGCAAGACAGTTCTGAAGTTCTCAGGACAGCAAGGACATAGATGTGTTGGAGCAGGTCCACAAAGATGATCACAGGCATAGAACACCTTTCCTATGAAGAGAGGTTGAAAGAGTTGGAGTTGTTTAGCCTGGAGAAGAAAATCTCCAAGACATTATTGCAGCCTTCTAATGCCTAAGAGGGACCAACATTCACTAGGGCCTGATGCAATAAAACATTGGAGTAATGGTTTTAAACTAATTGAGGGTGGATTCAGACTGGATATAAGGAGGTACTGTTTTTTTTAAAGGAGGGTGTTGAAGCAATAGAATAGTTGTCCAGAGAGGTGGCAGATGCCCCCTCCACAGAAACATTCAAAGTCAGGTTGAATGGAGCCTGATGTAGTTAAAAATTACACTCCTCATTCCAGGCAGTTTGGGTGAAATGACCTTGAAAGTTCCATTGCAGCTCAAACTACTCAAGGATTCTATGATTCTACATTTTTCATACTTGCACTTTTGTCCACTCAAGACTTAGTTACTCTTATATAGACACAGACTACATAAGGAAATACAGGTGAATGGAAAAGAGTTTCATATTACACAATTTTACATCTTGATTTTGCTCTTTGTTTGATTACAGTATTTTTTATAAAATACCCAGGGTAGAATTGCTTCACTGTTTATGAATGTCTGCCTGCAATTGAAGATGTTCACTGTTCATTCACATGTGTGACTTCAGATGATAGTGCCATATAAATATTGTATATTACTCATGTTATCTGGATTTTAATATTTTCTGATTCTAAGCTAAAGAAATAACTTTTTCTGATCTCTTTGTGCTCTGTCAAACATTTCTTGCCCCATCCTGCTTTCAAAACCAGAACTGGTAAAATTCTTTTTTAAAGAACCTAGAGGCCATATGTTTCTCATGTCCTGTTGAAAGCCAGCTCATTCTCTTTGTTGTGACTAGCATTCTTATTTAAAGATCTTAACAAGAGCAGCAGATAAAGCAATTATAAAAATTATATCTATGTGTCAGGAAACAAGATGATGTGTGAGGGTTACTTCTCCTCTGTATATGTAATCCAGAGGTCTGATTAGCTGCACAAGTTCTAATAATGATCAGATAGCATCTGACATAACTGTTCCTTTCCATTTCCACCTTTCCCTGTGTCTTTTCAAAATGCTGACCAATATTTTTTCCTGAAGATGTGATTATTACAGTTCATTCTGTTCAAATTTTCTCTTCAATCCTACTTGCAAGTGAAAAGTTATGAACAATAACTGTGAATGGTTTCCACATTTGTAGAGAATTACCAAAGTTTGGAAGTTTTGCCTTTCTATCACCTTTAAGTGAGAGTTGCTTGGTCTTTAAATTACATCTTTCACAGTATGACATACCAGAGTAGGGTTTAATTGCAAGATAAGCATTTGCTATTCATTGAAGTTTGGCTGAATATTTCCAAAAAAGATGAGGAATACCAAAGGCATATTTTTAAGTCTATAACTGCTTCAACTGATTTCTGTGCACAAAAGTGACATAAATCATACATATTTTCATATATAGCCTTGAAACTAAATAAAGTCTTCTTGAAGACTATTTATTTGTATCACAAAAATAGCTAATTAACCCAATCTGAAAGGAGTATTATTTTACTAGGCAGCATTGTACTCTATTCACCCTATTTATAACACATTGAGGAGAAGTGCTTTCAGCATGGTTCTTCTTGTATCCATTCTATCCATAAGTTTTAGAAGCTTGAACACTGAAAATCAGTTTAGTTCATAGAAATGAGAGGTTGATAATAGATAGGCATACAAGAAGCATCACTGTATAAGCCTTTTGTCATATCAGTTGTTGTCAAAGTTGCTCAGTGAAACACATTCATGGCAGTTCAGTACACTGCTTCAATGAAGCCCAAATATATGCAGCTTTTCAGCTCCTGCAGTTCACTCACAGGATTTTGTTCTTTCCTTTTGTCTCTTTTCCCTGTCAATAAAACATTACTAATACCAGATTTTTGTATTGTACATTAGGTAGAAAAAAAGTAAATCTTCCTAACTGCTTCCTCTGCACAGTTCCCATATCTGATGTCGTATGACACTGTATCTAAAACATTTTGATGTCTATGCCAGTTGATTTACATTGTGGATATTCCTGTACATCTCCATTTCACAAAGAAGCTTGACTGCAAAAACATCTCACTCTTTATACTTGCTCTGGTTTTCATTTTGAGTGTCCCAGATACTGCATATTATCCAGGTAGTCTGCATTTTAAGAGAGGGTAACTGCTTTTTTTTTGCATAACATTTTTCTGAAGACTTTTCTAAAGGTTCCATAGTTCCTTTTGAACATCAAAACCTATGCTAGCTGTAATACCACAGCTGATAGAAGCCTCTGCATTACAAATGGAACAGGGCAGAGTGAGGGATCATGGTTTAATTTGCTGCTCTGGTGGTTCCAAAACCACAAGTCCACTTCATGTCTTAACCAGATGTGGCACATAAATTGTCACTTCCCATCCACGGGCATCATGCATGTGTAGAGTGGTTCTGGTGGATCCTGTACCTTCTTTTCAAGTGGGTGCCTGCACCTGGAGCCCTGTCAGGTGGCTTCCATCCCAGTTGTACCAGGAGGGAAATCACTTTGATGTCAGCAGTGGTGTAGCAAAGTGAATATTGGATAATACTCAAAATAATGTATATATGAGTAAAAGGTAAGTCTACAACTAGAAGAAAGCTCCTAGGGCTCTATACAGATAATTTTAATATAACACTTCTTCATCTTGTTTACTAATCTTCTGTCTCATGAAGATATTTAAACATATATATACTTTTAAAAAAACCCGGGAAAAATTTGGGTTTTTATCACAGTGATCCCTCCAGAATGCTGCCAAATATCATGGTCAAGTCCAGTTATGCACATGGATCAAAAATATTCCAGAGGAAATTTACTGTTTAAATTTAATATTATCTATGTGAAAGTTAAATCACCAATAAAATAAATAGATTGAGCAATCCTGTAAATATACCAACCTGAATATTTTTAAGCTTGCCAATACAAAGTGAGCATTAATTGTTTTAGGAAACATAAAGTCTACTAAAAATTCAGTGACCTTATTACAGATTATATTTACTTCTGCAGTGAAAAAACCCCACATATTCTCCTTCTGTTTTGACTTCTTCCTCTTTAATTCTGTAATCTTTTCAACGTTGCCTAGAATTAAGAGTATTTAAATCATGTCTCAATGTTAAAAAATATATTTATTCTCCAATTGAAATTCCTTTTCCATTGCTCCCTTTTCCAGTGGGAAATTCAATTCTTCCAATGCTAAGAGTGATAGAAAGAGTAAAAAAATTTTGAGTTTGATTACATCTTATTCAATCACATTGACAGTCAACAAATACATATTTTAATGCTTTAATCTCTACTGATTTATGCCTTCATTAAATATAGCATCTAGCACATTACCTGTATTTTGATATTGACATAACTCCGTAGATTAATGTCACAGTAGAGGAGAAAGGAAAATGTAGTAAAAACTTTCATAAAATATGAGAAAGATTCCTAAAGGCTTTGTCATATCATCAGTTAAAAAATCTGTGCATGAATGACAAACCAATGATATATCAAGGCAGGAACTATAATAAAATATTTTTAAACTTTTAAATTTTAAGTTCTGGGGAAGAGACAAAAGCCAAGCATTAAACTCCAGCATATTAGCTAACCCATTTTCCCAAAAATACATTTAGAAAAGCATATACCAAATTTCCATATTTTATGGTAGTAATAAAAAAGTGAATACAGTCTTGTAAACAGTGTTGTTATTTGCATTTTCCATTATGGCTTTCATTCTGTAAATTAAATTTTATATTTATCTATTAGTATAACTTGTTTTCACCATATTAATTTGTTTGTTAATATTTTTCTGCTTAAATATATAAATAAATCCAGGGGAAATAAACATATCCAGCTGTTTAATCAGATTGAGTACTGAACTTCCAGAAAAGACAGTGGGAAATTTGGACTTATATCAACAGCATAATGAGAGGCTAAAAGAAATTACTACTAAAATTATTATATAATAATATTATATAAATATACATATAAATATGCTGTTGGATCCAATGCTCATATCCAGTGCACAGCACCAATTCGCACAGCGAGATGAAGCATTTTATTTTTATTATATCTGTATTTTATTCTAGTTTGCACAAAGTAGGGAGCAGGTAGTTACCCTCCAAAAGCTGGCTCAGCAGCCATCAAAAGTTTGCACTATTTATATATCTTAACAAACAAAGGTATCACATTCCTTACAAATTGCATTTTCTATTAATTAGTACTCAAGTCCCTTTTGTGCCAGTTATATCTCTCCCTTCCCATGCTAATTAGTCCATAGGCACAACTCTTCTCCCCATTTGAGTCTGGGGTCAGTTTTGGAGTAGGGGGCTAATGGGTCAGTGGCCACAATCACCCCTGGCACCAGAATGACCTTCCCCCTAGTTACTGCTCACTTCTGCTGCCTTCACTCGTGCTGGCTCTCACCCAGACAAACCATTCATCTTGGGATTATCTTCTCTTTTCCTTAAACCAAAAGAATATCCAAGCATACAACGTTCAACTGCAATTGCTTAATTAGTTTCCAGCTATAGCTAGCTAAAAAGAAATTGCATCTTGATTCAAATCTTGAGGGACTCAAACCTCAGGGGAGGGGGCTGAATATCAATCTGAAAGATTAAACACATGGTTTGCCATCTGCCACTCAACCAGATGGACTCAGAAAAGTGTGTGATTGAGGTTCTGTCTGGATAGGTGGAAGGCTTGTGTATTTATGTACCAACTATCTGTGAAGGAAAATAAATGTGTTTGTCTGCTGAGAAATTTAACTGAGGTATGAGACAAAAGGGGATTTAAGGCTTCTCCTCTTGATTCCGATCAGAAAAGTAGATAACTTTCACAATACCCTTTTGAAGAAATGTTACACATTTAGAAAATACTTTTTTTGAGTGCTTGTGGAGACACTGTTGCAAATCTATGTCCTGATCATTGGAAGAAGATCTATTGCAGAAACATATTCATTTAATTTACAGGAGAAAGAAGTTAGCAGAATAACCAAGGAAAATCCACCTTTTCATAGACACTTGAATGCTGTAATACACCTGTGTGAGCTCAGAGACAAAAGGTAAGCACCCCAAAATCTGACTTGGCAAGTGATTTTTTGATAATAGATTTTGCATGAATTACCAAAACTGCTGCATAAAAATACAGTGGCATATTGGGTAAGGGTGAGTGATATACAAGATGAAGCAGCAAAAGGCCTGACTGTTTCTGTATTTACTGAAGCATTTTGCAGCACGATAGACAAAGCTGAACTAACTGTGATTTACCAAGTTCAAAGTAACCACAACAGCAAATCTGGTGATATAACTTAAGCATATGTTATAAAATCCTGCCAGTGACACTGGGTGTCAGAATGGGACAAACATTATGCCACTGCCATCTGCATTTTACTGAGGGGAAAAGTAATGCAAATATGGTTAGCATGGGATGATGACACACAAAAGGCTTAATATCTGCAAGTTTAAGAGAAATGAGAGGTGGTTTTAGGAAACTGAAAGGAAGGTGTAACTAATCTATAACCATAGCACTTTCCAGAACTAGCAGGTTCTATCCATGAGGCAGTTGTGGGTGCTGCTCACAGTAAAGCCTACATAGCCACCTCTAAAACTATCTGACATGGATCCTGCTAAAATAAAAGTGATGTTTGAGAGAAGACAACATGAAAAGAATATTGTGCTGGACACTTGTTATTCCTGACTGTCACCACAGTTCATCATAATTCCCAGGCAGCTACCAAAGAAGGTATCCTCCATATGGTTCTCATTTGTGGCCATAGACAAAAAAGCTGCCTGCAGAAGCACAACCAGAAGAATGCAGAAAATTGTCTTTTTCCTAGCCTTGGCCCTGCTGGCTGTCTGACAGGAGTGGAGAGAGGCACAGGCAAGAGTTGAGTGCAGAAAGCTTCCTGACACATGGCCTGAAGAAGAAAAGAAAATACAGCTAGAAAATCTTCACCAAGGAAATACTGGGCCTTTTAGGCTATAGTGGATTAAAACTTTCTGTAGCTGGTGTAAAGGAATTATCCTCTCTACAGTTATCAGTTTTCAGTGGTTGTTGCAGAGGTTTATTATTAGTATTAGGTATTTTCCTTCTAAAGGTATCAGTCAGGACAAACACAGTAATGTTTGAAAGTGTCCTTCTGCTTGAGAGGCAATTCTTTTAAAAACATAGATGGAAGGGTGATGGGTGTCTTTTACTTTTATAAGTTTATATTTACTGCTAACATTATATTGAGTATACTTAGAGTATTTCAGCTCTTAACTCAGTTGTCAAAAAACAAGAGAGCAGCATTTGAGCTTAAAGCCTCTCCAAGCAAATTCAATTCCATTTGACCAATTTTCCGTCTGATTTTTTTAAACTATTAATATGACATCATTAAACACAACTAAGTTTCACTAATGCTAATAACATAAAGGGGCAGAATAGCATTAAGCAGAATAGTGCTTAATGACAAATCCATTACTATTCTAAGACCAATCTCACCAGTTGTTATAAATATTTGATCACCACTATTAAGCAACGAAAGAGCAGCAAATGAAAGAAAACTGTCAGGAAACAAAATAAAGCAAAACAAAGCAAAACAATCAACCAAAAAAACCGTAATAACTCCCCCAAAAACAGGTATGAATTCCCACCAAATTGTAAAAGACATGCTTCAAATTCTCAAACACAGGTGGAAAATCACTACATGTTTTCAGCTTTGGTAGTATTAAAATCTCACAGAAATAGAACTGTCATTACAGTATGAAACACTCTTTTCAGGCTTCCTTCTTATCTACTCTTTTACAGCAACTAAAGCAGCATCCAATGAGAAGAGAAACACTATCATTTTTTCTTTGTCTGACTTCATCAATTTTAATGTTTTCTCTTACTATTGTTATCTATTAGGTCTTTCAGTCAGAGCTTGAAGTTGGCTTCCATACTTCTTCACAAAGCTCTGAGTTAAAAGTATTGTGCTGTTCAAAACCTTTTGGATTTACTGCTGTTGGCTTCAGCACTGAGTTTCAGTATTCCAAGGAGATGTCCTGGTAGACAACTATATCTCTAATACCACATCAAGGTGTTTTGTAGTTCTTGACTTTTTTTTTAACTTCAGATTGGATTAATAGAGTCACTGTAAGTGAAGACTGGAAAACACTGTCAGTGGTTATGGAAGGATCAAATGTATTGTCCATAATAAGTCAGCAGCAACTTTTTACAGAAGAACCTCTGTCCTAAAATGCAGGCAAGAGCCAGGAAAAAAAAAAATCTGAAATTTCAAATATTGCTGCTATTCTTATCTGCAAACTGCTGTAAGCCTATGCTGTTCTGTCTTCAATTTTGGCTCTGTGAGTACTGAGAGAATAACAAAAAAATACATAAACCATGGTATGTAGCAGCAGTGATATTAAGGAGGATTTATTCTATGAAATTAATTTCAGCATTCCACTCCCTCAGGAAACCCACTGTGACAATGTGGCTTTTAAGTGTCAGGGATTACTCCCCTCTGGGTGTTTGCAGCTGAGGCAGGCTGAACATCGTAGGAGTTCAGGGGATAAAATCTCCCAGGCTGCATGGGGTTAGTAGCTGTTACCTACCCATTGCCAGAAAATACTCCAACCTCCCAATCAGCCACAGACACCTCACAACAATATCATGTCAAATGCACTTCCTTACACTTCTCAGCATTTCTTGTTGGTTACCAGCAAATACTGCTGTTAAATGGGATTTAAAAATTTTCATTCATCCATTATGGCAAGGTTGTATAGGCGCAAAACAAGATGGTGGCACAGAACTAGAGGTTCTCTCCTTGGATGATCCTTTCTGATCTTTTTCAAAACCTCTGTAGCCCAGACTTCAGGCAGCAATGAATGATGCATGTTGCTTACGTTATGACTGCCAAAAGCTGGCTCCATGTAAAAGCCACCATGAGAAGCAGTCACTTCTGAAGAACAAGGCAAAGAGCTTTTTTTAGGGCTTACTTCTCTCTCTGCCAAATGTTTGGGTGTGTAGTGGGCCTGTACAATAGGCAGCCATGCCTGTTGTTACTTCTTGCAAGGTTTCAGCTTATAGCTGGATGCCATGTCAGGCTTGCAGGCTCCCTTTACCAAATCCAAAAGGGAGGGAAGCAGATTAAGAAAAATAAGGTTTCATACTGTCCTAGGTCTAGATCAACAGAACTGAGAGGACAAGTTTCCAAGAAACAGAGTCATTCCTTATAGAAGACCACATTGTCTAAACTTTGTACTTCATGAAGAGGTAGATCTCGGAGACCTCCATGTAGATAACCACGTTACAAGAATAGAATCCTTATCTTTTCCTGAATTTCAAATGTAAAACCACCACTTCCTCTTCAGGAAGATAACATTTCCAACCAGCTCATACCCATTTTTCATGTATCTCATCTACACCATAAAAATGTGTTTCAAACATATATTATATTACTGTAAATGTAAAAATTGGTGTTACAAAGTTGTTACCAATAGTTGTATCATTAAATTGCATCATTGTATTGAAAATTGAAAAGATATAAATAAAAATGAAGACAACATATACACATATATTTCCATTAAAAATAGAAAAAAAATCTAATTTTGATAGCAGTCTAAGGAAAAACTGAAGAGCTGTAGGGGAAAAGCAGGAATCACATACTGCATAGTCTGAAGACCCAAAGGACACATGTCAGAACAATTTGGTGTTGCATCATTGCTTGAAAGCAATAACTATCTTACTGTATGACTCATCTTCCTGAGTCACAAAAACATATAAGCCATTTCCATTTTACACACTCTGTCAAGTAACGAGGTACTTGGTAAATATTGGTGCTAAAAGTGCATTCAAAAAGTTCTTTGACAAAAATCTGTCTCTTTAGTGCTTACAAATCCATAGTGACGTACTTCCTCTGGAACTGCAATAAAAAATGACTGAGAAGAGAAAAATCTTTGATATGTGTCCTAATAAAGTTATTTATTCTTTGCCTTATTTTGATGCTAGCTGGATATCTTGTATTCAGAGAAGTTGAACATCAACAGTCTTCCCAGCTTACTCAGCCTGGAGTTCATCTCTGAAGATGCATTGCTAGGGTTGTCCATAGGAAGCAGAATGTCTTTGAGCAATGGTATGTGACATGCCAACAACTGGCACTTGAGGGACATGTTTTAGTAATGGATATGGCAATGACATGCTGACAATTTACATTTAGACTATATGATCATAAAGGTATTTTCCAACCTTAATGGTTCTATGAATTGTTGTTATCTACTTTAAAAATACGATTTAAAAAAGAAGACAACTGTAAACAGTAAAGAAAAGCAAGATCTGACTCTCTATCCTTGTATTTTTTCTTCCTTCACTGCTCCTTCTTCCTTCTAACTTTCATTCTAAATTTCCGTATCTTTTTCCTTTTTTTTTCTTTGATGTCATTGTCTTTCACCTTATAATTCTAATTTTTTGATCAAGTTATTTCTTTGCTTGGTAATGAGAATGGTAAGTAATTATATCATTAATATAATTAATATAATTAATATAATTAATATAACTAATATAATTAATATAATTAATATAATTAGATGTGGTGACAAATCACATATATTGTTGAACTACATAACAATTAATAGCTGGAGGAAAGCTTTGAAAACCATATCACATGATGAGTTTCTAGGACTGCTTCTTTTAAGAGATTTTTATGAATCATCAGTTACTCTTAGTACAAGGTTATAGACCTAACGGTACAATTAAGTCATTTGAAGCCATGAAGTAAAATGTAAAAAATATCTCTCTGCAATTTTATATAGAAAACATACCTAACAGGCTGTATTGGCAGTGCTGTTGAATTTGTTCTTTAATTCTAGCCTTAGCAGCAAAAATATACCTCTCTGTTCTCCATTCCATGTATGTACCTTTTGTTCAAAATGTCTTGCAATTGTTTCTTAAAACATGAATTCTCAGTTCTTTGAAAGGCTCTCTCTTGAAAGTCCATTTCATGTAGACATATATGAAACTGAATATTTTATAATCTGGCTTTTTAGCTGACATTGAGTTCCAATAAATAGACATTTCTCAGCATGTTTAAATACCTAGTGCCAAATTCAGAGATGTAAAAGCTGTACTGTAGCATGGATTTCCTTGTAATCTGAGTTGCTTGTATTGTACTGTACTGAAATGGGTTGTATTGTATGGAGTCTCTTAATCCTTCTTCCCTCAGTGCACATTTGACTCTGGATTTATAACCTACATACAAAAACATCATAAGGAGGCAAAAATTAAATTGAAAAAGGGGATCTGCACATGTTATAGCTATGAAGGAGTTGACTGAAGAGGAGGAGTTCGTAGCCATCAAACTACAGATCAAGTGAACATTGGCAATAGAAGAAGAAAGAACCAATACAGAAAACTGATAGACAGTGCTAAACATAGACATGGAGAGAAATGAGGCTGCAAAGCTTTAGGGAAAACACCTGAAAAATTGGTAAGAACACTGTCATAACACTGCAAGTCAGCTGTCACAACAGCACTTTACACAGAGGTGAAATGTAAAGAAAATCAAAAGTACCCTAGAGAAGACAAAACATGAATGCCAAGAACTTGCCATCTCTGCTACTGAGGAATAAAAAGTGTATGAATACTCAATTTTATGCATGCCAAACTTGCACACAGGGTTAAAGGAGAGCTAGGCATCCATAAAAATCGACTAATTCTTCACTCATAGCCAAAAATGATAGGTTGCCAATACACCCTACAGTGGCAGCTACAGCTGCTTGTAGACACATCCTGCTTGCAATACCTACATGCACTTCAGAAAGAGACTTGTCACAGTCTGTCCAGGACAGAAGGCAACTAACCTGATTTTAATATCAATTTAGAGGCCCAAAATGATACAAAATGCCAGGGGGTTAAAAATTGCTCCTTCTTGGTATATCTGCTTGCATGATTTTATAACTGGCTAAGGCAAGGGAAAACATTCCCCCTCTACTCAGTAACGTGGTTGTATAAATTGTGGATGTGGTAGTTGTGAAATTCTCAAGTTATTACTCTGGATTGACTTTATCAGGGAATTCTCTCACAGTTAACAGCTTGTCCTTCCTTAGGAAAACAAAGGACAAGTATCATGTTTGAGCATTGTCTGTGCTTCTTTTAATTGCTTGCTTTGGGCATTATTTCTTGAAATTCTTTTAATATCTGTTGGCTGGGATTTCACAGAGAACAGTGATGTCCAGCAAACCCTTAAGGTGCAAATGAAGCCTATTTGAACCGAAATATGGGTCACTGGAAGTTTCAATATGAGCCAAATTCCCTGTTGGTGTAAATGGACATCTGTTTTATTTGAAGACTGCAGTATAAAGCACTTTTATGGAAATGAATTTTTTGTTGTCATAATCTTGTACTCCATGAAAAACATTTTTGATCCACAAAAAGACTCGATCTCTTCTTCAAATGAAAATGTGTCTAGCTACATTTAAAAATTGATTTCATGGCTTTAGTATAAGATTAATAAGTAAATGCTATGTCTGGCTTTAAAAATACTATTTACATACATCTAGATTTTAGGGAGCTAACTAATGTTGCTGACCAAAAGCAGCTCTACTGGCACATCTCTGCAGCCAGCCAGAGGCTTTGTGAATCAGCCTGAAAGAGCTGAGCTGCCTAAGCTGCACTGGAGCTACAGTTTAGCTGATTAAATGCTGATTTGGCTCTAGGCTGTGACTCCCAATGTCACAGTGGCAAACCAATTTCCTGCCTGCTCCATCCCACCATAGTCTGTTTAAAATCAGTGTATGAAGTTAATGTACTTTAAGTTAATACTGACCTAGGCCAATATTTTTCTAAGAAATTATTGGAGTTCAAAACATCCTAATTAATTATAGATTGGAGCTGGTTTTACATTATTACTGAATGCAACCTTAATTCTGTTCCACATTTTAAAATATATTACTTCTTTTTCCATTTCTCACAAACAGATGATGCAATTTCTTTTCACCATTAGGGAGGGATCCATCAGCACCTATGTTAATCTAACCAGTGGAATAAATAAAAATACAATTTTTGCAGTACTAGAGTTTTCATACTGTGAAAAATAGAATTGTATTTAGACCCACAGGCTTTCCTTGTTATGTGGGTAGTTTCCCATCAATTTTCCCGGGAGTTTCACATATAAATCAATCAATCTGAACCACAATCATGTAACAGTGTATCATGGCAAAATCATGTGCAACCCATGATTCTGAGTTCTCAATATTTGAGTTAAAATGCCACAAGAATTTAGTCATGATTTCTATTGAAAAAAAGCCCAACCATTTTTTATTTCAGATGTATTTCATGCTTTCCTGAAACACTGAGAAAAATATATGGGAGCATGTATTGAATTGAAACAGATGTATTCTAATATGTTAAACCCTGAGAGAAAGAGAAATAAATACTAAAAACCTGCCTTTGAAATTCATTTCACAGATCTGTAAAATTAATATACATACAAAATATTGGTTTTAGATTGTTTCTTATTTGTTTATTTGTTTGCTTGAGGAATTTTTGCAATGCAGTTTTGGACTCTAGAAGCCAGAAGTCACTAACAGAAAACTAGTCATATCATTTATTTCAAAATAGCTGGGTAGAGTGTTCTGAGAAATATCTAGATCAAACTCTGATACCAAAGAAAACCAATTTTTAAACAGCACAGTTTTTACTTCATCAAGGAAATTTTGCCTGACCTTGAAAAACATTCTACAGTTGACTCAAACAACCAAATAAATGTGCAGTTCATTACCTGACAAACTTACCTCTGAGTCCTTGAACTGTTGTCATCTGTTGATCTCCTGCACGTTGGTCTCCTCTCTCCACTGAGGACTTTAGGAGAATTCAACAGGCTCTGTATTAAGACAGACATGATAATATTTTCATTTATGTAATTGAAATATAAACTTTTTTTTTTTATTTGTCCTGTTTAGAAGGGAGTTAATCTGTCAAGTTGATGACTAAAACTTACAACACATACAGAGACACAATTACACAGAAATGTTAGAATAAAAAAAAAAAAGTCTCATTTTCATAGAATCATAAAAAGTTTGGTGTTGGAAATGACCAGAAAGATTGCCTAGTTCCAACCCCCTCCCTGCCATGATCAGGAACACCTTCCACTAAACAGGTTGCTCAAAACCTCATCCAACCTGGACTTCAACACTTCCCTCAAATGGAGCATCCACAACTTCTGTGGCAGCCTCTTCCAGTCTGATCACCACCACTGTAAAAGATGCCTTACTTTTATCTAATCTAAATCGTCTCAAATCATGAGGTAGAAGTTAAAGGGAGGATAAAGTAGTATTTTCTGCTTTCCAAGATAAAAAATAGAAGTAAAATGCAGCAAGATCAAGGTTAGTTTCAGGGCAAACTGCACTAAACAAAAAAAACAAAAAAAACAAAAAAAACAAAAACAAAAAAAAAAAAAAAAAAAAAAACAAAAACAAAAAAAAAAAGGGAGAGCAAAGCATTGAATTAATTGCCTTGAAGACTTCACACGAATATCTGTCAGGAAAAAATCCCAAATACACTCAGAAAAGTGGACCAACAGCTCTCTTCTACTTCTTTTTCCTTTGACTTTTTTTTACTGAATCTGAACCTTAGCCTCCTATGCCTGGTATGTCATTAAAGAGTCTGAAAGTACCTGAGATTCTATCCCTGCTTTACCTCAAAGTGCAAAGTACAGCTGTTGAGAGAGCACATCATCCTCTAGGAACACTGCTCAACAGCAAGCTAGATTGTTCATGTTTGCAATAACTAGAATATTAATTTGGATTTCTACTAATTGTAGAAAATATTTATCTGGTTTCAATGACTATTAGGAGCATAAACGAATATCTGAAAACTATTCACTTTTTTTCTCAATGTTTAGTTAAGATCTTACCTAGCTCCTGCTGTTTGTCCTTAGGTTTGCATGTTTGCTACATAATCAACACTAACACAACAGGAGTGCCTTACCAGGTGTCTACAGTCAATTTCGTGTTTAGAATTGATTTTTAATATATATAAATTGCTATACACATGATTGAATGGAAAAACATCTAGCCAGTTCTGTACTTTTATTCCTGGTGTCAGAAGTATAGGCACATATTTTCACTGACACCACTGGAAATCATGAATTACCAGAATCATCACCAGTTCCCAAAGTGAATTTGGCTTCACAGGCATCCAGCTCTTTGGTGAAACTGTAATGAGAACAGCAGTTTTCTAAAACTGGACATACACATTAGAGGCAGAGTGATTCACAAACAAAAGATTTACCATTAAGCAGCAATGCCCATATCAGCTTTAGCATTTGCAATTCTGGCAATTCAGTGCTCTTCAGCCAAGGTTGTCTAGGATAAGGACAATCATATCTGCATGATGTATTACTGCACCATTAAGTAGATGTGGAGCATCCATCACTGGTCATCACTAGAACAGGATATGGAAATCACTGAACCATTATTCTATTCTGGAACAACATTTCTCAGGTGCCCAAGCTCCTGAGCACTTGACCTTCAGCAAACACATGCATACCTAAAAATAAACTCATGAGTAAATGTTTGCAAAAGTGGCACAGAAAAAATACTGACAGTTCTGGTGACAAGTTTCCACTCTGTGCTAACATGTAAAAATAGTTTTGAACAGAAAAGACTGAAGCTTCTGTACAATCTGCTATTCTTATGGCCTGTCTACCTGAGGATTTAAAATGGTTTTGCTTATTAAACCAAAAGACATGAAAGCAGTGCTGCTGCAATATGTTGCAATATATTGCAGAATAATGTGTTAATGTGAAAAAATACAAAGAGGTTTGGGACTTTTAATGTGAAATTGCTACTGATATTTAAAAGCACAATTTCCTGTTTAAATTCCAACCCTAGAATAACTTGGTATTCTTCTGTGGTCAGAATAGTTTCTGATGTGTTGTAGAAATGATCTCACACTTTTGTGATGTCCTGTCAAAAATCACAATAGCATCATAAGATACATCATTCTTTATTGTCAGAACCTCATGACCCTAATAAACCTTATTCATTAGACAGGCTCTGATGGTGGATTCTTATTGTTTGGGCTGACAGCTGTGACTAGCAGTAGATGAGGACACTTTCATATTGAATCAGTCATTCCAAAAAAGCAAAAATTTTTCCACCATTTTTCCAATAGGTTTTACAAAACCATTGCAAAGTTGCTTCCACAATTAATTTAAAGTGAAGTAATTCTTAATATCAGTAAAGATTTGACACAGAAATATAGAGTTATTTGGTTTTCAGGGACAGTTTTAAATACTTTCCTTCTTTTCATTTTCTCCAAATTTGAGTAGCCTGCCTCAGAAACTTTCAAAAAGAGGAAGCAAATAACCAATGCAGAACAGAAGAAAAGTAGCCCCTTTTGAATTTACATAGTTCACAAACATGAATTGTCCCAAAAATCTCTTCCTTTGGGTTTTTAGAAGTTTCTCTAGAAGTCATAGTTCATCTTGCTTCTTGCAATTAATGAATCTTAACAACTACTGCAATCTTGTGGAGCAAAAGCAATTTCCTACCTTGCTGATTCATGCTCTCCTGTACATATAGCATTCTTGACCTTGGAATCATAATGAAACACAAAATAGCATAATTTTATTCACCACCTTTCACTTGGCTTTGGCCATGGATTGCTGCAACTTGCTTAAAATCTGTATCAGAAACCTTTTGTTCAATTTTCATATTTAGATTTTATAAATGTTCTGAAACTATTAACCAATTGATTTAAATTTCCATGTGATCTGTGATTGTTTTTCTAAGTTGTTTTTTTTTCCAAAAGCATTGAAAACGAAAATAATAGATTAAGTGTTCTTCAAATTTATCTTCTCTTTCAAAAAAAGTTTCCAATGAACAAGTTCTGAATGAAAATACAGTGATATTGTTTAATCTTTGGCTTTTGCTGACATGTGTACTTCTTAAAAAAATTAATCAATGGGAAAATTATCAAGTATCTCCCTTAGAATTTTGGGATAGGATTTGTCCTCCAGTTCCACTGTACTGTTTCTTACTACAGTTTATCAGCCTACTGGTTACTATTCAGACACAAGTGAAATAAAATCCTAAAAAATAGAAGTAAATAAATTTAAAATTAATATTTAAAATTAAAAATTAAAAATTAAAAATAAAAATAGAAAAGAAAAATAAAATAAAATAAAATAAAATAAATAAAATAAAATAAAATAAAATAAAATAAAATAAAATAAAATAAAATAAAATAAAAGCAATCTTGAATCTAGAAGACTCATAGTCTCACTTGAGAATGATTTTTTTCAGCATATTTCTCTTTTCTTACCCTTATTTTTTCTCATTACACATCCTGAATATTTTCAAATTTGATTCATGGATTCCCACATGGGAAGGTATTTGGGTTGTATAATGCCTCATTAAAGTCAATAGATGCCCCAGGGCATACTAAATTCTCACTTCATCAAGGTTTTTTTTTTGGATGAGTTTCTTGGAGGAAATACTGGTATTTTCAAATTTGTATGCCTAAAGCAAGTAATTTATATGAAAGTGGCAATATTTCCATAAGGACTGACAACCAAAAACACCCAGGAAACAAATATGAACAGCAAATGATTTTGAAATAATTGGGCATTATGTATCTGCATGATCACCAGTGAAAATAAAATTAGAGTACTACAGCTCATTGAGACATCTGCAGTGTAAAAGGGAGATTGACAGATTGAAGAAAAACAAAGAATTCCAAATCTTAACTGAAGTACAAATGCAAGAAGATGATAACTAAGGAGCCTGAAATATTATTTAATCAAAGTATTGGAGTACATCCAAGAAAATACAATACCATCTTTTTTAACAATAAAAATATATTACATTTAATAGAAAAAAAGCCTGCATTAAAAGTCTGCACACAAAATCCATGCAGACTTATATTAAAAATAAAGGCATACATCTGTCTTTATGAGAGTGGCTAGTGGGTCAATTCTCAAAATGAATTACTGAGGTAAAGAATAGTTCTCCATTTCTTAACAACTTCATTTCAAAACTGATTTCCTTTCTTTAAAACATATTTTAATCAAACAGAAATGTGATAGTTTACCACAAACATAATTGGAGGAAGCCATGTGGCATTGTGGTTCTGTAACCAAATCAGATGGACATTTCTACATTCTAGAGTGTAAAAATCAGTAAAAAGATTTCAGAAAAAAAATCACAGGTGTGATCCCCACTTTTGAAAATTTGCTTTTTAGGTCGAATAAAGAATGATAAGGTAAAAATCCAGTACAGAGGTCAGAAGAAAAAAATCGTAGAATATTAAAGATATTTTAAAAACATAAATAGCTGTTTAAAATTAGGGTATATAATGTGTTCCTATGTACCTAAATAGAACACTTTATTGTTACTGACTTATTTTTTTTCCAATTGAAATACATTCTGAAGGAGAAAAATCGTGATTAAATTTTGGCACATTAACTCAATGCCCTGAAAGATTTTGGGGTGACAACACCAAAGTGGAAGTTTATCATTTCATCCTCTATTGCATCCTAAGTCACATTAAAGCTCCCTATAAATTAGGGCTACTTGAGAGGGATCACACTCATCAAAGAAAGCCTGTTTGAGCACAGGAGGAAAGGTCTGTGGAGAGAGGTAATACTTTTATTAAACCACATGGGCTTGGTGTGAATTCAGTCTCCTGTGGATTCTAGCTGGGAGGGTGTCAATTAATGTGATGTTTTCTATGGAGGGGATGACCAAAGGATCACTACTGTGAACCTCTTGGTTCTCCTTCCCCTCCTCTCCTCTTTTCTCTCTGGTAAACTTCTGGGTGATTAAATTAATGATAATGCAGCTTAAATGCTTTCTGTGCTGCATAGTGGGGCAAGGTTAAATTCCCTGTGGGCAATCAAATTCCACAAATAATTCTCAGAATAGAAATAGCCAGCTTTTAATTTAATTTCTTTAGATGCTTTACAGGAGTATTCAGGATTTATTTGTAGATGCAGATATCCTAAGAGATGCTGACTCTACAGACCAGGAAGACACAATTTTTTGTGTCTTGTTTTGTATTGCTGGTAAAATGGGTGCTGATATGAACAGGAACGAAAATAACACTTCAGAAGTTTGTCAGACTTAATAGGAATCAGTTTCTCTTCATGTGAAATGAAATATTTTCTGATCAATGTCAACATTAAAAGTAACTTTTTTCCTCTTATTTGCTACTGGGTGGAGCATTTCCTGTGTTTCTTTTGAAAGATTGTACTTTACTGAAAGCATTATTTTCCTTTCATAAGCAACACAGAAATGAGAATCTCATCATTTTCAGGGGCTTGAAATCTTTCTAGGTGTGAAAAAACAACTTAGCCAACTTTTGCTGCTGTAGGTTCACTGACATCAGCAGGGCCAAGAACTAATCCTGCCTGAAGAATGTGCACAGCACATGTGAGCTAGGAAACAATATCTTAGCTGAAAAAAATGCTTGTAAGTCCATCTTAGGTGGAATACACTAACTGTTCCCCCATTATCCTGCTCCTACATGCTATTGAGAAACCTCTTCATAAGCTCCTGAATGCAAAATAATCATTTGCCAGTTTGTATTAAGGCTTTCTCCCAGATCTATTGTGCTGTACTGCACATTCACACACCATAAGAGAATAAGGACCAATGAGTTATCTGTTGTTCAGCAGAGCTAGATTATTTCTTCTAGTGGTGTTCTTTCAGCTGTGAGGAAATATTGTCTCTAGATGTGAGTGCTGCAGATACCTGGCAGCCCTGGGCAGAGGGCAGCCAGAATCTCATCCTGTTTCGTTTCCTAAAAGCTTTGGAGAGTCAAGATGGCAGGTCCTGCTGAAAGGAGGTATGAACATGGGGCAATAGCTTGATGAGTCTGCTGACTTAAGAGAAAACAATTTAGAAGATGTAAAATATTCAAGAATAACATTTTTCATCTGGAGGTGTATCCTTAGCAAAATAAAGGATTCATCTCTCTTAGCTTCCTCCATGGATTTCTAGTCCTCTTGATCCCCTTTTGCCCCACAGAAATTGAAAGAGGCTCATGTATTTTCCTAAACACTTAATTGTCTGTTCCTACATTACTTGGAAACCTGCAGCCAAAGGGCTGGGGAATAAATGGCTTGAAATTAATGAGACTTTTGCAGCCCTTACAGACATCCTGGGAGAAGAAGATAGACCAGAGATAAAAAGAAGGAAATATTTCATAAAATTAAGTGCAGGAGGTTACCAGAGTGGAGCATGTTTTATGGAGCATAAAATAGCACCATTCCTATTAGACCTGGTTCAAAATTGCAGAGCTAAATATTTCACACTCTGAGGAAAACTAGTGGTGCAGCTTACTCTGGGGATCATATTCCTCAAAGAATATTGAGATCACATGTTTTCCTGGAGTCCATGATATTTTTCTCTCTGTGATGATGAGGCTTAAGTACATTCAGGAATTCTAATTTGACTTCTGAATTCATTCATTCTTCACACACTCTCTGGCAGGTTGGCCCCCTGTGTATGGAACCCATTCCTATGAATCCTACATTCATACTACTCTGAGTTCTCTCCAGAAGGAGAAGAATGGAACTCATCTTTTCTTTTGTCTCAGGTCACATGATGATAGGAGGAAAAAAAAAAATCAATACATAATGCAATTGAGAATTTTGATTTTATGAGCCACTTCCAACTCCTTAATGAGGCAAAAAGAAATAACATTAGTCATAATCATAATGAAAGTTCAATTTTTAAAAAAAAGAAATATCATGCAGCAGGCTTTTTCTATGGTAAAATAAATCTGAATGCTTCTTTGAACTAAAAATTATATTAAAATCTACAGTCTTTTTAATTGATTTAAATAATGTGTCCATTATCAATGCCACAGAAGACAAAAAAGTATTTTTTTTTCCCCAAGTAACATCCCACATATCCATAGATTTGATATCCCTTTGGCAAAGTTCTATTCAAACCAGACACTGAATTTTTTTGACACACTGAAAAAACTTTGTTTAACCTCACTTTGGAAAAAGGTGCTTTTCTTTCTCATAGCAAGAGTTGTTGAAGTTGAGAAGAAGCATGATAGGAGTGGTTCCTTGAGGCACAGAGCTCTCCCCTGCCCTCAGCACCTTTGTGCTGTCAGTATCCCATCGGATGTCAGCCCATGCAGCATTGCTATTCTGCTCTGAAGAGAGGAGCACAGGGCTCTGCAGAGCTCCCTGGGAGCAGGGGCACAGGGAGGCTGATAACAGCCACAGCTGAGGCTCAGGGGGTACAAGGAACATGAGCTCCAGCATCATCCTAAAATGCATCATCCTGGAGGCTTTGTATTCAACTCCCATCCTTTAACTATTCCTCAGCTCTGTAAAAAGTGATCTGTGGCATTCACATGATCTGGTGAGACTCTTGTCTAAGATTATCCACCACAGAAGCCTCATTTTTAAAAATGAACAGAAAGTTTGGTTTACTTGCCTAATGACTGCAGCAATGGCAGCAAAAACAAGCAGAGAGGCAATGAAGGTAATCAGAAATATCCACAGTTCCTCCTGAGTGACTCTTTTGAAATTAGAGACAAGCAGAGATGAAGGGAAATTCTACTTTTCTTCTGGTTCTGTAAATAAATAGTATTTTGCCTGAGTTCTTACTACAGAAGTCCAGAATATAAAGGACTACTTATTACATTTATTGGTATGGACATCCCAAAGAGCTAAATGAATATGGAAAAGCCATCCTGGAAACAGCCAAAATAATTAATTAATCAAGGACTTAAAAAACAGCACCAGCTCTCATAGAAAGACCAGCAGTAATGAATCTGACTAGAAAAGATGGATTTTCAATTTTCTTCTGCTAGGAATATTCTACCCTGTTTCACTCTTTCCATTCCCCTTATATTTAAGCTCTTTTGGATGTCGTTTGAGCCCAGTTATTTCTCTCTCATTGGACTACCAAAAGATAGAAATCTTCCATTCCACTGACGAATTAATTTGTTCTTTTGGGGAAAAAAAATTGCTCAGGAGACCCAAAATAATAAACATGCTAAGTCTAGGCAGCTTTGGCTGAGAAGATATCAGGAAATCACTCAGGACTCAGTCTGGTCAATAATGAAATATTCAGTGTATCATTAAGCCTGAAAATACTGCTAGTACATAGGGTAACTTGGGCCAGATTTGGAAAGATGGTCTTTTTAAAGGGCTAAAACCAGAATCCTTAATTAAACAATTTAGAAGTAGTCAGCCAGGAGATCATTAGAGCGATTTCTTAATTAAATAGTCCTGGTCCAGAGGATTTGGGAATATATTATCACTTCAAGGATTCTAAGGATTCAAGATCAAGAAATTATTAAAAATCACATACAAATTCAGAGATATTGTAATTGTTCAGAGAAAGTTTTCTCCAAAACCATTCACAAATACATAGGCTAAAATTATTGCTTCAATTTATAGCATTAATGCCTTATTTATAACCTCCATTTGATAGGAAAAAAAAAGCTTTTTAATGGACATGTGACATAAAGCATCATTATTATTTATAATATTAGTACAATCACATTTTTAGTTCATAATAAACAGTCAACTCTTGACTTGAGTTTTAGTTGAGCATTATTCTTCTATATACATATCAGCATATCTTCACAGTTGAAAGTTCTTTTAGAGCAACCATAAGTAATTTAAAAACTTAATAGAGATTGCACAAACTTAAGAACATGAATCACTACTTTGGAAATTTGATTCATATTAACTGTATATTTTAATCACTAAAAGGTGCTCTTTGTATAGATACCAAGTTCTGGATAGTTTGACTGTGAAAAATAGCTTTAAGGTGTAGTTAATAGTCAAAAACTTTTTACTGTGAAAAGTGAACACCACAAAAACCCAAAAACCTTGACTGATTTTCATCACTCAAAGGATTTCCCAAATTTGCTAGTGCTGCCCTTGTGGTCTGACAGAAGGGCTGCTGGGAAAGGACCTCCCAAAAGTTTTCCACCAGCCAGCCTGACTCCTGCAAGGTTTCCAGCTGGTCTGATGACCTTGGCTGTAACCTGCCAATAGCTGAGGTCAGGTCTGTGCTTACAGGCATCACTGCCCAGCCAAAACAGACAGATGGTCATGTGGGGTCAGGTAGTGCAGATGAATTTCTCTGTCAATGACAAACACAGCCAATGCAAAACAAGAAATACATATTTTCTAAAGCAGAAAGTAAATCAGGATAAACTGCTGAAAACTGGTAAACACAACTTCAGGCTCCTGGCTTTATCTTTCAGTTTTGTGAAATTAGTAAATTATCCTATTTGTTGGAAAGCAATTTTATGGTGTAAACAATGTTTTCCCAGACAAAAAAACCCAATCTAGCTTGACAAAGTCAGATTGCTTAACCAGACGTGATTGTGTATGAGCTCCTCCTTACAATTTGCCATCTTTTGAATTCCCAAAGAAAGAACATGCACCTTAAGACCTTCAGTCTCAACATCTTCACAAACACTAATGCAATCTAGGACTAATTAATGATGAAGAACCTGAGTGGCTTAGGTCTCTTAGTTTGCCACATCAGAGAGAGAAAGCCACTTCTGAGTGGCAGAAACTTAACACAGAGAAGCACATGGATGAACAGCTGTATGGTTCCTGGTTTAGTTATATTTTCAGAAATAAATACTTTATACTTTCTAGATGGCCTAAAAATTTACCAGACATCTTTGTAATTTTGTAAATTCAGACTTCTGTGTAACAATTTGTCATATGCAGAGTATTCATCTCTACACAGCTATGGTAATTTCCTAGAGCTTGTCTTCCAATAACATCACAGTCAGTGATAAGTTATTAAATGCCTTCTTCTATTCCTCTTTCCTCTAGAAATTTTTTCCATTAGTAAGTCAGCTTTCACCCACACTATTATAAATGCACAAGTATTTTTCCCTTTTAAACATAAAAAAAAATAAAAGAAGAAAAAAGTCATTCAATCAGTAGAGTTTTCTTTCCTGTTTGCCTAGAGATAGAATTTTGACAGTCTCAGTTATTGGCAGCACAGCATTTATAGTGATACCAGCTTTGACAGAGAATTACAGAGTAAATTCTTGCTTTTTGTGTTAAAAATCTGTTTTTCACACTGTTCTCCAATTTTTCAATAAGACACTGCACAAGAAAGGTCCTTACTGCCATAAAGTCACCTCTTCTCTTAAGAGGAAACCCTGGTTATTTTTAATTATTAAATAATTTTCACTTTTTCAAGTGCTTTTTTAGTGAAAAATCATTTAATGCATAGGTGAATACTACTCTACTCATTTTACAAATATAAAACTTTTACACTAAAAAATTACCCAGCTAGCCAAAGGTCTGACATTAATACTGTAACCCACAATATCCTCATTCCCAGGGCAAAGTTTGAACTCTCCTTCACCACACTGCCTGTTTCCAGAGCAGTTTAAATCAGAGATCAAGTCACATCTGTTGATATGAAAGCAGAATTACTATCTTCTCTTAAAATATGAAGTGTAGGTTGAAAAAAGGAAATAAATTTACTAGACACCCTGAAACTTATTTTCCATATAGCCCAGAATGCAAAATGTTTGATGAGAAAAGCAGTGTATTTTATGGGATTTTTTTTTTAAATATTTAAAAGATAAAATATTTTCTTTTAGACAACTAATTGTCTTTAGCATTTAATAAAAGTGCAATAATTAAATAATCTTTGGTCATTTTTACTGTATATTAAACATGTATATTAATCATGGTCCTTACAGGATGTGAAAAATTTCAGCATCTAGTATTTAGTACAAATTGGATGTTACTGGTAGATGAGCTACTCCATCTAAAAATATGCTACATTTTGTCAATGTTCAAATGAAAAGCAGTACAGTAGTCTTAAAATAAAATGTCACATGGGTCTACTATCCTAGGTCCTGGAGCAATTTAACTGCATTAAAAGACTCCATTTCAAAATTTAATCCTCAAGTTCTAATTAGATAGTATAACTAGTTACAAGATAGATCAAATATGAACAGTTTCAATTGAAGTTCTATCATCTCCACTGTGAGAAGTGACTTAGCAGGAAATTTCTAATTACAGGTAAAGCATTTCTGTGACTGCTGAGTGTGCCTAATCTGTTTGCAAAAAAAAAGAAAATGAACCACAACAAAACGCGCCCCATCCTAGCAGAATTGAAAAAATTTAAATAAATAATAAATAATAAAAAATTTAATCCACTTATCTATAGAAATTCAATATAAAATGTGATTAGCAGCAATAAAAAGACTCCAAATAATATTGAAAAAATATAAAATTTAAGGTTTTGGGAATAAAAATATTTTTGAAACACCTACAGATTGCTTTGAGGTAAATATTCACTGACAGCTGCTTTCAGAGTCAAATGACAGTGGAAGTACTACAGATTCACAGGCTAATAGGCAATTTTTAGATTAGTCAGCAGGAGAGGTTTGCAGTAAACAGCACTACTCCTAATTTCTTCATGCTTTGTGTGAGCGGGATAAGAGAAGAAAATCTCCTGCTAGGGGTGTTTGCAAGGCTGCAGGAAGCACTGCAGGACCTTTGGGCATTGCCATTCTCACCCAGTTCTTGGGCACAGGAGCCCCCAGATTCATCACAACAGAAAGGCCTGGCCAGACACCCAGCAGGGCACAATTCACTCTTTGTGAAATACGGCCTCAAGCACAAAGTAACACATTCTGCTCAGAGCGAACACGCTTGCAGATAACTAGTGGAGCCTTGCAAGATTTATTAGAGGGCAGAAAACTGTTCCTTTCTGTGCTGATCTCACTGGATATAAAACTTTCTGTGAGTCCTATATCACGTATAACATTTTTCTATTAGGTGAAGAAGCAGCTTGGCTGTGATAAAGATACATGTTTAACAATGCTGTGAGAATGGTAGGTTCAGGAATTTTAAAATAATTAAATAAATTCAATTAACATATTAATTATATTAAAAGTTACATACCCTCTTTTTTCAATTGGTGTTTACTTAGTGTCTGATCTTTAGGATTAGAGAAAAATGCATTTGACTCTCAGAATAATTGTTTAATTGTCCCAATTTTTGATTCGGTGGGCTGGCAGAAAACATGCACTTTATGGACAAGATCAAGAAGACATGCAACAAAAAAAAAAAAAAAAAAGAAATAAATCCTTCTGGGAAGGACCGAAACAAAAGTAATAGAGGTGGATCTGGCAAAAGGCACCAACCAAGGAAGAAGGAATTCAGCAAGATATTCTGACTGAAAACAGTTGCCATGGACAAGAGCTTTTGTATTAGCTCCAGGGGGTTTTGTATCTGCTCCATGTTTGGAGATGCAATATTTTAGAGTAAAAAGAGATTACACCACATAAAAGAAATGGAGCCAATTTTCCCTCCTTTTCCTTAGCGTAAATCCAGACCAGCTCATGAAAGATTTACAGTGATAGGCTGGCAAACAACATCTGATCCATAAATTAGAAGATATAAACCTGAGATGAAGAAAGGAAGAAGGAGAGACATAGAACTAGAGCACGTTATAAAGGACAAAAATTAGCGATAAGGGAAAAACGATCAACTTTCAATGAAATATGAATATAAATGTTAACTATCAAAAAAAAAAAAATCCTATGCAGTACAATTTTGTGAAGTCTCTCAACACAGACTAACAGGTTATATGAATAGTTCTAAAGATTTAAGACAAAAAGAGCTTAAAAATCAATAATTTAGGAGTTGTAGTGAAGAAAATAATTCTGTATTCTACTTTGCAACTTTGCACTTCTTATTCTAGTGAATATTTCTTGATCTGTTTCTTCTTCATTTTCACTGGTACCCCACTTTTTTCTCTCTCAAAGAGAAAAAGAGGCGTAAATAACATTTCAGGGGATAATGTTGACTGTACAGCAATTCTATGGTTGTATTCCATCAAAAAGAGTTCAATAGCCCATTTAAGACATATAGGTGGGAACTGGAATCTTGTTTCTTAGCAAAAAAGACAGAGCCAGGCTGCTGAGTAGCCCAAAACATAAATTAAGGTCTACAATAGTTGTAGTAAATTTGCTTTTATACATTCTGATATACTGTGTTGCTTTATCTGTCCTTATGATCTATTTATGAATTTTAGTAGCCTACATTATTGGTAAGAAAAAAGCCACATATGGCCTATACTGGATTAGTAAAAGGGTCAAAACCTTTAAACAGAGAGGCAGAGATTTACAGAAAAATATTTACTCTGCCATTTGGTCTACGGACATCCTGGTAGGAGATATCTCCATGACTTACTATAGTTTCTTGGTAGCTCAATATTCATCTTAATGTTCAGATTAAGGAAATATTTTGCATTATCAGAAAGTCAATTTTCTTATTATGAAAGGTCACTTTTGTTGTAAAATGTTATTAGGATTTATTTAAATGTTGTTACACAAAAAAGAGTGTGGAAAGACAAAAATCAACATTGGGCACTGCACTTTAAGCTGATTTGCAGTTGTGTAATTGAATTTGTGTTTTTCTGACTATCTTTATACTTGTGTTGCCTTGGTTATATATTTCATTTCTAACTCACAGAAAAATTAGACCCACAGGGGTCTGGTCTATAACTGAGGTTTTGGTAATACAGATATGAATTATAATAATGCTATCCTGTGTGATTATGTCAGTGATGTTTTTTGGTCATAAACAAATTTTTTGCAAATAAACATGCAAATAGAAAGATTTAAATATATTATTAGTCTTAATCTGGTTAGCCTGAAAAAAAATCACCTGTCCTATTATGTAATAATATTGTGGTATAAAATTTTTAGTATAGAATCTGAAAAAATCAGTGACCTAAATGAAAATAGCATAGTTTGTGTTAGGGCCATAGTACCATTCATCATCTACCCAGACAAAAAAACAAGAACAAAAAAGAAAGCATATCAGTGACTGTTAATTTTATATTAACTCTCTGTGCATAGTGCAATATTATTTATGAATGCTTAGATTCAAAGCTGTTCACCATCAGATGTTTCAACATGATGTTTTGGCATCTGGATATGTTTTGAGACATGACTCTCACTCCACTGCTCACTGTGTGTCCTAGGGTATCAGGAGAAAAATTGACACAAGACCCAAGTAATTTCAGGGAAATTATCAAATTATTTTGCCACAAAATTAGGCTTTCTGCATTCTGTCTCTGTTCCTACACAAGTTTCCTGTTGCTTGTGAGATTTTCCTGATCCACACTGTAGTTGTGGCACTACAAAAGCAAGAGTAGGATTTCAGGGAAACCCTTTTTAAAGAGAATGACATATGAATAATGTTTAAAAGTAATGACAGTCTGGATATTTTCTTGGTGTGCATACCAGTCTTCTACATATTTAAACTGATCACTTTTTAAACTGTCCTGGAAATATAAATGCAAAACACCCTGTATTTATGCTACTCAGTATTGTGTAGCTCTGCTTAACCAACTTAAGCTATGAATTTTTCACTTTACAGAAATCCATAAAAATTCAAAATTGAAAAGGGCCTAATCTCATGAAATAGTTTTCAGGCTGCTCTTTCCATTCTTCACTGCAGCCTAGAAAGCTCACTTTTTCAAGCTCTTGTCTCTAACTTCAAGGACTAAATCTTCTGGAGGGGGGAGGTTAGTGTGGCTAAAAATGACCAAAGTGAGGCTCACAGCTTGGCCATCTGATTTTAAAAGCTGGATATCAAAGTAAAGCATAAAACACCACAGCTAAAATCACACAGGCTGGTATAATAGACTTCCTTTATAACAGTTATTCTTTCAAATTATTAAATTAAGCCAGTTTTGTGAATTAAATCAAACTTCAAATTCCTCAGGGCATGGCACAATCCTTTTTCAATTGAACAGTAATACAGAAGGGGCCTATTCCTAATTGGAATTCTTCAGCACTTTTGTAATATAAATAAAAAGCATAATTAGAAATGCACTAAGATAAAAAGAAACAAAAGATCTTGCAAATACCACTGAATGTTCCTATTATCCTTGTGGCTTTAAAAGTTCACTGCTTATTTTGTTACAGAGCAATTAAAGCCAGGTAACTTTCAAGGCTCAAAGAAAAAGGAGTGAAGACTTTGTGCAGGTTCTCTTTCATGAATCCAAGGACAAAAACAGACAGCAGACCTGAACTGCTATCTGAAATAGAAAATCAGTCTGAAAAAGAGACTGAAATTGAGAGGAACACATTGAAATCATTCTGAAGGATTGTCTTGAAGTATTGTGAAACTTCACAGAACATAAAGGTAAGAGGAATTTTATTCATATAGTGCTAATTTTATTGAGGGAAATAATTCATGTGGAAACAGTAACTCATTTTTCAAAGACCAGTGCTTAACCAGTCAGTGCCTGAGGAGGTAGGCACCTGTCAGACAGAAATGCTGGGATTAATATTTACAGACTGGAAGACAGGACAACATATTAGCTACTTCCCTATGACAAGTGAATAAAAAAAAGTCTTTTTCATTCTACACTCACTACAAATAAGACAAATCTATCCATCAGTAGGTAGATTCATTGAACATGGTCCTATTAGATCTTTTCCTCTAACAGAGCTCTGAAATTTGTGCTACAGGCAACAGAAGGCATAGAAGGCATTCATTTATTTTCTAACCATAAGACTATAAAACTGGCAGTTTAGAAGCAGAAAAAATATGCAAAGAAATGTTCTATCTCACTAACGTTAATGCATAACCAGCATTTACTTTATACACATAATGTAGTGAAAAATAAATTAGATGACAGATGTCTTCTCCCTCGCCCTTGTCAGTTGTAGCATGAGCACACAAACAATCTAAATCACTGGCAGATATGTGCTATGGAAACACTGTGCAGAGATAGTTAATTATTCCTGTTAGAGAAAAAAAAATGCAGATGCATTATTTATTTTGAATTTACAAACATGGTAAACTATAAAATAATCATTATTGACATAAAGGTAACTGTGTTCATCTCCAAAAGTAATCAATAAATCCATGGATTCAGTAACTGATATTTCTTTAGAAGTGAAAAGGAAATGTCTAAGTGAAAAATATTTACAGAAGGTACATGAATGTTGCTGACTTAAACCCCCAAAATTAATAATTATCTTCTATTTGACTAGATGCTTATGCAGGTATACATAATACAAAAATATATTATGTTCTGCTATAACACTCTTAGAGGTAAAGTTATTGCTTACTGCAATAAATGCATCTGTTTCCTAGTCATAAAAGGAAAAACACCACCTTTGGAATTGAGATTTAAAGAAAGTATTTTACGCTCACATCTGTTTGATTTTCTAGTTCAGTACTAATTCTTCTCCTTTGTCAGAGTAGTAGGCTCTCTTGGAGGCACTAGCACTTCAAGATAGTGATGCACCTAGCAGAGCACATCCTCCTTTCCACCATGATATTTAGATGATGTGACTTGATGGCAAAGAGGGTACAGACCCTAGCTGGGAGACAGGAAGAGGGAAAGAAACTTGGAGGTTTTTAACATCTAAGGAAACTCATACTTTGATAAAAATCAAGATGAGAGAGAATGCAGCAAAAAGCATTCATTCTTCCAGTTATGCTGTGTGTTGCTTGCTCTTTTAAGAAAAACTGTCTATCCCTTACATTACAGTCTGTGCTATCCCTTACTGCCAGAACACTGACTGATGTACAGTACTGGACAAAAAAGGAAGCAGGCTCTTCATTTTCTGTGTAAGTATTTTCATAAAGATAAAACTGGATGTTAAAAATTGAAATAGAAATGCTGAAGAAATATATGATTAATACATATTTCTTATGCATTCTTAGTTGCCAGCCATCTGTGCATAAATGTACCCTAAAGCATGCTTTTACCAAAATATAAAAATAATGTATTTGTACAATTGAGTGAATGATATTCTAACCAATGTTTTTCTGCTTTCAACAGTAGGAGATTATAATGCAAAAAATAATATATTACAGGTATTACAGGTAGATAGACTTTACATATTGATATTAGTGCTTAACACAAACTATATTTGCATCAACTACTATGGTTTAAAATGCCAGAATATCAGAAGAAGAAATTATTTGGTAAGTAGTTTACCTCAGAAAGGACTGTTGTCTCCATACATGCAGACTCCTCATTCAAAAGCTTATGGACTCAAAGTCCATCTCACTCCTTGCTACCCAAAGAAATGCACTCTTTGGTTTACAAAGCAATAGGAGCAGGACATTATTGGCCAAAATCATCATATCTATTAACTCCATGGTACTGACTACAACTGTAATTCAAACTGTCCTGTAGTGAAAGGTTTCCAATGAATTATCTCAATATACTAAAGCAGCTGTCTCTGTAAATACAGCAGTTATGTTCCCCTGGGCCCATGATGAAACTGCTGAGTATTGCAGGACTTTGAAAAATAGTGTTAAAGATGAAATGATTACCAGATTTATTAAATTTTAATTTTGTTTGGTATTATGAGGAGTTATATGGAGGAGATATACATGTGGACATGATTGTGATTTCTTTCCTTAAACACACCTAAAAAGTAACTGCACTTTGAACAGTTATAATTTTTCAGATAGTGCTTATTTAATAGCAATTAATCAATGTTTTCTGGTAATCAGAATACGGATTATTATTTTACACTTGTAAAAAATGAAGGTTTTTTCCAGCTTTGATAATGGACCACTTGAGATTAATTTATTCATCTTTTCAGCAACAGAAACCTGGGCTACATTTGTGATTGTAAGAATGCTTAGAGTGAGATAATGATGAAGACATGGTTTCAATACAGAATTTACAGAGTATTGCAGCTCTCAGTAGGGTGAATACATAATCCAAAATGCACCCCACCAAGGGAAAAAAAAAATAACAAGATAATGAAAAAGAAAAGAAATAGCCATTTTTGTTTTGTAGTCCAAGTGCTAACCTTAGTCTCTGCACGGGATTACACAAGACAGCAAATGCTAATATTGCTCTATTCAAAATACCAGAGAAGAAAATGAAAGTAAAAAGAGTTCATAAGATTTTCAGAAAGTGAGTACCATAATCTCATGGCAGTTTAATGAGAACTGGTCCTTAGCTCTCATCTTAGAACAAATCTCTGAAGAATAAACATCTAAGAACTAAATGTGTTGATAAAGCAAGGCAGAATTACAAACATATAGAGTATTTCTGTGATACAACAGTTTCACAATATTAAGCTTTAGTCTGTAGTTTAATTTTACCACAAAATCAATTTCGATGGAATTGGTCACAGCCTGCTGTCACTCATATAAATAAATTAGTTCTCACTAAACAAAATTTTGTTTTATTGTCTTATGTATTTGATACTTTTTAATGAAAATGCTTGTATAGTTTAATGGACTCCCTAGCTGACCTATCCTCATTTCCTATACATGTCCTGTGTTCAAAGGAAACTAGTCCTTTAAAAAAAACAAACAAACCAAACCAACAAAACAAAAATAATCACAATTAACCAGACCCAAAACAGGCAAATTCATTACTTTACATCCAAAAGGCAACATAAAGCTTTTGCTTGTATTTCTATAAAGCTAACCAGAATGGTGAAAAATTTAGGAGAGATCATGGAAAGCTTTTTCTGAAGTTTGCTTGCAACTCACTGCAGTCTAAAGAGTAGAACTGAACAAAACGATAACTGACTAAGGGTAAAGTTCCAGCATCTTCACTCTCTGAAGTGGTTTCTAAAATCTAATTTTAAGGAACAGGGTTTATTGTAGCTGCTGTAAATAAGTTTTCTAGCCATGATTATGAAGGACCTTGGAGAGTTGGGAACGGTCTGAAATTCAGCAAAGGCAAGTGCAGGGTCCTGCAGCTGGGAAGGAGCAACCCCCTGCTCCAGCACAGGCTGGGACTGACCTGCTGGACAGCAGCTGTACAGGGAATTACCCCAGGGCTCTGGTGACACCAGACTGTCCATGAGCCAGCCACCCATGAGCCTCAGGACAAGAGAGACAAGGAGCTCCTGGAGCAGGTCCAGTAGAGGGCAACAAAGATGAGAAAGGGTCTGGAGCATTTCACTTATGAGGAAAGGCTGAGGGAGCAGAGTCTGTTCAGCCTGGAGACAAGTGTGAGAGAGAATGGAGAAAGGCTCTTCTTGATGGTGACAAGAGGCAATAAGCAGAAACTGATGCACTAGAAATTCTACCTGAACATGATGAAGAACTTCTTTACTGTGTGGGTGACCCTGCATGGGAACTGATTGCCCAGGGAGGCTGTGGAGACTCCCTGCCTGCAGATATTCAGGAGCCACCTGAACACAATCCTGTGCTCTGTGCTCTAGGATGACCCTGCATGAGCAAGGGTGTCGGATCAGATGACCCAGTGTGGTCCCTTCAAACCACTCCCACTCTGTGATCCTGTGATCCTGTGAAATACATCTGGATATACTTAAGATCCTTCACACAGTCTATCTATACATATGTTTGAGAATAATGTATTCTACTAGAAATCCTGGATATTGCACATAAACTGCATTTGCATGGCCAAAAACAATTCTGATAGTTTGGAGACTATATTTTAAAGCAGAATATAAGAGTGGACTAAGTAATGACTTAATAATTAAAAAAAGGAAGTAAACACGAAGCAAAAGGGTAGTGGGAAGTGAATTATTTCATACAGAAAATAATAAACATATTGAATAAACTGTCAAAATTGAAAGCCTGCATTTTGCCAGAAGACAGATGAATTTCACACACTAAGCAGCAAAGCTTTGAAGTGAATATATCAAAAAATTGGAAAGGGAGGCACAGCAGTTCAAAAAAAATATGTTCACTGTAGAGAAAAATCTTCCAAACCCAGACTAAAAGAAACAAATTTTAAAAAAAAAATAGCTGCCTGTAATTCTGGTATTGCTGTTGTTCTTTGTTTTTTGGTTTTGTTTTTTTTGTTTTTTTTGCTGGAAGGGGAAAGGCCCAGGGAATTTCCTATTTGAAAATGATCAAATGAACAAAATCTATGTTTTGATCATAGTATTTGAAGTCTGAGTCCAAAGGAAAAAATACTAATTCATATTCCATATGTCCTAAAAAGGAAGAAGATGGATGGGATATTTTATTAATTTTAAAAAAATAGTTTCACAGAATGGTCTGTGAATATGAACATTTTGAAGGCATTCATTAAGGAATTTTAGAATTTTTCACAAATATTGACTATAAGAGAAGAGGAAGGTGCCATATTACAAAGAAGTGGATAAAAATACCTCTATAAAGGTTACCACAAATAAGCAAATCAGTGAAAGCTAAGATTGATCAATAAACAAAACAACGTGTAAGAATATCAAATTTAGCAGGTTACCATGAACACTGAAACAAATAAGAGAATTCTTCAGATTAAATAGAAAAGAATAAAGAAAAAAAAAACTTAGCTACATCTTGAGGCTAGTTAGAAACTTAAAATTCCAAAAACTGAAATAAAATGGTGGGTTTCATTTTCACAGTGTGAAGCCACAGTCAGAAGTGGTAAATCTCATTTAATGCATTCAAGGAAATATTTGAAGTGTGTAAGAGCAAGTGTCTGAAAACCTCCCTAATTAAATATCAACAGAATGGTACTTGGACCTAATATATACAATATTAGGCATACCCCATCCTTCAGAATACACATCTCACTAACTGGAGTAACTGGTAAGACAACATAGTTAGAAGGTTTGGTTTTACACAAATGTCAGTTCTGTCATTTATAAACACTCCTTTATAAACACTGTAAATTGCATTCTAGTTATACTCATGAGTTATATTTTGAAAAAGGAGCTATTATTTCATGGAAAATATTCAGCAGTGCTGCTAAGCATGGCGTGCTGGTACTCAGCACCAGCTCCAGAAGATTGAATTGTTGTGACAGCTTGCAGGGACATCAAAAGCCTGCAAACAGCCCCCCACTTCCACATCCAAAAGGGAACAGCTGCAGAGAAGGACATGCTGGTGCCAGGACACTGCAGCAGCAATACCAAAAAAATTAAAGAGGGTAGACATCTGACCTAGGACCTGGATGGGGTCCTTCAAGTTTAGGAAGACTGACAGTGCCCCAGAAAGGAAGGACTCTATTTCGTTGTCCGCTTTGCATATATTTTTTTTTTCACTGTAGAAAATTACAGATTTCCCATGGAAGTTCACTGAAAAAGGTGTGAGGATGCAGGATTAAATCCAGTACTGAGATGCATGCTACAACATATGCAGAAACTGTACATAAATGCAAGTGTTACAAAGACTAAATGGAAATATAAAGCATATCTTGGGATAAATAAGAAGTCTTGCTTTAGGGACCTTTTTGAAAAAGTATATAGCACCAAATAAATAAATGAGAGCATAGAATTACTAACAGGGAGAATAAAAATGAAGGACTTCATCTGAGGACTGCAGAGCAGGTAAATTTGCATGATTTCTTGCATGCTAATCTTCTGTTTGCAGAAAATATAGATAAGTTGAAACAGTCACACAGCACAATCCTTTCTTTTGAAGAAAAAAGAAATTAAAGCAATTCAGAAATAAAAGAGAACTAATCTGTTAACTGAGAAATTATGTCCTTTCATCTTGTGTTTCATTAACAGGTCCCAAACTCTTACATACTACTGATGACAATAAAGTGAATCCATACTTCATTACCTCAATTCCTTCTGTCTCTCCATTTCCTAGTCCTTTCCTGGTTTTGAAAATAAGTTAGTCGCTATTCAGTCACAGTTTGTAATTGTATAGTTACACAAATGCAATGCTTTTCATGGCTGCATGGCTTCAACACAGCAAAAGAACATAACTTAGTGAGAAATAGAGCACGACAATCCTTGTGGTCTCATATATGGTGTGAGAAATACATTTATGTTCCCACTCTCTCTTATAATGTAGAATGAAATCAGAATGAGCCCTTACCAGAGGCAAATAATGGGTTTGTAAAAATTAAAGGGGATGGATGAATTTTTCTTCATTTTGCAGTAAGTTATATCTACCAGAGGCACAAACATTTGCATTTTTATGAATATAGCCCATAACATTTTATGAAAAATTAGGTTCAGATTTCACCCACGTCATGATTTGAGCCTGTTAGCAACCTCCAGAGCAATATTTCTATTATGGTATACCTATATGTTACTGCTCTTCCTGGGACACAGACTGAAAAGCAGACAAGAGGAAGCTAACATGGAAAAAAGAGGCCAATAGTATGCACAGAAATGTTTGGCAGAAAATGCGTATTCAAATCAGCCACAGCACCTATATTTGGTTCAATGCTCCAAAAACACACTCCAGGCACAGCAAACTATTGAATCATCTTTTCTAGAGCATTACATCTTGCAACTTGAAAATCACATAGATCTCTATATCCTTTTGGTTCATTAAATCAATCAATCTGATGAAGTAAAACATGTTAATAGACACTGAGCTCACTGAGTTTAAAATGGTACAGTAGAAACCCCTTGCTGTTACACAAAGATAAAAGCAATTATCTTTTTGATGAAAATTGTGTAAGGACACGAATTTGCATACCAACACTCCAGTCTCCCACACAATAAAAGACATAGTCGCTCTCATATTTTATGTTGTAATAATTTCAAAGCTAAAGCTTTGAAAATTCTTCATGTCATGTAAAAGATGTAAACTGGAATTCCAAGATGAATTTGAACATTATCATAATTTTTATTCTAGAAAGTATGAATGTCAATGAAGTTGTAAGGCTGACATCTTGAACTTCTGATACATGCCCATGATAACTGAATGCAAATTCATCCTCAGATTTTATAAGGATGTTAAAAAAGCCCTATATTTTCCCTGAGAAGACTACCTTTCTTCTCTTATGTATTGCTTTTCCCTATTATATTTTGTTTTAAGAACCTTGCTTACCCATAGAAGAATTTATCCTTTAGGTCCCATTCTCTATTTATTGAAATAATCATTGAAATTTATTGAAATTGATCATTGTCATTAACTTCCATGGAAATTAAACTAGTTGAATTCAATTCATTTGCAAAGAACTGCACACTTGTGTTTACAAAATCATCTGCCTAAAAGTTCTAAAATCTATTAACAAGCAGCTTGTTTTCAAAATATATTTAAGCCTTTGGGGAAAGAATTTCAAACACTGGCTTACACAGTATAATATCAGATTACAAGTGCTGAATCAGAAAGTGGAGTGTGAAGAGGGAGCAAGAAATCAGAGGACTGGTACCTTTCTATCACAGATTTTATTCTTCATATAGATATCATGCAAGTAACATGTTGCATCCTGAAGTTCAAGTCCCCAGTCTGCTGGTAAGCTATGGGTCCATGAGTATTAGACTTGCATCAGAGGTGTGAGGAGTCCTCACCCTGGGAAGGAAGAAGCAGCAGAATCGATGTTATGAACTGACCATGCCCTCACCTTTATGTGCCCCTGAAATGGGGAAGAGGTAGAGAATTCAGGAGAGAAAGTAAGCATGTGAAAGAAAAGGAGGAATGAGAGGGAGATGTTTCAAGATTTAGGTTTTATTTCTAATTACCCTACTCTGATTTGATTGCTAATAAATTCAGTTAATTTCCCCAAGTCAGTTCTGTGTTGCCCACGACAGAAACTGCTGAGTGATCCTTACCTGAATTGACAAGTCCTTCATTCTTTTTTCTCTCCCTGTCCAGCTGAGGAGGCAAGTGACACAGCAACTATGGTGGGAATCTGGCACACAGCCAGGGTTAAACCACTGCAGATACAGTGAAATATAACTGATAAATGAATTTTTATAATACAAATAGAGAGGAAGTTATATTAAAAGTGAAGATAATGGTCTAAGCAGATAAAAGGCAAAGAAAAAAATATTAAACAAATAGAAAAGGCAGCCTAATTTCTCACCAGCACAACAGATTTTCCCAGATGTCTCCTGGGTTTTTTGCTGTTTTTCTTTTTAACAAGATTCTTTCTGTGGGGTATTTCTGGTTGAATGACATATACTGAGCTTGAATGCTAAAAAGAAATCTTAGCCAAACAAATACAAACAAGGAAAAAAAGTCACAACGTGTATCATAAATCAATTCTCTAGTTGCTCAGCTTGAACCTATGTCTTCCTGTTTATTGACAAAACATGTTTCCCAGTTACCCAGCTTCACATATTTGTAAAAGATCATAGAATCATAGAAGATTGGCTTGGAAGGAAGCTTAAAAATCATCTAGTTCCAGCCCTTCCTGCCATGGACAGGGACACCTTCCTGTAGAGCACCTTGCACTAAGCCCCATCCAGCCTGGCCTTGAACAGCCCCAGGGATCAGGAGCCTCTGGGCACTCTGTTCCACTGTCTCACCTCTGAAAGGATTTCTTCATGGCAGCTAATGTAAATATACCCTCCTTCAGATTAAAGGCATTCCCCTTTGTGCTATCATTACATACCCTACTAGACCTGAAATTGAATCAATCAGAAGATACTCTATATCACCTTAGGTGCAGTTGAAATCTTTTTTTTTGTTGGCTTTTAACCTTTTGTAATGAATTTAAAACTGCAGTGCAATAATCTGTCTGGGTGATAGTGCTGGGATGCTGTTTTCAAATATGAGTTAAAAGTGCTCTAAGAAAACTCTCTTATTTAATATACATATAAAAGTAATATTTTTTTTATCAAAGCATTCTGAAAAACACAACATGAAAATGTATATGTTACTTGTAGGGAGAAGAAGAACAACGAGAGGAAATGTTGTACTCCTGTGGTATTACAGTGTTAATTATTGCCAAAATGTCTCTGTGAGATTTTGTAGGAGCAAAAAGTGACATCAGGTAAAGAGTTATCATGGTTCATAGCCTTCTTAAACCATAGCCTTCTTAAGCCTTCTTAAACTTAATGAAAACAGGGTACACTAAAATGAATAGAGTAAAGCATATATGCAAGTTTGTTAGTAATTTTCCTTTAGCAAAAGAAAGCATAAATTTAGATATTTTATATGTTTAATGTTAAAAACTTTAAATGTCCAAAGTAACCTTTGAGCTTAAAGAGCCCTAGTGTGACACAACCAAAAGAACCCTAATGCTATCCCCAACCAATAAAATGTAACAGGAATACTAAGAAGCATTTTGAATACAATGGCTTTTGCATGCACTGTCCCCAGGGGAAAAAAAATTAGTATTCAAAAAGAATGTCAAAGTTCAAAGAGGATCAGAGATGAAAATTAATGCTTATTTTAATCTTTTTTAACTCTTTGTCTCACTTCTCTTTTTTTTCTCAATTTTTATGTGGCTTAAATTACTGATACATGTGTAATTTTATGATCCCTCAAGTAATGCAAAGGATTGAACCTTTAGTTAGAATTTAATTAAAATATGTGTTGCCTATGGCCTGAAAATCAGCAACAGGAGTAAATATTTATGTGTTCTCTAACATAGTTTTTGTATTGCCTCATAATAACACTTTCTTCTTCCACTTCATTAACTAGCACCAGCAGTGGTAGTTCCATGTAATTGACACTGTTGTCTGCTTGATCTGGAGTAAAATCAGTTATTAACATAACTAGTTTGGGTGGCTTTTGCATCTCTATTTTATGGTACCTTCTGCAAGCTCTACAATAAGAGTTGCAGAAACTGAAGTGAAAGGGTTTGGAATGCTGCACAACACTGCAGAGATGGGGTGGTCACAGACATGACTCATGTCAAATGGAGAACAAAAAAGTTAAGAAATATTTTAAATGGCTTGAAATTAAAAATTTCTTGAAAAGTGAATGAGTTTATGACAGTGTGGTTCCTTTTTCTATTGTTTCTAGGGTCTACACATGCTTGTAGGTTCTTGACTATTCCATACAAAGGAAAAAAAAAGTCCTGTTTTTAGGAAAGGTGGAGCATAGCCTTTTTTGGTTCATTATATTATGCACTTATTGTCAACATTTTGCAGAAAATATAAAGAATCTAGAAGCTTATAGATACATTTCACTAAAAAGGTGCTTATCAGTGGTACAAAAGTTAAAAATAATAATACAAGAAAATTGAAAAGAAAATGACTAACAAACTACCTGTAGAACTCACTGAACCAGAACAGAAAATATTCTAAAATAAAAAGCAAATAAGAATTTTTTTTTAGTGTGGAGATATTTTATCTCGGTTTTCTGCAGTTGCTGTGAAGGCAAAATGAAAGGTTTGTAAATTTATGCAGTCCAAAAATGCATAGATACCATAGCCTCAGACATAGGTACACATTCTGTGCATTTTAGGAAAGGGAATGGAGGACTAGCCTTAATCCGATTTTCCAGTTTTTTAATGCTTGCTATGACAGAAGCCATTATAAACTAAATCAAAATTTAACCCACCCCTAGAAGGCATTTTAAAATTAAACGTGTTTCAGAAATCCCACAGAGCCCTGGGGCAGCTGGTCTGAGGAGGACATGATGTCCAAACACATAGCTCTGAGGAAAAAACATGATTCCTAGAGAAGCAAGCTGTTAGGAAAAAACTCTGTTTATGAAGAGCCTAAATTTCTTCTTAACACTCTTAAGCTCAACAACACATATCCTGGAAGCTGTCATTCTGCTGTTTGGGTATCACACACCCATTTGAGACTGAGGTTCTCATGGAGCACATGGAAATGCTCACAGTGTAACTCAGATGATGGATAGCACAGGTCTTTGCCACAGGATCTGAATACTTCAGTTGCTGCAGATCATTAGTACAAACACAGGTCTGGATGCTCTGTCACTGCCTAAAGTTGTGGTACATGGGAAAGACATGCACAGCTGAGCCTTCTGCCTTAGTTCTGCCTTAGGCACCACCTCTAAGGGCACTGGGAAACAGAAATATAGGGAAGAAAAGAGTGTTCTGGTTTTTGGTTACATTGCAATTCTCTTGGGTATGTTTGCATACTATACTTCCCATAGTATAATAAACCCCTAACCTGTTTTTAGCTCTCTGCCTACCATAAAGGATGAATAGTAGGATTAGAAATGTCCTTGTTGCAATTTTATTCCCCCTCCATGCCATTTTTCTCTGCACTGTACTTTCCCTCTTCTGTACAAGATAATAAAAGAATGGAATACCTTTCCTGTTATCCAGCTATTCAGCTGAAAATAAGAGGATAATGAAAGAATGATTCAATGTCCATTTGGAAAGTCAATCAAAGTGAATTTTGATCTATTCTCAAAGGCTTGCAAATGAGCTGAAAAAAATTATTACATAAATCCTGATTCACAGTCCATAATATGGATAGGCATTAAGTATACATGACAAGATTTTTAAGGGAACTTCTAGCTCTTAACAGTCATCAAATGAAATTTTCAAACCTACCTAAGTATCTAATCCTCACTGGTGCTTATCTGCATCTTCATGAGCCTGAGTACCATAAAAAATTCCATCCTTTGATCATCATCAAATGCAAAAGGAAACTCTCAAAAGCATGTAAATAGCTGGCAGATATTCATTCAGAGATGAAGAGCTAGGAGACAGCAGATGGAACAAAAAAATCACAGAATCACAGAATCAGCTAGGTTGGAAGAGACCTTTGAGATCATTGAGTCCATGACCTAACACCACCTTGTCAACAAGACCATGGCACTAAGGTCAGATAGACCAGGACTGGGCCTAACATGACATGTAACTTCCTGCATGCTACTTAAATTTAGAGAAATTAAATTCTCTTTCCCAACATGCTGGTCTGGGCTGGGATAGGGTTAATGTTTTCCATAGTGGCTGGTGCTGTGCTGAACGAGGTGTTAACAGTATAGAGACATTTTTGTTGCTGCTGAGCAGAGCTTACACAGAGCCAAGGAGTTTTCTGCTTTCAGTACCACCACACTGGCAATGAAGTTGCAGGTTCATGGGAGGTTGGGAGGAGACACAGCTGGCACAGGTGACCCAAACTGACCAAAGGGATATTCCAGATCATATGGGATCATGCTCAGTGTATAAACTGGGGGAAAGAAGGAGGAAGGTTGGGACATTTGACTTCACAAATCACCATTGCACATGATGGGAGATGGCTGCACACCTGCCTGCCTATGGAAAGCAGTGAATTAATTTCTTATTTCCTTTGCTTGTGTGTGTAGCTTTTGCTTTCCCTATTAAACTGTCTTTATCTCAATCTGCCTTTTACCCCTCTGGTTCTAACCCTGATCCAGCTGGTGGGGGAGTGAGTGAGTGTCTGCATGTGGTTTAGTTGCTGACTGGGGTTAAACCAGTTAAACCAAAATTCAGTATGATTCAAGGAAAAACTAAATTTAAGTCAGTGTGCTAGGGAAAAAAAAAGAAAATAAAAACTATATTTTATATATTGCATCAACAAAGTTCCAATTACTCTCTGCTCTTATCATGTAATTATAATGCCTTGTTTCAACACACCTGGATGCTGATTCTTCTTGGAAAAAAGTTCCTGGCTGTGTAAGTGAAAGAAATTGCTTTTTACAGTTACTGTGAGAAATTATGGTTATGATGATAGACAACAGAAAATAAAGAAAGGAAGTGTCTGCAGTCATCACTGAGGAGACACAGAAGCCTTTTAATTATGCAAACCCACAATATAGTTATCATGGATTGCAAACTTTGGCTTCCTGGGGCATAAATCAAAACAAAAGCTGACTTCTGCTGCTCACTTATGAGCACCAAGAGCCACATGGGACCTGCTGACACATCAGCATGAGGTTGGCAGATAAAGGACAGAACCTATGGGAACCTCACTCCTGTGGGGGTCCAGGGAGTCCCTCTGGACCTTCCAGGAGAGCGGAGACCCCCCTGTCCAACCCCTGAGAGACCCCCGAGTGAGGCCAGGGGGGTCAGAGAGCTGGATTCAGCTCCTCAGGGACATTTGCTTTCCTGCAGAGGAGAAATGCGACCTTTGAGAGTAACTAGGGTCTGAATTATATATTTAACATGTAGAAAATGTGGTTTTTAGGATTGTTTATATTATCAGTCACAAAGCCAAGATGGAGAATTTGGGGTGTGGTGTCTTTTTTCTTCTTCTTCTTCTTACCTTCCATGTTGGTGTGGGATGCTGGGAATCACAGATTGGTTGGGGACAAAACTAGACATTGTAATAAAACTTTGTAGTATTGGAATATTATTGTAAACATAGAATACGTAGCATAGAGTATAAAAGATAAGTTCAACCCTCGGTGGGCAGACTTTCGTCCTGGACACGGTGGTGATCAGACTGCTGCTCGCGAGCAAAGAACACTTTATAGATAACAAATAATAAACAGACCTTGAGCCCGGACGACTGTCTCCTGCGGTTTCTCTTCGGTTGCTTCAAAGAACTCCCTGCGCCCTGAACCACCCTCCTATGTCCATCTGAGTGGTCTCGGCCACAAAGAGACCCCCAGACAGTGACATCTGGCGTCCCTGGGTGGGCACGGTGGGCTCCACCTTGGCTGGGGCATCAGCTTGGCCGTGGTGGGCACCAGCTTCAGCTGCTGTGATCTACAAAGGTAGATACAGAAGAGCTCCGATCCAGAAAAACTCCCTGACAGAAGAAGCCACCTGAAGAGAGAAAACTGCAGAGAAGAGACCTTGAACAGTTGCCAGAAACCAGCTACCAGGTACAGAGATGGAGGAGACCCCCCAGGCAGAGACATTTGGCACGGGCTGTGGTGGGTCCTTGTTGCCTGCAAAAACAGGTACAGACCCCCAGAAGACCGAGATTCAGAAGAGGCACGCTGTTGAAAAGGACTGCAGAGGAGATTTCTGGCCCTCTGCCAAGAAAAGCCGAGGTCCAGACAGCGAGTCGGAGAGGAGGTGTCCCGGGAAGCCCTCGCTCCTGTGCACTGCTGGTCGGTTTCAGGAACCTCGAATCGATTTTGGGCAAATTGCTTTTTGGGTAAGACGGTTCAGATTTCAGACACATCATAGGAACACTATAGGCAGAGCTTTCAGCAAGGAACAGTTCACTCTACTATTTAATTTTAAAAGTTTAGCTTCTGTTTAGCCTGTCTCTGTCACAGAGAAGGAATTCAGAGATTTACTTGTGTGGGTGAAGCTTCATTACCCACAGGCAGAAACAAATGTGCTATTTAGAACTCTGAGAGATAAGGGAGTGAAGGACTCCCGAAAGTGTAGTTTTATCCAGTCTCTCCTAGCCATGAGCTGGGGGAGGGAAGTTTATGGCTGCCTTGCCGGCGGCAGCCAGTTCAACAAAGCCTTGTTAGTAGTAGCAAGGTCGGGAAAAATTAAGTTAGAAATATTTTCAAGTGAGTTAAAGAACTCAGATTTTTACTTTTTCACCCCTTCATAAACCCTGATCCCAGGAGGTGGGAGGGCTACAGGGCGACTCCCGGGCCGTGGGGGACAGAGGGAGGGCGAGAGAATTCGCGAGGGGCGTGGGAAAGCTGTCGCCCGAGCACTCGCGAGGGGGCGTGGAAAAAGCCACGCCAAGGATTCAGCGGGAAGCGCGGGAAACACAAAAACCCGGAAGTGTCAGCGATAGGGACACAGAGCCCTGTTTCAGGGAAAGACAGATTCAAAAGGGGAAAGAAATTCATGCTTTGTAAAAATCAAAGGAGAGAAATGTAACAACTTTTAAGCAGTTTGCAGGGCAGCAGCTCGAGCGAACCTGCTCGGACACAGCCCGCTCGGACCCAGGAAGCAGCAGCGTGAGGCCAGCAGCCCGGAGCTCTCCGAGGGAGGGGGCACAGCCGCCCGCTCCCAGAGGGCACTGACAGCACCCCGCTGCCATCCCCTGCCACGCACAGAGCCAGTGATGCAGAGGGGGAGGGGAATGGGCGGTGGAGAGATGCCAAGAGCTGTTTTATCTATATTGTGGAGAACAAGCAGAACCAGGGAATTGATAAGAGACTCAGTTTTATTTTCAGTTCTTGTATGTTAAACTAAGGTGTTTGGTTTTGTATTGTTGTTAGAAAGATGCTGAAATTTTAAAAATGGTAAAGGTATTTTAATAATATTAGGTATTTTAATAATTGAAGGTATAATAAGGTATTTGGTATTTGATTTGAATAGATATTACATATATTTAGTGACTTGCTATTTCTCAGATATGAGTGGACGTTTATTTAAATGTTAACATTGAGTTTTAACTTTTCTATAATTAATTGTTTCAAAGAAACCAGTTTTTAAGCATTTGCAATACTGTCAATGTAAATTAATAGATTTTGGATTTTATAAGGAAGAAGCTTGTAAATTTATGTTTTGCAAATTTATTTTATATATCAATATTTTAGTTTTTCTTCAAACCAAATTGCAATGGATTTCTAGTTTACATTTTTCAAATTATTAATGAAATGCTGTGTGAACATAAATCAAGACCACTTCTAGGATCATCATTTGAATTGTAAAATTTAATCTGAATCAAAAATTCCATATATATATTGGAAAAGCAGTATTTATCTATCAGTTTGATTTTAAAATTCAAATTTAGTTTCAGTATTTAATTTTTAAAACACTGTAATAAGATTGTATGAATTCTGGATCCACTGTTTTATTGTTTAATTTCAAGCCATTTAATATTTCAAGTAAGTTATGGAAAGCCTCCAGTCCTTGAATCAAAAATGTAAAAATAATTAGTTAAGTTGTGAACTTATCGTTTCTTTGTTTTTCTTTTGTTAATTCTCTATTTTAGGAGGTCTTTTGTGACCTGGCCCTGTGCTGGTTTTGAGTGTTTTTTAGAATCCCAAAAAATTATTTGAGCTTCACTCTCAGAATGAATTTTTAGTGTTATGGTTTTCCTGAGTTGCTATCACAGAAGCACTGCAGCAGCTTGCCATGTTCAAAACATTTCACCCTAAAGAAGAATTTTAGAGAAAACGAGTTGCAAAAGGAATTTGATTTCTTTTTTACCTTGAAATGTTTAATTGTAGTTTTGTTAAGACTTGTGGGTTTTTTTTTCTTTAACAAGAAGATGTCAAGGAGTTCTCTTCCGATTAGAATTTAGGCTCTGGCCAAGCCTTGATTCTGACTGAAAGAGAAAAATGTCTAAACCCAGGTGTTTTCTGCATCAAAATAATATTCCAGTCGTTTAGATTGGCAATTTGACCTTATCAATATAGCAGCTGAATCTGACTTTGAAGTGAATTTGGTGTTCATTTTCCGGAGATGACCATCTAATTCTTCATTGAATCAAGGTTTGTCAGCTGTTTGCAGACCCTGAGGTGATGACACAGTTTTTTTAAGATTGATGATTATCTAATTTTGTAGATTGGGCACACCAAAATCACAGGATTTGGCAATTGCATTGTTAAATTATACAGATATTTGTACAATTCTTTACCCGAGTCATAGGTTGTTAAAAGCAAAATTGAGTTTCAAAGAAAAATCAAAAATTAGTGAGGAACCATTGGATGGGATCATAATATTCACTGATGGTTCAAAGTAAACTCACAAATCAATAATTACATGGCAGAATTCAATCACAGGAAAATGGGAGTCAGATGTGGAAATAGTGCAAGGTTCACAACAAATTGTGGAATTGGCAGCAATGTCAGAGTTTTTAAATTGTTTTAGCAACCCCTCAATTTAATCACAAATTTAGCATATGTGACCAACGTAGTTAAAGGATTGGAAAAATCAATTTTGAAGGAAATAAGCAATGACATTCTGTATTCATATTTATCATGTATGAAGGCATTGCTGAAAAACAGGACACATAAATATTTTATTATACATATTAAAGCAGACTTATCACTCCCAAAAATTTTAGTAGAAGGAAACGTGCAAGCAGACAAATTGACCATGTCTTTTTTGCAAACCTTGCAAGATATTTTTAAGCAGGCAAAATTAAGCCATGCATTTTTTCATCAAAATACACAAGCATTGATTGAATCTTTTCACATTTCAAAAGCCAGGCAAAAGAAAGTATTTAGTCCTGTCCAGATTGTCAAATGGTACAGCCACCAGTTTTTATGAGAGCAGTCAACCCTAGGGGACTGCAAGGTCTTCAACTGTAGCAAACAGAGTTGACAAAATACTTTTTGGAAAACTGAAAAACATTTATATTTTAGTTGACATCTTTTTTAGGAGCAATTTCAGAAAAACAAAAAGGAGGGAGGCAGAAGCTGCGCCTCACATGTTGTTAAACAAAAGTTTTAGATATATTAAACTTCTTAAATAGTTCTTTTTCAGAGCAAACTCTATCAATTATAAGACATTTTACAAATGATACAAGGGCAAAGCTAAAAGAAAATAATTTGGTTTTGATCAGAAATTTAGAAACAGGTAAAACTGAAGGGCCTTTCAAACTAATCATGTAGAGAAAAGATTGTGCTTGTGTTTCCACAGATAGAGGATTGAAATGGGTTCCTGCAAAATACATGAAACTGTATTGGGCCCAAACGCAAGCAGAAGCCAATCCTGGAAGCGAGGAAGGGAGCTCGCAGACAGAATCAAAGATAAAGGATGTGAACTTCTCTTCAAACAAAATATAAAAGACTTAAGAACTTCACTGTTAGAAGCATGTTTGTTTATATGCTGTTGTATCTTTTTGTCAATTATGTTAGGTAACAAAGTGGATTTACCAGTGATGCAGCCAAGGGAGAAGGTTTGGGAAAATTTGGCATAGACAGCGGGGTTGGACACAATTTGTTTCAGACATCCCAGGCCAAAAAAGCATTTTGAACATGTTTAGTGGGATTGCCAGTGAAAGAATGGCCCATTCCGGAGGGCATCCCTTCATGGGTGATGCGAGTTGTGACAACTCCTGTGGACCGATGGCATGTGTGGGTTCAGTTTCTCCCGGTGGCCTTTTTCGAATCAGAAAAATTAGAAATGTTTTTCTTCGACAAGAATGGACTTTTGTATTGTGTTTAATGTTTCAGGAGTGACAAGGAACCAAACAATGGATGTTACTCTGAATCAAGATGTATATAGTAATTGTATTGTAGTCTCAAACAAACCATCCTTCCGAGTTGCAGCACAGTTACTGTGGAGAACATTTTTTATTTGTAGGGACAGAATTTGAGCTGGTATCCCTGCGAAAGTCAGAGGAGGTCCATGAAGCATTGGAAGATTTTTATTGTTAACCCCAGGTTTAAAAATTCTAAGAAAACCAAAGCACAGAAAAAAGAGAGCAATCAAGGAATATGATCTGAATTGTGATGATGAATTTTATACATGGAACAAGGCACAGAGAGTTGCGGCAGCGCTATTCTCACCTCAAATGGCATCAGGGGTGGCCTTGGCTCAATTGAATCGTATGGGTTGTTGGTTGAGCAAAAATGCCAAAACTGTTTCTCTCGCACTGAGTGACGTGTTAACTGATGTCAACAGTGTGAAAAAAGCCACTCTTCAAAACAGAGCAGCAATTGATTACTTACTGCTGGCTCATGGGCATGGATGTGAATTTGAAGAATTTGAAGGAATGTACGGCATGAATTTGTTTGATCATTTGAAATCAATCTATAAGAATATAAGACAGTTCCAGAATGGTAAGGCAAAGCTTGAAAAAATTACTAAATCATGGTTGGATGGTCTGTTTGGCCTTTTTGATCTTTTATCTTTGTAAAGAGAAATTTTGAAAGTGGGTTTTTACATATTAGTTGGGATTGTTATTTTCTTTATTCTATTTCTGGTTATTTTGCATTGCATTTTTCACTGCCTTCGGAGAGCATTGGACACAACTGTAAAAGATATATTTTTGGTGCAAACAGAAGGGGGAGATGTGGGGGTCCAGGGAGTCCCTCTGGACCTTCCAGGAGAGCGGAGACCCCCCTGTCCAACCCCTGAGAGACCCCCGAGTGAGGCCAGGGGGGTCAGAGAGCTGGATTCAGCTCGTCAGGGACATTTGCTTTCCTGCAGAGGAGAAATGCGACCTTTGAGAGTAACTAGGGTCTGAATTATATATTTAACATGTAGAAAATGTGGTTTTTAGGATTGTTTATATTATCAGTCACAAAGCCAAGATGGAGAATTTGGGGTGTGGTGTCTTTTTTCTTCTTCTTCTTCTTACCTTCCATGTTGGTGTGGGATTCTGGGAATCACAGATTGGTTGGGGACAAAACTAGACATAGTAATAAAACTTTGTAGTATTGGAATATTATTGTAAACATAGAATACGTAGCATAGAGTATAAAAGATAAGTTCAACCCTCGGTGGGCAGACTTTCGTCCTGGACACGGTGGTGACCAGACTGCTGCTCGCGAGCAAAGAACACTTTATAGATAACAAATAATAAACAGACCTTGAGCCCGGACGACTGTCTCCTGCGGTTTCTCTTCGGTTGCTTCAAGAATTCCCTGTGCCCTGAACCACCCTCCTATGTCCATCTGAGTGGTCTCGGCCACAAAGAGACCCCCAGACAGTGACACACTCCCTCCTAGATATCTATTTGGAGACTCAGCATAGACCCCACAGCACCTAAGAGGCACTAGATGGATACACTCAGGCAATGGAAGAAAGTCTCAGGAGTCTTCAGTGCTGGCAAACTGCAGATTTTCCTTCTGACAGGAAACTATAACAATGCACTCAAATTGGGATGAAACCTGAGAGTCATACTGAAGCCTTAATGAGGAAGCAGAAGAAATAGAAGTGCATAGGACTTTTCTGAAACTAAATAAAACCCTCAAAAAACTTACTCAAAATAAAGAATTTTTAATGGAAATTTGAAGTGTTCGTGATATTGTTTATGGTAACTCTTAGAATCAATTTGGGTTTTATAAATGTGACAGGAAAAACATTGAGAATAGTCTAAACCTCAGATAAATCAGATTAGATTTCGAGAAAAAAAAAAATGCTTTACCTGGACAGAGAGTGGAACAGAAATTCTACTTTTCCTATAATTAATTCTGTGTGGAGAAATACAGCATTTTACATGCCAAAAAAACTAGTAATAAAATATGGAATATTCAGCTTCAACTCTAAACTGTCTCTTTTCTTTTTTATGAGTCATCTAGGCCTAAGGTTAGACATTAAAAGCAAAGACACTAAACCGTTTGTGCTTATAATGGGATGATAGATTCACTACTGTAGGATTAGTAGAATTAGTAATGGATTAGTAATAGTGGAATTAGTAATTAATTTGCAACTGAAGAATGCTTCTAACACATCTCTAGCTGTATTTAAATAACTGATTCTTCGACGATGCTGTCTCTATTGAATACACAAATCTTCTGTTCAGGCTACAAGAAAGAGGCAAAGAGAAGGCCAGGGATTTATTTCAATTTACATAAAGCTTCTGGAGTATCTACTTCACTTTGCACGTTTTACAATCCAAAATTAAGTTTCTCTAATCTTCTAGTCTTTGACAAGTGCAAAATGCATTATTTTAAAATTATTTTCCACTTTTTGCAAAACTGTTTGCTTTATTTCAGATTACTATTATCTAAAATACTATTGTAAATAGCAGTAAAAACAAATTTAAGCTAATCTTCTGCCTAAATCGTCATATCTATAGACTCATTGTCAAGCTAACTACATTAAATTTTCAAAATTTTGAACTGGAAAACAATTTACTACAAACTGACAAATCTGGGGACAAAGAAAAAGTGTAGATATGAACTACTACCAGAAGATAAATGATTGTATCTACAGGAATTTTGAAAAGTGGAGGTGAAAATAACCAAAAAAATAATTTCAGAATACATAGCACTTTTTACTAATAGTATATATAAATAATCTGACAGATGTGTTTTATTAGCACTACCACAAACCATGTGAAATTATAAATATTTTTTCTTTACAGATGAATCAAAAAAGATGCTGAGAAAACAAAATATTTCAGCTAAAGTGACATTCTGATGCCAATTTAATAATTAGGTGTCTTTAAATAGAAATTTTTTTATTTAAGCAACTAAAAAATCTTTCCAGAGCTTGCGGTATGTATTTTTCTATTTAAAACTCCTTCTAATGTCTGACTAATTGATAGTCAGACCCAAAATTAAAGCTTCACACTCTGTCTTGCCAATTCAAGGCATACATAAATTTTGATTCAAACAGAATAAGCCACCACAGTTTACATTAGAGAGACGTCCAAGTCCTAGGCCTTTTCTAATAAATAACTCCGGCTTTTACAACAAGAGGGGAACAGCAGAGCAATAACAATTTGTCTGGCATCAGTCTGCTCAAAATTCCTTCGAAGGCTCGTGGAGAGGGAAGTCTGCAGCACAGTCCCCCAGGAGGCATTGGCATGTTTCATTATGACAGTCCTTGGCAGCTCATCAGTTCTACTCAGGAACCGATCAGCCCCTTCCAGCAACCAAACTAATTTGTTTCCTATTCCAGCTTTTTAGATTCCACACCCTCTGGCCTTGTTCTTTTCTCTCCAGTGCATCCAAGGCAAACAATCCCATCTGGGCCATTCAAGCCAACACTTATCAAAGGGCAAATATGCACCGTACCCAACATCACCCACTGTGCTACTGTGAACACAAGAACTTGAAGGGAAAAGGGATGGCAACCACTTTCCTTATGGTTAAATATTGTTCACTAAACTGCATAAACATCTGTTAAATGGTTTAGGAGGAAAGCAGGCTCGAAATATATTTTTAACGTTGTTCTCTTTTAATGAAATGTGTATCTTATTTAACCTTTTCATCCTTTCAGCACAGGAAGATTTGAGCTACCTTCAAACAGTGCTCCATGAATGGAGAGCCTTGATATATTTCTTCATTTAAATTTTGATCAGTCTGAATGTAATTTCTATGATGGTTCCTTAGCTACATTCTGGATTAAATTACATTGATTTTTATTCACTTGGTATTAAGTGTGTAGGTGCAATTAAGCTATGACACTTAAGTCTCTGTACTGAAATAAAAAACTTTGCATAAGTAATCTTTCACTGATATTGCCACAAAGAAAATTTTCTGTCTTTAGCCAAATAAAAAACATGAGATGCCCCTCAAGAACAGCTTGAAATTCAAAACATTCCTATCAAAATAGACAGGAATCCTGTTCAATCCCATTTTCACCTGTCAGTAGGGTATAGGAGCTGAGAACCTGGATAACTCATTCATTGTGAAATATCTGTTCCTGAAAAATCAATAGCAAATTCTTGTCCCTAATACTGGAATTTTATTCAAGGTCTTTGTACGTTCTCATCTAATTCTGGTTAATTTTAACAGATTATTTCAAAAATAGCTATTTTTACCCAAAAGTTTTAGAAATAACCATGAGAAATGCTACAGTTATAATTTATGCAAGAATACTGACCAGTGTTAATAGTTGTTGCAGGAATTAATGTTAATGGATTTAATGAAGGTGGTGGAGAAAGTAAAGTAGATCATATTTCTGTCATCTGGGAACTGGAGCTTCTGTGTCATCTACTGTGCCTTTCTGTCATAATAGCACATTTATATGTTTTTATCACTGTGTATTTAGTATGTTCACATAAATGTCTCGTGTGCGCCAAGAAGGCACAAAAAAATCATTATAATTCATACTCATGTAGTGTTCAATTTTAATATATCAGTGGAGTTGCAGCTATCTGCCCAATTATCCTGTCTGATTACAGGAGAGGAGGAGGCTTAGCTTGAACCTGAGTTTGAGAAAGGAACGTGAGTCTGCACACAGGTGAAGGATTTTCTGCCAAAATATCTCTAAAATGGCATTCCCCAGGACAATCTTTCTCTTGGTATCTTGATGAGTAAGGAAGCACACACAACATGTGGGACAGCAACTAAAAAATGAAACATAAATGTATGATCTACCCAATCCAGTTGGGAATTCAACAGTACTTTACCCATTCCCAATAAACTCCTCTTGAGAATGGATTAAAAAAACAAAAGTCTAGAAGCTACCAAGCCTTATTGTCAATGCTTTTATTTTTATTGGATTTTTTCTCACTAAACATCCGTTTTATTGATACAGCTATTTGAAACTGAGAGCTGCTCAATTCTGCATGAATACCACAATCATTAATCATGAACACAACAGCAAAGCTCCTTGGACCATAAGTTGAGCCTTCCTCTGTATGTAATGCAGACATCCAATGAATAATAGACAGCATTATAAGTTTTAAGTCTTTTGACTGTTATCTCTCTAGGTATAAATGTTGCACAATAATCACCAAAACTTTTTTCTTTATGAAGGTGTAATTTTTACCTTCTTTAGAGGGCCCTACTTAGTTCTCTGAATTTTGAAATCTCAGCTCAAAAAACATAAATTTGTAATCATTAATCAGTTACAGAAAATATTTTTCACCAGCATTTCATTTCTTTCTGTGCTAACATCCTGTTACTCTTCTCTCAATGCGACAACGGCTTTCCCTTGTAAATGAAACACTCAAAAGGAAAAGATAGGTCAGAAATAGAAATAGCAGCAAGAGTTCAGCTGCACCCAAACCTGCACGATTTGGCATAAATTATTTTATTGCCATAGGCCTGTGCTGTGTACTGCAAACCAACTTCACCCTCAATATGGTAGTGACATCCTTAACTGTTCAGGGGGAGTATTAGTCTCTGAATTCTCTTCTAAAGGTCGTATATTTTGATAAAAAATTGTTAATTTAACCATTATTTCTAAACTTTGTTGCATCATTTTAAATTTAAATAATCTATCTGTCTAAACAAATGTATCATGATTCAAAATATCCGTGTTTATAAACACTACAACAGTCTCTGGCTTTTCTCTTCTGTGGCAAATGTGGCAAACCTTAACACGAGGAGAGGGAGAAAGACAGAATGCAATAACATGATCAAAGCAGTGATGGAAAAGTAATAGTGTTGTGTGGTTACTGTCAGTGACCTGATTTCAAGGGAAAGTTCTCATTAAATGTCTGAATACAGTTAGAGCATATTAACAGAAAGAAGGGATTCCACAGAAAAGAAAATCTCAGGCAACTGTGATTGTAGACCGTGCATTAAAATTCCCAAAAATAAAAATGCAATAATAAATTTTACTTATTCACAGGTATGCAGACTCTCACTATTCAGACAGTTGCCGATACAAGATTTACATATAAGTTTATAACACATTCTTTCAGATCCCTGTTCTTTAGAAAGAAAGTCTCTGGTTGTCCTTATGACTCATGTAGATTTGGTTATGTAAACTGATCTCCAATCATCTGTTTTCTAAAGGGAGTTTCTGCATTATAATAACTAAAATAAATGCAACTTTTGGAAAAATATAAAGCTGCGAAATATGCAGAAATCTCTGTAGCTTGATCAAATTTTTGCTCAATACCAAATCTTGTCAAACAACCAGCAGTGTTAAACCTAAAAAGACAGAAATAGAGGCACTCCAAGAGGTTTGATTTTTTTTTTTCACATGGTGTTCTTTCACCTTCAGCTCAGCTTAAGGGACAAGGACCAAATACTTCCATGGTACCAAATGCAGCTAAATAAAATTTTACCCTGTATCTGCATCTGTATTACATTTTTCATTTACTGGCTGGAAGACTGAAGGCAATTCAAGAAGTTTAATTTTTGCTTTTTTAGAATCTAGCTTTTATGTTTTAAAAATTCTTTAATTATTTCTGTATTGAAAATGAATTCTGAATGAAAATAACAACAGATATTGAATATCTTGTATAACCTCTAGGAGTCCAGGAGGAGGAAAAGGTTTATAGCACTTCTCAGATTCTGGGATTATTTTCCATCTCTTAAAATCTTTCCTATGGCATTTTTAACTAATCAATTAAATCTGTTAATTGCATACTTCTGTGAATTTTTTTAAAGTATCAGCAGTCCCCAACCATTTTTCTCAAATTCTATGACTCATAAGCAAAGCTGTATCATATAAAATCTTAGTGGATCCTAATTAGATGGAAGGGACCCATCAGGATCAGCGAGTCCAACTCCAGGACAATCCCAAGAATCACACCATGTGCCTGAGAGCATTGTCCCAACGGTTCTTGAACTCTGCCAGACTTGGTGCTGTGACCACCACCTTGGGGAGCCTGTCCCAGTGCTCAGTCATACTCTGGGTGAAAAATATTTTCTTGATTTCTACCCTAAACCTCCCTAATAGTTTAATATCTTTTTATATTGTGGCACCCAAAACTGCACACAATATTCATGGTGAGGCTGACTCACTGCAGAGCAGAGCAGGACAATCCCCTCCCTTGCCCAGCTGTGATGCTGTGCCTGATGCCCCCCAGGACAGGGTTGTCCCTCCTGGCTCCAGGGCACTGCTGGCTAGTGTTCAACTTGTCATCAACCAGAACACCCAGGTCACATTCCATGGCTCTGCTTTCCAGCCTCTCATTCCCTGACCTATACACACAACCAGGTGCTCAATGCAGAACTTGACTCTGTGAACTTCATATGGTTGATGACTGCCCAGACCTCCAATTTATTGAGGTATCTCTGCAGGGGCTCCATGAAAAGTAAATGTCTACCTCAATGGAAGTCCCATCACTTGAGCTTTTCCTGATTTTTAACTTAACTACTTTGTCAGTCTAGTTCTATTCAGTCATCACTTGGACCTGCCACCAAAGAGTTATTGATTCATCCAGCAAACGAGCTGTTAAAACCATCTGATTTTTGCCTTTTCACTGCTTCCTTCTCGTAGATTACAGCACAGTAAATGCCAGTACCTTGACAAATAGCTACTCATGATAACACTTCAATTCAGTGACATGCATCTTGTTCTCATTGAGATCACTCAAAAATGCTTTTTATCTTGCTGGTTTGGTCAAAACATCCTCCACTTTAATTCTCCTTCTGGTTGCAGCCTTAAAAAATTGATACAGTTGCCTCATTTTTAGGTTCTTGAATAATTTAAGATTTCCTTACATTTCCACCCTTGTCTTCTTTACCTTTATTTTCTTTCTTTTCTATAATCTCACAGAATCCAAATTACCTCTCTTTGGGAGTTCAAAATTACATCCTTCTCACTTTCATAAAATATTTTCAGTACTAACTGCACACAGTCTTATGAAAAAGGAAATAATAATAAATGTCTACATATAGACACAGTTTTTAATCTTCACAAGTGTACACAAAAATTAATCCAATGGCCATATAATTGTACTTAATTTCTTTCCACAGATTCAATATTCATTTTATTGTTTTTCTTGTACTACATCTAAGCTCTAAGTTTTGCAGTTCTTTTAAAGAAATAATCACATGTATGTAAGTTTGTCTTTGGGGACTTTTTGAAAAGACAATACAGTTTGCAAAATTCACCTAACCATATTTAGATTAGATATAATGCATTTACCTTGTGCAGGTGATTAGAATATGTAAGAAATACCCAGGAAAGAAAACTTCCCATACATTCCTCATGTCTAGAAATCTCAGAGCTATTTTGGTGCACTTCTAGAAACAAACAATTCCCTCTGCAGTTCACTTGGTGCAAGTTTGATGAACAATTCAACTACCTAGGTATTGATTGTGTCTTTTACTTCACAAACTTCAGGTGTGTATTTCCTCCCAAAGTGTAAATATGTCAGTCACACCTCACAGCTATAGTCATGAGTATTTCAAGGAAACAATAAAATAGTGGTTAAAAGTATTGCATTTCTCTGCAGCTCACCATGCATATGATACACAGGATATCATTTAACTTGATGTAACAACCAATTTATTTCTCCCTTTGGATAGCATCAAAGGTCTGTTAATATCAGAGGTATTCCAAATGCATTAATCCAAAGTGGTTTTCCTTAGAAATAGTTATTTCAGGGTAAAGTTTTTAACTGGGCTGATAGTGGAATATTCACAAAAGTTTCAGCAATCAGATCAGCGAGTCACATCTACAGTAGAGAATTTTCATTGTAGCTGGCTTCAGAACTAACCTCAGACCTAATTCTGTAAATTTTATTCTGTTTTAAGCTTTAGTCTCACCTTTCCATTGGTAAAATAAATAGAAACATAAATCAAACCTGTATTATAAATCTCTCTCATTTTTCTTGGACCTAGTGTGTAGCAAAAAGGCAAACTATAGATTTCTGAAGGTTATTCAAAACTTGTTTGTGAGTTCTGAACTAGGCTTTTTCAATTTCCAAGCTAAGATCTATTGCAATGTGAATAATATGGAAAACTGATAACTTTCCCTCCTCCTGTGAGATATTTGCAACCTATTGAAGCAAATAACTGACTTCTATAAAACATATTTTGCATCATGATTTTCTAGGGTCATAAACTATGAAATCAGAAAAATACAAGAGCTGTACACATCTTTTAAGTTGTTTCAAAACCAACAATAATAATTAAATTTTCTTATATCAACTTTGCAAGGTCTAATGTTGCAGTATGTAATTATGTCTTTCAGTTTGCAGTTTTATTTTCTTTTTCTTTAAGATATTTGAAAAGCAACACCTAGTAAATTTCAAAGTTGATTAAATCTTGGCCCTAAGATGAGCACAGAACTCCCACTGATTTCAGCAGGTCCCAGGTTGTCATTAATGCCTTTCAAGAGCTATTATCCCAATAACATAATATAAAACAGATATATTAATAAAAAAGTACTTTTAATTACTTACACTTCTCAAAACTCTTCAGAGAAGCACAACTGGCTTTCATTTCTCAAGGAGTCTAAAACACAGATCCTAAGACTACTGAATTTAATGGCAGGATCCACGTTACCTCCCCTGCACTCAGGGATAAATGGCAACATTTAATGAAATAATAATAAAACTGTTATTTCATTCTGGAGTGGGCTAATAGTTTATTTTAAAACAAAAGAAAACATTAAAGAAGCTCTCAAAACTGTCTTTTCCCTTTCAGGTCTCTAAATAATGAATTTGATGTTACAAAGAGCTTATCCCCAAAAAAGACAAAATGGCATTAAATTTATTTACAGTGCTTGACAAAAAGTAGTGAGCATATTGAGCCAGTTTTTTTCTCTTAAAAATCATTATATTTATATATATATATATATATTCTCACCAGATTCATGCCTTACGTTTCTGAGACCTTTCTTTCCAAAACTGAGACTCCCTCCTCAGATAAAATCACAGAGAAACAACCACGGTATTTTTCACTGTGTTTGTCATGGACAGATTGGCCATTTGAGAAATCTTCTTCATGTAATCTCTTTCTTAAAAATCGAGAACAGTCTAAGTATTAAGGACAAATATTCATGGAGTGTGTAATTGGTAAAGTGGTGAGAACCACAATAAAATTAAAAAAAAAAATTAGAAGCCTGACTTAAAATTTGTGTAACTAAACTCTATCCTGTGCATAGGTGCTCTGGGGAATGGTGGTGTTATACAGAGGCTTTTACCCCCCACTGCACCCATATAAAGTAGTGCCAAAACAAATTTCCTATTTTTCCTGAAGCAGGCAAGCACACCAGAGAGTAACAGGAAGAAAGCTTAGCTTCTTGTGTCAGCAAAGCAAATGATCATGCTACTGACCAGGTAGCACAACTACCCCACTTCTAGCATATTCCCTACACTGTGAAGCAAATATTCTCTCTTTTTTCACTAATGAAGAAATTGCTTTGATCTTCTACACATTTACTCTTCCACCACATATATTTTCCTGCTCTCAGTGCCTCTGGCCATAAAGAAAAGGAAGAGTGCTGGTCACAGTGTGAGCAACCACTCTGCACTGCCACCCACTCTCTGCACTTAGCACATTAGCTCTGCATGTGAAGCATCTCTCACCTATGGAGTCTGGGCTTCCTCCCCCTCTTGCTCAGGTTTCTACCAATATCCTCCAGACTAAGGTGACACCACTGACTTAGTCAGCACTATGGAGGAAGGCTCTTTTCCTATTGCCCACAAACTCATCTAACCTGACATAACTTCTGCCTTCAAAGTACAGGAATGCAGGGTCACCTTGTCCTGACAGTAAATTCAGGGTGCATTTTCATGCTGCTCTTATTTTTTGGTAATTTGAGACAATTATTAAAACTCATCATTAAATCATTTAAATAAATTACATAAACCAAGACATACTGGTGGATAACCAAAACACTACCCAAATACCCTGTCTAATTAGATTCTGTCAACCTATATTTAGCTGTTAACTGCTAATATTTTTATGTTGGCCATAAGACAATATATAGAGCTGTTAAATACTTGCTCTAAATTACAAAGTAAATTGTTTAGCCCAGAATTAAAACTCAGGCATTCAAGAACTGTCCAGGTCTTGTTTAACTATGGTTTAAGTGCTTTCTCAATGAAGTAGCAGAGTACTTTGGAGGAGCACAGCAAGTAACTTGTGGTGGCAAAACAAACCTCTCTAAACTCTCCTATAGAACTCCATCTTTAGTTGCAGAGAAAAAAGCAAAAAACATTAGCCCTGCTTAAAAGAAGCTTTGTAGTATCTGCTTTTCAGGTCAGGAACTTTTTTATCCAATATGCTGTTGTTCTCATTGATTCATTAATTCTATGGAGCTGCATGTAGGTTTGCATTCATTATTTTACCTGTTCTGAACTAGAGTAGGTTACAAGGGTCAAAAGCTCTATTTGGAAAAAAACCAACAGACAAACAACAAACAGCATATGAGATAAGGCTGTACACAACAGCATTTGATGTATTACATCTCACTAGTATCTGACAACTCTTATTCCCTGGTGATGCAATTCTTTTCTAATAATTTAGTCTCAGTCTATTAAAAGACAATTACAGAAAATGTAGCCAGGCAAGTGGTGAAAGATGTCTAGAATAATACTTGTAGAAAGGTTATCAAAACAGAATTCTCAAAAAAGAAGTGTGGTATTGATTTTTTAATCATTTTAGATAGCGACTGTTATATAGATTTTCTAAAGGATTGAACATAACTAGAAGAAGCTGGAAATGGATTTCCCCCTTGCAACTTCATAAGTCATAATAATAGATTTATATATATATATATAATATATTTACTGCTAAGTAAAGCATATAGCTAGCCATTCAGAAGTCATCTTATAATATCTGGAGATTTGATAGGCTTTCAAATCTGTTGTCATTTTGAATGTTACCAGACTTCATACTTCACTCAACTCCAGACAAACAATTATTTTCACACTATGCATAAATTAATACAGAAACAGAAATGCTCTTTGAAGCTTTTCTCCTTGCTGCTGTCATCTGGGCTTTTAGTTATGAGCTGGCCACAGAATAAAATAGGATCTTTAGTGGCATTCTGTTTCAGAAAACATCTCTGATAAAAGGGGTTAGTTTGACCTTCTGAATTTGAAAATCAGGGGAACTTAGAGCGTGCTTACCTTTTTATTTTGACACATATTAGCATTGTTTGGAATCATGGCTGTCACTGCAGACAGGAGTTTAAAGAAACAAGCCCTGCTCAATAAAGCTCAGAGATGACAGATGTACTGCCACCCCACTGCCTTTAACCACTTCACCCTCCAGCTTGAAAATGGGCTTTTTCAAAAGGAAAACTGCTCTGATGTGTGATAGGAACTCCATGTAAAGGATTTGTGCAGTGAGCTGAATCTCCCTGCCCAACATGTTGGCACACCCCTACAGAAGCAGCCGTGGGTCTCAGCCTGTAGTGGCCATAGCCAGCTGTGCTTCAGCAAGCAGGGAGTCTGCACACATGTCCCATTCCTGCTGCTATCCAGCGCCTACCAGCCAAAGCAGTGGTTTTAAATCAGGGTATTGTAGTCTTTGAAAGATATTGAAAAGCTTTTCAAAGAGTTTCATCAAGATTGGTGCAGATGTAAATCTAAAGATGAATGCACATCTGAGCAGGAATTGGTTGGGTGAGCTATAAAACCATACATTATAATCAAATATAAAAGCACCCACAAACTTGAACTATGGTTTTCTACACCAATCATGGACTGTCAAACCACTGGTACAGGACTGTGTCCTTGTCCTTAGGTTTCAGGGAATCTGCCTGCTTGTTGGGTTTTTGTCAGGTTTGCAGAGGAAAGGGAACCATCAGGATGCCTGGGTGAACTGTGACAGCAGTTCCACTATGGTTTTCAATGTTATCAAAAGACTGTTTTAACAAACACAGAACTCCAGATTTCTGCATTTCAAGAGGCTTTAACAGGAAGCAGCTCTGTGGTGCTCAGCCTCTATGTTGAGCCCTCCATTTTACCCAACCTTTCCTTTGAACTTAGACTGTTGATCAGAGAAGTGAAATATGTTTTAAAAAATCTTTAAAAATTAACACATTCCTGAATATACTATTTATCTCTAAAATGGAGTAAATAGCATGCAATTTTATTACAATATTACCATCCTGCCTATAAAACATAGCTAAAACTTTTTGATTTCAAAAACATTTCTTATCACCCATATTCACTTTTAAAAAAATAGTTTTTGGTTTCAAGCACATCCTTGTCCATACTAATAAAGTAATGAAGTTAACTCAACATCTAAGATATGGAAACATCATTAAATGTACTACTAAATTCCCCAACATATCAACATTCTAATGAGTTCTAGGACTTCCATGAACATCAGATGTTTATAGTGTCCTGACAAGGTTGTTTGAACACTGTCCCAGTGCTTCCTGCTAGGTTTCAATATGTTGGCCACAGGTCACCTAGCAACCATTAGTTTGGAGAAAAACTGTATTATAAAGCTTATAAAAATGCTGTTTATTCTTTAATGATTATGATTTTGCAGTATACATTTTAATTATACATGCACATGGCTCCCTCTTCTGGAAAATTCACACAGAAAATAAGAACAATCCACTTAGAAATGAAGAAAAATAATCATAATAAAAATGGCATAGAAGAAACAAAATGAAGAAATGTCATTTTAAAGTAATGCAATATTTATCAAAACTATAATTTTCCTTCTCAGCCACAAAAATATTTAAGAAAAAGACATGTACATTTTAGTCAAAAGATTGGTGTCCAATAATGTGTAAGAAATTGAAAAAGAAGATGACAGAACAGATTGGCACTACAATGGAAAAATATTTGAGTACATTAAAGAAACCAAATAGTGGAGCTCAAGTGAGTAGAGAGTATTGCTAATACAATATATAAGAGATGAATGTGACTCATATTCATAAGGCTGGGGAAGGCAAAAAAAATGTTTTAAAACACAAAAGTAAGTTAAAATCATGAACTGAAAAAAAAAAAAGCTTAGAAATATGTCTCTGATATGAAAAATGCATTTTTAATATATTTTAATTAAAATTGAATGAAAATCCTTTTATAAGAAGCTAACAAGAAGATGGGGTTTTTTTTTCAAGTGTGGCAGAAAAGTTTCTATTAAACTAAGATTTTATTTTCAAGATTAAACAGTTTAATCTATATACTCCAAATGAAAATGCTGTTGAAAAATTGAAGCAGAAAATCAACTGTCTATGTACAGTATATTTGAAGACGAATACAATCAACAGGATAAAGCTTAGAGTAATCTCACTTAAAGGCAATACCTTTACATTCCTTTGATTATGAGCAGCTAAAGAGGTAGAAGGAACTAAAGAAACATCTAAATACCCCATTTAGATGATTAACTGGAAGGACTTATTATATGGATATCCCATGACAGATAAATAAAAATAATTTTATAGTAGAATAAGAACAAAGGGGATACAATTCGCCTTCTGAATTCAGCCTAATAAGATAAATTAGTAATATAAATTAGCTTGAACTGCAACATTGCATTCTCATTAGGAATGTAATTTCTTAAGAATGTTAATACCTGAAGGATTAAAGCAGATGGACAAGAATTTCCACTTCATATAAGTCCTGAGAAATGGGATATTTCTCTTGTGATTTTGATTGGCTAAACCAATATAATTTATCAGGTAAGTAAATCCTGTTCATCAGTATTTTCCACACAGTTTTCAAAGAAGAAAAAGAGGTTTGAGTACAGAGTTAAAGGCATGTCCTAAGGGTCTTAGTTTTTATTTTGAATTTATATCTTCATATTTTCAGATTTCCATAAGTTGCTTTATTTTCCTCTCATAAATCTAAATTCTTATTGGAAAGTGTTGCCACATATTAAGTTAAGGGCCAACAGACAACAAGTTAGAAAGAATATTGGATGCAAGATTAAATCTTTGAATTTCCTTATTTCATTCCTTAGTTTAAATATGAAAATAATATAGATCTTCCTTTATTCTGAACAGAAAACATGAGAAAAAGGAAAAAAATAATCCAGTTTTTCTCAGAGTTCTGTCAAATAAATTACTGAGAAACTAAACCACATTAATTAACTTTTTTAAGGGCTTCTGTGCAGAGTTAGACAAAAATTAATAAAAATACAGAACTTAAAAAACATATTTTAACAATATAATAGAGCTCTTTTAAAAAAGTGAAAATGAAATGAGAACTGCTTCATAAGCAGCATCAAAATATTGCACGATGATGGATAAAGATGACATTTACAAGGTTTGGGAATGCAAAAGAGTGAAGTTTACAGGAAATTAATCTAATATGGTAGACATATCATTTCTCACAGAGGCTGGATCATAATTCTCCTGTCTTCACCTGACAAGGTCAAAATTTACTACAGTGTACACCAGACAACTGTAACTTGAAGAGGCTTCATCACATCTTAAATCAGTTTCTGCATAATTTCAGACATAAAAATCTAATTCTGTGGCAACTGGAGGATGCATCCCTGCTATATTAAAAGGAAACTCTCCAAAACTTTTGATTAATGAAGAGAGAAAACTTTTATCTACTTAAAAAGGCTGTTCATAATTTATTTGATTTATCAGAAAGTAAACAAATATACAGTTTCTCCAGAAAGATAACACCCATAAGAAAAGCATTCCTTTCTGTCAGCATATCAGCTTCGTTTCAGACTAAAGTTTCATTCTGTTTAAGGAGAAAACAACATAACCAATTTAATAAAAGCAGAGGTGCTTTTTGGGATATAGGTTTATAAAATCAGCATATTCTGCATATATTTAACCCTAACCACAAATTCAATTCTTATCTATTTTTATGGGTTCTTGCAAAAACACAATAGACACACATACACACACACACACACAAGAGAAAAAAAACCAAAAACCACTAATTTTTAATGTATTCAAGAAGAAAACATCATTATTTTTGGTAAGGGTAAAATTTTAGGACCATTGAAGAGGCTTTTCTGATAAACATTTTAAGGGTCTCTGAGGCATTGCTGTATCTTTTTGACCTACTCAGTGAACTATTCATACATATTTAATGGAACCAAACACTGAAGAACTAATTAGTTGTAGAAAATATTATTTTCATTATGTATGATCCCTGGTCAATTTATTATGATTTTCACAGGAAATTACTGGTGTTTCATAAACAGGACCAACTTGCTTTAATTCTGGTGGAGCTCTTAACTTTCTTATTGACACATTAGACCACTCCAAAGTCTTCTTTTCCCACCAGTCAGAGCCCAGACCCATGACTGATATAATCTCTGGAATTTCAGGAAAGGTTCCAGGCTGCCTAGGACCAGCAATAGCTGGACAAGTAGAAGCAAGTGCTGTAGATAATCCATGAAAATCACCAAATTCTTTGAAGCATTCACTGAAGCAGGAAGAAATATTGTATCAGGGTTTGCAAGGATCAGCAGTACAATGCAGTATCTAATTTCCTGAATACTGAAGGGCATACTGGTGCAGTCATGTGCCAAACTTGTTGAAATTTCCAGAGAATAAAGATTAAAACAAGACAAATTTTGAAAGTGGGACACTGGTTTTCATGCTCTAAAATCATGATCATCCACTAGAAGACTTCAGGGCAAAAAATCTTGAATTACTTAACAGATAAAAAGTTTGTTTATAAGGAAATCTTAGATTTATCAGCCACCTTTCAGGTATCCAAGATTATATAGCCTCACAAAATTATTATTCTATATAATAAACAGGAAAACACAGAAACATCAAGCTAATCAAAGTGCAACAGATAGCAGATGGGTAGATACATTTACTCAAATCCTTTCAGCTCTCTTTTTCTGCTGATAAAACAAACAAAAGAAAGAGGTTCATTTACAGCTCTGCAAGGAGCAACAAATCAGTAATTGCTGATCTTAATGGAATGAGGAATATTTTCCTGTGCTTTTCATCTATTAAGGATGGAAGAGCGATAATGTTAAAGGATAAGACCTGGTTGATTCCCAAGTGTGTGTTTAGTAGACAGAAAGCAGGTGGATATGGAAGAGAGCTTCCCATTGTTGCTGCCACATATCAGATACTTGTAAAGCAATAGGGAAAATGTTAGCAGGAAAGTGGGAGTGAAATTAGATATCTGTTCAGCAGAAAAGTAGCAAAAGAGTGAGACAATTACCTGAAACCTATCAAAGTGAAGCTGAAGCAGGCCTTGAAAAAATGAAATATGGGCTTGGGCCTAAAAGGGAGTTTCCTTTCAAAAGAATTAATTTCTCTCTTCCCTGACCTTATGACAGACTATTTTAACACATGCTTTATCTGTAAATAAATATGTCTGAAAAGACGTCACAGCTTTTCATTTTTTAATATATCCAGATAAATATGCCATGCCTTATAGATTGAAATCATATATTATATTAAGGTCTGTTTTTCTCTGTGTAACAGAGGCTAACTAGGTATATAATTATTAGAGTTTATTAGGTACTCTTTTTATTACAAGAACAGTCATCTCCTCAGATATAATGATGTGGATACCATAATATCAACAGTGGTTTTTCTCTATGTTACTGAATTAATTTTCATTTCCCTGGCAGTCAGGGAACATAGCCTACAATTTCTTTGCAGACCCTACAGGTGAAAAGTGAGCCTTGGCAAAAGCCATTCTTTGGACTGCACGTTAGAAGTACATAGCAGAACAGGTTAGGATGATTCATTGTTGGTTTAGGTTTTGAACCTCAAGACTGCAGAACATGAAACACAGGAGGGGATAATCTGCCTGAATATTAAGAGGCAGTGCCTTCAACTACCCCAGCAGCATGACTGCAGTCAGGGTGTGTGCCTTTGATTGCCTTATTGATGGTCCCAAAGTGATTTATATTGTTATAAAGTAGACTTTAAAAGACATTCTATGAAGGAATTAAGTCAGTGATTTATGTTATCCTATTATGCTTCAAAAGCAGTTAATAAACTCCTGCTGTTTTAAAGACAGGTTGGGTATGGATTTGCTATAAAGATATGGCATCACAAAAACATCAATCTTGATGCTTTCTCCTACTTTCCTTATTATGAGAGGGCAGTTGTAAAGGTTAAGAGAGAAAACTTGCAAGAAAATGTGTTCTTTTTTATATTTGATATTCCTTTGATATTCCTTATAATTTATATGTCCTACTGTACTTGGAGGGGTCACTGCACTGTCTTTTGTTTAGCTAATTTGAATCCTGCTGTTTGATTATCAGTGTGTTACATTTCCTTCGAGTTAGAAGTATTTCAACTGCAAAAATTTCCTTTTCAGAAATTTTCAGCATTGAACTGACTAGGGGGCAAAACCTGCAAAGGGTTTCCAAGTGGCACCAGTAAAAATTAAACCAGGGACTACTTCATGCTGACTCCCAGCTCAGTTTCTGTTCCTTATCCATTGCAATCTAAATGTGCATTCCATTAAATCAAAAATAAAGTTTAAAATAGGTGCTAAGAGCCACATTTCAGTGCTATAATCTAATTCTCGTTGGAATTAGAATCATTACTTTTAATGACACATTTATTATTAGATATCTGATATTTAAAGATATTCAAAAGCAGCAGATAAGAATAACTAATTTTATTATATCTGTCCTTCACCTATCTTAACATACAGTCATAATTTCCACTTGTGGATGAAAGCAGTACATTCATGAAATTACATGGTTAATATTTTTCAAATTTTCTCTGGAGCCAGTAAACAGAGAAACTGTTATTTCCTTTTTTTTAATATTAGTACAAGGAATTATATGGGTAATCTGCTAACAGGTTACATGTTGATTCAGTTTTCAGAAGTATGCTTTATCAAAATGCAAAATTCATATTTTGATAATATAAAATTCCAAAGGTATAGGAAAATACACAGAATAAAACTAGCAGAGTATTATTATGTAATACTAACATATAAGTTTATAATTATTTTGCATTAAATTCACATAGAAGCAGATACTTGGTTTGATTACTCTGTTTAAATTTCCCTTTGTTCCTTCACTGAAAGATGATTGTGCAAAGGTCTGGGGTGAAGCTTAGCAAATGGCTGGATTTCACTCAGAGCATTGACCAGTGACCTTAACAGCTGCTCAGAAGATGTTTAGCTAATTTGCATAACTAAAACATCCATTTTAAGTAGTAAAGTTGCTATGGACACTAGCAATTTGATTCTGTCTCCATTAGCTCTCACAATTTTCAGGTATTGACTCTTTGAGTAGCACTGTTATATCACCCTGTGCTAATACTTACTGTCACATTCATAGCACAGCAAAATGGAAGCACAATATCACAAAGAGATTTTTGAAGGTTCAAGTTTCTTAAATAAATCACAATTTCTCACAGTACTAGCATTCTTGTCGAAAAAATTGTCTTCACCTCTTTCAACAGTCTGCCAGTCATTTAGTGTATTTGCTGCAAATTGGAATTGCTTTGCAGAAAATTTATGGATTTAGTCAAATAAAATAAAATTATATGGCAGCAAGCTTTCAAAGATTCAAAATATGGCAAACCTATTACACATTTTATTTATGTAAAGCCTGCCACTGCTTCACATGTGAAAGGGCAGCATTAACAGAAAAGATTAAGATACATTATTCAGTGATATATATAGATATATATATATCACTGAAAATATTCTCAGATATCCAGAGGTTGCCTATCATAAAAAGGCTTGCTGGTATAGCCTGCTCTCTATTATCTATTTTGTAAATAAAATCAGCCACAGATACATACAAATTCTCCCATTGATTTGGGAGACAGAGGCTTCCTGGGTCAGGAAGAAGAAAGGAGTGGTTTTAGAGCAAACTTTTCACTGCCAAATGTGCAATAAAAGTTCCTGTAGCTGTCATGGATGCACACGTACATCACAGTTGCTCTCTTTCTCCTCTGTTCATCCTGTTGGAAAACCTACAACAGCAGAATTGATTTTGAAGCTAGAATGTGCCATTAAATCTCACACCCTACCTCTTCTGGCAACGCAGACAAAGACGTACATTCATCTGTACTGACACCAACAATGGATGTAGCTAAAAAGTAATTTCCAGTTATGACTTAGAAAAGAAATACAATTAATTATTTATCTTGATAGTTTGTTAAAATGCTTTATCATCTTTCCCACGGGATATTTGTGCCTATTTCTAAATTGTCCCTAAATTTCAGCCAATGTGCCTATTATGTCTTTCTTTGCTGAATCATGTTTTAATGTTATTTTTCAGCAGTGTAGAAAGTTTCAGAAAGCAAATCTATGCTTTTATCTGGTTGATTTAACTTTTGGCAGGTTTGTCTTCTAGTTGTAATCAGCAAAAAAGCCCGTTCCTCCATTTTCCTTTACAGGACTACCTTTGTTCAGTCTCTCTTCATGTTACTCCATGCAAAACAAATCAGCCAAGTAATTTTGATGTAGATATCATGGATATTAAATTCACTCCCTAATTTAAGACAAAAATGTTCCTAACTAACAACTCTTTTACTTTAACAGAAATCTAAGTCTTGCCCTGATTAAAAAAAAAAAAAGAGAAGCCAAGCAGATTAATGGAAGACAGCAAAATTTTCAGGTCTGTTCCTCAGCAAAATTTCATAATTGGAGTAACAAAAATACTTATTTGTCTTATGGACTAGTAAACTAGCACCTTCACTGGGCTGCTGCCATCTTCCCTCAGTCTGTGAAAAGCCTCTGCTCCACTGCCATGCTCTATTATGGGTGGACAGACTTTGGTAGAATAGATCCTTGTGCTTTCCAAACAGAGACAACAATTTCAGGACAGTGAAACCACAGTCATTACTTTTATTCAAGATACAGCATTTATATCCATGGGTAAGTTATAACACTGTTTTCTCCTTAGAGTATATCTATCAATACTATTCAACACGAATAAATACTGAGAAAAGAATGCTTATATGCATTCATTTGAATAAAAACTATGAATTCAATTTGACACAGTTGAGAACCTTTTCCATTGTTAAGAATATCTAAACAGGTTCTTTTATTTCACATGTCAGAGAAATATAGCCTTGCAATTGTTGTGTACCTAGTTCACAATTTTCTGTATGGCTAGCAGGAAATCTCATTTAACCTTCAATGAACAGAAGAGTAAGCAATAATAATACCATTGCAATCCACTGAAATTGTGCTACAAAGACACAGAATATCAAAGCGAAATGAAAAACAAATAGTTCACTAATAACTGATAGCCTGATATGTTTACATAGAATTGTTCAATTAATAAGTTCCAAAACCAACATGTTAATACAAGCAGAATTTTTTGGTTTTTTTTGTTTAATAATGTATGAAGAGAGACATGGCAAAATTTACAAACATTATGCACTGCAAATAGCCCACCTTCTACATACCATAAGAAACAGACCAAGGTACAATGAGACAGGAGATATGAAATGGCAACTAATCATGGTAATACTTCACTTTAAATGTTTATGGTCCCAAGAAACCACTGGAAAGTTTCCCTCAGGAGATGCTAGATTGAATGTGATACATTTGCACCCAGTAAGCCATCTAGAAAAAAGGCTCTGGAGAGAAGAAATTAGGATGCACATGACAGCTGCAAAGGCTGCTAATGAGTGAAAATATTATCAGCTTTGACTGGCTTTTGTACACCACCTACTGATGGGCTGTGTGCTTTAGTTATGCCCCATATCTTTCTACATCTTTTCATGCTGGCTCCACACTGCTTTGTAGTCACTCTTTCATCCCTTCACTTTTCCCCCTGGATGTTGTTCCCTTTCTTTTTCCAACATAGTCTTTTCACTATTCTCTAGGTGAATTCTTAGCACAGGAAAAAATGAAAAACAACATAAGAAAAAAAGCCCCTGTAATATTACAATGATCTTTCTGCCTTCCATAATGTATATTATGCACTATATATAATATAATTTTATGTATCCAGCATTTGCATTTTGTATTATGTAAAAATATTTTCAAAGCATTAACTGTCTTTGGTCTACATGTTCCCCTGGTGTTTCAGGTCTAAAGACTTCAATGCACATTCTGCTTGATCCTGCTCATCTTCTTTGGCTTCCAGACCCTTTGGCACCCACAGTAACAAGATATTTAGTACCAACCTAGCTCTAAATACAAATTCAAATAATTTCTCAAATGTCTGAGTAACTTCCAAAATCAAATAACTTATAATGGAAGATAAAGTTTTATTCCACCTTCTAGATATACACCTTAGCAATAACTTAATGGAAGTTAGGGATTCCCAGTTCCCTAGGTGTCAAAGCATTCCTTCTCTGTCCTTTCTCTGGTCCTGTATTTGGTTCAGTTAAAATAACTTGAATCAGTGATCAGCTCTTAGCAGATACAGCATAAACTTGGCAATATAAGCAGAAATGTGCATTTATCAAGCTAAGAAACCTATTCTCACCACTTTATGTGTAAAACATGAACTCTGTCATTTGAAGAACTGACACTAAAAATAAAAAAAAAAAAAGAAGAGATGAAAAATTTTTCTACCGAGGGCTTATTTCTAATGTGTTTGTGCATATTTACTGATCCTGGAATGAAATCAAATATTGGCAGAACGACTTTTTTTTGAAAGGTTTGAATACTTTAGACTTACACAGTGTTTTGAAGATTAACAATGGCTTAGCTTCTAAACAATCATTTCAGAAAAAAGCTAGGTAGCAAATCAAATGTTAACTTTTCATTTTTGATTCCAAAGGGTGTTGCACAAAAGCTAGGATAATTATAGTTTAATTGCTAATGCAATTGTAGTTCAGTCATTGCATTTAGAAACAATATTGTTGATTACATCCTGAAGAGCAGTAAAATGGAAAAGACCCTACATTCTACCCACAATTACAAAACATTAAAATCCACAGAAGACATTGTTTTGTTTGTTTGTTTGTTTGTTTGTTTGTTTGTTTGTTTGTTTGTTTGTTTAACCAGAGGAACAAGGACTTTCCTTATGCATGATACATTTCAAGCTTGTGAAAAAATTGTATCCTAAATGTGCCTCAGTTTTTTTAAATACTAAGCTATCCCTTACCTCTGTAAGTAGGATCCAGTAATTTTGGGGGTGACAAATTCTACTGAAACACTTCAAAAATATTCTCAAGTAAGTCATCCTCTTTATGAAATTTTTTTCAGTTTGCAGTAAATTCAGCATAATGATGCTTTTACATGATACATTTATAATACCTCCAAAATACTTGAAATGAGGCTGTAGATTTCCCCAATACTACAGCATATCAGAATGTAACTATGAACAAGAAGTTAGTCCAGTCTTCACACATGTAATAGCATATCACAGTCCTCCACAAAGACTGCCTGTGCTGTTCCCTGTTCCTGTTTAGCTGATGAGCTTTGATGCCACACAGAATATTTGCTGACACCAAAAGGTGATCTTTGTTGTCTGAGAAGATGCTTGTCACACTTCTCTTGAGAACATCTTTGCAATGTGTCATTTGCCTACCTCTCAGCCACTTGCAAAATGTAAATGGTTATATAAAATAGCCTCTGGCAGCTAGCTAACAGCTGCTTTGAACTTTGCAGGGTAACACTTTTACCCTACGTGTTGAAAGCATTAGTTGTCTGATGGTGACATCCAACCTTGTATTAACTGTTGATCAGATGGGCAAATTGCATCACACAGCAGCCAAGCGACTGACACTGAGCTGTAAAAAGGCATTCACAAGGACAGCATCAAGGAAATGTTAACTTTTGATTCATTGCCATCCCATCATCATGTCTTAATCATCTCTTTGAAATATGGTTGTCTAGCTCTAGTACTTTAACAATATGAGTTTTACTGATGTCTCAGTGACTGTCTTGAACTGTGCCTAAGATTCAACAATAGCCCACTTTGAAACTATTCAGTAAGATGAATTTGTCACTTGGTAGAAGTGCTTAATTGTAGAATTCCTAATAGAACAAGCTTTTTGCCTTATTGGTACACATTAGCTAGCACCTGATCTTACCTTATTTCCTCTAAGGACTTCTAGAATCAATCACAACTGCATCAAAATGTTGAATTGCAATTGTTACAGGAGTGTAATATTAAACGGGAGCTAGTAAGTACTTTTCAGATCTTGTTACATCTTGAAAAGCCTTGCAGTCTTCCTGGAGCTGGGTAGTTTCTTCAGCCAAGTAGAGACCATCAATGTTATGTGACTTCAATGATCTTTTCTCTGAGTTTTGCCAGGCTGAGTGAGAATCATCATCTTTGGTACAGCTGCTTTACCATTCTGAAAGATGTCCCTGTGACCCAGGGAGAAGAGACAGTTGGGTTGTGGCCCAAAGTTCTTCATTTTTAACTCAGACTCAAACTTTTGCAGAGTAAAAAAAGGTTCCCTGTTTGCTCATCGTGACTGGTAGGGTATTAGACTACTCTTTAGGAAATCTGTTCATCAGTTAAGGCATCAATCCTGAAAACTTCATGATTGTCACCAAAGTAGTGCACACTAAAATATATTTAACTAGCAATGACTGTCTGGTGTGTACTAAGCATTTAATGTTCAGCAATAGTACGAGAATTTATAAAAATATTTTTTCTCTCTCTCAAACTATGGACATGTTTAAATAGTTTATTATTGTATAAATATAATGATAAAAATAGCTAATAAGACTAGCTAAGATTCAAAAATTCTGATATTCAAACCCTTTTTAAACTACTGATACTCCATTTTCCGTAGTCATAGTCTGAGAGTCTACAAAAACAGGGGTTTCTTTTTCTCCTCTTAAACTGGTGTAGTTTATGCCTCTACTTGATTAAATAATTGTTTTCCACTGAATAAAGTTTATTTATCCAAATTTATTCCAAATATTTCAATTAAACATTTATTCCAATGCAATTTTAGAGACGTGAAGGAATGGGTGTGATTACCTTTCTACACAATATAGGTATTTACATACAAATTTATACAGGGCCAAGATATGTGTGTCAAATGTAGCCTTCAGAGTTTCTCTTTTCAAATGAGGACAAGTTGACATGTATTTTACCTACCCTTCTTTATTTTGTCAATATTCCCATCGCCTTGGCTTTTTACATGACATTTTTCCTAAGTGATAATCAGGTAATCCAAGCCATCATTTTATCAAGACACAGATTCATCATCTTATTGCCATTATATTTACTGTAAGATCACTTGGCTCCTAGTGTGAGGCACAGACATTTATAAGACATCCACACAAAATGATTAAATGCCTAAAGGGTTAGATTTACTACAGACCACATTCATGCAGGAAGAACACTCTTCAGAAAAGCACATAAGGAAACTCTTTCATTCACTGATCCTTATTTATGAGTGTCACATCTTTTCTTTATTCTTTAAGGGACCTGGGTGCTTTGCCACTATCTTAGTAGCAAATGATGACATGTTATAGGTAAAACAGTTTTTGAGTACAACTGAACACAATGAGGTTAGATTTCAGTGATAAACACTCATAAATTCTGCTTTTTGACTTGCAGCTCTAACTGGTCCAGAAATTTCCATAAAGCCTTATGAACATTTTTGTGATGAGATGATAATAATATTTAGAGCACTGGTTGGGTATCTGTCAGAGTTCTGCTGTACCTCACTCCACACGAGGAATCCAGAAACAGCAGCTCAGCTTAAACTCTTCTACACAGTTATGAAAGGATTTATTATGAAAGATTGTTTAGCCACAAGTGACAAACAAAGCCCAGGAAAACTTCCCAGCCTTATTACCAGTTACTATATTAAAATGTTCCATTATATATAGATGAGGATTTATGTATTAGAACAAGGTGAATGAATGTTTTATAAAGATAATAAGGGACAATAAGGAAATTATGATATATATAGATATCTTCAAAATGAATTTGTGCATGTCAGATACTTTAAATGAGGTAGAGGGAAGAAAGAGAATATAACAACTAACTCAGTTACAAATTGCTATAACAAAGCAGTTCATATATACTGCTATTGATATTTATCCCTCAAGGTTCTCAGAAACCAATGGCCTACAAGCATTTGTTTAATTTGTTTTTTCTCTGAGAACTTCCTTCATCTCATCAGATTCTCAGTGCATTTTAAAACTAGGAAATTAATGCAAATATTGATTTCTGAAACTACAAAGTAGGCTGCAACATCACTGATGTTTCAACCCATTTGTTACACTGGGTTGTTCATATTTTTCTGTATTTAACAGATGAAAATATTGTTTACAATTTAACCTGAAGTCATAAATTAATGCATTTGCTACATTTCTTGAGCTATAATGTACTGGAGTTTTTGCATGTTATGATTTTATTTCATCCTATTCTGCTGGGGTGACAAAATATGCTTTCATCTTGTTGCTGAAAAACAGCTCTTCGAATTTTAAAGCAAAACCCTTTAACCTCTGTATCCTTTATTACTATTATTTTCACTACCACAAACACTACCTATCACAGTTTTTGTGGGAGCAAGGGGTTGATTCTCACCCCCAGGTGGTTTACATTCAAATGGATAATCTTTCCTTTGCATGTGTTTGGTTGTTTACTGGACACAAAACACAAATAGGTGGTCAAAGGAATGCAAAAGCCAGAAAATTCAAAGATACATTTTATGTCTTAATGGTGAACAAAGAAAAGTTAATGAAGCCAAGTTTGCCCTAACAGTAATGACAATAAATAGGTACAGCAATAATATTTAATGATAGGACCCAAAAAGGGCTTCCCAGTGGTAATGCCATATTTGAAAGCTCATTTATTTTTTTTAATTTCCGTGTTTTATAGCATTTGAAAAAGACCAGCAAAAAAAGAATGCTGAAAATTTTTAAAAAATACATTCAGTTTCCTGTTGACAAAGATAAACCCAGAACTGCATTATAACAAACATTGTGTAATAACACCTGAATATCTTTATTTCTTCAATGAGAAAGCTTGGAGCTTTTTGTCTCTAAAATTGAAAAGCAACTCCATCAAAGCAGTTGCAGTGAGGATTTGTCTTAAAAGACTTATCAGGTCCCAGAAAATGAAAATATCCATTTTTCCTTTCTTGCCTCAACTTGGTAATAAAGGTGAGATGACAGATGCAAATATAGAGATAACTTTTGTATGAGGAACAGAATACAGTATTTATAAAGAATAAAGCAGGAATGGGCCTGCACCATGAATCTCCCCATGCTATGAGTGCTGGTTTGGGAATTTTTCTGTCATGTAAAAGCATAATCAGCAAAAGGATCCTCTTTTGGAATTTCTTCCCTGAGGCAATTTAGACCACTCCAAGTTGCATTCCTTCAAGTGAATTTTAATTATACTGTCCTACAACAATAGAAAAAAATCCTACCTAAATATATTGCTTTTCAGACCTAGAATAATAGAATCTGATCATCATATGTAAATAGTCATTAATATTTTATTAACATAAATCCTTTTGATACTTCCCAAGTGTACTTTAATATTTTAGACTGTATCCTAGCAGTTGAACAATATGTAGACTAAATATATTTTCTGTACACAGTGAGATGTGTTTCTACTTATTATGAGTGGTAAAAATCTCCATAAATTGAGTTTTCTTAGTTATTAAAGGAGCACATGGAATATTGGAAGAATGACCCTTTTATTTGAAAAAATCTCTTCTGAAAAAGCCACAAAATTAAGAAATTGGCCAGTAATACAGTAGCAAAGATTAATAGCTTAGTCTTAATACTTTCCTATCATCTCTGAAGTAGAGAAACCACAATATTAAGTTTCCCTCATTTGAGTAGTGTTGAAACCATTATTTTCCATTCATTTCTGTGAAAGTCTGACAATCTCTGTGAAGAAGAGATTAAATTTGTCTTCTATTTAAATATTGAACTTCCTAATCTGCTTAAAATATATTGTTAAAATGCACTTAAATTTGACAAGTCTGTTACACTATGTAGTTTATTGCATATCTTGAATCTTTTAGTTTTGCACAGTACATAAAGAGGGTGCTTCATGCAGATGAAGCAAATTAAATTGGTTTATTTCCTCACTGCAATTTTTCAGCCTTCTGAATTTAAAGCTACAGTAATGTAGGGAATACTTTGTCTTATTGCAGTAAGAAAAATTAATTTGTTTTATGGATTGATTGATTTAATAAATTGATTTCTAATTTTACTCTGTTTGAAAAAAATAATTTGAGATGTGGAAAATTTGATTCCCACTTCCACTCAAAAGAAATTTGAAGACGGTTTTTTGTGTAATTTCCCAAAGGTCTTTGAAAAATTTCACCCTTGAAAATATTTTATGGAACTTTCAGTGGAATAGCTAAATAGTCCAAACCCAAAAGAATTTGCTGAGTAATTTGTGAAACACAGCCTGCAATAATTTTGTAATGTGGTTTCCAGAAGGCAAATAATTTCATTCATACATCAGAAGTTATATTTTTATAACCTTTCAAAATGCACACGTAAATCACAGAGAAATTTTATGTTGACCAACATTCTTATGTAAAACAAGAGTCCTCATCATTATTTTTTCAGTAGAATGATTGATAAGTTCTTTTCCTATCCACTCAGTATCAGAAGACCTAATAAAAAATGATGTTTATGGTTATGAAAAGTAAACATAGTTAATTTTTGGCCAAGATTGTAAAGTGTTTTGAGATTTCGAAATGATAGAGTGTGGGGCACTGTGATTAACTCCAGTTTTTAGAGGTTCTCAAAGTACAACCTTCCCTGAAAAGTCTAAGTCAGATATCTGCACTCCTTCCTAGAAGGCTGGCTTGGTCTTTCAGTTTTCTAAACTTGGGTGTATTTCTGAATTTAGATGAATTTTGAAGCAGATTGGCCCAGCATGTGATCTCACTTTTCAGTTATTGCTGAATCATACAAATAAGGCATTAACATTATTGTCTCCCTGCTTGCTGAAGAACCTAATTTCTCTTCCTATCTCCTTCACAGAAACAATCCATCCAGCATCCACAATGCCTTCACCTACCTTTACTCCAGAAGAAACAAGCCTCTGGAAGAGCCATCATAAATCTAAGTCCTATGTCTTGATTAAATCATAAATCACTGCTTGGGTGCTCAGACTACCTTCAGTTTGATTCTGTATGAAAGCAGATCTTAATATTTTTATATATAAGCTCTAAATTATCTTTTCAAGCTTTAAGGAGCTCTTTCTACTGTATTGATAGATTACATTTCCTAAAATATTCCAAAACTTCAAGGAGCAAAGAGAAATGGTGTCATCCATTTTTGCTGTGGCTTCAAAATACCAGAAAGAGCCTTTAACTTCTTTGCCATTCTTCTGTTTTACCTCCAATACTTGTTACCACTTCATAATCTCTCACTTTTTTCTTCTTACATGATTTCAATTTCCATTGCATCCAAATAATCCTCAGCCATGAATAAATCTCTATTCTGTGTAGGAAGAAATATTATTTCATTATAGAGAGATGTCACCAGAAAAAGGTGATGTACAGAATAAATTGCAAAAGTTACATGGCAGAATCAAGAATAAACTCATAGTCATGTTCCAAACATATCAAAAGTTATAGACATATTCACAATAATTTGAAGAAATGCAATGGGTAACTCAATGTAAGAGATTATAAGAAATGTCCAGCATAATCCTTTCTTTAAAATGTATGATCCCAATGAACCACATTCTGTTATCTTAACCACTAATTTATTTTTCCTAGAGAAACCAAACTCATGGGCAACCAGTAGCAACAACTATTATCAGTATTTCACTATAAATGTGTGCTGTGTTTTATGCATGACTAGGATGAATTAAAATTGGATTTTCTTCCATAAAAGATGATGCAGCTGCATTTAAGAAACCTGTCCACTTGAAAAAGAGGAAACTCTCCAAGAAGTAGAATTAAGGCTTTAAGGACACACAAGTAAGAACAAGAAAACTACATGTTTATCAGTGAGTATAATGAAGCAGCTTTGCATATTGGAAAGTTATGATATTTGGAAAACATCAAATTGAATTTTCTAAGACTGTGAGTAGATAATTTTGAGAGAAGATGAATAATTTTCTTCTTTTAAATATATTTCCCTGTACTACGTTGTCTTTTTATATTGTCCATTCAGAAGTTATTTAGTTAAGGCCCAGAAGCTTTACAATATTTTTTACTGCTTTTCAACTTTCCATGCAGGATTTACCCATTTGCTCTAAGAGATGTAGACCCAGGGCATGTTGTAGCCAAAACTAATAGTTTTACTGTCTTCTAGCAACTATGGTGCAGCTATTTCTTATCTGCAGGGGCTTCAGTAGTGCAGAGTTATGCAGATGAATGAAGACTCACATTTTCTCAGCAGCTTGTTCACATGTGTATGAAATTTGGCATACAGATATGCTTTGAATAAAAGCGTAATTATTAGCACATTTTACTGGAAAATGATTTATCTTTTCAGCAAGTTAGATAAATAAAATAATGCTAGTACCCAAATAGGTCAATTAAAAATTCTGCATAAAAATCTAACCAAGAATGATATTTCTAGTTGCATGATCAGAAAACAATATAAGTCTTTTGGAAGTTGCCTGCTGTTAGAGGAAGACAGATATGTGCAGCAAGTGCTCTAACAGTACATTTTGGAAAAACTTGTCAATGCTGCTATTTAACAGACACACATTTTCATCACCCTGCACTCTTACACAAAGGCAGAGCATCCGTTCCCTAAAATTCAAAAGAAGGTATCTGGATTAAATACATTTACTTCAACTGACAATAAGTGCTCTTTAGAGAGGAGGATACAAACACTGATTTTTTGAAGTCCTTTGACTACAGATGGTGAAAAATAATGTAGCTTGTCATGTTCAGTGACATCTTGTTCCTCTTTAAAGTTGCTATACCAACATTTGTAAAGCAAGTACAACGTAAAGAAAGAAAAATTTGCTAAATGTACATTTGAATGAGTACTGAATCCATTTTAGAGTACCAGAAAATATTAAAAGCTGTATCTTCAGCTTTTAAGTCAACTATGATATCATATATTAAAATAAAGGAGATGCTGCTAAATACATGAATTAATTGTTGTATCACTGGTATATACAAAATGTTAAGAGATACTGGCAAAATATGATAAAATCATATATTATTTTCAAGTACAGGTCTGCCTCTGCAATGCAAATTGAGAATAAAACTATAGGGAGGTTTGGGCATAATTTAGCACCATAGTCCAGGCATAATATAAACATAACTGCTACAGATTTGTAGAATATTACTCTAATATACCATTGTAGTCTACATTTTTTACTGAACCAGGCTTAAATGCTGTTCCCCTTGCCTCATTCCCAAAGACACCAAGAGGCAAAACGGAACTGAATTAGTAAAAAAGTCAGAAGAACTGAAAAATCTAAATGCATTTCATTCCACAGCACTGTCTGTATCTCTTATGGACAAATTGACTCTGAGTGTAAGGACACATACTCAGCTGCTGTAAGTTTGTGCAAGTCACTGAAGGCAGAGAAGGAGAATTAATTTAATTTACACCACAGAGGGTTCTGGCTTTCAGTCATTACATTGCTCAAAGCCAAAGTTAAGCTATGAAGCTTCATGCTTCTTATGGATGGATGATGTTAGTTTACACCCCAGGAACTTTTATAATTTCAGTCTGTCTGTTGTTCAGAAACAAATTTACTGAAATCAGACCAGAGGTGATTTAAAACAAACCCACAAATTTTGCCAAAATTGTGATTATTTTTGGGAGAAGAAACTTAAAAACACAGAAAAGAACCATAAATGTTCATGCCAGATGCATTTTTCATACTTCATTACATATTTATTTTGCCCATAAATGTAATTGCACACAAGAGCTTTCTAAGTGATATCACTCATGACATAATCTTGACAGATTCCCATTTACTTTTGGAAAATACAAAAATTGGTCCCTCTCAAGGTTAAAGCACCTCTTTAGCATGTTGGGGCTTTTTTCCATTTTGAGGCATGATCTAGTATTTTTCCCTCTTAAAGAAAATACATTCCTAGTATTTTTGCAGAATGTATCAATTTGTGTTTTGATTATGGAAATATTTGTGCATTGATAACTCCAACAGTAGCATTTGTCTAAGTGTCATTGCACTTAATATCTTTCAAACTATGAAAAAGAAAAAAAACCACTGTTGAGAATAGTACTAATATGACTTTCTACATCAGGCAGACAAGTTTTGACTTTCCTGAGGGAGCAGGTAATGTGTGGAGATACATAATAAAACCAAACAAAAATCCTGCATTTGCATAGTAGTTCTCAAATTTTTCTTGCAGCAAAAATCTTTCACTTCCTCCAGTCCAAAAGCTGGATATTACACACAGACATCCCTTACCCCTAAAGGCCCTAATTTCCAAAATTGCAAAAATGCTTAAATCTATGGCTACCATAGTCTGTTTACAAATGTACTTATTAGATATACAGGACAATTTTGTGTCCTCCCAGGCCATTTGGTTTGCATTACAGAAACTAGGAGGGGGGAAAAAAAGATACAACAGCTCCTTTTCTTGTTCAAAGGAAATTTTGTAGCTGGAGTGGAGATGTACTAGCTCAGCAAAGGAAGACTTAGCAGTGCTCATTTATGGAGAAGAATCTTCTTATGGAGGGTGACACACTGAGGAAGTCTCATGTTCTGCCTCATCAGGGAGTCTCAGAAGAAGCACAGACAGGAAAACAATACAAGAATTTTTAAAATCAAGAAAATCAGAAGTAGGTAAAAGCAAAAAAACGAGGCAGATCAGAAATAAGTTATCAGGTTACAAACCTCTTACTGGCACAGAACTCAGTTATGTGTTTTAACACTCACAGGATAAAGATCAATATCTTACCCCAACAATGAAAAAATCTTTTCTGAAAAAATCTTTGCTGATATGAGCATTTAAGCACCACTTACAGTTAGAGTAATTTTTAAATATGTTTGCATTTTAAAAATCAAAAGAAAGGAAAATGAGAAATGAGAAGAAACTTTTTCCTCCTCTGGAGCAGTTTGAACTTTAGGTTTTATTCTGAATTTTCTATAACTTGAGAAAACACTGGTTTTTATGCCTAATATTTTTGCTATGGTTTTAATACTTATTGAGGTCTTTATATACACCCTCTGGACAAAAGAATTTGTACAGCCAGTGTCATCTCTCAGAGGTCATATTTTCACTTACAATCAGCTTTTATCAGGATTGGTTTTCTTTTACCAAATCACTGGCATTCAAGTTTCTGATGGGAGATGTTTCACTTATTTGAAGATAATTCAAGTGTCTTCTCCAGAACAAAGAGAAAATAATTCATTTTTAAGAGTAAAGATCTTATTTCTCTGATCATCCCCCACTAAAAAAAAAAATTTAAAAAAAACCAAAAATCCTGCTCAACTGTAAAATAATATTTAAAGATAAAGAATTATTTTTAAATTTGAATGCAATATTTTGTATTCTAATTTTTCAGTTTGCATTATATATTCCAAATGCATTAGCTCCTGTCAAAACTGACAAAAATTAAAGAAAAGGGTAGGTTGATTAGGCCCACTTTACAAAAAAATTGGTTTTGAAAAGGATTCTTTCTGACTTGCAATTTTTTTGTATTAAAATTACTATCCTTAATGGAAAATTCTGCTAGGACTGCCATAGAAGTATGAGAAGAGAAAAAGAAATCGCTTTCTGGCCTTGTCCTCTGGACTGTGGAGCTGGCTCTTTGGGAACCAGAAATACTTGGTTGGGATCACATTATACATGCAGGGAAATCTTCTGGCTGAGTAAATGAGAAAAAATAGGCCATGTGATAGTGCCACAGATGTGATAGAGAAAGGAAATGCCTCCTATAAATTACTTCATGGAGTAACCATATGTTCCTACCCTCCAGACATATCTCATTTAAAGTCTCACACTGCAAAAGAAGCCCTTTCAAATGAAACTTTGTGCAGTGTGCATTTTGCTCTGTCACAGAAATAGCAGTGGCTTCTTTCTAAAGCTAATTGGCTAGAAATCAGAAACGTTAGAATCTAGTACTGAAGATGCTCAGATACTGTCCCAGCTCCAGAGCAACACATAAGAAATGCCAACAATTGATTTAAAGTGACATTTACTTATCTCCCAGGGGTAATTTAAAAATAATTTTTAAAAAATTAATGATAATAAAATATAGAAAATTAAAAGCAGTTACAGAAAAATATTTTTTGTGTCTGTTGCTGTAACACTGGACACATGTAAGCACAAAATGCCTGAAGGTAAATTGACATACAAAATCCAACCTTAAATATCTGCACTACTTAAGAGTCCTGAAAAATCTATCACATTGTTTTATTCATCACGCTTCCAATACTTTGACCATGATTATTTATTCAATTCATACAAAGGGGGCTTCTGATAGTCCTAATATGTGGATCACTTGAGGCTGACTGGAGCAAAAACTATTGACAACTAGGCAGCAGTTACCATTTTGTCATTTTGTGAATACTTCCCATTCCACCTAAAGTTAAAACCAAAACCTTTAAATATGCTGAAAGGAGCACACAACATCTATCAATGCCTGATAGACCGAAAAGGAGGTTAAAAAGATTCCTTTGCATACCAGCAAGGGTCTCAAACACTCTAAGTTTCTGGTAGATCTCATCATCTCATTTAGCTCACTTTTTTACTGCCATAACCCATTTGCAATGGGACTAGATGTTATTTATAAATTCTTGTCAGGCTGAACAACAACATCAGTACAAGTGTCAGGGAACCCTTATGCTTTTATTGCAGAGTCCTTAACTCTGGCCATTATCCCATTATTTAGTCTCAAAAACATTGGCTAACAAGCCCTTAATTTCACTGCATAGGTTAACAAGCCCCGAATCCTCACATCAAACCTCAGCACAGAGTAAAGGGCAAAAAACAATAAGTACACTTTGCCAAGACAAAGCCAGGGAGAGGAGAAATAAAGGCAGAAAAGAGAGAAAAAGAAGAAAAATCACCAGTTCTTAGATCCTGTGTTGGTCCTGCTACATGGACAGTCCAGAACTTAGGTCAACAAAGAGAGAGAGACAAAGAGAGCAAGAGGAAAAAGAGAGGAAGGCTTCCTATTATAGATAGGTTGGTGCAGGCTTCTCATGTAAACAATATTTTTCACATCATTCTGTCCACCCATGCATAGTCAGTCCTTTTGAGTCCTGCAAGGAGTGAGTTCAGACTGGGGGGCTGGGAAGTCACAGGAGCACTGAGCACAAGTCTGAAGGTGGAAAAGGAAGACAGCTCAGAATGGTATTGCTCCAGCTCCTTGGGACCCTCTCTTTCCATCAGCACTTTCCTGCCACAACAGCCAGAATGGCTGAGACAGAACATGCTCATGCCTGGTCCTCTGCCCCTGCCCAGCTCAGTCACCTCCTTTACAGCAGCAAGGCAATTGGGTTTGGCTCCAGTGTTATAGCAGGGGCTGCACTTGACTGAATTAGAGGCACAAAGTTCTCCCTCTGAGGAGACAAACCTTTCTTACCATCAGAGCAGTGTCCCTCACACTGCTGTCCTCAGTGAAGAACAATTAAATGTGGCACAACACATGCCATGATTACAGGCTTTCTCAGTGGCCAGAGGGTGATTTCCACAAAGAACAAATTTACTGCCTTTGAATAGTTTTTCCCTTCAGTATAGTTCAAAAAATGACCCAAACCTCTAGGACTGCTTTGCAGTGCAGTGAAACATTTCTGTGCTCACTCCTTGTGAGGGACAGTGCTTAGTGCAGTAGGAGCATGTGCTTAAAGGAAACTGGGATAGAGATCTTGTACACATACAAGAACAGAAAGCAGGAGTGTAGAACTTAAGATTTTAAAATCTCTTTTTTTCTTTTTTATTCTTCTCTGGGGTTGATCTTGGACATTCAAGAATTAATTTCTAGATTGCTAACTATAGTTTTTTTTATCCTCAATAAAATTTCTTTGTGGAAATTAGTGTGATGCATTCATATATATGTGTATATATATGACAATATTAAATTTTATTTTAAAAAAACAAAAGTGAAAGATTTTGGTCAAAAGCAATTCCACACCACTCCAGCTACCATGCAGTGGAATATTCTCATTCCCTCACTCAGATAATTTTAACTTTTATATAGAAAAAAATCATAGTGAAATAATTTTATGGGAAAGTTCAGCTATGTAAATAATTAGACACGATCAAAGGATTTGTTTTTCTGAGAAATTTTTTACAAGGTGCTCCTTTTAAAAGCTTTCTATACATCCTAGCAAAAAACAAAAAAACAAAAAAACAAAAAAACAAAAAAAATCACCAAAAAAACAAAAACAACACCTCAAAGATATAAAATTAATTCTTTTTACCCCACTCAGTCACTTTTGTGGCCTATATCTACATATTCAGGTGCCCACTAAGGAAAATCATGGGTTTCCCAAGGGCAAGAGCTTTATACAAAAATGAATAAAAATACAATTATGTCCACTGAGAGTCATGTCTCACATTACTGTAGGTATTACAGTGACTTTTTGAAGTCAAATTACAGGTAAGGACATAAATAAGTTCCTTTGCAAGATCAGATAATTTGAAAGTTCTGAAATAAATGGATGGATTTTAGATTACATGTTAGAATAAGAATAACAAAAAAAAAATCTTTAAGTGTGGTGAATCAGGTAGTCCAGAGAAGTTGTGGAATGTTCTGTCCCTGGGAGTGTTCAAGGCCAGGTTGGATGAATAAACTGAATAAACTGAGCAAGTGGTATCCCAGCCCGTGGCAGGAGGGTTGGAACTGGGTGATCTTTAAGGTCCCTTCCAACCCAAACCATTCTACAATTCCATGATTGTATCTTTTCAGTAGCACCCCAGACAAAATCCAGATCTTCAGTTTCACTAAAGAAAAACTTGCAATTCTCTAATTAGTTCTTGCTGGTTTATTTTTCAATAAAATATTTGCTATAAACCTCTCTTTCTTTTTCTCTCCTAGTAATCTTAAACTTTATTGCCACCTCTAACTCCTTGAAACACATTTTCCCTCAGCTTTTTCACCAGCACTGTCTAAATTCCTCCATCACAGAACTTCCAGCAGGAAACTCTGCTTTCTACTGCCCATATTTTTTAAGCTGTATAAGAATTTACATAACAGGCCTCACAGTGGCAGATTTTCAAAGTCTGACCTAAGCCAATCTCTTGCTTGAACTGTTTTTCCCTGAAGAAGAGTTAAAAATTAGGTTAGAAATGGCAGAAGAATACCATCTAAGTCTGTGAAGTAGCATCACTAATCACAGGATCCATGATCAGATTCTACCATCCAATGGTAATGCAGGCACATCTATATCTGTAATATCAGCAAACAATTAAAAAAATACTTAAGACAGAACAGTGATTTTAAACTACAAGTGAATGGATTGAATCAGATGTGTGTATTTTGCTGGTGAAAGTTGTGAGATATTACTATTATTATTATTATTATTATTATTATTATTATTATTATTATTATTATTATTATTATTATTATTATTATTGCTATTATTATAATTATTATAATTATTATAATTATTATAATTATTATTTTTTTATTATTTATTACTATTATTATCTTTGCTTGATGTCATACTTTTTTCAAACCAGTAGTTATGCATTACTTAAGAGAAGATCAAGTAAAAGTCTCAAGACACACATCAAGTCTCTTAACCATGGTTAGGTTAGAGGACTCTTTGTTTTGGTGAAATCTGAACTTTTCCACGAATTACATAAGAGATTACTGAAATGGCAGCAACCTAGTATTGTATGTTATATCCCGTGGCAGTTGAATCTTGAAGTGAAACTGCAAAATAAAAATAATTCTCAGGGTGGTTTAGGAGCCATAAAGGTTTGAAGAACTATTTGGTATTGCAAAGTAATCCAGATTTACAGAACCAATAAATGTAACTTCCCATGAGACCCATAAGGAAGATTTAGCAACCAGTACAGAGCAAGTCTGATTCAGATGTGTTTTACATTGATGTAACAGCAATTCCACTGGCTGTGTGAAGTTGATATTTTTATAACAATAAAACCAGTTAGCAATTCAAATTTAATCTCACTAAGTTCATAAAACTTCTTTCCTGGTCTTTTCTCACTTTTATTCAGTAAATCTTACCATTAAAATACTTGTTCCAGGCTTTGTAGGTAACAGATGATGGAAGCAAATATTTGAACAGATCTTAGGCCATAAACTAACATTTTTAAGAGTTCTATCTGTATTTGTGTCAAGTAAAATATGCTTTTACTTTGGTCTGAAGGACAATTCTACACCTACCCACTTTCTGCTGGCTGCAAATTTTGAGATCTCCTGGCTTCATACAGTAAATGTAAACAAGCTGATGATCCAAAAGCAATTAGGAGGAAAGATACTGAGACTGTTAAATCAATATTGTGTGAATTGACAAGTACATGCTGCTATTCTTATTCATCCAACAGGCACTATTTGTGGATCTCATCTTATTTTGGGGAGTAATGAAACTTCTTATTACTACTTTTACCCTACATTTTATACACAAGTTTTATCTAATATTTAATGCCTTTTTCTAAAGTTGAAATATTAGTAACCTTGCATGCTTACATTGTTTTACAGCTAGGAAGCAGAAAAGATCATCTTCAAAAGCAAAGTTCATTTATTTTCCAGCCTAACATTCAGGTCATAGGATACATAATCTCTATATCATATATAATCTCCATTATATAGGATTAGCATTATATGAGCCAAACCTGTATCCTGTGAAATGATTGAAAGAGATCCTAGGTGGTCATATTTTGACCTTTCAATTAATTTGGATATGTCTGAGTATTTTTAAGTGCTGACAAAGAGACAACATAGAGAAGTGCTATGAATGACAATTGTTGGTCTTTACCTGTTACATCCAAAAGCATCACACAGATTGCCTGAGGATCACTCAGGTACTGTTAAATGAAAGCTATGCCCCAGGGCTGTCTTTGAGGTCAGTGCTTTGATCAGCAGTAGAACTGAAAGTAGAGCACTTCTCTGAACAAATATGTTTGCAAATAGGTATAAGCTATCTGCACTGTGTCTTTGTGCATAAACTGTTTCCCCCATTTATACAGATGGGTCCACTGAGAAAAAGTTCTCTTTGTCCTTCAGCTGGTTTAATTTTTCTTGACCAAAAATAACAATTCAGATATTACAGTGACATGTTATACACCCTCGCTTAAACATCTGAGATTATTTTGATTTCTACTTCTAATGGTTTCAAAAAGAAAATTAGATTTAGAATAAGTTCTCCATAATGATATGATGCATTTAGTGTTTTTGCCAACCAGTCCAGTTGTTAACTTCTATACCAATTGAATCATTTATTGATACTGTTGAGGTACTAAATTAATAAATGAGTAAACTGTTGCATACAAAGGCACATGTTCACTGAATGTTCTATTCCTCTGCTATCATTCAACCAGAAGTAAATTTATGTTGAAAAATCCAGAACATTGGCATCTACATTAAAAAAAAATCAAAGTTAAGGTAAACTGTTCATTTATTTAAAACTTATTATAATTGCTCTGTTGCTCAGGTACCACTGACAGAAGACATAATTTTCAAGATCATTGCCTGTGTAATGGAACAACACCCCATATTATGGAATAACATGCATATTTTAAAAGGAACCGTGTTTAAGTTTTTCAAAATGTATTGCAATTCACTTATTTAGACTCTGATTTTGTATGCCTGACGCTTAAAAACAACTAGCAGTTCCTGGAAACTTGTGAAACATGTTCACTTTTGCCTATAACACTAGGTGGGATCAGGAAGAAAGCATTCTAGATTTACACACCTCCATCTAATACTTTGGTCATGCAGTTACATGTATTTACACATCTTAGGAATATTCACAAACTACTTATATTATCTTTACTTACACTACAAAAATGATGAGAAAAACTGGACACAGTGAGACTGATTAATGAAAGAATATAATTTAACAACCTGTGTGTTATATTTGGAATGTGCTTGGGAGCTCACTGGGAAGTCATAGATATCAGATGCTTGACATGTGTAGGCTTCAACACTCAGGGGATGCAAACTAAAATATTAACAGAAAAGAAAATCTGGTTTTCTTCCTTCTCTGATTTCTCACTAGCATACAAGTATGGGAATAGTCATGATTCAGCTTATCCTGACCAAAACTTTGGTCTTTTCACAGTTTTGACATTCACAGATGTAAGAATTTAATTCCACCAGATTCTCACCATTAAAATATTCAGGCCTTTTTGTTTTTCCCTTGAATGCCTCTACTTATCAAATCTCTGCCATATGGATTCTTATGATTCAACAATATTTTTATCATTATTTTTTTAAGCTTAAATGCACAGATGCTTCCCCAAGGAAAGATGAACAATTCTTACATAAAAGCTGTATGTGTTCCATGCCTCTCAGTGGCAATGACATAAGAAAATGCAAGAAACATGAAAGAGAGTTAATGAGAGTAACACAGCAACAAAGAATTGCCATTTCTATGTCTTGCTATAACATATATATAGAATTGTTAACTATGTTAAACTTTGTGTTACTTTGATCCTGAGTACCCATATAATTGATTTAATGAGTTTTCTGCAATGCAGGGCTGTATTCAAGCTCTTAACACTGGGGTTTTTTTAATTTTAAGTCTTAATGAGAAACAATGGAAAAATCAAATTGTAGTCTTTGATGTTTCTTGACATCTTCAGTGCTTTCATTGTACATTAAATAGAATTCTGTCTGTAGCTGAAAACAGGTTAGAATAGGAGCAGTTATGTGTCCTTAACTGCAGTGGAATAATACAGGAGGAAATGTCATGAGCATCAAACTAATTTCTGTACAAAATTAAAGCTCCTAGCAGACTGAGAAATCATCAGCATTAATGTAGTATGAGCATCTGAATACAAATCCAAATCTAGCCTAATGTCGGTAGGTATAAGTTCTTACTCACAGAAAATTAATTGCATTGCCTCCTGAATTTTAATGGGAAGTAATTGAAATAGTTTATCACTTATAATGTTATATTCAGTAGTTTTTCTTATGTGCATAAATTTTATTCTGTAGTTATGGAAAAAAAAATAAAATACATGAGAATATATGGTAACTTTAAAAAGGACAGCTATCCTGACAACACAGACTCAAATTAATTCAGAATTCTCTAAAATCAGGAGAGAAGAGAACATGGTGTCTCTGTGAAGGCTCAGAGGAATTGTCAAATACCAGTCTAATCTATTTTAGGCACCCAGATGCTAATATAGTGACACTATTTTAATCAGCATAGTTAACTTATAGTTAACTTTCTCTACTACAGAACAGTAATGGGTCAATAACTTAACAATTTGTAAGGACCTAAAAAGTCAGGAAAATAAATTTATTGTGAAATAATCATAAAACCTAAAGTACATCCAAACCATTCACTCACTGTATAACTGTCTACCCTACATATCACTAGTGTAGCTATGTAGAACTCTTATGGTGCCCCTTGAAAACCAGGTGATTCTCAAGTAAAAGAGATGTTCAGAAAAGTCAGGCTGAAAATTTCTGTAATGGTGACCTTGCAAGATGCTCAACTTCTGCCCTTTGTCTATCAGAAAAAATAACAAATCCAACCAAATTGTACATGGTGAGGTCAATAGTACTGATCTTAATGCTTCCATGATTTTTCACCTCGAAGAACCAAATTATGCTGCAAAAAATGCCTTACATAGCACATACATTTTTTCAAAGGGGCAGTAAAAATGAACTGGAGTAAAGAAAATAACATTAACATAAAGAAACAATGTGATTGGTTCAGCACAATAGTTAAGAGTTGATGGGCAGTGGGCAAGGTGGAAGGAAACTGCAAAAATTTCAGCATCTGGAGCCAGAAACTAACAACATTTAGGTTAGCAATAAGGCAAAAGAGATGTATGAGCCTGTCCTGGCTTAACCCCAGCCAGCAACCAAGACCCAAACAGCCAACCATTCACTCCCACAGCAGTGGGATCAAGCACAGAATTGGGAGAAACTATAAAAACCCAACTCATGGGTTGAGATAAAGACAGTTTAATAGGGAAAGCAAAAGATGCACAGACAAGGAAAGCAAAACTAGGAATTTATTGCTTCCCATGGTGTTCAGCCATCTCCAGGAGAGCAGCACCCCATGACACGTAACAGTTGCTTGGGAAGGCAAACTTCAAACAGCCATCCCTTCCTCCTTCCTCCCACTTTATACACTGAGCATGATGTCTCATGGTCTGGAATATCCCTTTGATCAGTTTGGGCCAACTGTCTCAGCTGTGTCTCCTTCCAGTCCCCCCATATCCCCAGCTTCCTCACCACTGCCCCATGTCAGGAAAAATAGCTTTACCCCTGCCAAAACCAGTATACAGTATAATTTACCAGTGGAACAGTTTATCAAAGATAAATCTAGTTCCACTAAAAGTCTTAAAATCAAGATCACAATAAAGTTTATGCAAGATTTTTTCCTAAGGAATGGAGTGAGAGAATGGATTTGTGTTTACGACTCGTCTGTTTCAACAGTAATGTATTACAAACAAGATTTTACTTTAGAAAAGCAGGAGTGCCTGCATCATGTAGGTCAGATTATTTAATTTAGCAACAGTTTAATTCTTAATATCTATTGACCTCAGGAGACAGAGGATATTCCATGAGCTCCTGTTTCTTTTTTCCCATACAGCGGATGCCAACTACCCTGCTATAGTGGAGCACAGCCAAGTTGTGTTTGAGCACCTAAGGCTGCAGCTGCCTCAGCATCTCTCCAAGAACTGTCTCTGAAATTAAATCATGCCCAAAAGATGCTGGGTTTATTTTGCATTTCTTTCCCAAAGTAAAGTTTTTGGAAACTCGCACATAACCCAGCACCTGAAGTACTACATTCAGCAACAGCAATAGTAATAGTGCCCACCATGTGTGGGCTTTGCTGTATGAATATATTTGATGGGTACTCAGGGAAAGTTACTGTTGTCTCTATGAAACAATACAAGTCTGCAAATATGTCTCAATGTTCACACTTGTGCCACAAATATTACTTACCTCCTTTTCCATTCTCTATTTTATGTTTGTTTCTGTGATTTTGTATGCATGTGTGTCAGGATCTTTACTGTCACATTTTGGAGGTTGATTGTGATTGATACTAAAGTAGATAGAGGCAAAACACAGGTAACACTAGAAATTCAAAAACCAAGTCAAAATCCAATAGCTCCCTCATCTTATTTGGAGGAGCAGCATGAAATTTGCCAAACCTCAATAATGCATAACTTCTACATTTTTTTTAAAGCTGAAGGATTTTATAAAATCTAAGCAAACTTTTTTCCGAGTTTTGTATTTTTATTATAAAATGCAGAAACCTACACACTCATCTGATGTGTTTTGAAAACCATTAACAAAACACGAAAGGTGCAATATATCAGATCAATTCAACTTCCCATCAGTGGAATAATCATAAAGTGGTTTCAATTACCATTGTGGTTGAAGAGCAATTTATTATGATGAAGAGCTACTTAAGTATCATCAAATGTATTTCAAATTTTTGTATAGTTTTACAAAACTGAAAGAACGTTTCAAGACAAAATACTAAAATAAAGAAGTGTGTGCAAATAAGGTGCCATGAATTAGACATTATTAGACAGATGGAAAACCCCAAAGTAACATATCCTTTAGAATACATGAGTATTTACTACATTAATGTAGTCCTAGCATTTTTCTGCTGGGCCAAACTACAGGTTACTCATTTCTTTGGTCACACGATCCTATCCCCCAAAAGGTAATAGGAAAATAGAAAAAAAATATAGAGAAATTACAAAGGAAATAAGGCTGACACAATTGCTGGAGGATAAATTCTGTAATGAGAGACTGAGCAAGCTGCATGTAAGAAAATTTAAAACGGTGAATACTAAGGGGATATTATGTGTTTCCAGCAGTCTACGAATGCCCTCACAGTGACAGTTTACATGATAAAAATCTCAGTCACGGTCTCACGAAATGACAGATGAAGAACAATGTCTTGAGGCTAAGAAAAGTTTAGACAGATATCAGGAAGAAGTTATTAGCAGTGTAAGCAGTTGAATGATGGTGTAGCTATGGTGCAGAGGGGGATAGTGGCATTTTTACTACACACATTTAAGAACTCAGATTATAATTTATAGGAACAATGAATTAAATACCTCTTCAAAAGTACAGGTGACAAAGCAAATGAAATAACTTCCTTTTGCCCATTATATATTTATTGCTTTGGAGCTAAAATACATATTCCCTAAAAAAATTGTTTTAAAAGGAAAGGAAGGTTACATTCAATAATATAAACTAAATTATAGATATCTTTTGCTACATTAAATAATAGTGTCTTTCTCCTACTTAGTTGAGATGCAAATCGTGATTCAAGAGCAGTACATAGAAGAAATAGTGCAGATAAGAGGACCTGAGGTTTTTAGCAGATGATTAAAAAAAGAAAATGCTTTAATTAAAGGCTGAAAGCAACCATTAGAGGAGGAAAAAAAAATTGCTACCAAACGTAAATTACTTTTACTTCACAGGATAGATAAAAGTTGAAAAGCTGGTAAATCTAACCATTAAACATAATTATATTAGGATTTATCTCGTCCTATTTGACTGGAATTACAAAAGTATAACCCAAATAAAATGACTGTAGGCTGAATGGGCCTCAAGACTGAATCATCAATCCCCTGAGATGTTGATGTATCCTTCATATAATCTCTAAAATCCTTTGGCTCACACTGGACAAAGCTTACATTTCCATTTTCATTATTTCATTTAAAAAAAAAAAAAAAAGATAGGAATGCATTCAACTACATCATTGACCTTAATACTTTTCAAATGTTTGGTGAGTGATTCAGATACTTAATATCTAGACATTCATAATTTAGTAGAGAAAATACATCAGGTGGTTAAAATCATGTTATAGCTAGCTCTTTCATTTAGTCAATGGAAAAGCTTTTGGAGTGGTTAATAGTTATAGCAAGTATCACAGACACATCCTAATGTGCAGATATATTTCTCACATCAGGCAGTCCCGATGACATCTAATCCTATTCAAGTTCAGGAAAATGGCAGTTTGGACTTTTCCCTGTTTGGAGGAATACAGTTACAGTCAAGCAAATGCTCATATTCAGACCTGACCAGTGATATTTACCCAAGCAAGAGCAATTCCTTTAATTTTTCTTTTTTAAATAAGGTAATGCCAATGGCCAAACAAGCCCTCGTCAAAATTAAAACAATAACAACAATAGCAAAACCCAAACAAAAAGTAAAGAAATCCCAGGATTTCTGGCTTGAGATTAAATTAAACACACTTCCAGCAACGGAATTAATATCTCTTGACTGTAACTCCTCTTAGAAAAACATAAAGAGAAAAATAATTCTGACCAGAGAATTTGAGATATCAATAAAAAAACATTTAGAGCACAAAAAAAAAAAAAATCATCCATCTGTCAATATTATACTTATTTCTCAGAAAATCAATCCTGATACCTGGAGATGAGATCTGCTTGAGTAGTAGAACCTTACATTATTTCCTCATTTCTAAAGATGGCTGAGAAGGAGGCAGGACTAGCTACTGGGTCTTTGCTTTTGCAAATGAAATTGCAGTCTTACCCTTGGCTGTTAATAGAATTTATTTTTTTAATATTAGAAAGAGAAAGAAATTAGTGATTCTTCAGACAGTTCCATCATTACGAAATGAAATTTCAAGACAACTACGTCCTCCTACAGAGCACTGTGGATGTTTTTCTGTATACTTTATAAGATTTGAAAGTCTGTTGTTTTTCAATTCAGAAATGGATTCATCTTAGCTGCTTACATGTCCTGCTTTATTTAAAAATCAGGTATCCTCCAGCCAGTCTAATTTGTTACTCTCAGTAGAATGTTTTCATGCAACAATATTTTCTATGTATGCTATTCCACACCTAGTCATCTATTTGAAAACATAAGCCCAGCTTCATATCCTGTAGTATCCAAAGAAGTTACCTCATTCCACATTATGTGAGAATGCATCAATTTTCACAATATTAATGCAAGTAGTCGGAAAATAAATATTCATGAAGCTATCCAGTAGTGACCAAAAAAATAATAATATTCCGCTAAAAATTAACATCTACCCTTGAAAAAAAAATTTTATTAACATATGAAAGTGAGCTCAGCTTCAAACTGGCTTCTTCCAACTTAATATTATAATGTGTGACCTAACCTTCCTTTTCATAACTAATTAAAACTGTTGTATTATTCATGTTACACATACCAAGAAAGCTTATGTGGACCCCTTAAGAAGGTTTTGCAATAAAAATATTATTCTATCACTTTAAATGTCTTTATCTCTTACAGTTCAAAAAACATCAAACAGTTCAATGCACTTCAAACAATATTTCAGAGCTGCATAAAATATCTTTTATTTACTATTTATTTTGCTTCCAAAAATTTGGCAAAAGGTTCTCCATAATGGAAACCAGTACCTTATTATCAGCAACAAAAAAAAATTAAGTGAATGTAACTAGATATATTTATTGTATATTTTAAAAGTCTTTGTTATGTCAAATCTCAAAAGATCATATTTGTCAAGCAAAATTTTCTACAGATCTTGAACTATTGGGGAGAGGGAGGGGGAAGGGTTTTTTTAATCCAGGTGTGATGCTAAACTGTTCCACTCCTTTGTCTGTGTTAAAACAAATCTCTCCATTTAAAAGCAGTTTCTTTAAAAATACTTAAAATTAATGCTATGGAAATTTTGATCATCTTCCTCCTGAGTTAAGATAAATTTAAAATGGAGTTATATTGCCCAAGATAAAAGGAGATACACTTTTTGCCTGGTCTAAAACATTCAAAGGATAAAGAGTTTAAAATAAAAATTGGTTTTTAAAACTATCAGAAACTGCACACAATAATTATCTCAGCAACTTCTGTGTCCTAATAATAATAATAATAATAATAATAATAGCAATGCACTAATCGATATAAATTAAATAATGAGTCCAAAAATAAAAGTTTGTTCCTGCAAAGCTGTTCAGCTACAACTTTTATTGCAGGTATCTTTTCACTTGCTCTTGTCTTCATTTGGGACAGAATAGATTTCATTCTAAGCAAGCAGCTGACACCATAATAATACATATCAAATAATAGAATGGGAACAACTTCTGAAAGGTGTAAATTATTAACTTCTTTATATCTGCAACTTTTGTACCAACCAAAGTAGAATAAAACCCATACTTGTCAATAATTCTCATTATGCAATTCGTGTTAGACTAGATAATGGAACTAAATATATAATCACTTTTTTTAGTTCTGTCTATTTTTAAAAAGCTGATATTTAAGTTCTAATTCAAAATTATGATCAATTCTAAGTTTTTGCTGATATGAAACATCACTGGACTCAAACACAAACCTTTAAGGAATCATTTTGCTCTGAAATCCAGCTGACTCTGTCCTTATATATAAATGAGATGATATTGTCTGTAAGTGAAATTCTTCCTGAAGATTGGGCAAGAGTTGGCATTCTTAAAGGTATTACAGAGAACTAACTGCAGAAGACATGGCCATGTATGATTGAAACCATCAGTTGTCCACTTTACACGATCTGGAAGAAAGGAGACCACAATGGTGATTTGGAGTAAGTTTTCTGGTCTATTGGCACCAGGCAATTAGGACTTGCAGTATCAGAAATGAGTCTATTACCATAATAATAAGAAACACAAAGATCTTTCAGCACCATCTCAGCAAGTGTTTCTCCTTCTGCATACACCACCATGAAGTGATTTCGTGTCACTAGCTGGTTTGAGCTTCAAAGCAAGGTTTCAAGTTAGCTGTCAGCATCCCACAGCCAGCTGAGTTGCCCAGCTCCCCCTCTGCCCTGGTCTGCCTCCAACAAAACAAGAAAGGATGATAACAAGTGGATTCATACCTCTGCATAGGTATCCGTGAAAATCAGACAGGTAACAGTATTAGATGGCCTTGCACTAGAGAACAGAACCAGAAAGAACAAAAGAGTATAAGACATTGTGGGAAGGCCCTGTGGTAATGCAAAGTCTTCAGTAAAACTGGAGGCCTAGTTTTAGAATTTTCAACAGTATAATTAGCAGCCTGTATTTTTGCCTTAAATTTCCAATGTTCTATTCCTCCTCTCAACATTTCCTTTTTTATTGCAACGAGATATTTTGAAGTGACAGCTGCTCATCATTTGTGTTCATCAGTGCTTATCAATTGTGTGGAACTATTGATGGAATCAGGTTAGCAACATGCAGAAAATCCAGTGTTTCTCATAATTCACCTAAAAGCAATACATTGTAAACAGACTGAATCAATGAAAATAGTTTTCAACTTTAACAACAAAATAATGTTTTCTGAAAAATGTGCCCTACTGCATAACAAAAAGCAATTTCCAAATAATTTAATGAAACTAGCAGACAGCTTGCTTTGTGGTGAACCATGCTGAGACAAAGCTGTAGAAGCTGTGATGCAACATTACTGTTTGTTAACATTTTCCCATGAGCCTTCCTTCTGGTGTCATTTGAGAGTAAGTAATTTAGTAATTCTGAATTTAGTTGAACAGATGTTTTTTTCATGTTTATTTTGCCACTGGGGTTATGTAAACCTAAACAATGCCTGAGCAAAAAGCAATTCTAAATATCAGTAGTTTCTGCATATTACTGACAAGGTACATATTGGTGAGTCATCCAGTTGTAACAAAAATCACATTTGGATCTCATAAAGCAGCTAGTATACAGAATACATTAATTATTAAGCATATGTGACATAATTCAATTTTATATCTTCAGATGCAAAATTTTAATTTTATTTCTTAGCCCAGAGAACAGAAATTTGTAAGCTTTTACAATGTTGCAAGGGAATACTTGATACCACAAAAGTGTTCATACCAATCTGAATTCTATTCAGTCATATATTAAAGTTGCCTCTTGCAAAAATGTTGCAAAGTGGTTAATTTTCTTCTCTGTAAAAAAAAAGAAAAAAGCTTATTAGTGCAAAGTATGACTAGAATAAATTAAAAAGTAAAAATTAATAAAATTTTCCAAGTGGAATCACCATGAATATATTTCTTTGTAAATGTCAGTGTAACTGTAAAAATTCTTTAAAAATCTGTAGAGATCATTCTTATTTCTCAGTCTTTGCATGCACGTTTGAAAGTAGCATGTGTGTATTTCCTCCTTACAATGACCTGTAATGTAAAGCATAGTGCTTTAAAATAACTGCTGTGGAAGATTTTTTTGGTTGGAGACAAGAGGTTATCTGAATTTAAATGAAATTATTTGGGTTTTTTTAAACCATGTATGAAGAAAAATTTTCATAAAGGTAGAAAGGGAGCAGTTTCCACTTTATGCATGTTAGCCTCTATAAAATTTCCCCTTAGCAAATCTCAGTCAATTCTGTGGTATTTATGAATCTCTGAAAAGGTTATTTATCTGTCTGATTTTTTCTATATATTGTGCTTATCTAAAATACAGTGTAGCACTAGTTTTATAGCATAAGTGGGAATTCAATTTCACTGAATTAGAGTAGATAAAAAATAATAATTTTGCATGTTGATCACATATCTTTTGGAGTGTCTTCTCTGTTCTTCACTGGAGAACTCTGACATAAATCTTTCAAATCTAGTGAGAGTAAGAAAAAGAAGTTTACAAACCATTTTTCATCAGAGTAATGTAACATGTCCATTAGAAAAATATGGTGTCCCCTTTTCCTTCAGAGAGTATAGAGAACAAGGCTAGCAAGAGTAATGGATGTACTCAGTAGCTCTTCTCTCAGAATGTGTGATAAATTTATAGTGACCATGGAGAAATCTAAGGCACTTCCAGACTTACTTCTACAGAGCATCAGCCTCAGATCCATTACTGTCATTAATTTGTAAAGGAGAAAGTCTTCCTTCTGAAAATATTTATGCAGTTTTGAGGAAAAAATGCTGTTCTGGTATCTGTCTCAATGGACCTTGTATATCCAAGAATCACAGAATGATTGGAAGTGGCTGTTGGAGGTCATCTAGTCCAACATCACTGCTCAAGAGAATGTTGTTCAAAATATGTCCAGACAGCTTTCAAATATCTCCATAATCTCTGGGAAAACTGAGTGTCAAAAAAATTTGTTCTGGGTGGAAAGCCTCCACTCTCCTCTTCTGTCCAGCCAGTTCTCCCATCAAAAAAGGCAGAAAGGTTGATTAAGCATGGTTTCCCTTTGCTGAATCCATTCTGACTTTTGATCACCTTCTTGTCTTCTATGTGTTCAGAGATATCCCCCCAGGATGAGCTGATTCATCACCTGTCCAGGGACTTAGGTGAGTCTGACTGGCCTATAATTTCTTCTGTCATCTTTTTTGTGCTTTTTGAAGACTGGGGTGACATTTCCATTCTTCCAGTCCTCAGGCACCTTTTCTGACTGCCATGACGTCTCAAAGATGATTGAGATTAGCCTAGTAAGGATATCTGACAGTTCCCTCAGCATTTGTGAGTGCAGCCCACCAGGGCCCATGGACTTCTGGATATCAAGTTTCACTAAATGGTCTCTAACCCAATTCATCTCAATCAAAAGAAATTCTTCTTATCTCCTGGCCTTGTCCCCAGTCTCCTAAGTCACTGATTCCTGAGGCCTGGCCTTGGCAGTGAAAACTGCAGCAAAGAAGGTTCCAGCATCTCAACCTTCTCTGCAGCCTCTGTTGCAACAGTCACTGTTCCATTGAGTAGGGGGCCAACATTTTCCTCAGCATTCCTTTTGTTATCGATGTATCGGAAGAAGTTCTTCTTGTTATCCTCAACATCACACAAATTTAATTCCAGATGAGCCTTGGCCTTCCTTGTTGCATTTCTGAATACTCTGACATCACTAAATTCATCCCAGGCATCCTCTGCCTGTTTCATGCATGTGTGCTGGTAGGAGTTCCTTGTTCATCCACTTAGGTCCTGTCCCTTTTAGCATTTTCTTGCCCAGAGGGATGCACTCCAGGCAGCCAGGAGGAAGTGATCCTGCAATATTGACTAGCTCCCTTGGGCTTTTCTTCTTCTGCAGAAAGCTCACTATTCATAAAAGTATTTATTTCCAGGAAATCAGAAGTGGCCCTGAACCTGACCAGATTACACAGAATACCAAACAGTTTTCATTAAATGGCTTTTCCATTTCCTTCTTCATAGTTATGGGATATGCTTTGAATTACTATGGAATATTCTCTCTTACTGAATTTGGTTTAAAAAGACAAATGCTTCACTATCTTTTGCTGAGATATTCTGTGTGCATGAATTTTGTTTTCTCAAAATGTTGTCACCTCATTTGTTGAACAGTGTTATATGTTACTTGGCATTTTGGTCTTTGTATGTGGCAAGTCCCATATTTTTTAGCTACCATACATGATTTAGATGGCTTTCAGTATTTACAATAGAAAAAAAAAAAAAAAAAAAAAAAAAAAAACATTTTAAAAAATTTAAAACACTAGCTATGGAGAATTATAATTTTAAAAGCACTATTATTTTTATTTTTCTTTTAAGGCTGACATGAAGCCTTCAACTCCAGTAACACTGTCTTTAGTGAGGCACACTGGTTCATTTGAGCCCCAAAATGCGACCAAAATCTTAAATTTATTTTTGGTTTTCATTCTTAAATTTAAAAGTATAAATTTAGCCCTTTTCAGCTAAGACATAGGTCTTTTGATTGCAGCTATTTGCTTCCATATGTATTTCTCCAGCTGCCTGAACAAAAGCATGACCCAAGGTACCTTGCAAAAGCAAGGGTGCAATCCAAAAAAGATCTCATTCTCACTACATCGATTTTCAAGCAACATTTTATTCTAACAAAGGTAATCCTGGAGAATATTTGAAACACATTTAATGAGCAGTTCCCATTAGGAGCCCAAAAACAGAGGGATAAGTGAAGGGACCTAAAAGCAAAGCAGCAGAGACCACATCCAGAAAACTTCTACTTGAGAGTTAAATGTTCACATGCAGAATGCAGACAGAAAACTGATTCCATTAACTTAGAATAAATATTTATTTGTTAATAATTCCTTGAACATTGACCCTGTAGCATTCTTGAAGGCAGAGGGTTGTTGAAAATGTTTGAATGGGATTTTTTTGAGAACTATTGAGGCTTTTGGAGGATTGTTTTGGGATGTTTTCACTATTTCTGCAGTCTGAAGGAGTTTGCCCTTTGAGGCAGATGAGAAGCAAGCCGATAAAATCTCAACCACTTCATATATATATATATATATATATATTCAAAAAACACCTTTTATTATTCTGGGTAGGTAACAAAAGATAAAGAAAGGAACATTTCTTAACACATATAATTTAGCCTTGTATTGAATTCCATTCCTATGATGAAAAAAAACAAGAAAGATTTAAGTAAGATTTCTTGAAATTAAAAAGGGTTAATCATTACAAATATCCAGGGGAAAGCACAGGAAGTAAGGAGGAGTAGAATAATAAATCTTCATGATTTTCTAAAGAATATGTCTCTGCCTCAGGTATTTATTAAAAAGCAGGCTTTTCAAAATACTGTGCTATGGAAAGAAACCTCCAGGAATCTCCTCTGCAAGAGTTATGCTACTTTTTAAATGGGTTTAAATGTGAGAATGTGAAGAAGTTCCTGGTTGATCATATAGAGCTATCAGTGATCACAAATAGATCCCTCAATGATATTTGACCTGCAGACAAATGTGAGCAAAACCATGGCTTCACATAAGTCAAAAACTGTACTAAAGAATCACTAGTAAATGTAATTTAAATATGTCTACCAGTAAATTACCCTTTCAATTAATTAGTAATGTTATCATGAGAGTATACTGATGCTACAAATAATTTGGCCATTGCCATTGAGTTTGAATAACATATTTTGTTAAAACTGAAACAAATAAGATTCTATTTATGTCATTATCACTATGAGCAAATGTTCAGGATGCACAAGACGGCAATGAAGAGCAATTATCTTTAGGGATTCATATACATAAAGGATCAAAATATTCTGTAATCTACAGAATCAAAAGCAATGTGTAGAAAAATTGTTCTCTCCAGCCCCAGGAAATTAAGTCTTTATTCCCAAAATTAGTGCAATTTTCTTTTAGATATTTATTTATTGCCTTTCATTCTGTGGGGCACTAAAATATCTTTAAAAAAAGAAAAAAAAGAAAAAAAAAGGAGCATCTTCTTTTAAATACCTAGGCTTGTCCCTAGTAAGGTGTTGCTTTACCCCAGAAATCTTTAAAGTTCTCAGGCATATTCTTACTGTTTGTCAAAAGAATATTTTCCCTTAATTAGGCTTCTCCATACTTAAAATAAGGATGGGGTCAGCTCATTTCAGGAGTATCCTGCAGCTCTCCTTTTGGGACCCATGGTCACTGCCTTAAGAGATTCATTCTCCATATGCCTCATATGAAGTGAAAATAAAACAATATTTCATTGTCATTTACCAGTGGCAGAAGACTTCAGGATTGTTACTGAGATCAAATCTTTCTTCTATAACTAGTAGTTCTCTTGTATTTTGTGCACATCTCATTTTCTGTCTTGTCACACATATAGAGCTTTAAGTAGATGGTTTATCATCCAGTAAAATGTAATCCCTCTTATCCCTCCTATGAATTTTCATCTCTGTTGTCTAACTTCTGTGGGAGCATACCAAGTTCTTCATTATCTTACTTAAGAGTAATTTGATTTTCTCAGTGGCACTGCACAAATAGACAGGAACTTTGTTTTTGTACTAGATTCATTGAGTTTGACATCATAGCCAGTTCTTGTTTCCTGGAAGGTTGGTGCTCCCTTGTTCCTCTCTGACACTCAGTAGAATGTCCCTTTCCCCCCACCAAATCAAGTTTAAAGCTCTGCTAATAAGCCCAGCTATTAGGATATTATCACAACAAATAAAGCAAAGCATACATTCAGATATAAAAAGTATATTTGCTCGGTTTTTAACCCAGAGAGAAATAGTGCACATTAAGGTTTAAGGTATAAATAATTATGATAACCTACTTCTGAAAAGATTAGGAAAAAATTAAAAGAAAAATAGAAGTAAAAAGTAATCAACAGGACACACTCTGAACTGTAGAAATGAAGCATAAAAAATAGCAGTCTGAAAATAGGACTTTGTTGCTCTCTGGTGCCTGAATCAGTTCAAGAAAAATGTGGAAGTAAGGTCACTGTGTTCAAGATTGCAGATGATAAAAGGATTAGAAGATGGAACAAGTAAGGTTGAATGGCACAAAGTAAGTTATATTTTGATTGTTTACATGAACAACATAGCAGATGGTAAAGGCTTTCTGTTGTACAGAAAGATGCAAAATAATTAGGCTTGGAGCAAGAAAACAAGCTATACAATATGTGGCAAATGGCCCAATAATTTAGCACACTGATCAGGAAAACAATTTGAAGGTTATTATAGAAAACCATTTTAAGCAGAAACACAAAGCACAGTTGCAGTAAAAAGGGAAACAAAACATTACTGTGAGTGTGTAGATGAATAGACTACAATAAAAGGAAATATGCTGTTATTGTGCACTTTCTATTAGGCTATATAGAAACTACATATGTTACACTGGCAAACCATCACTGGAAGAAAATATTTTGAAGCAAAAAAAAGAAAAAGTCAGAAAATGTGTATTGAAAAATGCACATTTAGAAAAAACATAAACTTGAGTACAAAGTTTATAAAGGAATTTATGTGACTGAATTAGATGCAACAATGTTTTTCTCTAATAAGCCTAAATTCCAGAGTTCAAGTCCAGAATCTCTGAGGACAGGTCCTTTTCTGCACACAAGTCATTATTTTTGACACCATGGTACTAGTTAAGGAATAGCATCAATAAGTAAGAGTTGCATTTACTCTAAGGATAGTGTATATAACATAAGGATAATTACTGTAAAAGGAAGATGCATTCCAATGTAGTTTCCCAAACCTGGAGTAAAATTTCCTCATCCTAATCAACACCAAAACATAGTAACAAACTAGGAATAGATGTACAAAAATGTTACTGCCATTTTATCCACAATTAATGGCAATAATTCAAAGTAAATGGTGTTTAAATAAATACAAAACTCCAAATATTGCACTAAATATTTTTATACAATATTTATTGTATTAAAACAATTGTCATATTGAAGATATGTTCAAGTTAAATCAGTAGATTCATCAAAATGATACTTTGGGTATGAGACTAATAAAGATATCAAATAAATTTAGTCAGAGTTCAACTGAAATCCAGTAAATAATTTTCAATAATTCAAAAAGATAAATTTCATAATGAAAGTTCAAGTCTAAAGGCAAAAATTCTTTACAAATGTGGGCTTGACTGTTCAGCTATCATCTTTTTTTTTTTTTACTTCAAGACTTTGAGTCACTATTTTTTGGTTTTCCTTGAAGGTAAAGCATTTGCTGACATTTAAAAGCTACATTTTTCTAATTCCACCTGCATCCTTGTTTTAGAATAGGCCTGACAGGAAGATTCAGACTGAGGTAAAAACATTCAGTTATAAATACTAAAGGCACAAAAAAAGAAAATATCTATTCACTGCTACTAGCAGGAAATGATTTAAACAACAAAGAGATTGGACTGCTTTGTATAACAAAGAAGGAACTAAGTCCAAAGTTTCATTATCTAGCAGAAGAAAATTAAAAGATGGGGAAAAAAGTCGAATTTTAATAGCTTAAGTTGCTGAGTCAATCAGTACTCAATTACATTCTTTCTTCACTGCACTACATTCTAACATTATGATTTTGTTCTATTTTGTGTTAATGGCATACCAGCTGATATTGCTTTTGGTTGTGCCAAAATTCTTTGAAAATGTGCACAAGGAAAGCAGGAGACTATCCAGCTACTATTCACTTGTACTTAAAAAAAAAGGAATTATCCTCTTTTTGGTATAATTGGCAAGTTAGACAACAAATGTGTTCCCTATCTTTCCATTGCCCCTTCCCTTCCCACTCCCAGCAGTAAAGTCCATAGCCTGCTTTAGCAATAAAGAGGTATTTATAGAGTGCATGTCCATGTAGGCATTTCACTAAAAGATTTCTAAGAAAAAAGACAATGAAAAAAGATGAGACTAAACAATATGAAAATTCTATCTAGAAATACAAAAGCTCTGGTGGTACAGACAATGAGAAAAAGCTTAAAGAAAGTGAGAGATAAGAAGTGAGGGATAGGTTCCAGGAAGATATATCTTACCACAAAAAGCAGAATAAACAAAACAAAAATGTCTTCTACATCCTAAAAGACTGGATGTGCAAGTCAAGCTATTTTCCTGCTTCAAAGTGGAAAGTGTAACGAGTACTATGCTGTTAGGTCAGGTATTTTCAAGACCTACAGAATACTGACTTTAGTTGAGTCAAAAGACTTTGTGTTGAAGCACAAGGACACAACATACATAAACAATCAAACTTGCCAAGACTAGGAGGAAGAAAGGCAAGATCTGCTAAAAGAATCATAAATTGAGTCTTGCAAGTCAAACAAAACTCCCAGTGCAAGTAAGTGCCATTTTCAAATTGTTCATACATAGGCTGTAAATAGTCAAAAGAGCCTCCACTCTACTTCTACGGAGATTTCATTTTTTATGTGATTGGAGCAGAGGAACATTTTTAATGTTTCTTTTTAGAGGAAAAACAATTTCCTATCTGTGTTTTTTTAGTATTCTTTGCCTGAGTGATGAAGTGTAATGGTAAAGACTGAAGAATAATAAAGCACAATCATATTAACCTCCCTGCCAAAAGAACCTACAAGGCTGCAATTTATATTGCATAGACATTGTGGCTTGTGAACTAGGAATGCAGGTTACTTTTAAAATAATAGAGGAATAAAATGAAGCTATCCCATTTGTCCACAGACATTTTAGTCAATGACAAATTACATGGTGTTTCCATCTTCCGAAAACTAAAAAAAGACAATAAGAAGAACTGACAGAAAAAATTCTAACCCTCTGACCTGTTTCTGCATCAAGAACAAAAAACACTAAAGATCCTACTATCATTCCAATAATCACTGCATTATTCCCTTTTCTTTTATTTGTCTATCCATTAGTGAGGATAATACTTGATGTTATAAATTTGTAGATCTAGAGAGGAAAGTTATTTTTTCTTGACTATTTAATCAGTACAATTTCTTAATGATTTGGTTACATCATCCAGATGTGGCTCTCCAATGCAATTCTGTATTACATTTTTTTGTAAATTTCAAAATCCACCTGCTCAGCTGGAACATTTTTGGCTTAAATGTGTGGAATGGATTCAGGATACATTGTGTCATAAAAATAATTAAACCATGTTCTCTTTGGAAAAAGTCTGCTTATTAGTGAATATTTTTGTATTTTAGAATTTTAGAATTTCTATTAAAATGTCTGTGTATTAGCTTTCTCATCTGTAAGGAAAACATCCATTTCAATTTAAAATATTTTCACCTCTTACAATTAAAATGTGAACCTTAAAACCACTTTCAAGTTTTCTCTGGTGAGATTTTTTTGAATGATAATGATCATGCAGAAGGATTTGAAAGGCAATGGGAATTTTAGTGGGAAAGTTTGGTCCAGTTTATATGGACTTCCATTAGTTGTTTATATAAACATATGTGGCCTATTGCTCAGCAGGCATTCTTATCTGAAAAGGATCCTTGCTTGTATGTTTAGCTAAAGATTAACCTGCACTTGGATTTGCTAAAGATTTCAAAAACTTTGCCATATATATCACAATATTTTAACTGTAGACAGCATTTTACATTCATATATTTTGCTCTGATAACACAAATTCAAGACTCCAAATGGGTGCATTAATCGAGTTCAAAGGGATCTACAAGGATCATTCAGCTCCTAAGTGAATGGCCCATACAGGGACCAAACCCACAACCTTGGCATTATTAGCACTCAGCTCTAACCCACTGAACTAATCTCAGTGTCAATAAATATGACTGAAACAATAAATGCAAAGGAGTTAATATCTTTAATTCAGTAAAGAGAAAGGGAAGAAAAATTATTACAATAAACTATCCTCTAAGTCAAATTATTGTTCATATTATTTGAAAACAATTTGTAATCCAGACTTATTATTGAATGTTTTTTCAAACTAATATATCATTCTCATTTTGTTAGGTTCCTTTTATGCTTAGCATTCTTTGTTTTCAAGTCTGCTAAGGTAAAAAATTTAAAATTTATGCCTACTGTTCCTCACTTCCAGACTCCTGAGTTTAATAAAACATGAGTCTTGTAATATGTCATCAGTGTAAAGTAGTTTTTCATTACGACAAGATGCTCCATGCCAAAGTAAATTTTTCAGTCATAAAATTTAAAAAAAAATAAGATTCATGAAGTGCTGAAGCATGGACTTTTAGTAGCCAGATTTACTGTAAATTATTGTTATCCTTAGAACCTATAGCAACTGTCTACATAATCAATGCAGGAGGTTGTGCTTATGACTGATTGAGAGAGTGGAAAGGATTAATTGAGGACAGACTACCTCATCATTAAATTTAGCAAAAATTGTTCAACCTTAGAAGCATACAACAGGGTTTTTATTTTTAATTAAGTTTTAACTGCTGTTTATGCAAATTCTCCTCTAAATCAGTATCAAACATGTCCTAAAGCTATTCATACATATAGCTAATTCATTCTGTGCTTGACAATCCTGCAGCTGAAGCAATGTCAGCAAAATAGCTGATTATATTAGATGTGGTTGAGGCTCATTTGCAATTTCTGATTAAAGTGCTTTTATTGTACTAGATTGTAATGCTAATCAGAATTAGCTAGGTACTGAAACATGGCCACAACTGATCACAGAATGAGTTTTAAGAGGATCAGACAGAAAACTATACATGGGACTAACCTGCAGAGTGTTTATTAAGATTAGCAACAGAGCAAAAGAAACTACCATTCACAGAAACTTTAATTTTGAGATTTAATTTTATATGACTCAGAGGTAGAGGTTCAAAGGCATGACTTTGTGTTTTAATTAAAATTATGCAAGGCTCCAAGGTAAACATTTGTGCTTTATGCTTAAACAAAAGGACTTTACTCGGTGTTCAAATATAAAGCAGGATCAGTACCCTGCATAATATTTTCCTTTTCTCCCATACCAAAATAATTGCATACAAAGTTTTGAATGTTCACAAACTCACCATTCAGCTCAAACTCTGAGAAGCAGATAATGCTAAGCAAACCAGATGAACGTGCTTCAGGCCACTTTTAGCTAGGCAAAAAGTAACAATGCTCTTAGTCATTCTGCAAATAAGGATATAAAATAACTCCCTACTGTCAGGAATAGCTTTGTTTAAGCAAATCGTTGCCTTATTCTTTTTTCTCAGTACTGATGATAGAGGCAGTTGTGAAGAAACTCTTCATCTTATCATTCAAAGCTTTGGAACTCCTTTGGGGCAATTAGAAACATCCAAGCAGAATAAAAATAAGGTTCTTTGCTACATGAGAGTTTCTGCTATGTGCCATAGAGGGGTGAAACACGGGGGCCAGAGTAGCCAAAGCACCCTTGGCCAAGTCCCAGAGCAGGGGCAGTGCAGCCAGCCCAGCCCCTGGACTTTGGCCAGGCAGGAAGGAATCCTGCACATCTCTGGAGGCACTGGCTCCTGCTGGCTCAGGGAGCAGCTCCAGCATCTCCCACAGCCAAGGAGAAAGAGCTGAGCTCCCCATCAGTCTTAGTTCTGCCCTGCAAGGCTCTCAGGGCACACAGAGGTGTGTGACTGGCCCCAGGTTCATGTAAGCTCCGGGAGAAATCTCTTGATCTCGTGGGTGAGACATTGTCTTTTAGGATGCAGAGCCCATCTCCAAAGAAAGCACCTTGGAGTTCAGAGGAAAAACCTGATCTAAATAAATCTGCAGTTCTTGTCTCAGGCTGCACTGTAATGCAAAACTCTGATTTCCAGAAGGGCTGAAAATGGTGTATTTTTTCTCTTCCTTTTTCTTATAGCTTTCTGTGGTTTTGCTTATAACCTTAGGATCATGAAAGAAAAATAAAAAGCTGTCTGTGGCTTGGCAAAAAAAATGACACAATAAAAACTTTTCAATCTGTGCCAAAACCTTAATGCTAGTTAGGCTGTTTAATTAGACTGTCTCTAATTAGTGGTATTCTTTTTACAAACAAAAACGGTGGTGTCAAATACACCAAATTAATATAGTTCACTGATTGCATACCAAAATTATGAAGCTTCATGCCATTCTGTCTGTTCACTCAGCTCTGAAAAGAAAATATATTTTTCAAAAATATGGTTTTGGAAGCTATTGCAATTTTTATTTCAGCTGTCACAATAATTTCATGGATTTCCCTACTATTCTTTTCCATGTATAATTCCTGTAAAACACTGAATCAAGAGATTACAATTCATGAAAACCCAGTTGTTTTTCCCCAAGTAGGTTTTGGACTCAGTCTCAAAGAAATAGCTTTTCTTATTTAGTCAAAAATAATTTATAAAACCTTAGGTTAAAAGAGGTGACCTCCAGAACACTCATCATTTTAGAAGGATTGTTGCAGCTGAAGATGTTACTTTGATAGTCTCTACCAACTGTTTCTAAAATCCTGATTAAAATAATCCTGAAGAATTTATTTTCAGCATGAGAATAACTTTTACTAACTTTCAGGAGTGAAGTAGCATGCTATTTATCAGTCAAATGTAGGAGTTGACATTCTTTTCCATTAGCTTCTGATTAACTTGAAATATTACAGTGAAAAATCAGTAGACAACTTATGAAAGATACTTCATCTGCTCTTAGATAAAAGAGATTAATGACATTTACTTAAACTACCTTATTCTGGATTTCACTCAATCACCGTGGTAAGGTGATCACAAACTCTAAGTCCACGAGACACCCATGCAAGGTCTGCTCTGGGAAAATATTATCTCTCCTTGCCATTCCAGGTGAGCAAAGTGTACTCTGCTTCTGGCCCCATGGGGCTGTTTAGAGCAGTACAGATACTGCCATCACTCCACACTGCCTTACCTCTATTTCAGAAATTTGGCTCCCGCTAACACTTTCAAATGTAAAGTTTAAATAAGGAACAACCTATTTTACCAGTTTTAGACATGCAGAGATGCATTTGCCAATAATCTGGGATGAGAAAAAATTAAGAACCCAACAGAAAGCCAAGACAGAAATCCACACCATAGGCACAAAACCACCACTCCCTATTAACAGAGGCAACAAAATTATTTCTTCCAACTTCTTTCTCCGCTCATGACTTCTGTCTTAATATGATGAAAATGAGATATCCAATCTCAACTGCTAAACAACACTCTGAGCTCTCATATATAGTAATACTGCAAACTTCCTGTTTCCTGCTAAAGTGAGGATTTACAACACTCTGTGCATGATGCCCTGGGGGCCCTTTAAACCATTATAAATGGCCTTGGAGGTGAAGCAATTTGACTTACAGATCAGAAACTTCCTGCAGAAAGCCTACAAATAAATGGAATAAGGACCCTTGGGAAAAAACCCCTCTCATTTTCTAACAAAAATAACAAGTGTATCATTGGCTGTGCCTCATGCTCAATGGATTTTTAAAAGGTGGCAAACATAGTACCTCCAAAGCTAATGCTTACTTCAGTCATAATATACCTAGGCTTCATATAGATTAATATTGATACTGCTATCCAGTGTAAAGAAACTCTATTTTCAGGATAGTTATAATAGTTCAACTCTTTAAAGAAGAAGAGATTGCAAACTGTAGCATCATTCACTTGAAATAGGATAAGGCTAGACAGAGAGATATTCCTTGGTGCTGCTGATGAAGATGAAGATGAAGATGAGAGAAAGCCAAAAGACTGTGCAAAAAACCCTAGAAGAAAATGGAAGTCAAAAAAAGGGGGAAAAGGTATTTTTCAAGTACCTATCAAATATGTCCTGGTTAGAGAATATTTGGAAATTAAATCAGTGGAAAAGGCTTCTTTTTTCAATTCTTCAGGGAAACCACTTCATTTTTTTAAAAAATATAAGAAAATTTTCAGAGAGAGGAATAAAAATTTCTGTTCCCAGCCTCAAAGGATCCAGCAGCCCAAATCTTAGTCAGTCATCCAGGACTAAATTTTAAGTTCCTGAGCAAAACATTAGCAATAATGTTATTCTTCCATAATTCCATTGTCTGAAGGAATAAAAAATTTTAAAATTTTAAAAAGTCAGGAAAATCAGCATAAGCCTTTTTTGCACTGCTGTTTTTTCACATTGCAGCTGCTTGTACTTTTCCTAAAACTTCCTGGTGTTAGCTGAAATAAACTATTCACTGAATTATTTGCCTTCCACCTTTTTACTTTTCCCTTTGTTTTTATTGGTTTCTTTAGATTATAAGTATTGCCCCCTTAAGGAAGTCAGTACACATCCCTGCGTTTATTTAAAAATATTATTAAGAGTAGAATAAAATTTACATTTAAAACTATGTAGAAGTAGTGTAGAGGGCTTTTTAAAAGCTCAGCCTTACATGTTACAAAGTTGTCTTGTCCTCACTGAAATAGTACAAGCCACTTTATAGCTTTTTAAGAAATTATTCTTGTCTTACATTACTTTCTTTCTTGCTAGCCTTTTGGGCAGGTACTCCTTGTGATCGACCCTCTGCTAGGGGTTGGAGTATATCAACTATTTTCCATCTCCCCTTTTCACATACTTTCCATTTCCCTCTGCAGCTCAAAGTCTATAATGTCTGTCAGTTGTTTGGCATTACAAGTATGTTACTTTCTGTTCATCTGAATCAAGAACATCCTGTGACTAAACATATAATTTGAATTATGCAGCTTTTATTCTGCAAAAGATTATTTCTGCATACCAAATTCCCTCTGTACAAAATGTCTTTCCATTGTCCTTTGTGATAAACTGTGATTTATACAATCTCAAAAGGACATAGTTAATCTGATGGAGAAATAACATCACATGGAATGGAAGCCCAGGTGTTGAGCAGAATTAAAGTCAACTGTTTGCATATTTCACTCCAGAAAAAAATAGCTGTGTGAAGCTTCAGATTGTACAGAAGTGTCAGCCCGTGCAGATGGCAAAAGAAAAGTATCCTTTAATGCATTATAACTGGCTTTGTTTTTTTCAGGGTGAAAGTAACCTTGCAGTTCCTCTACATTTTAATGACATTTCAGAAAGCATTCGTGAATCATTTGCTCCAGTAAAACTGAAGAAAGGCTGATTTTTCAGGAGAGACTGAAACTGATGACTAATTTGAAACTTAGCACATAAGAATATAACTACGAGAGTTGTTAAATTGTTGAGCTGGAATTGAAACTAATGTTTGGAACAGAAAAAAAGGGTCCAAAAAATAATTTCATTTTTTTGTCCTAAATGCATATGTCTGGTGTACAGAAGCCATCTTGCTGATATAACATCAACCCAGCAGTTCCTGACAGCAGAACAGACTGTGAAAGAAAGTATCCATGGCACTGGGACAGTGCTCCCCATGACAGATGTTCTACCAAGGTTTAGGAAGTTTTTTCCTTATATTCCTTCCCTTCATCTCAGATTCATATTGAGAATGCTCCCATACTTTGCCATTATCATTTGCCATAAACTGAAAACAAGACAGCACTTTCTTAGAGAATGGCAGGAAGCAGGAAACATGGTCTCAATGCATTCAGTAGAACTTCAGCTTCCATCAATTTCCCTGCTTAAAGCAATAAGGAAATAGATACCACAAACACAGTAACACATAAACTGCCAAATTTCAAACTGATAGAATACTACCTTTACAAGAAGACTGTGGCCAGTGCCACACCCCTATCTTTTGTTCCTTGAGACTTGCCTAAATTGGATTAGATGCTGAAGTGGTCTTCAATAATTTTCAGAACTGGAGAAATTAAAAATGAAACACCAAAACAATTAAAAATACATCCTTCTCCTCACAAACTCAGCTTTCTGGAAAAGCTGAACAAGATCTTTATTCCTATAATAAGGATTTTGTGCTCTTGCAGAGGCACAGTTTGTTTTACATCTAAATGGATATTAGTATCTGAACATTACAGTGTTTACAACAATATTATGCTCCTGGTCTGATTAGGGCATAAACATAAAAAGAAAAATTAAACAGTATATGTAAATATATATTTGAGATTAAAACACAATTGCCTATTTCTTTAAGGCTATCACTGAAGGAACAAAGTCCCAACTTTATAAGCCAGCACATTTTCATTGTCCAGCTCTCAAATCTCATGTATTGCAATGGAGAGGCACAGAGCCAGGATTTGCATGAGCTTTCACAGCATTTCAAGGACATTTTTAATGTTCTAAAAGCTGCACGGGACCATTAAGACCCTTTCTATGATCTCCTGCATTTAAATGAGGGCATCATTTGTCTGGAAACACTTACAAAGATATTAATATAAAAGAGCTATTATGGCAGATCAAACGAATCTTACAGTACTCTGAACATTATAGGAAAAACATTAGTGGGCTATTTTCTGGTCAGAAAGTAGCAAATGGAGCTACTCTGGATTTAGATTTTCAAGCCAAGAGCAGAAATTAGCTGCACAATGATAGAGTGATTAATATATTCAGCTCTAACATGTTGAACAAAAGCTCTAGAAACATGTGCAATAATAATAATTATGGAACACACAAGCCATTTCCAAAATAAACCTGGTACAATGCAATCTGACGTAATAGTGACATGATAATCAAGAGAATAGTGCAAAATACTACAATGCCTGCTTTATAAGCCGTTCAATAGTGCTAAAAAATATTATAATGAAAATAGAAAAATTTATTATACCTACTGGGCCTTACTAAGTAATTTTGTTAAAAGTAGGGGGAATTAAAAAAAAAAAAGAAAAACAAATAACAAAAAAACAGTAGAATAAACTTTCCAAAGATCATAAATAAATTTTCAGCATTTCAAAATTCCTAAGCAATTTATCCAACATTTAGTGTGTATTCTTATTCTTCTAAATTTCATAAAGCACATCAATGTAAAGATTACATAAAATAACTCTTGGATAGATTAATTTAATTGTATTTTTTCTTAAATAGATGTCTGTGCAATCTAACTCAAAACATAGGCAAAACTACCCTGCTCTGTATAACCTACAATATTTTCAAGAATATCAAAGCAAGTATCTTTGGTTTCCTGCCTGGCTTTCAAAAACAGTTTGGCTTAGAGGCTTGCTCCAGGAATATAAAATTTAAGCAGAAAATAATATTTTTGACTCTCTTTTCCTTCTTAGTAAGGAGGGGGCTTATTCCCATCAATAGTCATATAGAATGGAAAATGATATCAGGAAGTGATTTAACTTTCCCCCTCTTTAATTTTTCTGTGCCCAAGGCTATATTTTTCAAAAGCAACGGTAGTTTTAGCTATTTCACAAAAACTACAGCAATTTCAGTAGCTATTTCATTTCATAAGTGAAGTAGAAGAATGGTTTGGGTTTCTTTTTTACTACAGTCAGATATATAGGATATAGGAAACTGGAAAACACCTAGAATTTGCCTGAAAATGAACTATTCACATAGCTATAGCCACAGCTGCCAGTCCTTGATTCACCCACAATCAGAATTTTAAAAGCTGTGATTTTTTCTGTCAGCCTCTTTCTGTAGCTCATAAAGGGACTTTGTTTTCATAGTTAAGACCACTTCATACCCTAAAATATTAAAGCAATACCAATATGCTGCATTTCTGCCCATGATGGTTTTTTGCTTTCCAGCTGGTCTGTCTTCAGCTGGACTCTGCTGTGCACATTAACTCATCTTTTCTCCCCAGCAAGTGATTTGTTTTTGAGAGCAGCCTCTGCCTGCTTTTAGAAGCTCACTGCATGACTTCTGCAATCGGTTTTAACTTGATCCCAACTCTGACACAGAAATCAGAACACCCACTGATATTAAAAGTTGAGTATAAGATTCTCTACCTGTAAGAGACTTACTGTGAAACAAGGGGAGCACCATCTGTGAAAGTGCCAAATAATGAATCAGAAGGAGGATTTTGTGTGGTGCCTTGAACAATGTCCCATATTCCCTTCCCATGTCTCCCTTTTCCCATTGGTGTAAGATAGTGCAGACTGACATTTCAGTTTTGCCCTCCTTAAAAGTGTCCAGGTTGAGTTGAGGTGTACTAGGGAATCATTGAAAAGTTTTGTGCCTTTGTTCTTGGATCTTGAGCATAGTTGAAGCTGAAGCAGAAAATCAACCTCATTTGCCCCAGCTTGGAGAAATCTTCTAGAAGACAGCATGATTTATTTTAGCCTATAATTTTAACACTATCACTGTAAATTATTAAAAGATTTCCATTTACTTGCTTTGGAAGGGTATTCTGTGAAACTACAGTTTTTGATAATTATCAATTCTGTCATGAGTGACTTCACCCTATCTGGTAAAATTTCTTAAATAAGTCTAAGAAAACTATTTCCCAAGCAAAAAAAAAATATGTCCTTTTCTCAGATTCTTAGTTCAATTTTACTACAAAGTCTTCTGAAAGTAACTTATTTTACACTGCATTTTCCAAGTGTCTCAAAGCCACTGGATGAGAGGATACAACGCCAGGTAACTGTTTTTAATTTAGGTTTTGTGCAAGAATACACAAAATGTTCTCCAATTCATTTACTGAATATCATAAAAGCACTGGCAAACAAAGCTGATATAATTGTTTTGCCTTTGGTTACAGTTTTCATGTACCAATGTCACTTTAATACAACATTTTGAATTGTTATGCGGCTGGAAATTGGTTTGGGTTCTTTTTATCTATGCCTCACCATCTTCTCTATGATTGAGCTAATTTTTTACAGACATTGCTGTGGCAAATAATTTGATCTCCTCGTTTTTGCCATCATCTGTCAAGAAGAGCAAATCTCTTTTTCAAATGATGAAGAATACGAGGATAGTTTGCACAATTACACTTAAAAATGTGATATGTTTTCATGTTGTTTTGGATCCAGTAAATGATAAGTTTTACAGAATTTGTCAAAATCAATTTAAACTATTAATAGTACTTAGACTACATCAAGATTTATTTCTTAAACACATTTCCTCAGGAAAACCATTCAAATGCTAAAGGATAGTGTATTAACTTTGATTAGTTATTCAAATCTGTTAATATAGTTTTAAAACTGAGCTTAGCAAAGCAACGAAAATTACCAACAAATTAATAAGATCTTCCTAGTTCTATTGTTCATCTTATTCTGAGTAAGACATTCTATAAAATTTCAACCGTGTTTGCAACCTATTATCTGGTGACAAATCTCAGTAGCAATAGAAAGTGAAACCTACTTAGATACTATGAACTCAACCAAACCCATGTAATCTAGGAGCCTTGAAGGAGCTGAAGTGTTGCCAACCTTCAGTCATGCATTGCTTTGTTATTCAAATGCCCCAAGCGAGCCTATTCACTTGTGATTTCTAATATGCTTTCACATCAGGGTGATTTTCCATTACATCATTTCTCTAATAGTACATGTTCATAGCTGCAGGTTGGTATTAAAGAAAGGAATTGACCTGAGGAGATCTGAGTTAAGTATTCTGCCCAGTAGCCTCATAGAAATCACGAATGAGGCATAGCTGCATGTTCTGACTAAAGTAATTTCTTTTTAATGGGTTTTATACTGAATTATTTTCTTACTAGCTGTAAAGTTTTATATAGCCAGTGTATAGCCTACATCCTAAGACTGAAAGAATATGAATAAATCTAATAAAAGTATAGTTCACACTTAGCACTTAGGTTGATATCAAGAAATTGTTTCCTAAAATAGAAGAAAAAACTGATTTGCAGAAATAAAGATTATATTATATAGATTATATATATGTATAATTATAAAGATTATACCTAGATTGTAGTGTTACATTGCAACATTTGAATAAAGGAAAACATTTGCCTGACTATATTTCCCACCCTTCTTTCCCACCACTTCTATTTGTAGCTCACTGCATTCATTTTCTTATTAAAAAGGAATTAATATGTGCATGTATAACTCTTTCCACTATTATTTTAATTCATACTCTAATATTTTTAAACTTCCAGAATTTGGGGAGTCATTTAAAACTCTAGTAGAGTGCTGTAAATACATGGGGAAAAACGTATCACTAAAATTCATTATTGGAAAATTCCAAGCACACAGGAAGAAAAATATGCAACTGTATGATTAAATTTATATTGCACACAGCTCAAGTTTAGATCCTGAGATTGATAATTCCTAATATCTGAACATTACTTTATTGCACTCATTTAATCTGTAATTTTAAATTAATCAGTTGCAGAACACTTTTTCTGCTTTGCTCCCTTCCATTTGAATCATGCAACATGCCGGGTTTTTTTCTTTTTAAAAGAATTTATAGAGAGTACTCCTACTGTTAGTGAAATGCAGAAGGAGTTTCCAGTGGTTTTTGCCTTCTTGCTTCCCAAAGGTGAAAAGAAAACTGAATTTAAATCTGCATGTGTAAAGGCCTGTTAAGCTTTTCTAACAGCACTGGACCCTCTGTTTTTGTCAAACAGGGAACAGCCAGGGAGAAGAGAGGAAAGCAACCTTTGCATCATTTCAGAAATGCACATGTTGAAGTGGAAAACAAAGGTATAGATGAGAAAAAAGGATCCATCTAACTAAGTTATAATGAGCAAAGAAAGATTAAGCAAGTAGAGAAAGTTGTACAATTCAATCACACTGTTTTGGTTTTGGCCAAATTTTAGGAGTGTCAGATTAGTGTCAGTGAACATAATTATCTTCAAAATGGCCAGTGAGGAAGGTGTCTCACCTCCTGAACTGCCTGGTTCCATTGTTCCACTTATCTCACAATTATAATGATTATTTTTGTGCTAGCCCAAAATACATCATCATTAATATGCTTAATTTTCTCTATTTGTAAACTGATGTAAGAAATAAAGGTTAAAAAGCAAAAACAGAAAAACTGCATTCACAATGACCCAGGTTTGCAAACTGTTTTAACTCTGTAGGCTCATTATTTCTCTCTGTCATTTTACCTTTATGTGCTAAGAAAACTCTGAACTTGATCTATATTCCTTTATCATTTGGTCATACTCCCACCTTTCCCTGAATACTGCTTGTGGAGCACGACCACATCTGAATCAACAGCTGTAGACATAGCTCCTGGCCTTTTATCAAAAGCAGCATCCACGAGTGTCATAGCATTTCACAGAACTCAAAATCAGATCCTGCTTGCCTCATGACAGCTTTTACATTATGCTTACCACCAGTGAATAAGCACCAATAAGAAAACCATTTCACAGGCTGTTACATGGAATGGTGGTATAATTTAACAATTACAAAAAAACCTCACATCTATCCAAGATGCACATCATTTATGTATGATAATAGTTTGCTGTGCCACATCCTCTTCTGCAGTTTAATTCTATAAGACTTTAGTGTCCATATTTTCTTATTTGTATGATGTACCATTATTATTACTTAAACTATATGACACCTGCTGGTAAATTTTCTCCTTCCAGTACAAGGCACTGAAAGTTTAAAAAGAGACAGTAAGATTTAATATATCCCAATAATTAATCATAAACCAAAGCAGCTGGTTTTCAGTGTATATAATAATGGGGGGGAAAAGCAGCTATCATATTCACATATGAAATGTAATTTCATGCTGAAAATAGGAATCCTGATACTAATGAGTGAAGTTGGAATTTTAAAAGCATCAATTTATTATCAGATGAAGCCAATAGAAATGCAAAATATATGTTAGGATTTCCATACTCCATTTATCAGTGTTTATTACTTGTCATTTACTTGGCAAAATAGCAGTTTACACTGGAAGCAGGAGCTGTTACAAGTTTAGACTGATAGTCAGCATCTGCAGATGCTGTTTCAGAGTTATTTATTTTTCATTTATCCATCTGTTTTCCAGTCACTAACACATACCAATTACTATTTTTTTCTGATTTTAAATCCTTAGGAAACCTTTATTCATAGATTCATAGAATAGCCTGGTTTGAAAGGGAGAAGATCATCTAGCTCCAAACCCCCTGCCATGGGCAGGGACAACTATTAGACCAGGTTGTTAAAGCCACCTCCAACCTGGCTTTGAACACTTCCAGGGATGGGACATCCAGAACTTCTCTGGGCTGCATGTGCCAGGGTCTGAAATTCTTGCCAGTAAAGAATTTCTTCCTAATTTTAAATTGCCTAACCCTGCAAAAAATCGGGATATTTTCAAATAAAAATAAAATACATCAGTTTTCTGGTTTGGCATAGAATCATAGAATGGTTAGAGCTGGAAGGACCTCAAAGATAATCTATTTCCACACCTCCCTCACCCCTCACTCCATCACAGGCAGGGATGCCACCCACTTGATCAAGTTATTCAGAGCTCCATCCAGCCTGGCCTTCAGCATCTCCATGGATGGAGAGTCCACAAGATCACATGGACATGTCCCTTTTTTTCCCTGAGAAACTGGGTTTCCAGTTCATACCAACATATGGGAATCTCATTAAATTTATTTTCATTTCAAGTAACTTGTATCAGCTGTTAAAAGTTACAGCTTCCCCTCACTCCTCCCTTGTCGTCTCACAGACGGTTTAAATGAATACAAAATAATAAAAATTCTTCTGCAGACTAGACAATTCACAGGAACAGTTTTAAACTCACATTTTTAAACTACACTCTGCTCAAAACAGTAGTGCAATAAACTAAAGCACCCAAGGAATCACTAAGTGTACCCAGACTCCCAATGAATTAATGACAAGATAAATAACTGAACAGATTTAATGTAGTACAAGAAGGATAGGGATATTTAGGAGCTTTTGCAATTGGATAGCTTAAAACAATTCTTTGAAAAATCTTTTTCTACCTCTGTTTATATCCACTCATGAAGGTGCTGATAAACATCATCCTACTTTGATACATCATCTCATCTCCTACTTTGATGGAAGTGCTGCTAGAGGCAGGATGGCAAAAAAACTATTTTTCCCTGTATATCTATATATTTTTAAAATTAAATATATTCAAAAAGCAAGCCTTTGCTAGTTTTGTGAGAAACAAGTATCTGTGAACTGTTGTGCCTCTATACAAGATCCTTTCCTGAAGGAAAAGTCACTTTATCAAGTTTTCTCCTAAACTAGTGAGAGACATGGAGTGCTGGTTATGAAAAAGTTAGAATAAACTGAGAATAAAGCTAAACTCAGTCACTCTTGTCCTTTGTTGTCAAATGAAATTCACTGTCTACTGGACTGCAGCTACAAGATAAAGACAATTTAATTTAAAAAGAAACACAGTTCACTGTACTTTTCCTTCACTTTGGAATTCAACTCCCTTCTATTAAAACTTAAGAAATAGTTTTAGATAGAAAAAACTGTTCCTATTAAACAAAATTTGAAATTCGCATAACAGGTTAAATATCCTCAATCAATTGCTGCTGGTTTTGTCAGCTTATTACTTTCCCTCCTGAGTTTCAGAGCATCTTGTAGAGTGAATTGCATGAAGGGCCCATGCAGAAACAGAGGAAACCCAGCAGCCAGGTTTAACAGGTTAATTATTTCAAATTTTTTTGAGATTTCTTTTGGAGTTGGAGTGAGCCCTGATGTAACTTTTGCAAAAGCTGATAAATTTAGAACATTTGAAAACAACATAAACCGTATCTAAAAAGCAATTTGAAATTGGGTGAGTCAGGGAGTTTCAAAACCTAATTCATTCTCCTTTCTTTGTGCACCATCCCATCTGTCAAATTCATTACTATTCCTATAGGAAAACTCACCATTTCTTTGCTGTTACAAATGACTGGTAGGATAATTAAGATTACTGCATTTCATAAGACATGCTCATGAGCAGAAGCCTTTTTCACAGATTTTTTTCATTAAATAGTAAGTTTTGTGGAAAGATTTCCTTTTAAAAAAATCAAGTAAAAAATCCCAGCTGGAAAGTTTTAATCTTTCCATGTTGCTTTTTAACCTTCAGGTTTTGCAGTAATGAAGCAACCAAAAACTGGTGTTGTTAATGCAAAGTGCTGATCATCAGACTGATCAAGGATTTTTTCATATTCACTTGCAAATAGTTCCATGCATTTTTAACCACTGGTATGCATATAGCAATGCTGACAGGAAAAGCAGCAGAAAATAAGGATTAAAACCTGCATCCTTCCAGTTATTTTGCAGATGTAACTTTTACATCTGTGTCAGAAGCTATCACAAAATCAAGCAGAGAGAATACTGGCAGAAGGGTTGAATTTAAAAATTTTCAGCAATTTTCCTGTTAAAAAAATCAACATATGCAAACAAACATCTTAGTCAGTTCAGCTGTGAAATCCAGGGGTTTATCAATAGATTCACAAATCAATATGTAGTTTGTCTTCTACATCAGCTTGACGAGTTTCTAACAGCAGCTGTTAAACCTAATTGTTGCTAAGTTTGCTGAAATTTGAAATGCCATCAGTAAAATCATTCTGAATTCAGTTTTGGATAATTGTTAGTCCTGGCCATGTTTTATATTGCAGTAGATATTGAAAAGGACATCACAAGACAACAGATGAACTACAGAGCAAATTTGAAAGAGATGCAAGGAATGATACTGGAAGTAAACTTTAAAAAAGGAATTAGAAAATGAATGTGCCTGCCTTCCAGCTCTAGTGAGACAGACTAAAAAAGAATGAGAATGCATTTAACTGCCTGCACTCCCATTGCACATCCTAATCAGGAAGGATAGCACACTTTGCCACGGTGTTCAGTTCCATCCCTCAGATGCTGGAAAGGACTTAAACCATCAAGCAGTGTCCCTCTCTATCCTACCTACAGGATGAGCTTTCATCAATATTTGCATAAAATTCCTCAACTATGAAAACATAATATTTGCTTTCTAAAAGAGTCCTTATTAATCTCATTCACTTATCTATTCTTGATATTCTTGAAATTTTAAAAAAAAATTTAGAATTTACAAACGTGGCAGATATGGTTTTCTTTGCTAAAAGAACTGAAAATGGGATTTAAGCAAAGTCAAGCCTATATTACACTGACTTATCTTTGAGGAACATCCATGTCAGTGAATATTTACACACATAACAGTGAATACTTTTCCTCTACATGTCTTTTTGCAGAGAGAATTCCTAAAACCATGTGATTTAGTAAACTAGAATTTCCTTTTAACATATACATTATCTACAATTGTAATATTGGGAGAACAGACAAAAACTGGTATTTTAATGATTATTCTACTAAGGAATATATCATCATTAAGTCCATTTCTTTAGCATATTTTTCAAATATGGCAAATGTCATATGTTTGGCCATTGACAATGATTTCCAGAATAAATCTTCCAATTGGGATTGACAATGCTGAGTTGGAAGGGCGGTAGAAAAACAAAATATAACACCCAAAAACAAAACAAAGACATCTAAAGCTATGTGGGTGACTGAAATAATGAGATTATAAACATTTTTGTACACAAATTTAGATCCTAGATTTGATCCTGTTCGCCTTTAAATATAAGCTCTGACTGCCTATTACCAAGACCTGCCTGATATTTCCAATAGGAATTTTTATGAGACAATGACATTATGGCAATAAAGTACATGTTGAAATATTCATAGATGTAATCAGGTATTATAATTTTAACACATACTTTGATGTAATTATATAGATATATATATATATATATATATAGACATATGTTCAATCATACAAAGCAAAAAATATAATCACATTCACAAAGTAAAAGCAAAAACCTCTTTTTTATTCAACATTTAATGCTACATCTTATGTACACATGCATGTGTTTGTAAAGTTTTTAAAATTGAGAGTAATGTCACAGATAATTTTTCTTACTTCACATCCTTTTTATACAAATTCAAGGCAAAACATGCATTTGAAAAATTCTTCTTTTTTTGCATAAATGATCACAGTTTCCAAATTTGAAACTAAAAAATTCTTGCTTTTTCTTGTTATGTAGGTGTGAAATGACACCATATGTGACAGATAGAAGGTATTGCTAAATGACACGAGGCAGATATTCACTAGTTATTTGTGCCTAAATGGACATGATAGCAGGCACAGATGAGGTTCTTATTGTGTGTAATAAACCCTAATTTGCTTAGACACATAAGCAATCTGCATTTGTGATTTAGGAATGTGCTTATGCAAATAAATGTGTGAATTTAAAATTCTAAAAAAAGAGATGTTACTACTATACCCCACCTATTTGAACAAAAGGAAACATCATTATTGGTTGTGAGTTTTGAATACTTCTTAAAAATAGGAAGAAAATGTAAAAGTACAAAATGTAAAATACAAAAATGATTTGTACTAACAAGAAGACAAAACGTAAAATATGCTGGGACTTAAAGTCCCTTGCAACCTACTCCCTTCCAGTATGTTACTTTTCTTTCTGCTATAAATTTTAATGTATTATTTTTTCTTCCCAACTCCAATTATGCAGCACCTTTCCTTGGAAGATTTTCATGCATGTACCACCTACTGAATAAAACTTTAGTATACGAGGTGGAGCATGCAGGTAATTGTGGTTTATACAACAAAAATCTGCCCTTATAAAGGTTACTATATCATAAAATCTTGTGCAAAGACTGCAATTAATTGCCAGTATAAATTCTTTGACCAGAATAAACATGTTCTGTGCTTCTCCAAAGCAATGAGAGCTTCAGTGAATGAGCAGAGACCCAAGATGACATAAAATGCTCAATGGTGGTTTCACTGCAGCAGGAATTCAGGGGTGAAGAGGCTCATAGGAATGCTCAGAAATATCAAAGTCTAGCAAAGAGAAGGCTAATACAAGACACATGTGGATACCATTCTGTACTGAGAATGCCCTTTGGAAAAAGAAAATGTTTTGGATAGGTGGAAGCCTCCTTTCTCAGGCAAATAGGCTTCTGGGTTTTTGAGCCCTAGAAGGTAACAGAGACAGGTCCAGCCACTAAAAGGAACCAGCTTGGAAATGCCAGGGAGAGTAATGTTATTGTTTTTCTCCATGAATATAAATGAAATAGGCAAGAGGAAAAATTTCAGACTCAAAATATAGAATTCTAGAAAACACAACCAAGGTCTCTGCTAGCATCTCTGAAGTGTTTTCAGTACCCACACTTGTCCAGGAAAAACAATGGACACACAGTTACAGAACCTGCTGTAAAAAGAGTATTATTCAGTTTTTCAGGAACTAAGAGCATTCTGGATATAAGGAAAGGATGTGATTTCAGCTCTAAGAAACCAAGGTGCTGATTATTTAAAGGAACAGAGTGACTGAACTTTACTCTGAGTAGTGAGGGAAAACTGACAGGAACAAATACGCAGGGTTTAAGACAACATTTGTAAATACAAAGACAAAAAAAAAAAATCTGTATTCTCAGAAAAAAGTATAGGTCAGTGGACAGAAATAATCAAATATGGAAATAAGAAGCAAACTGCCATTTTAAAAGAGTGACAAGATATGTAACAAATCAATAGTATGTCTTCCACTTTGTAAATGCTGGAAACCTAAGAAAAAAGATGGACGAATTGAAATGAGTGATCCAAAATAAAATACCAGATTAATATACTATACATGTTGGAAACATATGGGAGTCAGACAGTCAAGGTAACTGAGCAAGAGCAGAGCATAAAATATTCAAGAAAGATAGAGTAATTTGAGTTATAGGAACAGTAATTATCTTAAATAAATTATCAAATCAAATTACCAATCTGTAAATTAGCACAAAATCTGCATGGTATAAAATTTCTTAGCCTAAATTTGAAAATTAAGATTTGGAGTTTATGTCATCAAAGAGCCATACACACACACCTCACACACACCTACACCCAACATATGCTTATGCTTAGAGAAATCAGTGAGGCACCAAAGGGGGCAAATAATTTCTGCCAGGTAATTTCCACTGTTCAGAAAATCTGGACAAATATCATGTCAGGATACCATCATACAGAGACATAACTTGTGTATGTTATTGAGGATTATATAAAGAAAGTGCTAGTTAGTTAATCCTGATGTGGATTTAATTTAAACAAATCTCATGGTACTTTCAAATCTGTTTCAAAAGAGCCAGCTTTTAATCAATTATCACAAAATCATATATACAGCAGATTCTGGGAACAAAGACAAACTGAGTACATTAAATTTCAGAGCTAAGTAATGGAAATAAGGAAGTTTATAAAAACTAGGTTTAAGAAGAAAGTAGAATAAAATCCTTAGAAGCAGTGTGGAGGTTACTGCAGACACTAAAGAAGTGCACTCCACTTATTAGAAAAATCAGGATTTATAATTGCTAATCACCTATATGATGAAGAAATTGTAGAGAATTTTGCTTTCATCGTTTCTGCTCCTGAACAAAAGAGAACAAGCAGAACAGTCATTTAGTTTTCTGCTGTTGAGTTCAAGGTTAAAACTGCTCAGCTTTCAGAAGCTGTGTGTGATACCCTGACTATTCTCCATGTGATCTGATTACTTACCATTAAATATGACTTTAATACCTCACTGGCTTGCAGATAACTGTTCCACAATTCAAGCTTTATTGTAATAGTACTTGAGCTTGGTATTTTTATATGTCCATTAACTATCTTTCATTTTCCAGCAACTGGAACTTAGAAACACTACTAAGTTTTATAGCTGAATAAGTACATCTAATATTTCAGGAATGAGAATAAAGAGAACACCAGAATTTCTGAGAGGAAATATCAGGAAGATATTGACATTAATTGTAAGAAACCTTAAAGATGATGAAATATCTTATATGGATTTTACAGCAAATAAGGGGATTTAAAGAAGAATACACGTTCAGTTTCAGGATGCATCTAGCTATTAAAAAGCAATAAAGTATTTAAGATCAATCAGATGTAAACATTGAAATCCTACTGGATTGCAGTATATTTTCTGTTACACAAAAGTTAGTAAATGACAGATTGAGTACACATAATTTTAAAGAGATTAGGATGAAGTCAAGCAGAAATGTTCTAAAATATCATTAGGAAAGTAAAATTGTCAGTGATTACAATATTGTTCTGGGAGTGAATGGAAAAATACAATATCATTTAAATATTGAAGTGGAAGAGATCAAAGAAGAAAGCAGCTGAGCCATAAGCAACTGATGGTACAAATTTATACGTTTGAACAAGGCTTAGAAGACAAATTAAATTAACTCTTGTACTCCATATTCACCAGGAAACTTACAAGGGAAATACAAAAAATATTATATGATCTTCAATGAGAGAAAACAAAAAGCTGATAGCACAGCAGGAATATATTTTCTCTTTTCTCCTCACTATTAAAAACTTGATAAGGTCTCAAAGTAGATGGGTTGCACAAGGATTTTAAATACCTATTAATTCAGCATCTTCAGGTATTAGAGACCAAGTTTATTGGGATAAAAATCACATTCTCAGCTACTCAGTGGATGGATGAGCAACACAGGCATGTAGAGGAACATTGTCATTCAATTGTAATAATGTTTCAAATCTTAAAGAATTTAAAGCCAATTAAAAGAGCCACTATTGCCTCAGCCCTTTTATTCTTTCTTTTTCCTTTTAGTGTAAACAGAACACTAAAACAGGTGTCTATTCCATGCTTCATTTAATGATTTGGCAGCAACTTAAAGTGAGGTTTTTAGAATTGGCTACCTGTGATAAGCATATTTAATTATATTGTAAACCACTTGGCAAAGGAATTTCCACACTGTTTCAAATGTCATTATATTAAACTAAGAAGTACGTTAGATCTCATAAAAATAGTCTGAATTCAAGATAATTATTTTAGACATGTATATAAGGAAAAAAACTGCCTTGGAAGCAAGAGTAAGACCAGAAATAACAGGCAACAACGTATCTCAAATCTGAAACAAAAAAGATGTGTTATCATCTTAGAAAAAAAAATTACCAAGAGAATCTTGGTAAACCAAGAATATGGGCTTGCACGGACAGCAAACAGGGAACATCTCAATAATGTGCAACTGCTGCCACGTTAGTCACTCTTGCACAGGGTGCAGTCCTTCAAGGACAGGCTGCTCCATCACAGCCTCTCCCATCTCGGGTCTCCCACGGGGTCACAGCCTCCCCTCAGGCACCCACCTGCTCTGGTGTGGGTCTGTGCATCCCCCAGGATGTCCGTGGGCTGCAGGAGCAGCTGCCTCACCATGGGCTGCCCCAGGGGCTGCAGGGGAACCTCAGCTCTGGCACCTGGAGCACCTCCTGCCCTCCTTCTGCCCTGACCTCGGTGCCTGCAGAGCTGCTCCTCTCACTCATCCTCACCCCACCCTTCTCTGGCCACAGTTACATCTGTGCAATAAGGGGGTTTTTCTTCTTCTTAAATATGTTATCACAAAGTCATTACCACTGTTTCTAATTGGCCCAGCCTTGAGCAGTGCATCTGTCCATGGGGCTGCCTGGAATTGGATCCCCTGGGCATGGAGGAAGCTTCTGTCACCTTCTCACAGAAACCATCCCTGCATCACTCCTCACTACCAAATATTGGCCGTGCAAACCTAGTACAACTTGTAATCCCATTTTCCTCTACTACTCGAAAACTGACTTCCAAAAGAAAAATATCCATTGTATTTTAAAACTTTTTTATTCCTCTCATTTTATCTATGGATTATGAAATAATATTGATCAAACAGATAATCAAGGAAAGAAAGATCATGTATAATCATACTATGTCTCAGCAAAGAAAATAAATGAAACATAATTACAGAATCACTCAACATACTTGATGTGATTGCATATCTTACAACACTTTATCTAAGGAGCAGCAATTATCCAGTTACGATTGCTGAAAAAGCACAGAAGAAAATATAAAAGACACAATTTGTTCATTTTCTCAGCTTTCTCACTAACATGCAATAGGGACAATAAAGTATCTGAAGAAAAGTCAACTAGCAGAGGCCAGTGCAGCAGCACATCTAGGCCAGCCCTGTGGCAAACAGGAACTGGCAGAAAACTGCTGCATTAATAAAGGACTAAGTGCTTGAGAGACATCCTTATGACAGAGACAAAAGTTATGAGTGCAGCCTCAGCAGATTTGCAGATGGCACCAAGCTGTGTGGAGTTTACACTCCTGAAGGATGGGATGCCAGCCAAAGTGGGCCCCTATGGGAATCCCGTGGACTTTTAGAAAAATGAGTGCAAGGTACTTCACCTTGGTCAGGGTAAACACATGCTGGAGATTGAGAGCAGCCCTGACAAGGAGTAGATGTAGACAAGACACTGAACCAGACCTGGCAATGTGCACTCACAGCCCAGAAAGCCAAACGTGTCCTGGGCTGCATCCAAAGCACTGTGGGCAGCAAGGGAGGGAGGGGATTCTGCCCCTCTGCTCTGCTCTAGTAAAAAGGTCACATGCAGTGCTGCATCCAGCTCTGGTGTCCCCAGCTCAGGAAGGACATCAAACTGTTGGAGCGAGCCCAGAGGCCACCAAGAGGATTAGAAGGAGGGACCACCTCCCCTAGGAGAAAAGGCTTGGAGAATTGGGATTGTTCAGCTTGGAAATGAGACAAGGGTGACCTAATTGCAGACTTTGAGTACCTGAAGAGAACATCAATACTTTACAAGTGCATGTAGTGACAGAACAAGGGGAAGTGGCTTAATTTGGAAAGAGAATAGTTGTAGATTTGATATTAGGAAAAAAATCTTTACAGTGAGCCTGGTGGCACACTGGTGCAGGTTCCCCAGAGAAGCAGAATCCCCATTCCAGGCCAGATTGGGTGGAGCTCTGAGCAACCAGGTCTAACAAAGGGTGTCTCTGCCATGGCAGGAGGGTTGAAACAAGATGTTCTCTAACATCCTGTCCAATCTAAGCCATTCTATGATTCTCTGGTCTAAGTGAGGAAGGCTTTAATGTATTACAGCAGTATGATGCATTACAGCTGTACATCACTAAGGAGACAGCATTTCCACAACACTTTTCATTAAATACAACATCAAGGAACAATCATTCTGTTAAACACCCAGCTGACAGAAAGACAGTGGCTCAGTCAAGTTTCATTTTAGAGACACTTCAGGGCTCTGTTTTCTAAATTAGAAAAAAAAAAAGTAAGAAATTAAGCAAGGCTAACTTACATAATTCTTTTGAAACAACCTCTTTCCATAAAGTGATTATTGGGACTGTACCAAAAGAATAAAAGTGAAAAGCTCCAGTTGATTCTGGAGCCAGAATATTATTTAATTACCTTGCATAGCTTATGCACAATTTGGACACAGTATAAATTGCTGCAGAAGTAATTTGGAGCTACTGCTCCAGGTGCTAACCAGAGAACAGTAGTAGACATTTTATTATTGGACACAGACAACCTCACAGTGTCTTTACCATAACTTTAAATGTGAATCAGATGAGAAATGCACACTACTTACATACGAGAGAATTTCCATAATTTTGTTTAGGATATAAAACCTGTCCTTAGTCTCTAGACCCTCAAGATATGTGTACCTTGCACTTCTATAATAGGTCAGGGAATTTTTCAGTAACAAAGCACATTTTACTTAGGAAAATGAATACTGTTCTATTAATTCCAGCAAAAATTTTTAAAAATGCAGTAACTATCAGTTATCCTTAATTACTTAAAACTATTACCATCCTCAATGCAAATTAATAAATAATTAAATCATGACAAAAAATGAAATTACAATCTTTATCTTCTCCACAAAAACATATCCAAGATGGTGAGAATATCCTGAAGGTTCACAAATTCCATCCCTAAAAGTCAATGGAAAAGAGTCACAAATTTCTTTAAGGAGAATGATCTCTTAAAATCATTCTTTGTCCCACAAAGAGGAAATTTTGGTTAGAAAAAGTCTTTTGAGTCAAAAGTGACAGTAGTGACAGTAAAGAATCTTGCAGAGGTAAAAGGCAAAATGTAAAATGCAGGATAGCAAAGCACACCAGTTGATTTTACCCAATTCAAAAATGCTCTGCATCATTCAAAAGTAAGAAGGCAGCCTTCTGGCAGTCAGTCAGTAAAAATGTCTTACTACTGCCTCTCCAGAGCCAACAATGCACATGTCATGTACGATTGACACAGTGCTATGCCTCAAAGAGCTGCTTCCCATGTACTGATATGCAACATTTTTAAAAAGACTTGTGCCAGTTTTCACTGGGGTAGAAGTAATTTTCTTCACAGTAGCTGGTATGGAGCTGTTGTTTGGATTTGTGCTGGAAACAGTGCTCATAACACAGGGATGTTTTAATTATACCTGACCAGCCCGAGAGGAGGCTGTGGGTGCACAAGGAGTTGGGACAGCTGAGCCCAGTTTCATGTATGTATACATTGAATATCCTCATGTCAAATGGCATCATGCTCAGTGTATAGAACTGGGGGAAGTAGACAGGATTTTCAGAGTGATTTGCATTCCCAGGTCATCATCACACATTCCTGGAGAATGGGTGAACACCTGCCTTCCAATGGGAAGTGGTGAATGAATTCCTTGCTTTGGTTTGCATAAGTGCATCGCTTTTACTTTACCTATTAATCTGTCTTTATCTCAACACAAGAGATTTTTTTTACTTTTATTCTTCTAATTCTCTCCCCAGTCCCACTGCCAGGAGTAAACAAGCAGATCTGTTAGTCTTAGATGCCAGCTGGGGTTAAACTACAACAAAACTGGATAAGTGAACTAATGCTAACAGAAACCCAACAAAAACTATCAAACAATTCAAAAATCAGGAAGTAAGAGTCATGGATTAGTAGCTGACTTCTGAAATAGCAATTTCATTTTACTGTTTATGTTTAATCCCTAAAAATTAATCTATCAAGTTATAAACAAAGTGTGTTATCCAAAAATGATGATTCACTTCCTATTTTTCAAGCAAAATGAAATAAAAAAACCCATGTTCCAACAGTGTAAGATCACCTTTATTCTCAAACAATAAAAATTCTCTAAGGATTTGTATCTTAGTATATATACATCCACTCCTTCAGGAATTCCCTTTATGAACACAAAAATAATTATTTCTGTCTTCTGATCTAGCCAAAAGTAGCACTTACTGGCAGCTCACTGCCAAAAAAAAAGTCAGTGTGGCAAGTGTGTTTTGGCATTTTTAAAGTCTCTACACATAGAAAACTATCAGCCACAAGAGAAAAAGCTGAGAAAACAAGATTTCATATGAAACACGGAGATTTTCAGGATGTGCTGGTTTATTATATCAGTAATCCAAAAGTAGCATTAGTAAAGTCTGGATTTGACCAAAAGGAGATTAATATTTATCACATCTCTTAATGTTATCCTAGAGATGACCCAAACCTAAAGGAAGGATTTTATTTTGTCACACAGTTTTGATAAAGTCTGACTGTCAGAAATGATCACAAATACAACAGATTAAATCTGAAAGTCACTTTTTATTCCTTCAGTGCACAGAGAGAACAGGATGAAAACTGACACAGGTAGGTAATGTTGCAAGGTAGAAAAACCTGTTGTCATGCTCCCATCACAACTTTCAGTAAATCAGAAGTTCATCAATGGATCAAGAAGTAACTTCAAAGACTAAGAAAAAAATAATTATACTATAAAAGGGTTAGTTATTGTACTGTATTGCTTTGTAGCCTCAGAATGCCCAGTGCATTACAGGCAGCAAGCTCAGCAACTTGCTTATAAAATTTTTTGTTCTGGATGTCACAGTTCAGCACCTTGTTTGAATTTATGTTCAAAATATGCTGTGAACTAAAGACTTTTTACTGTTCAGCTTGAAAATTCAGTTTGAATAATAGCAGCATGCAAGTGCATATTTTCTTCTGCATCACTGGAGGTTAGACAACATCATTCAGCTTCTACAATTAACTGAAGTGACACTAAGATCTTTGCAGCCATAATGGCAGTGATAGGAATATATTAGAAGAGAATTTTAAAGATATTCAGTAACACATGGTTCAGGATGCACTGAAATGACAATCATCTGCTGCAATTTCAAAACACTGGCAATACAAAATAAAGGACTCCAACGGTGCATGACAGAAGGAGACTAAAATGATTACATCATCCAATCTTATTTATTGCTGATGTTTTCTGCAGCAAATAGGAGTTTTGGTTCATGACAAAGTAGAGTTCCAATCCTCCTATTAGACACACCTTTTCCTGACCCTTTTACTACATAATACATCCTTACTAATATATCAGTTAGCTCTGCAATTCATTGATTGAACTGACATTATTATGATAAGGACTACTCAGATAAGTGAAAAAAGAAAGTAGTCCCTTACTTTGTCAAACTGCAGGAATACATTGGACTGTTCTCTGAAACCTGATGAGTTTTTTAGTGGCCTGCAACTTGATTTTTTTTCTTAAATTCACACCAAGTACAAATGATGCATTGTTGGTTAGACAATATTCACAGAATTGAAGAAATGAAGAAGGAAAGAATCATTTGTTTTTCTCTTACTTTTTGCTGAAGTGTGAACTTCAGATTTCTTCCAAACTAAGCAATGTCTGAAAAGCCTCAGGCAATATCACACCAGTAGCTATAATTAAAAGTTTTCAGGTGAGTACTGTGTGAGGTCTTGTTGAGCTTGACCTCTTTTCTTGTTACTATGTGGATTCCCCTGCTGATCCAAAGCCTATGAAAACAACATAAGCTTTTCTTTCTTGTTCAGTGGGCTTGCTTAACAACCTGCAGGTAATGGTTGGTCATTTGCATGAGCTGAGCAGTTTTAATAGCATCTGTGACATCTGTGAATGTCAAATACAATCAAGGCATTATTTTAAAAGGCATATTATGGTTTTAAATGGGTAATTGGACAACATCTTGTCAAAATTGAAGGTATTAATTGATCCTGCAATGCTGATTCTAGGCATATCTGGAAAAAATATGTTCCCTATCCCTAACATTGCATATTAAATCATTATGCTGTCCAGTATATAAACTGCAGGACATTCAACATGTCTAAAATGTCACAGAATGCTTTTCTTTCTATGCCTTACCTAGAGTTGCTTGTAAAACATCAGGAGAACTTAAAAGTTGCCCTTGCATTGGAAAAGATAAACCTAAGATATGTTATTAACTGTATTTAAGTCATCTTTTACAATATAATTGATACTGGAGAAAATACAGAGATTAGATAAATAAACATGAAGACTGAAAACACCAAACCAAGTATTTTTCCATCCTTCACAGGTATACAAAAGTAATGAGACAACAAACCTTGAAACTAAAGAATGTTGCATGGCTGCCTCAGACTGATATCAGTAATTTATGCTTAACTGAAGTATAACTTGTTCTCATCTGACATGTTCCAGAAAAAAAACCAAACAGTTTGATTGGAATACACCAAATGCATAGACCAGTATTTTACTTGATAGTTTTCCTGCTGCTAGTTCTTACCTGCATAAACAGTGTCAAACATAATTTTGAGTGGTTCATCCATTAAAATCCATTTGGTCTAGTGACATCTTTCTATGGTGGACTTAACAGCCCTTTCTAACTCAATATTTCCTTTCTATTGGAAGAAATACCTATCTATGGAGTTACTTTTCTTAGAGTATAAAATCATATTCTTCAGAATCTTGAATCTTTTAGGAACAATTTTTTACATTTTTCTGTACATCTTTTGGCTGAAAATGTGGAAATATTTTAATTCAGTAGTATTTTTTATCATTTCCACACAATATTGTTGAAACTGTTGCACAAGGATGAGCAAAATAGTGATACACTATCACTCTCACCATTTAATGACTAATTCTTCATCCCTAATTTCCAGGATAATCCAACACCAACAATCCTATCCATAAAGATCCTAGTCATAATGGAAATTGCAGGGGAAAACTGGCAATGGATTCTATTTTATAGAGTAAAAAAAATTCTAAGAAGAAAAATATAATGGAAAAAAGTTCATCCCTTTATCATCTTCAGATGAACAAGGAAATAAAACCTCTTAACTGAGTTTTGATAAACTCTTAGCAAACTGTTGACCTAAAAGATTCCTGACAACTTAGAAAAGATTTCTACAGACCTACTAGGTAGCTTGGAAGATAGGAAAATAATTAAATGTCTCTTGAAGAATTATCTAGCAATGGTACATCAAGAAATCTGATAATAAGTTTAAAATAATTTGGCAAACCATCAGGTACAAATGTTAAACTGATAAGTACCAGATAAAAGCAAACAACACAAAGTTTCACAACTACGTGCCAGATAAAAGGAACAGAAGAGAAATCCCTTTCAAGCAGTACAGCAGTTTGATCTACTCCTGTGCAGGGGAAAGGAGGAGGAATTTTATATGTTACAAAGTTGAAGTTATTAAGAGCAAAATCTCTTCCAGGAATCTCACAATTTCCATTCTCTAGTCATGCCTTTGTATTGCCATCCAAATAGGGTACACAGACCTTACCCTCTGCCTTCTGCTTTAAAGAGGGTGTGGGAAGGCAGAAGACCATTTGAATGTCTTTTTTCAGACAGGCAGAGAACAGCTATTTGAGCAGCTTTTGAATAAAGAAATAATATAAAAACTAAATTTTCTTTGATGTCTTTGTAAATAATATCATTTTATTATGTATTATAATTATGAAACTTTTTAAACAGATAATGGAGTTAGAGTAGATCTTCCAAAACCAGAATTGTTGCATATATTTAAAAGTGAAGTTCACACACTCGCTGTAAAGCAATTTTCCACTTCAAGGAGCCATCACATTTCTTTTATTTAGGTCATATAAATTGCATAATTGTCCTTCTCAGACATAGATGGCCTTGCTTACACTACCTATTCAGCATTTTTTCCTGTAAAATCAGCAAAATACTAATGGAAGATTGATTCCTTCAATCAGATGATACAGCTTTGCAGTTTTAGTACCACTTCTAAGAGAGCCTCATCAGTCAAAATAGTTTAATAATGCTAAAGCTAATACACTGAATTTTCTTTATTTTCTGCTTGTTCACTTATTATGTTCTCTTTCTACATTGTATGATATGCAAAGATATGCTGTATCTATATTTTACGATAATGTGTTGTAAGATAACATCAGTATTAAATACCATCTCCTGAGAAAATCAGGTGTCTGAATCACCCTTGGAAAACTACTCCTATAGGGACAATAATCCTATTCATTTTGTTTATATTTTCACAAGAGAATTCACATTCTGGGCACCTGAATATCCTGCCAATATGCTTCTCTACAATACCCCAAGACAAGCTCAGGGAAAAAAACCTCAGCCTGACTTTATCAGCCAAAATCCACAGTTCAGGTAATAGCTTATGAACAGGAGTCCAGTGTGAATAAGGAAACAATTCTGTATCACAGAGCTTTTATACATTCTGATTGTGATTACAGAGCAGGTCATTTTTCAAAATGTCAGACAGTTTCTTATCAAAATGAGACTGACACAAGATGCACTCTGTCTTGTGTGACTTTGAGTCTCAGACTAAGTCACTGAATTCAGTAAATTAAAAGTAAATTGTGGTGGATATATTTTGCAATACTTACTTCCCTAAAATCTGTGCCTTGGGTTGTCTTCAATGCTCTGAAGTAGTGAACCATTAGCAGAATTATTACATGTACACAAAATGCATCTAAAATTAATCTCTCTCTTCTGCCTGATCTTTTCAGCACTAGTGATTTCTCTTAACCAATAGAAATATCCACACAAAATACAGAGAAAATTTTGCATCACTAAAGTTATAAAATTACTTGGTCAAAGGATGAGTAATTATAGAATTCAGAGCCAGTGCTGACTGTGTCATTTTCAATGTTATCTTTAAATCTTCCTGAGACCTTGTCCAGCTCATACTCTATCCCCTAAGAAAATTAATCATGTCAGGATGCCATATGTAATAAAACACAGATTTTAAATTTAATTTAATGTAATCCAGAGAGTTGCAGTTAGAGGAGAAACACTAGTTGTTACTCATGGGTTGTGACATTCTTGTTAAACTGTGAACACGTCAGTGAACATGTCAGACTCAAATACTCTTGTCCACTCAATAGTACTGTAGGTTGCAGTTTAATTACAATTACTTGTCACTTGCCTTAAATTAGGCTACTGTTAAATATGGAGCAATTATACTTTCAAAAGCTGCTAGTAAAACAAAGTAAATAAGATTTTAAGGTTCAAGAAGAAATTATTCAGTTTAACATTACAGAAAATCATTAAAATTTCCTAATACTGTAAAAAAAAATAGAATATACTATCATACACTACTGTTCTCAGTAGACCTAGGAACCAAAATGTGATAATAGAGTTCAAGATGGATTAATTTCTATGGTTTTTTTATATTAACTAAAGCAGAGTTAACATACACAAATGTTACTCTGAAAATTTACCTGCAAATCTATTAGCAGGTTTAACTCCTATGTCCACAGGATTTGGCATGCCAAACAAATACAAAAACATGTGCATGCATACAGAATGGGTTTTCAAGAGGACTTTAATTCAAAGCATGTTAAAGCACCTAATTTCATATTTCATACATGCATTCTCCTTGGGAGCAAGACAACACAGAATACTAGATTAAAAATAAGAAGATCAAAGACAGAATTATAAAGATAATTTCTTTAAATTTCCTGTGTGACTCAGAACTGTGACTCTCATAACTAAAAATAGCTTACACAAATATATTTCACCTTTAGCAGTATCTTTCGTGAATTCAGACACATTCCTCCCCAAGATGCTGAGTGATGAGCATTTCCATTAACATTTCCTTTCATTATGCACCTTTTGTCTAAACTCAACTGTTGTTTTTCAGCTATTTGTGCAGTGTCTCTCCTAGCAAAGTAGATTAAAATTACTATCTAATCAGGCGACAGATATTCAAAGCTAGTTTAAGTGAATGTCAAAGTGCAAAGCACTGTAAAGCAAAATGAGTTACATTATTGTCACCTTCTAAAGAATTCCTAATTATTCCCAGTAGTGATGGAACTTCAGTGAGGCAGCAGAGAGCAGACTCCAACTTGACCAGAAAGATATTAAGTTATTTTATAAATACATCACTAAAATAAATTAATTAACAAGCTATGTCTAACCCACTCCATTAACATGTTGTGAAAATTCCATTTCTGAGGTTCTAAAGAAAGCCAGTTTTCATTTTAAAGAGAGATCTGCCAAATTAAAAGCTGTATAAGGATTGTGGAAATGGCCTCAATGGATCAGAAATATCATTGCCCTGTTAAAATGTTACTTAAATTCATTATTTTTCATTTCATTTCTAATCTTTACTATAGATTAGAATAAAAAAGGGAGATAAAATTAGGAGGGTGACATCAAACTTCCACAAATAGTCCATGAAGAGGTCTTAATTTCACATTTTGCACCAGTGTTCAGTTCCTGGGAGACATATATTCATAAATACAATCTTACAAAATGGAAAAAAATTACTTTGTCTACCAAGTCCGTCCCTTTTGGTTTTCTTATCTTTGCTCTCCTGCTTTCATACAATAGTCATTTATCATTTCTTTGTTTGAGACTTATCTAGCACTTGGTCTAACTTTCTGCATTCAACAAAACAGCTTGATATTTTGTAAAAAATGGGGTTTGTTCATTGTATAATACTGCTTAAATTAAACTTTCTATTCTTCAAAAAGTGATTATTTTATATTATAACTTACTGTGACCTTGCCTTTGTGAACAACTTAGCTGATGTGGTTCTGTTTCTGTTGTTGTATAAGGAACAGTTGCTTGAAAGAAGAGGCAAGTGGTTGTCCTTATAAACAATTAAAGGATAATAGAGTCATCACAGTTCTAAACAGTACTTATGTACCTGAACATGAGACTGAAAATCACCTAGTCAAGGCCCCAGCAAACACAGGAAAACTCATAAAACATTTTAAATGTGGAAAGGTCAATGGACATCCAAAGCAAATCTTTTTCAGATGGAGATTAAACCCATGCATCACCTCAAGGGAGATCTCCTGTAATCTTTAATTAGCAACATATGACAGAGAAAATTACATGACATAAAAAAATTGTATTGAAATGCAACACTATTTATTCCCTGTAAGTGGGACAAATGCTATTTTAATATTTACATTGCTTTGAGTTTCATGCAGTACTGGGAAATTCCAAGGACAATATAGATTAGTTTCCTCCCTCTCATTTCCCTGCCTACTCATCCTGCACTACATGCAGCATAGCCAGTTATTACAGACACTGGCAGTGGGACAGGAATAAAACAAGTTCTATCTGTCATATATTCAAAAGCTGGACTCAGAGCATCAAAAAGGAAACAGGTTTTAATATCCATTTATACCTTGGCATGTTTGACAAAACTTTTCATTCCATTTAGGTCAAGGTCTCAGGGTACACATATGATTTGTGTAACTGAAACAAACCCTTGTCAGAACTTTTTTTTAAATGTATTTAATGCTATTTTTTCAAGGATATGATGCATTGTGATTTGGTTTCTATCCCAAAAAAGTTAAGGACTTTGCCTTAAACAAAAGAAAACCAAACCAAACCAAACCAAACCAAACCAAACCAAACCAACAACAACAATAACAACAACAACAAACAAATAAGCAAAAAAAAACAAAAAACCACACAGAAACCACAATGCTATTCCACATTAAAAATATTGTATATCTTTAGTATTTCTCTCTCTAATTGATATGAGTAACTAATTATCATCAAGCTGATTGAACGTGAAAAAAATTCAAAGAACCAACAAATTATTCTGTATTTCTGCACTGAAATTTTGCCTTTAACTCATGTCAATGTCAACTAATATGAAGTCTATTTGTACCTCTAATCAGTCTATGCAATATTTGTAATTAAGTATATCACCCTCAAAGGCATTATTTTTCTCATAGAGTGGCACCCATTAAGGAAGCACAATCTCAAGCATCCAAATGAAAAGTATTAAAACCACTTGGCAATATTATTCCATTTTGGCCACACTACATATATTTACAGAGATAAATATCCACCCCAAACAGAAATTGAGTACAGATTTGAAAGGTGTAATGCAAATAGACTGAAATGGACAACCTCTCCCTTATAAGAATATTAGAAGTATCATACAATAAAATGAAAATTAACAATTTGCACATTTTTAGAGACCTTACTTTTACAACGGTTTCAAAAAAAAGCATCAAAAAAAGCATCAAAACTTGCACCTTTCATGGTAAGGATGCCCACAACTAAATTCTTACATGTGCCCTGTAGGATTAAGATTGAGGTATCTACAGAGTTTAAACACAGAGCTGAATATCTTTTTTCAAAATACAAATTAACTCAAACACCTCTTTCAAGTCTGTACAGTTTATGGTTCTGTAATTGTTAAAAATCAAATCCTAAATATTATCCAAGCTTCCACTGTAAATTTAAAAGCTCAAAATAATAAGACTCACTCAGCTGAACACCACAGCTGTAGAGGCAAGGACATCTACACTCCAAACATCCAACTGTGGCTTTTAAAATTAATTTTTTTCATAAATTTTGCATGACACATAATTTTTAAAAAAATTTACCTTGTTAATCTTTTATGTGTTTATCTTTCTGTAATAAAAGATATCTTTTTGCAACAGTAATTTTGGGCATCAATGGTAGCAATCACTGAAAAAAACGTCATAAGCATTCTGTTGTCTTCATTTATGCAACTATCTTTAAATTATTGTCCTGTTTTCCTTCCACACCCACTTTGTGATGGCTTCTTAGCTCAAAATCAGATACAGTAAAATGAAGAGGAAACAGAATTTCGCATGTAAAATTCATCAAATAATTCAGAAGATAAAGAATTCCACATCAGCAATCAGTTTGGGTTCATTTCAGGTATTTTTGTCTCAGAGCCTTGCAGGCCAGAAGACTCAGCCATTATTTCAGAAGTGAGAGTGATAGGAAATAATAGTGCCTGCCAGAATGGCACTTGGAAGAGAGAGAAGGGAGAAAAAAGCACACCTATTGGCCATCAAGGTAGAAGCATCACTTGTGCTAGTGTCTACTGAGAGAAAGAATGATTAATTTCACTGGCTGTATTCATAAGCCAACCCCAAGAGAAATACTTTATTGAGCAGGTATTAAACCTGAGAGCTGCCAAAACTCCAAGAATAGTACTGTTCTTCTAACACAAAAAATGAAGACTCTGGGTTGTACCTGAAGTTTAAATAACAGTAGCACCTGAAAAGAGAGCCTTTTATTTGTCAGATATAGTGAATTATTAACTTCACTGATAGAATGCTGAGACAGCAAATCAAATATACACTATGGGTTCATTTTCCCACCTACACTGCAACATGCTGGTGACATCTAGAGCTCTAAAATTTCTAAAGCAACATATTGTCACCCCTCTCACATATACCCCTCCTTGAATAAAATGCTTAATTAAGAAAATTTGTTTCTCTCATTTTTCCAGCTCCAGAAGAGCTAATTCATGCACTTTACCATAAGAACATTAAATTATGGATGAATGGATATTTATATCCTTTAAGAAAAACACAAATATCAAAAAAATATTAAATGTGCCAGTGTAATTTATTTGTTCCCTGCTCTAAAGAAATTTTTCTCTTAATATACTTGAATGCCAGTAGATTCTTTAGCTCATATAACTCAAAAAACAAAAGTCCCATAATGCTGCACAATTATGTGACAATGGAAGCTTTCAAACATTTGATAATCAAAGTTTAATGCTATGGTGCTGTGATCTACAAATACTTCTTGAGACTGTAATTGGTTTCCAAGCCTTGTTTGTTAAAAATATAAGAACATTCACCACAAAATTAACACTATTTCTTTGGAATCATAGAATCATTAACTTTGGAAAAGACCTCACCAAGATCTCACCAAGTCCAATCTTTGGCTGAACACAACCATGTCAATTAAACCATAGTACTATGTACCAGGGTCAAAGAGGTCTGGAGTTTATTGTGGAGCAGATAGAAGAAAAGGTTCTCTTTATTTTGTTCGTTAGAAAAATCCATTGTATAAATAGAATGTTTGCAAAAGCCACTTTCTCTTCCACTCTTAAAGTGTGGCTATTGTTCTTGAGGAACACAGTTCTCCAGGGCTGCCATAGATACAGAAGAAAAATCTGTGCCTGACCCAGCTGAAGGTAATCCCCAGGAAACACCTGAACAGCCCAAAAGGAGAAATATCCAACGGGCAGAGGAACACCCAGGCAGGTGGCTCACAAACCCCTGTCCTGCCAAGAAAAAGAGTTGTTGCTTTTTAGAACAGCAGAGAGTCTATGACACATCCAGTTTAATTTTGAAACAGATTTTAGTAATCAAACCCGGATGCCTAAGGGTAGGTATCACTTCAACTACATCTAACATCTTACATGACCTAGCACTTACATGACCTAATGCACTGCATTCAGATACAGAATACAGCTTAATGTTACATCCCCACTGGTCTCCTTAAATTTACCTGCAAAAGTTTAGCTCATTCGCTGCAAGCTTAAGGTTTCCAAACTGAAACAAGTCTGGAAAGAATTTTTAAAAACTCATTTTTCCATGGGAAAATTGAACAGGAATAGGAATTGAATGGAAAATGTGGGAGAGATAAGAAATGAAATAATTTTACAGAAATGAAAATACCCTCCAAAATGCAGCCTCACAAGACAGGCACATAAAGAGCTGAACACTGTTCAGCAAAGACAAAAAAAAACAAAACTGTAAAGTAACCAACAAAAATCTATCCTCTAGCAGTCCTTTTTAGCTGTTCATGTGAAAAACAGTAATGTGTCCCAATTTAAAGTGGGAAAGAAAAATTAAAGTGTAAATTACTTCTAAAAACTACAGTCAGGGAAGACAGGTATCAGAACTGGTGTTGATAAAAAACAAAACATCTACTGCTACTATCACTCACATTCATTTGGAGTCTGCATTTTTAATGCTTAGCAATTTTTAAACTTCTTCTCTTTCTCATATTATAAGCTTCATAAAATGATAGAAGAGCTAAAGACTATTAATTTTCTTTGCATTACATTCAGCTGAGAAGTCACGGTCATCTTTCCACCTCATGCAAGACATTTACCTTCCTGGTGTTTAGGGTTTGGTTCTTTCATGTTCTGAGTTCATTTTTTCCCCTCTCTCTCTCAAGGGAATTCTTGGAAACCCTCACTGCACTGACTATTTAAAGTAGAAGGCTTTTTTTGGTAATTGTTGTTAAACACCTCTGTGCTATGCTCTACATTAAATTCAAGTTCTTTTTCCTATTTCATTCCTTTCCTACACTTCTTAAGTCTTCTTGAAGGGAATTTATTCCTACCATGAATTTAGTACATCTATGTTAGCATTAAGTACTCAAGCTTATTTCCAAATGAAAAAGACTCAAGCTTGACTACTTTTACAGCATTGCCTTCTGATAGACTGAAGGAAGAATTGGCAAATCAATCAAAATACTTTGTTCAGATAAACTTCATTCACTTCCTACTGGCATTTGGCTTGACTTAAATTAAAGCAAGGCCAAGGCCATTTCATTTTAAAAATGACAAATCATTTTGGTCAGCTCAGTGAACATTTTGAGAGCACATACGTGCATCTCATCTTCAACAAATGCTGAAAACCTTGTCAAACCTGGTTCTATGAGAACATTCAAACCAGGCAAAACAAGTTTCAAAAAGTGAAAGTGTCTCCTAATTGCACTACTTTCAAAAGGCAATTTTGCTTTCTTGGGCCCATTTGGGGGTTAGAGGAGCAGCATAAATTGACACTGTTTTCATTACAGATGTACTTGATAGTAAGCATAGTTGATTTGCAGTGGTGTTGTGGACTTTATCAGTGCATATTTCCTTAGCATGTAAAAATTAATTTTTAAATATTTAAGAATATAGTTATTAAATATATCTTCACAAACAGGGTAAAAAAAAACCACTTCCTAAGGCATCACTATCACTTACATTTTTCCACTAGTGCCTTCATTGCATACAGTCACAACACTGCATCAGATAAAATTGACTTTATTAATGCATATCAGCAAAGAAGGAAAGAAAGAAATAAAATACATCATGTATTCTACATTTGTCACCAATTTCACTCTCAGCAGGGACAATTTCTGTTGGCATTCAGAGAGCATTAACTATGCTACAGAACTACAGGAAGGAGAGCTCCAAAATTAAATGTATTCCAGTTCACTTTGACGGTTTGTCAGGTTTTTTGTCTTTTTCTTTAATCATGCACTCAGAAATACACTAATGAGTCTGAGTCATTATACCCAAGATTTAAGAAGACAACTATGTGATAAGATATTCAGTTTATTCAATTATTTGCATTAGATTTGTCCCATATTTTCTCAAGTCTCACTGAACCCCTATGGCAAAAACTGGTATTTCAAAGACTAAAATAAATTGCTTGCATAAAAAAATACTGTTCTGAAACCCATTTTGTATGTGTGCTAAAACAGTATCCATCCAAACACAATGATATCCCACTGTGCAAGGCACTGTAGGCATAGTATGAAGAGGCTATACTTGAAAACAGTAATTTACACCAGAATAGTGACTGAGGGCTTGTGGCACTGATAAAAAATGTGAAGGACAAAAACTAGAACCTTAAAGTGGTGTTCCTCGTGTAAATCAGTTCTCCATACAGGAATAAAGTTTTGAATCTCTAATTTGAGGTTGGAAGGGGTGCATGTCAAGGTTTAGAAACTAAGCTTCTTATTTGTTAATTTATTTTTCCCATTACCATGGAAAAAATCTTTCTGTGTATGTCTTGAGGGAGAAGAGAGGGAGGACTGAATGAGGACAAATGTATTCATTCTTACATAGAGCTGCCTGAGTAAACCATCCATGATTGCTAATGCATGCTGCCATTCCTGTGTCAAAGTAATGTTATCCTACACTTTTTTACTAAAAAATGTTGTAAACAGCAGCTTACCTGTGTGAATGCAAATTAACTCAATGTTAATTAGTTCTAAAAGTCTGCTTGAAGTGTTGAGATGCTGAGCACAAGTGGCAAATATGAATGTATGGAGATGTTAAAGATAACTCATGGTTTACTTTAAAGCCTTCAGCATCAAATTGGCAATAGTTGTGCATCTGGGATAAGAGACAGAGTTGTTGTCTCTCAGTCCAATGGCCACATTGACAGATTTGCAAGGCAAAGCTAATAAATAATTGATCTTTTGGGACCCTGCATGGATGTGAGTGTTACAGCCCACCCCAGAAGGCTGGGGTAACCCAGATTATTTTTAATAGGTCCCTTGGGTTAGATTAGAGTGAAACAGCACTGAATAATTGGTGGTTTTATTTATTTATATATATATATATAATCTATTATAAATATTTTTAACATATTTATCTATTTAAGTGGATATATACACACACACATATGTAGAGTTTGTTTTAGAACAATTTGGTTGCAATGGAAAGCAGGTAGGTAGCCATTTTGGTTACTGCTGTCTATGGTACTACAGCAAAATGAAAACATAAAAAAAATTCTTAAGAAACTATATAAGGAAAAGACCTAAAGAGAAAGACAGGATGAGTAGAAAGAGTCCACCACCTGTGAAAAGTAGGCAAAGTGGACAGTCCTTTACTGATCTTTACAATGTGTGAGATGCTAACCATTAACATCTCAGTCTCTCACAGTGAGATATATATATTAATCTTCTAATTTCATCAGGTATCTTCTTACAGCTCACCTCTGTTGAAATGTTTGGAATTGACCTTACAGATACAGAACTTGCCACCTTAAGAATTTGTCACCTGAGTACCTCTGCTACAGAAACCCATTGAGCACTATATCCTGTTACAGAGATATCTGCCCAAAGGTAACAGCATATGCATATAAATCTTATTAGTTTGGTCTCAGGACTGAAAAACAATAAAAATTAATTAGGATAAAACCAAAAATAGATTAGATTAGATTAGATTAGATTAGATTAGATTAGATTAGATTAGATTAGATTAGATTAGATTAGATTAGATTAATCTAATCTTAGATTTCTCATAGAAATCAGTTCTTTTTGAGACTAAATTCTTTTAAAAATATGCAAAAACCAAATTTCAAGTTAGCCTCTACTCACCAAAACAACATTTTAGTAGAGCCCTTTAGATTATCCTGCAGTGAAGAACTTTTCTCAAATCATTCAAAGCTGCAGAGATATCCATAAATATCCTTGTGAATAAAGAACCTGGGTATCTTATCACCCAGGTGAGTGATGTAACTAGGCTATTATGATCACTCTCACATGCTTTTATTCTACTCTAATTTTTTTTTCTCAAATGAAAACACATCAATTGGAGAGACAAGCAAAATCTCTATTTCTCAAATTGACCATTTTCTTAGACACTGCCTCTTGCCCCCAACCCCAAAAAGCCAAAACCCTCCAGAAGCCATCCTCAGAGGGCTTACCATCTCACTGAGAACACAATCCAAAGTCAGGCTATAGCCTTAGGCCACTGCAAACAGATCAGTCACTCTCCATTTCCCTGGCTGAAGTTAAACCATAACACAAGCAGTAACAGCACAGCACTGGGCAACAAACTACACATGTAAAATAAAGCCTTGCTGCCACTAGTTAGTGAAAAAAAAAAATCCTGGCTACAGAAAACTTCTGATAAAGATACCAGCTGCTCTGTAAAATAAATCATTCAGAGCATTCCTGGTAAAGTTACCTGAAGTTGATGACTGTGTCCTCCTCTATGCTGACTCTGGTTTTACTTTTCTTTCTCCTACTGCTGAGACAGCTGTGCTAACAAATGCTGACAAGAACTTTTTTGTCATGGTTTGCATATTCCTTATAATCAAGGTCAGACAGACAAATATAACATGGTAATGGCTGGCACCTGAATGCTGCAAACATTGCCCTGCAGATATTCCATAAAATGAACATCTATTTTATACTTATTTAATATTTTACATTTTAATGAATGTCTATGTTATATTGGGCTATTTTACATTACTGATGTAAGCATTTAACTTATCTAATATTAAGTTTCGTTTCTTGTTCCCTTGCTGCATATGCTTGGAGGATATGACAACTGACCTCTCAGAAAATACTGAATAGCCATGAGAAAAAAATTACATTATTCCAAAAATCCAAAACCATTAACTAAAAAAAATTGACGAAATTTGTAATTTTTGCTGTGTTATCTTCAAGTGAGGATTGTTTATATGTAGTATTTTCTGCTTCTGATTTTGACTGATCTGAAGATTTATACAGAACTCAACATGTCAAAGAAAACACAGTAACAGAAACCTAGTTCCCTCCCTGCTTTCTTGTAAGATATATATATTTAAATGAACAATTACTCAGGCTTTTGGTGTTATCCAATGTATCAGAATAGATCATTCACTCCTAAACCCATTACAAAGAAAGGTAATAAATTTAACTCCTGTCTTGTTGTCAAACTAAGGAGTTGAAACTTGAAAACAAAAAAAAAATCAAAGTTAGAAATAGGTATATTCATTTTCATTTACTGACTGAAATTCCACAGACAATCATATGTCGCAACAGACCAAATCTTAACACCATTCTTCGGTCTGTTTAAGGATACACTGATTTTTTTAATCTGTAATCAGAAAACACTTCTCTAACTTCATAGGACATCCTTTTAATATGTATTTCACTTTTTTCCATTTGTACATTATTTTATTTTTATCAGACACCATGTCACTCCCATTGAAAATCACTTTAAAAAAATCAGTTAAATGGCAAGAATTCATTCATGTGGTCATGTCACTCCCATTGAAGAGTCACATTAAATAGTAAGTCATTTACAAAAAATCTGTCCTCCTTTCTCTTTGAACTCACATTCTATCAGTCAGACATTGCATTGATTAGTCTACAAAGCATCATTAATTATCAAGTAACAAGATATTTCAGGTGTTCGATTAGCCACCAGATGGAGGCCACCTAGTCTCAAAATGCAGTAGCATCATATGGTCATTAAACATGAAAAATGAGTACAAGTTTTGTAAAGTGCCTACAGAATAAAACCTCTAAATCAAGCCAAGCTCCTTATGTGACTGGACTTCCATAGGCTTTAAATTAAACTCACCATATGCTTTTAACATGAAAAAAAACTGTCTGTGGTTTCATCTGTATGAATCTCCCCTATCAATAAAACCCCAGCTGACCTTGTTTTTCAATATCAGGTTTTGTATAAAACACACATGGATAATAAAAATTTTGCCTCATCAATCTTAGAATAAAATGTTTTACTCCATTTTAGACACACTTTTCTTTAGTAAACAGACAGTGTTTACCTTAATGGTAGGGGTCGTTTTTAAAAGAAAACCATTTCAATACTTAGAAGAGATCCAAGGCCCAGAGTTTTCGTAAGGCAATGCAAAATATTTTGCACAGATTGGCAGCAGAGTTCAGGTAGCCAGTATTATCTCAAACAGTAGAGAAAGTGAGACAAGCAGGAAAGAATTTCTTCCTATTCATTGCAAATCTAATAAAAACCTGGGATTAAAATTCAGGAAAATTTGAGCTAAAGCTAGTGGGAATTTTTTGAAACATTCATATTACTCCAGGAATAAGAGGATGAAAGTACAAGGAGAAGAAAAAAAGATGAGAGTTAGGAGACCAGGCTTGCTGCTGCCATCACTGCTAGAGGGATGAGAAGGACTATGAATGACAGCAGCCAGCAGAGAGGATTAAAAGTTCTCTGAGAAATGACCACTGGTCTGCTCTCCTTTCTCTGCTCTCAGAGGCAGCAGGGATAGGCAGCTTGACTCCTGGCCCTGGTGCAGAGGGCAGGCACCTTGCTGCAGGCAGCAGCCTGTTCCCAGCACCCTGCACATGCTGAGTCAGGACCTGTCCTGGCTCTGTCCTGCCCAGCCCCACGGCTGCTCCACTCCAGCACTCTCAACACCTCGAGCAAGCACGAAGAAAAGGCTAAGCAGTACCCTCTATTGCCTGACTTTACATTCCCTGCTTTAAGAAATAAAGCTGAGTGATAATACCTTGCTTGGCTGTGATAAAAGCAGCAGTAAAATGCGTGAGTTCTGCACTGCAGTTTGAACCACACTTTGGTTCCTGAAAATTCGATTCCTTTCAGACAGATCTGGCTAAGCAATCTGGGCCAGAACTAGCTTATATTTCAACACATCACTTCTTCCCCTTTTCAAAATGCAGAGCAACTGACACCAAAATCAGAGAGAGGAAAAAGAAAAGTCTTATGACCGAGTTCTACCTTTTGTTTCTCATACACAATCCTCTGGGAATCAAATATGTTATACACAAGGTCAGCGTGAAATTAATTCTGAGTTTATCCACAAAGAAAGAAGACTTTTGCTCCCTGCAGGATTTTTAAATGTCTCTTTTCCTACTGAGCACTCTGCAATATTCTTTTCCATTGCTAAGACCACAAAAAAAATTACTTATGTCCACTTCGTGCAATCACACAGTCAAGTAGTTCAATTTAAAACATAAAATAGTGACAAAAACGGTTCACCCTTCTTATATTTAGAAATTATATCCTTTTAATTTCCTTTTATGGTTTGTATCTGGCCCCTAACTCCTGCTGTGAGAGTGAATACTCCTGTTTTATAATTTTTATGCTCCTGTAAAAAATACTATTAGGACACTAAGAAGTTGGAGGGGAAAACATAAGTTTTAATGACATTTGATAATAAAAATGGGCAATTTCTTTTTTAAAAAGCCCCCCCGGCAAAGTATGTATACAGTTATTTGTTATAGTTTGGGGAAAAAATCCAATATAAATTTGCTAGAAAAGAAAAGATTTGTCATCAATCTACAACTGAAGTTCCCATTAGAGCCTTAAAATACACACATTCACAGTTAAAAGCCACTAAAGTAATTTCATTGCAATGACACGACCTCATTTTGGAGCAGGAAAGCAGACTGGGGTCTTGTGTATCCCAGCCATGCTTGGCCAAGATACAGATGTGTCTGTCTCTCAGGAGAGAGGTTGGTGGGTTGGTGGATCAACCACATCTCTGCAGCACCACTCCTCATTCTGTCACACTTGTGCCATCTGTCCACTCACCCACAGGACTAGTTTGTCAGGCACTGCTTTAGAAGTGCATTACACAATTCATGGGGGCTGTGGAAGGCTGGAGAAGGCATGAAATAGCAGTTCCACTTCAGACCATAGAAATCTATGGGCTGTGCTTTGTTTAGACTGCAGGAAGCAATTGCATGTGCATTTTTAAAATATGCATATCTTTCCCTTTTCTTCTTAATTCACATCTCTCCAAATACTGCTACCATGATTGTGACTTTAAACAGATTTTACAGCCAAATAACATTAAAGTGTGGCAATTAGTGCCTTATAACACTCACGGTCTGATTTGTGAAACAGGATTTTAAGTAATAAGCCATCTGTTGCTCTCAATTTTAATTGTTGTGATAATTATGTATTTTTAATTGTGATCCCAATTTAGATCACAATTTATCACCACAAAATAAAAGGCACTATTTGTTTTCATCAATTAACTGAGCTACTTTTAATATTTTAATCTGTTCTAGTACAGAAACGAAGACCAGTTCCTGATGAAATAAAAACATATTTTCATACTTGAAAGAAGTACATGACAGGAGCAACCCAAAATTATGTCCATAAACAAAATTCATCTTGAGGCTTCCATTCTAGAAATCACTACTCAAATACTTGTGTCAAGCAACTGCTATGCCTGCCAAGACTTAAATACCCAATAACCCATAACATGCAGCCAAAATTATCTATAAACATTATGGACTCTTTGCCATGCCAGAAGCTACACTAAGCTGACCAATGACCAGAGAACTACTCTGATTAAGAAGGTTGAGAAAAAGGTTAAGAAAAACCTTTGACATAAAGAAAGAGAAGGAGTTGCTCTCTGCCTTCTCTGTTTCCTGCTATTGGGAAATAAATCAGAGGAAACACATGATCACAAGTGGAAAGGCTCCTCAAGAAAACGCCCTGCAGTCTCTATGTTTGGAAGATGACACAGTCTGGCCTGTTCAGTGATGATCCCCTTGCCAGGAACACAGCCCAAAGTGATCTGAAATTAGGCAAAGCCCCTAAGCTTAAGGATCAGATCACAATAACCTCGGCACAGTTTTGGAGAAAAACATTATGCTAAGACCAGAGTTAAAAATATCTACTAAAACCGGCAGTTTTAAGAGTAAGATATTGCTGCAAACTTCCTCTTAAAATTTATAAAATTTAATGTATCCCAGAAAGAAGCTATATTGGTCTGGACACATACTTTAATCTAAATAACTATATATGTGACTACAAAAAACTTCTATGCCATTGCTCCTATAATGCCACAACATAAACTGGAGCAAAAGAACATAATATCTTATAAACTCCAAAACAATTTGGCTATTTAAAAATGTCTTACACTTTAAAACAAATAAATAAATAAATAAAATTGCATGACATTATCAAAGATATATATGTTGTGCTTAGAAAGTCTACTTTATATTTAAACTCTAAAATCTTGAGATAAATTTTATCAAAATTAAGAAAAAACAAAAATTTAAAAGTATTCAGCTACCTAACTGAAATCAGAATGACAGCATGAACCCTAAAGCAATCTAAAACAGTCCCTGTCTGAAGTCAGAGAGAAGAAATAGATAAGCTTAAGTTTTTGTCAGATTTATATTCTCAATGTTTCCCTACATAAGCATAGTATACAGTCTTCACCACTCTATCTGAGCAGCAAATTCAATTTTCAGTAAAGCAAACATTTTCCGTAGGAAAATCAGAAGATAATGAAAATATGTAATTTTATAAATAAATTAAATATCTCCATGAGAACTACAGCAGATAATAAAAGATGATCATGTTCAAACAGATGACCAGATTCAAATAAAGAGAGCTGTTCTTTTTTTCTCATCGGGATAATAGATCTCAGCTAAAATATACTTGTGCTTCTGCAAAACTCTGCAAATTATTTCTACTGAGAAAGATTTTCCTGTTGGATCATCTGAAATACCCTAAGCCAATCAAAAACCACAAAAAACACTAAGAAACTTTCTCATAAATTGCCAGACTTACCTTTCAAGCTGAACTCTAGTTTCACCATTAAAACTTATAACTTACTCATGCTGAGAGGTATTTGAGACAAGCATAGGAAAACTCCAGAGGTTTCTGAGGAACCACTCTGTGGTAACTATTGGTAAACACTAAGTTTGAATGGCATCTCCACAGGCTCAATCTTAAAATACAGCCTGAACAGCAGCATTACAGGCAATGGGCAGTGGGGAGAGAAGAAGTCAAGCCATGAGAGAAGTTGGGTTGAGGTTACTTTCCCCTTCTGTTTTTTATAACAAGGTTAAATTCAGTCAAAGCTCAAAAACAAAGAAGGAATTTTATTTTCTATGTGATTGAATGTTTATAACAACAGAAACAATTGTTAACTTGTCCCCAGTTTTTGAAGAAAAAAAACACCAAAGCAAAGCAAGGACCTCAAAAACCAAATAAAACAAAAAATCAGTGCCAGAGCCTGGCAGTGGAATACAATTATAAATTTGATCCAGATAGAGAGTAAAACAAATATTAAAATATTCAGAATTGCAACTTTACAACTCATGTCCTCACCATTTCTTTTATGGCAGCCTTCTACACATGCACACTAATGTGCCCCAGCTGGCAGGCTGACACATACACTTTTTTTATACTACCTCTGAGCTCCAGACAAAAGAGACCAGGAGGCAGCACCTATAAATTTTGCATTGCAGCGACTGAAATCACACTTGTGGCAAGTTGGTTCTTCTGTAAGTGCTGAAGCCACACATTAGAACTACCTTCATGGTGCTTGTGAGAAATTTTGATGAGAGAGGCCAGTGAAGTAATGAGATAGAAACATCTTTATTTTAAGAAACATTTTTGCAATGATTCAATAAAAAAGAGACAGTGCAGAATCTCACTGCTTTACAGTGTAGCTCTTTATTGAGGACCAAATTATCTCTACTTTATCCACATGACAAAAACTACCCAGTAAGCTTTTTTTTTTTCTGGTTACAAATCTTAGTCATACTCATCCGTTTGGTTATAGACCTCTGAGAAGAAAAGAGTGTTAGTGATTTTGGTAGAGCAGCATAGGCAATGATACCACTACAAGATTAGAAACATTCACTTAATTGCAATCCCACTTCCAACATCTGAGTCCTCCACTGGAGGAGTGGCCACCTGTCCATCCCCACTTTGTCCCCAAAGCACCACATGCCTGCTGAGTTCAACACCAGGAGGAAGTATAAATATCAGTTCTTGGCAGTATCAGAGAACAGAACATTCCCTCTTTTCCCCCAAAGACAGGCAGGACATTGGATTTGAACTAGTCTCCACAGGGCTTATGGCAAAAGTAAAGGTACCTGGCAATGTTTTCTCTACCAACAAATTAAGAGTCGGGTCTCTATGGCAGAATTGTTACTGATCTAGGAAGGGGGGTTTTGGAAAATTGCTATAGAAAGCTGTCACTGCTTTGGCCATTACTGCTGGAAGAAAACATTACCTCCACGAATTCCTTTCCTCTTAAGTCTCTCCTTAATGTTTTGATTTTTCTCTCTTGTGAAAGAATATTGAGTTCCAGGTCTGTATGCATTTAGAAAGTGTTGCCAAACAAACACTGAATCTTTTGATGGTCCTCAAAGCAAAACTGCTTCTCTTGGGAAAATGTTACATTGGCTGAAACACTGGAAAAAGTTAAGAATATATTCCTTTTGATGACAGATGAAATGTAAAAAATACTTCAGAATTAGGAGGTGTTGCAAACAATACAGCATTCACAATACCAAGATAAAAATCCCCAACCAGCAGCAGTCACACACACATCAGATTTTATCTTTTTTCTTCTCACTTGGCTTCTACAGTAAACAGGTTATCTTTGAAAAATTTTGCATTCTGGAGATGCTACAAACTAAAACTATCCAACTTCAGGGTTCATAAATTTACAATAATATATAACAAATAAATACTATAACAAATAAAAAACTATAACAAATATAACAAATAAAAATTATATCTTAGGATTTCATACTGCTGAATTTATATCAAACTTTTCTTTTACTATGCACTTCTTTTTCCATTTTTACGAATGGCTGGGTGTTAAAAATATTTCTGTACTTATTTAGTGACAAAGTGGCTGCTGTGATTATCAAATATATATTATTTAATATATAAAATTTATAAAGCAAAAGAATTTACTCACATTGAAGAAATAGAAGCACAGAATCAGAAAATCAGGTTGGAATAGACCTCTAAGATATTTGAGTCAGACCATTAACTTAACACTGCCATCTTTACCATTAAACCATGTCCCCAAGTGTTATCTACACAGTGTTTGAATGCCTGCAGGAATGTTGACTAAAACAGTTCCCTGAAAGGCTTCTTGCAATGTCTGACAGCCCATTCTGTGAAGAAATTTTTCCCAATATCCACTCTAGACCTCTGGCATCGTTTAAGGCTATTTTCTCTCATCACATTGCTTGTTATTTGAGAGAGGAGACTGAACCCCCACCTCATTACAAACCTTATTTCAGGTGGGTGTAGAGAGTGATAAGTTTTCCCCAAACCTCTTTTTCTCCAGATTAAAGGCACCTCTCTCAGCTGCTCCTCACAGCACTTGTGCTCCAGCCTTCTCCAGCACCTCAGTGTCTTTCTTGAGGGGCCCAGAACTGGACACAGCATTCAAGGTGTGGCCTCACCAGTGCTGAGTGCTGAGCACAGGGGACAATCCCTGCCCTGCTCCTGCTGGCCACACTATTGCTGACACAGGCCAGGTGCCATTGGCCTGCTTGGCCACCTGGGCACTGCTGGGTCACATTCACTGGGTCAGCCAGCATCCCCAGGTCCTTTCTGCTGGGCAGCTCTCCAGCCACTCTTCCCCCAGCCTGTGGCACTGCCTGGGGTTGTTGTGACCAGAACCTCACCTCATTGTACCACTGGCCTCTGCCCATCAGTCCAGATTCCTCTGCAGAGCCTTCCCACCTCCCAACAGATCAACACTCTTCACCCAATTTCATTTCCCCGGCAAATTCATTTTATTGATAGTGCACTCAATCCCCTCATCCAGATCATCAATAAGATATTAAACAGGACTGGCTCCAACACTGAGACCTGTGGAGCACTGTGAGTAACCAGTTTCCAGTTGGATGTAACTCCATCCACAACCTCTCTCCACCCACAGCTTTCTAGACAATTTTTTACTCAGCAGAGAGCACATATATCCAAGACATGAGCAGCGAGTTTCCCCAGGAGAAAGATGTGGGAAATGACATTTACAATTTCATGCTAAAATTTTCAAATCACAAATTAGCATGAAGAAAGCTTCATACTGTCAGCTAATTCAAAGTCATTGAAGAAAATCAATGCAGTTTAAAAGTTTTTGAAGGGCATCACAAAAGATACCATTTTTGCATCACTTTCTCAGTCTTGAGAAATACAGTTTCACAAGTATTAATGAACCTGCTCAGAATTATCTGAAGCAGCACAGGCTTGGAAAATAAGTGCTACTAGTACTGGCATACATTGAAGAGTTAATATTACTGCTGGATGATTAGCTGGGGAGCATCAATAGGTAAAAGGTTCTAAATTACTAAACAAATTGATTCAGTGGGATCAATTAAACCAAGACTTTATCTCAGTAAGTTCATTTTATTCTTTTCATTTTCTCTCTGGTTTTTTTGTTTTGTTTTGGTTTTTTTTGTTTTGTTTTGTTTTGTTTTTCCTTTTCTATGTGTCTACACAAAAAAGCATTAGTTTCTGCTAGAGATATATTTTCTTTTCCATTGCATCTGGGTAATACCCACAGGGACTGCTGTACTGAAGGGGTGAATGACAAGTTACCATGCCCTCTAGTGAGACTACCAGCTTCTCCAGCTGCTAGACTGATACCTTATCAGGAATCCTGCACCACACAACCACAAGATTTTGTAGTCTGAATGCAGACTAGAGAAGAAATACAAATCCTTGGACAAAGCTTGCTCTCTACTGCAAGAAAAATGTCACAAGCTATCACATGAAATCATCCACAAAAGGCATGAGACACAAAGGATAGCAGGAAAAATATTTCACAAACTCCTCAGTGACAAGCAGAAAATGAAATTAAAACCAAATGTAATTTCCAACAAAACCAAAAATAATATGAAAATTTTATTTATAAATATGCACTATAGCTTCTAGCAAATATCTCATAAAGATCAGACTTGCTGACAACTAGCAACAGTAGTGGTCAACAGCCAGGTTACAGAAGGTATAAAATAGGCTAGGGATTCTCAGTTGATTTCACAGTGCTGATGAAATTCAGCCTACAAGACTGTTAGAGGAGTCAAATCCAGTTTTGCTTTTGAGAATTAGTATGAGACTAGAAGAGTATAGGAGATCAGAAAAAATACTTGAGGTACCCTTAAAATGCAGTAAAAGTGGGTAAGAACAAAAGAATTATTGACCAGTTAATTATTAATTGTTGGGAAAATACTGTCAAAAAATTCTAAAAATCAGCTGTAAGCCCAGAAAAGGAGAAGGCTGATAGGCACCATGAAAAACAAAATATGTTTAACTCATCTAATTGCTTTCTGCAGGAGAGTTGTAGATTTTGGTATAGGGGCAGATGCAGTAGGAGGAAGATATTTTGCCTTTATCCAGGTTTTTGACAGTTGTTTAATATACCATGTTCATACCACAAAATAGGGTAAAAGAGAATGATAGTGTTGCTCAGGAAGAACCATCTCTAGCTCATTTTCAAATGGGGGAACACACAAAGCAAGGGTTTGCATGAGTCTGCCCCTTTATTAGTACTATTCAGCACCTTTTTAATGATTAAGATGGGAGAGTACATGCTTTCAATCTGGAAGCTGAAAGCAGCAGCAGACACATCAGACAGCAGAATCAATTGGGATTTGAACCACACATTACACTGGGAGAAAGCACACAGAAAAAGATGAAGAATGGAGGCAGAATTCCATACCACACTGTGGAAGCAAGGGAGATACAGTGAATCATAATGTGATCAGGAATCAGGAACATAAAGCTGCTAAAATACATACACACAATAGAAACCTCATTTTAAAGCGTGAGATAACCCCCCTACTACCCAGATGAAATCTTACAAGCAAAGATTAGCACACTTTCCAATCTGGTCACAGCAACTGAGGGATACAAATCAAATGGTGGTAGGACAGTTGAGTGGTGAGAATGATCAGTCATTCAGAATACAAAGGGCTTCTCCTTAGAGAGTTCCTCAAAACCAAGAAAAATCTTCAGTAGTAAGGAAAATTTTCTATTGAAAGAGAACATGGAATTTTTATCACAAGTTATTTTCAGAAGGAAGTTGAACAAGTGCCTATCACAAATACAGTTCATCCTGGCTTTGAGCAAGGTCTCTACTTCAAGTCTTGTTTTCTGTAACAGACTGATGTGATTTCTTTTACAATAAGAGAAAAATTGATAGACAGAACTGTGAACTAGCCTCATCTCTAGGTGGGCAAACTTTTAGTGTGTAAAATCAGTTAATTTACAGTGACACACGAGGCCATGAACATTTCCCTGCCAATAGGATTGAAAAGTGATCCTATTTCCTCTCCCTAGCAGACAATCAGTACCTACAAAAAGAGGTTAACATACACTTAAAATCTCTATATGCTAAACACCAAGTAAGCAGCTTCCAGTTGTAAGAAGCTGCAAACAAGTTACAAAGATTTACAAATTAATCTACAAAGCTGTTACTAAGATAATGATTAGAACTTTTACAAAGATAGAACTTTATTGTAATTATAGTTCGCATTTCTGATGTGAAATCTCCAGATCATACGTCTGAGTTACTGTATTGCTCTCCTTAGCAATACAATTGACATTAACTATGCTTATGGGGCCCATCTTCTCTCAAAAATCAATACCAGCAGACAATTTAGACTCAGATAACTTTTGTGGTAGTTTAATTTTCTTCATGCAATTGTTCTTTAGATTTAGTAGACATTTGGTCTCAGAGCTTTGGAAAACAAAACTGAAAATTAGTCACTTCTTGAGTCCAAATTTTAAGATAATTTACTTTTCAGGTGCTATTTTCCTCAGAACACTGTGAAGAAAAAATCCACTGTGAAGGGGCCTTCTTTAAATAACTGCTTTCAAAATAACAGCTAAAACATGTTTCTAGTTCTTTTCTGTAACTCTTGGTGACTCAAAAACATAGCAGAAAGCAGATGATTTTCCACTATGTATATTGCCTATAGGGTTAGGAAATTTTCTTTGAAAGTGTCTAGACTGAGAAGCTGATATATTGTTTGCTTGTCAAACAGCTTGAAGAGCTAGACAATACCATTAGACATAGTATTGAAATGCTGAATGGATGGAGGGATGGATTATCCTCACCTGCTGTGTGTTGTATGCTAATAACATTTTAGTAAGACTTTCTGCTTCCTTTCAGTTCTAACAAATTGTCTCCAAAACAGCCACCTAATTTAAATACCAGACTCCCCCAAACCAGAAAATTAAAAATCACAGCTGCAAATACAGGTAGAAGAAGTATACTACATATTGCTTTGCTAGAAAATGTTTCTATATGACTTTAGTTCAAAGTCACCTCTGGAATATAAGGTATATTCTCTTTAAGGACCTGATGATTGAACTCTAAATATTTAGACCCTTTATGATAGTCCATTGCTAGTCTTATCAGTTTCTTTTCTGCTTCTTCTCCTGTTCATTTCCTTTCCTAGACATGAGCAGTTAATGTTTCACAGTTTCCATTCAGTCTTTAAGTGCAATATATTTTATTTTCCTGATTTCTTAACATTCGCTATAATCTTCTGTCTCTTACAAAATTTATTCTGATATCTGAATGTCTTCACATGTGGGATAGCTCTTCTATTATGTTTCATCTCTTTTCAACACTTTCCAAGTTTTTCATATTGAATAGAACAGAGAATAAATGGTAACACTGAAATGAAAAAACCACTGAAGAAAATGACTCCTCTATTATCTTTAACTGGGCCATAGCCAAACCTGTTATCAATACCTATAAAGAACTAGACATCAAAATCACTAAACTGACAACTCTCATTTTCAGTACTGCAAAACTTTGTGATTACTTGGAGCTTTATCACATGAAGGAAGACTATGGTTCACAGCTGTTCTGGTGAAGTTTCTCATAATAATATGTTTTAATCTATATTTTAATCAGTTAATGCATATCCATCTTAGGCATCACTTTCCTAATCTTTCAGAAACTGTCCTCTGTAACAGGGTTGAGAAATCGTTCGGGTGGATCAATCTTCAAAACAGGACTTAGCACACCATTGTGTATCTGGCAGGATGAGAAAGTTTGGAAAGATGGACAAAAGAGGAAAGGCTTATACAACAAGTAAGGCTCATAGGTCCAGTTTCTCTGTTCTTACATTCCTTTGCTGCTTTAAAGCTTACATTAAGGTACTAGTATTTTTCTGAGACTCAGATTCAAAGATCAAATGTTTTACAGACTGATACTCATATATTGTATCATATATTTGGTGGGAAATCCTGGACTCACCACCTTTTATTGCAGGAAACTGGAAACTTATTTTTAGAATAGTCAAGAGACCAAACAGTCTATCAGAAGACCATGTTTTTGATATCAGTTATCATTCCACAAAGATAATAGGTACCTCTTTTGTCACTAGTTAATGCAGGTCTCTATGTCCTCATTATAACTTATCATCAAATGTGGAAGGGATATTGAAATTAAAGGAAGCATAGACTTTAATATTTCCACCAGAGAGACATTTGGTAATTTTTAACAGAAAAGTAGGGCATTATTCAAAGTATGATTCTAAAATAGACTGAATGCATGAGTCAACCTGTCTTTTGTCTACTCTTCTGTGTCATTACCATTGTAATGTTACCTTTAGAGAGAGCAGAGTGGTCTGCTGGGCTGCAGCCCAGTAATAGAATTATTCACATACTTCATTAACCCACAAATCTATAACAGATCTTTTGCTATCATTACCCATATAATGAAAGTTTGCCTCCTAACAAACATCATACACTTATTCAAACCAGCTGGTCATGTTTGTGTAGTAGCAATATTTCACAGTTTAATAAATCATTTTCTCTGCTATGCTTTAGTTACCTAAGGGCTGCAGAATATATTACAAAGTAGCAGTCAGCAAAATATTTTAAAATAAAAACCACAGATTTAAGAGTACAGTAGAACAAACAAAACAGTTTTTCACTTGGCAGAAATAATAGCAGTTCAAATTTATCCTGACTATAGAATGTATGTATATAGAATATATGGTTGAAGTGCAAAGCTCCTTCCTTCACAAAACAAAATCTGAGTGTTAAGATTTGAAAGACTGCAGTCCCTCAAACACTTAAGTTTAATCAGTGCACTCCTCATGTGTTATTTTCCTCAGAGCTAGATATCTAATATGGTATTTGCAGGAATTCTTAGGCATGTCTCTCTAGAGGAAGATTAATCCCACATTAAAACAGATGTTGACAAATTGTTTTCCTGTATATTTTAGAAGAAGGACCACAAAATCACTTTGGTTGGAAGAGACATCTTGAGAACATTTAGTCCACCTTCCCAGCATAAGCAGGGTCAGCTGGAGCGGGTTACCCAGAATCACTTGGAGCAGCATGTCTCACCTACACATTTGTCACATCAAGTCCAGCAGCATCTTAGGAGAGGTAGCACTGGGCAGCTTCATATCAGCTCCACACCAAACATTTCTGCAATCCCAAAATGAGGTATACCCTATAGCCCTAAGACTTGGGATACTCAGAGTAACTTATTGCACTCCTGTAGATTTCCAAGCATTAAACACTGTACAGCTAGAGATTCACTTCCTCTGCTTTGACCAGTTTGCCAACATATAGTTTGGCTAGATGTTTAATATTTTGCAAGCATCAGAAAAGTCATGTGCTGGACCTCAGAAGAATTTTTTAGATCAAAAAACTTAATCAGATTTGAAACAGAGCCTAAAGTTCTTCAAGTGATGGTGTCAGGTGGCTGTGGTTACCACACAGGAGATCTATAGATCTGTACTTAGTGGCCCAGGCATTCTCTTCAATGCAGCAGTCCTCTTGCAATCCCATGCAAAACTGAACAGCTCTGGTGGAAATAACTAAAAGACAAGAAGTTCTCCCCTTCTTAAACAAACTAAACACTGATGGTTCTGGAAGGCTGGCTTTGAACATTGCCTGACTAAGGAATATATGAAGGCTAAGATGGGAAAGGATGCAAAATCCACAACAATGTATAATTGAAAGGATGCACACACATCACCTGCTTTGTAAAGGGACTCGGTGCACAAATCCTGCAGAAGGACCAACCCTGAAAATTTGAGTTAATACGCTTCATCTCCAAGCTGGAAGATCAAAAACATATGCAATGCATCTTGCATTAATGCTTCCCCCTTATTATTTAACTTGTTAGATATCATCCAGTTCAGCATTGATATAATGATCTACATCCTAGCACCTAACCCACCCCATAACCATTCACTGCCTAAAAATTCTGGCCACTTACACTGGGCTGCACAGGACATTTTACAATGTACAACAAAGTTCACTAGCAAGGCTCAGTATTTTTGAGACTTGTCTCAACCTGTTGCCCATTGGGCTGACTTCACTTTCCCCACAAAAATGAGAATTTGTAGTGAGAACATGGACATAACTCGCATTAGTGAAGTGATCTATGTTCAGTTCGAAGTATTCACAGACCCTGTAGTATTCCTTTTAGTCCTGCATAACCTCAGCATTCTTGTACTTATGTGAGTGAAAATAAATTTTGGTTTTGTGCAATTAATCAGCAAATATTTATTGAAAAAGAAGTTCCATATATTAATTCTGAGCATTGCCTTTGACACTTAATGTAAATAGTAGAAACCCATTTGATATTTACATGCTACTTGTCTTAAGGTATTTTCTCTCATCATTCCAAACCAGGACCCATCCAGCTGGATCAGGACAGTCCACTGATTTCCTTGTGTTTAACTCTCTGCATGCTTGTTTCTAAATGTAAAACACACACCCCTCAAGACAAGAGAGGGGTTTTTTAAATATAGGTGTATTATTGCACATAGTGATGCTGGTACATTTGTTACTTCCATCATTTATGTGGATGACATATATATAGAACGGAAATCTGTAATGAAAGAGTTAGACTTGTGTCTCCATTCTATCCTTTGGTCATGGTATCTCAGGAAAAAAATAAAGCAGGAAATGTATTATCATTCTCTTTCACAGTCATATTTTCTATATTATCTTCTTTAGGTCAATACTATACTCTCATTTGTAGCAAGGGAATTAGGGGAAAATAGATTGTTAAGGGTCTGATAAAATATGTAATCAGAATATGCCCATTTCTAATTCCCTGGACAGAGCTCAAGAGACTATGAACTCCACAGAGAGCTCAGTACATCAGGAACAAGATCAATGTTAATTAGAGCAAGATATATAAACTTCTTCCAAAGTGTGAGACACATGATAAGGAATTCAATGCATAATTTTAAGAGACTGGTATAGATAACTTGAGTCAGGGGAATTGAGTCCTCTTTTGTTAGTGTTTCCATTAGTAACAGAAACATTTATTCTGAGGTACAGCAGCATCAGGCAGTAACTAAAATGCACAATAAGAAATTAAGAAACACTTCCATCATGTGGCCATTAAAAGCCAAGTTTTTCTTCTGTTGGTGATTACTATAAGTATCTATTCACTGCAAAGAAATAGATTTTCTGCTCATGCAACAAAGAATAGGATATCACTGCAGTTACTGTAAAGATTTTTTACTTAGAGAAAAAGATAATTTTGTCAAGTAACATTATGCTTAATAAGAAAATCCTCAAACTGTCTTTTTTCTTAGGAAGTGAGCTACACAGTAGAGGCAGTAGTGGCAAAACACAGTTAAAGGCCAAAAGAAATAAAAATAATAACAAAAATAAATCTTAAATGCATATTTAACATAATGGATAATTTAATGCTAGCTTATTAACATAAAATCCAAAACATTTTTATACTACAGAAAGTCCCCAGCCACGTTCAAAAAAAATAAAGCTATAGGTGATAGACTAGAAAAGACACTCATCTTGCACAAAGTTTTAGAGTGAAATAGAAAAACTGTTTGCATACAGTTGTGAGAATTGACACAAGGTGGCCTGACAGATGCAGGACCATTTCTTTAGATACTTCACTAGCTTTATATAGTTTTGCTTTATTGTTCTGGGATTCATGCACTCCTAAGTCAACAGAGGTGTGTACATAGAGCCACAAATCTGTGTTGTGCTGACTCAGAGTAATTGCTACATTGATCCTATACCACAGAATTACAGAAAAAAATTTGCAGTAGCTGATGACCTCCTTGTAACAATCTATTTTGCCTTGTAAAGTTTATGTGCTAAAATAATGTTTCAGAGGGTAGTGCCCTTCCTGGGAAGAGTATCTAAACAAACATAGAAGCACTGCTTTTGGCAGCAAAAAGCAAATTAGATTGAGAGGCAGACAATGGAAGGAACAAAAACTGATTTTAAAAACTTCTGCCTGGATTCACCATCTTTCAGCACCAAAAAAAGCCATCATCTGAGCTGATATATATCATAAGCTGGGTTTCTTTTGTTTTCATTTGAGTTTTTTGACCCATCCAAGCACTAGTTCAGTTGCAGGAACATAACCATTTTCATTCAGAGTTTGAAAAATTTTGTCAAAGAGTTGAATAGTTGTATTATAACTTAATATACCCTTGATGAAGTCACAACTTAAAATTCAAGTATTTAAGCTGCAACTCTGTCAGTGGATCCATTGTTAGCAGTGCTGATAATAGAATTTATAAGAGTACTGCAGATCACCTCTGTGGTACATATAAATAGAGATTCAAAATGGATATACAATTCATGTGCTGGCTGGTTGACTCTGCTTCAGAACCACATTAGTGGTTTGGGGTTCTCAGATCACTTTTCCAAGTGCCTTGAGAAAAAAATAACCTTCATTTTTATTTTATTTAGTATGGTGCAGAGCACATAAGTATCAATTACTGAAAGAAATACATTTATTTTCACTGTAAACTCCTCATATATTCTTTTTATAAGGAAATACTGACTAAAATAAAAACTATAGAAGTTACTGAAATTTTAACCGGATATTTTACCCATATATTTATTTTGTGCTTGGTGCAAATTTAATTAGTATTTCTACATAATAATACATTAAATGTTGCAAATATATACCTTGAATTTATTTGCTTTTACACAAATAAGAAAAATCTGAGAGTATGTTGATAATGTTTTTATTAATTTATAAAACTATGGATTTTTTTTCTCCATGAGAATTATCAGTGCTCTAACTTTCACTGTTACTGTAATCTCATCTCCAAGAGTTTATGTTTATCATTACCAAAACTGACAAGTGAAAATAACTTCATCTAGAAAACTTCTGGAAAGCTTTCTGACGGTAACTTCTGGGAGAGAAGGCCAAAGACTTGTACAGGAAAATTGTCTTTAAATTAGAGTTGAAATATCACAGCGTGTTCATTACCTAGCAGTTACAATCCTATTCCAAAACAGATTGCTAAAGAGATAACCAGAGAACTTCTTAATTAAAATCTTATTGATGTGCTGTATCTACAGAGATAATTAACTACAACAACAAGTTTTGCATACAAAAACATATTTGTCTTGCCAAAGGAATAATTGAGAAAAATTACTTGGTGGCTAAGACTTGATGCAGATATTTTTTGTCAATTTGCTTCTATTATCTGCATAACATCCTGAAGAGCTTCAACGACTGCAGATTTTTTTTTAACTGACCAAGGAACAAAATACAGAAGAGTGAAATAAATGTGCCCCTCTCAATAAATTAATTTAAGGAAGGTAAGTTTAGTTGAGCTGTGAAATGGTCTGTATAACCCGACATTTTATGTGCTATCTACATTTATCAGCAAAAGCTGTAATACGTTTCCCTGTTTTAAGCAATCAATGAACTACTAAATGTCCCTTTCTACTTTTAGCACAAGTTCCTCAAAAATTCCATGCAGACCTACCCTTGCTGGAGCATACATAAGCTCTCTCACAAGAGAGCTACTCACTGTTTTTAACCTTTTAACACTGGCAATATTTGTACCCTCATGTCAGATTTTATATATGCTGCCAGAAAGCAAAATAAAAGGCAAGAAGATATAGTAGGATTCATCCATCTTTCAATGGTTGTTTTTAAAAATTAGTCCCAGAAAATACAATATCTGGAAGTACTGAAAAAACATTCAGTTCATAGATTATTCAGGGTCTAGTAGGAAGCAAATTCAGCAGAAGGCAGAGTTTTACTGCTGGCTGCTGAATGCATGAGTATCTTACATTAATGAACACCAAGATGCAGCACATAGGAACACCTCAATAGTTTTATATTTGACCCTGATGATGGTCCTACTCTAAGTTCAGATACTGGGAAATATTTTCTAACAACTCTGTTATCATATCAAAGGGCCAGAAAACATACAGACTGGAAGAAAATATTATTTTTTCTATTTCAAATAGGTAAGGCTGCAGTGGATTCTACAACAGGTAGCCTATAAAATACTGACATTATGACTCTATACTGTGAAAATTTATTTGGATCTGAAGATAACCTTATTGAATTTTACTGGGTTGTTTCAAACATAGTCAAGGAGAAATCAAACACCTTTCTTCCTTCATATTAGTACTTGCTGAGTCTCCAGGGGTTGTGATTATTTTTGACAAGTTAATAGTGCTGTGTAAAAAAAAATAAAAAAGAGTGGATTTATTTGTGCAAAGCAACTCACTCATTTAAATTTACAGCTAGGAAATTCATGACCAAATAATTTTCAAGACTTTAAAGTTAAAAGTCTTACTTGGGAGCTGATTACTGATGGAAGCAATATCATTTTCTGAGAAACTTTTCTGTCCAGTACTGTATTCTGGAAGTCCATTATATCCAAAATAAATAAGCACACAATATGATAGATAAGATGTATAGCCAGAGGAACCTTTTTTTGCAGATTTTGTTTTGCCTGTGTCTTCTGTCTTCACAAAAAAAATCACTATGCATTGTATCATCCATTTGAATACTCTAAGAGCAACATAATTGCAGTTTCCCATTCCTGACAGGGATGACAAAGTCATTATTTGAAAAACTTAAATATCATTGGAGCAGCAGCTTCAATGACAATCAGAAATAGATATTTGAAAATGGATTCTCCAAGTTTTTGAAGTAAACAGTCATACAGCCTATTCCATATCTGAATGTTCAAATATAGTTAGAAATCTTCAACAGAAGCAAGTAAGAACCAGTATTCCCTCCAAACACTTTATTTTGCAATAATTGGAACTGTCACATACATGGAAAAGAAAAAAAAAAAAAAATAAACAGAATATTCTACCTCAGTGCCACCAAAAAAATCTATGAAAAAAAACCAAGGGATATTTTATACTTTACAATGAAGTAAAGATTTACTGATATCAATAAAACAACCATTTTTCAAAATTAAGACCATTTTTTATGTTCTTGATAAATACATGGATATGTGTAACTCATCTGGGATCTGGAGGTGAGCAAGACACAAACATTATTATATGGAAGGGAAAATATGTGGTGGTATGAGAAAATCAGGCAGAAACAGGCAAGTATCTGAGGAAAAACCCACTACATTCAAGCCCAGCAAAGATGATAATACCAGTATAATAAAAGCTGCAGACCAACAAAATAATTCATACAAATTTTCACTGGACAGAAATATCAAGAGGCGCCATTTAAAACCTCCCAAATATGAACAATCAGAAGAGGACTGGAGAAAATTACACTTGATTAAGTTAGTATTTTCATAGCCCCCAATTATAAACTTCAACGATGGTAATTTTAAAAGATGTACAAAGGAAAATATTGGAAAAGATGAGCAGGGAAAGGAAGCAGTTTGCTTAACATTCATACTGCATAAGTACAAACATGCAGATTACACTTTTCCCAGAGCACGCCTGATCCTGAACTGATTTAAATGGAGAGTGAAAATCACAGAGGTGTCTGAGACCATTAAACACATGCTAAGCTGTAATAGATTTTGTAAGTACAGAGATTTATTTCGTGGGCCACAACCATAATCCCTGGTATTGCGGGAAAAATAGTACATTCATCCTGCTCTTCCTAACTTTTGGAGGCCCAACTAAATTGCCAAGTTAATTTACCTAAGGATTTAGCCTAGACAGAGTAAGACTAAATAGGACTTGAAGAAGTTGGAGAATTTCCTGAGGGGAAAAAAAAAGGAAAAAATTTGTTAGGAAACTCTGTGTACTTTCATACACAACTTTCTTCAAGATTCAAGCCAAACACTCATTAGATGCCTGTACCTGAAGATGCAATAGAGGAATAAACTGTTTCCAGTTTTTCAGATGTGGTGGAATTTGGCTGGCTTATCTTGATGAAGAAAAGTGTTAACAACTCTATATATCCCTAGTTTGGGTTGTGATATCCTTTTACATTTCTTCAAATCCTTTTCAAAACAATGTAGAGATGCCATGTAGTGTGCACCATGATATTACAGAAGCATTAAGGCATACATGGTTGTTTCTAATCATGTTCCTCTGTGGTGGCTTTATTCCAGAGGCTAGATCCCAGAGAGCATCTAAAAAAAATTTTTTTTAATGTATGTTACTCCTGATGAAGTGCATTATCGAAAAAACAGAATTGAGTATCGTCTTCACTAGAGTGGAGAAATCTGGAACTATGTTGAAACAGATTCAGAAATTTGAGAAGGAAATCTTGTTAAAAAAACCAGTGCAATAGTGGCCTTCAAGGAATTTGAGATTAATTTGAGGAGGAATAAGCATAGTCACCTTGGAATCAAATGGATTGGCTAAGAAATGCTGTTGGAAAACAGCAAATGGAACTGTGAATGATACTAAAATTTCAAAATAAAATATATCAGAGGGCAAGGGAGGTAAGAGAGAAAAAACAAGCAGAAAAAAAATTGGAACATAAACAGAGCATTATTTCAGCATGTCTAACTACCCTCAAGCTGTTTGGATATTTTACTTACTAAGTTATTTGAGGAAATATTGAAGGACAACTTGCAGAGAATGAAACTATGCCACTCAGTGTTCAAGCACTAAATTTAGTTAATTTTTCCAGCTCTATTATACATAATTCTAAGTACACCATCTGTAAATCAATATGTGTGTATATATATATATATATATATATATATATACATATATATATTATATACACAACCCAACTGATATGTTTATTCAGAGCAAGTCAAACAAGCCCATCTCTGCAAATTAACTAAAGGTTAATAAGTTTTGGGCACAGAACATACACATAACCCAGAAAGAAAGAATTAATCAAGTACATACTGCATGGTGCCCACACACATTTTTTTCTGAGAAAACCTGGAATAAGTTTGATGATCTGTAGCAAAACTGCTGCTTTAGAAAACAATGAAACCTCAGAAATACTTTCTGCCTATGCTGTTAGGAGCTTTCTTCACATATATATTTCCTGGGGTACAAAAGTCTTAAAACCTGTGTATCCAGGATACACTTCCTATAAACTCAGTGAATATCATCCAGTAGAAGTTATCTGAACATGCATTATCTGCCCTACCTGGAAACAACCATTTCTAGATACCTGAAGAACAGATCAAGCTCTCCAAATATATTGACAGGGTTAGGTTTTTGTTTGTTTGTTTACATACAAAGCTGTGCACAAATTGAGTGGTTTTCCCCATCTCTTTTTCCCAGATGAGCGAAGTCATTTATGCAAATTTCCCTGACCAGTGAGTTTATTTAAAAGGTATTCAAAATAGAGTTCCCATTGTATTGCACTGTCAGAAAAAAGCAAAAATAATTCAACTATTAAAAAAATGTGGAAAAGCAGTTTGAAACTACATATTAAAAATCAGACACCAGGCTCAAGTAAGCTTTTACTAGGATCCAACATTATACCTATTTTAATTTTTTTTAAGTTGAACCACCATCAGAGCTTTCTTCATGGTATTCAGCAAGGTATAAGCCACATTTAAGGGGTTTGTTCATATCTTAAGAGAAGGAATTAATATGGCCTGAAAAGCTGGCCAAATGTTAAAGACTAACCACATTCAAAAATTAAATGTACCTTGCATCTATGTAAATGGATGTTTCCTTACAAAAAAAGTTATGACAGCAAAGTACACCAAAACTGTTCAAGATTAATCTCTGCAGGCAATGGAAAGAGTGCATTGGGTGAAAGTGTAGACAGATTATGTTGTAAAATGGGACATTTTGTAAAAGTACTGAATATGGAAAAAATCTAATTTGTGTAAAAAGAGAAAGAGAGCTATTTTTCATGTCTTTCATCTTAAGCAACACAGCCTCCTTGGTTTACCTAATTTTGTAAAAGAACTAAAGATTAATTTATCCTAAAAATACTGTGTGAGTGATTTGCCTTCTTTTTTCACAGAGAGCTGTTGAGTGCCTGGCAGCAATTTGTGGGTAATAGACTAGAGATGGCCATTTCAGTAAATTATTTCCTTAATGACCCTTTGCTTCACAATTTGACTAATACTGCTGCTTTCATTTTCCAGTTTCTGCACTATTTTTTATATAACCTGACATAAGTCAGGAATTCCTAGCCTCTCAAAGCATGGTGCACTCCCTGGAAATTGATAAATAGAAGTAGTATTTGTTTTGTGAAATTACTTTCAGAAAAAAGAGATTCAGTAAAGCAAAGTCTCCCAATACACACTGTAAATATGGAAATCTGTTCCCAAGAAAGTTTTTTATACCAAGTATTAATTTTATTCTACCAATGGAATTCCCTTGAAAATACCTGAAAAACAGTAAGTATAAAAAAAACCTGGGGTTTTTTTGGGACTAGGAGGGCAGAGTAACCATGAATTTGTAGATTTATTAATGCAATAAGCATTACAATTTTTTCATACATATACATACATATGGATTGATGTATTAAATTAGTCTTTGAGAGAGGAGGGAAAAAAAGGAAGAAAATAATAGGAATTTTGTTTGTCGATTTTACACTATTTTTCTGTTATTATCTGGAAAGACAATGAACAGACAAAAAACCAGCTCACTGACTAACCCTTCCAGTTAACTTTCTAAATAAAAATCAGTTCAGGTAACAATGTTCTGTTTCTTTTCTGTAGCCCACCTTAAGTTGATTTCATATATTTGAATTAATAATTTTCTGTCATGGTCTTAATTGAATTATTGTTCCTCACATTAAATTTATTTTTTTGAACCCTGTATTTTTGGAGAATATTTATTTTATGAATAACGAAAAAGAGCCTTGAAAAGTTATTATGATAGATAAAGTATATTATGTACAGTCTGTATTTGGTTCATACTTTTAACATTCATTTTTAATTCTGTCTGTTAGGAATTTCATGGAGATCTAAGAGGGAGATGAAAAAAAAATGAATCAAGTAAGCAGAGTGCTAGACATAATAACACATGGTTTGTTTAAGCTTGTGTGATCTCCAGTGCTCATGTTCTCCTAGACTCAAGCAGGAACACACACTGGATCAGAAACAGCACTTACAACAAAAGCCTTTCCAGGCTGTTTTCCTGTTGTCCCAGTGGTACCTCTCAGTGTTATAGCACATTCCTCATTCCAAGCATCAATAATATTTAGAGACTCACCAGCAGCTCACCCCAAGGAATCTCCAGCTGGAAAAAGTTTATAGTTTCCTTATGAACTTTTCATTGCTCATACTCTGTATTAATAATTGATAAACCTCAAGACTTCACTCTAAACTTCTAGCTCTAGTTGCAGTATATTTCTCTTTTTAGTCCTTGTAGAATTTTAATCTGAGTTTTTTGACTGCTGCATTGCAACAGTCAAGTACTCCTCTTGGACTTAAAATAGCAGAGATTTTAGCTGAGCTTGTATTCATATTCTTCATAATTATTACATTATTTATGGGCTTCAATTTTAAATATCTTATTAAAAACTATATGCTGAACATTGGGGAGGATGACCACTTTATTAATTCGATATCCCTATGAGGAAAAATTTGCACAAAAGGAGTTAGATGCACTCAGTGCATGTTTCTCCTAATTTTACAGACCAGAATTATCCACAGGTTTGATAATTTAATCCTTTAATTGAAATAATCTATATCAGCATTAAACACTTTTTGGTTTTAAATTCTAGATTTTGCTTATGTTCCCATGCATTTGAAGATAAACAAGTAGGGGGAAAGCATACAGGAAATAGTAATTCCCTAAGCAAACAATACACTTTTCCCATGCTAAAGAGAGTATGGAGTTACATATGGCAACAGAGATATCAAAATAGTCATTCATACGACTTTAAATATCAAAAACACACTTATTTTTTTCATGGGAAAAAAAAAGTCTATGTTCTTCCCAGACCTTGGTGGCTTGCAACTTCTGCTGACCAGTACCAAGGGAAGGCTGAGCCAGTGGCCAACCCAGTACCTCTGCAGAGGACTCACATCTCTCAAAGTGCCAGTACACAAGAAACTTTCTTCAGGGGCACCTTACATTTTAATGAAGCACAAGACAGGAATAGCTTGATGATATGCCTGTGATCCATAGAAAAATTAACTAGCTGATCTTTTTAATCTCTAATTCTACTTGGTTATTAAAACTGTGCATATGCTGGAGGGAAGGGAGGTACAGGGAGTGGGCATGTCCTTTAAAACCTGCCAGGCAGCTTCAGCCTGGTTGTGACAACAAATAGAAAAAGAACACGAAAAGACTAAATAAAGTCAAGATAGCTTCAGGTTCCTAGGACTTAATGAAATTCTCTTCTGAATCCTGAGCTTATTGCCTTCAACATAAGAGAGAATAGTCTAAAGGGGATTTGAAAGATTTCATTAGCCCACAAAAGGACAGAGATAAATTTACAGACAAGTTCCTCTGTAGAAGGGAAAAAGCCCATTGGTTGTGAAAGTGTTTGAAGAGAGGTGACAAGTAACAGACACCACCATTTTTGGGATGAATCAATGGGGAAAAAGGGGTGGGACATAAAAATCAAGATAGGCCTAAGGAAATATGAATAAGGAGCCCAGGATCCTAACATATGCTCCTGAGATTCCAAAACAATGTCTGATTCCCTGAAAGGCTCCTTAAGGAGTTCTTTATTCAGACATTCAAACTGGTACAAAAACTGGTCCTAATCATGAACACCACTGAGATCAAACCAGCCTAAATTTGTGACTGAATGAAAGAACAGCAGCAAATGGGGGATATCTTTATATATGCAGATTTTTTTAAGCACTCTCACAAGTTATTTCTATAGGCAATGTGGGTGACAACTGTATGAATCTAGTTTTGAACAAGTAGTCACCTCTTTAGTCCTTATGTATTCAGGTATCTGAGAGAGAGGGGATTTGACCCACTAAATATTGTATTAATATTAGAATAATAAATTTCATATTTAGATTTTATAATCTGTTCATTTGAAAAATTAACATGTACTCCAAGTACTTTTAGAGTGAAAAATTAGAAACAAAAAATTATGTTGATAAAGCAGAAAAAGAGCTCTAGAAGATTCAATAGAACCCTCTCCTTTGCAGCTGTCACAGGACAATAAATGTAAGAAAGATCCCACCACTCATTTCTCATATAGTTCTTAGTAATGAGGTGGTAAGAGTGAGGTTATATGGCAACATATGGAAATTGATACTGAAAACCAAGGAACAGCATTTTTTAAGAGCACCATCTATTAAACATAAGCAGGAGTTGGCTCATAGTATCTTCCCTAACCATTCATGTTTCTCTCTACATTCACATATGGCTCTTATATGATTTATTTGCTCATCAGCCTTCAGCCACCTTCTGTTTTGTGTAGGGACATCATGTTTAAGAATTACTATCCCTTTGCTCAAGGTGGAAATGTTTGACACAATGTTGGTGCTCACAAAAGTTGGACATTAGATATATAATCCAATTTTGCAGAGGGCTGATGAAAATATCAGAAAATCTAAAAATACAAAAACCTAAAACCAGCCCCTCAGCCATTCAGGTGGATATATGTTGAAATTATTACTAAAATTGAGCTCCACAGTTACAGAAGATTGTCTGCAGTAAATAATCAGAAATTCATTGTTTCCAGGCCTATTTCTCCCAATTCAAAAGAAAACTTGTTCTGTTCAGTTTTGACTTTCCTCCTAAATGCTGCAAAATTTGATACATATCCTTATAAATGTACAATAAATTCCACCAAAATCCAGTAATATATTTGTGATAATTCAAAATTTGAATTCATCCCAAACAAAGAAACGTCCCATACAATCGAATTTAAAATAAAACCTCCTAAGTAAAAGATATGTTAAATACTAAATAAACCAAACAACAGTCTTATTCATGTGCCTTAAACCTGGAATGCCTCTCACTCTGACAACTTTGACAGAGTATCTTTTATCAATTGCTTGTAGCAGGGGAGGTAAAGTAAAACAAATTTCCAGGTTAGAAGGTTTGAGCAACTGATGGAGTATATCATAAAATATGGTGACTTCCTAGAGATTCCCTGTTCCATATTCATTTAAGAGCAATTTTGTGTAAGCAGGTGAACATGAATCAATTTATCTGATGAGTAAAATACCTTTAGAAAAAAAATATTTTAGATCTTTGGCAGGGGAAAAAGAGAGCATCTTTTGAAATGACATTACTGGCTGCCCATGTGAATGAGGGAGTTGGGACCACTGCAGGGACTGACAGAAGATAACACTGTTTATAGTGTTTACATTGTTTTCCCTTTAGCAACCTGAATCCTTTTCTCTATGGTACATTTTCCTTCCACCCCACTTACACCAAAACCAGTTCAGTTTAATTAAATTTAATTAATGAATACTATGTTAAACATGCATCACCAGGATATTGAATTGCAGGAGTGTCAGAGGTACCATGAGCACAGCCACACTGATGTTAAGCAGGGGAAAAGCTAAACCAGAACAACATATCTGAAAGGAGGAAAGGTATTCAGAGATATAGAATTATATCTGGCTAAGCAGCTTTCTTTCCACTCTCTCCAGCCACCTTTTCCTTTTTTTTAATAAAATGCTGAATTATTGCTACAAATACTACATCCTGAGGAACTCAAAGGAATAAAAAAAGTCAAACTGCAATGAATGTAAAGCAGATAAATTGGAGGTACTTACATTTCACTCAGGAAAACAAAATAACCTGCAAAAGTTTGGAAGCCCTGAGCTTCAAAGATAATACTTTTCTATCCCATCATTTTAATGGCAAAAGTAGTTAACAAAGTAGAGCAAAGGAAATATAAATCACAATAGACTCCAATTTTTTCTACTCTCTGAAGGATTAGTAGATAATTAGTAAGGCAAATGAAAAACACTTCCAACAAGAAATGTTGCTAGTGGAAGACAAGGCTATATTTTACAGATTTAAGCACCTTGTATTTTCTGAATATTTATGCAGGAAAACAAACCCAAAACCTGTTTGTAACAAAAAAGGACCTGCTCAGGCACTGCCACATTAGGTTTTTAAGAAGCTCAGAGTAGAGAGAATCTTCTCAGCTATTTCAGTGACATGAGGAGGGGGAACATCACAACCTGTCAAAAGATCAGAGTGCCAGAGCAAGGGGGTAGGAGCAGAGGAGAGTGGGAAGAGATGCAAGATTCAGTTTTGTTGATATTCTGTGCAACCAATGCAAGAGAGCATGCACCTGTCTGCCTGACCAGACATGTCAGTACTGGGGCATTAAAGCACTTCCATTGCTTCAGAAATAACAGAAGGCACAACTCTTTCACCAGGAAGAGAGAATATGCAATGATCACCTTGAAATAAGAGCAGTATGCACACTCCTATATCAGTGCAGAGAGGAAGTAAAACAAAAATAATTATATTTGAAGATTGCATATCATGTGCACAGATGAATGAGTTTCTATAGATCAGAAAAACACAATTTTGTCTGAGTAAAGCAATGAGAGTTTTCCATGAAATAAAAAACCACTTCTATAATACAAAGACAACTTGATACCAGCCTGATACTATTCTTCCTTCTTAAAAAAAAAACAATTTGCTTTTCCTTTAGAGTCAAGGCTCATCAAATCAGCCCTCACATCTAAGGATTGGACTCATTATATCTAGAGCAGATTTCAGGGAGGAACTTACACAAGTGAAAAAAATAATTTGTTGAAAAGCATAGCACTGAAATTGCAGAGAACTAGAAATCTTCCTCTCTAAGCAGCCTACATGGCAACACAGTTCCATCAGAGTGTTTTACAATTTGAAAAGAGATTTCTAACATTTTATTTATTTTTTTTTCTACAGAAACCATCATTCTAAGACAAAAACTGAACTGTATTTTAAAGTACTAGAATTAACTAAAAGTCAAAGTATGAAAACATACAGAAACAGAACTTTTTAAAAATAAGAATGTTAAGAAACCCATGTTCTCACTCAAAGATTGTTTCTCTACAAGGTTTTAATGTACCCTATCTGATAACCAGTAGTAAAGACACAGATGTCCTTCCACTGTTTCAAAAGGTAGCCCAAGTTTGTGATAATGAGCCAGGCTACTGAAACACAAAAAAAAACCATTAAGTGTGAGAAAAAGTGTCAAAAGAAGTAGTCATAATTGTTCATATTGAAGGAAATAGTATATTCCAGACAGTGACCTGACCTCAGTTCCAGACTTTTTTTATTGTTCTGTTCAATTTGGTTCAAGTTTGCTCCAAAAACTTCCTTTCCTCAACTTCTCATGTTGACACCTGTCACACCACGAGACACTTTACTTTTTAGAAACCACGAGAATTCAGAACAGCTTGATACACTTATCTTTGAAGTCAGAGTCAAGTATCTTAAGAATAAAATATCGAATAAAAAGTAAATTTTTTTTCTCAAAGTTTCCTTTTAAAGGAAACTCAAGGTTTTACATAGATGTTATATGTTTGCCTCAAAGTAGAAAGTGACAGGTCTACCTGAATACTACAATCACAGTTCCCACAGTCATATTTCTTCTCTCTTTCAATACCCCAAGCAACATAAAAACTATTCAACTTAAGGTGTTTTTGAAAAATAACATCCAAAAAAGAAGAGCCTGATCTGAAATCCAAAGATTTGGATTGTAAATTCAACAAAGATTTAGGTATAAGTTCCAATAAATCTGCAAAATTTTGGACATGAAAGCTCCTATCAGCCTACCAAAGACTGGATCTGTCATTGCTTCTGGCTCATACAAGGGAAAGCACAAGACAACAATGAACGACAACAGTTTATATATATATATATATATATATACATATATATATAGAGAGAGATATCTATTTGATTGTCATTTAACTCAACTCTAGACTCCTGGATGACAAGAAGACTTCCTCCATAGCATTCTCCAAGACATCTAGCTATGTCACATGCAAGAGAAGAGCTTTATGTAAAACAGAAACCTCTGAAGGTAAAGGTTAAACAAGAAGTGATGTTTCTAAGACTGGGTCTTCATACATGGCAATACCTCTACAAGCAAGTTGCAGGAGGGGCTTCTCAGAATTCTGGGAAACTAGTCATGAAGCCTTTCCCACAAAATGTGAAATGTCCAAATAAAAATATTTGTTAAAAATTTCTTTTCTCGTTTCTTCCCATGCACAAGGAAAACATACATCCAGAATCAGAGAGATTTCAATCAACTGGGTTTTTTTTTCTTGTCCTTGTTTATGCAGTATAGCTCTGTGCTTCCTCTCCATGGAATAAGAGAACACATAAAAATCAGAAGGGATAAATTAAAATGCAAGCCAGCAGAACAGAACACTCTTTTTAAAAATGGAAGAATGGTAAAACTATGGCAGTTGGAAGTGTGTGTGCTAACATTGCATTTTGCATCCACAAGACCTGAAACAACTGCTGAAAATGTAGATGTCATTTCCCACTATATTGCAACCTGCAAAGCTCATACCTTGCTTTGACTGCAATTAGAACCCAATCCAGGGATGTTTTACACCCTAATACTGACAGGAAGTATGACAGGAAGTATTGACAGAAAATATTGCAGTAAAGGATGAATCCAAAGGAGAAGTTTTAGGTAATACATTTACAGAGTGTTTTTAAGACACAAACTACTCCATTTTTAGACATGAGTGAAAGAAAGGAGAAGGTAGAGATGCATAAAAATCAGCAGTAGTAATAATGCCCTTAGCAAAATAGCCCAAGTGAAAAATTGTAGTGCAGCAAAATCAGGCAGACAAAAATAAATTAAAGTATTCTTTGTATTCTGTTTTCCCTCATAAGGTAAATAAAATTTTATTCTTGCAAGCAGAACAACAGCAATAACCTTTCCACCTTAGAAACTGAATATTATTAGCTAATTCATCTTCTACAATTTAAAGTCATGATAGTTAGAAAATTCCTCTTGATTAAATCCACATGAAATATAAACATACTTAACTTTTACAGAAGTCATGCTGTCAATATAAAATATTCCCCATAAAAGGGAAAGGGAAGGATTTTTCTAACCAGTGGTATACTGAAATAATTTACAACTTAGTCAAATCAAAGAGTTTTTCAGTGTTATTGCAAACAGTGAAGCACCATCTTTTTCCAAGTTTAAAACTTTGAGAAAAGTTCTTTAATACTACTTTATAGATCTCTTTCTCCCAACACTGAAAATATCTGTCTTCTGAACTACAGAGGCACAAAACCTATCCACAAGGACTGAAGCAATTTCATCTGCATCACATCTCCTTTCTCCATGGCTGAGTACAGTGCTATGATTATTGGCATGTTTCCTCCTCTCTCCCATGAAGGTCAGACTTGAAGTGCAGAAAGCCATTAAAAATGCAAAAGGAAAGGAAAGAAGCTACATTCAGCTGTGCATATTCAGTACTTTCTTCTACTGGAGATGATCATAGGACCAGCCATTAACAAAAATTCAAAACTGAACATTTCTCTTCTATTTTTAGTTTCAGACATCCATCCTCTCCCCCAAACTTTTTAACCAGGGTAACACCACATATGTGCAAGGACTGTGCTTACCTACCTACACAGCCTGTCTCAAAGGGCTGGAGATTAATTTCTCTGGCTACAAGTTTTCTTCAAACAACAATAAAGCTATGGAATACAGATTCTAAATATTATCAGGATCATGTTTTAATGTGGGTTTTGTACAGAAAGAAACACTGAAATTTGTGTTTATGTGATATTTTGTATACAGGGACGTAAGCATAAGAATAAAAGTTTATGCTTCAGTCTAAAACAGGCTACTGTAAAAAAGTCAATTCTTTATTTTCTGTAGTATAAACACAATAAATTTCTCAGTTATAGCCTGTCACTTAGTTGCTTGGAAAAGCATAATAATAAGATTTGGGGCAAAGATGTACTGTTACAGAACTATAAAAACACATATTCCGTATCTGATGTACTCTAATTATTCTGAATCAGTCTCCTTTCATCCTGTTTCTATTACTAGGTCATTATTTATTTGAAGATTCAGCTTCTTCAATAAACATTATTTTAAGAACTTTTGTTAAATCCAGATTTTCAATGTCCAAGCGCTTTTTAAATTGTTCCATAAGGCCTTTATTCCATAAGTAGAATGCATGATTTTATCACTAGTTTTGATTGAAATCTAATAAATTATTGAATTCATGCTAAACAAAGGTCAAATAATGACTCATTGCTTTTGATCTAGAAAATGTTGCTCTTTGACTTATTCTGTAATTGCTAACAGCTTTTTGACGTAAGTGATCATGGTATGAAGAATTGATGGCCATGTTTCTAGTGGTTTTGGATTCATTTGTCAGTAGTCCACAGAGTTTCAACAAATTTATTATCCAATGTTTTTAATGTTCATTCTACATTTCTGTAAAATAATACTGCTTTGTTTATGTAACTGCATCTTTTGTGTACAGTAAAATATTAACTTGCTTTCATTGATTATAATGAGGTGTTAGGGAAAGGCTATAAATCAAAACTTAGATCTGAGCTTTGGACACCCAGCTCTGGGTAACTTTATTTTTAATCAGAGCAGATGTAAAACAGCATATATAATCTCCAAATGGCTCCATAGATGGAAGAATATGGAAACATAGCAGTCCTTCTTAGTATTGTCATTAAAAAAAAAAGAATAGACTAAAGCAAGTTTGATCTCCTACTTTGATCACACCTCACTCCCAAAATTTAAATTTGAGAGGTGTGGCACAGTTACAGAATGGGTTCTGTACTTGTTGCCCTTTATTCTATAGCTTTGGATCATTTCAATTTCTCTGTACAAAAAATCAGAAACTTGGCCTGCTTTGAAGTCCAGCATCACAATTCTGCAGAGGAACAGTAGTCACAACATGTCTCACAGCATAGATCCTCAACAGAAACGAGTGGGCTAAGATGATGTCTGGATATCCTGCAAGTTTAAATTCTTATCTGCCTTTATTACTCAATATCCATGAAATGGAAGTACTGAAATAAAAGAAAGATAACCCTGACTTTAAGGTATTACCTCAACGTTGCTGCCAATTTCCCAGATAACAAGAGTGCTTTGAAAAACAGCAAATCAAAGACTACTTTCATGCCCACCTGTAGTCCTTGCAAGACCCTCAACATCAAACTTGCCGTTATAAAATACCTACCACTGTAACAATATCACAGCAAAACACCAAGAGACTGAACAGCTCCTGCAACATAAGAACCAAATTTGTCAGCTTATCACAGAGCAATATTAATTTACCACATAGTTAAAGCTTATGGCATCATAATATGTATTGCTACAGAATAATAACCCTTAAATGGCAGGGAAGTTTACAACTGCAGAAGTAAGCTGTTCCTCCTGCCAGTGCACAGTCCTTCAGGAGGAAAAGAACTCTACTTTTAAAATGTGTTTAATCCTGATTAGGAGGATTATCTTTTAGAAACCTATCTACTGAGAATATAAAGGAAAAAAAGTAAGAAGAAAAATATAAAAAGAGAACAGCCCTTATGACTTTAACTTAGGAATAAAATCTCTTAGTTAAAATTATGAATTCCCATGGATTGTTTGCTTGCTAACTAAAAACTGGAAGAAACAAATGTACTGCTGCTATAAAATAGAGAAAAATCTCTAGTATCACTTTTTATGTTTTATTCAATATGACACTAGACTTCTGCAGGCTTTGAGGTTTTATATTTTGCTTAATACTTTAAAAAATTCTCTCCATTGCATAATTTTTAATTATGCAAAGCTTAAATGACAAAACATTAGCTTTTCTCAATGTGAGCTCATCAGCTACAGTTCCACACTAAGCTGTCTGAACTGTTGAGTCATTAGATTTTACTGTGGAAGATTATTTAGTGCTAGAAGTCTCACAGTACCATGGGCTACGTTTTATTCCCTTTATGTCCTGTTTGTTTGGCCAGGGAGGGTGTGGACTGTCCATCCTCAGAACTATTCAAAAGGCATCTGGACACAGTCAGTGACCCTTTCTGAGCAGGTGGCCTTCAAGAGGTCCCTTCCAATCTCATTTGTTCTAAGACTGATACTCTCCATTTCATTATAAAAAATGTTTCTCATTTTAAAAGCAAAAATGAGAAAGCCTTTTCTCATTTTATTTCTAACTATAATTGAAACACCTTTCATCAGGGCCACTATCCAAAAGAATTGGGCAACTTTTGGAAGAGTATTAATTTTCTTCCTTCTATCCAAAGCTGCAAGCTAAAACAGCCTATGACAATAAGCATAAGTGTTTGGGGGAAAGTACATGTACTGGTAATGAAAACTTCACTGTTTAGCATTGTTTGATGTTAAGACTAAAGTCTAGATCTAGGTTCTTTAGTAAAGAATTTTTGCAAACAGAAAGCTTATTTATATAAGCAGATAATCTGCCAAGACATGAGACCAAACAAAACCCAGAATTAAACACCTAAAAACCCCAACAAACTGACCTTGATAAATATCTCAGTTTTGTGATACAACAGACCTACCAGTATGTAATTTTATTGCTGGTTCAATACTTGTTTCAGAGCTTTTTATTCAGTACATTTACTTCTGTGGGTATACTGTATGGATGTATCCATGGATTAGGTATATAGACTAGGAACCAATTTTGTAGGCTACTAATCCTTACAGGTTTTGTTTCATAATTTTTATGAAGGGATAAAAAGAATTAATTACAAAAGAAAATTAACATTAAAGACTCCTCAGGACAAGAGAGACATCGAGCTCCTGGAGCAGGCCCAGTGAGGGCAACAGAGATGGTTAAGGACTGGAATATCTCTCTTCTAAGAGCTGGTTCTGTCCAAAGAGGAAGCTGAGAAATTATCTCATCCATGTCTTTAAGTATCTGAAGAGAAGGTATCAAAAGGATGGAGCCAGGCTCTTGATGGTGCTCAGCAACAGGGCAAGAGACAAAGGGCAGAAACTGATGATCAGGAAGTTCCACCTCAACAAGAGGAAGAACTTCTTTACTGTGTGAGTGCTGAGCACTGGAACAGATTGCTCACAGAGGCTGTGAAGTGTCCCACACTGGAGATACTAATATGAACACAATTGTCCTGTGTTCTAGGATGATCCTGCCTGAGCAGGGAGGTTGGACCACTGTGGTCTCTTGCAACCTCACCCATTCTGTGATTCTTTGATATAGAAAAGACAGAAAAGGTATAAGAAAGCCAAGCCTAGTTTTTCTACAAATACAATAATTTGTGGTTCTAAAGATAAAAATCATATTGAAAATTAAATATAGTTCTGTTAGATAAACAACTATGTCTCGTACAAACACCGAGAATGTAGAACAGCATGCCAGCTCCCTCTACTGGATTAGAGATGTTGTACTATTAACATTATACTTGCACAACATTTTCCTTCATCACACTCTTGGACATATCAGGCAATTCCTTTCAACAAATTATTTTTCTTTCTCAAACACTACATCAAAAAAACCAGTTTAAATGGTATTGTAACTCCTGAAAACCTTCTTTTTCTAAAAGAAAACTTAAAACTGAAGGAAAGCCAAACAACAAAGACAGATTTTATGCAAATATTCAAAGTGAAATTTTCTTATGAATTATTCTATAAATAGGTATCACAAGTCACTAAATGGTTTTTCATTGTTATCCTTGTAAAATTTATATCGTTTTTGCCCCTTGCATCTGCTGGGTAAGCTGTTTCAGAGATGAAAACCAAAAAATCCAGCAGCAGCTCTTGAGAAGCAACACTAGAGGACTGTTACATAACTGACAATTTAAAATCTATATTTCTGTACACTGAAAGACTTTTGAAAACCAAACCCAAAACTTCCATTATCTTACATTGTAAACTCATCCTCATCAGTAACCTAGATCACAGCTCTCTCCTCTCCTTTCCCTGTCAGGAATGAAATAACCATTTTGTCATTTTTATATGTGTGTTTTCCAACACAAACACAATCGGACTGCATCTCCCTTAATGACAGTTTCTTTAGGTGAAATTTTTACCTCTAAACCACTGTAACAGAATTTCTTATGTTATTCTTCCTCTAACTTAAATAATTGCTGACAGTGAATGTGCTTAGGGATAAGCAGACAACAGACATTTCAATTATTATCTCAAGAGATGAAAAATTCAAAGGAGGGGCCCTATGATACTTTACACTAAATCCAAATCCACTTATTTGGGGGGACTAAAGGACAATGAGCACAGATGGAGGGATGCCAAGTCTAAAAAGGAGTCTGGTCCTTAGAAACTGCCTGAAACTGTAGAGGCTTTAACTGTAGTATAAGTGTGCCTTTAATTTTCAATAATGAAGAATTTTTTTTCATTGAGCCTCCTAATAGTTGAACAAAAAATCACACACATTTGCAGCTAAACACAACAGACAAGAAAACAAATTCTTCTCAAGTATATTGTGGTGTCTTGCATGCTCTTTTCTTTTATTTACTTTACTAATTTTCATTCAATAACTAAAGAAGAAAAGAAGTTGTTTCAAAATAAATACATAATTTAACAAATATTTAAGTCAGAGAAAAGACTGCTATTTCATCCAACATGGAAACAGACAACATATTACTGTGAAGCAGAAAAGTTTTTTAAACAAATAAAATATTTGAAAATTATTATTACAAATCACAAATTACAACATGTGAAAGATAATGAGGATGCTCACTTAGACAATACAGACTTGAGTAGTGATATTTACAAACATACTACTGAAAAAATTCTGCTGGTATCAAATACATATAAAAATTGATAAATGGTATCAAATACATATAAAAATTGATAAGATTTGAAAGTTATTTTTGTCCGTCCATCAACACATACTGGACAACATTATTATTATTAGTAGTAGTAGTAGTAGTATTTTTTTATTATTATTATTACTACTATTGTTATATCTTCAACCAGGGAAGAAAAAATAAAGTACTGCATCCTGAGAAGTAAAAATTTAGAAAATTGAAAATATAAAATGCCACAGGTTTATATAATTACTAGAAATTCCACAGTTATTCAGATATTCATTCAGGGGAGGACAGGAGGGGCTGTAGAGGAAAGATGGGAAGAGAAAGAATGAAGAGAACTTCCAGGGGAGAACATAAAAATGGTACAGTATTGAGATTTCTCACCTTCACTCTAAAATCTTCACTGCTTCTCATCCTGATTTCCTGCAGATAAGATCAAATACTTTTTAAAGCTTCCTGGGTGGAAAAAAAAAAGACAGAGTATGTGTGTGTTTTTATATGCACACATCTTAATGGAAAGAAAGGGAATAGAACTAAATTTTTCACTAGACCTATGCTAATAATTGTGAATTTAAAACAGCTAAGCACTGGTTACTTTATAAGAGCTTCATGAAAAAAATATACTTTCCTTTCACAATCTTTAATGTTCCCTATGTGATCAAGTGAATAAACATGACAGATGTTCCACCTCTGGGCATCTTCAAATACTTCTAAATCTTCAATGTTTTCCCAAATAAAAACTAGTTTAAAAAGACCCAATAAGATCTTTTATCATGTGGCTGAATTCCTCTCTGCGGACATTTATATCCATTTCTTTTCACAGAACATAAAGCTGCTTTCTGACCTGACAGTGTGCAGGTGTGCTGCATAGAATTAGAAGCCTATGAACTCAACTTAGCAGCATGTCTGATTTACAGAAACACTATAACAATGGACACTAAACTTTACTACACTTTCAGCAGCAGCTGAGCAACTCTTCTATACTTTTAAAAAACCTGAGTAAACACTGGGAGTAAAATCTCTTTCCATCTCCAAGGTCATATCTCCTACAAATTCTTTTGATACAAACTGCATTGCTTTTTAATCAGCATGTGACTTTCAATTATACCAAAAAAATTGAGCCTCCTATTGTCTTTCAACCTTTCCCATCAAAATCTTCATATACACAGTAGGATTGTAGGAGTATGCCCTGAATAAACTATAATTGCTAATATATGAATAAAGCATGTCTCTGTTTATGGGTCAATAGAGAGAAGTTTTAGACAAGGCTAGCCTGCTTGCTATTGAGGCATTTCATGATTTATTAAATTTGTGCAAGTTATTTCAGTTTGAAGGCAAAAATTGTAGGTAATTTGATTACCATGAATCCATAATCATGATGAAGAACATAGTTTCACTAAGAAAAGAGAAAATCAGAACGTTTGGAAGGTTTTTTCTTTCTAAGTGAAGCAATTTCAATAAAAAATATCCACTGCAACACATCATTGAAGAGTTTCTATAAACTTTCTTATATACAAACATGGATAACTCCAAACTGCAGCAAGAATATCTTTCTAAATTTGAAATCAAACAGAAATTGCCCACTTTTTTAAAGTCACCTATTCTTTCAGTTTGCAATTTGCTTCAAGGTGAAGTCAGACATTTGTCACAAAAAGCAGTGTCAAAAAAAGGTGTATCATAATGACATCTAAATGACAACCTTCAGGAACTAATAGGACATTGTCCCTTTTGTCACCAGCACAGTCATACATGATCAGATATGACATATTAATTATTCAGAAAATGTCTCGGAAGTTTGAACATGGATTTGCTTCTGAGTAATTATGAAGTGCAGTCTGGCAGATGTGGATGATGTCTAATAGGAAATTCTCCAAGGGTTTTGGAAATTTTCTGTCATCTGCCTTTATAAATTCCAAGTCAAAGAGGAAGAGAGGAAATGGCATACAGATTTAAATAAATAACAGAAAATTATAAAAACAAATAATGAAAAGTGACATTACCCGTGTTAAAATTCAGCCAATTACTAGACTACAATATACTTTTAAAAATAATAATCATATATATACTATTAAATATGTCCCATTGAAAGGATGCCTACATGGATTTCATTCACATGAGTTAACACACAAGTATACACTAATTTCACTAGATCTGCAGGTTCCTTAAAAGAACACAACATTGACTGCCTGTCTGCCCATCATGCTCACATGGCATTAAGGCAGAAGACTTTTACCTTCCTGGCTGTCTACCAAGACAACTACTGATATTTTGTCCAGAAAATTTTCAAATTTTCACTTGGGCAAAATTGTCAGACAGAAAGTTATTTTTAATAAACTCTTTTTGTTTGAGTTTTTGTTTGTGTGCTTGCTCTTTTTGATACATCTGGGATTAAAAGGAAAGAATTGAGCATGCAGAGTTAACCATAACAAAATTATTGCATGCAAATAGTATTACACATTTCTGGTCTATTTTTATTTTCCAGATTTTCCTGCCAGAATCCTAGAATTGTGAAACTATTCCAAACTCTTCCTGCCACAGAAATGTTTCTCAATGCCTAGTGGGGGGAAAGGGGGAGAAGGGAAGAAAGAGAGGAAGGGAAGAAGAGAAAATAAAATGCAGGAACTAACTTTGACTTTTGTGCCAAAGAGCATTTTAATTACTATAAAAATGAAATTGTTTCATCATTGCTCTCTACTTAAAAGAGAGATCAAATTGTCACAGTCCATCTTCAGCAAATATTTCCTTTCATCTCATACTCCATTACTCATAGTTTTGGTGATGGCGTTCTCATCAGGTTAAAAACTAACTAACTAACTAATTAACTAACTAACTAAACAAAACCACATCTCTTTTGTAAGCAACAGCAGTCTACTGCTGGGGAGTAGCACTTGCCCATGAAAGACTCTCTGTTATACATTCTTAGGAAAACATTATTAGGAAAAATATTTCTGGCAGCATCTAAAGCCTGATATTACAGACAGATCTATCTTTCCCTGTAGAAGTTATCCAGATGTAAAAATATTGCTGTCCAGGCCTCACAACATACAAGTTTCATTTAACAGTCTTTTCATTTTATACTAATGTTAAGTTGGTCTGTAGAGGACAAGTGGAAGTAAATGTTTTGGTGGACTAATGACGTTTTCATAATTCCCCAACTAATACTAGAGCTGACTTCAGTACTCTATATAAATATTATAGCTTCACTGAAATGAATGCTATTTTTCAAACATTTTTTATAAGCTGGTGATCAGATACCAGATGTCTCAGGCTCATTGAAGTTAATTTGGAATTCCAAATCAGGAAGAAAATCCAAGAATATGGAACATTTTGATAGAGTTGGATTCCCAAAACACTTCAGTCTGCAGACATATTATTAGTCTGTTGCCATAATATTTATATTTCTAAGTGAAAACTCCCCATTAGACAGCTGGAGACACCTCACCTCTTCTATGATTTTTTGTTTGTTTCACTGGTTTGAAAAATGGGCATGTCCTGAAAGTGCAAGAGCTTTACACATGCCTCTAGATTACCCTGACACACAGAAGCCAGAAAGTCAGAACCTATGGTGCCTAAAACTGAGCCATTCAAGTTCTATTTTGTATCTCATATTCACAATTACTTGCCAAGGTCACACAGAAAGCTATTAGAGCTGGGAACAGGACTTAGCCTGCCTTTGGTTTAAACAAAAAAAAAACAACTGTACTCTTACCCATGCAATATCCACAATATCTTACCCCCACAATTTGGGACAGGATGCATTTACATGCACAGGATATAGGATGTGAAAAACACAGAAAAGATCTGAAAGATTTATAGACTCATCATACAAGTCTGTAGGAGGTAATTTATGCACCACAGTTGACCTTTTAACATTAACTCAGGAAATTACTAATTCACTAATTGCCAGAAAAAGCAAAGATGTGCTAGCAGCAGTCACATTTTAAAATGCCATTTTTCCTTACAGTTTCCCTAAGCATCTGTTCCTTGTCACTGTCCCACACAAGCATAAATGAGAAGATTATTTGAACTGTGTGGTTATGAGCTTCACACAGTAGCAAAGGAAATCAAAATCAGACAAGCCTTATAAGCATGACCATAATACTATATAAATGTATTGCAATCTACATGAAAGCTCTGCAAGTGTCAGCACTCTATAAAGCTAAAAAAAACCTTTTTTTCTTCAGTGTAAGTGGTTCTGCCTTGCAATGCCCTGTTCAGCTATTCTTCATCTTAGCAGCAAAACCACAGGAGGCAGTATAAGAAGAAATAAACATCCTTGTGCCAGTATGCCAGAGCCAACCTCTGCACTCCTGCTCCTATGAAATCTGGGAGCACAAGTGTGAGAAGCATTGCTACATGACTCATTGAGGAGTTTGATGCCAGCATATTCTCCAGCCATTGAACAGAGCCACCAAACATTTGTCACTGTCACCGCCTGTATTTTATGGAAGAGGAAGAAAGCAATAGGAATTGACTGTGAAGGTTGGATGTGAACTTTCCAGTTGAATACAGGCAAAAGAAACTAGTTGTACAAAGCAGGAGAGAAGATAAAGCCTGGGCTGCACAGCCAAGATTAGAAGAGAATAATAAGGTAAGAAGCTTTAAAATGGGGGGTTCACTGGTCGTTAGTTCATTATTAACTTGAAATTTTTTGATTGAATCATTGCTAAAAGGGCTGCCAACCTCAAAATATAAGCTTTATCTTCCTGTGAATTCAAATTAAACACATTTTCTGTATATGTTCTTTTTGTAAAAAGACAGTCAAAACTATTTGATTTATGAAAATACTTTAGGTTGTATTTTTCATCCCTAAAGAGAAAGAGAATAAAGATGTTTCCTTTAAAAATATAATGACTTTGAGAAAAATAATGGATTGTCTATCACAGCTTGTTTCTCAAGACATTGAGGCATTAAACTTTTCTGTTAAAAGACAACAAAGTTATTAGCATCAAAACATTTTCTAATAAAATTTGCCTGCTTCTGCCTTCAAAACAGCATACAGTTTTAATATAGCAAACTTTTATTTGAAAATTATTTTTTCTCTTTATTAAACTAATCCTGTATGTTCAGCAAATAATGTTATTTTAATGATCAGATATGTTATTTGGGCATCTTTTAAAAAATTTTAAAATACCTATTTGTCCTGAGAAAATATTAACGATATCTCTTAAGATAGTTGATTATTATTCATTATGAGTAAAGTATTCAGTAACAAACGTGTTCAGGTTTTACTTTTAGTTTTAAATTGTGATGTTATTTAGAAACAGTTCTGCCACAGAGAGCTTCTTTGCTTTGCAAAGTAAAAGTTCTCCTGGAGAGAAAGAAGTTGGACTTTTTAAATATTAATGTTATTATTAATATGTATTTCTACATGGTTCAGAAAAGAAATTTGAACAACATCACCCTCACTACTGTGACATTCTACTGAGGAAAGTTATACAGGAAAAGACACCCAACTGGAGACAATTACAATCCTTTTTTTATGGCAAAAATTGTTCTAAAAAATTTGCACATATCTGAGCACAAACAGCAACTTATGGCAAGCATTTTTTGTGCTTGAAAGTCCCATTAGAAGACATGAATAAAACTTTCACCTTCAAAAAGGTAAGATTACCTGTTCAGTTAAGCACTGCTTTGAAATGCTACTTGCACACCTCAGACTGCTCCATACCTGTCTGGAGGATGTGAGCAGTGTCTGCACGCTGGGAAGCAAAGGAGCAGAGGCACAGGAAGGGCTCACTTCTCAGACAGAAACATTTACCAGCAGAGATGTTAGCCCCAACATATGGGAAACATCCCAACAAAGTCTGAGTCAATCCATTTGATTTCATTAGTTAGTTTTTGTTCCCTTGGGTCTCTCCCTGGCCATCTCCCAGCACAGCTTGTGGTGCTAAGCCCCTGATGTCCAATGACAAAGTGAGTGTATGAGCTGCACAGTGCCTCAGAGTTATTGGTAAAATACTGAGCTTTTGAGCAAAGGCACCCTAAAATTCTATATTTATTGCATATTTAATCTTCATATTCATTCACAGAAAGTAGAACTAATAAGTAACAAACATAGCGTTGCTATGAAAATCACACACAGACATTTCCTTTCCTCAATTAATAGAAACATTTTCATTGTACCTACGTGCCTGACAATTAAAATTGTTCTTTGTTCACCACTTTTAGTAGGCTTCAGATTATTAACATTATCCTTGCAGGAGCATGACCCAATCACAAATTTACATGACCAATTTGTCAGTAAATATTGCTTAAACAATACTTAGATTAAAAAATCTTTGCTTAGGTGGGAAGAAAAGCAAAAAAAAAGCAACACTTGGAAACCAGCTGGATTTAGTCTTAACACTGGAACTGAATAATAAATGCTCGATGCCTGCCTTGTCTGAATTGGCTATTCTTCCTGGGACATATATTAGGCCAAAGATTATTTTATCAAAATGAAACTTTTTTTTGGCAAACCTTCATTCTATTTTAACCTCTATTCTATTCTATTCCATTCCATTCTATTCTATTCTATTCTATTCTATTCTATTCTATTCTATTCTATTCTATTCTATTCTATTCTATTCTATTCTATTCTAACCTCTATCCTATTTTAACATAACAGAGAAATCAAATATTATGTTCAAATAAATCAGAAGTGATTAATCAGTAACAAGATGAATGCAGACCATGTTCTGGTGTACTCACTGAAAGGATGCAATATCTGCTTCCACTAGTCCATAAGTTGGCCTGATGTGACCAGCACAACTGAATCTGGGTTCTGCTTCTATAAATTGCTGCATAATTTCTGCAAGATGAAACCCTAATTTATTCTTCTTGCATATTTTATATTTTAAGTGTATAAAAAATATTCTACAACATTAATAGTTATAAAAAATAACAACACTTGCTCATTTGGTTTTGTTTATGTAGCATTTTTGATCAAATGTTTTTGCCATGATTTTATCTTACTCTGAAATGTTTCCTGATGTCTGGTTTACATCACAAACTAAAAATACCCAGATAATGAATGTTTCTATATCTTTAGCACAAATTCTACTCCTAAAAGACCACGTCTCATGTTTGAAGAAAAAATGGTAATACAGTAATGGTGTATTTATACAGTAAGGAAAGACAGTATTGGCAGCACTTACTAGCACTATAATTTCAAAAAATGTAAGAGTTGGAAACAGAAGTCGTGCTCCAGAAAACAAGACAAATTTGCTTACTATAACAGCAATTCCAGTGTTTCAGGAATGGAGACCTAGTCTTCATTTAAAAAAAAAAATTAAAAAGCAAACCAGAAAGATAAGCACAATTAGACAGATGACAGTAAGTGTGAATATTTCCAGCATGATTTAGTAATAGTATTGGGGTCTTTTTGTTCCAACAGTAACTAGGATGAACAGAGTAAACAAGAAATAAAAGGCATTTCACAAATTTTCACCAAAAACAAAACATGGTGAGTCCCTGATTTAGTACAGCACAAATTTGCAATCCACCAACTTGAAATCAGTTCCCATGCTAGAAAGCCTGTATTAAATGCACTACCAAGCTCTTTTCTAACTTTTTGTAATGGAAAATCTTGAGGGCAAAGAACATGAGTGAATAAATACTGCTCAAATTTTGTGGGTAAAGTGCAGCAGGAGACCAGAAAGAGACAGATGGCCTAAGAGTGGCAAGAAATAGCAAAAGTTTCTGGTTTCTGGTATTGAGAACAGATGGAGCCTGAAGATATCCACAAAACACAGAACAGAATCCTACCCAGAGATGGTAAGCAAAAGCTTCCCCTCCAATCATGGATCATTGGCCAGCAAAAAGAAATTAAGAAAGTAAAAGAGTTTGTTATATTTGGGAAGAAAAAGGTTTTCTAGAACTATTTGAAGGAATTATAAGCTCTAGGAAAGAAAAAAATATATTAGTATTAACTTTGAATGCGGTGTGTGCATTTTTTAATATTGGTCTACTTTTTTTTTCTATTTTCTTCTATAAGAGAACACAGAAATATTAATAAGAAACGAGTACTAGACCATTTGAATCAATAAAGAGGAAAGAATAAAGAAAAATAGCCACAAACAAATTATACTGGGGGATAAAGAGTTAAAAAAACACATGCTAAAAATCTAATCAAAACCTGTAGCTCTCTTTGAGAGACTTTTTTCAATTTTTTCTTTATTTATTTTTAAGATGCTGAGAGAAACCTGTGCCAACACGGGAGTCTTTGGTTCAAATTAATTACTTTCACACATTAGGGAGATATGCAAACTGTCTTACTAGATACCTACTGAATCAAGCAAGTTCCCTATTAAATGGAAAGATTTTCAAAGTGCTCCAGAAAAGTGAAGATGTGCTTCAATGCTCTCAACAGTAACAGAATACTGCCTTTTTTTTCTTCATCTTCTTTCTGCAGAAATTACACATTTTCTGTAGAAAAGACAGCTTTGTTATAATCATGGAAGATGTTTTTTAGGTAGTTATTATCTAACAATCTTGTCATACAGGAAATGAAGCAACATTGTTCTTTCCCTCTGCAAAGAAAAGTGGTAATCATTATAAAGCCATTTCCAGGAATGCTAATTTGAATTTTGTCAAAGGCACTAGAATACTAAATTCGGTATATAAATAAATAAACCCCAGAACTTTGCTTTGCATATTTTATTTGTGTCAATGTAGAGCTACAGCACTGATTTATATAATTAAATGGCACCAATTTAGAAAAATATTTCTAAATAACAATCTTACAAGTAGATGAGTCAGTAACATAGTACAGAGTTCACTAACTCACTTTCATTTACTTTAGTTAAGATACTTGCAAGCATAAATGAGGTATTAGCAGACTGATATTTCCAGTCACAGCTCCAGAAGAAAATTCTCTTTAATTATTTATTTTTACTTATATGGAGGAGTGCAGGGATCATTAAAGTATAAAGAAAAACAGTTGATCTTACTGACAGAACACAGCAGAAAAGAAGAAGGCATAAGGTATGAATACGGATTTTGAGTAGAAGCCTGCAAAAGAAGATTTGTTTTGGTATCAGAGTTTTTGGGATTCAGACCAGGAGACAAGCACATGTGAGTCACAGAAAGAACACTATTCACTACAGATATTCAGCCAGTACATTTACAGACATTTTCTAAGCATACCATTCACAACAATCATCATCATAAATTCAGCTATCCACAAATAAAAATGCTGTCTTTTAAGGCTCTGCTCATTAATACAATTAATTAATTGCTGTCTGAAAGGTCTTTAATTGCTTCACTGCTGCCAATGGTTACAAGACAGTACCTGACTGGTCTTTGCACTTTCACAAGTAATGTCATCCTGCATTTCAAAAATCCTTGCATGTATCTTATGACTACTGAATACACTAATATTTCCAAACACTGTCTTTTTATAGGGATTTCAAGGCAAGTTTTTTGGTGTTGCTCAGTCTACATGATATAGATAGTTGAATCTACAGCTATTCCCTCCTATAAATGTGTAAGCAAGGTTTGCCTTTCTCTTCCCTTTCATTCCTTCATGAACGATTAAAAGTAAATATACAAATCCTTTCAGTGAGTGAACAAGGAATTCATTAGGCAACATTCTAGTACTCCAAATTGTCAAATGGTTTTCAAATAGACAGCTTACAGTTTTTTCCCTGAAAATATATTGAACATTTAGAACAGAACACTCTGCTTACCTATCTGATACTTTTGAATTCACTTACCTTTTTTCATTTTCTTTTTCTTTGGTAAAGCTTGGAGTTCTCAGCACACCTACAACTCATCAATGTCGTGGCCAGCTTCCTTATAGACATACTTCAGATGAATCATCTCTATTCTATAATCATGCAAAAACATAAATTGATAGGTGTAGCAAGCATATTTACGTTGATCAAAAATAATTAATAATTCTAAATGTTGTGGCGATTCCTTCAGCCAATGTCTTATGAACTCTTTTATTCTAGTGGATATCCATATACTTCTAGGGATGTCTGTATTTAAGATTAAACAATGACCATGGTTAGTCACCACAGTCAGAACAAGCAAAATTGTGAAATCCTGGTATTGATTTGGGGCATGCCTGAAAGGGAACAATACCCTGCAACACCTTTCTGCCTTCACAACTTTAATAGCTGCAGTGAACACAGAGGTGGTTTTACAGAACTGCAGACAAAATATCTTGGACTGCCTTTGGCTGTATTTTGGAAATTAAACATTCCCCCAGTAATCACAAGAGTTACAAGGGTTGTGGTGGCCATGAGTGCAGTCTTTTAGTGGACTATGCCCAAATCACAGAAGAGATTTGGATTTCTGCCTTTACCCCAAGCAAATATTCTGACCACTGAACTTTTAGAAATGGGAATGAAAAGGATTATTGCTATCCTCTCAAACTGTTCTTTCCAAGGGCATTAAGAGCAGTCAAACCTTCTAGAGAATTTGGCCTGAAAAAGTACAGTACTAAATATGTCCAAGATGAGAAAAATGTCCCCCTCTTTGCCCTTGGTTTTTCAGCCTTTATTTAAAGATAGTTTTTTAACATCTGATTTGCCAGTCATCATCTGTTGTTAGTTTAGGCTGATTTCAATTGAATTTCCACACAGCAGGGAAAACAAACCTTCTTATTTTATCTTACTGCTCTTAAAGAAGTCAGTCAAAACTGATGAAGTAACAAGAGCATCGAGAGCAGAGGGTGGCAAAGGGGCAGGACACAGCAGAGAAGCATACAAAATTAAGAACAGAGCATATTTCAATATCCATACATTTTAATCCTCTGAGACAAAGGAAGAAATAAAATTAAAACAGGGAGGAAAAAAGAAAAATTACATAAGGGTTTTTAAAATACCTCAAATAAATAGCAGAGTGGAAAGGTAAATCAAGGTACTGCAAGGAAAGTTGAGCAGTAGTGGCAGAAGCATGGTTTATACAATGCCAGGCAAGGTCTACTATGTCCTTAAAATCAGGCCTTGTCCTTCTCATGCCATTAATCTTGTTCTGGGGTGTTATAACTCATATGATAGAAGACCACTTATTATCTATCATAACCTTGCTTTTACCTCAATCCAGGTCAGAAAGCTGATGTAGAAAAGTCAGCTAGGCATTATCCATAAAACAGGAGCCAGAAACTTTAAGTCTTTGTTTTCATTTGAACCTTACCCAAATATAATTCTATTGTTTTCTGAGGAATATTAAACTGTGTCTCCCTTAAATAATTATGCTAATGAAACTCTTCAGTCCACCAACTGCAAGTTAACTAAGATTAGACTAGATCATATGTCTTGTGCATTTCAGAAATAACTGAAAGAGGCAAGCATCAAAATTAGACTGCAGTTTCTGGGGGGAAAATGAACTGAAGGAAGTAGGTTTCCTTTTTAATACAGACAAAGATAAATGTTGGGGTTTTACTCTTCAACAATAGACATTACAAAATGTTATACTGAATACAGATGTATACAGACTCCAATAAATAAAGCAGAACATCAGACCCTAAATTGACATACTTCAGTGGTAGTAAAGATGATAGTAAACTGTTTTATCACTGAGAGCAGCCTGCACTACACACAGTTGTGGCATGCTTTCATGCACTTATGCTTTTTTATATTCAGACACTATATATCTGTCCTTTGAAGCAGACTATCCAATTCATCATCCAGCTTCCCATTCACAGGTCTAAAGATACCTCAGGCAAAGGGAGTTCTCTCAGTTGATCTATTTGTTGTTGCAGCACCAGTACATTTTCTATGCATAATACATTACTTAGGGCCAAGAGAATAATATAAATAATAATAATAAAAAAGTTGTTGTGCAACATTCTCCAGGATCCTCATAAAATTTATCCAGCTGCATCACCAGCAGTTTTCACATGCCTTAAAGACAACTCTACATTAATCAAAGTCTTAATACAATTGCATATCTTTAACTGACTTACTTTGAAAAAAGTAAGTAAGAATATTTCCTCTAACAGAACTAAGCAATATCCACAGAGCAGCTACAGAGCTAAATTGTTTTGGGCAGACATGGTTTCACTAATATTTTAAGCATGTTTACAGTCTTTCTTTAGTGTCCATGTTTAATAGTTGCATATGACTTTTATTTTAGGTTATTCAACAAATAACACTTATTGCAAATGTTACAGACTTTCATCAGAGAAACAAAAGAATAAAGAAGTTAAAACAAATTTCTAGATTTTCTCCAAATTCCATCTTACATTTAAAAGCACACACTCACACATTTTTATTCACATGCACACATCAAGCTGGGATCTAAAAGATTTGCCTATTGGGTTCTCAAATTTGTTTCTACAGTTTGTGTAGTTTTATATCAATCATAAAAGTAGTCCTGCAAAAATGTTATTCATGTTATATGTTATGCAACTGCTTGTGGCTTTGCAAAAAAGCCTAGCACATAATACAATGTTAAATCAAAAGGACAAATTAGGGTTGTACAACAAAATAATTTTTCTTGACAGTTGACCATATTTTTTGACATCTGATCAAAGATGCTTCTCTAAAAATTCAAGTCTCCTTTGTAGTGACACAGAATGCCTAAATTTAGCATTAATCCTTTTTTAAGTGGAGTAGGACTGATAGAAGCTTGACTTGACTATCCAGAGGAACTGCAATTTAAAACAAGTGTTATCAAATTACGTCTAGATTACATCTTTATCTAATTTTAATTTTCCATTTTAAAGCTACAAAGAGAAGCACCAATACAGTAGAATTCTCTTATTTAGTGAAAATGGAAGTACAATTTGAGGTTACTGCTTGTGTTACATCAGTGAAGTTAGTTCCTAGAGAATTAACCTGCCCAACACACAGGAAAGAATAACTATTCCTTTAACCTGCCCTGCAATTAGGACTTGTGACACATTTCCACCACTGCCATCAAGAAACATTAATGTTCTTGACTGATGCAAACATAGGCAGTGAGGCAGGATTTTCCCTCATCTAGAGATTAGGTCAACTCAGATTGTCTAATTCATCACCAGATTGGAATTCTTAATAAAAAAAAAATGCTTCAAAATGCCCAAAGTAATGAGAAACAGTTAGCTTGGTATTTAACTCAAATTATTAATTAAGTCAAATTATTAAATAATAGTTCATTTATTTAAAAAAAACGTTGGTTCACTTCAATGTATCTCAGCTTCCCCATTTAAAAAGAGATTGCAGGCAGTAAAGTTAGTACCATTATTTAGATATTTAGCTGCAAATTTAAAATAAAGGAGGTGAATGGAATTAGGAAACTCCATACAAAGTTTTCATATGAATGCAAATATTTTATTTGTGAATTTCCAACATAGTGGCTAAGTGAGAGGATTTTCTTAAGGGCCAATAATTTCTGCAGGCAATCCCCTTACCCACAAAATTTCTGCTCATAATCCAATAGCTACACTTACCAACTCTTCCCACAAAAGCACAACCTAAATGAGAGTCCTCTAGGAAACAAGAGGGGCATTTACTTCATTATTTATTTTTGCCCCCATTCATATGTGTATAAGAATTCATGCTTAGTGACATGTTTTGCCACTGGTGTTTATTTATGTTTCTATACTTTAAGAAAAAAGATGAGGATATGCATCATGAAAACAGAGTAATTAACAATTTTACAGTACTCAGAGTTAAGAGTTATTTTAAACTAAATAAATTCAGCTTGTACAGAAATAAAAAATAAACTCCTCACACATTTTTAGCTAATTTCTATTCAGTCTTCAATGTCAGCTTTCAATCACAGTCACTACTACCCCATTTCCTGAACCTATATGAGGAAATTTCTTTATTCTATCTTCAGCATATCTGCCATATTTCCTTGTTCTCATAGGAAAACACAAGATAGAGAATCTGTTCCATGATCTTTCCAGGCACACAGGGGAGGCTGACACATCAGTAGCTCCCAGGGTTGTCTTTTCTCCTTTTTTAAATATGAGTACTGTGTTTCCCTTTTAGCACTTATCCAACTTTCTTGCACCTCATATAAAAACAAATTTAGGGAGTTCTGTCTCAAGGGAAAAAGCAAACAAAAAATAGTCACATATTTTACATATTCATTTTACTGTATTATGCAACACACATTAGATCTCAAGGTTGTACTTGGAAGTTTTTACCAGCATCAGCAATATTTTCAGTGTGCTTAAACTGCAATGAAGAGAAGAAAAAAAAAAAAGAAAAGAAAAAAGAAAAGCTACTGCCTTTACTTCCCCAAGGGAAAGATATTAATAGATAGCAGAGCCAGCAGAGGCTTTAAGGGACAGGAAACTCTCTCAAGTGGGTACACAAGAATAGTCTTCAGTTCAGAATTTTTCTTTGCAGAACTAGCATCAAAGAAACTACCATAAGCAAGGATAAAACTTTTTGGAATATACTGTCCTACACACCATCAGTTATCAAACCCTGTAAGAGAGCCCTGGACAATTTGTGAACAAGCTGAGGAACAGGCTTTTCACATGAGTGTGCAGTTGACTTCTCTGAGGATTAACACTCACTGATAGCTGCTGGAGAAAAACACAGAAAGAGTTTTGAGAACAGTGTCTAAGCCACATTTCCCTGTGTCACCAGCCTGTAGTTATGCCTCCTCTCATACTCATACTGGCTCCCCAAAAAACACTGAGTTTCTCCAGTGGACATTGGTGGTGGCACTCCTACCTTCACACCTTCATGCAGACCAAAAATTCTGTCTGTTTACTGAGAAGCTGAGCTGCAGAAAAGGAGGAGAAAGAAGCATTAGAGATTATTTAAGTACTTCAATCTTCATCTAGGTTTTTTCATAGAATACTGTCCTTCCAGAAAAAAGAACTTGTGGTTTTCACACAACAAGCCCAAAATATGTAATTTCTTAAAAAATGTTTAATTTTTTAAGCAAAAAAAAGCAAAAAAAAATTAAAATTAGACCCTTTCAAATATGCAAGTATTAATAAAAGTTTAGACCTTAAAAACTGGAAAACATATACATTCTATATTATTAGCTCTAGCATCCATCAAATAATATTTTCTAGAGATATGCCTACCAAATATTTTTTTAGCCTTCATAAAGAGCACTAAAGCAGATCCAAAAAATTCATGATGAATTACAGATCACAGCTGGAAATTATTTACTTAAACTTTTTCCATGACAAAAGTCCTCCAAGCACACTTCATGCACTTCAGGATATCCACTGTGCAATGGACTTTTGGCAAGGAGTACTGACTACTAAAAGACACTTAGGGAAGCTGAAAAATTTTAGTAAATTTTAGAGTATCACCATGGAAATCAGAGTTGTCACTTGATGAAGATTTTAGGATTATTGTAATAATGTAAGCACAGATGTCAAAAGAAACAAGGATATTGTAAATTCATTCAAGGCGCAGAGAGAAAAGAGAAAATGTGGTGAAATTAGAAGTTAAAAGCCATGCAACTACAGGGCAGATCTGTATTTATGTGAGCACAAAAAACCCATTACTTTTAGGGTGAACCACTCAATTCTATGAAGGTATTACTGAAGAAAAGTCAAAAATTAAAAGGAGAAATATGTTCTACTGTATACTTTCCAATAGTATTGGAAAACCAGACAAGAAATCAAACAGAAAGATGAACTGAACTGAGAAAAACAACGTTAAAAATGCAGAAGATACACATTGACGTTATGACACAACATTTAGATGTTATTCCCTTGTGCCTTCTTCAATTACATGTCTTTGGAAGGGAAGAGATGCTGAAGAAAACAGACTGCACACACAAGACCTACAACAGTGCTATTATCTTTCTACAAACTTTATATTTTCATCTAATGTCCAAAATTCCCACATCCCACTCTGGATTGAAATATATTTTCATGTGTTGGTTTCTCTTTTAGTACATCTACAGTCAGACAAAATGTGTGTGTTCTCAGTGCAGGCTCGCTGAGATGCCACTTGCTACCTAATGCCATGCATTTTTCATAAGCAGGAGCATTTTTAAATGATCACTACTAAAAAATTTAAAATAAAAACAAAACAAAAAACACCAAAGAACAATTAACGTGTTCTTAAGGAAGAATAGGCAGATATATTTCTTCAACAGCTGACACACATTTCCTCAAAGGCATTTCTGCTACACAAGGGCAATAATTAGATGACACTTTAAAAAAGCATAATGTTAAACACTAGGTAATGAATGTCTCTCTACATCAAGTAGATTAATCTTAATATGGTTCATCTTTATGCAAATATCACAATGAGTATCTGGAGGGTTATAATTTCCTCTACTGCAAAATCTGTGAAAATAGTGTGTCTCAAGTCCTACTTCATGAAGAAAAACAGCACTTCCACTACATCTGCTGTTGGCAAATCTCACAGAGGATGAATTTTCCCTAGTTCTACATTGCAATCTATGTGTATGCATGTATACATTGAAAAAAATCCCTTTTATACACTACTTACTAAGAACTTTAACTGCACAAAATCAGTATTTTGCACCAAATTGCATATGAGTGCTCTCAATCTAGATTAAATTATTCTTTAAAAAGAAAACCTTTAAAAATCTTGCCAGTGTTTCAAGTGACCTGAAATTTTATACAGTTTTATACTATAGGATAGCACAGATATTTATACAGGACCTAGTCATTTTTTCTGCAAGCCAAAAAGGTAAACACATAGATACTCAATCTAGAATTGGCTTTAGAAGGTAAAAAACTTTTAGATCTCCTTCATTTTGAGATGGACAGAAAACCCTACGTGAAAAAATATAACATGACAAAATTAAAATCTATTACAATCCTTTTCTTTTCTGATATTTTTTCATATAAAATATTAGATATATTTTGTAATAGCAGATTATTTATACCCTGTAAAATTAATGGGACATTTTTGTCTTCTCAAAATAATTTCTTTAAAATTTGTATGAAAGGGTTTTAAATTATACTACATTCATAAAGGAAGGTTTCAGAATGCCCTGTCCTTCCCTGAGCAGGCAGATGAGCACAGTTTTAATTCCTTCCCTGTATGGGCAGCTTCATTAGCAGGTCTCCCACAACAGCGAACTATAGGATCCCCAAGTCAAAAAAGTGACACTGTGTGCTTCCCACCCTGACATTTTACCTTCATATTCACTAATTATGTAAAGCAGGAGAAAGAACAAAATAAAAATGCTTTCTCGTGCCAAAGTCATGGAGTAATAGAGTTTTATAGCAGGCAAAACAAACTGTGGTATCCACTTGCTAAGAAGTCTCTCATAAACCCACAGTAATGCTAACAATACCTCTGAATCAAACCAGGTCATCATCTACCCAGTGGAGTGAATATACTGCTCCTTTACAACAGGAACTTTCACTGTAAAAATAATTAATATTTCTATTACCTGTTATTGGGGTGATGCCAGCAGGCAAGGAATTGTATAGTGAGAATATGCTTGAATTAAAATATGCCAGAGTGTAAAACATCATCTACTACAAGCATGCAGGTGCTCCAGGGGAAAACAAAATTAAAGCAAACAAACAAAAACGCCCAAACAACAAAAAACCCCAACAACAAACAACTCATCATCCAAATATTTACAAATATTTTATTAAACACAGTTTCTTTAATCTTATTCCTGTTCAGACTGTGAATATAAAATAGAGCAAATCATTCTAAGTGTTCATCTATATGGAATTTGTTACTCTTATATTCATTTTTCTTTATCCTTCTGATCAGAATTTTGTTGAGAGAAGAAAACACATGCAGGGACATTAGAGAATGAATACAGCAAGAAGTAATAGAGAAAAGAGGAGCTGAAATAGAGGTTCAAAACATGATCTAACTGATAGCCCCAGAAATCTCATAAATCACAGAGATTACTAGATCACAGGCAACAAAAAAACTAATTATTACCATAGTTTTAAATATTGGAAACCAACAAAATTTTTCACCAGACTTAATGTGACCCCAAATTCACAGTGTGTGCCCCAAGGGTTCCACATAAAATAAAATATTAAAAAACAAAAAGCCTTTTTTATTCTGTAGAAGGAAATATCATTTCAGGATTCGCTGATTTTGTTTAAAATGTTTTGAGTACCATACACTTCAGAGATGGTTATGTTCTGTGAGAAAACATTTTAATAAACCATTATACTTTGCCAGAGGAAATATAGAGTTCTCTTGCCAATTACAAATGATGACAATTTTAAGTAATGTAGACCACACTAATTCTTCAATAATAAGACAATGCTGAGATATTTTCTAGAAAACACAAAAGCAGGTTTTAAGTACATTTGTCCCAATATTGATCACCTAATCTCTATGTAAAATAATTTCTCATGTTTTCTTTTAATAAAACATGATGACATCAGATAATTATTAAATATTCCAGGGAATAATTAATCTTTTTTTTGTTGAGGTTTAAAAAATTGTAGAAGCAAACCAAGATAATTATTATAGTCACCAAAAAAGTCTATTTTTTTAAAGAACTCTGCATCTTTCTTATATTTTTCCATTGCAGCAGCCTGATCATTTTTCAGCAGTAATTATAATGCAGGATTCACCTACAGAACAATATGAGAAGTATTTCCAAAACAAATCCTGAAATATACTCTTTAAATAGCTTAGAAAAGTAAGAAAAAATTTTAACTGCATCAATAATGTAAAATTGCATGGCTTGATGCAAAATGTGACATCAGAGTTACTTTCTAGGACATCAAAGGCATATTGATTAGAGTATTAACTGTGTGTGTAAGTCACAGCTTCCAACACAAGTACGTACTCAGCAGCTCCAAGCTGGTGGCAGCTGAGATATCTTGCAGTCAAGGAAATGGAATATGCAGCCTCCTCCTGTGTTGATGACATGAAAAGTGGCATCAAAAATATTCTCCCTTTCTGCCATTTAGATCACTACAGGGAAGGGGATAAAAAAAACTCAGCAGAGAACAGTGACCGCAGGCACACTGATACCCAGCTTTCCCAAACAGTTATTTTGAAGCTAGTTTATTCTTTCTTGCTACATTAGAATCAGAAGGGTAGTCTCACAGGGAAATAAGAATGCAGAGAAATGGGATTTTTATGGGAGAACTGCAGAGCAGTAAAAGTAGTTACACGCTTAGATTTATCACTGGGAATTGTGAGGACTTCTGTCCTCCCTTCCCTGAGGAAAGTCTCACCAATGCCTTCCCCCACCTGCTGCAGACTCCTGCAAATCCAGGGAGGTGCCTCGTGCATCCAGCAGCAGTAACCTGCCATCTTTCAGCCATCCCTCCATCGGAATCCCAGCACTGCTCACCGTGTGGACATCTCCAAGAGGATGCTTCTCTCCACCACGGTTGCCAGAGCTGCCCCTTTCCCAGCGACAGAATCTTTCCTTCAGGAAAGGTGCTATTTCATGCTGCAAATTTTCCTAAGGCTTATGTTTTTCTTTTTTACACTTTTTAGTTAGCAGCAATGTATCACTGTAAGTTTCCTACACATCACCTCCACAGACACACAGAATAAACCAAAGGTCTGAGGTGAGTAGTTTGTGGTAAAATAAAGAATATCCCATTGAACAACAATTTTCTATGCTAGAAGCAAGTAAACTTCTTGATAAATCAGCTGAAATTCAGAATGATGTTCATGAGGTGTGTGGAGAGATTACACCCAAAAGAGCAATTATTGAATTACATTTTCAAATTGCAATATTTTTACAGCAATTCTGGTAAGAAGTATTTTTTTGTTTGCTTGTTTTTTTATAATTTCCAAAATGTGAGCATAAATTATCATCTTATTAGAAAAATGCCTTGTATAGCATCACATTCCCTCAAAGTGTATTGTCAGTCTGCATCTCCTACTACAAGTGCTGTATGATGTATGAAGATGACATTGAGTTTTCAAATTAGATTTTCAAGAGCTAAGAATATGTATGAAAATTAGTAAAGTCTATTTTCTTAACCAATTCACATTCTCTTGCTGGGAGCTCACGAGCCAACCAATATCCTAAATTGGATTTTGTTTAAATGGATGCATAAAATTGGATTCTAGGAGTATAAAAAAAGACAAACCTTAATTGGTTTAAGCTGGACCATTTTCTTCAGAGAAGCATAAAGCTGGAACATTATTTCTTTAAAGAGGAAACATTGGATGTGTTCTATTGTATTGTACTGTCACTTAAAGTATAAACTATCTAATTATTACTACAATTTAAGGTCACAGTATTGCAAACTAAACAATATTTCAAGATTTATAACAGACAAACACCTAGATCACAGTATTTTTCCTGTGTTATAAATCAAAAATATTAAAATAGCCTAATATCTACTGTAATTCATGTATCTAGACCATGCTTTTTTAAAGTTAGTAGAAAAGTAGAGATACTGGCACAGAGTATCATCTTAGAAAGATCCAAGGGATCACTGAGGAAAGTGACAGTAAGTGCCAGAGTGATGAATATCATGAAGTCAAACCATTAAAGACAAGGTGATAATCAGCAAACAGCAGAAAATAAAAGTCTAAACAACATACTTGTGCCTAGGTATTTCTTACTGATTTATTGACTTGGCATAAATGGTCCTGGCACTGTAAGATTCACAGTTTGTTTATGGCATCCTCTTGTCATGAAAACTGAAATATAATGGTTTTGCTACTTGCTGGAAGAAACTGTTTCCTGATGGGCAAATTGGTTATAAAGTGATCTCATATTAAAACATCAGGGTCTGCCTTGCCTTAGCTGAGTCACCTCAAATATACCAGCTATAAGTTACATAAAAGAGAGTTTATTAGACTCATTTTTGTCCTTCACAGGCTTGGCCATCAATACTAATCTGAAATTGAAATTGAAATTGGAAATACTACACTTTTTTAAAATAAACTTTCACTTTATGAAGACCAATAGTCTGCCTATTCCTAAAGCACTCCACAAATAAAGACTCCTCTTTTTCCTTACAAGATATGGTCCTTGTGTGACTGTTTTCCACAATGCCCAGTATATATAGACAAAATGAAATCTGAAAGATTATTCTGAGTTTTTATTTTGTTGACAGCACAAGAGCCTTCTGAAGACTTAGGATCAGGTAAGACAAATATCTCTTTCTCTTACTACTAAAATGAAACAAAAATGCAGTTTTTGCCACATAATCTCACATTACTTCTTTTCAATACATTTCAGATTCAAGAATTAATGAAGACCAGAGCAGAAATAACTGAGTAATATATTGGGCCCATTTTACCTCATGATAAAATAGCCATTCCAGTGGTTCAGAGTTGTACATTGACATAATTTGGAGGACTGATATCATGTAGCTAAACCATAGGATCAAAGAACAATTTAAGTTGACCAGAATCTTTGGTCATCAGCTGATCATGCCTCTGCTCAGAACAGAGCCAAGTTAAATAAGGTTCCTCAGGACCATGTCAAATCAAGTTTTGACTAGTCAAGCCTCTCTGGGATACATATTTCAGTGTTTGATAACCCTTGTGACAAAAAAAGATAAATCCATATATCTAATCTGAATTTGTTACCCAAAAGTTATCCAGACTTGCTATCCAGTAGAAGCCCCAGCACCCATTTTCTAGTTAGTTAGTGCTCTGTGTATGGGTGCACAGGGCTGGTCTCTACTAGCAGTAAGAATTTTGTTTCTTTGTTTTTTCTTAACAAAATTTGGCCCATTATCTACTTACATGAACTAATGATCAGCTTTCTGAATTATTTTCCCACTTGTCCACTAAGACAAAGATGATTTCCCTTTTCTCAGGAACAGATGGTGAGTACTTACTAACTGCTCATTATAATCTGAAACTAAACATTGGCTGGGGATCAAACAAGTTCTCAGTATAACCTCTGAGGCATATGGCTGATTGAACCATTATAAAGACAATTAAATACTTAGAATGTTAAATTAGTAAAACATACCTAGTGTAAAAGTGTATTGAGCATGAACAAATACAGCCTCCTTTTCCATCTGCAGAGATAATTATAGCCTGCAGAAAGCTAAGAAATCTGTGCAAACATTCTCTCAATATCAGTGTTCAGGGCAAGTCTCAAACAAAAAAAAAAAAAATTGAAAATTATTACTCCTGTATAGAATTGCAGGGTTTTTTTAAAGTTGTGTATGAAGTATTCAACAGAGAAAGCAAAGATCTATTTCTGATGTTGCAGACTGTATCATGACAGTGATTGGAAATTTGTAGAAAATCTACTTGTGATTCATTGCTATAAAATACATGTTACCTTAGATGAGACTTCTATGCTCAAAGAGTTGTCCTATCATCTGACATAAATTCCTTTGAGACCAGAAACAAAATTGTTTCTAGAATTTGTATATGCTTGTTCAAAGTGCTGTCAAGGGTATAGATTGTAGGAACTGTGGGCACAGAAATAAAGACTCAACAATTTCTCTTGCAGGGGCATAGCAAGTAACAATAGAAGGCCTGAAGAAGACATTTTTCAACAAAATTATTCATTTTTTCTGTTGTCCTCTTTCTCTTTGAAATGTGAATATTGATTTAAAGCTTCATTGCATGTACTGATGGAGTTCTTCATTCTAACAGAAACTTCATATAAATGTTTAAGATGCAGTTGATCCTGCTTTATGGTTTTGCCATGATAACAGATGTTACTAATTACATTTTTAATATGAATCTGATTAAATATTTTAGCAAAACATCTAATAAAGTCAACATGCATTATTCTTATATTAAGACTTCAGTGTTTATTCTGTTCTCACTATTATTCTGTAGGGCTGTAATATTTATTTGCCCTGCTAGAAAATATTCAAGTATTCATGATGATCTTGCTTAATTTTACTCCCACTATTTTGAGTACAATACATTAAAGTGTTATTACATTAATTACATCATATTTCTTTTTGGAAATTGGCTTATAAATATGACTAATGTTTTCATTAAAGTATGTTGTAATATCCACTTTTCTATTCATACTTCAAAACTTTCTTAGTTTTTCCTTATATTTGTTATGAGATTGATAAAAGCATGATAAATAATAATATTAAATTTTTACTGGTCCATCTGAATTACATGGTTAGCAGAATGCAGTGAATAATGTAAAATTAGCAGAACCAAATGGTAGTTGGAATTAGAAGTATAAACTTATTTTTAAGATCATAAAGATTCTCTCTCAAAAATAAAACTTGCCTCATATACTTGGACAGCTTTCACTCAATGAAAAACAAGACAGTCATTCCCTATTTGCTGTTCAGCCAGAGACAAACATGAAGCAGCAGAGAATTCAACTTAATTGAGAGATAACTTCAAAGTGCAAAGACATTTCCAAAACAGAAATACTGCAGTCTCATTTAAGAAAGGTAATTATGGTATGGAGTCACAGTTAATGTTCTATAGAAGTAATTCCATCCTAAGCAATATTTTCACTACACTTTGAAAAAATCCCTATTGGGCTGAAATTTGTCATACATAGTCTCAGCCCAAAGGGTTATTCTAAAGTTTAAATTAAAACATAAAGAAAATTGAGTTACCAAATGAATTTTTGCACTAAGAAAAATGTTCTAATTTGTAGTCTTCTAAAACTGTCACCACAACTCAGAATAATTTATTTTACTTCCTACACTGACATGAATTCAACTTATGAACAAAGCTTTTTAACATGGACTCTCACACCAGCTTAGTTTGTACATTAAAAGCCAAGAACTCTAAATGCTGGATAATAAATATTATCCTGGGGTAGAAAAGCTGTCACTGTCACTTCCAGTTACTGTCCCTCTGAATTATTTGCTTCAAAATCAAGCCAAGTGGCACTTCTTGGGTGAGGAAAGAGCAATTAACAGCCCTGGGCTAAAGAGAGGGGAGATTCTGTGTGTCCCTGTGGAGATGCTGTATCTGGCAGTGACTCAGATCAGATGCTCTGCAGAGACTGTAAAAAGGAGATGGTCACTAGTGATATGTAAATCAAACACAGCTATGCTGGGAGCTAAGGACTCACCCAACAGAAGACTGATAACTGGAGAGAAAATTGATGCTTTACACCTAGCCTCCCAACTGTGTCCTAGCACAGATGCAAATCCACCTCATGATTAAGTATTTTATAAGACTTCCTGGCCTTGTCATCTGCATCTTTTTCAGGAGTGTTCAGCAGATTAATAAAGATTCACCTAGTGGTTGATCCAGACCATCATTCTTCAAGAAATTAACTACTAGCTTAAAATAGCTCAAGAACTACTTCAGAAAGATGTCCAAAGAGATAAGGAATCTACCACATCTTGTACAAATTACTGCAACAGTTTGTCATTCTTCCTAGAGGAAAAGGCACATTAACCTGAATTTGCATGTGTTCCATTAAGAGCCCTTAGATAGTGTTGGTTTTTATCTGATATATAGATGTATTGTATCAGAAATCTGATTCCTAGGAAAGCACTTTCAGCTGATAATCAGACATCTTGAAATATCTCTCTTAAATAGATGGAACTTCCTTGATCAGAGACCTAGAAACATACTGTGATTGGCAAATAGGTCAAAATGAGATATTTTTTTTTAGTCAGGAGGCTTAAAATTAAATGGAAAAGAAAATATTTTTGATAACCAACAAACAAAGCTCTTCATTTTACTAGGTCATATTTTAATTCATTTATCTTTTTTTTAAGATTTATCTTCAAGCATAAATAGTAGCCAGTGGAGATGATTGCATTTAAAAATCTGTTCAAAAGTAGTTACTCCAGAGAAGGAGAAGCTATTGTTTCTAAACGTAGCTGTGGTGTGAGAGGAGCTTACAACCAAAGATACCATATGAAGGTGCACGGAGGAAAGGAAACATAAAGTATACTGTAAGGCACAGTCCTTGGTGAAGGAGGAAATCAAAACAAGATTTTAAAATGCAATCCATAAAGACAAGCATAATTATTTTTACTTTTTCTGTGAAATACAGAATTATTAACTATGCAGTGGAATAGCTTTTATGTTGTAGAGACACTCAAGTCTGAATTAAAGCACAGGCAGTAACTCGTAGTCCTCATACCAACAGGTTAAATGTTTCTTGTAGTCAAAGGGTTATTAAATTCATGACATTCACTTAGCATGATGAATCACTTTTAAAAGCCACTCGTTTTATGGAGAAGTTTAAAAACATTCAGCCATGGTTAAATTAAAAGTCAGTGTACCTGTACATATTTTTTTAAAATATAGCAGACATCTTCTGCTCAATTGCCTGATATTTTTATATGATTCATTTCACCTCCAAACACCTATCAGAGACATTCCCACCTGCTTCTACTTAATTCCCTAGAGATGTAACTTCATGGTCTGCTAAAAGTCACGAGATCTTTTGGTATTCTTTCTCACAAGGACCTTCAGGAGTGAGTGATAGAGATTGTCACTGAAGAGGGTAGGACATTTCTAGCCTTTGGCAACAAACCTGGAAGATGAGATTGTCAAATAAAATAAATACAGCAGCAAAGCTTAAGGTAAAAAAAAGAAATAAGTAATAGCTCCCATGCCTTGGGAAATCACCTTTATTCACCAACTGAATCAAAATGTTTTTGTGACCCAGTGAAGTGAAAGACAAACTCCTGAAAAACTGTTACTGGCACCCTTTTTCTGCAACATTTGATCTTTCCAAGATGTATAGAGCAGAGCAGTCATTAAGAACATGACTACTTTTATTCATAGCAAATGGAAATTCACATGTCACTAGACAAAAGGTGGACAGGTATGTCTATAAAATACATCTTTTTTAGTAAGGAGTTTACAGAATGCAAGGAAACATTTTCTTCAGATGTGAAAGAGGGGTAAAGGGCTTTCTTCATTCTGAAACATGCTAGCTTAGCTATCTATAATGTCTTCCAGACAAGGAAGGTGAAGTGAAATAGGAAATCAAAGCATACACATTCTATGAAGAATACTGAAGCTATGAAAATGAGACTATGAAGCACATCAGCAGAATATAACCATGAAATGGATACAGACTGTATATCTTTTGAGGAAGTGTGGAATAGTTTACCAAGAGCTGTTTTTCCACATGGCTATGACATGATACAGCATTCTTGGTTTACATTAATAGTATGGCACTTTCATAAGTTAATTAGATTTTTGGAGTGAAAGTCCTGACCCATTCATGTCAGCATATAATTATAGCTTTTATTGTTTAAACAAGCTATGAAAATACAAAGGAAGCATTGTAATTGCATTGCATTATGATCACATTAAAATTAGCTTAGTCACAATTCTCTGTGTGATTTTGTCACTGTAGGAGAATGATCAAAAAGAATGGTTGCAAATCTGAAACAAATGGAAATAAAATGGAAATAAATTATAATTAAATAGGAATAGGATGTTAAGCAGCATATGAATATGTCAGTCATTTAAGATATCTGGGAGGGTTCATGGTTACTACAGTATATGACATGGAAGAAAACCTCTATAGGTCAATATAGAGGAATGTCTGATACTTTTCCCTAGGAACAGTTTGCAGTTCTGAATAATGCCAAACAAAAAGACTGCAGTTACAAGAAGCCATTAAAAGTGTGCTATTTTAGGTAAATACAATGTCCAAACACCTACTGAAAACACAAACTCTAAGTATTGAGACAAATTTTTGGTCTTTTAATGGTGAGTGTAATGCAAGAGGAATGAGGGATGTATATCAGGAAACACACATAATTCTGGTATCTGCAGTGACTTCTACATGCTTCAGGTCTCTTGTAAGTTCCAACTCATGCCATCAAGGTTTATGGACAGTCAATCAAGGGGAAAAACTAAGGTTCATTAGTCAAAAAAAATCTAAAAAATTTTTATGTGTCTTATAAACAAATGCAAAATACACCTGCAACAGGAAAAGGGGATTGGCCAGAAATTTCTGGTGACTAGAGACAAGGAATAAAGAAGGAAAGAATTTCATATTCAACAAGGCACAGCTCTGAAAGAAAAAAACCCTACAGGTTGTTGGTTGTGCATTTTTAAGACTCAAAGATGTTAAGCACTCCTCATTAATAATGAAATAAAAACCACTATCTCAGGCAAACCTTAGGTGATCCAATAGGCCTGTCATTTTTTCAACTCCATGAATGGAACCGTTATTTCTGCCATGTTCAGCACAGTAATGGCATAGATCCACCCCCAAAAAAAGACCATAACTAATTTATTATTTCTTTTCCAAACTTGAATTTTTCTGTTTGCTTCAATACAAATTGTGTGTTCATTAGCTCTCTGCTAAATGCAACATGCAGATGCTCATGCAGAAGTGATCCACACATCACCATTTCTGGCCTTGCAAGTATAGTGCAGAATTTTTTGGCTTTGATTCTCATAAGAAATAAAGTACTTATACAGCTATTTCCAATACACAAAGACACCAGATGTCAAAGATCAAAGGCTCATCAAAATATAATAAATTACAGCTGTGCAGTGAGCTATTAGAATGCTATTTGTATATGCTCAGTGCATATACAATGAAGAACACTAATGTATCATCACTCTAATTCTCATTTACCCCATTCAGCATTTATAAATGCAAAGAATTCCACATTAATCAAATATCCTTAAAGATCTACCAGGTCTGCCTCAAGGGTAAAAGTGCACTTGGGGTCATACTGTAAATCTGCTTGGGGGCAGGTGGAGGGAGAGGGGAACAGGAGGGTGTAATCAGCTGTTAAGTTCACTACCATGAAATAAAAGCACTGAAAACATCAACACTGATGTCCAGAACTTCTCTCACAGAAAAGGATCTTTTAAAACTGTGCATGCAGCCATCCTTCACCCAATCACCTATTCATTCCCTCTGAGTTAGCACAAATCCTTCACTTCATATTTACAATATCAATTATTTTTACAGAATAGAAATCTTGCTGGCCAACAGTTTCAGTTATGAAAATTACCATAACAATTGCAAGAGTATATCTAACATTCCTTTTAAAATTTAAATTGAATGCATTTTTTCAATCTAACAAAAAACCCACATTGTTTCTGTTTCAAAATGCCCATTTAGAAGGAATGTATCTGCAAACCCCTTCAGATCCATTGACCTCCAAAATGAACACACACATTGAATTTTAAAGGCAAATAAACTTTTCTTTAAAAAAAAAAAAATCACATAAAAGTTAAGTTAGCTTAGCATCTCTACCAAAATACAGTTAGGTTTGGGATGACTTGATTAAATGGAATAGGTAGGACCCAAGCTTATTGGCAACTATTGGATGTTCATATGGAATACAATTTGTTTCATGCTGAGTTCTTTCAGTTTCACTTACCATTATATCATATAAAGGTGTTGCAGGGCATATTAGGCTCTCAGATAAGCTTGAAAGTTTGTAATGGCTCTACATAGGACACTAAGAATCTAAAATAAATGGGCAACCTTGAGTAGCAGATGAAGCAGGAGATAGGAAAGTTATTATGATATAGCTGAATAACCCCATATTGTGTGGTGTCTTTAGACAGGTTTGCTCATTTGCAGTGTGAGGTCAGCAAATAAAAAGCAGCCACCTTCAAGCAAAGCTTTCAATGAAAAAGTTCCTGGTTCCTTCTTATCAGAGGCTTCTTTCTTTGCCCAGTTATCCAAAATTCAGACACCAGCTCCTCTTGCCTTCCACCTGCATTTTTTGGACTTTGTCTTTCCACCTAGGGAATGTCTTTCCATCTCATTACTAAAACCTCATGTTATCTCTGGTCTGTGGCTTACCCAAATATTGTCATGGGTATTTTTTATTCCCTTTCAACAATTTAATCTTATTTACAGTGTTTACTCACCTTGGTAAGTACCAATGTAGTAGTTGGTGGTTTTTTGGGTTTTTTTTCCACAAAATCTCTTGAAATCTCTCTGCTTACAGGTGGAAGAGAAAATGGAAATGAATTCCAAGAGTGTGGCCAAGTGCCAGAGACTGTTACAGCTAGCCATAGTTCTACCTTCCCCAGCAATTCATTACCATCTCTATAAGGCAGCTAGCAGCACAGATGCCAGTGCCTCAGGACTATGGCAGATCAGCACTGGCTTCCAGCATAAATCAGCTCTCCAGCTGGAGAAATTAGCTGCATGTTATTCAATTCACTGCACCAGCACCTTAGTGGGCACTAATTAATATCTTATATCTGCTAGCATGGCTTTAGCACAATACATGCATTTTCAGCTCCTTTTAACTATCTTTCCTTTCAGGGAACAGTCCATGATAATGACACTTTGAGTTAGAAAAGTTTTATCAGTAGTATCATAGGTCATTATTTCACCTGCTCAATGAATGGCATTGTGATTGTCACAAAATGGATACATACTGCTTAAATCACATATCTGTGATGGCCATGTTCTTCCACTGAGTAGCCAAGGCTACTTCTCTATGATAGAGTAACTAACTTTCCAGTTTTAAGAAATGCTTTAAATTATTCTGTGTCCACACAAAATGCACTCTGGCTCATTCAAAACCTCAGACCAACATTTAAGTTCTGACTTTCTAGACACACCAGGTCAATTCCTAAGAGCAAAGCCTTAACACTTCAGACAGCAGATGTAAAAATCACCAGGTGCTGCTCACTTTTTACTTGGTGTAAAAATCACTCAGACAATATCTGCTGGCATTGTTTCTCATGGATACACATTAAACTGCTTGCAAACATTCAAAACCCTCTGATCTCAGATTCCCACCTTCCCCAACCTTCTGCTGCAAGGAGCAGCACAAGGGCTGATTTACAATTCTTATATGTAGTATTCTCCAGATAGTTATTCCAAGTTGCTTCTCCAGATACAAACAGTTGAATAAAATTGCAGACTTGATTACACAATAACACAAATTCTCAACAGTCTCAGAGTACTTTTAAAGCGGATTTCTATATTTAAATATCTATATAACTGAACTATCTTTAAATTCTATAAGCAAAATTTTGAGCAATTTCTGGTGGAGACAAAAGAAAGAAGGAAAATATTTCATTAACTTTGGTGTATTACTTTTCATTGGGCCATGCTAAAAAACAGGTTGTAAAATTATAAATAACTTATAAAACTTGAGCACAGAATCCAAAATCCTGTTCCAGAATCAAAAAGTACATTCATTCAGCTGGAAAGGTCTTAAAAATCCTTAAACCTGCTCCCAGAGTGTCTAAAAACACTGCTTGCCAATACCTAGATATTTTTCTTTTGTACTAACTACAGAAAATATTGAGAGTTTTGGCATGCATTAGAAGGACAAAGAACTGTAAACTACATTCTAGACCTTGATCAGGTTGACTTGTATTCTTATAAAGAGGTCTCACAGTGAAATTAAATAAGTAAACTTCACATGGAAACATATGTATATGAGGTCTTGGTCCTATGTCCAAAACACAGTGAAAATAACTTTAAATATTATTAAAATCATTTTATCAGCCAAAATCCATTATTCAGCCATTTGTAGCTCATACACAGTAAATATAAGGGCCTAGTCATCCCAGGAAATTGGCTGTGCAATATTTTTCATCTTTGCTCCTGTGTTAGAGTCTACAAGGTTCAGAGAAGCACCCGCAGCTGTTACTCTGGGTAGCTCCACTAAGCTCAAGTAGCACAGGAGCTGTAAATCTCCAGGAAACAGGCTTACTGGAATACAGACAGAGAGAAGGCACACTGAATGTAAAATATCTTGAGCAAATTACTCCCTGGCTGGAGCCTGCCAACAGCTGAAGCTGTTCTGAGCTTAGCCCATTTCTGGGGCTTGGTTCAATGCTCAGCGCGAGTGCAAAGGCTAACACAGAATCCTCAGGGGGTTCTCATAAGAACTGTGCTTTTTCCTTTCCATCTGTAGGGACATGTTTATACCTCAAGTATTTTAACAAGCTTCTGGGCGAAAGTCAGCGAATCATAACTCCATTTATTTATTTTTTAGGATTTCAGTCAAGGTGAAGTTTTCAAAACAGCATGTTTTACCGGAAGGAATCAGAAAAAATAGTGTATCTTCTCGAGAAGATAAAGAGTTATCTGAGGGCATCACATAGCTGGATTTAAACCTTTGTTTTCTCCATCTGTATGAACAACATTGTTTTTCCTTCTTACAAGATTTATAGCAGTCTCTTCATGGTCTTCATGGATCATTAGAAAGTGCAATAGCATTTGGTGGATGTTTTGTTATAAAGACTGATATGTCAAATAGTCCAACCATACTCAGGATACCAAAATAAACAGTCTTAGGCAAGTGCTGAGCTTCTTTAAAGATCTTTTTATTTTAAAAAACAGCCAATTTCAAGTGAGCAGTAAGTTAAAACTTTTCATTATGTTTCCTGCAATGATGTATCTCAAAAGCTAATCTTCATATTAAAATAGAGCAGAACCATTTACTTCATAAATTTAAAAAATCACTTATTTTCATGACAGATTATCCATTCACAGATTTCCAGTAATTATTTCCTTCCTTAAGGTGTTAATCACTAGGGCTTTACATTGTTGACTTTCTCTGGTTACTTTTAACCAGATAATAAATGTGAGCATTGTATCTACCCTTTGCTTAACAAAAAGGGGGAAAAAGCTAAGATCATAGTGAGTAAACTATTCTCAAAGATGGGGAGGTGGAAGAAAAAAGCCATGTTTGAACATTTTCAATTACAATATCTGATCATTTTGGAAAGCATGTTGGAACATATGCACAAATATGAGAAATGTATTGGAGGAAAAAATTGCAAGCAAACAGCATCTGAATCTCCTTGTGTTTGCTGACACCCTCTCCAAAATGAAGTCCTAAAAGTTAGCAGCTATTAAAATATAAAGATATGCATTACTGGTGTACTAATTATTATTTAGAAGGTATATTAATGATAGGATATACAGTATCAGTGCTGCTTACTATGATGTAGAATTCTTTATGTTCCTGAAAAACTAGATCAACCAATAGCAGTGGCCTTATAAGCAAAATTGTACATGGATTATATATTTAAAAAAAAATAGTGATTTGAAGAAAATTAATTAATCCCTTCATCAAAGCTCAGCCATATAAATATAAGAGATGCATCTCCAGCTCATGGATCAATCCTGTGAGAATTTGCAGTCTATGATATTGAATTCTGCACTGGTTCTAAAAAAAAACAACAAAAAAAATTAAGTCAATAAGAATAGAGTGGAAATTAATCTCGATTTATCAGTAAACCCTTTGGTGTTCTTTAGGGAGCTTCTTACTGTTATGTGAAGTCTGAAAGACAGAAAAGTAGATTCATGTTCCATTTAATTGATCATCAGAATTCGAGGAAGTTATTTACTAACTTTTTAAAAATATGGAAAACTGAAGATTGGCTAAGTACTCAACAGTGTCTGCATCAGAAGAAACTGCATTTTTTTAATGTTTATCAATGTTAACCATAATAGAAGGGATTAAAAAAGTTCAACTATATTATGACAATAAATTTTTTAAAAATAAAATTTGAAGATAACACGAGCATATGACCCTTGGAGATGCAAGAAAATATGCAATAAAAAATTTCCAAAGGTGGCCAACAGAGAGTCAGACATTTTGAAGAATTTTCATAGGCTTGGGATGTATGGATGGGGAAGCAAACCTTGAGGAATGCACTAGACTAGACACTGCAGAAAGTACTGCTCATGAGCACACCAATATATCTGAAATCATAAGACATGAACTGGCTTTGATCTTATAAGGAAGCAGGGAAAGTAAGAAATACATCCTACAAGGAAAAGTGATGGAGTAAATCACTGATAATGTAAGTTTTTGCACTTCAAGCTCTTAAAAAAACCCAAACAGTACAGTCAAGTAATCAATTCAGTCCTTCCAGTGCATCAGTGCTTCCTCACTCATGATTCTCTTCAGTCATAGTGATCTAATACATGTAAACAGGTCTGTGGCATTTGATGTGGTGTTAATCTTCCCTACCATTTAGTACTGCAAAGAAACAGAGTCAGGCTTAGAAGATTCTTATATTACTTACAAAAAAAGGGGGGCTTAGAAGAGCAAAGATCATCCCTGGCACAGCTTTAATAGTGGGGTAAGTGTGACTAATAAATGAGACTGAGATAAAGACAAATCTAGAGGAATCTGGGAAAAGGACTGAAAATCCCCTACAGGACTAACTCAAGTTAAAGCAGTTGCTGAAGCAAACAAAACAAAACAAAACAAAATGAAACAAACGGAGAAAACCAAAGGAAAACCTAAGGAAAATGAGAAAAAATTGAGAAAAAAAGGAGAAAAACAAGGCTGTGTGCCTTCTGGCAGAAGAGGTGGAATTAAGGATGTGGGAAAGGCAGGACTAGCTCTAGCTAAAAGCTAGTAAGCAATCTTCTACTAGGAAACCTAATGCATGAGATCAATGTCTTAGATTGAAATAAAGGAATATTTTTAAAATCCAACCCTCCTGGAAGGAAACTAATGAAGAGTCCATTCTTTCCAAACTTAATTCCATTCCCAAGCTTTGGAGAGAATTCCAAATATCTGAACTTCACTATTTCTCTGTGGATATATTTCTCAGCCTATGCAGCACGAATTTTTGTAGAAACTGACAAAATTGTTCTGAGGATCTATCCTAGTTCAGCAGTAGTTTAGTAGAACCAAGACACTAAAGAGACACTTTGCTGCAAAAAGTGGAATACACCTGAATTTTTTCTTCTCTCCTACATTCATGGGACAGACCACAAGAATGAAGGTGCATCACTTCCATGACTACACATTGTCCTACCTCACTGAATAAGCAAATGAAATCAGCAGCAAGTTATTGCACTTTGTGCCTGTGGTTCAGCATATTGTTCCACACATTCCCTGCTCTGAAATCACAGTAACTATTTCTTCTTCTCTTTTTTTTCTTTTTCCAAAAAAAAAGATCATCATTATTAGCACCTGATCTTCTCAAAAATTTTTAAATATTAAAAGCAGTGACAGATAACTAAGTGAATAGATTGTTATTTTACAAACTGAGGCTAGCAGAGCCAAAACCATCCACAAAGCCATCACCTTTAACACAGAACAAGAGTTTGTGTTCACAAACCTCTTTGGGGGACACACCAAATACCACTCAATCATATAAGGAAGAGAAACACATACAGTAAATTTTTATCAGTTTTTAGGCAAAATAGAACAATGTTTTTCAATTTCTCTCAATCCTTACTTTTAAGTGGTTGACTGTGAGGATTATGTCACAGAGGTAATGGTGGAAGATACAGCAAAGAGCAAGGTGTCACACTTGGCATGTCAATGTAGACTCAAAAAACAGGATTTGATTGCTTTATGAGACAGGAAAAGGGTGGGTAGAAAGGAAAGAGGAACAGACAGCTGTTATGTTTCAGCAGGTTTTAACCTTGTCAGCAGCAAACATGTTTCAGGTGAAGATCTGTACACAACAGAACAAAATTCCATTAATTCTATCTTTTCTCCTTCAGCAGGATTTGGAACTGGAGTCTAACTCCATAGTTTTTAAAAAGCATCCCAGCTTCAAGGGAACTGAAGATGCACCATAAAAGAAATTTGCTTCAATTAAAATCAAAACTATAGGAAGCAACCCTGCAAAACCTTAATTCAGAGTAAATCAAATTGAAAAGAAACACTAAAAAATTTGAGACAAACTTCCATTGATTTCAGCAAACTTTGAATTTAGATCTTTTAAACCTAGATATTTCAAAATGAACAAAATAAGTGAAAGTTTAGGAACTAGATTCTCAAGTTAGAAAGCAAACCTGTGACTGTTTTAACTTTGACCTTAGGCTGAACTATTTTTCACAATGTGCAAGATCTTAATTTATCTGAGTATCTACTACATTTTGTCACTGTCTGCATGGAGAGAATAGTTATTGATTACCTTGCCAGAAGAGTCAAGATAATGAAAATTAAAATTCTCATGCAACAGATCTATTCAAATTAACCTGTTTGATGAGAAGCAACATCAAGATCATGGTTTGCAAAAGCCAGACATATCCCTTGAAGTGACTTGGAAAAAATAGTTGTACAGTATAGCATCTGTGGTCAGAGGAAAAGAGTGGTAAAAGACAGCAGACACCTCTTGAATTCACCAGTTAGGGGCAAGCTCTTATAAATTAATGCTATATCCTTTGAGGCAAGAGTTATAAACTAGAGAGGTCTGCTCCTATTTTTGTATGTAAGATTAATATAATGTTTCTCTCCCAGATCCCAAATGAAGTCAAAAATTTTTAAAGAAAAATTTCTCCTTGGTAATCAACTCATTATGAAACTGAACTATCAAAGAAAGATTATGGTATTTAGGGATAAAGAGAACATGTGAAAAATGGCTGTTTCCTCTCCTTAAGGAAGTACCACTGAATCCAGCAGCAGGATAGTGGTTAGAATCAAAAATATAAACAAAGAAGTTTAAATAACAGAAGATTAGAAGAAATATATGAAAAAAAATTCCAAAAAAAACAACAACAACAAAACAATCCCACAGTCATGAAGCAAGATTTAATAAAGCACAAAATAAACCATCATGGGAAAGCAGTTTGAACCCAAGCAACAGGTGGTTTTTTCCTGTAGCCAAACAACTGGGGGGTTGTGCACCAAGAATGCACTTATGTGGTTCTTGTTTTACCTCTGAATGCAGGTACTGGTTCAAGCATTAGATAAATTTCAACCAAAATGTCTCTGCAAAGACTATCAATATTGCACAGAGACCATATTTACACAGCCCATAATTTTGCTTATTAGCATGATAGGACAGCTCTTTGAATCAAAGTCACACTTATGCCTCGTTGAATAAAGTCTTAACACTGCCAGATACTAAAATGCTGTTAACATGTTCATAAGATGTATCTGGTGCATAATTAGGTTTATTAAGATGAGCTCATTCAAAATTTTGAATTTATATTTTTATATTTGTTTATCAAGGGCTGAAAAGTAAAAATTAATATCTTCCCATATACCATCTATTATTAATCCAAATATTATAAACTCCTGTGTGGATTAGATCTGGTCTGTAGCAGCAGAGATTTTCAGAGCAATTAAATGCAGCACTTACAAATGGTGCTGATAAAAGAGACAAGAGTAATTTCTTCATCATAACTCAATCTGCCAAAACAAAGCCAGGGCAAAATGAAAAATAGATATTGCCAGGTGGACAACAGAGATTGCCACACTGGCAGAGGCCACCAATGCTCATGATGTCTTAAAAACATGGATCTGCATCTTCTACAGCCACGTGCTTTCTGTACCTGCATACTCACCATGCCAGCAGTAACAACTAGTTAGGAATTACAAAAAACAGCTTAAAAGTTATGAATTGTCTCAAAAGTAAAAATACCTCTTCACAAATATCACTTCATTACTGTGCAGGTACTACTTTATCATCTGCATAGCTATATAAGCTGACTTTTTTGGTGACAAAATGCTTTTCAGTATCAGTAAATCCTTTGGTATGTTATTACAACACCTTAATAGATAAAAGTGTAGAATGAAGACATGACCTACTGAAAGCAGGTTTGGAAGCATGTTTGATGCTTGATACTGTAATTACAGTCTTCTAGATGTTTAATGGGTAGAGTCTAAGCTTAAAAAGCAAAAAACAGACTTCATTATTTCCTTTCCTCAGTTGAAAAATCTTCAATACTAGTTTGCCCACACCATCTGAGGCACATCTATATATTTACTATTTAAGGATATTTGGCAAATAAGAAATGTGAGTTATTCTAAATTTTGCATTACATACAAAATCATGTCTAGGAAAAGAGTAAAAAATTTAGGATTAGTAGTTCACCTCTGTCACTGCTCACAAGAATATTGATACTAGTTGGCAACTTGAACTTATATAAAGTATTATCTAGAAAATTTAGTTATAAGAGAGAGATTTCAACTGCTGTATCAATTTCCTAAATGTAAGTTAATTTAGTCAGCTTGGTAAATAATAATCCAATAAACAAGTACCCATTCAGGCTGACTTAAATGTCATAAATAACAGTCGAAAAGGAAGAATAATGAGGGGAATGTAAATGTTTATCCAAGCTGTGTATGCATCACAGACACTTTGCATTCAAATAGATATATATCTACTATCAGATCTGACACAACACATTTATAAGGGGATGCAATGACCCTCTGCATAAGAACATTGTGAATATAACTCTGCACAAGTCAAGAGCAAATATGTCACCAGTGCAGAGAAATTTGTTCCTCTGATGAATAGTACCATACTTCACTATTAGCAGCTCGTTTCTAAACTACTGTACACTTCTGCAAAAGCTGCAGAATAGAGGAAGAAAAAATAATCTAGAAAGAAAGGCAGGAAATCAGTATTTTGCCAGGGATATGAAAACATAGTTTTCCTGATCATTAACCTTCCATTTATTAGGGCTTGTATTTCACAAGAGCAGTACATACATGCTTCAAGAAGAAACATCATCAAATTCTGAAAGCCTATGTTGGTTATGCCTCTACACAATTCATGGAAACATCTACTGTGTGTGTGGAGAGTCACATAGGCACACTAACTGAGCTATTTGCTCTAGTACATGTTTGGGAGTTTTCCATTTCAATGTTACCAATCAATTACCCACAGCAACACAATGAAAGGCCTCCTATTTAAATGCAAGAAGCAGACTAAATTTCATCCCATGTTACCTAAGTAAATTGACCTTTTAGAAACACAAGGAAGGTCTTCTCTGAGTTTTACACTTAAGGCCATTAAAAGTAAGCACAAACATCAAAGAATGTGTCAGTTCCTTCTCTTCATGAATATACTCCCAATTAAAATCTATCTTTTTATATGAGCTTTTAATTTTAAGTCACTCTATTGTCACTGAGGTTATTTTGACTGCTGAGGAGATGGTCTATACTAAATTCAGCTACCTTTAACTCCAGAAACTTCCCTTGGAATTAGCCCTGAGTAAGTCCCTATACTTCAAAGGTTATTCAGTAGAATTGCTAGCCATCATTCAAGGCAACATGAAGTATCCTGCCTGGCAGCTGCTTGCTTTCATGATGCCAAAACCAATATATAGTTTGTCATTGGATCTAAAATAAGGAAAATTTATTGCTGCTTTCAAGCCTAAATAGTTCTAAAATGATTAAACAAATAGTTAAAAATCTTCTCTAGGCAATATTGCCCTTTTTGCAGAGCCGTGCATATTTATAGCAGAGTTAATGAGTGCTCTTCCCTCCAGAATAATGACACCAACAAGAAGGGGGTTCAGAGTGGCAAATCAAATGCATGGATAAAAACATACCCAGATATGCTTTCTGACTGTAGAAAGTCAAAGTATATACATAGAAAGCATTACAGCATGATAGGAAACAAAAGGGTGCACTCCACTTTCTAAAAGGATATTCAGAAACTGCAAAAGAAATTAGGGAATGCAGCTGAAACTAAAGTTCCATTAAACTACTATTGATATAAATTCCTTTAACACTTCAGTAATCACTTCAATATATGTCTTTTTAAGACTCCATTAAACACATTTTGAGAAAATTTTGAAATGTAATCATAGCATTGGCTAAACATTCTTCATCTCCATTTTAAAATTATCCAGAGAAGTAGAAAATGAAAAGGGGATTAAATAGTTCAGACATTTATGTCCAGGCTTTTGAACTTTTGGGGCCTCTAACAGCAGAGAAAAATTACATGTGTCCCTGAAGTCTGGGTGAGAATAGATTACTGCCTATATTTCAGTTTGCAAACTCCATAATTTGTCAAGCAGAATGCAAGATGTCAATTCCATGTATCTCATCTGAGCTACACACAGTGCTTGCATCAGCACATTGTCTCTGTACATCATTATCTTTTATTAATTAAGTGCTGCCTTGTGTGGCATGTCATTAACCAGATTCTGACACCGTGTCATCCCATGGAAAGGCTGATTCCAAACTGACACAGAGGGACACATTTCCATCTACCAAATCACCAAAGATCTATTTGCTTAAAAGACTAATGAGTGATGGAGAGAACTGTTAGTAAAAAGAGAAGACATAAGCTGTTAATGCAGTCATTCAGTCCTCTGAAAATATAATTTAAAAATTAGTATGGTCTGCTCTACATAAGCATGAAAACTCTGAGCTCACATGGCTGATAATGCAGCCAAGATTTAGCTTGTAGCTCTTGAAGCATTACTATGCCACCATGTAGGCATTAAAGGTTGCGGTGTTGGGTTTTTTTTTAATCATAGATGTGTTCAAATAATTTCATCATTGCCCTATGTAGAATGCTGTTTTCTCAGTAGCCTGGATATCTTTCTTGAAGACATAAATGTCACAAGCCCTCAAACTGCAGCAGTTGTTGTTGCTCTTAGAATTCACAGTAGCACTATTTTCTTTATATGTATCTTCCTGCTTCTGTTTCGAAATAAAAGATTTCTCTGTTAAATTTAAAAAAAATAAAAAAACAACCTGTGGCTTTTTTTCTGTGCAGAGTACTTGGCCTTCACTTTTCCCTCACCTTTATTTTCTGCCATCACCTCTGTTAGATACTTCCAGATTTCCAATAAACTCCTGCCTGTTCACCCATGCACTGAACTCCATTTGTGACAATTGCTGCTTACCTACTGCCTTCATGTTTCCTTCCTGCCTCTGGTCACACTTCTGCAGAGATCAGCCTCCTCTGGCCCTTTTTGTTGTTTTGTTATTAAAAAAAAAAAAATCACACAAGCAATGGCAGAAGTAGTGCTGAAAATGAAGATGAAAAAGCATCTGATAGCTGGAAGGGAGGTCAGCAGGAATTGCTTTTCTAACATCCCAACTGGGTCCTCCCTTAGGAGGCAGAAATCTTCAGTCCTTATCAACTCAACAAACACCAGAGCACTAAGAAAATGTTTTTGTGGATTTATCTGGGAAACATTTTAGTTCTATGAATTACACTTCTGGCTCTTCAATCTACACCCTCTATCTATTACAGTAAAACATTGCACTGGAAACAGTAGCACCAGTTAGCTGACAAGTCCATTTGTGGAATAAGTCAGTTCCACTCTTCCTTAGTTATAATTGTGTGCTTTGCACTGCTTTTTAAAAGTCTTTCCAAGACAAAAGACACAAGTGGTAAGTTCTTGAACAAGCTATAAAGTAGCAGAGAGTCATAAATTCCTACAATGCTTTGCAAAATCTGATCTAACATGGACACTCTCTGTACCCTCCAAGAATTCAAAATTTTGAATTGCAAATATCATCTCCTGTTGATTTCCATGCACAATTAAATTCACTTCTTTTAAGTATATTATACAATATCCTTCTTTTCTATAACCACAGAAGCTATAGAAGCTAGGTTGATTTGAGTATAAAAATTCCCTTTTTCATTTAAATATTAATATAATTACCAAAACAATATTACGGTTGGGAATATACCACACATCTTTCACATAAAGGAAATGTCTACTCTTTTCACTTTATACTCTGAAAAATTGAGTGTATAAAATCCACTGCTATCATTACTTTTTCAATATGCTGTTTTTATTTTGCTGTAATAAGCCACCACTATTACAATGTCTAAACAAAACTAATGCAGTTATTGGAACATGAAAATAAAATAACAGCCCAAAACATAGATATTATTTGTACTTACAGTATAGAAGTCTTGTGTGCTACAGGAACACATAGTTGCTAAAGAGGTATAAAGGAGAAATCACTAAAGAATTTATTTCAAACTTTGGCCCATTTGTTGTCTCAGCTCCACACATCCCAGTTTTCTCCATAAGACAGTGTCAGCTAATTCAATAATTGCCTGGTACAATTCTGCTGTATTGATATTAACTGTTGTTCTTGGAGGATAATTTGACTTCTGTAAAAGCATAGGCAGGGTCAGTTCCTATTTTGTCTGAAACTACTTGTACCCAGAGGGGCAGGTGGAACAAAAATACTTTGATTTTTTTATGTAAATTTTGGTTTTGAGAACTGATGCTGCCTGAAGGCTATGGGGCCCTGAGTGCCACTGTTGCTCTAGAGAGCCTGATAAAAATGCCCATTCTTAAGGCTTGATGTTGCTGATCTGGAATTCTTCTGCTCCATTTGAACATTTGCAACTCTTGTCCTAAAGCACTTTTTTAAAGTCTAGAACTCATCTGAAGATTATATTTTAATGTCATATCACTGAAGGTTTGCAACACCTTTTTTGTCAGTTAGAAATGTTCTGAACTCTTCGTTGGCATCACTGGATATCTGTCACTTCAACCTTTCAGATTCCAAGAACAGATTTCCTCAGCACCTCCTATAACTATTTTAGCTTCAGATGAACTAAAATACTAAAAAGGGTAACACTTTGTCCTTGCATGAGCCTGTGATGGATAGTGTAGGTAGATGTTCCCAAAGTGGAAATTGCATAGCTTAGGTCAACCCTAAGCCTTTTCTGGTCCTTTCAGCCTCAAGTACAGGGACTGCACTGTGTGGAGACACTGACTATAGCAATTACAAAGAGGTATTATTGTTACTTTGCTGTTTTCCTGACAGTGCCATAGAAACCACTATGCTCAACATTTTAAATCTCATTTGTTTTTTTCCTCCTTATCCTACTTCTTAAAAAATAAAAAAAAATAAAATAAATAAAATAAAAAAGGGAGTAGCTTTGTATTGCTTGGAATTTGACAAAGATGAAAGTCTCCCCAAAAGACAGCACTTCCCTTTCAAAGATGTAATTATCTCCTTCTTTTGTTACCCACTCTGACTTAATAAAACAAATAATAAAGTCAAACTTTGCTTCCCAAAGACATATATCACTCTCAAATATCTTCCAAGATTCAGAAAAAATAACCAAAACAACATACACTGCAATAGTTTCCTGGTGCTTCAATGGTTTTCCACTTTTCACAAAACAGTGAATGATCTTTTATTTTCTGGAACAAAAGGAAAAAGCTTGAAGTTATGCAAAAGAACTGACTTTGCCACAGTTGTTTCCCATTAATTCAGATTTTTAAAAGGTGAAAACCTTTAGTCAAAGCTAAATTTTAGCAGCTCTCTTAGGATCCACCACCATCACTGTAATTTAAAACGCACTTTTTAAAAAAATTTTTTTTCTTCAACTGGCTAAGAAAATCAGCTCCATATGGATGTTGCTTTTTTGTAGAATATTTGGAACTACTCAAATGATGGAGCCAGAGTTTGCTCAAAACAAAAGCTGACAGAAAAAAGAACTTTTATAGTAGTTGCCACTGAACTCTCACTATGCTGACTCTTTCAAAAAGTGACATATTCTGAAAGGAGTCTCCTGATCAGTCTTTGAACTGTTTGACTTTCCTGTGCAAGGGCTATGCTTTTCATGCAACAGCCAGTAATGTACAGAGGAGAACAAAAAGAATTCTATGCTCTTGCACAAATCAACAGAAGTCAGTCTTCCTCTCACACACTGAAATGTTAAACTCTAAGCATCAGTGATCGGACCGCTACTTTAAACAGAGATTTCTGAATCAGAACTACAGAGTTCAGCTTTTCTTAATGTAAAGTATAACTTTTAGGTACTTTGGGAGAAATTGAAACCTTCAGAAGATAGAGCAAGGATTCCCCCTAATGGAGAAAATGTAGACTTTCCACAGATTCCCCATTTTAGCTTTAAATCATGAGGCAATGTTAGTGATATTTTTAATGTATAAGGAGTAGTTGCAGTTTTACTAACATTTTTAAAGGGCAGCTGAAAATAGCCATTACTAAGCTTGAAGGTAAGTGACTGCAGAAAAAAAAATAAAATCAGGAAAAAAACATAGCATATTTTATTTGTCATAAATCCAGAAAAACTAAAATATTACTAAAATTAAAATGTAACTAAATTAAGAATTGGCCACAGCAAAGCATGCCTGCTCTCCTGGCCTCATATTACTTATTATTAGTCATCAGAGACCTTCTTAAAGACCCACTGGACATAATTTTGATTTCATAATGCTGCACTAAGGTGATATCTCATACCTACAGCATGGTCTGCCATGCAGGTTGGTCCATTTGCTACCATCATTCCACTATCCCAGAAGATGGTTCCAACTAGCAAACTAGAATACAAACAAGGTCTCCAGATTTTAAATTGCATATGTTACTAAATATGAAACTACTTTTTTCTGTACTTAATTTTCATATTCTATTTATTTCCAGCTGTTTTAAAACTCTTTTCTCATTAATAGTCTTGAAAAATCAAAGCTGACCACTGATTTCCTTGGGGTAAAAAAAAAATTACACTTCATTTTGGAAAGCTATTTGCTAAGGTACTTAGTTAAATATTTTGTAGACCTTACATGCAAGTTTTTCACTATGCAGACTTTCTTGAAAACAGCTGTACCTACAGAATAATTCTCCTTAGTAGTATCAGGATATCATGGAACCCTGTGTAAGGTCAAGCCAGACTCCAGAAGAACTGAATCTGTTAGGGTTTTAAAACTATAACAAGAACAAAAGTTTTCCAGACTTACTTCCATAAATGAAACTTCACATTTTTGACACTGTTCATCTTGTCCTTTCACCTAATACAATCACAGTACAAGGTAGAAAAAAATATTTCTATGAAGAAAAAGATAGTTCATCCAGAGATTAAAATAACCTTATCAATCAATAAGACATTCTTTGCTTTTTGTGGAAATGGCATTTATTAACCATAGCTACATTTTTTTTTGTCATTTATGTCTGCATAGAAAAAAAAGGATATTTTTAATTAAAAACAGCTACCTGAGGGATTTTTTTTTTCTTCCTGTGAATGAGAAATGTGATTCCTTTGAATAAAAGCATAAGGACAATGGGAAGCTAACTGATATAATGGCCACATGACACCCTGTTGGGTTCATATATTCTTCCAAAGCACACAAAAGCAGTTTAAAAAAGCTAAGCTTTAGGGACCTAAACTTAAAATCTATAGCTTTAATATCCAATAACACTGCAAATAACAGGCTTACTCCTTAAAATATGATGACTTATGGATGTCCCTAGTCATTCTTTCTATCTTAAGATATAAAATAAATGTAAGCAAAATTTTCCAAGGTTATCACATACTTTGGAGGAGAAGCTGCTCAAGCTGTGTCTTTCCCAGAATGCTAAAGACATTTCAAAGGAGTGCATGTAAACCAGGGGAATTCTTCAGTCTGCATAACTATAGAAGGACCTGTTTAGTCTGAGATGCAGGAGGCACAAATTCACTTGCCCTATTCCCCAAGAACTTGTCCTTGATACCAAACCTGGATGGCAACAGCATCTCTTGGACCCCTTACTGTTCTTTTATTAACTGCTTCTGAATAAAATTATATTTTGAGTTTGCTTCTTCCCAGATCAGCTACAGGGATTGATGTAAGCTGCAAAGCAAAACACATCCTCCACTCAGAAAAATCACAGCCAATGGGGTGATGTGATGGATTCCACAGATTTATATTTCACATGTGGAACTCCAATAGTTCTTGCAGGCAGGTATGTGGAAGTGTATAAATACAGCTCCAGGGAAAATAGAAATTAACATAAAATAGATAGATCTTAAAATCTTTAAGTCAAAAACGTGTGTAAACTAAAGAATATTTACATTTGAATTCTGATTCATGGCATGACCCCAGTTATGATCCTATTTTTGTCACTTTTTTTTTTAGTGGAAGAAAATTCATCCTCTTTTCTCTCACTGCAGGAAGTAAGAATTTTCAAAGCTGTATGTTGACAAATCTACAAGATCATCAGAAAAGAAAATCCTGTGTGTGAAATTTCTCAATAGCAGGGCAGGTGGAGGAAGATAATTTATTTTTATCTTTGCTTGCATTGATTCACAGTTAAAGATTTTTCTGGAAAAAAACTAATTTTTTGAAGGCATAAAGGAGAAATGATAGTAAATATCTATGAAAATAAAAAACAGCATTAAGGACTTACAGGAAAAATCAGAGGAAATTCAAAGCAACTATTATGCTATGTTGTTTTGCCCTGACATAAAAAAAAATCTCTTAGTAAATGTAGTGGAAACGATCATAGTATTCACATTTGCATTCTCATTAAGCCTTGTTATTTTGCAGATTTAAAAAAAAAGGTTGAAAGATTAGAATATTGGAAAATCAGCTTTCTCTGTAGACATAAATTCATCATCCAGCATGATGCTATGGATTATTATTCAATTGGATGATTTCATGGCCACAGTGAATATTGGTTTTCATTATTACATCCTGCATAACTTTGTTCTGGGGAATCGAATTTGCCTGAAATTGAATCATTTAATCTGAGGCAAAACAAAAGAGAGGAGACCCCTCCTTTGGCTTTTGGAGCTCATGTTCAGGCACAAGATTGCAGAGACATTTCACCTGGTGTGGTGGGACAGCCAGGAAAACGATGTTAGCCTCAACAGCAGTTGATGCTCAAATTTAATTATCAATGAGGTCTTCAGTGTTGGTCCTCTTCTGCTGATCTCACCTCTTGTCTTTGAGGTGCCTTTTAATCCTTTCAGATCACCGTGATCTGTGGCCTTTTGTACTTTCTCACTCTGTCCAGGCTCATGGTTCCTGGTGAGTCAGTTCCAGAAGTGACCCAGGGATAACTGCTCACTTTGTGCTTGCTCTGCAGCTGTCTTAACTGCAATGTTGTCACATTATTTACCTTATGGCCTGCTAAATGTTAAATCAGCAATTTGCTAAATATGCTTATGCTAAATCCATATAAGCATAAGGTAGCAATCAAATAGTTGATTTAGCATTTCAGCTAGTCTCTGTCTTGCCATTAGAAATGCAAATATATCTGTGTAAGGTTGGCAATTCCTCAGCTCGAGTCGCCTTCCCTTTGCCTTGGTCCATGACCTCTTCCTGCTTTCAGATCTTTCCCCACTCAAATGCAGAACTTTGCAGATATAAAGAACCTGAATAGGCAGCTATCTGAGCATAGTGTAACTTTGAAGTGCCTTCTTATTTTGAGGGGTTTTTACCCAAATATTATTTTGTAAAAATACAAACAGAAGCCAAAGCAAACTGCTGAAGGCAATTAAATTTCTGTTGGACTGAAACATTTATAAGTTTCACACCTATGATTATATACAAGATCACATGCTACATGTAAACGCAGTCATTTTAATTCTCCTGAATACAAAGACAAAAGAAATGGAAAGCAGGCAGGAAGAGCAGGGGCATTGATAGCAAGATGTGCAGAAAGAACAACAGCAACAAAAGCAACAGAGAAGGAGAAGGAAATGGGATGAGAAGAGATTTTGATTTTTCAGAAAATGGTGAGTGTGCAGATAAGGTTCCTAAGAGGTTGCTTAGCAGTATGTCTGAGGAAAATTGAGGACAGCATATCCATTCAAGATTTAACCCACAAAAAACCACAAAGTCATTTTCTATAGTTCATTGTGGGAATGAGGGCAGGATGGAAAGGAGTCAGAATTCAGATTGCTACAGAACTGTTTTGTCTGGAAGTGAGACCAGTGAGAAGACAAGAACTGTTTCTAATTTTTTTTTGGCTAATACCATAATACTGTTTTCATAATTAGGATTATTTTATAATATTTTGATAATCACATCTGAATCTTACCTTTCTAGTAAGTCTGCATTTCTTTACTAGTAGGAAAATGTAATTAGAAGATCAAAATAGTCAAAATATTCTTGCTTCCTATAATTAATATAATTATAATTAACATATTTTAAAATAACCAAATTGTTATGCAAGACAATTTCTCAAGATGTTTTCATATATCAGATAGCATTACAAACCACCAGATCTGAGAAGTTACTTCTACAGAAAAGCACAAAAAATACTGTGATGTTATGGTGTATTAGTAGTACATGAAACTTTATTCCTTCTTCTCCACTCTGCAAATAAAGAGTCTGTAGAGGAAATCCTGAGCAAGGAGTCTGCTGGGCATATCTAGCAGTGTTTATACAGCAGCATGCTGCTGCAGGGTGCCCCAGATGGGAGGAACCATGACAGGACCAGCACTGGCCTCACCTTCTCCAGGTGCCCTACTCAGCAATGAAATTTTACATTAATTAGTAATAACTAAAAACAGTGAAAGTCCCCAAGTCAAGACTGGGTTTGCCTGCAACAAGACATTAAGAAATTTTTGTTGGGATCACCTGATCCTCAGAAGAGATGTACAATGTTAGAAACATTGAGAAATTCTGATCATTTAGCTGCATCAGCTGATTTTCTTGAACAATTCCATCTGTGTTTTTCCAGCTGTATGTGCTTTCTCTCCTGTTCCCTTTGGTCTCAGGTTCAACTGTGGCACTTGAACATCTTCAGAAGGTTTAAGTTTCCAATACTATCAGTTGCTTAAAGCTCCATCTGCCTTGATGTTCTCTCTGGAGTACATTATTGATATATCAACTCCAGCAACCAGCCCACTAGGTTTTATTCAGTTAATGAAAAATGATTTATTATTTATCTCCTTTTATGCACTCTTTTCATCTTTAGTAAAGTTGTCTAAAACTTGTTATGCATTTCAAGAGCTGCCTTTTGTACCTCTTGAAAGATAAAGCACAAAGACAAAAAACATTAGAGTCAAATACTGTTTTACTATTCATCTTGTTATAAAGGTAGAATTGATTTGGCATGTTTGTTATTCCAAGAGTAAATTTACTATTTAAATTCCAACAAAATATATACATTATCTTACCCTATGAAACACTAGTTCTGAGAATACCTGTCATATCTTCTAATGCAGTGGGGGGGACAAAAGCTAACACGTGGAAACAGAATTTACACATAACACAGGTAAAGGAGCTTTGGGTGTCTCACTCCAAGGCTCAGTTCTCAGTGAATTTCTAGAACTGAAAATTCTCCACACCTTGCAGCAGCCTATTTTCTGGTGGTACTTTCTAAGCTGTTGTACCTGTTTTACTCCCCAGTGAAATCACTAGCAATGCCTTCCTAGTTAAATGTTCTTTGCTCTATGAAACTACAGTCTATTCCTTGCTGAGTAGCAACTGAATTCAGCTGGAGCTAAGTATCAGCCAGTCCAGTATTCATGAATACTAAGCAAAAACTGGGTGCTTATTGGCAGTCATTCTTCTAGGTGTTTGATAAAGCATGTCATTATACCCTTTAACAACGTTTCCTTCATTCCCCACATTCCTCAGATTGTAAATGTATTCATTACAAAAAACAAAAAAAACGAGAAAACACACACACATACAAAACCCTAAACCAAACAAACAAAAAAAAAACCCAGCCAAACAAAAAATACCCACAAACAAAAACAAACAAACAAACAAAAAAACCCACAAAAAATAAAAAAAAAACAAATACCACCAACTGACTTTAAAGGTGGGAAAAAACTGATGAGACTGGCAAAGCAATGGCATATTTGCTTTATGGTTTGTGCCTCTTTTGGAAACAAGTGTTCTGTTTCATCTGGTGATGTGTATTTCAGGCAGCAGAGGGAGTCTTTTATTCAATGGAGCTGCATTCAGTTCCCCTCATTTACTCTCAAGCCTGATATTTGGGGGATAATTGATTTAAAGGTCAAGGCCAGCAGACCAAAAAAAGATTATCCATCAGAATGTTTGGTCTTTCGTCTTATTCAGGAGGGATGAAGAACTAAGATCTTTTGCCATCTAATTGTCACTAATGTTTTCTTCCAAAAAGAAGAAAAATGTTAATCCATGCTTATCTTTCCTCATCTCAGCATTGGTTTGCAAAGGCCTCGAATGTTTTCAACAAGAGGTAGTAAAGATTTGGCTGCAGAAGACAGGATTTCTTTTTTTTTTTCCAGGACATGAAACAGCAAGTCTTGCAAATAATGGCTATTTACCCCCAACTCTTTGCACTGTTGCCTCCATCTATGTACTGTTGCCATTAGTATTGAGAGAGCCATTGTTCATTGTAAGAAAATATAAAAGAACGTCATTATAAGTTCAGATTTCTACAGTGGCTTTCTGGATGGGTTTTGATCAATGCAAAAGGACTGCTTGAAAAGAGAAACACTCTCCAAGAGAGTGTATTACACAGAAAGAGAATGCCCTGACACTGAAAGGAACCAGGGAAAAAAAGCCATACCTACCACTAGGCTAGACAAAGGGCACAGGTCGAGGCCTTTGCTTTGAAAGCACTGATTAATGTGAGGTCCTGTTACCTGCTATAATCATCGTTTTGTTCTGAGTGAAAGCCTTCCTACATTCCTAATTTGTCTTAGGGATGGTGAAAGAGAAAAAACTGTCTACCTCAGTCCAAGGGTGAGACAGTTTCATTTTGCCTTCAGTTCAAAGTGATGGATACAAAGGATGCAGGTTGTCCTACAAATGTTAACCGAGTGATTCCCGAGACAAGCAGCCCCCGTGGCTCACATCACTCATTTACTATTTAGTTTGATAACAAGGGGCATTTAGGTTGTTTCTAAATAAAATGTTATTGTGGAAGAGCTAGCAAGAACAGCCACATTCTGTTAGAGAAAAATCTCCACTTATATGCACGTGCCTAGTCTCATATTAAGGACAGGCTAGGTAGATGTTTGCACAAATTAATTCTCTGTATTTGATTTTTCAGTGTGAAATATAAAACATGCTTGGAATCCCTGCTTTCTTAAAATTAGTAAAGCTAGGTATGCACGGGCCCTGATGCTGTTGGCATGAAAGCCCATTTCCACTTGATTAAAATGGGATTTACAGACATTTGGGGCAGGACAGGACCTCAACACCTTCGCTAGTCATAGAATAGCAAAAGGGAACCCAGGACAGACAGACTTCTAGGACTCAGACAGGTGCCTAAACTAATATAGAATGAATACATGTTAAGAACCACAGGATACAGAAAAGTAAAATACAGCAAAAGACTCCACCATTAGCTGAAGTTTTGGACAGAGTAAATTCAGCACCCAGACTTTGTCTACATCAATAGCAAAAAGGAACAGTTTAACTACTCCTAATACAAGGAGTCCCTGACACTACAGATGTGTCCTGCCTAGGGTGGGAAACTTTGGAGCTATCACCAACCAAAATATAATAACTTTCTCCATTATCAGTAGATATTTTGTCCAGAAGTTTAAATAGATTCAATAAATGTACGATGCTCCCTGCCACCCAACCCCCTACATTCTTCAAACTCTGCCCAAAAATGGGAGCCCTGCTTTCTTTGATTCTGTCAGAGTATTCTGTCATTCATTCAAGTGCTGGAATTTGGAGATGGCACAGAGTAACTGGCTTGTGTGCTGCTCTGAAGCATGGAAGTTATATTAATCACAGAGCATGTAAAATATCTGCCATCTGATACAACCATACAATAAAACATCTAGTTTTCTAAGATGTATTTTAGCTTAACACCACAGGAAGAGTCAAGAAGGATATAGTTCACACATCTTGCATATAGTTCACACATCTATATATCTATATACATATATATAAATCCCTGAGACAGGCATTGCTAGGGCTTTAGAAAAAGTGTCAAAGTCCCTTCACAAATACAAGGATGATAACACCAACAGAAACTTTCTAGCAAAAGCCACAAACATCGTTATTAACTGGAAGGGAATGTAATTTTCGACTGTGAACTAGCAAGCCAAGCAGAATTCAGAGTTTGGGGGCTCAAAACAAGTAAACAGAATCCAGCATGTTTTGGCTTTTAGAGTCAACTTCACCTGCACTCCTTGAACAAGGGTTTACTAGCCATTCTGCATTTCTGATGGTAAGCACTACTAATCAAACAATAAACAAGCATTTTATTTAAGAGTAGTGGTTAAACAACAAAACTCAGCAATCCCAGTACGAAGTACAATGCACTTTGTATACCAAAGAAAATCCCTGCTCACCTAACATCTCAAGCTACTGATTAAAGTGAGATAAATGACCATTTATTTATCTGATAAATCAAGTGAAGTATTGCTGATGTTATATACAGTATCTCAACTTTTATCAATGGCTCCTTTAATCTAACTTATTCAGTGTGGGCAGCCATTCTTGAGTATGAAATAAACTTCTAAACCAAATTGGGATTTTAAAAAGATATAAGGCATTTTCATATACAACTCAATGTTTGGCCACCATTTGATGCTTTGGATATTACCCCTGAACAATTCACGGCAAACAGTGACATGTAATAAAAAAATTAAATAACATTTACCATTTTACTTTCCTTAAAAAATTTGAGAAAATGCCCCCTGTGCAGGTTGTTTACTTTTGTAAAACTTCAATTGTATCAGTTATATCCAACCAATCATGGTAACACATTAATGTTTTTCATTCCCCCTCTCTCCACACACACATATATGTATTTTTTATTTTTATCAATTAAAATATTTTCTGATAAGACTGCTTGCTACCTTTAGGTAAACCAATTTAATTTAATTTAATTCACTGATTTGCATTAATCTGCAGTGTGGTGCACCATAGAAAAACAGATATAATCCCACTACATAGTAGGTCTGTTGTATCCCTTGACTAGCCCTGATGCAAGTCATTTCCTCATGATGTGTAGACAGCTCTGGACTTTTAAGGGGAAGACACCCTTCAACAAGGCCAGATCGAGTCACAAGAATGTGACTAGAGCTATCTGCAAACCTAAATGCCATTTTCTATCCTTTCATTTTCACTGAAGCTTTGAAGTAAATACGAAAAGAGCCAGAACTGAGCAAATTACCTGAAGACTGAAACATTTTTGACATAAGTCTCAAATGCAGTTCAAGCCTTTTATACTTGTTCTTCGTTGTTCTAGTTTTGTTTCATCTCAGAATGTGAGTGATGGCAGTGATGATGGAAAGATTGGACAGCTGGCCTCTATTCCCTGTGTTGGAAACAGACAGAAACACTGTGAGATGCCCTCTTTCAGGAGCCTCAGAGACTGTGCAGCAGAAACATTTAACTATTTCTTTCTGAAGGAACTGTGCAACAGGAAGGATCCATTTCACATCCACTACTTCAGCAGGTTCTTTATGCTAAGAGATTTCCTCTCTAAGTGAAAAGGCTGTAATTTCAAACCCAATTGCAAGTAATCTGCCAAATTTGCTGTGCCAACATGAAAAATTCTCAAATCCCCTTACTGCCATAAGTCCCACTAAGAACTTGCTCAGCAATTTCTACTTTGACCCATGCACAAGACATGGGAAGACAGTTACATTTTAAAAATTGTGCACTAAGTCTAGGACAATGAAATTTGCAATGAAAACTGACTTAGAAGTCAAAGCAATTACTTTTTCCAAATATCAACCTCCAGAAAACAGTTTTTAAATGAATTCCCTCTCTCTCTCTCTCTCTCTCTCTCTCTATCCAAATGGTAGTTGTCCCTATTAAACTACTTTACCAGTCTGTGTTTTGCTTCAATTACCACCAACCATATATCCTATGGAATAAGAATAAGGACTCCATCACAACACAAAAGGGTGGAACCAAGACTGGACTCTCATATTTAAAATACATAAAGGTAACTGGTCTAAAAAAAACAATTTATATCTCCCCATTCTATCACTTAGAGGTTAAAGCAAGAAAAAGAGCCTATCCACGTTCCTGCAAGCACAGGCAAAATAAGGAAATATACTGAAAACTTATGATAATTTTTTATAAAACTTTGACTCATGCTTAAACCACCACAGTTTAGGGCTTTTAATATCACCTCTAAAATGTGAGTAAGTATGTAACACTTGGTGGATAGGGGAGTGTTTTCTCAACACTCTTGGTAACTGTGCATCCCTCTGGAATAATAAGGCACAATTATTAGATACATTAGGTATGCCATGCTAGATGTAGCAAGAATGGAGCTGTTCCACAAGACAAGGACCCTGAAGAAAGTAGGACAGTCCTCACTGTCAGGAAACAGTCCCAGGACCAGAGTAGGGCATGGATTTTGGCTGTCAAACACAGCAAGGTAAAAGAGTCAGGCCTGAGGTCAGACCAGAAACATCATTCATGATCAGCAGGGACAAGAGAAGAGAAGACTCAGATCTGCCCATGGCTCAGGTAAGGGCTGAAGCCCAAGCCCATAGTCCGTGGGGTTCAGGTAGGGGCTGGGCAGTGCAGTTTAGGTCTGTCCCCCTAAAACATCAATGATATCAATTACAGCACTGTTTGACTGATACTTAACCCATAAAAGGCCAAAATACTTCACAGGTGAAAATAAGACAGGCAACAGAGATGTTAAGTATTGCTGAAAAACAAAAATACCAACAAAACATCTCCTTTTCTTATTCAAATAATACTGGATAATAAGAATTCTCAAAAAGAATTGCAGCAACTATTCAGATAGTAATGTTAGTAAGTTATTGTGAAACTTTCCTCTCCTGCTTCCCATTTTTAATGTGGCTTCTGAAACCAAAAGGGCAGGTTCATTATATTCAGCCTCAGTGTGCTAGCAAACAACATCCAGAGCATAAGAACAGATATATATATAAGACAGCAATGATAGACAAACTTAAAAGGAAACAGGATAAAAATCATTACTACACACAGAGGCCTCTTGCACAGTTGGCATCTAATAGCCAGACTTAAACTTTGATAAAGAATGCAATCCAAATTCTTTCATTTCACTGTGATGCCAACACTTGACACAGCAGGCTTTCAGAGATTGTGATCAGTTCTTTTATTCCTGCAGTACATTAATCTTACTTCAGAAAAGGTGTGACTTTTGGGGGTTTTTATAAGTCTATGTCAACTATTTAATACTTACATTCTATAGACAAAACATCAGCAACTTCATGTGGGAAGAATCTATGTGTGTAGTGTTCTTATTCCTTTTGAAATATCACATCTATGAGTTCTTAGACACCTGTATACTAGGTATACACACAACAAGACTATATTAATTTAAAAATAAAAATAAAAATAAAAGAAGGAGAAGAAGAAAGCCCTGCTCCAAGGAATGCAAAGTCTCTATACAAATGTAGGAACAGCAAATGGGTAAAATGTCAGACTACGTTGCCTCCAGGAAATAAAGGAAGTCCATCACTTGAGGAAGCAGAATAAGAGATAAAGAAGCAGAAGAGGTCATGTACTGCTTGTGCCAGATTCCCTGTGATATCCAACTTGAATTTTATTTTACTAGTGTAAATCATAGTATTAGCTACATGATAATCTCTTCATAGTCTGTTGTTTCTGACTGGGTTTTCCACCAAAAAATATTAAAGTAGACTGTTCTATTATTAAGTTTTATAACTTTTGCATTTAGAGCTTTATAATGTGTCAGAGAGCTTTACCAAATTAAGTTTAGCTTATCTGTACTATCTGAAGTATACACAGGTTGGAGTCATAGGATGGTGTGGTCAGAGGGTACATTTAAAGATCATCTAGTCCAAACCCCCTGCAGTGACTAGGGATATCTCCAACTAGATCAGGTTGTTCCAAACCTCACCCAAGCTGACCTGGAATCTTTCCAAGCATACAACACCTCTGGGCAACCTATTCCACAGCTTCACCACTCTCATTATACAAATCTTCTTCCTCATATCTGGTCTTATCATCCCTCTTTTAGTTTAAAATCACCCTGTGTCCTATTGCAACAGGCCATGCTATAATCATTTCTTATAAGCTCCTTTGAGTACTCCAAAGCCTTCTCTTCTCCAGAGGTGCTCCAGCCCATGGATCACTTTCATGGTCCTCCTCTGGATGCACATGAGCAGGACTCCAGAGCCAGAGTATTGCAAGCAGGGAGGGAGCATCCCCTCTCAGCCTGCTGGCCATGCTTTTGATGCAGCCCAGGTAAGGCTGGCTCCCTGGGCTGTGAGTGCACACAACCAGCTCATGTTTTTCATCCACTGGTAACCCAAGTGCTTCTCCACAGAGCACTGATTTCCTGAATGCTATACAGTGGAAATTAGAGTCCAAATTTCCTAATTTTTGATCCTAGGACTTCTCAGTTCAAAAGTAGGCAATTCTGAACAAGAAGGGTTTGGAAAAATTAACTTAGGAAAAAATAATGTAACATGGGTTTGGAATTTGGACTGAGTTCATTGTTCAGCTGACAATATTAGATGCTCTTTTCTCCATTCAATTCATAAAGAACCATGGCTAGATAACACAATTTAGTCACATGCCAAGAAAAGGCCTTTAGGTTATAATTTTTCAGATTTCCTATAGCAAATTGTGTCATGTTTTCCAGAGAATTGTGGATGTCTTAATTTAGACATATAAAGACTTAATTTAGACATATATAGACTATGGACTTTGCAACTCCTATTTATGTTAAAGGGTCATCATGAGAGAAAGGCAGTAGATAGGTGTTGATCAAATTGTCTAGAAGAAAATGGACTTTCAAATATTGCTTGGAAAAATAATCACACAAAATCCCTTTCTAGAGATGTAGGAGTCTCAGCAACTGGGGGCCAATTTTCAAAAATTAATTACCCCTCAAAACCAGGTAAGTAGATTTTTCTTTATGAGAAGCCATACAGGACAGAGAAAAAAAGAAAAGGAAGGAAATGGAAGGATGAAGATTTACTGATAACATATTGTGGTAAACAGAAATACTTTGCTGATTTCAGACAGGCAGGTGGCCAGACATTGAAATGAAGATTTGGCTAAGTCTGCTTTTTTAACTCAAAAACTTTGCTTCATCATGTCCTGGTTTTGGCAGGGATTTAGTTAATTTTCTTTCTAGTATCTGCCACAGGGCTGTGGTTTGGGTTTAAGATGACAAAAATATTGATTAACACATTGATATCTCAGTTGTTGCCAAGTACTGCTTGTACAACTCAAGAATTTTTAAGTGTCTCATGCTCTGAGAAGATGCCCAAGAAGCCTTGAAGCAGCATAGCCAGGACAGGAGACCCAAATTACCCAAAGGGGTATTCCAAGGAGCAGAACAGAATGGATAGTGATTCCCAAATGAGGGATACTTGTTACTGCTCAGGATGGAGAGAAAATAAGTTACCTAAAAAGGCATAAACACAGAATTTGTTCTTTCCTTCACCTCCTCCAATGGTTCTGTGTCTTCCTTCAAATCCAAACAAATCTACCAGAGGCAGAAACCACCAGGAGCAAGTGGTTCCTCATGACTTTGCCACATCTCTCATCATCTTAGGGCATATGCCTAGGACTTTCATAAACCTAAAAGGGAAGCTAAACATTGTCATAGCAGCTCCTTTTCCATCAATGAAATAAAGCAGTTAATTTATGCCACGAATTCTAGCTGCATTTTGATTTACTGAATTGGCAGCACAAATAGATTCAATAATTCCTGGCAAGCCACTTCTTTAATGTAAGATAGCAGGATAAAGAAAAGTACAGACTTATCATTCAGCTTATACAAAAACAGAATAAAGCCAGCTCCAAAATATTTCTCCATATTTGATGGTCTTAAATCTGTTATGTTAAAACTTCTTTTAAGTTCAAATGCATTTTTTGAAGAGATGATACATGGAATATAAAATTAAGGAAGAATACTATAAGTGATATTATGAATCGTGGATCTATTCTAGACAGCTGTAACTACTCTTAGTCCAGAGATATTTTGTGTGAAATAAAATATTTCACTTAGAGATGACCTATTCTTAAAGGTTTTTAACAATAGACAGCTCTGTAATATTAAATCCAAATACTTTTCTACCCATTTTTAATGCCACATGAACACTGAAAATAGCTGTTAGCAGTCATCTTGGGCTAATTTATATTTCTTCTGGATTTAACATCCACATTTCTTTCAGCTAATATTTCAGCAGAGACTAATCACTGACAACCCTGTAGTTTCTTTCCCTTTCTGCTCCAACTTTTCTGACAATAAACTAAGTCTCTTTGCTTCTTTTTCCTGGCTTCATTATTGTGCACAAGTCCTTATGACCTCCAGCATTAAGTTATCTTAGCTGCCTACTTTTGATAACTTGATTTCACTTTCTAAATTTCTTTTTTTTGCCATAGCAGATTATTCCTATTAAGTATCACTTATTCTGATACATCTAGTAACAAAATATTTAGTTTAAACAGACTGAGAAATTATATATTTCTGACCTTTTAATTTTTCATATTATCAAAATGTTTACTGATGGCTTGTAGTAGAGGAATATAGAAAATATAGGTAAATCTTCATTCCCTCATTAAGTAGCACTTCACATTTCTTATGGAAGGTGCACTATATAAATCAGATTTGCATTTTAGCAGTTAAGGCTCATCTGCTTCATACTTTCCATTCCACATACTGTCAAGTATTCATCAAATGCTAAAGATGGCCAAAATGGCTAATGATACCTGCTAGCACAGGCAAAAAAAATTAAGCAGACAATTTGTTGTGACCAGAGGAAAGAGTACAGCATTTTCTTCCAAATTCTTCGGGCATTCTCTTTTTTCTATTCATGCCATAACAATTTTGTTTGTCTAGTCTGCCAGACTGTTAAAGCTAAAATGCTGAAGTCAGTAGTATGATAAAGTTGAATTGCTGTTTATAGTCTTTTACTCAATTACTTGAAAGGTGATGTTTATAAAATAGATTTATACTTGGTAAATTACATATTTTAGAGCATGTGCCATAAAACAGATGGATCTGACTGGCACAGTTACAATTGGTGACAGTGAAGCATATGGTAAATCACTCAAACAGTGGCAACTCAGAACAGTCAATTCAATTAACCAGGGCCCTGTTAAACCTTTTCAGACTCAAATTAGTATTGCTAGCATTTCCATTAGCATTTGTAGCTAAATGCCAGATCTGCTGTTACATTTTCATGCCCTTGAAAGTTAAACTGCATTTATGGCCAAAACTCCAAATGTAAATTTAAGCATTCGAGGATTTGCTCAGTTAGTAGCTCTAATTCAATAAGCATTTCTCCTTCAAGCTCTTTCCTGAACTTAGAGAGCTCCAGCTCTAAGTTCCTGTTAAACTCACTCCATGTGTTTAAAACACAGGGTTGGAAATCACCCTTGTTTTAATGAATATCCTTTATCTGAAACCTGATGTTTAGTGAACAAGAATTTGCTTCTAATAGCTCAGTGCACTTATCAAGCAAAGCCATGCAAATACTTTTGCTGTTGCTTCCCACTCAGCTTTGGCAGCCCTGTCTGTGGCTGTGACTGGAGGGTGCAGAGTGCCTTCTGCAACCCCTGTGGGTGCATATTTCTGCTGCTGCTGTCCTGGTGAGCAGCATTATGAGCAACCAGGCAACACGTGCCAGGTCACCTCACTGGTTCAGATGAAAATTGGCAGCAACAATAACAAAACAATAGGTTTCAGACTAACTGCAAGTAGCCTGGGACAGGCATGTGCAGCTTAAAGTAGGGAGAAGAGTGGGATGAGTTACTTCAATGGCAGACTGCAATGTGCCAGGTGAATCCATGCCTCAATAGGTAGATAGATACATGTGTAAGATTTTAACATCAGCACTGACTGAAGTGCTGGCCTCTGAAATTCAGTTCCATGCCATCATTTTACACCTATGTCCTATTGCTTATTGAAACACACTTAGTAACCATTGTTAAAATCTACTTGGATCATAGCTATTAAAAATTAACAATGGATTTCCTCCAAAGAACAATCTGAATTGATAACTTCAAAAAGTATTCAAAAAATGTTATGCTTATATTTGAAAAATATAGAAATAAATAAAAACTATGAGACATTTGAGGATTCCTGAAGATAAACCAGTTGACTTCATTAGCATGCCTCATCCTATTTTGTCAGGATCTCAGTTACATTGACAAATAAATAAAATATATTTCTTAATACACCATCTTATTTCATTATAACTGACCTGATTCTCCTGTCCTTAATGCACACTGTCATTGCTGTTGGCTTTATACATACTTGAAACAAGCAGATCATCTGCTGACATCTCCCTTTTGCTTTCACACTTAATAGAAAAGTAGGGTACAAGCTCTCATCCTTTATGTAACATAACACCATAGGCACAAGGCTGAAAGGGTCCAAATTTTCAATAGAAGATAACTAGAATATTTTGTAGTATCAGCATTATAGAGTATTTTTGGTGTTATATTTCCCTTTGCTTCAGTACAGGAGTGATTAAGTCCAGCACAAGAATCTGGCTCAGAGAACAGCTTCTTCTTGTGCAAACAGAACAAAACCATACAAAATTCATAAATGCATGCTCTCTACAGGTATTTAAATATCATCAAAAATATATTTATACAGATATAAAAAAGGTGTTATCTATCTTAGAAGAGCTGTTTATCATTGTAAGAGTCCACAACATGAAACAAGCATCAATATAATTTCACCACAGAAGAATATTATTTTTCCACCACATTTGAGAAATTGTGGCTCACATAAGGAATAATACAAATTCATCCATTGATTGAATAAATATTCTCATATCAGAAGAATTTTAAATATAACCTGGAAAGTCTGTGTGCTTTCCAAAATTCTAGCTTCACTTCTGAAGAAATATAAGCAAAAGCTTTTATATTGTATTAAAATGGAGTCATATCATAAAAAATACTGCTTCATATTGCAGAGTGAGTGTAATACTGAAAACCAAATTCCCTCTTTATAAAATGGAAATAATTTAGCTGTAGCTTCAAATACATAAAAGAAACCATGTGCACCTTAAAGCTGAAGTTCAAATATTGTTTATCTGAAAATAAACTAGTAGAAGAAAGTTCAAGATGTAAGCCTAGCATCAGAGAACTAGTGATATTTAATTCTGTACCTACACAATCCGCCTTAACCAGCAAAAACAATAATACACAGGAACCTGGTAAAAGCAGATATATATTCACTGCACATACAAAGAGCACAACAAAAAAAATTTGGAAACATGTGAATTACTTCATTCATCTACTATGATAACTCTGAAACCTGCCTGTAGTAATCTAAAGATACCATCTTTAGATGCAACTGATACCTTTTAAAAAGCTTAATATCATTAACTCTCCTTCCAAAGGAGGTGTCTTAAACCCAAAAATTATGAACTGTTATCATAACAGAATTATTAGTTTAATTTATTTTAAAATTCTAAATGCTAATCAGAAATCAGCCTTTTTTCTCTTCTTTTGCCCTCCCAGTTTTCAAAACCTTAAATTGATTTGGGTTTTTTTTTGTGGGTTTTTTTATTGATTTTGTTGTGGAGGTTTTTTGGTGGGTTTTTTTTGTTGTTTTTTTTTTTTTGTAAAATAAAACTATTTTAGTACTTGAAAGTTCAGTTCAGAATGAGTCTTATAAGGTAAAATAAACAGACATCAAATTAATTCATGTAACAGCTACTGCAAAGATGTTCTATTTTGTACTTAATTTCAAAATATTTGGTTTTCTCTATTTTTCCTGAAAAGCATGTAAAATTTCCAGATTTTTTGTAATCTATATTTATAGTTAAATTGATGATCCTAATAATGATACTGAATCCAAATACAGAGAACACACATGCTTTTTATCACACATCAACATTAACTATACAACACTAACAGCAATAATAATTTCTATTCTTTGACTTACAAAGTATAATAATGCTGTAAAAATAAGAATTATGCTGGTAACTGTGTATTGCTTCATCACAGACAACGAACAATTTTGTAAAAATGTGGGTTTACTGTAGAGCTCTGGCTTTGAATCTTTGACACAATGACTTTGTCTTTAAGAACATTGCAACAAATCAGCATTTTGTTCAATTTAAAATTAAATTTATCTACACAGGGAAGCATTAACAGCTAAGAAGGGATGGAATATAGCTAATAGATTCATTAAATTTGGAGCTTTGAGGCTTGTCATTTAAAAAAAAACAAACACCAACCAAACAAAAAAAAAAAAAAAAAAAAAAAAAAAAAAAAAAGCAAGGTCCTGAGAAGGAAACTTTGCTAGTAACTGGTCTAACAACATTACCTGGCATGACAGGAAACCAGCATGTGGCAACAAGCCAACTTCTAAAGCTTTCATCAGCTGTTTTAATCACCAAAGATTATTATTCCAGCTTTAAGAAGCTTATGTGATTTATCTTCATGGGTCTGACAAAAGAAAGTCAGCAGTCATTCCAAGAGAGGCACTACTGTTGTGCTCTGTGATATTTTAGACTGTCAGGAAGTAGTACAATGTACATGATACACTCTGTGTAATCCTTACATTCCTGATTGTATAAGCCTCAAGAAAAAATGCTCAATGTGATGATGATCACATACTTAAGTGAGAAATTGAACATTATACAGGACCAGTGTTCCTCACATTTCTTCAATAAAATAATTACACACTATTAAAATACAGAAGAATCTATGACTATGAAAGAAAAAAGTTCATTCTTCCTCTTAGAAATGTTACCACAAAGTCATATTTTCTTAATAGACTGTTTATTCTTGTTTTGAAAGGGCTACTGTAAAGAAGTAATTTTTAAAAAGCTTGTAAGAGAAATAATTTATGGACTTTTGGTAAAAACTACATTAGACTATGTGAAGAAAGTCTGTCAGCACAAACACAAACTTTCAAGTGCATTGTAAAAATCAGTAATTCAGTGTAAAGCCATCTGGCCATTACTACAAAATTCCAACACTTCTACTAACAGAATAGTGACTTTGATAGTAATGTCCTTTAGGGTATAGGTCTACCAACACCTTCACAACCCAGAAAATAGTGGTAGAAAGACTGCTCTTGCATCGTGCCTTGTCAGATCAAATAGCTGACTGAAGGACAGAGCAAAGGGACCGAACACACAAAGAGCTGCCTGTCAACACCTTGCCCCTTTTGAGCTGAAGTGTCTGCAGATAAAACCCCTGCCACTCATAACTGGGAAAACAGCATACAGTAAAAACAAAAATCATATCAGACCATTGACACTCAGTCTGTTTAACAGAGTTACAGCATGAACAGGAACAGCTTAACTGAGACTACATGATAGTCAGAGTAATATCTGCATTTTGAATCAAACTATTTGGCCTTTCCACCTTTATTTCAACTTCACACTTTTTCATCCTTGCTTGCCCTGCTCTGTTTACCTCCATCCCACATTCATTTTATTTCATTACAGCTCTTACACCCCACTAAAAAAAACCCTGGGCTGATGTTTCCTACCATCATACTGCTCCACCTGTTATTATTATTACTCTTTGTAAATCAGTCTAAATCTTTGTTCCATCAGAAATTATAGGGCAGTGAGAGAAAGTGGAAACGGAGTGTGTTTAGATGTTTTGCATTTGAAAAACACTGCTGCAATTCATATAAATTTTTACAGATTTACTATTCCTTGTCTTTGGACTGCTGAGATATTTCTTCTCCTCTGTGCAGACCCTCTTTCACCCGTGGTTTAACCCCCTCCCATAAGGCGTTGTGACACTGCTCAAACACAGGAAGCCCAGCTTCAAAACTGATAGCTCTCTCATTTTTCACCTGTTTTATACACATGAATTTAACCCCCTTTGCAGCAACTGCAGTCTAAGTGAGACTGTGAATATGAAAATGGGCCAACAAGCAGAAGCCAAGAAGGCACTAAAACAGTTCATCTCAACTTCTTTTGAATGGTTTGGTGGGAATATTGTGGACACTGTAGTCACCAAAATCAAGTGATCACTGTATCACAAAAAATCTCTGCATGTGCACCTTGCAAAACGTGAAAAAGAGGAAAGGAAATTTGTGCACCCAATTTCTAAATGTCTTTAGTAAAAGTTTACGAGCTTTTCATGGAAAGCACAACCTATTCACAGTTAAATTTCTGTAAAACTAACATAAAATCACTACCTTACCTGAAATTGTTCAGAATTCACAGAATCTGGAATAATTACTAGCTATGCATTTTCCTGAAAACCTTCCAACAGATTCAAACTTCAGCTTCAAATTACAAAAAGTAAACTTTTTTTACAACTTTTTTACAAAACGTAAACTGGGGGAAAAATATAGAAAACTGAGCAGGAAGAGATCTTGCTATTTTTCTCCCAACCATTACTGTTACTACATTTGCATGTCTCATGGACATGGGGAAAGTAAAACAATGGCAAACCTGACAACATCTGCAGTGAATGGCAAGACTCTCAGCAAATGTCAGACTCTCAACTTTGAGCACTGATAGGAATTGCAATTTAGTGTCTAATTGGCATTCACCATCCCTATATGTCACCTTGTTCCACTACAACAGTGAGGAAGTCTGAAACAGAGCTACAGCTTAATTACATATTTCTGATTAAAAACATTACTGGCTTCTAATTAATATGAGAGTAAATGAGTAGCATTTATCCTGAGTGTTATTTTCACATATAAATGGAATTATAACTTATATTTATAGGATGTTTGAACATGAAAATTTCTCATATACACCAATGTATGACACATTGTTTCCTCTGTGTTTGTATCAGATTTCTCACAATCAAAATCATCTAGGATTACCATTAAACATGTACATGTTTTTAAAGGAGGCTAATCTTACTTCAGTTTGAAGTAGATAGGGTTAGACATTAAAGTCTGCATGAATAGTCCATTTCCTATTAGAACTCATGCAAGCTACCTGTCCTCTGAGGCTCCAATTTTGCAGCTGTCATCTTTCCCAGCATTTGGGCAATGAAGGAATCTTTTGTTCTACTGAAAAGTGGTGCATTGTTCTCTGCTCAGGTGCCCAGAATAAAACGCATAAAGCAATACAACAAGCTTCTCTCCAGACTGGCTTGAGGTTGGATTTTTTTTCTTTCTCTTGTGGAAGATTTTTCACTGAATGAAACTTTCCTTGCTCAGGTGAAGAAAAATTGCAACTTCATATTTAAGGTCTTGAAATAAACAATATAGATTTCAAAATATTTTTAATGGCATTAAGTTTGTAAGCCACATCTAGTGCCTTCACAAATATAATAGTAAATTGAATGGTTTTATTTTGCTTTCTGAATTTCAACAAAAATATCTAGGTAATTTCCAGACATTTCCAGACACTATTCATCTGCTTTTCTTCCTTCTAGTACCTAGTACCTAATGAGAAATCCCAACACTGCCCATTTCCCTTGGCTTGATCCCCCTTAACTGCTTCAGGAAAGGTCTTCACAATTACTTTTGCATATTTCATATATTCCTTCAATCTATCTCATTACAAGATGGGGCTGCCTCATCACTTCTAATTCATATGGGATGTGGAAGAAATTCTCTTTGAAACATATTCTGTTATTAATTTCTCTACAAGGCAGGCAGAACCCTCTAGAAAGAGACAAAGAAAGAGACCCTACTCTGAAGAACAACTGTCTTCATACTCAAGGGAAAGAAAACACCAAGCTGCAGGTATAATAAATTAATAAATGAGAGTTCAAGGAGATGAGAATCAGTAACTCACAGACAGCAAGTCAGCATTGGGATATTTGCATATTGCCTTTCAATATGAATGCAAGTCTCTTCATTTTCCTCAGTTAACATGCTTTTATTTTCATCAGAACTGTCTCAGGCCACAAAAAATAAATCCCTTTAGGTGAACTAGGAATATGTGCACCTTGATAATGCCAACAAAAACTTGGGTCAGAGTGCTCCAACCACTAATTGGCATAGAGACACGGGGACCAGACCAGACCTGGACTGAAATAAAACATCCAAAACATGCACAACATGGGTTGTGGGAGCTCAGAAACATTGGTTTTCCTTCTAGAACTGTTTGTGCTTTGCTGCTTACTACTCCAGAGATAGCATGAGAGAAGTAGGCAACAAATAGGCCTTGCTAGATCAAGTGTACTTGCTGGGCAGCAAAAGGTGTTGCACATCATTAGAGGAAACTATAAATGTCACACAACTGACTGAAGTGGAAACCCCTTACCTGTCAGAAATGCAGTTATCAGGAAGAGAGTTAAGGATAAACCATCTTTATTTCTAGACTGTATGGGTGTCCCTTTCAACTGAAAGACTCAGTTATTCTTCTTATCATTTTAATTAAAACTGGCCCTTGTGAAAAAACTTAGAGGCTTTTAAAATCAGGAACTTACTTACTATAAAGCAAAATCTATGTACATCCATCTCAAAGTCTTACCTGACTGCAGTACTTGTTAGATAAGCACTGCCATGGGATTACTGCATCAACCTGAAACAGCTCTCAAAAGTCTAGGGACACATCCCACTGCAGAAAGGAGGCAAAAGGAACACAAAGCATGCAAATGAGAGATGCATGCAGTATTAAGCCCTTTATCTAATTTTACACCCTTCTGTGCTCCACCCATGCAGGTGTGTATGCTCTGAATTAAAGGGCACAACATGCAAAAGCATTTGTGATGTGAGATCTGGTTAAATACAAGCTACCAGTTGGGTTCCTAAATACTAAATAGAATTAAATAAGTCACGTTAAATGCAATATATCCTGATTATAATATTAACCTCTGTGTCAGGAGAATGTGGTGAGGTGTTCTTATAGATATTACATGCATTTCTTAGCTGCAGGCTGAACATAAGCTCCTGCTCATCACTGCTTTGCCTATTTTGCAGCAGAGGATGGTGCAATGCTGGTGTGTAATGCTATCAGCTCAGAACAGCAGTGTACTCATCTTGACCTCAGTCACGTGAGAAACAGAAGGTAGATACAGGTCATTAGCACTTACTGCTAGCAATATTTAGAATTGGATTATGTTCATCCTGACAAGCCAGAGAGGCTATAAAATGTGGTTATCGTGAAAGCACTTTTGAAAGATGCTTTCTGAATTTATGATAATTATCTTTATTTACCAGCAAATATAGATATAATTTATAAAACTTTCACAGTTCTGTGAAGCGATAAATGGCTTCTGCATCTGTTACATTAATTAAAGTCCTTAGATAGCAGTAGTTATTCAAACTGCTACAGAGTCCTCTGTGGTACATTCCAATAACTAACAGTCTCAGTGAAGAACCTTTCCTGTGTTATCCTACAGTGATCATGTAGTTAGAGGTACAATGGTTTTGCTTGCAGGGTATTTATTTCCCATCCTCTTCCTGTTGTTTTCCAAAAAACTGATTACCCATGCAAACTGCAGCCTATTTTTCCTCCTTGGCTGCTGCTGGTTTTTCCCTATTTGCAAACTGCTTGTTGCTGGATTTGCTTACTTTTGAGATCTGGCCTATAGGTGCTCAGAAGGTTTTCTATAGCAATTAGTGGATTTATCTTTTAACTCGTTTAATGCTAACACTAACTCATCCTTCTTTTTAATTGCCACACTACGTATTTCAGATCATGAATTTTGTAAAGTTCATTAAAATAATGGAAACACAAAGCTGGCAAGATCAGCCACACCTATACATGGGAATGGTATGTGGAAGAAAAGTTTTCCTTCAGCTGTACAAAAAGATAATCATAATCATCTGCTAATAGAATTTAGGAGAAAACTTCCAGAAAACACAGGCTTTTAGTAATCCTGCCTGATAGTCTCTTGTTTGATTGGATGAAATAGCTCCTAATGGAGCCTTTCCTCTTGGCATCTGACTGTTACATATCTACAGGGTCAAAAGCACACTAGTTAGACTGTCACCTCTGTCACACACTATTTTCATTCCAGATCTAATGAATAAAATGCAGAGAAATTAATTTCACTTCTGCTGACTAGGAGCAGCAAGTCTGTGGTGTGAGGTATGAGAGAAGCAATCTTTCTTCTTGCAGTTTTGGCTGCCAGAGAGGGCAGATTCAGGCTCAGTGAAATCCAGTCTCATGGGCACCAGAAGGGGCACTGCTGCTCCTCACTTCTGTGTCCACCTGTGTGCTCCAGCCTGTTCCTTTCATTAGTGACTGTGGCTTCAGGATGTCTCAGCTCAACTGGCTGATTTGATAGAAACGAGCTGATGAATTTCATAAACTCATAAATCAACAATTGGAGCAAACAACTGGAAAAACTGGGTTTCTGTCAGCAAGTTAACTAATTAATCCTATGAACATGACTCCAATAAATTGATTCATATTGATACAGATACATCAAACATCAAAGATGTGCCCTTTTGAAAATGCTGTAGAGAGTGAGGTGTGAACATGCAACTAGGAATAAGAAAAAGACATGTTTGGAAGAACAGCAGATAATTAATTGACATTTGAAGATACTTCAGGGAAACTTTAGTGAAAAGTTACTGGTACAATGAACATATACTCTCAGCTTGCAAGAAAATGCAAATAAAACATACCTTTCTATTTGTGCTTAGATAATGAATTTCAGTGAAAATTGCAAATTAAGATGAAAAAATGCTCTTTAAATTGTTTGTGCTTAAAGTGGTGATGACTACAAGTGTTACTCTTGTAATTTCCTAGGCTGCTTGCAGGACCTCTGAATAAGTGTGGCACTATTGATAATTGAAATGAAGCTCTGCTCATCTAACCATTAATTATTCCAAGAAATTCAGTAAGTGCTAAATATAGACAGAAAAGTAGCTGCTATAAAGTTCAGGAAATTAGCACGAGTTTATTATTACAGAGACTGACCATTAATATTTTGCATATTGTCTTTCTACATTTGAACTTTCCAAAAGAGATATAACACTTTGCACTTTTAACCACATTACCAAACAAGTGATCAGCTTACTTTTTATCTCTTGATATGCTGAAGTCATTTTTTCTGCAGTGTATTACTTATTAGTTATTTCTTTAAAATTTTGGAGGTAGGATTAAGACTTGCTTTAAATTTAGTTTGTCAGAGAAAATACTGTTCGCACGAACAGCAGAAAAAAAGTTTGGCACTTGTTCTGCAAAGGTTTGAATTATCAAGAAGTGACTAACTTTGTCCAAATAGACACAAATATCAGTTTTAATATAAAATCAATACAACATGAATGAGATGAGAAATACATAACTTAGACAAAATATGTAGTTGAATTAGTTCTTTTGCAAGCATATTACCATACTTCCCACTAAAATATTGATTAAACACAATCTTCCAAGGATAATTAGCACTCTTCAAGAGCATTCTTTGGCAAAACGACCAGAAACTGGGATATGCACTACACTAATTTTCTCATTTTAACAACATATTTTTTAAACTAATTGATTTCCCACTTTTTTTTTTCCACTAGCTGCTACAAATCATCCCAATTTTGGCATTTATGAGCAATTTAAGGACAATTTAAGGACAATGATGCCTCTGCAAACATTCAGATTTTTTCTCTGCTAGCCAAATACATTGAAAAAGTTACTTCTGTGATAATCTATGCATCTGCATGGCACAGGTTTGTATTCTTTATAAAAAGAATACAGGTGGCAAGAAATGCAAACAAATTGAATGGATTTTCTTTACAATAGACAACATGCCATGAATCAGGAAGCAAGTCAGCCATAAAATTTGCTCCATTACACATACCACCCAAACATATTTCCATGATGGCCTGTGATATTGGTTCACCCTTCACACTGAAACTCCATTTGATGTGATGGAGATTTTAAGTACTCTGAAAGTGTGTTTATATTATCAGCCATTTCAACATGGGGTTTAGACAGACAAAATTTAATAATGTTACTCTTATCTCTACTCACCATAATTTTTAACTCACCATTTCTGTGTTTTACAAGCACATCTCCTAGTAACAGTCTGTCATGATTCATCCTTATAGCCTAACATGGCACTGAACAACATTTGACAAGATGATAATCGAATATTTAAAGGTCAAGACTAAGTACTTCAGAATATGAATTTCCATTAGAAAATATGCATATTTTTAAAATCAAAGTATAGCTTTTTTTCAGCTACTGTTTTTTTCTACTGAGAAAAACATACTTTTAAATATTTGTTTTTATTTATTAAAAGCCATAAATCTTAATTTCTAGAACATCTGTCCTCATAGGAATATAATCTTACTAATAACTCCCCTGGAAAGACAGTGACAGTTTTAGCCCACAATATTTTTTTTTTTCTCTACAAAATTAAAGCCAGAGAAAATAGGGATATTGAAAAGCAGAAATGTCACTACAATTAGACTATTCTTACATCCTGAGAAGCTTTAATAAAATAAGAAAATAGTACTACTTTGTTTTACAGAAACAAGAATGTCACATTTCAGCCCAAGAAAGAAGTAAAATGGAGACAGAGGTTGGCTTCTGGCTAATTGTATCCTAACCACATTTTCTACCTTTATCTCTAAATAGATAATTTGAGAATATTTCTGATTAGACCCATGGGCAAAAGCATATTTCTTTCATCTCCTGCACAGCCACACGAACATCATTCTGCATTTTTCAATCTTCAGGTGAAACAATTTGCTCTTCTAGGCTAAAAGGCTCAAAAATATCCAGAAGTGTGTGCAGCAATCTCTGTACCTTGATCAGTAGGAGAAAGTCTTTGTAAGAAAAGCTACATTCACATGCTCAATACAGAGAAGAAATAACATATGCTGACCACTTTATTTCTTTCATTCATTTTACTATCAAACTGGGGTTTTAAGTCACATGCAATCTTTTGGACTTAACATTCACCTTATTTGCTTCCTCAACTTTCATGACCAATCACTTTTCTATGAGAAGTGGCTTACAGGAAAGGAAATACTACTGAAATGCTAATCATCTGGCTAAGCTGCAATGTTTTACACCCTCTTCCTTTGAAGAGAAATATATGTAAATCTACTGAAGACTTACAGTTGTCAGTGAAAGAGTTTTGAGGTTAATAAGTTTTTTTGTAACCCTATCAACATGCTATTCGCCTCCATTTCAAATGTTGGCAGGTAAATTTTGTGCATCTCAACAGTTTTGCACTGCCAGGGCTTTAGCTTAAGCTCCTGTACTTTCTAAGTGGCTGACCATCCTTCTTTGATCTCTGTGAGGCCCTGTCAGGTGGAAGTTCTCTTAAATCCTCGAGCATATTTGGCCTCTGTTTGTCTTCACCAGCAAGTGTACACATGCATCCTTTTTTTTCACAGAAATAATTGCAGAGTTAAAGGTAAAAGTAAAAAAACATATAGCTTACCTCTCCTATGTAATGTAACACTTGCTATAAAGAAAATGCTAATCCTTCTTGCAAAAATATAAAAATTGCCTTCACTCACAAACACTCAAGAAAATAGCAACACTTCTTTTACTGTAGTAATAGCACAAAGAAAGAAGTCTAGCTTTATTTATTTCTCTAAGCTCCAGAAACTCTACCAGAGAAAGCAACTATGTTTATTTGAAGACTTTTCAGTTTAGGAGCACTTACTCTTTTTTGTTCAATAATTTTGGAAATACAAGAGAGCATTAAAGAGTTTATGTATTACTTCTAAGATTACAGTTTATGATCTACTGTATTTCTACTGTATTATTGCCATTGGAAACTTTTTCCCCCTCAAGTTGTAGAAGGATTTCTTACTCCCTCTCTTTTCTGGAGGTAATTTTTACTTACACTACTACCACTTGGATAAATACTTTTATCCAGGTTACAGCAGTACATTTCTGCTGATCAGTTTTCATTTTGTTGTGTCAATGTGTTCTTATGTTTTCTCGCTTTTCTATTATTCTTCTCCAAGTTTTCACAATTCATTGAACAACAATAAAGAGTAACAGATTCATACAGGACAAAAAAGAGATGGCAGTGTAATCTCCAATTCATGTGTTGATGCTTTTCCACGTTTCTGCCTTTAAAAGATACAGCCACAGAAACCAGACCAGAGAAACTATCTAATCTGCCTTCCTCTCTGAGGCTGACCACTAACAGCTGCTTAACAAGAACATAAAGGTGTGGATACCTGTAGAATATCTTGTGCAGAGAAAATTTCCACACCATATTCAAGAATATGTATTAAAATCCACCTGGAGAAGTTTCTGGATAACAAATCAGAGAATACTTCACATTTACAGTGACAGATAAACCTTTTTCCAGCACCTCAGGGATTTGCCTTCATTCAAAATAGTGGTTCTGTTGCTAAAGTCAAATATAAAATAAAATTACTGTCTGACACATAATTTGTCATCTGTCAAGATACAAGAGTATCTAATTAAGACAAAATCACCCGTTACTTCAAATTCTACCCTTCATTCTCAATTACCACTCTACAAATATAAAAGCAGCCAGGGATTTGAAATAATTTTCCAGAGATAAATGAGCAATCCAAATATTTTTCCTCTCTTTTCAGAAGAGCATGCCTATGAGAAGTATTTAGTGGTCCTTTAGCGCTCCTTAACAATGCAAGATAATATTTATGTAGAAAATTGAGTCCTTCTGTGGTTGAATTTTTCCATGAGACTTGGCTGAGGAGTGTACTGGTTCTGGCTAGGATGAAGTTAATTTTCTTCATAGCAGTCCATATGGTGCTGTGTTTGCATTGATTATTGCCTGCTGCAATAGGATAACTGCAAACTGTTTAGGATACACCCTAAACATTCTGATCTCCATCAGTTATAGTGTGCAGGCTGAGCTTTATAAAACAGAATTTACAATGAAAATATTATCATGGGAGAGTTATAAATATACTTCTACACAAGCAGTGTTCATCACTGAGCAGAGTCCAAATAACTTATTCTGACCTTCTGATTTGGATGCTGCATACAAAAGGTAATGCTGCTGACCATGGCAAAGAATATTGGCATATGGTCAAAAGTACTAAAAAATTGCAACATTTATGCTGCTGTAAAAAGAAAACCTGCTTTTCTTTTAGCAGCTAATGGTATTTCTATGGATTTTACTTTGTTTTCCTATCACAGAGAAACATTTGTGAACAAAAACATACCAGAAGATCCAAAGTTAATTGTCTACATAGATAAAATCTAAATCTCTTTCAAACAAATTTTTTTCTGCATTTTCCCTGTTTCTAAATGTTATGGTCATTTTTCCTAATGTTCTTTGCCTAGTTCTATTCAAAACACTGATTTTTACATGTGCTATTTAACTTCCCTTTCATTTCCTTTGGCTTGCTAATTTGTGCATATAATTTTTAAAACCCTGCCTCTCTATTCCTCTTACTAAAATCCATGGGAGCTTTGGCAGAAAAAGAAAGTGAAGGTTAATTGGTATGATTATATTTCCTGGGCAGCTCTTTCATTTCACCAGGAAATGACTGGGGCTTATACAACAAAAGCCAGGTAAGAAGAGTTGTTCCGTTTCAGAAGGAATGTCATTTGTACACCATGAACCAAGTCAAAAGGTTTATATTCATTTGCTCTGTTAGTAAAATGATTCATGCTATTCTACTGGTATTCACACACTATCTCAGGTGCCCAGCCAGGCCAGGCTGGGATGTTGGTCCACAAGTGGGACCACTCATCAGGACCCATGGCTGGGCAGGGCAGGGCACTGCAAAGCAGAGAGGTTGGTGTCTTTCTCCACTGAATCTAAGTGCCAGAGGAAATTTTCTGCAAATCACAGGATGGAATCCCCAGAAATAAAGCAGGATAGCTCAGGCTGTGGATACACACATTGTTTTTAGGTCCTCAGGGTGGGGATTGCTTCCACAGCCAAACCATGGGGGACTCAGTATTGCATCTGTGTATTATTCAGCTGCCTAGTGAAGTCAATTTTTACAGTGTAATAGAGCTTTTCATTTAACATGGATTTATTACTCTGTTAATCATAATCACTTTTTCTAATTTTAAACTGTAATATGATCTTATCACATTTTTCCATGCCTGTTACTTAGTTTGGGAATACTTACATAGAAGAGATGTCAGATACATAATTTTATTTGATAGTTGTTGAAGGTCAGCAAGCAGCATTAAATCAGGGACATACCACTCTGTTTTAAAAATGAAAATGTTTAAACTTGGTAAATATTGCATTTAACAGAACAATAAAATAGACCTACACAGTTTTTCTCTTCAATCAAGAATCACTTCTACTGTGTCTATCTCATAACAGAAGTTTTACCTAGTTTTCTTTCACCAGAGGCTGAGCAGAATACTCAAAACTTCTTTTTCTCTTTTTCTTTTGGAGAAGAGTTTTGTGGCTGCAGTTAATATGTTTTATTAAATAAATAGGTAAATAAATAAATAAATAAAAATAGTTTAATCAATATAACAATATAATCATTCCAGAGAAATTCTTGCATTTACTGAGATATTTTCCACAAGGTGTCTTACTTCATTAAGAAGCATTGCAATTTTCTATATGTCCTCCAGGTATTTCCAGCATTTCCACAGTTCATGAAGAGTATCTAGCTATCACCACTGATAACTCTATGCAAAAAGCAACTTATAGTTTCAACTTGCATCCAAACAGTCACAATGACTTCAAAATATTTGTATAGGGTTTGTATCAAGATGGAATCTGGTCTTTCATCAATTAAAAACTACTAATTTCAGGGCATTTTACTGGAGTTGAGTTTAACTAAATCTTGTCCAGGGTCTTTTTATAACTTCAGAAAAATGATCTATCAAAGCAACAACATCAAAGTACATTCATGGAGTTTATACTTCTCCTGTGAATATATTGCTTTTTCTTAATTTTTGAAAGTAATACTACAGTGCCTTTACTAATAATTTATTTAATGCCAGTTTGCAAATGTGTAGCATAGCTTATCTGAGACCCTCAAAATTTTCCTGATGTTTCCCGTTTTCATCATGCAGTACCTTGTAAGTCTGAGGAATGACAGATGTAAGCTTATTTTTCCTAATTAATTTCATGAATACTCATTGTGTAGATACAACAGTTTAATAATTGCACAGTAACAAAAATTCAAGCAGTATGTGTACCTTTCTGGTGACTAATGACAGCTTTAAGGGTTTTTTCAGTTAATAAAGATGGGAACATCAAGAACAACAGGGTTGTTATTCAGTTTGTTTGATTTTTGATCAGTGAAGTTTACAAGATGTTTTAAAATTCCCTAATATGCTGGATGTTCATTGAAAAATACTTAGGAATACATTCATTTTAACCCATGCATACAATGAACTGTATCTCAAGAGAGGGAATACTTCTGTGATGTTTTATGCTAAAATATAGTTTCACAGGTGAGGTGACTTCTTGCCCATATACTAGCATTCAGAATTCTCAGCCTCCCTGTTGAGTTGGATCCTTCATAAATCAAACAATGAATCAATATTCATCGTTTGTAGAGTAAAATGAGTCTTTAATCCCATGAAAATTCATGTCTAATTTTTCTCTTTGTTCGTTAATATAACAAGGTGTTGCTAATCCCAATATGATCATGATACAGATGGAAAAAAGCTGGATCATAGCTGAACAGATGAAACACCCTTGGTGAAGTTCTTTTTAAATGACATTCAGATACATATAACAGAGTTTACTTATGGATTCCTCTGTATGGCTCTAGAGAGTGGTGTGTGGGCACAGCTGTTCACCACCTACACATCTTTGACAGATCATAACAAAGAAAATCATAATCTAATCCACAAGAAAGATATATAGGCTTGAAAATTATAATTAACAATTTTACGATTTTTCCACTGTAATATTGTAATTGTGCTACAGTTGTAATAGTGTAGCATAAACCCAGACACTGTTCTGGAGGAGTCCAGTTAGAACTTGTGAATTACTCTGGATAAACATAATGTACAGAACGTTTCATGCTCTGGCTATCTTTTTTTTTTTTTTTCATTGGGGTGAAATCGAAGAAGCTTGACAAAGTTATTTCATCATAGGTATTATTACAGCTTTTGAGATATCCTTTAAAAACAGAGTTCTGAATTTGTACTAACTGGTATATAAAGTCCTCATTATGTCTCATTTGCAGTCTTACTATCTTCTATCAGAAAATACTGATTTGACTACAAGAGGCACTATCTGGGAAAATGACCTCACAAAATAGAAATGAAACATTATGTGTGTATCAGTGAAATCATGACAAGGGAGAATTGCAATCACAATTCAAAACTGTACTATATTATTAAACTCACACACCCAGAAGTAAGGTATTTCTCTAGAATAGAATTTATATCATATTCTGATTTGTGACAGTTGCATTACTGAGAGTAATGTCAATACTCAAGAGAACATCCCATCTCATGCCTGAGAATTCATATTTTAATTGAACTTGTGATTAAGAGATTTGTTTTCATGTACTTCAGCAGAAATGTAAGTTCTGAGTGAGGAAAGTTTTCTTCAATATCAAGGGTGCAATTGACAAGAATGGGAAGAGAAGAGGAAAGACAGAGATAACTTTTAATGAGTAAGTGACTGTAGCTTTCCCTACACATAAAACTATGTCTTTCCTGAATCATTTCCTGCAAGATAAAGATAGAAATAATGGAAATTAACTAAGAGACTTTTCATCTTTTTATTCATGCAGTATCGAATTAGGACTTTTTGCTGTTATTTTTACGTTAACTTTGTAGATATTTTACCTCCTTTCCCTTTGGGTCTGTTCTGTGAATGGTTGACAAAGAAAAAAGTCAGCAAAGTTTCTATTCTTTAAACTGGAAAAATGACCCTGTGCTCTGCAGAACTCTTGAGAGTAGAAAGTACAGACATCTGTGAAAAGAGCTGGGTTTAGACTAATTTATCTGGTTAAGAAAAGAGAGGGCAAATTAAGAGTTAGAAAGATATTCCCCATCAAAGAACAGCAAGTTCCCTAACAAGATATAGGAAGCTCTGCAGCTTAACCATAAAGCAGGGAATCAAAGGGGTGTTCCCAGGGTCCTGATAGTATTATTGATTCTTGGTGGTTGTTATTTTGTATTTTCTTGGTAGCAGTTTCTATGATAGACAATAAACAAGGAATTAGCTCAAGAGAGCTGAAGCTGAGAGTTGCTATATAAAACAGAGCTCTGATAACTCATCAAAATATAAAAGCCAAAACACATGCTAACTGGAGCATAGACCTGTCTGGCTTGGCAATGTATTGAGCATTGGGGTAAGCTAAACTTCAGAACAAGCACACAGATCCACATTCTTCTTCCAGGCTGAATATTACTTACATGCTGGGGCATGCTTTCATTTATCCTGGAGCTCTGTTTCTGCAGATGTCCGGGTCAGGCACAGTTTAGAGCATTCTGCAGCTCCTGTTTAGGAGCATAATTGTGGTTTCATTCATGAAACTCAGAAGGTAGTGTGGTGTATCTCATCTGAATTTAAATTTTAATACCTTTCACATAGAAAATAGTGCACTGAGCTCTCAAAATTTGCAACAGATTTTTTCTAGAAGAAGACACCTCACAACTGTAGCTGTCACATGTAATAAATCCTTTCATTGCCTGTTTCTTGGAATTGAGCCTGAAAACAAAACAAAAAACATCCACAATTTTCTCCAATTTTCAATTCCCTTTATGGCACAATATGCAAATAGTTTCACTGAGGGAGGGTGTGTCAAAAATATTAATTGAATTAATATAGTTTAATTTTTCTATATAAAAAGTAAAGAGTCACGTTATTTTAGGAGCATTCACACTAGATTTTACATCATATATAGAAGTTCTAGTCAACCAGTCTTACTTTGATTTTAGTGGTCATTTATTTTCATAAAATAAATATTCGTGCTTTCAATGAATTAATTTCGTACCTGAAAAGCAGCACTGTCTTCTATGATAATGAAAATATCAAGTGGAATATGATAGAGAGAAATAATAACAGTGACTGGGTCAAGAAAGTAGTTAAATGATAGTTCTGAATAGTAACAGTGTCTGAACAGATTTGTCATACTCTTACTAGAATACCAAAACCAGTTTTACTTAACCTGACATAACTTTTGTTTAGAGACAGGGTTTAATTTTTTCCTTAATGGTTTCAGGATTAATAAGCTGTCTTTTTCTTAACGACCTTAGGAAAGCCAACCAAGAACCAGCAGTTCCACATTATAACATCTCTGGTTTACTTAAAGCCTAAACACTGCACAGATAGCTGCAGTAATGGCTATCTCAGCTGACCTACCACTAACCCCTGTTTTGACCTGTAGGAATCACCCTCTCTCTAGAGGGCAAGAAGTTATTTCAATTATGGGGCTTACTGATCCTTCTGTTTCAGTGGAAAAGTTTTAGGTAGGAAACATTTCTGAGGCTTTCCTGGCTTTTTTACATGCTTATTTTCTCTCAAGTTTTCACTATGACACTACAAACAAGGTTGATTATCCATCCCTCAGAAAAAAAAAAAAAATCAAAAATAATGTAACAATTCAAGAGCTCAAACTTGAAATTGACTTTTTCAATTTTCAGAAGTAGAAGGAAAAACATCTGCAATGTTTGTTTGCCATACTTGCCCACAGAGCTCTACCAGTTGATCAGCTCAGGAAATCCTGTATCCTGCTGTTTGCAGTATTGATTGTCACTATTTATTAAAGACCATGTAAATGTCTTCTTACAAAAGGCAGAAGATTCCTTACTGTGTCAAGAACATTCCCATTTGCTGCAGTGTCTTTTTAATAAAAAAAAAATTGACAGTCAAACAAGATCAACAATGTTATAACAAGGTAAATATAACACAAGGGACAATCTGTATATTAAAGATGTACTTTAATAGATAGTAGTACTTTTTCAGAGCATACAGTAGAACATCTTACAATAAAATATTTTTTTGGAAAATGTGTTCAACAAGGAAGAAATCATATTCACATATATAAAGTACACTAATCCCTATTCTGGGATTAGTATACTATTGGAATGCTCTTGGAATAATTAAATAAGAAAAAGAGGGCCTTTAAAAAGATACATTTTTAAGAAATAAATTAAAGCTCATCTTTAGTTATTAGTGTTATCATTTTATCTTGGCAAAATACTATTCCTCTTTCATTTTCCTTTCATGGCACTATACTTTGTACAACAGGAAAGAAGAAGCAGTTGAACATGAGGCATGTCAGCACTCAGTGCAAAAGCTTTGTGTTTAACTGGTAGTTTCTACTTCTCAGTTCTTTTAAGCTACAACTTCACTTGAAATTTATTTCATTTATACTGATTAAAACCATCAGAACCTAGTCCTATTAGCAGCTCTAAATTAAGTCTGCCACTATAGAAGGAGTTTATATACAATTTCAATTTTTTTACCCTTGAATGTGTTCAAAGAATGAGACATGAAACAGGGTAGATAGAGAATAAAACAAAAATTATTCATTTCAGATTACAATTTATTTCTTCTGGATGAACTCACTCAACAAGGTTCCTGTGTGGAGGGATGGGAGGAATGTGGCAAATACAAACTGGAATTTGTTGCACAGGTATAAGAAAAAACATCAAGGAAGCTATTAGTACTTATCCAGCTCAGAGTAGAGTTTTATTTTTTCTTCCCTAAACTATTAAATAACGACATGCAATACTGTATTTTATAGTCTTTTATGAAATTTCTTTTATGCTATGGGGCATACCCTGTATATCAAGGTTAAGGCATTTTTACATTTAATCATCAGCATATAATGCTTATACACCCTATTATTTAACAGCTCTGAGTATCCACCTACTCTCAGTGAGAGCAATATCAGAGATTATCTCTGACCTCCATGGAACTATTCTGATATTGTAACTCATAAAGCCAAAAGCTGGCTGTGTGTGCCACTTGTTGCCTGCTGTCTTGAGTCCACATAGAGGAGGTGGCAGGAGGCAGAAATAAGGGCAAGGCAGAAACAGGGTAAGGCAGAAACAAGTGAAAATGTGAGGCAGGGTCCCTAAATCTGCACCAGTTCTGTGGCTGTGTCACAACAGCTGCATTTCAGAGCACCCTTGGACTCTGATGAGTTTCAGGACCAAGCCCAAGCTGCTTATGCTTCTTTGCTTCAAGGTCCTGCAGACTCACCCTTCAAAATAATACTTCATTTACTCTTAAGCACAGTGGCATTTCCTACTCGTGTAGCAAACACATCTAAAAGCTGACAAAGACTGCTCATTCCATTAACTCCTGCATCTACTGAGGATTCCTGTGAGCCAGACTATTATCTAACACGTACTTTTGATGATAATTCCTTTATTTTGAAGATAATGCCTTCAACACCAAAAACCATGCTGCAACAAAAAGAAGGACAATTAGTTGGCCTCTTCCTTATCACAGAAATAAAGAACTAGCACAATGCCAGATGAATGGCTTTTTTTTTTCTGTAGCAAGCTGAGCACACATTCTTGTTTTTCTTAATAGAACCTGACATGATAACACTTTTTTCTCTCGATTTCTCCATGATAATTAATTATCCTAATACAGAAGGTGTTTTATACATGAAAACAGCAGTTACAACTTTTAGCTGTAAATCAAGTCTGAGGTTCACTTTTTCTCCTTTTCTAGTATCAAAGGTATTTAGGGTGCTTTTTTATTGCTTCAAATGGATTAGACCATAAAGTGACTGTGACTCATGTCTTTCTTGCCCTTACCTTGACTCGTTACTTATGTGATGAAATTCCCCATATTTCCCACTATATGGCATCAATTTTATGTTCTTTTTAGTGCCCCAAACAATATGTGCATTAAACCATTTTGGAAAGCATTTAATAGAAAGCACATTTTAGGACAATCAAATCTTTAGATCTGCCTTTTCTTCTTCAAATTTCCACAGAACCTAGGATATGGGAGACCACAGAAAATTTCAATTAGTCTTTAGGGATTATCATTTTATGCTCATTTGTTCTCAATTCTGCAATGACTGCATGGATTCTTCTGTCTCCAGGGAGTTTTCCTTGGAAATTTTCTTCCTTTGGTATCTGTGCTTCTGGCCCTGTTTTCAGCTGGGACATGAGTGCAGACCCAAGCTTAGCTTCTGTTTTGTAGCAGGTGGTTGTCTACCACTGACACATTGCTCTATACAGCCAACAAGAAATTGGTCCCAGGTTATTAAGGCACTAGAGAGTCCCTGTATCCCACTGCAAATCACATCAATATTCATAAAATTCATAGGTAGTATTTAATTAATAGAGGAGTTTCACCATGCCAACCTGATACATCACAAAACATGAAACTATTCAGGTGTCTTCTTACCTATGTGGCCTAGAGAAAAAAAAATTAGAAAGTAGCTTGCCTAGCAAAACAAATTATTGCTTTGATTAAAAAAATACCATAGGTTATGTGGCCTTTTTTTTTCTAATATAAAAGTTCTGTGTTTAATCTCTCTTCTAACAATTCAACAGCCATAGCAGATTAATTTGCCTTACTTGGATAACAATTATTTTGCTAACAGAACATGTCCTACTATTTGTGATTTGAATAGAAAATCAAAGCCAGTACACATGGTATTTCATCCAGTAAACATGACATTCCAGAATGTGAATGGGAACAATATGGGCAAATTCCTGCTTTGAAGTCAGCAGTAATCTCCAATAGACCTAAGCAGGCCACATTTCACTTGATGAGTTCTACAATCTGTCTCTAAATATGGCTATAAAATCTGAAAGTAAATAATTGACAAGCCAGGTTAAGATGGAAGGACTTGACAAGTGTGAAAGGCATTAGAAATTCGTATACCTGTCTCAATGTTTCCAGTGAATTTGTGTTTCTGGATTGATAGACATTTAAAATGAATTAAAATAAATGTGAGCTCAACCACTATGAGAAAGCAGACAAGCCACATGGAGAGAGCATATCCCACTTCATGGGTTGAAAAAGGGATATTCACGCCTTTTTAAGCAGTATAGAATCCAGTTCTCAGTCAAAATTACTGGATTTTTTGGTGTCTAAAGTTAATTCTCAAGAAAACAAGATGTTCAGAGCCTCTCTTATTTTTCATTCTCTTCCTAATCTCCCTCCCTCCTCAAATCTGTCCCTCATTTCCCCTTCCAATGTGTAACCTTTTTTAATGACTAGGAACATTATCAATTCCATTTTCTTTTTCTGTAGGAGGTGAATTACTACAGCCTCTCCATCTTCCATCTGGAAACTTGCTTTCATGAAAATTCATAGATCTTTTACACCTCTAACCCATATTCAAAATTGTTTGAAATATATTTACCCACAAATGCATGCCTATAGTAAGTTTGCAATCATTTATGTAGCAATGAAGGCCATTAAATATGTTGGAAGACTTTTTTTAATGTTATAATTTTTAGTGGATATGCAAATCTCATTGAAGTGCCACAAAGAAATAGCAAGGATTTCCAGCATGTATTACAAAAGAACTGCCAAGATTAATTTGAAATGATCAACCACAAAAAAACACTAGTTAGAAACAACATAAAGTTAAATACATTAGACCTCTGCTTTCAGAATTTACATTATAAAAGTATGGAGTCTTGCTCTGGGAGGCCTGAAAAACTAACAATGAAAACTTACTGCATTGGGTCCTATGTATCTCACTGATTCATGAGATATCCAAATAACTGCCTGTTTCCCACTTCTCGTAGATTTTTTTTCTATATTTTCCTTCAGATGTTCGAGTGCTTATAATCTACCAGCAGTGATTATCTAGAAAATTAAAAGCTTTGAGGGTTACTACTAAAAGCTGGAGGCAGAGGCCTGTAATACAGGAATAAACAGAAAAATATAATTTTCATTTGGGTCAAAACTTTGCATACTTTAGAGGAATTGGCATATTTAAGGATATAAAGAGAGTCTATTGGACCGAAATCCATCAAAAGTTTTAAAGGTGTAAGAACCACAAACTTTTATTAATCTGATAAGCGCAAAAAAAAAAGAAAAAAATTCGAAGTTCTCTGCATTCTGCCATCTTGGCTGTTTTGGAAGTTTATTAAAAGTTTAGGACAAAGTGAAATACAAATTCTCTAGATCTGGTGTCTATTTAGCTGCTTGCTGGAGTCTTATTTTAGGGCAAATATGCTCCAGGTGCTTCTGTTCTGCTCTCTGTCTACTCTCTGTTCCCAGAATGTGACTGAAGTGAGCAGCAGCATTTAAATCTTTAACCTTTAGACAGTCCTAAAAGCATTCCACATCCTCCTGAACATCACATAAGCCAATGTGGTGTTATATACACTGGACCTGTAGCCACATCTGATTCCCAACATGCAAACCCTTACTTGGAGGCTTTGATAGACTGTTAGAAATTACAAGGAAAACAATATAAATGCTGCACATAGATTAGCAGATCATTATTAGCCCTTTCCACACTAAAAGCTGAAACCTCCTTGATCCTAGACTATAAAAACCCTTCTGAAGCATTTTGAGTTTCTCTTTGATTCTTGGCCCAAGCTTTAATTTTCTCACAGAGCTACAGCTCTGGGTTTCATTAGGGATATCATCTCAAATTCCTTTGTGCCTCTACTTGTTTGGAAGTGTTGCTTGCCCCCTCATCTTGGCATGCATCCCTACCTATATAAAAAGTTAACTGATGATATCAAAATCGTTTAAACCATGCCTGCTAATGAGCATTGTTTATTTTTTGCAGCCAATTTGGTCTTATCATTAACCTGTAACATAAAGAGAGAGAGCTTATCAGCTCTCTCAAAACAATAGATTTGTTATCATGTTCTTCTCAAATTCTTCATAGATATTTATATTTATGCTGCATTTTCAGATAGTTTATTTCTTTATGGAAGTTTATTTTTCACTTTTCAACATTTCCAACAAAAATATTATTTTTTAGTTATGTTGAAAGTGAACTCCTTCTGCACATTTAAACCAGGAAGACTTATGCCTTGCAAATGTGCACCAATCACTAAAATACAATGCATTAGCACCTGTAAATCAATGTGAATAAATACATGAACAGAAATCTCACTTGCATACAATTGTGTAGCAATTTCTTATAACCACATGGCAAGCATATAATAACACTACTGCATATTGAGAGGTCAAAAGTGGCTAAAACCTAGATATATTTCCAGGTTCTAGAGAGACTCAGAAGGGGAAGGAAAAAAGCCCACAAGAATGCCAGAGTTACTAGCAATAGCAAGGAGATAGAGATAGCTTTTCTGATCCTAAATTGGATCTTGAACATGAAATCCAGACAGAAAAGAAAAATGTGTAATGATCAGAACAACAAAATGAGAAAAAAAAAGTTCATCATAATGATAATAATGATGAAATTACTGTTTGTTTGATATAATAGCATTATGGATCCAATACATTATGTCAGTGAAATATAGCCCTAGAAACATTTTTTTATTTTATTCTAAAAATTTTTATTTAATTCTTTGACTGTAAAGTTCTATAACTCATTAAAAAGTACTGACTATTATGGACTGAGCACATGTAATAAGAAAAAAGTTATTTTTATAGTCTACTAGTCTCATAAAACTGTCATTGTTCACTCTTAGGTTTGAATTCAAACCTACTTTAAATCTCATCAGACTTTCATTAGTCTTTCTTAGGATGAGCTGTTTGGGGAAGCTTTCAGCTGCAACAGCACAGCCTTTTCTGAGAATGATATTTTGGTTCTTAAAAAAATCTTCCACTGAAAATCTCCATGCTTTTATCATCAAGAGTAGAAAAAAAAGATTAGTAATCAAGAGACAACTAAAAGTTGTCTAGGCAATGTCCATGATGTGACATGCACTACCTTGTGCCTCTGAAAAATTCCCTTTATTGTGGTTGAATTATAAGCCTTTCAAAGAGCGCTGTTTACACCTGGTCAGTCAAGCTTTGATTCCTCCTGCCCTGAGCACTGTTGCCAAGAGATGCAAAGCTGTAACAGGACTTCTTTATGATTGCTCCAGCTAATAGCTAAATTCTGTGACACAGAAAAGCAAAATGTCCATTTCCCCTATCCCCAAGTACCCCTCAGCTGGCTCCCACACATGCAAAAGAAGAGGACACCACCTATCTTGAATGCAGAAGAGTGGCAAGTGTGGAGATGCAGCTTGCAAGTCAGCAGAAAAGTGAGGAAGGAGCTGCAGAGTTAGGGATATATGGGAGCCTTAGAAGAGGCTCCAAAAAACACAAATATCTGGAGATCAGAAAGATGCCAAAAAGCCAGGATGCTGGGAAAGATACATACAGAGGGGAGGAACATGGGGAAAACCTTATTTTTTTCATCAAGAAGTATAAATTAAAAGAAAAGAGATTTCAAGAAAACAAAGAGAACTAATTAAATTGAATCTGCTCAGGTTTTTCATGATGCAGTTAGATACCCAATGAAAAATCCCAATGAGACTTCTAGTATTTGTGATAGGTTGCAAATATAGTTGGTGAGCACTGCAATTATGTACATATTGCTTTCAAAAACTCAGATATTCTTAAAATAATCACTCTTCATGTCTCATTTTTGGCACATAAAAATGGACATGGTAAATCTGGCTTTAATCTCTTTGTGCTTCAGTTCCATAGCTGCAAAAATGGGACACTGATAATACATTTTCAAAGGGAAAATGAAGAAAGGGTTAGGAGCAGCCATGAAGCAATTAGCTGATGTGATAAGAGAGCCAAAGAAATTCCCAGGAAAAGAAATTAATAATTCTGCAGTCAGTCAAGATTTTGGATGATGTAGCATAAATAAGGCCTGAGGCTAAACCACATAGTGAACAAGATAAAAAGAAATGTTGGATAAGTATTACTCACTCTATAAGCCAGAGGTCTCCTGGGAGAAAAGCTGTGTGTGACTGTGTAATTAAAGATTATATCATAACACATATGCACAAGGGGATTAAATAATAAGGTTGAGTGGGAAATGTTCATTACTGTCTGTCCTTCTTTCCTGACTTTTAAAATTTTAGATCTACTATTTCAAATGCCATGTTAGAATAAAGAACAATTTGTGAATTTTTTATAAGGATAGTGAAGGGAATTTCTTTCTAAGTATTGCAATTAATAGAATTGCAAGCAAGAACTATTTAGTTATACATTTTAAAAGACAAAATAATATTATTCCACAAAAAAAAACCATAACTGGTTCAGGACAGTCATATATAGCTGAAGTGCCTGCTACTGCTTCAATATAATTTTGAAATTACATGTTGCATGTGTTTCTCTTCTCCATGATGTTTGATGAAGGAATTGCAAAATGCATCAGACCATAATTCACTGAGAAACCTGCTGTCATCAGCATTCCTAGATAGCTGAAATTCTATCAAATTCTCTTTACCCTCCATGTTTTCTTACCATTTGCTCTTTCATCTTCTCAGTCCAGTGGAATCCAGAAAAACATTCTGAGCATTTTCTTCGCTTTAAAATACTTTGCCAATATCACCTTTACAATGAATATCAGTATACACACAGGAAAATCTGCAAAAAACTTTTCTAGTCCATCTCCAACCCTCAGTTACTGGCATTGGAGTAGCTCTTGGACCAAGACAAATACCATATAAACCACATACTGAAAATCCAAGCACAGTTATTTGAATGATGTCAAGACAACACCTTGCTCTGCAAAAACTCAATTATTTCACTACATTCTTCAAAATTAATCAAAACTGGATTCCCTCTGAATATAAAGCTTCATTCATGTTGAAAACCTGTCCAGTGCCTCATCACCCTCACAGTGAAGAATTTTTACCTAAGCCAGTTATCCTTATTTTTGCTGAGGCATCTCTTGATTCAGACAACCCAAGCTGTTATAATGTTAGCACATGGTGCAAATGTGAGTCCAGGTTTAGGATACCATCAACTGAATCAGAAATGCTGCCACCCTGTGACACAGAAGGTTGAAGCATTTAAGTTCCTTCTCTCAGACTGATTCCTTAGAATGTGTGAATGGGTGTATTTCTCCTAAGAGATGTTATTCTGGACCAGGGATCATGTGCCTGTGTGCTTTTAATTGTACGTGAAGCTGGATATTTGTTATGTTGCAGCAATGTCAAATACATAAAGCCTATGCTGTGGCAAATTTGACAAAATTGAATGATATTTCTACACCTGAACCAAGTAAAATTTGGCTTAAGCAGATGATCTAATAGGTTACAGACTTGATATCAATGAACAAAAAAAAGCAGTGCCTTCTCAGGAAGGCAGAAAATTCGTTTGCATCTTTGGCTTTGGGAAAACCAGGTACATTCTTGTTTAGCAAGCTCGATCAAAATAATTTGTTTAAGGGGAATTTTAAAATAAATCCTATCTGCTGTTTTCTCTTCACTAAACCTTTAGTTACTGTGTAGTTTTCCTCTACCTCTTAACTTCTTTCCTTCTTTTAACTAATTAACTCCTTTTGTATGATTGGTAGCCATAAATAATATCTCACTTTTAGTGGGTTGATGCTGGCTGGATGCCAGACAGCCTTTAAAGCCAAACATTCACTTCCTCAGTTGGACAGGGGAGAGAAAATATAATGAAGGTTTCATGAGTTGAGATAAAGAACAGGAAAAATCACTCACCAAATATCACCATGGGGAAAAGGGGATACATTTAAAGATATTAATTGAATTTATTACTAAGAAAATCAGAACAGGATAATGAGGATTAAAATTAAACCTTAAAACACCTTACCCCACCTCTTCCTGCTTCCCAGCTCCACCTCCTCCCCAGCAGTGCAGGGAGACAGGGAATGGGAGTTATGGTCAGTTCCTCACATCTTGTTTCTCGTGCTGATAAGGGAGAAGAGTCCTTCCTTTGCTCCAGCATGGGGTCCCTCCATGAACTTCCAACATGAGTCCATCCCATGGGCAACAGTCCTCCCAAAGCTGCTGCAGCCTGGGTCATTTTCCATGGAGGCTGATCCAGTGTGGGGTCACAGCCTCCCCTCAGGCACCCACCTGCTCTGGTGTGGGTCTGTGCATCCCCCAGGATGTCCGTGGGCTGCAGGAGCAGCTGCCTCACCATGGGCTGCCCCAGGGGCTGCAGGGGAACCTCAGCTCTGGCACCAGGAGCACCTCCTGCCCTCCTTCTGCCCTGACCTCGGTGCCTGCAGAGCTGCTCCTCTCACTCTATCCTCACCCCACCCTTCTCTGGCCACAGTTACATCTGTGCAAAAATATTATCTTTTTTCTTCTTCTTCTTAAATATGTTATCACAAAGGCATTACCACTGTTTCTGATTGGCCCAGCCTCGACCAGCACCAAGGCTCTGCTGGACACGGAGGAAGCTGCCACCAGAAGCCACCCCTGTAGCACCCCCACAACCAAAGCTTGGCCATGCAGGAAGGAAGAAAACAGATTTTGAGGATTTGGGTATGATAACCATATATTTGAATATTTCTTAAAGCCTTCCTAGGTGAAACGTTCCTCATTCTTTTTGAAGAAATATTGTTTAAAAATTATTGTTGTTGTATCTTAATATTTTTCTTCCTTTGTGGATAAGCAAAGATTGAATAAGTAACCGTCAGATCACTTTAAAACAACACAAATTTTACTTTCTGATGTTTTTAAATCCAGAATTTCCTATTATTTTCAAATAGTGGATTCTCTCTGGTCTTTAAATCCACTGTCTCTTTCTTCTTAACTGTTGCTCAACTTCAGTAAATCAGAAAGTATTCCTAAATGTTCAAGATCAAAAATAACATATCTTTAGAAATTTTTTACCAAAATAACAAGTCTAATAAAATAGAAATATTTATGTCTGTCAACACAAAAACCAGGTCTATTCTAACAATAAAGAGTACACCCCTTCCAGCACCTGAAGTCAATCTTAAATTTTTTTCTAATGCATTTTACTGAAAGTTAATGAAGTCATTCTGTGTCAGTCATGTTCAGACATGAAAGTGATTCAAAACACAACATTTGCAACTTTCATTTTAGGTTTCACAGGGCAGTAAATGAGTTTGCTAATACAGAACAATTGTTCAACTTGCCTGATTATCTGAGGAGGGGGGTGATTCCCAAATGGACTACTATATAAGACATTAAACTGGCAGCTGGTTATCATTACCAAAATGAATAATGAAGTAGCACTGACATCTGGATGGGTTCTAGGCAGGCACTGATATATCAAGATAATTTTTTTGTTTTAAAGACTGATCCTTTCAATGTCACTGATATGATAAAATGCATCTTCACTAAAGCTGTGAAGTGTGTTATGGAAACACAGAATCACAGTGACTGCTAAAAACATTTAAGGGAACTGAATCATAAATAAAATTTCCTCTCTCCATGTCCAAGCCAAGTATTGGCATGATGAGATAATGCAGTAAACATCCCAATAAAATGACAGAGAGTCAAGTTTAACCCCTCTAAGTGCTTTGAGCTTATGACACAGCTGATAAAATCTTCCACATACAAAGTAACTTCTGGTGTGATGATTTGTCAAGACTACATAATTGATTTTCAAGGAGCAAATGCATTGCTTTATAGATTTCCAGTAAGATATATGACACAGTTTTCAATTTGGTTCAGTGATACACAGAGGAAATTATAGAATGTGACCTCACATGAGAATATTTTCCTGTGATTTGCAGTAACAGCATAGAAACACACTGACACCATGAATTTCTTTTCTTATTGTTAAATGCATCAATACATTATCTTTGCATACATTTGAAACAGCATTTGATGAGTAAAAAAAAGAAAAGACAAAGACAGTTGTGTGAACTAGTTCTCAAAACCTTGTTCTGTTTTACTCCAAGCATTATTTGGAATTTAAGAAGGGGAATGTATTCGGGTGTTAACAAATAGAATAAATTGCAGCAAAGAATCTCTATTTTTCTCTCTCTTCTTAAATATAGATGTGTGTATGTAATACAAATTTTTATATATACAGTATATATAGATAGATGTAATTACTGCTTAACATTTTGAAAGGTTTTGATGGATGTCTGAGGTCAAAATTAATCAGCTATCTGGAAATGACTCAGAAAAAGAGGACTCCATAATTTTCAAAGAGGCAGATTGATATTTTTATTCCTAGTGTCTGAGAAAAAGTGAACCAGTTCCCCACTTTTCATACTGCTATATCATCCAGGAATACAAGGATGCTGTCCTGAAAACCATCTCCACACCAAGCCAATAACTCTAGTACAAATTGGAAAGTTTTTGTAGAACTCAGTTTAAGAACAAGTGTGGAAGAGTTGTACTTACTTTCTAACAATTTTAATTATCAGACTAGTTCAAGCAACTTCAGGGAAATCCCTAAGAAAAAGTAAACATGCCATAAACTTACTCTAGGTTTCTATTCTGAATGGTCTCCATGCAAAACAGAGTCAGTTATGAGCAGCAACTTCATGAGAAATCAGCTATTCTAAATTAGTTTGACACTCTTAAGAGGATGGGACTAAACCAACTGCTGATTAAGTTTTATAATTATTCTTTGTTCATCACTTTACAGAAGTTAGAGCAGGCATAGGTTTTGTATGTATTTATCTTCAGAGTTACTTGGATGGGAAAAAGAAATTATTGTGCAGATCCTATTGACATTGAAGGCACAAATCTGCATATGAAGACATATAGAAAGTCTTTTGCATATGTAACAGATTTTCAAACTACATGAGCTTTTGATATCTTTCATTATTTATTCTTTAACATCGCACATAGAATTCAATTAGAAGTGAATTTTTATCATACAGCCAAAATGTTTTTCATTTTGCCAGCACATCTATCAGATTTATAAGCTAAGATATACAAAGTAGGCATTTAATGAATGCATTTTTGGACATATTTTTCTGCTTACTTATCAGTAATTGCAGATTTCATTAATTGTTAGCTTGCTGTTCTTTACCTCTCAGTGGTTGCTGTTGTATAGGGGATGATCTGCAATAACATAAACTACCAAGTTAAAAAAAACCTCCACTTCTTAGATTGACAGACAGTCTTTTTAAACTTAAGACCAGTGAGAAATAAATTCTGTTTTATCCTATGCAGCCAAAACAACAAAGCAATGGGGGGTTTTCCTACAGATTTAATGTAAAAGTCCCCAGATGACAAACACAAAAGCCTAGATATCAAACAGGTTGAAAATGCTGATGTTTAACACCTGCACTGTGTGAGGGCCAAGAAGTAAGCTAAAGCCTTTGCTAAACAACACACCTGCTTGATAGTTTTTAACCCTTTCATCTTCATTTTCAAATGCCTTGATTATAATAGGAGATGACTGTAATAGAATGATGCAACCAAAGAGATTTTAAAACACAGTTTTAAAACAGAAACTACATTCTACCTTTCTGTCAAAATGTATCAAATACTATTTTATTTGTATTGAAGGGCTATCTAGCCTGACAAGCTTTTTTAATAGTACTGGGAAGGATTATTTATGGCTACAAACCTTTAAAAAAAAATTCATACAGGCTGTGTGGAACTGTTGTCTGTGTCTAGCATGTTTGTATTATCACATGGTTACATCTGACCAGGCATATGCTGCAAAAAAACATGAGTGGTCTAATCCTTCTCCCTGCTTTACAGAGGCTGCAATTATGTAATTAAAGACCATCCAGCCAAAGCTGAGCCCAGGTATCTACTGGGTCTGCTTTGGCAGTCCATAAGCACTGAGTGCACATGCTGATGTGCAGAGGGCTTATTTTCAATGCCACAAATGAATGAACAAGGGCCTGTGTTGCAGAAGTTCTTACATTTCAATATTCCCCAGTCCTTCAAAAAGAAGAATATTTGACATTTTCTTCTATTGTAATTAATACTAAAAATGAGGTTCATATTTTTAGGTCCTCAGTCACCTTTAAGATAATCCACACAGGGTAATTGCCATTGTCAATAAAAGCAGTTTGCCTAACTGAAAACTTGTGCAGCAAGTGCAGCTAATATGTCATTTTAAATTGATGTCACTTTCTGCTTCCTTCACTATTCCATGTAAAAACATCTTCTAGTGTCCCCCATTACTGCTTGGAAAGTTCCAAAATAATTTTAAACCGATCACTGTACACTGGAATAACATGGGATACTGATATGGGAGATAGTTCTACTCCTTAGAGCAGTTAGAAGGGTTGAGGTGGAAAGGGTGGAGGTGGAAAGGGTGGACTCAATTGAGTACAATTTTATCTGTGCAAACTATGTATTTTGCCCACACCTAAATTATACTAAAGAATGATCACACTAATAAAGCAGTAGCAGCAGGACCTGTGATTTTGTTGAAAACATTGGTAGAAATTCTTCATGTTTAAAAAAAAGGTGATCCCATGTAATACCAGGAATTCTACTGAGTTTGAATGTGAAGCATATTTGTATTTTTTTCATCTTTGCCTCCATGTAAAAAAAAAAAAAATCATCTACAGAACTACTCAGCAAGAGCTCTTCAGCTCTTCTTGATTCAAATGAAACTTCAATTAGATGAAGAGCTGGCTATTGTTTAAGATAACATGATTTTCAAGTCCAAACCCTAGAAGGGAATAAATTAAGAAATTAATACCTTGAGAATGAATTTTCATCACTTCATATGGGTCAGGAAGCAATTCACACAAAATCCTCGATACAGAGGGTTTCTCAGTAGCAATTTGAGAAAGGCTGACTGTTCCATACAAGAAGCCATTTAAATGAAGAGCAGAGGATAAGAGTCTTTAAGTAGGACTTTAGGAGTATTTAAAAGTGATGAGGAATCTGAGGCTGAGTTGTTATTGTGTGATCTGAGTTTGTGTGTTCTTGTGCTAGACACTGTAAAACAGCCAACTTCAGCTTCAGTGTCTTTTCTCCATAAAATCACAGTATTGGGCGTGTGGAAAAGGGTTACATGACTTAAAGGAGCCACAATACAAGACCTTACTCCTTTGAAAGAGTAGCAGAGCAAAACCATCTGCTTGTAAGACCTGTCCCTGTGATCGAGGAACTAAGTGTTGAGAGTTAAACCCCACTGAAAGGTAACTCCAGAGAGTGGAGTCTGACACTCCTAGACACAAAGCAGGAATCCTAACTAGAGTCCCCCTCAAAAGAGAAGAGCACCAGAATCCATTATCAAAAAAACCATGGTCAAATAGGGAGTTTAAGGAACCTGACAGACCTCTATTAAGATGGAGAGTTCACCCCTCCTTTCTTCCTGAGTATATTTGGTATTTATTTGATAGAAACTCTTGAAGTGTTCTCAACAGTGATATATCAAAAACTGTTTTTCATGCTCCAATATCACAGAGGTAGGGCACACAGCATTTTAATATTTATTACCTCAGCATAGATATTTTGGTACCTTTCACAAGAATATTCATTTCTCCCTTGCTAAACAAAATTATACACAAGTGTTTGACAATGTGTGTGGGGGAAAAAAGAAAAGGCAACCCAACATTTCTTTTGACTTGCCACTTCCTTTAGCCCATCCTTTTAACCTCCATTTGAACTTTGGCAGTAGTTAAATTGTAGACTGATGCTTTAAATAGAGCTTAAAAGTGCTGACGGTGTTGGAATAAAGGTTTGAACACACTAATAGGTTTTAGTGTCTGAAACTTTTGATAATCTGGCCCTGAGTGTCATGGGTCTCTCTGAGTGGATTCCATCTGTCCCATAAACTTATGTATTGAAACGTAGTGCAGCCCTTTGATCTTCCTTGTGTGAAGATCCTCGTGTTCCATAAAATCAACAAGATGCTCTCATTCACTGAAAACCCAGATCTCAAACTTGGTGATTAGTGAGACTATAATATTTGCTAGTGTGTGTGCCACTTACTAGTGTGTGTGCCTTTCCCCCTTTCATTTATGTCAAGTTTCAGCTGCAGGATGGCTTCAGAAACACCTTTGAAACATCAGCTGTCTTTATTATCATTACATAGTATGTTAGCATAAAATAGTATGCTAAATGGCCATATTATGACCTGGCCATGTTAGCATAATATCAACTGAGACTGTAAAATAAATGCTAATGGTTGCACCCTGCAGTAAACACAGCGTAGTGAACTAACAGACACATCAGCAATGTTGTTTATTTGTCTATAGTGACTCATTTTTAACTGAGTTCACAATTAGAAATTGTACTGAGACTGAAACCCACTTGCCATAAGCCCACAGCACAGTGCAGAACAGACTCACGTGCAGTCATTCCACACCCAAAATTCATTTACGATCTTATGTGAACTAGTTGGCAGAAACAACTTCTGGCACTGTAAATGCTTTGTTTAGGATTATATATCACCCAGAAAACAAATCTATTATGACATGTGAAATGAAGTTTCACTTAATTTGGGGTTTTTACTTCCAATCTTCAGAGAAAACTTTATTAATCGTATTTATTTAGTTCACAGTTTTATTTAAATATCATCTGTATGGCAAGTGTTTTTCCCAGCTGCTTGCCGTATAATAATCTAATTATAATTTTAAATACAATTATTAATATTTAACATTAATAAAATATCAAATTTGTTATATTAATAAAAATTATAATGGTACCATTTTCTTATTATTAAAATGCTATTAATTATGAAGTTTTATCCTGTGTTATATCACCAAAAACAGGTGACAAAACCATGAAATGCTTTCATGTAATTTACAGTTATTTCATTAGATGGCAGTGTTACATTCAAAAACAAGTGTTTTATTCTTTTATACATATGTTTTTTATATTCACCAAGAAAAGCAGTTGATCTTACATTATATGATAAACTGTATATGTGCATATACATGTTGGGATGTTCAAGTCTTACATGTGGAAGTGGATCTTAAAATTAAATGCCAAGTGTTGATAACTGAATCAAGATATTATTCTGCTTGTCAAAAAGTTATGCCTTTAATAAATAAAATATTCTTCACCATCATCTTTTCTATTCAAGAAATCTGTGTTCCAGATATCTGTGTAATCAAAGGAATTATAATTTTAAGCAATCTTTATATTTTCTTGGTCCTTGGGACAGCTAAGAATCAAGTCAGCTCCAAACAAAAGTTAGAAACTCTTTTAATAACTTCCTGTAAGAAGTTAATTCGATGCCAAGAATGATAAGTTATTTCTCTTGTATCATTCTCTTGTATCATAGATGTCTATGCTGCCACTTTGCTACATTAAAATTTGAATCCATAAAGCCAAGACTTGCTATCTTACTTTTGAGAAAATCTTATTTTTCTAGAACTGAAAACAGATCAAAGATTTTCTTTACTTTCCTAATTTCTTTATACTCCCTTCCCTTGATATATCTATCAAGGAGAAAGGAGTACTAAAATAGAAAAAAAAAAAAAAAAGGACTTTTGTGTTAGGAACACTAAATCTAAGATAAGAACAAAATATTTGGTATGACTGATAGTGAAGTAAAGCAAGAAGTTGGAGGATGACAGAATTGTACTGGGAAAATATCACTATATGCTTGTCCTGGTCACATCTTCTGTCCTTCACATCTGGCATTGGGCATTGTGTAGGATATTGAGATTGATGAACAGACTGAACAGACCCTCTCAGTAAACCTGGTAGCTCTGTTCATAGGGAAAACTACTAACAAAAATTATTCATGCTATGTGTATGCTTCTTCTCAGGATACACATTGTTCTCAAATGCCTCAGATGCTGCCTTTTTTGTTTGTTTGTATGTTTTGGGTTTTGGTTTTGCTTTTTTGTTTTTGGTTGGTTGATTGTTTGGTTTATTTCTGGGAGTAAATTCTACCACCAAAACATACAAACTCAATTTCCACCTACAAAGTCTGTTCAACATTTTAGTCAATCCATCCATGCACATCTATACTTTTATACTTTCTGTCAATAGGCTTTCAGTCTTGCTGGAGGAAAATTATAGTAAAGAACTACACTAGTCCTTCTTTAGCATTTCTTTATCATCAGTAAAAGTAGCAGCAGCACTTTTAATGGGAAAAAAAAATTCCCAGTTTAAAAATGTTTTAACAATTATTTCTCTCTTTCTCTCTTTGCAGTATACATCATGCCAGCATGGTTACTGAGGTACTGCTCCTTTGGATTGTACTTTTCAAGGTTACAGGACTGATGCTGCAGGTGCCTGGTAAGAGACAGCACCCTCCTTATTGCTGCACTGTCCTTCCATCTCCAGAAGTCTCAGGCAGCATGTTAAGTGGACTGCTTCTGTCTCACAATATTCCTTAAGGGATTCCTCTTTTTCAAATAATGGCTGATGAGACAAGCATGTTAAGAATCTCTGGTTCTTTAGAATTCCATCTATTCCTCTGGAAAGGCACGTTATCAAAATGCCATGTCCTTTTACTGGCACTCAGCCTGAAGGCTGGGAAAGCGTTTCTGTGAAAGGTGGAGTTCTGAGTAGCACGGAATTACAGCAGATGTGCTACAAAGCCCTACCTCAGGCTACTTGTTATTTTTGCACCCTATCTGAGCTGATTGGTTTTTCCCACCTGTGTGAAATTAGCATGTTTTCCTTTTTTTTTTTTTTTTTTAATTACTAGTGTTGTGCACCAGTATAAGGATATCACGGATTTGGCCACAAGTTTGTGTCTCTGATAGAAATATTTTTTTTGTGCCCTCTTGGTCTTTTCTCTATTTAAAATGGCATGATTTTTTCACCCACCACTTTTCTTTTCAAACTTCATTAAAAATATAGGATTCTCTTAATTTAATTTTCTGCTTCACTTTATTGGCAAGATACTCAATTCCAGGAAATTAGAAAGCAGGAAATCGACATTATTACTGGCCCTTTGGGAACAGTAAGACTACACATAATGTGATGAGATGATGGAGATGCACTAAAAATAGAAAGTAAGTATTCAGGTAAAGGAAAAAAATAGTTGTCTTATAATTATAATATATGAAATTTTTTTTTCCCAATCTTTTCCTGTTATTTCTGATCTACATGGTGAGAAACTCTACTTTTTCTACCATGATATCTTTAATCTAGCTAGCAGAAATATAACTTTTAAACTTTAAAGAGATAAAAGCCAGGATGATGGTGGTGATGATGATGATGACTAAAGGAAAAAGACATTGCAGATCATGTTTTGTGAGTTTGCAATGAGGCATCAGAGGTGGCTAAAGCTCCCAGTGGAGCTGAAACTCTTGCTAATGTCTTTGCAGTGTGTCTTTTCATGCCCTCTTGGTGAAATACCTTCTGGCAAAATTTGTCTTCTCATTGGCCACAATCAGATAACTCAGATTTGAAACACAATATTCTCATGTTTGTGTTTACTAATATATTCATGCTTCAAAATAAAATAAGTTTTGAAACTTTTTTTTTAATATTAGAAGGCCTTTAATGTGCTACAGAGCCATCAAAAGGATTTAGGAAATTTTAAGTGTAAATTGTAGACATGAAAAATTATAGAGTGGAATAACTGATGGTTTGTTTTATCTATGAATGAATGTGCCAGGCCAGATGTGAATAGCTCATCCAAACTCTTTAGGTTTTTATATAATCAGACATTGATGACAAAATGATCTGGGTTTGTGTATTCTTGTGCTAGATACTATAAAACATCCAACTTCAGCTTCAGTGTCTCTTCTCCATAAAATCACAGTCTGCACAATACTGGGCATGTGGAAAAGGGTTCTCTTAGGTTACATTACTGAAAGGAGCCACAATACAAGACCTTACTCCCTTGAAAGGGTAGCAGAGCAAAAACATCTGCTTGTAAGACCTGTCACTGTGATTGAGGAACTAAGTGTTCAGAGTTAAACCCCACTGAAAGGTAACTCCAGAGCTTGGAGTCTGACTATTCTAGACACAAAGTGGGAACCCTATTACTATAGGGAGCCATAACTATAAAATTATAGTTTGATCAGCATTCCCTATCAAATAAACTTGTGTTCCCCATACAGTTCGTAGAATGTGAGAAAAATACCATTATGTTGCCAGTAATGACCTTCTTCACTATTTAGCTGGCAAATAAAATACAACATTATGAAAACCTGCACCACAAAGAGGCCTCAGGTGCTGTAGCTGAGAGAATATGGAAAGTGAACATTCTACTGAATGCTCTTCAAAGCAAAGAATTCATCTGCCTTTTAAGGATAGGCAGCCAATGAGATCTGTGTCAGGCCAGACAGTTTCTGATCCTGCTTCCCAGCTATATAACCAAGGGCTAAACACTGGGAAGGCAGTTTTATCTCTGCTGCCTTTGCTCCCCTCCCTGCACGCACAGCTTTGCTGCTCTCACCCTCGGCTCACGGCTTGTACTCGGCACTCTGCGTGTCCCAGCCTTGCTGCTTCACCTGCCTCAGCTGCACAGGAGCAGCATCAGTGCTGAGGGAAGGGTAGCCACGCTGGGTGAGGGATCCGGCATGCCTTGGGAGGCAAGGCAATGCTTTCCTTTGGAGTAGGAAGGTGTAAAAGCAGAGACGCAGCTGCTCAAAATCCAGAGCTGCCTCTGACAGCAAACACTAATCAGTGCAAGCAACAGGAGCGTAACCTTCATCAGAAGAGTCCATGTCTCTCCCATGAAACAGGGGATGCTGGTTGAACAAGGAATTAAGGCTATAGTTTCTAAAAAAACATAAAAATTGCATAATTAGGAAGATCTGATTTGCTCATGGAGGTGAATGTGCCTACGAAGAATAAAAATTGATGACTGACCAATCAACCTTTGGAGGGATTCAACTGCTTGGAGAGCACAGTTTCTGTGAATTGTAGGGATAAGGGACTGGGTATAGTTCACAATATGTCAACCTCATCCTTTCATTCTTAGTGCTTTGAAACACTGTCTATTTCTGTCTTAGGAAAAGAGAAGCAGAAATGTTAGCCAACTGTTATTTGATTAGATGAGTATTCCAATGTACTTCCAACAGACTTAAAAAAGATTAATTTCCTGCAAAACTGTATATATCTACTTTCTAATAGTACGAAAAAAATAAATCTTATAAGTCAGTAGCAAAATACATTAATTTTAGCAGCATTAAACAGATATGAATTTTGTATAGAAAAGCAGAACACCAGCCAATTTCCTTCGCTTTTTTCCAGCCATGTGAAGGAAAACCTGAACAAAAAAAAAAGTTCAAATGAGCCCAAAGACCAAAAATACATTTCTTCTGGTTATTTTTATCTTACTATCAGATTTCTTCTGCTGATTTGAATAAGTTACCTAGGAGAAACAATGTATAAAAGTCTGTCTTCAGATCTCCGATAGGAAATCCCCACTGCAGCAATAAATATTGTATCTATGGCAGGCAATTGGCAAGCTACCTTAATCATGATAGTCCCTGGCTGACAATCACACAAAAGTGAGACCAGAAAATATATCTTAAATGTTTCAGCACTTGGATTTTCCGAGCTACTCCTTTCAAGTTCTTTATGAACAACTTGTATATAGATCAAAACATGCTAATTTCATCATCACTGGCCAGCTTCTTAAAAGAATCATACAAAAACATATGGGCACACTCACCAACTTTTTAAGCAACCAAGCCTTTCATAGAGCTATTGAAGTTTTTCATGAGATAAAAGCGTTTTGCTGTTTTGAAACAATAGCACTTTTTTTTAAATATGAAAACATATGAGAGTGCTGTGTGTCATTCATCATCTGTCAGCTTTTCATTTGAAACATTGTCAAGGGGCTGCCTAAATGTGCAAAGGTAGCAAGGGCTACTATACTGCACAGCCAAGAAAGGTCTCGGTTTGGTCCTGTATGCACTAACAGCTCAAAGCAGCAAGAGAAAATATCAAAAATATATACAAAATACCAGGATATGAGATTAACTTTATTTCTGCTCACTTAAGGCAGTCTTTGAAAAAGCATTGCTGATCTGCAAGAGATCTGTTCTCAGAGATGCTCAGGGATAGGAAATTCATCCTAAAGAAAGTGAGAGCAAATAGAACAGATTAAGGCAAACACTACTAATAACCTAGAATTAAATAACGAGCTTTTCAAGGTGTATATGCCATGAAGAAAACCTACATTAATGTCTACATGTTCCTTTTTGTAGCCCAGCACCATCACAGAATTAAGAACTCTTTACATAGCTAAGATTAGCAGACACATTCCTAGATAAAAGAATTTACCTCCTTATTACAGTAAACTTGAGAAGTTAACTGAGGTTATAAGCCACAAAACCACAACCACTATGCAAATGTGGGTATCTTGAGCACAATTTTTCATAGCAAATCAAATGTAACATGGTGCTGGCAATGGTGCTTGAATACAGCCATGAGAAATGTCTATCAGATGAGAACTTCACAGTATATGAGACAACTTCATACTGCACCTTACAGTGTTCAGCATTCACAAGCACAACACTCACCTCAGGAGACTTTACAATTTTGGAAAAGATACCCATGGCACCATGACCTAAAAGAAAAATTGCAAGTGACTAGGTACTATGCCACAGAGTTCAGTGTTTGCACTTTCTACTTTATACATAAAATAATAGTATAGAATTAAGAGCATTTCCTGACTATTTGGTCACTGCTAAGTACTGGATGCTAGATCACTGTGCAAAGTTTAGACAAAGCAAACTTCTCACAGCAAAAATCTACTGGGATTTTTGCACAAAGAGATACAAGATTCAAGCAAGAGTAGACTCCTTTGGATTAACTGTAAATAAATCAATAAGAAAAAACCCAGATATCCAGATCACTACATTAAATCACAGTGAGTAAGAGCTACACTTGTGAAAGTTTGACTGGAGGGCCAGAAAGACATAGCTTTGTACAACCATGACAAGGAGTTTCCTGAACAGGAAAAGCTACCATCTGATATTTTAAATCTGCTGTAAATAAAAGCTGGAATACAGTTGGTTGCAATCATGCACTCATCTTTGTGTTGAAAGTTACCAAAGGGATAGATCATTTCAATAGGCCCATTCTGGAAGAGGTTAAAATTCTTCACAAATTATACAGTTATATGTCTTACAAGACTTTTCTGCATTTGTTTAGTTTAATGATTAATTAGACATCTTTTCACCTGATAGGTGTGAAATTAAAATGTAAAGACTTAAATAGGTATGTCCAAGTTTGAATAGCTAAAGGAAAAGGCAGAACAAAGAGCAGAGTTTTGATGCTGACACTGGATTATGTTAGTTCTCAGAAAGAGTAGATGGTCAAAGTAGTGCTAAATCTAAGAGATGAAGACACATCCTTTGCCCAGCTGAAAAGAAAAACAGGGGGTTGTGTAGTTCAAAACTTGATAACCCATCTAATCAGTGGGTTCTCTAGTAAGGAAGACTTACTAATGGTGAAGATCATCTCAGGGTTTGCAAAAAAGTCTTGAGAATATCCTCTTTCTGTCATTTCACCTCCATCATATTTATACCAAGCTTCCATCCATATCTCTACAAGAAAAAGAAATTATATTTTCTGGCTTCAGCAAGCTAGAAAACATAAAACCAGTCTTAGGAGAACATTGATGACTTGTAGCTAATACTACTTAATGTTTTTATCCAAAAGCTTCAGCACAATAGGTGTCAACTGCTAAAGACTCTTTGGTGTAAGCCTAGTTGCCTATCACCACCTTCTGCCTTCAGCCACCTTCAGATGAAATCACCCTAAGGAAAACCTACTTGTCTTGAGACCCAAGTTCAAGTCTATTGCATTTAATAGTCACTGGAATTAGAGGTGGATGGATGATCTTACAGGAAAAATAAAGAAACAAACATGTTCCCCATTCCATCAGCCACTGACACTGTCATTGTCAAGAACAACAGAAACATTTGAAATTAATTTGAAAAGCATAGTTAATAAATATATGCTAGAGTAGATATATAGATATAGATTATATAGAATAGATACAGATATAGATGATATAGATACAGATAGATATATGGAGATATATAGGTTAGATATAGAGATATTCTAAAGTTTACATTTGGGAGTCAAATGTGACTTAACTAAAGTGATTTAAATGGGTTCTATTTGTAAATTAGGTACCACTCCTGACTTGAAGATACCCATGAAAGTAATACATGGTTTGTGATATTTTAAGTGAAATAAAACATGGTTAAAATTTGCTGTAATTAGACAAAATGTATAAACCAGGACTTTATCACAGGAAGAGTTTTACTAAGATCACTGTCAAAAGACTTCCTTTCTAACACTTTTACTCCTTTCCCCATAAACTGCCTTTATGAGGGACTTGCTATAAGAGGAGAACAACAGCAATTTTGGATATGTTCAAAATACAGAGAGCTACGGTTGCCACTGTTTTAATTCACTATTTTCTCTTTCTCCTGCACTTCCAGAATGATTCTAGTGACTGATCATGTTGCAGATTAAACAGCTACTTTGGCAAGCTGCCAACCAATTTCTGTTTGAAACTTAATCTCTCTCCAACTGGTGATAGAAGTAACTGTTTGACCTCTTCCCTGTTTGGGTATTTTTTCCTTCCTATTTGTGCACAACTTATTAATAAAGATGTCATGGTTAAGTATGCCCCACCTGAGGAGCTTTTATAACTTTCTGCCCGCGAATCTCTGAATGTTAAGAAATGATAAAGGATTGTCAAAACTTACACAAAGCTTTGTATCAAAAACTGAGTTAAAACTAATGCCATAAACCAAACTTTCCAGATTACTACTTAATGGCATATAGCAACTTCATAATGTTCTGTTTCCCTCTCTCATAATTTATGTATTGCCGTGTACTGAGACAAGAACACTAGGTACAGCAATAATTCCACCACAATTGCTGAACACACTACTGCAAAGGCAATTGTTTTAAGAGAAATGTCTGATAAAGTGTATGTTTATGTAGATGTCCAGGAAGTGAAGAATTCCACCATCATATTTTTCAATATTGTGGAATGTTTATTTCTCTTTTCTTCTTCATAAAAGGAAACAGCCCAGAGGAGAACAGATAGAGGAGAATCCCTAGAATGTATGTGTGTTATTCTCCTTCCAGTGAAGTGCTGTCTCCCAAGGTGGTAGTGTCTTATCTCATGCAGCTGGTGTTATGTTCGTATAATATTTGAGTCTTCAAACGAGCCTACTATTAAAAAAAAACTACCAAGTGATTGCAGGAATTGGAACAGTGGTGTAGTCAATAGTTTTTCTCACATTAAAAGTGAAAGGAGAAAATGCAGTAAAGATCTCCAAAAGGACTCCTTACCAATAGCATCTCCATGCAGTATGGAGTAAAACTTGAGCATCCTACCACCATGTTCTCAGTATCTGAAGTACCAAGCTTGGTCCAGTACATTAAGGCAAGACTAATAGAATAGAATAGATGTATAGAATTGCCTTACCTCGTTTAGTACTTTGCTGTATGGAAAAAGCAGTATGGTAAACCTAATTTGCAAAGTTATAACCAGAGCCACAGCACAGTGGTACTATTAAGGTTACAAAAACAGTGGGAAATACCAAAATTACACCCATTGCTCTTATAGCTGCTGGTAAAGGCCTATATTTAGGTAAACTTCACAAGGTTACTGAAGTTAGATTAGATGCCTATGAAAAAAAAGAGTAAAGAAAGCACATCATGAAATGAAGGTAGCTGGAAATGAAAGCTATGATGAAAGTGTACTTGTTAAATTACTCTCACATGGCAGAAAGTAAATTCTGCCCAGCTCTGACATGCTACCAGAGGACATGGTCATACCAGGGATTTCAATTTTCAGATAGAAGCAGTAAAGTTTGCTGTCACACCTGAGTATGAAAGATATCATCAATAAGCTTATGATAGAAAACTTGAAGATATGGACAGGCTCAAACAGCTCCATGCAAACACAAAGGGCTCAGACCAATGAAAGGACTGTACATTATATACTAGCTGTCCAGTTTTTCTGATTACATCAGCTTGTCTATTTAAAAAATACCCATTTCCAGAGGAATTTGAGTTCTCCTGTATCGGGTAGCTATTATGGCTGTAAAACTTCCACAGAAGACTGTTAAGAATTCTACTTTCTGCATTCTGACCAAGTGCACAAAGATTAATAGAAGTAACAATTTCACTTCAAATATGCTCAGAAGTCAAGGTTCCTCCTGACTTTCAGAAAATATTTTGTATGGCCAGTATGTTATTTCTGACACAACTTGGAAAACAGACCAGCAAAAACCAAAATATATGAAGAATTACAGAACTGGCATGGAGCACTCCATTTCAAGCCAGCTCTGAGATCAAAGGGCCACATCTTACAGCTTGTAGGAGAATTCATGGGAAGCAGAAAGTGGAGCTGCAACTGCTGCAAATGGAATTAACTGTCTTGAATGGTTCTTCTTCCCTGGGAAAAAAATGAATGAGGAAAGGCAGAAATAGGGCAGTCAATCATACAGGAATTTATTTCAAGATGTGGCATTTTCTCTGCCTTCTGAGATTTCCTCTGAATCTTGAACACTGTAACCTCCTTCAGATTACTCTTCTATTAGAGCAGCCCACATCTTTCAGATTTATACAGCTATTAAAATATAATGAGAGTTAAACTAGATCATTTATTCTACTGGTTAAACAGAACAAACCCCTCCCTCTGTGCTGTTGGGCTTTTTGAAGTGGGAGTGAACATTACACGCAAAAAACCCCCAACCTCTTACAATTATGTATCAGTTTAATAACATATAAAAATTGCCCTTTTGAGGTATTACTTTTGTATCCACCATTCTCAAACTAGAAAAAATATTAACTGCCTCTGAAGATCATGATGGATGGGATGTAACAGAGAGCAAATAAATCCTGCAAGCAAAATGAAATAACCTCGATATATTTCTACTAAGGCAGAACTAAAAAGGAGGTTGTGACAGCTTTTCAGTGCTCTGGAGATTTTGTACAGTCATTCATCACCACTGTACCTTCTCCATTATATTTTGTTCAAGGTTTATTTGCATACATCTAAAATGGAAATAGGACAAGCACATATCCCTCTTCTTCTTTACTTAGATGTTGGTATGTGGTTGGATTCAAGAGTTTTAGATAATTATTTATCATTTAGAAACATCCTCAGTTACTGTTATGGGCTGCATCATATCTGTGAAAAAAATATGCACAATGATAATAAGAAGGTTGATTACAGCCCTTGACATCTTAAATTTAGTTTTGAAGATGAACAGTAAACTAGTAATCCAAAGAGAGAGAATTCTTCCTGCTGTGGTTTAAACGCTGAGTGTGTTGGCCAGAAATGCATGGGAATTATATCCTAAGCAGCAGCTACTTATTTTTTTAAACAATTTATGTAGAATAAACTTCTTTTTTAAGATGCAGAGGAAGAATTTCTCTATTTAAAACATATACTTTTGTCTTAAGCTATTCATCTATTACTAATGGGACTCAATGTCACTCACAAAATCATTATTTTATGGTAAACTGGAGTGCATTACTATGTTATTTTTCTAAGATGTCTGCAGTGCACTTTAGATCTTCCACTTTCCAGTTATCAGAAAATTTACATGAAACCTTTTAGCTCAGTAAGTTACGTATTGCTAGTCACAAAGTGCTGAAACATGCTTTTGTGTATCTGCATTTCATTTCTATTTGGCAGAAGGCAAAATGGCTTTGTAACATCTCATCAGTAACCTATGCTCATCCACTCCTCACTATAGATTGGAAGAAGTTCTGGCACAGCCACGGTTCTAGCAAGTGTGCTATATACTGGGAAATTATTTTCATTGATACCTTGACATTATATAAATTGTGCACATGCAACACTTGCACCATATATGGTTGTATAAAACTGAATGCAAATGAGTTATCTCCAGCAGGAGCCCACTGGGAGCATTGGCATCTGAAACATGAGACCACCTCTGGTGCCCTCTCCTGAACTGCCTTCCCTGCAGGTTTCCTGGGCCAGCCTTGTCCATGCAGGTGGCAATCATGTGACAGCAAGCTTCAGCAGGTTTAGGTCTAAATCATAAATCTGTCATTAACCCCTTTTATTCTTGCAGAGCAGACTTCCCCATCCATATTAATTCAGATGAGTTTGCACTTCATAACTGACAGTTCTGAATTAAGTTAGTATGATCTGCCTGTTTTATAGCTGTAACTAGCACAAAGACACAGCTCATCTTTGTTCTGACAGCTTTCACAGAACATCTTAGGCTGGAAATATTTTCTAGATGAGGAATTAAGGTAAGAAAGTTGTCTTCTTAGGCTTCTCTGTACTCAGTGGAGAAACAACCCTCACTCAGAAGCTTTTCATTCAGCAGTATCTGAAACTTTGACTCCAAACTTGATTCCCCTTAACACTCTTTATAGTGAATATAATTAAAACATGACAATACTGCGTTAAAATTTTACAGAGAATAGCTACTTATGTGTTAGTAAAGACAGTAGGAATCCTTTGACTAAAAGCCATCAAGTATGTTGTGATTTGCATCAAGATTTCAAGAGTTAATATTAGGTTTTTTTCAAGGTAACTGCAATACACTCTTCACAATTGTAGCAGGTAGTGCGTTAAGAGGCTCTCAGTTTAAAAATAACAGTAAACCGAAGAAAGTGAAGTAACTTTTAATTCCCTTTTTCAATGTGCATTTGAATTTAATACAATCTGTAAGGCACTTTCATAAGTAAAAAAAAAACCAACATTCTTTTCCAAATAAGGACAGTTACAAGACAATGGTATGCACATAAAATATAAATTTATCTGTAACTGATAAACAATGAAATATGGATGTTGAGGATTTGGATGCATTGCAAGGTAATGTCATTTCTGTATCATGACACTGCTCAGAGTAAATATTGGCACTGTAAATGATTTCTCATTGGGGTTAGGAACTTGTATTCTCTTCATATCCCAGTAAAAAATAAACTCTTTAATAAATAAATATATAAAATAAATATATGCTATCTGGAGATGTATAAATAGGTCCATCCTGAAGAAAAGTCCCAGTTTTGACTACTGTGTATTGACATCTAATGTCCATCACTAAAGTGGAGCCCGTAAAACTTCACACACAGTTCTTGGGATTTATTACTATTTTACAGTCCATTTCTTTCCATTTCTCCCAGCCATTGTCTCATCCATACGATGTAGATGGTTCCCTGCTAATCTACAGGCCACGGGTAATCCAGACAGAATTGCCAAGAGTTGGTTATGCTTTAACAAGTCCCACTTCCCCCTGGCGACTGGCTACCAAACCATCCAGCAAGTCTTGAGGAGGCTGGTCCACGCTCAGCTTCAAAGCTTTGTCTCCTAAATCCAGTGCTTAGAAAACAGAGGCTTGCCTTTCACCAAGTAGGGTCTTCACATCCAGCATCCTAGACCTCGGCAGGTTCCTCATGCTGGCATTGCCATGGAAGCATGGGCAACAGCTCCAGTTGGCTTTTTTTGCCAAAGCTGCCTCTTTCCTCAGCTGTATCCTAACACATCTTTGTACAGTTCTGGAACTCTTTCAGGATCCACAGGCCGGGGCAAGAAATGTGTGAATTTCTGGTGTCTTTTGGACCTTGCCCCATCTCTGGGAGTACCGTCTTTATTAAGTGCTACAAAGTACCTCCGCCCTGAATCCCCATGTTTGTACACATTGGAGGAGTAAGTGTTGTACCAGTTTTCCTCAAACTGTTCCCTGAAGATGCACTCTGAAGTTAGTTTCTCCTACAGAAAGAAAAAAAGAAAGAAAAAAGAAAAATAAGTTAAGTTGTCGCTAGACATTTGAAGACATGAAAAAAAATTATTAAAAAAACCAAAATTTTTTAGGGTGTGTAGCCTTACTGTTCATTTAAATGTCAACAAAACAAACTCAAGAAAAGTATGTAGATCTGACAATGAATTTGGAAACTTGGACCTGTACACCTACAATTTTGGATTTCAATACTATTAGTTAACATTTACTGTAAGAAAACATTACTTATTAATGATTTTCTTAAAACTCTTCTGACTTACAGGAATTATATTATATTATGTAGAGTTTTGTCTTGGGGTATCTACTGTTCTAGAAATGAGATTTGGTAGAGATGCAACATAACAGAGAAGGAAGGTAATTACATGTTTCTTTGTGGTGTGTATCACTTCTCACATCTTAAACTGGAATGACTACAGCCAAAGGACGTGGAGAAACAGAATATTTTATCTGAAGAGGTTTTAAAACTTGAAAGAAGAGTAGGACTGGTGTACCCTCATATTTTTGTAAAAAACAACTGTTTTCTTGAAGTATCCAAGGCTACACTGTGTACTTCAAAAATACATTACACACTTCAACAGGAAAAGATGTTAGTGTTTTGAAGGCTGAGATGAACGTCTTGAGGGGGTTGCATTGTGTTAGGAAGCAAAGCAAAACCTAAAGATATGTGAGCTGCTATGAAAGTGGTACTTACAGAACCATAGAGTTCTCCCTTCTCGTTCATTCCAAGGTAAAGGCCACTGTCCACGCCTCTAATACTGACCAGTCCCACTGCCACACTGATGAATTCAAGGATACCTGGGAAAAAAAATTGCTTTAATTAGTTTTGTAACCATAAAATACATAGCATCCAAAACTCGGTTGAAAACAAGTAGAAAATGCACATATTATAAATGTGGCCCAGTTTCTCTGAAATCTCAAATACTATGTGAAAACATACACAACATTAACAGGAAAGCAGTCTGAGAAGCCTCATCCTGAAACATGAATCCTACACCACTTAAGAAACTTTTTTAAAAATGTTGAATATGAAAGGATTTTATTCTGCACTGAGACTAAAGCCATTACTATCATGCTGTTGAAGTTTTTAATGATTGTACACTATTTGCTAAATTGCCTACTCAGATATTGAAAGATCAGTTTGAATTACCTGAAAATATACTTTACTACTTCTACAGAGTTATCTTAAAAAAACACATCCATTATTAGGTCATTTGAATGGAAATCAAAGTACAGATGGGAATTTTATGTAACAGAATCTACCCACAGAAAAAGAAAAGTATTTGCCAGACATCTTATCTAGCATATGGGCCCACACCTCTTGACACAACTTGCTGTCTTTAGTGCAGGCTTTTAAAGTACATAAAATATGCTGCTTTTTTTGCTACTGTTTGGGTTATAGCATTATTTATATTACATATGCCCCAAAATGTAATATATATTAATAAAGTATTAGAGACATGAGGTACTATTTGAAGCCTGAATTTGGCAAAGGTAAGCCAACATACTTAACCAATTGATATGCACAGATTACAGCACATCCAAAACATGAAAGAAAGGGAATGTGTGAACTGGCTTTTTGGAAGTTGTTAACAGTGTAAACAAAGACTCAAAAAGAAGTGCCAGAATCATATCTAAGATATTGCTGTTCAGCAGAAAAACCACAAAATATTTTAAAAAACACTGAATCTAAGGTAAGTAGTTTTAAATAGTGCAACTGACTGATTTTTTTGTCTGTTTCCTATTTATTTCCTATTTTCACAATTTTCACTCACAGACAGATGGACTATCTGGACTATACAATAATTCAAAATATTTTCAATTTTAATTGAGCTTTGGCAAGTATCTTAGTTGTGTTAACAGCAAAGAAAATAAATCCTTTACAAAGAGCAAGCATTAAAAACTGTATTACACATAAATCATCCTAGTTTTCCAGTTCATAAAGCACAGAGTCTCATAAAAGATTTGGAGTAATTTTGTCTTTCTGATATCATTTTCAAAGCCACTTTTTTTCTGAAAGCATAATAAGCAGGTGATACAACCCACAAAGAAACCACATCAGACAAACCTGCCAAGAGTAGTGGTAGAATAAAGGTAGTACAATTCTAAAAAGCCCGGTAAGTGTTAGATCTACGGCTAACTTGATTTTCCTTTTAAAGCAAAGATTTATTTCATGTTTACATGCTGTAGGAAATCTTCCTTCTGAGAACTGTCTGTTTGACTACTGCTCTTCTTAAAACATCCATGTGTTATAAAAGCAATTTAGAGCCTTTCCAGCAGATTGTTTTGACTATGGGGAGGATGATAGGAAGCTCTTTAATCACCTTTTTACTACTGCTAAATCAATATACACCAAAACTCACATGTGGTTGACAACAGCAGGTTTGTTCAGATGTCCAGCTTCTACAACTACTACTTAGGATTTAATCTCGTATCACAGGAAATGTTTATGTTTTGGGATTGTCTTCAGTCCTTTGCGTTTATTGACAGAGAAAGCTGGCTGGGAAGCATTTTAAGCACTTGATCAAAGAGGCATTTTAGCCTCCTCTGCTTCGGCTTTATGCCCTGTGAAGCAATGCAGTCTAATGCAGCCCAAGGAGCAGCATGCCCAAGTCTGTGACCCATGCTGCTTCAGAGAGACCCATGAAGCTCCAATACCAACAGTGAATCCAAAAAGGATCAGTCTGACTCTTGACCATTCCCACTAAGCCTAGCGGTGTATGCATGTGCTTACAGACCCCCAGCACAGGCTGAGCAGCGCCTATCTCCTGACTCACCTGGGATGCACAGCCCTCCATCACTACCCTGCCCTGGCGCACACCCCGTGGGCAAACGCCGGAGGGTGAAGCCTTTCTGTTCTGAGGACTCATCCACCTGCCTCAGCATCACCAGCATCACATCACATGTCCCTCCCAAGAGCACGACGGCTCCCGCAGGTACCCACAGAGGCGCTCGCACACCGCCCCCCGCACCCGCACCCGCACCGCGGGGCCGCGCTCCGCCGCCTACCGAAGAGGCTGTGGTCCTGGCGGGTGCCGCGCACGCTGCCGTCGGGCAGGATCTGCAGGTGGAAGCCGGTGCGGCAGTAGAGCTGCCGCCGCCGCAGGATGCCCTGCAAGTGCGCCAGGTCCGCCGCCGCCGCCGCCGCCGCAGCCGGGGCGCGCCGGTCCCCGCGCTCCGCCGGGCGCTCTCCCGGCGGGCGGCAGCAAGAAGTGGGCACCCACCGGCTGCCCCAGGCCGTCCAGGCCGCCCAGGAAGCCGCCCACCTCGGCCAGCGGAGCCATGCGGGCGCGGGGCGAGCGGGCTAGGGCGCGGCGGCGGCGGAGAGCGGCTGCCGGCCTCTCCCGGTGGGCATGTGGGGGTGCGCGGCGGAGCCCCAAGCATGGGGAGCCGGCAGGGCCGAGCGGAACCGGGCCGAGCCGTGCTGATGCGAGCCGGTGTGAGCCAGGCGGCGGGGTGCTGCTCATCAGCTTCGCGCGTGTGTATATATATACGGCGGTCCCCTGACATATGCTAATGAAGCCGCTGCGGGGAGGCCGCGTTTGAAATTGTAAACCGGCTCCCCCTCCGCTCGCACCTTCCTCTGATCTGCGGGCACGGCGGGGAGGGGGCTCCGGGCGCGCCCCCCGCGCGCTGCCGGGCGCGCACACGCGCGGCGGGGGCGGGCGCGGGGGCGCGGGCGCGGCCCCTGCGCGGCGCGGAGCGGAGCGGGCAGCGGGGGACGGGCGGGAGCTGCCGGAGCACTACGTGGACAGGTGCAAGGAGAGAGAGGCAGGAGGGAAGAAGGAGAAAGGGCGTTACCTGAGGGTTAGACCTGCCCAGACACACATGAAAGAAAAAACCCGAAGATCTGACAGTTTTACTCCCTGTTTCTAAAACGCTAATAAAATGTACACGCATTACGCTTCCCTTTTATCGCTTCAACTACAAGGAGGGGAATTTCTAAAGAAATTGGCATAGTCAGGGAGGTGCTTTCCCCTCTGCAAATTCTCCCTCGCATTTAATTTATCATTAATGTGACACTAAACTGATCTATAGTATTTGGGTATTGACAGGAGGTCTTAAAAACATAAATGGGCAGCCCCATCGTTTGGGATAAATATTTTCAAAACTTGCAGAGAAGAAGAAAAAAGATTGAAAGGTGGCTCATCTAATCCATCTTCTTTGGGGTTTTTCATTGGGCTCGTAGCCAAGGTCTGTGAACATCATAAATTAGCAATATAGTCCACTGAAAGATCCCTGTTGTAGTTCTACAATGTTTTGAATCACTCTGGGACTTTGTTGTCCTGCACGTTTTTCATCCCCAGAGTAGAATGGTTACACAGGAAAATATAGTTTGGTGGAAAGCATATTCACCAATGGTAAATAGCAAGGCTATATTAAATCTAAGAGCTTGACTTTTGCTTTTTCTGTAAAGTCTAATGAATTTTAGGGTTTAAATGACATGACCTATCTTAGCATCTAAGATACGCACTTCTTTGCCAATGTTAAAACATGGTATTAGAGTATAAAATGTAAAGATCTTTCATAGTTAATTCTTTCAAAAGTTCAAGAGAATCACTTGGTGGTTTAAGGTTTCATTTAAACAAAAAAGTTGCAGAGAATCATGAGAGATTAGTTCTCCCGTCTTGCTTCATGGTCTTTTCAGTCACAGTCTAAATCTGAGAGATCAAATGGATTTGACTGCTTACCTTTATTTGCTATGGAGAGTATAGGGCTAATTAATTGGCAGGTGCTTTAAAGCAGGTAATGTGACACCTTTTCATCATTGCAGTCCTAAGTACTGCCCCTGTGTGCACCTGAATTATAAAAAGGCTGCTTTAAAGCAAGTGATTTACTGTGGAGGGATTTAAAACTGAAAAAAATAATGCTAAATACAATGATCAGATAAATCACCTCAGAGGAGAGCACAGGCAGACCTGTTCTGAAGGCAGTTACAGATAGATGTTATATTATTTTACCTTTCAGATAACAGGAGCCTGTCATGTGGTGGGACCCAAAAATCCACCATAATCGAGATTTCAAAGCACATCTGTGTAAACATTATCACATCAGTGTAAAACATCAACCAATGAGCTTTCTCTTTGAAGCAAATCTACTTAATTGTAGTGCTAAATCAAAGAAATAGATCAAAGTTGAATAATCTATATGGCACCTATTTCTCATATAGCCTGTTCACTGATTACTCAAATACACCAAAAACGTTTGAAACAAACATCAAGTATTTTTATTGACATGACTGGCAGGTCAAGATCAAACTGTTCATCACAGCTGTTAAGTTGCAGGACATCCACCAGGATGGTAGAGTTAAGTGCAGGAGGCATATTGTTCTAAGCATAAAGATGCTCCCATACAGATACTGATCCTGGGTCCAAGCAGTACCCTCGAGTCCTACAAACAGAAGAGGGGTCTACAGTTCAGATCACTTCACTGTCTCCAGTAGAGAAGGCTTGGGGTTATTTTGAAGAAAAAAAAGTCTTCAGCCACCACACACTGAAAGACCCTTATGGCTAAATCTTTCCTGTTATATAATGGAAATATTTAAAGGAGCGGAATACATAACACCAATCTTTTCTGAGTGGAGTCTTTAATGTCTGGGAACTAAACCGGTTATGCTGTTTCATAAAGTACAAGAAAAGAAACAAAAAGATAAGATTTTTTGTGTGTGTGTTTGCACTAGTCACGTGACAGGAAAAGATAACACTAAAGATTTTTTTTTTGCACCTTCTGAACTTATACCATGGGAAGTTAAATAATTTTGAAGAGTTTTTGTCCAAGAGTACATAATTCAACTTAAAGTATACAGTACAATCTAATCAACTCTACGTATACTTCCTAGAGACGGCACTTTCAGTGTCATTGAACAAATATATATGTGATCAAGCTTTTATTTCCATAGCAAGTAGTTAGGACTTCTATAGACAATACAATCACTGTATGTTTCTTAAGAAAAGCATGTTGTCATAATCAAAACCTAGTGGCTACTAAGGGAGTGGAGAATGTAATGGACTGAAATCTTTCATAGTCTGTATATATATGGAGAGACAGATTGATCTACCTGTCTATAAAACTCCTGTTAGCTATAAAACATTAGGCCCTACAATTTATTGCACCTTTGTTAATTTTAGAACTCCCTCACAACAGTTCTGTGCCAGCCATAAATTTTTAATGATATAATAAAATGTTGGAGAGGGAAGGTTCATGAATGTATGAGAAAGCAAACATTTGGTGGAACAAAAACCACAGAGTAGCACACAAAGAGATATGTCCAGCTGGAGATACCTATGTATCATGGCCAGTTTCAGATTCTTCCTAGATTTGGACACAAAAATATGGTTCTTGGCTATCAGGAAGGCGAGCAGAACATGCACAAGTTACAATGAGTGCCCTTCTAAGCACTGCAAGTCAGAGTCAAAATGGTGTATCCTTGTGCAGAATTCACTAGGAAAAAAAGAATAGAATATTTCCAAGGCTCCCTGTACCAATTAGGCCATGATCTGATGATGTCAAGCCTTTAAAATGCAATATATGCAGATTTTAAAAACACTGAAAGCTTTCACTTCTGAACAGATACAGTAGCAGGTATGTATTCATGTATACATACATGTATATTTATATTTAAGTATTTAAGAAAACTCAGATGAGGAAAAAGCAATGATGATTTTTTTTTCTATGGGAAGGAAAATAATTTCTTACACCTTCATATTTATTTCTTTAAGTGAAGACAGAAATTCATAGGGCTTTTTAAGATGCATGATTTTACTGTCCATGTTTTTGTGGACACACATGAATAAACCCCTATGTATGCAAAATGCAACAGAGAAGCTATTGCAATGAGGACACATTTACATGGCTACATCCAGTGAGAATGGACTGTTTCCATATATGAATATTCAAATGCCTCATTTGACAGCTTTCTTATTAGTCCTGTGAGTGAATCATTGGATTAAAACAACATTAATTTATTTAAATTACATGCTTTCTGAATCTGTGCATGCAAGATGTTCAGACAGCTTATGTTTTTAGACTTGCTGCACAAATAAATTTTGCTCTTGTTCCTAAGCAAACACCTCACCAGGGAAGTTCTGCCTAAAATTATCTGGGTGTAAGTAGTTGCACATGTGAATTGGATTTTTGAAGTGAAAGAGATTTTAGCCTAAAGGTGTTATTGAAAAGTCAGTAAAATGTGGCTAACTAATTTCAAGGGAGCGGTGTGTAGAGGGAGATAACTCATGGTTCATCAGTTCAGGTGACTGATGAGCTCCTAACAGGTTTAATTTGGGACACCACACTGACCAAAAGTGGTTTCTCTTCCAGTCAAACCAAAAAGGTAGGTTATTTGGAAAAGGTAATTGTATTGGTGAATGATGTCTCCTAATGAGGCAGCTAGAATAGATAAGATCCAAGAGCCACATTCTACAAAATTTTCCAGACTGGATGCTTAGTCATGTATTTGCAAGAAAAGCACTCGTGTTTCAGTCATGCTAAGTATCAGAAACTACAATTATTATTGCCCTATTTCCTAAATGCTGCTCTCCATATTGGCCTTTAGTCGTTTAGTACAGAGATGCAACTCAGACTTGCCGACAAGGATTTTGCCCAGGAGTCATACATATAAAATATTTATATAATAAAGCAGTAGATTGTTTAAAAAAAAAAAAAAATTTTGGACAGTTGGGAATAATGAAGTCAAGGGAATTATTTGATGAATGAATTGGCTTACAGTATTCTTAAATTTTGAAATAAATGCAGTGAATCTGTCATTCAGCCCAGATAGATACCTGCCCTTCCAGCCATAGCTCTGAGCTAACTCAACCTTGGCCACACTTGCAGTTGCATGATCTGACAGACTGTCAGTTGACAAACCTGGCCACACTTACTCCTTGACACATATCATAACCGCTGAATGCAACTGAAAATGCATGAGGGTGTTTTAAAAGGTAACAAGTTATCACTTATGTATTTTCCAAAATTTTGCTCATAATAATGTAAAAAGTCATTAGAGATTTTTTGGGGGGGAAGGATACGTGGCTGAAACTTGGGGAAAATGTACTTATGTAAAGAAGAAAAAGATTGAAACTGTACCATTGCAAAAAAATTCTATAAGGTGTGCTGTGTCTTGAAATGTTTGTCTGCAGTTTATAAACTTTCAAGGTAATATAGGTGGTGATGCAGGTTGTACCATGGAAGAATGCCCTAACGTGAAATGCCTGACAAGATTTATTGCACATCAGCATCAAGCAGAGACAAAAGACCATGCTCATCTTTCTCAACTGGTCTTTAACTAGTTCTTGGTTTGCTAAGGAAGCTACCTGTCACTAAAGGTATTTATCAGAGAGGCTGCTGACACGGCAAGGACACATCCCGGCATCGTGCGGCACACTGCCCCGGGAGCGAGGCCCCGGGGTGCCGAGGCTCTGGGGCAGATGCTGAGCACAGGAAAGCGGCACCCGCGGTGCGCGCAGGAATGCAGCGAGGAGCACGCACCGCGGTGCCCCGCTCACGGCAGCTCCCACTCAAACTGCGCGGAGCCAGCTCCGTGTTTGGTGCGGCCCCTCGTATCCCCGCCGGCCCGGCCCCGCCTGCCCCGGGAGCCGGGCGCGGAGCGGCGCCCGCGGGCGGCCCGGCGGCGGCGCGGGGCGGGGACTGCAGGCCCGCTCGGTTCCCCACCCCCTGCCCCGCTTCTCGCGAGGCTTCTGCGGCACCGGGGGCTCGGTGCGGCGGGCGCTGGGGCGGAGCGGGGCCATGGCCGCCCTGCGCTCGCTGCTGCGCTGGCGCCGCCGCCTGGGGCCCGCGCCCGGCGCTCCGCCGGCCCGGCGGCTGTGGGGCGGCGGCGGGGCCGGCCCGGCGGGGCCGCGGCGCTGGCGGCGGGAGCTGGGCTGGGCGGCGGCGGGGGCGGCTCTCGCCGGGTTCGCGGGGTACCGGCTGTCCGAGCGGCGGCGGGAGCCCTCCCGGGAGCCGGCAGCCGCCGAGCCGGGCGGGGCCCGGGCGCTGCTCCCCATCCCCGTGGCGGCCGCTGCCAAGGAGCCGGTGACGGTAGGTGTGTGCGCGGGGAGCCCCTCTGCCGGGGCGGCTCTGCGGGCGGCGCTCCCCGCGCTGTGGCGCAGAGGTGACCCGGCGTGGGGCAGCCCGGCCGGGCGGCGGGGCAGGGCCGCAGCCGAGCTGTCACCGCCGGGACAGACGGGCTGTCACCGCAGCGCGGCCGCGGCACCGGCGCGCCTTGGCTGCGCCGCGCAGCGCCAGCCCTGCCTGTCGCCTCCGGTGCTGCCCCAGCCGAATCTTTCCTTAATGGGAAACGCTGGTTTGCAAATGGAACAGCTCCTGGCAGCGCAAACCCTGAGTTTCGGTTTGTAGTTAGGACAATTATCTTTCTAATACAGAATTTCCTGTAGAGCGAAAGGTTTACACGAAGTGCCAGCATTGTCACAAATAACGGTTCAGTTGGAGTAACTCAGCAAAAACACCGGTTGGGTAACCAGGGATAACAACAAGCGCTTGATGTTAACCTGGAAAATTAGGATTCCTGTGATAAGGATGAGCTCCTGCACCGCAGCCTGTGTAACATATGGTAATCATAGGGTTGGGGTCTTTTTCATTTACAAATGTCAAGAGCTGTGATTAGGCAGTTTGTCAGAGTGGCATCTGCTAAGACTGGAAGTCAGTGGTGCAAATGGCCTGCTTTCTCTATACCGAGTTTATTTTATACTGTCTTTGAGAGCAGAATCTAAATTTTTGCAGTGGAGGCCTTGTGCCTAAGTATGAATGTTGGTCTCCCTTTTGCTAAAAGGCAGATTCTGTTGGTGGCATCCTGTACAAAGGGAAATTGAATCTGGTATTTTTGATTATTCATGGTCTTGTGTCTGGAGTGTGTTACTGTGGCACAGCGGACGGAAGGCAAACTGTTACAGTTTTTCATAATGTTTTGATTTGTCAGAACTTTAACATTGTTTTTGCTTAGCCAGTCTTAGTGGTCAGTTTTCTTTAAAGGGAAGTATTGCAGCTCTACCTTTGAAAAGTCGATGAATTTACTTGGATGTATGATTGTGAATTTTCACCCATATCACTATAAAAGCATTGAGGTTGAAAATTAAGAACTATGTTTATATATTGCTTAATGTAAAACTAAAAAAAAAATTCTAAAACGTAATACCTATGTGTACCTATTTTTTGAAGACAAGCACTGTCTTGAAGCACCTTGTTTCTCTATGGAAGAGGGCTCTAATTAATTCGGTTTTCTGTTTGTGTAGCAGAAAATTTGAAAGATTACCTGGAAATATGTCCACTCAGATTGTATGGGCTAAATCCAGACTGCTGCTTTTATGTTGCAGGTTCTTATTTTTGAATGATTGATCTAATTGATTTCCAATTGCATGTTTGTCTGCTTTGGATTCCTGAAAAAATATCCTTTCAATTAAAGTCCCCTAAAAATGAGGATCAAATAGCTGTAGAATTTTTGGTCTGAGGCAGTGGGTTCCTGTGGTTTTTGTATTACTGACTGTTGTTCCACAGAGTGGCTTATTGGGAAAGACCATAGTTTGAAAGTGAATCTTGACAGAGAACTGCCATGAGTAGTTTGACCATGAGCTCTATCTCTGATCCATTTATAATTACCCTCTAGACCTGTGATGAACACCAGCTCTTTCACTACAGATTTCTAAAACATCTCCAGAGATGGAAAAAAGGATGCAAATATTATGTTCAAATTGGGTTGAATAGTATTCATGCTATTCTGCAATGGTATTGTATTGTAACATCCTTTGTTAGGAGGCTGAATTAGTGTTGCCTGAGTGGCAACTTCTTTAATTCCTGATTTTGAGTGCTGAGCTTTCAACTTTAATGGTGTGTAACAGTTTAAAAAGTCTGATAACTCTGAAAGTAGAAAATTCTGTCATAAAAATTCATAAAGATGTCAGTCTTACTAGGATTAAGATTGGAACTCCTGGATCTTCTGCAGAGTGTGTTTAGAGTAATCACTGGAGAATGATAACCTGCAGCTTCTGTATAGACAGGCTTGATGGAACTGTGCTGGATGTTTTGCTAGAATATTTTTACAGTTTTATCAGGTACTGACCAACAAAGAATGATGAGTCTCAGGTATCTTGGCATCCTCTCCAGCTGCTTTTGGTTGTTTCTTTCTTTATTCCTGATGCATAATGTCTGGCACGGTTTTCTGGGGTTTTCTAGGTTTATTCTTACCTCACTTTCCCATTTCCCTAGTTCCCCATTTCATTTCAAATCTCACACTGCTTTTCATTCCATCAAAGCAAATTATGCAACAGCTTTTCTTTTTCCTCCCTTCATCCAAGCCACACTCTTCTGCTTCATCCGAATATTTTCATTTGCTTGTTTCTTCCTTAATCATTCCTCTAGCAGCATGCTTTTTCCCAAATGCTATTTACTTAGGTCATTGGAAGCAGGAAGTGCTGTCTCTGCTGTCAGACTACAGCAGCTGGTTAGAAGCAATTACACGGAATGTTTCTTGCATCACCCCTGGGGGACAGAATAACCACTAAAAAAGACCCCAGTATAGACAGTAAAGGGACTGGCCCTTGCAAAATTTGAAATCCTTTCCTTTAAGATGTAGATAGCCCTAATACATGGATTTGTATAAACATGGAATTCACAGAGAGTCTTAAAATTTTTGTAAATGTTCGGGGGGTGGGGGGGGGAATCTATCTCCTCCCGTGGATTTTGTGTTAAGTTTTTAAAAAAATCCATTCTGAAATGTTCACTGGCGATGGATGATTTAATTTTTAAAGGTTAATGCATAGTGAGTTTATAACTGAAACCAGTATCACAGTGTAAAGTATTCAGGGTAGTTATGGCTGTCTCACCTCTAGCATTGTGGTTAACCTTGGCCAGCAGGCACCACACGATACCACACAGCCACTCCCTCATCTTCTGGCAGTGGGATGGGAAAGAGACTTGGTAGTGTAAAAGTGAGGAAACTTGTGGGTTGAGATAGAGACAGTTTAACGAGCAGAGTAAAGGTCACAAGCAAAGGAAAATAAGCCATGCAAATAAAGCAAAACAAAGAATTGATTCACTGCTTGCTATGGGCAGGCAGGTGTTCAGCCATCCCCAAGCAGACAGGGTTCCATTACATGTAACGGAGACTTGGGAAGACAAATGCACTGAATGTGTGTGTGTCCATTTCCTCTGTCTTTCCCAAAGCTTTTTTTAGCCTGCACAATTACTGTATGGTATGGAATCTCCCTTTGGTAAGTTGGGGTCAGCTGTCCCAGCTGTGTCCCCTCCCAGCTTCTTGTGCACCTCCAGACGACTCGGTGGTGGGACAATGTGAGAAGCAGGATGAGAAGTGACACTGTGCCAGCACTGCTCAGCAACAGCTGAAACATCTCTGTTAGCAATTTCTGGTGACAAATCCAAAATGTAACACCATACTGACTGCTGTAAAGAAAGTTGACTACCCCAGCCAAAATCAGTACAATACCTGGTACTGAACTCCTGTATGTCTTTTTTACTTCTTCGGATGAATTTTTGTAAAAGTGTAAAATAAGTGGCCTTCTTGTTTCATCCAGGCAGGTCCAGTGGGCAGAATAGTTTTCTGATACTCCCAAACATTAAAAACCAGGGGTTAGCTTGCATTTTTGACTCTCAAAGAACAGCTTTCTCTTCTGGCAGGGCACCTGCTTCCAGATGATGTTCATATGGCCTGTGAAAGTATTTTGAGAGTTGTGCTAGTCCCAGTTAGTATCCCTATAACTTACTTTTCTTCAGATTCTTTCACTGGGTTGAAATAATACTTGGCAGTAATGACAGAGTATTTAAGTGTATAAAAGTATCATGCATATCTTGATAGTTGGTTGCTTTGTCCTACTACTGTCTTCTAGGATTTATGAGCCAGGAAGTTTTAAAAGGGGTTTTAGATTTCAGGACTAATAGTGATGATTACACAGATGTTGATGGGACACTTTGTTAACCAGTTCAGAGATGAGGCACATAATTTGAGGCTAACTGGAGAAAAAATGTATTTGAGACTTGTAAAGAAATAATATGTCCAAATGGTCTGCATGTCTGTGTCCATGTTCTATGAAATTGTTACAGTATGAAACCTGATGAGCAACAGATTTGTGAGTTTATGTACAGATGAGTAAGAAAGTCCTGTTTGCCAAAAGTCAAGTAAGCTCTGAAATGTGTCACCAGCATGGGGTCTGTGGTGTGGCAGGCTATTTGATCAGTGCAAAAGTGTACTTGCTCGACCAGGCATAACACTTGAGGTGTTCTGGTGGGAAGCAAGATTTGTTGCAGAAGCAGAGTGAAGTTAAGCTCCCTACCAGGATTACCTTTTTCCCAGATGCTTTCTGGGAATAACTCTGGACCTAAGGGCTTTATATATGATTGCTTGGAGTGAGATCTTGGACACTATAATAAACTGGTAGTTTTGATTCCAGGAGTGCTGCCACAGAACATTTCAGAACCAAAGTAAAATTTTGCACTCAGAGCTGCTAGTTTTGTGTCTGAAGGTTTTGGTGAAGACTGGGAGGGCTCTGCTAGAAGACAGCTCCTTTAGAGTAAAGGAGATGGTTATGCAGAGCAGGAATCTGTTTGAAAGAGCTGTTATTTTGATAGAGTGACAGAGTTCCTCAGAGGAGTTAATATTTGTCTTCTAGTTCCTTACTTCTAGAAGTTCATTTATTAAAATGATCTTGGAAATACCAATGATGCATCTTTGCACTCCTAAGAGACCTTATATATAATAATGTTGTCATTATGTAAAGTGCACTCCAGGCCTCTATTTGTTTTTTGAGGGTATTCTCTGTGAATCACTTCATTCAGAGATGATTTAGGATTTTAAAGAGGGGCAGGGAGAGACAGATCATGTACTTCATCATGTTTCTTGAAGGCACATTATTTTCCAGGAGAAAGAAGCTGTGTACCTCAGGTGTTTCCAAAGGGTTTTTCCCTAGTATCTCAGCAGTACTGTCAAACTCCCACTTTGTGAAAATACTCAAAAGGTCAAGTGTCTTCATAGCAGCACATTTCTAAGTGCATCGTGTCATGTATTTCCATCTCTGTGAAATGAAGAACAAGACTCTACCTCCAAAGAGGAAGGGACTCTCCCCTAGGGAGGAGGCTCTCCTGCCTGCTCAAAGAGAATGCTGTTCCAAAAGCTAAGCATCCATAAGCATCGCTTTTCCAAAGGCCACTTGCAGCAAATGCTGTTTCATAAGTATTGTGCATTTCATGCCATAGGTCAATTGCCAAATGTATGAAGATGTTTGCTCTTTGGCTGATCCCATCTGAAGCTCCTTACCAGTATAATCCTGAGAAGGATACTGCTTGCCAGCTGTAGCAAGAGCCATGCTGAAGGACAAGGAAGGTTTACCTTTTGTCCTTAATTCTGTGTTCCTCATAATGTTATAAAAGGATGGTGCATGTTTGGGATGGACAGATCCAGCTACTAGTGTGTTTTGGTGTTGTGTACAGTGAAGTATATGGATATGTGGGGCTGGATATACTGGCTAAGGGTTCTTGAAGAACTCCTGAAACTAATGCAAGAAGGACTGATATATTGGTCACATTGTTACCCAAAGGATTTCCTGTAACAGTTATAGCTGAATTTGGCCTTTTTTACAGCATTTTAAACACATTCCAGCTTCCTATGCTTGTAAATACTTTAATATAATAATGTTCTTATCTTAGTGAAGCGGGATCAGCTTAACAGAGTTATTGGCTGTACTACATTTTAGTAGTCTGTTAGAAATAAAACTTCAGTAAGCATCAAAACAGTTTTGTCTACTTTGGGATTTTCCCACACTGGGAACCTGACGGTTAACCTTTTGGCCACCCAGCATGAAAACAGAATTGTGCTACTTTTATCTACATGGGAGCATATTAAATAAGCCTGAAGTCAAATATAAACGAAGGAAGTTAGGAACAGTGTTGCTTTGAAAACCTTTGTATTTTAATAATTTGCACAGATTCTCATTGATGGAAGACAGATTACTTTGCAAACAAAAATTCAAAGAAAGTTACTCACTTGAAATAAATTAAAGATTAAACTACTGTAGCAAACATATTTTTGACTGCAAGCAAAATGTATCTTTGGTAGTAAATGTTGGCTTCTGTAGCTAAAATAAACTCTCCTTTATCTCAGTTGGAAAAAGCAAGAGAACACTGATTTGACTTGGAAAAAAGTTGTGAGATTTTATGTGATACTGCTGGAGCTTTTTGCCTCACATGCACACATAGAATGTGTATTTTTAATTATTTGTTCTGTAAAACATTTTGCATTTTTTGTGGATATTCTCAGAATCTGGGAATTGGAGTATTATTCTGGGTTTCAACAGTGGATTCTCATAGATTACTTCTGCGGAGCTTGTAGGCATCAAATTTTAAATTTCCAAAAATCCTATATCTGGTATTTAAGCTTATCTCTATGAGAAAACTAGATATTTTGTCACAGAATAAAACTGAATAATTACTAATGTTACACAAGACTCATGCTTGACAACATTTCTTTTGTGTGTTTTTAATAAAAAGAGTAATGAGGTACTGCTTTATCTTCTGCACTTTACTCTCAGTGAATTTGGGCCATATCATTGCCATTTTTTAATATTTTCAGGTAGTTCAGTTTCATAACTACTGCAAAATTTTAGCTATTTCAGTGTCATTGTGGGCTTGTGCTCTGTATTGGGCCTTGCATTGTGTTATGACAATGTAAAGTTATTGCAGGGATTGCACTGAAAGGCCATACAAGTTAATTCATGTTATGCCAGATTCTGAAAGGAAAGGTTTCTGAAGTAGGACAGCCAGGGAAATGAAGATGAGACATGGAACCAGAAATAGACATTAGCCCATGCTTCAAGGAACTTCAAGGAGTACATGGAGACCTGTGGTAAGAACACCAGATTTTCAGGGCATTTTGACTTGTCTCTGTTGATAGACACAGCGCATGAAAGGTGAACCCAAAATGGGAATGGCTTTTGAATGCTGAATTTGCTTGATAAAAAGTCTGTATTTTCTTCACTCACGTTTTTGCTGTGAATAGAGGGAGAAAATACTGAGGAATGTCACTCTGATGAGGTTCTGTAAGGAATGCTTTCAAAGTTGATTGGCTTAAAAATGTCAATTGTCCGTAACAAATACCCTCATCTAAAGGACTACTGCTTTCTTACACGTGGTGGTATTATTACAATAAGTAAGGGCTTCAGGTGGCCCTCTTTAAATACAATACTTGCAGAGAAGAGTTTTTAGTAATTATATTAAGTCATTGAAACATGTTAATGAGAAAGCATTATCATCGTATTTTCATTTGTATAATAAATTTGAAACTTTTGAGGCCTTTCCCAGATATTTTAGATTATTTGTAATATGTGGCCTAGATTGATGACAGCATACCAAATCAAAGAATGATGCTCTCCCTTCAGAAAGTCCCATGCCAAATTACTATTTGGTCTTCATTTTAATTTTTACTTACCTTGTTTCAATAAAAATTGTTACCCTCTGTTTCCTTTGCCTGAGTGTGGTTTGTATATATGTGTTGCATCTATTTAATCTATTTTTGACAGGGCTTTGAAATATCCTCCATGGGAGAATTAGGTGTGTATAAACACAGTTCTGTGCTAGGGAACAGCAGAAAAATAGGCCAAGATAATTTTTTCTCTTCAGCTGATTTAAACATGCAAAACAGGTGCTGTGTTCTCTCTGCAGTCCTGAAATGTGAAGCAACAAGGCACCAGAGTTTGAGGAAGGAAGGGCAGAAGGATGATAACCATAAGTTGTTTGATTACAACTGTTTGATTACAACTTACAATTTTTTTGAGAATAAGGAAAAGAGAATATACTGTTGTGAGTTCTTATAAGCTTCAAACTTGCCTCTTTTTGTTTTCTTCTTGAGTTGTGAAGTTGAAAGGATGGAAAGTTTGTCTACCAGCTAGATTCTTGGTTTCAGCTGTGGACTTTTTCCCCTTTTATTTCTGATAGCAAAGCAGGTCAGTGTACATGTGCAGGTAAACCAGAGATAATTAGCTATGCCTAAAATTTAGGTAAAACTGCTATTAGGAGATTTGTGACTCTGTGTGATGGAAATGGGCATGTCTGTTTTTTAAAAGAGAACTGCAACATGATACAAGATCATAGTAATTAGTAAGCATGATCACCAAGAGAATTGGTAGATGTGTAGCATAAAAAAATTTACCTCCATTTGTTTGTCAGATTGATGTGCTTTCATGAAAGTTTTTGAAAATACTTGCTAATCACAGAGATTTAATCTGGATAAGCTCTTGAAACTTGAAATAGAAATTGGAAACTTAGTGAATCCTGTTCACTCCTTCACCAAACTGTAGCTTCCCTGAGGTATTCAATATGTACTTTCTGTGTCTTGTTCACAGAATCATAGAATGTTTTGGAAGGGACTGTAAAGATCATCTAGTTCCCAACCCCCTGGCCATGGACAGGGACACTTTCCACTAGACCACATTTCTCAGAGCCTGGAACACTTGAGGGAATCCACAACTTCTCTGGGCAACCTGTGCCAGAGTCTGACCACCATTCTTTTCTTCACAGTAAAGAATTTCTTCCTAGTATCTAATCTTATTCTACCCTCTTTCTGTTTAAAGCCATTCCCCCTTGTCCCATCTCTACATGCCCATGTAAGAAGTCCCTCTCCAGCGCTTTTCCAGACCCCCTGTAGGTCCTGGTAGGATGCTCTAAGGTCTCCCTGGAATCCTTCAGGCTGAACAATTCCAACTCTCTCACCCTTTCCTCACTGGAGATGTGCCTGTTCTGTCCGTTGCTACAGTAAGATTGCCCAACATGGGCATAAATATGAAACAAATCAATCAAGAACAATTGGCATCACTAGGATTTTCACACTTGCCTCACTGCATTATCATTTGCAGATGTTGAGGAAAACAGATGATGTTTCATTGTAATGTGTTGAGATTAATTTCTTAAATGAATGCTCAAAGAAGTGCAAATTGAGGTAACACTTTAGAATGTCCTGGTTTTTAATTAGAATATTTGTTGCTTCCCAGTCATTATGGCTTTTACAAGAGAAAATGTTCTGTATGATACATTAATTTTTAATAGAATAATAGAAGCAGTAATAGAAGTAATAGAAGCAGTAAAGCTCTGAGAAGAAATTTGGATAAAAAATAATACTATTTCCAAAGAAAGTTTTATTTGTCAGTTTGCTAATTGTGTGCCTGGAGTCTTTTGCAGCCAAACTTTGCTTTTATTTGGACATTTAGTGAGTGGAACAATGATCCAATACATCTTAAGCCTTGATTACGTTTATTTAAATTCATGTTAGATCAATAGCAGAAATAAGTTTTTTTGATTCTTTCAGATGAAACCACCAAGTTCAAAATAAAGTGGTGTCTTCACTCTTTGGAATAAAGTTGTGCTTAAGCTCACAGTTTTCCTTTACTTGAAGTAGGGGGAGCTTGTTGCTGGAACAGGTGGTATTATTTTTTTTCATAATCTGTAATCTCCTATGCCCTGGGTTTTGAAACAAATAACTCTTTTCATGGGGTATATCCAGGCATCTATCTGGTATTAAAGAAAACAGCACAAAAGAAAAGTTCTCAGTCAGACCAGTTCCCTTATGCAGTTTGACACTTGGAAAAATGAACATAAAGCACCAGGGCAAGGTCATGCAGGTATTGGGCCTTTAGGGAGGTACTCCTCTTTATGGGGGCAGGCTGTGTTCATAGCAGGTTACAATGCTTTTGAGCCAGAGCATGAAATAGTGGGATTGCTACATAGTCAGAGGGAAACGAGATTGAAAAATGAGGCAGAAATTAAGGCTTTGAAGACCTAAGTACTGACATGTAAATTTTAAGCATGTCTTTAAAATTCCATGTTTCCAGCATGTTATTTTATACTTGTAGTAGCATGGAGTCCTTAAGATAAGGTTGAAATATGTGTCTGAGAATTTAGCAAATGTTTTTCTGAGCATCTCAAGCAAAATAATTAAGCAGTGGTACCTGAGACAGTGAGAGTTTCTTGAGAGCAAAGAATCTCAACATGTTCTATAAATACTGGCAGTGATCAAAACTAAAATGAGATTTGAGAGATACATTATCTAGAGATTTCTGTAACTGTGTATGATTGATTATGACCGATAGCAATTGATTATATATAGTGTGTGTAATATAGCCTTGAAGCTGTTTCTTTTCTGAAAACTGACTTTGCAGAAATACTGTTTTATTACTTGTGTTTACAACCTGACTGTATTCACAAGCATGTTTGTAATAGTGATAACAAACGTATCAAAAAAGAGATAGATGATTAAACTTCAAATACAGGTATTATCAAGTTCTGTCAAAACAACTGAGTTGTGTACTTCCCACGTGAAGACATAGTTTGAATGCCATTGGACTACTGAAGGGTCAGTAAGACCAAAATACTCAAACAGTGAGATAGGACAGAAATATTTTGCCTTGCATGTGAATATGTTAGAAAAGAATTCAGCCTCTTTCTGTCATTTTAAGATGACTTGTAGGTCTAGCTGTTAGACTGTTTTTTTGGGGTTTTTTTTTGATTGGGTAATCATTTGAAAATCATAAAAAACATGAAGGCCTGGTTTAGAGCTGCTTCTCAGGCAAAAGTGCAGAATATTTGTAGAGTAGTCTACTGAAAATTAAATTATTGTATCAACATTCCTCTTAATCTTACTTTCTATGACAGGTTCATCTGTTGAAACAGAACGTTTTCACACATGGAACAATGATTTTGAAAGTACTAGAGACAGTCCAGAAAGAGAAATACACAGTCAATAGTTTTTTTTCCTTATAGAAGGGTGGCTAAAATGGCCTAGATAAGGTATTAAGTAGTAAGACTCCCCTATAAAATACCTTTTTTTTTTTCCAAATAGAAAGTATTTGACCACTTCTAGACACGTTCATCTCTGATGTTTCTCTTCTACAAATCTAATTAAATCTCCTAGTTACAACTGAGGCCATGAAATTTTGACTACAGTAATCTCATCAATGCTTTATTTTTTAAGGATGTTGTTTTGAAAAGCTGAAGAAAAGTGAGCCCAGGTCTTTGACTACTCAGTATGAATCTGTCTTTGCTTCTAATTGCTGAAATCTGTAGTCTATTCTTAGAATGGTTTTGGAAAACCAATTTTGTTTGTATTTGAGGGCAGTTATCTCTTAGTGGACAGATAACTGTAGCCACTGTAGACATTTTCCAACATGTTTGGGTTTAGATGCCTCTCTGAAAAATAAAGTGCTTTTGTCTGTTTTCTTAGTTGGTAAAAGAAAACATGACTTTAATCAAATTAGTATGTTACTTAGAGGGAGAATCAAATGACAGGAATAATGAGCAAGTTGGGAGATTTCATTGATAAGATGAATTTTAACATAATAGGAGAAGTTACCTATATGATTGCTCTTCCTCCTAGAAAACAGTTTGGGTTTGGCAGCTTGCTTCATTATGGTCTAAATAGAGTTTTCAGATAGTAGTAGCATATTTTCTATTAAAGGTTTGGCAATGCAGCAGAAAGGATGTGAGAATTTAGAACATTCACAGTTTTGTACTATCGGAGTTTACACTTAAATCAGCTGGATGGGAAATGTACCAGAAGCTCCTGACTTAGACTCTCGTGATACGTGAACTTAATGCTATATTATACTATTGTAACTCTGGAATTAGAATTATGCTCTTTTCTTCAGTTTCTCCAAGATATGGTAGCTTTACACTGCAGTATATTATGGAGGCCTATTATTGTCAACAGCTGCACTCTATATTAAGAAGCAATATAGAAAAAGTATTACTCTGTTCTCTTCTGGAACTATCAGAAAACTGAAATACTTTTTGTAGAGTTGTTCAAAGTCTGCCTGCTGAAGCTGTAACGAATTCCTTGAGTTAAAGCTGCCCTTTTTTCTATGATTCAGGAGTTCTCTTTTCTTGAATTTTTTCTTCTGAGGTTGGGTAGTATCACAAATTTCAATACACAAAGATTGTTGCTAAAATTGTAGAAGATTGAAAATGGTAACAGTGAAATCTTAATTGTAGTTTCTGTTGTTACCATAGAAAAATACTTGGATGTGTTTGACTTTATGAATTATCACTTTTATATATACAGTTCCTTTATGGTGAATGTGGCAGTTGTAAATCAGAACCTTTTTCATAGATTAAAACTGCATCCTTCTGTCTTTGAAGGTTACAGAGCACAGATCAGACCTCGAAGATTTACACCTTTATGCAACTCCGCGGGAGCAACGGTTTCGTAGGTTTGCCAGTCTGGAATTTGAAGGACAGCTGTACATGACTCCATATGACTTCATCCAGGCTGTTACAAGTGATGAACCCAAACGTAAGCAGGAGTTTTATAATGCTAAAACTGCTAGGGAAAATGCCCGTGGTGCATGTTATTTTCCTACTTGCTTTTGATTCCTACTTCTGGTTCTCATCGTAGTAAAAAGGTACTGCATCTTCAGAATTTTGTGTCCAAATGCATAAAACCCTGATTGTTACTGGATTGTAAACATCTGTGTGCTAGTTAAACATTTTTGTCTTAAGGTTGCAAACAGCTCAACAGTCATGAAAGATGGCAAGTTAATTTGTGCCATTTGCATTGACAGTTTCTTTCTGAGCAGGCCTGTACTGCTGTTAAACTGCTGCTTCCTCTTCTCTGTAGTTTCTCTGTAAGCAGGCAACATATGTGTTCTCTGAAAGACTTAAGACAAAACATATAACTAAATCATGGCTTTCTAAACAGCATGCTTTGAGTAAGAGTTTTAGTCCTTCAGGGGTTCAACTTTCTACACGTAAACATTGCCAGTGTTAGTGTTAACTATGCTTTAATTAATGAAAAATTAACTATCAACTTTAGGTCATTTATTGTAAAATCTTTGCTTTAAGTATCAAAGAGTGACTGAATCGTAAGGTGATCCCTTTTTGCTCTAGTTTGATTTCCTGGCCCTCAGGCTTGCAGTGCATTGGTGGCAGCACAAAGCTTCTGGGGAGCGGGAATATCTTCTTTGCTCAGGTGTGACATGTATAATCACTCACCCTAGGTTTTCTTTTATTCAGTCTACACCAAAAAGCTAGTATAGAGAACATTCAAAAGCAGTGCTAAAACAGTCAGAGGAAGCGTAAAATTCCACAGAGATGTTGGTTTTTTCCCCTTTGTTCTCCTAGCAGTAATGAAACGACGAAGGAATTCAGCCATGGCACATCAGTGATCAAAACTTCTGTAACTTCTGAATAAAGATATAATCTCATTGTAACAGTGAAGACAGAAGATAGAGCTTAGATGGTGAAAACCTGTAGAACTTTGAAACTCTTACCAGAAAGCAAATCTTTTTTTTTTTTTTTTTTAAAGTTAAAAGAGAGGAAGCAGATTGCTTATCACACAAGTTAATACAAATACACATCAGCACTTTTTATCTATTTCCTCTTCTCAGACCTCAAGTCTTCCCTTTTTTATTAGTGTGGAATTGGGTTTCACTGTGTATGGTCATGAAGCATTTGTTCTATATATACTGGACATCATTAAAACATTTTGGTTTAACTCTGTTTTATGACACTTTGATTGGCTAGACCACACTATATATATATGGTTTGCTATCAAAATTTTTCCATGCTTATGAAGTTTCTGCTTCTTCCCCTCACAAAGCAAGTATGCAGATTTTAAAAACAAAGCCAAACCAAAAATGAAGCTCAGAAGGACATTCTCATGGAATAGGAGAAGAGATCTGGAGTTGAACAGTCAGGTATCCTTCTGAATTCAGTGTAGCAAATCTTGTTTCTGTTAAAATCCTTTCTGTTCATCCAGTTCACCTCTGAGACCAAAAGCAAAACTAACCTGGGTGTCTTTTAGGTTTCGTGGTGTCAGAGATTACGTGACTGACATAACTATTTTAAAGAATTTTAACTAAGTAGAAGTGGATCACTTTGTTCTAGTGCAGGTCATATTTTCTGGGACATGGGGACAGAAGGCTGATAAATAGGATATAATAGCTGAAAGAGATGACCCACAGATTACCACATCCAGGTTCTCATCTCTGACTGTGGTAATTTTAACCTTTGAACTGCAGCATTCCCAAAGTACCACTTGGTCTTCTTGGGCAAGTAAATTTTCTGTCTTGCTCTGTTGAATGAAAGTAGCACATTTAAGGAAGGAAGTTTTCTAATAATGCATTCTAAACATTTTATTATTTGTTTTTGGGGTCATTTTATGAATAATTTCCCAGTTGTATATAATTGGGTCCATTCAGGCTGACCTACTAGACCATCTGTTTTGCATAATAAAAAAAGAATTTATATCTGGTGTTTCTGTGAATAAAGACTATGAAGGTCTTAAGTTTTGTCAAAAAGCAAAAATGCCCTTTGAAGTATGATAATAGAAGCCCTTTTTCTTTATAAAAAGAAGCCTTTACCCACCAAAAAGTTATGGATTTGACCACATTAAATGCTACTTTCTGGACCTTTGTGAATTCTGATATTCTGAATTGGTTCTTTAAAGTTAGGACTTTAGGTATGTATTAAGTTAAAGGGTTTCTTAATAACATAAAAACAATTACACTCATAAAGTAACGCAAATAATTCTTTGTCTAGAAAACACAGTATAGATGTAGTCCAATTTTCATGACTCCACAAAATTCTGTGCATTCATAACTTCTCCGTTTGTTGCAGATGCTAAAAAGTGGCGATCCCTTTCAAAGCAGGTGAGCAATAATTCCTGGGTGGTCTCGTAACAAAACATTTTGGTGGTTGATTTCATTCGTGATGTAAATGTAGAGGCAGAGGAGAGTTTAATTTCTTCATTTTTGTCACTTCAGACTCAGCTGAATCCAGAATCTCAGATACTTTAGCTTCTGTGCCTGTTTTCTTGGATTTACTGACCTTCTCAAGCATCTCTCAGTTTCTTCTTTAGTCTATATCTGACTGCATTTCTTAGTGTCTAGGTAAAATAGATGTATCAAAAACTGCCCAAAATATTTATGCCACTCTCACCCTTTTGTGGTGTTTAAGTACCTTTTTTTTTTTTTTTTTTTTTAATTTGTATAACTGCAAAAGGACTCTTTCTGTTTCCCTGTATTTTAAGTAAAGTACATTCATATTCATGGGTGAAGTTTGCTTTAGTTCAGGTCGAATGTTTTAAAAGAACTTTTGCTCAGATTTTGTATGAAAACCTTACTGAAATCCAGGAGGCCTTATCCTTGGCTTCAGTCAGTATGAGCAGTGGTGAGTTATTTCAGTCACAAATACATTGCATGTCTCTCTCTAGCTCAGCAACAAATGAGTAATTCTTGCAGTAATTGTGTGTGCAAAAATTTACGGAGTGCTTGAGTACTTCCAAAATCATTGTGGTTAGTGAAGTTCAATTAACTAGTAGATTTGCATGCAGTTCCTTGTCTTTTATACTGATATCCTAGAATTCAATGATAATCTATTAGCTACTTCATTAAATACTGAAATGTATGCTTTTAAATTTTTTAAACCTTATTTTTTAGGAACTGAATCAGATCCTTATGGAGACACCACCGGTTTGGAAAGGATCATCCAAACTTTTCCGTAACCTTAATGAGAAAGGTGATTGAGGAGAATTTATTTTCCTGAACCAAATTATCATTCTATTAACTTTTTTGTGACTATGTACTTTAATCTGAGTCACATTTTCAAAAATAAAAGAGTGCTTGCTGTTGCTTTCTACATTTTTCACCATGGACAAGTTCCATTTAATCTCTACAGTGTTTTAATGATGCCATCTTCCAACTCCCCTCTTTAGGTGATTGGGGAATCAGAGTTTGTTGAGTTGATGCTTGAATATTTCAGGTTCAGTTTGTTGCCATGAATGATCTCTGGACTACAGACAGAATATTCCAGTAAAGAAACAGTATCTCTTTACTTCTTTTCAATGGGTTCAATAATGTGATTATTTCTAAAGACAGTAGTGATATCTTATATTACTGGAATAAGCATTTTGTGCACAACACAAATGATACAGTTTCAGAAGTGTTATCTATTCCTTTAAACTCTTCAAATGAGGGCTTTGATAGCTTTTAAAACTCAGACTATTGGTAAGCAAAGAGCCAAGAGTCATTCCTGGTCTCCTCTGTCGTATTTTTTTTATTTCTTAATAAACTCTACCACTTCACAGCAAAAAACCAGAGGGAATTAAACAATGATGGGTTTACAGACATTTAAGAGCTATTTATGATAAATAATCCACATAATTCTTTGCTTATATTCAGAGTGGCAAAGGTGTGGTGGCACATATGAAATATTTTCAAAATCACACAGAAGTACTTGTTATAAAAGAAAGACACTTTATGGCTGTTTAAAATAAGCATGCCAGCAACAGAATCCTAATCAAATATATGCATGTAATTGATTAATATAACTCAAATGCAGATCAGATTTATTCAAGGAGTAAGTAGTATGGACATACTCTCAAATGAGGCTCTCTATTGCATGGAGGCACTTTTTTTTCCCTGAGTCTTTAGCCAGCACTCCAGAGATGCAGAAATTGGCATATCTTTGCATTGTATTTCAGTGTACTTCTTTGCTCTGGGCTGTTTTCTATATAGCCAGAACAGCTGACTTTTGAAATATTAATTGCATAAAAAATTCAGCCTCATAATCTGTTAAATCAATATATTATCAGTTACAAAGTGCATCTAATGTTGCTTATTAGGTCTGCCATTAAATGTCTACAACATGCACAGTCTTAATTTAACAACATATTACTCCAGTTTTCTGCCAGTGGACTTCTACAGAAGTTGATGGAATTGGTAGGACTCAAACTGTCAAAGTAAGATGGTAAAATTAGTATTAGACTTTAGCTGTTGGATATCTTTTCAGCATGTCTTATGAAAAAGTGAGTTCTATTGTCCAGTTTTACAGAAAATACAAGAAAATGTGATGGGTCTTATGATTGATAGTGTAAATTGGTGAAAGAAATGGAAATAGAATTCAGGTTTCCTTAGTTATAATTTAGTCTTTATTTTTTTGTTTTTTGCTCTTTTGGTTTTTTAAACATGCACATATAAAGCAATTAGAAAAAGCCTGTGTCCATTTATTTTGTCATGGATTTATGTAATTCCGTAGAGGCACATAGATTTATGCCCCTTGACCTTAAGTTTTTATTATATTTTACCCTTGAGTGCCCTCCTTCTCTCCTTTCTGATCTTAGTGTAAGTTTTTCTTTCCCTTCAATCACCATTTCAGAGCCTCTCTCCCGTAACACTCAGAGCAATCAACCAGAACTATCTGTTTGCAACTACAATATGCCAGTGCAAACAAAAGGAGAGAAGGCTTTCAACTCCATTTATAATGCTTTCTACGTGCATGTGATGGACTACTTGACAATTGCAGAATCACAGAATTAACTAGGTTGGAAAAGACCTTTAAAATCATCACTTTCTTCCTTTTTTACAACAAAGAATGTGCCATCACAAAAACAAAAAAATATATATTTACATTTATTGACTAGCTATTAAAGAATGTTTTCCATTACTGAATGAGAACCTTTGAGGTATCTGATTTCTTGATAGGTGCTTGTCCAAACAGATTCAAGCAGGCCTTTGAAAACTTAATTTCTGCAAGCTGCTGTATAAAATCAAGAAGATAAAGCATATAGCATATATTACTTAAATGCCTGTATATAATCATTTCTAATCTTCAATAATGTGTAAATTGAGAAAAAGAGTAGGTGGTAGTAAAAAACCAGAGTAACTTTCCTAACTATATCTGCTAGCAGTAATAAAATTCTGGTTCTGAAGACCGAAATTTGCTCTTGGATCAGAAGATGGGATATGAAGTATAATGGAAGTAAAATCCACATGAATGATAGAATGTTTTTAGTTTTAATTGTACTGGTTTTTCAGTGCGACAAAAAAAAATCAGATGACTGCTTATCTAATTTGTCATATATTCAGTTAAGTCAGATTTTAAAAGATATTTAAACATCCAAAGATGTGGCTGTTTTTGGAAAAACTTTTGCACCTGACTTGGACTGAAATCAAGGAGACAGTTAGCAACTTTTGAAAATTCTAGCTGATAGACATCTTTACTCTCAGGCATCTAAATGCTTTTTTTTTTTCACTCTTTTGAAACAATCTAATATTATGGACTGACTTAACACTTCTGATTTTGGAGGACAGACAAAACCAATTTGTGAGAAATTAGGAACAAGTTTTCCAGTTCATCCTCAAAGATCATTGGAGCTAAAGGCTTTTTGGAGACCTGCAAGCTGTTTTCCATTCTTTCTGAACTATCAGATGCTTCTCTTCATTGCAGCTCTGGACATTCTGCAAGGTTGTCTCTTTACCCCATACTCCACAGCTAGAAAAGCACAAGTACAATGTGTGGTACCAGGCATACTATTTGGGTATTGACTTCAGCTCTAATTTAAATTTTGCCTTAATCACTACTGAAGAGAAAAGGAATGCCATTCCACAGTGTGGTTCCCTTTTGTAATCTTGCAAAAAAGAGAGATTAAGTTTTCAGTTAATACAGCATATGAGCTTACAAAGCACTTAATAAAGTCAAGAACTGTATTCAAATGGTGTGTATCAGGAGGAAGCACTATTAATGTTCTCAAAGTAAATGTTTTCGTACTGTTAAAGAGTATTATCATGAATTACTGGTGGGGTTTTTGGAAAGATAATGGAATAAATCATTTATATTAGCTTTTAAGAGTATCCAGATTCTGTTTAATGAGTCATGTTCCACTGACTGTCCATTTACTCGCCATGTTTAATGTACTCCTCCCCTAAAATACAAACCCAAACAAAAAGCCCCAAATCATAAGTGAATATTGTAGACAAATAACTTACTGACTAGATTAAATAGTTACATGCATACAAGTATGAATATGCATATGCACATGTGCAAAAATTCTTTTTATATATAGATTTAGTGTTTTCAAGTTTAGGATGTGAAGGCAAGGTGAAACTAACATGGCATCATTTTTTTTTGTCTTCAGGTGTGATATCTTACACAGAATATTTATTCCTCTTATGTATTTTAACAAGTAAGTATTTTTAGAGAAGAAGTCTAAAAGATTCCTTACAATTTCAAAGCTCTGAATGTGTTGTTGTGTGTTAAATTACACTTCCATCCCTGCATACAGAACTACACCATACATCTCTGTGTCCCTCTGAACCTCTTTTGCCTTTGTGGAATCTTTAATTATTTGAATGCATTATTATCTAGAATACCTTTTAGTGGCTTTTGAGAAAGCTGTGGCATACACTCCAGTTAAATTCAGTTAAGAGCTTAAATTTATTTTCTTGTTTGAAATTCTTACAAAATTTGTAGCTAAATTTGCTGAAGTTCATAAGGGACACTTAATATAGGGAGAACAAAAAGATACACATTATTGCTGGTTTGTTTCACCAATTAGTGCATAATGGGTAAAATCAAAGAGTCGGTGGTAAAATATAAAGTATTTATGTCAGAAACACTGAAAAAATTGAAAAATTCTTTTTCTATCTTCCAAAAATTTGAAGTAAAATAATTTGGAGTAAACTAAGCCTGATACAGACTTTTTTATATTTTAAGAGGTGTTTTCTGGGAAGAAGAAAATAATTTTACTTGTCTTTTACTTACATGTAATTAAATAATTTCTATTGGATTCATTAGTGGGGTTTTTTTGGACATGAACTGGATTCCTATTATGAATCAGAGCTGGAACTTGACCCTGAACCCTTATTATCATACACTATGGGATCAATAATTCTTCCATCATTTCTTTGTTATCTGAATTAACTTTTGGCCATAATTCATTCATATTGCAAATCAGTGGTATCCCCAAAATGTTGCCTAAAGGCTTTACTTAAAATTACCTTCAAAGTTGCCATGTTTCAGAAATAATTTGAAGTTCTAACCTGATCTCAAATTTTAATGACTCTAAGCATGTAAATAAGAAAATGTTGAGTGTCTTTCAGCATAACATTTACTTTGACCAGGAGTTGCATCCTGTACCTTTTTTTTCAAAATCTTTTAGTGTCCTTTAGAACACTGTTTTCATAGATAATTTATTTTTGTAATATAAAATTTTCTCTACCCCTGAACTAACACTCTTATGAGATACTATTCTTGAGTATTTCATGTTCTATTTCTACTTTTGTCAGCATGCCTTCTGTTTGAATAAATGGGTTATACTGTTTTACAGGTTTTATGATTTGCATTTAATATCCTGATTTAAATTAGTTGAGGTTCTGGCTTTTATGAAGGGACACCAAATAATTTCTTAGATTATTATACTTGCTTTCTTTCCAAGGAAATAAATAATTGAATGTTTGGCATTTTTTTGACAGAACCACATGCAGGTTTTCGAATTGCTTTCAACATGTTCGATACTGATGGCAATGAAATGGTGGACAAAAAGGAGTTCTTAGTGGTATGTATAGTTGCAGTTTTTGATGCAGTCTTGAAACTAATGTCATGATGTCAATAGTCATGAGAGTACTATCTATATTGCCAGCTATTCTTCACTGAATATGGTTGTTTATTTGCCTTATTTAATATAAATAGTTATTATAATGTAAACTGAAAATAGAAGCTCCTTTTCAGAGTGCACAGGAGTTTTAGTATGTAATTATTTTTGAAGCTTAACTCTAGTTTTTATTCTGAATCTTTTAATTGCTACTGTAGTCACAGATAGGCTATTAAAGTAACAGAAATGTTTTAATGGTTTTAGCAGAGTTATTTAATTGCTCTGATGATGAAAGGACTTGTAAAAGAATCTTTTGCTGGGAGATCACCTCACTTTGCCATTCGGTCTGCTGATAATCACGAGTGACCTGAAAATATGGACTGACATAATGTGACACTGTCATCTGGTTTAGACAAGATTTGTAATGAAATAAAACATACTGTACATATATCTAGTTTAGCCCATAAATCCATATGCTGAAGCAATTTGCTAAGCTAATTTTTAAGAAGAATATTCCTACAAGTGAAATTGACTTTGACCTGAATGATTTCCATGTGCTTTGGAACAGATGGCAGGATACCCAAAACTTGTCAGTAGTTTGGTTGCATCCAAGGTTTTATTACATTACGAATTTGAATGACAGTATTTTTCAAATTAGAGCTTTACTCTCTTTATGGCTTGGAAAAAGCAGTTCTGTAAATTCATCTTATTAATTATTTAAGCACAGTTAATTTTTTCAGGTTATTAATCTAAAGAGCCCAGACTTTAAAAGAAAAATTCACATATTGTTGAGATTTGAAAATGAAGAATAATTTGGCACTTGCAGGAAAATCTTTGAAAATCTTAAATCATCTACTGTATATTCATTTTTGTCATGATAAAACTGATAATTGCATCTTAAAATTTGAATATTTCATAAGTTTTTAGGTGGTAGGATGCACCAAGTTCAGGAGAATGATCTTTGCACTATAAGAGGACTATTTTAGATTTATGTTAATTTAATTTATTTTCTGATTTCAGAAGAAATGGGTGGTATAATGAGTGTGATTCTAAATAAATGCCAGTGATTTATCATTTGAAAAAGACAAGGAAACACAGAGAATTGACCACTCAAAGTTAGGGACTTCTGAGTTAAAAATAACTGTATGGCTTTATGTTAAAAACAGTTCACCATAAACCAGAGATTGTTAGTGTCTGTAGGCAGCAACTGTCTGGGATTACACTGAAGCACTCAGTTATGATGAACATAGGTTTTGAAATTTCCTTAGAAGTTAACATTGAAAATTTTATGGCTAGTGGTGCAGACAAGCTTTCTGAAGGCCTTAATTTTCTACTGAACAAGTACAGATGATCAATACAAGAAAACAATTATAAGAATTGAATCAGATGTTGGAAAAAATATTTGTGTAAAAGACATAAATTTTATATTCATATTTTTTTGTAGTTGAGTTTACAAATAAATATATGTGTGTACACATGAGAAAAAGTTCAGTGCCTTATTGAAAAAGATGGAGCAAAATACAAACAATGAAATAGACATGGAATGTATTTAAGTGTCAGAGACCAATTTATTTAAAATAAAGACACCCTGGTTTCCTGTGTGTGGTTTTTTAATTGATTCAAATAAACTATGCTAACCTTAAGAAAACAGAAATGTGGAAGAAGCTCTCCATAACTGAATTTCCTTCAATTCTCCTTTTCAGGGGAATGAGATCTGAGGTCTGGGGCTTGTTCTGGTGACATGGCTTAAGCAGAACAGGTGTCTGCTTAAATTCCAAATTTATTTTAGAAGGTGACACCACTTGCAAATTGTGGCGTGCTGGTCATTTTTTTGTATTCTTTATTAAATGTACACCTCCTTGTATGTGCTAATTCTTAATAAGCATCTCCTCCAGTTGGAGGAACAAACTAGCAAAAATTGGAATAATCAACAAAAGAAAAAAATAGAGGAAGAAGAAGATAAGCAAGCATGTTTCATGATTCAGTTAAACTGTGTGGTGGAATAGACTGACAAGTTTGTTCTACAAGAAAAAAGGGCTTCCATTACAACAGCTAAATGGGAGGAAATTGAAGCAAGAGGCTTTGTCTTTCAGAAACTGATGGCTAAAAATGAAATAAAATAAGCATGTGGGAAAGTGGGAAACCAGGACAATATTTATCTGTGGATATTGCATCTTTCTTTCTATGTTTTTAGTCCTCTTCACGTCCTACTGTGCATTTGTTCTCTGTCATGATCCCTGGTTAAAGTTTCTCCTTACTCTTTTTCTCTTAGCAGACTTGGTGGATAAAAGAAAGTAGAATTTTCAAACATTAGATATACTGTCCTCTACCTATGATTGTATTTAACAGATTTGTATAGATTAAACTTGAGTGTAACTCTTCTTCTTTAGGTGTCAGTGATCCTTCAAAAATTATATCAGAGCCCTTAAGTTCAGAATGTTAGATCTGAAATGAAAAAGACTAAAATATATAGGTAGATAGATTTTTGTGTAGTAAAAGTAAATATGAAAATACAAGCTGATTCAGTGATACTGCAGCTGTGATAGAACTGGCCCCAGAACATACATTTGGCATCTTTACTCATCTTGCTTTAATATGATGTATCATGTCCTGTATGCCTGAAAAAAGGAGACTATTCAAAAGCTGCCATTAGAACTACCCCAACATTTGTAAAATATTTATCCATCAATTACAGGCAGCTATCAAAAAATTGGTAAGTAAATGCTATTCAGTTTTAAAAATAAAGAGACTTTGAAGAGCTTTGTTTATGGATCATGTGTTACGTGATTCTTAAGGAGAATAGCATGGCTAGTGGAGAGTTGAAAAATACTTAATTTTTCATATAACAGCTGTACTGTTTTTGTAAACTAATTTCATGGTGTTTGTGCTTTCCTCTTTGCTTATTTCATAGGGGTGAGGTCAGGGAACAGAAGGATTGTGTTGCCTTGTTATTGGAGATCTTATTTTTGCTGCCTTCAGCAGTCAATCTCATTATCCTGTTTCAAACAATGTTCCTATGAAAGTAGTCCTAGACCCTTTTTGCATTCACTTATATTCACTCGCTGGTATCCTATAGCACTCTTTCTGAACAAAAGATCCATTTCCAGAAGTTTAGCAAGGGCTTTAATAATGCATGCAACAGAATCCTACTCCTTTTGCCTCTGTGGCAGGGGAAATACATCCAAGGATGCCTTGCTCTTTACTGATCTTTTTTGGTTTTTCAATTACTGCCACTCTTCTCTCCTGCTTGATGGCTTGTCACTTCACTTTTCACAAGGGATTTTCTTTCTATTTCTTTCTGTTCATTCGACTTTTTTCTTTGCATTGTTCTGGGTTGCAAATTGTGTAGTAGTCTCCTATCATGACTCTTTCCTTGTTAGGATAAGTTACAGTAACTTGTGCCTGTAGGTTTGCAAAAAAATTTGGAAAATTTACCAAGGTCTGTAAATTTATGTCATATTCAAAAACAGGTATTGTGATACACAAAGTGTTCTGGTCTGTATTTGACTTGTAGGAAATTCCAGAAAACTCAGTAGTCAATTTTGGAAATTCATAGAATGTTTTTTATAAATATGTTTGCTGCTTAATCACTAAGCATTGTATTCTTTGATTTCAATGTTATCATACCCCTGCAGTAAAGCTTGCTGATCCCTTTGTCTTAGTCATCTGCCTTCTCTGAAATAAAGATATCCTGAAATTTAGTTTGGAAAATTTATTTGCAAAGTTTATCACACATAATTTTCATTTCACACTCCAATCCTCGTGGAGCTCTGTCTACATGACATTACATTATCAGGTTTTACCAGACTTCTGGTAGCTACAGTTGCGCCTTTGAAAGGACTGCCCCAACTGTGTCTGTACGCCAAGGTGTTTGGTTCTGAAAATACCATACTCTAGATCAACAAGTTTCTCAGATCAGGGTTTATTATTTTTCTAGCCCACTTAGAGGAAAACAAATGCTACATGTGATAGTACAATATTTTCACATGCAGTTTTTTAAAAGCTGAAGTTCTAGTACACACCTAGATGATATCATAGTTAATACTGCTCTGTCTTGCTAAACACTGTGGCACTTTTTCCTAATGGTTTGGGAACATTAATTGATGTTACTATAAATAAAAATACCTAAATAAAACAGATACTTGCAAAGAAAGGTAAGTACAATCCAGTTCTCACTCTGAAGTCTTTACAAAAATAAATATGCTTAAGAATCTGTATGCTTGAAATCTTGTATTTGAGGTTTTCTCAGAAGTCGTGTTTAAAGCTCTTCATGTTGAGATAGTTGTGAAAGGGGTGTTTTACAAGACCTGAAGGTATTCTTTGAACAGAGTTGAAAGGAAAGGGTACTTGATAAATTACTCTTGAGTAGTAGTTTGTTGCTGCTGAAGGGGAATGTTTCACCCCCACCAGGTGTTTCTACCCCTCCCTTGTGCCAGCAGGAGTAAGAACTGATCAGGTTGGAAACGAATATGAAAAAAAGATTGATCCAGCTGACTACATAACCACACAGATACTAATTAGAACCTGACAAGAAAGGATGTGTTGAGGAGGTGAAAAAGTGTGGAACTTCCCCTTTTTATATAGGGCAGACTGGCTAAATAAGATGTTCTTAGTATTGTGCTCCCAAGTAGAATTGTTGCCCTTATTTTGTGGAATAGAATTGTTCCCCTTAATTTTTCCCTTTATATATGGTACTTTAAGTCACAGAAGGAAAGTGAGGGCATGAGTATGAACAGTATGAATAAAGCATCATTGAAACTCAGATATTTCAGTAAAGAGCTGCATTTTAATACTGTTAGTAATGTTCCTTATGATGAAGGATATGGTTATGCATATGAAAACAGACTGAGCACTAATTATGAACAAAATGGTTTGGTTTTTTAGCTCCAAGAGATCTTTAGGAAAAAAAATGAGAAGAGAGAAAAAAGAGGAGATGAAGAAAAACGTGCAATGCTGGTAAGTAAAATCAGAAAAGTTGCATCTGGTAGTTTTTCTGCTTTTTTGAATGTAGGACAAAATTATGTGTGTATGTATTTCACTGATCCCTTTTTTTTAAACACTAAATTCATATTGCTAAAAGAATATGTGTAACTTTATATGTAGGAAAAGAAGCAACATTTAGCCTAAACTGCACTTAATGGAAAAGAAAAAGAGTAAGTGGTTTATATGAAGGAAAAAATTATGTGTCAGTGCTGTAGTATACATATACATATGACATATACGTGTACATATGACAGTAGATTTAATTTCCTTTGGAGTTTAGAAATTTAGGGAAAAGTGAATAATAATAACCCAGTGTCTATAATGACAGGAAATGTTACTGTCTATAGCAGTGAGAGATATCAGTGGGAAGACCAAGTTATACACTTGCTTTCAGAGCTAAATAAAGCTGTTCATGTAGACCTACTCATCCTGGTGCTTATTATCCATATAGTAGTTTTAAAATAGATTATGAAAAGTTACAACTGAACTTAGATTTTATATTCAAATTTAATTTCTTATTAAATAATACTTATGACCTATGCAAAATGCATTAATCTGAATATATTTTCATGAAATATTGGGTAGTCACATAATGTCAAATTTGCCTTTCATGCAAATAAATAAAAAAGGTAAGTCAGAAATAAATGAGTCTGTGGTGGTTTGTCTGAGGGACGGCAGCAGTAAGAGGTACTTCTTTAACTGTTGAAAAAATAAATATCAGGGACAAATCTTTGTCAAGCAGAGAGCAGAAAAAAACCCCATGTTCATTTGCAATTTGCATATTTATGGAAAAATTCCTTATTATAAGAAACATTTTGACATATCAGCAGAGCTTCTCAGTGTCCATTATACTTTTGCCAACATCAATGCTCAGTCTCAGTTCTTTGTCCCTGAACCACAGCAAGTATGATTTTCAAGAATTAATACATTTTAAACCTTCCCTGAGAAAAAATGAAGGATTTTTTTCTTCCCACCCTGAGGGACCTATCCTGCTCAGCTTTTCAAAACCGGTACGTCAGTTGTTGAATCTCTCATAGAGTGTTCATTTTGAACAAAGGAAACTTCTGCTTAAAGGGAGAGCTTTTGGAAAACCTAAAGATCGCAAAATGGCACATAAGTCCTGAGGGTAATCTCTAAAAATCTGCACTTCTCTTTTGAAAATTTGAAGAGTAAGACTGGAAATAAACCATTTTTTTCTTCACTGTCATTTTGAAAACAAATAAACAAAAAGACTAATAATATGTAAAGTAAAGGTTTGCTTGTCTTAACCTATTCTGTTGTCTTTTTTCCCCTCTTCTTTTATCTTCATTCTGACATGTGATACTTGGCTTGGCCCATTTTTGCTGTATGTCAGCGTCTTCAACTTTATGGATATCATACTCCTACTAACAGTGTATGTACTCTAATTATTTTCAATTGATGCAGTCTTCACCAGTGAGATGAAATAATATGCTATAAGAAAATTTGTTGTATTTATCTTTTTACCAAGTAGATTATTTCTGCTAATCAGTAAAAAAGTGAGGAATCTTGATTTGCATAAAAGATTGTTGCATGCATGCTGAACATGCAAGCCTACCAGGAGGAAAGGTTGCTCTCCATTTATATAAAATGGAGGAAACAGTATTTTTAAGGGAAAGTACAAAATACATTTGAATAAACTATGGACATATTTTTAACTAATGTGTGTAAATTAAATCATCCTGCATGAGTCATTTGATCCATCTCTTTGTTTCCTTTGGTATAGTGTGAATAATTAGTTAATTGAATCCTTCACCTCTTTATTGCCCCCAAAAAGAAACCTGAAGAGAGCTTTCCTATTTTTATGCTTCACCTACAGAACAAATATATAAGAATTTTCAGTGCTGAACTAGAAAAATATTTTACAGAAAATACTCCCTGTATCAAATAGGTGACAGTAACCTTCTTTTCCATCATTTTTGAGGGGTGAAAAGGAGAAACAGCAAGGGGTTTTCAGAGGTTTTTAATGTCTTCATCATGACTTGATTAATTACTGTATCATGGCAGAAGTAAAACAGTTTTTAAAAAACAGACTGATCTGATGTTTAAATAGAAGAATTCATCATGTAGCATTATTGTGATATTCCAGGTGGGGGGATGGAATCCAGGAGAATTAGGTGACTAGTGAAATTACAATTTTAAAAATTGTTTCTTTATATAATTATTCAGAAATGCAGAGATTTATTTCTTGTGGAGTTGGCACCTACAATTCGAGCAATATGCAAGAATGAAGACTGTTGAATTAAAATGTGCAGTTGACATGATGTGCAGACTGCAGTGATGTGATTAAAATGAAGTAGAATATGCAGAACCTTATGATTCAATAGATTTCAGGCTTTACTGTAGCAAAACTTGCAGTGATTGCCATATTCCCACGCTCCCTCCTGTTTCCAACTGAAACCAAACTGGTTAGGCATTCTACTTATGTAATTTTCAGCTTCAGTAAAAAAATCTCCTGGATTCCAGCAATGTCCAAGCACTTTATCAAGATAATGCCCAGGTGTGTGCATTTTTGCCCTCCTACTATCTGAATGGAGATCTCCCATGCGAAGGAGACTTAGATGTATAGGAATTCAATAAATCCCTCGTCTCCTAAAATTGATATTTTGGGTTTCTATTTCTCCTGCTGAAATAAGAAGTGTAGCAGCCTTTTATTTCCCTTGATGCCCTGAGGAGTTGAAGATACCCAGGTTCCAAGGAGATGCAACCCTAAAATGTCTGGGATAATCCAACATGCTGCCTCATGCATGAGGCCCTTCTCCTCACTTCATCTTACAAATCAGTTCTGATTTTTTTTTAAATGTCTTAAGGTCCATAGGCCATAAAAAGGATATGATGATATTTTAAATGGGTTAAATATTTTAGTATTTTCATTTGCATAGGTTAATTCTCTTAAGTCATGTTCTGGTGCATACTGCATTTGTGTCTAAGACTGCTTTGGCATGTACTGCATGAATGCTTTCACTGGCCAAATGCCAACCAGAACATGATAACTACAATGTGATGCATGTAAAGGAAATAAAATGTGCACGCCCAGAAGTACTAATTCAATTGACTAAAGTAATTCTAGTAAGAGAACAAATTCAATGAGTACTTAAAATAGATAATCAAGAATTGTATGCATGAAAGAATGTGCTGTTCATTCACACGACATAAAAGTTTGATCATCAGACATGGATAGTGTTTTCCTGGTAAGTTACAGTTGAAGTTGAACTTACTAGGCTTGTTTTTTGCCTTTCTTTGTTGGTGCAATGATTTAATAATAAATATTATTAGATTAAATTATTTTATATAACTGGTTGTATGGTGATAATTATTTTAGCCGATGAAAAATTAATTATATAAGTATGTAAAAACAGAATTGATGGAAAAAACAGTGGCAAAATGCTGAGTTTAAATGGCCATTTTGACATGTTCTTTTAGTAAATATTTTCACTTGTGCTTTCTTGAACTTACTTTGTTTGGGAAGATGGTGTCTGGCCATACTTTTGGCTCAGCATTAAGCAAGTAGTTGTAATAGACCAGTGTTCCTTTCATTTTCAAAGTGTCATGTAACTGGTTAAAACGGCACTGAAAGCAAGAGAACCAAGCCCTGCTTTTGAATACCTGTTGGAAAATATTTTAAAGTTTATGAATGGTCGTTCTATTGTTTTTTATTTTTCAAACAATTGTGCTTCTTGAAACTGCAGGTTCTTAAAACAGAAGGAGAGGACCTTGTCCCCAGAAGCTATTGGGATACTTTGAGACGTAGCACAAGCCAAGCACTCTTTTCAGACCTTGCGGAGGTATAAAACAACCTCTCTGGTCTCTAGTCCATAAACTGACTGCTATTTTATTTATTCTGTTCTGATTGCTTTCTTATAGTATGCACCTTGTTTCTTCTTTTTAATTCCTTTTTTGGTTTAAACCTGAAAGTTCTCAGATGAAATGCATTTGGTTCTATACAATGTGATAATTGAAGGTTGTCATTTCCAAGAAAAAGCAAGGTTACCTTTTGAAAGAGCTGGAAGATTAAGTCGTCATCAGTCCTCACAGAATGAAGCATTTTATAACAATAATAGTCATGGCATTTCAAAGTTAGAGAAGCAATTCAGGAAACTTTTGTCATTTAGGTGAGGTGCAGTAAAATGATAACTTCATTGAGAGTTGTAGTCCTTTAAGATTGTAATCCTTATGTCCTTAATGTGCATTTTATGTATATTATCAGAACCAATTTTCACAGAAAGTGTAATGCAAAGATTGTTTTAATCTTGGAGGAAACCAGGAATGTTTTAAGGTAACCAAAACATTGGTCTATGTTTTTTAAATATTACACAGTCATTTTGGAGATCTAGAAATACCACTAAGCTGTCAAATTAATTTCCATAATTCTTTAAATTCTAATAATTCTTGTTTCATGATCTGCTTCTAGATAATTGAGTCAGATATTTCTTTGTATTTATAATTTCAGAGGGTCAGAAAACCAGATAATTTATAATTTTCTGTACCCCACACAGTGAGAATGATTGCTCTGCTGGTAGTGGCCTTAAAAAAAATACAGCAAGTCTCCACTGACTCTGGTCTCAGAGTTCCATTATGATCTTAAGCAGGATCATAATGAGAAAAGAACAAGGAACCAAAACTGACCTCCAGAGTAATACAGACTTTTTCCCTGGTTTGGAAGCAATGTGTGCTTCACATTAAAAGTAATTAGTGTTCTGTCCCTGCTATTCCTCTGCAGAAGCTGTTGAATAACCTGAGGACTTCGATGGACTTATTTCTAATTTCCAGGCTAAATTTACTCATAGTCCCTTTTTATCAATCTGTTGTTCATTAATTTTCATAGGGCTTTTTCTTCTTTACTGTTAATCTTCTTACTCATGGTTGCATTTAAAAATGCAGCCATAGCCCTCTGTTTAAATTTATTTGAATTTTAATTAAGGGCCAAACAAAATAAGGCATTTGATTTTTCTTTTAAGGTAGAACCTACGTTTCCTAGGTATCAAATCAGCCTTTTCTGTATTTCTCTCGGCTTGTGTTCATTTGCCCTTGAACAAAACAAGATGTAGTGTTACAGAAATTAATTTTATAACAATATCCATAGTAATAACATATACACAGTAATCTTGCATTAAACAGTATACCCAGCCTATCTTCCCTTGCTTCTACATTGATGAGCTTCTGAATTGTTAATCCAGCTATTAATCCTAATTTATTCCACCAAATTTTAAAATCTAGAATATCAGTGCTCTTGTCTAATCAGATGAGGAGATACAGAGGGGAGCGAAGGCTTCTCATTTCATTGATTATTCATGAAGCTTGGAGCATTGAGTTTTCTGAATGAAATGTCATCTTAATGTACAGTTAGCTGATATGAATTCAGTCCCAAGTATACCTGGAGCGAAAGTTTGGTAATGTCTACACATGTTTAATTTGAAGAGAGAGAGGTTTTTTAATATCCAATACCTCAGACTAATATCTGTAACCATAATGTAATTGACATGTATAGCAGCTATAGTCAGTAGTGATTTAAATTCTCTGTAAAGGGTAAAAAAACCATGTCTGCTCACTTGTAAATCATTTTATGAAGAAAAACCATGTTCTGCATTTTCTCCACTGACAATTTCCCACTTCTCACTGTAATTATCTTTTATCTTGCTTTGTTTGGGCCAGCTGGCTTTCATCCATATTCTTATCTCTCCCAGGTAGTTTTGCATCTGAATAATATTATAGCTATTTGTAGTAAGAAAGTGGCATAAAGCGAGGTGACACTGGGGTCTATGTTGTTTCATAGGCTTTTGAGAAGTCTATGTGTAAGTTGAAAAGGAGAGTAAATAAGGTTTGTTGCTATGGGAATCAAAATGTCTCTTTGGAGAGTGAAGTTATTTTTTACAACTAGTTTATTCTAGGACAATGTATAATACTGTTTCTGTTCTTACTAATTTAGCAATTCCACTATCCTGTTGGAATATGTGAGTTATCACTAAATTCAGTTTTGGGGTTTATTCTTAAATTAATAAGTGAAACTGGAAATCAGTAGGTTAGTTATCACTGTGGAAAAATCAGGAGTTTGCAGTAAGAAAAGTCTTACTAAATCAAATCACAATATACATAATTATTGGAAGATGTTGGTAAACGTGGAATAAATATTCTTAAGCATTACCTGCTTTTAGTCAAGCCTTGCTGATCAAGAGCTAGAAATGAATTTTAAAGAATAGAAAATAAATAGACTTTATACACTTTAGGTTAGGAAATAAAAAAGGAAAATATATTGCCATTATGCAGCAAGTCAATAAGGTGATTGAAATACTTGTCTTTGCTCTGTCTCCTTACCTGCATTTGTATTCTGGTTAGTGTAAAGGTAAAGAGAAATGAGAAGGATTTTACTCTCATTTAAATTGCTGCAAAATATATTTTATCAAAATTGGGGCTCATATTTGTATACATGGAAACAGGTGAGGTAATTTAAGTTCCACTGATCTAAAATAAATTAATAAAATTAATTTTATCATGAAAAATAAATAATAGCTTTAAATGATTAAGGCTTCTGGTTTTATCCTCTACCACATAAAAGAGAGAATTTATTTAATGCTATCACTGCAAAAGGAGCACGGGAATAGTTTTCAGTTGCCTGCAGTTCTTCAGAGAAGCATATTGGGTTGAGTTTCTGCAGTGAGGTTTTTGTTTGGGGTTTTTTCATTTAGTGAGGCCAACCAAGAGGGAATTGTGAAAAGACTTACAGATTGTATTTTTTTTTAAACGGTTCTTTAGATATGGGTGAATGCAACCTAAGTCTAAGGTTTTGAAATGTTTTTGCAAGATGAAAGGCTGTAATTTAACATTTGATATCTTTTCAGTGTACTTGAGGGAAATTGTTTGAATGTGCTTAGGGATTTAATTGCTTAAAAGACAGAAGAAATCAGGGTATCTGCATTTCAGTATATTGTGTCCTGCAGTGGAGGATAACAACATTAAAAGACAAATAGTGATTACTTTTCTGAATTAGTTTGCTCACTTGAAGAGCCTAGCTGTCTTAATTGAAGGGCATGGAATATCTCTACCTCTATATACACTATGTCATCTTATTTCACCCTGGAGAAGAGTATGAGAATAAAGAGGAAGCTAGAGTACATGAAATACAATCTTGAGAATCCTAAACTGATTATACTAAAGGACAGAAAAGTCTCTCTCATTTCTTTAGATTGGATGTTGAAAGGAAGGGATTTGTGTTGTTACTGCCTTGTGTTTTCCCTTGTTGTTGATACATAAATACTCTTTAATGAATATTGCACTTTACATTTTTTACAGATCAGTATGTAAATTTGAAAACAATATAGTGCACTTTAGAGAATGTAGATGTGAAATGCTTTTTCATGTTACATGATTTATCATGATGTTGAACTATTGCATATTGCTCAAAATTTTTTCTTGGTTTCTTCACTTAGAGTTTGTTTGTCAGTTAGAAATTTATAGCCTCTTCAGTGAAGAAATAGAGTCAGACTTACAGAACTCTGAGTGTGGCTTGCAGGTTTATACATGTAGATCTTTATAGAGCTGTATAAAGAGTTTTCTATACCTATGGTAGATCCCACAGGTTTATAATGTATCATTATGGTGATAAATAATTTCTGTTATATCTCCCAAATTTGCTAGGTTTCTGTACTGTGCCTTGTTTTGTATTGTAACACTAGAGTCAGCAGAAAAACTTCTTAAGGGGTGGTAGCTTGCCTAGGAAGAGCAGACTGCTCTTCTACTCTTGGTTTTTCATAAAGTCTTGTCTTTGTAAGAAAAATGAGAGCTTGGACAGGAGGTAATCCCTAAGCAGGTGCAGTAAGGAGACTAAATACATTACTTTTTAAATTTTAAATATTGGTAGAAGCATGTTAATGCCTGGAGGACAGTGTCATGTTGGACTACTGTCACTTATTCAAGAGCCTTATATTACTGAATTATTCTTCTAGCTCTTCAGTATGTCAAGAACTTCTTTTTCAAAGAAGTAAAATCAGTGCATACATACAAAAAGGGCAATGAATATATAGTAAAAAAAGTGGAATATTATGCAAGCACTATACACAGATGATACTTACTTCTTTTTTAATTCCTGTTTACAATTTTTGCTATTACAAATGGTCAAAATTAGTTGGCTTTCTCTTCTAATTCTGGCCTTCAAAATCTGTTACTTATTAAGGAAAAACTATTAATACATATTCAAAAATTTCAGTCCTGCACAGAGACCACAACCCAGTAGATGAGGAACATTCTTAAGAGAATTAATCCAAATATTGCTTCATTATTTCATAATTCTGGTGTTTTAAATGTGTTTGGGGCAGAAACATTTAAGATGTGGCTACCTGCCATTTACAGAAAAGAATCATGTAAAGTACACCTAAATTGATGTGATTTTGGAACACAATACTGTACTTACTTTTGAAATATAGAATAAAAGTATATGAACTAATGTACTTTAACTTCTTTGTAGTTTCATAGTAGAAGGGAAAGGAGATTGTGTACAAAGGGAGTTAGCATTTTATGATTTACCTTAACAGACAAGAATTTTTTTTTCTCACAAGTTTCTGGTTTTATTTTATATACCTTTCCCCCCTTCATTGCAGCTTCCATTACATCATTCTCTTGGTTTAACTACTTTCTACTAAATGCAATTAACAGCTACTGCTATTTATGTGTTAAAATTGCATGGCAAAATTAATGTAATGGATTTCAATACTAAAATCTTTTTTAAAACTATAAACATAAAATACTCTTTTAATAGAAAAGTCTATTATGATGATAGGCATTCTCAGATTATACTTCTGTATCTGATCCAATCATGGCATTTAATTCTTTTTATTCTAATATTTAAGCGTGCTGATGATTTTTCAAGTTCACTGTCAGATACTACACTGCTTGTACACTTTTTTGGCAAGAAAGGAAAAGCTGAACTGAACTTTGAAGATTTTTATAGGTGAGTCTCATCTTCATTAATTCCTTGTAAAAAATATTTGTGTAGTTCTAATTAATGTGAACTAAATTACTCATAGCTTATGCAGGTTCGTTTATATGGTTTATGTTCCCTTTGTGTGTGTTATATACACAAAGAGCAAAATAATTGTGGCCTAACAATAAAAAGTCTTCTTCTAGTGCTGCTGCATTTGCAAATTTTGTTAGCACTTGTGTGTTTTGTTAGTTTGGGGTGGAAAGGTTATACCCCAGCCCTGTCCTTATTGATAGGTAGGAAGTTCTTTCTTGGTTTTGAATTATTTATGTCTTTTCCCCTGTTTGTCAGTGCTTTTAAAAAAAAGTGTCAATCTCTGCACTTAGGGACATATTTAAATGCAGATTTTTCTGAAGATATCATTCAGGCTCCTTAGAACAAGCTTATTTGGGTAAAAGTTAAAACACAATGGAATCTATTGGCTTAGTTTTTGTGATAGTAAATACAGAATTCAAAAATGCAAAAAATGGAAAAGTGCCATAAAAACCAAACAATAAAACTGTATGCTTCTGCAGAATTGGGAGAGATGAAATGTTTAGTTATTGCTTCCTCAGTAAATACTCCTAGTATCTATTGTCTTTATCATTATCACTTCACTATGTATTCCAATCAGAAGTCTGCAAAATATTTTGACTTAAAAGAGAAGTCCTGAAAAGTATTCAGTATTTTACATAATATAAAAACTGTATCATTAAGTGAAATTATAACATATGTTCAAAGTAGGAAGCAGCAAAGAAGGTAGTTTTACAAAAGGCATCTAGTTAAAATTCTGTGGGTTGTGGTTGACAATAAGATGAACATGAGCTCCCGCAGTGCACTACTGTGACCAGAGAGCTAATTGCTCCCTTGGCTGTAGGACTAGGACATCACACAGAATCAAAGAAGTTACTTTTCCTCTTTATAGGTAGTTGGTTTTATATTTGGTGTCCAGAATACACTGAATGGGTTGTTAAGTTGGGAAGAGTTTATAGAAAGATCATGAGAATAGTATTTTTTTAAAAGGGTTAGATTGAAAGACTGCAGTCATCATCATATTCAGCTTGTTAAAAAGACAAAGGTAAGGTTAAATTTCAAACTGTAAGTAACCTACATGGAGAATAAATTTTGGGAATTAATTCAGTATTATGATGGAATTTTGAATTTAGCATATACAAATAAAGTTTTGTGACCCACTGAAGAAGAAAATTGGGCAAACACAAACTAGAATTAATTACAAATGTAAGTATCGAGTAATTTTAATCTTTACTAACACATTTCATCATTGTGTTAAGATTGTTGCATTGACTTGAAATTATGTCAATATAGATAAGGGATTTACCAAATTTACCATCAGTGCTGCAAAAAGACAACTTATTTGTGTACCATTATTTGGCTCATATTCTGTGAGTCTTTCAAGGATATGAAGTAGAAATATAAAGTATGACAATTTCTTCATGTTTTGTTTGTGCTTTAGATTTATGGATAACCTGCAAACTGAGGTTCTGGAGATAGAATTCCTTTCTTACTCTAATGGGATGAACACCATCAGTGAGGAAGACTTTGCCCATATTCTCTTGAGGTATACAAATGTGGAAAATACATCAAGTTACCTGGAAAACATGCGCTGCAGTATTCCTGAAGAAAAGGTAATTGTTTAGCAGTGGACCACAGCATGCAGTCCCAGTGTCATTAAGATGAAAACATAGCTTTGTTGAATTGCTTAGCACCAGGATTTTATTCTGATCATAAACTGCATGCCTGGTTTTTCAGATTACTTGCTGAATGTAAAGTAGAAGAGTAAATAGCATAGAATTATATTCCATAGGATTTAGCTAATAGTATTGTTGAACAGATTAAATTGCAAAAACTGTAAGATATTAAAAAGAAAAATTTTCTAGCAATGAATTATAAAAACCCTTCCTTCCTTCCTTCCTTCCTTCCTTCCTTCCTTCCTTCCTTCCTTCCTTCCTTCCTTCCTTCCTTCCTTCCTTCCTTCCGTCCTTCCGTCCTTCCGTCCTTTTGTTTTTCTTAGCAGTGCCACTGGAATGGCATCTCCTCAGAAATAACATCACATTTTATCTCCTTGTTTTATAATCTTATTAGTGGGTTGTTTGTAATTATTGTTGGGTGTGTATGGGTTTTTTAATTACTGAAGAGACAAATGATAATATAAACAGTGAAGTTCAGGAGGTAGATAGTCCTTAATTTGTTTAACAGAAAATATGTTGTCAGAAGTGTATCTGAGAGAAGTGTAGTAGCAACTACAGTGGTAATCTATAGGATAACGTTAAAAGTAGCCCTTCAAACATGGGATGTTTTGGATAGACTTTGTCTGCTTGTGTTTACAGAGGAAGATCAGATTAATCTGTCCTAGGAATCTAACTCTTTCAACAGCCATATCCTTTAATAGCATCAACACTAGAGCTTGCAAAGTAAAGTAATGAAGTTTGAACAGTTTTGTTTAGGTTTTGTTTATATTTGAGAAATGATACTGTAATTTCAGTCTTCACAGTAAGTAAGATCAATTAACTGACCTGATAGAAACACACTCCAAAAATCAACAGTTTTCTGTTCAGATGTCTGGATTATCTTATTCTTCTTGTGGTTGTACAGTAGCTAGGGTCACTGAGTGTTAGATATAGCTGGGAAAGCAGGACTGTCTCTCTTGACCAGATTAGGTGTCAGATGAAGTGGTAAGACTGGGACCAGAGCTCCTGCTCAGTCACCCTTTCCAAGTTCCTGGTCTGGGCACTGAAGTGCTCAGATCAAACTGCTGTAAAAGATCTGTGCAGCTTTCAATATCCGAAAGCCAAGACAGTGCAACGGAACTGCTGTGACCGCATGGTTCCAGACAGAAATCTGAAAAAACCCAAAAAACCACTCAACTTTGGGTCTTGCATAGAAACAATAATGTAAGTATCACTTGGAAACTGAAAAATATCGACAGTTGTAGTTATAGAGGAATACTTTGAATGTCAAAGGTGAAGTTAAATAAATACACAGACACTTCCTTCTGAACACAAGGTAATAGTCTTTGAAGTTCATCTCTAAGTCTTCCAATGTCATAGCACATATTCCATTGTAGTTTCCTCTTCCTGGTCTCTGGTGGGACCATCAGTTAAGGAAAACTTCCAAGCAGAAAGCTTTGTCACTCAGTTACAAATTTGTTTTTATGCTGTGTTCTGAGAATGTCCTGGCACTGGACAGGTGCCATAGATCTGTATGTCATATGCTATACTTCCATTAAGAGAAACAAAACATGGTTGTTTTTCATAACTTTGTATCATTGGCTTGCTAAATGTACTGTCACTACATCTCTTATGCTGACCACAGGCTTTTAGGAATAGGACTTTGCCTCTTACTGCTATGGAGGTGTTGTTAATATGTTGTCACATTTTTTGACTCATCTTAACACTATAATTTGAAAATTATAAAATTTGCTCTGTATTTCATGATTCTGATATGCTGCAATATTAATACTAACCAGAGGATTCCATCTAGAAGAAAAATTAATCGAGTCTGTAAAGTAACAGGCCCATAGTCTCACAGCTGGCAATTCTAATCTTTCATGGGGCTGTATGAAGAAGAGCCTAAAGCAGCATGATGATCTTTTGCCATATTGTGATCATGTTAAAATGTTCAGCTGGCATGCTGCCTGCTCACAGGATGTTTTCCTCCTTTAACTAACTAGATGCCAAGCAGTGATTCATGTAAGCTGGCATCACAAATTACTATGGATATCAGCTCCTGAAGAAAGTCTGTGCATTTTTAGCAGCATTGGTACATTAATCTGAGTTTTCTTTGCTGTTGTAAAATATAATCTGTCCATATAAATAAAAAAGTTAGCTTCCCTTTTTTGGCATGGTTTAATTCCAGCCATTGACCAGGTCCCATGCAGCTATTTGCTCGCTCCCCTGCCAGCAGGATCAGGGAGAGAATTGGAAGGGTAAAAACCAGAAAATTTGAGGGATTTGAAAGAGACAGTTTATTAGGAAAAGCAAAAGTCATGCCCACAAGCAAGATTTTTTGAGTAGCCTGATCTCTTACACTTACTTATTGCATTCAGAAATTTTACAGATAAATTGGTGCACATCAAGGATTTGTGAACCTAAAAATGTCAGCTCAAGACTTTGGTGGATATTCTCTATGAGTGCTGTTTTGCCATAGTGCCTGAGGCTCCTGGCTGAGAAATGAAGTTTCACTGATCTAGGAATTTCACAATTTCATGGCAGAGTTATTCCAATCTCATAGAGTTTTCAGTCTAAACACAGTGCAAGAACTAGAACTTGGGACACATAAACTACTAGTGTCAAAGGCAATGAAACAAAAAGACAGTATTGACAATATTAAATTAGGTTTTTAAGATAAAAATTTAAATACGGTGGTGGTGGTTCTGCTTGTGTATATGAGTTTTTCCTCACAATTGTGAAGGATCTGCTTGTTGAGAAAAGCAGTAAGTGATGGAGATGGGCCAAGCCCTCCAAAGTGTTTATAACTCTTAGCTAGTGGTTAGGTAGGATCACTTATGCAGGGGTTTACATCTCAAGTGTGTGGAGTCCTACTAAATTCTTTTGTTGTAACAATATTATGCTGCTCTGCACATTTTCCACAGTCCTTGCTGTTTCATATGGGTTAGCATCCAACCTCTGCCATCTTCCCCTCTGGCACAAACCCACATTTGCATGTTTTCTGTGCTCCACCATACTATAAAGACTATGTATATGCTTGAGGAGACACATAGATCAATGTTTTAGTTTGAAGAAAGACTCATACATCTTACTGTTGCCTTCAAGTACATTTTCAGAGACAAGTACTTGAATAGAATAAAATAATAAAAGCAAATGGAAAAATAGCCAGGATTATAATTAAAGTAGTACAGGGAGATCAAGATTTGACAAAGAATGCCATTCTATGTTCAGTATGGCTGAGACCAGTGGGAATTTGATATGAATATTCCTGGCTTTGTTCAAAGTCTCATTTTCAGATCTTTCTCAGAATTGATTTAGAGATAGTTTATCAGATCTTTGGATCTCTAACTAAGATGAGAGAAGAACAAATGTACGAGGAATGAAGATAAACTCTTTTAACAAGAACACTTTCAGTGAAACTTTCACAGAAGATATTTTAAAGTCTGGTCAAAATGCAATTGATTTTTTTAAAAAGCTGGACAAATCTTGCAGTACTTGCAAACCCTCAGCTGAAGAGACTTGGTGTCTAAATCTGGATATGTAAGAATTTAGCCTAAAGTACAGGCTTAAGGTAGATAATAAAATACACATATTTATGAAAAAAATCATAAATATATGAATAAATCATATATTTATGAATCCATTTAATATATTTGTATGAGCACATAGACTCACATTTATATAATAGTGGTTTGCAGGTTTTTTAGTAGTAAATATACTCCAATGTTCATCCAAACCTAGGCCTTTTATTCTCAGTATTAACTATCGTATTGTAATAATCCTGGAATTCTTAAATATTGCCCTCAGCAATAGAACAGTATTTTTGACTGCTCTGGTGAGAATTGCTGTCTTGTTGCAGTCATAGATAGGAAATACATACTGCATTCCTCAAGAAAATCCAGTTTTCTACTTTATTGGCTTTTACTTCAAATCCCCCTTTTTTAAAATGGGTGTGGTATATTTTCTTAAATGAAGCAAGCATATGTAATTGCAAGGTTCGTTTATTCAGTTGTTATTACTACTGGTAATTCTTACAATGCATATTGTTCTGGTTTTTAGGGTATCACTTTTGAAGAATTTAGATCTTTTTTTCAATTCTTGAACAATCTAGAAGACTTCACAATTGCAATGCAAATGTATAATTTTGCAAGTCGTTCCATAGGTCAAGGTAAGTATCTATTATTTTTATAAAAATCCATTGATATCCATATAAAACTGTTGACAAAAATGCAAAAATGTTTTGTATTTCATAGTTTGTAGTTTTAATGTTTCCAGTAAAAGGTTAAAAACTGCTAGGACTCCAGCTTTGAGAGGAAAAAGTTTGGTGATATCATGAGATATCATGCAAAGTCATATAAGTGGTGGACAAGCTGAATGCAGAATAGTTGTCCATCAAATCCTAGAATACAGGAGTTAAGAGACC